>CM072997.1:6180029-9091279 GCA_037038555.1 Rhynchonycteris naso | reverse complement strand
AAGGCTGACAGGGACCCACAGCTGAGGAAAAGTGCTCACCCTTGCCCTTGGTGCCCAGGCTTGTGGCACGAGTGTGGTGCACAGTCCCACCCATGGGAGCGGGGCGAAGGCCGAGATTGGCTGAGGCTTATAGAGCCTGGCACAAGAACACAGCCTGTCCCGTGGAGGAGAGGCAGAGACCGAAGCAGCAGCCACAGTGGGCCAGCGCTGGCAATGCCCATACCCTAGGCAGCAGCAGAGCGGGTGGCGGGCCTGCAGATAGACCACACCTAGGGAACACAAGAGGCAACACCCATTGGACTCCAGTAGCCAAACCTATCTTACACACAGACAAAATGGGCAGGCAGAGAAATGCAACCCAAATGAATTAAGAGAAATCCCCAGAGAAGGACCTGAATGAATCAGACATAACCAAACTACCTGATGCAGAGTTTAAAATAATGATAGTTAAGATGTTCAAAGAGCTTAGAGCAACAATGGATAGTCATTAACAATACCTAAATAAAGAGATAGCAAGTATAAAAAAAATTGAAATAATAAAAAAGAATCAGACAGAAATGACAAATACAGTATTAGAACTGAAGACCACAATGGAAGGAATTAAAAGCAGGATGGATGAAGCTGAGGATTGAATCAGTGAGTTAGAGGAAAAAATAAACAGAGAAGAAAAAAGAAACGAGACTCAAAAGCTCTGAGGAAACTGTAAGGGAGCTCTGTGACAACATGAAGAGAAATAACATCCACATCATAGGGGTTCCTGAAGATAAAGAGAAAGAACAAGGGATAGAAACTTTGTTCAATCAAATCATAGCTGAAAACTTCCCTAAATTAAGACTGGAAAATGTTTCCAAAGTTCAAGAAGCACAGAGAACTTCATTCAAGAGAGATCCAAAGAAATCCACACTGAGACACATCATAGTTAAAATACCAAAACTAAGTGATAAAGAGAAAATTTTAAAAGCTGCTAGAGAAAAAAGGCTATCACCTACAAAGGAGCCCCCATAAGGATAACATCTTCTCAACAGAAACACTTGAGGCCAGAAGGGAATGGCAAGATATATTCAAAGAAATGCAGAACAAGAACCTACAACCAAGAATACTCTATCCAGAAAGGCTAACATTTCAAATTGAAGGAAAAATAAAGAGCTTCCCAGACAAAAAAAAAAAGCCTCAAGGAATTCATTGAAACCAAACCATTTCTGCAAGAGATGCTAAGGGGCCTGTTGTGAACAGTTCAAAGGGGGAAAAGAATATAGCAAAAGAAGGATACAGCTTTAAAGAATAAAATGGCAATAAACAACTACATATCAAAAATAACCTTAAATGTAAATGGATTAAATGATCCAATCAAAAGACATAGGGTAGCTGCGTGAATAAGAGAACAGGACCCATACATATGCTATCTAAAAGAGACACACCTTGAAACAAAAGAGGCACATAGACTGAAGGTAAAAGGATGGAAAAAAAAATATTTCATGCAAAAGGAAATGAAAAAAAAGCCAGGGTAGCAATACTTATAGCTGACAAAATGGACTTTAAAACAAAGGCTGTAGTAAGATATAAGGAAGGACACCACATGATAAAGGGAACAATTCAATAGGAAGATATAACTATTATAAATATCTACGCACCAAATATAGGAGCCCCGACATACATAAAGTAGACTTAGATGGATATAAAGGGTGAGATTAACAGCAATACTATAATAATAGGGGATTTCAATACCCCACTAACATCACTGGGTAGATCCTCAAGAAAGAAAATTAACAAAGAAATAGCAGACTTAAAAGATACACTAGATCAACTCAATTTAATAGATATCTTCAGAACTTTTCAGCTAAAGCAGTAGAATATACATTCTTTTCAAGTGCTCATGGTACATTCTCTAGGATAGACCACATGTTAGGACACAAAAGCAGTCTCAACAAATTTAAGAAGATTGAAATCATATCAAGCATTTTCTCTGATCACATTGCCATGAAACTAGAAATTAACCACAAAACAAAAACTGAAAAATACTCAAACACGTGGAAACTAAATAGCATGATATTAAATAACGAATGGATTAACAATGAGATCAAAGAAGAAATAAAAAAGTTTCTAGAAACGAAAGATAATGAGCATACATCAACTCAAAATATAGGGGAGACAGCAAAAGCAGTACTGAGAGGGAAGTTCATTGCACTATAGGCATACCATCAGAAGCTAGAAAAAGCTCAAATAAGCAACCAGACCCTGCATCTAAAAGAACTAGAAAAACAACAGCAAATAAAGCCCAGGACCAGTAGAAGGAAGGAAATAATAAAGATAAGAGCAGAAATAAATGACATAGAGGCTAAGGAAACAATACAGAGGATCAATGAAACCAAGAACTGGTTCTTTGAAAAGGTAAACAAGATCAATGAACCTTTAACTAGACTCACCAAGAAAAAAAGAGAGAGGACTCAAATAAATAAAATTAGAAATGAGAGTGGAGAAATAACAACTGACACAACAGAAATACAAAGTATTGTAAGAAATACTATGAAGAACTCTATGCCAAAAAATTAGACAACCTAGGTAAAATGGACAAATTTCTTGAATCATATAATCTTCCAAAAATCAATCTGGAAGAATCAGAACACCTAAACAGACCAATTACAACAAATGAGATAGAAACAGTTATCAAAAAACTCCCCAAAAGAAAAGTCCTGGGCCTGATGGCTTCACAAGTGAATTCTACCAAACATCCAAAGAAGAACTAATTCCTATTCTTCTCAAGCTATTTCAAAAAATTCAAGAGGAGGGTATACTTTCAAGCTCCTTTTATGAGGCAAGCATAATTCTGATCCTGAAACCAGGCAAAGACAACACAAAGAAAGAAAATTATAGGCCAATATCCCTGATGAATTTAGATGCTAAAATTCTCAACAAAATATTAGCCAACTGGATCCAGCAATATATGAAAAAAATCACACACCATGGAGAGGCAAGGCTGGTTCAATACTTGCAAATCAATCAATGTGATTTATCACATAAACAAAAGGAAGGACAAATATCACATGATAATTTCAATAGATGCAGAAAAAGCATTTGATAAAATCGAGCACCCATTCATGATCAAAACTCTCAGCAAAGTGGGAATACAGGGAACATTCCTTAACATGATAAAGGCCATCTATGACAAACCCACAGCAAACATCATACTCAATGTGAAAAATTAAAAGCAATCCCCTTAAGATCAGGGACCAGGCAGGGGTGCCCCCTTTCACCACTCTTATTCAACATAGTTCTATAAGTCTTAGCCACAGCAATCAGACAAGAAGAAGAAATAAAAGGCATCCAAATTGGAAAAGAAGAAGTAAAACTGTCATTATTTCCAGATGATATGATATTGTATATAGAAAACCCTAAAGTCTCAGTCAAAAAACTACTGGACCTTATAAATGAATTCAGCAAGGTGGCAGGATATAAAATTAATACTCAGAAATCAGAGGCATTTTTATATATCAACAATGAACTGTCAGCAAAAGAAATTAAGGCAACAATCCCCTTCACTATTGCAACCAAAAGATTCAAGTACCTAGGAGTAAATTTAACCAAGGAGGTTAAGGACTTCTACTCGGAAAATTATAAAACATTGACAAAAGAAATCAAGGAAGATACAAACAAGTGGAAGCACATACCGTGCTCATGGTTAGGAAGAATAAACATCATTAAAATGTCTTTATTACCCAAAGCAATTTATAAATTCAATGCAATACCAATTAAAATACCAATGACATACTTCAAAGATATAGAACACATATTCCAAAAATTTATATGGAACCAAAAAAGAACACGAATAGCCTCAGCAATCTTAAAAAGAAAAAATAAAGCAGGAGGTATCACTCTTCCGGATATCAAGGTATACTACAAGGCCATTGTACTCAAGACAGCCTGGTACTGGCATAAGAACAGGCACATAGATCAATGGAACAGAACAGAGAACCCAGAAATATATCCACACCTTTATGGACAACTGATATTTGACAAAGGAGGAAGGAGCATATGAAGGAGTAAAGACAGCCTCTTTAACAAATGGTGATGGGAAAATTGGACATCTGCCTGCAAAAAAATGAAACTAGACCATCAACTTACACCATTCACAAAAACAAACTCAAAATGGATAAAAGACTTTAATGTAAGCTGTGAAACCATAAGCATCTTAGAAGAAAACATAGGCAGTAAGCTCTCCGACATCTCTCGCAGCAATATATTTGCTGATTTATCTCCACGGGCAAATGAAATAAAAGGCAGGATAAACAAATGGGAATATATCAAACTAAAAAGTTTTTGCACAGCTAAAGACAATAAGAGCAGAATAAAAAGACAAACTGCACAATGGGAGAACATATTTGACAATACGTCTGATAAGGGGTTAATAACAAAAATTTATAAAGAACTTATAAAACTCAACACCAGGAAGACAAACAATCCAATCAAAAAATGGGCAAAAGAAATAAATAGAAATTTCTCCAAAGAGGACATACAGATGGCCAATAGGCATATGAAAAATGCTCAACATCACTAATCATTAGAGAAATGCAAATCAAAACCACAATGAGATATCACCTCACACCAGTCAGAATGGCACTCATCAGCAAAACAACACAGAATAAGTGCTGGCGAGGATGTGGAGAAAAGGGAACCCTCCTGCACTGCTGGTGGGAATGCAGACTGGTGCAGCCACTGTGGAAAACAGTATGAAGATTCCTCCAAAAATTAAAAATCGAACTGCCTTTTGACCCGGCTATCCCACTTTTAGGAATATATCCTAAGAACACCATAGCACTGTTCGAAAAGAAGAAATGCGCCCCCATGTTCATGGCAGCATTGTTCACAATAGCAAAGATCTGGAAACAGCCCAAGAGTCCGTCAGAGGACGAGTGGATTAAAAAGCTTTGGTACATATATACTATGGAATACTACTCAGCCATAAGAAATGATGACATCGGATCATTTACAACAAAATGGATGGACCTTGATGACATTATATGGAGTGAAATAAGTAAAACAGAATAAAACTGAGAACAGCATGATTTCATACATAGGTGGGACATAAAAACGAGACTATGAGACATGGACAAGAGTGTGGTGGTTATGGGGTAGAGGGAGGGAGGAGAGGGAGGGAGAGAAGGGGGAGGAGGGGCACAAAGAAAACCAGATAGAAGGTGACAGAGGACAATTTAACTTTGGGTGATGGGTATGCAACATAATTGAATGATAAGATAACCTGGAGATGTTTTCTTTGAACATATGTACCCTGATTATTAATGTCTCCCCATTAAAATTAATTTAAAAAAGAGACAGTATCATTATCATCAGCAAACAGACGCTTAAATCTCACCTCTTGTACTCAACTAGCTGAGCGCTGACCTCCAAAGAGTGATTTGAGCCTGACCAGGCGGTGGCGTAGTGGATAGAGCGTCGGACTGGGAGGTGGAAGACCCAGGTTTGAGACCCCGAGGTCACCAGCTTGAGCGCGGGCCCATCTGGGTTGAGCAAAAGCTCGCCAACTTGGACCCAAGGTTGCTGGCTCCAGCAAGGTGTGGCTCGGTCTGCTTAAGGCCTGCGGTTAAGGCACATGTGAGAAAGCAATCAATGAACAACTATGGTGTCGCAATGGCAACGAAAAACTAATGATTAATGCTTCTTATTTCTCTCTGTTCCTGTCTTTCTGTCCCTACCTATCCCTCTCTCTGACTCTTTCTCTGTCCCTGTAAAAAAAAAAAAAAAAAAAAAAAAAATAGAGTGATTTGAATATCCCTGCTTGCTTCAGATAAGAAGGCACAAGACCAAGCATTACAGCACTTCTAATGTCAAAGGTGAACAGTACTGTTGTCAATTAAATGTGTACCATTTATTGTATGCAATCTACTGTGCCTTGATATGATATAAAATTTGTGTGTGCATTTTAATACGTGATACGTACTGAAAAGTTCATTGTAGGCCCTCATGTTACCAATGTACTATATATATTTTGTAGGGCCTGGAAAATAAATTCACTCTTGAAAATTGAAAAAACAAAGAGGGTACATTTCATATTAATCATTCTTACCATGATAAAATAAAAATAAAAAAGAAAATACTGGAACAAAAGCTGTAATACGCTGCGTCTCTCCCAGGTAAATAAAAGTGTAAGACCACCCAAACACTGAGCCTCAAGAAATTACTGTTGTAACACAATCGTGTGAAATATCCCTTTCTTGCTCCCTGTATGATAGGTTGTTCCCTCCTCTTCACCACTCACACTATCTTCCCACTCACCTAATTCAAGCAAACAAGCTACATGTGTGTGATTGCTATGGTGACAGCTCAAAACCAAGAAGGAAAACTACTACATTTAACAAGAGAGCTATCCAGCCTTGAGAAATCAATAAAAAACTATTTCTGTCTCATCACTGGATAAGTTGCCCTTAATAGTAGAATGTGTGAAACAACATGCCGGTCCTCCCCTATCGATGATGACAGGGGAGCGGGAGGCCATGGACACTCTCCCTGTCCCGTGTAGAGTGGCACCAAACGTAAGAGGCTAGGCATTACTTCACATCTCGGCTTTGCAGGGTGGCAGGAAGCAGAGGGTTGGAGTCAGTGTGGCTTGGGGAGAGGGGAAAGTATCAGAGGAGTAGAAGAGTGGTCAAGGTAAGTGGGAGGGAGCCATGCCAGGCCCTGTTTTCTATAACACTATGGTTGTCGAGCTGTCCCCAGGTCTCAGAGCTTCCGGTGGGTGAAGGTTGCCCCGCGGAAGTTGGCTAACACCCTCAAGCACCTCACAGCCCTTCAGGAAGCCCTGAATACTTGGGGTGAAAGACAGAAGCAATTCTGCCCTGGGCTGATGGGCTCCTGGCTGAGTGCCGGGTCATCTGCTGTGCCCCACCCAGAGGCAAACCTCACATGCTTTTTCAGCCCCACTGAAGAGACTGCAGGGGACCCAGCAACTGGACAACACAAGCTCGGGTCTGGGGGGATGGGGAATAGAACGAAATAGCCTGGGAAAAATAGGCACTTCAAACTGAATTTTTACCTGAGATTACATTCTAAATATTTTTTATTGCTGAGCTGGAAGTGGTACTTGGAAAAGAATTGAGATCTATGAGCAAAATAAAATGTTTACTGTTTCTATACACTTGTGACTCAGGATTGTGCTATAGTCAGTCCTGTGACTTGTCCTCCATTACAATATGGCCCTTTTTACTATGACTTTTTATTGGAGTCATTATCATCTTACCCCTGAGAACAGGCCAACGTCTCCACCTTTTCTTACCACATGTACCTGCTCCAATGCCTTACCTAGAGTTTGCTTTCAACACCTGCCTCCTAGACGCGTGTGATAAAAACTACACAAGGACAGAAAGCTTTCTCTGTGTACACAAGCTTGTACAAGAGCAGATTCAAAGGCTGGGATTCCTCCTGACCAGGCGGTGGCGCAGTGGATAGAGCGTCGGACTGGAATGCGGAGGACCCAGGTTCGAGACCCCGAGGTCGCCAGCTTACGCGTGGGTTCATCTGGCTTGAGCTAAAGCTCACTAGCTTGGATCAAGGTCGCTGGCTTGAGCAAGGGGTTGCTCGGTCTGCTGAAGGCCCGCGGTCAAGGCATATATGAGAAAGCAATCAATGAACAACTAAGGTGTCATAATGAGAAACTGATGATTGATGCTTCCCATCCATCTCCGTTCCTTTCCTGTCTGTCTGTCCCTATCTATCCCTCTCTCTGACTCTCTATCTCTGGGGGAAAAAAAAGGTTGGATTCCGTCGCCAGGCCAGGAGGGACTTGTCTGTTTCTCAGGACACTTCCCATATACTGCTCTTCATCAACAACAACAACAAAGCAAAGAAACCCCCCAGACTCCTCAACTAAACAACTGTTTTTCAGTTGAGGATAAGGGTGGGTTCCTTCTCTTGCTGGAATCCCCCCCCCACAAAAATAAAATCTTTAGATTTTTCAAACAAGTATTATTTGGAGTTAGAGCACATCTTTTCCCTCAAGTTTGGTTCCATCGACACCTCGCAAGTGGTTGCAAACTTATCGATGAGGACACACCAAACGTATGAGCTATGGCAATGGTAAATAATCATCTCTGTAAGCTGTTGAATCTGAGGCATGTCCTGTGACTCGGGGCCCACATGAGGCTTTCTGTAGGCCTGGCTCAGCTTTGGCCTCAACGAAAGGTAATTATAATTTTAACAAAAACAGCTGATAATTTAAACAAGCTGATCACCACCGGCAAACACATGAGACCTCAGTACACAGTTCCTTTTTCTTTCCAAAACCTCAGATTTCAGAAGATGATAAAAATGGAGCGTACAGTACAAAATACCACATCGTGTAGCTTGCAGACGTGTACCATGTAACCCACATTTGCAAACAACCCACAGAAAACATTTTCAGTGCCCTGCGTTATTGAGAGAGCTTTCAAAACATACTTTTAGATGACATTAGAAACCAAGGAATTCCAAACAAAGTCCAAATATCAATAGATTCCAGCTGCTTTTATTTTGACGGCTAATACATCAGTGGTCATGAGTTCCGGCGGGTTACAGCAGGATTCAGAGTTCTGATTTGGGTTGCGTGCCAAGCTCTTCCTTTGACTTAAGAGTGTCATCCAGGACACATCGCTCACCTCTCATGGGTTTCCCCTATTAATTAAGGATTTCTGGTGTTGATTAGTGTTTTGACAATGAGGACTATAACAAAGTCTTTCTTAACCCTGGAGAGGAGCCCTTCTCCAGTCTAGTATGTTGGCTCTTTCGCATCTAACTTAATTGGACATCATGTTTAATGAATCTTGGCCTGTTAGAACAGACATGGAGATAAGGGAGTCCAGGGCAGCCCTGTCACAGGCTGCACTTAGAATTCTCATGCTCAAAGGGAGACATGAACTGATAAGACCAAATGCTCTGAAGACAGAAAGCCTAAAGAAGACACCAGTTTTCCTAACCCCAACACATCCGCATGTGTCTTTGAACTGATGGAGAGGTCTGTATTAATGTTGGAACAGGGATAGAAGCTCCTTAATCCCTTTAAATACCTAGTACATAGAATAGTTGACTTGGAGTCCATCAGCCAACTCAGTCAAGGGGAAGTAAAACCAGCATGCACTACTTTCTAGTCCTGAAATCCTAGACAATCATTTAAGTTCTCTGAACCTAAGTGTTTTCCTGGATCAAGGAGTTCTAACAGTACTTAATTCACACAAGCTTTGTGAGATGAGTTAATGCATATTAAAATGACTAAAACATAATACAAGGGGATACATAACTCACTTCCTGGGTCAGACTATTAGATTCTCTATCGCTCTCAATCATCATCATCATCTTTTCCTACCTCCAAACATTTTCCTTATTTCTATCAAGATCCTGTTGTCAGTAAGGCTCCAAAATTCTCTACTGCCCATTAGTAGTCATACAATACTTCATATCTGATCCACCTCTAAGTCCTGCAAAGTTGCCTTTCATGACTTCCTCCACTCCCTCCTTGTTAGGAGGTGTTCATTTAAAATCAGCAGTTGAGTGCAGAGGAAATAAGGTAAAAAAACTGAGATAAATGCATCCAAAAAGGTCATGAAATCAGAGCCAGAGTAGAAACCCAAGATGACTAGACAGGCAGAATAAGCAGCCCAAGGAGCACCGGACAGGAGGCTTAATGGGAAGGTCACCTGGCTGAATCCCAGAGAACGAGAACTCATTGCTAGTGTGGATGACCTTCATTTAAAGGGCTAATACCAAAGCAGAAAAAGCCACATGACCTTTGTAGGTCAGAACTCCATGTATCTTATTAACCTGTCCATAGTACGTACCCATGAAGGTGAGTTAAACTGAATATACTATATAGACCTACTTAATTTATTAGATTCACTAGACCTGTTTCCTAAACTCTGTTCTCTTTTCCCCCCACGCCTTTATTCACTCATTCAACAAACATCCATTATGCTGTGCCAGCATTTAATTTGAAAAACTAAAAATAATGAGGAAGAAACATGAGGCAACAGAGATTCCTTTCTTCTTAACCTGATTTATAATGTATTTATTCCATTTTTGTTCCTAATCTTTTTATGCATGCCTTGAGTTGTCAGAAAGGATGACTTGATGGTTGCTTGTGGGCATGTCCTGCTGGCTTATTTGGAGGGACAGGATTCCAGGTCGAGGGGCATGGTGAGAACCACAAAACCTTGGAGTGGGAAACTTCTGCTGTTCCCCTAAGGCCTCGGACAGTCTAGGACAAGGCCAACCCAACTCCTAGCATTTCAGAGGTTTAGTTTCCGAGGGCCCCTGCTGAGCTGGTGAAATATTTCTGGGATTTTTCATGCTGAGTCTCTGCAAACAAATGGATGGGGGGGAAATCGAATGTAGGATGTTATTCCGGAAGCTACTGTGTACCTGAGCAGCTGAAGACCCAGGCACCTACGGCACTTGACTTCTTCTGAAAGGCCATTTATTCCCTCCAGTCCATATCTCTTAACTGTAAGTGAAGTGGAAGGACCTCCACTCCTGCTAACTGGGCCCTGTGGGTCTTCCCCTCTCTAAAGTACAGCTTCAGCTCCACTTCCTGAGGAAGTAAGTCTTCCTGGATCATTGCACTTGGTAGTGACCTCATGCTCATCTCAACCCCTAGGGCATTTATTTTGTTTATATCTGCAAATGACAGCTGTTACTACTGAGTGCTTACTGCAGGTACCATGTTTTATATTCTATGTGCATTAACTCCTCTAATTCTCACAACAACCCTATGAAATCGACACCATTGCAGCCTCACTTTACAGATGAGGTACCTGGCTCCAGAGCTCACGGTGTCAGCCACAACACACTACCCTGCCTCTCATTAAAAGACCACAGAAGAAGAACCCCACTGACTAACAGGCCGAATACTCACCATGTTAATCATGTGGACAATGGCCTTCCAGTTTGGGGGTGCTTTTTGTTTTCTTTTCTATGTAGGCCCATCATCAATTCACTCATTTTACAGTCAGCTGTCCAAAGACAATGCAGCTTTGTTTATTTCATGTAACTGTCCTACTCTTTTTCACAAGTCCCCACTCCACTGAACAATAAAGTTCGACTTGCAAGTGTAGACTATCTCAATGTATTCTAGGATGAGCTGTCTCTCTCTTTTTCGACCTAAAGCAGTTTCTTTTGGCTTTATCTGCTCCCTTTGTCTTCTCCCAATGACGTCTGGCTGTGTGTAGAAGTTAGGGCTAAGGTTACAGGTGAAGGTGGGGTAGAGTAGGAGTGGGGAGTGAGAGTAGAAACAGTTCTTGCTTTCATTGGCTTTCTCTGGGTCCTCTTTGGTGAGTACTATCCATCAGCTGGTCTAGTTTGCTCTCTGAAATGGGGAGCACTGGGAGGAAACTGGTCAGGGCTGGCCTTTGAGATGATGATGATGATGATGATGATGATGATGATGATGATGATGATATTATTATTATTATTGGCACCCACTGCCAGATTCTGGGGTCCTGGCTAATTGACGGTTCACTTGCAAATTCTCACAAGTGAGACCTTCCTTGTCCCGAATCCAGACTCCAGCTGGTTTGCCATCTCTCTCTAGCTCTCTGCACCTTCTCACAGAGCAGTCAGTAAATTTTGAATTCCATGATGTCCCTGTGTGGGCCATGAAGAAATCAACAGCCCCGGCTCAGGCTCATGGCCAACCACCTCTTCTTGCCAGCAACCCTGATTTAATGTCCATGGCCATGTGGGGGCCTCTTCTGAGGGCATCACTTTATTATTTCATTATCTGACTTTTCTGTTTGAGCAGACTCTCTTCTTCCAGATCCCCAAAAGAAGGATTGAGCTTTTCCCCTTCACTTCTACTCTAATCGGGGCTTTCCTACAGTCTTAATTACAGACAGGGCGCAGAGAGAGAAAACAGAACACCACCAGGGAACATGAATTGGGGAGTATTTTAAATCAAAATTGAAATCACACTGCAGCGCATGCCACCTCCAATGCTCATTTGGCATCTATTATAATGGATTACACTTTTTGCAATTCACTGAGCACATAATCTGGACATGAATTCATTAGAAGGGATTTGTCAAATGTTTCTATTATTCAGAAGTCAAGATAAAGAGCGTTTGAGGCTCTTCTTTCTATCATTTTCTTTAACTTGCTCACTAGAATGCAGAGCGGCACTTAATTCTACATGACAGAATGAAATGGAACACTGAGCCTATGTTCAGATGTGGTCCTTAATTTAAAACACCAGCTTTGGGTAGCCTAAAAAAATCAAAGTGACAGGGAGATCAAATATTTGATAGTCTATGGCCCAAGTGAATATTCCCTGGCCCAAAAGGAAAAATATATATTATGGAATGTAAAATTTCCAAACAGTGTCTTTGAGACAGTTATCTAGTGTAATCTGGGATAAGAATGGCCAAAAGGGTCCCTGGTAGGTGAGATCGGTTGGTTGGAGCATCATCCTGGTATGCAAAGATTGTGGGTTTGATCCCCGGTCAGGGCACGTACAGGAACAGGTCAATGTTTCCCTGTCTCTCTCTATCTCCCTTCCTCTCTCTCTAAAATAAATAAAAACTATCTGATGATATTGTACAAGTAGGCACAGGCCAAGCATAAAAGTGCTGGTAATGATGTACAGCATCTGATTACCACCAATGAGATACATTAAGTATAAAAGTTACCAAGGATGTTTTCTACAGCTGCAGGACAATATAAATTCTTAACTCGGCAAAACTCTTTTCTAAAAACAAAACAAAACCTAAAAAAAAATCCTTCAGTATATTCCATATGTTTTGGTTAGCTATTAATTTCAAATATAATTTTTGCTCCCTACCCTCGTTCTTGATTTAAATCTAATAGTTCAACCTGTGGTTTGCCATGAGCATGTAGTAAGCTAATGTATCCTTTGGGGGACATTGAATAACAGCTATTCTAAATACTGCATTCAGAACCAATCTGTTGCTAGTAGAATTCTGCTGTAAATGAAACACATCTTTATTTGAGATTTCACCAGGAAAACTCACAAAGGCCTATTTTGCTTCAGAAGCTGTCCGATGAGAAAGTGGTTCCGAAAGTTAGAGAACCTACTCTTCTCCTTCGTATTGAAGCTAAAGACTAAAAGGGGCCAAACTGATGCAGAGAGAAAGTAATCCTGGAGTATGTTTCAACGAAAACAAGGATTCCACTGAAAATTTCTCTATTGATTAATGCCTTAGTTATTGGACTAGTCTAAGACAGAAGGAGTTAATTTTAGTTGGGCAAGACTAAAAATTTATATGGTTCATCCCACAATGCCCCTTCCTTTTCCTCTAAGTAAACATTCTTCTGGTTTCTCTCTTCTTTTTTTTTTTCAATTTATACATGGAATTACATAGTAAATCAGGTACAGTAAATCTTACTTTATTCTTTGGCTTTAAGATTGTCTTGTCTTTTATATCCTTGGGAATTACACATAAGTTTCAAAATCAATATATCAAATTTTACAGAGTATACTGGGAGTTTTCATTTAAATTATGTTGAATTAAATTGGCACGTAAGAATATTGATCTTCTAAACCACTTCTTTAGGTCTTCATCAATTTCTCTCAGCAGTATTTTGTAGTTGTAAGTATAAAGATGTAACGTTTTCCACTATTTTTTTCCCTAGCATTTGGTGTTTTCTGATGAGACAGTAAATGGTTCTGGTTCCAAACTTTCTTTTTCCAGTGGCTTCTTGATAGCACATAGGAATACGTGTTTTCTATTGATCTTGTAGACCAGGACCTTATGAAATTCACTTATTATACTATTTTGTTAGAAAATTACTTTCGATTTTTTACATATACAACTATGTGGTCTACAAATAAATAAAATTTTACTTCATCCTTTTACATTTCTATGCCTATTATTTCTATTACTTCATTCAACTTGCTAGGACTTCCAGCCCAATGTTCATATCACTAGTCATAGTACACTCCCTTGATTTGTTCAAGATCTTAGGGAAAGGTGTTAGTATTTTGTTAGTTGTGTTACAAGCAGTAGGTTTTGTGTAGATATGCTTTGTCATAATAAGGAAGTTCCCATTTTTTGTACTTTACTGAGAGGTTTTCATCATAAATGGTGTTAAAATGTGTCAAAATGATCTTCTGCAACCATTTATTCTCATTTATTCGTGTGTGTGTGTGTGTGTGTGTGTGTGTGTGTTGTGATTTCAATTGATTGATTGATTGATTTTGGAATGTTAAGAAATGTTTCTTACAAAAAATAAACAAAAAAACACAACAACCAAAAACTTTTCATTGATAGAATAACTAGTATTTAGTCAATAAATGTTACCATTTTTATTTGTTGCTAGATTCAACTGAATTATATTTTTTAAGTTTTTTTTTAATTTATTTTATTTTTATTTTATTCATTTTAGAGAGGAGACACAGAGTGAGAGAGAGAGAGAGAGAGAGAGAGAAAGAGAGAAAGGGGGGAGGAGCTGGAAGCATCAACTCCCATATGTGCCTTGACCAGACCAGTGCAGGGTTTTGAACTGGCGACCTCAGTGTTCCCAGGTCGATGCTTTATCCACTGCGCCACCACAGGTCAGGCCTATTTTTTAAGTTTAAAAAAAATTTTTTATTGAATTTAAGGGAGAGGAAGGGACAGAGAGAGGGAGACAGTAATGCCAGCCTGCTCCTGTCTGTGACCTAACTGGGGATTGAACCAGCGACCTCTGAGCTTGGGGATGATACTCTGATCAAGTGAGCCATCTGGCCAGTACTGAATAGCATTTTTAAAAAAAAATTGTGCACCTATAATGATAAGGTTGTTGGCCTATAATGTCCTTTTCATATAATATTGTACACAGGTGTTAGTATCAGGGTTATACTGTTTTCATAACTGGAAAAATATTTTTACTTTTTCTATATCTAAAAATGCTTATTGTTGATATTTTGTTGTTATTAGTATTTTTTCATTAAATGTTTGGTAGAAATTTTACCAACAAAATCACTGAGACCTGGAATTTTCTTTGATGAATTATTAGATCATTGCAAATGCAGTATCTTTACAACATGTAAAACTGTTCCATTTTTTCATATCTGTATATTTTCATTAGTTTTATAAGATGGTTTTCAAAGAATTAATTTATTTCATCCAATTATTGAGTTTATTGACATAAAGTTGTTCATAATACCTTATTGTTATCCTTTTAAAATCTGTAGAACCTGCCTGACCTGTGGTGGCGCAGTGGATAAAGCGTCGACCTGGGAACACTGAGGTCGCCAGTTCAAAACCCTGCACTGGTCTGGTCAAGGCACATATGGGAGTTGATGCTTCCAGCTCCTCCCCCCTTTCTCTCTTTCTCTCTCTCTCTCACTCTGTGTCTCCTCTCTAAAATGAATAAATAAATAAATTAAAAAATAAAAACTTTTAAAAAAAATCTGTAGAACCTATAGGGAGATCTTTTTTTCATCCCAGATAATAGTAATATTTAGTGTTATAAGTTATTTCTCTCTCTCTCTCTTGATCATTGTTAAAGGTTTCTCAATATTATTCATCTTTAAAAAAAATTCAGTTTTGTTTTTGTTTTTATAGTTGTTTTTATTTTCTCTAAAGTTCCTCTTTATTTTTTATTTAATTGCTTTCTTTTCTTACTATTTTCCCCTCCTTACTTACTTGGATTTAATTGCTCTTTTATAGCTTTATGAAGTAGAAACTCACATCACTGGTTTTGCATTTCTAACCTTTTCTAAGATAGATACTTGTAGCGATAAACCTCCCGCCAGCACTAATCCAACTGTATGCAAAAAATTTTAAGTGTGTTTTCATTACCATCTGTTTAAATTATTTTCTAATTTCTCTTAGGATTTCTTCTTTGGCACATGGATTATTGAGAAGAATAGTTTTTAATTTTGAAATACTTGGGGATTTTCTACTTATTCTTTTTTATTGATTTTTAATTTAATTTCATTGGCCCCAGAATACATATCTGCATGTTTTCAACATTTTAAATTTGAGATCTGCTTTATGACCTGGCATAAGTTTACTTTGGTGAATGTTCCATAATTTCTTATTCAGTGTAAATGTCTTTATATTTAAAGCATCTCTGTTACAAACAGCATATGTAAGGACATTTTTATTTCACTCCTAAGTCTATGGTTTCTAATTAGAATGCTTGTTCATTTATATTAATATGTTTACCAGTATAGTTAAATATAAATCTACCATCTTACTATTTGTTAATTACCTTTCACATTTATTCTGTTTCTTTCTTCCTCCTTTTCTCATTTTTAAATATTTTTTGTATTATTGACTTTTTAGCTTTACCATTTTGTGCCAGTTTTAGTGGTTTTTCTACCTTAAATTTTATAATACCTGTGTATAATTTAAGAACTTCATAACAATATCTTTTCTTTTACTCTGCTATGATTGTTACATATCTTACTTCTGTCCTTTTGAAAACTCCATAGCACTTTATTCTTTCAGCATTAAAGAATCAAGGAAGCAGTGCTCTATTTTACTGAGTTTATTTACCAACAAATTCACCATCCCCAGTGCTCTTTATTTCTTCCTGATAACTTCCTTCTAATGATCATTCTTTAGCATTTCTTCCAGTGCAGACCTGCTGGTGATAACCTGTCTTAGCTTTCGTTAGTCAGAAAATGGTTCCATTTACTTCTATGATGAAGACTTTTATGTAGAATCCTGGGTTAATTATTGGGTTTTGTTTGCACTGTTTTCTGGCTCCTATCGTTCTTGTTGAGAAGCCAGCTGTCTTTCTTATTGTTCATCTGAATGTGATGTCACTTCTTATTCTGGGAGATTGTCTCATGTTTCTCTTTTTCTTAGAGTTTCAGAAGTTTCGCTTTGATGTGTCTAGTTGTAGCCTACTTGTATGTATTCTGAGCTTCTGTAGACCTGTATCTGATGTCCAGGTTATTTTCTTATGCTTTCCAGAATCATCTTCAACATAGCCAATGAAGTCTTCATTTCATATATTTCAATGTTCAGTTCTAGAATTTCCACTTGGCTTAATATTAGAGTTTACATTTCTCTGCTGAAATTATCTATCGATTCATTTTTATCCATCTTTCTTCTAAGTGTTTTAACTAATTCAGAATCATTCATTTTAAATTTCTTACCTGTTTATTCCAAAATCAAGTAGTCCATGAGTCTGTCTTAACTGATCATCTTTTCTCTCATTATGGGTTATATTTTCCGGTTTATTTGCAAATCTCATAATTTTTCAGTATATGTCAAACATTTGCGTAAGGAAACAGTAGAAACTAAAATAAATGATATGTTCTTATTTTGTTTGTTGTTCTGAGACAGAATTCACACATTTTTCTGCTGGGCAGTGAGGTTGAAGGTTGGTCATTTAGATACCATCATGGGTTTACAATGTCATCCCGACACGCCAAGTTGTGGGTTTGATCCCCAATCAGGGCACATACAAGAATTAACCAATGGATGCATAAATAAATGGAACAATAAATTAATGTGTCTTTCTTTCTTTCTCCCTCCCTTCCTCCCTTTATCTCTTCCTCTCTTCCTAAAGTAATAAATAAATTAAAAAATATTAGATATGCTCATGGGCCACAGTGTTAACAAGTTTCAGCTTCTACCAGCTTCAAATGAGATTACATAAATTTCTCTTTGCCTTACAGCTCAATTCCTGCGTTTTCTTTGCTACCTTCCGAGGGGTTCATTTCCTGGTCTTGACAGAACTTGAGCGAGGAGGAAGCAGAGTGGTTTCAGCCCACTTCTAGGTTAAACCCCAGGCGTGTGTGATGCAAGCTCTCCCGCTCTCCTATTTCCCCGCTCTTGCTTAATCGGCAAGATTCCCAGAGCATGAGAATTTTCAGAATGAGGCAATTATTTTTGTATTCATGCTTCTCGAGACCTCTATCTAGCATGCCAAGACATTCTGTCAATCAAACTTTAGCTCATTCTTCTTTGCCCAGAAGTCCCTCTGTTGAGAACAAGCCTTTAGCTTTAGGAAGTACCAAGAACAGGGAATGTTTTCCTGCTGTTCTTGACTCTTCTAGGAAGGACTTATCTTCTATTTGGAATTTAGTTTATTTAGACTTCTATTCATCTACCGCACTAGGTGGCTTTATTATTATTATTATTTGAACTTTATTCATTATTTGAGATGGGAGAGAGAGAGAGAGAGAGAGGAGGGGGGAGGAACAGGAAGCATCAACTCTCATATGTGCCTTGACCAGGCAAGCCCAGAGTTTTGAACCAACAATCTCAGCATTCTGGGTCGACACTTTATTCATTGTGCCACCACAGGTCAGGTGGCTTTAAAAAAAGAGAAAAAAAGTATGATTCTTAATACAGCCATTGTTTTCTTGCTGTTACAATGGAAGTGAAGGTCATTCCATCTTACCCGGAAGTGGAACTTGCTGTGTTGTTTCACTTATTGAAAGAGATGATATCTGGGTAACGATAGGCATAACTTCTGTGAAGTAGTTATAAGACGCAAAAGAAATGGGATTGCCTATCTGGAGATGCAGAGAGGAGGGAGCATCAATTCTTAACATAGTATCTATATGAGTGTAACAAAAAATAAAGAGCAAGGTAACCAGACCCTGAAAGGACACATGTAGAAAAGCTGGTGGATATTCTACTGAGATTCTCTCCTAAGAGAGGACATTCCCTAAACTCCCAGCTTTTAAAACCCTCAAGAGAAAGGACCCAGGCTTCTCTCCCTCCAGAGAGCATGCCCACACCTGTCCATTCCCCTACTTCTTCCCTCATAGGCATCACCTACAGTCCAAGAGACTCCTAGGGACTTGCAAGCAGGGCAGCGAAGGCCATGGCAGCTGCTCCCGGGCTAACCCCATAAACTTGCCCCCAAGGCCCTTGTATCTGACTCTGCAGGGCACCCAAAGCAACCCTGCCTAAACTCACTTCTTTCCCATAACATTTTGAGAGAGCCAAAGCAGCCCCACCAGGCTCTCCTGTAGCTTCTCCTATCTGCCACCCTTCCTTGTTTCAGTGTCCCTGGCTTTAATAAAAGTGCTCTCAAAATAATAATAATAATAATAACAACAATCAAATAGCAAGGTGTTCACAGAATGGTGGAATGGGAGTAGAAATACGTTGAGCATGAGCATAGATAAAAATCTGCAAACTTGTTGGGGGAGTAAATTCACTACAGGAGGATAGGTAAGAAAATAGGTAGCTAATTATTAAAGATGAAGCATAGAGAAATATTTAGAAAGATTTTTACTGACTAAACTTTAATGGAATTGCTAATATTTTATCAAAGAGGCTCAAAGTTAGTTTGTCCCATTATCTCTTGCGTAAGTGGAAAAAACAGGCATTCTAATTGTTATGGGGTGAATTATGTTCCTCAAAATTCGTATGATAAAATCTTTACCTTTGGTACCTCAGAATGTATTTGGAAATAAAATCTGTAAAGAGGTGATTAAGTTAAAATGAGGCCCTGAGAGCGGGCCTTAATTAATCTGACTGAAGTCCTTATAAGAAGAGATTTAGACATACACTCATAGAAAGAGATACCAAGGGTGTGTGTGTGTACAGAGACAGAGGACCTTGTGAGGATACAGTGACAAGGTAGCCACCTACTAGTCAAGGAGAGAGGCCTTAGAAAAACCAAACATTTTAACATCTTGATCTTGGTCTTTCAACTTCAAAAACCGTAAGAAAAAAGGCCCTGGCTGGCTGGCTAGCTCAGCGGTAGAGCGTTGGCCCAGCATGTGGAAGTTCTGGGTTCGATTCCCAGTCAGGGCACACAGGAGAAGTGTCCATCTGCTTCTCCACCCTTCCCCCTTTCCTTTCTCTCTATCTCTCTCTTCCCCTCCCTTTGCTTCATTGGAGCAAAGTTGGCCCGGATGCTGAGGATGGCTCCATGGCCTCTGCCTCAGGCGCTAGAATGGCTCCAGCCACAATGGAGCAACACCCGCTGGTGGGCATGCTGGATGGATCTCAGTCCGTCTGACTGCCTCCCCACTGCTAACTTTGGAAAAATACACACACAAAGAAAAGTAAGAAAATAAATTTGAAAATAAATTTCTGTTGCTCAAGCTACTCAGTCTACAGTATTTGTAATGGCAGCCGTAGGTAAAAAAGTAATACGCCAACCAAGAGTAAAAGCCATTCTACATCATTTCAATCTAAAATGGGAATTCCCTAATAAACAGTTCAAAGGCATTCAATAAAGAAACATTGGAATCTGGAATTATCCTTTAACCTGGTGAGAAGACTGATTGCTATTTTTCTCCTGAGACAATAAAAGCTATCAGTTAATGGTTAAACATTAATGAGAACAAGTATAAGCTTTGTCTCATGCTTACAACCCAGATGAAGTGACCTAAAGGCTCAGGGGGAGATGGCCAACATCTTCCTTTAATCACAAGGAGCATAATTCATGCTGGCTTCAGAGCCAAGAATGTAAGATCACAGGCCTCTGGGAAATGAAAATAGTAGTTACAGGCCAACCGGGATTAAGCCTGGCTTTATGCTTTCTACCATTGTTTGCACAATTGAAGGACAAAGTGTGTTTGCCCAGGACAAGTCAGAACTGCCATACAGCGTGTAATTCACACATTCAAAGAAAATTATACATTATTCAATGTGTGTATGGTCCAATTTCATCATTTCTCCTATAACCATGACTTATTTTAAAAGTTTTGATTGTATCTGTTTTTAAAACTATTTTCAAAGGCTAAAGGAAAGGAAAGGAAGACTATCTATATAGATTCTTCTCTAAGTAGTCAGGCAAGACGTAATACTTAGATACTTCAATTCAATTATAGCGTTGCTAGAGAGCACCATCCAAAAGATGTGTTATTTAGCCTAAATAACTGTGGATTTAAAAAGTATATACATACATATATATATATATATATATATATATATATATATGCACATTTTTATAACTTAAATAGGACTGCAAGGTTTAACTTTGGTTTACATATCAAAAATTTTCTTTCATAAGGGAATTTTTTGCTCCTCGTATCTTTATTTCAGTATTGTATCTCAATTACATGTATGTAGTATCAGTATAAACTTTAAAACTCTATCTGCCTTTCATGTTTGTATCTTGCGCTTTTGAATACTTATCTTACTAAAAAGTAGAAACAGTAATCTGTGTTACATTGCTTTGACCCAAATCAAATGTTCTAAAGGCTTGTTCATTTACTCAATTAAAGGAACACTTTTTTTTTTAATTGCTTAAGTCTACAGTTTTCAATTTTAACAGTCATGGGTTCAATGGTATATCAAGAAATTTATTTTCAGTACTTGGAACATACACTACTGCCAGGAATTTAGTGGAATTCTTACCACATTGTAAAATCTCATTCTTTTTAGTCTAGGACAATTTCGAGCTATCATGGAAATAAGGAACTGGAGACTCACAAAGCTGAGAGTAAACCACCCCTCTTTATCTTGTACGAGCTAGAAGGCCTTGAATAAGTCATTTAATTTCCCTGAGCCTATTTCTCCACTTTTAAATTGGAGATGATAACATTTACAAGGTCACTTTGACATTATACATAGTGATCAGCACATAATTCTTACCCAATAAGTATTATTTTTCCCCTAGTTTTTCACATCCTGGGAATTAGCCAATTACATGTCTATTTGGCCTTTTTATATAATCTTAATTCTTAGATTTCTTAGATTGAAACAACTCTGATAAACTTTTGAAAAGTAAGTCAGACACACTTGCCAACTTACACCTACCCCTCAGAGTATGGAACACAATTTGTTCCTGACAACAAAAATAAAATTTATTTTTCCAAACTCTTTTCATCTTATTTTGGGCCACTATTTGTTCATCGTATTTAATGTAGACTGCACTGCTTTTCACCACAAAAAGGTACGACATTGTATCCTTGAAAAAATAAAGAGGCATGATAATGTCCTAATTAGGTATCATCAAGAAACTGATCTCAACATAGTACAGGACACCATGTCATTCCTCTGAAGAGACATTGCTCACGACACCCTGGAGCCGGGCGTCTCAGCAGGATAAGCATCCTACAGAAAGAAAGGCATGTAATCGAGCAACATTAGCTCCCTGACTGGGGAGACAAGGAAGCCTTGGCAATGACACGCCCTATGAATAAGTCAGAGCTAAAGCAACTCAGGATCCCACTGTGTGACCTCCTAATGCTGAAAACTCAGGCATGGACTTTCCAGATGAAGACATTGGGTGAAATATACATTTGTATTTTTATTATAGCTAATAGTAAACAATATCAAACTTGTAGGAAAATTTTAAGCTTTAAATTCAAAGAAAAGATCTCTTTTTTTCCCCCCTCTGATCTATTAGGAAATAAGGTGCTGACTGATGCCCATTCCTTCCAAAAGCTTCAGTAGGTATTTCCTACAAATAAGGACACTCTCCTACATAACGACAATGCCACCATCAAAATCAGAAAGCTAACAGCCCTCAAATACTACTGTCCGATCCTGATATTCTAGTCAAGTTTGGCCAATTATCGCAGTAAAGCTACTTAGATGGATCCAGTTCAGAATAATCTTTGTACCTTTTGTTGCCACGTCTCTACAACAGTTCCTTAGTTTTATCTTGATTTTCATGCCTTTTATACTCTTCAAGATCGCAGGATATTATGTCAAAACATGAAGGGGGCGCTATCACCAATTAACCATTTAATAACATTTGCCATGATGGAAGGACTTGAAATGCCAGATGGGAGTGAGGCAGCAAATTAGGATAAAGTTTATTCATATAAAAGAACAAATGGTGAAAATTAAAATTAGCAAGGACAAACAGAATTCTACCATCTTCTGGAGAGTAAAAGAATAAAAGCAAATTCCCACAAAGAACGAGGAATCTAAGTGACAGGAGTACCACTGCTTGGTTAGTAAATTTCAAGGGGGAACAGTTCAGAGAAGTCACACCCGAGGACAGTGTTCCGCAGACCTGAAGGCAAACCAGCCTAAAGAGGACAGCGAGATCTCCAGGAGACATATTGGGATTCGTGAAGAAAGAAAAGTGAATAGACGAACTGATCTTGTTAACCTCATGCAAAATTATCCTCTCAAGCTATTGTTGGAAGTTTGGAAAAATTAGCATTAAGTACAAAGAAATCCTAGTAAATGAAAATAAAAAAGCAACCATTTTAATTTCGAGAAGAAACAGAAAACAAAGAAGGAGAACATTTCCCACAATGTTCAACTATGGATAATATTTGCAAAAGCATCACTGAATAGTCATTTAATTCAAAATGACCATATAGGTCTATTCAAAAGGAGATAGAGAAACAGAGCGATGGTCGTGGGAAAGAACTAACCCCTTATCTAAGGTAGGAGAAAATCAATGTGAAAGTGATCTTGAAAGATACTTGTAAATTTCAGGGGAAAAGAAAAGAATTAAAAAGAGTGAGTCCAGGAAGTGAGGAGTGAGGAAGAGAAAAGCTGCCCCTAATATCCATGATCTGGAAGGTGTGGTGTCCTCCAGTTAAACGTAAACTTCACAGAACATAGCATCAGAGAAGGCCACTCTGGACCCATGTTGGATTGAGATAAAAACAAGACCCATCCATTATTGTGTGTGAGCAGAGACCAGAACATGAGCATTTTTCAAGCACAAAATGGACCGAATGTCCCCACTCTCAGCTCATAGTAGTGACTGCTGCTCTTTAACCAATCATAGCTTTAGCCTCACTCTATCCTTCCCTCCTAGATAGAATTTGTGAAGGTAGCGTACTATAGAATTACCCCCACTTATGGACAGCATCCAATCCAAAGCAAAGCATCACTCCCTCAAACCTTTCCCCAAATCACTTAGAACCAACTCAAATCCTATTGGGTTTTCTAACAACCTCTTCTGGAGACTTCCCACAGACCCCCATGGTATGTGGTCTCCTTGCTGTAAGAAATAATAGGCCGCCTCCTTTAACCACAGGGTTGTTCCTGGTGGTCTTCGGCTAGAGGGCATTTACTTATAGGAAGTATGGGGAGGTAAGCCACGGGGTTTTGTTAAAATTCCTTTAGGACTTTGGACATGTTAAAGTATTTATGTATGCCACTTTGATAAAATGCAAATCAATCTTTCAAAAGTTTATTTATTGGACATTACTTACCAAGGTGGAAAAGGATGTGTGCTTTCTGGCTTGTTTTGGACTTTGTCACTGTTATTTTAAGAGGTGTCCTCTTAGGCAGCAAGTCTAATCATTTGTACTGAATGCAGAAAATAAGTGGGACAATAAAAATCTTCCCTGGCCCATGAGAGGCAAGTTTCAGACACTGGGTGTGTTCAGCAGCAACCAGAAGGGAGAATTGAACTGAATCACTAGCTCTACTTTACAAAGACCAAAGTCTAAGAGGAGAGAAAATTGAGTCAAGTTATTCCACAAAATTTGGATCACTGTGCAAACTAAGCTTGCAGATAATTATTCATAAGAGATCCATAAAAATAAAATATCTATGTTAAAAGCCAAATTTAGAATGTTAAGCACTGGATGCACAAAAATGGATACATTTTTAAATTTTTGAGCATTTGGCTATTTTGGTTGATCTCAAAAACGAAACTTGTTTCTAAGAATGAATCTACTTTGGTGGCTAATGTGAACAGTTTATTTTAATTACAGATTTTGATTCTTAGAAATAATTAGAATGGCCAATATATGTAATATATGTATTTTTTAGTTGCCATTAAGACTTGTCATAAATAAAGTAGGGGAAATAGAACCACCCATCAACATAATCACTATCTAAACAATCCCTAAAAGGCTTTGCAGTACAGAGGCCCACAAGTTGAGCAGAAAGTCACAGTTTTAGGATTTGCCAAGATGTCATAAAAACACTGTGTGTGGGTGGGAGGGGGAAGGACTAGCAAACATCAATCATCCAGTTTCAATAACTTTTACCATGTTGTCAATTCTGTTTTATTAGTACTTCCCACACACTTTCCCTATAGCCCCAGAATATTTAGAAGCAACTTCTATAAACTATAGCATTTCATCTGGAGATGCTGAAGAAACCACCAATAAAAAGTAAAAGTACTATTTTTTTTTGCATAGAAACAATATTAGTTTTGCACCTAACATATTGCCAATAAGCCCATTATCCTCAGATATCCAGTCAGTGCTCAAATTTTCCTCAAATATTTCATAAATATTGCCACATAAATGTTTATACAGTTCAAGTTGAGGGGGATCCGAAAACTTCCACACATGGCATTTGGTTGATATGTCTCACAAATCTTTTCAATTCTATTAGTTTCTCCCTCCTCGTTTTTCCTGCTTGGAATTTATTTTTTGAGTAAACCAGGTATTGTCTTGCAGAATTCCCACATTTAAAATTTCACTGTTTGAATTCATGTGGTGGTTTTTGTAACTGTTGTCTTCCGCCATTCCTGGCACCTTTTTTATTCTTTTTCTTCTTTTTTTTTTGTGTGACAGTGACAGAGACAGAGAGAGGGACAGATAGAGACAGATAGGGACGAACAGACAAGAAGGGAGAGAAATGAGAAGCATCAATCATTAGTTTTTTCTTGCAACACCTTAGTTGTTCACTGATTGCTTTCTCATATGTACCTTGACCGGTGGGGCTACAGCAGACTGAGTAACCCCTTGCTCAAGCCAGTGACCTTGGGTCCAAGCTGGTGAGCCTTTTCAAACCAGATGAGCCTGCGCTCAAGCTGGTGACCTCAGGGTTTCGAACCTGGGCCCTCCGTGTCCCAGTCCAATGCTCTATCCACTGCACCACCGCCTGGTCAGGCCCCAACATCACTTTTGAAGGTTAAAATTAATCAGTGAATTGAGGTGCTGTGAGCTAGTTTCATTCATTATAAAGATTTTCATCCACTTTCAACCTAATCATTATCTACCTCCATTAGTGATTAGGGCAAACAAAATAGTTATATTCTAATTCTATTATTACTTCTGAAATTGTCAACTAGCATAATTTTTACAAACAAGACTGTTTCTCATAATGATTACCCTGAAGACAGTTCACATATGAAAGAGGATAAATGCTCTTTCCATTTATTTACCGGTTTTCAGACTGAGTCTGGTTCCTCACTCCCTGTAAACATCATCCAGGAAGTTCTTTGTTTTTTGTTTTGAGCATTATTGTAAACTCATGTACCTTTTAAACTAGCTGTTACATTTTGAAGTATTGCAGTTATCTTTATTTATTTTTATTTGTTTATTTATTCTAATTAAAGTACAATTGACACATTACATTTATTAATTTTAGGTATACATCATAATGATATGATATTTATATATATTGCAAAATTATCACCCCAATAAGTCTAGCTAGCAGTCATCATCATATATAGTAACATTTTCTTTTTCTTATGAAAAATTTTAAGATCTTGTCTTTGTTTATGATGCCCAAATTGTCCCATATTTTGCCAGGTGGAATTCTTTCAGATTGTCTTCCAGCTACTCAGGACACAACCTAGAATCTTTAACCTGGTGTTATTTTTATCTGGGATGAAGAGATATTTCTGACTCCTCTTATCCAGTATATGTCCCAGACCTGGAACCAGCCATTCTTGAGGTATTCTGGCTTCTTGTCAAGGCGAATGATGTTGAGAGATTACAATTTGGGTTCTAAAGGGTGCTCATTTCTACAGATTGACTCTTGTTTTTTTCAGTGGACAGAGACTAAAAGAAAAAACATAGTGAAAATACATCATGCGTTATTTCCAATTCAAATTTAGGATTAACTGATTTTTACTTTACTTTTCTGATCTTATCATATGTCTCTTTTATACTGAAAAATCTTCATACCTAATGGCATCAACATAATTACTTCTTTACTTTATCATGTGTGCATGTGCATGTTTCAGATTGTATTCAGAATAATTTGTTTTAGAAATATTTACATTACATGTTTAATGATTCTATAAATAACCAGCTAATTTGAAAATATATGTAGCCCCCCCCCAAAAAAATAAAACCTCATTTTATAGACAGTCCAGATTAGAAGCAGAAGACTCATTTCACAGAGAATCTATGCCATAGAAATTTTGGCATTCCTACGGGGGAAAAAATGGAAAGAAAGTCTCAAACACGCTAAAAGGGACAGAGGTGCCTGCCCAGATTTTAAGGTAATGGCCGGACTGGGACTCCGTTTTCAGATTAAAGTGAGAAGAACAAGGTTAGGAGAATTTGTAATGAAGTATTTGTTTGTTTGTTTTCTCCCTGTCTTTGGAAAGAAGGCTAATGAGGTGGTGATGGGCTATTCATAGTGATGTCTGCAAATTTCTGAATTAGAAATAGCAGAATGAGTTAGCTGAATAGGGAACAATAGAAAGGAAATATGTGACATTGGGATTTGGTAATGACAAAATACCCAGGATATGACAATTTTAGTGCAGGGATGGCAAAGGGAAATATACTGGAACTAAGGAGGTCAAAGAATGAGAACCAGGATTGAATGGGCCAGCTATGTAGGCATTGCTAAGGTGGGGTGTGATTAATTCAGGGTATGACTCAATTGAGACATAGAAATAAATTATTAGAATATGTACTTATACCTGTCAACAACCTTTAAACATTCTCTTTTTGTGCATGTCTTATAGAGTACATAAGTGTACAGTACTCTTTGGAGAGGGACTGAGTAACATGAACAAGAAGCCAATTAAAGACGAGAGTTGACTGAACTTTGCATCCTCTTCACAATGGCTAACTCACACTCCATGGTCTGGCTGTGCTAGGACATAGCTAACCTATTTATTCTTAATAGAATATTTGGATTATTTTCAATCTTCACGATTTCTTTTTATTTTAATGGGGTGACATTAATAAATCAGGGTACATATGTTCAAAGAAAACATCTCCAGGTTATCTTGTCATTCAATTATGTTGCATACCCATCACCCAAAGTCAAATTGTCCTCTGTTACCTTTTATCTGGTTTTCTTTGTGGCCCTCCCCTCCCCTCTCTCCCTCCCTGTCCTCCCTCCCTCTACCCCGTAACCACCACACTCTTGTCCATGTCTCATAGTCTCGTTTTTATGCCCCACCTATGTATGAAATCATGCTGTTCTCAGTTTTATTCTGTTTTACTTATTTCACTCCGTATGATGTTATCAAGGTCCATCCATGCTGTTACAAATGATCCAATGTCATCACTTCTTATGGCTGAGTAGTATTCCATAGTATATATGTACCAAAGCTTTTTAATCCACTCGTCCTCTGACGGACACTTGGGCTGTTTCCAGACCTTCTCTATTGTGAACAATGCTGCCACGAACATTGGGGCGCATTTTTTTTTGGAACA
The DNA here is from genome assembly GCA_037038555.1 of Rhynchonycteris naso. Classification (NCBI taxonomy): domain Eukaryota; kingdom Metazoa; phylum Chordata; class Mammalia; order Chiroptera; family Emballonuridae; genus Rhynchonycteris; species Rhynchonycteris naso. Next base: position 9,063,090 of record CM072997.1, on the reverse strand, counting down.
GTGCTATGGTGTTCTTAGGGTATATTCCTAAAAGCTAAAATAAATACTCTATACCCTGGCCAGGTAGCTTACTTGATTAGAGCATTTTCTGGATATGTGACGTTTGTGGGTTCCATCCCCAGTTAGGGTACATATGAGCATCAACCAGTAAATGCATAAATAAGTGGAACAACAAATCAATGTTTCTCTTTGTTTCTATTTATTGACTTATTATAAAATCAGTAAATAGCCCTAGCCAGACAGGTCCATTGGTTAGAGCATTATTCCAAAGTGCAGAGGTTGCCAGTTCGATCCCCAGTCAGGTCACATACAGGACAGATGTTCCTGTCTCTCTCCCACTCTCTCCCTTATTCTAATTCTAAAATCAATAAAGTAAACATTAAAAAATTAATAAATAAAAAATTTTTTAAACAAAATAAAATAAGTACCCTTCTAGATATGTTTCTGCATAGTTATGCAATTAGGATAAATTCTTAGAAACGGTGGGTGGAAAGTTATATATCTTCAAAGGCATATTGACTTATCAAGTCACAAAAATGATTCATAGGAGAAGGCAGAGAAAAAATTTTCATGAGCATAAACTCTGATGAATCTAATTTTAGAGAACCTAGAGAAATAATCATATGCACCATAGATGCCATTTTGCATTTTTAACAAGATTACCACTTTTCTGATATTTTATGTCTATTTTGTTACATGATTTAGTTTGTGTGACTCTTCAAAAATGTCTCCAGCATCTTGGAAATTCTCCAAGCAGCTCAGAAACTGGTTTTTCCTTTGCCAAACTTTCTTTCCAGATAATGGGGAGCCAAGGTAGATGAAAAGTAACGCCAGGCATACCTGGTCAAGCTCAAAGTAGCTAGCTGATGGCTAAAAGAACAAAGCTAAGACCATCAAAAACCTTCAATCTAGTTTGTATTTTATTTTACCAATTGATTGTTTTACTATTTGTTACTAGTCAATTCCAATGTTATATAAGTTTGATTCACTGTTTCCGTTTTTAGATCTGAAAAAAATCAAACAACATTTAGTTAGAGAATCATGATGTCCAACCTCAATACCAAGTCAACCTCTAACAAAATTGTTGGAAATGGCATTTCCTATCGAGAAAGAGTCATTCCATTCATTCATGTAGTGGCATGAGCATTCGCCTCTGTTTACATCTCAATTGGGTGTGTTCTCTTCTCCCAGACTGACAATGCACAGAGGACAAAACAGAAATCTGATCATGCAACTGGGAGCAGTAGAGTGCCTCTAGAACAGGTTAACCGAGCCATGGAATTTCTGTGGTTAAAGTCATAAATGGTCCCCAGAGAAGCCATTGATAATCACCATTTTGACTGAATGGCGTCCTGTAGTCATTGCATGCTGTTTTAGTTTTAGTTTATGTTTTTTAGTAACTTAACTGATTCAATATTTTTCATATGGTCCCATGAGGCTTTGTTTTCTGTGGAATTTTTTTTAACTCAAGTCTCATTTGATGACATTTCTTCTAATTAGATTTCTTGGCTGTTAAAGATTATTATTCTAGAAAATCCACATTCCTTCCTCCCTCTTCCGTTCCTTCTATCCTGTTCTTATGTTTTTATTTATGCAAGATGCAAGCCAGATGTTATATTAATAAAAGAGTTGATTTTCCTCAAGGACCCATTCATCACCACAGAAGTAGACCTTGTTTCAATTTCTTGGAATTCTTTAAATTCTTTCTTTACTTTTTATTCTTTTTCATTTTCAAATAGTAAATTTTTGGAAGATACATTTGAAAGCAACATGACAGTAAGTATGAAATTACTTCTATTTACTGGGAATAGTAATGGAGGTTGGAAGTTTTCACAACTAAATTTTAAATGTAAAGAAGAAAAAATTTAAAAACAGGAACTATATCTCATAAATGTAGGTAGCATGTTATAATTGATGCATAAAACATGTAAAACCTTTTTGAAAACTGAATTAAAATGAAACAAAGATGCCTTACCAAAGCAGCAAAGTATCTTACATAATGAATTTCAGATTCTTTCTTGTTTAAGATTACACTTGAAAAGATATGGAGATCAATAACATTTTCATTTCTGCCCCAAATGCTATTTCATAAAATGAGTGATATTAAAATGAAGAACTTGTTGTACTCTTTAGATTAATATGTCTTCTAAGGCACAAAATGATTTTTTAAAAAAAGACCACAGTTAACATTCATTATGATTCAAAAAATAATCTCTTAAAACAGACATGAGATCCTGAAGCAACCATGCATCTCAGGAACACTCGGTAGAAGTCGGAGTCTTGGTGCCTGCTGGTTTTGGTTCTGTGGCTTAAATTAACTGACAAGAAGAAGGTCTTCTGAAGTCCATGAGGCTTGAACCTGGGGAGCAATGCAATACTACTCCCTTTCAACAGGTTTCCCAGACACTCATAACCTGGCTCTATTATTTATATGTTGAAGCACCACCTTGATTTTTATTTATAGTGTATTTTAGAATCAAAATGTATGGGTAGCCCCAGCAGTCAACACTGCCTCCCTTAGCACTGTAATGGGAAGGAGATGATAAGATTCATTCTTGACTTCACTGTGACAGTTCTAGTGGGCAAACTAATCCACAGAGAGGGCCAGCAGATCAGTCATTGCCTGGAGAAATGGGTGGGAGAAAGCATGGGTTGCAATAGGGCTCAAGGAACTTCTTAGTGATGAAAGTACTCATCTTCATGGCGGTATTCTATGAGAGTATACACCTGCCAATTCTCATCAAATTGTACTCTTCAAATATGTACTTTTTTTTGTACAATATGTGTGCCTTAATAAGGTTGTAAAAAACTGACCCACCATACAATTTATCTAAAAAAAATACATGAAAAAATTTTGGAACCTCACCTTCCACCACGAAAAAGCCCTGGCTGGAACCCCTGACAGTGTCTGGTACATATTGGTGCTAACTGTATTAATGTTGAAATACACATTCTTGTAAATAATAGGACTTATATAATGCTTACTAAGTACCAGCCTCATTTGTTAATTAAATTAATAAAAATCATACAAGGTAAGTTTGATTATTACCACTCATTGTAAAAGTAAATACGCAAGGCACAAGTTTCTTCTCTTTTAGGTTAAGACTAGGTCCTCAGGGTTACCCAGTTGGGGACTCACAGCACTGAGACTTCTGTGTACGCTGCCTGACTCCAGATGCACGGCCAACTCCCACAGCAAACCACCATAAGAAGGAAAGAAAGCGGAAGTTAAATAATTCAGAGGAGAGAGACTTTGTTGTGTGCTTGGCAGTTAGAGACATCTTTAAGAAAAAGACAGGATGTTTGCTGAGCTTTGAAAGATAGGAAAGTTTTGGAAAAGAGGATGGTAAAAGGGCATCTCACACAAAGCTGGCGCTGCCAGGCATGGTGAGGCCTGAGAATGTATTTGTCCAGTCTTTGGTGACAGTCTTTACAGGGAAAGTGAGAGCAAAAGCCACTGACATTTTATCTTATAAATATTGCATTCAGGATATAAATAGCTGGATCAGTGGGGGAGAAGGACAAGGGAAGGCAGTGTCTTCATGGCAGAGGTCCCTTGGCAGGAAAGGAACAGAATATGGGACTAGAGCTGACTGTTTAATGATTAATGAGGCAATCCTTTTATTTAATAATGTATTATATGACTGAGAAAAGGGAATGTGATGAAATCTGCCTGCTCACACTGACAAGGAAAGGAAATATTGCTTTCACAGAGTCACTTGCCAACATCAAAATCGTTTGCCAGAATGACTAATTAGTAAAAACAAAAATATTACTCTTGTGATTTGACCATGGCGGTAAAGATGATACTGGCCACATATCCAGGAGAACAAAAAACAGTACATAGATTCATGTCTGAAGAAGCCAAGAGGCCTCTCTCAGAGCACAGAACAAAATACGAGGAGGGAACAGCCAGATGACGTGAAGGTTACACAAGGTCGCTGTAAGCAGCCAAGGGAGGATCAGACACAGATCTTGCAAAAGTTTACAAAGTAAAAGCAACAATTAAAGAATGGATGTAGAAGAACAGGCTGGTGGCAGAGCTTGCCTTAAAGCCAGACTGATACACAGAGGATGAAAGAAAAGTAAGAGACATCACAGCAGTACACCATGTTTGCAGGAAGCACTCTGCCTGTGAAGAAGGGGGAGGAGAAATGCTCTGCATTAGGAGCAACACGGTTGCTATCAAGTTTTGTGGCTGGGGAAAACGTGGGAAATAGTTGTGAGCTAAGATCACTTTCACAATAAAACTATATGTCATAAAAGAATTTCTGCTAGCCTAAAGCATGCCTTTTGCCCTTATTTCCACAAGCCTTCTGAAAAGAGTAGGTCTAGGAGGAATTTAACTGATTTAACTATGTGCAATGATCAAAAAACTACGTTCCTAAAAGATCTTACATGCCCCCCACACAAAGGAAAAAGAACTGGGAAATGACAAATAGCAATTTCGAAATAATGAGGAAATAAAATAATAATAATTGCAGTTTACTTTCTCTTCAATATATGTCCCACTTTCTGGTTTCTTACTATGCCTAGTAATTTTAGAACCCACCTTATTTAGTTTCAAGGATACATTGAAGAGACTATGAATTCTGTCATGTTTGAACGATCAAAGTGTATAGAATACAGTGTTGCCTTCTAAAGGAAGAATCAGCACTTCTATACATGGTTGATAGAGGTAAATTATCTTGACTCATTGGTTCCTACATGTGAGAAGTGTACATTGCAGCAACCCTTATTTAACCCTTTGAGCAGCACGAATGCTCATGTATGTCCTTGTGCCTCCTGGCCATCCAGGGTATATCGTAACAAAAATTTTTATTTTAAAAAATGTGTAAGGCAACATTAAAAACAGACAAATGTGTGTTCTTCTTGTTTCCATAAATTGGTTATCAAACAAACATGATTTTAAGTTAATAAAACTGGAACTGGAACTAATTTCATTTTTTGAAAAAAGAAAAAACTCACTCCCGGGGATCAGTGAGCATGAAAAAAACTCACTACTCAAAGGGTTAAAATGTACAGAATTTTGAATGAGTAAATCCAATGTTAAGAATTTACCTTTTAGATATCCACACACAGGTACAATCATAATGAATAGACAAGAGTATGGACTGCAACATTAAAACAGCGGAGGAATTTAAAATGCTGTGAATCCATCCATGGTAAAGTAGTTCAACTAATTGTGTTACATACATTCATTAAGATACCATGAAGTAAGCAAACATATATATATAGTGTTTGGTTGAACCATAGAGCATTCAAAATCTTTATATTTATTATTCTACATAATTCCCCAACAACACATTTTACATATGAGACAAGAAATTAAGCAACATGCCCAAGATAGTACACGTAGTGAGTAGTATGACAGGAATTTGATCCTGGGAGAGTCTGATTCCAGTTCCATGAGTTTGAACACCAGATTATGCTGTCTCATCATGATATTTTAATGAGTATTACAATGAAAATGAGATAGCACTCCAGGTACTAATATGGAATACTCCTCAAAATATTAATTTAAAAGAAGGTCCTGGCCAGTTGGCTCAGTGTAGAGCATCAGCCTCGCTTATGGATGTCCTGGGTTTGATTCCCGGTCAAGGTACACAGAAGTGACCATCTGCTTATCCACCCTAGCCCTCCCTCTTCGCTCTTATTCTCCTGCAGCTAAGACTCGATCGGTTCAAGAACATCAGCCCCAGGTGCTGAGGATGGCTCCAGGGAGCTTCTACCTCAGGTGCTAAAAGAAAAGTAGCTGGGCCATGAGCATGGCCCCACACGGGCAGAGAATCAGCCCAGACAGAGATTGCTGAGTGGATCCCGGTCAGGGCATATGGTGGGAGTCTGTCTCTCTGCCTCCCCAACTCTCATTGGAAAAGAAGGGGAAAAAATAAAATAAATGAAAAGAATAATATGTCAAATACGTATGTAGAAACCACTATTAGTGTAAAATAATTAATGGGTTATATACACCCATATGTATATATTTGCTCATGCAAAGAGTATCCCTGGAAGTATTACTTTTTAAAAAACATGTATTTGGGGCAGTATACTGCTTTGTGTTTGAACATTGTGCCATGCATGTATTGCCTATAGAAAAAATAAATTGTCTCCACGAAACAAAGCATAGCTTGTGTTTATTGCAGTGCATAACTTACTGTAAACACTCTCTCTCTTTGCAGTGAAAGTACTTACAGAGAGTGAAATGACCACTGTTTACACATAGGCAAAAAGAGAAGGTTTGAGCCAAATGGCTGGTAGCCACGTCCAGCTCTCCCCAGTGGCAACAGCCGATACAGAGGAGACAGTGAAGAAATGTCGCCCAGGAGCCAGAAAGCTCAGTGCCCAGCTTGAAGTTCATCCCATTAACTCCCTTAACCCTTAGGTTGTAGCACTCGGGTTTCTCTTTTTCCCTTGATTTTCACTTCTTGTTTCTAGAATATTAATTTCAATGTTATTTCTCATGTTGTAAACCTCAAGTCATTTTGAAGTAAAAGACGGAGTACGCATAGTTATCATATACAAGCACAGTGGACCCTTGAACAACGTGGGAGTTAAGGGCGCTGACACCCTGAGCAGCTGAAAATTCACGTAAAGCTTTTGACTCCCCCTAAATTTCAGTTGTCCCTCAGTGTCCCTGGGGGAGTGGTTCCAGGATCCCCATGGATGACAACATCCATGGATGCTCAAGTCTCCTATCTAAAATGCTATATAGAGCACTGCATAGAATCAGCCCCCTGCATCCACTGACTCCCAACCATAGATAAAACAAATAAAAGTACAGGTATTTACTAAAACAAACAAGCAAACAAACGCACATATAAGTGGGTTCACGTAGTTCAAACCCATGTCATGCAGAAGTCAACTTGCCTGCCTTTAAATGCCTCTCTATGCTAGAGTTTCCATAAAATGGAACGAGACTGTTCCTCTCACTAGGCAACAACCCTCCAGCGACCCATTCACCTTGGTCAACTCATTCACCTACAGAACTCCATAATTTGCTAGTTTTATTAAAGTGTTTTGTTTGTCTCCAGTTGTTTCTGAAATACTAAATCTCTTCATTTCCCTGAATGTGAACTGTTAAGCTGTGTGGGTCGACCAGTATGTTCCTTGAAGCTTAACTTAGAAATGATCATCCCTTTTTAAAACTTAACATTCCTGCCTGACCTGTGGTGGCGCAGTGGATAAAGCGTCGACCTGGGAACACTGAGGTCGCCAGTTCAAAACCCTGCGCTGGTCTGATCAAGGCACATATGGGAGTTGATGCTTCCAGCTCCTCCCCCCTTTCTCTCTTTCTATCTCTCTCTCACTCTGTGTCTCCTCTCTAAAATGAAATAAAATAAATAAATAAATAAAACTTAACATTCCAAAAACCATAAGATCCTAAAAAAAAACCAACCAACCAAACAAACAAACAAAAAAACCACCATAAGATCCGGCCTCAATGCAAAGGCTGAAATGGAACACAAGATTTGGGGGACTGTCCCCACATTGCCTAAGTGTCTGCCGCCAGCCTGAATCTCGTGCATTCTCAGGCTGCTGAGAACGTCTTAAATGCACCAGGACACTCCGTCTAACGTTTTTACACGGGAGAGATACACCCAATTTATGGGCTCTGCTGCGAATGGGACTGAGTTTAGTACTTGTTTATGGCCCGGAGCTGGTTCCACTGAGCCTAAAATGTATCAAATAATCACATTAAGAAACAGAAGCTGGAGCTGTGCTTTATGTTCTATTGGGCTCACGTCAATTATAACGTCTTCAAAGCGATTCCCTCAACCTCTGCTAATTGTAACGCCTATCTCCATGACAGAAAGGAAGTTGATCTTTCATTTACATTGTACCTTTCCCCCCCAAAGCCTAGAGACAGGAAATTCTGCCTGGACTCATAATAAATACTCCTTGCCTTGGGATAGAACTGAGAGACTGGGTCACTTTTCTCCCCCTTCATTAAAAGGGAGTCTCGCAATTCATCTAATTTGAATGTTCCTTTTATTTTCTATGGCTGCATCGGCTTTATTTTTTTTTCCTTCATATTGAATTTATTGAGGTGACCCTGCTTAACAGAATTAAACAGGTTTCAGGTGCCCAGTTCCACAACACGCTGTCCATATTGCATGCTTGCCACCCCAAGTCAAGTCTCCTTCCATCATCATTTACCCTTTTGTACCTTCCACCACCTCCCCCCACCAGCCATCACCACACTGTTGTGTCTTTGAGTGTTTACCTCTTTCTTTTCTTTTTGCTCAGTCTCTCCGCTCCCTCCACGTAGCCTCCGATATGCTTCTCCCAACCCCCCACAGCCGTCAGTCTGCTCTCTATATCTCTGCAGGCACAAAATGCTTCTGGGTTGGTGCTCATCTGGCTACTCAAGGCAGCACTGTATTTTTACCAACCAGGTGGAAGCTTTGGGACAGTCTGGGGCTGCATCACTACATGCAGAGATGTATAACTCTCCCAGTGTCCTCCTGATTTCTAACCAACTGGACACTCACTCCAGGACCCATTGAGACGGGACTGTATCGTCCACTACAGTCTTAAAACTTACACGAGTCCTTAACTTAGGGTGGTGAACACACAGCACAATATACAGATGATGTATTATAGAATCGTACACCTGAAACCTATATAATTTTATTAACCAATGTCACCCCCATAAATCCAAAAAGAATTTTAATGAAAATGAAAAAACAAACAAATAAATAAAATGAAAAAAAAAAAGACCTTACCAGCCTTGTTTCTCATTCTCTCAGGCTTGCTAGATAACTAGAAATTCATTCCATTTTGACTAAAGTTAAAGGAGCTAATAGTTGTCAACAATAGCAACAAAAAGGCTATGAGATGCTTACTAGCATGGGAACAGAAAGCACTTAAACATTAGATTCACTATATTCTGGAGATGGAAAAGACCTTAGAAACGATGCATTCTTCACATCCCACAGATTAGGCGCTGGCTGCTCAGATAGGCCACCTAATATTACAGAGCTAGTTAGCTTGAGATCTAGTACCAGAACTCAGATCTGCTTGTCTTTCCATATTCATTTTCTGACCCCAAGTCTTCAATAATGTTAGAGGCTTTAAGTTCCAAGATAACCCAAGAAGGAATCATTCTTATTTGAGCCTCTGACATATATCTATCAGATAATAAAAGGTACAATAGAACAATAAAATATAGATTTATATCTATAATCTATAAATTTTTACAACAATAGACACCATCTATTAGATAATGAAGCCTGAGAGAAAAATGGTCACAGGTCTTCTCACGGGAAGGATGAATGATTGGGAAGTGGAGCCCTTCCCTTTTGGTGGGAATAGGAAGCACAAAACCCAGTAATACTCTGGCTCATCTTCATACTTTAACCAGGAACAACTGGGTGAAAAGTCAGATATGCTTCTCTCTGGAAAGAGAGAATTTGCTGCTCTTTTTAGGCATCAACAGTCAGGCTCTCCATTCAACTTTGCGAAATTGTTCACTTATCATAGTCTGCAACTTGCATTTACCCAAATGGTGTACTGTAGATGCTTTTGAAGGAGGTCAGAAGACTGTCATTTACTAAGTTGGCTCTAGAAATTCACCCCCTCTAGGCCCCAGTTCCATCACTGATGAAAGAGCCATCCCAATGAAAATTACCCCACAAAGGCTTTCCAAAGAGAAAGGAGATAAGGGATGAAGTGTTTAGCTCTGCCTGACCCACAGCAAACCCTTAATAATACAGCATATTGTAACCAAAGGGGACATGGGGATGGGAAGGAGCTGTTCCAGGTTTGTTTTGGTGATAGGAAATATTGGAGAAAAAGAAGATGTCCTAAATAGAGTTTCTTATATAATAGGACAATAGTCGTTGGGGCTCTGGAATGTCAAGTTTAATGCCAATAGCAGATGAGTCACCTCCAAAAAATCACCGAGTCTCCTTTAACGATCTCCGGTCATTTTATACAGCTTCTCATCAGTGCCATTTCCCAGAGTTGTCCTTATGGCCCACAGTACCTTCCGCCTCTCACTACCACGCTGACCATCCTGATGGGGTTAGGTGCTCTTTCTTCTTTGTTCATTCTCCCATTGCTTCTCTGTGACAACATTCACCAATCTGTGTGGTGAGTTTCTACGCTCATCTCCTCAGTGAACTGAGCTTTTTAAGGGAACAGCTTATGACAATTATAAGTATCTTAATGTTATTCATCTTTTTTTCCCTAGTATTTAAAAGAGTGCCCCATACAGAACATGCATTTAATTATTATTTGACAAATAAATGAAATGAATGAATGATTCAACCTAACCGGATGAGGACCTCTTGTAAAAAGAAATTGCTGATATCATTTTTCCTTACAACAAAGAGCTTTTCAATTTGCTCTTGAATAAGTGTGACCAAGTACTGGGTATTCTGAGGGTCTATTTTTCCAACAAGAACCACCCCCCCTCAAGAAAAAGAAAACCGAATGGTCACTTTTTACACTTTGGTGTGACAAAGTGCATTCTAAGAAGCAACCCTTTCTAATATAGCCAGGCAAAGCAGAGGAATAAATCTAATGCCTGCCCAATCTCAAGGGTTAATTTTACTCAGTCTCCAGAGATCACCTTCTTGCCTAGATGGACTGCATATTATGACATGTGATTACAGCAATGTCAAATTTCTTGGATATCATGAGGTCTACCATCTCCTAATATACTCAGATCCATAAGAGACTTACAATCTTTGAGTAAGTTCCTGTCTCCTCCAAAGCTCAATGTTATCATCTATAGATGGAGATAATAACAGGACCTACCTGGTAGGGAGGGATTGAGGACTAAATGAGTGACACAGGTAAGACATTAAAAACAGAAACAGATAAAAGTTAAATATTATAATTATATTCAAGTATTTTACATTTAGAGGATTTTAGGGTTTTACAGAGCTATGAGTTTGTAAATAACAGACTCTTGTAAACATTGGAAAATTCCACTAAGAATTGAAGAAATTTGCTTTAAAAATAAACAGTGTATGCAATCTGTTTGCTCCATTTCCTCATGCTCCCTGGATAATGAATCAGGACGTGAGCTCCCTCTTTGAATTAGGAGGTGTGGGGTGGGTCTTCTTTTTTGTGACTATTTTAGTCTACCAATGGCCACCTGGTAACTTACTTTCTCACTCTCTTTCATTCTCTTTCCACTTTCTCTCTTCTTGCATTTGTACCACACATGATAATTTAGAATTAAAATCCCATGTGATCCAGAACATCATAAAATACTTAGGTTTGAATCTCCTTGATGGTACCTCTTCTTAGTACATCCTTTGCCCTCCCCCTGCCTCTTTCACCCCTCCCACACCAGCTAAATTGTTCCCTGATACCCAGCTGTCACCTTGACAAAACCTGAGCATCAGAGCCTAGGATGTGAACTTATAATTTGCCACTTTATTCTTCAATCCCAGTAGGTATTTCCTGTGGCCAAGGACTCCTCATTTTTAAATGAAAGATGAAACAGACACCTGCAGAATTGTCTTCAATGGGTCCCTCGTCCTAGCAAGGAGCCTGAATAGGGCAGAGGGAAAGGCTTACAAGGGCAGAGGGAGACAATACCCGGGGTTAAAGAACTCCTGAAGTGAATAAAAAACGATTGTTTGGCTCAAAGGTCAGGAGCGTCCCCAGGGGGAAGGAAGGAGATCCAGTGTTTCAAAACAAAAATTACTTTTGTCTATTTTTTTAGTTTATCTGACCAGACCAGACACTTTCTTTCATTTTTTTATTTGCCTTTTTTTCTGAGGTTCAGTTGATCTAAGATGACAGCACCTTTAACTATACAGTTTGAGGTTAAAATGGGCATAGAGGTGATGATTCAGTTTTTGGTGAGCCCAACTTCAGAATACGTGACTCGGCCTCAAGTTATCAGAGCCAATGACCGAGGACTTTACTCTCAGAGTTTTAGTTTATTCAAACCCCATCACAACTGAGTTTAATTTTGGCATCAAGTTTATTTATTGTTTTACTTTATAGTATCAATAACATTTTATAGTTTTTACTTCTATTTTTTTATTGAATTGATTGGAGTGACACTAATAAACAAAAATGCTAAAGGTTTCAGGCACACAATTCGTAAGCCATCATCTGTACACTGCGTTACGTGCTCGCTACGCAAAGTCAGTCTCCCTTTATCCCCCATACTGTCCTCTTCCTTCCTCCACCCCCAGCCCCCTGCAGTCACCACACTGTTGTCCCTGTCCATGACTTGTTTCTCTCTTTCCCCCCCTTTTTTTGCTTAATCATTCTATCCTCTTCACCCAGACCACCTGCCACAAAATTGTCAGCCTGCTCTATATGAGTCTGTCTTGATTTTGCTTGTCAATTCATTTTGATCATTAGATTCTTCCCATGATACTTGATCATATGATCATATGGTACTTGCCTTTCCCTGACTGGTTTCTTTCACTTAGCATAATGCTCTCCCGGTCCATCCAGGCTGCTGCAAAGGGAAAGATTTCCTTCTTGTTTACAGCCGAGTAGTATTTCATTCTATAAACATACGAGAGCTTTTCTCTTCAGATCGTATAAACGTTTTGCCTTTGAAGTACTAGGAGGCTTTCTTTTTCCTTCTCACCACTGAGTAATTTTTCTCTAAGCTCAAAAACAGGCAGAAAATGCAACAAATAATAGCAAAATAGAATATTATACCATACTAAGTAGGGAGGCAAAGCATTCATCCATCAAGTTGTGATAGCGCTTTTACTGTGCCTGATTGAAGATATTGAAAACTGCTTCCCAAAGAAATGCTTTCTGGCCATGTCTGACACCAACGGTTTTCCTCAACAACATTACACGCTTGTCAACCTCCCTTTCCTCCATCCGTGTATTTCTCAATGCCTTCCTTTGAGTTTTTTTTCCCCCACACCTATTACAGAACATAAAAACAGAAATATTCTGCTCTCCCTTGGTTCAAAAGAAAAAGTGAGGAAGAAAGGGCACTCATGTGGAAAAAAAAACTTTGCTTATGGGCACAATTTTACTCGCTTATCCATTCCGTAAATATTTATGGAAGGCTTACTATGCCAAGTGTGGTCATGGGTACCAGTCTACAGTGGAGAAAAAGACAGGACTCTCGCTTCATGAAGGATCCATTTGTCAGCAGACGGAGAATAGACAATAAGCATGTGTAAATATCAGCTTTTAGGGTACAGAGTCTCCTAGGCAATACCGAGCACCATAAAGAAAGAAAATAAGACAGAGTGATAGGATGGGGCAGGAGGAGGGAGAGGAACTCTTCGTGAGGGCACGGTCTCCCTGAGATGACATTTAGCTGGAACATGAAGGTTCAGAAGGAGCCAGACATGCAGGATCCAGGCACAGAGTGTTCCCAGTGGAAGGGGCAGCTAAAAGGTCTTGGCCATGGTGTCTGGAGCCCAGCCAGCTAAGGCAGAGCAGTGTGGGAAGAAATCAGAGAGGTAGCCAGGGGCCCATTGCATAGCCTCAGGGAAGAACATGGACCCAACCTTCCCTGTCTGTGAAAGGGTAGGAGGGCAGAAAACTCAGCGTGAAGGCGGAATGGAACCATCTGAAGGTGAGTAATGATCATGCCAGTCAGAAGGAACACGAGATAATCACCCACCTCTCCCACCTTGACTCTACCTTTAAAAATAGGACAGAGCTGCCATGACCAAAGTCACTTTGCAAATCTGCAGCCCTCTGACACAGGGAGGTACCAGGCTCTCTGTGCATTAGGGTATTAGAAAGACCATGTCCTACAATCCTGCTAGAAAATAATTTGTTCTTTGGGGTTATAATATGGAGAAATAGACACGTATGAAGCAAAGAGTGGAAGGGATTGTGCTAAGTGCAATGTTCTGATGGTACAATAAGGAAATATTTAGTTTTCTTCTTGTTATAGTAACACTGTTAGAGTTAAAAAATTGATTTTTGGCTTTCAGAGTATCAAAGCATATACCTGCAGCTGGGCAGAAAAGCTTGCAGCACTTACAAAACAAAAAGCAACTTTGATTTTCATTCAAAGTATTTCATTTGGTATAGGAAAGGCAAAGCACCGTGAGTCACAATGCTGGGAGTTTGAATTAACACGTATCGCTTTACAGAAGTCTAAGGGTTTTCAAAGAGGAACAGGGTTAAATGAACAACCAGCTGTTCTTAATTAAGTTTTTTAAACTATCCAATAAGTTCTAGATACTATTATAAAGATTCTCAGTATAAACGAGTCCTCTGGAAATAACACACAAGATTTTTGCTTTATGAATTTGTTCTCAGCGTTGTTTTCTGGCTGACTTATGGTCTTTAGGAGAGATGTTGTTTCCGAGATAATTAGGCACTTACACCTTTAATGTGTTTCCTGCAATCCGGCCTAATGATGAGACAGAGGGAAAGGACAGTGTCATATGGCCTATGGATATAAACATTTCCCAAGTGACCTGTGTCCTTCTGTCAAAACCGCTCTGAATTATTTATCAACCTGTATGCTTAGCATGCCAGTTTCTGGAGCTCTAATTCTTTTAGATATTTTAAATAAAGTTTCTATCAAAAGTAGTTTTTTATAGGTGTAAATCTTTGTACAATGGTTTCTTCAGATATGACATCAAAAGGACAAGCAACAACAACAAAAATAAATGAATAAATGAATTGGACCTCATCAAAATTACTGTTTTTGTGCTTCAGAGGACATCATTCCAAAAGTGAGGAGGAAATCCTCAGGCTGGGAGAAAACACTAGCAAATCATCCATCTGAGAAGAAACTGGTATCCAGACGACATAAAAACACTCTTACAACTCAATAATAAAAAGACAAACAACCCAATTTTAAAATGGGCGTGGAATCTGGATAGACATTCCTCAGAAGAAGAAATAAAAATGACTAATAACCACATAAAAATATTCTCAGCATCATTAATCACCAAGGAAATGCAAATCAAAACCACAATGAGATTCCACTTTACACGCATTGTAATGACTCGAATCAATACAACAGACAAGTGTTGAGGGTGTGGGGAACTGAAACCCTTGTACGCTGTTGGGAGGAAGATCAAATGAGGCAGCCTCTTTGGAAACAGTCGGGTAAACCCTTAAAAGGGCAAACATAGAATTATGATAAGGCTGTTAATCCCACTACTTGGTATCTAAAATAAATAAAAACTTGTTCATACAAAAACACATAGGTATGACCATAGCAGTGTTCATCATAATAACCAAAAGTGGAAAACTCCTAATGTCCATCAACAAATTAAAAAAGAAATAAAATATGATACATTTATGTAATATAATATTTGATAATAAAAGAAGTAAAGTAGTGATTCATGCTACAATATGATGACCCTTGAAAACATCAGACTAAAGGAAAGAAGCAAGTCACAAAGGACCACATCGTGTATGATGCTATTTATATGACATGTCTAGCAGAGGCAAATCCCTAGACACAGAAAGGGGTTTCAGGGCTGTCTAGCGGTGGGGTGGGGGATTTGAGTGGAAAGGAGAAGTCACTGCTAATGAGTATGAAGTTTCTATGCGGGACGACAGAAGTTCTCAAACCGAGTGTGGTTATTATTACCCATGTCTATGAACATACTTAAAACCATATGTCTCACAAGGGTGAGTTATAGGATTATATGGTGTGTGAATTATATCTCAATAAAGCTATCATTTTTTTAAAAAGTAAAGGTTCTTAACAGAGATTACTTAACTCTGCCCATTTCTCCCCAGAATGGAAGAATGATCCCATACTGGGGAAGAAGTGGTCAAGTAATAAGACTAGAATGAACTGATCTCTGCTTGAGTTACATATATGCTAACTAAGCCCTCAACATGGATGTGAACAGTAAAGGTGGTAAAAATTAAGTCCTTTTCCAAAATATACAATGGTGTCAAAATGAATCGTACTTATGCAGTATATGAATTCAATTCTCCTCTTTACTAGGACTCTAGAATTCTAGCTGCAGAAGGCACCTACATTATCATCTCTTCCAACCTCAATGTTGCACTGGAGGGAAATAGAGCCACAGAAAGTTACATGGTTTGTCCTCGGGCCACAGAGTAAGTGATCAAGGAACAAAGAACCAGACCTCCTGAACTCCAATCCAACAGAAAGTCAATTAGATAACTTGTTTCTTTTAACACTTAAGGATCTTGCATAACAGATTCAGCCATCATTTTAAAAGAAAAAAATAAAAGAAAGGTTTCTCTTAAAGAAGTGACATAACGACAAACACTAAATGCAATGCATACAATCTATTGAATTTGGTGTGTTATGTTAAAAGAAGCGCAAGAATTTCTTTCTCAAGAGGGGTGTTGTCCAGAATGCTGTCCTGGGGATCCTAGCATATGGGAGTAAGGCCAAGGACAAAAATTTATGTCCTCAGAAACATGTAAGGGATAAGAAATGGATTGTGAGTATTCCCAGGGTGAGCTCTTTTGGTCTTTTGAAAATCACCACTTGTAATTCTTCCATACTTTCTTGTCGCTTCCCACCTCCAGAGTTCCAAGGGTACCTCCAGATAGCACAGATGTCACATGAGGCAGGGGCATAAAAGGCACAGAGAGCAGGAAGCTGATGGAAAGAGCAGTGGTCTCTTGCCCACATTGGGATTGGGGTGAGGAGGGCTGAGAAAGTGTGTGCCTGACAGCGAGGGTCCTGGTTCTCCTATTGTCAATAGTCTAGGCCAGGGGTCCCCAAACTTTTTACACAGGGGACCAGTTCACTGTCCCTCAAACCATTGGAGGGCCGGACTATAAAAAAAAAACTATGAACAAATCCCTATGCACACTGCACATATCTTATTTTAAAGTAAAAAAACAAAATGGGAACAAATACAATATTTTAAAAAAAGAATAACTCAGTTTAAATCAACAAACTGACCAGTATTTCAATGGGAACTATGGGTGTGGATGCATCCTGTGCTCCTCTCACTGACCACCAATGAAAGAGGTGCCCCTTCCGGAAGTACGGTGGGGGCGGATAAATGGCCTCAGGGGGCCGCATGCAGCCCGTGGGACCCTAGTTTGGGGACCCCTGGTTTAGGCTGCTGTTTCAAGGCGAAGCCAGCTCCACCCCGATGAGATGCAGATGTTAACCCCACCTCATTCCAGGCCAGTCAGAACCTGCATTTCACAAGATTCTCAGGTGATGGGTGTGCTCATGCAAAGTCCAGAAGTGGTCTCCATAGCTTGGTTCCATACAGCTCTTCTTGGGGTCTGCATCATGGAAATCCAGGGACCCAGGGAAGCTCAGACAACTGGATAGCACCTCTACAATTTGGGGGAGCTCTAGTTTCTGGGTTCACAAGAAAGACGTCCACTTGGCTCCCACTGGAAAAGAAGCTATCTTAGTAGTAATAAGGGTTAAGTCTTCACTAAGTAGACTTCCAGTCCGAAGGTAGTTTTCTCGTTTTCTCCCTCGCGATGTTAACCTTTAAAAGCCCCTACCGAGTTCCCGCTGCTTCTCTGCAAATGTCTTTTCATCACATTTCTGTGCTTTCATCGATGCAAAACAGGGAAGTTCTTCTTTTTCAGAAATTAATGTCACATCTCCTGTCAAACTCTTGATTTTCCCAAGTTCACAGTCATGATGGCTACAGATGGTACCGCTAAATAAAGTCCCTATTGTGGACACTTAATCAAATCAGCATTTCCAACTGGAATGTCTGTCTTGTTGCTGCGATTTAGTTGAGATTTGAAAGTTATGTTGAGGAGTTCTTTATCCTCATTTTATTCCAAGGCGAGGATTGCTATGGAAACTCATGTGCAGGCTTAGAAATATCTCATTAGGGTTTCTTTTGTCTAAATAGTAAAGAAAATGCTAGCAGCGCATTAGCATTTAACACCAGACAGCTTGTGCAGGGAAGCAACAGCAGAGCGGGTGAAACCACACCCCCTTCACTGGACGCTGCTCACTTTCCCAGTGACAGCTGGTCTTGAAACTTTTCTTCCAACTGCTGAACGGCCATAGGACAATCTCGTTACCTGGCAGCATTTCCGCCCAGAGGGTGAGCAGCTCAGAGAAAGAGGAAAAAAAAAAAAAAGACAAAAACCAGTCATAGTTTTCCGTGCAAGGCTGCATTTATGAGGAATGTTTTACCAGAGAAGATTAAGCCCAAAGCACTCGAAGTGGACGTTTGCTTGATGGCGGATTCCCAAGTGCTCTCTGTTCCCTCGCATAGTCCACCACGGCAATAAAGATCTGTCTTCTCTGACTTAAAGGAATCAATGAATATCGATGGCACTAAATTGTAGCATGTTCCAGAGAAAGACACTAAGAATTTGGTGCTGGTTTTCTATGTTAGGCACATGAACCCACGGAGAGAAGGGCTCCTTGGTACCCACGGCAGCTGTGTATAAGGAGGGAGTGTGACCAGAGTTTTCAGCGTAGCCGGACAAAGACAGACTTTCCATTTCAGGAATCACACGCCCTTTTCAGACCCTTATTTTCAACCCGATGGTTTTAGAGGAGGTGAGATGTGAGCTGTAATTTATAGCTTAGCTGAAATTCAACTTATTCAAGCACTTGAGTTTCTATGCCCCTCTAGCAATTCCTCATTAGTTGAATTTTTTAAAAGTGTCTCATCTTTTCTGGGTTTCAGTGTTCTGTTCTGAAAAACGGGCTAAGCACTGTAGTAGAAGGACCTCTGCCTAGCTTTGGAGTCAGGTACCTGTCTGGTCCCTGGGCACACCTGCCTTTCCCCCAGCCCAGGGTTAGCTCTGGTTGAGTCATCAAAATTCTGAACATTTCAAATACAATATAAATATTATATTTATTTGCAAAATACTTTCTCTGATTCTTGGCAGTTAGACCATTTATATATATTTCTTTTTAAGTATGCCTGAAATATCTGTTAGAGCAACCCGAACAAATTTATGTAGTGGGTTAGCTCGACATGGAGAAGAGGGAAGAACTGGAAATGTTCTAATGGAGACTCGGGAATAACTCTTGTGATCTTGAGCAAGTCTCATACTTACCAGTGAGAGAGAAAACCTGGGAGAAGAGAATTTTATTTCTTCTTGCTCTTGTATTGTTCTGTCCTATAATAATGATCACGATAATAATACACTGTTTAAAGCATTCCAGAAGCATGTGACTCTTCTGTCGGTGCACTGGGACCCAAGGATGCTGAAAGCATTGCCCCCTCCAGCTCTCGAAGGCACCAAGGGAAAGCTGTGTCACTGGTTGTCATGGTGCTCCAAGCAGATTGGAGAGAGCACATGCTATAGGCTTAGTCTGTCAACGGCAACTCTGCAAGATCTCTTCGCATTGTCTTAGAATCTCCACGGGTTTGCAAAGCGACTTTATTTACATGATTTTATTTGTTCCTTGCAACGACTGTATGGTGTTCCCTTCAAAGAACACCCAAAGATAAGAGTCTGAATATTGTCATGTC
This sequence comes from Rhynchonycteris naso, assembly GCA_037038555.1. Classification (NCBI taxonomy): domain Eukaryota; kingdom Metazoa; phylum Chordata; class Mammalia; order Chiroptera; family Emballonuridae; genus Rhynchonycteris; species Rhynchonycteris naso. The sequence goes on along the minus strand of CM072997.1, from coordinate 9,043,750 downwards.
ATGATTTTAAATTTTTGGCGCTCTCTCGTACACACACATACGCACATTCTCCCTAATGTGGAATAAACATGCTTGCGTGTGATATATCTTTGGAAAAAATATAGTTGAAACCTAGTTATAGCACTGAGAGCTATTATTTCTTTTATTTTACTTAGAAAATTAAATTTAACAGGGTGACATTGATCAAGAAGAGTACCTAGTTTCAGGTATACATTTCTATAGCATTTGAATGGTTGATTGTGTTGTGTACTCATCACCCAAAGTCACATCATTCTCCATCACCTTATATTTTTGTCCCTCTTTACACGGGAAACTTTGTTAAGCAATTTACAGGCACTATGAGACCTTTGACCCCTCCCAACAATACTGTAATGTAGGAAGTGTTAACTTTACTCTGGCCAAGACAAACCAATGCTTAACCAAAACAATCTGAGGGAACTTTAGCTAGCAAGAGTCAGCAGAGGGACCTGAACCCAGAGAGTCTGTGTCTGAAGCATGCACACTTAATACATCATGCAATTCTGTTTCTCTGAAACACTTCTCATTTCTGTGATGAACCACTTCTGGCTAATATGTAGGGGGAAAAAAACCTTTACCAACAACAAAATTCAGTTAATTCCATTATGAAAGTTACCTCTTCCAAAAGAATGGTTAAGCAAAAAATTTTGCATCCTGACTGAGTAGCTCAGTTAGTTAGAGTGCTGTCCCAATCAATACACCAAGGTTGTGAGTTTGATACTTGGTCACGGCACAAGCAAGAATCAACCAATGAATGTATAATAAGTAGAACAGGAAATCAGTGTTTCTCTCTCTCTCCCCTTCCTCTCTCTAAAATCAATCAATCAATTATATATATATATATATATATATATATATATATATATATTACATATAAAGATAAATAAATAAATTGTAAAAACTATATCTGCAAGCCAGATTGCCAGATTCAACCTGTGGCCTGCCAAATTATGACCTCTGCTATATGTGTGTATTTAAGCAGAAGATTTTCTAAACTTTGACAGTTACCAGTTAAGGATCTACAATAAGCTCCATATAGTTCTGCCTATTAATCTCCACCCAAATAATGTAGGACCTTCCAGTGAAACCAGGTTCAGAATTTGCCATGGAAAACAGAAATTTCTCTTTTAATCATTTTTGATAGACAGACAGCCAAGGTCATGTTTGGGTTTAAACTGACACCTGACCTTTTGCCCCTGGAGCAAGAGCTCCTGCTCTGACTGCAGCTTCACCAGAAGAATCATAATGCCCTTGATATGTAATGTGTCTCAGGTCAGTATGTGGGTCAGTAGAGGACATTATATGTCTCTTCTAGGTCTGAGAAGGAGAAGCTTGAACAACTACAGCAGTGCAACCAACCACGCTGCCCCAAGTTTTTGAAAAGAGTCATGGAATGATTTTAAATCGACATCAGAATGTTTTAAATGTGCACAGTAAAATCTTCTAGCGTACCTGAAAAATGGCATTCCTCAGCCCTACTGCCCTAGATTTTTATCCACTGCACCACCACAGGTCAGGCTGTACTGCCCTAGATTTTTAAAGTAATAGTTGCACATTTGTTAAAAAATTAGAAACTGTTAAAAGACTTAAATGATAAATTGTCTTACCATATATCATTCTGTTCCCAGTTTCCACTTATTTAGGAAAAAATACACAGCATCTAGCTTTCTCTTCCAAATGACATTCATATTGCTAATATTTTATTGGTTTTTTAGTTTTAGACATTATGCAGTATTTTTCTGTGGCCAGCCCATCACCACCATTACCATACCCACTAAAGGTCACATAAAACGCATTGCGTTTTCCAGTCACCTCTCCTATGGGGGCCGGGGACAGCCTGTGGTCACGTGATATCTGGAAAGCAGCACTATCCAAGGGTCTAGCACTCTGGGAGGTGGAGTCTTCAGGTGTGTGTACACTTCACTGTGGCTTTCTGACACGTTGATACAAGGAGTTGACATGAGTCATTCTCCTGCTTCAGACAGATCCTGTCCCATTCCCAAGCCTTCTTCAGCTGCTCCCTGAGTCCTGGTGTCAGTTTTATTGATGATTGTTCTCTGCCACCCAATCAGCTCTTCTAACAGCGCCACCATCTCCTGATTCTGTATAAACATTTTATGTCCAGAATACCGGAATACAATGAATGTAGGGCTTTATTTGTCTTCTGTTTTTCTCTGACCAAATCCTGACTGATGTAGTTGCTGGTATTGGAACTGATCTCAGGAAAGTAGAGCCTTAAGAATAAGAGTCTGGATATGGTTCTCTGATATGACTATAGTCCAAAGGTTATAATAAGCTATGTCTATGTTGTATGGCAAGTGGGAAGTCCAGCCACCTGCAGGGCAAACCAATAGGTAAATTATGATTATCACCTCTCGTCACCTAGAATGAAATGCCTATTAGAAGATATGTCTTTGAAAGATGAAGTAGCTAACATAACAAAATACTGTAGTAGTAACAGAGGGTATAAAACTCTGAGGTTTGTTGAATGCTTCTGAGTGAGCCAGGGAATCTCTTCCCTTAAAGAAGTTTCCTGATACAATGCCAACAACTTACACTGTATGTTTTCTTGTTAATCCTTTCCAATGGGACCCAAAGTCAATTCACAGGAAGTAAATTGAATAAAGAAATAGGCGGGATTACTAGACACTGACTTAGCTGACTGGGATAGATTTAATTACTATACGTAACTGATGCTAATTCCTAGGGTCTCAGACAAGATTAAGGTCTATCAGTCAAAGCAGAGGCCTCTGAAATCCAAGTGATTGACAAAGTCTGCCTTTGATCAGCCTTAGAAGGGGTCCCCTGGGTTCCTAAACCCACTGTGTGGTTATTCTCTGCTCTTGGAAAGTGCAGAGAGAAAACGGGAACACGGGAATGAAGACACACTCAGCAACCGGTAGAACCCTGTATTATTTTCCTAACCAATGAAGTGAGGACTAGTGTAGTAGAAAGAGCCAGGTGGAAGCCTCTAGAACAGCCTCTTTATGTCAAAAGAGCACATCCACATCCATACCATTTCCTTCTGGAAGGACCGCAAAATCTCAACCCTATTTCCATTCCATTACCGTTTAGCCCATGTGCAAAAGTGACGGCTCCTGAGGAATGAAATGGATTACTGAAAATGTTAGCAGGTGGCAGCTTGAACTGAAGACAATGTCCCAATGTGTCTTAAAGATTGGAGTCAATCAACCAAGTCTCTGTCACCAAGAGTGCAGCTATTGGTCTTATGAGCTCCTATTTATTAATGTAAACTACTAGAAATAGTTTGCGTTCACCTGACAAGAGCAGTAATACCCTTTCACTGTGCTACTCTGGGAGGACACCAAATCTATAGGCTGTGTTATAATTTAGTCCAGAGACACCTTAATCACCTTGCGTTGCACACGGTATTGTGCTAATTCATCACACTCATGATAGCATGCTGATTAAATGTGGTGCAGAGAAAGCAAAAATATCCTGGGAAAACATGCATACCTGAGCGTAGGAAATAAGTCTAACAAGGTGTAAGCAGCCTACCATCTCTGTGAAATGTCTGGGGCTTGAGACGTGTGAGGTCAGTTGAGATACAGCCTCTGAAGTGAAGGGGAAGGCACTGCATCTTGCATTTTCTTTCACTAAGAACAAGGCACAACGCCTACAAGGCCCGTATGAGTTCGCGAGGCAACTTATTCTCGTATGGGTTTATATGAAGCAAATTATTTACCAAGTACTCTGTAAGGACCTGGGTTAGAATGGTTGAGTGGAGCCCAGAGTAAAATAGGTCTTGGAGACAGATACATCCTATTGTTAAAGGTGCTCTGTCATTTACACCATCTGACCCAGCAGATGAAGCAGGACTTGCAATGCACCTGGCGGATGAGGATGCTCCCCCGTCTTCTCGATGCATGGGGCTAATACCTTCTGGTTCCCTCGCTCCCTTTTTAGTGGAATTTTTAGCAGGAACAAAGGTATGGGTTCAACCTTTCCTGTGAAAGTCTAACTCCTTATCATAGCATTTTACAAGAGAATCAATGTCATGGGAACACGGGAATGAATTAAGTAATAAAATGCAATTTTCTACATTTATCTGTTAATTCTTATAAGCCTCTAAAACAGTGGTTTTAAACCTTTTTACACTTGGGGACTAGTGAAAAAGAATAATTATTTCAAGGATTGCTAAGGCAGAAATCACCCTGAGCATAAGCTCATTTGAGTATGATCATTAGGTCTATAATCTTCATATAACATCAGGGTGGTTAACTCTTTCACAAACCCACGTGAAATTTCTGGTGGACCAGTCCACAGACTGGTGGTAGAAAAGCACTGCTCTAGGCTCTGGCAGGTTGGCTCAGCAGTAGAGCATCAGACTAGCTTGTGAATGTCCTGGGTTTGATTTTTGGTCAGGACACAGAAGAGAAATAACCATCTTGCTTCTCCACCCCTCTCCCTCTTCCTTCCTTTTCTCTCTTCCTTTTCTACAGCCATGGCTCAGTTGGAGCAAGTTGGCCCTGGATGCTAAGGATGGCTCTGTGGCCTTGCGTCAGGTGCTAAAATAGCTTGGTTGCCAAGCAACAGCCCAAGATGGGCAGAGTATCACCCCATGAGGGGCTTGCTGGGTGGATCCTGATTGGGTTGCATGTGGGAGTCTGTCTTTCTGCCTCTCTACTTCTCATTTAAGAAAAATTTAAAAGAGAAAGAAAGAAGGAAGGGAGGGAGGGAGGGAGGGAAAATGAGAGAGAGAGAAAGAGAAAGAAAGAAAGAAAGAAAGAAAGAAAGAAAGAAAGAAAGAAAGAAAGAAAGAAAGAAAGAAAGAAGGAAGAAGAAAAACACTGCTCTAACATGCACTTCAATGTTAATCAATAGATCAACTAGTCCAGTTCTATCTCCTACACAGTGTTTATGACAAGAACAGTACTTATAACTTTTTAAAATGTAGCAATGGTGGCTCAACTCAAATTTTAAGAAGATGCTAACTAGAGAGTTGGTCTCAGCATTGGCCTATAAGAATTGTTCATCCTTTATTCTAAGATCCTGGACAAATCACTTGACCTCTCTTTGGGCTTCAAATTTACCTAAAGAATCAGGGAAGTACTGTCTTAACAAAGCTGATGTGAGAATTAATATAATGTCCATAAAAATTTCTATACACACTAATCCCTCAAGGTGGTAGAATTTATGGGGGGGTTAGCATAAAGAAGAACTGACCAACATCTCCCCTGAGAGGGCACCAAAGAGACAAAAGCTCTCATTGTTGGGTAGCTGCACTGCCTAGAAAAAGACCTGGAAGGAACTAAAAAGCACTGCTTGGCTTACAGATAACTGTACAGCTAACAGTGGTGGGTGCAGTAAAGGGGAAGTGCTTTGAAGCCAAAAGGTTAGTAGGTTGCAGGCAAACGGGAATTGCATTTCTTGAAAATAAAATATTAAATATTTACCAAAAAAATTTCCCTTAGCTCTGATACTGTACTGGCAAATTTGATATTATAGCAGTTGTAGAAAAGGCTCATAAACATATACTTTTGGCAAATTTAAGGTTATTTTTTAAAGTTTGAGAAATGAGAGAAGACAAATCCATTCAAATCTATTAGAACAGGCAGCTGCTGACAATTTGATAAATTATTCATCCAAGAGTTTCAACAACATAAAGCAACTTTTCCCACATATGTTGACAGGGGAAGAACTATCTAGCATAAAATGGGAAACAGAATAACTTTAGTATACTTCTAAAATGATCAGAAAACATGCTCATCTTCTGAAGCCTTGTTTGCTCTTAAACTATAATTATTGAACATTCCTAACAAGAGTTGATGCAGCTTTTAAAAAATTGTTAAACATAAAAATACTATTTCAGCAGCAGAATTTATTATATATTCCTGTAATCTTTTATAACAGAAACAGACAATCTGGAAGATACAGCGAAATGTGATTATGACGTTGCCTTCATTAAGGTTTTGGCAAAAAGAAAATGCAGAGACTTGATGGTCCCCGACAAGGAAAGACATCCTGTCAGCTCCTCCAGGGATTTCCTCAGCTGCAGAAAGTCACTGGGCCCAGCTGCACCCTTCACAGATTGGCCCAGGTCCAGGGACTGACTAATGGGATGGGGTTGGAAAGGCCGGGCCATTTCAACCCAACGTGGGACAACTCTGATAGGTCGTTTTAGCTTTAGAGCTCCCTCTGGAGTTGGCTGAGGCTGTGATGGGGTGTATATCACAGCTCAACTCGCCCTGGGCCCATCACACTTCCTCTTCCACCCTTCCAATGGGTACTCCTTACTGAGCATCCTGCACACTGAGTTCCATCTCATAACGTGCTTCCTGTGGAAACATTCTGCAATAAGAAGCAAATGGCAGCAGGTAATGCCACCTTCCCTGTCATTTATTCATCAATTCAACAAGCTCTATGTGAGTGTCAATTAAATTGTGATCAGTTTCAAGAAATGACATAGAGTCCCTGCCCCAAGGATTTCACAATCCAATGAGGAAGACTGAATTGCCCTGGCAACTGTGAATCACCCTAAAATAAGTGCTATAAAGTATCTATGACAAGTTCTCTAAAGAATCTAAAGTATGTGTGTAAAGACCTCTGAAGACCTCTAAAGATTGAATGAACCTTATAAACGTTATGCTAAGGGAAAGAAGTCTGACAAAACACACCACAGTAGTCTGTGATCTATTTATATGAAATGTCTGGAAAAGGCAAATCTGTAGAGATAGAGTAGATTAGCAGTTGCCTGGGGCTGGGGGAAGGAATGGGGGTTGACTGCAAATGGGATTTGTGGTCTTTCAGCGATGACAGATATGTTTGAAAGTTGATTGTAATGGTGGTTGCACAATTCTATAAATTAACTAAAATTTATTGAACGGTACACTTAAAATGGGTAAGTTTTATGACATAAATTATACTGTGTAATAAAGTTGTTAAATATAAAAGAGACTTGACATTATTTTTCTTCAATACTGTGCAATAATTCAGACGACTTAGAAAGAAGTTCTCAGTTCCTTCAGCCAAGTCCTCAATATCATCAGGTGAAAAGCGTAGTTTTTTCAAAGGATGATCTGACGTAGTCATGGTTAAGGGCATCTAACAGGAAAAATATTAAGAATTATAAATTATGTGTGAAAGTTTCTTTTGCCTCAAAATGGAGTGGATAAGTCAAACACAGCCCTTTTTCAATGAGCAGAAATGATACCATGAACACTGTCCAAACATAAAAACAGTCATGCTGTCTCCCCAGGTTAGATCTTGAACAGAGACTGTTAAGCATTCATCTCAGTTGTCATTTCTTCCAGAATCTCATTTATATTTTTCCCATATATATTGATAGTAAGAACTATCTAGCAAAAATATGAAACGAAATAATTTTAGGATACTTCTAAAACAGTGGTTCTTAACCTTTTTTGAGGTACCGAACCCACCAGTTTCATATGTGCATTCACCGAACCCTTCTTTAGTGCTAAATAAAATATGATTTTTTTCCAAATTCAAGACATAGGTACATGTTTTTTTACTGGTGCACAAAATCAGCCATGCATGAACATCACCTTGCTCAAAGAACAAAACCAACAAAGTGCATGAACTCACAACAAATGACGGTATTACTTTATTCTGGCCTCCGCGGCAGAGGCTTCTCCAAACCCCTGAGACCGACTCATTAAACCACTAGGGTTCAATAGAACCCAAATTAAGAACCACTGTTCTAAAATGATTAGAAAACCTAGATGTACAAAAAAATTTGTCCTTTTCATAAGGAAGTTTATTTTTGTCTCTTTAATTTCTTTTTTTCTATTTTATTTTACTTTTATTTTTTATTTAAATTTATTGGGGTACAGGTTCAGGTGTACAACTCAATAAAACATCACCTGCACACAGCATTGTGCGCCCTTTGCCCCAAGGAAAGCCCTTTCACCCCCATTTATCCACCTCCCTCTACTCTCTTCCCCCTTTCCCTCCGGTGATCCCAATACTGTGGTATTTGTCTTTTTCTCATGCACTGTTGGTGGAAATGCAGACTGGTGCAACCACTGTGGGAAACAGTATGGAACTGTATGGAGTTTCCTCCAAAAATTTAAAATGGAACTGTCTGTGACCCAGCAATCCCACTTCTGGGATTATATCCTAAGAATCCCAAAACACTAATTTGAAAGAATATAGGCACCCTTATGTTTGCTGTGGCATTATTTACAACACCCAGGTTCTGGAAAAAGCCCAAGTGCCCATCAGTAGGTGAGCGGATAAAAAAAAGCTGTGGTACATTCACACAGTGGAGTACTATGCAGCCATAAAGAAGGAAGTTGTACTTTTGCAAGCATGAATGGATATGAAGATCATAATGCTAAGTGAAATAAGGAAGTTTTAACTGAGAAAATTAAACCTGAAGTATTAATTTATCTTACTAGTAATTATTTAAGATTGGCTATGTGGGCATTATTAACATCCAATAATAGTTCGAAAGAGACATTTTGCCATTAGACTTAGAAATAACTTCAGGGACATGAGAATACATTTCATCGCATCAGAAAAGAAGTGTCAATAGTACCTAGAATGTGATTTTATCTGACACAGTCTCTCTTTGTCTCCTTCTTTCCCTTTCTATCTCTTTCATAAATGGTATTTGACAGACTATCATTGTTATACAAATTTACTCCAAAATATTTACTGAAATCATACTCTATGCAAGGTGTTGTCATTTAATACTTAAAGCTTACAAAGATATCTGGGGCTCAAGGAATGTCCATGTCGTGATTTAATTTTAACCTAAATATTGCTAGAGAATGCATGTATAATAGACCAATTTAAAATCCATGTCTATTGGCAAATGACAAATGATTTTTCATGTCATCACATTTTTAGGAAAATTTTAAGTTATGTGTAGTCATGGCTATTTTTCATTAAGAAAGTATTCTGATTTTGTTTGGTATAGATTTGATCATTAATAACATCTAACATCTGTGTTATATTTTTCATTTTTCAAGGGTTTTAATAGCACTATTTTGTGCAAGGCATCATTGTTTAACTCTGTTTTTCAGATGAAGAAACCAAGGTTCTGGGAATTAGTCTAAACCTCTTTCCTTGCCCAATGACGGTATTCCTTTTTTCCCTGTTCCATATGGTCTCTGCCATCTTCACTCTCAGTTGATGACATGAAACATTTAAGCATCATCTAAGCAATTGGGAAAGAATGTTGACAGATTCCACCGCCACGTCAGCATGCGCTGCAGCCTCTGTGCTCATGAACTCACCATCTCTTCTGTTAATAACAATGGGCTACCCATGCTCCTACTGAGGCCATATCCCTGCCCCACTCTGCATGACTCCTTCTTGCCATGCCAAGAGCACTGTTCCAGAAATTGTTCCTTCACTTTTCTCTGGTGTCCCCGTTTCTCTCTCTACTGGCTCAGTACACGAGCGCACGAACACGCTACCATTGCTCCTATCATTAAAATGAGATCCTCCAGCTTAACTGCCCTTTTATAAAGAGTGCATTTCTCCTCTTCCTCCTCCTCTCCTCCTCCTCCTCCTCCTCCTTCTTCTCTTTCTTTTTCTTCTTCTTCCTCTTCTTCTTTCTGTCTTTCTCCTCCTCCTCCTTCTTTTTCTTTTGCAGAAAAACTCATCAATATTTTGTAAATATTTTAGGATATAATTTTTATACTCCAATGCCCACATTTTTGTCCTCACACCTCCACCAGTGACTTTATACTGCTGACTCATTGCCCATCTCAGTTTGATGGTGCATTCACACCTTTTTGGTTGCTCAGGCTGAAAACCTTGAAGTCTTCCTCACCTCTCCTCTCTGTCTACCCTCTAAATTCAATTTGTAAATGAATACACAGTGGCCCTCTTCTCAAAATATATGCCAGACCTGGTCACTTATCATAACCTCCACCACTAACCCAGATTGAGTCATGATCAACTCTGGTCCCGTTTATTGGGAAAGCCTCCTGACCATTCTTTGTCTACACCTGCAGCTATTCACCGTCAAGCAGCCAGAATGCTCTGTTTACATCAATCTCAGTCCTCTGCTCAGAACCTTCCATTGGCTTTAGTTCAACTTAGAATAAAAAATCCACCAGTCATCTCGTGCCGCTTCAACACACCGGGCACACTCTCACTTTACAGCCATTGTGCTAGAATTAGTGAAAAGTTCTTCCTCCAGAAACCTGCTTGGATAATTTCCTCAATTCTTTCAAGACTTTGGAAATGCCACTTTCTCAATGGGACCTACCCTACCCATTTCAAAAAAGAATTGCAACCACACCATACCTTGGTATCCCACTTACCTTGCTTTGTTCTTTTGGTTTGTTTGCTTTATTTTTGTTTGTTTTTATGTTTGTTTATTTTTCTCCTTGCTATTAATATACCTTGGCCAGAAAATGGCACAGGCCAGGAAATGGCACACACGACTGCCTATCACGTTGCTGATAACTTAGTCACATGAGCACATCCAATTGCGAGGGAACCAGAGAAATATAGTCTAGCTGCGTGCCCAGGTAGATAGAAAATAGCATTCTGGGGGACAGCTAGGTAACGCTGCCATGAGAGCTAGCTGATTACTTAGGTCTATTGTTCAAAATCGGTTTCCCTGACTAAACTGCGATCTCCATGAGGGTGGCACATTTTGTAGAACTTGTTTATTGCTTGACGCCACAAACCTGGACTAGAGTAATCGACAGAGCTGTGACCGACCCAGAGCAGTCTCTCCATATTTGTGTAATGAATGAATTAATATCAGATGTTGTGTGGGATAGGAAAAAAACAGAGAAAGAAGAATCCATAAATTTGGAGCACTTGTTTTCGAGAGCCACAAAACATTCGTCTAACATACAGCTAACAAGGTGAAAGACATAAGCTGACAAGAGGTACTGGGGCAGACCGTGTACGTGGATGCTGAGAGAATTCACAGCCAAGGGGAAGGGCCCGCTTTGGTTGAGATCAGAAAAGGGGGTGTTGGATTTGGTTTAGATTAGCCGAAAACTGTAAATGCCATCCTGTGGTTTTCCAATTGCTCTGAGGAACTCCAGGGCTCTTGGGAGCTATTTAGTTTTTAAAATAATAAAATATTTCTATCAAAATTAATTTAAAAGCTTCTTTTTTAGTGAATTTTATACAAGGAAGAATGTTAACTGATTACATCATTTAATTCTTAAAATAACCCTATAAAATCGGTATACTTATTTCCTTTTTACCAAAGAATTTGAAAAACTAGGACTTTTAATTTCAACAGTGAAGTTCTAGAATTTTCTCCACGAAGGATTTCAGAGGATTTATTGCTAGACAGCTCATTGCCTTTGTTTTTATTGTAAATGAAATCTTTTTATACTTTCGTTTCATTTTAAATTTAGCTATGTAACTAAAGAGTAGATAGGTATGTTCTACATGTGTGAATTGATCTTATATGTACATATCTGTATATAATACATAATCAAGTTTTATGTATTATATTAATATGGCAATATATTCTCTAACATTATGCATATGTCCATAATATTGCAAAAAAATCATACTTTTGTCTCTTTCTAGTCAATTCTTTACATTTTATTTCAGATTCTTTTCATTTCACTTCAGATGTCTGCTGAGGGTAGCCATTAAAAATATTTAATACAAGTGAGAAGACCTGGCTCTCATCCTTCATTAATGCCTGAATGTTAAATATAATTAAGTTTTAAGATATCTAGGGTTTTAGAGGACTGCTTTGATCATGTTAATTTCCATTCCCTTCCTCACTTTTTAAAGTGGTTTCATAGTTGTTGCTTTTACGTAAGACTCAATAATGAAACTTCATCCATTGTTTTTACTGTAGCTATTAAATTGATTTCATATTTTCCTTTTTATGTATCAACACTGCAAGCTCTATCCAAACCATTCTTCCGGACCCACCTTGCAAACAGAAAGTTTATTGTGTTCAGTTGCAGGGAGGTTATGTGGTTTATGAGCTGGACAGTTCCCCAGCTCCTAGGATGAATTTTAATTAGTCTTAAGCAAAATAGATTAAATTCTGTTGTCTCTCTCAGTGGTTGTTTGAAAGACACATGAGTGACATGACCTTGCCCAGTGACACATAACGTACATTCTGCTGGGAGGACTGGCAAAAGAACATGGCAGGGACTCATCCCTATCCCACCCCACCTTCTTTTTCTTCTCTTTTTTTAATTAGTTTAAGTATTTCTGCTACTATCGTATTCCCTAATAACATGGGGGTGCTCTGGAATTAACCCTGAAAACATCACACCCCTGGCTGGGCTTCCTGTCTGCGGGATAATTTGTGCTATTTTCTTGTTGGCTTCTCTCTTCCTTGAAGCAAAGGCAATTCTAACATGTGCTGAGTTACCCTTGTAAGTTTCCTAATGTTAAACCATTCTCCTGTTTCACAACACACCCTACCCGATTCTGGCAATGTTATTCATTTTTATCATCCAGGATTCAGACTGGTCAAATTTTCCTTAGACATTTGTATCTACATTCAGTAGGGAGATTGCCTATAATAATTTCACTTTTTATACTGCCAATGTTCAAAGTCGTAATAGTGTCATAAAATGAGATGAAAAAAGTCTTTCGCTTGCTTTATTTTTCTTTGACATTTGCATCAAACTTGAATTACTTATTCCTTGACGATCTGCTGTAGCTTGGCTTATTGTCCAGGGCTGTGCTCTTTCATCCGTTATGGTAGTTTGTGCATATATTTGTGTGTGTGCCTTTTGCAGGAGAAAGGAAAGGTACTGTTTTGACTAGTAATTTGCTTTTTTAAAGGGTGATGACACTGTAAGAATTTTTTATGTTCTCCTAAATCATTTGTGGTAATATATGATTCAATGTAATTTTTAAGAAAATTATCGATTTCTTTCAAATCCGTTGGCATGGAATTCTTTAATATACATTCATAATATTAAAATATTTCTATATTTGCCCTTGAAATGCTCTTTCTATCACTAATATTTCTCTTTCCCTTTCCTAGATCAATCTTGTCAGACATTTGTATAGTTTACCCCCATTTTAAATGTACCCACTTTGAGCTTTGTGGAGTGTCTCTGTTGTTTCTTTGTTTCTATTTTATTAACTTTGGCTCCTATTTTTATTACTTTTTTCCTTTTTTTCGTAATTTTTCTGTTACTTTTTTATTTAGATTCTTAAATAATTATTTTTTATTCTTCTACCTCATAGATCAGAGACAATAAATTTCTGCTCACATAGCCATTTGGCTGTATCCGGTTTAACTTGATAGGTGGTATTTACATTTTTATTCATTTCTAAATATTTTCCAACTTCTATTATGATATCTAATCTGACCAATACATCATGTAGAAGTTTGATTTGTTGTTGATAACATTGGAGTGAGCCAGCAAATGGCAGTCAGGATTTCGAGCCAGGTTTTCTGGCGCACAGTCTGTGTCCCTAACCACCAGGATACACTCTACCATCCTGACTCTGCCTTCCCTCTGCATCTACAGAACATTGGACTATCTGCTTCTTTCCTTGCAATGGAGATTTGCACGTATTTTTGTTATTGCAATTTATCCAGCATTTCCACAGGTGGATCGTGGGATGGGCTCCTCCTTGCTTCATCACTATGTGGCAGAAATGAGAACTTTCCCCAATTTATATCTCACCTGGTAATTTTTCTATGACTAGCAGAATTTATTTCAATTCTAGATAATCAAATATTGTTAAAAAACCTTTTAGTGCTCTTTTCTTGAGATAAATTGGGGGGACTCAGTGGAAATCTAGTGGAGGACATGGATTCTAATTCCATTTTCATCTGGTTCCCTTGGGATCTAGAAATCTAGGTGAGCTTTCTGGAGGCTGAGGTCCATGTCTGCTGAACCTAGTGTGGTTGAAAGTCTACAAAGGAAGATGCCCCAGGGAAGCATGCGGAGACCCAAAGCCCAGTTTACGGGTCAAATAGAATTAACTAGATCTACCAGCTTTTAAAATGCATTTATAAAATCGATATCGGATGAACATTCTTTGCCTCCAGGAAATTAAAACACATCCACAGGCCAGCTTCATTCCCTTCAGACCTTCTCTGTTGAGTAGTCACTGCAAAAACTTCTCTTCCCCTGTTTTAGTTCCCAGGAACCTGAATCTCGGGTCCAAGTCCATTCCCTGACGACAGATCCCGGATGCTCTTAAAATAACAGTACGTTGTAAAGGAAGAATCAGTCCAATGCTGGGCTTTCTTTATAAAACAAGACATTCTTCAGAAGCACATATGTAAAAAAACCAGCATATTTTTGGAGTAAATTCCCTTGAATTTCTTTTTCTTTTATTTTTACTGTGAGGATGATCTTTTCTTCAGCTACAAAGCTGAACAATTATATAGTCTTTGAGAAAGTAAAATAATGGTCTAAAGTCACCTTCGATATAGTAGACCCTCATTTATTCAACCTACAAAAAAATACAAAATTTGATAAACAGTGTTAGCCTGGTGTTTCTTACGTCCTATTGATGAGGAATAATTTTACTAAGTGGCTTTAAGATATAAACCATATATGAAGATAATATTTAAAATCTATAGGAAAGCACATTGCTTTCAAATGTTTAATATATACATAATCAATATTCTAATTGTAAATAAATCTACCCAAAATGTACTCCTTTAGAACTATGTTGGTCTAGGTTCAATTTAGTGGCTGGATCTAGAAGCAGGTAATTGAGAATGTGGTGAATTCTATCGTTCCTTCGATGTCCTATGAATTCAAGCAGACTATAAATTTAAAGCTTATATTGTAAGAATTGACCTTTGTATACACCTGCTGCCCAATTTCTCTAAGAAATGGTTATCCACTAATTTCTTGTTATAACTCAAAAACTCATTGTGGGGAAGCCAAAGAAAGCATGGGCCCTCACACGTTACCTTCCCCCCTGTTCTCTCATGCTCTACTTTAAGGAATTCAGGATCGATACCTAATTAGGTTGAGTCAAGTCAGCAAAATAGCAAACATCATTTCTGCCTTCCTGCATCAGAATGACTCTAAAATGCTCTGTAAGAAAATAAGTCATCATCTTCTCCATTACTTAAGGATCTGTTCACGAAAAAAAAAATCAATACATATATTACTAAAAGCTTTACATTCATTTATCTTTTAATTACCTCTGGAGTGTGTAAATACTCTTAAAACAGTATCTCAATGCTTTGCTCCATGTGTATGTGTTTAAGTCTCAAGTGACTTTATTTTTGGCAGGCATCTTTGAGTGTTCAGAAGACTCACACATAAAGAACAGTTTTTAAATATGAACCATTTGCAGCCTTTGCAAGGAATTTTGCACACCGCAGATCTACTGGGATTTGGGGGCGAGCTTTTGTGATATAAGAAAACAGCAGAACTTATCATGCTAGCAGAGGATTTGGACACATGGCTCATGCCAGGTGGTGCAGAATAACTGAAACAAGACTCTTGACAAGAGAAGGATTGATGTATCAAGTGGAACAGCTGTACCTTAACATGGTAGATTCAGTCTTTTCTGTAACATTAGTAATATCCGTATTTCAGTCAAAATGAATCACACGTTTGCATCTTCAAGCAAACTCCCAGGGATTACAAAAGAAATGCTTGGTGGTTATGCTTATCAATCTGCTCGTCTGACTCAGTGGGGATCTGTTTATAAGACAATTCAAAGAAAAACTTCAGTCCCTGATATCAAAGGGTAGCAGACCACCACTTTGTGTTCTAATCATTTGCTCGACTCTTCTCTGTGTTAAATGTTTTAAAAGAAGTAACCATGCTTTTAGCTTAATAAATCTGTCCCCTTTTAAAATGTCCTTCTCTGTTCCCCTTTTTCTATTGGATTTATATTCCCATACCTAGGGAAGAAACCCGTGACACTTGTGCACACACGCTTGGCTGTAAAGCAAAACGAGAACAACCCAACTTGACTCCTTCATCTGGCCAGAGTGAGGGCTGCAATTGTCTGGAAAATGTACGTTCTGATGAGTGGATGCAGTTGATTTCACGTGACAGTTTTAGCATGACAAGAGGCATGGGTAGATTAAGTTATATAACTGTGGGCGGGGAGGGGGAAAGAACATGGGAACAAAGGAGCTGGTTTTTGTACTATACATCATAACACAACCTGCACTACCTTATGAACTACTGTTCCCACCAGACAAGGGGTGTGTGTGTGTGCACAACTATTCACTTTAGTGAACAAGTCACCCTGCACAGGACAAGAAGAAAAATCCTACCACAAAGAATCGGTGCATAATTTCCAGCTCCAGCAATACATGGATTTGGAAATCTTTGCTGTTTAAACCCATAAAAGTGAAGAAGAAAATAGAGAGGAAATCATAAAAAGCAACAGAAGAGGATGAGACGTGTTAAAGTAAGTGGGAGCCATTTGGTAATTGGGGTAAGAAACTGAGGGAGAAAGATGGGACTGACTGGCCTCCTGGGGACCATGTGGTCTCCTGCTGCATGTAGAGCCCTAAATGTGAAGGAAGAGAACTGTACTGAGCAGCAGAGCAGCACAGGGGGCGTGAGCACAGACCCCAGAGCTGTATGCAGGGCCATCTCTAGCTGGGTGACCTTGGTTGAGTTGGCTAGCTTCTCTAATTCTTTGTGTCCTAAATTTAAAGTGGGGTCATACTGGCACCATGGCCCTCCCCCCCGCCATCACTCATTCGGTCCTCACCATGCCAAGCAGCCCCTGTCTCGGAACTGTGGGGCCTGAAGAGGAGCTCATGCTCTGCCCCATATTTTCTTCAATCCTTCCCAAATCTCACCACCCTGTCTAAAATAGCACCTCTTTCTCTGCTTCCCATATTCTGCACCCTTTTTAACTACAGCATTATACATTTATTTTGGTCACCTTTTTCCTCCAGTAGAACAGAAGGTCCAAATGGACCTGGACTTGCTGTATTTAGTGCTGGAGCACCACCTGTTTGCCTGGGAAACTTCTGAGGAGTGAGTGAATGAATGAATGAATGAATGAATGAAAGATGAATGGAAGAATGAATAGAGTATTGTGGAAGAGGAGAGAGTAACTTCATTCAAGCCTGCAGAAGTCAAACCAGACAGGCTGTGTAGACTGAGTTAAGAAACTTGCTTTTCATCCCCTCAAAAAGGATGAAGAGCCCTGGCTGGATAGCTCAGTTGGTTAGCGCATCGTCCTGAAGCACAGAGGTTACCAGTTTGATCCCCGGTCAGGGCACATACAGGAACAGATTGATGTTCCTGTCTCTCTCTCATTCCTTTCCTTTCTCTAAAAAAATCAATAAAAATTTAAAAAAAACAAAAAGGATGAAGGAAAATCTCAAAGGGCTATGAAGACTGAGTAACAGAGGTAAAGCAAAGCAACCCAGAATGGATAACATCCTTATTCCATTAATATAAATTACCATTGTACTATTAATAAATGACTCAATCTGTTCCCAACTGGGATCACCATTCAGATATTTATGGAGAATATCACTTCTCTTTCCAGAACGCTAGAATTTTATAAGAAAATGGAATGTGAAATCTTTAGGTCAGTTGCCAATCAAAATTGTTGCTCACCCCCAGCCTTCTAGACCAGTTCACTGGAATAATGGTTTTACATAATCTGACTCCCAGGGAGCCTAAAACCTTGTATCTTATGGGCAGTTAAAAGAAGGGTGTAGTACACATGAACAAATTGTTATTTTTTTTCTCTCTAAGAAAGGTAGATTGCATGACTATACTGGCTTCCGTACATGACTCATTCAGTACGTGTCAGCACTATGTCAAGCATTTACCAATAGTATTGGATCAATGAGCATAACCCTCACAAAGGCCCTATGAGAAAGCACTATTTTTATCCCCCTGTTATAGAAACAGAAACTGAAGGCCAGTGAGTCTCAATGAAACAGTTTGCCCACAATGCCACCCTTAGGCACAGCCAGTGGCAAAGCCAGGCTTCAGAGGCAGGCTGGTGGGTTCTGGAGCAAATACTGGTGAGCTCTATTACTCTGCTTTCTTTTCTGAGAAAAGTAAAAATCAGTGAAGTTAAGCAAATTGTCAAGGTCACACAGCTGTGAAGTCCGTGACTAATTTCAGTCTGGACTTAAGCATGCAACATACAAAGCCACATTGCCAAATTAGCTCCTGACTATTCTTTTATATTTTTTACTAAGCTTCAATAGCTTAGCTGCACTGGCAGTGCCTCTCTACTTTAATACGAGAAAGAATATATTGCTTTCCATGGTTGTAGAAAGTGAGACTCGGTTTACAGACGGACCCTGGGGTCAGAGTGCTATGAACAAATTTTATATAATCTAGCAAGCTTTCTAGATTATATACTGCTTGCACAGGCCGTGCAGCTTATAAATACTCACTGGTGCTTCCTCTTAAAATGGCATTTCTGTCCTGAATGCAATCATGATAGTTCAGCCTCAGCCCTTCTCTCTAAAATATATATATATTAAAAAAAAGAGAGAGAGAGGAAAACATCAGTGTTGGGTGACAGAAACAATTAACTTGAGTGTTTTTTTTTTCTTTTAACTTTTGAAATGAGAAAATTCCAACCTCACAGACGAGACTTATTTAAATGAGTTAGATAGTAGCAGCATTTCTGGCTTTTAAGGATCTGGGACAAGATGTTCATTGGGGCCTCATCTTGTAAGGAGAGAGAAAGAGCAAGGATCCAGTTTCTTCAAGAAACTACTGGATGTGAGACCTGGCTCCAAAGTGTGGATTTCTCTTTCCAAGCCGGCAGGAGCGGCTATGCTGTTAGTATCAGCCCCTCCAATGTGTGTCAGCCTATGTGACCCGGCCCATCCAGCCCTTGTGCTGTAAGGTACATCCAGGTGCTGCTGCTAAGCATCGTGGAGTGGTGAAAAGTAAAAAAGTAAATGAGTATATATATATATATATATATATATATATATATATATATTATATATACTTACTTATATATAATATATATATACTTATATGTAATATATATACTTATTTATATATACTATTATTTATATATAATATATATACTTATTTATATACAATATATATATACTTATTTATATATATATAAATAATTATAGTGTGTCCATAAAGTCAGTATAGTATGTATATGTATGCGTGTGTGTGTTCATACACACACACACACACACACATACATACAGTGTGTGTGTGTATCTATATATAAGAAATATTCTGGTCAATTTTTTAAAATGATGTATTACATCTCCTTTGATAAAACTTTCTTAGGTTGCTATCAAGAGTTACTATGCCATTATCACACCAAGCCAACAGCCCAGAGCAGTTCCCAGGCACACATTGACAAGTAAGAATGAGTCCTTTCATGGCAAAAAAAACCCTGCCCTTACCTCATCCTTGTACTAAATAGAACTTTCTCTCCTCCTTTGATGAGAACAGTACCGAGTATCTGAGTCCAGCAGACAACATTGTTTCTTTACTCTGAGAGTGAAGAGAACTCTCTAATTAAACAGTTTTATGCAGATTCACAAAACTTCCACATATGCAGGCACCACTGGACCTCACTCAAAGCCAAGATGCCAAACTATATATTGAGCTAGACAGAATCTCTCATCAAGAGTTGTCAACCTCTCCATGTTTCAGTTCTTCCCATCACCTTCCTGGATACTGTGGGAGGCTCAGTGGTGGGATTCAGCTGGTTTGCACCAGTTCCACAGAACCGATACCTAATATTTTTATTGAGTTTGGTGAACCAGTGGTTAAAATGGCCCTTGTAATCAGGGTTCTAAGGCGGGTGCTTAGGCAGCTGCCCAATGTGGACGTCACACATTGACATTCCTTACTTCTTTAATGTTCATCTGCGCAACAGTGTATGCTAAGTGCCCGTAGTCATGCTCATTCTGTCCATAGGTGAAAAACATTGCAGGTGAGGACGCCAACCATGAAGCAATATGGAAATTTCTTAAATATTAGCTTAATCGCTTTTTATTAGGTATTATTTAATATTTTTTATTAATATTTTAAAACTCATAACAATGTAATTTTGCGTACCTCTTTTATTGTTCTTATTTAAGTATTAAAGACATAAAATAATAAACTACCTTTTGGTATATCTTTTTTTTATACTTAAAATGGTCATTGGGGCAGTCGGTTGTTACATTAGAGTATTTGAATCCCACCCCTGCGGAGGTGCATGGCAGCTGACAGGAAGAGAGCACAGCGGTGTCATCCTTTGCACACCTAAAGGCATGCATTGCTGTCTTGCAAAAGCGTCTCTTCACACTTTGAAAAAGAGGAATGTGTAAGCAAGGGAGCTGGACTCTATAATTTTTCTTTTTGAAAAAATCTGGAATTTGGTGCTGTGTCCTAAGGAATGGGCATTCCATCAGCCCTAATTGCTGTTGGAAATGATTCCATTGGAACTGGTTGGTAATTCAATACAGCATTCCTCTCCAGACCACCAGTTCAGACTTGGCTCCAATGAGAAAGAATTCTGGGTCATTATCTATGGCGTGTACCTGCCAAATGAGATAGGCTAGGGGAATTGACCAGTCTCCATGCATGGGGAGCAGGGCCCTGTGAGTCAAATGCCATTAGTATCAATGCGTTATACTCACCCCCTCCCCTCTACCTCCCACTGCCCTCAGTAGCACCAATGCCAAGAAATGGTTGAGCTAAAGACCTAATCATTATTTTTGTTCCATGTGTGGTCCCATCTTTCAGAGATGTCTTCAAGTCCAAGAAAACAAGTGTTAACAGTTATCATTCATATGTAAGTCCCAAGAATTCACTTCTGCTGAGCCAGTTTGTTGGTACACGCAAGGGCAGATGTTTAGACCTCTGGATCTTTAGAGTCTATAGACTGAAATTTTTATAGCGCCACCCACACACACATCAATCAAAATAAAAACAGACAACACTGTAAAACAAGTATAGGGAATTGAACAAAATGCAAAATTGAAAACATGTTAAATATATGTATTAAATGTTTTCTAATTTGTGGGCACTTCTGTTTGCTGATACCTCAAACACACATAGACGGCATAGCAGATATGACAACAAAAGAGAAGAGACTCGTCCTGCTGAAGACATTTTGAATACAGAGTCCAGAGACCTGTGTTTGGTCAGGAGCCCGGGACCTTGGGCAAGGCAAAGAACTTCATGGCCCCTCCATTTTTCCATCTCTAAACTAGGGATGCTATTTACTCCTTGAGATATACAAAGTATGATGTGACTTACTAAAAGCACACATCTTTTAAATGGCACATTACCATACAAAGTTAGGTCTTAACATGTTAGTTAGAACTTAGGTCGTCCTCTGTATCTTATTTTGCAAAAATTTAAAGAGATTCTTTCCGTGTTTTCCAGTTTGTTTACATATAAAATTACAAACTGAAAAATGCTTAGTCATTTTTCAGTAAATTTTCATTAGATTTATTTTAATATACATGCTTAGTAATATTAATATTAATAATGAATGTATACCAATTTAATATACACTGTTATGATGAACACCGTAAGTCAGGCAGTATTCTCAGTACATTACTTATGACTACTTATGTGACTCTCATCACAACCCAAAAGGGTAAGTATTATTATATCTGTTTTTTCACATGAGGAAATCAAGGTTTGGGGGTGAATCTAAGATTGTACAGCTAGTAAATGGCAGCACTGGGATTTTAGCTGGACCTACTTGCTACAGAATATACATGAATATTCAATTATATTGACTTTCCATAAGTGTGAATTGTGAAAGGGTCAGGGAGACAATTCTATTTCAGGTTTGCATTTTAATGGCTTCATTCATTTACTCAACCTTGCATTCTGTTAGGCATTGAGAATACACAGTCTTGTTGCTCGCTCTAGGGGGGAAGAGAGACGAGAAGGGAGACAATAAATAAGCGGGAAAATGGAGAAAAGGCCTCTACTTCCAGGAACACAAACCTGGATTACACAGTCCAGAATGCTCATTTATTTGGGGAAGACTTCTTCAAGAAAATGATACTGGAACCAAGAGCGGAATGTCAAGAATAAGTCCACCATGTAGAGACCTGGGCGTCACAGACAGAGGGGACTACAAGGGCAAAGACCCTGGGCTGCGAATGTGTTGGGGAAACAGTTCCCAGTAGACGCAAGTGGGGGCTCTAGAGTGAATGTCTGTGTCCCCCCACAATTCATATGTTGAACACTTCATCCCCAGTGTGACGACATTTTGGGGTGGGGCTTTTGGGAGGTGAATGTGTCACGAGGTGAATGGTCCTCAGGAATGGAACTGAACTTCTTTCAAAGAGACCCCAGAAAGGCCCCTCACTACTTCCATCATGTAAGGTTATAGTGGGATAACACCCTCATTGAGGAAGCTGGTCTTCACTATGCTCTCAATCTGCCTGTGCCTTGAGCTTGGACCTGCCAGTCTCCAGAACAGTGAAAATGAAATTCTGTGGTTTATAAGTCATCCGCCTGATGACATATCACTCCAGCCACCTACATGGTAAAGGTAGAAATTGGAGGAAGACAAGCAAGAAGCGTCGTGTTTCCAAGGAACAAAAAGAGGATCATTATGTCTGGGGAGTGAGGAGGAGAAGTAGGTGCGTAGGCAGGTCGAGGCAGACAAAATGGGGCCCTGAAAGCCACGCTGGGCTCTGACGAGCCATGGACAACCCGAGTAACGTTGTCAGCAGTTGCGTGATATGATCAGTTATGTCTGACATGTTTTCAAAACTTGCTCTGTCTGCCAAGCAGATAAACAAATGGAGGTCATAGGATGAAGGAGAGTGTCATCAGGGGACTTTGCCAATAGCGTGGGCACGAGACGGTTTTCTGGTTTCCTGACCAATGCGGTGGTGATGGAAACAGTGGAGCACGGATGGATTTGAGATACGTTTTGGATGTGAAATTGACAAGACTTGGCAGAAGTGAGAGAGAAAAGGGTATAAAGGAGGCCTTCTAGGTTTCTAGTTTTTATTACGGAATAAATATCTTATCCTGAGAGTGGAATAAGTTGAATTGAAAAATGGTAAGTTTTACTCTGGACCACTAAGGTAAAAAAAAAAAAAAAAAAAAACGTATATTAATAAAGGATAAAAATAAACCTTTAAAAATCTAATAAATGTTCAATAAATATGTATTAATGAATAAAATAATTTCCTCTCCGTTTTTCTGACCATTGATTACTGTCAGTCACAAAAGTGCACATACAGATTTAGACACTGGAAATAGTATGGGCTGAATGTTTGTGTCTCTTGCTGACCCCCCCAAAAGAATCATACATTGAAGACTTAAGTACCAATTTAATGGTCTTAGGAGATAGGATCTTTGGGAGGTAATGAGTCTAATGAGGTAATGAAGGTGGGGCCCTCATGACAGTTAGTGCTCTTTTGAGAAGAGACAGAGAGAGCACGAGGGGGCTCTCACCCCCGTTCTCTTTCTCAGCACACACACACAGAAAGAGGTCACACGATGGCAGATGCCTACAAGTCAAGGGAAGAGGCCTCAAAATTAAACCTATTTTTCTGAACCCTTGATCTTGGACTTGAACCATCAGAACTATAATAAATAAATATTTATTATTTAAGCCACCCAGTCTACACTACCTTTTTATTTTTATTTTTATTTGTGGCATGGCAGCCCATACAGAGTAAGACCCAAAGTTTACAGGTGAGATGGAACTTGATGACTCAATCAATTCTAGATTCAACTTCAGCTCTGTCTCATCCCCAGATAAGTTTCTTAGCCATATCACATGGAACCCATGGAAGGATTTCTACATTCTCTGAACACGGCAATCTTCAGGAAAATTCTACCCCCAACACCTTGGTTTCTACTCTGAAAATGTCAGAACAGACTTAATGTCTGAGATGGGAGAAGAGAGAGACAAATGTTTATCATAATAAATTAGTCTCATTTTATCCAGGCAAATCTAAAGGTACTTTAGCGCAAATCTAAAGGTACTTTAGCTGTAAAATGCATTCCCGTATCGGTTGCCCCTGCTGTCTCAGCAGGCCCAACTAAGCGCCTGCATCTTCCCGGTGCTGTTTACTGGTTAGAGATTACTCAATTGAAGAAGAAAATCTTTCTAATGGGAGAGCAGACAGCATACGGTAAATATTTCCAGCTTTGCAGGCCAAGTAGTCTCTGTCTCAGCGACGTAGTTCTGTAATTGTACAGTGCAGAGCAGCCGAAGAAGCAGAGGAATGGGTGTGGCTGAATTCGAACACAACTTTACTCACAAAACCAGGCAGAGAGCCAGATCTGGCCCAGGAGTGATAGTTTGCCAACCCCCGTTAGAGAACATGATTTTGTCACATACTGTGTTTTCAGATATTTCACAATTACTTTCTACCTATCATATACACATAGAGCAAGAGCTGAAATTACGAGTGACTTTGCAATCATTGTAAGGAATGGCATATCTCTATAAATATGTGGCTGTCTGTTCATATCATAACCAGAGCATCATTTGCCGTTATCTGGTGAAAGTCCCCCAGTCTGCCTTTGGGAAATCATTCCTTCCTGCCCACGGTTTCTGGGATGGCTCTCACAGTCTGCCTTCAGACAGTCTGTGAGGGACCCTACACTGTGAGAAAATTGTTCCATTCTGCTAGTCAAAAACAACAACAACAACAAAAAAAACCCACAAAATTAGCTCAAGGGTGAGATGAGACCACATTATAAAACTTTGATTATGCAGGCATACTGGGTGAGATAACTTTGTTCTCCCTCTAACATTCAAGGAAGGCTACAGAGATGATATATTGTGGGGCTTAGCAATCGCCTTTCAGAGCTCCATGAGTGGAGTCAGCAGCAGTCTCAAGGAACAAGATCAATGAAATAAAGGGACAGAAAGAGCACCCAGCATTACGATGGCAGACTCTGAGGCCCAGGGTCAAGCCTTCATTTAACAGAAGCAACAGGAAACTTCTTTTTAATCTCTATTAAGAAGTGATTTTTTTTTCATGCTTGGAAACAAAGGGGCTTGGAAGAAATAAAATTTCACTGTAAATCTGACAAAATCCCAACGAAATTCAAAAAGTAAGACAATTTCAAAAAGACATGACATTATCATAATTGGACCAATGGCTGACTTGATTAAAGAGGAAACGAGGAGTAATTTGGGGGCATAAGCATGTCAGAAAAATTATGGAATGCCAGGTTACTGGGAAATGTTTCAGCGTGCTGTGACATTGCATTTAAATTAATACTTTAAAAGTGCAGAATACTTCATTGATACAATGGATTACAGAGAAATGGATCATTCCCAGGTGCAGTCTAACTATGTGAATGGGCAGAGAATGAAGGTTTTTGAAGTTCTAAGGGATACAGAAACAAAGAAAACTAGGAGTGCAAATACACTTGAAGAATAAAGATGGTCCCCAGATAGGAAAGACTTCAGCGTGGCCTGATTGACTTTATTGACATGACTAGAAGTAGAGTGTTTTAATCGGCGGGAGGAAACGAGAAGCCCTGGTAGCAGAGTGAGTGAGGGTTGCCGAGGAAACAGTCTGGGCTCAAGCGGAGCACCAAGAGGAGGAAGTTTAACCTCGTGTTTTTTTGTTTCTAGTCCTTCTGACAGGCATTGTCAATCCTCAAAGGATGACAAGGAGCTGTAGCCCAATGGACAGTATGAAGTCACCCTTACTATGGATTATAAACTGAGATAAAGCCTGGGTGACTGCCCATTCAGCCCATTTAATCAATCTCATCCCACAGCACGTATTTTTTTCTGATTACAACTTACTTAAGGATGAAACTGAAGGTCCTTATGACTTTCATTAAATTTAGTTTTAAATCCTAGCTCTACAAATAATCCCTCGCTCTCTGTCCTGAGTCCTTGGAGACCTAGCCTAACAAAGCCTCAAAATCCCTTCACTTTCTATTGACAACCTAATCCCAAAGACAGTGACACATGTTTGTCCCGGCACCACATTCTACCACAACTATCAATTGCTGCCTTAAAGCCACTCCTAACACACTGCGGCAGAAAGCAACAACTATGTGATATGTTCACGGATCTGGAATTTAGGAAGGGCACAGCAGGGATGGCTCTTCCACTTCTTTTGCTGTCTGACCACAGCTGAGGAAACTCAGTTGGCTGGGAGTGACTCAAATGGCTAGTCGCAGAAACCACTTGGAGACTAATCAGATGTGTGACATGTATACAGGGTTACCTGAAGGCTGGCCTCAATAGGGGTTGTTTACTGAAACACCTATACACAATTGCTCCACACCTGGGGCTTCTTGCAACATAGATGCTAAGTTTCAGGAAGAAGCATCAGAAGAGGAAGTATTTCCAGAAACTCAGATGGAAACTCTAGGATTTTTCTGGCCTCGTCTTAGGATTCAGTCATGTGGTCTTACTTCCACCACATCCTATTACCCATTCTAATCTTACATACACTATATTTTGTCTATATGTTTTTATAAATAGAACTAGCTGTGCCCGGCCATGCGTTGCTGTGGCTCAGTCTGGTTAAATGGAAAAGAAAGAAAAGAGAAAGCGCACGTTTCTAATATTTTTAATTTCACAGTGCTTGTGGGTATACAATATTTTTTATCATTCCATTGTCTGTGCAGATATAGAGACTGTCTGGTTTGCCGACTCTAGAACATGCAGCATATAATTGTCCATGTGAGAAGCAATCTATGTCTAGATCTAAAGCGCACAATTCTAAAGATTAGCCCTGAGCTTTGTTGGTGGTGATTGCAAATGCCAATCGAATTGCAATCTCTTAAATTGAAATGGCATATCCGTTGGAATCATAGCAACACGAGGAATGAGGACATCTTCACCTTTGAAAGGTCCTGCCAAGACTGTTGCTTCTATGACATTGCTCATTAATTGTTTTATTGCAAGCCGCGTGCTGTTGCAAAGCTTTGGCTGGTTGATATTTAGCAACATGATAATTGGCATGCCGATTTTCAATTGCAGTACATGCGGTGGCATCCCTTGCAGATCAAGTGAATTCAAAAATTCTGTTGGATAATTAACTGCTTCATCTGCTTCCACAACAGTGTCAATGGACTTGTATGTGACTGCCTCGCTCTGACTGTTAGACTGAATAATATTGTTAAGTTCGTAGACGTCTTTGTTCTTGGCCACAAGAGTAGCTCGTTCACTCAGCCAATTGTGATTCTTATAATTGATTTGAATATTGGGGAATACTTTTTCAACCAATTCCTCTTTTGATGTCACTAAATTGCAGAAGTTATGAGGCAATAAAATTCGTCCTGAGGTCAGATCAACCGGCACCTTTCCATTCCCAATTTCCAGCAATTGATGTGAGAATATCTCAGTTGACTGATCGTTTTGTAGCTGGACACGCATATTTGTAGTCAATTTTAACGTCTTTACGTGTTGCCACAAAGTAGAGTATTCCAGGCATTTATTTCATCCAGTGGTGTCGATTGAGGAATTACATATGTTTGCCTAAAATCTCCTGCAAGCAATATTAACTCATTCCCAAATGATCTGATGTTTCCATGCAAATCTTGCAGGGATCAATCAAGAGCCTCAAGCGATATTTTGTGCACCATTGTGCATTCATCTCAAACAATAAGTTTGCAGTTCTGCAATACTTTTCCCATGCCAGATGCTTTGAAAATGTTGCACGTGGAAGTTTCAATGACCTGCATGTTCAATGCAAATTTCAAAGCTGAATGAGCAGTTCTTTCACCTGGTAGCAATGTCACAGCTATTCTGGAAGATGCAAGAGCTAAGCTTATGTCATGAAAAAAGAAAAAAGTAAACTATACTCACAAAATGCATGCTATGGTAAATGACACAGCTCAATTCCAATGCAATGTCACATGAAATAATTAAATAAAAATAAATCTATGAAAATTCAATTTAACAATGCAATCGGAAACATTGAAATGGAATCATAAAATTGGAAATTTGGAAATCATAAATTGATCGTAAATCAGAAACATTGTAATGGAATCGTAAAATATTTAGTATAGCATGTGTTGCTTTTACATCCAACAGATGGCGCTGTTTTTAAAAAAAGCATGTTTTTACCTGTCACAGGTGTGACATCTATATAATAATAGGTATGTATATAGATATATAAAAACACATGCACATTCGAATGCAACGTTGTGTCAAAATTTCAAAGCAATCAGTGAACAACTTTCAGAGATTTAAGATTTTGAACAAACAAACATTTACATTTTTATTTATATAGATTTGAAGTGAGTCTTTGAGTCTAGCCCATTTTCAAGGGAAGAGGAATCAGATTCCACCCATTAATGTGAAAGTAAGACTCTCATATCACTAAAAATGAGGTCAAAGGTAGATATTATTCAATCATCTTTGTAAATATGTCACAGGCCATTCAATTAAACTACTGAATGAAAAGGAAATATGAAGAAAATATCATAGCTTATGAAGATAAGAAAAGCTACTATAGAAACTGAAATGAAACTTAGGGTTTTGAAGACTCCCTCTCCCTCTCTCTTGCCACAATAGTCCATTTTTAGAGGACAAGGTAAAATAACAGAGTAGGGTTACTGCAGACTATCTTTTGATATCACAGAACTAGACAGATCTTGCCTTTAGTGAGATATAAGAAGATAAAAATTGAATTGGAGTGAGCTGATTCTGTGATTATTCCCTTGCTATGGGGATGATAAGACGGGGTTGGTTCATCCTCCATTCAAAAGGCACAGCACACTTCTAGAACCAAGGAAGACCAGAAAGAAGTCCTTCCAAATGAGGAAAATAAGACTGATTCTTCAAGAATGGGTCCAGACAAGATGTTATGCGACAAAGATAAAAATGTGCAGTGGTGGGCATTGGGGAAGTACTGGGAGTGATCACCGTTCCTGGCAATCCCCAAATCATCAAGCATATGAACACATAGATATTTGAGAGGAACATTGCCTAAAGAGTTCTCTCGGTTGGAACTCTTAAGAGCTTTACGAAAGTTAACCAGATGGCAAATAAGTGCAGTGGAGAGGCAAGGATTTCCCAAGATTGGAGAAGTTTGCCTAAATGTGCCTTTTGTTCACTATAGTTCTTATTTATTATTCCATTGTTTATTCAAAGTTTCCACACTGGGTGCTTCCATGGAACACAAAGGACAAAAGTTACGGTAAGTCATGCTACCGAGGTCAGATAGTTGCTCCACATTGAGACCCACGCTGTAGCCGAGGAAGAGAGCTTGACCAGTCTTGCCATCCTTGAGTTTTCTGTTTAGTAATCCTGATTACTGATGTCAGACTTCAAACTCATAGGATTCATTCTTATGCCCATTTGGCCAGTTTCCCATCAGGAACAATTTCTTCACTAGTTATCCTGCAGCCCAGTTCTCACTTCAGTCTTCACACTGAAAAGTTGATGATGATGATGATGGTGATGATCAGAGCAAAACCACAGGTGAGAGAGAAGTTGGCCATTGAAATATGGAGCTGTACACTGTTTGTGGATATTGATTTCCTTAATAAGAACTCCAAAGCCCTTTGCTTGCTATAATATTGGTGCTTTCTTTCCCATACAGCATTACATCTCTGAGATTACAATGGGGTTTTGTTTTATTCCGATGCCCAAAGTAAAATGCTAGATAGATAAGCTAGTGAGTTCACAAGTTTAAGCCACATATAAGCATAACTATGCCAAAGAAAATGTTTAAACAATACATAGTATCCAAAAAAGCTATTATCCTCATAAATGTGTAGAGTAGATCAAAAGCGTTCTTACCAATAAAATAATTATAAATAATCTGTTCCCTCTTATGAGGGAAGGAAATGCTTTGCTTCTAACAGCATGAAAGAGTCATATCACAACTTTTATTAAGAAGATGGTTATTACTTCCACAAAGGACTCACCGCTATTTTCAGAATGCACATGCTCCCACAGGAACACCAACACTGGCTGCAGCAGGTTGATATAGAAAAGCACAAGGCAGTGAGAAATGTACTCATGCCCACAGCTGCTCTGAGAACCATGCCACTTGCACATATGAGGTCCTGAGTCTGAAAGGCCATACTGACGTCTGTGCTGGCTGGTAAAACACATCTTAGTCCGAGTGCTAGCATTCATGTATTTGACGGGATGAGAAGAGTGCATTGTAGGCACACTGAGCAGCTACATCAAGACCTAAGTTAGAGATGGAGAAGAGAAAGAGAGGCCAGCGTGTCCCGTGCAGAGAAAGTAGAAAATCAGGAGGACGGAGAGGGGCAGAGAGCTACACCACACAGGCCTGGTAGGTTTTAGCAAAGATTATGGTTCTTACCCTGGATAAAATGGGAAGCATCGTACAGTTTTGAGAAGAGGTATGCTGTGATCTAAGTCATGGTTTTAAAAGGATATCCTGGGTCCCCCAACACCTTTCCCAAGGATAGAGAAAACTGTGGGGAGGTTATAAGATAGTCCAGGTGAGAAAGTCAAACTGACAGGATTTGCTAATGGGTTTTATATGAGGCATGAGAGAATGAGAGGAATCAGGGTGACTCCAAAACTTCCCATCTGGGCACTAGCAGGATGAACGTTCCAGCTACCACGTAGAGAGAGACATTTCCGGAGCAGCTGGGAGGGGACAACAGGAACCAGGAACCAGTTTAGGGGATGTAGAGTTCCCTATGCTCATTAGACAGTATATGAGATAGTCTGATATTGAGGAATTTCAAGCCTCCCTGGATTTTTTTCTTTTCACAGTCACCTCAATGACCAGAAATTATGTTTCAAAATATCTTTAATGATATTTATAGTCCTTAGGAGAAACAATCAACCTAGGTTGCATTCCTATTGCTAAACGAAAGCATTGGGTAAGTTCACTTGATGGGAAACATTACTATAATAATAACAGCAGCACTCACAATAACCACCATGATTTTTAAAGCACATACTCTATATATTTCACTGGCATCGTGTCTAATTGAACAGCTCTTCTGGAAAGTACAAAGGTGCAGGAGGTAAGTTACTCATCTTGCCCAAAGGCACAAAACTAAATGAGTGATCAAGCCATGATTTGAACACAGGTCTGACTAATGTAGTCCAAAGCCCCCCTTCTTACACAAAACAGCACCAAAATACAATTTGGGAGCCCTAAGACTCAGGTCAGAGTCCTCTGTCACTCACTTAAGAGGCCTTGGCCCAAAATGACCTTTTAGGAATTATAGTCTAAACACTCTATAATGGGTATAAAAACAGCCAGTTCATGGATTTTTCTGGAGACTATGTACATTAAACTATAAGGAAGTGTTCTAAATTGCTCTTAGCGCTACACATGTCCAAATTATATTCACTGAACTCATCAACATAAACGGCATTGCCCTTGGTGATGCCAATAGCAGAATTCTTCTGCGATGAAGTATCTCCGTCTGCGGCCACAGGGACTTTGTGTTGTAAAGAGAACCCTTCGGACCAGCCAGCTCCTTCTGCTTTATTGGACAGCCAAGGAGATTTTATTTTATTTTTTATAGTGAATGATGACGAAAAAGAAATGGATAGAAACCAGGGCAAAGTTTAGGGGGAAAGGAATGCTTAGCAGAAGGACAGAGGGAAGCTAGCCGCTTACAGCCTACCATTAAATAGGTATAAAGGAGTAACGCACAGTTCAGAGAAAACGCATTCCTCTTCAGAGAAAGACTGACACCAGTTTTTAAAGTTAGCAAGGACAACATTTATGCTGCTAGAGCTTCGTACATTAAAAGGAATCTGGAAGCCGAGTGTTACAAATTTAACAAACTTTTCTTTGAGACTTATGGTAGAAGACCCGAGAGAGTAACCTTCCACCGGGGGAGCCCACGATCCACAAGGAAATTAAGAAAATGCATGAGGAAGGAGGTTCTTAGCTTTAAAAAGACTACACAGACGGAAGGAGAAAGGCTTTATATTAGAAAAGCATAAAAATAAAGATAAAATTAAAGAGACAATTATGGGTATGACGATTATTGCTCCCCAAAGCATTTGTGATAGTTTAAAATGTTACTAGAAATTTGCTTTTTAAAAAGCTTTTGGTGCTTATCTTGTGATTCTCTCTGTAAGTACATCAAACACAAAGGACTTTACCTACACACCTCAGCTGTGGAACACATCTCCGGAGGGTGCTTGGCCTCCGGGTATCTTCCAAAGAGGATTCATCTAACAGTTTTTCTGTGAGCTTCGCATTTATCTCTTCACTAAGTAAAATGCAAACAAACTCTCTCTTGAGCATGACAGGCCTCCTAGGATACATTGGGCTTATTATACACTTAATTGACTCAATTTGCCTTTGATTATCTGGCTGGCATTCCTACAGAAAACAAGGCTACTGCACAGATGACCCAGTTATAATGAAAAAGAAATTTCTGATATGGAGTGAGCTAACAGGAACCGTGCGGACCCAGGGCCCATATTACGGGAAAGTGGTAGCAAACCGAGGGATGGGTCATTGTTCCTGTCAAAGCGTTCCTTGATGAAGACTGGGGATTTTGATTCTATCTTCCACGCCAAACCAACCCTTTCCATTTAGCCCAATAATAGGAGGCACGAGAGTTCTTTCATGATTGTTCATGAATGAAATCACACATCTGTTTCTATAGACATCTCCATGAAAGATGAGCTGGATACAGCAGCCAATTATTCTTTCTAGCAATTCTGCGGCACAAAAAAGAATTATCGAAAAGGTCTTGGGTGACTCATTCAGTCGAGGAGAAAGTTGAACAATTAGGTCTGAAAAGGACAGGCCCCACCTGGGGGTGCCCAGAAGGTCTTAGGTTCAGAGAGTGGGAAGGCAGAAGATATAAATGGCCCAAACAGGTCACATGCTCCACCATGGGGGAAGGGAGGGGAAGGGAGGGGGGAAGAGAGGGACAGAGTTCTGGGGCTGGGCAGGAAAACAACAGGTGATGGTACTGTCTCCTTTGCTCTAGCACCTGCATTTACCACTGGCCAGTGCATTTACATGGTCCAGTCCTGTCTCCATGCCTTTACAACTCACCGGTCTTCCTGCTGGGAGAACCAAGCTCTTAGCTTGGTTCCATCAGTTTAAGAGTCAGCTAAATGTCCCCTAACTCTATAAGAACAGAAATGATCCTGAAAGTCTAGAGTGATTGAATGGGTGAGCAAACACAAAAGAAAAGGAACTCTCAAGGTCATTGAATATGGCTGATTCAGCTTTTCTGACTTCCTGGTCTCCGG
Organism: Rhynchonycteris naso; assembly: GCA_037038555.1. Lineage (NCBI taxonomy): Eukaryota > Metazoa > Chordata > Mammalia > Chiroptera > Emballonuridae > Rhynchonycteris > Rhynchonycteris naso. The sequence goes on along the minus strand of CM072997.1, from coordinate 9,010,744 downwards.
TGTGCCCCTATGCCAACAGACCTGCACAGAAGTAACACAGAAGCTCTGAAGCCCATCCTACTCCCCCTGCTCTCAGACTGCTCACTACGGGCAAAGCCGGCCTCCGGGGAGTCTATGCCAGGAGTCTGCTTCAGGGGAAATGGAGCTGATGACAAGGGATGACACAGAGCTAGGGGACCTCAGCTTTGGCTGGTGTGGCCTGGGGAAGCCACTCGACCCCTCCATATAGCTATCTCTCTCTAACACCAGCTGCTGGGACCGGCCCACTGGCTTTTGGTGAGGGAGCAGTACAGACTGCTAGGGATTCTTTTGAGAAACTGTGGCAGCGTTTTCCTGTTTTGTTTTATTTCTTACTTTATCTTCAAGTGTAGTCATTCCCAACCAGTTGTGTGTTGAAATATATAACACTGTGCTGTCATTTCTAATTACGCGTACTTCAAAGCACAATTAGGGCATTGTATTAACGTTCGAAATTATGTTTGCGCATAGTTAGGCTACACAATCTATTATTTTAATCCAGGAGAGTAAAGAAATGTTCTCAAAATATGGGTTTTAAAATAGGAGGCTTTGGGACGAGCAATGGGATGAGCAGGTGAGCTGGGAGGGAGGGGGGAGACAAAACCACGACTTCCTACCTCCCCCTCTGCAAGGTCGCCTCAGCATGGCATCATGGTCGCATCCATTGCAAATTCTCGGACCAAACCCAGCCACGTGCAATCACAAACACAAGCACCCCTTCCAAACACAGACACCAATGCCCTCCCAAAGGAACTGCAGCTCCAGCTGCTGAGCTCTGGCCTTCCCTGCTTCTAGAGAGGCAAATCCGCCAAGACTCAGAGCCGCGGTCACAGGACAAGGGGAGGGGTGGTGGTGACAGGACAAGATGTCCAGACGAGTGGGAAAACCTGCCTGGCAGCATGGCAGTCCCTTCTTCTGCCATCTAGACATCTGCTCTCCTCCTCCCCAGCTCTCTCCACCGCTGAAACACAGCCCTCCACATTCATGGGTTCTACATCTGTGCACTTAACCAAGCACGGACTGACAATATTTGAAAAAAACCATTACGTTGTTGCTGATGAGTATGAGGTGATTAGGCCTCCTGACACTTGCATCTGCACCGAACATGGGCGGACTTCTTTTTCTTGTCACTATTTCCCAGACAATGCGGTCTAACGGCTGTTCACAAAACACTCACATTGCATTACATAACCTAAATAATCTCGAGATGATTCAGTGTCCTGGAGGATGTTATATGCAGTCATTTTCTTTTCTGTAAGGGACTGGTGTGTCCTCAGATGTTGGTGTTGGTGGGACATCCTGGAGCCGTTCGCTGTGGAAACTGAGGAGCGACTATAGGCGGTTTGCCACGAACTTTCTGCGCCAGCGGATGCCTACTACCAGTGCTTGACGTTCTGGCTCGTCCGCTGGATAGAGTAAGGCTTCTCGCCTTCCTCCAGTTCATTCCTCAGCCACTGCCAAAACGTTCCTTCTTGACTGCAGATCTCATTTAGTCACTTTTGCAAAACCTTTCAAGTGCTCCCCAAAGCTCGGATGGAGTCCAGTTTCCTGAGCACACACGGGCCTGCCCACCGCTCCGACACACCCTCCCTCCCAGCGGAAGATTTGCAGCCAAGCAGGGCTCGGAGTCTGCAGTGCCTGGCCGTCTGGAGCGGACTCCACGTGATTTTCTGTAGGAAAAGGAGGCAGCGTTCATCCAGCGAGCTCCGACTCCTCAGATGGTGTCAAACCCTATCAGAGTCTCCATCCATCTTGTGGTCGCACACCCCACTCTGACAACCCGTGGTGACCACACAGACTAACAGGGGATTTGTATTCCTTTTCAGCTCCTCAGTAAATAGCACAATCACCCAAAGCAAAGACACTGAGGGGGAAAGAAAGCAATTTAAGGCTCTGCCCCATAGAGATTACTTGCCCTGAACCTATTCCAGAGGTGACCCATGCTTCCCACCGCTCTGCAGCGCGCTGAATATTCCCACAAAACGTGTGCTGGCAGCCGGGGCGGGGCCTGGCTTGTCAAGAGAGAGGCTGTTGCAATGAGATTTGCACTGTGTGTGAACAGGATCCTTGGGTTATGGAAACCGCTTAATAAAGGCTTGTTGGCTGTTGACTGAAGTGAAACAAATAAAGTGCTTCACATAGAAAGATGCTCTTTTCTAAAACATTCCCTCAATTGTGATATATCAGAAGCATCTTAGTGTGGACCACTTAGCACATATCCAATGCCAGCCTTAGTTATAGAAAACAAAGTCTAGGTGGTGTCAGGCTCTTACCCTTTGTAAATGTCAAATATCAGGGTCAAGTGTATTAGTTAGTAATCTCTTCATTGGGGGGCTCGCCTTCTGTCCATTTCCATTGTTCAGCTGTCAAATCAATGATCCTGCAATCAGTCTCCCTCATCACAGTCTGTTTTCATCTGGGATTGTTTGTACAAAGTCAGCCTGAATCAAGTCACTCAAGAGAAAAGCAAAGGAGAAGAGAAAGAGAAATCGGTGGCATTATTTGACAGATGGACTCTGGCCTTACCTGAAGCATGGGATCTTTTTTATTTAACTTAATCTAGTTTGATTTGAGGTTTTATCACATGCAATGAAAAATAAATATTAACTAATAAATACAGATTAAATACTAACTAATAATTACAGAGAAATAACATTTACTTTAAACACTCTCATTTTCACTCTTGATTCTCTTGTGACATGGAAATGGACTTACAGTAGAACAGGCATAGGCCTAAGCATTTTAGGTAGCAATTAGTCTTTAATATAGGCAGTAAATACTATTTTTATCTCCCTTCTTCACTGACATGCAGAGATTTACTGAACTGTAGAATCTCATCCAACCTATCATTTTTAGAGCTGTGATTCCTTCTTGCTCTTTACCACTGTGCAAATTTTTCTTCCTAAATTTTATCAAAACACTGACCTCACCCTGGTCAGGTGGTTCAGTGGATAAAGCATTGTCCTGGCACACTGAGATCACAGGTTCAATTCCCGATTAGGACGTGTGTAAGAAGCAATCAATGAGTGCACAACTAAATGGAACAGCTAACTGGAACAATGAGTTGACGCTTCTCTCTCTTTCTCCTTCCCACCAAATCAATGGAATTAAGAAAGAAAGAAAGAAAGAAAGAAAGAAAGAAAGAAAGAAAGAAAGAAAGAAAGAAAGAGAAAGGGAAGGCAAAGGAAGAGAAGGGAAAGGAAGGAAGAAAACAACTTTCTTTCCAGAAGGTGAGAATTCTGTGCTCAGTGGCAAGAATTTTCCAACTTTTCTGCAGCCATGTTTCACAAAGTCATTCCTAGAGTAGCCACGGGCATGTTGGGAAATGTCTGGAAAAATGCTCTTCAAGTTCATTAGATCTAGTTGAAATTCTAACTCTACCCCCTATTATTTGTATTACTCAAACCCATGTCTTATTTTCCTTTTATGAAAAAGAAATGCCATAAACTACAACCTACCTCAAACATTGGTTATTAGAACTAAGTGAGCCAATGTACATAAACTAGAATGCACACAGCAAGTGCTCAATAAATGCTAACACCGGGACTAAGACTACGTGCGTACCAGCATGGCCATCTCTGCAGCAGGTCCAGCACAGCTGTCTCAGTGCAGTAATCATGCTGGACCAGCCTGAAGTAGCCTTCTCTGAAGCCTCCTCACCCATCTTTCTCATCTCTGTCAGCCACCACAAAGTCACCAAACATGGTAGATTGGGGGTCGGGAACATATAGCTCGCGAGCCAGATGTGGCTCTTTTGATGGCTGCATCTGGCTCACAGACAAATCTTTAATAAAAAATATAATAACGTTAAAAAATATAAAACATTCTCATGTATTACAATCTATTCATTTCCTACCACTCATGTTCATGGTTGCAGGTGGCTGGAGCCAATCACAGCTGTCCTCCGGGACAACACCAAATTTTTATTGGATAATGTGTAATGTACACAGGTTGTTGTGACGTCAGGAAGTAAACTTTCCTCCTTTTAATCAAGTACTCAGCTAGCTAATTGCAGAGACCCTTTTGACGAAGAAGATGGCTAAAAGAAAAAAAAGATGAGGAGTATAGTACTTTTCAGCAGAAATGGACAGAGGAATTCACCTTTGTGGAAAGAGCAGGTTCTGCAGTGTATCTAATATGCAATGATAAAATTGCATTGATGAAATGGTCAAATATAAAGCAGCACTTTGACAAATGCCATACTTCATTTGCATCGAAATATCCAGCAGGGGGGCAACAGGAAGAAAGCATATCAAGAGCTACTATGCAGAGTGCAAGCTAGACAGCAGCAAATTCGTGTTTGAACCCAACAAGGTGACTGGAATTCGGCTAGCTTTGCTGGTGCTTTAGCAATTGTGAGAAATGGAAAGCCATTCACAGATGGGGAGTATGCCAAAACATTCATGCTTGATGTTGCCAATGAACTTTTTGATGACTTTTCAGATAAAGACAAGATAATCAAATGAATAAAAGAAATGGCTCTGTCAGAAAGAGCTGTTCACGATTGTACCATCATGATGGCAAATCAAATTGAAGCAACACAAGTGAAGGACATAAATGTAGCATCATTCTTTTCTCTCGCTTTGGATGAATCAGCAGACGTAAGCCATTTATCCCAGTTCAGCATGATTGCAAGATATGCTGTCAGTGACATACTACGTGAGGAAAGTCTTGCTGTTTTGCCTATGAAAGAGACAATAAGAGGGGAGGATTTATTTCAGTCTTTCACTGAGTTTGCTAAAGAAAAAAATCTACTGATGGATAAACTTATTTCGGTGTGTACTGATGGTGCTCCGTGCATGGTGGGGATACACAGAGGATTCATAGTGCTTCTTCGTGAACATGAAGAGAGACCCATCCTAAGTTTTCATTGCATCCTACATCAGAAGGCACTATGTGCTCAGATGTGTGGCTAGCAGCTTGGTGAGGTGATGTCGCTGGTCATTTGGGTAGTCAACTTTATTGTTGCCTGAGCTGTAAATGATCACCAGTTTAAAATACTGCTGGATGAAGTTGGGAATAATTTTCCTGGTCTGCTTCTATACAGCAATGGGCATTAGTTATCAAGAGGGAAAGTGCTCAGCCATTTCGTGGCTTGTCTGAGGGAAACTGAACTTTTCTTGAAATGAAAAATGTAGAGCATCCTGAGTTAGCTAACACTGAGTGGCTCCTGAAGTTCTACTATCTCATGGACATGACTGAACATCTGAACCAGCTCAATGGGAAAATGTAAGGCTTTGGAAATACAGTTTTATCCCTTCAACAAGCAGTGTTTGCATTTGAAAACAAGATGGAACTCTTCATTGCCAACATTGAAACAGGTTGTTTACTACACTTTGAAAAACTGGGAGAGTTTAAAGATGCATGCACAGCAAGTGACCCTGCTCAACATCTTGATCTCCAGCAGCTAGCGGGCTTCACATCTAATCTCCTGCAGTCATTCAAGGAGCGCTTTGGAGAATTTTGTGAGTGCACTCATCTTTTTAAGTTCATCACCCATCCACATGAGTGTGCAGTGGACAGCGCCGACCTGAGTTACATCCCCAGTGTCTCCGTGAGAGATTTTGAGCTACAAGCTGCTGACCTGAAGGCCTCAGACATGTGGGTAAATAAGTTCAAGTCACTGAATGAAGATTTGCAAAGACTTGCATGACAGTAAGCAGAGTTGGCGAGCAAACACAAGTGAGGAGAAATGAAAAAACTTCAACCCACGGACCAGCTGATTGTCAAAACTTGGAATGCACTTCCCGTCACATACCACACACTGCAGCATGTGAGTATTGCTGTACTGACAATATTTGGCTCTATGTATGCATGTGAGCAGTCTTTCTCACATCTAAAGAACGTTGAGACCAACCTATGATCACCACGTTTAACGGATGGAAGTATCAACGCCTGCATGAAGCTTAACCTCACCATGTATCAACCAGACTACAAAGCCATCAGCAAAATCATGCAGCACCAGAAGTCACATTAATGGTAAGAAGTACTTTATTCATCATTGGTTAGCAATAGCATAACAACGTTATTAAAAAGAATTCAGAGACTTATTGTACTTTAAAAGTGTTGGTCTTACATAAAATGCATACATTTACTTGTATTTAGTGCTAAACATATTGTATGGCTCTCACGGAATTATATTTTAATTTGGCCAATCTCTTCACACAGTCCCCCTTAAACAAAGACCACCTGACTTGAAAACATGCTAGGAGAGGTCACAGAAAGCAAGTTTTTGCAGGGAACAGGATCTTGATAAGGTTTCCCAACCCTCATTCAACACCATGTAAGGTAGGTCAGCACTGACCTGACCGGTCCCTTCAAGTATAAATCATGAAAACTGGATCAGGAGATTTTTCTGAGGCTACATGAGGCTAGAAAGTGCCCCAATCTATGTTTCAAGTGCAAGGCACTAAGGAAAAAGTAAGCTACAGAGTAATTTCCTCAGGACAACATGATGCAGCCTGGTAGACACATATGGGACACATGGCACCGACCTTCATCTCCCGGAGCTATGTGTCATGCCTCTGACGCCCACAGATCCCTCTCTTATATTGCCTCCTGTATGAGTCATTTATGCTTCACAGAGTCTTTGCTCACTGTGTTACTGTTTAATGCATCTTTGCAAAGGAATTAAACAAGTGTTTCTGAGAACTTAAGGGTTACCTACCTGCATAGCCGTAACCCCTCTCAGTCTGGGTTGTACAAACCTTGCCCCTCCCACCCCCAATGGCTTCAGGGATTGCCTGCAATCCACCCAGGCTCCCACTTGTCTTGTCAATCACTGAGACTACACTGTGTGCGGAGGCTCAACAAACATCATCGCATCATGAAAGTTAGCTATATTTTTTCCAATTCATGTTAATGCCTCTAGAGTTTGAAGAACCTAATTCGCATTAGACCTGTGAAGAACTGAGAATAAAAAGCCTGTGTTTCAATAATATGTTAATTTTTCCATATTACATTATTTTATTAAATATTTATGTAATGTAATTTGTGAATTATGTTGCATAATATATAAATATATTAAAGACTAAAATATAAAATAATTACATAATTAAATATTTATTTCATTAAAATACAATAAACTTTTTAAAAATAACTTTCCGAAACATATACATTTATGAAAATTTCTGAAAGTAACAATTTTTCATTTGTTTCTTTCTATTAGTTTCCATCATTAATACCAGCATCAGTGACACGTTTAAGACATTTATTTTATTTTCCTCTGTAATTGCAAATGCTTTTAGCGCAGTTCAGCTTTTGGACTTGGGTACTATTGACATTTGTAATGAATCGTGTTAGTGTTTATTATGCTGACTTGAAGTATTTATGTACAGAATAGATGCTGAAAGATTTATGGATGTGAGTTAATGAGTAAACACATGAACTAATAGTCAGCTGAATGGATAAACAAATAGATGAGTAAACAGGTCAATGAAGCCACTGTCATCTCGATGACAGCCCATGTGATGCACCCATCACTGCATCAATAACTTGAGTGGACATTATCACAATCAGTTCACACATCAACCTTATGAGGTAAGAGAATTTAATTTTGCCTCAATTTATAAATTAAAGAACTGAGCTTCAGTTCATTTCAATGACTTGTAAAATGTCACTTAGCTAGAATATGAGCTTTGCCCAAAGATTTATCTGACTCAAGAGTCCCTGTTTATTCGACCACTTTTGTGTTTTTCCCAATGTCAAACCAAGATGAGCTCTGTACACACACACATACACACACACATACACACATATACACACACACATGCACATACACACACATACACACACACATACACACACACACATCAATAGACAGTGATGGCGTGTCCCAAAGGCTAGTTCTAAGCAGCCAATGGTAGGGTCAATTTTTCTTATATATTATTTTAAAATCCACAATTTTTTACTCATATTCCAAAATAAAAATGTAGTTTATTACTATCAGAAGAATGTCACTTTTGTGATTCTCCCCTCATACCAACAAGGAGCCCTCTAGGTTCAGAAGCACGTGGTACACCTGACAGGTCCACTTGGAACGTGGTGGCATTTCCTGGGATGACAGACCTCTGTGGGTGCCACACTCAAGGGCGATATTGGTCTAAGACACAGCCCACAGCCCTGAGATCTTGATTACAGCAAAAGAGTACACAAATGAGAGATGAAGATGCCAGTATGAAGTCAGAGACAATACATAAATATATTTGTGCTTTGTTGGTTTTGCTGTTGATAAGGGGTGAGTGTGGAGTGGTCGCCAGGGACCTCCTCCTTCAATGCCTGATGGATCCCCCCCCCCGTGGAGGGGCTCTGTTAGTGTGACATTGCCACCTCTCTCCTTCCCAGGGGAGGAAATCTCTTACTGAGGAGGTAAGGAGAGTATCTGGACATGGCGATCCTGCCTCTGCCCCTCCCTTTGCTCTCCAGAGCCCTGTGCCCAGCAAGCATGGGTTCTGGTCTGTTTACCACGCTGTAGAGTGTTACCAGGACAGCCCACCTGTGTGATAGACCTCCTTTCATGGTGGATATATCTGTCTCATTCTGGGGTTCATTTGCCCCAGGACATTGACTGAACAGTGGTTCTGTTCACAGGCATGTGGCTGACCACCCTGACAAAGGGCTGTGCACATCGGCCTTAAACAAGGGCCTGGCGGGCCTTACCTGCCTTGAGCAAATTCATACACCTCAGAGGAGGCTCAGGCACCCCCGATGCAGACTAGGAAGAAAGTGGCCTTTGCAAGAAATAAGGCTACAGCCTGACTTATATAAACATATGCAAACTTTTCCTTAAGCTTTCTGTAAGACAGCGTAGCTGAGACAAAGGCTTAGCATAGTAAGAAGAGTACTTTTCCACCTGTGAGCCTTCAAGCATGAGTGAACCGAAATACAGGTGCCGTTTGCACAAAGCAAGGCCACCAAGCTATTCATGATCTAGTAAGGATCCAGCTCAGACTTTCAGCTCTGGGCTTAGGAATTCATTGCTAGGTCAGTGGCCACAAATTCCATCCAGCATTCAGAACCAAAGATGAAATTATGGCATGACCTATCTTGGATTCAGGTGGCTTTTCCACAGGGGCAGGAGCTGGGGAACAGTCCAAATCAAATAAAACATAAAAGAAAGGCATGCCCTTCAGTAGACAGCATCTGTTAGAGGAGGGAGACCATGCTGAGCAGTAGCTGAGACTATTACTCTGCACCCAGATCATTCAGAAGGAAGCGGGGGAAGAACAGAGGGGAAACCAGCCGGAAAGACACATCCCGGTTCTGCACAAGAGGTGCGGTGTACAGAACAGCAGCAGTGCTTGGGGGTCACGGGCCTCCTTGGATCTGAGCTTCAGAAGCATCAAGAGAAGTTTTAGCTCAGGAATCAGCAAACAGCCAGTTCCAAGCTGAATCATGTACACGTGAGGGTGAAGAGAACCTTCTCTGGGAGGTAGGTGTCACAGGACTATCCTATGTCCTAGGGAGAAAAATCCAGAACAAAAGATGCCCCCTGGTGTGGGCTAAACTGTGTTCCCTGCAAATTCGTATGTTAAAATCCGAACCGCTGGTACATCAGAACATGACCTTATAAGAAGATAGGTTCTTGACATAGGTAATCAAATTAATGAAGGAGGTTATTAGGATGGGTGTGAATCTAATATGACTGTTGGCCTTATAAAAAGAGACATTTTGAAGATAGGCATGCAGACAGTGGGTATGCTGTGTGAACATGAAGACAAGCCAGGGAAAGAGGTCCAGGATGGATCCTTCCCTCCGAGCCTTCAGGAGGAACCAATCCCACCAACATGGATTTAAGACTTGTATCTCCAGAAACATGAGACAATACATTTCTATGGTATAAGCATGCAGTTTGTAATACATTGTTATGGCAACCGTGTAAAATAGTCCCCCATTCACAAAGATGTGTGAACATTAGACCACTGGACCAATTAGAACAAGCCTGTGCTCCTTCCAGTCTTTGAGAGCTGAGAAATAAAACTTGAAAGATTTTAGATTTAAAAAAGAAAATGAAATTAAAACTTGGAGCTTCCACCATTGCAAATTTCTGCATTTTTCAAGAAGGTAGCAAACTTTCTGATGCTGCCTTGTGAGTACGTTTGTGTAAAGAGATTCCTACCTCCAGCTGAGAACGTTCTACCTATTCAGTTTAAATTCACAGGTCATGCAGTCTGGCTGGATGCTAGATTAGACTGATAATCATTGTAGAGAAGCTAAAAAACCAAGAATTTCTCTTCATTTGGACTTCAATTATTATTTTATTTTTTTACTTAACACACAAGGTGAGACTTAAGGTTTCCAAAGGAAATTAACAACAGAAAAGGACTTAATATTCAAGTCAGAAACATCTAATGTTGCCATATTTAGTATCGGAACATGCTTACAACATGAGCTCTTTGACAATCTCTGATAGGCTAACTTGCGGGTCTCCATACATAATTTGGGATCAGAAACATTATAGGGAGTAAAATTTAGCCTTGGAAAACAGAGCCATGGGATTTGATAAAATTAATGCCCCATTCTGACTCATTCCAAAACCTTCTGGGGGGAGGAGTCTTTGCCACTGTCACCCACCCACCCACCCAGAGCATCTAGGAGGGTGCCAAGGGCAAGGATGTGTACTGGGAGAGAGACTTATGGACCAGTCTCCCTTTTCAGACCACACAACACTACGAATAAGCCAGCCTGTCTAAATTATGCAAAAGGCACTATTTATAAAGCCAGGAACAAAATTCCATTAGAAGAGACTGTCTTAAAGTGACTCTATTATTGGGAGACAATTAGATTAGACATGCTTCTCTAATCCTCTCCGCCAAACAATAGTAACACTCTCCGCAAGAAGCCAAATTGACCCTGACACCTTCCAGCGCGTTTAGCAGCAGCTTAAATTCACAGACAGTTTTTTAAGGAGAGTGAGAAGATGCTCAGAATTGCCTGCGATCAATCAAAGGAGAGATGAGCCACGTCTCCGGAATGGCTGTGCTCAAATTGAAACACACCTCGAGAAACATACGAAATTTCATTTAATGCCAAGTCATGTGTCCTCACCACACACTGAACCCATTTTCTCCTGGTCACAACTGTTCGTCTTAGGGAGACGTGCTGAAGTCAGCCAGAGCTCCACGCGCTGACATGAAAAGCTCTCTATTTGCACAGGCAGACAAAGGGATAGCGTGACAACCCAACTGAAGTAATAAATGACCTAGAACTGTCCCTGGATTCCAATTTGGCCAGTACTGCTCAGCTGTGCTGTCAGGGGACCCATCTGAAATGCTCGTGATTGCTGTCTGTCCCTGCACTACCCATCCCCCTATGTAAATGACGGAAGCTGACTCGACGACGTGTATTTCACCAAGATCCCTCTCAGTGCAGGTCAGGACAGACCTGATCCTCAGAAACACCCTAGGTGTGGAGGTTTTAGTGTCTAAACGGTGGGCGGGGTTGAACATGTTGACAATGAAAGATGGAACAATTAATAAAAGCCATCAGCTTCCAGCATGGCCAACCCAATCCACTTTCCTTAGCAAAGTGACAGCAAACATATATGGGAACAAGAGTGGCAAAAAATGAAATAATATAAAAAATGAGTCAGCAAAAACTTGCAACTACGTGTAATTCAATTATAACAGCAGAATAGAAAGTAAGTGGGATGTGTTTGCCAGAACTGATGGTCCTGCCAAGCTGCTCCTGCAGCTTGGTCCAGCGCAAGGGGAATCACCCCCGAAAAATAATACTTTCACTGATTCTGAATTCTGATCTCAATTCTCTTCCAATTATTTTCATCATCTCATGAGAGGAGGGCAATTAAAAAATGAAAGGTCTAACAAAATGCCTTTTTTAAACCTTGATGAGAAAGATTGTGAAGCACTCAATCTGAACATCTTATTTTTAAAAGGAAATACTTGTATTTTTTAAATTCAAAAAGATAGCTTTAAAAGATAACAAAAAAGGGAATTAAAGTAATGGGTAAATAAATTACCCATTTTCAATATTCCACAATTAATATTTGCATAAACTTCTAGTTTTTCACACATAGACTTCAGCACATCTTCCTAAGACGTAGAAATCAAGCATATATAAATGGCAGTAGTGTAACATAATACAAAACACTGGGGAACAATTTTTTTCATGTTTCTGTTGCATGAGGTTTTAGAACTTTTTCTATATAGGTCTGCATTGCTGATTCCAAATCTGAAATCCGTTTTTTAGTGCATGCTCTAGTTTTTATGGAATTTTAATTTCTTTATGTTACAGTTAATGGCGTGCATTGGTTTTTAAATTGGAGTTAAAGGGAAATAACTCCTGGATTGACAATTAATGTTTTACAAACATCACTTTTACATAATTGTAGTTGTTTTTAATGTAAAAAAATATTATCTGATAAAAACACCCTCTTATTTTGTTTTAAGATTGAATCACGGCTTCTTCGAGTAGGCGTAAATGTAAGAATAGTCCTGACACCTTCTGTTATATATGTGGCTGTTACACACTTCAACGTCAAAGGCGCAATATTTCATCATTTGTGACACGTGCATATATTGCCTATTTTCAAGTTCCCCTTGGCGATCAAGGTAAGAATTGGGCTCCTCATATTGTGTGTCATGATTGAGAGGAAATGCTTTGTGACTGGACAAAAGGAAAACTCAAAGGAATACCTTTTGGTATTCCCATGGTCTGGCATGAACCTAAGGACCACAGCAGTGACTGTTATTTCTGTCTGATCCATACAAAGGGGATCGGCAAGAAAAAACGGCATCTGATCACATATCCTAATATTTCTTCAGCAATATGACCTATCCCACACTCTGAGACACTCCCAGTTCCAGTTTTCAGTGGTTTTATTTCTTCTAAGGACGAAGAAAGTGAACATGGTGATCAAGTGTATTTTGATAAGATGCATGAGGAAATGGTTGTAGAATCTGAAGGGTTTTCTTCTGATGCCAAGCAGTCATTAACCCCTCAGCAATTTAGCCAACCTGAATTCAATGACTTAGTAAGAGATTTGGGTCTATCAAAGAAAGCAGCTGAGTTATTAGCCTCCAGGCTTCAAGAAAAGAATGGACTTCACCGGTCAGCTCAAACATCCCATTTCAGGAAGCGTGAACAAATTTTTGTGCACTTTTCTTCTGAAGACAAACACTTCATTTACTGTCATGATATCAGTAGTCTTCTCAGCCAGCTAGGTGTTACTACTTACAGTCCAACAGAATGGCGGCTATTTTTTGACAGCTCTAAACACAGTCTGAAATGTGTTCTCCTACACAACAATAATGTTTATGCAGTGGTTCCAACTGGTTATTCAACTCATCTGCACGGAGATTATAATGACATAAAAATTGTCTCAACTGTCTGAAGTATGAGGAGCATAACCGGATCATTTGTGTGAATATTAAAATGGCAAATTTCCTGCTAGGACAACAGAGAGGTTTCACAAAGTGTCCTTGCTTTCTGTGTTTGTGGGACAGCCGAGCTTGGGAAAAACAATGGACACAGAAGCAGTGGCTTAAACGTGAAGCTCTGGAAGTAGGGATGCAAAATATTGTGAATGAACCTGTAGTTAATCGAGACAGAATCATTTTCCCCATTTCACATCAAACTTGGCTTAATGAAGCAGTTTGTTCAGGTTTTGAATAGAGAAAGTGAATGCTTTTAATATATTAGTTTTGCTTTACCTGCATTGTCTTTCAAGAAGATAAAAGCAGGTGTATTCAATGGACCTCAAATTATTATATTTTCACAAAGATGATACCCAAGAAGACATTCTACTTCATTATGCATTAAGATTCACTTCCTGAACAGTCACCTTGATAAGTTTCCCGAAAATCTTGAAGCTGTTAGTGATGAGCAGAGAGAATGCTTTCATCAAGATCTGAAGACAATGGAAGAGTGTTATCAGGGGTGATGGGACAGAAATATGATGGCAGACTACTGCTGGAGCATCAAATGAGATTGTCCTCAACAAGTACACAAACGCAAGAGCTACAGATGCAAATTTTGCCTGTATAGAATTTAAATAAGTTTCGTGTAAATTTTATGATTAAAATAAATGTTTTAATATGTTTTATTTCAAAATTATAGACAAATTTTGATGCAATCATATCTTTTAGAGTATTAGTGTATTTACTGCATTATATAAATTATTATATTTTCGAAAAGATAATGCCCAAGAAGACATTCTACTTCATTATGTTAAACTAAATGTTGAAAATTTTACAATAAGATGAAAAACTAAAATCTCTATTGCAAAACAACTATAGCTTACAGAGAAAAACTAGTGTCAGATTTGAGATCAGCACACTCAAATTAGGTAAGAACGAGTGTTTTTGTGGATGCAACAAAAATTTTGTTCCCCAGTGTTATGATTTGTGTTTTAGTTTTTTACTTAACATTATATCATTAGCATTTTTTTTTTAGGTGAGAGGAAGGGTGATAGTGAGACAGACTCCTGCGTGCACCCTAACCAGGATCCACCTGGTGACCCCTATCTAGGACCGATACTTGAATCAACTGAGCTATCCTCAGTGTCTAAGGCTGACATTCAGACCAACCAAGCCACTGGCTGTGAGAGGGGAAGAGAGAAAGAATGGGGAGAGGGAGGGGAAGAGAAGCAGATGGTTGCTTCTCATGTGTATCCTGACTGGGGATTGAATCCTGATGTTCATATGCCAGGCTGACACTAACCATTGAGAAGCTGGCCAGGGCCATATCATAAGCATTTTTAACAGTCTTCTTAACCATCATTTTTAATGGCAGTATAGCATTCCTTTACTAGATAAGCTTTAATTCTCCCCTCTAACCATGTGAACTAGTTACATTCTCTTTCTTTATTGTTTTCCCATTAATATTAACACTACTGATGAATTTAATAAGAGCAAGCACATAACCCTTTACTAGTATGTAAGAGGCCCTGTTCTAAGCACTTTACATATATTAATTCATTTAAGTTGCAGGGAGGGAATCTTGTGAAGTGTGTGTTTTTAATCCCCACTTTATAGATGAAGGAACTGAGGCATCGAACTCTTCATTATTCAGTTATCCGTTCAATCTCTGTTATAAATTTGTCTCTGGTAAGCAGCCCATAATTGCAATACTTTGATCTGAAAGCCTCTGGCTTTTAATGGGGCATTTAATCATTTGACTGTTGTTGCTATAGTTGTTTAGTTCTAAGTTTTCCTCTTTTCCTTCAATTGCTCATTGATATCTCATTTTTCAGTGTTTTAATATATAATCCTTCTGTTTTGGATTTTGTTGCTGGTTGCTTTGCTTACATTAACCAGTGTGTTTGAAGGCCTAAGTGCTAGCAATAATTCTAATAGTTATCTTTAATTTTTTCAGAAGCACTCCTTGACTTACATTTGTCTGAATATCAGAAACCAAATTAAAATGTTCACTTCGGGTCCTCTCATAGAAGATGAATAGCTTAGTCACTTTGGCTTTTCTTCATCTAGTAATCTTTTGCAGTTTTACATCAGGAATATTATATTTCTTTTATGACAGGGAACCAGATTGTGTCATGAGAGAAAGTTTTCAAGAGCTTTCCTTTCTAACTAGATATGGCCAGAGCCCTCCCCTCTCCTCTCCAAACTTTCCCCTATCACATCTCCACCCATTCTTAGCAGATAAACTCATCTCCTGTTTCACAGAGAAAGGAGAAATCATCAGACAGGAATGCCCACTATTTCCTATTTCCTGTGACTACGTTAACCTTTTTGTTTTCTTATCATAGTTCTTTCTAACTCTGCCCTTGTAATAATGTTATGTTTTGTTTACAATTATCTTTTGGAAAAAAAAGAATTAAAGAGCAAATGTCTATGGATGGATATATATATATATATATACATATAAGTGTATATATGTGTGTGTGTGTGTGTGTGTGTGTGTATATATATGTATTACATGAAATAAAGAAACAAATGTAACACCCATTCTCAAATACAATAGCTCTAGTGCATTTGGCACTTCACACTTGCATTTATACTAGAATCCCCTCATTTCTGAAATAAATAAGTAAATAATTCCTCTCAAATGTGTATATATCTTGGATATTAGATAAGGTTAAAGAATTTCTTTTATTTTTTAATATTTTGTAGTGATTATGCTATTGCAGATACATCTGCTTTATTTATTTATTTATTTATTTATTTATTTATTTATTTATTTATTTATTTATTTATTTTAGTGAGAGGAGGGGAGGCAGAGAGACAGACTCCCACATGCTCCCCGACTGGGATCCACCCGGCAAACCCACTAGGGGGCGATACTCTGCCCATCTGGGGCCCTTGCTTCATTGCAACCAGAGCCATTTTAGCGTCTGAGGCTGAGAGCCATTGGGCCGTCCTCAGTGCCCGGGGCCAACTTGCTCTAATCAAGGCATGGTTGCAGGAGTAGAGGAGAAGAGAGGGAGAGAGAGAGAGAGAGAAGAGAGAGATGGGTAGGGGTAGAGAAGCAGATGGGTGCTTCTCCTGTGTGCCCTGGCTGGGAAGAAACCTGGTACCTCCATATGGTGGGCCAATGTTCTACCACTGAGCCAGGGCCTGGATACATTTGCTTTAGAAGTCCTTATTTTTTTTAGGTATGCATACTGAAATACTTATTAATAAAAGTATGGGGCCTTAGATTTGCTTCTAAATAATCCAAAGTTGGGATGGGTATTGGGAAGAATGGAATTGGAATAGGGAAAAAACAAAACTGGACTTGTGTGGATAATTTTCGCAGCTGAATGATGGCTATATGGGAGTGTATTACCCTATTTTTCTCTTCTTCTTTATATATTTGAAATTTTCCATACTGAAAATTTAAAATAATCACATTAACATTTCAAACTATCAAAGTCCTACAATTACGTAAATACATATAAAACTAATTTTAACACTGACTGCCAGTCCCTTCCTATTACAACTTCTCCTATTTTAAGTTCCTAATCCTTCGGAAAACAAGTTCAACTCTTTGGAAAATTCTTTTCAGGAATTGCTAAGGTTAGTATTTTTTTTTTCCAAAAAGGCTGAATAAGAGCTATTTATGAAAGCTAGATATGCAAATGCGAGATGTTTTCATCATTTGACCTGCATATTTTTGAACCCAGGTACATTTTACACTGGCATCTAGCTTACTTATATCAAGACCTGGTGACTTGATCTAGATCTCTCCTGAATTAGCAATAACAGGGGCCAGCACTAGGACTGCTTTGAACAGGCGCACACACTCAGGATTGCTAGGTTAAGTCCTATGAGTCACAAAAGCTCAGGCACTGTAACCTAGAGAAGCTAGGGGAGGCATTCACATGCCCCGCTTGCTGTAATAAAACAAGTCGACATTTTGCCTATGATATGACGAAGACATTTTCCCAGTGACCCAACAAATCCTAACAGTTTAGATGACTGGGCCAACAGAAAGGGTGGGGCATGTTTATGAAAAGCAGCATTACCAAACGACACTTTGGAATCATCCCAGTCTGTAAAATCTTAGGAGTTGTAGGGTTTTAATGTTTTTCTCACTTTTCTGCATTAGTTTTGATTTTGCCAGTTAGTGATTTGAATATTATTCCTGGGAAAGAATCTATCCACAGATTTCTTCAAAATCTCAAAATATCTTGTAATATTAAAAGGGTTGAGAACTACTGCCTTGCCAGTCTATGTTTGCAATGCATTAATAGTAATGATCTATTAATGGTGATATATCAATTCCTTTTATTCATACTTCATGGGGGAATTCTGGGAGATGGCTGATGCATTCTAGTAGCAGAATACAGGAGATCCTTTTAGAATGACGAATAATTGAGGAAGACAAGGGTTTTTAACCAGTCTTTTCTTGGCATGGCTCATTTTCTTCTGAGATTTGCCATTAATTACACTGGGCAACAAAATTTTTGTTGCATCCACAAAAACACTTGTTCTTACCTAATTTGAGTGTGCTAATCTCAAACCTGACATTAGTTTTCTCTGTAAGCGACAGGTTTTTTTTGCAATTTAAGATTTTATGTTTTCATCTTATTGTAAAATTTCTAACATTTAGTTAAACATAATGAAGTAAAATGTCTTCTTGGGCATTAACTTTGTGAAAATATAACAATTTATATAATGCAGTAAATACACTAATACACTAAAAGATATGATTGCATCAGAATTTGTCTACAATTTTAAAATAGAACATATTAAAACATTTATTTTAATTATAAAATATGTGCAAAATTTATTAAAATTCTATTCAGACAAAAATTTGCATTTGTAGCTTTTGTGTTTGTGTACCTGTTGAGGACAATCTCGTTTGATGCTCCAGCAGTAGTCTGCCATCGTATTTCTGTCCCATCACCCCTGATAATGCTCTTCCATAATCTTCAGATCTTGATAAAAGTGTTCTCCCTGCTCATCACTAACAGCTCCAAGGTTTTCAGGAAATTTATCAAGGTGACTGTTCAGGAAGTGAATCTTAACGCTCATGTTACATCCAATGTCACAGAAAGTCAACAGCATCCTTTAAACCAGAAGTTCATAGTTTTCTGCCTTTTTGTTGCCAAGGAAGTTCTTTGTAACTGCCACAAAAGACTGCCATGCTGCTTTCTCCTCCTTATTCATCTTCCTAGCAAATTCTTCATCACGTACGAGGGTTCAAATTTGAGGTCCATCGAATACACCTGCTTTTATCTTCTTGAAAGACAAGGCAGGAAAAGCAGATATAATATGTTGAAAGCATTCACTTTCTCTATTCAAAGTCTGAACAAACTGCTTTATTAAACCAAGTTTGATGTGAAGTGGGAGAAAAATGATCCTGTCTCAATTAACTACAGGTTCATTCACAATATTTTGCATCCCGACTTCCAGAGCTTCACATTTTGGCTATTCCTTCTGTGTCCAGTGTTTCTCCCAAGCTCAGCTGTCCCACAAACACAGAAAGCAAGAATACTTTGTGAAACCCTTCTGCTGTCCTAGCAGGAAATTTGCCATTTTAATATTCACACAAATGATCCAGTTATGCTCCTCATACTTCAGACAGTCGAGGACAATTTTTGTGTCATTATAATTTCCTCGCAGATGAGTTGAATAACCAATGGGAACTGCTGCATAAACATTATCATTGTGTAGGAGAACACATTTCAGACTGTGTTTAGAGCTGTCAAAAAATAGCCACCATTCTGTTGGACTGTAAGTGGTAACACCTAGCTGGCTGAGAAGACTACTGATATCATGACAGTAAATGAAGTGTTTGTCTTCAGAAGAAAAGTGCACAGAAATTTGTTCACACTTCCTGAAGTGGGATACTTGAGCTGACCGGTGAAGTTCATTCTTTTCTTGAAGCCTGGAGGCTAATAACTCAGCTGCTTTCTTTGATAGGCCCAAATCTCTTACTAAGTCATCGAATTCGGGTTGGCTAAACTGCTGAGGGGTTAATGACTGCTTGGCATCAGAAGAAGACCCTTCAGATTCTACAACCATTTCCTCATGCATCTTATCAAAATATACTTGTTCACCATGTTCACTTTCTTGGTCCTTAGAAGAAATAAAACCACTGAAAACTGGAACTGGGAGTGTCTCAGAGTGTGGGATAGGTCGTATTGCTGAAGGAATATTCGGATATGCGATCATATGTCATTTTTTCTTGCTGATGCCCTTTGTATGGATCGGACAGAAATAACAGTCACTGCTGTGGTCCTTAGGTTCACGCCAGATCATGGGATATACCAAAAGGCATTCTTTTGCGTTTTCCTTTTGTCCAGTCATGAAGCATTTCCTCACAATTACGACACATAATGTGAGAAGCCATATTCTTGTCTTGATCGCCAAGGGGAACTTGAAAACAGGCAATATAAGCACGTGTCACAAATAATGAAATATTGTGCCTTTGACGTTGAAGTGTGTAACAGCCACATATATAACAGAAGGTGTCAGGACTATTCTTACATTTACGCCTACTCAAAGAATCCATGATTCAATCTTAAAACAAAATAAGAGGGTGTCTTTATCAGATAATAATATTTACATTTAAAAACAACTACAAATATGTAAAAGTGATGTTTGTAAAACATTAATTGCCTTGTGGTTATGTTCAATCCAAGAGTCGTTGCCCTTTAACTCCAATTTAAAAACCAATGCATGCCATTAACTGTAAAAAAAGAAATCAAAATTTTATATAAACTAGAGCATGCACCAAAAAATGGATTTTATATTTGGAATCAGCAATGTAGAAATATACAGAAAATGTTCTAAAACCTCATGCAACAGAAAATTAAAAAAAAAATTGTTCCCCAGTGTTATTAGAATCATTGATAGTCATAGAATATAAAAGAGATTGTTCTTATTAATAAATGGTGAGAGAATTTTTTTATTTTTTTTCTGAAATGTTGATAGTTTGAGTTCAGTGTAATGATTCCAGAGCTTGATAGATTAGGTTCTTTTCCTCTTTTAAAGTTTATTACAGAATATCTATTTCATATTTATTAAATTTAGTTGCTTTATAATTTGGCATTATACAAAGCATCCTTAATGATATAGTAGAGGTTAGATCTATACAAATTGAAATATAATGCTTCTGTCTCTAAATATTTTAATGGCCACAAATGTGTTCTTGCTATACACATTAAGTGCATGTTTGACACTGAATTTTGTGTAATGTCAATATCACAAGAATATATTTTATTAAACTATATTATGCAGATGTGGAAAAAACCTACTTAGTAGTTAGTATAAAACAATGATTTGCACCATTAACAGTTTTGTGGCATGAAACATACATGTTAACTTAAAAATCCTAGTTTTCAGCCTCAAAAGTGCTTTTGAAATATCATTGTATTGCTACAAATAAAATTCACAACATATTAGCCTGACCTGTGGTGGTGCAGTGGATAAAGTGTCGACCTGGGAATACTGAGGTCGCCAGTTCAAAACCCTGCACTGATCTGGTCAAGGCACATATGGGAGTTGATGCTTCCAGCTCTTCCCCCCTTTCTCTCTTTCTCTCTTTCTCTATCTCTCTCTCTCACTCTGTGTCTCCTCTCTAAAATGAATTAATAAATTTTTTTTAAAAATTCACAACATACAACTGAAAATGTTTGAAAATAACAGCTGCCTAGTATTGGGTTATCACCCAAAGCATAAAATAAATATGCCAAGGTCCATACAGATATAAATAAATGTTGCATAACTAAATAAATGAGGGAAAAGAGATAGATTTCTCATGCAAAAGAATTTCAAATAATTTATTTAGATGTTCCACTATCAAGGAAGAGAGCACAACTCCCCAGTCCAGTGTGGGCTTAGCATAGTGACTTCCTTCCAGAGAAGACAGTATGGAAAGAGAGAAAGTAAAAAAGTGACCTTACAGTAGAGAAACCTGACCTTCTCAAAACCCCGTAACCTCAGTCTAATCATGAGAAAAACATCAGACAAATTCTACTTGGGTCAAAATGCCTCAAAAACTATAAAAGTCATCAAACCAAGGGAAGTCTGGGAAACTGTCCCAGTCAAGAGAATACATAATGACTGGATATAATATGGTATCCTGAATGGGATCCCACAACCAAAAACAGGACATTAGGTAAACCAAACTCGAATGCCTTCATGGTCTATGACCAAATCTCATGTAAAGGAAAACAAAAGAACAAACACCAGGTTTTGATGATCTTTCCATTCATTTTCCTAGAGATAGAAAATTCTTTTAAAGGAATCTCAGGGTTATTCTTATAAGAGTTTGTAAGACCAACATCCACAAACAACTATCGATAACTTACTTTCTATCACTTGGGTATAGGGTCTAAAAGGGCTGATCTGAGTCTCCCCTTTAGCAAAGACTGTAAAAGATGTGCTCATAAATGTAATCAATTTGGCTCTTGTCAAAATATTCTGTCACTCAAAAGATAATCATCTCATTTGTAATTTATTTTACGAGAGCAACTTTGTATGTACAATATTATTTGAGGGAAAAAATCTGCCTTTCCAACAAATTGATTAAATAAAATGAAATAAAAACTTGTTTTAACATAATGAAGGAGTTTGAATGACAGGGGTCTATCAGGATATGAATTGCTCTACTCCCCAACATATTTGGCTGAGCTTCATTTTAACTTTCCATTAACCATGGAAAGAGATAAAGAGAGATGACAGGTAGAGACAGAAAGAGGGAAAGGGAAAAGGTCAGGAGCTAAAGAAAGAAGAGAAGGAGGAAAGAAGGAGAAAAAGTTAGAGAGAAAGGTGGGAATAGGGAAAGTAAGCAGGAAAAGAGAAATCATTCTATGAACTTTGTAGGATAAACTTCTTCACAAGATTATTCAAACCAAAAAATAAATGTTCTTTCTCATCAGAATTGATCTATTTCACCTTTAGGAATCAAAATAGTATTCTTTACTCACAGGACAGAGTTCCTTTAAAAATAATGATCTTGCTACATCTTGGATTCAGATTTTGCAAAGGCAAATACTCCGAATTTTCAATAATTTACAAATTTCCTATACTCCAACACTTATTTGGTTTCTGTTTGAAAATATATCACCACCATATATGTAATCCTTTGTAGGGAGGAGAATTCTTGACTTAAAAATTAGCTTTACTCTGCAGAATAGTCTGATTCACTTACTTTTGTCTTTGGGGTCAAATTCATAAAACCTTCTCTAAGATCGAGGGCCATAAGTTTAGTGCCTAAGTTTTCTTCTATGTAATTTATTGTTCCAGATCCTATATTTAGGTCTTTGATTCATTTTGAATTAATTTTGTACATGGGACAAACTAGTATAGTTTCAATCTTTCACACGTGTCTTTCCAATTTTCCCAGCACCATTTATTGAAGAGGCTTTCTTTTCTCCATTGTGTTTTTGGCTCCCTTGTCAAAAATTGCCCATATATGTGTGGTTTTATTTCTGGGCTCTCAGTTCTGTTCCATTGGTCTGGGTGTCTGTTTTTCTGCTAATACCAAGCTGTTTTGGTTACCATGCTCTGCAACGTCATTTGAAGTCAGATATTATGATACTTATGGCTTCATTCTTTTTTTTTCAGGATTACTTTGGCTATTACAGGTCTTTTGTGGTTCTATACAAATCTGATGACTTTTTCTTAAATCATTATGTAATTGTAATTTTGGATTTTGATGGGGATTGCATTAAATCTGCATATTACTTTGGGTCATATGGCCATTTTAAAGGTTAAGTCTTTCAATCCATGAACATGAAACATCTTTCCATTTAATTGTGTCTTTTTTTTCACCTCTGTTAATAATGCTGTGTAATTTCTAGTATACAGGTCCTTCGTATCCTTTGTTTATTCCTAGGTATTTTGGTATTTCTGTTGCAATTACAAAAAAAAATTATTATTTCTTTTTCTGAAATTTCATTGTTAGTATATAAGAATACAATGTATTTGTTTATTGGGTAAAGAAGATGTGGTACATACATACAATGCAATACCACTTAGCCATAAGGAAAAAATGAAATACTGTCATTTGTGACAACATGGATAGGCCTGGAGAATATCAGGCTAAGGGAAATAAATCAGTCAGAAAATGCTAAGAACCATATGATTTCACTCATATGTGGGATATAAAACTGAAACTTATATAAACAAACCACAGTATGATGGTTCCCAGCAGCAAGAGGAGTCGAGGGTAGTAAAGGGTCAAGAGGGCCAAATATACTGCTCACAAAAATTAGGGGATATTTTATCGCTTTACATTTTATCGCTCCCCTAATTTTTGAGAGCAGTGTATATAGTGACAGATGGTGATTGACTTTGGGTGGTAGGCACACAATGCAATATAAAGATCATGTATCATAGAAATGTACACTTGAAACCTATATATCGTTATTAAGCAACGTCACCCCAATAAATTTAATAAAAAATAAAAATTAATATTATATAATTAGAGAGCTTGACTCAGTAATAGATGATAAAATATCAAAGATTCATCAGCAATCACATGAAATTTTTTAACTCCTCTTTTCTTCAAATTTCCACCAATGACCTTAGTTATAATGCTCTGTCCTTAAAGAAATCTACAAATTCTACAAAATTAAAAGATGAGAACATGTGAGAGTTTTAAGGTAAGTTCTAGAAATACAAATTTCAAAGGTCTTCATATTATTATACGCCAGTCTTTCAAAATAAAACTACCAAATGGATTTTCCCTAGGAGTAACAATTTCTTGGCGATCCTTTCCAAAATTTCAAAGATCTAACTAAAAACCTTTAGCAATGGACAATCTATCTACTCTTTGAGGGGATTCACTACATTAGAGCTCCAAGAAAAGCTAAATGTATTCATGCTTCTGTGTCCTTGTGTGCTTTCTCCCTAACCCAATGTCATGCCATATCAGACAGACTTTCTTCTAAAAGCAGTTTTCTCAGCCACACAATAGCAACATTACAATAGAAAATCAACAGACCATGTTCCAGTTAAAAATTGCATAGTCAGACTTTTCCTGTGGGCACATGTATGCTGTCAAAGCCCAGGCTACACAGACCAAGAGCTTGACAACCCTTCACAACCCTTCCATTTGAGAATAGAAGAAATAAGTTACAGGGGGAGAGAAATAAGAGCTGAGGTTATGAAACCCCAAATTCCTTTTGAGAGTGGAATGAATGAATACAAGGCTTGGTTCAGATGTGGACCCTGGAGGTTCTATCTGGAAAACTGAGCCCTCCTCTCAGAGGGGGAATGGGACTGGCAGAATTCTATCATTGCAAATGGTTGTAAAAATGACTTGCCATAACAAAATATCCCTAGGATGAAAAGATTGTCATTTCGTTCTTGCCTTCTCTATCATTCCTTAAATAATCTGATGACTGCAATATTCTGTCTATAGTCATTCAAAGAAAATGAGCAAGCCACATGTGTATACACACAGACCCGACCAGCCCGACACCACGCACACGGGCAACTTCTAACTCTCCAGGCTCCCTGGAAGCTCTTCGGTCATCCTGCCTGAGGAGCAGCCGCTACCATAGAAACACTGGAAGGTGGCCAGGTTAGATTTATAGGTGAAGGAGTCAAGTCAAAATAAAAGGCTTTTCAAACAAACATGTTAGGTAAATGTTTAATTAGTCCCTTCTAATTTTCCATTCCATGCTACGCTAGTCCTCTCCCAGATCCCTCATTTTTAGTTTTTAGTGATCTGAGCAAACACTGAAGGAAACTACTGTGACTGGCTCACCTGTAATGACTTATCTTGTCTATATTTGCACTTTGAGAACACACACGCATGTAAGTGCATGCTCTGCTCGTTTGCGGTAACTTTCTTGCTCCAACTACACGGTCTCCTACCTCGCCTTCATTTCCACTCCGTTAATTGTATTTCTTTTTTTATTTTACTGTTCTTGTGTTAGTAGTTTTTCCTTTAATTTTACTTGTACTTTCTAATTTGAAGCCACTTCAACTCCTTTCAGAAACAGGCACGGTCCATATCAGTACCTGTGTGTCTGAGCAGATGGAGGTAAACAGGGAAGAACAACAAACAGATCTTGTTTTGAATAATCCCCCATTATTAAAGGAGAGTCTTGTCTTTCCTTTTATAATATATTCTAATATTTAGTAACCCTCCATGAACTGGAAACTGTCTTGCCCATCTCTGATCATATTCCATATTCCACGATAGTAGTGACCCAACTTCAAGCACGAAGACTACAACAAGGTGTGAACATCAGGATAGGATTCTGATATCCCCCACAAGAACTTGGGGAGAGGAGGTGACTGACAGTTCCTAATTCCACACACCTTAACTCTTACATGGCAAAACAATTCATCTATTTGTGAGATTCTTTGCTACAGCAGCTTCATTAGTATTGTATACAACATGCTAATTTAATCAGACCCTAGATTTATTAAAGTTGTACTGCATAATTTATAAAATTATTAATAGTTTTCAAAACAGGCTGCAGAAATAGTCAGGAATTAAAGGATAATGGTCACAACCAAAATTCCACCACAGGCTGGTGAGGCCATTCCTTTCCTGTGAATGCTTGACTCTGGCAGCCAACCACTGTGCTCCCTGAATAAAGTCAAGACTTAATCATTCTTCTAAGATTCACAGTCTAGATGCTGGGCAGATGAGAACGACAAATGTCCCCCACGGTCTGCCTTTAGACATGAAATAATCCCACACACCTTTTTCCTCATTGTTATGCTCGAAAAAAAAATCCCACTAAAATTCAGCTATCACGTGTACAACTGGAAATACTCTCTCGTTCTTCCCAAGAAGAGGATAATAATGTTTCATAAGCCTCTACCTCCTGATCAAAGTCCAGCAGCCTCTTCTCTGTCTGAGGGGATGCCCACTTCTTTCCTACCTATGGGGCAATTCGTGATGATATTGTAACTGTGAACAAAATGGTAACGTTGTGTCGTAGTAGCTCTGGTATTCATGAAAGGAGTTGAAATGAAAAGGAAAGCAGTCAACGTTTCAGTCCTCACATCTGCACTTACCATAAGGCCAGTGCAGCTATAAAAATTTCCATCCTCCAATACCCGTCCCATATCCCCACTGCTTTGAAACAACATGTCTGCAGGTCACTACGTTTACCTAGGACAAAGCTGGATGGTTAACATGACCTGAAGGAAACGTTGTCATTCATACTGTAATCTATAGTGGCTGTGCTTCACCAGCACAGAAAAACTCAAAAACAAAAACAAATCATTAGCTACCTGCTGGGGGGCCCCAAGGGCTCCATTGATTAGTTCTAATTTGGAGACCACGTATGGAGCAGCAGCAGCTCTAATTGCTGTCATCCCCTGATTAACCTTACAATTGCTAATGGACCTGGAATGGCCAATCCGTCTTCCCCTTCCCCACCAGTCACACTGGGAAGGGAAGCGCATGCATGCTTGCGATTCTCACACACACAGCTTTCCAGTCTTGCTTTATGGTGCTTCCCTGAGCGTCTATATCATAAGGGATTTTCTCACTGAAAATGTTTGTTTTTGTTTCCATTTTTGATATTTTAATCTCACATAAAAGTTGCAAGAATGGCACAAAAATCCTCTGTAGCCCTTCACCCAACATCATTTTATTCTTCCTCTCCTTTCCCTCTCCATTGTCCCTTCTTCTTCTTCTTTCTCCTTCTTATCATTTTCTCTCTTACTTTGGAGTTTCTTAACCATTTAAAAGGAAATGGTACACATGGTACCCCTTTACCCCTAGATACTAGAGTGTACATTGTCTTACAATATAGAACCTTGTTAAATATCCACAGAAAAACCATCAACATCAAAAAATTAACATGAACGAGACACTGTCTAAGTTCACAGATACTACTCGAATGTTGCCAGTTCTACAATAAAGTCCTTCATAGTAAAAACAAACAAATAACAATAGAACAGATCAGTTACTTCATAGGCTGCCTTCGATTCGTGTTTGATGGTTCCTTTGATGCTCAGATTTGAGTTGTGCTTTGTTGGCAGGAATACTAAGAAAGAGATTGCCTTTTTAGTGCCTAACATCAGGAGGTCCATGCTGTTGATTAGTCCAATTACTGGCAATGTTAATTTTTTTTAGAACAATAAGCACCTTTAGTACATGAGCTAAGATAGGAGGGAGGAGGATTTATTTGCCCTTCTAGGCCTCCGTTCTCATCAGCTGCAACCCTAGCTCCCTGCCCCCCAGCAGACAGCCAATTGTTCGGCCACACTGCCTGGTCTTAAAGCGAGGCTTGCAAGAAGCCAGCCCTGCTGGAGACATTCCTTTAGAAGATTGCTGATTGCAGCACTGCTTTTTTCTTTCATCATATCTCTTCTGGATTTTCTTGTATTGTTCTTTGTCAAATCTCTTCCTCTCCTGGAGTCAGCTTGGGCCACTCTTGCAGCAGGGCCTCGTGGGACTGTGCCACTGTCAGTAGTGTGTGCTGTCAATGAGCACAATGCAGTTCTTTAGTAGGGTCTCGGTATAGACCAGTTCATTGTCAGATGCATACAGACAACACCAAAACCCTTGTTTTGTTCACACAACGCTGGGGGACCCGGGAGGAGCTGCAACGTCCAGCCTCAAGGTCCAGTACTTATTGCTGACTCCCCTGTACACATGTGGACTGTGTGTATGTGGCAGGGGCAGGGGGTGGGGTGTCAATCTTAGCTTTGGCAGTAGGGTAACCCAGCTCACGTTTGCTTCGTGTGGTAGGGCTTTCTCTTGCCCCAGTTCTTGTGGTGTTTGTGCCAGTTGTCCTAAGTATGTAGAAACTGGAGGGGCAGAGGCTAGAGCTACTGAGATGCAAGACTGGTCCTCCCAGCTCCACACTGCGTGGGGTGCACACTCAGCGCTTTGAGGTTGGCTCCCCCACGGAACACTAGGGAGTTTACAATCATCATACATATGTGGCCCAGCCAGCACGCCTACTGCCGCAGCCATGTTGGTGCCCCTTGCGGCACCACCAGCTGTCCAATGGCAGCATCAATTCTGACCATTTGGCCACAATATCTGTTCTATCCCAGACCTTGTTTCATGTGGGCTTGGGATGAGTGTGTTCTGTTGTTGGCGGACAGAATGTTCTGTAAATGTCTATCAATGCCATCTGCTCCAACATCTATTTCAATTCCTCTATTTCCTTATTGATTTTTGTCTGGATGATTTATCCATTGTTGAAAGTGGGATATTGAATCCCCTACTATTATTGCATTGTTCTGAATTCTTCCCTTCCGGTCTGCTAATATTTGCTGTATATATTTAAGTGCTCTTATGTTGGGTGCATAAATATTTACAAATGCTAGATCTTCTTATTGGATTGACCTTTTAATCATTTCTGTCTTTCATTGTCTCTTATTATAGTCTTTGGAATGAAGTTCATTTTGTCTGATCTGAGTTTATGCTAGTCATATTCCTTTACTTTTAGTCTGTGTCTTTTAATTTGTTGTAAACATATTTTCTCTTCCATTATTGAGGACATTATATCTTCCTTAAAATACTGTTTGCTAATTCTAAAATATGAGTCAGCTCTCATTTAGTCTTCATGGGTTGTTTTTCTCTTCACAATGAGTTCTATTTTCCTAGTTCTTCATATATAAGGTAATTCTGGATTATATCCTGGACATTTGTTATTATTAAGGAGATTCTAGCTTGTTATTGTTTGTTGATGAGTATTGGTATTTAGGTTTATTTATTTGTTTTGTTTTAGCAGATATCTAATCCGGCTGGAGTTCAACTGCAAATTTATTCCTGTAGGTTAGCACTAATCTCAGATAAAAACTTTTTTAGCTAAGTTTTTTTGAATCTACTTCAACCACACATGGTACATAAATCATGCAGAGATAAGAATCAAATATTCCCTCTCTGGCTCTTTCTTTTTTGGAAATATTGCTCCTTCCCCAGTGCCTATTGCTTTCCTAGTCTACATTCACTGATTTCTCTAGCAAAAAGCCTGTAATTTTTCCACCAGTGCCCCTAGCAACTGTACCTTCCCAAATGTAAATACAACAAAACAAACAAACAAAAATCCGAGAGAGAACTCACACTATGTAAGTCTTGCTTTCAAGCATACATGCCATAAAATCTGTTTGCTTCTGTTCTCTCTTCAGCAACCAACCTTCACATTTTTTTCAGAGTTTATGGCTTTGTACATAGAAAAGTTTGTCTGGTTGAGCTTTCTCAGTCATTGAAAATAGAAATAACAAATTATACTTTTAAATACTATTTTCCTTTCATTATTGTTGTCTTTTAAAATCTTTAGAACTCCAATTATACACATTATTTTTTCCTTTGCTAGTCTTTCATTTCAACCACTTTCTTTCTGACCCTTTCTGATGGTTTTTTAAGATCTAATTTTGATTATTGTCTTCATTGTTCTGTTTTCTTAAAGGCTTCTTACACTGTTTTCAATTACATTTATTTTTTCTTAGGCAACTTGTAATTTAATCTTCATTTCTGATATTATACTGTATTTTTTAATTTCCTGAGTTTAATATACTCTAATTTATTAGGAGAATGTTCAGCAATGGTATTGTTTGGGTTTTAATTTTCTAAGCTTTTTGAAAGTGCACAGATAGATAGATAGATGGCCTGGTTTTACCTCTCTGTATTCTATAAACAGGGCAAAAAAAATGGTATCTGTATTAATTTTGGGGAGGAGGGTAGGTGAGAGAAGAGATAAGAGAAGTTCTGTGTACCTTTTTATGTTTAGTTTTTAATCTTAAAAGTTACTCAATTTTCTCCTTTTGCTTATTTTTTTCTTTTCTCATCAGTTTCCAAAAGTCACCCCTCTATCCTAACATTTTTCCCCTTGAAATATGACTTTCCCAGGACTGACGCCATAGGTCTCAAAGCATTTTTAACCTTTTCCTATAGGCTGTGCTCTGAAAATAAAATACAAGTATTTTTGCATTTGTGTGGACTTCCTTTTATATAATGGTTTTTTTTAAAATTAATTTTAGGCAGGCCATCAACACTCATATACTCATTTAATGCAGTTTTTCCCGAATTGTTTTTGTATTACTCAAATGTGTATGCTATAAGGCAGGAATGGTAGGTGATAGTTTGGTAGGATATGGTGTTTATTTTTTGACTCACAAGTAATTTAAAGTGTGGATGTTCTATGATTTCTAATTATGCTGGAAGTGTGGGTTTTATATATTTTGTTTGTTTGTTTGTTGATTTGTTTGAGAGGTTAAGAATGGTGGATCTATGTGCCCACCAGTACACAGAATTTCATATCCACTATGCTCCCAACAAATGAGAGCCTTTATGACAAATATAGTACTACTCTGTGGACCAGAAAGTGAGTGTGAGCACTTATTGCTACTGAATATTTGTGTATCAGCATTGAGCAGCTAGGAAAATAACTTTAACTTTAGAATGGGCTCAGAGGTGGACCTACCATGAGGCAGATTCTTGTCAAATTTCCAAATATCACTTGACGCTTTAACATCCAAATATAATTGAATTTTCTGTATGGGTTTCTCTACAGCTGTGAAAAATAACCTCAGACCTCTAAGTGTTATCTTGTCAAATGGCTGCAAGTCCTTTTAAGGAAGATTGAATACAGATTCCTATGAACATGACCATAATGGGAGGTTCTTCTCCATGAATTTTTGGAGCTCACTTATATATGAGAGTTGGATAAGGAGCTATGTCTACCAAGGAGATCTCCATTTCTTTTCTTTGTGTTTTGTGTTTAGGTTAAACAAACAGCTGCTGGGTAAGTTACCACTAATGTCAGTCCCTGGGACTCAATAACCAGAAAATCATAATCAAAGCTCACTCTAAGTCAGGACCTTTAGCACCAAATTCTACTGTTTCCAGGAATTAGATGCCCTTGATTGTGCCTGACATCCTACATACTTTTATAGCTCTGAAATCAGAGGACACATTCCACCAGCTTATTCAATGGCTTACAGAGACTACAGTGGTCCCTCCTTAACTGTGGTTTTGTTTTCCACAGTGTCAGTTTCCCTCGGTCAACCTCAGTCTGAAAATATTAAATGGAACATTCCAGAAATAAACAATTCATAAGTTTTAAATTGTGCACAATTCTGAGTAGTGCGATGAAACCTTACACTGCCCCACTCCATGCTGCCCTGGATGAGAATCAGACCTGCTTCCGGTGTCTCCACTCTGTACACACTCCCTGCCCGTTAATCAATCAGTCACTTAGTAGCTGTCTCCGTTATCAGACCACCTGTCAAGGCATCACAGCGCTTATCTTTAGGTTACCCTTCTTTTACTGAAGAATGGCCCCCAAAGTGCAGGAGTAGCAATGCTGGCCACTTGGATACACCAAAGAGAAGCCATAACATGCTCTCTTTAAGTACAAAGGTATGTGTATATAGAAAAAAAAAAATAGTACATGCAGAATGCAACGTTCTCTGTGGTTCTGAGCACCCACTGGGGGTCTGGAAACGTGTCCCCATGTATAAGGTGAGGATTTCTGTTCCATTGAAACATCATTCAGAAATGCTGGTGCCTTCCTCACAAATGATGTCTCGAGGTCTTAGAAAAGACAACCCTTCTCTGCTTTCCTATAGACAATAGATAGAAAGGGAGTGGTAAACTCGCTCTGTCGCATCGCCCCTTCGGGGATACAGAAGAATTTATGGCCATCTCCAGTTACATTCAAAAGCTCTTCTACGCCTGACCTGTGGTGGCGCAGTGGATAAAGCGTCGACCTGGGAACACTGAGGTCGCCAGTTCAAAACCCTGCACTGGTCTGGTCAAGGCACATATGGGAGTTGATGCTTCTAGCTCTTCCCCCCTTTCTCTCTCTCTCTCTCTCTCTCTCTCTCTCTCTCTCTCTCTGTGTGTCTCCTCTCTAAAATAAATAAATAAAAAGAAATAAAAAAAATTTTAAAAAATAGAAACTCTTCCACTGCACCAGCATATTGAGTCCAGAATCTTTTCTGCCTTCCAGATTTTAAAATAAATGGCTCTGATCTATATTTATTTATTTATTCCTATTTGTTCTAATATCCTTGGAATCCAGTCCCACACATCACTGCTCAGACTTTTTTTTCTTTTTCTGATACAAATTAAACAAAGACCTGTGATTTTCTTTGTGTGTGAGACTTCTTCAGAGCCACCGGGAGCTGCAATTTGACTCCACCTGACGTTCTGGACCGGACAGGAGGGGAAGAAGGGAGTGGGGAAAACTGATGTCCTTTTGCAAAATCGACCAGGGAGACATGGTGTCTGTGAGTCAAGCTGAAACAGCCTCTCCAGACAAGGAAAATGGGCCTGTTTCAGCTGGCAAGGCTGGCATGGTGGACTGGTGAAGTCTGGGGTGCGCCAGCATTTCCAAATGTTACCGCATGAAGAACCGGCCCAATTTGCAGAAGCCCGTTTCTAAAACAATGTGCTAAGAAATCTGGAAACATTGTGTCTAAACAATGTTGTAATTGGACAAAGCATAGAATCTGTTCCATTTTCGCTTTTCAGCTCATGACCTCAGCGCAGCAGGTATAAAGTGTACAAAACATGTTATTTCAGCACTCATATAAGATTTTGGACTTCATGTCCTTTATACCACTCTATAACAGCAGGCACTTGGTGGCCTTTAAGGGAGACTCCATTCTAGGTCACTCAACAGTTTGACAAATCATGTTGCAGCTATACCTGATAGGCTGCCAGGTTCCTATGTCTCAGTATATAAGAAGACACTACGTTCTCCTTTGCCTCCAGCTATGTATTATATCAAGGTACTTTGTTACAAAAAAATAGAAATAAACACTAATTTAAGCAGAAAAGAATTTGCTGGAAAGAGAGTGAGAAACTCATATATGGTCAACTGCTTCATCATCCTCAATTCCTCACCCTTCTCTGTATACACAGCCTTAGACTCAGCAGGATCCACTTCCTGTGACTTGGGAGTTACTTCCACAAGAGGCAGAGTATATTTTCCTGCTGCATGTGACTTACTATGGCCAATGGCATGTTAGCAGATTCTTGCCATGTACTTGCTCAACTGGGCCTGCTGTTGTACATTCTTGCCTTTCACCTTCAGACGGAAATACCTCCCATAGCTGCTTGTTTGTGGGAAATGAGGAAAACATGCTGCATACTTGAACTTAACACAGCTGGAACTTAAGTCCAGCCTAGAGGAGCCAATCCCCTATTGCACCACTTTTACACCGGTATGTGCCACAAGAATTTATTTTTTTATTGATTTGAGAGAGAGACAGACAGAAACATCGGTCTGTTCTTGCATGTGCCCTGACTGGGGATCGACCCTGTTCATACAGGGTCAGTGCTCTAACCAACCGTGCTGTACGGCCAGGGCCTACAGACATGGAATACCCAGCTATTCAGGCCGGGGCACGGACCTCTTTTCCCTTAGATCGCCAAATTAAAAAATGACAAGAGCCAACACAACAGAAGCTGTTTGCTGTGAATGAATAAAAATTATAGCTATCTTTATGTCAAGTCGGCAAAAAATATATCTTTTTGGTATGTTGCCGAACTAGTAATTGGTTTGTGTGCGCCATGAGATTAAAAAGGTTGGAAATTGCTACCCCATCAACCTGCATTTATAGGAATTTGAAACAAATGTTTATGTTAAATATCATTTAGAGGTTTTTTTGGGAGGGGGGCGGGTGGAGAATTGTCATGCAGAATTATTGTGGACAGAGCTGATAGATACATCATAAAATAATTAGAATGACTAGATAATCAAGCTTGGGAATACAGACAAGAATCAAAGGAAGCTAGGAGTGGCCAAGACTCCACGCAGAAATAGTCCAGTTAGAAGCTACTCTCAATGCCATTTCCACTGGAGAACGGCTCCTGCCCCGCCATTTCCCCACATATGAGGGCACAGGCACCGACTGCAAGTCCTCTTTACCTCCATTCCTATCTCCAGCTCCAGGAGATCATTTCCAGTGACCTCTGTCCTTATTTACCTCTTCATTCATCCATATTCAAAACCCAGGCTGGAGCATTTAATGAGCCAACCAAAGGCATGTCTCCACGTTAATGCCAAGAAGTTGGAAGAAGTATCTGCCTGCCTCCCTGTGGCTTGTACCAACTTTGTGATTCCTGTCAAATATAAAAAGTATATAGATTCTGGGTAGCTGAAACACAGCAAATGTTCATTTCTTGTCTTTTGTCCTGAAGGGCAACGAGAATGCAATGGAACCCAGAGTCCTGTTGTTAGTCCAGACCATATCTAAATACAACAGCAACAGCAATAGCTAAGATGCATTAACTATGTGTCAAATACTGTCTTAAAGGTGTGATATACACTGTTATTATGGATAATATATCCCTCTATAGAAATGAGAGAAAAAAATGAAGGTTAAGTAATCTACTCCAATTCACACAGCTCATAAATGTGATGTAGCCAAGAGATCAACCAGACCGGTCAGATTACAAAACTCTGACTCTTACGCCACTGTGGTGCACTATTTCTCAAGTATTAAGGAATCATTTCCAGGAAACAATGAGCTCTCTATTTTCTTAAGACTAAGAGAGTTGGTGACTCCATATGCATCATCAATATCCTACTCTAAGCCTCAATTCACAGCTAATTATTATTTTTTAATTGTCTTCCTGCTCTATTTTAAGCCCAGGTTTCTTTTTGTTCTGTTCACAGAAGAAATGGAAAAACATTGGTCTTTCTCAAATATCTGAAAACCTATGATTAAGCTCTCTAATATGTTTCTCTTATCCAGATTCTCACAACTTTTCTCTCTTTAAATGGAGTATGCTATTTCTTCTTGATTTCCTTTAATTAATTTGGAGGAGGCAGGGTTTTTAATGTTTTTGGAGAGAGAAAAATAAATGTCCATTTTACCTAAGCCTTTGATTACCCATGGAGGTTTTTTGAGGTTCGTACTGTGTGTGTGTGTGTGTGTGTGTGTGTGCGCACACGCGCACACACATGTCACTTTATATTTGCTATTGCTGTTGTTGTTAATAGTCTCTGAGAAGCTGGACCATTAAATTTAAAATGGGCTTCTCTATTGATACCCTGACACTCTTCAAAGAAAAAGGAATCCTGACAGGATGAAGTGTGGACTAGTATACCAGAGCCATGTGGCAGAAATACTCACGTGGCCAATAATGACAGCACATATGTCATTAGCAATGCACTCAAATTATCTGAGTATTTATGCCATTGCTTACATAACGGGCTTTAAAAAATAATACTGCACATAGCTCAGTGCCTAGTGCAAAGTGGTACTCAACAGTAGCAACTACCCTCAGCATTACTGTTGCTCTGGTATTATTATAGTTGCTATTGCAATGATGATGGAAACAGAAATGGATCTTCCAGATGTACTCATTGGAGCCCACTTCTTAGAATTACTTGTCCTGAACAATGAGCAAAAAATAGTATCGATAACAAAATATAGAACCACTTTTTAAAATAGTTAAAATTTTACTAAAGAATAATAGTCATATCTGTTCCTGAATGTTTAAACTCATTGTCCTATGAAATCATTCTTAGGAAAATGTTAGGAATTAGCTATTAATGTGGGCATTATTTGAGTTATCCATGCTGTAGTTCTTATGTTACTCCTAAATAACTGAGTAGGTTAAAACCAGAAGTAACCTATTTGTAATCTAGTAAAAGCCAGGTCCAGGATTCAAACATTATTCACCATAGCTCCCTCCTTGCCTCACTTCCCTAATGTTATCTGCTCTTGAAGCGGAAGCTCTATTCTGAAGGATTCCTGGTAATGCAACCACTGAGGTATAGCCCATCGGAAGCAGAAAGGAGTTCACAATGCTTGGGCAAGAACATCTGAGGAGAAGCCAGTGAGGAAACATTTACATATGTCAGCCAGAACTATTTTCATGCCTATTATTCTCATTTTCTTCAACACCTGAAGCATGAAAAATATGGTGGCTTCGGGACCGAAAGTCAATGGGTTTTCAACAACTCTATAAATTTTCTTTCAGACAACCCATCAAATTAAATAATGGAATTACTAAGTAAATAAGGAGCCAGATGACTCAAAATGTTTTATAGTTGAGGGAACATCATGTCGTATCATGGAAATATAGAAAGTCAACTTTATGTAAGGTTGGGATTTCTCCTTTTTAAGTTATTACCTTACACTCTGACTGCCAAGCCTTGAAGAGGCGAGAAATTAATGATGTGAGTTTGAACTGAGGAATAATTTTCCTTTGAATTTTATGACCCTCTCATCAGCTGCACAGCAGGAAGTGAGATCATTTGTGTTCATAGAGACAGACAGGATACCATGTAGACAGAATGCCATGTTGTAGGCAGGGAGAAAATGACCATGGCCTGGTTCTATTCATAAAGGTTAGCAGTTGACTTGATCCATTTTAGAAGTAAGTAGGATAGAGATCTTTAATACTATAAAAAAGCAAAGTGTATTAGGTACCATAGCTAAGTAACGTCACTGAGTAATATTATGGTATTTGGGAAGGATTGGGATGGAGACAGAAAGGAAATTTTATTATTGAATGATAAATAAGTATATTAGCAGAAGAACTTCAAAAAGGGTCTAGGTGATTCATACTTAGGACCAAAAACAACCAAAGAGAGAATTATAAATAAATGAAGTTTGGTATTTTGGGGGCCTGGATAACATTTTTACTTTTATTATTGAGTACCAAATAACTCCTGCTATTATTTTTTTATATAAAGTGATAGACAGTAGAAAAGATGCTCTCAGATCCAATTTGTTTGTTTCCTTCTGTAATATAAGTAACAGCTGACATGTGCACCAAACAAAATCAAGTTATTTTCCTCTAACACACATTCCATTAGGCATCTGGAAAACATTTGAGGTCACGCTCCATAGTCCTCAGATGAAAGAACTGATACGAATGAGAAATGATGGTGTTCCTCCAAGGAATGAAACAATTTGAAAATGAGTTCTTATCTTCTTTCCTAGCTGCATTTTCCAGTTCTTACTGAAGGCCAAGAAAATGGGCTCAGGACTCAGCAACAGAACACACTCGTCAGTGAGCTGAGCTTGGGAGTCTGCAATCCATCAAATAATCACACTTAAGGAGCTACTTCAAAAAAAAAATGTTCTCAATGCTCCCCTTACTCATGCCATTAGACTCCCAGTTCTTCAGTCCCACTTCCCCAGGAGGAAATTTTGGTACTTCCATAACTACCTGGAATTGTAGGACCAGATGTCAACGACCTAACCATCCATTCTGCTATGACTCTCTCTTGCACACTCACTAATGGAGGGTTCTCAACTCTTATTTGTCTACGGATAAAAATTACAGTAATTTGGCTGGCAAAAAATTGACCCTTTATATTTTTGCTAACATCTATTTAAATTTGGGCAATTCTTTCCATTTTATTTCCATCTTAAAATATTGTTCTGGAGGTTTCAGAAAGTGAAGTGTTATCTTCTACCTCATTTTATTTCCATTCCCTTTCATAATAATTTCTTCTTTTTCTCTTCATTTTTTAATCATATAATTTTAGTCAAAGTGAGGGAATCCAGCCAGTTATGAATTCAATTCTCTTTTGCATTTTTCAAAACAATTGAAATTTCAAAGCTTCAGAGTCGTGTCCATTTAAAAGAATTTTCAGTGTGGAGGCCCCTTTTGATGAACGCAAATAAGGACGGTATACTGTGGACTGTTTCCTGACTAAACTATTTCCAAATATTGATCAACACCTGATCGTAGATGGAATGCACTGGAATGCATTGGAGACGATTGCATGACCAGTGTGATGACATGTGACTGAGCCCGTTTGATGGAAAAGGATTACTGAGCACAGAATGACCTTCTGATTGACTTGTTACATTGTCCACCAATCTGTAGACTGTGATTGTGCGTGCACAGGGGCATATTTTAACAGTTACTGCACAAAATGGACTAACTGTACTAAGTCTTATTCTGAAAGGAGGTCAGGAGGAGTCACCAGGCGTCCGCAGAACAAAAAGGACTTAGAATCCCTGCTTTAACTCACAGACAGTGGTCTGTCCTATACTTTTTGTTGGGGAGATAAAGGAAGGGCTGGTGAGAGCACAGAGATGGCTGGAGCAGAACCAGCATCCTGGGCACGGGACCAGTGCTGCAACACATGACCCCCTCCCAACCCCCTGCTCAGACAGACGGCTCAAAGGGGGACCTTGTGCTTGGGCTTCATGTTCTGCAGTCGCTATGTTCAAATTTGTAACACTTTTATCTTTGAATGTTGCTTTTTTAACTGAAGTTCGTTGGGAGAACAGCGCATGCACCTGGTCCTTGGAGTCTTGGCTCATACTGGGTTCATTTTCCACCCTCTCTGCCTTCCTGAGACACATTTGTGCCCAGCCATTCCCCCCAAACCTGCCCTATTGTAAACAGCGGGCACCATATCTTTAAATAAGTGATTTTAGTATAGAATAGTTTTATACTTGAAATAGAAAACTGTGAAGATGGTACAGAGAGGTCCCATGTTGCTGACCTCTAATGAATGAGCGGTGGAGCTGGGATTGAGGTACGATGAATTATAGTGTCTAGTGTATGAGGCCCCAGGACTGTTTTATTGCCTGGCCTCGGGCCTGAGGAAGACATGTTCTAGGCCATGTCGTTCTCTCTGAAGTTCCTATAACTCAGCTCCCTTCCCTTCCTAACATCACTGAATAGTTCTCTCTCCCTTCACGCCCGCCTGCTGAGGTTTCCATCTGTTTCGGTTCCCACAGCCACCTTCCCATGGCAACAGGATTCCAACAGATGCCGTGGCCAGGTCCCTAAACACAGTGAAGGTTGAATTGCCTAATCTCACTTGTTGGAATTTCAGAAGTCTTCAGTCTCCCTTAAAGGAAGAAATGTGGCAGGTCACTTCAAAGCAGAGGCAAAGAATGTTCTGGGTCTGGTGAAGCCTTACAGAGAAATGGCCCAGCGGGTTGCTGTCAACGTCTAACTCTCCCGATCAAACCGTTTTTATTCCGGCAGGAAACTCTCCTTTGCCAGCTCTCCGAAGTGTTAACGCTATTATTTATCTGATTACCTGTAGCAATAGTGTTGGTCCTCAGTCTCATTTGGGCTAGCTGACATCTGCTCCAATTAAACAATCGAGTCTGGCAGTGCCCCCAGTAGTGCCCCAGATCTGTCTCTTACTTCAACAGTAGAGGCGCCCCTTCTCTCAGCCTCTGCCTGCCCCCTCCAGCCTCTTTTCCAGTCTCCACATTTGGAGTCACCACAGGCATCCTCAGCCTCTGAGGCCAGCCAACACCATTTTTTTTTACCTTATCTCCTTATTGCCAAACAACCACAACCTCCCAAATTTGTCAGAATTATTCCCTCGAGGTGGACGCTGCCGTGGACCGCCCCGCCAGTCTGCACCTGCCGGCCTCCCACACCTACCTCTCTCTGGGCTTCTATTTCCACCGCAAGGATGTGGCTCTGGCGGGCAGGGCCCCTTCTGGGAGCTGGTTGAGGAGACAAGTGAGACTCCCAGCAGCTCTTCCAGATGCAAACCCAGCACAGCAGCCTCATTCTCTCCCCGGGCATGCAGAGTGGGGTGACACGCAGGATGCCACAGAGGCTGCCGTGGCCATGGTGAAGAACCTGAACCAGGCCCTTTGGGAACTGCGTGCCCCGGTTTCTACCGGCACAGACCCTCGGCTCTGTGACTTCCTGGAGAACCACTTGCTGGGTGAGCAGGTGAAACTCATCAAGAAGATGGGCAACCTCTGATTCACCTCCGCAGGTTGCCCAGCCCCCAGGCTGGGCTGGGAGAGCATCTTTCGGAAGTTTCACCCTCAAGGACAACTAGGAGCCTTTGGAGCCCAGAGGCCTTTGAGGGGCCCCGCTGTGTCCCCCTGGTGTCTGGCTTCTGCCTGAACCTGTCCCTGCAATCACCAGCCATCCTTCCAACCACCC
The DNA here is from genome assembly GCA_037038555.1 of Rhynchonycteris naso. Lineage (NCBI taxonomy): Eukaryota > Metazoa > Chordata > Mammalia > Chiroptera > Emballonuridae > Rhynchonycteris > Rhynchonycteris naso. The sequence goes on along the minus strand of CM072997.1, from coordinate 8,970,529 downwards.
GGGAGCTTCTCCCATGCGTGGGACCAAATGGAAACAATAAAGCATTGAATGGTCATTAATCATGTTAATCATGTTCTAGCTCTAGATTGGTTGGAGAGAAGGTAAAAAGCAACCCCAAGTAGAGCAGTAGAAAGTGTTTGGCTACATTAACAATCCATTTTTCACCTGTTTCTATGGTTAAGTAAGGCTGACCTTGCTCATTGTTAGAAAAGTAGCCAAAGGAGCTCACGATGTGAATTTGAACATTCCTTCTTGGGGGTTTGCTTTGAAGTTTTCCTAGCATTTCATTATCCTCCAGGGCTCTGAAATATCTCCTGTTTCTCGAAGCTGCACTCAACCTGGAATCTATTACGTATCTCTCTCTCTCTTTTATTTTTTTGCTTTGGTGGAAAATCATTTAATAGCAGGTAGTATTCGGAATTAAAACCATGTTTGCTATGTCTGAGACACTGGAGAAAAGCAAAGGTGTGTACCATCAAGTGAAACCATTTCAATTAAATGCCCGTCTCGAGCTCATCCAATTTTTCTTTTCCCACTTAAATGTTTCCAAATCATTTGTTTCTTTTCCATCCTTCATACCTGTCTTGCTGGGAAGAGACATGGCTGAGGCCAGAACAATAATGGGATTTCGGGGGAAGTAAAGGAGACACACAATGCAGAACTTACACTTGTGACCTCAGAGTGGGGATTAGGAGAAGTTCCCAGAAGTGACCTCTCTGGGGGAATACGTTTGCTTTGCTTTTCTGTCTCCCTAGGGCACGTGTGATGAGAAGCAGAGAACAGTGACGTAAGCAGAACCAGCTCAAGTCATACATTATCCTTAGTTTGGTGAGAGAATAGGTTCAACCACAAACATCATTGAATGATGGCAAAAGATATTCAGATTGCTCTTCTCCTGTGGTTTCTGTCCTGTCAGCAGCTCAGAACGCATATTCAGAATGAGCTATGTCAACACGGAATCTGCTAATATGAAAACAAGGTGGTTTGTCTTCCATGTGGATCCAAGATGTATTTGCCTAAAATTTTCTTCTATAAAACATTCTAATAGTAGCAAGAAAATGAGAGGGTGAGTATTAAGGTGAGATGTAACATCCGTCATCGAGGAAACTAGATAAAATTGTCAGCTAAGTTCCCATGAAGAAAAGTGCTGCCCGACTCGGTGGTGACCAGGAGGACCGAGAGGCATAACTGGACAAGGACCCTCATGGCAAAGCGGCTGGACGAGCTCAGTTTCTAAAAGCCAGGGGGTAAATCCAAAGTCTCCTCTTGGGTACAGCAGGTATTGTCACACAGGCTGGCAGTGCGAGCCTCTCTGAACCCTTCTAGCATCCAGTTTGGAGAAGCAGGGAAAGTAGGGATGAATGAAGACTCACCTGGTACATCGAATAGTCCCTGAGCCACTAGCCAAGGAAGCCGGGAGAAGCACCCCACGGCAGCTCATTTCAGTTAGCCGGGAAGAAGCAAAGCTAAAGGAGCTCACATATACGATAGCCTTGAACTATAAGGAGAACCCCCCCTAGCTTATGGCATTGCTTTTGTTCCTTCCTTGTTAAACTTTATGAAATAGCTGTTCAAAATAATAGTTTCACTCAAGTCTGAGTAATGATGACATGATTATTGGTATTATGAATCTCATGGTAGCATACAGCTCCTGCTATGTTCCGGGCAATATGCTAGTCATGTTACATATGTTTAATTCTCACAACGACTCTAAGTGAAGTGCTCCTTGTATCCTTATGCGACAGATGAGGAAACTAGAACACAGAAAGGTTAAATAACCAAGTGGGGTTAAGAAAGTTGCTCAGGCTTATATAACTAGGAAGGATAATCAGAATTCTGACCCAGATAATCTGGCCCAGAGTCCATGTGTCTAACTGCTATGTCAGTAGATCTCCAAGATCTTGATCTCGGAAGCCCGTCATACTTTAAAAATTATTGAAGATATCAAATAACTTTTCTTCTTGTGGGCTATAGCTATTAATATTTATCATGTTAGAAATAAAAACCAAGGGATTTTAAATGTTATTAATTCATTTAAAATTAATAAGAATAAAGTTATGACATTTAAACATCAATAAGAAGTTTTACTAAAATATTACTATATTATAAAAACCAAAACAGTAATTAGTGAGAAGAGTGGCATTGTTTTGTTATTTTTAAAATATTTTAGTGTCTGGCTTAATAGTAGAAATTTGGATTGTAATTCTGCTTCAACATTTAATCTGTTGTGCTCTGTTATATTGGTTGAAGTGTATAAAGAAAATCTGGCCTTTCACAATACATACTTGTAAAAGGAGCGGTGTTTTAATATAAGCTTTTCCAATAATTACAGAAATTATATGTTAACCTGGCTAAATGGTAAAGTTGTAGTTTCTTAAAGGGTAGTTGCTGTGTAAAATATGAAACCTTCGTGATTACCTTTTCTTCCTCTCATACATTAAAATTCACTGGTTTAACTTGTACTTTGAATAAATCTTGTACCCATGCATCGTTTGTAACATCATGCTTGGTCATTCGATTCACTGAATAGTGCAGATGTATTAAATGTCGGCGCATTTCATTGTGCAATATTGAGAAATCACATTGTTAACATCACTACTGAACTCATCAGAGAAGTCACTAAGCTTGAGGAAAGATGTCAAGCTCAGAACGCTGAATAAACGTTTTCCAAAACTCGAATTTTTGGCTTGTAAGTTTGATTCCTTTTGTTGGCAACACACATTGTCACTTGTCTTCTTGGATGTAACAGGTTCACTTGATTTATTTTCAAGCAAAGATCTACCAAATGCTCAAATCTCAAAAACCTTAGTTTCCCTGTCAGTTACTCTTTTCTGTAACTATGGTGTTCCCTGAACAAGAAGCTTGTTTTCTTTGAAGAACCATCGTACTTACTTATGCAGCAGAAGTGCTTTATGTGTAACTCCCATATCATTGTACAGAATATTATACAGATGTAATCAAGGGACAAGATTTAAGTAAAATTAGCAATGATTTCTGCTTTATTAAGAACATTCTTACAGAAAACTAAAAATTTTTTTGAACTACGAACTTGTGGCTGTGAAGATGACAGGGACACCAGGTACTTTGGTGTCCCTGCCTTAATTCATGCACAGGCACCAGCAGACTCCGTCACCGTTGTGTTTGCACCATTGGTATAAATATCAAATCAGTGAAACAACAAATAAGGTTTTAACATTGCTATCAAAATAGTTTTGACCTTGTTGACCCCCCTAAAAGTTCTCAGGAACCACCAGTATTCTGCAAACCACACTGGGACACATTATAGCCCCTATGAAGTTAAATATAAACAGGTATAGTGTATAAAGATATTACAAAAGGAAGAAAGTATTATGGACTGAATGTTAGTTTCCACTGCTCCCAGATTTATATTTTAAAGCCCTAACTCTCAATGTGATAGTTTTTGGAGACAGGGCATTTAGGAGGTAATTAGCCTTAGATGAGGTAATGAGGGTGGGCCCTCATGATGAGATTAGTGTCCTTTTATAAGACACTGGAGAGCTCCCTCTCTTTCTCTCATCCTTTCTCTCTCTCCCCTTCCTGTCTATCTTTCTATCTCTGCCTTCACATCTTCTGTGTATAGAGAGAAGGTGGCTTTCTGCAAGCCAAGAAGACAGTCCTCACTAGAACATGACCATGATGGCACCCTGATCTCAGGCTTTCAGTCTCCAGACTGTGAGAAAGTAGATTTCCAAGGGGAAAGAAATGACAGATGAATGTACATTCATCAGGATTTTATAGCCAAGGAGCAGATCAAAACTGTAACTAAACATATTCTCATCAACTTAACAAAAACAAAACACACTATTGCCTCTATAAAACAAGATCTCAAAGCTGAGATAAGAGTCTAGGGAAAATATGAAAAGACAAAAAATTCTTTTTAAAGATGATGTGGAACTCAAGAAAAATAAACAGAAGAATAAAACTAGTCCTAGAAGGAAGTCCATTCTAGAGCAACATGATGGAAAACACTGCTCACAAACATGAGGGAACGTGCAGATACTCCAGTACTTTCAGCCTTCTGTGTAGTGCATTTTCACCAATGAAATAAACGTTGGTTTTGCATCTCATTTGCATAAATGAACATCTTTCATTGACTTGTCGTTTGCTGTTCGTCTGATGTTCTTGTTTAATAAAAAAAATCAAATGCTTTCTTTTTTATTGCTCCATATTCATTTTGAAACATCCCCTAATTTTTGTGAGCAGTAGATATTAAAACATGGAGAACAAATGACTGAGATAATAAAAGAAAACAAAATTAAGAGGCAGACAGTGTTTAAAAAGTTTAATTGATGTCCCCAAAGAAAAGAATCAATATGATAAAAGAAAAAATATTTTAAGATATATTAATGTTTAAAGAAGAATTTCTTAAAATATTAGAAAATATTTCTCTACCAACTGAAGGGGTATGTTCTAGTAATAAATGAAATCGAAAGTCAGCATTGAAATTAAGGTTATTGGGGACAAGTTATTTATCTTTGTGATAAACATGGAGGCAGCTAATCAGAAATGCACAGCAGCATAAAGGAAGAAACCAGGCTGGGCACATACCGTCTGGTCATTGCACATCAGGTCTAGAAGACGAGCAGTGTGAGAGAGCAGGGAGTACTCTCTACAAAGTCCTAAAGAAAGAAAGCCTTAAACACAAATCATGTACCAAGACCCAAGCATAAAGATAACAAAAAATCTAGACCTGTAAAAACTCAGAGAATAAGATATTACATTCATTAGCTGTTCTTAAAGAAATTTAACTCAAGCAAATAATATACCTAAACAAAATAAAATGACGGAAGAAGGTCTGAAGGTGAGCTTTCATTTATACTGAACTACAGAACTTGGCCAAAGATAGATTGTGAGTGTGTAACAATGTGTACATGCAGCAAACCTTAACAATACAGAATTAAAATATTAGAAGCTAAGAGAGGACATTGGAAAGAAGGTCAGATGGGTACATGTATGTGCTGCTTTCCAATTGTTTCTTAGTTTATGGTCAAAACAGAGTACTGTATTTAAAACCAATAGATCGGTAGTAGAGGTAAAAGTATAGATTTAAAGATATGAAGGTAAACACTGAGAAAAATAATATATTTAGTTAAAATTAGATGGTGAAGAAGAGGGGAAGAGAAAGAAGAAGAACCAAATATTTACAAATTTTCTTGATATTCGCCTGACCAGGTGGTGGCACAGTGGATAGAGCGTCTGACTGGGATGCGGAAGACCCAGGTTCAAGACCCCGAGCTCGCCAGCTTGAGCGCGGGCCCATCTGGCTTGAGCAAAACCTCACCAGCTTGGACCCAAGGTCACTGACTCCAGCAAGGGGGTGCTCGGTCTGCTGAAGGCCCGCAGTCAAGGCACATGTGAGAAAGCAATCAATGAACAACTAAGGTGTTGCGATGGCAATGAAAAACTAATGATTGATGCTTCTCACCTCTCTCCATTCTTGTCTGTCTGTCCCTGTCTATCCCTCTCTCTGACTCTCTCTCTGTCCCTGTTAAAAAAAAAACAAACCCGATTACAAATTTCCTTGTTATTCAAAATAAGAAATAAATAAAATATTTGTAACAAAATATAGAATTAAATGAGATAATACTATATTGAAACAAGAAACCAATAGAAGAAAAAAATAAAATGCTAATTATAAAATATATAAAAACAAAAACTATTTTAAGAACTTGTGTATTGTCTGTCTGATGACACTTCACATCAGTAGGCAAAAACCTGAATTTTGAATGGTGGGTTGATCAGAAGCCATATAGATAAAATTAAAATGGATTCCTACTTCATCTTACACAAAAATGAAATCTAATATAAGAAAGGTTTACGCATAAAAAATAACAGTACTAAAACCAAGAGCCTGGGGAATTTTTAAATTCTTATTTTCACACAGGATGACCCTGCAGGGAATACACCAGGTGTACTAGTACACTGATACCCTCCCCACCCACTCCAACCTCCGGCCTGTGCTCCCTGTGAGCTGGAACTGGATGCTGCCAGGGGGCATGTGAGCCTGGTGGACACAATCACTCACTACAGAGAAGGCTGGGCGGTGGGCAGGAGAGGCAACACTCTTCAACAAGGGTGACAAGAATACACAATGGCGGAAGAATAGTCTCTTCGACAAATGGTGTTGGGAAAGCTACACAGCCACATCCAAAAGGACGAAATCAAACCCTTATCTTACACCATTCATGAAAACCAACTCAAAGTAGATGAAAGACTTAAGCATAAGAAGTGAGACTGGAAAACTGCCAGGGGAAAACCCAAGGAAGATGCCTCGTGACGTTGGTCTGGGCACTGATTTCATGGGTAGGAAACCCAAAGCACAGGCAACAAAAACAAAAATAAACCGATGGGAGCAGGCAGAGGCGGGCAAGAGTGGGTTTACAGCTGTGAGCGACACTCTTCCGAGTTAATGAATCCATTGTCATCATCGTAACTCGCGTGTCTTTTCCCGTACGAACAACTGCACACAACTTTTGCCCGTCCCTGTGTACAACCGAAAACCAGCGCAGCAAAGGAAACGATCACAAGAGTGAAAAACAACCTACAGAATGGGGAAAAATATTTGCAATCAAGATATATGATAAGGGATTCATCTGAAAAAATGTAAGAACCCCCTACAATTCAATGGAGATTCTTAAAAATAGGTTTTTCAAATCCTATCTCCGATGGAATTTTGTGGGGAGGTTTGTTGTTGATGTTTTTTGTTTTTTTTAATAGGGACAGAGAGAGAGTCAGAGAGAGGGATAGATAGGGACAGACAGGAGCGGAGAGAGATGAGAAGCATCAATCATCAGTTTTTCATTGTGACACCCAGTTGTTCATTGATTGCTTTCTCATATGTGCCTTGACCGCGGGCCTTCAGCAGACCGAGCAACCCCTTCGCTCAAGCCAGATGGGACCGCGCTCAAGCTGGCGACCTTGGGGTCTTGAACCTGAGTCCTGTGCGTCCCAGTCTGACGCTCTATCCACTGTGCCACCGCCTGGTCAGGTTGTTGTTGGGTTTTGTTGGTTTGTTTGTTTCTTTACATTCACTGCAAGGACACCCAGAGCCAAGTGCTGAACCAAATTTAGTAAAAGTAATCAAGATGTTCATGCATCAGTTTTCCTTCCCCCTTACTTATTCATGTATTTTGTATGTGGGGTAATGTAATCTGTACCTCTAGAACGTGCTTCAAATTCCTTTGGAAAAGGAATAATATTTAAAACAGATAAATATAAAAGATGAGTTCACTTTGCACAGACAGGTGTCTCTACACCAACTCAGCACAAACGCTGAAGCCAGACTGCCTGGGTTCGAATATTAACCTGTTACTCTGTACGTGTAACACTGTGGGTATGACATGTACGTTTTGGGGTGTCCATTTTCCCATATGCAAAGTGGGAGTCAATAATGTCACAGTGAGGGTTCAATTAGTTACAATGTGAAATACAAACCTGTATCTTGTATATTGTACGTGCTATACAAGGGCTGCTTATTATTAATATTGAGCTTTCACATCCTACTTTGTAATAGAGGGCTTGGGCTGAGAAGCGGTACCCAAAGAAACACAATGTGGCAAGAGCAGAGGGTCGGTGTAAAATATAAAATGATCTTCAGTTCAAGGTACTTGAGACATTATCTAGCATGGCTCATCATTCTACATGTGGGGAATCAAAGCCTGAGACCCCAAAAGGTTAAGTGGTTTGTCTGGGTCACCCCTCTTCTAAGTGATAAGTCGTGAGTGAGTGGCTCCAGGCATATAAGGAGCAGACTTGCTATCATAAGAAACAGGAGTCTAGCCTGATGGAAAGAATGCTGGATTCCAGACCTGACCCTGTCACTGGTCCAGGCATTGTGGGCAAGTCACTGGATTTCTCTAGGTCTCCATCTGGAAAAAAAGCGTTCAACCATTTTTTTTTTTTCTAAGGCCCTTCCTAGTTCTTGAAACTTGTAATTCTCGTCATTACTGTTCTCTTTGGGCTCATGCCTATAACTAAACTGGAAACATTTGCAATGTGGTAGAAGCAGAGCTTCATAAAGTCAGAACAGAAGATTTAATGTTTCCTACATCCAGGCTTTGACCCTCCTCTGTCCTCTTGCCCAATCTTTCCCAGGAAGAAATCTCTTTGAAGTCGTTCTGGCTCTGTTGATTAAGGAATCAGTTTCTCTAATCCCCCAGACTTTGATCCCCACACAACCCAGATAGTTTTAAGCAGATGAAATCTCTGTTCCAAAGTCACGGACCAGGCTTGGAGGCGGCCCACAAAGCCTGCCGCCGACCAGCCCAGCCACTGCTGCTTTAGTGAAACCAGTGGTGAACCTCAGGAAGGTGGTCCAAGGCCACAGTCATCACTACTCAAGAGCCAAGTCATTAATTCATCCAGAAACTATTCATGGGCATCATTTACAAACCAGGCATGGGGTAGGTACTTCAGAAACTTACAGTCCAGTAGAAGGTCAGCAGCACTGTTCACAGAGCACACCAAAAAAAGCACAATTACCACTGTGATATGTGCTAGGAAAAAAGTAGTCGTGGGAGTACTGAGGCGAAGTACAGTATGGAACTTCTGACCACTCCTTTAACGGTTAAAGTCGTGTTATCTGTGTCATAGGGATTGGGCTTAAGCCTGAGGGATGGAGGACAGGAAGTGGGCATTGCTCCGGGCAGAGGGAACAACATGTACGAAGGCCATGGGTGTGAGCATGTGAGGTCCCAGAGGTTGACCATGACACGGAAGCACAGAGAATAGCAAGACTGTGACCAGCCCAACTTGGGTTTATTTCAGGATAATGCTAAGAGACTGTTTGCTCAGTTATATTAAGACTCAAGTTTCCCTTGATCCCTGTTCCTGCATTTTGCTCAGCAAGTGGAAACAGCAGCATGGTCATGGTGCAGGCTCCCGGCATGAAGCAGTTGCCAGAAAACTGAAGCAAAGGCTATCCATAATGCTTCTCTCCAAATGCTCTCCCATTTCCTGCTAAAAAACCTGCTTTGATGATGCAGTTACCATCATCGTTAACCTAGCATAACACAATCATACCAAAACGCATTTTCACAAATTGTTTTGTCCCCAGATGGTATGTTTTCCAGTAGAAATGGTTTTGTATATTACCTGCTGTTCGTGAATATCTCATACCATATTGTGTCTTCTGGAATAAATTTTCACCAGGGAAATCAACATCACGTTGCACTTCTGTTTTTTGGGAGGAAATTAAAGAACAACAGAAGTAATTTTTAAATGAAATACATATAAAGTAGATATAAATGTACATATTTTTATTTAAGTTCTAATATATATCTATATCTATATATATAGTGTTTGTGTGTATGTGTGTGTGTGTGTATATATATATATATATATAGTTATATATATGATATTACATGTTCATTAACAAACATGAACAAACATTAACAAACAATTTTGGAAGGAACAATTACTCCCTTATCAAAACAACATAAGAAGTTTGTTCTTAACACAATAATGTATTGAGATGACTACTTTCTTTCTTCTTTATTATAACCACGTTTTCTTAGATTGTAAAATGAAGGGAATGCCAGAAAACAAACCCCGAGAGGTGATATCTCCCTCTGGAATAACAATCTGGCTGTAAATATTAATACTCTCCTTTAAATTGGGGAAACTAAAGATAAATTATTGAACAGAGTGCATTCTTAGGTCAATAGGTACAAAAATGCTGAAGACAGATAGATAGAACAGGTCCTGAAAACTGAAGGGTTTTAAAAATATCAATTGTGATACAATGGCTCACATTTTTTAGTGAAGTTATGAAAAAAAAAATACCATTATACCACTCACGGCTCATTGGAGTAAACGGCACTTGTTGATTAAATGGCAGTGTATGAAATGACACATTTACAATAATGAAAGAGTCTGGGAAACAATTAGAAGGATTCAAGTATTAAGATGCAACTGTGCTCAGTACAGTTTTGGTACTTTTTCTTCTTTCTTTGTGTTCTAATTATTTGGATAGCAGCACCAGGCACAGTAGCCATATGGCAGCTCCCTACGCTGAGAATCCTTGATTCATGAAGGATTCTGCATTTCCACTATTGAACTCCCAGATGAGAACTGAACATTTTAAGGAAACTTAAAAACAATGGTGTATATGAGACACTCCTAACCTCAATCATTTAGAGATAGTCTTCCACAACGCAGTAGATGCGCTCCACACAAAGCAATGGAAGGAGTTCTGGGTCTTCGTCTGACTCTGTGTAAAGTCAAAGAAATCATTTAATATCTCTGGGCTTTAGTATTTCTAGCTAAAAAAACTTAACACCACCCTGTATTAAAATAGGTAAACATGTGAAGATGCCCAAGGCATGGTGGGTAGATCTTTTTTCTTTGTCTTTGACCCTTTCAAAATAAAAGCTGTGAATTGGGTTCCAAAGTCTAATTTATTTTACTGAGAAGAAAGGTGGGAGGAGTGGCTTAAGAGAAAGCAGGGCTGCAGACACACGTTTGTGGCTCACCTGGCTGGAGCGTGCCCTGCCCTGCGCCAGACCCTGGACCGAAGGCCTCCACTCACTGGGGATGCAGACTCGGGAGTCAAACCACCTTGTGGGGAGGGTGACATTTAGAAATTACCTCAATGACCTCTTCCAACTTCCCTCAACTATAAAGTAAGCATTGGAATAGTTCTCTTTGCAGATGGCTTTTGTGAAAGCCTGTCAGGTTAGACAATGACAGTAAAAACAAACAAACAAAATAAAACCTTCAAATATGATATGTGGTAAGCACTCAACAAATGTTTGCTTCGATTTCTATCACATTTAAATCGTACTGGAGTCGGCCTCAAGTTTCAGCTGCCTGATGGGCACAGATGAAAAGGGGACCGAATGGGTATTCTGATGGGACCAGGGAAAAGCATTTGAGTTCCAGCCCAGGGACCATCAAAAAGAACCATCAAAATTGTCCTGGGGCAGTTAAGCATTTTGCATTTGTGAAAAGGGGGCTTCTTAGGGACAAGTCATTCTGGGGGTTCACTGGCCTCACAAGTATCAGAGTTAGGGTGTGAGGATTGCTAATGGCTGGTTCATCACCAGCTGCAAGAAAGAGGCACTGGGTTCTCAGATCTGAGCTGGATCCAAGCATGAGGCACTCAAATGAGTTAGAAAAGTTTAGGATCCAGTTTGAGAGACTTAAACGTCATGTGGTGGGACTGTTACAAGGTAAGAGTGACTTGAGAATGTCCATGAAAATAGGATTTCCATGCAGGGAAATTCTAAGTATGGAGTCAGAGGGTCCTGGGCTCAGTTCTCGCTCTTTATCATAGTCATTGTGAGCTGACTCATTAAGATTTTTCAAAATCAACTCTTCCCCTACAATAAGGGACTAACGATTTTGACCACATAGAGTTCTATGAGGATTAAATGAGATGATGGATGTAAAATGTCTTGCACCTTGTATATGCTCAAAAGCATCAGCTCGCATTATTGTGATTCCTTCAAAGCCCTCTTCTGTCTTTGACCCCGACCTTCAGCCCTGCCCTCGGAGGAGCCCTTGAGCAATGTTGAGTATTAATGAAATAACTTCTTAATCACCGTCTTGCACCTCACTGTATCTTTAGAAACAAATTCAGGAAGAGTTGTCCTCAATTCCTTTTCTAAGATATTTTGACCCTAAAACAAAATTCTATGCCCTAATGCTTAAACGTCTCCTATGACAGCCACCGATAGAGGCCAGATATTCTATGGTGTCAGTTGGAGTCGCATGCAAACAAAAAGAAACTTGAGCCCTACCCAAACTATCACGTTGAAAGGTGTTGCCAAGCTCATTAATTTTTTTAGAGAAGCGGAGGATGAAAAAGGTTTCCAAGCCCTCTGATGGTAGCCCGCAGTGGAGAAAAGGGCAATTTATTAAAAGGAAACCTTAATCATAATATAACAAAGCCTGACCTTTAAGAGAAAGAATTGAATAGTCAGCCCGGAAAATAATTTTTAGTCATAAGTTCTCCTAGTGGCACAGTTCTTTGGTTGCTGGCCCGTCGAACGCGGGTCTGGGCTCATCCTAACAGAGAGTCACTCAAGACGCCGCCCACAGTGAGGCAGGGGAGTTAGATTCCTCGGCGTGGTGCGAAGACCACACAAGACAAAGCAAGACACAACCCCACGGCCCGGAGTTGTCGACACAGCATTGCAACACAACCCCTGCCTCCTTGGCGAACCCCAGCTTCTGGCCTTCCAAGGCTCCTTTTGTTTGTGATGTGGGGATTTCAGCTGGATCATGCTGAGATGCCTGGAAAACACCAATTCTCAATGAAAAGACCAACGGGCTCCATGCAGGGCCTTGTGGGCACTGGCTTAGACAGAGTTGGCCCAGCCTGGGAAACTTGGACTTAAGAGTTGGCTAATGTCGGCACACACAGAAAGGGCCCTTCTGCCTGCTTTGTACGTCCTTAATTCTTTAGTTCTCAAACTGCTTGTCCCTCACAATGTCATTTTCCTCAGAAGACAATCCAAACCAGCGATTACCAGACACCAACGCAATAAAAAGACACAATTATAATGGAGAAATGAAAGCTGGGAAAGGGCAAGATCGGGAATTTTATCTCCTTGAAATGTATGTGTACTTAAGAACCACGCTCATTTTATTTCGCAAGGAAGTTTGATGACAATTTAAATAAAAATATACTTCAAAGAACTGTCTGTCCTGTCCTTGATAACCCAACCACAACCCTGGCTGGCCAAGGAAAACTGAGCCCAGACAAGGAGGGCTTCCCACAGTGGCAGGAGCAGTGAACGTGTCGAGCTTGGACTGGAGCCGTTTGAGGTGACGCCCTGCTCTGTCCTTCTGTGCCAGAAACCTGGAGCTTGACTCACTGTTACTACCTCTCATATCATTATGGGTCAGATTCCGTCTTCTCGCCCTTCAAATTCATACGCTGAGGTTCGAATCCCCAGGGTCGCAGAATGTGACTTTATTTGGAAGCAGGGTCATTGCAGATGCCATCAGTTAAGAGGAGGTCCTGATCCAACATCACTAATGTCATTGCAAAAGGGGAAATTTTGCAGGATGAGATCATAATCCAATATGACTGATGTCATTATAAAAGGGGAAATTTTGGACACACACACACACATGTGCGCACACGCGAGAAGGCCTTGTGAACATGAAGACAGAGAGGCAAGGAGCACTAAAGGTTGGCAGCAAACCACAGGAGGCTGGGAAGAGGATCCAAACAGACTCTCCGCACAGCCTCAGGAGGAACCCACCCTGCCCACACTTAGATTCCGGCCTTCCAGCTTCCCAAACCGAGAGGTCCTGGTTGCTTAAACCACCCGGTTTGAGGAACTCTGTTACAACAGCCCTAGCAAGCTAACCCGTGTGCGTACCACCAGATGGGTCCACGTTCTCCGTTTTCCTCACCGCACGAGCATTGACAGTCCCTCCCACGGGGCAGCACCCAAGGGGCTTGTGGACGCAGAGAGGATGGGGCCATGGTCCCCATCCAGTGGACTGTGCAGTCTCACGTGACAGCCCCGGTCTGTCAGACGCGGCCGCTGAGCTCGTGAGGGGCGAGAGAGTCTAACAGACACACGAGATATCAAAGGCTATCTACAAGAATGTGAAATATCTCATCCATGCATTGTATATTGATGTGTTGAAATGATTATGTTTTAGATCTCCCGGTTAAACAAAATAAATTACTAAAATTAATTTCACCTGTTGTTTTTGAATTTTTTTTTAACTTGGATGCCAGAAAATGTAAAGTTGGACCTGTGGCCCGGCGGTGTTGATCTGGGTGGCCGACAGAGAGCAGGTGTCAGGGTGGTCAGCAGGGAGCCTTCGCAGGTAGGGGGCTGGCAGTAGAGCAAAGCAGCCAGTAGGGGGCACTGTGTGGCATAGGAGCGGGGCAGACAAGGCCTGGAGGCAGGCCCTTTTGGGAAATTGCACAGAACTCTCTAGGCTATCTGGCAGGTCCCTGAGAAGGAGAGGAGAAAGTGAAAAGCCAATAGCAACTGTATTAACTGAACACTGGCGGGGGGCCAAGCCCATACTAAGTGCATTTCACATACTCACTTGTTTCATTCTCATGGCAGCTCCACGACTTAGCACCTCTTCTTTTCACTTGGCAGATGAGGAAACAGCACCGACCTGTGAAGGTCGTAGTCCAGGGCGATGCAGCAAATGGGGTTTAAACCCGAGCCTGGGACGGCATGCAAAGGAACGTGTGCGTCATGCTGACCTATTAAATTAGACAAGGTGAGCAGGATGGGAGGGAGGGAGAGCATTAGCTGGTTTCTCTCGCATGCAATTAGGAGGCCATGGAAAGAGTTTAAGCCAGAGCCTGGCGTAATTAACTGAGTTTAAGCACACTAGGGGCTCCTCCGCGGAGGCCCTGAGGGACGGCGGGGCTGGAGATTCAGCGCTCTGGTGGGCGGCCCGTGCTCTTTCCTGGCCTGGAACAGACGCGTCATCTGGAGAACTTCCTGTTCCTAGGGCCTTGGAGGGATACAGTGGTCTCAAGAGGCACTTTGCAGACAAAAAATAAAGTGATCTGGGGACACAGCGCTGGTGTGACCAAAACCAAATTGTGAGTGGTGCGGGCTCTGTCCTCCCTTCCTGGGGAGCCGCTGTTCTCTGACATCAGCCCACTCCTGCTTTGACACTTCCGGGCATGAGGGAAGCTTGTGCCAAGGGCAGGATTGAAGGAGCAGAAGAACCAAGACTTCTGCCTTAGAGTTAGGTCCACCTTAAGGATGAGAGTGATGTCAGGTTTTATCTTCAGGTCCCAGTACTTTCTGGCCTCCTAGAGGGGCTTCAAGAATTTTTTTTTTCTATTTTCTGAGGCTGCTTAATGTGTGGGATGCATCACACCTTTCCTCCAAGATTACTAGAAAAGAAATAGCTCTACTGAAACAATGACTTTGATTCTTTAAAACACATTTCTCCCCCAAATACCAAAGCACTTAGAACGTGATGGTTCAAAGCTCGCATTGTTGCTTTAATTCTGAGTCTAACAGGTAGGCATCTTTAAATGAGAAGGCTCTTCTCCAAAATGTGATCTTAGAATTATCAGTGGTCGCCCTAAGGGTGCTGGTCGTACCCAGGTGCCCTCCTTCGGCTTGTGAAATGTGGGGTCATGTTCATCATTTTGTATTTCATGTGCCTGAAGAAAAGATAGGTAAAACTCATAGCTGCTCTTTTATTCTCCCCAGAGGGAAAAATGATCTATCTTCTAGGAAGATAATGACACAAAGGCTTCTCTCTTGGCTGATGGATTACAAACTGGTGCCTCTTTCTCTGGACCTCCACCGCTCCCCAGGCCAAGACACCCTACCCGCTCTGCCGGTAGAGCCTGGGCTGGTTGGCAGTGCTGTCCCCTCTGTCACGTGTGGCTGGCTGGGCAGGGCACAGGCTCCACGCTGGGTTCAGTCACCCTCAGAATCTCACACACTGCCATCAGGGTCAGATTAGCAGTGGATCACTGCAAGTCATAAACACAGTCCCAGACCTGCAAAATTATACAATGTGAAATTTCAAATACCAACCAGACTACTAACCATAATTGGCCACGACTGACTCATTAGATGATCTTGATGAGTCACAGAGCTTCCTAAGGTGAGCCACAATGCTTTTCTGTCTTGGTAATTTAAGAAAAAAAAAATACTAGTTGCAAAGAGAAATTTATTAAAACTGGATGATCAAAAAAAAATAATTTGATTACTTTAAAAGCTATGTTTCCATGAGAAACAAGAAGATTAGTCACTTCAAATTTCTTGGGGGGGGGGTGATTAATAAGACCAAAAATTTATACAAACTACAGGGAAAGATATATGTAAATGATAGGTATTTTTAAAGGGATTTTATTACGTTCAAGGGCTTTGAATCAAGAATTGCATTAACCATCTCTTGCTTTTCAAAGAACCCACTTTAATAAATAAAAAAGAATGTGCAGAAACCAGCACATTGAAACTTCAATTTCAGTTGTGCCAGCTTCTACTTCTACTGAAATTACAATGTCTTATAAACTGTTATTTTACTATTCAGAAGAAGTGTTTTTCTTAGTAGGCAAAAACTTCCAATAATGAGATTCATCCTATATATTTCTTATTAAAAAAATAAGCATAAAACTTGAGCTTTCAAGGCCAAAACAACAAGCTTCTAATTAGTTTTATCTAAATGAGTGAGGTTTTACTGTACT
Organism: Rhynchonycteris naso; assembly: GCA_037038555.1. NCBI lineage: Eukaryota > Metazoa > Chordata > Mammalia > Chiroptera > Emballonuridae > Rhynchonycteris > Rhynchonycteris naso. Next base: position 8,954,361 of record CM072997.1, on the reverse strand, counting down.
AATTTCTAAAAGTGCACGACTAAATTCTGGGAAAAGCTGGAGCAATTAAAATAGAGGAAGGCAGTAAGATATGCAGCAAAAGGCTGAGTTAAAGGTCTAGTTCTATTCGAAGACCCCAATTAAAATATTTGTACACCCATCATAGCATCTACATGAAGATATTCCAATTATGAACAAAGTGAAATTTGTTGTTCGATTTTGTTTTCTGTGCAAAACTGGAATCAGATCCACTATGTTCATATCTGAAATGAGCATTTGTTTGGTTGATCCCAAATTTACGTAAAAAAGAAACCCCAGACTGGAGTCAGCTCTTGGCGCTTTCTTGCAAGTGGGTAGGTATCTCCTTAAATGTTCCTCATAAACTTTGCTGCCAAAAGACAAACAATATTCTGGAATGGCAACCAGGGTCCAGAATGACAGGTTTGAAATCAAGCAAATCCCTAAAGTAGCACATCTTATTTTACAAACCTCATAATGCCTTCAAATGACCTAATTTCTGTCTATTATGCAAGATTAGATAAAGGAAGAAAAACGTTTTTTTTTCTTTTGCAAGAAAGAGAGACAGAGACAGGAAGGAAGAGGAGGAGGGAGAGGAGAAACATCAACTTGTAGTTGCATCACTTTATTCATTGTTTCTCATATGGGCCTTGACTGGGTGGGGGGCGGTGGGGGGCTCAAGCCAAGCCAGTGACACCTTGATCAAGCCAGAGACCTTGGGCTCAATTCAGCAACCTTTGGGCTCAAACCAGTGACCATGGGATCACGATGATGATTCCGTGTTCAAACCAGCCACCCTGTGCTCAAGCTGGCAGCCTGCACTCAAGTCAGATGACCCTGTACTCAAGTTGGTGACTTAGGGTTTCAAACCTATGACCACAGTGTCTCAGGTCGATGCTCTATCCACTGCGCCACCACCATTCAGGAGGACTAGAAACATTTTTATTTAGAGAATAGTTATAGTTGTTTATATAAAGTTATAGATATGAAAATCTTGTTAATTGTTGGTAATTTATTATGAAGGGGTTAAAAATGTGTGTAGCATCTTAGTAATTTCATCTTCCAATCACATCAGTACCTTCTTACTAGCCAAGAGAACAAAAACATAGTAGGAATTTGAGGCTATTTTTACGAGTAAGCAGTAAGTTTCCTAAGCAAAAACTTTACAAATGCTTTTTGAATGATCCATTCTGGGTGTATAAATATTCTTAATAGGTCATTCCAAGAGAAACATTTCCCCCAAATCTCTCTGTGAATGTCATCTTTGCTCAAGTAGACAAGACTATGTCTTAGAGTAATTTCCAACAAACATAGTTTATTTGTGAATGTTCAAAATAGGAGATAGTTTAGATTTTGCTCTGTCTTTGCACTTTGCTTTAACTCATCCCATTGTTTTTGTTCTAAGTCTAAGTTTTTGTATAGTTCTGTTCTGCCTGTTTTATCAGCTGGTCTCTCTTCAGAAGGAACACCCAAAGTCCTTACATTCAATAATGTGTTCCCTAATAATTACTCCAAAAGCCAAATCTTGGCATCTAATAAGAAAGTTTCTTGAAAATCAACATGAATTTGACCATGATTAGGATCTCTACCTTCCCTCTAGTTTAGCCTAGGGCTCATCAAGAAGAAAAGATAGCACGTTTTTGGAAATGGCAAGAAACAGTGAGTTATGAAGTATTAAATTGTCACTATGTGCATCTGACTGAAAAATAACAAATAGGAGCAACAATTTTAGGATAATCTGCAGCGTTTGACAATCTCGTTAAATTTTGCATCTTGAATCAAAATGTGATCTCAGATTCAGAGCATATTTGCTCTTTCCTGCTACAATCAGAGAAAGCCTGCAATGGTGTCCTATAAATAATTAAACAATTGAGGTAAAAATAAAATGGAGGGAGAGGAGGAGAAAAGGAAAAGCGGGGCGAAAAGCAGAAGAGAGGACAAAAATGTTTTCTAAAGTATAAATTTGGGAAGAAGCCAGTGAAATTCATAGGCACAGTAAGAAAATAAACATGCCCTTCCTCTTCTCTCTGTCTCCTCTTTCAGTGACAGAAATAAACAGAAACAAATGTATGGAAGAATTCTGTAATCTACTAAATGCAGATGTCTTAAAGCACATTATCTGTCGACTTCCTCGGGGTAACATTTCTTCTGTTTCCATCATGTAGCTCACACGGAACAGGATTCTTCTGTCTGTAAACAGCCACCGGCTCTTTCTGGAGTAAGGTGAGGGATGTTTTTTCTTCAATAAAAAGCCATTTTCTCACCTTGGAAGAAAGTGAGCAAGACAGTCTTTATAATACCTTCCTGGGTTCCAGGATTGTGCTAGAACTTGCAAATCAAAGGCTCACGCAGTGGTTTTTCCTTCCGTCTGTCTATTCCTCCATCCACCCTGCTAACAGAAACTTACTGAGTTTTCCCTACATACCTGGTCCTGCCTTCAGGAGCTGGGGATAAAATGTGAGCTAAAAAGAAGGCACAATTACCTTTCTTCATGGTCCCTACACCCCAGAGGCTTAAACAACTATTTACATAATTATACAAATAAATGCGTAATGGCAAGCTGAAAATGAAAGACAGGAAGGGAAATTATAGGATGCTATAGAATCCTGTAATGAAAGGATTTGATTCAGTCCTCACATGTCCAGAGAAAAACAAAACAAAACATGCATTTTGTTGTTTTTTAGGGGTGGGGAGAGTGTTTTTGTCTGTTAACCACAGCCGATAAAATGTTTAAGCAAAATCTCACAATATGTCAGTTGTGCTGCAATAAAACCTCTTGGGCCTTTGTTTGCTTTTAAAACTATTCCAATGATTATCAAAAAGACTTCAAAAATGAAGAGCAAAAGAGGCCTGTTGATGGCAGTTTAGCGTGTTCATTTAAAGAAAGCTGGAGGGTTTTAAGTGCGATGGAAATAAAAAATTCAAAACGGGTGGATCTGGCTTCAACAGAGCAACAGTCCAGGATCAGAAAAAAACGCAGAGGATTCCAGCCTGCTTCCAACACACCCTCGCTGTGCTGTCTTGGCCAACTACATAAACTCCCTAAACCTTGCTGTCCCATCTCTAGAGCAACAGCCACAGCCACCTCCAGGCTCCCTCTGAGGGGCATCTCTGAGTTCACACGCACAAAAGTGCTTCGTGACAGCCGGTGTGGAAAGCGGAGAACAGAAAGGGAGAGAACACCATGTTAAAAAATATTAACTAACACCAGCGTGAATCCGCCCTCTCTGCGGAATTGGTACTGGCTCCCCCAAGAGACTTTATTAGCTATCTGAAAGATGCTGTTGTGTATTTATCCTTAAATTGACTAGTGATCATCTCAAGCAAAAGCTCCTGCCAATATTATCAGAGCCAATTATTTAGCACGCACACTTAGCTCTCCGAAAAATCCTTGCGAACAATCGCTCCCTGTGATAAATGACCGTGGGTGGCCTTGGGACCCAATGGTACTGAGGGAGGAAGATGGTGTTGTTTTGAAATATATGCAAACTGGGCTCTTTATTTCTTTTGCATCTGCCCCTCTTATAAGCATATTCAAAGATGATAGAGTGAGCCCGAAATTTTAAAAAGTTCTACCGGAGAGAAAAGGCCATTTTCATCAGAGCAGTTGGGTAGAACTCGAGGTCGTCTTTCACCCTGGGGACCCTCACAGCTGTGACCGCTTCCAGAAAGGGCATTGTTCCAGACGCGGGGCCTCGCAGCCACCTTCCTGCCATGCTCAATTCATGGGCTGTTCTGAGCACTTGTGGCCTGGAGGGGGTATTTGTCACCAGTCCTGTCAGATGGGCTCACTTCTTGTTCACCGTCCGGGAGTTCAGAGATGCAGGGGAGATGTTACTAGTTTCATTCACTTGCAAAATGTTCCAGAAGGCTCTCCTCTGAGATTGGCTCAGCATCCTAAGTAACGGTTTCCATTGCTCATATGTCACCATCTCAGTTAAGGGGCAGTAATGAGCCTGACCAGGCAGTGGATAGAGCAGTGGTTCTTAACCTTTTTTGAGGTACCGAACCCACCAGTTTCATATGCGCATTCACCGAAGCCTTCTTTAGTGATAAATAAAATATGATTTTTTTCCAAATTCAAGACATAGGTATATGTTTTTTTACTGGTGCACAAAATGAGCGGTGCATGAACATCACCTTGCTCAAAGAACAAAACCAACAAAGGGCATGAACTCACAACAAATTACGGTATTACTTTATTATGGCCTCCATGGCAGAGGCTTCTCTGAACCCCTGAGACCGACTCATCGAACCCCTAGGGTTCGATAGAACCCAGGTTAAGAACCACTGGGATAGAGCATCGGACTGGGACACGGAGGACCCAAGTTTGAAACCTCAAGGTCACCAGCTTGAGCAAGGCTCACCAGCTTGAGCCCAAGGTGCTGGCTTGAGCAAGGGGTCACTCGCTCTGCTGTAGCCCCCCATGTCAAGGCACATATGAGAAAGCGATCAATGAACAACTAAAATGACACAACAAAGAATTTATGCTTCTCATCTCTTTCCCTTCCTGTCTGTCTGTCCCTATCGGTCCCTCTCTCTATCTCTCTGTCTTTGTCACACACACACACAAAAAGTGTGGGGGCAAGAAATAAAATATAAGTTGGGGGTTAGAAAATAAAATGCAATTTTTAAAACACAATCAAGAAATGGGGTATTTGTGACCAAGCTGGAACATGTGCTTCGATGGAATTCCCTATTTTCTCAACTCATTCTTTTTTTTTTTTCTGTAGAAAGGAAAGACGTGAAGTAGGAAACGCCTCAGCTTTATTAATGCAAACATATTTTTATTAAAGAATGAATGCATTTATGCTCAAGAATAGTTTACATGTGTTGAAAAGCAGCAAGCATATCTCCAAGAGGCGGGTTCCCCTCAGTATGACTCCATGCTAATTCTACATGCCTTAAACGGGGACCCACACACAGGGGCACATATGCACAACACAAACGCATACAGGGACACACAGATACACAGACCAACACCCCAACACCATTGCTCTCCACATGCGGTTAGCTCTCATTTAAGGCTTCTCTGTAAGGTGCCCCAGTGCTCGTAACATTACCAGGATTAAACACAGACTCACAGACGAGCAGCATTACCTGGGAAGCCAGCCATCTATCTGCTCTCGGTCTGAAACGCTACGTATTTTAACAACGCCACTTCATTCCTTGGCGTTTATGACATTGAAAGAGCCATGAAACTGAGACATCTCAGGCTTAGGGAGAGCTTCGCATTAGAAATAGCAAAAACACTGGCTATCCCGACCCCGAGATGTTAACAATTTGATGATAACAGGGTCAGATTTCTCAGATTCTCTAGACAAGCCAAGTTTACGGGACTCACTGGAGTGCAATGTTGAGTGGTGGCTTCCTTGGTGACAGTACCAAATCAGATCTGAAGCTTGCCATGAAGGACCCGTCAGACAGGACCATCAACTCAATAAGTTACCATAAGCCAGGGTTAAAGAAATGGCAGTCTACATGGAGTCTGTTCACTTGCTGATAACGCATTCCCTTTTTCCAAGGTGTCTGTTGCGGGGTGGTTGTTTTAAACGCCTAGCTGGTTTGATGACTGCTGTCATCTGCTAGGTTATGTCCTTCCCTTTTGGTGTCCTGCAGTGTGCGCTGAGGTCCACCCCCGTGGGGATGTCAGCATGGGTTGGAAGGGGAAAGATGGCGGATGGGACAGGAAAAAGGAAGGGTTATTAGCAGTTGCAAGATTTCTAAGAAAACAGATGAAGTGAATACAATAAGAAGGTATTACTTGATATATTCATGTAAATAAAAGCATTATCCTTAACTGTGAATGAACTGCCAACTACCAGGCTGTTAGTTGTAAAGCTCAGTGAAGGCTGTGCTGATTGGCTTACTGAGGAGAGACGCTGAAACATGCCCTGGGAGGGGAGTCTCAGGATCGAATCCACTCGATGCCTCCCTCTGCCTCTGTGACTTCCGCACCAGCATCAGTACCCACCACCCCCACCCCATGGCGAGGGATCCGATAAGTGCATCTAGCATTCTTGTTGGGTTTCATAAGGCAAACTGGAATGGTCCGTCAAATAACAGCCTCAGTGGGTTTGCCTGAGAATAGTGAAAACCAGCATGGAGCTCTCCTACAGGGAGGTACTGGGGAATGAGAAGACAGAAAAAGAATAGAGAGAGAGAGAGAGTCTAGAACTTTCCTCCCCATCCGTATTCCCACCCTCCTCACAGTCACAGCAGCAGCAGATTTCAATGTAATGTAATTACTTTAATAATACATTTCTTTAGATTTAGAATTGCTCTTCTGAATTTAAAAAGCTTGGTCAGCCAATAGTTTGGCAGGCTTCCATCCGAAATTTCAATCGTTGCTTCTTCCTCAGTGGTGTGGGATCCCTGGACCAATGCTGCCTTTGCTCCAGCACCCACGTCCCCTCAGCCATCATCGGATTCCAACTCCTGGGAAACCTCCTCGGATGAGCTGTTCCTGTGGATCCGGCCATCGCTCTTCATACTGTGGAAAGTCTTCCTGAAAGCCTCCATCATGGCGTGGGCCAGCTTCTTGGCCTCCAGCTTGCTCTCACACTCGACAGCGTGGCAGTCCATCTGGTAGGACAGGTCATCGTTGATCTCTCTGTAGACCCAGGCGAAGATGTTGGGGCTCACGTTGTGGTCGGCGGTGCAGTAGGCGATGCGGGCCACCTGGAAGGTATCCACGTGGACCGTGGCCTCCGCTTTGTGGTCGAGGTGATGGAGACACACTTGGAATGGGCGGATTTCCAGAAGGGCATTGGCCGGAAAGACGTCTTCTCGGGCCAGAGTGTGCTTCTTCCAGAGCTCAATGACCGGCTTTTCTGTGCAGCCGGACAGAAACTGCATGCCAGTAGTGGGCACTTTCCCCAGATAGGTCACCTGCAGAGCGGAGAGAGGAAGAAAGGGGAAAGGTCAACAGCAAAATCTCTGTTCTCGCTGTTCATCTTGATGTTCTCAAACAGTCACGGTGTCCCACTGGGAAGGCAGAGACATCTTTCTTGGTCCCTAAATGAATGATGCTCATCAGTATTTTTGCCTTTTGTCCCTAAACAAGTGGCCTATTTAGCAAAGACACAGAAATTCTCTAAATAGATTTGGATATTAAAAATCTAATCTCTAGAGAATTACTCTCCCTCTCCCTACCCCCTTTTCAACTCATACTGGAGTGAGTGATTATGATTTTTTACATAATTGGTATTTCTTTAAAATCATAAAGTCACTTCAAATTTATTTCCAACCAAACACAAGAAGAATTTAATGCTAAGAAGGAGTCAAAAGGATGGTGCATCTGAAAAATAAAATCCTTCCTACACATCTCTTAGTCTGGTTCTCCTTCCAAACCTACCATGGTTCAATTTCACTTAAGCTACTTGCTTCTAGAATATGCCAAGGACATACATACACACACAAAAAAAGTTCCATTTAAATTATGGTCTAAAACATGAATGTTTTTCCTCCAAGATAATTTTTGAAAATATAGCAATACAGTTATTTTTCAACCTAAACAGTTTTGAATTGATGGACAACAGCTGGTTATTGTGATAATAAACAAAAGATCTACAGATGGTTGGAGACCAGAATGCTTACTTGTCAAATAGCTAGATGGGCAGTATGAAAAGAAAGGAAAATAATTCCAAGCAACTAAAATAGCACCTCCTTAAAAACCTGTTTATGAATACCCAGAAGGATTGTCATTCTTTTCTTTTTTCCCCCATCAAAATAGATAGAACTACTATCATCATGGAAATGTACAAGACTGGAGAAATCACTTAAGAAATAACACAAAATAGTAAATGATTCAGTGCAAAAAGAAGAAAGGACCAGAAAAACAGTCCACGGAAATGGTGAGAACTGAGAAAGGACATTTGGCCACAATGGTTCCAAAGCAATGTTGACATTCAGTGGGACTCTGAAGGCCACTTACAAAAACTTCAGAACACAGAAATTAAGTACTGTTACAGCTTCTCATGCTTTATATCTTAAAAAAGAGTTAGTTGGACAGTCCCTTAAAAAAACACACAAAAAATGTAGCTCTTTAGTAAAGAGGCATAAGTGCTGCACATTCTAGAAATATTTATTCAGAACCCATTGCACATAATGACAATATGTCAGGTGGGCAGGAGGGAGGGAAGGGAAGGTGGCCCGAAGTCAACGGGGAGCAATTGGATAGCTTTTCAGAGGTAGACAAAGTCAGGATTTAAATCACAGTTCCGCCATGCCCTGGTGGATGGCCCTGGACACACCGCTGACCCTCTGTGCACACACAGACATAATTATGATGTAAGGACAACTACAACTGTGAAAAGGAAAAGCAAGGGTATGACAAAGTACCCTGAACATTTGTGGAGAAAGTTCTGGTACCTTGCTGGCAGAAGGTCTCAGAGAGAAGAGTCATTGGACTTTAAGGCATTGGGACCTCACATGCCAGAGAGGAGCCCCGCAAGTCAAGGTGGCGGAAGATGGCCAGGGCTGCAGAGGGGAAAGCCCCCAGGGTGAGCAAACAGGCCACTCTGACCTGACCACACATTAGGTTGTGGCATAAGGAAGCCCTGAAGAGACAGAAGGTCCAGGACTAGTGGAGAAGAACAGGCAGAGCTTTGGGGGATGACCCTGCGTGTAGTCTGGGGAGTTGGGACCTCTCTGCTCTTGATGGAATGCCTCTAAGAATCTACAGCCCAAGGAGTGCCCGGATTTGATCAAGATCGTCATCTGGGAAGACCGGAAGATGCCAGGAAGGAAGATGGATGGAAAGGGATGGCCAACAGCAGAACGCTCAGGCAAGATGGCCTGCGACTGCATGATCAGGAGGCAGGGGGGCGTGAATTAAGTGGCGGCAGAGGGAAAGGACAGTGGAGCCATGTGGGAATGCTGACAATACACTGAAGGGGGACAATATCTCAGACACTGTGAATGTCCCTAGTCCCCAAAGGCGACTAAATAAATATTTCTAGAATGTACAGCACTTATGCCTCTTTACTAAAGAGCTACATTTTTTGTTTTCTTTTTTAAAGGGACTGTCCAACTAACTCTTGTTCAAGATATAAAGCATGAGAAGCTGTAACAGCACTTAATTTCTGTGTTCTGAAGGTTTTGTAAGTGATTTTCACTGTAAGTGAACAGTTCCTTGTCGCTCTGGATTGGAGTCAGATAATAAAGATGGCTTTGTGAGCCACTGTACCATACAGCAGTGTTCTTGAACGCCATTTTCTGAAAATGTTCTTTCTGTTCATGGTACTTGATGATACCTTTGTTATTTTTATCATTTAAATTTTTATTTATTTATTTTTTATTGAAGTAAAATTCACATGACATAAAACTTACCATTTTGAAGCATATGATTCAGTGGCATTTAGTAGTCAAAATGTACAACTATCTGCTCTAAAGAGTTCCAAGATATTTTCATTAGACCCAAAGGTGAGCTGGGACCCATTAAACAGTCATTTTCCACTGTCCTCTCTCCCCAAACCCTGGCGACCAGCAATCTGCTTTCTGTCTCCATGGATTTATTATGCTTCATATTTTAGATAAGTAGAATCATACACTATGTGATTTTCTGTGCCTGGCTTCTTTTTCTCAGCATAATGTTTCCAACCCAAGTTGAACCACTCATCAGTAACTCATTCGTTTCTATGACATCTTTACTTTCACGAATTTAAAAGCAAAGGGGGAAAGCAAGCTCCAGTGCTCAAGGTGAAAACGTGTGTTTTACTAGCCACTGAAACTAGAAGTAACTTTAGATTTGATATCCTTTGGAGAACGGGACTCTCCTTTGATTCACTCTAAGCTTGTACCCACCTCGCCTCCCAAACACATGCACAACTTAAAAAAATTACACAGTGTCTTCTATTGCAATCTAACTACAGTGTGAGTTTAAAATGTTATTAGAAGTCGTAAATGACTCACTCCAATGGAAAGCAATTTCACAGTAGTAAAATTCTGACAATGAAGACAAAATGTATTTCTCTCTTATAAATATTTATTACTTAAAAACTAAAGAGTTTAAGGGTCATAAAGTTTTATTTTAGAAGTGCACTTCAGAGAAGAATGGGGCAGAGATCAGTAGCTCAAAAAAATTTAATAAGACGATAATGAAAGATACAAATAATAGGTAGACATTTATAAAAAGAATTGAAAACACTGAGTTACAACTTAATACATAGATTTAATATCTTGAAATCAAACTTAATTGAAAAGTGTCTTTGGCTCTGGCCAGTTGGCTCAGTGGTAGAGCTTTGACCCGAGTGTGGATGTCCTGGGTTTAAGTCCCAGTCAGGGCACAGAGGAGAGTGACCATCTGCTTTTCCACCCTTTCCCCTTCTCTCTCTCTCTCTCTCTTCCCATCCTGCAGCCATGGCTTGATTGGTTCAAGTGCATCGGCCCCTTGTGCTGAGAATGGCTCCATGGTGCCTCTGCCTCAGGCATTAAAAATAGCTCAGTTGTGAGCATGACCCCAGATGGGCAGAGCATCAGCCCCAGAGGGGGGTTGCAGGGTGGATCTCGGTTGGGGAGTGTGCAGAAGTCTGTCTTTCTATCTCTCCTCCTCTCATGTGGAAAAGAAGAAAAAGAAAATGAAGGGAAGGGAAGGGAAGAGAAGAGGTCCCATTTCACCGGGGTCACCTGACTAGCACACTACTCATCAGCTACAAGGTCTCAAGTCACTGTTCACATACATCCTCAGGCAAGTCAAGACACATAGACACTGAATAGTAGTAACAAATATCTGTACCAAACTCGAGGAAAAAAGCACTTTGTATCTATAGATCCACTGACAACACTGTGGTTCAGGATGGAATAGTGTCACCCCTAAGCCATTTTAAAGGACAAGAAGCTCAGGTCTGATGGTAGCACTGGGAGACTAAGTTTTATATTGCTAACTACGGGGATTTCAGAAATGTATCAACTATTTGTGAAGAAAATTGCATAGAAAAGCCAGCCTAAGAAGACATGTGTTGAATTCCTGGACTCTTTTGCTATCAAATGAAAGTCATTTACAACTAATTTCACTTTCAGTCATTTATTCATTTTCCCCATCTTTGGCCTATCAGAGAAATTATGGATTTATAGGAGCATCCAAATGCAGTGGGTTCTTCCATAAAATGAACAACACCATTCTTTTGTCTGGTGCTTTTGTAAATGACACTGTTCTCCATAGCAATATAGAACGAGGCATTTCTTTACAAGTGCATTCTTGTTTTATAACTGCAGAAAGTGAGACTCAGAAACCTAAAATTGTCAGGTAAAATAGGTGCACAAATAATAACATATGTATATAATATTATATTCTACTATATATTTAATATATGATCTGTTTATAATATATCATCTGTTTTCCAAAACTCAAAAAAAAAATGTACAATATATTTAAAATAAAATCAAAGAAAATAAAACAATCTCAAGAAGTCCCAACCCTGGGCATTTTTTTCTACAAGTTTTCTGTGCAAGGAGAAGCATGAATATGTTCTATAGGACGACTCCTGAATAGGCCACTAGCTTCATGCTGCCAAATGTTCCCAAGCCTGCAGATGGAGGGACGCTGTAAATGGGTCATGCCATGACTACTCTCCACTGTGACAGAGACAAGGGGACCCACAGCTGAGGTCTGCTCTCAGCTGCAATTTGCACTGGAGGCCATGGAGACTGTAGGGGACAGACAAGCCCTTCCTACCAGCACCAAATTAGCAAAAATGCTCTTGAGGTGCCAGGAAATGCCCGATTCTCTAGTGACGGCAGCTCTTGGTGCTGACAGCACAGGATCTCCTCACCTGGGGCCTTGGCAAAGCTCTTGGCTGAGTCTTCCTTTGATTCAGAGGAGCTACCCCTGCCCAAACCTTCTTGAACAGTCCCAGGAATGAACTGGTTCCTGCAGGTCCTGGTCAACACACAGCAGGAGTCAGAGGGTCGCACCTATGTCTCTGGGTGAACCTTGGCAAGTCAGTGAAAGCCTTGCTTTGTTGCCTTTGTGTAGGTGGTAACACTGTTACATAAATACAAAGACACAATATCCACAGATTGGCACTTCTCAAAGAAGTACAGAGAAAGAATGATCGGAATAGAGTTTTCTTAAAAATGGAATAAAAAAGAACTACCTAAATAGAGTTTTCTTGTAAACGAAACATACAATGATAAAATGATGTGCCAACATAGCCTTCCTTCAGAATGACTTCCTTCCATCAACCCTGCTATCATTCATAATGGCCCGTGTTCCGGAATCCTGACTCTGCCTGGGTACTTTCCCCTAATAAGTCAATTCTTTACTACCGGCCTGCATATTTCCAAAATTTCCCATTAAATTCTCCAGAGTCGAGTATTAACCCACATAGTTGACGATAAGTCACTGAAGAAAAAAGTGAATGTATATATACATCATTCTGGAGAGCCCTGTCCGAGAAGCTCAGTTGATTAGAGCATCGTGAGAAATGCGGCTATGGCCCTGCTTTTGCAGGGGAATGTGTAAAAGTGTTTTAAAATCAGTTGTCTGGAAGGAACAATTTGCTGACTCTGTGCGTGCAGCCCTGCCCTCCGTGGACAAGGGACCAGAGCGCATGTGTGTCTCAGTAAACAGCAACCCCGAAATGCGGGTGTCATTTCTGTGTCCTTCTATGCCAACACCATTTCAGAGATTTACTCTAAGAGTTCAGAGAGAGCTCATTTCTTGCCTCTGTCTTCCTCCTGGGGGAAGCTTCCCTGCGCCCCATCCTGTGAGTAAGAACACAGGACTCTGTGTGCACGGCTGCTCCAAGGGGTCGGTTGCCAACATAGCTGGGACCCACAGATGGCATGTCTGGTTTATGAAATCTTGTTCTCCTGGCCATCTATGAAAAAGGCGAATGTCTTTGAGATGAATAACTCTCTTCTGTGCCTCATCCTTAAGGACTGAGACCTTCCAGAGCCGCAGAGTAGACAAGAAACACCAATTCAAGGAACTGGTCACTAAATGTCCAATGGGTAGACAAATTTGGTTTTTTGTACGTGTGTGTGTTTTTATTGTTTGTTTGTTTGTTTTTGCTGTCACCACCCTTGGTGTTGGAACAAGGGGACTTGGAAGATGACAAGAAGACTCTTGAGGAGTAAAAACCAGCCAAAAATATGCAGAAAATACTAGCATCTTTTCTGTGGTTGCAGAAACAGGCATTGGGCAAGAAGCTTATTAAGAATGAAACATTTTGCAAGAAATAAACAGAGAAAAAAAAAGTTTATCCCCATGTGTCATTCATGGCATAAACCGATGTCCCAGATACAGACGTTTACAATATGTGTGAATGGGCTTAGCCCAACCCCAACGGAAGACGTGTTCTGAGAATATTCACAGCATGTGACAATACGTAGAGGCCACGGAACAAGAGGCCCACCCGAGTATCTGCAGGGTTAACAGGTTAACAGATCAGGAGAAACCAGTGTCCTCACAACCTCTCCCTCCCACACAGGACTCTTCCGACACCCCAGCCAGCTCTCCATTTGTGAGTCCCCATTCCGTGAACACGTGTGACAAAGCAAAGCCTGGTTGCCTGACACGCGTCCTTCCGGCTGAGTGGACATCATTCCATTCCTTCCTCCTGGTGGCCAGTCTGTGTTTCCATCCAACCTGAAAAACCCTTGTTCAGGACCCTGACTTAACTCACCTGAAAACGAACTGTCAGATGGAGTGGATAATGACAAGGGCCCCCAAACAAGAACATGAGATGGGACAAAAGATCATGGAAGGCTCCAAGGACCTGGTTTCCTGGGGACCTCCCACCTTCCAGGCTGGATAAACCCAGCTTCCTAGCCTCACTAGCTTGGCTGTGCTGGTTTCCTGTGGGCTTTTTGCAGGTGGACATGCCAAGAACAAAAACTCTCCGGAGGTCTGTCCTGGGATATGAGAGGTCTTAGTGTTCTTGTACTGTCTGAAGGAACTGACATGAAGTCACATGGTGTGAACACAAGGTGGACACAAGTCAGCTGGGAATCCTAGTAGCCCTTGGCTGACAAGGCGAAGGGATCAGAAGCAGAAGAGCCGCTCTTTACCTGAGGTCAAATGCCAGAGTCAAGCTCTCTGCTCCTCATTAATTCCCACCTGTATGTTTCAGAGATAAGGAGAAAGGGCAAAACCCTGAGATATCAGGTCCCAGCTTTAATAGGCTCCCTCCTCGCCAGAGGAGCCCAAATCCACCAGGTGCTTTGCAGAGTCAGGATAGATCTATACGCCAATTACATACAATCCGCAATGCAAACACAAAGCCAAGGCGAATCCTGACCTTGAACCTGTACATCACAGGCGTTCAGCCACAAAGAAGGTATTAAAGGATAAATGTTGTTTACAGGGAAATCGACAAAGTTAGTGTGAGAAATATAAAAGAGATAAGCTCTGGGCTTGAAAATGAAATTCCGTTAGCTGCACGTTCATTTCCTAAGTGTTTGCTGAGCACCTACTAGGAACCTGGTATATATTAGTGAACAGAATGAATAAAGCTCTGTGCTGTCTGGGGACTGACCTTCTGAGTACACCACGATGCTTGGCCCTAAGTTCACGGGGCTCAGCGTTACACAGGCAGGGCGGGCCTTGGGGGGAAACCGCACACACCTGCCTCCGTGAGTACTTGCTATGAACCCGGCAGACCTCTCTTGGATTCAAAAAGGTCTTTCCGCCCCGATGGCACCACCAGAACAAGACTGAGTTTATTCCTTAGGTCAAGCTGTGTCCCATGAAGGTTCATTAGTCTTGGCCCTCCCTGCGGTTAGGCTCCCCGAGATGCTTGCTGAAGCAGAAAGCCAGGCAGGCGGGGCCTCTGGGAGAGTGACAAGGGGGAGGGGAAGGCATGTGGCAGCAAGGAAGACACCAAGGGAAGAGACAAGGGCAGACTTCGCTTCCCAAACAAAAGGGATCAGCAGCTGGAATGCCATTGGTGACTTTACTTTTGTCCTGGTGACTGGACAGCGGGGATACGGGGCCACACTTGACACCTGTGTTTTTCCTCTTAGGATGTTGCAGTCAACGCAGGTCGCCTTCATTGTAATCTTGCAACAACACGGTCATCTATTTTAGGCTGCCCGGCTTCTAGTCCACTTTACTTAGCTCTCTTCTTCCTTTATTTTGGAGACCTGACAAGCAAATTTCCCCAGAGTTTAAGCTCAAAGTACTGATGATAATTGTATTGTAATTCCTTACTGATGATTCAAAGGTATGTCATCAGCATTATAAGCATTTTCGAGCTAAACACTGCCATTCGTGGCAACCTAATACCTTGCCTGTCACGCAGACATGATGACTCTGATATCCAAGGAGCTGAGGATACTTGTCTCAAAGAGCAGGACACAGAACACGGGGTCTTTCCACCAGGGGTCTTTCCAGCCACTCCAGTTTCCTTCACTGAAGGGTACACGGACCCCTTATTTTTTCACTTTTATACCATCTACTTTCTTTCTTGCCACTTCTTCAAGTGTCCGCCTGAGAACGAGTCCTGGTCAGGGACTTGAATAGGTGACAAACACTCTACCAGGTCTTGTTAAACACTCTGAAAGGGGTTTGGAGTCAGAGTTATGAAGTCCTTAAACTGAGATGTGTTTGCATGGCCCAGAGATTGAAATTATGATGCTAGCTTCAATAATTAAAAGGAGATAAGAATGCATACTTAATATTCAGAGAAGGCATTCCTGAAGAACTTTGTAATGGGGCTTTACAAAGCAAACACTCCCCGCTTCAAAGAGAAATTCCAAAGAGCAAATATCAAACATGTGCTGAGCTGGCCCCAGCCCTGCTCTTGGGGCTCGCGTACCAACAGGCCAGACAACAGGGGGTGCAGAATCGCTCCAGGCGCCAAACACCATGCTGAGCAGGGCTTTGCCCACTCCTCAGCGAAGGCAGTTGAGGGTGCGGAAAGCCCACGAGAGAGGCCCGGGCTCCCCGCCGGCAGACCTGGGCACCCTTTGCGGTTGCAGTAGCTCTGGGTTCATACACCTCTCCACCCCCCCAACCTCCCCACCCCCGCTCAGGTTCCTGTGGGCCATACACAAGAAGCTCAGATGATTCTGAAACAAAGCTAGGTGTCTTTTCTCCAGAGTGAGTCGTGGGTGCCATTCTGGGCTCTATTTTGGGCAGATCACCTATCCCTCTTCAGTGTAGGAGTGGACCCAGCTGTCTTGTGGCTGGACCAGGATGGGGATCAACTGAAGGCGACCCTTCAAAGTCTGCTGCCTACTATCCGCTGCCCGGCTTGGCTGGCTGACCAAGAGGCAGCGCACAAGCCTGACTGCTCAGGCTAAGCCTGCCCTGGACTCGAACAGCATACTTTTGTTAACCCCCAAGGAGACGGGACGACCTAGAAAGGTTTACAGCTCCTTCTTTCTGTTTCTTTGATAGCAGCAACAGCACTGGCAGTAGAACACAGCTTTCCTGAAGTTGGTATTTTCTGCAGCACATTTACACGGATGCCTTTGCTTAGTGATGCTTTGTAATCAAGTAACTTCTCCTGTGGTCACAGATATTGAGGATACTTTGTAATCGTTTAGCAGCTTTTTCCAAGTATTTGCATGGGTTAGGTTGACTGAATCTATGAAAATATTATTTGACATATAACTGAGGAATATATTTTCTTTTTATGATGTAAATATTTATCATGGGGGGAGAAAGCTAATTTACTAAGATCCAGTATCTAGGGGTAATAATAAGTACTATGTTTGCACTCTAACAGAGTTGAACCTTGCTTCCACTGATCAATACAGCATGTGCCTCGCAATTAGGTAGTTAAGTGACAGATTTGTCTCTGTTATTCATGTCATAACTCATTTCCAGTGACGCGGAGTGATCTGAAATGCTGTGTCCTGTCTTGTGCTCACCAAAGCAGCCCCAAGGTGGCCTCTGTCCTGTCAACTGCATTGGCTAATCGGGGTGTGAAGACAGAAGTGATTTATCTGAAAGGCAGTGAAGTGTGTCCCTGCAGACAAAGCCACTTAATAAAAATGACACCGCCATGAACCATATATTCCCTCCTCTGGCCCCTTGTGGTGAGCTGGCCTATGAAGGTCAGACCTGGCACCGGCCCGCTCGGGGGCACAAGAACAATTTACTTCGCAAGTCTGGTACCTCCACCTCCGCTTTCTAATTAGGGGAGCACACTGGAAGCGGTGGGCATTCAGCAGAGCTCTCTAGGCCCCACAGTGCTCACAATGAGAGTATTCTTTCTTGAAACCAAGCACACTGCTTGAGAGTTACCCTGACAAATGGATTCAAGAGGCAAACAATGTGGCAGGTGAGAAATGTTACCCATTTTTGTCTTTGTAGCACTTTATCGATTCTTTTTCCTTAGTGCACAACTGGTTTGGAGTGGATGGGTGAAGGCACTAAACATTTAAGAATAATGTTGAGACAGCATTTGGCTGGAGGTAATAAAATAAACACACCAAGCTACTGGCGACAATTCTACAGCTCTTAACAGAAGGCCAGTGGAGGTTTGAAACAAGGAAGGTAACAAGGAGGCTCATTAAACATGGAATTACCAAGTATTTCAAAGAAATGAAGACATGTTCAAACAAAAACCTTTACATGGCTGTTCAGAGCAGCTTTATCTGTAATAGCCAAAAACTGGAATCAGCTCAGATATCTTTCAACAGGTGAATGCTTAAGTAATCTGCGGTAGATCCATTCCACAGAATATTACTCAGCAATGAAAAGGAATGAACTACGGATAGATACAAGTAACAACTTGAATAAATCTCCAAAGAATTCTGCTGGGTAAAAAAAATAGGCAAAAAAAAATTTTTTTTTAATTTAAAATAAATATTTTTTAATAAAATAAATAAAAAACAGCAATAAGAAAGAGAAAATTCTAAAATGTTACATACTGTTTTATTACATTTATACATCATTTATGAGATGAAAACATTTTGGAAATGGAGAACAGATTAGTGGTTGCCAGAGGTTAGGGACGGGAGAGAGGTGAGTGCGGCTTTTTTTTTTCTTACCCATTGCATGTGAATCAAGACTCTGAATAAAAATTTCCATTATAAAGGTCCATCTCAGAGTTATTTTTCTAATAAAACCACCTTTTATTTATAATTATTTATCAAATTTTAAATATATTTACAACCTGATCAATGGGTATGCATGCTAATTGTAAAGATAACTCAAAACATTTAAACTTAAAGACATATGGTCACAGAAAATAACTTTTGAAAACTTCAATTGTTTATATTGTTTTCATGCACAGGAAATACAATGAGCTGTGAACTAAATTATTAAGCAGCAGTTCTGCAATCTGTCCCCTCACTTCACTGGGGAGAGGGGAGGAGACCGAGAAAAGGAAGAAATGATCTGGTCTAATCTCCTTCTCAACTTGCTAATAGCAAACCATCTGCTATTGGCTGGCAGGCAAGTCTTTATCTACAGAATGCCTTCCCCAGGGCGTATCCGCTTGCCTAGTTCTGCTGATGGCCAACAAACCTGAAATTCATGGCATTTTCCAGGAAACATGCTTCCAGGAAGATGTTGTCCTCTAGGCTACATAACGAAGTACAAAATCAAGGAGGTGAAGATGAAAGGGGCTCTCGTCTGCAGAACTAATGCAAGTATGCACAGTATTAGGTATTTCCTGTGTTAAAATCACATTAGACCAATGAATGATTCTTCAAGAAAGGACTGAAAGACCCGCCCCAATGGCCCGGATCTCACTATGTTTTGCTTGTGCCTTCTAATAATTTCTGTTCCTGCAATTCTTTGTGTCATCTCACAGGATAATCATCAACAGAAGACTCTTGTGTACACACTTACTTATATTAAACTAGGATGACACTGGGAGTTGGGGAGAATTAGGGATATTAAAGACCAGGAAGAAAAAGAAAAGAACATTTATGGTTGTTAAAAAAGAGCTTGTTTGTAATATATTTTAAAGAGATGCAGTTTGGTATTTAGATTATATTGACTATATGAAAAAGAGTCATGTAGTAATTTTATTTGAAATTATAGTATTTAAAACATGATAGAGATAACAGTATATCCTTTGCAACTACTTAAATATATGAAGGAAATATCTACTGTATAGTTAAAAACTGTGTGGCCAACTAGAATACTGATCTATTTTATAGAAAACTAAATGAAACCCTTAGACTATGTCTTACCTGATTCTTTCTTAAAAGATATACTTACGGTTAGATAAATGCAAACAAAACTATACTGCGAAACCTATCAGACTGGTGAAAATTAAAAGGCATGGTACCTATTACGTTGGCAAAGCTATGGAGAAACAAACACTTTCAGGTACTGCTGGTTGGATTGCAAACTGATACACTTTTTTTGTAAGGAAATTGGTGATATATAACATGGCTCTTGACCCAGCAATGCCTTGTTTGGGAATTTACCTTGAAAATACCCTCCATTAATATGAAAATATATAATCACAAGTTCATCCATTATGGCATTATCTGTAATTATAAAATATACAAAGCAATATAAATGCTCATACAAAAGCAAGCAGTTGAATACATTATAGCTCACTCATCTAATGTACTATTACAGATGTGTGAAGAAGAATGGGAAAGAGCTTCTGTACCTGGATGGAGTGAATTACAGGACGTATTATCATGTGAAGACAAACAAAGAAAAAAATACCTATCTATGTATTTTATGTAAGCAAAACGGGAAAGTACAAACATAAATTGATATGTCTGCTCATTTGTGATAAAAGAAACACAAGAAGGAAAACCGGAGGTTGGTTCCCCCAAAGAGGGTGGCTAGGAATGGGTTGGAAGTGATGGGGGTGCGGAATAGGGTGGAAGAAATAGGGGAGTGACACTTCTCCAAGTACATATTTTGTACAGTTATTGCTTAGAATCGTATCGACAAAAATAATGCAATAAAGAGGAATGGGAAGAAAAATTCAAAATGGAAGAAAAATAAAACTGAGAAATTCTAACCAAATGCAAATAAAAAACATAACTACAGTGAAAAGAGGAAAAACACACCCAAGAAACATTTTAACAAAGTATTTTGACTATATGCCCTCAGGTCAAGGACAGAAAGGGCTCTAAACCAACATTGAGATTCAGTGAGAAAGCTTATTTTCCAAAGCAGTGCCCATTTGCAATTCTGAACTTACTCCATGTGCATCAAGTGATTAAGCTAAAAGGAACTATGTTGAAAATATTGAGAAGCAGGTTTCTCATCGTTGGAGAAGGGTGTTGCAAATATGAGAAGGAAAAAGTCTAGAAAGAACCCAGTCACACTGGACTGAAACTGGAGTCATCGAAACAAATTATGCTTTCCCATATACACAGACAGGTAAACACTGACCCTGATACAGAGGTGTGTTTGTGTGTAAATTATTCATCACATTATATATATATATATATATATATATATATATATATATATATATACACACACACACACACTTCTTAGAGGTGTGTTTGTGTGTAAATTATTCATCACATTATATATATATATATATATATATATATATATATATATATATATACACTTCTTAGCAGTGTCTACGGAGGGACTCTGTAAGCAGTGGCATGTCACTAGTAATGAGCATACCTAAAGCCCAAATCCTGGTTTCTAAATATCAGTCCTCACTAAGAGGAACCAGGCCTCCTTGCAGAAATGGTTGATTCCAAGGTTAGCATATGAAAAGCATGAGATGATCCCAAAATGTCACGCTGTGATAGAATGTAGCAGTGTTCAGAGAATGACAAAAACTTGTCCCAAGGACAGCGTCAGCTTGCAGGAATCCCTATTAACCAAACTGGAGACAATCTGACCATCAAAATAAATAACAACAACAATAATAAAATCTCATAATATAAAAAAGAATCCATGAGTTAATATTGATATAAATAGGTTAAAAAATAAATTAATGAAAGGGCAAGTTCTTAGAACATAAATCTATAATGGTAGAAGAGATGATGAGATTAGAAAACCACTACCATAGTAAGAGTTGCTTTAGGCAAGAGTCATCAATTAAAGCTAAGACCAGAACTACACATCTGATGAGAAACTGAATATTTATATAGCTTCAAAGTATCTCCCCGCAGGAATCCTATTCATTACAAATGGAGAGCAGTAAGTTTTCAGGGGAGAATCCTCGAAGACCCCATTATAACCAAGTAATAAAGTAGAGTGTACTGTGAAGGACGGAGCATCATTCTGTGACCTCCCTGCCAATCACCTGAACCTTATCACGGCCAAGTTAGACACATCTACATGAAAGGGCATTGTGTAACTTCAAAAATATAAAAGACAAAGAGGACTCACAAGGATCTGCTCTAGATTAAGGGACGCTGAAGAGACCGATCATGCAATCCTCAACTAGATCCAGGACCATCATTTAATTTTTGTTTGATATAAATTATATTAGTTCACAATGGTCAAAACATGGATAAGGTCTATGGATTAGATACTAGTATTGTATAAATGTTCATTTTCTGATTTTAATAGTTATATAAGAGAATATCCTTGTATTGAAGGAGATATATACAGATAGACACAGATGTAAGGATATGGCCATATAAGAGAATATCCCAGTTTATAAGAACTACACTCCAAAATATAGCGACATAATGTCTTACCATGAGAGAGAACGAGGGAGAGAGAGCGAGCAAGAGAATGGTCAGTTAAATACTTGGGGAATATAAGTAAAAGGTATGCATAAAAGTATCTTATAATATCTTTTTAACATTTTTGTATCTGAAATTATTTCATACCAGTAAGTTAAAAAGAAGATCAACGAATATATTTTCTCCTGGCTTAATGGTAATTTAAATGGAAAATAAAAATGTTTTTATGAGTACAGTATATATAATCAACTAAGCAATATTCATATCCTGAAGAATATATTTAGTTATAAGCTATATCCAGCCAAAGGCCTGTTTATGATCAAAGTCCACCCCCTCAAGCTGACCGTACCAATCTATTTTAGTGCTACATGACAAATTCTAGTCTAAGTGTCCTGGTGCACCTCTACACACAAGAATTCAAGTGGGCATATGACAGGTTAAATTATCTTCCACAGGCAAGCAGCAGCTCCTATGAAATAACACCATTGGCAATCAAAATCTGCAATCACTCAAGAGCTTTAAATGTCATATTTACTTGCTGTTTCCCAATAGAGAGCAAACATGATGTGAAAGTAATTTTTAATGACTAGCCCCATCCTGTTTTTACATTCTTAGTTAAAAGTCATCTTGGAACCACAACTCCTTTGCTATGTAACTACTGAGCTTGGCCTAAGGAAGTATTATGACTATTTGATCATTCTGTCACCTTTTGTCACCAAACCGGAATTATCACACTGAAAAGTCTCCTACAGGATTCTCTCAGTAGGTTCCAGAAAAGTGAGTGATGCCAAATATTTAGAAATACAGAAGCAAGCATTTAAAATATTGAGGTTTACATACTGTGCCTCTGAAGGGCGTCCAGTTAATGTCACTGCCGATGAACGTATTCTTAAAAGAATAGACAAAGGAGGAAGTTTCTTTCTTTTTGAGTGTTGGGAAAATAAGAATAGGGAATGGAGCAGACTCACAGGGTCTTTCTAAGATGAACAGCCCTGTGAGCGAGTGCGTTATATCTGTGAGAGTCCACTTGCACTTGAAGCAAAGCGTTCAAATGCTGATGGGTAAAGGAAAAGCAAGAAGCTCTTCTGTTATTTTTCAAGCGGCACCTGCTCCACCGTGGTGAGCCTTACTGCCCGCCCCAGTAGGTTACTATGAGCCATGTCAGGTGCGCAATCACTGGCCAGGAGGCAGATTCAGAATCGCTTCCCTCTGACTTGCTCAGCCAAAGGGAAGAGCCAGGGAGGCCATCAGCCTGGGGAAGCAGAAAACGCAGGCAAGCACGGCAGGGTGGGGACCGGTGGACAGCGTCAGAAGAGAAATGTGCAGCAGCCAGCAAGGGAAGAACAAGGAAAACATCTCATCTGACCTTGGAAGCTCTTCGAAGGGTTGACTGTCTGACTCTCTAACCCCTGCGACCTCATACACCTCAAGCAAAGATACAGAAGCCATGAGTCATAGGCTCGGGCCAGGAAAGCAGATCCTTTTTAAAAAAATAAACTTATTGTCATTGTTTTAAGAACTATCTCCTTATAATGGTGGGGAAAAAATTGTCCTGGAAATCCACTAGGGCTCACGTGCTGGTCTTTGGAGGCTGACTTTTTGATGGCGCTCAGCCACCATTCTTCCCATGGGCGTCTGGTGTGCTTCACGTTCTCACTGGGTCTCCAGTACCAGCCACACAGAGAGGCTGAGATGCTAACTGGGGTGAGCCCAGCAAGGACCCAAAAATCAATGCACAGACCTACAGGGCTGCAAAGTCCTGTTACTCACAGAGCTCATGCTGGTTCAGCTCATTCCTCCAAGCTCCACCAGGGAGGCGGGGTGACAGGTCAATTTGTGTCACTTGCCTGAGCCATGGCCTGTCCGGATAGTACTCCAACATCATTCTAGGCCTGTCTGTGCCGGTGTTTCTGGATGAGACGAACATCGGAACCTCTAGACTGAATGAAGCAGACTGCATAAAGCAGACTGCTCTGGCCAGTGTGGGCGGGGGCAGGGCGGGGGTGTGGGCGGGGCAGACCCCGGGCGCGGGGCGGACCCCTGGCGGGCCCCACCCAGCTGAGAGCCTAATAGAATGAAAGGCGGAATAAGCGAGAATTTGCTCTTTCGGTGGGACTGTCCTTAAGTGGGCACACCGGTCTCCTCCTGCCTTTGGACTTGGGCTCAGGCCGGAAGACACAAGGTGTCTCGCGCCCATACTGAGACACCTGCTCGGCCTCCCCAGCACTCACCCTCACGGATGAGCTCTTCTCGGCCACCTCCCATCCCTTTCTCCGTCAGTCCCAGTCCCTGAGCGTCGAGAGCAGCAAACCTCCGCACTGTCACCTAACATGCCTTCAATTTGTTCAGTCCCAGAACTGGTGGTGAGGCTCCTCCTGTGACCGGGGAAGGGGGGGGGGCTGCCTCAGGTATGCACAGCCCAAAGCAAACTGGACTCTGCGCATCTCTGTCCGTTCTTCTCGGCCTGGGGGCAGTGCAAGCCAGCCGCTAAAGGAAGAGAAGGCTCTTGGAGATCCTCACTGACTCCATGGAAGAACGCGCCCACCCTACCAGGAACCACATTGCAGTTTCCTTCCACTGAACAGGTAGATTCAATCAGAAAATAAACAAGCTCAGAGGGAGGCTGCATTCCCCCCATGCTCAAACCTTAGTCCTAATTCACAGGTATACACACTCCACTGACTTCCTAAAGTGTTTTCTCTGAAAAGTTTGTGCGTGTGTGCGAATGCTAAAAGAAACTTTGGCGCAGCTGAACTAGAAATGTGTGCATACATGCACGCATATGAGACAGACAGAGAGAGAGAGAGAGAGACAGTAAAAAAAAATGTACTTTGAGGCACAAGGACACATGCCCTAGTTTTTCTTGGAGTGGAGGGACAGAGGGGAAGATGAATAGACCTGGCTAAATCATGTGGAAAGCACCTCTTAATTTCTGCTCCTTAATCTTCTTTCAGAAAAAAAATAATAAAACAGAAACATAATGTAAGCCCTAGATAATGAAAAATTATTCCTAATTAAACTCACCACTACCCCCAATTATCCTCCAAAAGCACAAGTCAGGTGAGATTTTTATTCATTTAATTCTGGGAAAAACAGCGGGCAGCAGGGAAGTAAAAAGACCAAGTATGAGATGGATGGACTCCATAGAAGAAGCCATAGGCGCGAGTCCCCAGGAGCTGAGCAGGGCTGCCGAGGACAGGACTGGGTGGACATCACCCGTTCATACGGTCACCAGGAATCAGAGCTGACTCAATGGGACATAATACACACACACCTAGAGACCTAGATTCAAGAAAAGACTCAATATAGTATGTCTGTAAAGTCATGATGAACTTTTGACCGGTCAAAAGTTCACCATGACTTTACGACACACTGTCTAGTTTTCAAATATCTGATTCTTCTGTTCAATGTTGGTCTAACAGAAAATTTACAATTTAATGATGCCACCAATTTAAACCTCATCAACTTAAACTTCCTGATCTGTAATCCAATGTCTACTCACTCTTGACTTCACATAAAACTTAAATCTCCCAATCCTCTCAGTCTTTGTTTATAAAATAACAAACAAACTCAGGTTATATATACCCAAACTACTACAGCAAGATCTCCTATCATCTTGATTGTTACAAAATAGCTCCCAATAAAGAGTCAGATATTATGGGGTGTCCCCAAGGAGATGCCCCCTGGGGCCCCACAAAAGTTACAACCAACCACACGCATCCTCGCGTATTTCCTCCCCAGGCCTGGCCCTCACTTGGCTGCAGCCCATGCCTTTCGAGTGGCTTTGCGTCCTCAAGGGTAACACCAATGTTCATGCTGAGGGTACTGCCCCATGTTTCAACCAAGGGCGTCTAGAACAATGCAGGTTAGAATCAACCTGGGAGAAAGAGCTCCTTCCTCACTCTGGGCCACCCTTGGTCACTTGGACCCACACAGCTACTCTCTATGCTCAGCCTGGTGCAGTTTCTCTTGAGTTGACCCTTCCATCTGGCTGTCACTCCTCCAGCAAACGGAATTCAAACCCAGGCAGAGGTCTGGACTAACAGCGACCACGTGCCATTCTCCACCACTTCATTCCAGGTCCATGGGCCCAAAGCAAACTTCCCGCCCAACTCCCGTTCCCACAGGAAGCACTCAGACACTGGGGGAGGGTAGGCGCGGGAGTGATTTCTGTGCTTGTCACAGACTCTGGACCCAGGTCAGCCAAGGAGCTACAGACCCCACAATAAGAGCAAAGATAGAACAAAGCATAATCCCCTCTACTGGAAACCAATATTGTACTAAGTAATGATCTGATTAGCAAAAAAAGAAGGCGGGCGGGGGTGGGGCATGGATATAAACAAAATGAAAATTTTAACAAGAAAATATTCAGTTTTATGTCACCAGGAAATTAAAACAAACTCGTTAAGACTTCCAATATTTTTATTTATGGGTGTAAGGCCAGTGGCCAAGGCCACCATCAGAGCCGCCTGACCCATGCAGGTTCACATTAGATTCGGACAGTTGGTAATGAAACAACGGAGCCAAGAACTGGTGAGCCATCAGCTTTAATTCTAGCTTGCACCCGGCGGGCAAGCAAAAACACACACTGGGCTCCAAAACCCACTCATTCAGTGCTTACAAAGCTACTGACTTATCCGAGTTTCCTAGAATCAAAGCTTTCTAGCTCACCAGACTTATTCACCTCTGTTCCCCATCTCCTTCTCCAGCACAAACTCTGCATAAACTGGCTTCTCCCTCAGCACCCCACCATCTTGGCTGCTTCTCCTGGCCTTCACGTAGCCTTAATCTGCTCTCCTCTCTAATGCTAACCTCAGGAACCAAGTGAGCAAGCTCCGGGTCTGCCCCACTTTATAGTGTAGAAATCCCAACCTTTAATCCAATCTACAAACAAGGAAGTCTCTGATACAAAGTCACTTATCTGAGGCATACTGGGAGGATTCCTCATGAGAGTGCACCACCCTACATCATCCAATCAGTCAAGGGTGTGGGGGAAAGCTCACTCTTAAAACTTGCACGTGGGCAGCACCATCTTTAACAAAATGAGCATAATATATTTTATCTGCCCAACAATGGGCTTTATCCAAAATATAAAAATAATAATGGCACCTAACATTTATGGAATACGGTAACTCTCAGGCACTGATTTGTTTACCTAATGCAGGAACTCATTTCATTTGCACAGCAGCCCTGTGATAAAGCACTGTGGTCATCCCCAGCTCAGAGAGGGGGAATGGAGGTCCAGAGAAGTTAGGTCACTGGGTCAGAGGTCACACAGGCAGCTTGGATACGAAACCCAGCCCTGGGAACCTCTCACATGGCTTCTTTCAATCGGAGTAGGATCAGACACTCTCTGCCCTTACCCGGAGGCCTGAGCAAAGGTTTCCGGAAGGCAGGGCTTTAAGACTGCTCTGCTTCTCCATGTGGGATCTTTGCAGGAGACTGTACAACCACAGGAGGAAAACAGAACAAGCCCTACACTCTGCACACTGACGCTGGGGACATAAAGAATCCGAAAGGTCTCTCATGGTACGGTTATCTAAACAGGGCCAGCCCTACAGGGGCAGCTCACACTCTGCTGGGGAGACCAGGACTAGCCCTCACTCTATACTTCTGAGTTAGTCTCCTCCTGGGTGAGAATAAATGAGTTGAAGCCACAGGAAGTGGAATCTAACGACTCCTCTCTTCGTTCAAAAAACCCTCCTACTTGACCTAAGTCATGGAGAGCCCTTACCCTCAGGGGCTCTTGTGAAAGAGCAGCACCAGGCCCTCTCAGCCCTCTTCCCCACCAAGCCTAATTCCCCAATCACCTTGCTGATCCTCCCTGTGGTCTCCACTCTCTAACATAGTCACAGAAAGCTCCCCTGGCCCTGAAGAAAGGGCCCCCTTGGAAAGGGGCAGGTGTCGCTATGACTAAGGGAGTCAGAGTCCTCCTGGCTAGCATTTATTTCCTCACAAATACTTCTTAGCAGGAAAGAGGGACCAAGCAAAGCTTACCACTGGGAGGTGCTGGCTGGCGCACAACAGCAACGCATGGATAGGTCCTGAAAACTGGGCTTGGGGGCGCTAACTGGGGCGGGAAAGGGCCGCCCGCAGCTCTGCTGGGGCACAGTCAAAGGGGAGAGCTGAGCAGTGGCTGACAATGCAGGTTAAATACACAGTGTACGCTATGCTATTTCTCCTTGTCATAAAGATGAGATTTCACTTTATGCTTAATTGTGGTCATTGTAGACATGTAATATATTAACTATGAGATTCCACGGGTTTTATTCAATGAATTCTTTATAACGTTTAAGGTAACAGTATTCTCTGTGTCACCCCAAATTAATACCGCAGTATAAAGTATTGTCGTTTTGCTGGAATTTGGCAATTATCGCATGACTGGAGAAATTCACACAGTTTCATTTTTCCAGGAGGAGTCATCCCTCTCGTCAGATGTTCGAAGGGATTCGCAAGGCGAGGAAGAGAAGCAACACTGCCCATTGTCACGTCTGAGAAGTAGAACTAAGAACCGAGAGCAAGGACTAGGCACGTGTTTAAGAGTCTGATGTATACTTTAACATTGCCTTTTTGAAACATTTTGCCAATTTTTATTCCCTATAGCTACTTAGGAGACTCCTTCCACATACCAGACATTTTCAACAGCCACGGTCATCCTTTTTAACCTCTTCCACGAGTCGACAGATGAAATGTTGTTGCCCTATTATTTATTTAATTTTTTTTTTGGTTGCTAGCAGGATCGTTTCATACACTGAGTAGAAATCTTGCTTTCTTCCCTGGAAAATGACCTGGTGAATTACTCTGCCCCTTTTTTTGTGTCGGCAGAAGGCTGTCTGTCTCCTTTCCCCTATCTGTATCTCACTTTGGTTTACATCGCACTCCATTAACCAATATGTCCAGAAGAAAGAGAGCTGAGACAAGCGATAATGGCCATCTTGGTCGGCAGCCTGAGCTTATTTGAAATGCAGGACAATGGCAGAATATCAGAAACACACCCGTGAGCATGCATAAACGGCCAAATGCATTTCAGCAACGTCTGTGCTACCTAGAGACTGATGATCAGTAGCCCAGATAATGGATAACCAGGAGCTTAGGATATAAGAGACGTGTTTTCATTTCTTTGCCGAGTTTAACATCTCAGAAACCCTGAGATTAATTCTCCAGCACTCAGAAGATTATTTAAAGAAAACTTTCTGACTGTATTCATGCTGTTTTAAAATTCAACCAGAGAGGGAAACCAGAAAAAGTCATCTGTAACTCTGGGAATAATTTGCTACATTAGAGTCATATTAAACAGCCTTTCCTCAGAAGCACCTGATTCTCTAACAATCAACTTAATCACTATTTTAACAAAAATTTATATACTGAGATCTATACATATATATATATATATATGCACACACACACACACACACACATATATATATATGCACACACACACACACATATATATATGCACACACACACACACACACACATATATATATATACATATATATGCACACATTTGTGTATAACTAACCTTGTGCAGTCAAAACTCTATAAATACTGACTATGGAAGAGCAAAAATATGCAAGAATGCCAAGGCAACAAATCATCTGGTTCCAGAACTTCTCCCAAATGATAGCTCTGATTGTTTAGATTATCTTTTTGTGAATCTCAACAGGAGTGCATTTCCAGAAGCTTTATAGGACACTGAAATGTAGCCAACCCTGCAAAAGGCACAGCAGCCGTGTGTGTGAAGTCCCCCGTTAGAGCACACAGCCTCTAGCTTCCCGTCTGCTTCACCTGCTATGACACAACAGGAGGGCCGGAGCGACGAGAGCCTGGGAGCCCCTCTAGCTGTCCAATGTCCAGCCTCTCCCACAGAGCGCTTCCGGCTGTCACCACAATTCCTGGGCACCTCTGGGTCTCTGGTGAGTCCCACATAGTGACTATTTCCAGTGCAGACCCTCATTCCTTCTCCCTACTGCATGGGGAAATAAAATCAAACGGTAGAATTTCATTAAAAAAAAGAAATTTTATCCATTTAAACAGATAAATATGCAAAATACCACAGCCTCTGGATACTAAGATACCTGAAGCCTTATCGTTATATCTGAAACATGGGCTTTATAGCAAGTAGCTGGGCTCATTAACTGATCCATGGTCGTGAGAACATTACTGAGTCCTGGCTTTCTCTTCGACGACATGAGGAGTCCATCAATAAATGTTCAAGCATCTACTCTCTGGTAGACTCTGAGAATGGAGCAGTGGGGGAAAAAAAAAATAAAAAGAAAGATGCCTCCAGTCCATTATATAATAAAAGCATAAATAACTATGGTACAGGACTGTCACAGGAAGAACAGTCAATGAGATGGAGTGAATAAAAGCCCAGCATACTGCCAAGTCTCAAAAAAACAACCAAGATGGAGGCAGTTGTTATATTTTTTACAAACTGACGTGGCCCAGCCTGCTTGTCCATTGGAATTCTTCTTCCCCAGGTCCCAGACCCTCCTTCTCTCTGCCTTGTACCATTTGGTAGGTAGCACTTTCCTCCAGTAATGCTGGCCTAAATCCTCCCTGTCCTGCCTGCGGCAGACCTAGACTAAGTAGCTTTGTAGCTGGAATGCCCGCCTGTCACGTTAGGAGCACCCTTCCCCGGAGGACAGAGACATATGAGCTGAGTCCCCCAAAGGCCTGCAATCTTGCTGGCCCAGGACCCACTGCGGGTCACCTCTGGAGGGCCCTGGTTAGTTTCTGCCCTCCGCTTCCTATCTCCAAAAGATAATTTTGCTGAAGATTGTGATGCTAAATATTCAGTAATAGGAATAAACACAACGGGGAAATAAACAGAATATACACAGACGTGAGGAAGTGAGTGCTCCTGTCCCAGCCTTCTTGTCAAAGAACTTTTAGACATTTTTATAATAAGCTGGATATGGAGGGCAGAGTTCCAGTTAAGCTTTCTATTGTAAAGAGAGTTCTACTTGATCCAGTATATTTAGCAATATGATTCCACAGAAAGTTCGTGCTCCTCTCAAGAGCTAATTAACCATTTCTACTTGCGACCAAGGCCCTTCCCTACGTAACTGCTGTTGTAGATTGAGTTTGGCTTTGAAAGCCTCTTCTTCAGCAAATGGAGATCAATGCAGCACTTGCTGCTTCAAAGACACATTTGTGTGTTGGGCCATTTCCCCCTCCAGAAGCCCTTAAACATGAAATACATTTCCTTGGCTATTCCTTGTCTAATTTGACCTGTGGGAAGTGTTCATTTCAAGCAGGCAGAAAAAATATTGGCCTGAAAACTACCCGGAGGCTAGCCGGCATCTAGTTGACATGAGGGAGAAAGGTATTCAATAATAATTCCAGCTGCCAGTGCCACGTGAATATTGATAGTGAACTTAAGAATGAGTAGCCACAGAACTTTATTTTAAGCCATCTGAAAAGTTTCCTCTATGGTGGGTAATGTATTCAATGACAGGGTCTAATATTTAAGCACATCTTTGTCTCAAACACTTTTTTATCCTTTTATGTGTATGCCCAATAAAATTGTTGTGAAAACTGTGTATTAACAAGTAAATGACTTTAAGTGATATTTTATCTAACTATGATAAAAATTAATAAAAGCCTGTACAATATAAAGCCTAATAAAACATTTATTAATAAACATAAATATAATATCACCCCTTCTAGGTCGAATACAGATTTCTACCAATTAATACGTCTTAGGCATACAAATGTATATGAATGTGTAATATGCATGTGCCATATTTTAGTTCAGATTATATTCTCTTTGTCTTGACTAGACATATGTCATAAAACTGAGATTCTTGTCTGAGTTTTTGTTATCTATCAGGGGATAACAGTTTAATTTGAACACCATCAAACAGGATTTTCAAAAACTGTAAATTCAGTTTTTGAACTGTAAACTCAGTTTTGTAAACTATAAATATATTATACTTATTAGAGAATGAAAAATAAGCATTTGTTTATTCAAACATTTTCAGAGCATCTAAAATATGCTAGAAGCTGTTGTAGAAATATGAAGACACGAGAGAATAAAAAACCAAAAATCTCTACCTTTGGATAGACAGATGATAGATGATAGATAGATAGATAGATAGATAGATAGATAGATAGATAGATAGATAGATAGATAAGAGAGAGAAGCATCAACTCCTTGTTTCCAGTTGTGTATCCAGTGATTGCTTCTCATATATGGCTTGAGTGGGGCTCAAACCGGTGACCTCTGGCTCAAACCGGTCACCTCGGGATCAAGGAACTGGGGACCTTGGGCTCAAGCAGGCTAGTTTGGGCACAAGCTGATGACCCTGGGACTGAACTAGTGACCCCAGGGTCAAGTCAGAGACCACGAGTCTTGAACTGGTGACCTTAGCACTTCAGGCGGATGCTCTACCCACTGTGCCACCACCAGTCAGACACTGCTTTCTCAAAGGAAGAGAAAAACTGTAGCTTTTCATTTTCTGTGACCAAACTAGAATGGGTGGCACCTGCCATTTCCAGAGCTGCAGCAGCCTGAAGGCAGGTCTCCCACAGTGAGTCCAGACACTAAAAACTCAGGTCCACCATCTCTTCCTGCATGCAGTCCAGATCTCTTCATTTTGGACCAAACTTAACTTTTTACCTTACAAATTGGACTATCACTTTTGGACATAATATAAAATGCAATTTTTTTGGCTTACAGTTGCCTTGGGCAGTTGCTCTGAAGGGGCTTAACAATGAAATGCCAAGTGACTTCTCCCAAGAAATACAATTTTTCTAAGGTGAAATGGGTAGTTAAATCCAAGCAAAAAGTCAGGGCAGAACCATGACCAAGATTTCAGGATCTCCTAGGGGAAGTTTTAAGGATTAAGATTCCGAAAAAGCCCTGAATCTAAGAACAACTTTAAG
Source organism: Rhynchonycteris naso (assembly GCA_037038555.1). Classification (NCBI taxonomy): domain Eukaryota; kingdom Metazoa; phylum Chordata; class Mammalia; order Chiroptera; family Emballonuridae; genus Rhynchonycteris; species Rhynchonycteris naso. The sequence goes on along the minus strand of CM072997.1, from coordinate 8,921,931 downwards.
AAATGGAAAATTTCTCCATCTCTATTCATGTATTCAGTTCTTGTTTTACTCGTACAAATGAATGGTATCCAAGGATGGGGTACTAACAGACCGCTTCGTATATAACTCATGGTTTTATTTGCTCATGATGCTGCCAGGCAGGGCTGGGTGCAATCAGTAAAAGAAAAGAGTTTGAAATCAGGTTGGAATCGACAGACATGAAGGAACAAGACAAGACAGCAGGTGGCTGAGTGAGGGTTGCTCAGTATAGCCTGTACCCCAACAGGAGGTCCGGAAAGACAAACTCTAACAAGGTTGAGAGATGGCCTTGGACAGGGGGTTGAACAGGTAGGTCACAAAGGAGAGATTCCACGTGATGCGTGACTGAGAAATGACACCAGTGGAGAGCGCTGTTGTTTTGGAGAAAAGTGGCATGTCATGATGGATGTGTAAAAGATGACTAAGAACTGGATGAGCAGGAAGGATTCAGGCCAGATGGCTCAGTGACAGGAAGCGAAGGAAAATTTGGTGGAGGCGAATGAAATGATATGAACGGTATCTGAGGACATTTAATACGTCGAGGAGGTCAAAGCCAACCACCCTGGGACCAGGCAGTCCTAGAGGGAAATGCTGTGTCTCAATGGAAACTGCATTTTCTAGACTCTAGAAAACAGCACTCTGAGTTATCAGATTCTGGTTTTATGAAAAATACCTCACAATTCTATAAGAAAGTGATAGCCATGCAAAATAATTCTTGCATAACGATGTGTAAATTCTGTCCTGTCCAGAAGTGGTTAAGTGACTTCACGTGCCCCCTTCCACCCCATCCCGGCAAGGGAAACAACCTTCTTCCCTGTGCACAATCATTTCATCAGGCCTGACCTACCAGTAAGGCCATTTTTCGGATTCTCTTTTGAACTGGCCAGGACATCTGTCTGGTTCCCACAGTGATTCATGGGTAGAACAAAATCTGAAGACATGTTTGTTTTATGTCTGAATGGAAGTCGAGATTTTGCCTTTTGTGGAAATTTCTACGGGAGGATAAAGTCACAGCACAGTCCTGGGGACTGTGACAGAGGTCAGTGTCACTGCAAATGAAGAGAAGGGAAGAAATCGGACTCTTTGAAGAAAATAGACCAAACATGGTGACTGAATGGGTACCGTGAGTAATTCTCAACTCATCATTATCGTCTTCTCTGTTAATCATTCATGATGGGTGCTGTGTTCACAAAATCTATACATCTTCAATGATCTGAGAACCCGCAGAGATGCCCGATGTGCAGAGAGAGGCAGAGCTGCTCGAGGTCTTGAGCTTCCTGGCAGGGGTCCTTCCCAGCTCTGCCCAGCTCCCCTCACCCTCCCGGGCTCCTCAGAAGCAGCAGACCTCTTAAGACTGATGTCAAACACCAGTCTCCACCTGGGGCTTAGTTCTCTGCTTCAACCTACCCCGAGGAAGAAGAGTGTAAGAGAAATAAGGGAAACAGAACATGTCTCACAGGTTTTCCTTGTGTCCTGCTTAGCCAAAATTGAAAAGAGGGAATTAAAATCTAAGCGGAGGAGAAAATATTGTGAGGAAAAAGATAAAAGGTAGAGTTGTCTCAGGTATGTCCTCATTTGATTAATCTGTAGGTGAACACTTGGAAATTGACTTGGACCAAAAACTATGATTTCTCTTGATCATAGAGTCAAGTTAAAAGAAAAGCCAAATACTGGTACCTTTTCGGTTTACATATATATATATAAATTTTTTAAACAAAAAACATACAGCATGTCATGAATTGAAGACCACATTTTGCTCATATCTAAACAAACAAACTAACCAATGTTATCTACCAATTTTTTTCTAAAAGTCAGGAAGAGGTCTGAGAATAGAGCCACAGATGCTGAATTTGAACTTTCAAAAGCACACAAACATTTCAATAATGATAACTCATTTGTAGCACTATAAAAGTTTGCAAAGTATTTCTACATATGGTATGACACTCAAATCTATTTTTGTTAGCTGAGGTTCCCATTTCACAGACAAGCAGGTTGAGGCTGAGAGCTTGCATGGCTTGCCCACGTGGACAGAACTCATTGGTAAGAACCCGAATTGAAATTCAGAAAAACCTCAAATTCCAGTGATCTCTTGAATAACCAGAAAAGGCAGGTTACCCGTGTACTGTCCATAACTTTGAGTGGTAGGGCATTTCCACTCACAGAGGCTGTTTCTTCTTCTCAAATGAAATCTCAGTGGCTGCTGTCAGGAATTCTTTGCAAACCTCCTGAATTCAGTTTAGCCAAAGAATGCTGTAAGAATATGAACGTGACAGAGAAGGAGCAGCCAGGGGAACACTGATTAATTCATGGTCCTAGCTAATTTGCCAGGCATGTCGACAATATTGCTGCATAACCAGCCGCCACGTTTACGGTGGTTTATTATGCAGCAATATTGTGGCCACAGATAACTGACAAACTGTCTTTGGTTAAAGCACACTACCTACCAGCCTCCTACCTCTGGCCATACCTCTCTGGGAACAAAGAATAGTGTGGATGATTAACTGGTCTCTCTTTAGGAAACTGGACTCTGAAGTGTTTAAATGTAGCACATGGATAAGGCCTTAGAATAATATAATATAAATGAATATTTAAAAAAATAAAATAAAAATCTATCCCAGTCTACAACCCAGAATCAAAGTAATTCTTTTCATTGGATGTTTTTCCCCCTTTCCTAATGAAATCAACATGCAATCTGATAGTCGAAAGGTGCGTACATGCCTCTTGCTAAAATCAATTCCCATGGTAATAAATTGCATTGCCAGCATGATTAAAACGAATTCACATCAATGTCCCTAGTGGTTAATCCTCTCATTACTCTAATATCAGAGACCCTTATTTCTTAGATATTCTTCACCTGCAGGGGACAAAGAAGAGGTAGAACTGCCTGCTCCCTTCCTGACAAAGGAGGAGCTGTTCCTTCCTTTATAGGAGGAAGAGGCAAAATTGTATTCAGCTGAAGGATTGTTGGCTTTCCTGGACACAGTGCTTTTCCATGATTTTTTTTCTTCTTCTTTTTTCAAGTGAGAGGAGGGGAGACAGAGAGACAGACTCCCACATGCACTCCAACCAGGATCCACTTGGCAACCCCCGTCTGGGTCCCATGCTCTGCCCATCTGGGGCCATGCTTGCAACTGAGCTATTTTTAGCACCTGAGGCAAAGGTTCAACAGAGCCATCCTCAGTGCCCCGGGGCCAGTGCACTAGAACCAATTGAGCCATGGCTGTGGGAGGAAAAGAGAGAAATGGAGAAAAGGTAGAAGGGGAGGCAGGAAAAGTAGATGAGTACTTCTCCTGTGTGCCCTGACTGGGAATTGAACCCAGGACATACACATGCCGGGCCAATGCTCTACCACTGAGCAAACTGGCCAGGGACATTTATTTTTTCCTAAATAAAATGTTATATACACAACTGTAACATAACAGACAGAAATGATTAATTCTCCTGACCTCACGATGTGCCAAATACCACTGTGGCAACACCAGAAGCAAACAAACACAAATAAACCAGAAGAGCTCAAAAGTTAACAGAAACACTCATTTCTCATCTGCCTGGTGCAGGGCCCTCCCTCTTGCAAACAAGCTGCTGCTTTTTGCTTCATCAAGATAAAGCAAAACATCCAAAACAGAATTAAACCTGATGAGAAAATGCCCAACACCTCGATAGCTAAAATTATCTATGAAAAAAAAAAATCAGAATTTAGCAAGAACTCTCACCCATGAATGAGTCTGGCTAAAATGGTATCGCAGATTCTGTTAGCTGGTAGAATTGGTCAGCCTTAAGAACTTTCTATCAGCCTTTAATTTAATGTTTTAGAGAGCAGTTGCAAAGACACACAGAGAATAATGCCCATCTCAAAATTATCATTGCGTAGGGAATGATCACAGCCTTTTCTAGTACATTCTTAAGAGCTGAGATATTCTAAATTAGTATTCGAAATGCACTAGAAATAGAACGGTGATAATTTGCTGACCTAAATGTTTACCAAAGAATTAAAAGGCAATTAGAAATGCAAATCCTTTCTCCCTCCCAAGGCAGATACAGCTAGCAAGGTCAACTAATGCCTTGGTGAATGGCTATGTGTCCCCTCGGTACTGAGTTGCCAGAATAAATACAGTCCCCACGGGCTTATAAGCAAGGGCTGCTTCTCTGTGTGGATGCCTGAATGCTAGAGATCAATTTTCCAATCCTCTCCATTACAGCATCCCGGGATGAATACACAATAGATTATTGTTGAATGTTTCCTTCAGAGATCAACCAAAACCCATCCAGCATCTTTACCCACTGCCTTTAAAGTGTTGTGTTTCTTTAGTGGAAAATGCCACATTCTGAAGAGAAGAAAAACTAAATAAGTTCACAGCAGAACCTCTCCCAGGCTCGCTGTTTACCTGGTTTGGTTTCTGGCAGTAGCTGGTAGTTCTCCAGCCAAGAGGTCCTATCATTATTAATTACAATCAGGAGAATGCTAGTGTGGAGGAAGCATTCTCTTCCGGTTCAATGAATATTTGAATGTATGGACTATGCATGCCAGGACGATGCCCATCAGACAGGCGCTCCTGCTGACATACATTCCAGAATCTCTAGGTCAGTGGTTGGCAAAGCGCAGCTCATGAGCCCCATGCGGCTCTTTGGCCCCTTGAGTGTGGCTCTTCCACAAAATACCACGTGCGGGCGCTACCTCGATAAGGAATGTACCTACCTATATAAATGCAAATCGTTTTTGGCTCTCAAAAGAAATTTCAGTGGTTGTACTGTTGGTATTTGGCACTGCGAACTAATGAGTTTGCGGACCGCTGCTCTAGGTGGTTCTCCCACGCGCATATTGTAGAACCACGCTGCTTTGCCAGACACGTGTCTTCTTTAGACCTGAGAGTCATCGCACATACAAACACGCTTGATAGGAATGCCTACTCAAAAGATGTGCCTTTGATCCTATTCATTAATTAAATTGAGAGTAAGTTTAAGATGGGGGGAGGGGAGTTCAACGAGGGGGGAGACTAAACCTGTTTCTCCCACCATTGATGGGCTCATGTCCGTAAGATGAATCTGTCAACCATGAAATATGCTACAAAGAAAGAAAGCTCCATTCCCCCTGCTTCAAAAATCCATGAACAGTGATACAGTAAAAAAACAAAAACAAACAAAAAAGCCCAAGGTGATATTTTTTAAAGTATTCACCTTCAGAGACAATACATGTGAAATGACTCGTAGGTTAATAACACTAATGTCTTCCTTCAGTGTCAATAGAATATTTTAAATATAAATAGAATTATTTCAAGATTCCTTGGTTCAAAACAAAAGAAAGCTAACTTAGAGCCAAGTTATTCCCCTTGTTGAGGCTAACCTGTGCATTTTCTATAGGAGAAGAAGCTAAGAAAGAAATGGGTGGGAAATGAGGAAAGGAAGAAGAAACCGAACAGAACTGAGGAAAATGGTGGGGCCTTGTGTATGTGGTTGTGTGTTTGGTTAAGTTGGTTGAAGTTACATATTAGCTTTTAAATTAAAATGAGAACATTTAAGAAAGAACTGGTAAATTACATCACACAGTGACTTGAATTCATATAATAACTTCTAGAATATCTTGAGCAATGTGAACTGTATTTCTTAGCTCTTACTCATTAGGACACATAAAGCTAACATTTATTGAATACTTACTTTGTTCTAGGAACCAGGTTAAATATTTTCCCATTTGAGCACACATGTAAATTTCAGGACCATTATCACCTCCACTTAACAAAGAATAAAAATGAGTCTCAGACACCCTGATTGATTTATCTAGCCCCATAGTCCAAAGGATATCACTAGGGCTTGACCCAAGCACTTTCTGAATCTAATTTCAGTGTGCTTTGTATCCAACCAGGCTAAAGGACTTAAAAACTGATCACTAAATCAAATCAAATGGTCCTTCCTCTTTACCAAGTTTACCATATAAGTGCCAGGAAGCCTTTACTTCGTGTGGGGATTCTAGCACATACAATTTGATAAACCAACTGCAAAATCGGTTGGACAATACTTTAGTCTCACTGTGTAACAGCCCCAAAGTAAAACTGCCTTCATTCAACAGATACTTACGGAGTGAATACTAAGCACTAGGGATTTGCTCCAATGCTAGGAACATAACAGGAGAAAGAGTCCCTGGTTTCACGAAGCTGACAGTTCATGATGCAGACACACAAACATACACTTACAATTAGTATGTTAGGTGCTGTGTTCTGGGAAACACTGGGCGCCACAAGCAGGCATCCCAGAGAAAGAGATCCAAGGTGAGACCTAAAGACCTGAAAGGGTGAGAGGAAATGTTGAGGCTGGAGAAGAAATCCAAGTGCAGATGACATGAAGAAGTTTGTGATCTATCCTGAGCTCAGCGGTGCAGCCACTCAGGAGTTCAAGCAGGCAAAGAGCATTCACAGTCCTTTTTATTTTAAACTATCCTTTTAATTGCAATGAGGTAAAAGGATGGGGAGATTGGCAGCAGGCAGGCAAGGTGAGAAGCGACTGCAGCAGTTAGAGGGGAAGAGAGAGGTGATACAATTAGGGAAGTGAGGATGAGACGTCAGTGAAAAGTAAAACCAAGCTGATTCACGATTGAGTCTATGTTATTGATCATGGGGGTGAAGACATAGGGTGAGATGTCCTCTAGGACACCTGACTGAGTGGGAGGCACTACTGTTCATGTGGGCAGGTAGCGAGATAATGCTGGGGAAAGAGAGCCAAGGGTGCCGGATGTCATATTTATTACAACTGGGGCAGCCTGCTTCCTTAAGAAGCTTCAACACTCCAGTTAGCTTTGCTAGAAGGCTAAAATATTCACAGGCTCAACTATACATTTTAGGAATCCACTGTGCCTTCAGAGTCCCCTGTGCCTCAGTCCTGGGACTCAGGTTTAGGAGAAAGCTCTTTAAGGCATTACAGCTCCAGGTGCTGGAGGATGGTGCTTCTGTGCTTCCACTTCAAGGCATGCACAGCAGAAGCCAGAACGGCAGCCATAAAGTCTTGTCAGTCTAACCTAGAAGAAGGATCTGATTGGCTGGTGAGAGCAACCAACACAAGTCCATGGAATTCTAAAGAAACTGAACGGTTGCTTAGCTTGAAGGAAAGCCAGTCCTTCCCAGCCTACAAATATAAACACGGACTTAACAGAGGTCCAGCTCTTTATGCCCTTCTCTCTGCCTTCCTGCTCAGAGTAACATGGTAGCCACGTTTGCAGCCATGCTCAGCGGCCCACCCGTGGATGAACTCCCCAGTCCAGGCTTTGAGCAGCGCCTGGACTGGACTGAGCTTTGCGATGGGCTAAGCCACGGTGCAGAATATCTGGACTTCGGTTTTTATACTGGGCTTAATGAAGACTAGACTGGACTTCTTCCTTGTCGAAACAGGAGGAAGTGGAACACTGAATACCTGTGAACAATCTGCCATGTCAACACCAAATAAATCTTACGGCAGAAGCCTGAGCTTCTCTAAATGCAAGTTGTTGGCAGTTCCTTCCTCTCAACAGCACAACTGAACCGTATCAGGACCAGGATCAAAACCGGTACCACTCACAAAGGAAAGAACAACTTAGGAAGAGAAATAATGGATTCCGTCTGGGACCGGCTGACTTTCTGCAATTCACAGATGATTGGGACTGAGAACAGAGCGGTGGTCTGGGCTGCGCATACATGAGTATGCTTTACAAGAACTTCTTCTGAATGGCAGTAAGCTGCACTCTCTTTTAACTTCCTCACCACACGCTTAATTGTCTCAGGATTAGTCCTTTAAATATGTAAATTCTCGTGTTTGACAATGAAAAGTTGTCACATTGTGAGGATGGGAGGGATTCTTACTTTTGGTGTTTTTAAACAGCCATGCTGCAACTCTCCACTACCTTCAATGCCCAAAGTTACTTTGACGGTTGCCATTCTCTCTCTGATGAAGAGAAATATTAGAAAGTCCGAGGACATAATCACACCAGAACCTTCTATACTGATCTTCTAGTCTTGGATTAAAAACATAAGTAAACAGAAATACAGCCTACTTGACTCAGGTGCTGGTTACAAAGAGAACCCATAGAATGATGTAGACTGTATAAAGCCAGCATATTGGAAAATATGTAGGAGTCAGGAGATACTAAGGCAACTTGGTATAGGGAACAGATGGTGGCTATGAAAACTGTAGAATGCAATGAGCCTGGAGTAGCCTTTCAAGTGAGCCAGGCTCTAGGGAGCCAGAACCAGATGCCAATCGCTGGCCCCATATTGACAGTTTGCTTTGTGACTTGAACAGCTTGCACCACACCGATGCACAGCACATTCCTCAGGGTGCTCAGCAAGAAGGACCTTGGCTGGGTGGTAATGACCTGCACCTATCAGAAACTGGTTTCCATTCAAACTACTCATCTGAGTGCCCTGCGGGGAACCTTCTTTTGACTGCCAGCGAGAATTCAGGATTCTAGAATTCCCTTCCCATGACAAATAACATTAAGTTTTGGAACAGTCTTTTTAGATGAGCCAGTAAACAAACTCCTTCTTCCAAAGTAGAGTAGCTATGACATACACAACAGGTAATGTTGGTGACTCTTTCTCACTTTTGCGACCAATTAGATCTTACACCAAGATTCCACAAAAAGTAGAAATGGTTGGCTTTGTTGTGTGCTCATGGTATCTGCCCACATAAGGCCTATGAACTCCACATGTGCTACAGTTTCTTTAAATCCTTCCCCATTTTACACTCCCAGCCAAGTAAAACACACATACACACGTGTAATGCATACACACACACACACACAGGCATGGCAAGTTTTAAATTAAAAGAATGAAAACCAGAAGGAGACCTTTTCCAGGTTTACTGAGGTCATAATATCCTCTTGAGAAATTATTCTTTTCCTTATATTTCTTTCAAAACTAAAGCTACAAATGGACCTTTTGTGATTTAAAAAAAAAAAACAGCAAAAGTTTAAATCAGAGACTTGCACAAAGGCACTGACCTGGATGTTAAATTCAGCACTATTAGCGCGACCTTCGTGACCACTTCATATCATAGTCTCTTCCAGCGCAGTCCAAGAATTCTGCTGCAGTGGTCACATGAATTCTCTAGGAGTTGATGAAAGTCATTTGTATGCTTGACAGTAAGCTATTAATGTAAGTACAGGCCCCAACTAAAATATTTCATGAGTACAGAAACAGCATAATTTGCATTTTTTCATGTAACCCAGGAAAATCCACATGATTTGCAAACTTACTACCTCTAACTCCATTACAGCCAAAGAGAAAAAACATATGAAACTATGTTTTAAGCCACACACACACAAACACACCAAGAAAAAAACACACATCATAAATAAATTATCGAAATGAGCACAATAGGAGCCGGCACGTGGTAGAATCCAAGATTCTATCCATTCATTCATGTATCGAATACCTGAATACACCCACACTCGCTAGATGATGAAAGCACACCTAGCCTCTCTGCCTTCAGAGACCCTGTGATCTCTCAGGGAGACGAGGTGAATTCCAGTTCTCTCTGCCCAGTGGCAGGTGGCAGGGGAAGTGTTTCAGCGGGACGGGAGAGGTCGAAGGAAGTCACTCAGAGGGGGCACACCTAACCTGAAATAGGAAAGATACACAGGAGCTAACCAGGGATTTAGAGCAGTCACTTCTTGAAAACCATTCTTATTTTTCTATATAGAAGAATATTCTACAACACAGGCAAAATACAAGTGGCTTTGGTATCCTGTCTACAGTCAGAGGTGCTGTGACTGCTTCCTCATGCTAAGTCCTTTTTACAAAGTGTAATAACACTTCAAGCATACTCAGAATCTCCCGTTCCTGGCCCTTTGGTCCTTCAGAGATAGAAATTAGAAAGAGAGCAAGTTTCTATCTGAAGGGCTACATGTACACTGAGAACTCCTTTCTGAATATTAAGCAATAATCCCTTCTCCCATTAAGTCATCAGATGGCTAAAGTTCTATCACAGCCACACTGTGGGAATAGCGTAATCTTACTAGCAAGTGCGGTTTGCCTGGCCCGCCCCTATTAGGCCCATTAACACGCACAAACCTCTCTGTAGGTGTTCCTCTAACTCCACAGGATCTGATTATGAAGGACAAATGATGGCCCATTATAGGAAGCCCCCCCCCCTTGTATTTCTAAACATCATTTCTCAATGAACACAAACATTTTCCACAACTTCCTCTTTGCAAAAGTAACTTAATTTCTTTAATGCCCATAACATTGAAATGTTTTACTTGATATTCTCAAATGGTCAGGGTCACTCTGGATAGCTTGGGACTCCCATGGCATCGTATGCAAATCTATACAGCTAAAGGCTACATTATTCTCTTGTCAGCAGAATGTGCATTTTCAAAGGCACAACCAGACTGAGTACAATACCACACTAGGCACATCAAGGAAGGAAATAAGGCAGCTCTATTTCATTATGAATCAGACATATTTTCTATACTTTTTAAAAGTTCATAAAATGGTAACAGGCTATGAGAAAACAATACATAAGTGGAAATGGGAGTCTAAAAAAGTCTTACACGTTTTGAAAGCACTCCAATACTTTTAGACGCTCCATATTTTTCCCAGAAATAAATTGCTATTACTATTTTAACTTTAATATCCGGATGTCTACTAACTTTGCACAGACCCGTAATTGTGGGCTCCAATCTAGCGATGGACGTTCAGGTTCATGGTCATTCTAGCTGGGGACTTCCTTTGAAGTGGCCGCATGGAACACACGGATTCGCATGAAGTTGGCAGCTGCCCTTCCGCTGTTTCCAAGCTAACGCCCTCACCAAACTTAATGTCGGCTTTACACACACCTCCTGCCCAGAGACAGGCAGGGAAATCGGGTGGGAAAGATCATGACAGCGTGTAAAAAGATGTGCTGGGAAAATAAAGTGTTTCTAAAAGGTATCAGATTGCCTTCAAAATTGGAATCCAAGCGTAAAAGCTCTCTCCACCATCACAGCGCCGTAACAGGCCCACAGTGAGTACCAGCTCAGCAAGGTACTCACCCCCCAGGACAAAGCCTAAAATGAGGTGATCTCCACAAATTAGGGGGGGCGCTGCCTTCTTTATGCTGGCATTTGACTAAAGAACTATTGGAGGCTTAAAAGACAACTTATTACGAAAACTAAGTTTAGCAGAAAAGGGGAGGACTAGATTGTAGATTCATGCACAGCCCTCCTCGGTAATGCTGGACTTTGGAGTAAGCATGTCTCCTCACAACATCAACACTCTCCTGCCTTGGACAGAGCTACCACCGTCCCTATGGAAGGCAGAGGACCTGCCCTGTCCGAATGTGTCAATATCCAGTAGGAAGTGCAGACACCATGGAGCACAAGAGAACAAGAACCCCACCTCTTAAAGACATCAACAAACACTATGGCAGATGCAAACAATTCTGCTGGGTTCAAGCAAAATGCAAGTTAGCATTACTTGCCCCAAGTTGGTGAACAGATTTTTATCATTTAGGGCAATTTTGAAGGAAGCTGTACGTTTGTATTCCTAAAGACACTATAGCTATGGGGAATAAAGCTGAAAGGAAATAAGTTTACATAAAAACAAACCTTATTTTGTTATTTCAGGGGCTTCAAAATGAGCCTGGGGGGAGCCGTATGTGTAAGTACGTGTAAACAATATCATTTACACACTATTCTAAGACAGCCCACGTTTCCCCACCATGGGGCTATTATTAACACCCTGCCTCCCCCTAATTAAATGTATCGTGAAGGCTCCTCCAACGTAGAAATCATTAAAGCATAAATCAATGGCTAAAGACCGACGGTCGGAGATTTACATTTAGATTTTTATAGGGCTTGTAAATGGCAACTATGATGGCAAAAACCTGCTTATAGACACAGTACAAGAGGCTTCAGCAAATGCGACCGTCTGTTCAGTTCATGACGCTTGAGCTATTTGATTCCTATCAACAGAAACACATTCCTCTTGGTTTTCTGGGGCACAGACCCCGTCCCGAAAATTCACAGCAAAGGACACCTCCAGGGATTACTCAAAAGAAAAATAACAGCAAAAGAAGGGGGGAACAGTGGCCATCCAAGGGACTTAAACTTGGAGACAAGTGCAAATTCAGAAAAGAGAGGAAAGGAGAGAGAATGAGAAGCAAGTAACACAAAACCAATGACCATGATGGTATTTCATAATATTGTTTAAAAATAGGGGACAGGGGAAGGTAGAGGATGGTAGAGGGGGATGGATGGTGATGGAAGGAGACCTGACTTGGGGTGGTGAACACACAATGCAATATACAGATGATGTGTTATAGAGCTGTGTGCCTGAAACCTGTATCATTTTATTAACAAACGTAACCCAATAAATTCAATACAACTTTTTTGTGTAAAAAATTAAGAATACATATATATGGTAGTGTTTTTTAGTAAAACTAATATAAATTTTTAGAGAACTAATAAATTTAGATGATAATTTCTCATTAAGTATAATCTCATGATTTTCCTTAATTCTTCATTTAAGTATGCTTAAATAGAATCTAAGGGTTAGTGGGCATTTTCCTATTTTTAATTAGTTAGGTTACAAGTTACTTGATTAGCCTGATCTATATGTCCTGGATATTAAATAGCTTTTAGAAATATAATTTTGACGATAAACTATGCAAATCATTTATGGAAAATAAAACCTAGCAATTCTATTTTCTAAAATTGACCAATAGCCTATAAATCTATGGCAAAATACACACTGAGATTTCAAGGTGATTTAAGCTTACAGTTGAAGAAATCTCAGAAAAACCAAAGACGAAACTACTTCTACCATTATTTGCTTATTTTCATTTTATTTTTTTGTAGTTCCATAAAACATATGCACTGGCAGATTTAATCTATATTAGCATTAGAGTAAAATATACTAGGATGATTTTTAGTTACTTTCATATTGTTCACAAAAGCCTGGCCCATCTGTCATGCCTACCACATATTAGTGAGGATTGATGGACACTGCTTTTATAGAAAAAAATCCCATCATTTTAAATGTTTGAATGTTGCACTATCAATGCAATGAAATTCTAAAAAAAAAGTGACTTGAATCACATCTGTAATCAAGCAGCAAGACTGAAGTCCTGCTGTATACAGAGCAAGGCTGCAGAGGCAACAGTCACAGAGACGAGAGTCACCACTCGACACCCCTCTCCATTGGCAGTCACACCAGCTGGGCCCCAAGCGTCACTGTAGATCAGTTCAACTCCTCAGTCCTTCCTCAATCCAGAGAAGTATCTTAAGGGCTTCCACTTGCCCCTGTCCTCCCTGGTACATTCCGGTCTTCCACCCAGTCTCTTCCCCTTTGGGTTTAAATCAGAACCCCCGCCTCCCGCTGGGCTGGGGGTGGTGGCCGCATCTTCACATCACCTTGTTGTTCCTTCCACCCACCGCTCAGTTTCCTGCCGTCCTTCCCCGCCTCACTGCCAGCAGCAGCAGGGTACCGTGGTGGCCTCTGCTGCAGCGTTTCTCATCAAGGGGGTCTGCAGACCACCTACCACCCAGAACCAGGAGGGCTGCCTAGCAAAAAACGGGCTCCAGAAAATCCGACTGTGGGTTGTGGGCATGCAATGCAAATCACAGATGATGTATCATAGACTTGTACACGAGAAAACTGTATGATTTTATTAACCAATGTCACCCCAAAATATTTAATTAAATAAATAAATAGTACAAGCAAAATAAAAAAATGCAGCTTCATTAACACACACCAGAACTCCTGAAGTGTAGCCTCTTTGAGCAAAGCCCAGAAACCTGTGGCTTTAACAAGCTGCCACAATGAGTCTGCAGTCAGTTTTGGGAACTACAGCTCATTCTTCTGCACCCAGTCTCTTCATAACCCACCTGGGTGTGGTTTGTTTCGGAAAAGTCTTTAAATCTTCTCCCTGATTCTCAGTAACTTTCCCATCATCAAATCCCCACTTGTTTTTCCCACTCACGCTCTTGAACCACTTTGCTGCCTGTTGGGCAGATAAAATATATTATGCTCACTTTGTTAAAGATGGAGCTGCCCACATGGAAGTTTGTTGATATTAATGTGTGTTCTGGAACAGGCTGTGGGCAGGCCGGGTCGTCATAGCCTAAGGCTTAGTTTAAGAGTAAGCTCTTCTCCACACCCTTGACTGATTGGATGATGTAGGGTGGTGATGTAGGGAGGTTCTTTGTTTGTATAATTGGATTAAAGGTTTTGAGTCTATGCTATAAAATGGGAGAGAGCAGTAGCTTGATCTCTCTCGCTCTTGGTTCCTGGGTTCCTGAGGTTAGTATTAGAGAGCAGAGCAGATTAAGGCCATGTGGAGGAGAGGTAGCCAAGATGGCAGAGTGCTGAGGGAGAAGCCAGTTTGTTAAGAGTTTGTGCAGGAGGAGATGAGAAACAGAGGTGAATAAGTCTGGTGAGCTAGAAATCTTTGATTCTAGGAAACTCGGATAAGTCAGTAGCTTTGTGAGCACTGAATGTGTGGGTTTTGGAGCCCAGTGTGTGTTTTTGCTTGCCCGCCGGGTGCAAGCTAGAATTAAAGCTGATGGCTCACCAGTTTTTGGCTCCGTTGTTTTATTACCGACTGTTCGAATCCAGTGCGAACCTGCGTGGGTCAGGCTGCTGTGATGGTGGCCCCAGCTACTGGCTTTACACTGCCCTCCGGGAAACTCTCTGTGCCTTGTCTGGACAAATGACACCATCCTCCCATTAATTCCCACCTGTCAGAAACTTCGCTCATGTATCTCATGTCCTGCCTTTGATTCCGGCCAGTCCGTCCACTGTAGGTGGTCACTGGGGCAGAATCCAGGTACTTCTTTGCTCACTTTTAGTGTTAAAACATGGTGCTGGGCAGCGCCAGGTATATGTCTGTACCCTTGCAGATGACCTTCCTGCTTGGGAAGGGCCATTGTCTTGCTAATGTGTGCTGGAGGAGAGGTTTTCTCGCCAAAAAGTTTTAAAGGGTAAGAGCAGAAGGGGAAGAGAGATTCTGCCCCCCACCGTCCCCCCCACACACACACACAAACACACACTGAGAGGTGTAGTAGGACTTCTTTTTCCTCCCTGATCCCTTGCCCTCCAGGGGAGAAGCAGGTTTCTGCTTTCCCTAGTCTTCTCTAGTGGCTTGCCTGTCTTGGTGAGACCCCAATAAACACAATGGCCCACCATCCTCCGTCTCTGCTGTTTTCCTTACTGTCTGCCCAAATTCAGTGAGAACCTGCATGTGAATGGCCACGATGGCGGCGGCCCTTGGTCTTACCTTATATTCTTCATACTTTTTCCCACTTTCCTTCATCATCTAAAACTTCTTTGTCAAGGAATTCATCCTCTCATGACTTCCGAGACTTTCACGTTGCCAACCCACCCATGTGTACATACCTATCTCTCCCTTAACTCTAGTCCTGGGTCCCAAATGACCTATTTGACATTGACTCACCCTGATTGATCTGCCATCCCCTCCCATTTTCTGTACTCGAAATACACTGTAACTCCCTCTTCCTTAAGCCTGTGTCTCCTCTGTTGTAATTGAGAAATACAAAACTCTAGGAAAATCCACTTATGAATTCTTCAAGGCAGTGTTCGTTCCTACGTGCCTACCCGTCACAGAGAACCATGCTGAGTGACACCAGGTAGCCAAAGGGCCCCAGCTCTTGTTCTTGCAGACATAAAGTGAGAGTAGGGGAAGTAGCATGTAACATGAAGACAACAGGGAAGTAGCATGTAACATGAAGACAACATAGAAAGTGGGACATACCCTATGGCTAGTACAAACACAATGTGATGATTTTCGGAGACAAAACAGCACCAGATCCAATCCAATAAGCCCTCGTCCATCATATAGCTTACTGTGAAAGGTAGTAATACTAAACTTAAGTTTTTCCAGGGAGATAAAACTTGACAATCCATTTTATTGGCTGGTTGCCACATTAAATGTACACTGATATCAGGTCCTAATTAATTTTTACTCTTTTCCCCCCAATTTCTCTGTGAAGGAAAACAAAATCAATTTGCAGAGAATAATGAGGAAAATAAGCAAAGATGCTGAGGCAGGTGAAGTTTAAATAAAAATGCTTATTTTTATAAAACCGATTAAACAAAAAACAAGCAATACTGAGTTTCCAAGGTGAAGTTGTTTACAACATCAGGCACTTGTGGGAATACCTGTTTAAAATATAAAAGTGAAAATAACAAAAAGGCATTTATTTAAAGGACCTACTTCTTTTTTTGTTTTTTTTTTTACTTCTGTTCTTTTTCAAGTTGTAAATCAGAAACCAAAACAACTTTATAGTTCAAAGCCAGGATGAGTGTGAGCCCATGTGAAGGACCGGAAAAGCTTCTTGGGAACATATCTTATTTGTCATGACAGCCAGAAGGCTTTGTTTTATTAAAAATATTTATTTATTGTCCTTATTTTCCCCGATTTAGCAGGACCATTCAAGGATTAAAAAGTACTTTTCTTTCAACAAAAATAAATACCTCTATTAATTAGTTTTTCAATTCATCAAAAGTACACCTTGAAAAGGAACAAAAAATGGGAAGCTCTAAAAAGTTTTCTTGAAAGCACGTCCTCCGAGTCTCTTTCCTTCTGTCACCCTCCTAGTCATCGTGTCATCTTCTCTGGTTCCATTTTGTTTTTCTTATTTGTTCACCAAGTTCTCCGTTCAGGTACTGGTACGAGCGGAGCACCCCCGACGCTCAGGCGTGCACGGGAAGGCTGAGTACTAGAGGTGACTGGTCCCTCCCTGAAGTTCAAGAACTGGAATTCTAGCATCTCACGTTGCTTCCTTTGAGGAAACAAATAGTGGCATGGAAGGAAGGAAGACGAGACAAATCTTTGTGTTCTTTCAAGAATCAATACATTCTGAAGGTGAAAGAACGGATCCTTGGATTGAGTGACTGAATCTATTACTTGTTCCCCAAATGTACTATGAGGGGAAAAAGGTGGACTTCCACGTACATATCGAACAAGATACTCTGGGGCAGGGCAGTGAGGCAAAAGCCACAAGGCAGCAGAGAAGAAGGAGGTGGGTAAGGAACCGTGGGCACAGAAGCTCGTGGTGGATCCAAGCAGGAGGGTTGCGGAGGATTGTGCTGGCCAGAGGGACACAGGGAGAAAAGATCCAGTAGGCTGTGCCGCCTGAGGACAGGCGAGGGCCTGGCAGGGCCAGTTATGACACGAGCCCTGCCTTCCCTGTCTCCATCTCCTCCAGCGTCCCCTTCACGGGACGTATTACAAGGACACTCAGAAGCACAGGTGCCTCCAGCAGGCTGCCCAGCAGGTAGTAGGCTCAGGTAAATTCTTGTCTTCCCATGGCTTTTGTGGAAGAGTACAAAAAGAACTAAAGATACAAATCTTGCCTGACCAAGGCGGTGGCACAGCGGATAGAGTGTCGGACTGGGACGCGGAGGACCCAGGTTGGAGACCCCGAGGTCGTCAGCTTGAGCACGGGCTCATCTGGGTTGAGCAAGGCTCACCAGCTTGAGCACGGGTTCACTGGCTTGAGCAAGGGGTCACTCATTCTGCTGTAGCCCCCTGGTCAAGGCACATATGAGAAAGCAATCAATGAACAACTAAGGTGCTGCCACAAAGATGCTTCTCATCTCTCTCCCTTCCTGTCTGTCTGTCCCTATTTGTCCCTATCTGACAAGGGTGTCACAAAAAAATAAATAAATAAATAAAAGATACTAATCTTATCACGTGACTTCCTGAAAACTCTTTCATGGCTCCTCACCATCTATTGGACAAAGCTCAGGGCATGTGAGGCATTTTACAACCCTGCTTCTGACTACCCTGGCAGCCTTGTCTCCACATGGGCTCTCAGGCCCTAACAAATTACGTACACGACCTTGATTGCAACACACCCTTACCTGCATTGTGTGTTCTCGTCCTGGAATGGCTCTCCACCCTCCATCCTATCTCTGTGAGTCACTCTGTGAATGCCCTCCTGTCCTGACATGGTCCAGACCTCACCTCCCCAAGGTGCTTCCCTTGCCCTCCGTGAACCCCCCAGGTACAATCAGGTGCTTTGACCTCTGTGCGCATAACTCACCGCATAATCTAATCCATCTCCTCCTCCAGCACCCAGGATCTTCTCGACGCCAAAGCTTTGCATCTCTCAGCCATTAGCACGATGCGGGAATACCGTAGGAACTCGATATTTAACATAGAAACTTTTGATAGGTACATTCAAGTAAGTGTACCAATGTTTTCTCCCTACTTGCCACACGGCAGACCTATCAAACCCCAAAGTTATAAAGAGGAGTGAGACATGGTTACTATGCTTGGGAAGCCTTAGACCTGGCAAGGAAGAACAAATATGCAAAGGCAGAAAAATAATGCAACGTATCATGTACAATGAGGTATAGAATAGACCCAGAATAGTCCATAAGATACAATCTGACTGCGGCAGAAGCTTTAGTCTGGGAAGCAAAGGGAAGTGAGTTTAGCCAGGAGGCTTCGAGCTCACTGGGCAGCCACCGAGGAGCCTAGGAGTGGACGGACACACTGATGCAAAGAGTGTTTTGCAAGAACCATGTGGCTGCAGCACGAGGAAACCACTGGAGCAGGGAGAAGGTGCCCTGTGAGATCCCCTAAGCGTCCTAATCCCCAGTTACAAAGTAAGACTCTCTACTTCATGAAGCCACCTCAGTTCCTGCCACTAAGGGTGTCAGTGACATCAAGCAAAGGCATGAAGGTATGAAGTTCAAGGCTGAATGTTGGTCAAATATGAAGTTTGTAAACATGATATATATGTTTGCTCACTTTGGGTGTGGGAGACCAGCTGTAGACTAGCAAAGTCATTATAGCCTAAGACTTAGTTTTAAGACTAATCCTTTCCCTCCCTTCTAATATTAAGATCTTCTTAAAACTGAGTTTTTCCCCGCACCCTTGACTGTTGCATGATAGGGGGTGGTGCACTCTTATGAGGAATCCCATTTATGCTTCAAATAAGTGGTTTTGTATCAAAGACTTCCTTATTTGTATATTGGCTTAAAGGCTTTAGTTTTCTACACTATAAAATGAGACAGACCAGGGGCTTTCTCACTCGGTTCCTGCTATCAGCATTGCAGAGGCCTTCCTGATCCCTTGCCCTCCATGGGAAAAGCAGGTTTTCTGCTTTTCCCTTGGCTCTCTTGTGGCTTGCCTGTCTTGGTGAGACACCAATAAACAGAATGGCCCATCATCCTCCAGCTCCACCGTTTCTTTACCGTCTGCCCGAATTCAGTGAGAACCTGCATGTGAATGGTCACAATGGCGGCCCCTGGCCATCCACTGAACACGCCGGAGGGGACAGTGTATGCAGAAGCTAAAAGCGGAAGAATGTGCCAAGCAGCTCGGGGGAAATACACTCGGGTTTCCAAAGCCAGAAGAGACTGGGGACAGCACAGTGCACCCGGAGCCCTTGCAGTCGGCACTTCCGTCTAGCTTTTCAGACAGACTGTGTGTAGTCTCCGCACTCCTCAAAGCAAAGGAGGAAAACACAAAATTATAAGCTTAGCCTAACAGAAAATGTGCATGAAACCTCAGCATTCTTTAAGGTACCTCAAAATTATATTTTCAAAATTATATCCCTGTCATAACATCAGGACCGGGAGTTCCTGAAACGTTGCCATGGAGCCCTGAGAAACTGCTCGTGTCTGTAAGTCAGAGACTCTTTTGGGCCGTGGGAACAAAGACCACGAAGCTGAAACGTGGACTGTGGTGTTCAGAAAGGAGGAGTGCACTCACACCACTGCCGGTCAGGTAAAAAGAAAGGCCCCCTGTGCACAGTTACGCTGGTATTTGTTGTCCCTCGCGTTCTATGTTGAGAAAAATTCTAATTCCAGGATGGACCCCCTGACTTCACCCCCAGTGCTACTCCAGTGATTAGGCTACAGTACAGGGCAAAGGGATTTTGCCAGGGCTGTTAAGGTTACACATCAGCGACCTTAAGAAAGGGAAATAATCCGGGTGGGTCTACTCACATAAACCCTTTAGCAGAGAATATTTTTCCCCTCTATGGGAGAGAGAAAAGTCAAAGAGATCTGAAGCATGAAAAGAATCCTAGCACTGCTGGTTTGAAGACAGAGGGAGGTAAGTGGCCTCCAAGAGCAGAGGGTGACCCTGGTCGAGAGCCAGAGAGGAAACAAGGACCACAGTCCTACAACCAAAAGGAATTGAGTTCTGCCAACAAGTTAAATGATCCTAACATGGGCTCTTCTTCCAGTCTTCCTTCTGAAGGCAAACACAGCTCAGCTGACATCTTGATTTCATTCAGGCTTGTAAAACTTAGGTGGAGGGCCCAGCTGAGTCCACCAGAATTTCTGACCTATCGAACTGGGAGATACTTAACCCTTTGAGTAATACAAATATTCACGTACATCCTCATGCCTCCTGACCATCCAGAGTATGATTGTACGCGTGTAAGGCAACATTAAGAAAAGGCAAACGTATGTTCTTCTTGTTTCCATAAGTTGGTTATCAAACAAACATAATTTTAAGTTAATAAAACTGTAACTGTAACTAATTTCATTTTTTGGAAAAAGAAAAAAACACTCCCAGGGATCAGTGAGCATGAAAAAAACTCACTGCTCAAAGGGGGAATGGGTGCAGTATAAGCCACAAAGTCTGTGCTTACTTATTGTAGCAGCAGAAGAAAACTCATAGGCCTTCTGAAACCTATTATTAAATTGGTACATATTAAGTGATGTACACGAAGGTCTTGAAACTGAACAAGTACATTATCCTAATGTGCTTTCATAAAGCAGGTGAACGATACAGAAAATAAAAACCATGAGGTAGAAGAAGGAAAGATCACACCAAGGACAGCAAATTTGGGAAAGGCACACAGGAGGAAGGGATCCCATTGGCAAAATCTTTGCACTGCTATTCAAAGAACCTATGCCTTTCTGCAGTCCAATTTAATACCTATTTTCTGATAGGAGGGGCACCATCATTCCATCATTCAATCCCACAGCATCCATTTGAGTGGTTACTTTATACCAAGCCGTGCTGTGACCATCACGCCCACCCCAAGAGTGCAAGGTCACGGAAGCCTACTTGGCTGGGCTGCAGCTCCTCACTGCCCATGCCGGGTAAACAAAAGTGAGATTCAACATTACCAGCAAACAGAATGTTAAATTAGATAAAGGAAAGGAGTCTCAGAGTCTGCCCCAAAGCTGAATCAATGTTGGCAGAAACACAAGAATGAAGGCAGAGAACTTGAGGCGACCAAAATGACAACAAAGGGCAAATGTTTATTATTTAGAATCAGTCAACATATGTGGGCGTTTTGTCATCCCTTGGTGATTGGCAGAAAGATCTCTTGATCCGAGGAAAGTGAAATTGGTCCAGGAAAGCTTTTGGGATCCAAAGGTTATCTTCAGAGCCAACATGGTTCTTCCAAGCATAATCACTGCCTATGAACCCAAGCGCTTATTCAAGGCATTTCAGATTGCGACACCCTCAGTCACATGCATTAGCTCAAAACAGCCAGCACCACATGGGACCTGACACGGGGGGCAACCCTCGTGGCAGAAAGATGTGAAGGGTTGGCAGGATAGCAAAAAAGAAGTTCGACGGCTGCCAGATTTTTACATTCTTCATGTTACTCTAGCCAGGCTGTGAAGTTCAGTAACCTACCACATGCTGTCTGTATAATAGGAAACATTTACTTCAGTGAATGATTATAAACAGAAGGCTTTTGAAACAGCTCACTGCCAATCGGACCCTTTAAATATTTACATTCTGCTGGCTAACACAGAGCCAGTGCTTATTACTGTGGTTGCTCCAAGCGAGTTCCAAACTAGATCAACACACAGCAAGGGCGTCTGGTCAGACCACTGGCAATCTTGGGGGTCAAGAGGGCACAAGGTCAGACTTAAAAGCCAAAGAAACACTCATCCTCGTGATCTTGGTCACCTCTGGTATCATTTATCATTATCATTATTCATTAAATGTCCACATGGCCATGGTTGCCTACCAAGTGGAAATACTCTCTTGGCATAGGTGTGTGGGATGTGTTCATCGTTCACTGTGCCAAAAATTGGGAATAGATTTTCCTCCGAACTGGTAATGACATTGACAGTTCTCTGTTTCGCCTCCAGGTTAACCTAAAATGATTGAGCTGGCAACAACAATTTGACTCAGCTGGTTGGTTTATAGTCATATGAGTTGGGACTGTCTCATCCTGGCCTACCAGGATTAATGATTTCTTTTCCCTGCTCCAAATATAATTATGTTCCTGATTGATAACAAATGTGGAGGCACAGACTGGGAAGCGAGGCTAAGGTGACCCAATCTCAACCAGCACATCTATGTTATAACCATTAAAAAAAGGGGGGGGGGTTCTCAAAACTCAGCAGAGATGGCAGAGCTTGAAACAACAAAGGGTGAAACGGGGACCCAGCAGCAAGCTCGAATATAACATAGCACAACATAACACTGTATGTTAGAAGAAGTGCAAGGCATGAAGTCTCCAGCTGCCTTGGGAAAAGCAGTCTCTCTCCAGTGCATTAAAGCTGCATAATTCACAGCTTGCAAGCAGGTCATTTGCACTTCGGATGCAGCCCAAGAAAAATACTGCTGTATTTTCCTTAGTAGTTCAAAGGAGATGGTTCATGCCAATAGGAAATCAGAGCACCTCTTTCTAAAAAGATCTTTTCTTCTTCCACTTTCCTCTCTCCTTATCATTTCTGGATTCTGAATTTTCTCTCTCTTTAAAGAACGTAGGACAAAGCTCCCTAACTACCAAAATGAATTAGAATAATGTACCATGTTTTCTCTTATAAATAATCTATGATAACATCATCTATTGTATTTTAAGGATACAGATGGCTTAAAAAAAAAACAACCTAACAAGCCTATTGCATACATATCTGTCTCATCCTCACACTGAGTATCCCTGTGAGAAACAGAGAGTGAGTATTGTCGCCAGTGATGGAATCTTAATCACACAATTTTTTATGTGACTTCTTTAGTCTGTCAGGAGGTTCAGGAAAGATCTCGTGGATCGAGTCTAGACATCTTCAACATCAGGAAAGCTATCGCAGTCATCCTCGCATTCTTGCCACCAAGCCCATGCCTTGTACTTTAAAGAGGCATTCAACAGGTTGCTAGATTGAATTACCGTATTTCCCCATGGATAAGACACACCTTTTTTTCAAAAAATTAGGGGGTCTATAAACTGGGTGTGTCTTATACAGTGGTTGTAGAAGTGTGGCATTTCAAATGTCATAGATGGAACTAAGGACGAGGCAATCTATGGAGACAGTGATTTGTCATCGGACACAGATGAGGACAAGCTAATGGATGGGAGTTTTGACAGTGATGAGGAGTTATATGAATTTTATGATGAATAAAAATTGAGTTCAATAACTTTATGTAATCCATTTTTTTTTCCAAGTTTCGGGCCCCAAAATTAAGGTGTGTCTTATACATGGGAAATATGGTCTGCCAAGAGAGAGCCGACAGGCCAACCAATCGTGGCATTCAAAGTTTGAAACATTTAGAAGCTTTAGGATCATGTGACTGACCATTGTGGAAACATCAGGCAAACAGTAGTTAGAAGTTTCCCATGAATAACCACCGCTTAAAATATATATTTGTGACATCTTGATAACACAAGTCACCTGTGACATAAGTGGAAAAGCAAATTTCACCACTCAACATGCTCCCTTGTCCTTCAGTGAGTCAACTGGATACATCATTGATCAGACCACAAAATTCTTTTCAGTTTCAGTTGATCTAAATTATACTGAATTGTAGTGATTCATCTACTAGAAATCGAGTAAACTTGAAATTACAAAGGGCATGAAGAAGCCTTCAAAAGTGAACTGATTATAGCTTCTGAAAAATCAATTAAAGGGAAAATTGCCTTTTGTTTCAAATACATACTATTATATTCAGATCAACACCATTAAAAAGAAAAGCCAATATTGTATAAACCCTATAACTCATATATTTTTGAGCTGCTTAATTTATTTAAATTTGAATCTGTTTAAAAAATATAGTGGATAAGAAAAGAAATACAGTGTGTCCGTAAAGTCATGGTGCACTTTATATTTTGCACCGGTCAAAAGTGCACCATGACTTTACGGACACACTGTACATCTTCATGTTTTTAAAGATCATTAGTTTTAGATGACTTGTTATTTGCACTTTCTATTAACTTAAGTTTCTATTATTTTTAAAGTAAGACAAAGGGAAATTTTAAGTGACATAGTCGCTAAGGCACCAGAAACTTCTATTTCCCCTCTGTAAAAAAAGACTTCACGAGGCCTTCCTGAGAGGGAGGTGGAGGGGAGTCTAGCTAACAACTGAGAAAGACACACTAGCTAAAGATGCCTGTTAAACTCTTCGGGTGTGGATGGCATGACAGAGACGGTGATTCATACGCAGTATTGGGCAAGTCTACTCTTTGAAATTGGCAGACCATCTGTATGCACCCTTCTTTCCATCCCAACACCAACACACATGCATGCATGTGAGCACACACATGCACACAAACAAGCACACATGCTGAGAAGACAGCCAATGGCTACCACGCAATTTCCAACCGCAAACTGCTCTCCAAACGAACACCATGTTTCAGCTTTCCAAAGAACTACAAATAATACCAGATTAAGTAAAGACAGTGGATGCATTTCAGGCTTAACAGTTTTGAGCCATGTACCCTGCTCTCCATACCAATAAAATTCAAAAGATAACTGCTTATCAAATTCCATTCAGTGCTCCCCCCCACACCCCCACACCCCCTACCCTCCCCCACCCCCCGCGGGAAGAGTCAAAGATTATGATGTGGTTCTCACAGCAGACATTTGCTACAAAAGGAAATCTTTCAGAATCTGAAGAATGCATGCATCTTCAGATCAGCTGCCGCGGAACTCAGCAGTAATTTCAGAGTCCCTCTTAAGGGCATGGTGCTAATGAAAAGAACCAGACGCAAAGGGGGACGTGCTGTGGAACCCATTTCCGTGCAGTTCAAAAACAAGCCCCGCCCATCCCTGCGGTTACAAATCGGCATAGCGCCTCTCCTCTGCCTATTCTCCATAAGCAGAGACTAAAGAAAGAGAATACCAACAGGTTCTGTCCTCGTTGCAGAGGGTGGGTGGGGTCTTCTTCCCTGAGGTCTGGGAGAACGACCAGGCCATACGTAGAACACAACCCCCAGGGGGCAGAGCGGAGGGCCTCTCACTAACAGCTTCCTGCAAACAGTTTGGGGAGTTTCTAAACACCGTGTATTCTGCAGGTTACAAAGATTCCAAATGAAGCAGGTGATCTCTATGAGAGATGAGGCAGCGAGGGAAGGTCAGCCATCATTTTTTTCCCCTCTTTTATATGTCTTCATTATGATAACGTTTCATGAACAACTACTATCTGCCAGGCCCTGGTGATAACGTGGAACGAGGCAATACCACGGCCACGACGAATTCTCCCTACTAAGGATAGGCTAGGAAAGTCAAGAGATAAGACAATGGAGTGTTTGTGATGAAATAGAGATGTGGGCAGAATACGTCCCCTGAATAGAAATGAGAAGCCCTGATGGATAAGAAGTACTCTCTCCTCCTCAACTTTGCACCTCGGTACTGCAGAGCTGAACCGGAGCCTCAGTACACAGCGGGCCTGTGGCTGAATGCACAGGAACCTGATGGTCGTGTGCAAATTCACAGCAGTGCTCAATCCCAGGTCGGCTCTACTGTCATAAACGGCAAAAGAACAACAACAACAAAAACATCCGGGGCAGCAAACACCCTGGAGGCCCATCTGCCAGCCTCCTGAGTTCATCATTTGCCATGAGTGCTGTTTCAGATGGTTTTCTTGTCTTTGTAAAAATGTATCATTGTTCAGGCTCTCTTCCGTGTATACTTCTAGCCATACCAGTAGCTTACAGTATTAGAACCACCGAAATACATTCTTTCGCCCTTAAGATCAAAGTATCTGTTGGTGTTGGCAACTTCCATCATTTCCTTCAGAGATTCCTTAATCTCTGCTCTGGAAAGTTCTGTGAGATCTCAATTCTAAGTTCAAATTGGCAGACAGAAGACAGATACAAAAAAAAAAGAGAGAGCCTTGATTTTTCATACTAGAACATATGCAAAGGTAAAATAAAAGTGAAGAGGAAAGAGAAGAGTTCATGATTGTTCATCCTTTGCTATTCTGTCAGTAGCAAGAGCTGGTCATCAAGGACTCGCCCTGGCTGCCGACCTTTCAGCCATTACTTAACCGGTCCTGGGAAAATGCTACATATTTAAAGGCTTCTAAAAGCACCAGCTCATTTCTACACTTTGAAACGTGCTGGTTCAAATGCATTTGGCACCTCCGATTCCGCAGAGTGGCCGCTGGTCCTCAATCAGGCAACCCCGACAGGTACGGGGTCTACTAAGATTTTAGTCGTAGCAATCCCAGAAAGGAATGAGCTCCTTCAGAAAGAAAAAGGAATAATCAAGCCATTGGAATAACCTTGATCTGTGGGCTAGCGTTCCCCTCAAGTGAGCATTGCTCATTGTCACACTAATTAAGTAAAAACAGAAAGGCTTCCCCAATGCTTTACACGAGGGGACTCTTCTTACAGATTTTTATTTTATGAAATCTGTAAAGTGCCGGGAGGAATATTAATTAACGGCAGCAACACAGAACATACTGGACTACATAATTAATTACCAACTAGGATGCACTTAATACTTGAGATGCTAAAGAGCCCATTCTCCGTAACTTGTCTGGGAACGAAGCTTTTGTTTCTGAAGAAAGGCAGTCGAAATCGGAGTCTGCGGTGGTGATTCCTGTTTTACCAGCTGGAAGTTGTCAGTTATCAGCAACTATAAGGTGTACACTTCTGTATGGATTGCAGCAAAACACTCCACGGCGGATACATGGGAGCAGAATGTAAAGAAGGAAAATAAATGAGAGAGGGGGAGACTGAAATTGAGATGGATTGTGGCCTGTGGTTCTCCAAGTTAGTAAAATACCAAATTTGGTGGAAACAGTGTTGCACCCCAAATACATAACATACCTGAGTCGTTTCCCCTGCTATTTCCTGGTCAAGGGTCATTCCTTAATTTATCCCAGCTACATCTGATTTCAGTTGTAGTTACCATGCAAAGCTCAGACCCAGTCCAGACTCTTCGCTAAATATCTCCCTACGATAAAGACAATGACCCTGAATGACCTTCTTACGCAGTCCCCCATCAGAACACCCGAATGTCAGCCTACTGGTAACGGGTCCTCGTTGTTATTTTATGTCTAATCACGTCAGTGAATCAACTTAGAAACAAAAGCACCGGATCTGCGCTTAAGGAAGACAAATCTGGAACACGTGGAACAACAGCCTAATTTAATCAAATGCGTCTGAACCAACTTTTTGTGAATTCTTGGATACATCTAAGGCACTGGTCAGGCTCAAGGAGAATGAGGTCCTGTCATTCTCTATCCTCTCATGACATGCGCAGGAGTGGGGGAGACCCTGTCCAGCTGCTCTGGCTGTGCCTCCTGGTCTCTACCTCATGGGCAGTGGGTGGCTTCCAAGGGGCAATTACAGGGCCAGCGGCTTGCAGCTGCCACCTTCCTGACCCCCAGGTCATTGTGCTCAAACTCAGCAGTACAAGCAGCCTCCCAAATCCTGCTTCTCCAGCCCTTCCAGCTGGTTTTAAGTGCCCCATCCCTGGCAATTAAATCCTCTTCTGCTAAAAATACTTCCTGCTTTTTGTTTTCTGGAATTAATCCTGATTGACATGCAAGTGGCGTGTTGCAGCAAAGGAGGGTTGAAATGGAAGCCAGATAAGAAAGGAGGGCGAAAAGGCAGTTCATGTGTCGTCACCACTTATTTACCCACGGGTGCATTCCCTCCATGGTTCATCCATGCAAATATATCAGGTGTGTACCACATACCAGGCACCGTGACTGCCAAGTAGCTTTGACCCTTTAAGGAACCAAGATGGTGCTGAGAGTAAAAGAGAGAACTGGGAGCATCCATTCATGTTAAACCCTCTTTCTAAGGCTCCTCTGTTGGGTACCAAGCTTAAAAGCTCTGACACCTGCTCAGTATGCTTTCTTCTCTGTACCTTTTACCTATTCTCTCTGTAACCTACCCCCGTGTCTCCTAGGAAACACTTGACACAAAAGAATAGCCCTGGGTAGGACTTTCAAAGAGATTTTTCTCTTCTACCCTGAGTGTCCATAAATAATTACTTATAGTGCATGTTTAAAATTCCAAAAAGAAACCTATTCCTATTTAGACACAATACCATTACTTATTAGGGATAAAATAGGATCTTCATTCTGGACAATAATTGAGTTATTTTCTAAAAACATGTGTACTAAATCCACATGATGATGACTAGCAAGATGGTCATGCAAATCCCTTTAAAAACAGCAAGTTGTTTTGGCTGACATGAGTAACGAAGAGAATCTGTTCCAAGTAAGAATCACGAAAACTCCTTATGGTAAACACGCACGCACACACACACACACACACACACACACACACACACACACACTGAAGTATTTATTACATTTTCAGGAAATATTGACAAGCTCTCTGTAATTTATCTGACAGTCACATTGATCGGACAACTGGAACGTCAGCCTTGGTATCTGCAGTGAGTGGAAGCGGTAATGCTTTGGATGGCACACATGTAGATTTGTCACTGGCACCGGTGCAACCTGCCACCCAGGACTTACCTTCACCCTACCGACGGACTGTCCTTCGTGAACCTGTCACGCCGGTACAAGCCAATACTGACGACGTGTCCTTCCAAGCTGTACATGTACCTCGCTTTGAAAGCCCCATGCCCGTCCAACCTCTTGAAACGAAGGCCACCTGCCCAGGGCCATACTGATCTCCTGTTGTTCCAAGTGCCTACTGTAATTACAGACGGATCTAATGAGTTTACCACCGAGCCTTTCCTACTTGTTTCGAGTATGAGTTTATAGTCCTCAAACTCACGTTTTAATATTTCAGCCCTTATTTAGTACCTAGTCATCTAAAGGTCTGCACTGCAGCAAAGACAGGACCATGGCTTAAAAGGCATACAGTCTAGTAAGAGAGTCAGACAGCCCAACACGGATTATCTGTTGAAAACAAGTGAAAAACAAAGTTGAGAGAGGCTTAGCCAATTCAATGAACTACCCAACCCTTACATTTCCATAGGGCAAAAAGGGAAAACATTGATGAACTGAAACCAGTTAAAATGAGAAGAGAGCCATGACTAATTCAGATGAGCCCCACTGGAGAGCCCCACGTGCTTTCTCTCTCTACTTCCTGCGGAAGGGCGGCCCTCCCCCCGTGGCCCAACATGAGAGGCCGTGAATCCAACTGCTCGCTCGGCTGAACTACTAGGAGCTGCGTGCCGTGGGTAAGACCCAAGAGTGCTGTCAATCAAGCAGCATTTCAGCCCTTCCCTTTCCTCTCAGTCCTGAGAGGAGCTCCTGAGTTCACGGGCGCCTTCAGCTCAGGACTCTTCAGCTAACATGGTCCTCAACAGTGAACCTGGAGATGCCCTGAAAAGTGAGTCACTTAACACGTCCTTGGAAAAAATCAAAATCAAATACACTGCTCATGACATAACTTCATTTTTAGTAACATTTTTTTAGTGTCTATATCTTTCTGAAACCTTTTCTTCCTTGTCAAATTCTGGGTGAGAAAAGTCTACAGATCCTGCTTAAACTGCTTTACCATTTGTTCACTCTCCTATAATCTGATTTTTGCCAATCTCAAAGCCCAGCTCTGCTAAAAATGTTCTGTAGCAAGGTAACAAATGATGCCCAGGTAACGCACTGCAGGTCCTCTTCCCATAATCAGCCCCCCACTCATGGTTTATAATGTTCTTTCTCTCTCTGGTGGTCCACCTTTCTAAATCCTGTTTCCTCCCTATGCTTTCTTGTCTCTCTTTTCCTTCCCTCTCTGTATCAGCAAGTTTTTGCTGTAGAACACATATGTCAGGAGCACCAGAGAACTTCAACAAGAAATAATTATTTCTTGTGCATCTGCCTGTTGGAGTTCAGTAAGGTCACTGGGTCTCAGTTGAACTCATCATGTATCTACACATTGGCGGGGACTCTGATCTAAGCCGGGCTTGACTCAGGCACCTCAGCAGGGTAGCTCTTTGTCTTGCTGTGTTATGTTGGTCATGACCTTCCCAGGGTGATGGTGCCAGAGTGCAAGGGACAACACTCACTGTCTCTTGAGGCTGAGGGGCTGAACTTGCAATCACACAGATGGACCCAAAGGAGAGGTAGTTGACTTTCTCTCTTTAGTGGAGAAGCTGTGAAGTAACACAAGTGACAGAGAATATGGACAGAGAAAAGTGGAAAGAACTGGAGACAGGGGGTAGCAATCCAACATGCCCAATCTCCTCCCTAAAAACTTATATGTGTGCGTATGCATTTGTGTATATATGTGATGTACATGCCCCCCCACAAACACGCTTGTACATATATACACATTCATACACGTATACACGCATACACACAAGCAGTGTAACTCAACCCGGGACAGTTTTATCCCCTTCAACCAGAAGACATTTGGCAAAGTCTGGAGACATTTTTGGTTGCCAGGGCATTGTATAGTGGTGGTAAGGGTGCTACTGTCATATAACAAGCAGAGGCCAGGAAAGCTGCTAAACATCTTCTAATGCACAGGACAGCCCTCCCAACAAAATGATCCAGGCCAAAATAGCCATAGTGACAAGGTTAAGAAACCCTGAAACATGCATGTGCACACAAATTCACATACACAGAAAGAGATAGGGCATGAGAGAGCTTTTCCTAAACCCACATCTCTTAGAGCTGATCCAACTGCCATCTGGCCAACTCCATCCACTACAATGGCTCCTCAAGTCCATCAGGTAAACTAAATAGAATCGAATTAAACTCCAAACTCAAGTGCGTGATTCTGGTCTTCCTGTTGTTATGAGTGACACCACCATTGTCCTAGTCACCTCCGCAGAACCCAAGGGAAGCACGTGGGTTTGGAGTAGGAGATGCTAGATGCAGCTAGGTTTCTATCAGTTACTAGCTCTGTGTGTCCATTAGCCAAGCATTCAGGTTCTTTCAGCCTCAACTACTTTATGTGTAACATTAACTTTGTCAAGGTTGACACCAGCATTAAATGAATTGAAATGCATGAAATCCAGATATAAAAGTTGGGCTTCTCTTTGGTCCAATTAATTACTGACCTTGAGAAACTCAAGATCTATCCCTCTTTAAGTCTCATCTTTGCATCCCAACACATTCTGGGTGTTCACTACAGCTTGAAGGAGCCGCTTGTTCTGCCAATTGCTGTGGGCTATTCGCTCGTACCTCGTCCATAAGGCTGCGCTGATATAAAATAAAATGGCAGAAGAGCGAAGAGCCTGGTACAAAGTAAACACTCAGTAAATATGAGCTGCTTTTATGTTTTACTCACATTATTATTATTTGTTGGTAATATGCATGAAAAGGTGTCTATAAAGTTACTCTTTGCCTCAAACTGTTTCAAATATTATCCTCTGAAGACTTTAGTTGGGTCACCATTTACAGACCAGGTGCTATGTTGTACATTTTGTCACATGCATTATCTGATCAAAACTCCACGACACTCTGATGGCAGACAGCATCCAACAGACAAAGTCAATAACAACTGAATAATTTAGTAATGTGGCAAAGCCACACGGCTAGTGAGTCACAAAGCTTCCCTTTCCTCCTGTCCCCTTTCCAAAGGTCAGGGGTCTACCCTTCCTGTCTGTCCGTAATCCCTAAACTATACAATAGAGAGATCCCGGTTCCTCCTCTTAGAGACACAAAAATCAAAAACATGGAGGAAGCCCGAAGAATTAAAGACTTGGTATATTACTGCTATCTTGCGTCTTTTGCATCTCAAGACCAAGGCGACAGAAAAATGCTTGGCACAAAGAGAAGAAACTTTTAATTCTCTAGCGGTAGAACTGAAAGCATAATTGAGGATTACATGTTGTGGTAGGTAAACCTCCCTCAAATTATACTATTTAGGGGAAATTGCCCATTTCGCATTTTGGCACAAAGGCCATGTATCTTCGTTTTTATTGCACAAATTTGGAGGACTTTCTGATTAACAAGTTCCTTTTAAATTACTTTCTACGCATGTTCTTTTGGAAATCCAATTATAATTCCATTATTGAGGAGGGAGTTAGAAAGTGAAAAGATGCTTGCATAAAATTAACTCACCAGTGGTTTTCCTTGCATTGATAAGCAAATGTCTTTTCATATCAGAAACCATTCACATAGAAATGCTCGTTATCGACATTAGAATCCGCCAGTACAGTCAACAGACTGCACACCCACAGTGCACCCTGTGTCCCCAGTTCCAGGCAGGCTCATCAGTCTCTCCCTGAAGACGCCAGACTGAAAATGCTTCTGGGTATTGGCATAGTCATAAAACATTTTTGATTTATCATCATAGAGTCACCACGCAACCTTTCAATAGAGGATGATTAGAGGATTGTTCTGATCTACTGGCTCCTACTCGATTTGATTTCCAAGCTTTGAAGCTGGGAAGAATAAGACATTTTGTATCGGTCCAAAGTGAGAGCAAGGAAATTATAATCGTTTCATATTACATGTGACTGTTCACACATGGGAAACCTGGAAGCATGTCAGATGATGTGGAGAACACTAACATAAGTAATTGACGAAGATATGTCTCTACAAGCATAGTCTATCATTTTGTTCATGAGCTAAATTACCTAATTATCGCTAAGCAAAGCAGCCATATTTGTATTAGAATTACTCTTACAAGTTCAAGCATTCATTCACTGAGAGGCTGGAGCTGAGAAAATATTGTGTTTTCAGTTCTTTTGCTTCAGAAAAAGTGATTACTTTGAATTAGGAAAGGAAATCACAATGCCAGCATTATATTCTCATTTTATTGAATAAAGGGGTATGGCCTTTTTTGGACAATGTCAGCATAAGTCTAAATAATTTGTTTTGGAGGCAATATTCTTGCTAAATGGAGTAAAAATAATTTGTAGTCCTCACTCAAAAGAAAGACTCTTTTCTCAGCAATAGTCCCTTACCATATCATTAATAAAGACATCTCAACTCACCCACGTAAGGTCCATGTCACAGGGTAATTTCACTAAAAGTTGACCACATGACATAAAGAAGACAGCGTTACCATTACACGTCTGACTCGTGACTGCACTGTAGTCCTTGACTTAAGCTTTAGGATGCTTTATCCCTCCTAGCTAGCAGTTCAGCTGAAAGATAATGGTGTAAGTAGCTCTACAGAGCTTCAGACGGGTTATAACAAAAGCACCGAGGTCCTAAGTCCTCAGAGCTTTCAGAAACTCAAGTCTGGGTTATATCTCCATGGGAGGAAAAAGTCAGGCATATATTTGGTCGGAAAAGAAAATCATTTCTGAACCGTGTCTCTTAACCCCTCACTGAGGATCCCTGTAATGAGCCCTTGTACTAATAATCCTACAGTTGGATCCCAGGGAAGAGGGTCCTGCTTACAAGAAGATATTCAGCTGTGCCGGGAAAAATAAACAAGTCAAGAGCGGAGAGCTAAGTAAGAACATATGAAACACGCTATAACCCTCCAGCACTTGGAACTCAGCTGTGAAAATAGCTTGTACCAATTACCCTGTGTTTGATTAAAAAATAAAACATTTCTACAAAAACAGCCATGTTTGAAGTCCACCACTGCTATAAGATAAAATGAAGCCTTTAAGGGACTTTCAAACTAGAAATACATGAAGTATTTATGAAAACAGAATTCTGTTGACCGCCTGTGTGAAATATCACTAGACACTAGATCTATTGGGACTGGGGGGTGACATCGGAAATTATATAAATGTCTAACCATGATGCTGTACACCTGAAACTAATATAAAATAACAATGAATGTCAACTGTAATTGACAAGTAAAAACAATTGTTTTTATTAAAATGCAAAGATAAATAAATAATAAAGTGCCTTACTGAAAACCTCAAGTTGAAGAAGTCTGGCAGGGGTAACCAATGCCCGTCCTATGTATCACCCAATGTTCTCCTTTACAAACTGGAATACTGAGTTTCGAATGCATTGAAGAAATTCAGCTTCGACCCCACAGGGTCTAGAACATCTTGACTGAAAACCTGGGCATCTCAACTTGGGATACCGTTGCTAACAAAGCTGTCTTGGGTTGCCTTCGCAGTGATGAGGGAAATACATACCTTTAATTAGAAGTCACTTTCCCAATTACCTTCACCTAAAGCGTGACAATCAGATATTATAAGAACCTTACAATGTTCCTGCCTAAAAAAATTCATTTAGTTGACGATATCAAATACAGTTCTTAAAACATGAAATAGTATCTTAACATGGGAAGCATAGCTAAGAATGGTTTCCAAATAATCATTAGAGTGATTTTAGGCTACTTCGAGTCATCCTGTAGAAGAACCTTCTAATCACTATTTTTCCCCATTA
Source organism: Rhynchonycteris naso (assembly GCA_037038555.1). Lineage (NCBI taxonomy): Eukaryota > Metazoa > Chordata > Mammalia > Chiroptera > Emballonuridae > Rhynchonycteris > Rhynchonycteris naso. The sequence goes on along the minus strand of CM072997.1, from coordinate 8,887,551 downwards.
GTAGTATTATAAATTCCTCTTTCCTTTCTTAGCCTAGAAAGCTTGCAGCTTTCCTCTTCATTCTTACTTCAGAGGTAATGAACGGGACTTGCCATGAACCCGTAACGGCCTGCTTCTACAGAAAAGAGAAGCAATGGAGAGTCCTCAGGAGGTCTGCTTTCAATAAGCTAAAACTCTGCTGCAAGTTAGGTGGAACGCAACATCTATCCAAATCGTTCCGAAATGAGAGCTAGGAATTCTGTGGGGTCAAGCTCTTGTTACACCACCAGGGCTTCTGGGGTCTCTTATCACAGGCATAAGCGTTGGATCCAACAAAAGTTTTGCTCAGTGCAAGACCATCCTGCACGGTCCCTCCTACTGAAGCATGAGCCTGTGTTGTAGGACATCCAGAGAGCGCTCCTTCTGGGGGCCAGGTCTCAGATCACCCCTGCAGGCCAACAGCTAACACTGCTGGGTTCTGTACAAAACACAGATTCGAATCTCAGCTCAGCCCTTCCAGAACGAGGAATCCTGGACAACGATGTTTTCTTCCGGCCCTTTCCCTCAGTTGTAGAATAACAGCCCCAGACAAGCATCCCCACTAGACCTGCTTCTCTGAGCAGTGCTGCTGTAAAAAGCAGAGGATCACGGGGCCCGGGGGTATCGTGGATACATAAATTTGGAATCTGTTGCAAAGGGGAACTCTTTCTCCATGACAAGACTTCTCAGCACCCTTAAAGTCTATTTGTCCAATGTGCTCGTATGCAAACCATAGTAAAGCATTCTTAAGTAGCTTCTACTTGTTAAAGTTTCAAGTGCCCACTCTGTGCCCCAAATAATCTATTTCTTTCACAAGACGTATCTTCCTTAGGGTTAGACAGAGAGTAAATGTTCTTTCCTGACAATGGCGGGGAAGAAATTGGGATGATGATATACCCCGAGTAAGATTCAATATGTAAGAGTGAACTTCGGCCTCCGTTCACCGTCTACCCTTCCAGCCACCTTGATCCCGTAACTCTCCCGCTTTCTGAGATCCAGTTCAGTTGGCCTTCCCATAGCTCCTTTCCCTCCTTCCATGTCCGACACAACAGCTTCTCCCCGCTACCTGAACCACAGATTTCCTACGCAAAGCAAGTTAGGAGTTAACGGACTGTTTTCTTTGGCAGCCTGGGGCAATTTGCTCTTTCTTCCTTTTCCCTGACTGAATCTCATCATCATATATTGGCTTTCTGCTCCACTGCATTTCTCCAAGACCAGAGGGAGGCTGAGGGCTTTCTCTCTGTCTGCCAGCACAAACAGCTAGAGAGAGGACCAGGTCCTGCCCAGGGCGCTGTGCTGCGCTGCCCTGGGCGAGTGGTGCGTGCCTGGAGTCTGTCACAAACCACAGCTCTTTCCCAACAGTTTGTGCATCGTGCAAACCGGGGACACAATCTGAAAGATCACCTCCCCCAGCCTCACCCGTGCGCCAAATCTTACACTATATAAGCAGTGAGTTAGGAACCAGCTGAGGAAGTCTAAGAATATGGGTCTACAAGAGAAGAAAATTTTAACTTTAATTCAGAGAGAAGCCAGGGACCGGGTGAAGTAGAGCAGGCGAGGGGAGAGACACAGAACTGCCTCCTCCTCCTCCTTTATTCCCTGCCTTCCTCAGAACTAGGCGGCAGATGTGGTTTCTATTAACCACTTTCCATGGGCTGATTTGCACCCACTGGCTTTGACACAGACCATTCTGAGGCAGGAAATTTAATACCCGAAGGCAGGGTACCAATAGCTTAACTTATTGCAGGATTCTGTGGATGCTGATGTAAACACACGCAAAGAAAGATACTCAAGAAATTCTGACAAGTGCGAAAAATGCGTTTGGTTAGGAACTTGGAGTGAGCACATTAATGTAAAATTTAAATCCCATTTTAGAATGGCACTCCGGTTAAACATGATTGTTTGACGTGAGTTAAAATTCAGCCTGAGAGGATGTAACGAAGAGAGGCACACCGTTTGGGCCAGAACGTGAAATGTTGAGTGCCTTTCTAGAAGACCTGCCTCTAGGTCCAGAAATCCTCCCGTTGTCAAAAAGATCAAATTGAAAGAAGTATGAAATGTTTGGAGGAAAAGACTTCATTGATGTCCTCCACATTTGAAAGTCCCCTTCCGTCTTTGTAGAAGATTTTCTTCTTAAACTGTAACACCAGAACGTCATACTTTCATATTTATTTTATACTCCAACACATCTTCAACAGGAGTGCAATAGCTTACAATAAGACTCTAAATGCTACCAGTTTGATGAAACGCTTATATGCTAGTTTATAATTTAAAATAGATTCTTTCTAAATATCAAACAACATTTTGAGTAAAGGGAATTAGAAACCTACAAAGGAAACAATGACTCCTTAATGATCCAGCACACTTTTTCAGAAGATAAAAACCGGGCTTCTCCATAAAACAACAATAAAACTATGGCACAAGCAACAATGTAATAATATTCACACACCTGCAGGCACACAAACACACACACATAGAGATCCTCCCCTCTTCTATTACTATTTCTTCAGAATATAGAAAAATTACTCTCTATGCCCATTCATAAAGAGGTAGATCCAAAAGCCCAAGATGGTTTAGTCCGCTACGAGCCCTCATCTTTAGATACAATCTACCCCAGGCCTGCTTTGGCAATAGGGAACTATGAAAACTGAAGCCACGGTCGGGTCCTCTCTGCTAGAAATAATCAGCAACCAGAGGTTCCAAGTCGGAAAGCCTGCCCTATCCCTGCCTGCTCCTTGCCCAGTCAGATGCTCAGGGAAATGTGACATCACAGGATAGAGTATGACAGCTAGACAGCCTTTTGTTCTATCAGATAGACCCACTGCACTGTTCGCATGCCTCATAAAATACAGCGGATCTATTTCTACCGAGTAAATCTTCAAGTGTTCTGCCACCCAAGAGATAGTCTGTGTTTTGCACAAACCAAGCAGTTGATGAAATCGGCTAACAGGGGCTTTCTTTCCACACAGAAACTTGGGGAGGACGGAGAAGGGAGATCCACTTTGCTGTGGACACAAGATACTGGACATGGTATGAGAAAACATGGCTACGCAGGGTCAGGACAGGGCAGCAAATATTGAGTTTCTACTTCTAAGAGGGCATCTGTGTTTTAAAAACAAATTGCCCTCTACCGGGAGAACGCAAACCAATGGAGGTGTGGCTACTAACTGAGCTTCGTAGGATACAGCCATGCCGGGGGGGGGGGGGGGGGGGGGGGGGGGGGGGGGGGGGATCAGCAACAACAGTTCAACAATGTATCAACAAGAATAGTTACTCACAGCTAATATATTAGCTTTAACTATGGCCCAAACACTATGCAAAATATTTACACGTATTATCTCACTTAAAATCCAGATGACTCTATGAGAACAGTCCTACGGTCACGGGTCACGTCCATTTTATAATTCAAGGGACAGAGAGGCCCAGAGACACCAGAGTTTGCCTAAGCTCGCAAAGATAGTAGTACTTGACAAAGGCAGGAAAGCCCAGGCCCTCTGATGCGAGATCTCCAGCTTCAAATGCCTCCTCTCAGTCTCAAACTCGTGCATCTGAGACCCAGGAGATCTGTGGGGCCGGCAGGGAGGCGGAATAATGGTCTCACGTCTGACTGTCCGGAACCTTAAACACCTCTTCTCCCATGTCACATGATGTATTTCACAGGTTCTTCATCCGCAGGTTGATAATGCAACCTTGAAATAGGAAGATTATCCTGGGTTATCCAGGTGGCCTGGAGGTAACCACAAGGATCCTTCAGTATGGAAGAGGGAGACAGAAAAGTGGGCTTTGTCAAAGCAATGGGCTTTGCGAAGGGCCTGATTAGCCACTGCTGGCTTTCATGGTGAAGGAAGGGGCCACACACCAAAGACTGCAGGTGACCATACAAGAGGGAAAAGGCAAAGACATGGGTCCTCCCCTTGGTCCTCCAGAAAGGGACACAGCCATGCTGACAACCTCAGTTTCAGCTCACGGAAAACCATTTCAGACCTACGGAACTGTACTATTAAAAAAAATGTGTCGTTTAAAGCCATTCAGTGTGGAGTAATTTGACACGGCAGCAATAAGAAACTAAGGTAGAGCCTGAGACTCGTAATTAGGGTCTGGAAGCAAGGACTCAGCCCAGAGGGAGAGCCACGGGGGCCCGCGGGTAAGGACGAAGGGGAGAGCTAAGCAGGGGGAGGTCCGCCGCACAGTAGTTCAGAGCCCGCATCTCTCCGCAGGGAAGAGAAACTGAAGAGGCGTGTGCCGCCTCGTTCCCGGGGCTGACTATGTGACCGGGCAGGGAGCCGGGTGTCGTTCTCATCACAGACACACAGAGGGCTCAGTCCCCCTCATCAAACCCCTCTGCCATCTGAATGGGCCCACAGAAAAAGACCCCGTGAGGTATTGCTCTATATGGAGCACGTGTCCCGGGAGGCCTCTGCCTGACAATTAGAGTCAAAACCGATGCTCAGAGTGGGCAGAACCAGGCACAGAGAGCTCTGGAGGGCCCGGCGCCAGCAGAACCGATTTCTGTCTGCTAGGCAGCATGTGACACAGGACGGTCTCCTCTGAAGCCTTCCATAAGGGAATAAAGAAATGTCATTTCTCAGGGACTGGAGCCTCAGGGTTCCTTGCGGTCTTAGAGATTTTATTCAGTATCTCGAGACCGTGACCCTGATGGAGAGGGAATAACCCAAATGTTCAAACTTCAGCTAGGACAGCCAGGTGCGATAAACCTTGGTCATCAGACACCAAGTACTAACAGAGCTTAACCTCTTTCGGGTTAAGATTCCTCACTTTAAGGTGGCATGTGCCCTCGAGATGGTAGGTTTTGACATAACAACAATTCCAGGTGTGGGAGAGACTTCTGGTATCTACCAACATAGATCCCCCGTCAGACGTGTGCACGCTGGTAGATGAGAGTCACCAGGCCCCTGGAACAAGGTGGGGTCCTGTGACTGGTACTCGCCAATGGGGTGAGGACAGAGCTAATGCAGGTCACCCTGAGGAGGAGGCACACAGTCCACACTTTCTCTTCCTTTCTCAGCCAGTCAGATGCAAAGGACCCAGGGGGTGGAGCCAAGGCCCTGGGGCATGGTCAGTAAAATGACCAGATGACAAGAGCTAAGACTCTGGACCCTGGAGACGAGTCCCTTATTCACTGACAGTCCATACTGAACTTTGTTCGGTGCAAAGAAAATCAAAGTTCAATGTGTTAAGCGACTGGGGTTACAGAAATAGCCTGGACTAATATGCTTTGCTGTGGGAGACTGCTATTTCTTATTAGGCTTTTCATCTCCATGTCCAAGGCACTCTACCTTCCCAGGGCCAATTTATCTTTTCCACAAGACCCCACACGCCCGGAGGCAGCTCTCTAACTTACCCTTTCACCTCCTCCTGGGAAGCAACGCTACCCAGTGAGCTAATGTGACCCGATGATGAAAGAGTCGATGGAGTCACGCCTCCTGCCACCGTCACTTGCTTATCTGGCTCAGCCTCTGCTGATAGACAACTTTTCAATGAAATGGCCCCTGAACATGCCAGCTATTAATTAGCCTGACTAATTAAGCGAGACTGTAAGTGTACATGTTTGCAAGGAACGCTTCATGTGCGTAGCTATGTGACAATACAACCGAGATGAGTTGACCACAGGACACCCCAGGAGGTGGCGTAGAGGGCCCTGAAGCCGGGAAGAGCTGGCAGCGTGTTTTATGTGATGTTTTTAAAATAAATTCGACTCAACTGAGTCTGAATTCCTACAGCACTTGTGGACTGTATCACTCATGAGGAATTAATCACACAGCATTTTATGGCCTCTTCCCTGGCACTTCAAACCCACAGTAAATTGTTAATGATCACAGTGAGATTGCAGCTGACGTAAACTCAGCGATGCTCACTGAGAAGTGCTGCACCCAGCACCTCACGTCCCCATCTTGTCTCCGTTGCTGCTAGAGGTGAAGACCCGGGAGGAGCGACTTCCCCTCCGCAGTTGGATTTCCTGCCTATGAAATGGGTCTAACAGTGTGCTTAGCTCACAGGGACGGAATGAAGTGAATTAATCCACGTGAGGAAGTTCACATCCCTCTAGTCCACAAACCCTAGCTATACAGATCACGTGTGTGTGGTTTCCGGGGAGACCCCGACTCTGGGTTACTCCCCCGAGAAAAACCAGGCTAGGCTGACAACAGCGTCTCCCCAGCATCAGACCCTGGCCCCCAGAGCACTCCCACAGGACACAGAACTGTGGGAACCAGTCAGGGGTCACCATGACCCAAAGGATGGTTATGCCTGGGGTGCGTTTTGTAGCAAAGACTTTTCTTTAATTGGCCAATGGGCTTTTGAGACATCTTTGTGCAAGAAAGCTCAGAAAGTTGTAACATGTTATTGCTTAACTTATCTCAGTTCCATAAGCTGAGAGATGAAGCCTGCACTCGGACAGCAGCACCATGTGGGAAGCCGGCCTCCCTCCCAAGAGAAGATTCAATCGGCAACAGTGTTTCCTTACCTCCCAGCCCAGGGGTTAAAGCTGAATCACCAGCAGTTCAGGAACACTAAACCCCAGTTCTCCTCTCAGGACAGAAAGAAATAGTCCTTTTGAACAAGGATTAGGCCAAATCTCCTGGGAGGTCATACACAGGAAGGAAAAGCGTTCCCACACATAGGAGAGGAGGGTCAGGACCAGGGGCCCCAAGGAAGCGTGTGCTCGCCCACTATTGGAATTGTTCACGTGCCACTAGTGACTTAAACTGCTACAAGCACTACTAGTTCCCGAGTCATTCTGACCCCCACATGTGTGTGTGCATGCATGTACCCCCCCCACACACACACACACACATACACGGTGCCTAGAAGAACGCCTGGGAGGGAGGCCAGACCCTGAGCTAAATACATTATGGCCACCATCTAAATCTGCCCTCACAAAAGCCCAGTTACAGACAAGGAAATCAAGACCAAAGAACACCAGCCAGCAGCTAGAGCCGGCACCTGCTTCCGGTGAAAGTGGCCTCTAAGCACATGCGCTGTCCAGTGTCCAGCCAGCCTGGCGCAAAGACCGTGCTTGCTCAGTAAACTTCAGTGGCAGCTACGACAGACACCTCCTTTCAAGGAAAAGACAGGAGCAGTCGGAATCAAAGAGAAGACAGACGGGTCCTTTGCGCATCGCCAGGAGTGTCCACTGAGATTTTGAGACATTAACTATTCACAACCAACACTCTCTAATTCCTGTGGCATTCTGTATTTTACAATACATTTCATTATCAGCATCATATTTGGTTCCTGACAATGACATGATGAAGCTGTTATAGTCATTGGCACCAACTGTGTTGTGTTGTGCGTACAGTCAAGTAATGTAGTGGGTTCACTGGTCCAGTCCTCAGTCAGCAGATGGAATCAGCCGGGGTCCCTGCAACCCCACGCAGCCCAGGGCTGCAGCCCAGGCCAAGGGAGTCAGAATCACAAGGGAGGACATGTGAAAATAAAAATAATTTTGAATATATTAGGTTAATTAAAATACGTTACTAAAATTATTCTCACCTATGGCGTTTCTCTTCCACCTTTTAACGAGACTATCAGAGAATTCAAAATTACCAATGTGATTCATATTATATTTCTATCAGACGGGGCTGCCTTAGGAAGGTAAGTCTATGCTTACGTGTGAAAATTCATTCCTTCATTTAACCGTCCGACCACCCTCTAACATGGAGACTAAATAGCGCCGTGAGACAGTTAACTGAGGAACAGGGGGGTGGAAGGACTTTGTCCATAGCCACAGAGCTGGCGAGACGTAGGGCCCAGACGGAGCGCCGGGGACCCTGAAACCTCACACTGCACAGTGTGTTACCTTTTCTTGTGCCATGGGATTTGTGTAGGTTGGATTCGTAGGGAAGTACCCAGAGAAACAAATAGCTGTATCTCGTTTTGCTAAAGGATCTACGACCTACACATCAATTCAGGTTCATGTGTTAGGGTCAAATAACTAGAAAACTCAAAGCAGCACCTTTTCTTTCGTGACGGAGTCTCTCGATGGAGGCAGATCTGGTGTAAGACACGTGTTCTCATCTTTAAAGGCAGCAACTCAACACCATTCGCTTCTGGTTTAGCTGTCAACGTCCACCGACGAAGGGGCTGCAGAGTCCTTTCTGTGGCCGCAACAAGAGCCTTGTTGATTTCTGGAAATTTTAGTTTCAACTGATTCCAGATCCCGAGATGAAGCCTAAAGTGAAGCAGCTGATCCCCGCAGCTCAGTTATACTAAGACCCAGTGAACCATCCCAGAAGACACTTACGCACTTCGGCCTCCATGGATGTCCCAGTAGCTGCTTGTTAACTCGTTTGTTAATCAGCCACTGCCTTCCAAGACTCGAGCGAGTTCCCTCCCTATCTCATGGCAAATAGCTGAGCGATCCATTTACATCAGGGGTAGTCAGCCTTTTTATACCTACCGCCCACTTTTGTATCTCTGTTAGTAGTAGCATTTTCTAACCACCCACTGGTTTCACAGTAATGGTGATTTGTAAAGTAGGGTTACAGCAGGCGAAAGCATATAATAATAATTACTTACCAAGTACTTTATGTTGGATTTTTGCTAAGTTTGGCAGAATAAATCTTTATAAAACAATTTACTATAGTTAAACCTATCTTTTTATTTATACTTTGGTTGCTCCGCTACCGCCCACCATGAAAGCTGGAGCGCCCACTAGTGGGCGGTAGGGACCAGGTTGACTACCACTGATTTACATCTTCAGGGGCTTTAGAAGAAATGACTCAAGAATGTGCTTCACACCTACCATCTTGCCCCCTGTAAAACTAGCTAGCCAAGGAGACAGGCGAAGTGTGAAAGTCACTCGACGCAAGGGGCATGCCTCCTGTTGTGTATAATCTGCTGCCACTGAAAAACTGTACGTAAACTGAATTTTTTGGGTTTTTTTTTAAATTAATTTTAATGGGGTGACACCAATAAATCAGGTTACATATGTACAACGAAAACATCTCCAGGTTTTCTTATCATTCAATTATGTTGCATACCCATCACCCAAAGTCAAATTGTCCTCTGTCACCTTCTATCTGGTTTTCCCTGTGCCCCCTCCCCTCTTCCCTATCCCACCCTCTCCTCCCTCCCCCCACCCCATAACCACCACACTCTTGTTCATGTCTCATAGTCTCACTTTTATGTCCCACCTATGTATGAAATCATGCTGTTCTCAGTTTTTCTCTAATTTACTTATTTCACTCCGTTATGGAATACTACTCAGCCATAAGAAATGATGACATCGGATCATTTACAACAAAATGGGTGGACCTTGATAACATTGTACATAAACTGAATTTTTGATTCATTGAAAAATCTTTTTCAGCTGCCTCAGAAATACTTTACCTTCCCATTCATCAGTGTTGGCTACGAAATTTTTATTGTATCTAAATAATGAACGTTAAATCAAGATTTACAGGCAAGAATAATCCAGATTATTGAAAAATGCCTTCATACTTTCTAGAGTGAGATGGAGTAAAAACTGACTAGATCCGCTGACAGCTGGGGAGACAGCTAGGTAGCTGGGTTAGTCGGCAGTCAGCAAGGGAGGGGAAAAGAGGGATAAAGGCGCTGGCACCGAGCTCGAGAAGTAGATCGTTTCAAAGGGGAAAAGAGGAATAAATTAATAAACGAGGCTAATTACCTAAAACAGTGGTTCTTAACCTGGGTTCTATCGAACCCTAGGGGTTCGATGAGTCGGTCTCAGGGGTTCGGAGAAGCCTCTGCCGCGGAGGCCAGAATAAAGTAATACCGTAATTCGTTGTGAGTTCATGCACTTTGTTGGTTTTGCTCTTTGAGCAAGGTGATGTTCGTGCACGGCTCATTTTGTGCACCAGTAAAAAAACATACACCTATGTCTTGAATTTGGAAAAAAAAAATCATAGTTTATTTATCACTAAAGAAGGGTTCGGTGAATGCGCATATGAAACTGGTGGGTTCGGTACCTCAAAAAAGGTTAAGAACCACTGACCTAAAAGAAAATGTCTTATAAATGAAGGAATCAATCTACAATAGTCAATAACAGGTATCACAGTCGCAAACAAAAACTTTCATGAAATCCTTTGCACAGGCTCTGTCAAGTCTATAAAATCTAATCCCTGTTCGCTGCTGTTTCTCTAATTATCACTGCAGTTACTCAGAGGCCTGGAACAGTGACACAGGCACCTTCCTAACCCTCCCCCAAGACTCGGGTACAAAGCACCTCCCACTCTGCTCTGCACAGAATAGTGTTTGCATGAATGATTCTTTTGCACCTGGATATCTTTTTATTTCTTTTTTCATTGAGAGAGAGACACACACACACACACAGAGGGACAGACAGATGAGAAACATAAATTCTTTGTTGCGGCGCCTTAGTTGTTCATTGATAGCTTTCTCATATGTGCCTGGGGTGGGGGTGGGGCTCCATCAGAGTGAGTGATCCCTTGCTCAACCAGTGACCTTGGACTCAAGCCAGCGACTTTGGGCTTCACACCAGCAACCTTTGGGCTCAAGCCAGCGACCATAAGGTCACATCTATGATCCCACACTCAAGCTGGCAACCTAATACTCAAGCCAGCGACCTCGGGGTTTCCAACCTGGGTCCTCAGCATCCCAGGCTGACATGCTATCCACAGCACCACCGCCTGGTCAGGCTGCACCTTGATATCCTAGACCCGCAATGGACTCAAGGAATTAGGGTACAGTGGATTGAACAGTATCCCCCCCAAACTATATCCTAGACCTAACCTATTAATGTGATCATATTTGGAAATAGGGTCTTCACAGATGTAATTAAGTATCTATGGATAAAATCATCCTGAATTTCTGGTATGTCCTAAATCCAGTGACCAGTGTCTTTATGAGAGACATGAGGGACAGAGGCAAGACACTGAGACACATGGAGAAAGGCCATGTGAGGATGGGGGCAGAGATTGAAGTGATGCTACCACAAGCCAAGAAATTCCAGTGCTCCTGGGAGCTGAACAAGGCAAATACGATTCTCCCTGAAGCCGCTGAGCGAGCATGGCCACGTACACAACCCATCAACACCTTCACTTTGACTTCTGGCTTCCAGAACTGTGATAGGACAGACTTTTGTTGTTTAAAGCCGCCCACCCAGTTTGCAGGGTTTGGTGGGGGGACAGCCCCAGGAAACAGGGGTTTCGGGAACCCGTAGCTTCCTAATCTTAGGATACAAGGATATTCTCCTACCAGGACATTCTACTCCTGCCCCGGTGGGAACGGGAGGCAGTAAATGGGTTTGGAAAAATGCCACAGAATGACCAGAGACTCTTGGTGAAATTTTACTTAAGAGAATGGTGACACCTGCTGCCTCCTTTCAGTCTAAATCTGATCACCAGGAGAAAGAGCTGAAAGTCATTAGGAGCCTTCACATCTCGTTTGTGACAGCGGCTCGCCTGGACTGCAAACCTCCCTGCTGCAGAAGCCCAGACGGCCCACACGAGCTTTCCGAGCTTTCCTATAACGAAGGCACCTGCCATGCTTTCTTTACTTGAGCATTTTGAAACAGAAGGAAACAATTTAGCTTTAAAAGCCTCAAAGGATGAAAATCCTGAGACGCCATCTGAGCACCACTGCCTCACAATCCAAAATGTGGTCTGTAGGCTGGTAGCGCTGATGTCCTGTCCCCCGGGAGCTTATTAGAAATGCACTATTGCAGGTCCCTTGCCAGACCTACCGAGTTTGAACCAGCATCGTTCAAGGAGCCCCAGGTGTTTGATTGACAAATTAAAATTTGAGATGCTCTCCTTCAGAGTACTTACTTGACAGCTCCTTCAATGGCTGTGAAATTATCTCATCCTAAAACAAGAGTGACAGAAACTTATGAAACATGCGTGCACACGCGCACACTCAAATGATGCTTCACTCTTCTCCGCTCTTTGACTTTGGCAAAAACTGTGTACACAGCCTTGAAGTTTAAAAAGAGAGAGAGAGAGAGAAAAAAGAAAGAAGACGTGAAAAAGGATATTTTATGTGTGTCACCGTATTTATTAAATGCAATGTTTCCTAACAGGGTTAGACTCCTTAGGAAGGGTTAGACCCCCAAATCCAAGGGATCAGAAGCAGTCCATTTTTAATTATCTTCTCAGCTGTGGCTTTGATCTATTATTAACTCAGTTTTTGAGAATGGGCCAGTGATCCCATGACAGCTCAGCTGGAGATCAGCCTCTCAAGCCACCCCTGAGGAGCACACTGCCCTAGATGACAGATGACACCCATGCATTGATGAGCAAAGGGTGACTTCACCCAGCACAAAGCAGGCGAGAGGGACATGGTCTATTTCAGCATGAGGAGTAAGTGCTACAGGACAGAGAGGCTCTGAGTGCAAATAGGACCCACGTGAGGGTAGGGGGGAACAGGGACCACTTCCTCAAGTAAGTGTTGTCTATGGTCTATGCAGTCTTAAAGAATGAGTCAGAGGCAGGGAATGGCAGCCTAGTGGGAGGGAACAGCATAAGCAAAAACACAGAGGTGTGAAAGAATTTGGGGTTCTGGTACTGTGGAGCACCTAGTAGGAGTCAGAGAGTGAAGGAGATGAGGATGGAGGGGCAGGTAGAGACCAGTCTCTAGAAAGAGCCATGTGGTCCATGCTAAGGGGCCAGAACACTGTTGTGTGAGTGACAGCAGCTCCTCTTCCTGCTGCTGGTGGTGGAAAAGCAAAAGCCTGAGTCTCCCTCTCTGGAGAATCTCACAAATCAGGCCCAAAATGAAGTAATTAAATTATATTATTAATATAATATTAGAAAAACTTGGGACACTTCTAAAAGGGCCACCTCTCTTAAATTAAATGTTATAATGGCAAAGTATAAAACATAGGACATGTTTAGGTCACACCATATAGCTCATTCAGTGAAATAATAATAGTAGTAGTAGTATAATAATAATAGTTCAGTGGAATGGCGTGTTATGGGAGGAAGCTCACTAATTGCATGACCCGTAGGCCGTGGTGACTACATAGGAATGAGAAAAGGCCATGGATTTTGATCCTTAAGAACATTTTCTGCTTAAAAAATCAAGACAGTCATTGTGGTAAGTTGGCAGCCAGATCACCTATCGGAGGAGATTCTCTGGACCTCTTTGAGATAAGTCACCGAGATCTACTGGGGCATGCGCAATATCAGTTTCTTCAGGCTGCAAAAAGCCCCACGTTCTAACACAGTCTGCATTTGTGTGTCCGTGGCAAGGAGCTAGAAAACTACTGTGGAATTTTCTAGGCCGTGAGGGAAGCAGAAAGGCCCGTGTGTCCGCCAACTTGGTAGTTGGCACAGAAGTGCGTCAAAGGCTGTCATGTCGAATGTGTTGTGTCCCGTGGGCCCATCCGCAGCCCACGGACACAGGCCACATCACTGTGTCCCCCCAGCTGCCGAGCGAGTGCTGCTCCCCCCATCACAGAAGGCAGCAGGTCAGAAACGATGGACTTCCATCCATATCGCTCCCCAAGGCACCCTGATGGGTGAGTGACAGGATGGACCGGTACAAGCGTGCTCATGAAATGAGAGCTGAAGTATGATCTATTTCTGTTGATTATTTGACACGCCAGACTTCATTTGTAATTGGAACACAGGCTCTCAGAAGACGCAGATGCCACACCTGAAATCTACCACGCCTTGGCAAGACTTGGTGTCCCGGATGGGTTAAGGAACGAGAAAAGCAAGCCCAACTGATGTGCTGCTTTATCTGGTTGCCTGTCAGGGCTGCAGACATTGGTGTAAACATATTCTGTCATCCCAGGTGTCTTCTGTCACACACCAAATATTTTTCCTTTAAATAACCAAGCAGCTTAACGTTCTCTACCTCACCCTACAGAACTTACTAACGAGGACTCCATTTAGTTACCCTTTAATTGGAAGGGCTACTCCGCCATCTTCTGTTGCCTGGGAAGATCTGCTGGAGTGTCCAGCTCATCTTTTGGGAAGACACCTGGATTCTTACCCTGCAAGACAACTTCAGACATGAGCACGTCTGGAACACAGCAATGCTCTTCGGTTGATTTTAAAGGCTTGGTAACTGGAAACAAGACCCTTTGGTTTTATGGGGGCTGTACCATTGTTCCTTGCCCCACGGCATATGCCGAGATGTCCCATCACCTTTCTGGTCATGGGGACGGGTACAGACTCAGCTGGGCAGGACATCTGGGAGCCAGCATTAAGTGTGAAAGACCTGGGAAGGTGAGCAACCAAGAACCGAATGCAGGAGAGGTGACAACAAGGAAGAGTCCCATCTAGCAGGGAGGCTCTGTACTGGGGGGAGGAAAGATTGAGTGAGGGAGGGGAGGCAGGAAAGGTTCTCTGAGAAGATGGGGGAGAGGGGGAAGAGGCAAGGAGCAGTTCCCAGGGTATAGCAGCTGGGAGGACATTCTCATGGGCCAAGACAGATTGGGACATTTGAGTTCACAGACCTGAACTCAAAACAGCTACAAAACCTTTTTTTTTTTTCTTTTTATGTGTCAGAGATGACAATGGAGAAAATAAAAATCATTAACTATATGGGATAACTAAGGAACCCTAAATCTCTAAATTAAATTGGCTACATAATATTATTATTATTAACAACACTATATATAGAAGTACAATATAATAATGGAATTGGTCATTTCTTTAAAAGTTGAACAACTTTCTCAAAAAATTTCATAACGATGCTATCTTGGTTACTTACCCTGGGAAGTAAAAAGAAACCTTACGTATACTCTACCCTGTCATGTTTTAGGAATGGTGTAGTCCTTTCAGGGGTGAAGAAGCAACATCAGTCTGACAGTGATGATGGCAGGTCAAGGCAATAGAATCTCCTCTCCCTCTCTGCACCCCCACCACTCACCTGGACAGTCGGGAGGAAGCCTGAGACCGTGAGAAAAAGCGGCAGGGCAGCAGGTGCCAGCAGTGGGGGCAGACTCACCTCACCCAGATACTGGCACAGATGGGGTTCCAATAAAAGTACTGAGGCATCACCCATGAATCTCCGTTACAAAACTGGCATTGGATTAGACTGAAATTGTATCGTCTCAGAAATCAAGTCATAAGATACAGTAATAGAGTGCTGTTTTCTGACCCAGAAATCCTCAATTCAAGTGGTGTATATTTACTTGAAATCCACCTTTTTAAAAACAAAGATGAAGGAAAGATAAAGAAACAAACATGCCCACATCCGCCTTCCTGCATCCAAGCTTATTTAAGTAATGGAAAAGGAACTCTTTTTCTGATCTTCTTTTTTTTTTCCTACACAGATAGAATACTCTATACCAATGAAACATCAGGAACTATATTCCAAAATGAGACCAAAGCTTAAAATGTCTAATGGGCTTATTTTAAATCCTTTTAAGCCTTTTAATAAAGAATATATTGATTCAGGAGTAAAATAGATTTAAAACAGCCTGCCAAGGGCAGCAGTGAGCCTGAAGTCCTGATTATACGATCAAGTACATGAGATCAAAATAAGAATGAGAGTAATTTGAAACAACTTCAAAATGATTTTCCAAAAAAAAAAAAAATTGTCTCAAATTGTCAGAGACAAAACTCTAGTGAGTTTGGTATGAAAAAAGAAAAGCTGGCCAAAGGCTTCAAAGATGAATAGCATGTCTGAATTGCTGTGATTGAGGGAAAAGATTAGTGTCCGAATGTCCTAAAATCATTAGAGCTGTTCCAGTAAACTGCGCATTGCTCCAACTATTCGATGGCATGCCATAAATAATTCAAAAATGTCCACTAGACATGTCTAGAGTTTCCCTTCTATTACTTTAATGCTAAAACCATGCCTCTAGTCCAAAGATCCCAGGCCACACGAGCCCACGTGCATATTTTGCCAACGCAGCCAAACAAATCTTACTCCAGACAGGTAGGAAAGAACAAGGAAAGCTTCCAGTCACCAAGACATCTTCCTAGCTTCTCTGTCAAGGAGAAAAATGCTTCCAGTTGTTGCTTTTTAATTCATGATTGTTAGGATTCACAACTAAAACTACTAAACCTTGCTAACGACACACTCAGCTTGAGGAACGCACTTCACATCCAGAAACACTTCTCTCAAATAGAAGGGGGGGAAGTGTCACTAACATGCATTTATGAAGAGGGAGCCATTCTGTCCCAGGAACCCTACCAGCTGGAGGGAAGCAATGGAACCTTAAAGTCAGCTCACAGATGCCACTGCTATGCGAGAAACCCCTTGTCCCCATTGACTGATTCAGCCTCATAGCAGGAACAATAGTTCCCATAGTGCATAAACTGCCTATCGAGCGGCTGCTTGCTGTTCTTCTCTTGGCTTGCTGGGTCCTTCACAGTCTGGGTACTAACTTGACATTTACCTCCAATCCACTAGGGGCACCTTCCTGCTAAACCTGCCCAATGAGTTCTTCCTCTGGGTCTTAGCTGTTCGTGTTGACTATTCAACGTGACAGGGCTCATGCTGTTATGCTCTCTGTGAACCCTTCTCTTTACCATTCTACATGCCGCCTTGAATTCCACAGCTATCTCTTTGTCACAGAAATTACCTCCTTGATAACCACTTGTGTATCCATGTCTTGCCCTGTTCGTCCGTGAGCTTCCTGAATACCAGCGTCTGTGTTTTACAAAGCTATAGAAATCTACATGGTACATTTCCCATAGAGTTTTGCTGGATCTGTAAAAACCAAGTCTTAATCAATGATAGCTTACATTTATCTTGAAAGTTAAAACGTGGTTATGTCCGTTCTTATTAGTTTTCGTGTTACTGAAAGATTTAAGCATCAGTTCAGATTTGCAGCCGCCTTAATTTTTTGAAAGAATAATAGACTACCCGGAATTTCTATCCAGCGGAGAATCCAGTTTCTTGTTTCACGCTGGGGTTTTACATAAAGAACTCAAGTCATCAACTAAAACAAGCAGCGAACCTCTTTAGTCATCTGTCTAGCACTGAGGATGTCAAGGAAATCCTTATAAACCCACCTGAAATCTGATCATTTTTAAAAAATGCATTGTAAATTGCACATTTCAGAGAAGAATTAAAAGAGAGAAAACACACGGTACGACCCCTTCAAGTAATGCTGTTCCTAATCTGCAGTTTCCAAATCCTCCACCTACTTGTTCTCTGGACTCGACCCTATTCACTGTCAGAACTAGAACTACAAAATCTATCAGAAAACCAGGGGAACGTCAGTTTATAATGATGACACACTACACCTGCCCACATTATCTAGTGATGCTGAAATGGCTATTTCCAACATTTTATTTGGTCAAGGGCTTCAACTTAACCATTCAGAAACAGTCTTTACTTCCTGGATTTTCTGCTGGCCCCCAAAGCAAAGGTGTGTCTACTAGATCATTTTTTAAATTGCTTCATCTGTTTCATTCTGAATTCAGAATAATAATAAATCATTTTAATCATTAGAAATATTCAGCATGGGAAATTCTACATTGCTTTGTAATGAGCCACTAAGATGGTAGGGAGAAATCAAGTCCTGAGACTTGACGCGTTAGCATTTAACCCCATCTGAGTTGGGTTCTCCACTCTCTTAATGGTGCCACGTCCTCCCCTGACCTCGAAAGCTCCTACACACACCTTCCTCTGCCTCCCACAGTATCACACTGCCCTGGTTTTTCAACGACTACCTTGGTTGCTTGCTCTCAGTCTTCCCTGTGAGATTCTCCTTCTGATCTCTAAATGTTGCCTTCAATAGTGTTGCCCCTCCTGAACATTGCCAGAGAGGATCTCCCATAATGCGTAACTTACAGACCGACAGTTGTTCCCTGGGCCCTTTCTCTTCTCACCTGCCTCTTATCTTTGATCACCTCATCCCCCCACACAGGTTTATACAGCATCTATAAGTGGACAGCTCAAATATGTATCATTTCAGCCCATTTCTCTATTCTGGACCCTAGATCAATGCAACCAAGATTGGCACCTCTATTTCAATAGCCCACATATCAAACTTAGTATGTCTTGTATTAATCCCCTGCCCCCCCCCAAAAAAAACATGTTCTTCTTCTAAGCATCCCCTTGCCAGTAAATGGAATCATAACATTATATCTCCTTTCTCCTATGTACCAATCCAGGGACATACCATTCAAATCTTCCTCTGTCTCAGGCCTCACCTGCAAATCAAGCCTGCCTTTCAATACAGTGAGATCCATCATGCCTCTCTCTGGTGCCATCTCCCCAGCAAAGCCAACACAATTGCTTGCCTGAATTACTGCAAATATCTCCTAATAGGTCTCCATGCTTCCTTCCTCTGCAGCCAAAGTGTTGACATCCCCATTAGTCAGAGCTTTGTAATAACTTCCCATTGTTCTACAACAGAGGTCAAAATCTTCTATGTCATCACTATGGCTCTTCCAAGACCAAGACCAAGGATCATCTGTGGCTCTTTCCTGCTTAAATCCACAATTTCCTTCCACTTGCTCTCTCACAGCAAACCTCTCTGTGTTTCAAATACACCAAGATTCTTGGGACCTCAGGACCTTTTCTCACACTCGTGTTCACCTGGACTTCTTTCTCCTGCCACCCCTTCCCCCAAGTCTCCACCAGCTGCTACACTTCTACTCCAAGATTTCTAGTCTTAGGTAAAGGGCACTCCTTTAAGAAACTTCCTAGAACTCCCATGTTCTGTTGAGATGCCCTATTAAAAGGTTCATGGTATTCTGTACTTTCCTGTCAAGGATTTCCCCTCATTGCAATCATAGACACTGAGTGGTTACTGATACATTGCCTCTCTGTCTTTCTCAACAGATCGGCACTTCCATGAGGCTGGAACAGTTCCTATTTTCTTTACCCCTGCATCTTCAGTGACTCAAACCAAGCCTAGAAAATACTAAGCACTCAAAAGTGGCTGGATGAATAAATCGATGAATGGCTGAACGAAGGGGAAGAGAATGAGATCTGTTCAATTTCCTTTTCTGTTTTCTTCTGCAATCAAACCAATCTTTTCATTGTCCAATACAGACACAGATTAGCCAAAGGAAAAGGAAAGTGGTGGGGTCTCCCCCATTCAGGAATGGTGACAATAAAATATATTATTTTAGAGGAGCACTATAGAGTATTAAGTCTATATTTCTCCAGACTTAAAGGATGTATTGTTTCTACTTAGTCACATGCCTGTTTGTCAGAAGAAGGATGAGAGAATGTTGTTATTATAACAGGAAAGAAAAAAAATCCTAGCTCTGTCACTAACCAGCTCTGAGACTAAGGGTAAGTCAGTTAATAGCTCTACATCCCAATGTTTCTTCTATGAAGGGGGAAGACACTCCTATTGATCCCCTATTTTGAGATGCTAATATGACAGTGCTTTGTAGTAGCAAGGAGTAGGGGAGAGAGACCACCAGTCATTCTGTATAAATGAGAAGGGAGTCAAAAGCCACACATGTGTTTGCTGGCCCATTCACACCATGTTAACATGTTGTTGGTTGGGGGAAAGTAGTACACACAAGAGGATTTTAAGTAAAATACATCTAGAAAGCAAAATACATTAATCCTACTGAGAAAGGCGGGATCTCAGCCTAGGAAATGCTATCTTTCTAAGCCAGTAAAATATTAGGATCCTAACCAGTGTAACTGTGAAAAGAAATCTAGTGTATTTCAGGGGCAAGAATCTTGAACAAAAAAATTTAGTCAATTTCATGAAACTACACTTATCTGCTCAAAAAGAAAAAAATCCACTTGGAGCAGGCTATTGCTCAAGTTGCTTTCTAACTTATTACACATAATTCATTTTCTGTACCTGAACTGCCTTTTCACTCCAAAGGAAATAGCATTTTCAGAGCTTGAGCTGGTAATAAATGTCCTCAGAAGCTTACAGAACTCATGCAGCCATCTTCTAGAGAACTAAAACTATCATAAAAATATGTGGTGTGGTCATGGTGATGTCATTTGCGTTTATCTGCAGACTCTTTATAACAAAGCACTTTTACCTATGTCATTTAATTTTTACTACCTTGTAAAGTCAGTGGTATATTTTTCCACTTCACGATCAAGAAAAGTGGAGCTTTGAGAAATTAATTAATTTGTCTAAAATTATATCCTTAGTATGTGACAAAGCTAAGATCCTCACCGAAGTCTGAAGACTTGGTATTTTGTACGATCTATCTTTACAGGAGCAATGTTATAATTTTATCAGGATAATGACTGAAGGATTTAGTACCTTAAAATAGTTAGCACCCTCGCATAGTTGTGGCCAGTGGGTGAAATGCTTAACCTTGTGTTATCTGTTCCTTATTTAAAGCCGTCACTGATGGACGCCACACTTGCTTCCTAAGGCAATGATATCATTTCTCCTTTGGTTTAGCAAAATATAGCGAGAGGCCACTTGGAGACAGCGTTGAGATGGCAAAGGAACAGTATATACAAGACAAGGCAATGACCTTGAACTACTGGGGAAGAAGTAGGAGCATAGAGCCTCCCTCTTACACTCCCAAATCTCTGAAGGGCACCACCAAGCCAGTGAGCTCTGAATCTCATAAGTTCAAGATTTCCCATTAACACCCTGGTTGTAATTACAATGTCATTCCATCACTTCAGAAAGAAACACAGGACCACTGCAGTCACTTCCACTATGCGCCCACTCCCCGCCCAGCCTCAGGCAAACACTGATCTACTCTCTGTCTCTACAGATCTACCCATTCAAAACATTTTCATATGAATGGAATCACACAAGCTATGGTCTTTGTGACTGGCTCTCTCTCTCAGCACGATGACTTCGCAGTTCATGCATGTTGTAGCATGTATCATCAGTGCTCCCTTTCTTTATTGCCAGCTTATTTTACAGGTTATGGCTACACCACATTTTGCTTGTCTCTGCATCAGTTGATGGGTAGTTAGGTTGTTGGCTTTTTTCTTTTTTTTTTTGCTATCATGAATACATAATGCTACTATGAACATCCATGTCTGAGTTTTTGAGGGGATTTTTTTCATTACTTTTGGAATTCTTTCTCTTCTATTCATGTTGCTAGAGTGGAACTGCTCAGTGATGTGGTAACTCTAGTTTAACTGTCTCAGGAGCTGCTGGAATGTTTCCCAAAGTGACCGCAGCCTTCTACATTCCCACCAGCAGGGTCTCAGCACTTTCTCCAAATTTTCATCAACACCTGTTGTCTGTCTTTTTGGTTTTAGCCATCCTAGTGGGTGTAAAGTGCCGTCTTATGATAGTTTTGAATTGCATGTCCCTAGAGTTGACTTTGAGCAGCTTTTTTCATAGGCACTGACCATTTGTAAATTTTCTTGGGAGAAATGTCTATTTAGATTATTTGCCCATTTTTTAAGTTGGGCATTTGTCTTTTCTTATAATTGAGTGATAAGGACTCTTTATATATCCTGAACACAAAGCCCTTATCAGTTATGTGATTTGCACAAAGTAGACCAACACCTGGTGATGAACTTCCCTTTGGGAATGCTACCTTTGCAGGTTGGATTTCTGTCAGGCTCTGCTATATATTAAACAAAACACAGCCAGACTTGATGTTAGCATGAGACACTTCCTCTGGATGAGTTCGATAAATTAAAACCTGGGGCAAAGACAAAGTAAAATTGAAAGGTTGGCTCTTCAGTCATCTTGCTGAGTTAAATTTTTATTATTTTCCTTTTGAGCTAATTAGGAGTTTGAAAAGAGAAGTTTGAACTTTTGATGTTGTTGGCGGCTGCATTATATACATATTAACTAGTTAATTTCCCTCATCATCATCTATCCGTCTGCCCTGGCTTCCCTCAACCTGAGAGGGCTCCATCATACTGTGGGGGTGGTTCCTTTAGATTTCTCCTGGGCAACAGGCAATTTTTATTATTATTATTATTTGGGGTAAAGAAAACTTAAAAATAAAAAAGAATTGTTACAAAAAGAACAAATTAAAAATTATGAGCTATTCTTACAGCTCTACATAGTTACAAACAAGAAAGAACTGGGATTCCAACAGTGGCCAGAAATTCTCAGAGCATCACCTCTAATTCTCTGTGTTCATGCATTCCGAGTCCTTTTCTCACAATTTGTATTTGCCTTTTGTCTGTTCAGCAGACCTTGAAAATTAGATTCGGTGAGAACGTCTCACATCTGTGGATATATTTCTCACTGAGATTTGACCTGCTCTTTAAAAAGAAAATTAAAGAAAAAAAAAAAGTAAAAATTTAATCCGAGCTGTATTTAATTTATGCTTTAAAATGAGATATTCAAACTAAATATTCCCAGCTCAGAGATTATGCCGTGCTGCTCCATCACTGAGTATAATGTGGAGGTCTGGCCCCGAAGATAAAATGCCTTTTCCCCACCTGATAACCGGAGAGTCTTAAATCCAGGAGAAGAATGTAAACTTTTTGGTGCGCCTCCCATTCTGAGCTACCTTTAATGAGACTTCTTCATGTTTGCTTGGGGGCCAATTTCATAATTGGGCTTTGGGTTAAATGTCTAAATATATTATGTGTGAGTATCTGTCGAGGCGGGACATGAAGTAATAAATATTACTGTTTACTGATACCCAGTTTCTGTGTTGGTATTCAGGACAATCACACTTCTCTCTCTCTTTGATGTTAGATTTGGCTATAAGCCTCACTCTGGCCAATAAAATTAAGCAAAAGGATGCATGCCTCCTTCTTGCTGAAGCACTAAGAAACCCATGTGCGGCTCCCCATACTCTGTTCCCCATTATTGTGCCACATGAAATTCCACGTAGAGGAGCCTCCCTCAGCCTGGGCCTCAGAATAAAGAGCACATGCATTAGCGCCCTCCACTGGTGGGTATGTAAAGTAAATAGGAAAGGAACCTGCATTGCTTTTGATTACCGACACCTGGGGAATGTTTGTTACTGCAGCATAACATTCCATCCTGACTAACACAGGCAGCAAGAAGAGCTGCTTTCATTTTGGGGGGGGGGGGCAGTTCCTCTTCAAACACTTAAACGTCCTGTTAATCATTGAGGCAACTGACAAGCCAAATCAAACTTGATCTGAACATGGTGCAGAACCCACCATTTGGAACATGAATAAAAACCACCACCAACAACAACAAGAAAAACTGCCTGGCATCCAGGTTCTACTGCACTGAAGTATCTAAGTGGCTCCCCCTTTCCTTCATCCCCTATGCCCTAAAAACATATCTTAAAGCCTCCTATGCATGAGAATAGAATAAACCATGAAACCAGACAATTTTGCTGAAAATTATCCCATTCCTTTAATATTTAAACATGGACATCGAGGATTTGCCGTAATTGATGTGCACACTCCATGCACAGTTCTCGACACGCATCCTATCAGCCTGTGGGAAGCGGGTCTTCATGAGAGCAGCTGGTATACCACTGAAGGCTCTCTCCGTCAAGGTCTACTGAGCACACTGAGCAAAATTTAAACTTTCTGTTTCTTGGCAACAAAGCTCCCGCTAGGTGCTGAAGTGGCGATGGATGGCACATTCTTGGGGTGCTATTTAGAGAGCAACAGAGGATAATCTACCTGTAATGTGTTTACCAGGTCAATTTCCTGCATAGTTACAAAAGCCTAAGTTCTCCTTACGGCCATCCCGCAAAGATTTTAAAATGTGACTACCTCATGAGTTGGAAAGCCACACCACCTGCCAGAGGCAACAGCACATGTCTCGAAAACAAACAACAGCAAAAAAATAAATTTACAGAAAAACAAGAAGATTTCATTAAAAGATGCTCCTGCCCAAAGTTTCCATGAAATCAGGACAATGATTCTCTCCAAAGGAGGTAGGATTTTGGAGAGAGGGAGAAATAAAAGAGAAACACATTTGGAGCCTCAGCACTGAGCTTTTCCCATCATGTTCCATGAAAAAGACAGGTCTGGACGCAATTTCACAAGTTTCAATTACAAGTTGGAGAATATTAAGCGTTGGCTCCTGAGATGCCCAACCAACTGGGAATTGGTTTGGCAGAAGAAATTCTGCATTCCACATCTCTCGGCGAAATCCCAGACTCACATGCAACATTTAGCACCGAAGGGATGGTCTGTTAATTTACTTATCTTCATGCTAGGCTTAGGAACTTGCACTAAAACGACTGCCTGGCATGCAAATAAACTCTCATGTAAAAATGCCGATTAAGGGGTTCTAATGGATGCTTTGACTTGCAAACATGCTTTGAAGAAGAGCGTGTACCAACCTAAACACCAAATTGTAGAGAAGCGTCATGAATTTTGTACCTTTGCACAACTGGTTGAGGTGAACCTCTCCACATGGCCCCAGACCAATGGCCGCAAGACAAGTGTCCCTTCCGGTCTGCCCTTGTCTGCTTCATTGCATTAAGACTCAGAGCAGGTTAACAACTTCTATAACTAATACTCAACACTTTAGTGACTTAAGCAAATAATGGTTTATTTGTTGTGCATGCAAATCTCCAAGGCTAAATTACCTGGTCAGACAGCGGTCCCCCAAGAAGCGGGTCCAACACCACTGCTCCCTGGGCTGAGGCTCTCCCAAGGTCTTGGAACTTGGAAACTTTTCCATGTGGATGGCGGGAGGAGAAGATCATTTGCACATGTAATGGGCCAGGCTTGGACACAGACTGTATCACTTCTGCCCACATCTCAGGGGTCAGGACTCAGTCACATGGGACGCCTACCTGCCAAGGACACTGGGAGATGGAATGCAGCTGTGCGTCCAGGAGGGAAGAAGAAAAGATTTGGTGAGTCCACTGGTCTCTTGTGCTACCACATAATCTGTCTGCTTTCTGTTCTACAATATGAGCATAAAAGTTGGACCTAATTCTTATGATTATTACTTCTTTTTCTTTATTTACTATTTCCACTTTTTTTTTAAGGGTCCAAAACTGACTTGAATTTTAAAAGACTTCTGAGTGAGCAAGGTGGCCAGTTTATTTCTAGTGGAGGCTAGGATTTATCAGTCACCAACTGGGACACCCCTGTTATTGACTGAATGTTTGTGTCCCCTAAAATTCATATGTTGAGAGGCCTTTGGGAAGTAATTAGGTCATGAGGATGGGGTCCTCATGAATGGGATTAGTGCTTATAAAAAGAAGTTAGAGAGTGAGTCAACTCTTTCCCCCACGTGCTTGCATCGCGAGAAGGCAGCCTGGTACAGCCAGAAAAGGAGTTCTCATCAGACACCAAACTGACCAGTACCTTGATCTTGGGTTTCTCAGCCTCCAGAACCAAAAGAAATAAATTTCTGTTGTGAATAAGCCACCTCTTAATTTATGATATTTTGTTATAGCAGCCTAAGATGCCTAGGACAACCTCTTTCTTTGAGTCAAGGTGTCAAAAAAAAAGTTACTAGAAGATGACATTCTGAGCAGGAATAGGAGAAATAGGATATATACCAGTTTAAAAGTGTGCTTTTTGTAGACCACATGTCCCGGGTGACACTTTGGGCGTTCTTTGTTATAGGGCTGTCTCAAGTATCAAAGGATGTTTAACATCTCTGGTCTCTACCCGCTGGACTCATTACCACTTCCCCAGTCATAAAGACCAAAAACGTTTCCAGACATTGTCAAATGTCCCCTGAGGGACCAAACTGCATTCCTCCTTATTGAGAACCATTGTTCTAGATTATAAAAAAGTATAATGAATTAACATAATCTATGGTGTGGCTGAAAAACTCCCCTGTGCTTGAGACAAGGCCTGTCTGTTTGTCTCTAGTGCTTGGACAGTCTGAGAAAACACTGCCCCGTACCTGCCCTTCAGCTTCCCTCTGTCTAACCTCGGCGCAGCTCACCCTCCCCTGAAGACACAGGTTTCCTTTGGGGTGCTGGTGCCAGTGAAGAGGCTGCAAGTCCTTGCGCCACGGTGAAGGCTGTCAGGGTCCCGTCTGTGTCTCCCACTCACCCTAGACATCAGGGTCACACATTCCGTTAGGGAGGAAATCACTTAGCACGCATCTAACGGAACGCAAATGGACTGGTACTTTTACACCAGAGTCCCCCAGGCTTCATGTATTCTCAACAGCCAAAGGAGTTTCCAAGGAGGCAGTAAACAGATGTGACATTTGCAATCTCATCACAGGGCCCTCAATCTAAGCATAACCCAGTTTAAGAGAACACATTCCCTTTAAATTCTCTCTAAAACCTCAAATAGAAAAGTATTTTAAAATCTTGGTCCAAAAAGCAACACTTGTGTTTTTTTCCCCCTTTAACTGTTATATTTCTGCCACCGGGGAGGCTCACTGATGTTGGTGCAACTAGCTGTACACAATTCCAAGTGCACCAGGTTGAAATGTGCAAAGGAACTTATTGATTACTTCCATTGCTAAAGGAGAATCTTTTATAAGGAAAAAAAACCATTCAAAGCCAAAGAATCCTTTTATTTGAATATAGTAGCCTTATTCCATGATAATAATACTTGGAAAACCCAAGCTATTTAATGAATACAACACTAACTTGCAGTACAAACTATGAGCTTTTGTTCATTTCAATTAATTTATACAATAAAAATAATACTAGCAATAATAATAACAGTGACCACACAGATTGAATGTCTATTATTTTACCCCAGATCAGTTACATGCATTCTCTTTAATGCCTCTAGATACACTGTAAATAGGTTTTTATATCATCTCTGTAAAAGATGAAGAAACTGAGGCTTAGAAAAGGGGAGTGATATACCCACGAAGGCAAAGCTAGGTAAAGCACAGAGCCAGGAGTTGAACCCAAATCCCCCTGACCCTCAAGCCCACTATGTGTGTGTTATATCTACACCAAGCCACGATGTCTCCACAGGAAGTTAAATCATTGCAAATTCCATACTGGCAATCACAGGCACTTGTACACGTCAAAACCTAAATGTCACTATGGTAACAGGTATGATCATCCTTTTCCATTGCCCTGAAGTTCTCCTCCACTGGATAACATATTAAGCTGTGCTTAAGTGTACTAAATCCCAGCTAGCTAGACAGTATTTATTCATTACTATCTGGGGAGTAGTAGCTTATGCAAACAGTATTACTAAGAAGCACATTTGTAACAACAATGAGACTTGTCTTTATCCTCCAACTTGGCCATGGTCTCTTCCCCAAGAATATGATGGAGGGAAGAGAATGAAAGGAAAGGCTTCTCTTTCTCTGGTCACCCCGCTCAGTGACGGCATGAGCTAACAAGGGAGGTGGCCATGGCACCCACTGCTGGGCTGTGGCCTTCACACTAATTACAATGAAAATCTGTCCTGCTGCCCAGAGGGCTCAAGTCACCATGGCAACCTTCCACCAACAGGGCTCACACAAATTACAGCAGAAGAGCAATGGCTGGCTCTGCCCACAAACTGAAGGGGTCATACAAAGGAGGAAGTATTTCTCAAGGATACTTTGCTCTTAAGCCCGTAGTTAGGGGCATGCCTTTGTCTCTTTAGCTTTGTCGCCAAAATAAATGTCTGCTCATTTTTACCCACGGGTGTTAAAAGTTGTGAAATGTAATACATATACTCGAACTTTAGTTACAATGAGACTGTGAATGACAGTTCAAACAACAGTGTCATGCGGGGCAGGAAGAAAGACTTGTCCCCATAGCTTTAGAGCCCCCAGCCCATCTGGCATTCTGCAGACACTCTGTGCCCTGGTGTCCCACGTGGGCAGGACTTTCACTATTAAGTGTGCACGCCCCAGCAATGACCCCCCCACCCCACCCCCCGCAGAGATAAGGAGCTTGGAGCCCAAACAAAAGGGCAAAGTGACACCTCTGTGATGTTAACAGGGAGAAGAGGAAACTTGACCCATTTGGAAAATTCCTGTTTCCTTTCTTTAAAGAATATAAAAGTCCTTAAAACCATCATCCTTTAAGAAAGAATGCCGGAGAGGTAGTAGAAAGTCATGTGTTGAGTGCACGTGAGGACAGCAGTGATCTGGACAGTCGCTGGAGCATGCGGTTAAGTTAATTAGAGAACTAGCAGGCTTCTTAGGTCATGTCACGTCTCTATTTAAAGTCGGTGACTCTGAACTCAGAGGGACTTCAAACTCCGCAATCCGTGGTTGCCCTCCTCTCCCGCGAGACCCGGTTTCTGGAAGGCATAATTCACTGTGTGTCACTGGCACCTTGCTCGGCTCCTGGCACAAAGTCCCTTAACTTAACTAGAAGTGGCAATGTCAGTAATGTCTGATGCATCCGTTTCCTGGGGCTGCCATATGGAATACCATGGACTGAGCAGCTTAAACAACAGAAGTTTATGGTCCCACGGTTGAGGAGGCCAGAAGATCGCGGGATCAAGGTGTCCCCAAGGCGAGGTTAGGGCAGGACCTGGTCCAGGTATTTCTCTTAGCTGCTGGAATTCCCCGGGCTTGTGGTGGCACAGCTCCAATAGTTGCCAGGCACCCTTCCTGGGTCACTGCCCAAGTTTCCTCGTCGTATTAGGAGGCCAGTCATATTTGAATGGAGCCTCTCTTTATACCAACATAATCTCACTGTAACTTAATTAATTATTATCACAGCCCTATTCCAAATCAGGTCACATTCTGGGGTGCTGGAGGTGAGGATGTCAACATACTAATCTTTGGGATGGACACAATTCAACCTAAAACTAACGCGTGGGCATACATAAAATTTAAATAAGTATTCAATGGTTCTATGCCAAAAAAAAAAAAAAAGTGTGGAAAAAAATTCTATTTACACACAAAAATGACCCTGACAGGCAGACTTGAGGAGTGATTTATTTCCTCTGAGACTACAGGTCAGGCAAAATGTCCATTCTCCCAAAGAGCAGCACCAGAAAATTACTCGTGCTAGCCATTTCACTAATTAATCCTATTTCGCAATTAAAGGCCAAAGTCTCAGGAGTCAACATTGTTCTAAATAAACCACAAAGGTCAATTAAGCAAAATTCCATTGTTAAAGGGGCTCAGTGTTTTCTGAAAGAGGCAACAAGACTCAGTCTAGGTTAAAAGATGTAAGAAGTATTTCTCTATCTTAGTAATTGATCACTGTCAAACTACTTCGATGAGAGTGGGGAGAAGGTTAGCTATGATCTAGTAATATGATCCTTGGGGCTGGGAGCAAACAATTGCATTGTGCTCGCATTCAGCCCTTGAATATTCACTTCTGTGTTTCCCGGAAGTCTAGAAGGCTTCCTGTTTTTCATTTACGTAATGGCACTTATATAAGATCATCTCCTTTTAACGGTGCACAGACTGCTCACTTATGGGAGAAGGAAGGCTTAAAACTGGCTACCAGAAAGGAGAGACAGGGACACTTATCACAGACAATAAAGGAATAGCAGATGAATATGGCCCTTGCCCATTTTCTCAAAGTCACTTCTGAGGACCACAACCCCTGCTCCTTCCAAATACGATGACGTCAGGAAGAGGGACTCTCTTCACACTCTCGCTCCTCTGTGCTCATATTATAGGTAGTCACCGCTCCAGAGAAATCAAATGAGTAGTCAAACTAGCAAATCAATATAAATAAACAAACCTGAAAAATCTAGTTTTTGCCATCATTTTCACTGTATGCTTTTCTGGCCTTTAAAACTGTCACAAATCCTCCTGTTTATTGCCTGCATGTGTGGCGGACAGTTTGAAGCAAACTGCTAGAAGTGTGTCGTTTCTCTCCAATACGTACCATTTTGAATATTATATGAATGAGCTTCTAGAGATTCAGACTACAAATTAACCCATGTTCATTATGTAATTAAATGTTTGATTAGGAGCAAGAATTAACATATTACACTGAGGCATATAATTTTATGAGACAAACAATTTAATCCCAATAAAGATATTCACCATGGTAACAAATTAGCAAACCCGTCCAATGCAAGATGTAGTTCAAACCAATTTTCTGAGTTACCTAAAACTGCAGTCATTATCAAGTAGACATACTAAAATGTATGCACTGCACTGTAGAAAAAATTTTAAACACTTATGCAAAAATGGGCACATTTTAAATGGACATTTAAAATATACAAAGAGTAAAGATCAGAGCTGAAATTCTGGTAAAAATTTTTAAAAGGATAAAATGTTGACAGTTTCATAGTGTATGCTTTCATTTCTTTTTTTTAAAAAAAAAACCTGATGACATTTGGAAACGTTGCATTTCATGCATGTTTAATCTCTCTGGTTACCTTGGTAAAACGGGACTGGCGGGTAGCATTCAAACCAGAGAGACATTTGTTTTAACTGCCAGATACAATCTCTGTGGATCAATCTGAGGTCTTCAAGTACAGCAGCGTTTGCTACTTCAGGAGCTGGGTGGCAGGCAACCCTCACCACTGATTCTAATTACACCTTGATCCAATAATAAGTAAATACTGTTTAAGGTACGGGGGGGGGGGGGGGGGGGGTGGACGGCAGCTGCTTAAGCAGATGCGCAAGACCGAGAATTGAGAGTAGCATTTCCAGGCGTAAACCAGCCTGCGTTGGAACCCAGCGAGGACACAAACACAGTTCAGTAGGTGGCACTATTCCCTCAGTCAGGGCTCTCTTGTCCTTCTGCACGACTTGAGCTCTCTCTGTGGCAATAACCTTTACTCATTTCTTCCATGGAGTGCTGGGACCTAAATTAGCAGCAACACACTAACTTCAAATAGATTCCCAGCTTCCTTCCTTTCCGATAAACAGTGCAGATTGAAAACAACAACAACAGTGTGCCGCTGGCAGGTATACCAGTAGAAAAACAGCCTGACCTCACAAGTCCTTAGATGATTCGGCCATCGTAATGCTACTTGAAAGTACATTACCTCTTTCTGCCCATCAGATACAACCCAAGTGATCTGACCTCTTGTCAGCCGCGGTACTACTGACATCCAGACTGGATGATTCTTTGTCGGGGGTGAGGACAGAATGTCCTGTGCGTGTTAGAACACGCAGTAGCATTCCTGGCCTCTACCCCCTAGGGGCCATAGTACCTCCCTGGCTGGTACAGCCAAAAATGTCCCCTGGCGACAAAACAAAATCATCCCATTCGAGAGCTCTCAGCCAATGAGTGTTCCTCCCTTACACTAAAAACAGACCTCTGACTTCATGGCCAAAGACTCATCTAGTTCACGAGCATACTTTCAAATAACAATGTTTATTATCTTTGTTACCTGACTCCAAAGGTGGTTGTTGTTGTATGTGCACTGTTAAAAACTTTGAAGCTAGAAAAAGCACAAAGAAAAAGAAAAACTTAAAGCTACCAGTAGTATTAGAAGACTACTATAATTTTAAACATACCACCTTAAATTTTCTGCATAAAGATGCACATAGAAGTAATAACTACTAAAAACTGAGGACCATATAGCAGTACTAATTCATAAAAAGGTCTTTTCACCTCTAAATATATAATCTGTCCTGAAAGACAAAATTAAGCATAATTTTTTATGGCTCTACAGTGTTCTTTCCTTAGGTGAGAGGAGGGGAGATAGTTAGACAGACTCCCACATGAGCCCTGATCAAGATCCACCTGGCAACCCAATCTGGGGCCAATGCTCGAGTAGTGAGCTAATTTTAGCACCTGAGGGTGATGTGTTCCAATGAAGCTATCCTGAGCACCTGGGGCCACACTTGAATCAACTGAGCCACTGGATGGGGGAGAGGAGGAGCAAGATAAAGGGGAGAGAAAGAAGAGGAGAAGGAGATGGTCACTTCTCCTGTGTGCCCTGACTAGGAATCTAATCCAGAACGTTCGTAAACCGGGCCAATTGTTGTTTTCTTTTATAATTTATTTTTAGATTTTTATTTATTGATTTTTAGAGAGAGGAGGGAAAAAGAATGAAAGAGAGGGAGAAAGAGAAAGAGAGGGGAGAAACTGGAAGTGTCAACTCATAGTAGTTGCTTCCTGTATGTGCCCTGACCAGGCAAGCCTGGGGTTTTGAACCCGCGAGCGACCTCAGCATTCCAGGTCCACTTGATCCACTGTGCCACCACAGGTTAGGCCATATTGTTATTTTTTAAAACCAATTTCTTATATTGGACTCTTTATGTCATCCCAAAGATTGATGTAAATCACTTTTTCTAGGTCCTTGAGATAAATTCCCACAAATAAAAATTTAAGAGTCCTAACCTAACTGCAGTTCTGCCTTTACACAAGGAGAACAAAAGGGAATAACCCAAGAAGGAAAAAACAAAGAGTAAGGGATAGAGAGAGGAGAAATAGGAAGGGGTGGGGGAGACGGGAGACAGGAGGCGCAGAGGGGGGGAGGGGGGGAAGCACAAAGGGGGAGTAAGAGGAGGGAAGCAGTTTCCATAGAAGCTGATTAGGAAATAAATTTTCTGGCATCTTTCCCACTTTTATTTTCTCCCTGTCTTTGGGTGGCTCATGTGTCTATTCCGCTACACACATGATACTACTCGTGCCCACCGTTCGAAGAGCTTCCACTTTAAATGATTTTCCTTCATTTAATTCTTCCTGTGTCTATCATGTATTAGTCATATGGCTACAAACCTTGAAAACATTATGCTAAGAAAAAAGGCCACATATTGTCTGAGCTCTTTTATATGAAGTATCCAGAAAAGGCAAATTCACAGAGACAGAAAGTAGATTCGTGGTTGGGAGTGGAGGGGTGTGTGTGTCTAGAATAGAAAGTGACAGCTTAATTGGTACGAGCTTTCCTTTGAGGGCGATGAAATGTTCTGGAACGCGCAGTCACGATGACTCCACAACTCTGTGAATGCACTATACACGCCACCGGCATGGATGCACTTTCAAGTGGTCACAATAGTAAATCTTATGACACGCGTTCTTAAAAAGTCCTGAGAGAGGGGATGTAGAAATTAAGTAAAAGTAAAAGTGAGAAAAGGAATACCTAGCTTATTGAGCACCAGCCACCTGTCACAATCTTATTCAGTCTTCAGAACAACCTTGCCAAGTGAGGATTGGTTCCCATTTTACCCATTTTGGTCGTACAAGATGATGTAAGAGAGACTCGGAGGATTACGTTGCTTAAGCCTAGGCAAGCACCGGAAGGCGGAATGAGAATTTCCTTCTGACTCCAAAATCCTATGGCCGCGGAACAAGTCCAGATGAACCAGGTGGATAAAACCCTTGACTGTGGCCTTACACACGTGTTAGCCTCATGAGTGGATTAGTCACAGATCATACACACAGCCATTTAGGAAAGAGAAAGTCCCTACAATGTCGGCCTGATTGAAATTTCTCATCTCAAAGAAGGTACTATTTCTCAGCAGAAAAGAAACCGAGCACCCTATTCTGGAACCTTCACCCACAACACTCTCATGAGTACTGTGAAGCCTTCATCCGTCTCCCACTTGTGCCAAAATAAGACATAACCAGCCACATTAACTAGCTAGGTTGTTGGGGCTAGGAGTGGACATCATGGAAAAGAACAAAACAGTGTTTGTTTCATGCATATGACTGACTTCAGAAATCAACTCTTTTCATCTTTCCAGCATTACTGATATATAATAGACACACACCTTTGTGTAGTTTCCATGTATAAGTGTATTGTGTCATGATTTGATAAACACATATATTGCAAAAAAGTGTGCCACCATAAGGTTGGTGAACACATTCTTCAACTCACACAATTACCATTTTGTTATTGTGGTGGCGGTGAGAACATTTAACATCGACTCTCATAGCAGCCTTCAAGTTTACAACATTCTTAACTAGTCACCATGCAGTACATCCGATCCCTCAAACCCATTCATTTTATAAATGAAAGTTTGCACCCGCTAACCAACATCTCCCCATTTCTTCCACAACCGGCTCTTGGTAACCATAAATCTGTTCTGTGTCTATGCATTTTTTCTTTATGATTCTACCTATAAGTGAGATCACATAGTATCTGTCTGATTTATTTCACAGCATCACGCCCTCAAGGCCCATTCACGTGGTCACAAATGGCAGCATTTCCTTCTTTGTACGCTGGAATAACACAGCAGGGCATATACCGGGGTTGGCAAAAGTAGGTTTACCGTTGTCATACAAGTAAATAATATAATAGGTAATAAGACAAGCATAAACTGTGTTTCATGTACCAGAACTGTAAACCTATTTTTGCCCTGCCCTGAATACATCACATCTTTACCCTTTCATCTGCCAGTGGACACTTAAAGTTGTTTCTGTGGGGCCCTAACCAATTGGCTCAGCTGTAGAGCATCAGCCCGGTGTGCGGAAATCCTGGGTTCAATTCCCAGTCAGGGCACACAGGAGAGGCGCCCATATGCTTCTCTACCCTTCCCCCTCTCCTTTCTCTCTGTCTCTCTCTTCCCCTCTCGCAGACAAGCGCTGAGGATGGCTCTATGGCCTCTGCCTCAGGTGCTAGAATGGCTCCACCCAAAACAGAGCAGCACCCCAGATGGGCAGAGCATCGCCCCCTGGTGGGCATGCTGGGTGGGTCCTGGTCAGGCTCATGCGGGAGTCTGTCTGACTGCCTCCCGCTTCTAACTTCGGAAAAATAGAAAAGAAAGTTGTTTCTGTGGTATAGATATTATGAATAATGCTGCAATGAACATGGGAGTCAGAGAGCTCTTTGTGATAGTGAAGAAATCATATTTTCTCGTGATGCTCACACCCTAATGGCAGACAGGTGTGGCTGATAAACAAACCAACACACTTCACAGAACTTTTATTCACATTTCATCAATAATTCATCAGCTTATAATGGGTCAACACCTTAGTCAACTGCCTATTTTTTCTTTCTGTTACACAGAATGCCTCCAGCATTGACTCACTAGGTCTAGACACACCTCGTGATTTGGACGCAGCTCTCCGACATGGTTCGTGCTAGGTTCGTTCAGTCATAAATGACACTGGCACTGTCCTCTAACCCTGATGGGGATGATGAGAGCCCCACATACACAAAGACAGCGGCACCTCATAGCTTCAGAATGTGAGCTGTGTGGTCTACAAATGTATACCAAAATAGACCATCTTATGAAGGGGTGGCATATTCCTCGTTGACACCTAATGCAAAAGGGTTCTACAGAAATGCTTATAATTACAGTAAACCCTAGGGCTACAGAAAGACCAGTCTCTAGCATGCCCAGCTATTCGAACAACAACAGTGACCTGGAGTGGGATTGGGGAGCAGGCAGTGGTGTAGGGCACAAAAGCATCTCTCTGAGTCAGGAAGGAGCCTCAGAGCAGCAAGGGAGACCTGGTGCTAAGGATGGGCGTGTTTTTAACGAGGCAGAAAGGCAGATCGTGTGAAATGCAGAACTCCGGTTATTAGGCTGTGAGCAACAAGCACAATTTATACTAGCTGATGAACAGAGTGAGGTCTGAAGAAGTGTTCATCAAATAGAGAATTCAGTATCTAAGCTGGACCTAATATTAGGATGGACCTCCTAATATTCACACCCTCATATAATCCTTTCCCCGTTGAGTGTGGGCTGGATCTGGATATGACTGGCTTCTGAGACGTCGCTTCCAACTTCGAGTTACAAAAAGACCCTGTCTTTCGCTTTGCTCACCCTCTTTTGTTGTCCCGTTGGCTTGTTCTGAGGGAAGCCAGCTGCCATGTGGAGGGGCTTTTGTGAGGAAGAATTGAGGGGATCTCTTGCAGACAGCCAATGAGGAATGGAAGCCCTCAGTCCAACCACCTGTAAGGAACTAAGGAAGCATGGACGTGGAACTCCCTCAGCTGAGCTTTCAGATGAGAATGCAGCCCCAGCCAAAGACTTGATGGCAACCACAGGAAAAGACCCTGAGGCAGAGGCAGACAACTGAGCCACAGTCAGATTCCGGAGCCGCAGAAATTGTAAGTTATAAGTTTGTTGCATTAGGCCACCGATTTTCAATATTTTCCATCTCATAGCACACATAAAAGTAAATTATTAAAATTGTGCAGCATACCGAAAGCTATTATATATTTTGCTGGTCCGATAAAATAATATAGATACAAATTTGATTCATTCACACCAAACGGCTATTGTTCCGATGGTTGTTGTCTTTTTTTTTGATTTGACAATCTAAAAGGAAAAGAGGTCAGTGTCCCTGACTAAATAGTTGAGTATTGCATGCTTTAAAACTTCTTGCAGCACATCGGTTGAAAACTGCCGCATTAAACCACTAATTTGGGGTCACTGTTATGCAGCAATAGAATAGATAACTAGGACAATGGAGTGTTCTGATTATTTCACTAGTTAATAAAAAGAATCATTTCTGCAACGTAATATCCCTCTCTCCTGAACTGAGCCATATTTTAACGCCCCCACACAAGTGTCCTATATACGAAAAACGGTTCCTTCTGCCTCTTTACACGAATTACGGATAATGAACTGTTTGCCCTCTATTAAAAAATCAATTGAGGATTGGTCATTTTCCTCTTTGATTTAAAATTTTTGGCAGGCTACCGTAAACTTCAAGGACATAAATTGACCAAGTAAACTATTAGTACTAACTGACCCCCCCTCCCCCGAGAAAATTCAGACAAATGATTCCCTCAGAATGCTCAGCCCTGCCTTCCCCCCAAACTGTACACTGTAGTCAGGGGGGACATTGCAGTGATGGGAAGCATTAGGCAGCCGCTTCCTTCCTACCTCTTGTTCTGGAACTCATCACTGATCTTTATGGTAAACACGCTTCTCTTGGAGAAATGGGCCGTAAACGCAAGTCCATGCAGCAGAAAAATTCAACTCCCTTAAGGCAAACGGGCATTTCCTACTCCCAAGCTCTGCTCACTAGAGTGGAAGAAAAATGCAAAGAGGATAAAGGATTTCTTTTTTCTTTTTTACATTAAAGAGCTTTCAGAAATTAAGTTCACAACCTTTATTTTTTAAATCACAAACCTTTGCATATGTCATCAATAACGGCACACAGGAGTGCCCTTTTCTGACCCCTCATTAAAGAAAGAAGAAGTTGCTCTCTTGAATGCACTTGAGGAAGCCCCGGGAACAGAAGAGTAGAGAGAACAGAATGATTTCTGTTCAAATACATCACGCATAGTTGCATGGGTAAGTAGCTTAATTGTAACATAAGTATTTTAATGAGAAGAACCAGGAGCCCTGATTGTGTGGAAGATAAAGCGTCATCATGTATCCTTTTATCATTCTTTACCATAAAACATATTGAAGTTAATTCCTAACAGAAAAGATGACATTTATCTTTTACCAGAGAACTCAATTTCAAATCGGAGACGCTCCACTCAGCCTGATGTTTCTAGTTGGGTACTCATGGTTTGAGCATAGTATTTCCTGAATCCGGGCAGAGAAATGAACACAGGCTTGAACTCAATACACCGTAAAATAAATCAACATTCAATGGCTGAAAGGCAGTAACAAACAAAGCAACACTGGAGATGAGCGGACACATCTCTGCAGGACTGGATGGAATGGGTGGGTTCGTGGCAAACGCAGTGGCCTCAGTTATGAAGGCACCTGAAGCTTCAGAATCAGCATGAAGAGCTCTGTTTCCTATAAATGACGCACTTTCCTTGGCCGACTCATACATTTATGCACGTCAAGGCCACTGAAAGCTGCCATGGATGGGTTCCAAACTGGAATAAAGCGAGGGGAGATCCCTCTGGAGCACCAAGAAGCACCTGGGCGCTCTGCTACACGGAGCAGACAAAGCTTTTCCTGTGTGCAGAGGGCCACATGCGAACAAAGGGGCGCGGGGCTCCCTCCCACTACCCTCCGCAGAAATCACTGGACCCGAGGCCGGTGGCCGGAAGAAGCCATGGGCCTGGAGAAAGGCACACAAGTTATCAGAATCCTAGATGGTAACTGACACGAAGTGGCCTGTGGCCTCCTCTGTTACATCAGCTCAGAAAGCAGCTCCTGTCCTCTGTGCGGGACCTCAGATGGAGGGAGGAAATTGTGGCCATGTTCACGTCAGCAGGTGCAGAGACTTAAGATTAGCTGGCAAACAAGCTGTCTTCTGAAACACCTCAAAAATGTTATTGAACTGTGACTGAGCTTTACTGAGGTATACCTGACAAAAATTGTGTATATTTAAGGTGTACAACTTGATGCTTTGATCGATGCAGATAATGCAAAAGGATCACCATAGTGACGTTGATTAATACGTTCATCACCTCACATGGGTTATCTCTTTGTGTGTGTATTGAGAACACTCAAGGCCTTCCTCTGCAGCAAGTTTAAAGTTATCAATACAATACTGTTATATACAGTCCCATGCTGTGCAACAGATAGATCTACAGAACTTACTGGTCTTGCATAAATGACACTCTGTACCCTTGACCAACATCTCATTTCTCCTCCCTACCAGCCTCTGGTAACCACCACAGCACTGTCTGCTTCAATGATTTCGTCTATTTTAGATTCCATGTATGTGTGAGATCAGGCAATATTTGTCTTTTTTGTGTCTGGCTGGTTTCGCTCAGCATAATGTCCTCCAGGGTCACCCACGTTGTTGCAAATTCCTCAGGATCTCTCACGCAGCTTTTCTCCTGTTCCTGTTCATCACCGAAACCCAACAGAAAGCCCGACACTTTAGTATGGGTTCCCAGGGCCTCCTGTCAAGTTCCGGCATATGACCTCCATCCACAGTCATTAAAATACCCATCTGACTATTGGGTGGTCATTGAAGCAAGACTGAAGAGGAAACAAGACACCCTGCAGCCTAACAGCTGCTGTTCTACCTCATCATCTCGCAGTATTTAATTAGATAAAGGACTTACTTCATCCTCAGCAAAGCAAAGATACTATCTGCTGTAGACACGTTCTCATTGTTCCATACTATCCATTCCCCCTTCACCATCCCAACAGATCTGACTTCCCTTAGGGAGTCCAGGGAGCTCTGTACCAGGCCCAGGGTCGCATATTCCACCCGGGCCAAGATGCTCTGGTTAGACTGGACAGGTTAGACTGGACACTAAGCCTATCTAATCCGAGGGGCTTCATGCTCTTGCTGGACAGATGGGATCCAAGGTGTAGAGGAGGAAAGAAAGCAGGAGGTGGAGAGAAAGAAAGACATTAAGGGGAATAACAGGAAATGGGAAGAAAGGGGAAAGACAGGAAAGAGACTGAAGGAAGTGGTGACATAGAGAGACAAGAGGAGAAGGACAAGAAGGGGGAGGAGAAAATACAGCTTCCCTATACCAAACAGGCCTTCAGAACACACCTGGCTCACGGGACTGCTCAGAGCACGGAGTTCATGTCTGCCTGTGCCCATGGATTTATGGTGGATTTGCATAATCTGGTTTCAACAAAAGCCAACTGAGATTCTTGCAAATAAAAGACTGATTTCAAATAATAAAAATGAATGTCACACAAACAGGCAACAGGGAAATGGTGGCACTGACACATCTCGCTCTGCTGGGACATGATCTTCCCCGCCTCATTTGGGGTGAACGCTTATGATCCAGTTGGATCTGAGAGGATCAGTTCAATAATACTGAAATCACCAATGCCACTTGGAATTTGGTTTTCTATCCACTATTATTAAAGAGCCTTGCCTACACTCTTTAATAATGATAATATGAAACCATCACAATTAACAATGTTTACATACAACACCACTTATTTCAGGTTTAGCTCATTCTTCTAAAATGTCCATTTTATAGATTTAAAATGTAGTATTATATATGTTAGTATCCAGGACATAGATTTAACCCTTATCTTATAAATGTATAGTTATCAGTAGTGAATGTTCATTTTGTTTAAAAGGGTGTGAAATTTAGAAAGGAAAAAAATGTATGAAGTCACTAGAAAGGGATTTTAGTGACCATGAAGAAATAAACTAAATTGTCTCTGTCCTCCTGGATCTCTTCAAGTCCCTTCTTTGACTCTTTTTCTCAGGAGGACGCTAGGGTACAAATGGCAGGATGGGTGATGTGGGTTATGAAGTCAAGATTCTGTTGAGCAAAGCAGGCTTTCGCAACAGCAAGGACTTCATGGTTGGATGAAGCTGCGAAGAAGAGCCTAGGGGGGAAAGGACTTCAGGGAACCTCTGGAATGAGAATGAAGAAGACAACAGAGGAGAAGGGCCTTGTATGTGCACGCAGGACGGGCTCTGAGCACATTGGCGCGTTCTTTGATGAGAAAAGAAAATAGGTGTTTCGCACCATGCCATGAACAGAGTAGCAGTAAAATGTCTTTACGAGAATGGACAGCACCTTTCCTGGCCTAACAAACATGAGGGGCATAGCTAGATGATGACATATGTGAGTTCGAGCCGTGTTTGTGTCACAAAAAGAAGTTTTAAAGAGAATGAATTAATCCTCCAATGTGGGGTGGCGGGGATAATTCCAGTGGGATCTTTAGCTCACAAGGTAGCATTCCTGGATAATAAACTTCATTTATCCCCATTGCTTCCCGAGTAAATTATTTTCTAATTCCTGGATTTGGCTTATGAAGATGGCTGGTGACTCATAAATGCCAATCTGACTAATGTCTCATTTAGAGAACGCAGTATGCACAGAAGCCCAGACATCATTCCTCTTGCCAAGAAAGGAATGTATAATATTTTTAATAAAAATAAAGAAATGAACAGTCAGCACACCCAGGCTCACATCTGCACCTGCTGTCACAGTGTTTTTTCTAATTTACTTGCTGGGTAGTCAAGAGTTGAAATACTCAGAGATGTAATAAGAATAGCTGTTCATATTTAAGAAAAGAGTTTATGACCTTTTTATGACCTGAGTTATTTATTGCCACTTTAACATCCATACCTCATTTGCTACCATTTTTTCTACAGTTCATTGACCTTTCCACTCAAACCAAGGGGAGCTATATTCGAATAACAACAGTATCTTATTTATACAGCTCTGCTCTTGCAAAAAGCAAGAGTATTTTATAAATATCTCTCTATACTTGAAGGTAAGTTAAGGACCACTGTTTCCATCTTAGACAAATATTTACAACAAGGAAAGTCTAAAACACTAAAATCAGCCATTTAGAGAGTATTTAACAACTCAGAGAAGATGTCTGGATAAAGATGGCAAGTTGATATTAAATACTTATCTCTTCTCCAAACCCCACTTGACAGACTGTAACAGTCATTTTAAGTCATAAACACAAAAGGACCAAATAAATGGACAAGGAGATCGTGACATACTAGAGGCTTCAACACAGATTTGAAAGCTTTAGATAACTAGGAAGTCTACACATCTAAGCCATATCCTCCAAATCAAACTTTATGAAACTGATATTTTTAGCTAATGTACCTGCATCACATTTCTTATTTCTTAAACAGTTCCAAAATTGGGGGGAATTTGGGAATTTTACTTAAGGTTTCCTAAAACACCAAGCAGTAAGAATCTCTAAATTGAAAAGACCTATTGTGTTTGAACTGGACAAATTCAGGGGAAATTCCCCTCAAGACACAGGAGAACCAGAAGTCAGTGGGAGGTGCCTTCATAATTTTAAGTAGAAATTGCGTTCAGTCTATCATTTTATAGCAGGCCAAATTTCCAATTAATAGATAAATAAATAAAGGTAAAATTAAGAAATTTTTAGACATACAAAGATGACAGTTTTCACTTCTTGAGCATGTACCCTAGCCAAACAAAATGTTTTCCAAAATGCTCCATTTAGAATGGAGTTTCTTACAGCTATCTTCCCAAGCCAACTTTAATCCAAAGGAAATATTTTGCTGTAATAAT
This sequence comes from Rhynchonycteris naso, assembly GCA_037038555.1. Lineage (NCBI taxonomy): Eukaryota > Metazoa > Chordata > Mammalia > Chiroptera > Emballonuridae > Rhynchonycteris > Rhynchonycteris naso. The sequence goes on along the minus strand of CM072997.1, from coordinate 8,846,190 downwards.
TACCTTTAAAAACTAATTACAGAAGTGGTGTTATTTCATTGAAGAAAATTCAGAAAATTGAAAAAATAAGAAAATCGAAAGTTTTGCCTATAATCCTACAGTCTGTCTGTACATCACTTCTGTTTATATTTTAGTGACCCTTCTCCTATGAATGTCTGTGCATATATCTTAGTTTTATTTTATTTTACAAAATATGCCACCCAAATAACATTTTTCAACCTGTTTTTCATTCATTTAACACATTAAGAACATTTTCCACATTGGTATACTTTCTACAGCAGGATGTTAAATGACTGCATGTTTTCCACAGCATCACGGAGCAAAAATATTAGATCTTTTTTCAGATGTTTGGATTATTTCCCCAGTTTACACTAATAAATCTTTGCTGAGCTCCCAAAAGTTTTTAGAGGCGAGAAGTAGACTCAAGTAGGCAGTGACGTCACAAATTTGGAGATACGGGAAGACAGAGTCTTGGACGTTAGTCCAAATCTTAAGCTTCAATGCCAAACCTGGTTCCCTCGGGTAGAATGACCATTTTCAACCACAGCCTTCACGCTGTGTGGGGCACTCAGAAATAAATAGTTTGAAGGTGTCAGGGATCCCCAGATAATTCCTCAATGAGAAAACCAGCTCTACTACATCCATCAATCATGGGAAAGAGTGACTGACCCTCCAAAGAAGTTGGTGCTCCTTACTCAACAAGCATTCAGGCAGAATAATAATCTACATTCTAACCACTTTCGTCAGATGAAATAAAGACACTTCCAGCATGAAAAGATTTTTTTTTTTTTTTTTTTTTTTTTTAGTCATCGAATAGCAAAAGTGAGCTCACAAAGAATGAAGAACTTCACTGAAGCCACTATGGCCCTCGACGGGAAGACCAAAGTATAGAATGCAAAGTCATAAATTGAGACTCATGGCCAAGAAGTTTCCATCACAACCACAAACAATATACCCTTCCATGCTAGGCACCACAGCGGGAGCATACGTAGTCTGTACCTTGAACACATAGACAGAGACCCACCCTAACACATTCATACCGGGGCTTCCGCTGCCCCGGGAGAGATACGTTTAACTAGCTTCTGAGATGAGAGGTGTTTAACTAGCTTCTGAGAGGTGTTCAGAAGAGTGAGCACTGTGAGCAGGGTGCAGAGGGAGGACCAGGCTATGGACAGCTTCTGTGCCTGGTGTGGGGGAAGGAACTTCTGGTTTTTACGGTGTTTCTTTCCCAATAATTCTTCTTTCTCTCCCTGGTCCTTAACCATTAGAGCTGGGTACCTATTGCTGTGTGGAAGTTTGTGTGTGTGTGTGTGTGTGTGTGTGAGTGCCTGCCCACTCCTTCTTCTTCTCATGGCCCATTTCAGACATCTATGAAACTCCAAAATCACCGAGGATGGTGCTCCTTGGCTGTTGTCCACTGGTGGCCCCACAGACATCTCAAATTTTGCAATCTTGAACTCATTACCTCTTCTGCCATTGTGCCTCTTTCTCTGTCCTAACCTCAAACAAGGAGTTTCCAAATTAGAAAAGTAGAATGAAAATCCTGAAAAGGGGGTCTCAGGGTTTCTCCAGTGAATAAGAGCACCCTCCACACCCCGACTGTGGCTCCGGATGCTTAGTCACGACAGCCTGCGCATGAACTGTGGAGAGAGAGCAGACTGTCCTCACAGTGGGCTCATCTCACCTGGGCAATGACTTCTTCCACCCGTGTTTGGGGGAGCGTGCCAGGGCTGCAACATGGAAGGAGAGGGTGTTCTTTGTGCAGCAACCGGAGGGTGCTCTGCGTGTCCCCTTATGTCCCTGCTCTTTCTATGGGGTGGACTTGTCTCCCTGCAGGCTATGAAGCCGGTCGTCTTTGTAGTGGACACTCTTTTGCGGTCTCTCTAGCATCTCTTTCCCTTGTCCCTCCTGTTGGATTTGCAGATTTGAAAGCAAATAAATGTCAATGATTTTAAGTCAATTCAGGTTAGGTTTTCTGTTATTTCAACACAAGCAATCCAAACCCATTGTCTTTGTTTCTCAATCAACACCGGCAACATCCTGAGAGTGTACAATATGTTCTTGTAGACGAAGAAAGAAATGAAAAAAGAAAACTAGGCAGAAGGGAAAGGAGGAATGGAAGGAGAAAGAAAATTTATAAATCAGTAGAAAGACCAAAAAATAAAAGCATAAAGATGAAAGTTTGCCCCTTAAACAAGAGAGGTTAGCTCAAATCAACTTTTATCTTCCTGTGTTTTGGAGACAAGCAGAAGTGATGTGCTTTGATGTTTACAAGGAAGTCTGAGAAAGAAGGAAGAGAAAATAAATGAGAATTAAATACCATATACTCTGAATTTAGAGAAAAATAACTAACAAAGACCATGGGCTTGAATCTTGTTTTATATAGTATATTCATATATAACATGCATTCTGCCTTGATATCCAAATCAGAAACTTATTTAGCAGGGAAAGTATATACCATGGGCACAACCGGATTCACACCCTGCCCAAAAATGACGTACACCAAGCTCGGGCTGCAAAGATGCGTCCAATGAGCATGACAAGTTAAAGAGTAAAAAACTTTAGAGGCTTCAGCTAAAATGAGAAAGCCTAACTATATTTCTAATTAAATACACAACTGATCGAATAAACACAAAGATCCTATGCGTAGAATACAGACACATGTGATGCTAATTATTCTCAACCTATTTAAATTCAAATCAGGAACTGTTATTATAAGATCAGTGGGATTTCTGGAATCCCCTTCTAAAACGGCCTGGCTGTCGGGCGCACACATGCCACAGCAGGATTGGAGGATTGCCTGGCAAGCCCTCAGCTCAGCAACTCCTCTTCTCTGTGCCATGAAACTGTACACCAACCACATCCTCTCTGAGAGCTAAGCTACTACTGTCGCTCCTGATTGAAGGGAATCTCAAGGAGTGATATGAAAATGGTTATGGTTCTTCCTGGAAACTTAGATGGTTTGATGGTTTCTGCCCTTACGAGTGGGAAGAAGACAGAGGGGTCTTCAAGGGGGTTTCATGGGATGCCAAGCCAAGTGCCTCGCTCAAGGCACCAGCATCCTCCAAGGTAAGGTCAGGCCCGAAGGTCCTTGCTTAGAGCTGCGCAGCAAACCCATTCTGACCCTGCAAGTGCCAGTCGCCCCCTGCAAACTATTCCTTGCCCCTGCTCTCATCTAATGGGGCAAACTCATTTGTCACTTACTTTACTCTTCTCACCCCCACCCTGTGGACCAAGCCCTCAGGCTCAAAGCTCAGAAAAGGGTCCAGGCACCACTTCATGTAAATTCCACGCCCGTGTTTTCAGGGCAGGTTCTTATTCCCCACAGCTAAGCTGCATGCCTGAATCAAAATCTCTGGAGAAAGGTCCAGACACCTGCCCCTGGGGGTTTCTAATACAGACATGAGTTTCAGAAGCCCTGGACAATGGGGGGAGGGGGAATGGGGGACACACTCACCTTATTGCTCCTATGTGGTTATACATTGTATTGATAGTACCCACAAAACATCTTTGATTCCTTTCTCCACAATTCCGTGTACACAGTAGGTTTTCAGTGACTAGTAATTAAATTAATGTTTGCCAACAAGCCGAAGCTGCCTGGGATGGCATTGTGCTGGACAGGAGAAGGCAGGAATGGCAAGCCATTGTTGTCACTGCAAAATCAGACACAGCATTTGATACCGCTCACGGCTCCAGCAAGGGATCTGGTGGGAGCGTCCTAACGATTTGCAGTGGGCTGTACAGTTAAAGAACTCTACTGTAGGGGAGGTAAAAAAGTGGCAGCCATAGAGAAGGACATACAAAGACCCAGCTGCCTGTGACATGAATAGCCCGGCAGGGCTATCCCATCAGGACCCTCGGAGAATACAGATCAGAGGGACACGGGGCATCAGACAGGAGCCAGGACCTCCACAGAGCTAATCATCATCCATTCCAACGCCCGCTCCTTTGCTTCCTCCTGCCTCTCTCCCTCCCCCAGACCTAAAGTTCTGCAAGCACAACTTGAGAGCTATTAGGCAGAGAAAACCAGCTCTGCGTGCCTAGCCGAGGGAGGGCCCCGGGCCCCGCGGGCTGGCCTGCGGCTCGGCCCAGGCGACCCACACTCATTATTCCTGGCAGGCGTGAGCCCCGGAGAGAGCTAGCTCGAGCTCCTTCTGCAGCTGGCATTCTGTGAGCTAAGTTATTCACAAGGATCAGAAAGGAAACACTACACTTTGTTCCAAGGGATGATCGGAAAAACCCTGGGGGAGGTCTGGAGATTTCAAACAGAAATACCAAGGTTTAAAATCTAACCCTTTCTTCTCTTTAACAGAATACGACTCTGAACGTAAATGTGACCACGAGCGTGAGAATGGAAAGCTGTCACTCCGGCGTGCTCACAGTTGAGATTTATACCCATCAAGTGCATTACAGTGCACAATGCAAACAGTGACAGACTGGAGGTTTTCTCCCTTTGAATAAAATCACAGAGCCGGACCGCGACTCCAGAGGTGCTGGCTCAGGGCCCCGAGACCAGGATTACAATTCTCTACGCCTGGAATCTCCCCTTCAAGGTTTCTAGGGATGGAAAGTTTATCATTTCTTTATCGAGCCCAGTGAGAAATGTTTTTCACCCCTAAGGCAGAAGTCCTTCCTGTGCCCGGCTGAAATCATGGAGGGCTCCCTGGTCTACCAGCCCCAGAGCTGGTGCGGGGCCACACTCGGCAGTCTGCGGCACGCCCTTCTCATCTCGGTCTGCTGTTCTCGAGACATCCTTTCAGAAGTCGAGATCTGACACAGCACACAGAAAATAAGGTCACACCATGCATCTTGAACCCTAGGCTCCCCTTCGGGAAAATGATGGCTTTTATCTCCCTGCCGAATTTCTCTCTCTTTCTCTCTCACAGGGTGTGTATATGTATGTATGTGTGTACGTATATGTGTACACACACCTCTTTCATATCTGGGCTGGATGGTTAAATCTTTTACTCTGTGACTGCATTTTCCCCTCCCATTTGAACATCCTCTGTAGACTTCATCAAACTAAACTTCCCTTGTACTTGAACCTACTGACTTCATCTTGCTTCTGAGCGGCTACCGTCCTCAACTGGAACAGAACTCAGAATGGGTTTAGGAGATCTCTAAAGTATGCAAAATCCAGTTTGCTCGCGTACAATTTTTGAATTTAGTGAGTGTTTAGATCATTCCTTCATATCATCAATTCACCCAAAGCACCAATTCCTGCGTGACCAGAGGCCGGTCCTGTGGCTCCGCCCTTTCCGGGTGAAACGGGGTCACTGGCAGCGGCCCTGGGAAGCCGGGAGTTCCCTTAGTGGAGCCGCCATTCAAAACTGCCTTTTCACCCAGAAGTGGAATCGCTGGGTCAAAAGTTTGTTTTTAATTGTTTTGAGGACCCAGGGCCCTCCATAACTTTCCCATAACGACTGCACCCCATCAACATCTGCATTCCCATCCACATCAGTGCACAACAGAAAAAGCTGTGGTTCGTATATACAGCACACTACTACACGGCCATAAAAAAAAAAAAGGACTCTTAGCACTTGTGACAGCGTGAATGGACCTTGAGAGTATTGTGCTAAGTGAAATAAGCTAGACAGAGAAAGACAAATAATAGATGATTTCACTTACATGTGCAATCCAAAGAACAAAATAAACAAGCAAAGTAACAACAGACTCATAGATGCAGAGAACAGTCTATGGCTGACGGAGGGAAGGTCGGGGGTGTCTTGGGTGACACGGGTGAAGGAACTGAGAAATGCATGTTGGCGGTCACAAACTAGTCACCAGGATGGAAAGTGCAGCGTAATATTACCATAGCACTGTAACAACCATGTGTCAGGTGGGTCATGGAAACATTGGGGGGGGGACACTTTGTCAAGTATATGACATAACCACTATGCTGTGCACCGGAAATTAATATAAAATAATACGGAATGGAAGCCGTCATTGAAACATAAAATTTAACAAAAGTAACCAATAAAATAAAATCGTTCCTTTAAATGCACTCCTATCACACGCTTGCCTGAATCCCTCTGAAGGCTCCTCATCGTAATCGGAACAGAGACTTTTCACCGTGACAGCAAGGCTCTTTATACTGGCCACTCGCCCGTGTGCTCAGCTTCCCAGCTCCACTGGCCTCTCGCCTTTCATCCTAAAGCACACAAGACCACTTCCACCGCTGAGAATCCGCACTCCCTGCTCCTTCTGTGTCAAAGCTTCCACGAGTCCTTCACAGACTGGCTTTCTCCGTGGCCCGTGCTAGTTCACCTATATTTTCTCCTCCCCCCTCCCTCTCCACCTAAGTGCAGTCCCCCAGTGACGCTGCTGGGGGTGGCTCCCACCGTCCCCCCTCACCCCTCCAGTTGGGCAGTGAGCATCCAGCGAGGCCACGTGGACTGAAGGGATGCAGTGAGCTCTCGTGCACGTGGCCCGTGCTCGAGAGGGCGGCAGACTCCGACCTGACCACAGCTAAGTGGAAACCGGGCAGGGGACGGGACACTCTGACGAGACAGATCAGTGATTCTTTGCTTCCCAAACCTGGAAAGCAGTGAGGAAAGGAGTGTGTCTTCAACGTTAGGAAGCAAATCCACATGCCAACAAGCATCTTCCTACCCTTCAAAACTCAAAACAAATGTCTGTGGAGAAAACAGGTATCAAACGTTTTCTTCATTACCTCTAAACCAACTTCATCATTCCCCACCTCGCGTAAAAAAATAAAGGGTATCATGTATGGAAGGATCCAGAAGCATTCCGAATGACACATTTCAGTTCCACTTTTTGTTCCGGGCCAGCATGACAGGTTACATACACTAAAAATGTTTCTAATGGATTCTAAGGCATGAATAGTATAAATTTAGAGAGATGAAGCGAAACGAAAATGCCAAATTAGCCCCCAAAGGACTCAGAAAGTAGAACTGTTGAGAAACTTGTTTTTTACTTGTTAAAATATGTATTATCAGATGGCAAACACAAAGGGGGAGTTATCATTGTACCAGGACTTTTTTGTGCAGTCCGACAGGGCTATAAAAAAGAAAATATAGCAAGAACATTACCTTATTTACATATCCTTAAACTTATGCCTTATTAAAAAAAATATTTTTTAATTTCTTGATTTTAGAGAGCCAGAGAGGAAGGGGGAGAGAGAGAGAAGCATTCATTTGTTGCTCCACTTAGTTGTGCCTTCACTGCTTCTCCCCTAACCCTCCACCTTAGCGTTTCAGCACGGCGCTCTAACCTACTGAACTAACCAACCAGGGCCAAACTTATGTCTTTACTGTTACCCCTAAATTATAGAGAGTGCTATATTATTAAGGAAAAAGGAAGCAGGATATGAATCTATACTATCATCACTCCATAAGCTTATTACTTTGTGAGTTGTTTTCCATTTTTATTCTTGTAAACTGTTACCATTGTGAACAAGTGTCTTAGGGCTACATGATCTTTGGCCTGTCCCACAAGAGGGCCCCCACTGGCTGGGTCACGTACCTTGCAGCCACTGTGACTCCTGCTCTTCATCAGGGGCGTGGTGGTGCACAGCTCAATGGCCTCGGGCTCGTGGAAGATGACCGCGGGGAGAGGCTCCTTCTTCAGTGTCAGGACATTCAGTTTTGACTTCAGCATGGTCTGGAAGTGCTGGAAAGCAGAAAAACAATAAGCCAAATGCAGTTAAGTCATCTGGAATTGTACATGGTACAACTGTACAGAAAACCCAGTAGCAAGATCTTTGTTTCATTACCTCTGTCTTAATAGAAGAGGACAAGAGATAGTAAAGTGGAGGGAAAACACTGCCAGGCCATTGTGAAGTGCCATTGTGGGAGACAGCCAACCCTTCCGCAGACATCGTGAGAACACGGGCTGGTCGCAGAGTCACCCCGACCTTGCTCTGAGAAGGTCCTCCAAGCTGCTACAGACAGATGAAATCCTAGAGATGCAATCCCTGCTGAGTTTAACTAAAGAAGTCAAGATGTTCCCTGGCCAGTGGGCTCAGTGGTAGAGCGTCAGCCTGGCATGTAGAGGTTCCGGGTTCAATTCCCAGTCAGGGCACACAGGAGAAGCAATCATCTGCTTCTCCACCCTTCCCCCTCTCCTTCTCTCTCTCTCTCTCACTCTCTTCCCTCCTTGTAACCATGGTTCAGACAGTTCAAGCAAGTTGGTCCTGGGCACTGAGGATGGCTCTGTGGCCTCACCTCAGGTGCTAAAATAGCTTGGTTGCCGAGCAATGGAGCAACGGCCCCAGATGGGCAGAACATTGCCTGGTAGGGGGCTTGCCAGGTGGATCCTGGTCAAGGCACATGCAGGATTCTGTCTCTCTATCTCCCCACTTTTCCCTTAAGAAAAAAAAAAGAAGAGAAGGTGTTCAAAAGAAGATGCTATAGGAACAATTTTGGGGAAATGTTATAGAGATAATTGAAAAGGGAAAAGCAAACAAAAAAGAACGCATGACTTCGGCTCTCTGCGTCCCCCCATTTTGCTCCACCTTGGTTATAGGACTTCGGGAAACTCACTGCTTCTTGATGAACCATTTTATCTGCTGTCTCCAGCCAGGAGTCTCGGTAAACATCCATTCTATGTGCAACTCCTACTGGCATTTGTTCTAAACTATGTACAGAATCCAGGCATATTTCATCATTGTTATCTATACCCCCAGTCCAGGCCCCATCTTGGTTTGGTCTAGCCACTTCTAAACTGGTCCTACCACTTCTACCCCTGCCCCTGTGCCTCTAGAGCACTGTCACACAGTAGCCAGAGGGGTCCTTCTAAAGCCTAACCACGATGTGTCAGCCCTCTGCTAAAACTCTCCCAAGTCTTCTTCCTCTCCTCATAGAAAAATTCCTGGTCCTGACCTTGGCTTTCAGGCCCATGCGTGATTCATGGACCTGCTGCTTCTCTGATCTCACTTCCACCTCCTCACCCTCTCACCTGCTTAGATCCAGCCACAGAGGCCTCCTTACTGTCCAACAGGAAGCCAAAAGACATGTGTGCCTTGGGACCTCTGAACATGCTACTCTTACCCCAGGTTTCTGCAAGACTTGCTTCCTCACCTTCTTGGGGACCCTGATCAAATGTCACCTTATGAGACAGTCCTTCCTTATCAATATCATCTAAAATAGCATGCATATATACACACACACACACACACACACACACACACACACACACTACTTCATGAGCATGCACCCTGTATAATCATACAGGATCTCATGCTCTAGAAGGCTCTATGCTTAGTCTAATGCTCTTGGTTTAAAACCCACCATGACTATTTCGTAGGAAGGTTCATGGAAGAAATTCTTAACCACTTTCTCTCTGAATCTTCGTTCTATAAGCTACGTCGATGGAACAGAGGAGTCCCCCATGAGTCGAAAAGATACTCACAATGTGTGCATCCCCCAATGGACAGAATTCAGCAAGATGCAAAGTAAGCGCAAGGTAAGCATGTTAGGTCTGTGACTCTGTATGCAGGTGCACAGACAGCCTAAGAGTGAGAACTAGACCTTGCTTCAAATGCAGAAAGAAGTCAGCTGTGTTGTAAGAAACATGAATGACCAAGGAACCCTATCACATCCTTTTAATCTGGGCAACTTTCCTGTATTAGGTGACCACTTATGCTGAAAGTGATAACCCAGAAGTAAAGGGTCAGGCAGGGTGACCATGTCCTCCCCCTTCCAGTCCCTCCATTAATCAATAAGCCAAAGGTGGTGTTGGTAGAATGTCCCTGTGTTAGAAGCGAAGCAAAAACAGGTAAGTAGTTCTGTGGAGTGTTTCCACCGTTCTGGTAAGAACAAAACACAGGGGAACGTAAGAACGAGGAAATGAAAATTGGATAATTTCAATAATTCAGTTCTTAATTGGGGATTATCTCAGTATAATGGCAAAAGGTAAATTCATGTCAATAACTTTGAATTTTTCTTTACTCAGAATAGCATTAAGTAGAAAAACAAAACAAAACACATCATGACTCTTTAGAGACAGAAAGAAAAAGTTTTCAGTGTTAGTTCCTATAAGGCACTTTTTTCTCTACTTGCCGAATAGAGGGTGCTGAGTTTTCAGTTGGCGCTGGGCCCCGCAAATTAGGTAGCTGTGTGTACTCGTCACTGTGCCTTCCCGCACCCTTATTATTCTCATGACTACACATCACCACTACAAATCTGTGTTCTGTTCATTTTAGTGTCTGTTGTCAATGAAGTACCCCAAGGCTTACAACAGTTTACAAGTCGACACAGAACTCCCTAGAACACCAACTGGCACTTTGCTGGTCAGTTTGATGTGTCAACTTGGTTAGGAAGGTCCTGAAGATGACACTAGAAAGGACTCTGTCCTCAAAGGGCTGGACTACCGCTCTGCCCAGAAGTTCTGAGACCATCTTCCTGGCCCTATTGTAGGACCCAGTGCCTTAAGGATTGGCTCTGTCCCTAAGCACACAGAGAGACTGAGTGGCACACAGATGACTCCCTTGATTACTTGGCTGGGAAGTCAGGTTAAAGGAATACAACATTTAAAAAACCTTACACTGGGGCTAGGAAGGTGATGGAGGTCAAATTCCAACTTGAACAAAAAGCTGTGCAAGCCCAGCTACCCCGCTCTCCAGAGCCTGACCCCTCCGGCCAGGCGGGCGCACACTGTGCGTGTGCTCGCCCAGCCCAGCCACACGCCTTCGCTGAGCACTGCCTTCCGCCGGGCCCAGAAGCCCAGCGCTCGCCTCTGCTGCGGAGGCTTGTCACAGCACACAGCAGGTGGGGACGGTGAGACCAAATGACAACTGCGAATTTCTGTGACAAGTTTGTTAGAAAAGCTAAATAAAGAAGGTAAGATAATATTCAGAAGTGAAACAGAGAAAATGATTCAAAGAATAATAATTCTTTTTGTCTTTAATGGTTTTGTCCTCTCCTCCTCCGTGAAAGGACAGAGGTAAAGAGGGATCCAAAGTGTGAACGCTTTGATGGAGTCATTGCATCTACAATAACACATCTTTTCAGAGAAAGCTACCGTTTCCATGTGACTTCAACTCTGCGTTGCTCTTTGAACATTCAGGGTAGAAGCGCAATGGCAATAGGATTTCTGCTAAGAACACTACTGCCCCTCTTTCCTTGGAGAAACTTCTCCATGACTTCACACTCCATTGTGGAATGAGGCTGTTGGTCACATGCTCCGTTCCTTGACATGGGGAAAGACTACGTGACACAGGCTGACCGTCTGAGTCTGCACGTCCCCAGCCAAAGGCTCTAACTCAGAAGAAACTCGAGATTGGCTGGACATACTCTTCTGGGAGACGGACATACATCATGCTAGACCGGCTTGATGTGACTCCTGAGCTGCTGCTGGCCTTCCTGTCTACCAAGGTCAGCTTGAGAGGGGAACCCACAGTGACAAGGAGAGCTGAGAGGGGGAGCGTCACAGGCTTGACATCGCAGAGCCCCAGTATCCGGTGGCATCTGACCCGGATCCATCCAGGGTCTTGCTAACAATAGGAACTGATACACCCCCTTTGATGCGTTTAAGCAAGCTCCAGTTAGGTGTCCGATCCTTGCAGCGAGAGGAGTCTCGCCGATACAAATTACTTTTTTAATAAAAAAAAAAAAAGTCACAGGTGAAAATCAAACGGAGCCACTGATGAAAATTTTAGAAAGATGTCGTAAATGTTAAACTGCATAAATGAAAAGCAACATTATCTTTAAAAAAATAAATAAATAAAAAGTGAATCTTGTCCTTAGTTACATGAACAGACTGAACCTCAACGATAAAAGCACCAAATAATAATCTAAAGAAGGTATTCTTGTCCCCACGTTATTCATGTCTGTGATAACGCCCTCTGAGCTACTGACAAATGAGTTCAATTCCAAGTCTCAAGGCGAAGCCATATAGTGTCCCCGCAATGACACCCAATTTGGGTGGCAATCTCCCCTACAGGGTAGCAAAGACCCAGACCTATAAGCAGCTCTGTCAGAACTGCACCGTTTGTGCCTCCTGGGCCTCAGTCTACTCATCTGTCACATCAAAGATGATATTCTCTGTATGGGCAAAAAAGTGCAACATAGACGAGGCAACTTAAAATAGCATAATCCAGTAACATTATTATAAAGGCCATAGAAGAGGAACTGAACAGAGGAGCTTGGAAAAGCGACTGCTTCCAAAAGGAATATGCACAGAGTAGCATCTAAAAGATGCTGTTATTCATTCTTCCAGAGGGGAAGTGAATGGTGGTGTAGAAAATTAGGGCACTGCCCTGGACAAATTAAACAAAGTTCGGCTTTCTGCATTGGATGCTTTATGTGTGATCTTAAAATAGAGCCTCTAAATCAAGCCCCATTATGCGGACGGGGTAATCGCCGTGCCCTGTATAATTTTACAGTTGGCGCGTCTCTTCCTATTCAGACATTAATCTCTGCCGGTTTAGCAGGCAAGAATTTACATATTTTATCAATTCAAATCGGGCAGATCTCACTTTTGTATTGATTCTGTACCCAAAACATACAGCATCTTTGGAAGGCAAATGCTGATTCTTCTTTTTTCTAAACTAACTGGACCACTGTCCTGACTCAAATGAAAGGGGAAAGGCATTAAGGTTTTAATCCACTCCCCCCCCCCAACCTCGCCCTTGAAGAAATGCAAGTTCACCCTTGCATTTTGAAGGCTGGCCACAATGGTCAGCTTGAACTTGCAAATTACTGAGTCAGTAATGCCCTAATCAAACTTCAGCAATCTTGCAAATGCTCTCCTTAAGAGACCCACAAAGAACAAGTCTGAGAAGCAAATGAATGGCAAACTTCACTGCCCCACACAACCGCTCACTTGTGCTAGTGTACAAAACCCAGTCGGGCTTCAGCGTTCGCTCCTAATCACACTGCATTGTATCACTTTGGGGGTGATGTACGAATTCTCTCAGTTTGTACTTTCCTAACATTTTATAGCACCCATGTGGGGAGTGCTTTCAGGCGCCACATGTGAGACAAGAAACAGGCGAGATACTCTTTGGTGACCTTAGGTAAGATCTTTTTCACTTACCATTTCTAATGTACGTTTTTTAGATCTCCTGCTTTTAAATAGTTATTCTAGCATTTTCAATCACACAGAAGAAAACATAAAAGTAAGAAAAAGATTTTTCTGTTAAATCAATAGAAAGAGTGAATAAAAGAGGGGATTCTGATCACAATGGCGGTGTAGGTAAATGCTGTGTTCGCCCCCTCCCGTGACCATATCAAGTTACAACAGAACTACAGAAGAGCCATCAATCACTGTGTACTGCCTGAATCTAGCTGAACAGAAGTCCTACAACTAAGGATATACAGAAGAAGCCACTGGTATGAGGGGTGGAGACAAGGACCAGGCTGGTCCCACACCCATGCGAGGTGGTTAAAAATCAGGAAGGATGTCTCAGCTGCAGAGGTCTCCCATGAACTGCAAGAGGTTCCCACACCAGGACCCCAGCCAAGGGCTACAGTGCCAAGAAGAGAAGTCCCCAAAACTTCTGGCTCTAAAACCATCAGGGGTTGTGGCTGAGTGAGATAGAGGGCTACTGGAGCTCTTGGCATTCTTCTTAAAGGGTCCACGCAGAGTTACCTGCTGATGGACTCGCTGGTTCTGAGCCCCAGTGCTGGGGCAGCAACTCACGAAGTGTCAGGGACACACAGAAAGGAACTGAACTGTCTGCCTGTAAGGTGAGGGTTGGAGGGGCAGCTTTATCCCAGACAGAGGTGCTGGCAGAAGCCATTTTCTTTTAATGAACCCACCCCACCCACCCAGGCACCATATCTGAATTGCCATCAACCTGGCTAACACTGTTTGCCCCACCCTGGTGATTCTCTTAGACCTTCATTCAACTTTCAGACACAGCCAAGACTCTTCCACTAGCTTTTCTATACAAACAGTATGTCTTGGTTCATGCTGAAGGATTTCCTAAAATCTCTCAAACCCCAAACAAGCAGCATCTGGCTTCTGCATGTTCCATACCTCTAGCTAAGTGGCACTAGTGGCAACCAGCCTTGGTTCAAAACTTAGTCCCTCCCAGGCACCTCTAAGGCCAGCACAAGCAACAACCATCTGCAGATCAATTTGTAGCCCATACCAGGCAGCCTCAGGTGGAGCATAGGCAGTGGCTAAATATGCCTTTGCCAGAGGCCCAGGAACTAAGATACCTGGTAGTCAGCTCCACAGCATACCACACACTACCCAACCACCTCCACAAATGCCATACCCAAAAGGCAGACGCAAGGGGCACCAGAGCCCCACTAAAGTAAATCTTGTTCGATGGGGCTGGCCCCTACACAACAGCTCCTCTACTGTAGTCACCGCCAGTCCTCACTTCCAATCAGCTGAGGGTCAATCCTTCCCACTGATGTGCCAACAACAGTCAAGGCTCACCTACAACAAAGGGCACACACAAACCACACAAGGGGCATACCTAGTTCAGGTGACCAGGAAGACTGAGCCACTGCGCCCCACAGGGCACCTCATACACAAAGCCATTCTATCCAGACCAGGACACACAGCAGTTCTACCTAATACATAAAAACAAACACAGGGAGGCAGGCAAAATGAAGAGACAAAACAGCATGTCCCAAATGAAAGAACAGAACGAAACTCCAGAAAAAAGAACTAAACAAAATGGAGGCAAGCAATCTACCGTAGGTAGAGTTCAAAACACTGGTGATAAGGATGCTCAGTGATCTCAGGGGTAGAGCAGATGAGCTCAGTGAGAAATTTAACAAAAAGATAGGAAACATAAAATAAAGAAAGAAGACAAAAAGAAACCAGTCAGAATAAAGAATACAATAATTTACATGAAGAATACATTAGAGGGGATCAACATTAGGAGAGATGAAGCAGAAGATAAAATCGGCAATTTGGAAGACAAGGTCACAGAAAACACTCAACCAAAACAGCAAATAATAATAATAATAATAATTTTTTTAATGAAGATAATTTAGGGGGCCCCTGGGACAACACAACATCAAGCATATTTGTAAGTTTAAAAGATTGTCTTTTTATTTATTGACTCCAGTGAGAGAAGAAGAAGAAGAAGAAGAGAGAGAGATAGAGAGAGAGAGAGAGGAACACTGAACTACTCCTCTATGTGCCGTGATCTGGGATTGAACAGGCAACCTCTGTGCTTCAGGATGATGCTCTAACCAACTGAACTATCTGGCCAGAACAAGACTGTCTATATTTATTAAAGTAATATATAGCCATTATTAAACTGACTGAAAATACTCATGTTCACACATTCATACTTATTCATGCAGTTTAATTATGGAAGCATTTCTTCTGAATATCACAGGTTCTCTCAAGAAATTATGAGGAAGGGGCACAAAATAACTTAATGCTCACAGAGTATGCACAAAAGCCCCCGAAGGCTTGTAAAAGGCTCCCTCAGGCAGTATATGTGTGTGCATAATTAAATTATTTTTGTTACTGATCTGAAATGTCCATACACTTGCTATAGTCTTAGTTTAATTTCTTTCTGTCATCTTCTAAACAATTTTTATATATGTTAACAGCTAAACTATTGAAAAACACACATTACAAACCCTCAGCTCAAAGGCACGTTTGGCCTATAAATGCTTTACTTGATTTGCAGAGTGCTTAAATTTGGAGAGCATTCAAATATTGGGGTGTATATGATTAAAATTTGCATTTTCACTATTCTTGAAAGATCAGAAGATCTGCTAAAGTAATTAATCTGCATTCCCTCGTGGGAATTAGCTCCACTGGTTGTGCAACTGCCCTTATTTACTTAGATATCTTGCTCTGCAATTTGCCAGGGTCCCTCTTTCCCTCCCTGCCAGCATGCCTTTCTATACTAAATACAAGTGACTGTTTTCATAGTCATTTCGTGCAAAACCAGCCTCACTCCTATGCACCACTTTGTCTAACCCTTACGGGCATTTGGCTTGCAACCATGATGGAAAAGGACAATTGTTAGGAGCACAAAACGAAATTTTCACCCACTCATGAAAAAAAAAAGTTATGTACAACTGAATTAATTCACACCTATATTTATTTTCTATTGAATTAATTGGGGTGACACTATTAATTAAACCATACAGACTTCAAGTTTTCAACTCTATAACACATCATCTGCATACTGCCACTCAAATTCACACCTATATTTAAATTATAAAAATTTAATCAAAAGAGTGAGTGAATGGATAATAGAAATACTAATATAAATAGGCCAACATATCTGTCTGTCATTCATTCCACACAATTAGTTTGGGTCAAGAATCAGAAATCTATATTCTTTTCTGTGTAAGGTATTTCCACTTGACCCTGGTAGTGTTCCTTTTTTGCACTGTGTATAATTAAATTGCTAAAGATTAATATTTTTTACTTCCACTTTCAACTGAGATGGAGTATCAGGGACCAAATTGACACTGAAGGTTATAACAACCAAATCAACTGGAAAAATATTAGGAAACAACAGTTAGTAAGACAAACTTACAAATATGGGTATCGGGCAATGAAGAACAGTGATCCCTGCAAGATGAGACGAATGAGGTAAGCTGCACAACTGTCCAGTTTACTAACTTGGGAGAGTATGCAGGCTGGAGTGCAGGGAGTAGAAATACAGAAAGGACCCAGCAGAGTCCCAGAACTAAGGAGACAGAGATGAAAGCCCAGGGAGACAAAAGAAAAAAAAAGAGAAGAAATCTACACAAAGAAAGAACTCTGGAAATCTGCACATTCAACTGAGTATGCATGAAAGAAAACTAACCAGTGGCAAGATTAGAGATTAGAGTGCTGGCTCACACAGAGCCAGTAACACTGCCTGTTCCTACCAGCCAAACGGGAAAAACTTGTAAGTCCTAGGGCACGGGGTTGAGTACTCAGAAAGGTCTACTCTCAGTGGTGGGAAATAATTAGCACTAGAATAAGTGCCACTCTGGTTTCAGCTTCTATTCCTTTAAAAGAAGATCCAAAAGGATCCAAGTGCTCTGAAATTATTTAACTCAATTAAAAAAAAAAAAGTTAAAGAACATTTATAGAAATACAAAAATATCCAGAAACAAGCAAGGTAAAAGCAAAATGTCTTGCATCCAATCAAAAATCCCTGGACATGCACAAAAGAAGGAAAATAGAACCCATAATGATGAGATGAATATAAGTTAATCAAAACCTACCCAGAACTGACACAGATATTATAATTACCAGGCAATGGCATTAAAACTGTATTCCACATACTTCAAAATGTAAGTTGAGATATTTAAGATATAAAAAAAAACAACCAAATCTAACTTTTAAAGATTAAAAACCACACAGTCATATATGAAAAGTACATTAGGTGCAATTACTAACAGATTTCACTACAGCAAAAAAGAATGGTAAACATGAAAACAATAACAATAGTTACTTTCAAAATGAAACAGAGAGAAAATCGGGAAAAATGTATCAATGAGTTAAGCAACAACTTCAAATATCCTCATATATGTATAACTGGAATCCCAGAGGAAAAGTATGGAAAAGCAGAAAAAAATATTTGAAGAAATGATGGGTAGAATTTTTCCAAATCTGAGAAAAATATAAACCCACTAACAAAGATACAATGGAACCATAAAACAGAAGGCAGAAATAGAAAAGAAAGTAAACACATGCACACACAAAAATGAGACAAATAGCATAAAATAATAAGATGGATTTAAAATCTATATAATTAATCTGAGAAGTATTTAAAATAACCCTAGTGAAAAGCTGTTAGAGTGATATTTGTTAAAACTATGATCCAACTCTAGGCTGCCTATGAGAAATTCACTACAAAATAAAAAAGCAAATAAAAACTGATGGACCACAAGGATAAGTAGACAAAAAAAATACAGATATTGTTGAAGATTTCAATATCCCTCTCTCCCAAATTGATAAAATGAGTAGACAGAAAGTCAGCAAGGATACAGGTTTGAATAACACCATCAACCAACTTGACATAATTGGCATTTATAGACCACTCCATCCAAAAACAACAGCATTCAAGTGTAAAAACATTTACCAAGATAAACTACATTCTGGGCGATAAGAAAAAAAAATCTCGGTAAATCTATATTCAGATTATACAAAGTAATAACAGAACAATCTCTGTAAAATTTCCAACCATATGGAAACTAGATAACACACTTCTAAACAACCAGGGAATAAAAGAATAAATCAAAAGTAAAACAGAAAGTATTTTAAGCTGAATGAAAATGAAAACGCACAGCATGTCAAACATGGGATGCCACTAAAAACAGTACTTATGGGAAATTTTATAGCACAAATGCCAATATGAGGAGCGAGGGAAATTCTTTGTTCCATAAAATCAGCTTCAACTTAAAAAAAAAACAAAAGAATAAATGAACCCCAAACCCAAAGTGAAGAGAAGAAGCCAAATAATAAAAACTAGAGGAGAAACCAACGAACTATAACACAAAATCCACACGCAATCAATTCAATGGTCTATCTTCAAGTTCACTTCTTCGTCCTTCAGCTGCATTCGGACTATGATGAGCTCATTAAAGGTGTCATCTCTGCTACTCTGATGTTGCTGTGCTCACTTCATTGCAGGTTCATTTGATTCTTTCTTACAGTCTCTTTGCTGAAATTCCCCATTTGTTCATGCATGCTCTCCATCCTTTTTTTCCACTAGAAGAACTGTTAATATGTTAATCAAAATAATTTCCAATTCCATATCTGAGTAATCTCTGAGTCTGGTTCTACTAATGGCTTTGTCTCCTCATAATGAATTGCTTTTCCTCTTAATTTTTTGCATGGTCAAGTAATCAATGAGGCCACAGGGCAGAGAATAAAAATTAAACAGTGTCAACACACTTTTGAAAGAATGAAAAGAAGTCAGACAAAATAATGTAAGATTTGGAAACCAAATGGAATGTTATGAGTTTAAGATTCCAAAGACTCACACTCCCCTAAGGGACTTCATTCAGTCCCTGTGTTGAGCCCCAAGGGCACCTTCATGTTCCAATTTGAACCTCTTGCCTTCCTGGTGTCCGTGAATCCCCGCTTATCAGAGCACAGCAGAGAGATGTTACACACACACAGATATTTGCATCCACACACGTTTGGTTTTATTTGCACTTCATTTTTTGCTACACAAAATTCCTCTGCAGGACTATGTTTTGGTTGATACAGGACTGAACATTATCTTGGCAGGTTGAAAGGAAACTAAAAATAATTTTGTCCCCAGGCTTTAAGTGGTCAGGAAGGTGACATGCCAGGACTCTAGCAAGCCAGAGTCTGCTTTGATCGGGGCTCAGTGGAGAGGGCTGTGTTGCAACGTCATCCACAGAGGACAGGGAATTCATTTGCTATACATGGTACCTTTTAGAGAGTGGAGAGACAGAGACAGAAATGTCATTTACATTGAGGGAGACTGCAACATTAGTATTTTGTTGATGTTCCCTCAATTATTATTTTTTTTTCTTCAGTGAGAGGAGACAAGAGAGACAGACTCCTATATACACCCCAACTGGGATCCACCCAGCAAGCCCACTAGGGGGCGATGCTCTGCTCATCTGGGGCATTGCTCTGTTGCTTAGCAACCAAACTCTTCTTAAGCGCCTAAGGCAGAGGCTGTAAAGCTATCCTCAGTGCCTGGGGCCAACTCGCTCCAATCGAACCATGACTGTAGGAGGAGAAGAGAGAGAGAGAAGCTAGAGTGGGAGGGGTGGAGAAACAGATGGGCACTTCTCCTATGTGCCCTGACCGGGAATCAAACCCAGGACATCCACATGCTAAGCCAATGTTCTACCACTGAGCCAACTGGCCAGGGCCTGGTCCCCTCAATTATAATCACACCTATAAAGGCTTTCCTAAAACTCTTCACCTCCCAATCGGCCTGCTTTACGCCCAAACTGTACCTGTACAATAGTCGGTATATCTGCACCATCTATAACACCTGAACGTACTGTTATATGTTGTCTCTTCTTTGTATCCCTTGTCTCCAGCAAAGCCCCTCACAGGGAGGAGTACTAAATGAGTGCTTAATGAATAAACAAAGTATTAATTGAGTGAATAAAAACAATAATACTGAAATCAAAAAACAATGCTTCAAACTTCACACACACCTAGGTCACACTGTTCTTATCTGACCTCACTCCTTTCCAGCCCCGGCCAACACATCACTGCCAACTAGTATCAATAACTGCTCCCCATTCTGAAAATCACCCTGGCAGTGACATTGGGCTCAAGCGCACGCCCACACAAACACCCCGTCTCACTGGTAGGATCCGATGGCTCACAGACACAGAGACCACGGCCGGTGGCCTCACTTGGGTTCACTGAAATCACACAAATTTCCTTGGAAGAGAAAGGCTCTGTGTCAGCGGTGCCACCGGAAGCCCCATGTGGGAAGTGCAGGCCACCTCCTAGCCAGTGTCGCCCAACTGCAGAGCCGCAAAGAGTCGCTCCCACTGGACCCTGGCAGGGATGCCAAACTAGTTCAGTGGGGAAAAGGCCTCCCTTCACATCCACAGCCAAACATCTAAAGAAGGACTTCTCTGTCCTCTCCATCGTTTAAGAATGGAATGTCCTCCCTAACCCAAGGGAACCCACAGGTAAATGCTAAATATTAACCGGTGTGGCATCCACAGCAAGCAAGCAAAAAGGAGGGAGAAAAGACGGGAGGGACAACCATTTGGAAAAGTCTTTGTCAAAAATAAAAGAAGAAAAGACAGTGAACTACTCTCCTCAGGAAGCTGGAACAACGTTCCGAAAGCTGGGAGGTGAGAAACAACAGAAAGTCTAACAGTTCTGGTGTCTGGATGTCCAAACTCCAGGTGGCGGTAGAGCGTCGCTCTCTGTGACGACTCTAGGGGAGAAGCCTTCCCTGCCTCTCCCAGCTTTTCTGTGTGCTGGCAATTCTACAGAGAGAAGCCTCCCGCCAGGTGCATGGTTCTCCTTTCCCACTGTGTCTTCATGCCACCTTTCCTCTGTGTACGTCCGTCTGAGTCCAAGTGCCCTTCTTCTGTAAGGACACCATATCCATTAGGTCTCGCCTTGATGACCTCATTTTCACTTCATTACCTCTGCAAGAACCTTGTTTCTAAATGAGGTCATATTCTGAGACGGGGTGGTTAGGACTTCAATACCCTTGGGGGCAATTCAGCCCATAACAGAAATTAGAGGCTCTCCCCATGTGGATGCTCCATGTGCACAGATGCTTGCTGGCCGTCCCCATCAATGCTGCTTGTTTCTGCTGCACCTCTCCCAAGGACAGTGGGAAGTGTCCCAGGATTAGACACCAAAGTAAGGGGGCAGACAAGACCTGGTCGGGGCCTGTCTAGTTCAGTGGACCTGGATCTGACTCTAGGCTACTCAGTCACAAAAATGTCAATGGTTCAATAAGCAGCCAGGCCATCCCCGGGAGCCAATCTACCTTGTGGCTAGTTTGTTTGTTTTCTAAGAGTCCTTGATGGAAAATAGCACCTGACACTTGTCAGGTTTCATTAGCAGCAGTTCCTCGCCTTCTTTGACCTCCCTTGAATTAGAACACAATAAAGAACACACCTCTTAAATCCTACTGCTGATTTACTCACCACTTATTCGTTAATCTTCTTATTTATTGAGTCAGGGACTCTGCTGGGTATCCAGTGTTGACAGGCATGTTTCCTCTCTTTATGGAGCTGAACTTCAATGTCACAGAGGCTGACATTGAGAAATTAAGACTTCCCCTATTTCAAACAAAGATCATTCATCACCTGTCCTCTGACCACTGTAGTCATGACATGCCAAGGAAGCCTACTGCTTGTGCTCTGGGTGCCCTGCCCTGAGAGCTTCCCCACCCTGGGAGCCCCCAGTAACTTCCACTGTCATTACCTGCTTCTCTCTGTCTGGGCCTTTTCCAAAGCCCCAGAAGCAAAGTGCAGTAGATGGACAGCCTCAATCAATGAGTGACAGAGAGTAAGAGTAAAAACACGCCAGCTCCTCTAAGTTGTGGGCTTTTGTGTGAGTGTGTGTGTGTGTGTGTGTGTGAGAGAGAGAGAGAGAGAGAGTTGTTTCAGTTTTCCTACATTTCTGAGAAATTTCCTGCAGGATCAAGCTCCATTCACACGGGGTGGCTGGCTTAATAGCACCCCTCTGTCAGCTTCCTCTCCTTCTCTATCCCATTTCCCTGCTTCCCACCCATTTCGTGCCCATTCCAAAAGCCTACCTGCACTTAAATCCTTATCTCAGCATCCATTTCTGGAAGAACCCAAACTAAGATAAAAACTTCCCCTTGGTCCATGTTCATTCCATTGACTGAATAATGGCTGTAGGCATTCTATAGGTCCATGGTCTATGCACCTAAGAAGCTCACTGCCAGGTAAGCAGGAGGCATCACACAACCAGCTTCAATGGACTGCAGATATTCCAATAAAATGGCTCCGAGCATATTGAAAGGGAACAGTTCTGTTTGCTGGGACTGGGCTGGGACAGGCTTTGTGGAGGAGAGTACCAGACCTGAGCTGGAAGCAAAGTTGTGTTTCCCAATGTTCTTCACATATTTTCCCTAAGGAGCCTTTTCTGACATTTTTCTAACTGCCTCCACCCAGCCCCATAAAATGTTAATAACACATATACAGTGTAACTGGTTACGTTCTTTCGTATAGCTAGTCCTGCTGTACTATCTAAGATTTTTTTGCCTCTCCCATTAAAAATCAATTTTTGCTCCCACTGGAAATGCATGAAAAAAACCCCAGAAAATAAAACGGTGGGAGGAACAATCAAGGTAAAGTACCTTAGGAAATGCTAAAAGGTCTGAAAGTGAAGAGCTTACAGAGACAAAGATAAGTAGTCCACTTTGGTCTACAGCAGATTAAAGATGGCTGCCAACCTTTGCCACCTCAAGAGGAAGGGTCTACGCCCCTCCTAATTCAACTGTTAAGAACTTGGTAGCTTCCAGGTGCTGTCTGTTGCAACACTAAGGCATGGCATCCAGCCACCATACTGTGAGGGAGCTAAATAGCCCCAAGGAGGGTACCTGTGGAGAAGAAACAAGACAACCCAGTGCAGCTCCCAGCTGACAACCAGCACCTACGTGCTAGATGTAGGATTACATCATCTTGAAATAGATGCTTCAACCGCAGTGAAGCTGCTTCAGCCGACCCCACAGAGCTCTATCCAAATTGTAGATTTGTGAGCAAAATAAATGGCTGTTATTGTTTTACACAGGTAATTTTGAAGGTGAGTTTCTATATAGCAATAATTAACTGGAACATGACTAATGCTTAAAGACACTACTCAGAGATACCAAATCTCACAGTAAAGTCACTACAAATTTACACACCCTCTACTCCAGTCTTAACCTGACTGTGCTCATTGCTTTTGACAGAGTTGCCTACTAAGAACTCATGCAAGCACTGGGTAAACAAGGAGTCTTTAAGGGACTGATTCATTATTAAGGTCACAGGTCATACTTTGCTGTCAAATATACATCTATTTTCCTAAGTAAAGCTGCTCTATATGAGTCAATTAGCTTGTCAGTAAAAACTATCCCAAGACTCTGAATAATAGCATTACTGTATTTTCAAGAAGCAGAAAGACACTAAATAAACACTTTCAAATAAAGAAAATAAACAGCCAGCCCTAATAGAGTAGATCATAACAAGACAGAACCAAGAGGAAAATACTTACAAATACACGTTGTGGGCAAATCCCCCCCACCTCCAGAGAACAACAGAACGAGGGAGGAAGGAAAAGAGGAAACACACTCCCGTCCCCATACAACACTGACCCCTTCAGCAGAACCACCGGCCTTAAACAAATTTTTTTTTTTTTTTTGTATTTTTCCAAAGTTAGAAGCAGGGAGGCAGTCAGACAGACTCCTGCATGTACCCAACCGGGATCCACCCGGCATGCCCACCAGGGGGCGATGCTGTGCCCATCTGGGGCATTGCTCCACTGCAACCAGAGTCATTCTAGCACCTGAGGCGGAGGCCATGGAGCTGTCCTCAGTGCCCGGGCCAACTTTGCTCCAATGGAGCCTTGGCTGCGGGAGGGGAAGAGAGAGATAGAGAGGAAGGAGAAGGGGAAGGGTGGAGAAGCAGATGGGTGCTTCTCCTGTGTGCCCTGGCTGGGAATCAAACCTAGGACATCCACACACCAAGCCAACGCTCTACCGCTGAGCCAACCGGCCAACAAATTATCTTTTGATTAAAACAAGACCACTTCTTATCATGGCTTCCACTTACCACCTTTAATCAAATATTGACCTACACATCGGCCACTCAATATCATAATTCAGCGTTATTAGAAAAGCTATTTTTACAGTAATGACGTAAATAATGGTATTACAACTGCATCATACGAAGGACACACATTTCATTCATTTCCTCTCCTAGGAAACAGACCTAAATGGGCTTTTCTGTGTTCTCAACCACAAAGGTAAGTTCGGGAAAGCAGGCTAAGATCTCTCTCATACAGTCTCCCACTGACACAAACCGGCCTTTCAGGGCTGAGTTCTGCGGTTGCTCAAGATGGCTCTCCCTCTCCCCGTGCCACTGCCTCCCATCATCTGCTTCAAGTACAACCCAGGCCCCCTGAACTTATTCCAACAAGTAATATCAATCAGAGCGACAAATTCAAAACAGGTGCATAGTTAGCATGTAAATTTAGAACAACTTTATATTTCCTTAGTTGCGTTCAACATGCTCATAAAATCTGGATTTTTGCAGTTTAGTCCCGAATGCCTACATCCTTTCCTTTTTCTTCTTTTTTTTTAAGACAATTAGTAAATTAAATTACAAACAAGAAGGATAGAGAAACCTGACTCTCCACCAGTGCATGGGCTTGGTAAACAAGCTTCGGTCCACATCCAAGCGCACACTAATTGGTTCCATTCGGCTCTCAGCGCCCCTGTCTTGCGGCTCACAGTCACACATCCAGCTGACTCTGCCCTGGGGCATATAACTTTTAGTTCTTGGATTCAGCACACATTCCCAATAAAGTGTGTGCTATATATTGCTTTTATTAGGTAACTAGGCCTCCAAATTCAAAAGCCAATGCCCCAGCAAGTTTAGAAAATTCTAGTTGACACTGATAGCTCTAATGATACTTCCCAATGCAAGATCTTTCCCTGTAAGCCGATCTGCAGATCAGTCATACCTGAGGCCAACAATTCTCAATGGAAGTCTACTGCTACCATGTTATCTGATGCCATTCATGCTTTACTCAACCCTATCGTGGTTGGGAAGAAGGAATTGACTAAGCCCCAAGTGCCCAGATATTTCATTTATGTGACAGATATTTTCATGTGTTTTCTTCCTAATCAAACAGTTAACAAAAAGAAGCAAAATCAGCTATTGTGGGTGAGGAAGAGTCCACCAGAAGGTCAGGAAGGCATTTAAGAAGTTCCTCCTCTTCTATAAAACAAGGGTTACCTGAGTTTGAGTCCTGGTTCCCTCTTACTTGATGCATGAACTTGGGAGGTCATTTGACCCCGCAGGCTGCAGATGGGAACAGTACCTGCTCTCCACAGGGCTGCAGAAGGATTTAGCTGGGGGCACCCAGCAGGCAGAGCAGCTGGCACGGGTCCTGACATGGGGCAAGAGCTGGGACAGTGCCCATGACTGCGATGCAGATCATTACTGCATAATTACTGACATCCATTACCAGGATTGTTCTTTCCTCCTTCCTTCCTTTGGCTTTCATTCTGGTTTTGGCTTTTGCTTTCCTCATTCTCTTGATCCCCCACCCCATCATTTCTCTTTTCTTCCTTATTAACCACTGATTTTAATATTTTTTTCTCTTCATCTCTGTGAAACACCAAGTGACCTATTTCCATTGGAGACCTATTTATTGGAAAGGATTAAGAGGTTGATCAGACAGGTGAGGGGTAATGACTACCCAGTTAAACTCCTGACATCTTACTACATCATCGTCACCATCATCATCACCATCGTAAACATTACCGTCACCATCATCACCACCATCATCATCATCACCGTCGTCATCATTACCGTCACCATCATCACCGTCATCATTACCGTCACCATCATCATCATCATCATCACCGTCATCATTACCATCACCATCATCATCATCATCACCGTCATCATTACCGTCACCATCATCATCACTGTCATCATCACCATTATCTTGTCTAACACTGAGCTGTGTCTTATGTGCTACTTCAGATGCAATGACTCAGGAAATGCTGACAACCACCTTCCAAAGTGGAAACCATAATAAAACCCATTTTTCAGAGCTCAGTACTGAGAAACAAAGAGATTAAATACTTAGCCCATATGTAGCTCAAACTAAAAAATGCCCCAAAGTGAGCTCTTTGTCTTTTCCAGGGACCACCCTCCCCACCCCCATTAACCTTCTCCTTTCTCCTGGGTGTCCATCTCAGCCCCAACCTCAATGAAGAGGTCAGAGTCAGAGACTAGGGCTGCATTTTTACTTCTCCCTCTTTCTTAAACTGCATATTCACTGAGTCAAAATATCCAACCAGTTCTTTGTAGCAAATCCCTCCACTAGTAAGTTTCTATAGTATCAGATGCTAAGGGGGAAAGGTAGAACCTCTCCTACTGGAGGTGATCACAAATTTATGTTGTGATTCTTCTCCATCCCCTGAGAGTGACCGCACAGACCACATGTTACAGTGGGGAGTACCTTCCCTGTGACACACCCCTTCTAGCCCAAACCACTGAGCTGAGGATCTCAAATGGCACCTTGATTTAACGGTGATATAAAAAGGTTTTAGCATAGTTGCTTCATTTTTTTAAAGAAAAATATTGGTAATAATTCTTTGGTTGGTGATTGTTGGGCAAATAGTTATTTTTTCTCACCCTTATTGTTAAAGATGGCACTGCCCACGTAGATGGCCATTGCCTAGGTGATAATATTAATTGCCTTCATTCTTGGGATGGGCAATTATGCTAATGTGTGTTGGGGAAGGGCTTTCATGCCTAAAGGTTTTAAAAGGAGGAGCTAGGAGGCCATTTTGGAGAGAGTGGCCACATTCTTGTAGAGGGTTCTTCTCCATGGAAGAGCCCATGGAGGCAGGGAAGGAAGGCCATGGTGAGGAGGCAGCAAAAATGGCGGAATGGGGAAGGAGAAGATAGTTCGTGGAGGAGAAGATGGGGAACATAGGTGAATAAGACTGGTGAGATAGAAGCCTTTGATTCTAGGAAAACTCAGATGAGTCAGTGGCTTTGGAAGCCCTGAATGGAAAGGGAAGTGTTTTCCTGCTATATATTTTTGTTCGCTTGCCATGTGTCTAGAATAAAGGAAAATGGACCACCAGTTTTTGGCTTAATTGTTTCTTTACAATTGATCCAAATCAAACCTGGACCTGCATTGGCCAGGCGGTGGTGATGGTGGCCTTAGATACTGGCCATACAATGACCATTCTATTTTCTTGTCTTTACCTTTTACTGTGCCCCCATATTTTGCACTTACTCAGCCCTCCTTGAAACTGTGCCCTAAACTCCATGGCTCATTTTCTGTAGCTGGCCTTGATAATTACCTTTCATTCATTTCTTGTGGATGTTTATTAATTATAATCAATTAAATGTATGTTATTACTTATAAAGACATGTGAATT
Organism: Rhynchonycteris naso; assembly: GCA_037038555.1. NCBI lineage: Eukaryota > Metazoa > Chordata > Mammalia > Chiroptera > Emballonuridae > Rhynchonycteris > Rhynchonycteris naso. The sequence continues at coordinate 8,818,685 of CM072997.1, read as the reverse complement.
TCTCAAACTGAAGTTAATTTCTACCATTTCTGTTTCAACCACATGGAACCGAACTATAGGCTTGGGACTATGCATGTCTAAATGGTCAGAGGAAGGAAGGCCTGTGGTCTAAGGGGCACCAGGAAAAGATGTGAAAGAGAAAATGGGACTGAATGGGATTGTCCCTGTGGCCAGCCTGGGCCCGCATCAGGAGAGGGAGGGATCATGGGACATGTGGTGTGACGATGCAAGGTGTCGAGCCAGCTCAGGGTGAGGAGAGACTAACGCCCCAACCCAGCGCTAGACCCTCTCTGTAAAGGTCACATACAAAAGCTCTGTCCAAAGGAAATGCATGTAATCCATTTAACCACTGGCACGTTCCCACCTGCACCTCTCTGGTTTCCACATGTTTGGAGAGGGTGGAAATTCACTCCTGCTTGGTCCCAAGACTTCCAGCCACTTGCGCTAGCCCTGAGCTCAATTCTCCCTCTCCTCAGCCCAAGGCTCTGCGCCCAACCCCATTCCCAAAGGGAAGGTTTGCGAGTCCTGTGTTTCCCACAAGCCAAGGCAAAAGGGAGGGGAACTGGGCAGAGGATGGTTGGTTCTGGAAGACAGAGGCTGCAGACAGGGACCCTCAGGGTTCCCATTGCCTCCCCTCCCCCACCCGGCATTTTCAGAAACAGCTAATTCACTTCCATCACTTCTGAGACGTCAGCAGAAGTCTGTCCCTGACGGGGCACAAGATCAGCAGCCTGCAGAACAAAGCTTCCCTCTCAAAGCTGTCAGGGCAAACTGTTCAGATGGAGTAGTGAGTAGGAAACACCGAAGACAGTGAAGTTGGGGGACACAAAAGACTCAAAAGGAAGTTTGCAGTAAAAGACACCCTTCAATTTTACATCATTCACATAGAGACGATAGCATTTCTTTAAAAAAAAAAATCCATTACTAATCTAATGGAAATTGTATTTTGCCTTTAATGTAACATTATTATAAAACTCAATCATGTAAGAGTCCCAGCTTGTTTTTTGTTTTGTTTTGTTTGGAACTCTACTAGAAGCAAAGGTTGATGGATACAAATGCCAGATTTTATCTGGTTTATGAGAACACAATCTGCTGAGCTGATTTATGCAAAGGCAGGCGCGGGTGGGTCACGTGTTTGTCCTGGATCTAGCCCTGAATGGAGCCACACAAAGCTACAAGACAGCCTGGACCCTCACTGAACACAGGACCTCTGCTCAGAAACAGCCCGATCTGCCCGGACACGCCCTGCCCTTCTTCTCCTCAGCAGAGCCCTTAGAGGACAGGCCCTGAGCCAGCGCAAGCCCCTATCAGCCCCAAACACAAGAGCCAGGTCCAAAGGACTGCCTAAATGCCCTGTCTGGTTTATCAATGGCAACAATAGCGTCCACACGCACTTTATATACCTGCTCCAAATCTGAAGTCTCCATCTTTCAAATCTCTGCTTTATCAGCTTTTGCGGCAAGTTCAAGTGACCTGACTTTTTCCAGAGTGCCATAAAATTGTGATTGACGTTCATAACGACACACCTTAGCCCACGCCTCGGACAAAGTTCTCAATATAATTTTCGTGCCGTAAATTCTGTGGTTGTTTCGAAATGACTAATGCATTTAACGTGCGTAACCAATGTGCACAGAGGAACATTAGAGAAATAATCATCGCTTAATAACTATTTGCTAACATTTTGTTTGTGGTGTGACAGAATGAAGGTTTAAGGGGGAGAGCCTCAGAAATGTCAACGTACTTGAAAAGACTTGGACCCTCCAGCATGGTAGTCCTCACAGTGCGGATCCCTGACATAGCCTTGGCACCAGGCGGGACTCCCCTGAGGGCAGGTTCTCCTGCCTCTCTGCAGAAAAGGTTCAATCAGAACCCCTGGGGGTGGGGGTGGGGTCACCTGCCTTCTAGCAACCCCTCCGGTGATTCTGATATGTGCTAATGGTAGAGAATCACAAGGCTAAAGGGAAGCCTCTTAAAGAGGTACCCCTTGATCAGGCCCTTGAAGGGCAGGTGACTTAACAGGACATTAATAGACAAGGCCAAGGACAGGAAGAGGGAAAACCCAGCAGCGAGAAGCACACGTTATTTGGGAATCAGCAGGTTGTCCAGCTTGGCAGAAAGATACAATACAAAAAAATGAACAGTAGAAGATGGTGCTGGAAAAAATTGATATGGGTCAGGTCAGAAAAGACTCTACTCTATATTCTGCAGGCCATAAAAAGTCTCTGAGAATGTGGGGAAAGGATATGGCAAGCCCAAAGGTACCCACCAGTAAATATCTTCAGAAATTAGCTTGGCTACCATGTTATAAATAACAAAAGAAGGCAGTGAAGCCAGAGAGTTACACTTTCTCAAAATATTCCGCCAAGGAAGAAATCGCCACTGATAAGGATTCCAGTTCATAATTATACTATCTTCAGCATCTTCAATTTACATTTAGAAGTCACGAGCCATCAAACAGCAATAGAGAGGCTCAGAAATGCCATTCTGCTTTATTTCTCTCTGTAAACATGACCAGAGCTGTCCCTCACTAAAATGATAAAGACAAGAAGTACAGCTAGCATCTCCAACATGGACAGATTACTGTTTCGTAATGAAAATTAATAACCCTCTAAATCTGCCTAGGGCAAAGAGATTGAATGTCATAGTTACAAGTAATAAAAGAGGCTCCTTAGAACAACAGAGGAATAATTTTGGGAAATTTATTTGAAATCTTAGGCACTTATGAGTCCTCAGCTCAATTTTAAGCATCCAACTCTTGGACCTCAATCTCTTATATTTTCAGCTAACATCCATAAATATCTTGGATTCCCATCTCATCCAGACGGGGACATCACCCCATTCATTTACAACCTGTTCTCTGTGACCCATCCTCTCGTGTCCCCTCAGCCTTCCTTACCCAGCTTCATCAGCATAACAAATCCCTTTCACAGCCTTTTATATCCGCTTCATCAAACTCCGTTGGAAAACCAACCCAGGTAAAAACCAACTTTCTTCTCAAGTCATGCTGCATGCACAGAGATGCACATGGCGGGAAAACCCCACACAGCCCAGCTGGCTGGTCTCCTGTGCAGCTCATGGCCAGGAACCCCCAGCAGGCATTCAGGGGGCCCAGCATTCTCCATGCACATCATTAGGCAGACACACTCTCCCGCTCTCTTATCCGAGTACTTGGCACTTTCCCTCCTCTTCCCCCTCCTCGTGCTCAGCGGAGGGTCTGGCTTCCTGAAGTGGGTGGAATGGTGTTCTCCAAAACAAGGTGGTTGGAGTCTCAGCCCCTGGAACCTGTGGATGGGATTTCATGTAGAAATAGGGTCTTTGCACATGTAATCAAGTTAAGGTGAGGTTACACTAGATTAGGGTGAGCCCTAATCCACTGTGTTCTTCTGAGTAAATGGAAATGCCAACACGTAGGAGTATGCTGTGTCACAACCGAGGCAGAGTTTGGAGCAATATGTCTAAAAAGCCAAGGACTAGCAGCAACAACCATCAGGAGAGAAGGGAGAGGCACAGACACTGTCTCTCTCAGAATCTCCAGAAGGAACCAACCCTGCTGACAGCTGGATTTAGACCGCTGGCCTCCGGCACGGTGGGAGAAGACATTTCCATTGACTTAAACCACCATGAGGGTTAGTATCATGTGTCAGCATGACTGGGCCATAGAATGTCCAGATGCTTGATCTCGTATTGTTCTGGGTGTTTCTGTGAGGGTGCTCTGGATGGGATGTGCATTTAAATCGGCAGGCTTTGAGTAAAGCGGACTGCTCCCCCCCCCCCCCGGTGCGGGTGGGCATCGTCCAATCAGGTGAAGACCTGAATAGAACAAAAAGGCTGCCCTCCCTGAGGACGAGGGAATTCCTCCTGTCTGACTGTCTTGAACTAGGACACGGGCTCTTTCCCTCCTTGGGACTTGAACTGAAACATCAGCTCCTCTTGGGTCCTGAGCCTGCGGACTTCAGAATGGAACTTACACCATCAGTCCTCAGGCCTGTGGACTCAATGAAATTACACCACCTGCTCCCCAGAACCCCCAGCCTGCCAACTGCAGACTCTGGGACTTCTCAGCCTCTGCAATCGCATGCAGCAACTCCTAATAATACATCTTCCGAGTCTATCCACATTGCATTGTTTGTTTCCCCGGGGACCCTGGCTACTACAGCCACCTGGCTTGCAGAGCCTTGTCACGGCCTCTCTAGAAGCTAGTACACTTGGTATTTCTCCGAGGAAGCCCGGGCACCCAGGAGAGGCCTTCCTGCGCTCCCATCCCTGCGTCTGTCCTCGAACCCTGCCTCACCTCCCCTTCCTACAGACTCCCACCTCTGCTCGAGGTATCCCTAATCCATTCACTTGCACACTGACACCTCCCCGCGTCCACTCAGAGACATCATCCCAGCCATTTCCCCCCTTACATCACTTATGCTCCCTTCTCTAGAAGGTCATTTCCACAAACTTATAAAATGCATAGCTTCCGCTGGCCAAAAAAAAGAAAAGAAAAAAAAAAATCTGTCTTGAACCCACCCCCTGACCCCTCCCACAAGAGTTAGTTCCCCATTTCTCCCATCCCCTCTCCAGAAAAACAGTTTTCTAAGTTTTGTTCGCCCTCTTTTTTAGTTCCAATCTTTCCACGCTCTCGGAAACCCCATCTAATCTCTTGCATCCTTTTTACTCTCCTGAACTGGCCCCAAATATCTGCTGAGTAACAGGCTGGGACTATTCCACCACTGGGGCTCTTTTCACCCTCACGGTCCCCTGCCGGCCGCGCCCACTGGCTTTTAGAACCAGAGTGACTTCCCCAGTCATGATACACAGCATCAGCACCACGTCACAGAATACGCACTATCAAAACCACGCTGTGTGGCTGAGGTCTCTCCATCTCTCTCTGTTTCTTCATCTTTCGTGCAGAAACGTTCAGAGTTGAGTCTGAACCAATCCTGCTTTAGCTTTCTGTGAATGGCTCCCATTCATTCCCTGGGGGTCAGCAACACCCCTACCCGTAGGAAAGCATTCCCACTCCCATGGTAGGAGACTTCAGGGAAAGACAGGAGAGGGAGGGAGGAAAGGAGAAGGGGAGGGACAGGAGAGCTGGAGAGGAAGAAATAAAGAAAAAGGTGGGGAAAAAAAGAAGGAAAGGAAATAAGCACCACTCGAAATACTGTTCTGTTAAAGAAACATTGACTTTCCAATCCTTCCCCTATTAACAAAAGATGAGTCTATGAAATGATTGCTCCTTGAATCACCTTGGCCTTTAGTAAGCCCACTTTCAGATACCTATGTAAAGTCTATTTTCCTTCTATATATTGAGTTTCAGTGACAATCACTGGTAACCGCTCCTGAAAGGCTCCTCAGAACAACAAGGACACATCAAAGGCATAGCTGAAAACCTGAGCTTCCCGTCCCCTGACCTATTACCTTCCCCCCCCCCTAGTCCCTTCTACCTTTACACAGGGCAACCGGGTGTGGCTGGGCAGGCTGCCCTGGCACAAGGCTGCCTCTCAGCCAGCGGCAGGTGGAGGCTGAAATCCCGCCAAAGCGCTGCTTGTCAGTGTGCACCCACAAAGCAGCATCCAACCCTGATTCCCACCAACCCCACCTGTGGACTACCCTGGGGCCATGCACGCAGGCCCATGAGGACACATCCTCATTCGACCACGCAAAGGACAGCTAAATGGTGCGCTGCGGCTCTGTGCCAGACACGGTGCCTGGCACCGGAAACACAGAAGGAAATAAGAAACTTCCAGTGGGGATAATGGAGTCCTGATGATTCCACACGGGGCAGGCAGTCAAAGGGCAGGAGAGGGAGGGGCACGCAGCTCACTGGGCTGAGCCTGGTAAGTGTTCCCGGAATGTCTCCCTGGGGCACGCACATGAGATGATTTTAGGTAGTACACACTGACAGCATTACACAGTATTTAATCACTTCTTGAGGAAGTTATGCCCACTTTCATTCTCTCTCAGATAATACTGGGGAGAAAGTCTCAGCATACTCTGAACATCCTTCTCGAACCCTAATCTTTCTTTTAAGCCCAAAAAGGTACTGGCTCCAAGCTCAGAGCCTTCAGAAAGCAAAAATATTTCAAGTACTTTTCCTCACTTTATTTTTTTTTTTGTTTCCTTGTATGAATGACAAGTGACACTGCAAGGTTTCCCACATAATGCAATGACATAAATACGGCCTTTAAAATAAACCTATTACCTCCTATGGTGCGCCAATTTAATGAAAACAGAGAGCAAATATTTCACTTAGCCCACAGTTACGTAAAAATTTTGGAGACAGCTTAGGTATCAAAAATGTTGTTGATTATATTACTCAAATAATTAGAGCTGGACCAGCACTGGGGGATGTCACCAATGGCAGGAGTGTCACCAATGGCACTGTCTTCTGCCCCAGCGGCGTTACCAGCATTTGGCACACTGCCACACATAACAGATGTCATGAAGAACTGTTCAAATGAATAATGGAAAACAGACCCTCGCTCATTGACCTACTACGAGGTTGATGGCATAGAGAGAGGATAGGCAGTCCTGTCTACTGATTGTGTAGAAGGAGCTGGGGGGGGGGGCATTTCTTTGTTTGGTTTGGTCTGATCTGCTGAGAGGTAGGAGACAGGGAATGGGAGAATCTTTTATATCTGCATTCCTACAACTCAGGTTGACCATTGACGGCACCGCAGTGAGCCGATGTGCTTCCAGACATTCTCACTGACGTCCTCAGCATTCTTTCTGACTCCTCCGATCGGCGGTGGTTGTGTCTCATGCAAGGATGGATTGTGGCTCACTTCCCGATGACACGCGCTCTCAACGAGGCCATCTAGCCCCCAAGGGGGCAGAAAAGGTCTTCCTTTTTTCATGTATAAAGTGCTGATGTAATATACCATACTTCCCCATGTAAAAGAGGCACCTTTTTTAAAAAAAATTGGAGTCTAGAAACTGGGTGTGTCTCATACAGTGGTTGTGGGTTTTTCTGCTTGCATTTCCCGCTTTTTCATGCTTGTTTCTGTGCTCATTGTTGAAGACAGCGATTCGTCATCAGACACAGATGAGGACAAGCTAATGGACGGGAGTTTTGACAGTGATGAGGAGTTGTTTGAATTTTATGATGAATAAAGCTTGAGTTCAGTAACTTTATGTAATACATTCATTTTTTTTTTTCAAATTTCAGGCCCCAAAATTAAGGTGCGTCTTATACATGGGGAAATACAGTCGTACATAAACCATTATATAGTATAACATTAAAATTCACTGGGAAGGGTGTTATTAGGGGAACATGTCTAAAAAGGGGCAATAAGAAAAAAATAAAAGTTTGAAAAACTAAAGAAAGCTTTCTCTACCCCTGTACTATCGACATTTGGGTCTCCAGATCCTCTGATGTTCTGGAGATGTTAGGGGTCCTGCAGCGTGCCTGGCCTCTACCCAGTAGAGGATACCTGAATCTCCCAGCTGTTTCTAGACATTGCCGAACATCTCCTGGAAGGAGGGCAAACCTGTCTCCATTCAGGAACAATCGGGCTACAGGCAACAGGCGTCCCATGAGGGTAGCCAGCAACTCAGCCTCACGGCCCCAGTGCTCAGAGAAGAGGGAGCTTCCAAGGGTGGAAATTTAGGTGGAAGGAAACTGTGACATGACCAGGTTTCCCTGGTCATTTAACAGTGGTGCAGAGCCCTGCTCCACCTAGTAGTCCATCCTCACTTACCATATGAAGCGATACATCCATCAGTGCTTCACAGAGATCTTCACTGTGAATAAACTTACGGTCCACAGCTAATACACACCCTGACGAAAGCCTAAAAGGCTTACAGGTATTTTTCAATCAGCTCAGCAAGTGCATTCATGAGCTTATACGTAGACACTCTTAATGCTTCAACCGAAATTAATAGGTTCAGAGCACCAGGGAATGCTTTGCATTATGTGAATCAGTACTCTTAAATTGGATTAAGACTTTTTTCTTTAAAAGAACCGGTAAGTCAAATGTAAGTAAAATAAATCTCATCAACTAAAGAGCAGGCTTATGAGAGATAGTCATATATTGTGTGTCAGAAACAGGGATTTGAAGGATGGATTTAAAATCCAGTTCCACCTTTTACTAGCCACATGGATTTGGAAAAGCAAATCAATCTAAAAAATGTAAGCATTAAATATTTTAAACTTTAAACCTGAAATACCATATGTGCTATGCTAGTAGCAGGTATAAGTATCAGGCAGAATGCTTGACTAATTAGTTACTCAATGAATAGTAGTGGTTTTCCCTCCCCTCCCTCCCTCCCTCCCTTCCTTCCTTCTTTCCTTCCTTCCTTCCCTTTATTTTTTCCTTTCTTCTTTCCTTTCTTCCTTCTTCCCTTCCTTCTTCCCTTTCTTCCTTACTCCCTTCCTTCATTCCCTCCCTCCTTCTTTCCTTCCTTCCTTCCTTCTTTCCTTCCTGCTTTCCTGCCTTCCTCTTTCCCTCCTTCCTCCCCCTTCCTTCTTTAAATAGACATGACATGCACTCTTTACAGCTACAAATATAAAGAGAAAGAAAAAATATTAGAAGTAAATAAGGGACATAAAATAAATCAAAACAGAAAATACTAAAAATGTAGGAGCAATTTATTTTTCACTAATAATTAAGATGAAGACATAGTCCTTTAAACAAAACAGTTCACCAGTTGTCCTAGGAGTACCTTTTCTATCCTTCCTGCCAAGATCCATTTCTATGGACTATGTGTAAACTGCTGTAACCAGTATGTTTCTGTTTATAAGGTGTGTCCCACGCTTTCTAGAGTGACTTCCTTACCACATGACTAAAGACCAGAAGAAGAAACATTTAACCTTTCCATCTTTTCTGTTGTCCCAATATATCAACAGAATCAAACTAAGTTGTGCTAAGGACTCTTGCAATCTCTTTACATGACTAATTTTGTACTCTTTTATAACTATAAAATTTATTTTTATACACTAAAAAGATGTTCTTGAGCTATCACAAATAGGAAACTAGTTCACAAGCAATAATTCAAATCTTAGAATACAGAAAACTAGAAGTTTAAAAAATAATTCTACAGAGCATATATGAGCAGCAGCCTCATTTCTCTAAGTCTGTTTTCCACCTGTAAACTGGTATTAATAATAATAATAATAACAAGACCTATAATTTAGCAGGTTGGTATGTGGGTTAAATTAGATAATGAATTAGAGCACTCAGTTCAGTGCTTTGCACATTTGTATTTCATAAGTATTTGCTTTTATTACATTGAGATTTATTGTTGTTGTTTTTGGTATGTAGGTCAATTCTCTTGTTTTATAGCTAAAAAAAAAAAAAATTGAAAGAGGTCAGATAACTTAGAGCCACTGAGATTATTAGGAACAAAACCAGAAATTATACCAACCTATTCCAGACTATTCCAGCTTCTCATTCAGTACTGCCTTTTCAATGTGCCATTCACTCACAATATTTAAACTTCATCTAAGAGATTAGTGTACATATCCTACTCTGATCACCTCTAAAATTCAGTGGTTTAAAAACGTTTCTTTTTTTTTTTTCTGAAGTAAGGAGCAGGAAAACAGAGAGACAGACTCCTGCATGCACCCAACCGGGATCCACCCGGCATGCCCACTAGGGGGCGATGCTTTGTCCAACTGGGGCGTTGCTCTGTTGCAACCGGAGCCATTCTAGCACCTGAGGTGGAGGCCATGGTGCCGTCCTCAGCACCCGGACCAGCTTTGCTCCAATGGAGCTTTGGCTGCAGGAGGGGAAGAGAGATATAGAGAGGAAGGAGAGGGGGAAGGGTGGAGAAGCAGATGGGGGCTTCTACTTTGTGCCCTGGCAAGGAATCGAACCTGGGACTTCCACATGTCAGGCTAATGCTCTACCACTGAGCCAGCTGCCCGGGGTTTTTTTTTTTGTTTTTTTTTTTACGAAATTTCACAATTTAGTTGATCAGGAACTTGGGCAGGACTCATCGGGGAATTGTTACCCTCTAGCAGATGCAGACCAGGATGACTCAGTGTCATTCAGCTAAAGGACTGGCTAGTGGGAGTGGCCTCACTCACATCTGGTGCCCCAGCAGGTTGGCTACAGGGTGGGGCTCAAGTAGGACTTTTTGCTACAACCCTTGGATATGACTTCACCAGATGGACTTTAGTCCCTTGTCTTACCTGGTGACTCAGAGCTCCCAGGGACCATGTTTCAAAATGCCTGGGGTGACATTGCTGCTGCAAGAAATCTAACCCAGCCTCCGAAGTCTCAGAAACTCATTTCTGCCACATCCTGTTAGTCAAATGACTAAAGCCAACCCAGATTCAAGGGGAGCGAAATTAGACTCCATCTCCCAGAGGGAGAAGTAGCAACTATTTCCAGCCATTGTTAGTCAACCACACATCCTGTGTCAATCCACAGGATACTGCTGCCGCTCTCGTGAGTCAAGTCTCCAAAACACTGCAAACGAGAGATGTGTGTTGTTATTCATCGGGCCATGTGCGAGTGACTGTGTATGTGCAGAACTTCATCACCATGTCATAAATAGAGTATCCACTTAATAAAGTTATATTGTAGCCTTATTAGAAAATAACCTTTTGGAGTAGTGTTTCCAGAAATTAAAAAGAAAAAAAAAAAAAAAGCAAAATTGATGTCAAGTACAATTTGCTCACAGCCAAATTAAACATTGGTTTCACAAAATGAAAGGGAAGCCATATGTTATTTTCAAAGTGGCCTCCCACGAGGGCAAGTAATATTGTGAAGAAGCACTGGAGTTGTAAAATGGAGAGACACTGTCAAAGAAGACTTATCGCCTCCAGACACAGCAAGAGGAATCTCCAGGCCCTTGCCACCCAGCAACAGTCCAGAAAACCTAATGAAAATTCTAGGAGGGAATTAAATTTAATTTGTTGTTCTGGGCTTACAGTAGACCCACAGCTATTCCAACAGTATATTGAACTTTCTGAGTTTTTGAAAAACAATTTCAAAATGGCCAGTTAATCTCAAGGTCAGAAGACATGGAAAAAAGTGACATATAATAAAAAATATAACGAAGTAACTGAATTAAAGCAGATGATCTAAGATTTATTACTAGTTTAATTTTTATCAACTTAGACAGTTCTGTTAAAAAAAAAGGAAAAAAAAACTAACATAGCCTTTGAAAAATATCTTAGAACAAGATAAAGAGAAAGCCATTCTAAACACGTAGATAAAGAGATGGACTCTCACATACTGTTAACTATAGAGACAAAAGAACTTTAGAAAACCATGTTGCGATATATAAGATGACATCACCCCTAAGAAAGAGAATTTAAAAGCTAATGAGAATGTGACTTGAAATGAAATGAAATGACAATAGCATTACATTAAGTACAGAGATATATATTCAAAAAATAAAATAGTAAATAAATACAGAAATGTTGCCCATTCAAATTTATAATTACAGGGTTTACACTGAATTTCTAGAATGTATACTGACTGACATCTTGGTTCCTTGGTGACATTAACATCATCATTGATTTGTGTCATTATTTACAATGCATAGAGAATATACATAATAGAATATAATATAGATCCTTCTTTATATTTGCTAGTGTGCGTAAGTATGAGTGTATGAAGACACCGGATAAGATAAATGAGTAATAGGGAATAGGATACTTACTGTACAGTAGAATATATTAGAATAAAACAATGATCACTTTTACATGCATTATGACTATATGCATATACATATATACTATGCATATATGCATGCAAATAATATTATACATGCAATTTACATATTGTACATGAATAGGCTCAGAATAACAATGCCAGTATCATTACTCTAAAAAGATCAATTGAAAAGATGATTACTAAAACTATTTTAAGAAATCTTTGCAGATTTTTTTTTTCCTGTAATTTTAGGTTTCTCTCACTTGTGACAGGGAATCAGATGAACGGGCTTCACAGTCATTTGGAATAACTCTTCTCCATGAGGCTCAATCATCACCCTGACAGGTGGCGACCTTCAATGTTTAAATTTTGCTCTAAGTTTATTTTAGAGATTATACATTTTCTTTTGCTTTAATTTTATCTATAATTATGTAAAAATATTTACATAGTTCCAGAAATTTTTTCTATATTTAGAAAATTCTAGTTTCTATCCCTGGTCCCTTTACTTATTCCTCCTTCCCCCACAGTAAGCTGATATTTTGTTCTTCGGCTATATACATGTGTGTGTGTGTGTGTGTGTGTGTGTGTGTGTATAGGCTATATGCAGAATACTTGTATATTATGCATATGTACATTCTACATATATACAGAAAGTATATATATACAACAAACACATATATTCATATGTATTTGTTGTGTGTATATATGTACACATACCAGGACGCATATGCACACATGTACTCACATTTCTCCACTCTTTTCTTAACCAATAGAATACGAAACTCAATCCTCCCCACTTATGTTTAACCCGGCAGTATCATTCTTAATTTTTTTTTTCATAACAGCATAGAACAGAGAGCCTAGGTGTTCTACAGTTTGTTAAACCAGTCCCTTTCTTATAGGTTTTGAGAGATTCCCAGGCTTTTTCTAATAGAGAATAAAAAAGAAATAAAGCCCTGGGAGTATGTCTTTTTATGTTTTCAATCAGAGCATTACAGAATTTTGATAAAACGGCAAAGAATCCATACAAGAGCTCATTTATGTTGATAAGAAGGGCTTAGAATGTATTGCACCCACATTTCCTTCTCTTCTTATAAATGAGCTAAAAGATTCAAATTAAAAGAAGCAACAAAGTTAAGAATCCAAGGAAAGAAAAGGTGTGATGTAGGACTGATCACTAAAACAAACATAAGGTTAATCTTAAGAGTTACTAACGTATATACAATGTTAGAGATACAAGTCAGAACCACTTCTTGAACATGAATATGTATAATGCAAAAACAATACTTCAGTAATAATGGCCTAGGCATCAGCCCTTCAGGTTATATTTGCAAAGATTGGAAAGTTAAGAGGGAGAAGAAAATATAAGTTTGCTAATTTTCATTTTATACTTGGAGTAACAACATACAATTTCATTAACTTTGATTTTAAAAAAAAGTATATAGGTTAAACTTTTCCAAAACATTCTTCAGAGATAACCCAAAGATCTGAAACTTCAAAGAAAAAAAGTTATCTCTACTTTCAAAATCATTGGAAAAAAACAAACTTAAAAATAATTAATTAAAATGTGCAGTATTAGAAAGCATGTAAATACATTCACAATAAGATGACTGAGATGGTTATGAGCACATCAGCTGCAGCAATAAATGTAAATGGGTAAGATTACCTTATTAAAGTGTCTCAGACTCTCTATATACTACTCAGTCATACTGCTTGAGAAGACAATGGAGGGTAAACTTTAAGGCCAGACAGACCTGGTTTAAAAACCTAACTCCACCATTGTTAATTATTTAATTCTGAACAGGGCATGGTTATGCTTTGGGTTTAACTTCCTTTTAGTCATTTAATAGAATTCCTAGCTTCCCAAATTTTTGTGAGGATTAGAAAGGATACATGTGGGCTGGAGGCTTCTCTCAGCCAGCAACCAGTAAGAAACCAAGGCCCTGAGTCTGTCAACACTCAAGGAACTGAATGCTGCCAACGACCACCTGAGCTCAGAAGTGCGCCCATCACCACTTGAGCCTCTGAATGAGAACACAGCCCAGCCAACACCTTCAATTACAGCCTCCTGAGACCCTGAGCTGAGAACCCAGCTAACCCGAGCCTGGACTCCTGACTCACAGAAACTGTGCCCTAATAACTGTGAAGAAAGAGGAGAGGAGAGGACGGGAGGGGAGGGGAAAGGAGGTGAGGGGAAGGAAAAGGAAGGGAAGGGAAGAGAAGAGAAGAGATAGAAAAGAAACGGGAGAAGGAAGGAAGGGAGAGGGAGAGAGGGAGGGAGGGAGGGAGGGAGGGAGGGAAGGAAAAAGGGAGGATGGAAGGATATATGTGCTTTCATTAGGGCCGACTTAGATATTTTATTGAATCCTTACTATTAGGACATTATAGTAAGTAACACTGATAAACTATTTCACAAGTGAGTTAAAAATAAAATAATAAAAAAAAGACAAAAAGTAAATAATATCAATTGTAAAATACAAGACAAAAACACTTATTACTGTATATTGACAACAATTTTTTTCAGTGAAATTGGAATCATATATTTTTATGTATCAGATAATGTGCAAAGATATAACACAAAATACATTAGAATCCAAATAAAATAATGAGACACTAAACAACTACTTTCAGAAATTGGGACATCAAGTAGGAAAAAAAGTCACACAAAGAATCTGAATTATATAAATAATAATGTTGATTTAATTGATAGAAATCAAAATTGGTAGCCTTTCATGGAAACTTGGAAAAAATATTTTAATAATATTACCAAGTTAAAAAAATAGCTTTTGGGCATTATTTTTTGTTTTTAAACCCCCCTGGAAATTGCATCCACTATCCAGTGAAAAATCACTAGGTATTCATATATTAATGTGCTAACAAACTTGATAAGAAAAGAATGTGGAAGCATTTAACAGTAGTAATTAGGGGTTATACTTTACCTCTCTATATAATCGTGTTCTATAAATCATATACTTCTTTTATCATCACAGATAAAATTTGGTACTGTATATGTCAAATAAAACAATTGAAATTAGAAAAACAACACATGTCTAGTGTTAAACCTATCACAGTGGATTGTAAACAATTACATCCTGGTACCATGACAAGATAAAAATCTCTCACCATACCAGAGGACAACTATTATAATTCATCTTGCTTTTATTTCTGAGATTCACAGAATAGGGGGGATGAGGACAGCAATATCTTGCCCAATCTGTACATTTTTTGTGTGTGATTCTTCAAACCATGGAATGTCCCTATTTATTAAACAAGTTTTTCTTTTATGACTGCTTTATAACCATTTTGAAATGAAATTTCATTCTTTTATGGAAAAACAAAAAGACAACTATGAGAAACTCAATTCAACATCTAGTATTATGACTCAACATCCAAGTTTATAAAGTGGCCACACTGAACAACTACAGTACAATTTTCTGAGTCTTTGGTGCAAATCCAGTTACAAATAAAAATCCTGATAGTGTTCAGGTTTAAAGTAAGAGGAGGCTATAAAATGTTGGCACACTGAGAAAGCAAGCTCTTTAGCTTTTCAAAGAAATATTTCTTGGAAACTATATGCACAAATCCACCCCAAATTTATTATCCTTCCTATTGTACTAGAAAGATAAAAAATAAAACACATGAGGGTTTTGCATAAATGTTTCAAAATTGATTAGGGATTTATATATGCAGCATAAGTAGCTTTTAGACGTTCACAAAATGTGAGGCACTAATCTGTTCCAGCATTTGCCCTCTAAGCAGCAGTCAATATGATAGTGCACCATCTGAAGGGCTAGTACAGGAGGAGCTAGCCAAGGAGCTGCTCTCTGAGACCCCCTGTCTGCCCACACTCTCTCCAGGGTGATCACATTCTGCTCCATGGTTCTCAATTCCAGCTCTGTGCCAGTAGCTTTCAAACACGTATGCCTGGCCCTCGCTGTGTTCTCGGTTTATTTAGACACTTGCCTTCTCCGGATCTCTAACTTGATGTCTGACCTGGTACCTCAAAATTAATATGGCCAAAACTAAATACACAGTTCTTTCTTCAAAAGTGTGCCACCACCTCCTCCCTGGAACCGTTCCCACCTTGGTGAATGCTACCACCATGCTCCTATCGGTTTAAGCTAAGAAACACTCTTGATCATTCTCTTTCTCTGAGACCCCTCTCTGTATCTATTGCTAGTTCTATCGGGTCTATACTCAAAGTAGGTTCCAAATCCAACCACTGCTCATCGGCTCCCCTGAGAGCAGCATCTCTTCTCTAGATAACTGGCCTCCCTGCCTCTACTTTTCTTTGCTCCAATCCATCCTCCAAAGCAACTTTCAGATGATGCTCTTTCTGAAAGAACAGACTAAATGTAGACTCTGAGCTTAAGACCTCCACCACTCTTGGGTTAACATTCCAAACTCCTGACCATGGCTGAAAAGATCTCTAACTCCTGCCTATTTTTCAAACTTGATTTTCCTCTTCTATTCTGTCCCGCACAATGTTCCAGACACTGTGTCCAAGCTTGTTTCCAACCTAAAGCCTTTACCAAGGCTGTTTCATCTGCCTGCCATGAACCTCCCCAAAATATTCAGCAGACAGTGGTCTTTTCAAAGGGCACCTTCTCACAGACATCTTGCTTCTCCTGAGCTAAAGCAGACCCCACCGAGTGGCACTTAACCTTCTGTATATTACTAGCACTACCTGGTAGTAGATTGCATTAAATTATTGTACCACATTAGATTACATTTTCAATTCTTGTTGGTATATTTATTACATATCTTCCAACATGAAACTATCAGTCCTGGAGAGCAGGGATCTTTATCACAATTGTATCGGAGCCATGGTTCTGGTACCTAGAGCAGTGCCTGACTCATGGCAGACTTATCAATCAATAGGTTTTTCTGTGGTTGGTTATAATAAAACAACAACATTAATTTCTTCATATAAGCACACAGAAAATAAAGCAAAAAATAAACTTAATCAGGGTATGCTTCCTGAAGCAGAAACATTTTAGATTTATAAAATCTATAAACTAATTCCATGACTGAATTTAAAGAGAACTGTTTAATGTTCCAAAGAATATAACTGTTTAATATGAATGGGCCATTTCTAATTTAAAATAAGCAAATATAAAATATACAAATATTTTTCCATCAGAGCCAATCAATTCTAACCATAGTTCAATAATACTTCAGTATCCTGCAAGTCTAAGCTTGTCTGTATGATGAAATATGTATCATGTACCAAAGAAATTTACTTTTACTATGAAACAGCAAAATATTCCTACATGTGCTACACACACAAAAAAAGATTGAAGGTAAGGATACTGTTACCAACACTTTTAGGAGGTCAACTGGAAACCTGGGCCCACTTCTCCCCATTCTGGCAGGAGGCAGAGGTTGTACCACTAGGGAGAACTTGGAGAAGGAAACTTGGTTCTTTTGTGAAGGTATTTAGCGAAGTGGTCACTCTGCTCTTCACTCCCCTAATTCGCCCTGGGTCTGGCAGGAAGGAGGCTCTGGTTGTTTATGAAGTTACTGTAATTCCTTCTTCAATAAGCACAACTTCTTATACCTCCCTTCTTTAAAGGGGCCAAATAATCAAGTGACTATATATGAGAGCGCTTTCAGGAACATTTATCCCAAAGTTCTCTTTTTTATCAAAGAGGAAATGAGAAAATAATAGATGGCTGAATTAACATCAGTATGGACCCTGTACCATATAGATTTTATAAAGAACCTCTCCTCTGTCTGAGGTCTTTATCTGTTGAGGTAGCTGTTGAAAAACTGGTCTAAATCTCTGCATATTGTATATCACACTGTAGCATAATTTGAGTGACTGTATCGGCCTCTCCCACCACACCAGCACCACCTCTGGAAAAAGAAAAAGGTTTTCCAATCCCGTATTACCAGAAATAGCACACTGCTTAGCACCTACTCAAGGAATGCTTGTCAATTCAGAACCAGATTGTGTAACAAGGCTCAGCATTCATCAAGAATGCAAGGCCTTTGCTAGGTCTCCTGTCCCCAAGCTTCCCATGTTAACCAGCTGCTGCTGCCTCTACTACCAGCCTGAGCTCTAACACCCACCACAGAGCTCCCACTCTTCGTGTCTATCTAGCACCTCTATCTCCTTGCATTTCAACCATGTTGCTTCTTTTCCATGACTTAATTCATCTCCACCATTAAAATGATATGATGTTCACAGAAACATCTAACAATCTTTTAAATTCCATCCCAGTCATTAGAAATGAAAATAGAGAATTATGGTGTTACGTCAAATGAGATGTATTAACCCAAATAACCAGGTCACAAAGCAGAATTCATCAACCATTTCCTGTTCTGTAAATAAATATGTGTGACTGTATACATAAGTATTGGGGAAGGACATAGAGTAGATGCCAACGCATGACCAGTAGAACCTTAATGGTTTTTGCTTTATCTTTTATAACTTCCTATAACATGAAATCTACTACTATAAAAATACTACTGTTGTTGCCTGACCTGTGGTGGCACAGTGGATAAGACATCAACCTGGAATGCTGAGGTCACCAGTTCAAAACCCTGGCTTCCCTAGTCAAAGCACATATGGAAGTTGATGCTTCCTGCTTCTCCTCGCTTTCTCTTTCTCGCTCTCTCTCTCCCCTCTCTAAAATAAATAAATAAAATCTTTTTTAAAAATAGCACTGTTGTCAAATAAACCAGCAGCACTAAGACTACTTCATTATTTTTACAAAAAGGCATCTTCAAGCTGGTAGACCTATCAGGTTCAAAGAGAAGAAGAAATACGTCTGGTTTTGAGCTCGACCTCATCCACACTTGAAACAACACCCCATATGGTGGGACACTGAACAAATACTTGTTTAATAAATGTAGTCACCATGCCCCTATGTTGAATGCTCACTAAGGAGTCTTTATGGGCAGACCCAGCCTGACCTGAATCTCTACACTCGGCAGTCCCACTTAAAAGGAGTTTTGAGCCCTCAAAAGACAGAGAACTAAGAAAGACTTTCTTTTTTAAACTGTGTGAAAACACCCTTAAACCATTTTTTCCAAATTTTTTTTATTGTGGTCAAACACAGATAACATAAAATTTGCCGTCTTACCCATTGACATTCAATAGCAGTAAGTACATTCATGTTGTATGCAACTGAAGTACATTCATGTTGTATGCAACTGTCACTATTATCCATCTCCAGCACTCTTTTCATCCTACAAAACTGATACTGGGTGCCCATTAAACAGTAACTCCCCATTTCCTCCTTTCCCAGCCTCTGGCATCCTTCACTCTATTTCCTGTCTCGGTAATGTTAGCTATTCTAAATAGCTTATATAAGTGAATTATACAGTATTTGTCTTTTTATGGCTTATAAACTTCACTTAGCATAATATCCTTGAGGTCTATCCATAGTCTAGCATATGTCAGAACTTCCTTCCTTTTTTTAGAAAAAGAAAAAAGTACTTACTAGGTTAAAGACAACATTTTTTTAAATTTACTTATTGATTTTAGGGAGAGGCAGAGAGATAGAAACATCAATTTGTTCATGTATGTGCTCTGACTGGGAATCAAACTAGCAACCTCTGTGCATTGGGATGGCACTCTAACCAACCAAGCTATCTGGCCAGGGAAGAATTTCCTTTCTTTTTAAAGTTGTATAATATTCCACATGCAACATTTTATTTATCTTAGGGTGCTTTCATGTTTTATCTACTGTGTATAACGCAGCAATAAAGATGGTTGTACAAATATCTCTTTGAGACTTTACTATGAGTACTTTGGGGTATGTACCCAGAAATGGAATTGCTGGATATGATGTAATTCAATTTTAATTATTTGGGGAATTGCTATACTGTTTTCCACAGTAGCTGTACCATTTTATATCCCTGCCGACTGTGCCAGGTGGTTCCAATTCCTCCACCTTCTCACCAACACTTGTTTGTTTTCTGTTTGGGTGTTGCCGTTACTATTGTTGTTTGACAGGAGCCGCACTCATGGGTGTGAGGTACTAGGTATCTCACTGTAGTTTTTATCTGCATTTCCCTAAAGATAAATCATATTCATCTTTGCTTCCATGGCATTTTTATCTGACTCTGAAAATGAAAACTATTTCCTGTCGTAACTAGCCAAAGCCACATTACTGCAGCTCCCACAGTATTTTTAGACCTTTATTTCCCTCCCTGCCACCTGCTATTATATGAAAAGACATAGAAGTGAAGCTAGTACTTAAATTATTTGTATCTTTGCTCACAGAGAGTGCCCTGACAATTCCAGGAAACTATTATTAAATATTTTTAAAAGACAAAAGTGTACCTAATCCCTAAAGGAAAACTACCTATTAATTTGACTGTCTGGAAGCACAGAAAGCATGTCCAAAGAACATGCGGTTTTTAGCACTACTCTGCAAGAAGTCCACATCACCAGGAAGTTTCAGAGAGCCAGCTGAGCTATCCATCCAGGCCAGACTCCACTTGGCTTCCACTCACTTCTCTCTTTGAATCTCAAAGTAACATTTGTACTTTGAACTCAAGTCAATTACTTTGATAACATGATTATTTCATCTATACTAGCTCTATGTCTGCCCTGAATTATTGATGCCTTCTTGCCATTCTATTGCTATGAAAGTGAATGGCAAATGTCAGATTTGGCAAGAGCTGGAAACTTCCATGGGTATTGGGCTGGGACAGTGAATTGTCTAAAAGGGCTTTCAGGTTTCTTGTTCTACCCAAAGAATGTAAGGTGTCTGCCCATTCCACCACACCTGCCCTGATCAGGTACCGTGTTTGTCAAGTGCTTCTGCACCTGTAACATCAGCTTAATCTTTCTATAAATGTCACCTGACAATCAACTTTTATAATGCTGAAGTGCCACGGACAAAATATACAAAATGGTATTCCAAAAGTATATGTCTATTTATCAGTTTGAAAATAAAAATGGCTATTCTGATACTGTTTTGATGACAATATGATTTCATCACACTGCCTGTGAATTCAATCTATTTATCTCCCGAGCACTAAAAATAACAGGTGTATGGCTACAGATAATGTCCTGCATCCCAGCCCCAAGACCAGTAGTGCATAAACTCTTTTTGGATTTTAGACCCTTTCAGGAATATAAACAAAACTATGAATTGTGTCCCCAGAAATAAAATGATCAGAAGCCAAATTTAAAAAACAGTTTCAGGGGTGTATGGTCATTCCTCTAAAAAACATGTACATAGCCCATTCTATACCAGAATCCTTCGGGGTGCTGGTTATGCTAGAAGATTTCTGAGTAGAAGAGGCATCTCCATATTTAACAAAAGCCCTGGTGGAACCTAATAAACACCAGTATTTGAGACCAGTGTCTTTGAGGGTTACAGACCTTGAGGTTAATAGAGCCAGGTGAAAAACAGATACAGATGATAGGGCTTCACGGTAAAGAGATGGGTTTTTATCTGTCAGAAAAATCAATCTTACTATAATCATATCTATGAAACAGATGGGGAAAGAAATTCTTAAAGCTATGTGACTATAAGAAAAATAACCACATATTCATAATAAATAGTGTAAGTACATATTCATTCTATGCCATAGATAGTATCCTATACGACTAATTTAGCATCTTTAGTAAAGTGTTCTTACCTTGAAATGTTTAGAAATGCAAATGTTAGCAGTAGAAAAAGATGTAGCCACACACACAGGTGAATCATGATCACAATCAATGCGTAGCTGGACACCCTCAGCCCCTTGAGCATCCTGTCCAGGTCCCCAAATATTCTCATCCCCAAGCATGATGAATTCCTTGTTCACAGTAGATGCTCACCACATGCCCTTTGGATTTAATTTTAATGCTCTGCTAACAACTCGGTTCCAAATTGAACCATTTGCCTAATGATAACAGACTTCACTGAGGTCCATTACAGTATTAAAAATGGGATTTAATAAAGTTGAAAGGTTGACAAACCACACTAGTTCTTCTCTTAATTCTGAAAGAGCCCTGATCAAGATACACTTGCCTATACTCAGTCCCTTCTAAGGTGATGAACTTTGGCATGGTCAGAAGAGGTCAAGTGTAGACATCTGTGGCTGACTGCCAGAGCTGTTGGTTAGGGGCGGAGCAGAGTTTACATAAAGTATGGCATGAAGCATGAGAGCAACTTGTAAAGAAATACATAGAAAGATCAGTTTCTTAACTTCAGAACCACATTTACTATACAAAACAACCCCACAAAAAAACAATGATGATAATGATGACAAATATCCCAGGCTCATCCACTCCAGCACAATCAGACACGCACTGAGTTAACCATTTGGCACACGGAAAAATGATCTTTTGGAAGATCATGGACCCCTTGAAGAATCAGGTAAAATCCGAGGAGCACAAGATTTACGCATGATTTTCACATTGCATCAAGTTGTTCTCTGACTCCTAGAGGGCCATCAGTGCCCTCCATTTTGATTCAATATCATTCAGTGAGTTTGTCCACCTACCTATGCGATCATGATGGCACTACAGAGGGGGACACCAGGGATGAGGTCACATGGGGTTTGATCCTTTAATATTGTGCAACAGAAAAAAACAGTCCTGATTTGAAGCTTGACTCCATAGCTTTGTAACCACAAAACAGCCAGGACTGCTATGTTGTAAGGACCAAGTGAATTATGGGTGCTCTCTGGCTAATGAAGGCAGATGTCACTCATTAACCTAATAGTGTAAATGTATGCTAAATCTATAAAATCCCAGACATTAATATCCTTTGCATTCACATTTTCAGTATGAAATTTCTCAGATTCCAATTAGAACATTATATAAACTTTCTTTGGTTATTAGGACCCTTGGAATATAAGTCAAGAAAAACTTGACTATGCTAATTCTAACCCAAAAGAAAAAAAAAGAAGTTAATATTCTTTATGTAAATAGAATAACACTTAACTTTATATTTCTCCTTGAGAGAAAGCCAACATCATCATACATAAAAATGTAAACGTTTAAAAAGTAGCTAGAATTCACATCACCCAATTCCATCATAAGCATTCACACTGCAAGCCCTACACATACACTCACACGCGTATACATACACATATTCTTACATCAATCTATCTCGGTATGCAAATGTGAATCATTAGATAACCTTCTGTTTTCATTTCTTGTACTCTATCTACCTGGCAGTAACTAACTGTCTACCAATCCAAATCTGCAAATCCACGTCTTCCATCGATTTACACGCGTCAAAAAAACACAGAGTCTGGGGTGGGGCGGAGGTGCAGATTTTTGCTCAATGAGAGATTTAATTATATCATGTCTTCACAATCTTTTTTTTTAAAAAAAAAAATACACTAGAGTCAATGCTAAAAAGCTATTCTTGCTCCATATTCTATCAAGACCGTTTAGGGTGACAAAACCAGCGAGCGTGAGCCTGGGATTTTGTAAGGTAAATGCCACCATTTCAAACCCACAGGTCAATTCACAGTGGCGACTTCAGAGATGCAAAAGGCCTGGCAAGGGGATTTATTTCCTTCGAGACGCCTCCGTGGGCAAACTGTCCATTCAGCAGTTCTGCAAGGCCCTGTTTCACCGCGCGACAGGCCCACTTATTCATAAACAAATCATTAACATTCCTGACAGAAATCCATAGCGGGCTGCTCACCCCAGCTATGATAATGTTTGAGAGCCTTCGCTCTGCCCATCATGAATGGGAGTGTTGTTCCCCAAGGTCCATCCCCGACAAATAAGAGACAAATTATGCCCCGTGAGAAAACTTGGGAGAATGAACGGCTTACACACCAATTACTGTCTCATTAACAGGCTGATGCCGAAATAGATCCTGTGTGCTTTGGGTGAAATGTAGATTTTTTTTTTACTCAGGCCCCAAAAATACGAGTATGTGCAAAAACCGTTTGCCAAGATGACATTTGTTGCTCAGATGCATCAGCCGCACTCCGGGGACATCCCTCAGAAAAGGAAATTTAAAATTATTACATAAAAAAATAATTATTGCTACCAAGTTATTGCTAGTATAACTACAAAATGTACCAAAGAGCCTAACTGATGATTAATATGGATTTTTATTCAATGTTCCTTATATTCTGTCTAAGAGTTATCAGAAATGGGTTCTGAGTCACAGGGAAACAATTATCACAGCACAAGAAACTAATTTAAATTAAATAGATCTGTCATCTGACAATTAAATTAAGGTCAAAGGAACTTCAACTATAAACTTCTTCTTCACGACCAAAAAGCGTTGCTTACGCACCCATCCATAAGAAGTACTCCGCCGCGCGTTTCTACGTTCCGAGGTCAATGGATCCAATTCTAGCTCTTTAACCCTGACGGCACAAGCTAAATAAATGGGCCGACAACTCTACAAACAGGACCAGATCAAGCATTTGCTAGATCGGTGCCCCTGGGTCTCCCTACAAAGCCCTGCGTTGGGCTCCACGCCAGGCGCATGCTCCGTGAGCATGGGGGAAAGAGACCGAGCGTGCTTCCTTCCTTACTGCAGTCCCTGGCTTCCCACAGCTCTGGGGTAGTGCAGCGCTTCTCGAATCACACGGGAATTGTGCTAAAAATGCAGATTCTCGGTCAACAGGTGTGGGGTGGCGCTCAGCCGTCTGCACTTCCATCACCCTCTCGGGGCGGTGGACACGCCACTCCCAGCCCACACTTGGGGAAGCAAGGTGGGAGATGGCCACGCTGGGATTCGGGTTTGGTACATCCAAAGCTTGGTTCTCTTGAGGCATGAACTGGAAATGCTTCTGTTTAATTTTGCCTTCCCTGCTAGTAATATAATTATTCATTTAAATTAGTAAACTTAAAAGTTACAGCCATAATTTCCATGACTTGATTTAGAGTAAAACAAAGTGGAGAAATCTAGAGCAATGATACGAGGTTGATACCGGGTTCTGATCATCTCCTGGCCTCAGTAATGTTGATCTGCAAAATGGGAATGGAAAGTATTTACTTGTGGTGTTGGCACGGGATGAAATAAAGCTTATGGACAGTGCTTTAGCTCAGGGGGTCCTCAGCAAATACGAGTTTCTTTTCTCACTGCCTTTGATTATCATCGAACGTTATCAGTCTAACCCTGGTGCCCACGGAACGGACTCAATCTGTAGGAAAAGACACAGCTGGGTTTGGACCTGGCTCTGCTATTAGCTATTGATCCTCAGGCCAATCACTTCACCCAGAAGTTCTCAGCTGTGGATATCAGACCTGTGCCAGGCTGGCCATGGACTGATCACTTCATAAGAATTCAGACTTCTCTGCCTGGTTGGTTCCCATACCACAGGTCTGAGGAGGAACCCCGGTGGCCATATTACTGGGTCCTTCCCAAGGGGCTCTGAGCTGCAGCGAGGACTGGAAACCACTGCCTCCATCTGCACAGCCTCACCGTGAGTGTGGTGGGCATGCCTGACCCCCTGCCACTGGGGATCTTCCAGGGCTTAGCAAACAGAAAACTGCTCCGGCTCTGAGACTGGTCACTGTTCTCGTAGAGAGGCTCAGCGATGAACTCACAGCGACCCCAGAGCTGGAACATCCCTGGTCCTGGAGGTGTGTGGCTTCCCCTACAGCTCTCGCCACATCGGGATCCAAAGCAATGGCCAGCTCCACTTTCTGAGCTTTTCCTCTCTTAGTCACCACTGCAAACTGGGTAGTGATGGAGATGGCTTCACTGGGTCCGAGCTTAGTGGGTGAACCAGTCAGGCGACTTCTGGACTCTGGCTTTCCAGAACACTTCTTTGCAAAGTAGGACAAGTGTTCCACCACTGCCAGTGAGTCGGCGCATGGCTCATGCAGGGGCCTCATCGAGCCCTGTGAACAGAAGGACCTCGTCCCAGCTAACTGCTGTGTCTTGTCTTCTACCCCCTCCCATGTGTAAATGCAACTGACCCAGGTAACAGATATCACACACACACAACAACATACATTCCTACACTCCGGTTTTAGGAATAAAATATCCCGTTTCCAATTATAAATCTTACATTGACTAGAATAAGGTGATTACCTTTTATAATCTCCCTTTCCCTAAATTCTTGCTCATTGCCCTTCCTTCCACTTGAGATGACCTTCCAGAAAGTTTATTATCAAACAGGGAATAAAAGAACTTGTAAAAATGGACAAAATAGGTAAAGGTATTGGGAAGATGGACATGGCAGATTGGAAGGAAGAGTTTGCCACAAAATAAAAAAAAAAGAGTGGGAAAAGTCAGAAGACTTCAACATGGTTTTCCCAAAACAAAATTGAAATAATGTAGCTTTTTGCCTCATAATTTCTGTATGTTCGATAGTTTGTTGGAAAAATGAGAAAAGGGGCCAAACACGATGAGGCAGTATGGCGCTAGAAGCAAGAGGTGACATATGGCCAGTCAGGAATAAGCTCCATCCCCCAGACAGGCCGCTGTGCCCATTGTGTCCACCCGCCAGCAGTGCCCTCCGGGCAGGGCACCTGAACGCTCGGCGAGAACAGTTAAAGGGGGTTAATCACTTTTTCCATTTACTCTCAGCCAATAGGATTTAATTAAGTATAGTTTAATTAAAATTTAATCACACTTTTGGTGGCGGCAGACAGCCTCAGCTGAAAATGTCATTAACTAGTATTTACTAAAGCCCCTTTCCAAACAAAGCCCCCTTACTACAATGAAGAAATATTTATTATGGCGATGTTGTGTTCAGTCCTTCAAAGGGCAAGGAGGAGATGGGAGGGGCACAGCGAAACGATTTCATAAAACAGATGATACAACAAAATGTGTGAACAAAATGTTGGCTGGTTTGTGGGGGGAGGCGTTATCAATAAATCAGAGAGTTTGGCAAAGGAGCATTTGCTGGGTTCAATATAATAGAAACATTTTGTTTACACAAGTACGTACTGAGAAAAGGGGCGTTCTGTGTCATCTAACATCTCCCTTCTGCCCTTCACTCTTATTCGTTCACTATATTTATGGGCAGGAACTGTTCTGGGGACGGGGAACACCGAGCTGCTGGCCCCAAGTACCAAATGTTCAGTTGACCATGCCAAACAAAAAAATCTTTATTTGTGTACTTATAAAATGTGGCTGTTCATTGGTCATCTCTACTACCGATGTGAACATCAAGGATATCCCTAGGCCTAAAGGAAGACATGATCTCGTGGGTCTTTGAGAAATGTATGAATAGCACCACCCTATATTTCTGACACAGGCTTGTGAATTCTCTATCACGTCCCCAGAATAAGATGCATGGGCATTGCCACAGCTATGTGAGCCCCAGAGGCTTCTCTTATCTGTTTGAGATGCTGGTTGTGTTCTGGATGGATAAGGTTGTCATGAAAGTGACATTTCAAGAAAGAAAGCCTCGTTACACAACATTACACGCACTGTGCAATGGCAACACACAGTAAAATGTTTGGCATTATTACCAAATTTTGGTTAATTAGAATTTTAAGAAAATGATATCTGAGTTAACTTGAAGTTTAATAAAATTCTGAAAGTAACTAAGGATGTCTCTAATGAATGAGAAATGTAGCCTGACCTGTGGTGGCGCAGTGGAAAAAGCGTCAACCTGCAATGCTGAGGTCACCAGTTCAAAACCCTGGGCTTGTCTGGTCAAGGCACAAATGGAAGTTGATGCTTCCTGCTCTTCCCCTGCCCTTCTCTCTCTCTCTCTCTCTCTCTCTCTCTCTCTCTCTTTCTCTTTCTCTCTCTCTTTCTCTCTCCCCCTGCCTCTTTAAAAATGAATTAAAAACATTTTTTTTAAAAAAAACACAGTGGGTTTCAGAAATAAATTTTCCTTTTATAGCTTCTCAAGTATACAAGGTGTCAGACTGGCTTAATGTATAACAGCCACACACCCATTAAGTTTGTGTACTACCATTTGACATTTATTATGGTCTCTTTTTCTTAGAATTTGTATTTTCTGTGGGGAGAGGAGATATAGAAAACAAAGAATAAATATGCGGTTAAGAGTCCTAGCTATTTCGCTTCCTTTCTCCTATAACAGGGCGCCTCCTAGGTCATGTTTCAAATAGACTTGTCCTTTACTCCCTTGATTCAGATGTCAAAAATTTCTTCTGAAGAAATGTATAATTCCCTTTCAAAGGACTTTTTTAAATCCCCCTATAGATTAAGCAGGAAGCCATCACAGTAAGGGTTTTTAGAGCTGTCACATACTATGCGATTTCTTTATATTTCCCTCCTCTGTCAAAAGTGCCCCAAGTTCCCACAGAGCAGGAAGAGGAAATGTGTGTGAGCATGTCACCAGGAATTGAGGACAAGTCTTAAGCAGTTCTCTGTCCTACCCAGAACTGGAAAAGGGATGAACTTTGGAGGTGTCCTTTCCAATGTGCTATTTTAAGTCTATTCCAATGGAAAGATGTCCCTGTAAAAATGCTAACAGGAATAGGCCACAAAGATATACCAGAAGGCTTCTTTTTCAAGGGCTGGATCTCATGGCCACTGCTGCCATTTGAAGGTTGACAAAGCAGAGTGTGGACAAGGGACTTGGCCAGAAACTACATGAGGCATTTTACAGGCTTCTGACATTTATTCTTTACATATGCTCCCCCAGACAGGTAATATTATTCCCATTTTAAAGATGAAAAAACTGAGGCTTAGTTACTTGGCTCAAAGCCCCACAAGGTAAGTGAGTTTCTAACCCCCAGATCACAGGCATTCTCTTTGCCAGTGCTTCCCAGTGGGCCCACCATAAAGTGTAACCCACCCCACCCCACCGCCCCCCACACCATGATCCTGAACTCCTTTTCCAAACTCGCTCTCAAAACAAATCCCCTTATGGAACCAGCAACACAAATTAATGACGTCAGGAGAAGTGATTAAGTATATATTCTGTGATTCATGAAATAAAACAAAGTGAATCAAGGAGACTAGAAGGAGAGAAAAAAAAATAAATGAGTTAAGGAGTAGGTCAGAGTTGGGCTCCATCCAATCCAAGTTCTGGAACTTACCAACTTCATAGCTTTGGGCAAATAAAGCAAATGAATCCCCTAAGCCCCTACCCTTCATGGCTGAAATGCCCAACTTCCAGTGTGTCTCTGAGCTGGAAGTGAGATAAATGAGCCACGCTCTGGGACCCGGCATACAGGAACGGCCTTCTCCCCATCCTCAACACCTGACCCAACCACGGCCCTCATCCAACCCATCGGGCTTGCCAGCCACTTCCAGTGCCATTTCTCTCAAGGGTTACATCTGTCCACAGCACCCATTTGCCTACAGAGTTGGCTTTTACATTTAGGACAAAGTGTTGGTTCAGGGAAGGGCAATTTCCACTTCTTAAGCTTCAGGGCCCCTGCAAGAATAACAGATTGCTCACAGTTTTTCTCTAAACACCTTCTCAGTCAGTACTGTGTTGACTGAGATAGTCCATTTTATGGTCAGTAGCCCAAAATTCTACAAGCCACATTATATTCCCCATGCCTTCAAGGGCAGGCATTTTGTCTTCCTTCCATCCTTAATTCTCAGCACAACAAACACTTGACACCACTAGGTACAGAATATATATTTTTTAAAAACTCATAAACCATATAATGTATCATCACTTAAGCTAGCCAAAGACCCTTGATCATAAAATCACGCCATTAAATTTACTATCAAACATAACAACTAGACATAATCTTAAGCCATGTAGAACTCAATAAAAAGTATTCCAGAAATACATGTATTAAATCATTACATTTTGCATTGAAAGAGACTTTTCCTTTTATCTTGTCTCATCATTTTCAATTAAAAGTAAGAAAACTGAAATATAGAGGTGAGGTGGTCGTGCCTATAAACATTAAATGAAAGAATAATATCTAACGTGATTAGGACCATGTTCCAGACTCCCTTCGAAGAGTTTCATAAGTAGCATGGCTTTCCCTTCATAGAACCAAGTAAAGTTGATACTATAAATAAGCCCCAGATGCAGAACAGAGAGGCTGAAAGAAGTTAAATAACTTGCCCAATGGCACACCTCCAACCGCTAGTAGAGCCATTACCTAAACCCAAGTCATCTGACCCAAGAATCCACTTTCATGACCATTTCTCTTGACCAAGAACCTGAAGCAATGATTCACCCACCGGGACCAACCCTGGTGATCTAGTACAGGCTCTGCCCAATCCTGCTGCCGAGAATGCAGTGAGCTGTCAAGACAATCAGTCAACATGTAATTACTTCTTAAGTAACTATATCTGAAGACTAGGGAAGCCTTGGTCCATGAAAAACAAATCTACAAGTATTTCTATTTAAAAAATAAAATTCTGGAATCAGAGGAAAGGAAGGGTTAGGGCATTATAAGAGAATGAGAAGGAACGGAGGGCTTTTTTATTAAATAGCGTTCCTATCTCGGAAGATCCACAGGCCGGGTGTAAAAAAGGAAACTGAATTACCAAAGAAAGGCACGTAGTGAAATAGAAAAGACCCCTCCGCAGTCTCTGAATTCTAATGCCAAATCCCGAAGTCAATCACTCTCAGCAGGGTCTGCGTCGTTTTATTATTTTTTTTCCTCTTGCATCTCTTTCCCGACATTTTCAATTCAGTTAATAAGCATAAGGGGAGCGCTTTGTGTTTCCAGTCTTTATGTAAATGCGATCACGCAAATTACTATTTTACAGCTTACCTTTCCCTCTTTCTGTACAGTGAACATTTCCCCCAAACAGCAGCACAGCAACAAACACGTCAAGTCTCTCTATCTATCTTCCTGCCCCCCCTCCACCTCCCTCTCTCCCTCCCTCCCAGCCTCCTTTCTCTAAGCTCTGCCGTGTTGCATTCATTCCATCATGGTACCCTGAATTCCCTGAGCATAGATTCATATTTAGGTGGTTTCTAGCAGTTTGAGTAAATCATTGTTATTGTTACCAACAACGTGCAGAACACTTATTCTGGGCAACTGCGAGACGAATTTACAAAAGGGAAACTGCTGTATTAAAAGAGCGTGCCTTATTTTCCCTGATCCATATCACCCAGCGCCTCCACTAAGGGGGCCGCAGACGCAATCACAGCCCTACAAAGAACAGGAACGTACGAGAGGGACTATTACCCCTCACTCCAGCCGCGCCGGGCTGATCTCACCTACCTACCCGACAGTGAGGAGGAGGAGACTATTACTATTACCACAGTTTTCAGTTCTTTCACTGCATGAGCCTGGGGTTCCTTTGACATGCTCACTAGAAGTGTGTACTTTCTTTCTGTGGCTCGATTTATTCAAGTCTTTCGCCCATTTTTCTACTTGATCGCTTGCCTTTTCGTACTGACTGTGAAAGCGCTCTGAATGTTAACGGCACGGACCCTTCCCCGGTCAAATCTTCCGCACTAGACTTTCCCAATTTGTCATTTATCTTTGGCTTAACTCTGCCTGAAAGTTCTCAATGCGTACTTAAGTATACCACATTGCCACACGCTTCGTTATTCTCACAAAACCACTGGGCCATGAGCAGAGCACGGACCAGGCAGGTGCGCCGGGCCCCTCCTAACCAACGGAGCCCCCCCTCGTGGCGCTGTCGGGTGTTCTCATGAACATTACATACGTGAACAGGCACCGGCTTGAATTCAAACACAAACTGTGTAGGGCTTCCTCCCACTCAGGGACACATTTTATCATAAGTCCAAATACGAGACGTGACAGAACGAAATTTAATTCTAAAATCATAAAAATTAAATTAAAAACTTGACCTTGCGCTCATGGTCCCCATTTAAGGCACTGGTAGTCCCCAACCAGTTAAAATGTAATCCATAACGCAGCCAACCATTTGTACTGCCTTGCAATTACGGTATCTAACAGTGAAAATATATTTAAAAATATAACCCAAATCACAATTATTTGTGGGGTGCAGGAATCAGCTCTGCCGCACGTGGTTTGGAAGTCATTGAACCCTGGGAAGAGGCCAGCAGAACACCACTTTTCTGTGGAAGAGGCACTCGGCTTTCAGAAGAGCTCTCAAAAGATGACATCTTTCAAACTTGGTCGTGTGGCCCTGACTGTAGCATCCTATGCAGCAGAAGAATAAAGTCCAAGTAGCTTTCTCTTTTTTTTTTTTTTAAGGCTAACGGCAAATAGGCTGCCGGTCACATAGTCCCATCAACAGGCTCCAGGGCCACAGGTGTAGGGAGCTGTGTAGGAGACGCAGGTGCTTATAGTCATCTGAAGGTTTGTCCTCTAAGTTCAGAGTATGACACGGTCAGTCTGCTCCCCGACCCAACACCCAGCATCCTTATGCCTTATGGGTACTTATGGCGTTAGCTCCAAAACTGATGCAGCAAGAAAGTAACAGAGACACAAGAAAGAGGACTACCCCACTAACAAGACGGCCAGAATCTAAATAACCACGTGGCCCACAGAAGAGAGCCGAAAACCAATGCGGATGCTATGAATTACAGAGTCGGTAGATTAACGCTTTTGATTTTGATCTTTCAAAAATGCACGGGTAGGGCCTGACCTGTGGTGGCGCAGTGGGTAAAGCATCGACCTGGGAACACTGAGGTCACCAGTTCAAAACCCTGCACTGGTCTTGTCAAGGCACATATGGGAGTTGATGCTTCCAGCTCCTCCCCCCTTTCTCTCTTTCTCTCTCTCACTCTGTGTCTCCTCTCTAAAATGAATAAAATTAAAAAAAATTTTTTTTAAATGCATGGGTAATCTTTAAGTTAGTGAGTTCTTGAACAGTAAATACAATAACCCCTGCTGCTTAAAATGTTGTTTGTTTGTTTGTTTTAACAAAATAGTTATTAAATATGATTCTCCTGTAGAGGAAAAATAAGCCAGAGGCAGACATGGAGGTAAAACCAAAAACACCACTTTTCAAATGAGGAAACTGAGATACAGGACGTAGAAGTAACTGGACCGAAGCCAGAAATGATAGTCACTGACCCTTTGGTTTTCAAAGTCCTCTCCTGAAAAGGGCACCTGAAAATTCCTATGGAAAAAAAAAATGTTTTTAATAAATCACTTTTTTTTCTTAGAATTTTTATTGAATAATAATTTATAAAATGAAATGTACCGATCTCAAGTACAAATGGACTGAACTTTTAAATAGATAAATAGATAAATAGATTGAAGCACTGTACAGCCCGGGCCCAGAGGTTCTCATTCCAGTCTCCTGGGACAGGCTGGCCACAGTGTCCCTTGGTTTCCATTAGCCTCTCTGCTGGAGCAGCCTCCTGCGGATGGAGCTCATTTCTATCGAGGATCCACAGGGAGACCCATCAAGGCTCCAGGACAGCGGAGGAAACACGATTAAGCCCAGAACACTCCATCAGAATGAACGCCGGCACTAGGTAAGCTCCAAATTTAATTTATTTTATGCTGATGGGGTGTACGGGTTTTTGAAAATATGAAGCTCAGCTGTTTAGGATTTGCTTTGTTTGTTGGCGCTTTAATTACTGATAGTGTCTTTCTGGAGAGAAAACAGCACATAGAAGGAGTACAGTCAGAAATGATCTATTCAAAGCCTCGCCTTTGGCCCTGGCTCTGAAGTGAACGGGCCCCATTCATCTCCCTGAGAGGCAGGGAAGGGGGAGGAGGCAGCAGGTGGGCAGGTGCCCTCCCCCCAAAGACAGGGCAGCCGCCAAAGGAAAGAGGGCACCCAGGCCGAGTGCCGGGTCATGGGGGTCAATCCGTGCATGGCTGATGACAGTGGAGAGGAACCCAGATGAGTGGCCTTAGAAATAGGACCTTCAAAAGCTTCAATAATCCCAAAACACCAACATGGAACTACCAGCAGTGATGTTCCAAGCTCCTCACAGTCAAATCTCATTAATGGAGACACAACCCAATAATCCCCTCGCCTCCAGACGACCTCCTACCCCGGCATCCCCAGCACCTTCTAAACGTGGTCCTGTCTCTGTCTCTACAGCTTCATCTCCCACTTGTTCCCACGCACCCTCCTGTCACCCCAACCCAGTTCCTGTTCTAAACGTGCCCTGCTGACCTGCACCCCCCCCAGGCCTCGGACATTCGGGACTTGGGGCCGAGTGGACGGGCCCAGTCTGGAAGCAGACTCCACACACAGAGGGACTCGGGGAGAGGAGAAGGAGTGGGCATAGGGCCAAAGCCCAAAGGCACAGAGCACATTCAGAAATGGAGAGAAGGAGCTACCACAACAAGTGAAAAGTTGGGTAGCAGGGATGCGGGCAAAAAAGCCCCAAATCTGCCCGATTTATTGTTTTGCTGAGCAGACCCTCTATGTGGACCTTGGTAGAGTGACATTAACTCACCCAGACCCACGCTCTCTGCTCTGCAGCCTTCTTAAAGGCCTTCTGCCCCGACTAAATTCTCACTTTCAAAGGTCAGGGGTGTTCATCTGAAACTTGCTCTTGAGATCTATCTCTCAAATTGCCACATAAACACACAGGTGTGCAGCCTCAGTCCAATCTTCAAATATAAAAGACGATGCCCTGGTCAACAACCAGACAGGGGACCCAAGGGCTCCCCTAGTCCAAACGTGTTCTGTCAATTTTAAAAATGGAGGGCCAGGAACTTGTCTAAGTTCATGAGACGAATAAGTGATGGCGCCATGACTAATAATAGTAAAAATGTGAAGAGGCGCTGTGCTAATTGCTCTAAACGTGATAGATGGCCCCATGCCATCTTGAAACCTCTTCTACAGACAAACGGAGGCCCAGAAACATTAAGTGACTTAACAGAACTACCAAGTGACAAGAAGCCAGGGGAAAGAGCCCTGGACACAGGGACACCTTTGCTTCACAAAGACTGTACTTAATTTTGACCAAAGAATTGTACAACCAATGAGGAAACTGAGTCACAGAGAGTCAGAAGTCAGCACCCCGTGGTCCATCCTCTCCACTGAGTCAATACAGGCAATGAGGCTGGAGATCTGAACCAGGGTCTAGAATTCCAGGACCCAGGAGGTGACAGCAGTTAGGGCCCAGCCTGACAAACAAGGATAGTGCGTATAGCCACTGGTCCCAGCAGAGAACTTGGGTCTTTTCTGTGATCCAGGGCTATTACCACCCTAAGTCATTAAACTCAGCATTTTTTTGCTTATCAAAGAGTACATTACTTCTCCATTAATGCAAATTAACGAGATGTTGTCACAGGTTTTTTCTTTTTATTCCCCTTGGTGTAAAATTAAAACTAAATAAATAAAACAGTAATTGGAAACCTCAAATAAGGAAGCCATTTAGTTTCAAACTGTCAGTGTTTACACCAGCGCTTTACTTCCTACAGTTTTATTATGCCTCTCTGGCTTGATTCTTTTTTAACTAAAAATTTAAAAGAAAAACAACCCTTGCTTCCTCTAAATTTCACCACATTGCTTCTACCCAAAAATATTTTCGAAAACCTTCCCAAACTCTCCTTCCCACTACGTCGGCAGCGCGGCGTGGACTTATTCCTTTGTGTTGCTCCTTCGCTGTATTCTTTGTATCCATCTGCTATCCTCACCCGGCTTCCAACTCTCTGAGGCCAGGTCTGTCAGCTTCTAGATTTTGTATAGTTAGGGTGACCATCTTGTCCCGGTTGGCCCAGGACTTTTCCCGACTGAGGCATGAAAGTTCTGCATCCTTGGAGTACCCTCAAGTCCCAGGAAGAGTGGGACAGCCCAGCCGGTAACTCCATCTTTGAACCTCTTCAAGTCTTGAGTACTTCAGAGTCATGTGTCTACCTCATTATGTCCCTTTAGCTTCTTACCCTCCAGTCATCTGGGTTCTGTCCCCTTCCTTCCCTGGGACTCCATGCTCTGCTGTAACCTGTTCTGTCCAAGGTCCAATGACCTAACCCAGGCCTTCATGGCACTGCAGCCTTCTGGACCCTCAGGCCTGTTCAGGCTCACTGTCCACGACCCTCCTTCGTATAGCTTTCCCTGTTCCATTTCCAATTTACCTCCAACTTTCCTTCTCTAGCAGCTTCATCAATTCTTTCTATCCATCTTGAAATCTTGGACCTTCCCAGGGTTACGCCCTTGACAGTCTTCTTCTCCCTGACACACTTGTTCCCTGGGCATCCCCCACTCTTCCAACTTCAACTATGCCCACAGGCCAACCACCCCCTCTCTCCCAAAGGCAAGAAGCACATTCCAACTGTCAATGGATGCCTCATGATGCCTTTACTTGTAACACATCCAAAATGGAGCCCATGATGCCTGACCAGGTGGTGGCACAGTGGATAGAGCATCAACCTGGGATGCTGAGGACCCAGGTTCGAAACCCCAAGGTTGCCGCCTTGAGCACGGGCTCACCTGCTTGAGTGATGGATCGCTAGTTTGAGTGTGGGATCATAGACATGACCCCACGGTCTCTGGCTTAAGCCCAAAGGTCACTGGCTTGAGCCCCAGGTTGCTGACTTGAGCCCAAAGGTTGATAAGCAAGGGGTCACAGGATCAGCTGGAGTCCCCCTAACCCCTTAAAGGCATGTATCAGAAAGCAAACAATGAACAACTACAGTGCCACAACAACCAAGTTGATGCTTCTCATCTCTCTCCCTTCCTGTCTGTCCTTGTCTCTGTCTCTGTCTCTCTCAAAAAAAAAAAAAAAAAATGTAGCCCATGATCTTCCCTCTCATTCTTTTAATAGCATCCCCACCAAGAAAGAAAGAAGCAGGCGTCTTTCCTTCTGCCACATTCCCACCTCTGACACCTGACAGATGCTGCTGACTCAGCCTTCCACACTCTCGGGCGGCTCCCTCCGCTCTCTCCCACCCCCACCCTGGGGCCCTGACTCAGCTCCTACATCTCCTGCCGGGGCCAGGGAAAGGCCTCGCAAGTGGCTCTCTCCTACTCCTGAAGCTCTCGGTGCTGAGTTCCCATGACATAAATGTAGTTATAACGTTTCTAAGGCCTCTAAGGACAAATTTCAAACTCTTCAGAATGGTATCTGAAACATTCTCAGACTTGGCTTCCACTTACCTATTCAGCCTGATCTTGGGACAAGGCCCTTTGGCCCAGCCAGGAAGCCACATCCCAGTGCCGTAACGTCCCATCTGTTCGCACGTCTCAGATGGACCACTAACGTCCCCATCGTGGTCCATTCACTATGTTTATTCTTCTGTATTCACTCTCAAAGCTAATCCCTATGTGGGCATTTTTGCCGTTAAAGGCACAGTATAAAGAGAATTTTGACTCTCTTTTCAATTAACATCATTAGTATAATAACATCAGTGATCTATTACTATATAGCTCCCATAATTAATTTAATGGCTATACCTATCCATAATTTACTGAATCATTTCCCTGTTGTGGGACCTTTAGGTGGCTTCCAATTTTTTATTATTATAAACATGACTGCAGTGACTATTTTCTTACACATGGCTTTCGTTGCCTTTTTAATAATTGCCTCAGGATAAATTCCCAGGAGTGGGATTCCTGGGTCAAAGGGTATGGAAATTTTACAATTCTTTATAATCGCTGCCGAACTGCTTTTCCAAAGAGGCCATACAAATTCCACTGCCACCAGACCGACAATTTCATATGCTCCCCAGCTTTGGTCTTGAAAAACAAAACAAAATCCTACTATTCATTCGAAACATGTAAAGTACCCACTCATTATTATTTCAATTTGCATTTCTTTGATGAATAATAAGCTCAATTTTTTCAAATGTGTTTCCTAAGCATATCCTAATTTTTATTCATCCCCTTCATCCATTCACTGTACCTGGTGTTTCTTAGGTCTCCGCTAAAATACTTGTTGTAAAATTTAACCCTTTTTTTCCCACGTGATGCAAATATTTTCCCAGCTGGTTTTACTGTTTGCTTTCAGCTACATTATTGTTCATTTCATGAAAACCTAACAGGTTTTCTAGAAAATAAACGTCCCAGGATGAGAATGACCCAAAGATCCACCGCGGTGAATGCACAGACTCTGGAGTCAGAACGTGGGAGGCTCTCGGCCACACCACTGCCCGCCACAGGGCTGCGGGCCTCGGTTTTCTCATCTGTGAAGTGGGGCAGTAACCTCCTTCACAGAGCTGCGGGGAGCCTTGGATGAGAAGACCCTTCTCGAGCCCCTACACTGCACCTGGCACCCAGTAGGCGTGGCACCCAGCAACACTGCCCCTTGTTCTCATCGTCTCCCCTCGGATCTCTCCAAGTTAGCTTTTCTGTCGCTCCCGCGACTACCCGGATTTTCGGTGTTCAATATATCGTGCGCATTTTAAACTAACCCTTTCTTTAGACCAGTGGTTCTTAACCTTTTTTTGAGGTACTGAACCCACCAGTTTCATATGCGCATTCACCGAACCCTTCTTTAGTGATAAATAAAATAGGATATTTTTTTCCAAATTCAAGACATAGGTATATGTTTTTTTACTGGTGCACAAAATGAGCCGTGCATGAACATCACCTTGCTCAAAGAACAAAACCAACAAAGTACATGAACTCACAACAAATTACGGTATTACTTTATTCTGGCCTCCGCGGCAGAGGCTTCTCCGAACCCCTGAGACCGACTCATCGAACCCCTAGGGTTCGATAGAACCCAGGTGAAGAACCACTGCTTTAGAAACTGCTACTCGTTTATTCGACTACTGTTTTCCTTCCTCTTGTTTTGATTCACGTGTTATCTACCCACCTCGCTGCCGCTGGCCCACTGCCGTTCGTGGGGCTTCCCAGTATGGGCAACGTGAAACAGTGGTCCGTAAGGCAGATGGAGACGGATGTGTAAGCAGAGGAGCTGTATACCACGGTGTTTGGTCTGTTTTGCTTTGTGTGTTGGCTTAATTTAATTAAACGGTCCTGTTGCCAGCATTTCCTAATTAGCAGTGTGGTGCGCTTGCCTCACCCATGGATGCAGAATCACAAAAACCACAAGTGCCCGTTCCAAGATGCTGTTTCGTAGCAAGACGTTTGGCCTGAACCTCGGTATTTTACTTCTTTGTAAAGTGAGGAGAACAGTACCAAACCTGGTTAACGCCCAAGACTACGGAGAGGACCTCGCGCCATGACGTCTGCAAAGGGAAGGCAGGGGCCGTCCTCCCGTCTTGATGACGACAGCTGTCACCATAGATTTGGGTCCCCTATCTCTTCCTCTTCTGATACCTCACAGTTCCTGTCACAGCGTACAAGTTAAGGGCTTTGAAGCCAGAGTATGATTTGGCCAACTGTTGAATTTGAGGGAATTTGCATGACTTTCCTGAGTTTCAGCCTCCTCGTTTATAAAGACTGTAGTGAGGATGGAGGGAGCAAAGGTGTGTGAGTACTGAGCAGCCTGGGCCCTTCTCCACCCTCCGTGGGCTGTGTCCGCCACTGGCCTACAGGCTCCTGAGCGCTGCCAGGTACCCTGAGGCACAGGAAGTGCCTGGTAGGAGAAACGTATTATTACATTACTCTCCCTCTTCGCCCAGGCCCAGGGTTTGCCCAGTGGCTGCGCTCCCCAGGGACAAGGCTATTTGGCGGCCTTCCTTTGAAGACCAGGGCCCCACTGGAGGCCATGACAGTGACCCACCGATGTTGAACCTGATGCTAAACCGCCCTGTGTCATCATCCCTTGTGCATCCCCTTGACCCGTCTCCACTTTATTGATAGTCTACCCTTAAAGTCACCTCAGTGAATCCTTTTAGTTCGCCATCTGTTCTTCAGCCAGGACACTGACACAAATGTCCGTTCTTACTTTGATGGACAAGCAAACTCGTCACAGTCCTTCAAGCACTCTAGGTCTGACATTCAGGTGGCCAGCCCACATCCTGCCTAGGTCTACAGCCCAGTCAAAAAGCACACACGTCTAACATTTCCCACCTT
This sequence comes from Rhynchonycteris naso, assembly GCA_037038555.1. NCBI lineage: Eukaryota > Metazoa > Chordata > Mammalia > Chiroptera > Emballonuridae > Rhynchonycteris > Rhynchonycteris naso. The sequence continues at coordinate 8,779,468 of CM072997.1, read as the reverse complement.
CCTAGAATTAGCTTAAGGATCGCTTTTAAAGGTATAGAATTCCCCATTTGAGAATGCCGATACTTTTATTCTAAACATCACAGAAAGCAAAGGATACGTCGTTGTTGAACCTAAAAGTACTATCAGCCTGACCTGTGGTGGCACAGTGGATAAAGCGTCAACCTGGAATGCTGAGGTCGCCAGTTCGAAACCCTGGGCTTGCCTGGTCAAGGTGCATATGGCAGTTGATGCTTCCTGCTCCTTCCCACCTTCTCTCTCTCTCTCCTCTTTAAAAATGAATTTTTAAAAAAATATCTTAAAAGTAATATGAACATGCCAGCTTGGAGGATGAACTGCCTCATTGCTGTCATATCGCCTGATGAAACCTAGCACTAGATGACACCTCCCCATTCCACGTGACCCCACCCAAGACTCGAGAGCTCCGAGCCCCAGTGATGTTTCCCATCAGCACATTCACGCACTGTCCCAGCCCGGACACGCTCACGCCATCAGAGCTCTGACCCAGGAGCACGGCCACAACAGTCACCGACACCCAGTGGACCAGGAAACCAGAGGTGGAGCCCTCCCAGCACCAAAATGCCCTGCTCCTCTCTCAGATTTCCTTCCCACGCAACCTGCCAGGAAGATCGTCAAATCCAAAATAAACCACCCATTTCAACAACTGGGGCCATTTCATGGTAGGGGGTGTGGGGGGAATATATTCCCAGTTTGTACAACAGCAGACAGCAAGGAACTAAACTGTGAGAATGACCCCTTTTAAGGATCCCTTTATCCTACTGTGACTGCAATAGAGCTGACATGGACAAAAACAAGGCATTCAAATAAATTTTTTTTTTTAATTTGCCATGGCGTCATATTTTCTTAAACTGTGAAAGCACAATCTCCAAGATAGAAATGTTCTTTCAAAGAAGTCTGTGCATGGTCAGAGAAACTGATATCTGGGTTAACTTTCAAAAGCACAGATCAATGAATACAAAGTAGACAGACACATGAGGAAATAACCATTTTGCAACATGGTTTATAAAATCACTCTTAACCGCAAAAGGACTGGCTCTTTCCACTGTCCACATTGCTCCTCAAAATTATTCCAATAGGTTTAATGATCAAACTTGTGTTGGCCAATATGGCGGCCACCAACCTAGCTTCCTATGACTACTTAAATTTAAATTCACTGAAGTTAAATGCAATCTAAAAAACGGGTTCTTTGGTCACAATAGCCACATTTCAAGTGCTCGACTGCAACAGGTGGCCAGCAGCTACCATATTAGAGAACAGATTTCTAAACATTTTGTCACTACAAGAGTATTATCAGACAGCATTGGGTCAATATTCTTCATTCTATGCCCTAAGTCAGCGATTTTTAACAGGTGTGCCCCAAGAGTTTTTAAAACATGCGATACCTGACTATTTAGGCAGGGGCACCGACCTCTTTTCCGTCTGATTGTCAAATTGAAATAAAAAGACAACAGCCAACACAACCATAGCTGTCTGCTGTGCATGAATCAAAATTATACCTATTTCTTTATCAGATTGGCAAAATAATGTTATATTTTTTGATGTGCCGCAGAATTTTAGTAATTAAGTTTTCGTGCGCCATGAGATGAAAAGGGTTGAAAATCGCGGCACTATGTCCATCTACATATTCACTGATGGCAGGGCAGTTGCAGCAACTGCAGTTCATGAATGTTGCAATTCCCCATTCCCCTTCACCTCTGCCTTCCCCTTCCCGGGCTGGAAGTGCTAAACAGGCTTGGTAGGCTTGTGGTACAATGGCAGCCAATAACCTGTAAGCAGAGCCCTACGGGAAACTCATGGGAAACCTTTCATTTCCATCTTGCAATGCATGAGGATGAAGGTCAGCACACTGAGTTCAACAGACCAGAAGGACAGAACGAACCTGCAATTCTGACGGCACAGTGGAGGAGTAATCAAAGCGACCTCAGCAATCACTCGTCTCTGCACCTGGGACAGAGACGAGTGATTGTGTCCCTGTTTGCTTAAAACCACTGGTAGTGGCATTTCTATCAGAAACAGACATATTCTTGTAACAATCACCACTCTACAATGGTGAAGTTCTATAAATTTAGAACCCTAAGATCTAAAGTAACTCAAAACTTTGGACTCATTGAGTCCAGAACAATCCAACTGCTTATAAGAACTTATATTTATGTTTATGCTCATGTCAAGGCTCACATATCTTTAAGCAGATAAGGCAACCACAAAAGTAATTAGATTTTACATTTACTATTGAATATGCATGCATATATATACATATACATAACGAACATATATTCAATAAATGTATGGATAAGTTTTATGCCAGAAAAAGATGTTCTTTAATGAGCACATGCTCCTTTTGTGTGTGTGTGTGTATGTAACTTATAAACACCGATAAAATGTATGGTGATAGAAGTTTTCCTACTCTTTCATATTTAAGCAAAAAGATATCTGTTAAAAGCACAATGGTAGTCACTGTCCTGAAATCATCTTAAAGATTAATGGAAAGATTTCTTCATACACAGACATACCCGTTGTTGGTGCCTGAAATCTCACCCCTGGAAGTGCCTTTGGCTTTGGCCAAACAGGGCTTGTGAAGCCTGCCAAAATGTCACATGTCCGTGAGGAGAGAAGTCACATGTCTGAGAGGAGAGAATCTATCTCAACTTGGTCCGTAAGTAGTTTGGTGGAAGAAATGCCCCTTATCTCCACCATGTCCTTCCAGAGGACAACAACTAGGACTGTTGTCAAAGTGGAATAAAGGGAAAATGGTCTGACGACTTCCCTTTTCAACCTGGTGCCAAGGTCTTCCATGATAGCCTAAAACCGTCACCATGTTTCTGAGTGAAGAGGAGACTGCCTCACCGTGGGAACTGAATAAGGATTGTGAATGACTGTATGGTCAGCAATAAAACCTACCCTTTGTGACCCTGGCCAGTTGGCTCAGCAGGAGAGCGTCAGCCCATCATGTGGAAGTCCTGGGTTTGATCCCCTGCCTCACCATGGGAACTGAATAAGGATTGTGAATGACTGTATGGTCAGCAATAAAACCTACCCTTTGTGACCCCGGCCAGTTGGCTCAGCAGGAGAGCGTCAGCCCAGCATGTGGAAGTCCTGGGTTCGATTCCCAGCTAGGGCACACAGAAGAAGCACCCATCTGCTTCTCCACCCTTCCCCTTTTCCTTTCTCTCTGTCTCTCTCTTCCCCTCCCACAGCCAAGGCTCCATTGGAGCAAGATGGCCCGGACGCTGAGGATGGCTCCATGGACTCTGCCTCAGAAGCTAGAAAGGCCCTGGTTGCAACAGAGCAATGCCTCAGATGGGCAGAGCAACACCCTCTAGTGGGCACACCGGGTGGATCCCAGTTGGGTGCATGCGGGAGTCTGACTCCCTCCCCGCTTCTAACTTTAGAAAATTACAAAAAAAAAAAACACACAAAATACCTTATCCTTTACTCTGGAACACGTATTTCCTCCTCTGGTACCACCTCCTCCCAGAAGGCTGCCAGCAAGGTGACCTGGAGATCCCAATAGCCTCCTAGACCTGACACATGCACTTTCTGAAATGCATCATGTTCCTTCTGACCCCAACTTGCACTATGACTGGATGTCTTTGCACAGTCCCAAACAAAGGCAATATTGAAAAGTCAGGTTATGGTCAGTTTATAATAAACAAAATTTTTAATATAATTTGCCCATCATACAGACAGCACGAATGTAGGGTCACCACAGATTTTCAGAGGGACATCTCGTATCTCCCACCTGGTTCTCCCACATGTGCCTCTTTCTCAGCGGGGTTACAACACATGTTCAGATCCCCAAAGTAAGTGTCCCTCTTTGCTTCGTGTAGATTATACCATGACATGCTGATTCTACAAAGAGAACATCTGTACTTGGCTGAAAGCAGATGTTTCATTCAATAACTTCACCCAGGTGATCTATTTAGTTTTATTGAGCTCGTCTATTTACACATATGGTACATATTAAGACTTTTATGGAGACCCAAGCATGCTGGGAGAAAGCTCCAGTAAGATGTCATGATGTAAAACCACTGTCTGTCTCAGTGCACACAGTCACTTGGTATTTTTCCGATATTTTGCTTCATTGCTCATACACTGCGCTGAGCAATTGCGATGTTTAACCTTGGCCTGGGAAAGGGTGCCAACCTAACAATAAGGTAATCATTTCTTATAGATGGTGGTCAAGGACTTTTAAATGTAGCTACAGGTCAATTAGAGATGCTTGGAGTTGTAATTTAGTGCCAAAATCAGGTACCACATTGTACTCTACAATCAGAAATAAAATTTAAAAAGGAGAGAGAGAAAGGAATAGAGGGAGTGTGGATAACAGAAGGGCTACATACTAAACCCAAGATGCTCAGGGAGGCCTGCAGGTCCTACGGACTCCGAGATCAAAAGTAACCACACAGGATGGCCTGAAGTCAAAAATTCCTAACTAAAAGCGAGTCATGGCAGGTAGTCACATTCTAGGCCCGTGGCTTTCTTAACAAAGGTCAATCTTTACTTCAGGTAAGCCTGTCTACTGTCTCTGTGCATCTTATAACTTTGAAATGTCAGAAAAGTAATCTTCTTTTCCAGACCCCTCAGGACACAACCTAGATCCCAGAGCATGAGACCCCTGGACTCTCACTGTTCCCTTGTTCCCTGCATGCATCTCTGGGCGCTGTAAACGGTAACCACCCTGTACCCACCAATGTAAAAGAACCGTGTCCCTCCCTTTTTCTGTTTATTCAATCCCAGACATTTCCCCACTCTGCTTTCTCCCGCCCCCTTAACCTCCCACTGATAAATTTCCTGTAGCCCCCTGACGTCTCCACCTTTTATTCTGTTGTATAATATAAGCTCCGATACTGCTGTTCTCGGGAGCATTATCTCAAACCATTAAGATTTTGCTTCCTGGCAATTGTCATCAGTTTGGCTCAAATAAACTAATAAAAATTCTCTACAGGTTTGGATATTGCTTATGTTGACAAGAGAAAGGGAGAAAGAAAAAAATGATAAACTTGATCGGCAAAGCACAGACCACTAGAGGTTCAGAGGGCTGCAGTTCTTTCCTGAGTCCTGCATTTTGCAATCTGAACCCTTATTGGCCCGGACTGCACACTCAGATCAGACGCCGTTCAGACCCAAAGCTTGCTTCTCTCTCTGACAACAGGAAGTTTTTCTGTGAATAACTTCCATAAGCCCCTTTGGTAAAAAAGCCCCTGTAAGTCGTCTGGTTTGTCGGCTATATGATTTTAACTTTTGTTTCACAAACTTGAACCTTAACAGGATTAAATCAACAAGAGAAATTTATTGCTGCCCTTCGGGGTTTTGTAATATCTGCTCAGGAAGCCTTGTGTGAATTACCGAGGATGAAAAAAAGTTCGTACTTTTGGTTTTTACATCAAACCACAGTCTTCTTTTCAAAACACAGCTCAGGATAATCTCCAAAGGGTATATTTCACACACAAATATACACTCTAGAAACTTAGCTATGTGTATATCTATATATACACACACACACACACACACCTTCTTGGCCATATACACACGCTTAATATAATGTCATTTCTCTTGATTTGTTTCTCTTTGTTTCACATAACACTCGACAGTGTTTATTAAACTGAAGAGTCTCATCAATACCTGTTCACAAGACAATCATGGAAATCAGTAAATTACTGTTATATATTTTAACAAGGACCACCCAGCGACGGTGAAACCACAGCCACATGGGGCACTAAGTTCTCGCCCCCTTGGCCAGTGTTCTAGCCAAAAGCCAACCATCAAGCATCAGAAATGGTGCAGAACACCATGTGGCCAGCTGTCTGGCCAGAAAGCATGTTCAAGGGCAAACACTCAATCCACAGGCCACCAGTGAAGCCAAGCCATGGGCAAATAAGGACTAGTTCAAGTGATTGCCCTACACCAAGTAAGGGACCCAACTGTCCCTCTGCTCTATGGGGAACTTTCCTCCAAGCCCCAAATGTGGCCTTCTATGTCATTTACATGTTCGGAAAGTCCTATTCTTCTTAGAGGGGATCCCTCTTATAGTAAGTCATCCTGGAATAGATCATCACAGGACGATGTCACATCAGCCTTCAGACAAAACAATGTCTACCACTGACTTAATATTTACCATTTCCCAGGTATTGAACCCACATTCTAACCCTTCAATGAGAGGATTACATTTTACAGATGAGAACAATGGAGCTCAGGCATTCTGAGAAACTCACTCCCCCTCACCAGAGTCACTCAGCTGATCAAGTAGCAAAGCCAGACATCCACCCAAATGTGTGTGGCTGCAGAGCAGAACATACACAACTGCACCAAAGCTCCCAGTGTTCAATTCTCTCCCAGAATCGTGTTTTTAGCATGCGCATTGCTAGCACAGCACCTCAATAGTCCAGATGTGGGATGCCACTTTCCCTAACCTGTTTCCACACCTCTTCTTCAACCCCTCACCCACACCCAACCTCACCCATCTACACCCCACCAGAGACAGATACATGTGCGTATATATCTACTCACATGTTCAAAAGAAAGTTCCGGCAAACGTATGTGAAACATGAAATGCTAGGTAAAGCGGCAGAAAGTCGCTCTGCATCGCGAGCAGAGCATGTATTTATTAAGTCTGCTTTTCAATATCACCACACGGCCACTAATATAGACGTGAGTCCCATTTCTCAGTGACGCTGACCCTGTACATGTTCAGATGGGGGGCTTCAAGATGCTTCCAAGAACAGGAAGGGAAAGAGGAGAAGGCAGAAGATTTCCTCACAAACCACAATCCTCTTTGGTAGAAAACAAAACAAAGAGAAATTTAAAAAAATAAATAAATAAAACACAGAAGGGTTAAAATTTCTTATCAGTTTTTCATGCTGTAGAAATTACTTTAATCAGCTTACTTGTTCAAAGGCAGAATGAGAGACTTTGGCTGAGCAGGGAGAGGATGAGAATAATCAGTTTTGCGGTGTGGGCACTGTCAGAGGGCGACCACCCAGCATGCCACAACAAGGGCGCCTGCACCGCTTGTACACGGGCCGGGGGCAGGGGTAACGGAGACGGGGACCGAGATGAGAAAATGAGTTCTAGAAACTGAAGGTCTTAAAGTCCCAGTAACAAAAAAACCCAGTGCGTGAGACTGTGCAATGAGCAATGAGGAAACGTCTACTACCAAATATACGCATCACTTATTCCTACGGAATTACTGTCAGTGAGCCAGTGTTGGAAGGTGCGGAAAAGGCATCTTTACTCTCAAGAATCATATACCTTGGAGGGCTAAGACGTATGCAGGAAATACCCAGAAGACAATGCATGGTGCCTAGTAAACAAGTTGACTACTGCTAGAACTGGAAATGGCACTTTGGGCTTGCAAGAGGCACACAGGGGATCCACTGTAGTCTCTGAGCGAGAACGAGACGGAAGGAAAGCATGCCTGGGAAGATTCATCCAGCGGCGCTGTGCAAGTGGAACCAGCTAACACCTTCCCCACCGCCCCTCTCCAACTCCAGCCAGAGAAAGCTCTCAGCTTGTACAGGCTCATCCCATTCATGTGGCCCCATCTGGATGATCCGGGATAATCTTCCTAATTATCTCTGCCAAGTTCCTTTTGCTATGTCACGTGGTAGGCAGAACAATGACCCCCAAAGATGTCCACGTCCTCATCCCCAGAAGCTATCATCATGTCACAGTACAATGCAAGGGGGAACTGGGCTGCAGGTGGCAGTAAGGTTGCCAAGCACGACCTTAGAACGGGGAGAGGAGCCGGGATTATGGGGCGGGCCCAGTGCGAGCACAGGGGTCCTTACAAGGGAAGAGTGAAGCAGGAGGGTCCGCACCAGGGTGACGCGGTGTGAAGAAGACAACCAGCTTTGCAGATGGAAAGGAGTCATGAGCCAAGAAAAGCAGGAAGCCTCTAGAAGCTGGAGAAGGCAACAAATTCTCCTCTTGAGCAGCCAGAGGAAGTCAGCTCTCCGATCAGTGTAATTGGAGCCCAGTGAGACCCAGTTTGGACTTCGATCTTCAAAACAGTCAGATATTCAAAAAGTCAGATAATAACTATGTTCTTTTAAGCCACTAAAGGTGTGACGGTTTATAGCAGCAAGAGGGAGCTAACACACAGGACATTCTTAAGTTTCAGGTTTTAGAGTGTGGACCTTCCAGGCAGGGCACCCTACCGGTGTGTGTTCATCTCTTTTACTGAACAGCGGACTAACAGGACCAGCTCGGCAAGCCTGGAATTCCTGATGGCCATGTCATTGTCAAGCAAGGGCCTATTCTGGAAGGCCATGATTATTATAACCGATTGGGTATTCTGAGTACCCAGCACAGCATCTGACCTATCACAACCCTCAGTAAAGATTTACTGTTACTTTTACATGGCTAGTGACTGAAAAGTCCAATTTTCTGCATCCTGGTCATCCAGGAGGCCAGGCTTGATTTTAAGTACTGAAATGCTAATGGTGATACTGTTAGTTCAGGCTTTGATCAACAGCTCCCCCCCCCCACCCCGCCCATGGCCCTCTGCGGGCATTCCTACTCCCTGGCACCCCCCAAGTCTTCTCTGTGGCTCTTTACCACTCAGTTCCTACGGACACAGTTCCTTACCCCTGACCCCTGTTGTCCTATGGCAGGAGGAACCCTCAGGCAGTGAGTCTCTTCACTGGAGAAGAGGAAAAGGAGGACCCAGCTCAGGAGGAGAAATAAATCAAAACCAACACAACTGTACCCAGAGCAGCAGGCAGAGCAGGGGAGCTGCCCAGAGGTTGTGGTCCTGAAAGTTACACTCAGGGGAGCAGAGCGCAGGCAGCCCTGCAGTCGGCCGGCCGGTCCCAGGGGGACGGGGCAGGAGGGCAGGGCGCAGGTTTTGTATATCTGTTAGAAATTTCAGGTAAGTTTCACTGGCTTTACCTGGCTTTACCTTGACCACTTCCTCTTTCTTTCTTTTTTCTTTTTAATGCTAACATGAATCCTTGAAATAGCCACTGGCACATTTGCATTGGCATTGTGCTCCACTGTCGCAATAAGTGACCGGCATGGTCCTTGTCCTTGAGCGAGGATCTTAGGTCATGATGATGACACTGGAATCCTGTTAGGTTCCTCAACTGGATGGGCCAGAGGCACGAGAGGTTAAACTCGTTCAAGGAGAGCAGGTTGCAGCCACTGCAGTTTGAGGTGAGGGGACTTAGCCCAGGAGGACCTCTCTGAAAAGAGACTCCATGTTATGGCTTCCCGGTCCCCTCGGGGCAAGAGGATGACAAAGGACTCACGGTGAGCTGGGCACAAGAAGCTGCTTGTAGCAAAGTGGGCAGAATACAGGACATTTCTTCTTCTGGAGTCCTTCAGGGGAGTAGAAAACCAAATCCTGTATTTACAAGAAAAAGGGATGACGTCATCTTGGAACAACACTCCAGGAGATCTGGCGACAACGTATCACCCCAAAGATGACCCGTATGCGGCTGTAAATGGTTTTACTCCGTGACCGCGTTAGTAAGGGGCATCAGCTCTTAAGAAAATGATGTATATACAGTCACTGAGAGGGTCAATTTGGGTATTAACTGTTAAGAAAGAGGCCGTCTCTTAGGAACAGAGGTACCCCCTAACATAAATCCACCCCCAAAGGAAAGGAAGTAAAAGAAGGAAGAGAAGAGAAAAGCAGGAGGCACCTAATGAGGGTAGGTCCAAAAACTTCTAGGGGATTCCGAAGGGCAGGGGAGGCCATTTCCAGGTCGCACAGTCAGTGGGAGAGCTTCATGGAGATGGTCCTCCCATAAGCCCTGACGTGGCTGGGAACAAAACCCCCGCCTCCCCATTACCAAGAAACAGCCTCCTCTCTCTGAGACGCCCATACTGCCCTGCCAAGAGTGCATCTTCCTGGTGCGGTAAAGGAAGAAGGTGCAGCCCAGTGTAGATGATCAGACCAAATGAATAAAGCCTGGCTGTCAGCAGGGAAGAGAGGCTGCCACCAGGTCACCTTCACATTCTGGGAGCCTTCAAGGAGCAGCATTCTGCCCGAACAGGAAGGAAGTACATTGAGGTGGGAGGAACGGATGAGAAAAGGTGGGGAACGAGGAAAACACGTGATCCTCTTTGAGGAGAAGAAATGGGCCAAAAGGTTGAAATGGAGGAAGGCAAGTTATGGAGGACAGATAAGTCCACAACTATAAATATGGAACAGCAGTCAGCTAACTACAGCCTGTGTCGTATCAACTCATTATTTGCTTATGTATATAAAATTATTTTTGCAACACAGCCATGTCCATTCCTTTATGTACTGTCTATACTTTCATGCATCAGAGTTATGATAGAGAATGTTCCACAGAGCCTAGTCAACCTACTGGTCAGCCCTTTGCACACACGCACGAAAACACTCACAGACATACCACTGACCTTTGATATAGATGATGATCTAATGTTTATAAACTATTGTAAAACCTCACCCTAATATAAATAAATTAAAGCAAATAGAAGAACTCGATGGCAGGTCATGTGTAAGTAGGCAATTATCCACTTCGGGAACTAAGAAATCCCTTTACATCCAAAGAATAATAAATAAAAACTCAAACCAAACTCTTATTGATTCTGCCAACACAATAAAGAACTCAGGAGAAAATAGGCCGTGACATTTCTTAAGAGTCACATTTCTTAGAGTCGCAGGGCAAACAGTCAACCTGTAGAAAGAGCACCACGGAGCTGAATTACTTGGGTGTAATTCAAAAGAAGTAAATCCATTTCACATGAACACTCCCACCTACCATTTTTATTCATTCAAGAGCGTCCCTTAAAGACTGATGCCATACCAACCAGACCTAACAAACATTATTCTCTAGTTGGGATGCAATGATGACCAGATACGAAGCAACACTTTGCAACAACCCACTTTTTGCAATAAAAAGAAAGAACAGTCTTTAACTCTCAGGCCAAGTGCAAAGCTGTTCACTCGTCTCCACGTGTAAGTGGTGTGAGAAGGAGAGGAAAACAGACACAAATACAGAGGGAGAGGAAGAAGGAGAAGAAACCCCGTCGTTCTAAACAGACATTTTGCTTAAAACTGAAAGCTAGCCTAACAGACATAAGAATTTGGAGTATACATGACATTTCCACTGTTCTCCCCACACACAAAGGCTTTTCCTGAATCCTTAGGAATGCCTGATAAACTCTCGATTACTGGAGCAGGCCATGAAAAGGAGGTCCGTGGAATTATTAACACTGGAGTTAATTTATACTGACATTGGGATTAATTCATTCTGACTTACCCATAATAAAATTAATCATTCCAATTTTAATCAATGTCCTTCTCTTTGACCCCTCTGCTAAATGGAATCTGCATGTTGGGAGGGTGGGGCCTGCATCTAATTAATTAGTAACTTCGAAGGTTCATTTTAAGTTTTTACTTTCATGCTAAAAGAAATGATGACATTAAATTTCAATTTAGAAAGGCTTTTTCTCTACATTCAATATGGTTGTCTTACTTTTTAAAAACGTTCTTATTTCCCTTTTGGTCAAGAAGACAAAAAATATCTTGGAGGTAAAATAAATCCTTCAATTACCAGGAATGGAATTTGAAAGCCTGCCTCTAATCATCCAATAAAGTTCTTTTTTTTTCTTAAAGAGAGGCACCATAACTCAGTAGGATAAGGAGTTCATTAAGGCATTAATCACTTCCAAAACCATCCAGCTAGACATGGTATTAACTGTTTAAAATGCCAAAACACATCATCGTCCAGTTGATCTTGGAAAGCTTCAAAAACCACAAACTAGAACCCAAAGATAAAAGGTCAGGGAATTGGTTACTTCCAGAATGTGATAAACTTTTGAAAGAAAACAGGCTACAAAAATTTGTTTGTACAAGGAATAAAGTATAAGATTCATTCTTCTTGATCAAAGTAGCTTTGAATATTAATTGGGGGGTAAATCACAAATGAGTAAGTATGACATGAGCTTATCTGTAAAGATATGAACTCTGGCTCCACTTCTTGAATTTGCAAAGAGGTCCCTAGCTTCACAGTGGAAGCTATGGGAAGGGACGGGAGGAGATGAGCACTGTCTGAAGTCCTGTATAGCATTACCAGTGAGTGGGTCATGACACTGCTGCTAACACGAGTCTGACCAGCATCATAATCCCGGATGCCCTACTAAACATCTTGACCTTGGCCAACACTTTCCCTGAACCTGTTTCTACCCTGCAGAAAGCCATCGCATTACTGCTGACCTCAGGGATATTATGAGAATTGATGAGAATGAAACAAGCAAAAAAGGGCTTGACCCATAGGAAAAAAAAGAAGTGTACTCTACATAGTAAGTCCTATTATTTCTTGACGATTACCGCGAATTATTGTTATTGTTTAAAATACTTCATCTGGTTTGCAAGGGACTCATCCGCCACGCTGAGCTACCACCACCCGGGCTTTACCTTTGCTGCTGAAATCCAAGCAGGATGGGAAACCTGCCCTAAGGAATGCTGCTTAGGGCAGCAGTTCCCAACCTTGAACGAGGCTCAGAATCACCGAGAGAGAGAGAGAGAGAGAGAGAGAGAGAGAGAGACAGAGAGAGACAGAGAGAGAGAGAGAGAGCGTGTTACAGCACAGACGGCTGGGCCCACTTCCAGAATTTCAGATTCGGTGTCCGTGGGAGGAGCCCAGCCCTGGCATTTCTAACAACTTTGCAAGTGATTGATGCTGAAGGTCTGGGGATCACCAAGTCGAGAACCAGTGCTACACAAGAGGTTTGTGGTCTTCACTTAGGAATCCCTGGTTGAAAGAGAAAATAAAACAGTCCTGGAGAAAATGAGAGAGATAGAGAAACAGATCCTTAACAGCCTCAAGCAAGAAGGTAAACAAGCACAACTTCATCTGTCAATCAGTGTTAATGCGACGGGAGTGTCATCTTGGCCCTGGAGGAAAGAGAATAGGCTAGGATTTTGGGGGAAGCTGTAATGGGCTTGAAAATGGGGAATGAGCACAACAAACAAATTCAAAATAAACCTTTCAAATGAGGTTCTCTTAAGCTCCATTTTCTAATGTACAAGAAGAGGTCATGTTGGTTGGTAGCAATGGAATTTAAATCAATTCTTCACTAAATGATTTCAAGAAGTTGAAATTCTATTATAACTAGATGGCATAAGTTATTTATAACATAGCTTCGGACTGCCTTTATGACTTCCTTTTTTATAGCATTAATTTATAAGGCTTCATTTTTAAACTCCAAATAGGAGTACACATAAAGACTCATAAGACAGAGACACAAAAGATAATGATTTCATTGTAATCCAAACCAACGGATGTTCCTGGCACCATTCTGCTCATAAGGTACTCATTGGGAACTCAAGGTGGGAGTTCTGTTTTCATCTATAGCTAAGCCATCTAAAGAAGGAACACTGAACAGTTTAGCCCTGTTGGAAAATATTTCAACTGGCAACAACCCAAAGCCATTCAACCCTAAAAATGTGCTGTTGGAAGAAAGAAAATGCAATGTAGGTGAAACTTCATTTACATTTTCATTATTACAGATACAAAATCACTTCATCCTGAGATCCCAGGAACATAAAAACGAAGAACAAATAATATCAAATGTTATTCCTGGAGTTTAGCGTTTCCAGAAGTGTTTAACAAATGAAACTAATCCCCCGAGACCGTCTATGAATAAATGACTTATTTTATAAAGAAAAAGAAGGCAAGGGAAAAGCTGGAAAATTGGTGACTGTAATATGTGATGTCCTTTTTGTAGAACTCAATTAATCAAAAAGTCATAAAATACTGAAACCTGTTCCACTTTGTTTAATGCAGAGGTTCCCAAACTAAGTAAGCAGAAAATCCTGTTCTTGAGGACATGGCATAGCTCCCCTGGATATAGAGTTCTGGGTTGACAGGGGTTTTTTTTTTCTTTCACAACTTAAAAGTCCTTCTCATGGTCTCCTGATCTCCATTACTTCTGATAAGAAGTAGTGATAATTCACATTACTGTTCCCCTGTATGTACCAGATTGGTTTTTTCTAGCTGTTTTTGTGATTTTTCTCATTACTTGGATTTTCAGCATTTTGATGACCATTAGCCTAAGTGTAGTTTACTTTGGGTTTCTCGTACTTGGGGTTTTCTAAGGCTCTCATCTCCATAAGTTGGTATCTTTTAATAAATTTGGGGAATTTTTAGACATTGTCATTTTTTTCCTGCCCCAGTCTGTTTCTTCTCTCTTTGGGACCACAAGTTGCTTGTTGTGTCCCATGAGTTGCGAAGGCAACTCTTTAATTATTTTCAGTCATTTTTTTCCTCTGCGTTCTTCAATCGGACTACCTCCTACTGATATGGGTTTAAGTTCATTGACCTTGAACTTTTTTTATTTTAGCTATTTTACTTTTCAGTTCTAGAGTTTCTATTCCTTTCTTTGGTACAGAATCTATTTATCTATTGAGGTCCCCCATTTTCTCACTCATAAGACTTTAGTTCTTTAAATACATTTTTAAATAGCTGCTTCAGTCTTTTTCTGTTAGCCCAACATGTGTCCTCCTAGGGTCTGTTTTTATTTATTTGTTTTTCTCTTGGCTATGTGTTCCATTTCCTGCCAGATTGTTTTGTTTTTTTTTTACACTGACCATGATGGATGATATATTTTAGGACTCTGGATTATACTGTCATTCTGTGATAAGAGCAATGCTGATTTTCACTTGTAAGTACTGCAAAAATCCCAAAATGTGTACATCAAGTTTTATTTCCCAATTCGGGGAGAAATTTTTACTGACCGGATAAGGCCAAAGAAGCCAAAATATCTTGAATTGAAAAAATGAGAACCAAAATGTCTTACAATTTAGCTTCTGCTGTTAAAATAGAATCATTTTCATTTTTCCAATTATTTTTCCATAGAAGTTATGATTTTTTAAGAATCAAATATAAGACTATGTTTACATTTTCATACAGACATGATTTGATTCTATCTTTACTGCTTCTGGCAAATTTGTTAACCTCTATAAGCATCTGTTTTTTCACCTATAAAATATTTGCAACAATCGGTATCTCTTCAGCACAACAGCAGGTGAAGTGCTATTGCTCAGTAAATCGTTGTTTTCAAAGGCAGACATTTCTGTCTTTAGAGTATGAGGTGGAACAAAGTATAATCCAACAACTAAAATATAGTTTGCCTGTTTTGTATAATGAGAGGCCAGTCAAAATCAAAACTCACACTGCTTGCTATGGCTCAGCATCTTCTGCATAACAACTGGAACTCCAAACCCACAGCTAAAATAGTTAGAGGTTCAAAAAGAAAACTTGGGATTCTCTAGCCACCCTGTCCCAACTGAAATCTGTTCCTCCTGCCACAAAACCTGGCTGGCTCCACTCAGCTGACACACTAGGAACCTCAGTCTCATCTTCCACATTTCCTCTCCCTCCTAACCTGCTGTCAAGCCATTCTGCCTTTTAACTCACTCAAACCTCCTAGCTCCTCCTCCCCCCCAACACTTACTGCTTTAGATGACATCTCCATCCTCATTTTTCGGCACCATTTCCAACAGCCTCCTCAATTCACTGGTTTTAATTCCTTATCTATGTCGTCCCCAGAATGATCTTCTTAAGACTACTATATCGGAGTCCTCTGTCTCCTACAAGCCACCAGTGGTGTCCCAAAGCCTGAAAGATGAAGTCCATGCTCAGAAATACCCTGTACGAGACCCTCCCCAATTGTATCACATCTACATTTCAGGTTCTCCATTCTCCCCCTCCCTCAGAGCTAGTCAGTCCCTCTCCCGCCCTCTGGCCTCACACGGCACACTCGCTCTTGTTTGGACAAGCGCAATTTCACAGTTCTGCCCACTTTCTTACCTATGCCCAGGATAATCTTCTCTACCTAGAAAAATGCTTCTTCGTCCTTAAATAGCTGACTTCCCCTCATCGGTGAAGGGTTCCCATCTAGGACAGGGCTCGTGACAGTTAGCCACTGAACTACCGCAATGACATGTTTCTATGTCTATTGCATTCTTAAGACTCTGAGCTTCCAGGTGGCAAAGACAGGGTCCAGCATAGCACCTGGCTCATAGTAGGTGCTCAATAAACATGCGTTGAACTAATAAATGAGTAGGTGGCGTTTAAGTATTAAAGCCAGAGATGAAAAACAAGAACAAAACAAAATATTGGCCTCACAGCTAATCCCACCACCCAAGGAGAGTAATCAAAGAAAACAAGAGAGAAGGAGGCTTAGCGTTAATCACAATCATCTTTATCCGCATTTCTCCAACACCAAGAGGAATGAGAGGACCTTTCCTTTTGATGAGCTCCAGGTCATATCTATACTGCTCAAAGCCGAATTTGGTAGCTCTCAACTTTTCCCAGCTCAGACATTTTAGTTATACTTCTTTCTTTTTACATCATACATGTTTTTTTTTAAAAAAAAAAAACAAACAAAAAAAAAACCTTAATTAGGTTTTTGTCAAGCAAAGATTCATACTGGATACTTTAATCACAAAACTCGTGTTTGGCACTGGGTCTTGGCAGAGCGCCCCACGTGTATTTTCTCTGGGACTAAATGACTCGTTTCTAATACAAACACAAGAATAAAGCAAAAACCAGCACTGTGTAAACAAAATATGTTACTTTTTTGTTCTCAACAGAAAATTAGTGCAGCCTCACTTAACCACGATTTCAGCTGAGACCTGGGGTTTCCGTGTAAAGCAGGGAGAACCAGGGTTTCTCACTAAGCACTCAGCAGAGTCCGTAAGAACCTCGTCTTCAGTAGCTTTATTTCCAGCCACATTTTAAGCACTTGAGCATCATTTTTTCCAAACACAGAACCAAGTATTCCTGATTCTTATCCTCATCCAAGCAACGGCAACCAGCCGTGGAAAACAGCACTGGGAATCAAGTCCGTGAGCGAGTTCCCTCGAAGCTCCACTGCGTGACTGCTGTCTTCATCAACACATATTCACGACCCTCTTTTACCCGATTCCAACTCTGCGGACCACCTCGTGAAACATTTTTTAAGTCAACCCTTCAAAATCCTACAGTTTTTCTTCATTTTAACTCAGTTACATTATGTAACTGCTCCTAAGAAGCCTGCTTATCTTCTCCTTCTCTTGGTTTGTATTTTTCATTCTCCGAATGATGTGTTTATTATAAATGCAAAATATCTCTTTTCGTCCCCACCATCTCATTCAACGGTCTAAGATCAGAGTCCCATGTTAGCTCCATCCTGTAACAAAGCCCATCTCTTACCAGGGGGCATGTTTTTCTTGACACTTACAAAAGCTGCTCAACCCAATGATGGCATCGCCTCATCAGCCAAAGCAATTCTCCATTCTTTTAAAAATTAAAGCCAGGGAGTCTTCTTTTCTCACTTCTCCTACGAGCCTCATTTCCCAGCCTGGCGCTCTTAGTTCCCATCAGAAGGCTCCTACACGATCCTCCCCAACCCACATGTTGCTTCTGGCAGCATTACGTATGACATCTGCCATGGCGTTAGTCATATTGGTGCTCAAAGAAATACAGACACCATCCTGGAAAACTTCAAAGCTCCATAACCAGAAGTTCCACATAATAAAAATGTAATGTTATTTGCTTTTCAATGGTCTGAGAGCAAAATCCCACATTTGGTCCATCCTGTAACAAAGCCCATCTTCGACCAGGAGGCATGTTTTCCTTGACACTTCAAAGAGCTGTTCAACCCAATGATGGCATTGGCATCTTCTCCTTGACAACCCTCTTCAAGACACACCTGTTGTTTAAAACTCCTTCGCGTGACTCAGTCCCTCGCACTCCGCTCTCTCTGTGGGGTTCGGAGCACACAACCTCATAAAGTTTGTCTCTTGGACACATGCCTCTCTAGACCAAACAGGGCCAAGATGAAATGATGTTTCTTGTAACACCCTAAGCCTCCTGGTCACCACAGTTGGCTACTTATTCCCGGGGTCAAAGGAGAAAGGCGACTTTGTTCTACTTTGCTAAGTTCTCTCATAAGCTTTCACTAACAGTAATAACCCTGAAGGCACAGAAATTCTACTTATTTTAATCAGAACATATTTTTTCACATTATATAAAAATGTCGACAAATCCTTACCAATTCCTGTCCCCTAGGACACAAACCACCGGAGCATCAGCACTGGGGGCATCAGGGAAGGAGGACTGGCCACCCCGCTAATGAGCTGGCTGCTCAGACTGCTCAAAAGCCTTTCAACACATTTTACAGTTTGCGAAACGCTTTGACATGTATGATCTCATGTCACATTCAGAAAAACTCTGTTATTAGACTCATTTTACTATGTGGGGACAGCAAGGCACAGAGGAGGGTACGAGATGCCCAGTGCCATACAGAGAGGACCTCATGGGGCTGGAGCTAAATGGAAATGCCCTGCTCCTTAGTTCTGCCCTGTTCCCATTATACCAGCATCACTTAGCTCATGGGACTATTGAAGTCATTTGGATCCCGCATCCCCCCTACAATTTGGTTTTAGTCTGTTTGCTTGTCGGTTTCCTTTGATGTTTTGTTTGTTTCGTTTTGCAGACAAAACCGTGACAGGGACTTCTTCAGCTGACCCTAGAAAAATAAGTTATTTGTTCCTTTTTCTTTTTTCTGTAAGAATAACACCAAATTCGCATACAACAGCAATTCCTGATTCCTGTCTAAGCTAGTCGGAGTTAAAAAGAGCTGCAAGACTTCACCCAGGGCAATTCCACATATAATCCTTTACACATTCAAGTGGTTCTCAGTTCACCTTTCAAGAGTCATATGAGCCAGGGCACCCGTCATCAATACAGCCCACTGCAATCTGAAAGTATGCTTCAAACTACAGAGCCCCGCCCCCGCCCGTCACGGAAAAACAACATTACAATGAGAATTAGGCAAGTACATACAACCTTCACTTCTGTAACCCTGACCAAACAAATACATCAAAGGAAATAGCAGAACACCATGCACTACCCCTCCGAGGTCCATTTTAGTTCCCGAATTTCACTGCACAGAAACAAGCCCATAATTGCGGCGTTCAGCCCGCTGCTTACATACCAGTCCAACAACAAACCGGCTGGGCGTCAGCGCCTCTATTTAGGCGGTGCTGCGGATACGCACACCCATTTATTATCTGTGGGACCCGACGCGCCACAAACCTGAGGCAACACATAGTTCCAAAGGCAGGACCGTCCGCTGGACAAGTAAAAACATGAGTGGGTTCCAAAAAGGACAAAGATTGGCTACACAATACTCCCTGGGCAGAAGGAGCGCTTGAAAACCTCGCTCCGAATCCTTCCGCTGAAGTCAAATTTTTTTTGACAACTGGAAATAGTTAAAAATGTCCTATTTTCTGATTATTCCAAGTGCTTACCTCTGCACATCCGGGCTCCAGCTGGTTCTGTCGGGACAAGAACTCTCCCAGGGAAAGCCAGTTCTCATGATCTTTTCAGAACAATTTAGCGATTTGCAGAACGCAGAAGGTTCGCGGGGACAGGAAAGAGGAGGGTGCTTTTCACCAGACCACAAATCCTAACCCGCCAACTCAAGGGCAGACACAGAATCCCTATCACAATAAGAAAATGTCTACTCCAGGAAAAAGAAAAAGAAAACAAAAAACTTTGAAGGGCAGAGGATTTCAACAGTTAATGTGTATACAGGACAAACTGAACACAAAAGCTCAGAGACAAACTAAAATTCAAGGGTGATTTTTTTTTTTTAGAAAGTACAGTGTATCATTTAGGATTAGCTTCAGCGGCAAATGAAAGAAAAAGCAAAATAACAGTGGTTTAAAGTAAACAGACCTTCATTTCTTTCTCACAAAAAAAGAAATGACATCTTGGGTAAGCAGCCTGGGGCTAGGGTAGCAGCTTCCTGGCACCGAGGTTCAACCGCCGGGTGTCATATCCCCCTATCCAGCACACAGGGCTCCCCGAGATGGTCTAGCACAGCCTGTCCACTGTCAGCATTACATTCCCATTCCTACCAGAATGGGGAGTAGGGGGAAAGAGAAGCAGGCCTCCTCCCCTCAAGACCCCATCTGCTTACACCCCACCGGCCACAACGAACTTGCTATGCGGCCATAACCCACTGCCATGGAAGCTCAAAACAGCAAAAACGGCATTTGCAATTCTGCGAAGATCAGTACTGTATTCCACATTCAACAGACTTTAAGGCCCTGGGATCCATGCAACCATCAAACAAATACTTCAGATGTGCCGAGCTTCCCCAGGTTCTGGGCTCTGCCCTGCACCTGGTGAGGAACAAAATAGAATAGCCTCTGTCCTCAGCGGCCACTGCTGCCCAAACCATTAGGAACCATGCACATGAACATGGATACATAATTTGGTTGCCTTTAACACTTTACTTCGAAGTAATTTAAAATTTACCAAAATGTAGTAAGGCTAGTTACACCCTTTGTCAGATCTACCAACCATCAACAAGGAACCAAACTAGCTTTTGTAACATAATTCTTGTCCCCATGCATTCCCTCCTCCCTCCTTCCTTTGTCCTTTCTCTCTCCTCGCCCGTTCCTGTCTCTCTCCTTCCCTTCCTCCTCCTTCCATCTCTCTCTGTCCCTTCCTTTTCTCCTCTCTTCCTCCTTTCCCTCACATGCATCTGAGAGTAAGATTCAGGCCACAGATCTCACTCCCCCTTCATGGCTAAAAGCTTTTGTATATATTTCCCAAGAACAAGAACCCTCTCTTGCATAACCAATGATGTCACCAGCCAACTCAGTGACGTCTTATTCTTTTTTTTTTAATTTCTTTTTATTTATTTATTTTAGAGAGGAGACACAGTGAGAGAGAGAGAGAGAGAGAGAGAAAGTGGGGAGGAGCTAGAAGCATCAACTCCCATATGTGCCTTGACCAGACCAGTGCAGGGTTTTGAACTGGCGACCTCAGTGTTCCCAGGTCGACACTTTATCCACTGCGCCACCACAGGTCAGGCAGTGAAGTCTTATTCTATAGCAATTATTTTCCTGGTCCCGTGTCCAATTCAAGATCATGCCCTGCCCTTGGTCGTCACGCCTGGGATGGTGCCTCAGCCTTTCTCCGTCTGTCTTGGCATTGGTATGTGTTAAGAACACGAGCCAGTTGTTTGGTCGGATCGGTGCTCCGGGCCAGGGGTACAATGCAAGGGGTCCTTCTCGGGCACCATCTCAGAAGGCACCCTGTGCTGGGTGATGCTGAGTTTGACTATTTGTTTAAAGTGATGCCCACTCGATTTCTCCACTGAAAAGTTACTATTTTCCTTTTTTCAGTTGACAATTTGTGGGGAGTACATTAAGATGATGTAAATATCCTGTTCTTCATCAAACATCCGTCCCCTCATTTTAGTATTCAGTAAGGATTCTTGCCTGGACCAAATATTAGTATTATAATGGTTGCAAAATGGTAATATTCTAACTCCATCGTTTGCCTCATCTATTAGTTGACATGGTATAATAAAAAAAAATTTTAATAAAAAATAAAGCTTTCCTTCTTGCCTATTTACTTTTGTCTTATTTTTAATCAGTTTATATCAGCATGGCCTCATAGATTCTTATTTCATTCAATGGTCTATAATCTACAACATTTGTTATTAGTTTTGAAACTCAATGTGTACCATATCTGGCCAATGGAAACCAAGCTGGCTTCTGTGTCCTTTTGAAATAATCTTCTAAACACACTTTTTTGGCAAACACCCTTGCTTTCCAGCACAACAAGTAATGCGTTTAGCCATCCTGGGGCCCTCCGGGTTTCCTAACGAGGCCCGGCCGCAGTTCAGCTTGTCTTACCTAAGGAAAAGCAACTTAAAAACTTCTCCCATCCAAAACCTCGTCATAATCAATTAACATGAAAGAGATGTAACTCTAAACAAGGCAGCTTCCATGTTTTATATTTTAATTAATTATACTTTCTTAGAAATAGCTCTGACTGTTGAGGTCTCTTGCATTCCTGAAATTAAATATAACAAAGATACCGTGTGCTATTTTAACTTAAATGTCAAGGTGACCCAGGACATGTTCCAAAGAGCTTAATACGGGCAGAGAGAATTGAGTGCATCCCCATTAATAGGTGGCTCTAAAGATAAGTGCGGAAATAGCCTCTGTCCCTCTCTTTCTCTTTCTCTCCATCTCGCAACATACAGAAGTCAAAATCAACCTCCCCTCCTTTTAGCATCCTCACTGACGGACATAGCGACAGGTGTGCCACATCACCTCTCGCGTTTCCTTCCACAGAAAGTAGGAGAGGCGGCAAATAATTAGAAAGTTTCATTAGGTTAGTGGAGCCCCATTATACACAAATGTATTTACTGAGCTTGCATTGTATTCCCAGCTTTATACGCCAAGGAATATTCCAGGTGCAATGAGACATGTAATGAGGAATAGAGAGCCAGCCTGCCTCCTCCACAGCTTAGAGACGAGATGGAATTCCACAAGTCATTCTAATAAACAGAACAAGTAGGATGAGCTAAGTGGGATAATTGCAACATCAGAACAAAGTGTGGACACCCGGAAGAAAGGCATGCCTGGGCAGATGGAGCTGAGGAAAGGCAGAAGAGGAACAGTTTCATCATCCGGGGCAGGATGATGGTCCCCGTGGCAGAGCACGTGGGTAATGAAGAATATTGCAACTAAGGAGACTACACAGAAAAGCATCGAACATCAAAACACAAAGTGTGGAAAATGGTCCAGGGTACATGGAAAGATGTAGAGAGAGACGAGGATGGTATAGGAGTTTGAGCCCAAGCATCAAAGCAACTCCTTAGCATCTGACAAGGACACTTCTTCACACGCACTGACCCCACAAGAGAGGAAACAAAAGATTCTGCCTAATCTCCAGCATTTTAATTCATTGGCCTTAGTCCATATAATTTTCTCACATCCAGTGTGCAAAAGACAGCAGAAAGGGGGGCGGGGGGAATAACATTTTCCCAAATAAGAAATTAGCCAAATAGCATCTGTCCAAACAAACAAAAATTCTAAACTTCTCAACACTCAGAGGCAAATTTTTATTTAACCACAAAGTCTCCTTTTTTCAGTACTCATGGCAACTCTGAAGACATGCCATTGGACAGGATGCTTTCATTGCAAGACGGGCTAGAACACCATCCGATACCATGTCAGACCAGCAACAACTGACGGCTCACGTCAGAGGACTCCACCGACCTCGCTGTGATTGCACCAGACCATGGAGGGAAGCACCAAGTTTTAAGGGAAATAAAGAAAACACAGAATTTGCGGATACTGCACTGTCCACATCTGCCGTCATTCTAAATTTGTTTTGGCACCTGTGGTTGAGATGCTGTGATACTTGCCACTTTCCCCCTTGGCCTTACTAACAGAACTCTGTGGTTCAGCGGGGGGGGGGGGGGTCAAAAATGTGCCCGGTTTAATAAAATATTTGTTCTCCCAAACAATGTATGGCCAAGTGGCATTGTCCCTGTCCCTGAGTTGCTGGAATTCTCCATCTGTAAGACTTGAGGGGAAGCTTTTGTGTCCCTCACTAGAAGGCCCTCGTCACAGCATCTTAGGATGGAAGTTTCCACCGTGGTAACAACAACCTTCTTTGTAGGTAACTCACTGAAACCTTCCTACACGTGTGATGCTCCTGTTACCACTTCTTTAGACCCACCTCATAATTTAGGCTGGCTCCTCACCCAACATAAAAGATCAATAAACATTTGTCAGAAGTAAAGCCTGGGAGAAAGGGACTTGACAAGGATCAGCGAGACAAATCTCAACCAGATTCAATGTGTCCTTACCCCCCTGAATGCGGCACTAATCAGGTCTATACTGCCTGGTTCTTTCAAATACCACACTCACTTTTTTTTATTATTCATTTTAGAAAGGAGACACAGAGAGAGAGAGAAAGAGAGAAAGGGGGGAGGAGCTGGAAGCATCAACTCCCACATGCGCCTTGACCAGACCAGTGCAGGGTTTTGAACTGGCGACCTCAGTGTTCCCAGGTCGACGCTTTATCCACTGCGCCACCACAGGTCAGGCATACCACACTCACTTTTAAATCCGAAAGGATGCTTACCCACGGAGTATTTAAGTACTCACTAATTGAAAATATGCGTAGAGTCCAAAGCCACTATAAATCAATAATGCATTTAAATAAATATGTCTTTTAATAAAGCCCACAGCATCTGAAAAGTGGTACTGTAGATATATTTACAAGGTGTGTGCTTTTGGCCTATAGGACATGTATATATAATGCGCACTGGGTTCACAGATATCTTGAAATAATTCCATGACCCTCATGAGTTCCAAGATCCATAGGTCAAGAATTATTCATCCCTAGTAAGAACATTTTAATCAGATCTATTCCTCTATCAGTACCCTTCCCAGAACTCCAAGGATGTGAGATGTAACGGAACTATGAGTTTGCCTATTGCTTTGGCCAACTTTAATCTAGTTTTAAATTTCTGAGGCAGGCTTCTCCTATTTATAATGTGAAGCTTAAAAAAACATGTTAACACATAAGAAATTGTTATGCTACATATAAATTCCTGAGTCTGAGATGCCCATACAAATGCAAGAAATGAGAAATAATTTTCTCTATCACACATTTTTTATTTACCGGTAGGCATTAATAGCTTCAAAGTAAAGTTTAATGTTCCACTTAGAGGGACCAGTGATTGAAATAAAAATATAAAAAAAAATAGCATTGGATCGTTCACATACCAAAAATAGGCATCTGGTAAGTTCTAAGATAGACCTTTTAAAGTACATTTTACAAGAAATAAACAGTATATCAATTTCTTCCAGTCCTTGGATGAAAATGAATCCATTTGCTCTCTCATCCACGACCCAAGAAATGAGTTTTGATTACCATCTAATGCAAAGATAAATGCCCTCTTAATCATAAGCCAAAAAGAAAGAATTTATAATAGCCCCCAAAAAGCAATGGCTTTGAAGCAACAGCCAAATTCGTTTTTCTCCAATTCAGCTACAACTTCCAGCCCACCAAGAACCCTTAGCCGCTGAAAGGAAGATGGGAGAAAAGGGAGGAGGTGATCGCCCCTTGGGAAAGCTGTAAAAAAAATGCCTAAAAGATTCAGCCGTTAGCAAGAGAGCTCAAAGAAATTCAGGAATAGAAAGAACTTCATTCTTACTCATTGTGAGGAAAGGAAGAAGAGAGAAGCAAGCAAGAAGTAGGGTCAGATAGGAAGAGAGAAAACACAGATGTGGCCCCGAATCACAGAGTAAATCTGCCTTACTTATAGAATTGAGAGCCTTGCAAATTAAGTTTTATTTCCAAGAGACTTCCTCCAAGTTTTCATAGAATGCTCGCCCTGCTCCTAGGTACCTTGCCAGAACATGTCCCCTCCGCTTCAGAGCAAACACATATCTCACGGGTCAGCCCCTGTTCAACAAGGGCATTAAATTACCTTATGAAGAGAAATGCCAGTTCTCTGGGCCAAGGAGTAAAGAAATCAGCAATGAGTCTGTGCTATTTACCATTAACACAGCAGAGTGATGGAAACACCAATTAGTCCGTTTTTAGACTCTATTCTTCATTCTCTAGACCACCTTACTTCCAGAAAACCATTGAGCTGTATCATTCAGACAGTCAGTCAATATGCTAAAACAGATCATTGGCTGTACTCTATAAGGGAATATTTAAATATAATTTCAATTTCCCCAAGAGGATGTCCACAGGGGAGGGGGAGAATACTAATTTGAATTTTCTTTGGTTATACAACACTCTCCCAAATCTGCAGTTTTGCAAAGACATTCATTTTCCACAAAAGCATCAAGCTCCTAGAGGAAAGGGAAGGGGGTGGGGGATGGCTCGGGAAGGGGGTGAGGTGATGTCCAAGCTAACCCATGCCAGCTGAACCTTCCTGGATCCAGAGAGCTTTGTTTTGAAGATTTCCCCCTTGTATTAAAATCAAAGTGGCAAAGCCGGTCTTGAAGACTAACTAGGGAATAACCTTCTCTACCCAGAAGGTCAGGGCTGCCAAAGTGAGAGATATTTAACTTGAGGGGCTAAAGAACCCGCATTGTCCCAGAGAGAACTTACAGAGCCATTCACATCTTTAACCGACAACTACAGATGTTTCTCAAGGTCTGAGGCTCAAACAGTCTGAGACTGTGTCCTTTTCGGCTATTTGGGCCAAAGCAGCTGTTTGCATCCCTGAAACCATCTCTATCCCAGACTCAAAGACAAGAGCGATTCATTTTATAATGTGTACCAAAATTATTTATTTTGGACGCAGTGCATGCATCATTACTTAAAATGACACTCTACTTTCTCAGTAAAGAAATTTGGCAGGAAGGTGAGGGTGACATCCAAGTTATAAAAACCTTAAGATTTATAGCAGATGCCAAAGTCAGGCTACACCCTTATAAACAACGAAGACAAAAGCCTTTCTCCCACAATGGGCCAGAACATGGGAGCGTGGGCCAGGACGATAGGATAAAGAGGATTAGTTTTGTTCGGTGGCACCTACTAAAGGCAGGGTACGGACAGTAAAAATTCCAAGGGGGAAAACATGTTTGCAGCCTTTCTCCATCCCCCACTTAAGCATGCACACTCTTTACAAGGGAAGTAGACCCATCAGAAGGACACATGAGCATCCATGGGTTGCTGGTTCGTATCTTTGAGACGCTTCAAGCATGACTCCCCCTCACGTTTCCCCGTGCATACGCTCTGCTCCCCACGTCACATTTTGTGGATCAGAATCAGAACACTGAATATCAAAGGGTTTGTGGAAAATTCTACCCGTACAGCAATCAAGTGTCTGCAGCTGCAAGCAATGGACACCAACTCTGGCTCGCTCGAGCAGAAAGAAAGAAAGAAATGACTGCAGGGACGCTGGCCTGGAAGGAGGGCAGAAGGACCACACTGAGACAGGACGACGGGGCCAAGGCAGCTCCCGGCTCTACACAACAGGATGGCACAGTTCCTTCAGGTCGCGGTGGTTGGACTGATCAGTCTTCCAACTTGCAGCAACTCGCAGCGTTTCTGTCATCCTGCTCAGGATCCTAACTCCTGAGAAAAGTGTCTGATTAATCTAGACATTGGGGGCACACACCGACCCCAAAGCTAAACAAGAACACAGTGATTGAGAGCCCCACCCCACTGGAGTGGGGGAAGAACAGTAGTTCCCAAAAACAAAATCAGGGCGCTCTTACCAAAAGATGAAAAATGAAGCTGGGAAGGAAAAAAAATAGATGTCCACTTCTACTTCTGCATAAACACTCTTAGCATTCCTACTGACTTATTTATTTTTTCAACTTCTAGGGACAACTTTGGCAAAAGCTACAACCAATGTTATTGCACAACAAACTCTGTTACAATGTCCCAAGTAAAGAACCACATGATAATTTCCCGGGTCTTCAAATTAGGAAAATGTCTGTGGCTCCAGATGAGCTGACTTACATGCCTCTATTAGATAATGAGGACTAAGTAAGTAACTCATCGTGTTACTGTTCTTACTCAGGCTGTTGAGAGCTCAGAGTTAAAAGCTTCTGGCTCAGTTGTAGTAGCTATCCTTAGTCTATAGGTTTGAGCACAACTAAATCCCTCCCTTCTTGATAGGACTGGAACTTGAAGGTTTTATTCCAGTCTTATTTTAATGTTTCAATATTTCTATATTTAATTAAAAAGAATTCCAAAAGCACTTGGGGTTTTTTCTTCTTAACTAACCAAAAGCCAACCTCTTCAGAAATACAGAGGCATCTAAGATATGACTGCATTTTCTGATTGACCAACTTTCATATCGGCCAAGACCTTTCCACTCAACACTGTCTCTCCTTTTTTTTGCTACTGCAGAGTTAACCTTGTGCAGCAGAAACTATTTCAGATGAATTTCTTGTTTTAAACAGTGCTTGGAGGGGGGGGGGGGGCGGCAGATTAGACGAGATTAGATAGAAGAATGAATAAATGCATAATACATTGACCTAACTCTGAGTCTGATGTAGGGTGCAATAATTTTTAGAAGAGTTACCAATAAAGTTCATAAGCTTTTATTGAAACGAGGTCAAAAGGAGCAGCAACAGGCAACTTTTTCAAGCCTAGAGCTGAGACAGCCTGAGCTGAAGGGATCTGGGATCAGGGGACCCCGGAAGAGCACAGCTTTGTGCTTTCAGGAACCAAGCGGGCTGGTTGAGGGTGGGAGGGCTCACCTATTGTTTGATAGCTCAAGTCACTTTCTGGTTATCTCCATGTACATTTAATACCAAAGTAATCATAATCCTATAATGCAGCAGCACATGGGCAAAGGGGACTCGAACATGACATGCCTGGGAAGGCATGTGACACCGCCACAGATCTGCTCCCAGAATGATTAGGAAACATCAGCAAAGTGCTTTGGAGTGGTTTTTCTTTGGTGGGGGGGGGAGGTGTAGAAATGGGGATTCTTAAATATAAAGACTACTCTCCGCCCTCTAAACTTCCCCCTAATGGTTGGCAGTAACAGTGCCCCAAATGAACCAATACCCTAACAATGAGAGTGGCATATGAAGAAAACAGAGATAGGCATGTAGTGAAAAGTTGGCGAAGCCTGGCACCTGTGCCTGGAAGCCCTCCCAGATGCTCAACATCAAGAGAGAAGAGACATTGGCAACTCCCCGCTCCAGTCATGTTAATTCCAACACACGGCTCACCGAAAAGAGAGGAAAGAAACTGGGCTCCGGGCAGCGGAAGGTGGGTGCCAGAGTTGTGCCGGTGAGGAATTACTGGTGCTGAACAAATTCACTTGCTCTCACAATTATCACCTTGGCCTTTAAGAGTCAGGAGATCAAGGCTCCGTCTGATCCCAAGTCCAGCACTACACGTACTTGGGATTCTGTTTTCCCAGAGGGACCCGACCTAGATTGGGTCCCAGACGCAAGCACCCAGCAAGTATGTGAATTAGCCAGATATGCTCTGTAAGGCCCAGGACAAGCCGGACGCCATGTCCCACCCTAAGCTGGTCACCATGTGAGAATCCAGGCCCACGGTGCTGAGACCCTCCCATCTGCAGAGAGAACCAGCAAGTCCAGATGTTCTTGTGAATTTCTCTAATTTTTCCATCCTGGAGACTGGTTTGTAAAGTTTTAAACATCGTGAAGGGGGCCAAAGGAACAGTTTTCTAAAGTAAGAGTCACACAAACCTCAGGCCCCTGGGTTGTCAGCCTGAAGGAATGCACACTCTGTGCTGAAGCCCCCGGATTGGGGGGGAAGTCCTTCCCAGGGGGCTGGGCTCATCCTTTCGCTCACCTGGAAATTCACGGGGCATCGGCAACGTAAAGGCTGCGAGAAGTCCTGCAGTAGACCAGGCTCGCTTCGTTTCCCGGGGGCTTCCCAAACTTATTTACAGACTGAACCCTTGTGGCAGCCTCACGTAAGCAGCTCTCTGAACTGGTGCTCCGTGGGATGCACTGTGGGAAACAGCACACCTCTCCTCCCCGCCTGGCTCGACAATGCGGTGCTGTATTCCACCTGACGCACCCTTGGATCTGGAGCAGAGGGAGAAGCTGGCGTGTACTCCTTCCCAACCACGTGCCAGGTACCTCACTAAGCACTTTGCTTTTCTTCTTTCAGCTGACAGGAGCTAAGTAAGTGTCGTGATCCCCATTTCAAAGTTGAGAAAATACAAATCGGAGACCTGAGGGAACCCCTAAGTACGTGAACTGGCCACGTGCAGCCACAGGTGCCTGACTGCAAAGTCCACGGTCCTCCCACTGCTCAGCAGCCTGCAGGGGCCACAGGCAGGCTGACGTGCAGCCTGGAGGAGTGATCTCACCGCCTCCGCCTCCGTCTCTCCACACCGCCCGCCCCTGGGGCTCTGCACGGCTCTGTTTCCCTCCTCAAAGTTTCCAGGCTCTTCGTCTAAAAAATACTGTCTTTCCGAGAGAGCAGACAGTCCACCAAGGCGGCCAGAACGCTGAGCAGGTGGGGACACTGATGCCTTCGCTGGAAGAAGCAATGGACCCAAAGCCAACAGCTACATGGGACATGTGACAGCTAACTCTCGTGGGCCTGTGCACATGCCAGGGCCGCTGAGGGCCTGTGTGGCTCCTGCCTCCCTCTGTCCTTTCCTCAGTTTTTGTCTGCACATTCTTCACCCCCCGCGACTCCCCAACATCCCCTCTTCCTACCTTTCTATCCTGTCTGCTGTCCCTCACCTCAACCTACTGCATTTCTATCTTGTACCCGCACAGCGAATTCAGTCAGGAAAAGAAGTTGAGCACCATGCCCACCATGCACAGGAGTGAGCGCATAGCCTGGTTACTGGCAGATGCTCAGGTTGCACCTGCTGTTCCCGTTCGTTCATAACGATGCCCCCCATCACCTCGTTAGGACCTCAGACTGGACAATGTGCAGATGATCTTCTCATATATTTATGAAACCAAGGCTTATACTTCTTGGCCTTCACTTTGTTTTTGTTTTTTTAATTAATTGATTACACTGCGGAACAAAATTTGTTTTGCATCCACAAAAATACTTGTTCTTACCTAATTCGAGTGTGCTGATCTCAAACCTGACATTAGTTTTTCTCTGTAAACGACAGTTTTTTTTGCAATTCAAGATTTTAGGTTTTTATCTTATCGTGAAATTTTCAACATTTAGTTTAACATAATGAAGTAGAATGTCTTCTTGGGCATCATCTTTGTGAAAATATAATAATTTATATAATGCAGTAAATACACTAAAAGATATGACTGCATCAGATTTGTCTACAATTTCAAAATAGAACATATTAAAACACTTATTTTAATCATAAAATTTGTGCAAAACTTATTTAAATTCTATTCAGGCAAAAATTTGCGTTTGTAGCTCCTGTGTTTGTGTACTTATTGAGGATAATCTCGTTTGCTGCTCCAGCAGAAGTCTGCTCATGACTAACAGCTACAAGATTTTCGGGAAACTTATCAAGGTGACTGTTCAGGAAGTGAATCTTAATGCTCATGTTACATTCAATGTCACAGAAAGCCAACAGCATCCTTTGAACCTGATGTTCATAGTTTTCTGCTTTTTGTTGCCAAGGAAGTTCTTTGTAACTGCCACAAAAGATTGCCAAGCTGCTTTCTCCTCCTTATTCATCTTCCTGGCAAATTCTTCATCACATATGAGGGTTCGAATTTGAGGTCCATCGAACACACCTGCTTTTATCTTCTTGAAAGACAAGGCAGGAAAAGCAGAAATAATATGTTGAAAGCATTCACTTTCTCTATTCAAAGCATGAAAAACTGCTTCATTAAGCCAAGTTTGATGTGAAGTAGGGAAAATGATCCTGTCTTGATTAACTACAGGTTCATTCACAATATTTTGCATCCCTACTTACAGAGCTTCACGTTTCAGCCACTCCTTCTGTGTCCACTGTTTCTCCCAAGCTTGGCTGTCCCACAAACACAGAAAGCAAGGATACTTCATGAAGCCTCTCTGTTGTCCTAGCAGGAAACTTACCATTCTAAGATCCACACAAATGATCCAGTTATGCTCCTCATACTTCAGATAGTCGAGGACAATTTTTATGTCATTATAATCTTCTTGCAGATGAGTTGAATAACCAATAGGAACCGCTAAATAAACAGTACCGTTGTGTAGAAGAACACATTTCAGACTCCGTTTAGAGCTATCAAGAAATAGCCGCCATTCTATTGGACTGTAAGTGGTAACACCTAGCTGGCTGAGAAGACTACTGATATCATGACAGTAAACAAAGTGTTTGTCTTTGGAAAAAAAGTCCACAAAAATTTGTTCACGCTTCCTGAAATGGAATACTTTAGCTGACCAGTGAAGTACATTCTTTTCTTGAACGCTGGAGGTTAATAAGTCAGCTGCTTTCTTTATTAGGCCCAAATCTCTTACTAAGTCATTTAATTTGGGTTGGCTAAACTGCTGAGGGGTTAATGACTGCTTGGCATCAGAAGATGACCCTTCAGATTCTACAATTATTTCCTCATGCATCTCATCAAAATATACTTGATCACCATGTTTGTTCACTTTCTTCATCCTTAGAAGAAATAAAACCATTGAAAACTGGAACCGGGAGTGTCTCAGAGTGTGGGATAGGTCGTATTGCTGAAGGAATATTAGGATATGCGATCATATGCCTTTTTTCTTGCCGATGCCCTTTGTATGGATCAGACAGAAATAACAGTCACTGCTGTGGTCCTTAGGTTCACACCAGATCATGGGAATACCAAAAGGCATTCCTTTGCATTTTCCTTTTGTCCAGTCATGAAGCATTTCCTCACAATTATGACACACAATATGAGGAGCCTAATTCTTGTCCTGATCGCCAAGGGGAACTTGAAAATAGGCAATAGATGCACGTGTCGCAAATGATGAAATATTGTACCTTTGATGTTGAAGTGTGTAACAGCCACATATATAACAGAAGGTGTCAGGACTATTCTTACATTTACGCCTACTCGAAGAAGCCATGATTCAATCTTCAAACAAAATCAGAGGGTGTTTTTATCAGATAATAATTTCTTACATTTAAAAACAACTACAATGATGTCAAAGTGATGTTTGTAAAATATTAATTGCCTTGAGGTTATGTTCAATCCAAGAGTCGTTGTCCTTTAACTCCAATTTAAAAACCAATGCATGCCATTAACTGTAACAAAAAGAAATTAAAATTGCATAAAAACTAGAGCATGCACCAAAAAAAAAGAAAAAAATTCAGATTTGGAATCAGCAATGCAGAAATATATAGAAACAGTTATAAAACCTCATGCAACAGAAAATGAAAAAAATATTGTTCCCCATTGTTATAGAGATAGAGGAAGAGAGAGAAAGACAGAAACATCAATCTGTTCTTGTATGTGCCCTGACCGGGGATCGAACCAGCAACCTCTGCAGATCAGGACGATGCTCTAACCAACTAAGCTATCGGGCCAGGGCTCTTGTCCTTTTCTTTAAAAGAGGTTGAGTCAAATGCCTCTTATTTTCCTCTTTGAGGGGAAAACTATTTTTAAACTAAAGCTATTTTTGTGAATCCTTTTCAATATACTCCTTACCATGGCTCAAAGGCCATTGGTAAAGTTGTCGCATCCTATCTACATTTTTAGTAGCCATAATCTTGAGAAAAGGAACTATTTCATGAGAAATCCTGACCCTCTATTGCAAGGCATATGATAGCCACAAACTAGAATGAAGACCTATTTGTGGTTGTGCATGGTGAATTCCACTGAATGGCCCAGCCTGACATGGGTCACAGTCCCAGAAATTCACCCTTTCAACAGCAAAATTCTGAGTCTACTGGCCACTTGGGCCTGAGCTCGGTGCTGAGGTACAGGGCTAATGAAAAGGCTTCAGAGGACTGAGCCAGCTGGGGACGTCAGCCGGAAAGCCAACACACCAGAAAGAGCTGACAAATGGACTCCTGGGAGCGCCAATGAGAAAAGGGCCATCCTGAGAGAGAAAGGACTCACGAGGTGCCAACTTGAACTTCTTCCCCTTTGGGCTGGATGTCTCCTCTTGCTCAACTACTCGTTTCACTGAGACTCTGGGCAACACTGAAATAGATGAAAAACGTCCTTTCAAGGGCTAAATGAAACGTCTGTAAAAGAGGGAATGGAACTCGAAGGAAAATACAGAGTTCATTATTTACATTCTGGGTTCGAATTTCCATTTTCAGTTTCATATAAATTTCCATTCATATGTCACAGAATCCACAGACGTAAGGGCGGGGACTGTGTAGTGTTTAGTCTCCCCAACACCCAGCACGGAGCCTGGGGAACAAGGTCTGTCCCACACATACTGTAACGGCGCTGTGTACGCATCATGGACATATAATAAATTGTACAGCTTGAGAGTTTTCACATATGCATAAGCACGTGAAACCATCACCATAATCAAGATGTTGAATGTATTCATCACCCCGAAATGTTTCTTCAAGCTCTTTCAAACCCCTTCCTCCCATCCCTGCCTCAGGCAACTAATGTGCTCTCCATCATGTTACATCCCACCAGCGGTGCACTCGAGCCCTGCTGCCTCCACATCCTCATCAACACCCGGGGCAGTCACAACGGTTTTATTTTTAGCTCTTCTATACTTGTGTAGTGCTCTATCACTGTGGTTTTCATTTGCATTTTCCTACTGTGTAATGACGTTGAATAGCTTTTCATGTGCTAACTTTCTGTCCCTATAATGTCTCTGTTCAAATCATTCATTTTTTTAAAGCAATCAACTTATCTTACTATTGAGTTTTGAGAGAGTTCTTCATAGAGCCTGAATACACGTCCTTCATGGTAGGTATATAATTTGCAAGTATGTTCTCCCAGTCTGTGTCTTATCTTTTCATTCTCTTATATCTTTTAAAGAGCAGAACTTTTTTAAGTTTGACAAAGTCCCATTTATCTAAGGTTTCTTTTATTGGATGTGTTTTTGTTATTGTTCCAAGAAATCTCTGCCAAAACTAGAGAAACTCTGGGGTGTGACAGATCTGCTCATTATTTTGATTGTTGACACAGATGTATATGAAGTCACAGGGATGCTCTGCTGTTTTTGTCTAGAAGTTTTATGGTTTTAGGTGTTACAGGGATGTCTGTGACGCAGTTTGAGTGTATTTTTGTGTATGGGATAAGTGAGCCGTGGGTTGAAGTTTGGAGTTTGGTGGTGGTGGTATTGTTTTTGTTTTTGGCATAGGGATAGGCAATTGTTCCAGCATCGTTTTGCTGAAGAAGAAGAAAAAAAAAAGACTCTCCTTTCTCCAGTGAACTATCTGCTTTGCACCTTTGTCAAAATCACATACACTTGTGATCAAAATGCAGAACTCTCAGAAAAGGACCTTCTTGACAGCCGCTAAAATGCAAAAGCATGGATTCAGCAACTCTACTTTTAGCAGTTCCGTCTTAAAGAAACCCAAGTACAAGGGGAAGGCTCAGATCCGTAGAACAGTGTCATTTACAGAGAAACAAAACAGAACACGGAC
Source organism: Rhynchonycteris naso (assembly GCA_037038555.1). Classification (NCBI taxonomy): domain Eukaryota; kingdom Metazoa; phylum Chordata; class Mammalia; order Chiroptera; family Emballonuridae; genus Rhynchonycteris; species Rhynchonycteris naso. The sequence goes on along the minus strand of CM072997.1, from coordinate 8,744,677 downwards.
GCGACCGAAACAATTCCCGAGTCAGGGAGGACTGCATGAATCACACGTCCAGCCCACCGCAGAATTCTACACAGGTCTAAAAGGAACGGTAGGAGCTGCATGTACAGACCAGAAGTGATACCCTTGAAACATTTTCATGGAGAAAGTAAACACACACACACACAAAATTGCAGGGGGACATGTATTCTATTATTATATCCTTGAAAGCCTAAATAGGCATTTACATATTCATATACATTTGCAAAAAAAATCTGGGGAAACTTTTAGAAAAATAGCTACCAGACAGATGCCGTGAGTTTCCTTCATGGGAAGAAATGAGAATGAAGGAAGATTATTCACTTCTTTTTATTAAATTCTAAACTGTCTGACTTGTTACCTGGTTACCCTAAGCAGATATTATTCTGTATTTTCTTTAAACCAAGTGTAAAATAGTAGCTAGGGCCCCATGACATGTAACAGATGTCCCAGTCCCTCCATTTCACAGAGGTGCTACTACTTGGAAAAACAGTTCTCATTGCTTTTATTATTTTTTTCAGAGGGTTGGTCCAAGTAGGAAGAAATATATTGGCAAATGGAGGCTACTCAAAAAAAAAAAAAAAGTATTCCACACCAAGTGGTATGAGTTGAATTGTGTCCCTCAAAAATTCATATATTCATATTCTTAACTCCCAGAATGTGACCTTATTTGGAAATAGGGTCATTGCAGAGATAATTAGCTAAATTAAAAGAAGATCTCACTGGCGGGGAACGGGTTCCCATCCAACACGACTGGTGTCTTTCTTATAAAAAGGGGAGAAAGTTGGACACACAGGGAGAACACCACGCAAAGCCTGGAGGGAGGCTGCCACAAGCCAAGGAATGCAAAAGGTGACCTGCAAACACCCAGGAGCTGGGTGGGAGGCCTGCCAATAATTTTCCCTCGCAGCACTTTGGAGGATAACGCCTTGATTTCAGACATCCAGCCTCCAGAACTATGAGACAAGAAATGTCTGTCGCTTAAGCCTCCCAGTCTGTGGCACTTTGTCATAGCCCCCCTAGGAAACTAACAGGCTAGATAGGCTACCAAGAATTTAAGGCAAAAAAGCCAAAGAGCCACGCATCAACACCATGGTCCCACAGCCCCCACTTGGTCCCCAGGGAACTTCCGCAGAAGACTGAGAGAGTGAACAGCAGTTTCCACAACCCCACCGTACAGGTGGCCTGGGCACTGGGATGTCGCACACACCTGAGGAAAAGCCGTCCGTCCCACTGCAAACGTATCAAAGCACGCCATGGGCAGAAGGGGCTTCAGAAGCTGTGTGTTTATCCTCGGGCCCATAATCACAGACACTGTCAGGAAAGATGGGTCACGTGAAGACTGGGATGGATCTCTTCTTGGGGAAGGATGACTATGGAGGAGCCCCTCTCTCCCAGCACTGCTCCACGCCTCTCCCTTCATGCACACGTGCGTACAAACACACACACACACACAGAGAGTCATTCACTAACTCACTGCCTCCTGGGGGCGGGGGGGGGGGGATGGATGGAAAGTGAAACAGCATTTTAAACCATGAGCGACCTCAGCGAGCCATTCTGCAATGACCCAGGCTCCCCACCCTCGCCGGGACTGGAAACATCTGCCATCAGCAGCTGCAGTAGAAAGAGTTTTCCCAGGAAGGCCAGGGCTGCGACTCCCATTGACATCTACGTTTTGTCTTACAAGCGAGTCCCAGCACAGGCATGGGTTTCTTCATTAAAATAATTTATACCGTTACCAAGTGAGGATGAAAACAAAACAAAATATTCAACCAGATACAAATAGTCAACAGGACACACTCAGAGACTGTCCTGCAGGCCGATTTGAAAAGGACTGGAAGGTCAACCGGCATGTTTGTCTAGTCGGGAAGAGTCAAGCCCAGAGCCCCGCTGCCCGGAGGCCCTGCACATGCTGGACTGTTGGGAGGATCTAACCCTAACCCTCTGTGCTCTCCGCCTGTCTGGACATGTGTCTCTGGGACCCACCGTACAGTGACGCTCTGCACATACCAGCCATCATTGGAATAAGCGAAGTGCGCTCTCCCTTGAAGTAGCTATCTACTGCGTTTTCCGGAGGCCCTCCACTGGCTGGCTGCCTTTGCCGAGGATGTTGACCAGAAGAAGATGTGGGAGAAAGAAAGAGCATCTTAATTGCTCTCTAATGTCTGCTTTCCTTTCTTTTTTTTTTTTTCAAACTCACTCTAAGTAAATTCACACTCAGCATTAAAAAGTGCACCTTACACAAGCACATTCATTCTGTCCCGGCGTGTAAACATTGGGCATACCTGGCTCCCTAGAAATACAGAGAACGCAGTGAAAAGGCCACATGGTCTCAGTAGTGAACTAGCATCCTAGGGCTGCTCTACCAAAAGACCACCGATTGGGGGGCGTTAAAGAACAGAAGTGTCTTCTCTCACAGCTCTGAAGGCTGGACGTCCAAAATCAAGGTGTTGGTAGGACTATGCTCCCTCCAATGGCTCTGGGGAACAATCCACCCTTGAGACTGCTCACTTCTGCTGGTTGCCAGCCATCCTTGGAATTCCTTGGCTTGGGGAGCATAACTTCAGACTCTGACTCCATCTTCAAATGGCCTTCTGTCCTGTGTCTCCTCTTAAAATCTCTCCTAATAAGGACACCAGTCACTGAACTCAGGCCTTACCTAATCCCGTATGACCTCATCTTAACTCTATTACACCGGCATGGACCCTGTTTCCAAATAAAACTACATTCACACGTAGTGTGGTGAGACTGTATCACATCTTTTGGGGGAACTCAAGTGAACCCACAACAAGGAGTTAAGACATGGAGACCCTGGTCCCTCGGTAGCCATGTGAGTTATGAATGCCAAAGGTACAAGTAATTCCAGACCCATCTAACACATGGGCTTCAACAAGCAGAAGGAGATGGTATTTTGCTCACTACTGAAATCTCTCTTATCAAAGGAAGACCTTGGCTGCTGCAAATGAGGCAGGAAGGAGGAGGCCACGGCCTTCAGGCATGAGAAAGAAACCTCAGGAAGGTGAGGGACCTGAGTGGCATCTGCTTTACCTGAGAGAGCTCGCTGAGACTTTGCCAGCTCTGAACTATGCCAACGGCACAAAGCAGGCTGTGCCTAATCACTGACGCTGTCCTTTGCCAGCACGTGCCCTGAAGGTACAGACCTGGTGAACTTGCTGATGCTTTATCACTGGTTAGCAGCTAAACTGGGGTGAAAACTTTTTTTTTTAAGTTAAGATGAAATGATAGTAACTAATTCCGCAAGACTCTAAGGAGGTCTGTGGACAAACATCTCAACTATTTCTTCTTACACCACTTAAACAAAGCCTCCGTTTAGATTTATGCCCAAGGGGGCTGAGCACAGCACACTGTAGTCATTGAGGGTTTCTGGGCTAGTTTTATTTGCTGACCACTAACGAGTCCCTGAACTGCTGCTATTCGGAGTCAAATAGTACTATGGAAGAGAGCCTAATCTCCGGTAGCCTTGAGGCTGCCCAGGGCCAACTCTTCCAAGATCTAATTTATGGACTAATAATTCATGGTAGAATGAAGAAGTCAGTTGGAGGGAAGGGGGACAGGGGAGGAGAGAACTAATTTGACATCAAAGAAAATGCAAAAGTTGCCTAACACCCCAAGTTAACCCAGCACAGTCAACATTAGGCAATGGGTAACCAAGGGGCAGACAGGCTTTCCCAAGGCTAGCATTTTGCAAGTCACTCAGTAGAGAGATTTTGCTGACAAACTCACAGAAAGACCCAATGATGTAATAAGCTAGCATTTTAGTTCTGAGAGAAGCAAACTAATGATAACTCCAGGTTGCCTTTACACACGATAAGGCCCAATGCTTTGCACTCACTCAACTATGAGGAAGAAAGAAAAACAACAGAACCTAGAAAGGATGTAGTAAGAAGCCTGTGGCCCTGTTCGAGAAGTCATTGCTTGTCCCTAAGCAATTGCTCCTGACCTCTCCAACTGCCTCCCACCCTTCCCCCATTTTTGGTCTAAACAAGGCATACCGAAGACCGAATACGTGATCGGGCTTGATTACCAGCTTCCCGGGCCTCTAGTTTGAATAAATGCTATGCGCTTCCCTTGAAGAGACTCTGAAATGGTGCTTGGGGATTTCAGTTTAAGTATGGCCCAGGAGCTTCCTTCCTTCCTTCAGACGTGCGGGCCACCGAAAAGAAGGTCGCCGTTGGTTAACATAGGCAACCACACTGCCCCAACAAGAACTATGACAGTGGCCTCTCTGAGCCAGCAAGGCCACCGCTGCTCTTCCTCTGTTCATTAGTAACAACAGCATCAGCACAGGTCGAGCATCCTGCTTCGTCTCATCCCTCCGGATGACAGAGACGCGGTTAAGACGTCGGCTCCGGAGACAAACCGTTCACATTCCAGCTCAGTGCATTTCCAGCTCTCTGGCTCTCCCCCCCCCCCCAAATCATTTAAACCCTCTAGCCTTCGGCTTCTTTATCTAGCACATGGAAAGGGACATGATCTGGGTCGTTCAAATAAAACCGTTTAGGACAGTGCCACACGCACGGCACGTGCTCCGTAAACGTGGGCTGCTTGCTGGCATTGCCTCCCTTGTTCCCTGTCGATCTGGTCTGCCTAGAAATGTGTCCTCTCCGCCAAGGGTTTCCCTCTGCCTGGTGGCCCAGGTCTAACGGTCTCCGGCTGACATTCCGGAGGGTGCTTCTATCTCGCTGCTCAGGGAATAAGTGGACAGGGCAAGAGAACAGAGAAACTAATCGAAAACAATCCGCACTCCAAGCCAAGTCAACATCTAGCAGATATGACCAGGCAAAGGAAGGGCAGGACAGTTCTAGCGGAAGAACGACTCTTCCCCCTTAAAATCTCCAAATATTGTTTCGTTTAAAACATCAACCTTTTTATCAGCCAAAAGTTTAACAAGCAGCCCAAAGAAAGCTTCTTCAGGCTCTGGTTGTCTCGCTAGACTTCCTCTTTCCGCCCTCCTTTAGAAAGTGGTGACACAGGGAAAACATGGCCCAGGCTGAGATGGAACAATCTAGCTTGATGGGGGAAAAGCTCCACATTTTCTGGATCCACCATGGAGACTTTTAACCCCAGGGAAGACAGGCCAATGATTAGACTGCAACCTCTCCGGAATGCCTCAGGAGAAGATGGCTGTACATGGACCCCGCCGTTAGAATCCGTGAGATTATTTCCCCGTACTTTCTCGCTATCCCATTCCGCTCCATCCTGGTAACAGACACACCATGGGCAGGGATGCGTCGGCCTGCTCTGCTTCTAACTCGGTCCCCACGCATCCATCTTCTTCTGGCTCTCCTCGGCTTCTGACTTGAAGAGAAATGTATCTGATAGCCCGGTGAAGACATACGCCCGGGGAAACAGACAGACGTCCCTTATGTCTGAGCGAGTCCCCCCTCCAGCTCGGATGAGTCAGTACCTTCTCAAGGAGCTGCCCAGCCCAGTAATCAAGATAATCAGGACACCCATGCAATATTTAAATAATAAAGCCAAAGGTCACCTCATCTCTATTTAAAAAAAAAGAACAACTTAGCCTTTTTCTACTGAAAAGCCCCCTTTACTTCTCTGCGTGGAGCCTATTTCAAATCTCTCTTTAAAAATGTATAACTTTCCCTAGTCCCTTCAAGAACAAAAGCCAGTTGCTCCGATGGGAAGGAGAAAGAGAAGAACTTGGATTTATTCGTTTTTAAAAGTTGGGGTAGTAATTTAAGTCTTTACATCCCTCTTGATCCTGTTGCGTTTTGCACGGCAGAAGCTCCCAGCCAGGGCCCGAGTGGGTTGCAGCAGAAGTTTTTAACATTCAAGGGAGCAGATGAACTTGCCGCGGTCTGTGTGACTGAATGAGAAATTACCCAGCTCGGGCCTGCTCGGGGCAACGGGTCGCTTTGCCTGGACTGGATTTGGGTCAGACAACAGCAACAACTTCCAATCAGAAAACATCAGCGTCGTTTTATTTGGCAGGAAATAAAAGTGGGTATTGATCATGATAATCCAACAAGATGAAAGAGGCCATCAGCTCTACTCAAATCGGAGGGTGACTGCCTAGTCTCAGCAAAGCTCTGACCCTCTCCCTGGGCCCTGGGCACTTGAAATGGGCCTCCTGAAATAGGAACTACCAAAGCCAACTAAGAAAAAGACGACATTCGTTGTGCCCTGTACTTCCAGCTATCTGTGCAAATACACTGACTCCAGGTCCTAACAGGAAGCTCTGTCTTCTTCACTTCAGCTCATCTCAATGAGAATGTCTGCATTAAACAGTAGTGAAAAAATAGTAATGAGGTGACCTGAGAAGGTCACACAGATTTGTGCGAGAAAGGTGGTCAAGAGCAGGACTCATCACTTATCTCCCAGTGGGACACGATTTCCGTGGCCGTGTCCAAGGCCACAGAGGCTGGGCCAGCGCGCGCCCCCCATGCACTGAGAGGAACCAGAAACCAACGTTCCCCTAGGACCCTAGGATGGTTCCCCTAGAGGGCAGAAAGGGGAAGAAACAGCTCCCGGACAGCAGGGACCCGGACAAAGGTCACCACAGGGAATGCACATAAAACAGTATTGCAAGCAGCTCACTCACCACCTCACACTCAACATCTCCCTCCCCCAGAGCAAGAAGGAGAAACCCATGAAGCCTGTGTGCTGCAAAGAAGTGTCAAGCGGCTCTTTGGGGAAAAGCCACGAATGTGAAGTTTTGTGGGGGTTTTTCCTCCATTTGGAGCACTTTGAGCATCACGAGGTCTGAGGTGGTTTGTTAAAAAGAGCACCAGGCTGTTTACTGATTTAAATTTGGGGGGTATGAGGTTAAGCCCCATATTGATAGGCACCTTCCAACAGTGCCTTGATCTGAGTCAGGGATAAGTCATGTTTACCTGCGCTTTCGAAAGCCAAAAGCCAGGGCTCTCTCAACATGACGTCTCCAAATGAAAGAAATGCATTGCAAACACAAACTGTAATAAACCAGACTCTTGCCAAACATGCATGTGTACATTTCTCAGAAGAGCCAGGAGGACATTTCCAGCGAGGAACAGCTGCCACACCGAAGGCAAGTCAGAGCTCCCTCCTGCCAAGGGTCACGGGCTCTGCAGCACACAGGAGTCTCGAAAGCAAACAGGCCGGCAGAAATAACTTCAAGGGACAAAAATCCACAAACTCTGCCGAGGCACTGACCACTGGGCCATAAGACCCACCTTAAAGAACTGTGGCCTCAGCTCTCTAAGGACTCCCAAGAGCTACGTACCTCACTTGATGGGGAACACTCCACCCTCCACCCCTCTGCCGCCCACCTCCTTTAGAACAGAATCCATGCTGTAAACTGAAGGGGGAATTCAAATGTACAGTTGGTAACTGGTGTCCCTGCCGAAATACATTGACATCACCTTTGGCCAATCATTCAGAGCCCAGTGTTGATCTTCTCTTACTAAGACAAGGAGAAGGTTAGAGGCTGGTCACCCACCACCCCATCCCCAAGACAAAAGGTCCCTTTTTCTGTTTAGTCCATTTGAGACCCTGGAGGACTGACCTGATTGCTCCAGTTCAGTTCCCGTGAACCCACTCCCCATGTATCTCAGGCCCAGAGAGGCGTGGACAGGCGCTGTGGCTCATCTGCTTCTGCCAAATGCAGCGGTGTCTGTCAGCAGGTGAATCAGAATGAGAACTCACAGGTTAGCCTCTCCCAGCATCTGAGGGGTAGTCTGCAGCTTTGACTTTTCATCGAGAAACCTTCCCAGCCAGCTGAGCCTCTGGCCTGCACTGTCCTAACTCTTCAGACCCACTTGGCCACCAACAGTGCTATATTTTACCACTTAAACACTTCTTCAAACTTTACTGGGGACCAGAGTGGATCTGAGCCCTGCCAAAAGTTTAACTGGACTCAGTGGGTCTCATCCGGCAACCCTGCTGCTTTCCCTCTTGAGAATATCTGCGGGCAAAAGGCAGTCATCACCAAACTTCAAGTCAGGGCAATTGCAGAGTCCAGTCCCAAGGGGCCCCTCTGAAAACACAGTCCCTTCTCACTTTGACCTTCTTCGCAACGCCATAGCTTCAGATTCCGAATAAAAGGGATTCCCATAGACAGCTGTGAAAAACTTGTGATAGGATGACCCAGGACATAATTATTCCTGGCTGAACTTAACTTTTGATTTTCAAATATCTGGAGAAGCAGAATCAGGGAGAGCGCCAACGAATGGGGGTTGGGGGGAGAAATAAGTAGCATACCATGACCAAGCCAAACCAAGCTTGATATTTCCAAATTATATTGGCAAACGGATGCTTTCACAAATCATTTGCTCTGTCTTTCCTGGAGAGAAAAAGAAGGGAAAAAATCTGGATGCAAAAACCCTAACTAACCCCAGACCAGTAAAATTGTGTTAGTGGAATGCAATCTAAAATTACTGGTCAGAAAGTCCAACCTTTCCTATTCCAACACGCGCACAAGCACCCCCAGGCCGAAAGTTCTGACACCCAATGCAATACGTTAGTCAATTTATCACCCCTCGCCCCCGCCGATGCCCAGCGCTAGGTTAAGCCGACAGCATCCTGTTCCTATCCATCCGTCTTACACGATCGTTTGGGGCAAATCCCTGCAAGTGGGCAAAGGTACTAGCTCGGCTCCTGTGGCCCGGGCACCTCCTCTTCCAGGCTGGCCCCCGGCTGCCGGGGTGCCCCTTACCTGCAGGCGCTCGGTGGCCGGCTGCCACATCTTCCAGCCGCGGGGCTTGGCACAGGAGACGCTGTGGAGACTCAGTGGATGCGCCTGGGGGCGAGTGGCTGCGGTCCCGCTTTACATCTGGGGTCGGCGTCCGCGGGATGTGCGTCCTGGAGCTGGCCACCGCCGCGGGGTGGGCGAGGGGGGCTGCGAGCACGAGGAGGCGGCGCCGCGCTCAGCTGCCGGCAACTTGTGGGCACGGCCGCGCGCCGGCTGTCCTGGCGCAGCTGCGAGAAGACTGCGCAGCTCCGCCCGGGCCCGCGAGCGCACGGCGGCGGCGGCGGCGGCGGCGGCGACCGCTCCCTCCTCCTCCCCCACCTCCGCTGCCTCCGGACCTGCGCGCTCTGAGCATGCCCGGGCCGGCGCCCGCCCGACAGCCCGCACCCCGGGAACGCGGGGGTCGGGGCGCTGCACGGCGGCCCCCAGATCCCGGTGAGAGCAGAGTGGGCAGGCCAGAGCCCGAGGCCCTGCTCTCCGCGGGCACCCCGGGTGGCACAGGGTCTGGCAGAGGGGACAGACTGGCTGGGGAGGGAAGGGCCTGGAGAGCAGGGCTTTCTGAGGAAAGGAACCGTAGCCCCCTGGGGTCCCAGGCTTCTGGGCAGCAGGGTTCTCTGGACCGCCTGGGTCCTGCCTAGCTCTGCTGCGCCGCAAACTTCCATTCAGGCTTCCCACTCACTTCGCTAAGCACCTAATATGCGCCAGACCCTACGCTGGGGTCTGAGGCTAGAGCTGCACGGAATAGAAGACAAGACGATGTTCCTCCTCTCCTGAACTTCCATTCTAGTTGGGACGATAGTCCACAGCGAGCAAACGTGTGAATCGGGGTTGGGTCCCGTGGTGATGAAAGTCCGGAAGAATATAGCCCAGGGCTGATGTGGGGAGAAAGGGTGGGGGAGCTGGCTAGATTGGACCATGGGAATGCTAGAGGAAGACCCGAAAGATGTAGTGAGGGATGGCATCTCCAAAAACTGGGGCATCTGTCGTTGGATGAGGGGGACAAGCTGCGGTCGTCCATTCTTCATCCCTGAGCTCCGCCAGGCACTGCAGGAGGCTCTGTGAACCATGGCCACCCTGATAAGCCATGGGCCACCCTGAGCTCCCAGGAGAACAGGCCTAGTTGCTCTCCCGCCCCCCCCCCCTATTAACCACCTTTGGGACAATGGCCTGGCTCTTCACATCCTCTTGACAACTGGGCAAGATAAGAACTCATATTCCCAGCTACAGATAGAACAGCTCAGGCTTCCGGAGCGGAGGTCACTGTCCAGATCACACTGTGAGGGGCTCAGTATGCCCAGTCAGGTGACATCAAGGCCAGAGCCCTTGCCAGGCAGCTCTAACTGCTCTGACCGTGGAAACACCTGGAAAGAGAGCCGCCACCTGGGTCTGGAGCAGGAGAAGCTTGGCAGGATGGGGATGCCCATCACACATGTGGGAGGAGATGGTGAGACAGGCGGACTAGACAGAGGGAGAGGAGAATACAGGGCATGGGGGGCTGCCAGGCTCTCAAGAGGGGAGGTCCTGAGCCGCAGAGCTGGCAGGAGAAGGGTCCTGATGGCACACCGCACTGGGATGTGCACAACCTGTGCATTGTCCAAATTAACACTGGCGTTGGAAGGCTCTGTCCATTTTCGTGTGTTTATAGAGTGGTACCAGAGCGCTCCCAGTCCAGCGCTCAGCTCAGCAGACGCGGCCAACAGTGACCTGAGGACCAGACCCCTGTCTCCCATGGCTCGTGCAGCACCAGATCCACGCAGTACCCCAGAGGAGAGGCCCCAGAGGTGCTCCAGACCCAGGGTTCCGGACCCCCATGGTGATCCTTCTGGGCCACACAGTTGCTGGTTGGTACCACCCATCTAGGAAGGGGCAAGATCCTCAGAGTCTTTGAAGCCTCTGCCAAAGCCACACAGATGCTCCTGAGAGGCTGGTCTCTGTCCCTAGATGTCCAGAGCCCCCCACCCCCGTTCTTCACTCGTACCCTTCCCCTTTTCCAAATGCCCCAACTCCCCTCCTGCCTGCAGACCAGAGGACTTATTTTCTCCTCCCCTGTCCCTGCCACTCGCTCTGGAACCTTCCATAGATCCCTGGGAGGAGGCGTTGGTGTCAGCCCTATATGGACATACATCTCAGATGCTTGGTCATGTGGTCTCTGTTTTGAGACGATATTTTTACTTTTCCTATAACTCATCCTGCACACCTCCCACACCTGAAAAAAAATCCCGATGAAAATAATAGACCTTCCCAGCTTCTTCGTTCTCTTTTTTGTCAAATCCCAGAGCAGAAAGAGATGCCCTTTGTGATGAAAATCTAGAAAATCCAAATGTGCATGCTAAACCACACAGGAGGCTAAAACAGGAATATTTGGTTGCCAGGGGACATCTTCCGACTTAAGCTTTGAAACCTTCCTTAGTTGCAGATGCCTCCTGGAAAAGTGATTTTGTTTTAAATAGCAGTGGGATGAGCTAACAGCCTAACTTCATATCCCATTAGAGCGTTAAATCCTGCCTCCTCACCTCCGAGTGTAATTAATTGTTATGACTGAGTAATACAGCTTTTAGTTCAGAGTATGGTGCTATTTAAAGAGAAACGTCTTGGGCTCTGTAGAGATTGCTTTCAGTTATACCAGTCTCACTACAAACAGAGTTGGTAAAGGAGAAGTTGTGCATAAAAACTCAAGAGACACTCCTGTCCCGATTACCTTTCTGTCATGAATCAGAAAACCGGGGAAGGAGTGACAGTGGAGGTGGAGGCTGGAGGAAGGAAACGGAAAGGATGGGACAACCTCCCACCCACCAATTTTGCTCCCAACTCTTCCCATTCAGGAGGAAGCTGCCATAGAGGGTGAATGAAATAGAGCCCTCTACTGGCTAGAGGCGGGACATGCATTCTGTTCTCCAGGTTCCACTGTGGGACACAAATTCCCAGGGAGTCTGAACGTGCTGCTTCATGGCACAAACCGATTTGTTCTGAGCAAGAACCATTCTTGAAATAAGCAGGAGGTGTTTGGATACAATGAGTAGAAATGCCCGGCACATAAATACGTGCCTAATTTCATGTCCTTAATCCCCAATAATCATCTAAGCAGGTCTAATCTTAATAAATACCATTTCAAGGAAAGTGACAAAAACAGAAATAAAAAAAAGATTGACAAGACCAAGATGAATTATAAAAATGATGCTATGTCCAAGGAAAGAATTACAACCATACCTAGAAATTTTTGTAAACCTCATCCATGATTCTGGGCCCTTAGGTAAGCAACCTATATCTCTAAACCAGGAAAAAGGTGAAGTCAACTGTGGTCCAAAATATCAAAGAAATATTAAATAGTATGCAGCTATTAAGGAGGATAATTATAAAGCTGTGTTGCATCTGAAAATGCTTATTGTATTATTATAGATTTTTTTTTATTCATTTTAGAGAGGAGACACAGAGTGAGAGAGAGAGAGAAAGAGAGAAAGGGGGGAGGAGCTGGAAGCATCAACTCCCATATGTGCCTTGACCAGACCAGTGCAGGGTTTTGAACTGGCAACCTCAGTGTTCCTAGGTCGACGCTTTATCCACTGCACCACCACAGGTCAGGCTATTATTATAGATTTTTAAAAGTAGGGTAAGAATGTACATAATTCAAACATATATATATATATCACAAATATTAGGGGCTATTTCAAAATGAATATGCAGTGATTAAAAAAATAAGCATTTGATATTTTTTTATTAAACAAGAACACAAACAACAAGTCAAAGAAAGTTGTTTGGTTATGCAAATGAGATGCAAAGTCAACATTTATTTCATTGGTGAAAATGCACTATACAGAAGGCTGAAAATACTGGAGCATCTATCTGCACGTTCCCTGAGCCTCTAATTTTTGTGAGCAGTGTATATAAACATGTATCAATCTCAATAAATATTGGAAAGAAACTAGAACAATGGGGAGGCTCAGGTTGAGTCCCAGAGTTTGGATCAGTGGTCGGCAAACTCATTAGTCAACAGAGCCAAATATCAACAGTACAACGATAGAAACTGCTTTTGAGAGCCAAATTTTTAAAACGTAAACTATATAGGTAGGTACATTCCTTATCGAGATAGCGCCCGCACATGGTATTTTGTGGAAGAGCCACACTCAGGGGGCCAAAGAGCCACATGTGGCTCGTGAGCCGCAGTTTGCCGACCAGGGTTCTAGGTGATTACTTTTAGCAGGTCATTTGCCTGTGGGCCCTCAGATTTTTCATCTGTAAGAAGGGTGATAATATTACTCAACACCTAGAATTGTTGGAATCTACGACAGAGTGAACATATGCACCGTGCCTGGCACACAGTAGGTATGCGGAACACATTAGTTTCCACCCACCGGCTTTCCTGTCCCTTTTAATTACTGAAATGATCAAACTCTCACAAAGTGGCCCGCGTTTCTCATGGTTAAGTCATCTTCATTTGCAGTATTTGTGGGTTTCAGTTATCTGCTTTAGTTTCTCAAACAAGTGTGATAAGCCATATTTAAGCTCATTTACCTTTCTAATGTAATCAGATGGCCGGCAAAATGTATTATGGTTGGCTATTTAGCAGAGTAAGCATGGGAAAGTTCTTCCTATGGTAGCATTAGCTTTATTTCAAAGTCACCGAAACAGCTGTAGATGAGCAATACAGAAAAGTCTGAGAAGTCATTCAACCATGGAAGTCTTTCTGCAGTGGCAGAGCTGTTGGCTCTTGTCCCCACATAGTAATAGGTGTTTATTAGGGTGTGCAGATAACTCTTTTCCTTCCGTAAAGAACCTTCACTGTTCAGCTGCAGACTTGGTTAAAGGCACATGGTACAAGAGTGGCTAATACCCAGGATTGCATGTTGCAGTTCTCCTATTCAGAACTTCCTTCTGCCTTCACCAACCTTGGAAATGTGGTCAGTTAATTTTAAAGATGGCTGCAAACATCCTCCTCCTCCAGAAGTCATGCCCTTGCCTATTCCTGTCATCCTGAGATGAAATTCATCAGCACCCTTCGAATCTGCACTGGATGCTGGTTTGTAAACCGGCTCCCATACACAAAGGGCATAGAGAGACAGAAGAAAGAGGCAGACCACTCCAGATGGGGAGGTGGCAGGAGTCAACAACATAGGAACTTACAGAGAAGGCTTGTCTCGCGCAACTGCAAGACAGGTAGATCGCTGCACTCACCCGCCAGAACCTGAGATGTTTATATGTCGAGGCCTGAACGAGGTTTAGTCACGTATTTGGTCCAGATGGTCTCAACAGCACAGTGCTCTCTCAATGCTGCGTCCTTGAAAGTGCTCTATGGTGGGAATGGTGGGCAAAGTGTACATTCCAAAGATGGGGCAGGGGTGAGGAGAGCCCTGTTTCCCTGCCTGGGTCCAGGGCCAGGAACAACTGGTGTTCGTATCTTCTCCACGATCTCCTCTAATGGACCTGTGCCTTGCGTTGATCGACACAGTGTAACACGTGTGCCATTGTGGTAGCTCCATGCTTGGGCCGCAAAGACCTTGCATCTTCTACCATTCCCTTCCTGGAACCTGAGATCATCACAGGAGGCAGCTGTACTAGCCTCCTTGAGGTAAGGACCATAGAGAGGGAGGCCAAGCTGACAGCAGGTGAGTGAGCTCATCTTCAAAAACCCAGTGGCCTCGTGGGCACCCCGGGGAGACCCACAAAATAACCACTCAGCTGAGACCAGACTGAATTGCTAACCCACAGAATTGTGAGCAAATAAGCTGACTGGTTTTGTTTTAAAACATTGCTAAGTCTTTGTCTTTCCCACGAAATCTCACATCCTTCTCAATTTTTCCCAAGGACCTTTGTCAGAGTCAACTAACAGGAAGCCCAACAGTTAAACATCAAGACATATTTTCCTTTTTTTTTTTTTTTTTTGCCTCCCACTTCCCTCATGCCCACCTCTGTCCCAGTCTCAGATTGTGGTCCATGCTCCCAAGTCATGCCAGCCAAGTTTTCTAGTAAGTCCTCCTGTAAGGAAGACAGGACATGGGCTGTGTTTCAGGCACATCATGACCAAGGCGGGTGTTTCTCTAGCACAATCAGCAGTGAACGTGAAGGTGTTTTCCCTGCCGCAGCCCTCCGTACTCTGAGACACGGTCTCTGGCCCATCCTTTCCGAGGGATAAACACAGGCGCCATGCCAACCAGAGCCTGGGGAAGTGAGGCCGGAATAGAAGGCGGAGCTGAGGTCCTCTTTCCCCACGGTGAGTCCAGACAGAGGCGACAACACAGCACTGGTGTTCTCAGCAAATTGGCTTCTAAAGGTCTGAATAGCCCCTTCCACAGTCCTGACAAAATGAGCCCAAACACCTCCTCACCAGGGCGGGTGAGAAGCCACACCTATGGTCTCTTCCCACCCACTTCCTCACTCCTCCATCTGAGCTGATTTCACACAAAACCCTTCTCTGTGGGCACTGCCTCGCCCAAGGTGACGATTCCTCCCTGGAGTGGGCCCACTGCCAATACCTGGTCAACGTGAGGTGCAGATGCCTCAATGGGGGACAGTGGTCAGGACCAACCCAGCTCCTGGCCTCCTCCTGAACCAGCGGAAACTTGGCGGCAGCCGCCCCACAACTCACCTTTCTCCTCTTGCCCAAACCTACATCCCTTGCTTCCTTTCAAACCCTCCATTGGGGACTTGGGGGCCAGAGCAGCCACTGGATGGCAGTGCTGAAACCCTGTAGCAGGGCGGTGGTTAGAACTTTCACTGGCGATCAACTGAAATGGATACAAACGGAGGGAAAGGCACGGGTGGGCGCAGTGTCGCGGGCATTAGCCAGGTGCAGCGGCAACAGTCATTACAAGGATTGTGGAATCAGGGGGCCATTGCTGGGCGTTGTGGCTGCAATGGAGAAAGACAAGGAAGTTCCGCTGGTGCCTACAGCCAGGTGTGAGAGCCAGGGTGCCTCCCTCCTTCCCGGCATAGAGAGAGACACACTCTCCTGCATTTCAATGATGGAGAAGGCTGAGGATCAGGCCCCGGAATTAGTTCTGTGGTGAGTGGAGCTCCAGAGAAGATTGAATTCTTTAGTCCAGAAAGTGCTGCGCCAAGTTCAGGACCCCGAGGGAAAGGAGGGAGCCTCTGAGGACTGGGCTGGGAACGCTGATCGATGTCCTTGGAAAAGCTTGAGTTCCCAGATTCTGTGACCCACCTCTGAACCAATAGGAATGCTGCTCTCTTTATTAAGGAAAGATGCATTGAACCCTGCTTTGAAAAATAACCACTTTAATGTAATTGATTTCTATAGAACACTGCATGCAACCAAAGCAGATTCACATCCTTTCTCAAGTGCACGTGAATATTCATTCATGTAAATAAATCATATAGTGCTCCACAACACACATCTCTGTAACTTTAAAAGAATTGAGATCATGCATGACATATTCTCTGGCCACAACAGAATTAACTCACAATTACACAGACATGCCTAGAAAAATCTACAAATATTTGAAAGTTAAATAACACATTGTAAAATAACTCACGGATCAAAGGAGAAATCAAGAAAATGTTAAAGTATTTTAATTAAATCATAATAAACATCAGCCAATCAAAATTGTTGCATGTGTCTAAAACAGTGGTTCTTAACCTGGGTTCTATCGAACCCTAAGGGTTCGATGAGTCGGTCTCAGGGGTTCGGAGAAGCCTCTGCCGCGGAGGCCAGAATAAAGTAATACTGTAATCTGTTGTGAGTTCATGCACTTTGTTGGTTTTGTTCTTTGAGCAAGGTGATGTTCATGCACGGCTCATTTTGTGCACCAGTAAAAAAACATACCTATGTCTTGAATTTGGAAAAAGAAATCATATTTTATTTATCACTAAAGAAGGGTTCGGTGAATGCGTATATGAAACTGGTGGGTTCGGTACCTCAAAGAAGGTTAAGAACCACTGGTCTAAAACAATCTTCAGAGAGGAATTTATAGTTTTAAATGCTTATATTTTGAAAAGATGTCTAGAATCAAATATCTAAGCTTCCACCTTAAGGATGTAGGAAAAAGGAGGGGATAACTGGGACCCTCCAACTTTGCTGCTTGGGAAATAAAATGGCACAATCATTTCAGAAAACAGTTTGGCAGTTTCTCATAAAGTTTGACATATGTTTATTATATGACCCAGCAATTCCACTTCTAGATATATACTCAAAAGAACAAGTTATTGCTTTTCTCTATCTCTCTCTCTCTTTGCTCAAAAATAAATAAATAAATAAACAAACATGTACCTAAACACTTGTACACTCATTATAGGTCAAACTCAAACCCAACTATCAATCCTCAAGTGACTGGTTAAACACACTGTGGTACATCCTTATCACAGAACACTTTTCAACAACCAACAGCAAAAGAGAACTCCTAATACATGCAATGACATGAGTGGATCTTTAAAACACCCTACTGAACAAAAGAAGCCAGACACAAAAGACTACGTTATGTAATTCTGTTTACATTAAATTCTAGAAGGGGCAAAACTTATCTATATAAGTATAGTGACAGAAAGAACAGTAGTTTCTTGGTGTTGGAGAGGGGCCAGTAATTGAAATCAAGTGGATCTGGGGACACTTTCCAGCATGATGGAAATATTCTATTTCGGGGTTGTGGTGAAGAGTCAAAACTCATCAAACTATACCTAACACCCATGCATTTAAATCTATGTAAATTATACCTCAAGAGAGTGTATTTATTTTTTTATTTAAGCAATAGCTGTTGCCCAATTACTTATGATTCCAGATGCCAAGAGATCATCCCTCAAGGAAAGGACTTACCTGCTGCAGAGGTGAAGACCCACCTTATTGGGAGGGTGTCAGGCTGTTCTTACATGTGGGAATAGAGAGGGACACATCTGACACCCGGGCAATACACTGGGGTGTCTCTTCGAACTCCTATGCCCAGTTTTAACAGTAAATAAATAAATGCAGCAGCCATGGCCTGAAAAGGATGTGGTGATTAGGACTTGAAATCCTCTCTCCACTAGGATGGTTTGGTGATCTCACCAACTAAGCCATTAAGACCGACAGAATAGTCAGCCCGGGTTGAATGGAATTTGGAATAGGTGGTGGAATAGAGAGATGAGAGTAGCAGTTGGGCCTTGACTCCAGCTTGATTGATGAGGTTTTTCTTGGTCCCACTAACCTTTCTCTGTTAAGATCCTTCAGGGGAAGAGACGTGGAAACCCAGAGGCTCTGTTCCTGATGAGGTGAACTAGCCGTAAGAAGGACTTGCAGTTGAGCTATAAAGGGGCGGACGGTGGTGGATGCTGTGCTTATAGACGCCTCCATGCTGCTCCTTCAGCTATGATTGTTCATGATGACAGCTCACACCTGAATCCCACCCTGGGCTCTGCCTTTGACTAAAGGAACGTGATGGCTAGTAGATGTAGGAATACAAAGGCCTGTCTCCATGGGAGGCACCTCTGAAGAGTCCCCGGCCAGCCCCAGAGCTCCCTCCAGGTGAGCCAAAGTTCTGGTACCGTTGCTACGCACCTTCCTCCTTGGCCCAGTCCTGTTTCCACCCCTTCCAGGTGAGGCTCCCTGAAGAACTCCCCAATAGAGAACTCCCTGCACGTAAACCTCTGCCTGAGAGTCTGTCTACCAGAGAGCTGGATCTAAGATACAAGGTAGCCCTGAAGTAAAAGCCCTTTTATAAAAGGGGCAAAATGTGGAGTTGGTGAAATTGATTTCCTCTTGCTCGGACCACTATGCATTAGTCCTCGCTGCTGGGGTGGAATGAGCCGGGCTTCCCCGGACAGCACACGTCTCCTCCTCTCCCCTCCACACACACCGAACAGTGCTCAGGTTCCAACACAACATTTCACAGAGGAGCTGTCTGGAAGCTTGCAGAGATTTAAAGTTTTACAGTGGTGTGCCCCTAACATTATCCTGTTTTATATTTTCAAATCTATTGTTGTCCTTTTTTTTTTTTATGGCAGGAAACCATATGGTGACCGCTCAAAAGTGCATCATGACTTTACGGCCACACTGTATTTAATTACAGCATGTTCGTATCCAAGGGTTTTAGAGGAAGCAGTAAAGGGAACAGACAGCAAGGGATTAGTGTTCCTCCAGATCAGCAACTTTCCACCTGTTTCATCCCATGGCACTGATACACCGATTATTAAAATTCTGCAGCACATCAAAAAATATATTTTTTGCCGATCTGGCGTTAAAAAAAAAAGAGTCATAATTTTGATTCATTCATACTGGCCAGCTATTGTTGTGTTGGCTGTTGTCATTTTGTTGTTGGTGGTGGTGGTTTTTTGTGGGTTTTTTGACAATCAAAGGAGAAAAGTCAGTGCCCCTGACTAAACAGTCAGGTGTTGCATGTTTTAAAAATCCTTGCAGCACACCAGTTCAAAACTGTGGCTGTCGGTGTTGGGGGTGGGATGGTCATGATGTCACGGGAGCAGTTTCCAGTGCGTGTACCTATCTGTAACTGTGGTAGATTTGCATTATAAAAGAAAACTGTTCTGGTGCTCGCTCTTGAGATAAGCAGAGAAATAGTGAGAATGCTGTCCAATCACACAGAAAAAGGGTCGAAATCCAGCTGCTTCATGAACTAACTCAGGGGACCCTGATACACTGGGTGCACCATGGCAGCAAGATCCTTAGGGAGTGAGGCTGTTTTGGTGAATGCAGAGGGCTGGACAGTAACTGCCCCTCTCAACTCGGGACCAATGTGGACCCTCAGAAAAAATTTTAAAATGCTTTTAAGGCCCTGGCCAAGTAGCTCAGTTGCTTAGAGTCAGTCAGGGCACATTCGAGAATCAATCAATGAATGCATGAATAAGTGGAACAACAATTGATGTTACTCTCTCCCTCTCTCTCCCCTTTTCTGTCTCTTTAAAAATCAATAGATTGGCCCTAGCTGTTAGATCAGTGATACAGCGTCAGCCCGGCGTGTGTATGTCCCAGGTTCAATTCCCGGTTAGGACACACATAAGTGACCATCTGCTTTTCCCACCCCTCTCCTTCCCCTTCTCTCTCTTCCCCTCCCACAGCAGCCCGCAGCATGGCTTAGCTGGTTCCAATGCATTGCCCCAGGCACTGAGGATGGTTCAGTGGAGCCTCTGTCTCAGGTGCTAAAAATAGCTCCGTTGCGAGCATAGCCCCAAACGGGGGTTGCCAGGTAGATCCCGGTTGGGCACATGTGGGAGTCTGTCTCTCTATCTCTCCTCCTCTCACTTGGAAAAAAAAATTTTTAATCAATAGATAAATTTTTAAAAATTTAAAATGCCATTAAGATCATTAAGATTAACTGTGAGAATTTCTTCTTCTTTCTTATAAACCACAAGAGCAACAAAGCACTAACATCTAAAGAGTTATTAGAAAAAAAATACCTTTGTTTGTTTGTTTCCGATTATAAAAAGTAATACATCCAACTTTTCTTAAAAGTTGGAAAGTGCAGAGTATCACCAGGAAGAACATAACTATTTCACATCATCCAGTCAAGCAAAGAAATCCATTTTTAAAACATGTTGGTGTGTATTTTTTTAAGCATTTGGATAGTCAAACAGATAGAAAAATGGTTCACATCAATATTTACAAAGTTCAGCTTATACTATGCATGCAATTTTGAACCCTGCCCTTTTCCCCTAAAGCAACAGGCTGTGCATGTGTAAACAGTGTTCAGCCAAAGCGCCCAGTGGGGGATGTGCACACATCCAGTGAGTAGCTGGTCTGCTTACGGAACTCACCCTGCAGGTGCGAGTTTACTTCTGGTCACCCTGCACCCTGGACAAGCAGTACCAGAATTTTAACTTATGGTAATATTATCCCAATATTATTCTTCCTGTCTTCTCTAAAATGTTTCTGTGTTTATTTCTCATAGCTGAAACTAAAGCCACACTCAATGGACGAAAGACAAAAACGAAATTGAACACACCATAGCATCTCCATGGGTCTGAAATGTAGCCCTGTTCCAGCTGCTGAGGGCAGTGCAGGCAGGGTGGGCAGGGCTTGTTCCTGGGCCCCGTTGTTCAGCACAGACACATGATGAAATGAGAGAGTGCGCTTCCACCGCCCTCTTTCAATCTGACCACTTAGGTTTCTCTGCTTCCCCTAATTCGGGGTTTTCAACCCACTTTTCATTTGTTGTGAAATCAGTTTAATGAGTCACGATCAGCATTGTAAGACATTAAAGGGGCGAGAAAAGAGAAGCAAGTATCAGATATCAGAGTATGCCACATTAAAATAAAGGCAAGTAATGCATCATGAAACATTTGTGTGTGTGTGTGCGCGCACACGCGTGTGCATATGTGCACACATGAGCGCACACTTGCAGGCTGTGGGTATGTAAATAACACATCATGGTGAAAAGTATACTCTTACTGTATGTCAGAAAAATGTTCTCCAACACCTTTCCCTCATCCCCTGCATAACTGTTGAAAAGCATCACTTTCAGAAAAGGTGTCCTGTCTGTCAAAAATTCACAATGACCCCCAGATCCCCTCCTATCTCCTGACAGCGCACACACACCATGTATCTCTATCCCCCAGCTTAGACCCTATGATTTAAAAAAATAACATAGGAATAAGGATAAGGATAGAGATAGAAGTAGAGACAAAGATAGCCCCCACAAAAAAAAATATATTAAAGGCAAGAGAATAAAAAACAAAAGAAGGAAATTTATCAAATGGTTGATAACAGTTATTTCTAGGCGATGGTTCTACAGGCAATTTTCGATTTTATCTTTCACTTATTCTCTAATTTTCTCAACTTTCTCTCGCAGGTAAGAACTCAGATGCCAGAATCAGACAGGCCTGGGTTCAACTATGATTTCAAAACTCATCAGAAACAAAAACCATGAAATGACTTCCACTTCATCTGTACACAAACAGTAATCAATGTAGGTAAACACAACATTCCATAACTTTTATAATTTTGACCATTTTTATGTAAGATCCCATTCACGCTGTTAATATATAAACTCTGAGCACTCCATGCATGTTCCCACTGGAGAGAGTGACAGTCA
This sequence comes from Rhynchonycteris naso, assembly GCA_037038555.1. Lineage (NCBI taxonomy): Eukaryota > Metazoa > Chordata > Mammalia > Chiroptera > Emballonuridae > Rhynchonycteris > Rhynchonycteris naso. Next base: position 8,722,996 of record CM072997.1, on the reverse strand, counting down.
AGAGAGAGTCACTCTTGTGTCCCTTAGGCTACATACCGTAAGTCAACTTCTTCATCTTTTCTTTTCTGATGTCTAATTTCCAGTGCCGTTAGACATAAGATCTGAGAACACTGCATTGAATTAAGGGATACAGTGGCAACGTTTCTACGGTTTTAGTCTCTGGTGAGTTATTGAGCTTTTCAACATTAAGTTTCAGAGCTGACATTCATCATGCCACAAGTTTGATATATTTCTCCTAAAAAAAATTCATTAGTGATGGCAAGAGTATATAACAAGAAAGCCTTTCCTTTTTTCTACACTATATTTCACATGAATTCATAAAGTCATTAACATCTCTTGTTCCCTAGATTATCAGAACACCGTGATGTCATCAGGAAATGTAGGAAGGCTTAATTAAGGTCTTTGAACATCCATGAGGACATGTGTGTGTGCAGAGCCCAGACTGAACACTAATTGCAACCCTGCCACTGTGTGACTTTGGAAAGGTTACTTCACCTCTCCTAGCTTTGTCTCTCTCATCCGTATAATAAATGATTTGGATTAGTTTACCAAAGCCTTGTTCCAGATTTAAAATTGTGTTATTCTTTTCTTTGGCTAATGATCCCATTAAATGTGTATAATGTAAGACATCACTAACACTAATGGAATTCTTCAAGATCCATTCGTGCATGTGTCAAATTTTGTCACCATCATTCAAATCTATTTTTAGAGCAGAAATAGCTTTGACGTGTGCCCCTTGGGGATCGCCAGCATCAAATGTGGCGAGGTAAGGATGAGACAGGGCAGGCAGGAGTAAGAGCAGTGGGATTCGAAGGTATTCTGCATTCTAATATGTTGGTCCGAAGTAGATGAGATATTAAAACAGAAAACTTCTCCCAGAAGACAGTAACTTCTCCTTTACTGCTAAGCACACATGGTAATAGTGGTAACAGGTTTGCCCAGAACTAGCTAATTCCAAACATGTGATCCATGTGACTCCCACTGGAATATATATATGGCAGAAGAGACAGAAAAAATATATATATTATGTACATTTCAAGCCATTTTTATATTGAAAAATTAACCTTTGGTTAACAAAGAATTATTATCTATGCTTTTAGTTCTTTCCCAGTGGTCTTCACAGTGAAAAATAAAGAGACCTGAAAATAATTCCCAGAGTGATAGAGGAAGACTCTTATGGGAAAATTCTTTCCTGATGAGGAGAGAAAGGAAATGAGAATTAATACACCAAGGGAAAAAATGTTAAAGCAATGTTTCACACTGGATTTACTAAAAATAATCTTATAGAAATGCTCAAATCTTCCATTCCTAACCTTCTTATATTAACTTTTCTTTCTTCACTCTGAGATTTCTAAATCAGACATTGTAAGAAAAAGAATTTGTGGAGTCAGAAAAGAGGTGATAAGATAGAGGTAGAAAGAAACTTCCAGAACATTTACTTTGATGGCATTTGTGCATAGCTGCTCAGTGATTCTTCCCAAGGACACTTTGAGATAGAAATTACTAGCCCTGTTTTCAAACAAATTCACTCCACTCAGGCCAGCGGGACTTGAAAGCCTGGTTTATAGCGTTTTAAGGAGTGTGTGCAGAAATGCATACCAATGCACAGGCCGGAAGGAAGGATGCTTTCCTTCCATCACAGTTGAATGGGTAGCTTTACGGCACCCCGGGGAAGACTTCATCCACTTACGTTCCACAAGCTGATGAAGCTGGCTGACCCCAACTTTCCTAAATTGCACTCACCAATTATTTTGACAAATGAACTTCCCATCCCAAGTGAAAAGAGCCAAGTAAGAAATAAAGATGTAAAGCCCTTCTCTGGCCAAATCTCCCATTGATGTCACAAGACTTGGCTGAAATGTGACTGAGCCACAATGTCTGGGGTGTCACTAAGATGGGCTAACAGAGAAGGAGGCCTCTCGTTCACAATCTGGGTTCTGCGGGTGACGTAGTTATGCATGGTCTCTCTGTTGAAAAAAATAAGTGGGACATTTAAATTTAAACTGAGTTCATTAAATTTGAATAAATGGAAAGATCACAGGATGTCACATTTTCATCATGTTTCAGCTACTTCAGCTTTTGCTAAACCTTTGTTTCAGTCCTCAGGCCTTGAGTTCCTTTCAGTGAAAATGGAAGCAAATGACTTGAAAAACAAACTCCTAAGATTTGTCACATTTTCTACCTTGTTGTGCAAAAGGTCTGTATTCTACAGTAATGTGTCCACGGCGCCCCGTTTTCTAGAATGAGCAATTTACATCCGCGCCACCTTGTTGAAACACAGGCTGGCTGTGCACTCTCCTTTGATTCAAATAACAGCAATTTGTTTCCTTTAAGAAGCCTAATATTTTCTTTCATTACGCTGGAGAAAATACTGGTTAAAAGAATGTTTAAAAGTGGTTTGTGGCCGCTCTGCCCAGGCTGATGTCTTAGCAAAGAGGCTCTGTGGTTTCGGGGCTGACTTCTCAGAAAGAAGTGATGGGCCTCACAGAGAGCCACCGCAGGGAAAGGACAATGCCACATGAGAGAATGAGATGGGAACAAGCAGACCGAGGTGTTCAAAGCCTTGGTGATGATGCGTTCAAGGACATCCTACGGGATTTCCGGCAAACACTCCTGGGTTTCCTTATTTTGTCACCTCAACAACATTGCCCCAGTTGCATGTAATCAGGTGTTCTTTAATTGCTGTCCTATTGTGCCAAAAATAGAGGTTTGCATTTTCTTAGATTCATTGGAAAAACTGAAAGAGGCAGACTGTAGGGATAGAATTTGGAAAATATATCTTCTCTTATGAAACAAAAAGAGCTGAGGAAATACATTTTCAACCAGTGCAGCGAAGAATCTGTGGCATCGTGAGAATTAGACATGTGGGGTGGGGGAGATTCTCAGGGCCAACTGGACACTCAGACCTCAATTTCCCCATCAATAAAGGGGAGGGGAGGAGATAAAATCACTTTCCAACAATTCTTCCCAAAGTTTATGTTTATTTGCAAGTTTCTTGAGGAATATTTGCTTAAAAATGTTTTTACCATCCTTCTATGAGACATGGACAAGAGTGTGGTGTTTACGGGGTGGGGGGAGGGAGGGGAGGGTGGGGTAGGGAGGAGGGGAGGGCACAGGGAAAACCAGAGGGAAGGTGACAGAGGACAATTTGACTTTGGGTGACGGGTATGCAACACAATTGAATGATAAGATAATCTGGAGATGTTTTCATTGTACATATGTACCCTGATTTATTGGTGTCACCCCATTAAAGTTAATTAAAAAAATGTTTTTACCATCCTTAAAAAAAGGCTTATAAAATAACAATGCAATTGTCCTCTCATTTCTGATTCAAAGACATATACAACTATTAATCAGAGTTTATAATCCACCAGAGATGAACAGGGTGAGCACATCAGGCTGCTAAAATATTCGCCAAAAGTAAATAAGCTTAGTTCAGTTAGCCTTCATGATCTTATTGTAAGAAAATGTATGGTTTCTTCAAGGTTCTTAGAAAAACTGAAATAAGCTTATGAACTCCTATTATCTAGGCAGACTCTGTTGTTCGGTGACTTGGGGACTGTTGATAATCAGGTTTCTGCTCCAGCAATAACTTCTGCAGTTTTATAAATCTTCTCTTCCTGCCAAATTGCACAAGACAAAAAAAAAAGATATTTTTATTAAGAAAACACCATGGTGGAGAAGAGATATAAAGAAATATATTCTTCTTGCTCAGGTCACAATAATGATCTGTATTATCAATTGGCAACCAACTATTTTTTGTAGAAAGTTCAATATTAAAAATAATAACTTTCCTCAGTTTTAATAAGCTTTGTTTCACCCATTTCTTTTTACAAACCAAAGGACTGCTTAGAGTGAAACTTTAGCTTCTAGCTACCCCTTGGGCTCTGATCTCTGACATTATAACCAAACATCAAAAATAATGTGTCAAGAAAAATAATGTATTCATGCTAGATACAGTACCGAGTCAAGTTGAGCTTTAAGATGTAAGTCTTTCCTGCGAGAGGATTAGGAACCAAAACAAAATAGTATAAACTTTTTCTGTCAAAACCTTCCAGGCTATTGGTCTACTCTATCACATCCCCAGTCAACCCAGCAATCAAAATGAAATCCAAACTTGATCTATCGTAACGTCAATCTTCATCTTCTTCACACATATCTCCTTCGCTACTCAGTTCAACTGAACAAATAATCACAAGTACCCTCTTTGTGCTAGACCTCGTAATGGACACTTGGGATAAGAAGATAAATGAATACAGTCCTGCCTGCGAGATGCTCACAGCCTCTTATCTGAGGATGGAGGCTAGTGGGTAGATTTAACAGAAAACACACTGGTGCCTTATGGGATTTATAAGTGGATTAAATGAGATAGCACAAGCAAAGGGCTTAGCGTGGTCCCAGACACGGAGCAACAGCTGGCTAGATGGTGTAATCAGTTGGGGCAGGTCTCTTTTGAGTGGTTTTTGTGGCTTCCTCTCTCCTCCCCCAACCAGACACTCTTATTTTTGCACACACACACCACCACCACCACCACCACCACCACCACCACCACCACCATAACACCAACAGCCCATCGTCCCATCCTCCAAATAGTACATTGGCAAATAATTTAGATTCACAAAGACATATGGAAGAGAATGAAAAACAAAATGCAAAATGTTCTTCATTAGACATTCAGGGTTTCCCCTGAACATGTCCTCTCCAGAACTCGCCCCTCCATCTCTCCACCCCCAGACGGAACCCACTCTACTATTCTGAGCTCCACCGCCCCCACACTCATGGAGGGGGTACAGCCTTGTGGTTTAGGGACACAGCCCCTTAGCAATCACTTGAACTTTTTTGTATGACAGAAGCCTGCTCTTATGCTGTTGTTTCTGGGAGGAGCGGTGGTGGGTGGGGTTTCCCTCCCTTTCACCCAACATAACCCGAATCTGTTGCAGGCAGGGGGCACTGATTATCACACTTCTAAGAAAATAATATTTCCTCTTCACTTTTGGATTCAGAAACAAGGAATACCAAATTGGCATCAAACTGAACATCTCACCAGACATTCTCAGTAATGGAATGTCACACGAGCTCAGGGAGGGGCGTTGGGATCAGAGAAAAAGTCAGGCAATGGGGAATTTTCTCTTCTGCATTTCCATCCCGGAACTTTTCCTCGGGTACTGCTGCCAGGAGCAAAAGCCCAGTCTCTCCAGCTCACCCAGGACTCTGCTCTCTGGATGCGCCAGCACTGTGCCCAGACCTCAGTCCGCTCCCTCGGTTTGCGGGTGTAGCTGAGCAGAGCCTCGTTTCTCCGAGCAGAAAAGAGCACAGTCTGCTCAGAGACGCTCTCTGATTTTCCCCTGCAGCTGCATGCTCTCCATACTCCATCTAGGGGACTTCCGTCTCCTAGAACCAAAGTCACACCAGTGCTCCGTGAAACTCCCAACCACACCTCCCTGTGCTGAGTACACCCATCTCGGTGGGTCCGACCACGACGCTCTTGGTTCCATTCACAGCTTCCTCAGCAGGGAGAAGGTCAGACCACCTTGCCTACCACCCTGCCTACCACCCTGAGTGTGCGCCTTTGTTTCATGTGCGGCTACTACTCTGTGAAACTGCATTCCTTTTTTGAGTGATGGACGCTCTAAAGCAGGGGTGCTCAATACGTTGGTCACGATCTACTGGGCGATCGCATGACATTAAAAAGACATTTGTCTTTTGATTGGCATACAGGGTAGCCAATCTGACGTCTGAACTTTTGGCACCCTACGCATGCGCGTTAAACCGAGCTAACTTGTTCAGTTACATTGCTGCCTAGTTAGCCTTCAATTTATTTAAACTAAATACAACAAAGGGTATAAAAATGAGTGCCGTAGCTGATCCGAGTAAGAAGCCTAAAACCTACCACTTTCATACAGAATGGGAAGGGATTTTTTTCACTATGTCATATTCTAAGTGCGTTTGCCTCATCTGTCTGTGTGCCATTGCTATTCCAAAGAAGGGAAATGTGGAGCGGCTTTTTCGGACTGTTCATAAACACTATGACATTGACTTTCTTCGGAAAGGAGAGCTGAGGAGAAAGGTGAAAGAAGAATACACAATATTAAATAGTAATAATAGTAACGTAAATAATGATAACATAGAAGAAATAAATTTGTTTTGCATTTTTATTGTAGGTAGATCTTTTTGACTTGGTCATCTTATAAGTAGCTCGCAAGCTGAAAAACTGTGGCCACCCCTGCTCTAAAGGCTGCGCAGCCTTATAATAAATAAGGAGGTGTCGTTTTGGAAGGTTTGAATAGATTTTGTGATTGGTATATTCATAATAGAAAAGGTCACTTTGTTGCAACTTTGGATGATTCTCACTCCCAGGTGGACCTCCCTTTATTTGAACCCAACTCTCTGGACCTTTGGGTACCAGAAGTGAGACACACCAAAGGACTCCTGCCCCTAGATCCTGGGAGGGCTGAAATGTTCGGCCACAGGGACACCCAGTCTCATGTAGAAGGCTCAGAGGAATAGCCTGTGGTCAGCCTGCCTTTGGAGGACTGGCAAATACAGCCATCCAAAGGATACACTTGCTTTGCCCTAAAGCTCATGTTTCATGTCTCAGCACCTAGAAACTCCCAGGGCCTCTGACATATCATCTCCCAGGAAATTCTGCTACATGCTGAACAACACTGAACAGTACCTCTCTCGGACATCTGACAGCTCGGGGCTCCTGTCCACTCCACAAGGCGGCTCTGCCTGGTTCCCAACCAGGGCTGGCTCCTCTTCTCCTCGTGTGATCACGCCTTTTCTTGTTCCTGATAATGACTATGAATAATGTATTAATACAAGCAGGCCTTTCATTGTGCCATTCTGAGGTACTGGAGGTTAGGATATCAACATATGAATTTGGGAAGACGATATAATTAAACCCATGACACCATACAACATGTTTAAAAAAATCAGTATCACGAACTAAAATACAGGGTTCTAAATTCATACTTTGCCTTTCCCTCCAAGAAAATAAGTTTGAATGATCATTCCTGGGTCAAGCACATTAATATGATATCTGGTTTAATAAACAGATAAATGGTCCACGTGAGAAATTCTGTGTATCTATCATCTAGCATTGACTGTCTCATTGGATTCCACCAAAGTTTCAGGGAATCTTTGTTGAAAATCAAATGAAAAAAAAAAAAAAGCTAATTTTTAAAGTGGACCTGTTTTATTAACCAATATCACCCCAACGTATTCAATAAAACTTTTTTTTTTAAAAAGCAAGAAGCAGATTAATACACCAATTAAACATAGACACTTAAGGATGAGCTTAAGAGACCATTTGAAAATGTAGGGATAGAAATTGCTTTTAGGCTTAGGTTGCCAAATCGGGCAGTAACAGACCTGACAGGGATAAAAGTTAACATATTTTATCAACAACAAAACTATGGTGCAACAATAAATTTTTTAAACGTTAAAAAAAAAAAAAGCAAGAAGGGTATTTTTCTGGTTAATTAAACTTGTATGTGAATGCTTTTATAAATAAAACTATTTAATTTTTTCTCTTTCTTTCAAATTAAAAAATAAGTGAGCCCAGAATTTTACATATATAAACTCCTCTCTAACTTGGACAAAACATTTAAATGACATATTGTAAAAGCCCTTATAAGTGATTTAGTCTCAGTTTTGAAAATTGTGAAAGGCAGAAATGAAACGTATTTTGAATTAGTTTCCATTTCGGATGAAGTTTTTCTGCTTAGCGTTAGTAAAATAACAAGCCTATGATTTTAACACCGTCCATGGCTCTTTATAGTAGCTCTTTACGAATGAATTTATATAGCATAATTTTGTAATTGTTTTTAAAGTTACCGACCAACTCCTCAGATTTCGCCTCTTTAGAATCAGGCCTAATTCAGTACCTAATTCAAGACCTAAGCTGAGAAAACAAACAAAAAAAAATTTTTTTAACTTAACCTTCCTAATAAAAGAAAGACATATAAGTAAAAAATATACATTCTCTGAGTTAGCCAAATGGAGTAAACAATCAGAGACAATGCTCCCAGGAGATGGAAACCAGAAATGGAGAGCAGAACAGAGAGCAATTTTCAAGCTAATCTGGCCTGGGTAAGACTTTAATTGATACAATGCATGTCAAAGTTCACGGTGACAGAAAGGGCAACATTAATCATCAGAAAGAAAACATAGAGCTCACGTTATCGATTTACTTTATTAAATTTTTGTAAAAGGGATAGTAGTACATCAACTTAGGAAGTTATATTGTATATCTTTAACTTTTAGTCGATGTTACAAAGACATAAGTGTATATTCATTATGTTAGTAAGTACACAAATATAAGGAATTGGAATTCTGACCTAGGTTCCCCACCTCACTCAGTGTCTGGAAATTGCAGCAGGAGAGAAAGAAGTCACTCAAATGTTTTATATAAGATAGTTTTGTGACAAACCTTCAAATTTCTACAAGCAAAAGCACAGCTGGGTAGCTAAGTTAGTAAGAGCATTGTTCTGATACATCAAGCTAGCGGGTTTCATCCCTGGTCAGGGCACATACAAGAATCAACCATTGGATGCTTGAATGGGTGGAGCAACAAATTGATGTTTCTCTCTCTCTTTCTTTCTCTCCTTCCTTTCTTCTTTCTCTTTTTTCCTCTTTTCCTGTCTCTCTAAAATAAATTAATAAATAAAAATTAAAGAAAATGTACAAAATGACAAATAAGTGTAATTGTGGTGCTTTGTGTGTCATTTGGGCTTTGTTACTTCTTCTGGTTAGGTCAGAAGCAGCCTCCCGAGAGGGCCAGGGATAGGGGCTCAGGTGGATGAGGAACTGGGCCCCTGGCCTGCAATAATCATCAGTTTAACCCAAACTCAGACAGTTCTCCCTACTGCCTAGCTCTGTGTCTTATGCTCATGACCCACATGGTCTGAGAGTGTGATGGTAGAAAAGGCAGAAGCAAACATGCCCAAGACACCTTTTCATTAGTGTTTACTCTTTAGCCAGAAGTATCAGCTACCCAGTTATCTATTTTTCTATGTTTTTAATTGGATGTGGCTGCTGTGAGACTTATAGCATGTCTTTTCTCCAATACAGAAAGTTCACACACCGTGTTTCAATGCTGAAATCGCTGCTGCACTAACTAATTCCCTCAAGGTTTTGGAGAACACTGGTGAAGAGAAACAAGTACCAATTCATTTTCCTTCTCGTGTCATCTTAAACTTTGGAGAGGGAGAGTTCCTGCTCTGGGTGTCGTTTTTTCCCCTTCACTATAGCAACACAGTACATCTGGTGCCGCTAGATGATCATTCAACTAAATGTGCTTGTACTGAAGCTAATAAATTGATACTTTGAGGACTTCTGGCCAATGACTATTGTGGTATATAACAGTAAAATCATAACATTAAACAAGATGAGTTTTTTATCAATTTGGTGAGGGCAAGAGGAAGCATAAGAAATCAGCAAAACAAAATGTACCTGGGAAAACACCAGGTACATCATCTGTTCACTAAAATTATACCCAGCTTGTGGTGGCATAATGGATAAAGACATCAACCTGGAATGCTGAAGTCCCCAGTTCGAAGCCTTGGGCTTGCCGGGTCAAAGCACATACGTCAAGCAAGCAACGAACAGTTATGACTTGATATTTCTTGCTTCAACTCTCTCTCTCTGTAAAATCAATAAATAAAATCTTTAAATTATACTTGATTTTTATGATTTTTCCCAAAAGATACACTTGTGCGTGGCACCCAGCCCAGTAGAGATGGATTTTGCTAACGTCTTTGTTGCTGAAGAAAAAAGTTAGAAAGCAATTTCTTTAAGCCAAAAAAAAAAAGAAAAATGCAGAACTTGAAAATAATGTTTTTGCAACATGTACCCCAATGATCACAAGAGCAACAGAGTTGTAAGTGCCCATTGGGGAAGCGAACCAGAGAACTGGCTTTCTTCCTCCACCTAAAAGAGAAATGACCGGGTTACTCATATGTGCAAATTCTCTGTTGCTCTTCCAAGGGTTCTGGCCACTGAAGCGACGGCCCAGAGTTCATGGGTTTCAATGAACAGCTCAGAAGAGTACCAGGTGAAGGGTGCAATGGAATTCTGAACTAATATTGGGATTGGATGTACGGTAGGCCAAGCACTTTATAGGCTAAGCAAAGTGCAGTGACAAGGCCACTCAGTTGTGTTCCTGGCACATGTTTTGAGCAGCCCCTATCAAGGTTAGCTCATACCTCCATGCAAGGCATGACATGTCACAGAGCCCGCCCAAGGCAACAGACTGGGATGACAGTGGTGTGAATACAGAATAGTATGAAAATAGTCCCTGACCTCAAAAAAAAGGGGGGAGGGATATAGAGAAGAAGAGAAGGTCTGAGAGAGGAAGGAAGGCTAAGTGGGCTACAAAAAGGAAAGGGGGAAGGGGAAAGAAGCCAGCAGATGTACAGAAAGATCCATAGGGATTTTCCTCCATCAAAAACACATTTCGTGAAACTTCTATCTCTTCCTCCAATGATGTTTTCCCTGCCACATATATAAATGACAGTGAGCACACACACGTGCATGTGTACACACACACACACACTCACTTCCCTCACCTAACCTTTACCCCTTTCCAGCTACTGCTCTATTATTATGGTGACCAACTTTTTTACAATGAAAAGGAGGACAAAAATAAATGGAAGAAAACAATATTGTAAAGAAAAGAAACACTTTATTCATTGCAACAATAATATGCTATATGATAAATGCATAATAAAAAACATTTGTAATATTTTATATTATAATTATATTTACATGCTTATTAATTTTTAATAATAATTGTAAGAAAAAAATACTCATTTAGTCACCAATACATCACATCACGCGCAATGGATCCACTCTGCATCGATCGAATACGGACATTTACAGATTAGTCTTCCAATATCAAAAGGAGGACACTTTTCAAGGCAGGACGGAACTTACAAAAGAAGGACTGTCCTCCCTAAAGGAGGATGATTGGTCATCTTACTATTATGCACTTTCCCTTATTCACCATCTTCATTTCGCCAAACCTCTTCCCTCTCAGCCTTTGTCAACTAGCTTTTTCCTCCATCTCTGCCCCAGAGGAGCCCTTGCTGAAGTTACTGCTAGCTTTTGCTGAATCCAACTGAACTCATTTAGGTCTTTTATTCTCCTGGACGTCTTGGCAATACTTAGCCCTAGTGATCCAGCTCTTCTCCTGAAAACCGTCCACGTCTTCGTCTTCGGAATCGCAAACTTCCTGGCCTTGCCTCCCATCTTGCCCGCGCTGGCTTCCTCTCCATTCTTTTTGCAGGCTCGCTTCACCTGCAGCTCCCCTGGTTTCCCTCAGACTTCAGTTCTTAGTTCTCTTCATCCTCTGTCATAGTCACGTGTTTGGGCTTCAACTCCAGCTTACCCGATGGCTTTCCTGCCATGTACCTCAGTCTCGGTTTCCAGCCAGTCTGTGAGAGGAAGGAGCTTGAACTACATTCAAATCTTGTATCATACTTAGAAGTTACGCACTGCAAACAAAGGCCCCAACAGGACCCAAGACAAAGGACAATGGTGGAACTAGGGCCAGCGTCGGGGGGTTCGCTGTGTTGTCTTGTCAACTATCAACAAGATCCAAATGCGCAAGTGCTGAGCAGCTGATTCAGGGACACAGCCAGAGAGGGGCTGGAGATGGGGCCAAGGACTACGGGGTAACAGAGAGGAGCTCTGGTATAGTGACCGCTGTGTAGGAGTCAGGATTGTAACCGGGACTCCAGAGCTAGTCCAACAACGTGGCTGACAACACTGATAAGATCCTTCTTGTATTTCCGCCAAAGACTGTGGAACTGCAGGGCCTGCCGGTGGAGCAGGAGACAGAGACACGCGATTCTACACTCAGAGTCAGAGCCGCCGGAGGGGTCGGAAATTCAGGCAGGCCATTAACATTCTGTATCCAGGAAGTTTCAAGTATAGAATTTTACATTTGTCCTTGTTAATTGTATCTCACCGGTTTCTTCCTAGACTTCTGGATGTCAAAATCATTTTGAATCTCAATTCCTGCATCTGTCATCTCAGCTCTCTTTGTTGCTCAGCTTGGTGTCACCTGCAAATTTGACGTGGCCTTCTCTGTCCTTTGCCAAGCAATAGATGGAACGGGAAATCGGCCCAGCCACATGCCGTTTCTCTTCAGCATTTCCTCCAGTTTTGTTTTTCTTTTTTTTTTTTTGTAAGTCATTGTTCAACCAGCCACAATTTTACCTGAGGGTCCCAACATCCAGCTAATAGTTCAATATTGTGCTTCCCAAGCGATCATGAGAGTCTTTGGCAAATGCTCTTCTGAAACCAAGGCTGGCTTTTCAAATGGTTTCCCCAAATCTTTTCTGTTCCACCAATCTAGGAGTGTAAATAAAAAAGAGGGCGAGTGTGAGTTTGGCACGATTTTCCTAGTGAATCACTGCTTCCTCTTCTCTGTGCTCTAGCCATCTGGTTACTCTTCTATTTCAGATGCTTCCCCTGGAATAAAGTCAGATTTCCCAGTGTGTAGTTTGCAGAATTCCTCTTATTCAAAACAAGAAGAGCACTTGTTCACCACTAATCGCTTGGCCTTGTTTTCATTCTCCAGGGGTGGATGGTTCAAAGATGCCTGAGGGTGACGCTGAGCTCTTACCGGTTGGTTTGCTTTAGTACTTATAAAGAAAGTCTTCTGAAACTCCTAAGTGCTCTTAATATTTCCCCCACTCACCTTCCATTTTTCTTGCCATCTTTTGATGAAGGTTAGAAAACAAACCAGTTTGATTACCAGTTTTTTGGGGGAAGCTAGAAACAAAAGTGTCTCCCTCTTTTCTTGGTTATCAGTTGGAATCTCATCATCTGTCCCAAGCAGTCGGGTTTCCTCCGTCCTATTGGCTCTGAATGTACCCTCTATCTTGATTCATGTACTCTGACCTCAGCCAAGTCTGAACTTTAGTCTCCTGATTGTATTCTACTTTGTAATTCCTTTGCAGGTGTCTCTGCTCACGATAAATCACGAGCCTGTGGAGGGGCCTCCATTCCTGAGCAAGAAGGAATACCTCAGACATTGTTTTCGAGCTGAGAGCTCTGCGCACCTGTTCTGCCTCAAACTCGGTTCCTGGCTCGCTTGTATGCTGTGATCCTAAGAACAGGGAATACGGACAGCTTCTTTCTCATGCTCTAGCCTGTGTCTTTGCATACCTCACTGACCCACACATGCTCTTCTAAATCTACCTACTTAGTGCATTCTGTTTCTCCTACTGCAATCTACAGAATAGTCTTAAGTTTATAGAAACATTTCAATTGAGCTTGCTAGAGCTTCCAACCAAATAAACTTTATATAAGTAATTTAATACACTTCCCTTTTTTTAAAAATTAACTTTAATGGGGTGACACCAATAAATCAGGGTACATATGTACAATGAAAACTTCTCCCGATTATCTTATCATTCAATTGTGTTGCATACCCATCACCCAAAGTCAAATTGTCCTCTGTCACCTTCTATCTGTTTTTTCCTGTGCCCCTCCCCTTCTCCCTTTCCTACCCTCCCCTCCCTCCCCCCACCCCGTAACCACCACACTCTTGTCCATGTCTCATAGTCTCACTTTTATGTCCCACCTACGTATGAAATCATGCTGTTCTCAGTTTTTTTCTGATTTACTTATTTCACTCCGTATAATGTTATCAAGGTCCATCCATTTAGTTGTAAATGATCCGATGTCATCATTTCTTATGGCTGAGTACTATTCCATAGTATATATGTACCATAGCTTTTTAATCCACTCGTCCTCTGACGGACACTTGGGCTGTTTCCAGATCTTCGCTATTGTGAACAATGCTGCCACGAACATGGGGGCGCATTTCTTCTTACACTTTCCTTTTTCAGTGTGATAGATTTTTTTTTCTTCTGTCAACACTATAGTATACTAACATCATATCAAGTTTGAGCCAGATTGGGACATCTGAGAGAATAAACTTCCTAGAATGTTCTGTTTTCAAAACTGACGTTTTATTCAGAAAAAAATAATATTGATATCCATCTGCCTGTAAGTGAGTGCCTGTTGCATGTATTTCCTACAAGCCATCCCACTGAGTGTAGGGAAATGAAGGTGTTTCTTTTGGCCTATCAGCTGGGTTTCGGCCCTAACTCTCCTGGCCTGCCCTACAGATTATGGGCTTGCCAGCCCCATGCTGTATTTACACACACACACTGTCGTATCAGTTCTGTTTCTTGGAAGAATCGGGAGAACCCAGACTGACCCAGATTTTGGTATAGCTGTAGCTTTGGACCCGTAGTGAAAAGATTTTTCTGTCAGTGGAAATGACCAGTTCCTGAAGAATTAGAATGACTGATATTCTATTAGAAGATGGTTCCACACTATACACAAGCATGGACACGAGGCTGGCTTGGAAATCCAGAGATAAGAAAGGGAGACAAGAGGGGCCACCAGCAGAGAAAGGCCCGCGGTCCATGAAAAGCCCACCTTGAGCAGGGTTGGCATTCATTGGGGGAGGTGGGGGAGGCAATGGTGAGACTACCAAGCTCTGCCCTTGTTATCAGCAGGGAGGTCCTCGTAAATCAGGAACAGAGCCCCAGAGGAGGCTGGGTCCAGTTGTAAGCAAGCCTCACAGGGATGATGTGAAGAGGGCAGTTCAGGGCCGGGCTCAGAGCCGAGACAGAAGAGGCCCAAACCCTGGAGACACCCGGAACCAATTTCAGGGCAGATGGCCTTCACGGTGGGGGGCCAGTAGGGAGCTGGGAGCCCTGAGCCTGCGTGGGCAACCTGGCACTGGACAGGAGGCTAGCTCTGAATTTACAGATCCTGTCCCTGTCCCCACCCCTGCTCCCTCATCCTTAATAAAGGCGATACTAACACAGTTCAAGCCCAAGTCTCAGTGGTTCAGACTGGGCAGGCCGCACCTGCTGCAGGCAGGTTAGAGCGGGAGCCAGCGGAGCAGGGTCAGAGGGGCTGGGGAGGGTGAGGGATGTTTCTAAGGCTGCCCCTTTAGCCCAAAGTTCCAATTTGTGCACTGACAGAACCGTCCGAGATCGCATGCTTTTAGAAATGTCTTCAAATTCAAGATTATAATAAAATGTAAAATCACGTGACTTCATTTTCTGGCTTTGTAGAAACTCATTTCAGTGTTTTCCTTCACCGAATTATCAGGGTGGTGATTCTATTGATCCCGGCGTCTCCATTTTTCAATTGAGAACTGTGCAAACATACTTCACATTATTTTCTCTTCTTCTGCATATTTTTAAACAAAAATGATAAATATTCTCATCTCTCCCTGCATTAACAGTTGAGCTATTTCTCACGCAAATATTTATTTATTTGTACAGACATCTGTGAACTCCTTCCTGGTCTATGAACAGTAGGTGGATCAGGTGTTGAGACTGACTCGTACGAAATTGCAAATATTGTCCCTAACAGATTAGATATTCCCTAAGCATCATACCCCAATCTTCTTGTTAAAATGTATGTGTGAAAGCATTACTCTTTAATCCTTGGGAAATGTGGATAACAGCTGTCTCTGAATCAGATTATCCTTACTGTGATGAAGCTCTTCAGCAAAGACGCCGCCTGTCCAGGGCCCTCAGAGTGCGTGCTCTATTACAACTGACCACACTCAGAGGCTCTCTCCACTCTCCTCTCTCTTCTATCTGGTTTATCTTTTGAGTGTTGTATTAGACTTTTTAATGGGTCTTTCTCTGAAATACCTTGATATCTTCCAATATTTTCTTTTACCATATTCCTCCCAAAATTACTCGGTGTTGAATTCTATTTTATATAACTCTCCATCACTCTTGAATATAACGCTGTAATTTGCTTTGGTCAGCACTGTTTGTGACCACTCACGTCAGTGTACTATATACCTAGTGTCCCTTGCGAGTGATTATACCGGACTATATGGGCGACCCAGCCTTTCGCTAGTATGACCTCAACTGCTTTTCTCAATCCCCCAAGTCGCAAGCCGGACTCACACAGACGTAAGCTCACCTACCTTCCCTGGGGCCCCCACGGCACCTGACCCTCGACAGGCCTTCTCCACCCAGCCAGATGAGGCCATGGGCAACCCCCAGACCCATGTGGCAACACCGCCCCCCACCCAGCTCTCTGAAGAAGGCCCCCCACCCACCTGGCTTCCCCTGTTCATTTATTGCCACCCGCAGTCCTGGGTTTCATTTCACCCGCCACCCTTCCTGGTTTGAGGGCAATAAATGCCTGCAAATAGTTTTATAGTCTAAATCCCCAGTAGTTAAAGAGCCTGTGGTATTTTCCTAAATAAAGGGAGCAATATTTATTTTATTATAGCTTTTGTCATTCCCCGCTTTCCCTAAATTCCATTAAAATCCTTCTAACAAAGGGGGCTGTCCGGGATCTGGCAGCAAGCTCATTCAGCCCAGAAAAAAGCCAACTTCGGTGGTTCTTGGCCACCAGGTGCTGAGTTCTTAGCAAAGTCTCATTTCTTCTGTTGTCCCACACTATCAGTCCAGTTGAGCATCTTCTTCTGCTTATCTTTATTTAAGTAGTAATGTTTGTGCTGCGATAAATCTTTATATAAGCAGAGAGAAGCACGATAAACACTGGAGACAAACAGCACTTAGGAAGGTGAGATTCTCACCTTGTGAGTTGACTTCAAGAAGGACCATGCGGATCCTAATAATTCATCCTCCATCCCACTGCCCTACTGTGAGAAACAGGAGGCTGAAATGACAGTGGGCTCATTCAGATGGGCAGTCTTTATATTCCTACACCATAGGATTACTGCTTGTTAGGAAGGGTAAGTGTCAGCGCTTGTGTTCTACATAAATCATCCTACTACTTAAGATTATCAGCAGTTTCGTCTCCTCTTCCGACCCCTGCTTAAATAATGATCTCTGTCTCCAATAGGTCTTCTTCTTGAAGGCTGAGGATAAAAATCAATTTCCAGCATAGACTGTTTTTCTTTTTCCAGATCTATTCACTAACTTCATATTCAGCTCCCTCCACTTGAAATCCAACACCAGACATCTTCCAGCTTCAGTTCTGAAGATTTCACACACATTTTGTACATGAAAGAAAAATATAAGACGGAAGCCCTACATAAACGCTAAGTGCTATAGGCAGAGAAGACAAGTGCCGTATGATTTCCCTTACATGGGGAACTAAAGAACAAAATAAACGAACAAAACAGAAAGAGACTCACAGAGGTAGGGAACAGACTGATGGTTGACAGAGGGGAGGGAGGAGGGGGTCTATGTGAAAAAGGTGAAGAGATTAAGAAATACACATTGGTAGTTACAGAACAGTCACAGGGATGTCAAGTACAGCACAAGAAATATAGTCAATAATACTATAATGACTGTGTGTGGTGCCAGATGGGGACAGGAAATATCAGGGGGAACCACACTGTAAATTATATGATTGTCTAACCACTGTGCTATACACCTGAAACTAATATAAAATAATATGGTGTGTCAAATGTAATTGAAAAATAAAATTTTTAAAAATTAAATCAGGGTGTAGTTTTTTTAAAACTAGTAAGAATCAGCCAAGGGGTTCGATAATGGAGGTTATTGGTCCAACTGGCAGCCCAGGAATCTGTTCATTTTATTTATCACTGTGAGTGAATGCAGTGCAGGTGGTCCCTGACCACCTACTTTGACAAATGCTGCCTCGTGTAAGTAGTTCTAAAATGATATATATTCATATACATTACTTTGCTTTGTAAAGACCAACTCTGACCCCTCCTGAGAGCCCCTGTCCCTCTCGCTTCACGGGGGTCTCCCGCAAACAGTGCCTGCAATGCCGAACTCGGGACCTCTCTCCCCAAACCAGCTCTTCTATGCTCTCTCAGCTAATGTCACTCCCATCAGCTGCGTCACCCAAGCTAAAAAGCTGGAAGTGGTCTCATACCTCTCTGTGCGCCTCTCCTCCAACATCAAGTCATCCACCAGCGCCATTGATTTTAGCTCCCACGTGTCTCTTGGATGAGTCCTCTCTTCTGCATCCCCACAGAGGTGACATCACTCCGGGTTTCCATCACTGTCTCTGATTTACTGCAGTGTCACCTGACATATTGCAACAGACAGCTGCATGCTCTCAAGCTCCTCACATAACTGTCTGTGATCGTCCTGCAATCCAGATTTGAGCATGTAACCTGAATTGCTGCCAGGGAAAGTCTAAAGTCTATAAGACAGCATTAGAGACCTACTAGGATCTGGTTACCCCAAATCTCTTTCACCCCGATTTTCACCACTCCGTCCCAAAGACCTGCTGTTAAAACCACCCCCTTTGAAACCTGATAGAAACTTGGAACTAAAACAGAGCACTAAGGACGGTCATGAATGAGAAATATATAGATCTATGTAAATAAAACTTTCTCATTTTTCAATGCTTTCAAGGATAATTTATGTGATTTGGGGGGCTGTAAGCATATGTAGAAGCAAAATTTATGACAACAGCAAAAAGTATGTGAGGCAAAAATCAGAAATGTATTGGTGAAGTGTCTTTCATGAAGTAAAGCAATATAACATACTTAAAGGTACTTTTTTAAAGGCAGATGGTAAACCTAAAAATAAAACAAAGAAGTATAAGCCAATGGAGGAAACTAAATGGAATACAAAAAATAATTAAAAGAAAACAGGAAAAGACAAAAACATAAAATAATAAGGTTTAAAACAAATAGGAAGATGGCAAAGAGCAGTACAACCTTATTGATAATTACATAAAATATGAATGATTGAAACACTTCAATTTAGTGGTAAATTGTCAGATAAAAAAGCAAGACCCAAACATATACCATCTAGAACTTGACTTAAACTATAATTATACAGAAAAGTAAAAGTAAAATGATGGACAGAAATATGAAATGAAAACACTAATAAAGACGAAGGTAGCATGACTATATCAATAATAGACAAAGTAGGCTATAGAATAAATATTATTAGGAGGAAGAATAGTTTCATAATGATAAACAGATTCAATATGTCAAACAGATATAATAATCTTAATAGTGTACATACCTAATTAAACAGATTTAAAATAAAGCAAAAACTCACATAAAAATAGACAAATCGACAATTAAAGTCTACAATTTGAATACTGCTTCCTTAAGAACTGAAAGAATAAGAAAGCAGAAAATCTAAATGCACAATCTTATCAAGGAACTTGACCTAATCGACATTTATAGAACATTCCATCTAGGGATAGTGAATACACACTCTCTTCCACAGCCTAAGGAAAATTTACCAATATAGATTATATGCTGAATCATTCAAAAATTCTGAACAAATTTAAAAAGACTGAAGTCATATTATCTGACCACAAAGGACTTAAATTAGAAATCAATACCAAAGATTTTTCTGAAAGCTAATCTCAAAATTTAGAAAAATTAATATCCGGGTCAAAGAAAAAATAACCTATAAAAAATTTTTAAGTTAAATAAAAATTTGAACAAATTACATAAAATACTATGAAATATACTTAAAACAGTGCTTAGAATGAAATTTATAGCTTTAAGTGTTTACACTTAAAGAGACATAGAGATCTAAAGTTAAATATCTTAGCTTATAACTTAAGAAAATAGAAACAGAAGAGCACACGCAGAGAAAAATAATAAATATTAAAGATGAAATAGAAAATGGACACATGATACAGAAATTCAATTAAACAAAGAAAAATGTTCAGATCAATGCAACTGATAAACTTCCACCTAAGGTAATGGTTCTCTAAAACCTTAGCGTGCACTGGAATCACCAGGCAGGTGTGTTAAAGCACAGACTGCTGGACTCCAACCCTAGAACTCTTAACTCAGCTGGTCTGGGGAGGGGGGGCAGAATGTTCATTTCTAATAAATCTATAGGTAATCTAATTAATGCTTCTGTGGATTGCATTTTAAGGAGCACAGTGCCAGACTGAAAAAGGGAAAAAATACGGATGACTAATATCGTGAATAAAAACGGGGTCATCACTCTAAATCCTGCAAATGCTAAAAGGATAATAAAGAATAATAAAAGTACTAATAATATTATGAAATTTATACCAGAAATGTGACAATTTAGATGAAATTATGACAGAATTACTGTATGGAAAATTTTAACAAATATTTAGGAAAGCTATTAGTAAAAGCAAATTTAGTAACAGTGCAGCAAAAAATTTATATAAAAATAATTATCTTTCTATATAATCACAACAAATACTTGAAAAAGAAAAATTGAAATGTACAGAACAATCAAAATATAAAATAATTATGGGCAACTTTAGTAAAAACACATAGAAGTCCTCTACTGTAAAAACTACACAACGTTGCTGGGAGAAATTAAAGGAAATCTTTAAAAAATGAAGAAATACACCATGTTTATGAAAGGCTCAGTATTGTTACGATACCATTTCTCCTCAAATTGATTTATATATTTAATGAAATGCCAATCAAAATCTCATAAAATTTTTGCTTTGAGAAATTTGCAGATTCTGAAATAAAAGGACCTAGAATTGCATTTATAACATAATGTTCATAACGTTATTTTTTGTTTAAAGTTGTAGAACTCACACTACCTGCTTTCAAAACAATAATAAGCTATGTGATAAAGTGTAGTATCAGTGTAAGGATGGGCAGATAGATCAATGGAACAGAATAGAACCCAGAAAAAACACATTCTAGCTGACTTTTGGCAAAGATATCAAGGCTATTCATAAGATTTTTTTTTGTAACAATTGGTACTGTGTATTTATTTGTGAAAAGATAAACCTTGGCTTCTACTTCACACTACTTTCAAAAGTTAATCTAATCATAAAAATCTAGACCTAAATGTAAAGGCTAAAACATCAAGAAAGAAACACAGGAGAAAATCTTCATAATCTGGGGGTAGGCAAGGATCTTTCTTTCTTTCTTTCTTTCTTTCTTTCTTTCTTTCTTTCTTTCTTTCTTTTTTTTTTTTACATAGGACACAGAACATTAAATTCACAAAAGAAAAAAATTTATGATTAAATTATATCCAAAATAAAAACTTGTGTTCCTCAAAAGACGGCATTAAGAAATGAAAAGGTGGGCCACAGACTGGGAAAATGGTTGTAAAACAGGTAAATGACAAAAAATTTGTGTCCGGTATATATGAAGAAATTCGACATATAATAATGAAAAGATAAGCAACCCAGTTTTTTTTAATGAACAAAAGATTTCATCAGACACTTCACAAAACAAAATATACAAATGACCCAGAAACACAGAAAAAGATGTTCAACACCATTAGTCAAATTAAAATAATAAGATAACCCAGCTGCATACCCACTAGAAATGCTACAGTGGAAGAGACAGGCAACGGCCAAGTCTGGTGAGGAGGTGGAACAAGCAGCGCGCCTGTGCATTTTTTGTGGGAATTTGAAATTGTATCGTCTCTTTGCAAAAACAGCTTGGCAGCTTCTCATCAAGTTAAGTACACATCATACAAGTTGACCATCTCACTTCTACAGGATATTGACTCAAGAGAAATAAAAGCATTTTTCCACACCAAGTCCCACACATATGTTCTTAGCATCTTTTGTAATAGTCAAAAGGAAGAAAGTCTCAAATGTCCATTTGCAGGTGAATGGGAATGCAAATCACAGTGTATTTGTTCAGCAGACTATTACCAAGTAATAAAAAGGTTAAATCTCATGAATAGATTCATAGGCATGAAAGAATATATCCAGAACGTTCCCCTTTGTCTATCAAAGAGAAGGTAGATCCAAGCTAGAACGGCCTAAAGCAGACCAATGACTGCCTGGAGACAGGTGGGCACTGGAGAACACTGGAGAACAACTTTTTTTATTCATTTTCTGTTGCATGAGGTTTTAGAACGTTTTCTATATAGGTCTGCATTGCTGATTCCAAATTTGAAATTCGTTTTCTATATAGGTCTGCATTGCTGATTCCAAATTTGAAATTCGTTTTTCAGTGCATGCTCTAATTTTTATGCAATTTTAATTTCTTTTTGTTACAGTTAATGGAATGCATTGGTTTTTAAATTGGAGTTAAAGGGCAATGACTCTTTATTGAACATAACCACAAGTCAATTAATGTTTTACAAACATCACTTTGACATAATTGTAGTTGTTTTAAAGTGTAAAAAATTATTATCTGATAAAAACACCCTCTTATTTTGCTTAAAGATTGAATCATGGCTTCTTTGAGTAGGCGTAAATATAAGAATGGTCCTGACACCTTCTGTTATATATGTGGCTGTTACACATTTCAACATCAAAGGTACAATATTTCATCATTTGTGACACGTGCTTATACTGCCTATTTTCAAGTTCCCCTTGGCGATCAAGATAAGAATTGGGCTTCTTACATTGTGTGTCATAATTGTGAGGAAATGCTTCATGACTGAACAAAAGGAAAACACAAAAAATGCCTTTTGGTATTCCCATGGTTTGGCGTGAACCTAAGGACCACAGCAGCGACTGTTATTTCTGTCTGATCCATACAAGAAAAAGGGCATCAGCAAGAAAAAATGGCATATGATCGCATATCCTAATATTCCTTCAGCAATACGACCTATCCCACACTCTGAGACACTCCCAGTTCCAGTTTTCAATGGTTTTATTTCTTCTAAGGATGAAGAAAGTGACTGTGGTGATCAAGTATATTTTGATAAGATGCATGAGGAAATGGTTGTATAATCTAAAGGGTCTTCTTCTGATGCCAAGCAGTCATTTACCCCTCAGCAGTTTAGCCAACCTGAATTGAATGACTTAGTAAGAGATTGGGGCCTAACAAAGAAAGCAGCTGAGTTATTAGCCTCCAAGCTTCAAGAAAAGAATGTACTTCACTAGTCAGCTAAAGTATCCCATTTCAGGAAGTGTGAACAAATTTTTGTGGACTTTCTTTTCTGAAGACAAACACTTTGTTTACTGTCATGATATCAGTAGTCTTCTCAGCCAGCTAGGTGTTACCACTTACAGTCCAACAGAATGGCGGCTATTTCTTGACAGCTCTAAACAGAGCCTGAAATGTGTTCTCCTACACAACGGTAATGTTTATGCAGAGATTCCAATTGGTTATTCAACTTATCTGCAAGAAGATTATAATGACATAAAAATTGTCCTCGACTGTCTGAAGTATGAGGAGCATAACTGAATCATTTATGTGGATCTTAGAATGGTAAATTCCCTGCTAGGACAGCAGAGAGGCTTCATGAAGTATCCTTGCTTTCTGTGTTTGTGGGACAGCCGAGCTTGGGAGAAACACTGGACACAGAAAGAGTGACTGAAACGTGAAGCTCTGGAAGTAGGGATGCAAAATATTGTGAATGAACCTGTAGTTAATCGAGACAGGATCATTTTCCCCCCACTTCACATCAAACTTGGCTTAATGAAGCAGTATGTTCAGGCTATGGATACAGAAAGTGAATGCTTTCAACATATAATTTCTGCTTTTCCTGCCTTGTCTTTCAAGAAGATAAAAGCAGGTGTATTTGATGGACCTCAAATTTGAACCCTCATACGTGATGAAGAATTTTCCAGAAAGATGAATAAGGAGGAGAAAGCAGCATGGCAGTCTTTTGTGGCAGTTACAAAGAACTTCCTTGGCAACAAAAAAGCAGAAAACTATGAACTTCTGGTTCAAAGGATGCTGTTGGCTTTCTGTGACATTGGATGTAACATGAGCGTTAAGATTCACTTCCTGAACAGTCACCTTGATAAGTTTCCCGAAAATCTTGAAGCTGTTAGTAATGAGCAGAGAGAATGCTTTCATCAAGATCTGAAGACGATGGAAGAGCATTATCAGGGGCAACGGGACAGAAATATGATGGCAGACTACTGCTGGAGCATCAAATGAGATTGTCCTCAACAAGTTCACAAATGCAAGAGCTACAAACGCAATTTTTTGCCTGAATAGAATTTAAATAAGTTTTGCACAAATTTTATGATTAAAATAAGTGTTTTAAATGTTTTATTTTGAAATTGTAGACAAATTCTGATGCAATCATATCTTTTAGTGTATTAGTGTATTTACTGCATTATATAAATTATTATATTTTCACAAAGATGATGTCCAAAAAGACATTCTACTTCATTATGTTAAACTAAATGTTGAAAATCTTACAATAAGATAAAAACCTAAAATCTTGAATTGCAAAAAAACTGTAACTTACAGAGAAAAACTAATGTCAGATTTGAGATCAGCACACTTGAATTAGGTAAGAACAAGTGTTTTTGTGGATGCAAAAACAATTTTCTTCCCCAGTGTGATCAATCATGAATTCCTTAAATGTACAACCCATGTCCACATGACTTTATTAAAATCAGCCGTGCCTACATTTGCTCTGTGTGAGGAGCTCACCTGCAGCTGGTATGGACTAGTAACCCACGAGATTTTTGCTGCCACTGTCAGTTCTGACCAGAGGTGGTTGGGTCCTCATTTTCAGTGCCCATCTCCATGCCATTGGTTTTTTTTTTTTAACATGACCCCAGCTTGTGTGAAGTATTTTTGGAGAAAAAGGGTGAGTTCTTTATCTTTATCTGGGTCAGAGTGGAGCAGAGGAAAGGAAGTGAGACACGTGTCATCTTGTGAGTCTGACATTAGTCATGTTCTCAGAGTCAAAAGGAACGGTGAACCCATAAGACTGGAAATCAACAGATAATATTGGAGAGGGCATTGGCTGTCCCCTCATCATGAGCTGGGAGCTGGAGTCAACTTTATTTTAATTTCAAAAAGCTGATAACATGTGAGCTACACTTTACTGACCTCTTGAGCTATGAGCTCACAGTTTCCTAAGCTCCCGTGCCTTGTGCAGATGTCTGTAGTTGCATCGACTGCCCCAAGTATACTGGACACTGTAGGGTGGGTAGCAATGGGGGACGGTCACGTGAAGAACTCAGACCCCGGACTTTGGCTAGGGCCGCCCAAAACTAAAGTTCCCAGACATCCTTGGGAAAAGCGACCGTCCATCAGCCAGTGAGATTTCACTACATCATATTAGCTGGATGACCCCAAAGGACTTGTTTAAATACCTCTCACGCAATTTAACTCGGTGACTTCCATAGCCTCTGTCCCCAGGGCTGGGGAACATCATCGGGCAGGATGCGCAGTACTTAATAAAGCCTCTTATTATTCCACACTTTGTGGCTTTTTGGCCCCCTTTCTTCTTTCTCGGTGGGGAAAAATACGTTGCAGGCACGTTAGAGACAGCCCCTGGACCAGGCACTGAACTTGAAGGCTCATTAAGCAATTCTCCAGCACCTTGATGGGACTTGGCACCAAGAAGCCAATTCAAGAAATGCATGTTGAAACAATTTTATGCTTCTTAGTAGAATGAAGACTTCCCACCATTAGGCCACATCGTCATCAGCGCCCAGATCAGGATTCATTTTGATGCTTCCTCCTTCTGGCTTCCTGATTTCTTTACTTTTTCACTTGCAGATGGTTCTGTGGTTTCACTTCCCATGTGGTTTTTGAACCCTGAGCACGCGACTTGGAGAGGGGGGAGCCCCAGTTCTTCGGCTTTCGTGGCCTTGCCTACGCAGCCCGGTGCTGGCACTGCACAATCGCCTCGTGGGCACTCAGCAAGTTCCCCACGGGAGCCCAGGGAGAGCCTGCGGCTGGCCGAATGGCTCCAGTACGTGAGGGAGGACAGAGGGCAAATGCCTCGGGTTGGAAGTGCCTGTGTGTGTCATGGCCCTGTCCGTTGTCTGCTGGGAGACTTTGGGCAAGTCTCTCCCTTCCCCTCATCTCTCGGTGGACTTTTTGCCCTTTTTCTTGAGTAGCTCAGAGGCCCCCAGAGACCCCACGTTCTTCCTCGGGGTGTCAGAACTGTGTGAGTCTTGGCTTTTTGTACATTGCTGAAGGAGAAGGCTGAGAGCCGAGACTGCCTAAATTCGATTCAGGGGGAAAAAAAACTTGGTATTTTTGTACCTGAGTACCGAGAAGAACATCACACCATTCACACCTGGGTCCGTGAGAATCGTGGCCTCACTCCTCAGCTAGGTGGGCCCTTTGCAGATGGTGCCTCTTTCTTGCCCTCTTCGTGGGCATGATCTGGGATTTCTCCCAGCACCTACAGCACTCTGTCAACCGGGACCCTGGCCACACTCCTCTGCCCCATGGTCATTACCACCTTTTTCCAGCACCTCCATTGTGTCTACACTCTGGGCACTGCCTTCACCCAACACAACATTTGTGGGAGAACTCAAGTGTCGCTTCCACATAGGACTGTATCCAATTGTATTTTTATTAAAAGCTTAGCTCTCTAACAGCTGGAATTCCAAAGAGTCCTCTCTTTGCCTCTAGGTCCAGTCTTCTTAAAAGGCAAATTCAGCCAGAGAGGACAGTTTCTGCCTCTATTAAGGATGGAAAATCTCAATATGAATAATCTTAGAGGGGCCACAGAGGAGACTAACTGCTTACCCAGCTTATGGTTTTTGTTGGTAGTTATGGGTTTGTTATTATTTTGCAATGAGTAAGATTCATTTCAAGAAATAAATAGTAAATGGTTTTCATGTTGTCTCAGGCACTCTGCCAAGTATATCAGACATTTAGAAATGTCACGAGATAATTATCCTATTTACTCTCAATAGTACTGTGGCAATCTCTTGTGAAGGGGAAGGAGCCCTTCAGGGCATAAAGGTTGCAGGCTGCAGTAACTTCGTTCCCATTGAGAACCAATTCCATGTAACCTGCACCTCTGGACTGGGAGAAAGACAGCCCATAACCTTCTTCAACTCCATCCACTGTAGTCTCCTCCCAAAGTTCACAATACTTCCCCTTTCTGAGCAATGAAGGATCTCATTCAGCACCAGCTTTACTGAGATCCTTCTGCATACCACATACTACACTCATGATAGGAAGCCAAATAAGACATAGCTCCTCCCCTCAAAGGAGTTTTGAGTTCAGTGGTATATCCAAGTTCAATGGATAGAAAGACAAGCCAATGCTAGAGATTCTGGTCAATGGGTAGAGTAGCAGAAAGATGTATAGTGGCGGTTCAGGAAGAAGAAGAAAGGGCTCTCACTGCAGGACTGATAGAGGCCACAGAGAAGGCCATCCCTGGGTTTTAAAGGATGAATAGGAGTTCCACATGTGGGTGTATCATAGAAAAAATACTGCTACCTTGGGATCCATCGCCTCCCTTCCTCCTCATCCCACCCTTGCTCCTGTAGGAAGATTGAGGGTATGGAGGAGGTGGAGAATAGGAAGACAGAGTGGCTGAGGGGTTTTATCTGGAAAGGGAAGACACTACTAACTGTTGAGAACAGTAGGGAAAGGAGGGCAAGATGGCGATGGATTAGGTGGACGTACCAACTTCCAACTCCCAGAACCAAAGTGGATTATAACTTGATTTTAAGAAACATCATCTGGATAAACCAACGCTGAACTGGACTGAGAGGACTCTTCAACCAGGGAACACTGAAGAAGCAACACTGAGACTGGTAGGAAAAGCCAAAACGTGGAAAGGGCTGCTCAGCTCCCCAGAGCAAAAGACAGCCCAGAGAGACTCGTGTGGCGGGAAGAGGGGTCAGCGGAAGGGTAAGGACCTGGTTGCCAGGAACAAAGCCCCAACCTGCAGCCCCAGAGCCTAAAAGAGGCGTATGGACAGTATTGAGCTGTGAAACACGTTAGCATACCGTTTGTGAGAAAGAGACAGTTGTCTCAGACCCAGGATTCTTCTTAAAGGGACAGCGCAGAAAACCTCTCTCACAACCACTCACTCAGGACTCCGGGAGACAGGGAGAGAGGAGAGGACAGGAGCAGCGGGAAGAGAGTGCGGTCTGGAAGGCACAGGGAGGAAAGCTTTGAGGGACAGCCACCCTAAACCCTGGGCTGAGTCACTCCACAAATCTGAAACAGTATTTCCCCTGGAACCAGCAAGGGGAAGCAGGACACCAGTCAAAGAGGCTCTCCTGCGGCAATTAGAGCACAGTTGCTTAAAAGGAAGAAGCTTTCAGGACTACAGTATGGAGTGTTAGGGTCTGAGCTGCAGTGCCCCCACCCACACTGCTGAGGGCTTGCTGGAGGGCCAGTGGCGGGACGCAGAAGTGCAGTTGCATAGGTGGGGGCAGAGGCCGAGCTGGCTGGTGTGAGCTCAGTCTAGCCCAGCCGGGACGAAGGAGATGTGCAAATGTGGTCCGGCGGCTGCAGGCCCACCTGCGACCCCACCTGTGGGGGAAAAGCAGGAGGTCAGAATGGGCAGAGATCCGCTGCTGGGCAGGGGCAAGCGTGCATGCAGCCTCACCCAGACTCCAGGGCTTGAAGCCCTGCACAAACCGGCTTTGCCCGTGGAGGTGGGATGGAAGCCCAGGCTCGCAGTTGAGTGCACACAAGCAGCCTGGCAGAGGAGCCGAGGTTGGCAGGGGAGGGGCATAGTGGAAGCCTGGCTCGCAGCTGAGCGCACAGCAGAAGCCCCTCCCAGCTGGAGGAATAGGCTGACAGGGACCCGCAGCTTAGCAAAAGCGATCGACCTTGCCCTTGGTGCCCAGGCTTGTGGCCCAAGAGTGGTGCGTGGTCCCACTCATGGGAGAGGGGCGAAGGCCAAGACCAGCTGTAGCTTATAGAGCCTGGCACAAGAGAGAACACAGCCCCTCCCACAGAGGCGAGGCGGAAATCGCAACAACAGCCACAGTGGCCAGCGCCAGCAACACCCATACCCAACCACCCTAGGCAGCGGCAGAGGGGATGGCGGGCTTGCAGACAGACCACACCTAAGGAACATAGAGGCAATACCCATTGGACTCCAGTAGCCAAACCCTTCCTATACACAGACAAAATGGGCAGGCAGAGGAATGCAACCCAAATGAATCAAGAGAAATCCCCAGAGAAGAACCTGAATGAATCAGATATAACCAAACTACCTGATGCAGAGTTTAAAATAATGATAGTTAGGATGTTCAAAGAGCTTAGACCAACAATGGATAGTCATTACAAACACCTAAATAAAGAGATAGCAAGTATAAAAAAGGAAATTGAAATAATAAAAAAGAATCGGACAGAAATGACAAATACAGTATCAGAACTGAAGAACACAATAGAAGGAATTAAAAGCAGGATGGATAAAGCTGAGGATCGAATCAGAGAGTTAGAGGACAAAATAAACAAAGGCACAGAAGCAGGGCAGAAAAAAGAAAAGAGACTCAAAAAATGTGAGGAAACTCTAAGGGAGCTCTGTGACAACATGAAGAGAAATAACATCTGCATCATAGGGGTTCCTGAAGAAGAAGAGAAAAAACAATGGATAGAAACTTTGTTCAGTTACATCATAGCTGAAAACTTCCCTAAATTAAGACTGGAAAATGTTTCACACGTTCAAGGAGCACAGAGAACTCCATTAAAGAAAAACCCAAAGAAATCTACACCAAGACATATCCTAGTTAAAATACCAGAGCTAAGTGATAAAGACAAAATTTTAAAAGCTGCTAGAGAAAAAAAGGCTATCCCCTACAAAGGAGCCCCCATAAGGATGACATCCGACTTCTCAACAGAAACACTTGAGGCCAGAAAGAAATGGCAAGATATATTCAAAGTAATACAGAACAAGAACCTACAACCAAGACTACTCTATCCAGCAAGGCTAACGTTTAAAATTGAAGGAGAAATAAAGAGCTTCCCAGACAAAAAAAACCCTCAAGGAATTCATTAAAACCAAAACAATTCTACAAGAAATGCTAAGGGGCCTGTTGTGAACAGGTCAAAGGGGGAAAGAAATATAGCAAAAGAATACAGCTTTAAAGAATAAAATGGCAATAAACAACTACATATCAATAATAACCCTAAATGTAATTGGCTTAAATTGGCATGGATAAAGAAACAGGACCTATACATATGCTGTCTACAAGAGACACACCTTAAAACAAAAGATGCACATAGACTGAAGGTAAAAGGATGAAAAAAAATATTTCATGCAAATGGAAATGAAAAAAAAGCCAGGGTAGCAGTACTTATATCTGACAAAATGGACTTTAAAACAAAGGCTGTAGTAAGAGATAAAGAAGGACACTACATAATGATAAAGAGAACAATTCAACAGGAAGATATAACCATTATAAATATCTATGCATCGAACATAGGAGCCCCGACATACATAAAGCAGACTTTGATGGGTATAAAGGGCGAGATTAACAGCAATACTATCATAGTAGGGGATTTCAATACCCCACTAACATCACTGAATAGATCCTCAAGAAAGAAAATTAACAAAGAAACAGCAGACTTAAAGGAGACACTAGATCAAGTCAATTTAATAGATATCTTCAGAAATTTTCACCCTAAAACAGTAGAATATACATTCTTTTCAAGCGCTCATGGTACATTCTCTAGGATAGACCACATGTTAGGACACAAAAATGGTCTCAATAAATTTAAGAAGATTGAAATCATATCAAGCATTTTCTCTGATCACAATGCCATGAAACTAGAAATTAACCACAAAAGAAAAACTGAAAAATACTCAAACACTTGGAAACTAAATAGCCCGTTATTAAATAACGAATGGATTAACAATGAGATCAAAGAAGAAATAAAAAAGTTTCTAGAAATGAATGATATTGATCATACATCAACTCAAAATTTATGGGACACAGCAAAAGCAGTAATGAGAGGGAAGTTCATAGCACTACAGGCATACCATGAGAAGCTAGGAAAAGATCAAATAAGCAACTTGATCCTGCATCTTAAAAGAACTAGAAAAACAACAGCAAATAAAGCCCAGGACTAGTAGAAGGAAGGAAATAATAAAGATCAGAGCAGAAACAAATGACATAGAGGCTAAGGAAACAATACAGAGGATCAATGAAACCAGGAGCTGGTTCTTTGAAAAGGTAAACGAGATTGATAAACCTTTAACTAGACTCACCAAGAAAAGAAGAGAGAGGACCCAAATAAGTAAAATTAGAAATGACAGTGGAGAAATAACAACTGACACAACAGAAATACAAAGTATTGTAAGAAAATACTATGAAGAACTCTATGCCAAAAAATTAGACAACCTGGGTGAAATGGACAAATTTCTTGAATCATATAATCTTCCAAAAATCAATCTGGAAGAATCAGAACATCTAAACAGACCAATCACAACAAATGAGATTGAAACAGTTATCAAAAAACTTCCAACAAAGAAAAGTTTTGGGCCTGATGGCTTCACAAGTGAATTCTACCAAAAATTCAAAGAAAAACGAAATCCTGTCCTTCTCAAGCTATTTCAAAAAATTCAAGAGGAAAGAAGACTTCCAAACTCCTTTTATGAGGTGAGCATAACTCTGATCCTGAAACCAGGCAAAGACAACACAAAGAAAGAAAATTATAGGCCAATATCCCTGATGAATTTAGACGCTAAAATTCTCAACAAAATATTAGCCAACCGGATCCAGCAATATATGAAAAAAATCACACACCATGATCAAGTGGGATTTATTCTGGAGAGGCAAGGCTGGTTCAATATTTGCAAATCAATCAATGTGATTCATCATATAAACAAAAGAAAGGACAAAAATCACATGATAATTTCAATAGATGCAGAAAAAGCATTTGATAAATCTAGCACCCATTCATGATCAAAACTCCTAGTAAAGTGGGAATACAGGGAACATTCCTTACCATGATAAAGGCCATCTATGACAAACCCACAGCAAACATCATACTAAATGGACAAAAATTAAAAGCAATCCCCTTAAGATCAGGAACCAGTCAGGGGTACCCCCTTTCACTAATAGTTCTGGAAGTCTTAGCCACAGCAATCAGACAAAAAGAAGAAATAAAAGGCATCCAAATTGGAAAAGAAGAAGTAAAACTGTCATTATTTGCAGATGATATGATATTGTATATAGAAAACCCTAAAGTCTCAGTCAAAAAGCTACTGGACCTGATAAATGAATTCAGCAAGGTGGCACGATATAAAATTAATACTCAGAAATCAGAGGCATTTTTATATACCAACAATGAACTGTCAGCAAAAAAAAATTAAGGAAACAATCCCCTTCATTATTGCAGCCAAAAAATAAAGTACCTAGGAGTAAATTTAACCAAGGAGGTTAAGGACTTGTACTCAGAAAATTAAAATACATTGATAAAAGAAATCAAGGAAGATACAAACAAGTGGAAGCATATACCGTGCTCATGGCTAAGAAGAATAGACATCATTAAAATGTCTATATTACCCAAAGCAATTTATAAATTCAACGCAATACCAATCAAAATACTAATGACATACTTCAAAGATATAGAACACATATTCCAAAAATTTATATGGAACCAAAAAACAACATGAATAGCCTCAGCAATCTTAAAAAGAAAAAATAAAGCAGGAGGTATCACTCTTCCGGATATCAAGGTATACTACAAGGCCGTTGTACTCAAGACAGCCTGGTACTGGCATAAGAACAGGCACATAGATCAATTGAACAGAACAGAGAACCCAGAAATAAACTGATATTTGACAAAGGAGGAAAGAACATACAATGGAGTAAAGACAGACTCTTTAACAATTGGTGTTGAGAAAATTGGACATCTACCTGCAAAAAAATGAAACTAGACCATCGACTTACACCATTCACTAAAACAAACTCAAAATGGATAAAAGACTTAAATGTAAGCCGTGAAACCATAAGCATCTTAGAAGAAAACATAGGCAGCAAGCCCTCTGACATCTGTAGCAGCAATATATTTGCCGATTTATCTCCACAGGCAAATGAAATAAAAGGCAGGATAAACAAATGGGACTATATCAAACTAAAAAGTTTTTGCACAGCTAAAGACAATAAGAACAGAATAAAAAGACAAACCACACAATGGGAGAACATATTCGACAACACGTCTGATAAAGGGTTAATAACCAAAATTTATAAAGAACTTATAAAACTTAACACCAGGAAGACAAACAATCCAATCAAAAATGGGCAAAAGAAATGAATAGAAATTTCTCCAAAGAGGACATACAGATGGCCAATAGGCATATGAAAAAATGCTCAACATCACTAGTCATTAGAGAAATGCAAATTAAAACCACCATGAGATATCTCCTCACACCAGTCAGAATGGGGCTCATCAACAAAACAACACAGAGTAACTGCAGGAGAGGATGTGGAGAAAAGGGAACCCTTCTGCACTGCTGGTGAGAATACAGACTGGTGCAGCCACTGTGGAAAACAGAATGGAGATTCCTCAAAAAATTAAAAATCGAACTGCCTTTTGACCCAGCTATCCCACTTATAGGAATATACCCTAGGAACACCATAGCACTGTTCGAAAAGAAGAAATGCGCCCCCATGTTCGTGGCAGCATTGTTCACAATTGCGAAGATCTGGAAACAGCCCACGTATCCGTCAGAGGACGAGTGGATTAAAAAGCTTTGGTACATATATACTATGGAATACTACTCAGCCATAAGAAATGATGACATCGGATCATTTGTAACAACATGGATGGGCCTTGATAACATTATATGGAGTGAAATAAGTAAAACAGAAAAAACTAAGGACTTTATGAGTCCATACATAGATGGAACATAAAACTGAGACTCAGAGACATGGACAAAAGTGTACTGGCTACCAGGGGGAGGGGGAGGGAGGGAGGTGAGGGAGGGAGAGGGGGGAGAGGAGGGACACAAAGAAAACCAGATAGAAGGTGACGGAGGACAATTTGACTTTGGGTGATGGGTATGCAATATAATCAAATGTCAAAATAACCTGGAAATATTTTCTCTGAACATATGTGCCCTGATTTATCAATGTCACCCCGTTAAAATTCATAATGAACAATATTAAATAATACCTGACAAAAGAAAACAGTAGAGGGGGTAATGAATATGGTAATAGTAGCAAACCCATACCTAGGCCTCCTATGTGCCGGGTGTAGTTCTAAACACATGTATTTATCAATGAAACTTTGTCCCCATCTCATAGATGGAAAAAAAGACCAGGTAACTAAGGAACACATAGCTTTCAATAGAAAAGCAGAGCCTGGAAGCCGGGCAGCCCAGCTCCCATGCTGAGCACTGTGAGCCTGCACCCTCCAGGGGTCATCCAGCCAAGTTTCAGGAATGCTTTCCCTGGGAGCTGAGACTCAGAGGGAAGAGATGAAATTCAAGTGAAAGATACTAAGAGTAACAAATGTACCAAGAGGGAATTTTAAAGAAACATGTTTTATTTTGTTTTTTGTCACCACCCCTACTCCCATCACACTCAGCTTTAGTTCTTTTTTTTCTTTTTTTTTTTTTGACAGTCTATAACAAAGATTAAAATCGCCTCTCAAGATTTTGGTTTTTGCTGGGCTACTTTTTCTTTAAATGTCACTCCCTGGTGAGATCAGCACTTGAGAATAACACAAACCTTTCAGACACAGGTGGCCAGATTGGTGGGGGGGGGGGGGGAGTGACAAAGAGGAAGGAGCGGGGTGTCCCTGTCATGAGAGGACAGCTTGTGCACAGACATGGGGACAGACTTGGTGTCTGGGAACTCATCTGTAATGGATGATGAGAGAATTCATTTCATTTTTAGAGTCTTCCAGATTTAACCCAGCAACTTGGTGTCCCAACAAAACCCTGTCAGGTTTGCATGTGGAGCCAGATGTCCCCAGTGACACCTTCTTCATTCTGGTGCCTCTTTTCATGGCACAAAGCCTTGATTCACGCCATGGGGAGATGACCTCCATTAGCTTTTCTGTCCATGCTTTAGAAAGCTTGGCTCACTCCCAGGCCACACACCAGACGACGACAGACATTTACTTTGTTAGGGGTGGGGGAAGGAAACAACTTTTTATACTAAAAGAGCATTTGGTTTAAATGGAGACCATTCAGATCAGAAACCAGGGGGTTAAAAAAACAAACAAACACCGCAGAATCAGGGAGAGCGGTGGCTGTCAATGTGGGGGTCCATTCGGTTTTCCAAGTGTCAGCAGACTGGTCATTCCTGGGATCTGTGCTTCCTCTGTGGTTCTGTTTACACGTTGGTTTCTGGCAAGGGTGAAGTGTTTGCATATGACCTTTAGTAAAATGCAGACATCACCTCATTCGGTCTCATCAAAAGCACAACTGGTCATCCAGTTCATCTTTGTCAGACCAGCAGGAGCAGCCCCAGGCTAGGTCATCCAGCCCACCGTTCCTCTCCCAGTGGAGTTCAAGATTTATCCTTCGTTCTGCTAATTAGACTTGGACACACCTGAACCCGTGAGCTAGTAACGCTCCATTAAACCCCAGCATCTCTCTTCGGGTCATTTCTCACTAGGATCAGGAATTACATGTGCCGTTGGGTTGAGAGTCTGGAGTTGGCTTTCGGGTGGGGTGGGGGTGGGCTTTAAAAGATACAGCCCCAGGATCCTTTTGTGATCCTCTGTGATCCGGCTGGGAGACTCTCTTCTCTCTTTAAAGGGGAGGGTCCTGCCAAAACTCGGGCTCACAAGTTTTCTGCCCCCACACTCTACCACTTCTCAGAGGAAGTTCATAGAATGATGGAACGCCCAGGGACAGAGTCCAGGGGGCCTGCTACCAGTCCGCAAGTCAGAGAACTGTTTATCCTATTAACAAAACCAACAGAACCTTGCTTGTCTTCCACTGAAAATTCCCCCAAGGCACTGAGCGGGCTACACAGACTGTTTTGGAAACTACTAGAAGAAGGGATCTGTTCAACGTTATTTACAGTTCAAAAAACCGTAGCATTTCCCTGGCCTAGCCAGTTTCCAGACCAGACTGAACTCCACAGAACTTTTCTACCACTCAGCAAATTCAGTCAGCTTGCGGAAGAGCTGACTGGTCTCCGGGCCAGCAGCTGAGCCCCAGTGCATGGCTACGCGGCCCGGGGTGACATGTGCACATCTGCAGCCACACTCAGTCCCCACGCTGTGGAGACGGGTGGGAAGAACGTGCAGACATAGGGTGGTGTGAGAACTGACACTAACAAGGGTCAGAGAAGCTTCTGGCCCCAGAGTATGTGACTGACTCAGGCCCCGCCTCCTGGCTGGGTCTCCCAGGGTAACAGCACAGGTGGGGGGAGCTTGTTTGGGATAAAACAACAGTTACAGATAACATCATACAGATCATTCATCTTATAAACACAGCTCCAAAATCTTTTCTTAATTTCATTCATATACTACAAAAGGAATAGATGGTCATGTTTGCATTTCCATCAGCCCTAGAGGGTCTAAAGCAGTGCTTCCCAAAGTTGGATGTGTATGTGAACCCCCCGAGGCTCATGTTAAGTAACAGATCCCACCTGAAAGGTCTGGGGTAAAAGCCTGAGCATAAGCATTCAACCAGCACCCGGTGGTGCAGGTGGTGCTACAACTAGTCTGGTAAACTGGGGTCCAGAAAATGTAATCATCTCTCCGACCCCAACCCAGTCAAGCCCAGCTCTCTAATTACATTTCAGGCT
Organism: Rhynchonycteris naso; assembly: GCA_037038555.1. Lineage (NCBI taxonomy): Eukaryota > Metazoa > Chordata > Mammalia > Chiroptera > Emballonuridae > Rhynchonycteris > Rhynchonycteris naso. The sequence goes on along the minus strand of CM072997.1, from coordinate 8,686,699 downwards.
GTGTTATTCTATAATCTGCTTTCCTCGCTAACTATGGAGAAGCATACAGTACTTCCAAGTCAATACCAAACCCAGACGACATTCCTCTGCCTACTTACACAGACTCCTACAGCTGAACGTGGTGATTTGCTTGCCTTGCCCCTTGCAAAGGAAGAGTGGCCTGCTTCTACGTGCGAGGCACTTTCAGGCCGCCACCGTTCACCGACTCCATTACTGGGCCAAAAGGAGGAGGCGTCGCTGACGATCGAGCCCAGCTGGGCGGAACCCCCAGCCCGCGTTCATCCAGGTGCGGAAAGGTAGTCGTGTGCCTGAGGATGAAATCATTGAGCTGAACTCCACAGCACACAGGAGCGTAGCTTCTGGGGTTCTCCTGCCCGGCTCTGCTTCCTGCGAGCGACCTACTGCTAAGCCAGGAGGCCCAGGACCCTGTGGGATGAAGAGTTCACCTTGCCCTGGCCGGTTGGCTCAGTGGTAGAGCGTCAACCCGGAGTGTGAAAGTCCCGGGTTTGAGTCCCAGTCAGGGCACACAGGAGAAGTGCCCATCTGCTTCTCTACCTCTCTTCCTCCTTCCCCCTCCCTCCCCCTCCCCTTCTTGCTTCTCTCTCTCTCTCTCTCTCTCTCTCTCCTTCTCCCCTCCCATGGCTCGATTAGAGCTAGTTGGCCCCAGGTGCTGAGGATGGCTCCATTACCTCCACCTCAGGTGCTAAAAAATGGCTCCAGTTGCAACAGAGCAAGGGCCCCAGATGGGCAGAGCATCGCCCCCTGGTGGGCATGCCGGGTCTGGTGGATCCCCAGGAGCATGCCAGAGTGTGTCTCTGCCTCCCCTCCTCTCACTAAAACAAACAAAATAGTTCATCTTTCCTGGTTGTCAATTTCATGTGAACATTGTATAGAAAAAAAAAACAAAACAGAAACGATTCTCTATTTTTTGCCTGACCAGGCGGTGGCGCAGTGGATAGAGCGTCGGACTGGAATGCGGAAGACCCAGGTTCGAGACACCGAGGTCACCAGCTTGAGTGCAGGCCCATCTGGCTTGAGCAAAAGCTCGCCAGCTTGGACCCAAGGTCGCTGGCTCCAGCAAGGGGTGGCTCGGTCTGCTGAAGGCCCGAGGTCAAGGCACATGTGAGAAAGCAATCAATGAACAACTAAGATGTCGCAACGAAAAGAACTGATGATTGATGCTACTCATCTCTCTCCGTTCCTCTCTGTCTGTCCCTATCTATCCCTCCCTCTGGCTCTCTCTTTCTCTATCCCTGTAAAAAAAAAAAGAAGAAAGAAACAATTTCCTATTTTTATATTGAGACCCACACATACGTCGTAAAAGGAAAACACAAAATTCATAGGAATCGTTAGGATTCAATCATGAGAGCTCAAAAATGTTTCCTGGCTTGTGCCTGGCTGCTTTCCATCCATCAGGACACAGCCCACAGAGCTCCGCGTCTGAGGGCCGTCGGATGGATAAGGTTGAGGACCAGCCGCTAACCTGGCTCTGCACCCTCCTCTACAGCTGAGGAAACAGGCGCAGGCGGCTGGCTGACTGGCCCACAGTGTCAGGTTAACAAAAGCGGGACGCAATGGGCTCCAAATCTTTAGGATGACCAAGTACGCGAAGCTTCACAAAGCCGATTCACTGTGTCAGCCCAGTGGCTCTCCAGCCTTTATACATATTCGGAGGAGAAGCTGTTGAAATCTCCAGTGTTCAGGCCCAATCAAAACCAACCAGCTTAGATTTTGCTTGGGTTGGGATCCAGACATCAGAGTAGTTTCTAAAACTCCCAGGCGATTTTAGTGTTGAACCTTTAGTGTGAGAACTGCCAAACAAAACCACAGCGGGCCCAGTGAACTTGGAATTTCAGATAGCTAATCATTTTTCAGTATGTTTCCAAACATTGCATAAGACATACTTACGCTAAAGAGGCAATCATCCTTTATCTAAATTCAAATGTGACGAGGCATCCTGCATCTCACTGGGCAGCATTAAGTCACCCAATGTGAAAGCCAGGTTTCGGGGAAAGTCTTCAACTGCAAGGGTGCCCATCAAGGTCAAAGTGTCAAGCTCTGTGCTCGGATTGGTCATCCTCAACCCCAAAGTTGTTCCGTCTCAGACAGAATTCAGGGACCAGGTGGTGACATCTTTTGGATCACCAGGGCTGTAGCCTGACACTTGTGATTTTTCTCCAAAGACAGAAACAAGATTTATTTAATGTTATCTAAAGGAGAGCAGCGGGTGGTATTAGTAGCGTGTGATGCTCTGCTCTGTGAGGCTCACAGCGTGCCAGCCAGAGCACACTTCCGTCCGGCTCCCCATGCAGAGACACAGAGTAAATAGTTGAGCCTGGACCAGACCCTGACAAAGGCTTAAACGCTCCCAGCAAGAGCCTCACTTTTTATAAATATTGATGTCCTTTGCTCAGGACCCCAGAGCAGCTCTGCACCTTTGAGAAGTGATGCACGGGCTCTTGCTGCAAACTCCTTCTTCCTGCTGGTTACTTGTCTCCCAAACCCGGGGAACAGTGAGCTGAGACATGCTGTCTACTTCTGCAATAGTCCCTCGGGATTTACAACATACCCAAACCAGCAAGGCACAAAATACCTGTATCCCGCTCAGAACAGCTCACACTGAAATGATGAAAGGAAAAAGGCCAGCCGTAGGACCCAGCTACGTCCTCCCAGGGATAGGGAGTTCTGTGAGATGCTGACCAGTGCTGGGAGTGTGGAGCTCCTTGGGCCAGCAGCCTCCAGCTGGTGGCTTGATTTCAGCCACAGCCTTGCAGGAGTGGTCAAGGGAAGCGACCCCACAGGCCTGACCTCCCAGAGCTCAAGAACTCCCAGACTCACCCGAGATTTGCAAACTATGAATTTACTACATAGAGTGAGTCCTGTACCAGTTTGGAGAGCTTGCTAATGTCCTTGTAACCTGACCCCACCGCTGCCTGAGCAGGTGGTTCTTCCCGACACACATTTTCCTACTTTGCTCCCGGTTCCTACCCCGTAAAATGGTACCCATGCAAAGTAAGGGGCTTGGTTCTGCATCGTTCAAACTAAGATCAACTCCTGCTCAAACAGACCCCACATCCAAGACAAGCAGTGTGTGCGCGGGGAGAGGAAAGGATGACTGGGACTTTGGAAAGACCGCATGTGAAGGAAGTGGGTGGGGCGGGTGGCGCTGGCTCTCTTCCGCCCGCCCGGCATTCAGGTGCCCAGCCCAGGGAGCGGACCGCTGCCTCGCCAGCCCGGGGCTCCAGCCCGGGGCTCCAGCCTAGGCGCCGCAATCTTAGCCCCCCAGCAGGGACGCACACAACCGCTCAGCCGTCGCTTGGCCTCCCTTGGGGAGCCGCAGATGGCCTCCGCCGGGCTGCTGCTGCTACTGTCCTGCTCCGAACACGATTGATTCTAGCCCAGGAAACTCTTGAAGACATGTGTCGCCCCTGAGGGTAAGGCTATGAAATCTCATTTCCTCACTGAAGTCCCCTCTGATCCTTGAAATTCACAAAACGCTTCCTGGGGCAGAGAGCCCATTCTGTCAGGCTGCCCCAGCTCCCTAGAGGTCCCGAGTGGCCACAGTGACTCATCTGGCAGCCATCCACCCACAGGCCTCCGTGGGCGAGGAGACCATCTGGACACCAGGCACCGCACGCATAGCGCTGGACCACCCTGGCCCTGGTGCTCCTGGAGGACCTGTGAGACAGGCGCCCGGTCCCGCGGGGGACGGAGTCCCCTCTGGCTCCTCTTGCTACTTTGCCGGTGCCTTCGCCAGACACTTCCTGAGCTCCAGGTACATTCTGCACACTGTGCTGGATGGCAGTACTCAATGATACAACAGCCTCCACCTTAAGAGATAACTCTGCTGCAGGGACCTTCATACACAGACCTGCAAGGCCACATCTGGTGACCTGGCTGAAGGAAATCCTCAGTGAAACTGAGGAAGGTTTATGTATATAGGTGATCGTTGGAGTTTTACTGAAAAAGTGAAAGAGGAAGAGAGAGAGAGAGAGAAGCATCAACATATTCCACTTAGTTGTGCATTTATTGGTTGCTTCTCATATGTGCCCTGACTGGGGATCAAACTCACAACCTCGCTGTGCCAGAACAATGCTCTATCCACTGGGCTCTAGCCAAGGCCTAAGCTTTTTTTTTTCTTTTCTGAAGTTAGAAGTGGGGAGGCAGTCAGACAGACTCCCACATGTGCCCAACCGGGATCCACCTGGCATGCCCACCAGGGGGCGATGCTCTGCCCATCTGGGTAGTTGCTCTGCTGCAACCAGAGCCATTCTAGCACCTGAGGTGGAGGCCATGGAGCCGTCCTCAGTGCCCGGGGCCAACGTTGCTCCAATGGAGCCTTGGCTGCGGGAGGGGAAGAGAGACAGAGTGAAAGGAGAGGGGGAAGGGTGGAGAAGCAGATGGGCACTTCTCCTGTGTGCCCTAACCAGGAATCGAACCCAGGATTTCCACATGCCAGACTGACACTCTACTGCTGAGCCAACTGGCCAGGCTGGCCTAAGTCTTTTGTATAATAAAAATATTATTAGTGTTTTATTGCCCATTCTACATTCCAAGAGGACGGGCAATGGAATAAGCCACAAAGGGAAAAATAAAGTGTTTGTGTAAAATTTAACATCCTCTGCAGTTTATAGAAAAACGACCTAACAGTTAAAATACAAATACTGTTGGAAAATATATTTATTGAAAGCAATTCTTTTAAAGTACTTGTGTATCAACTGGCAATGAGCAGGGAACTTCTGGACCTTTGGACAATGAACAGAAAACATATCCCAGAACCCAAGGTTGCAAAGGGCTCTGAGAGCCCCCTCCTTTTGCAAAGAAGAAATCTGATGACCAAGGAAGTGATGAGCCCTGCACTCGACCACATGGCCAGGAAGTGACAGTCCAGGACAATCACCATGACCTGTCCTTGATGGACAAAATGAAATACCCAAAGTAAGGGGAAGTGCCCACTAATAGCTTCTGCATTCTGCACGGTCTGTGAAACCACATCACAGGATGCTATGAAAGTATAAAATTGTCCACAGTGACTCAACCTTCCTGCATCGTTGCAAGAATGGAAACCAGTATGAAGAAAAACCTTGCAGTCTTAGATAAGCCAAGCAGAGTGGACTTTTACTGACAAAGAGCTGGAAAAGACCCCTCCTGGAAACTGTCCCGCAGACAGGTGTTGGGTGGACACAAAGGGTAAGGTCCCTTTGACAGATTTTAGGCACTGCACATGGTGAAGGGTGTGTATGTCTTGACCTTGGAGAGCAGGCCTTTTGTAAACATATTAGTGCAGCTTAATAATACAAATCCTAAAAGAGAAGGTCAGTTCCTTGAGGAATGCAGTCATTTGAACCAAGCCGAGCTAAGTGGCTAATGAGAAGAAAACAGGCCCCCTCTTTTGAGGGATTCCCTGGAGACCTGCTGGATGCCTGGGGATCCAGCACACACACACAGCATGTCCACCCCTCATCACCACTCAGGAAAGAGGAAACTTCTTCCTGGAAGGGAGGGTGACAGGTGTGTCGCTCTGTGGAGCAAAGGTAGGCAGGGAGACCGGTGGCTTCCGGAACCTTTTATTTAGCGAGTAACTTAAAATCAGACCCATTTCCAGGGCAAGGTTCAGAGGAGACACATGGAGCAGAATCCAAAGGTACACCTGCTTGCCAGATGTCCCCTACTCATGTCCCCAGATCGGTCAGCCAGCTCCCAGTCACCAGAGAGGAACCCCCAAAATGTAAGAGGGGCCAACCCAAGGCCAATTTTTCTTGGTCTACATCTTTGCCATGAAGGGATCTGAATTAGTTATTTCAGTCTGAGAACAACTGGAACAGAAAGCTTTATTTTAATACAAATAAATTTAACATACAATTTATACACTGAGGTCCTCAGAAGCAGGATATCGGGGTTATTTTCTGTTAATGGCTAGACTGAAATGCGCAGGCATTCTGAAAAAGTTCTCCATGTTGTTGTGTCTAGTTTCAAGCCCTTGCAAGCTTCCTGCAAGTGCAAGAATACCTTTATAAAAATGCCCTGAGGACCCCAGCCCTGCCCCCCCTCCAGGGTGAATTTCTCAGCATTACCTTTTGTGACAATCATTGGGCAACATACAACTAGATGAGAGAAGGTTTGAAGGAGGCCAGTCAGGGCTGAAACAGAAATAATTGGCATCAATTGTTTTATTACCTTCTCTCTCAAGACAGAAAAGGCCTTACTCACTTACTTGGAGCTGACCCACGGGCCCTACTCATGGAGCAGACCCAGCCGTGAGCACACGAACTATTGTGTCTGAATTTTCTACATTCTATACCCTCTGCCCACTTCCTACCCAGAACTTTCTTGAAAACAATGAACCTAAACCAATATGTTCACCATAATCTGTTAGAACACGGCTCAAGGTTGAACCCAAAGCAGGTCCAGGAAAGGTATTTGTTGATTCACTCTCCACTGAAGAAGGTCACAGAGCCTGTGATTTTCACAAGCCTGGCAGTGGTCCCCATGATCAAGCAAGCTCAGGAAACTCTGATTTGATGCAAATACCACATTCTTTTGGAATACGAGAAATCAAGGCATTGGGAAAGGGAGGGTTGGGGCCGGGGGAGCTCACTGACACTCTTCCCCTAGCCAAGCGTGAGAGGGTCGGAGTCCCAGAGGGGGTGTGCAGGGGAGCCACTCAGCGAAGAGAGGCTGCCTTTGAGAAGTGGGACAAGCTTCAAGGGTGGGGTGCCCACCCAGAAGGACCGCACCATCTAGTCGAGTGAGCATCGAAACCAAGCCGCAGGGGCTAAATAAAGGAAAGAACGGCTGTTTGGTGCTTTGGAAGCAATGAATCTAGAAATGAATCTTTCTTGGAATTAAATCGCTAGAAGTTGGTCCTGCCTGTGTTGAGTGGTGGTTGCCTTGGAAGGAAGTAATTGTACCGCAAGGAATGGCATGGCGATCACCCATTCCTTAAGGAGGCGATCGAGAGAGCTGTAGCTTTTCAAGAAAGGTTGACCCTACTGAACCCTGAAAATACGGACTGGAAAAGCAACCAACCCCCTGGTAACCATGAACTCAACCTTAGTGCGTAGGTTTACCCACCACCTCCAAAAAAGGTAAGTCCACATTTACAGCCGTTTGAATTGCAGGTCTTATTCCATTATGTAATCATTCCTCATCACTAGCATCTGAGATTACCTGAGATTGGAGGTACATTCATTCATTTGTGGCACACCTTAAAATTCACACAAAGAACAAAGGGCGTACATCACGTCCCTAGCTGCCTGATTTGAGGCAAGGAAGGCATCCCACTGTGAACATTCTCCCATGCTGAAAGCTCTCTGTGCTTAATTCCCTGGTTCAGAGCCGAAGCACTTGCACATCTTGTCTTCCGGAAGGTGAGCTGTGCTGGCATGTTCGTGCAGTAAACAAGTGGAGTTCCGTAAAGTAATCTCTCCCGAGTTTTGTTCCTGATCTCTATGCACATCGCCGCCTCTTCCCTGCACTGAGCTGACCTCCAGGCGGTCCGCGGAGACGGGCCCCATGAAGAATAAGGAGTTACTACACATGCGCACAAGGTGCCGGGAGAGGTGCTGCTGCCCTTCCTTCCAGCCACATGACCCTATCTTCTGCTTCCGAGTAGCACTGGTGCCCCACTGACCTCGGGGAGATCAGCTCCTAGTCTCCCTGGGCCTCAGTCATCTGCAAACTGAGGGTTAAACAGAATACTTTCCAGGCACCCTTTACCTCTCAAAAACGTGAAGCCTGAGTCAGGGGGAGAAGTTTGATTGCCTCTCTGCGAGGGCCTTCTTCATAGCACCTGCACATCCCACGCAGCCCAGGGCCAGCAGCCGGGAGTAGCCCAGCAGGACAATGGTGAAGACAGCAACCAAGACCCAACGTCCCCCTATCCCCATGGAAGCCTCATGCCCAGGCACAAAGCTCAGAGCCAACTCCTATTCTTTGTCTTCTGAACTGAGACTCAGAAAGGAGCTTCCCTGCAGACATTTCTGTTAAGAGGTACAGACACAACATCATCCTTGATAAAGCACATAGCATCCAAGACCATGGGCAGTTCCTGGCCCGGCTCGGCCAGGGCACTGCTCTTCTATAAGGAGCAGGCTTGCTGGCACAGAGTGGGCATTTAATAAACACCTGCTGAATGAATGAATTAGTGAAGGTCTGATGGATTAATGATAAGTAGGTGGATGGATGAGATGGGTGGTTGGGTAACTAGGTAGATGGGTGGATAGATAAACAATGATTATGAGCAGAAGCTCTGGTTCCATGTTTTAAAACTGTGGCTATGTCTTAAAAACTGTGGGGCCTTGGAAAGCCATTTAAACCCTCTAGGACTTCATTTCTTCCCCTGAAAAACGGCAGTCATAAAAGTCCTTACCCTCACTGGGTTATTATTGTGGGGATGAAAGGAGGTCATCTGCATAAACTGATTAGCAGCTAGGCCAGCACACAATTAGCATTCATAAATACTTGCCATTTTAATGAAAATATTGAGTGCAAGTCATCTTTTTTACAAAGAAAACTTTTCATCGGTCTACATCATAAATAAAAATAAACAAAAGCAAGGCATGTACAGAATCCAACACTTTAGAATGAATAGTAGCACCTTGCTGGCTCTCCACCCCTGGAGTAATCGTGAGAAACCAGTGAGTGAGGAGAAGACGCTTGCAGCCGCTACCCGTATAACACACAGTGGGTGCTCAGTAAAGAGACCTGTCACGCGAACAGATGGAATGAATTGAATGAGTGCGCGAATGAATGAACAGATGGGAAGACATCAAAAGGAAGGAGAGATTGTCTAGTTCAGTGGTTCTCAACCAGGAGTGATTTTTGCTCCCCGGGGGATGTCTGACACTATCTCGGGACATCTCTGGTTATCACAAACTGGGAAGTGATGTTGGCATCCAGTGGGTCGAGGCCAGGGGTGCTACAGTTAAACATTCAGCAACACACGGGACGGCCCCACTAGGAAGACTGATCGAGACCAAAATATCAACAGCACAGAGCTGGAGAAACCCTGGTCTAATTCATTGATTTAAAACTGAAACTCCCCCACAGAATGTCTGTGTCTCTGCGTGTGTGCATGTGCGTGTGTGTGTATGTGTGTGTGTATATGTTTTGGGGTAGGTCTGCTTGATCTGGTGACCCCTTTGTGTATCTATTATACCCTTCAGGTCCTTATGGGGTTTATATCTTTCTCACTGCAAGAAAGATCCTGCCATAATGAGTCAAATTGGAATTCCCCACGGGGGTCACATTTCGGAAAGACTGCGAGCGCGGCTTGATTCCAATATGAGGAAACCACAATATCAGAATTTCAAATTGCTAAGGGGCCTCTTGACTTGGGAAAGCAGGAAATCACCTTATTAAAATATAATTTGGCCAAAGAGCATTTTCCACATGGACTAGTTGAATAATAAAAAGATATCAATTTTGTGAGCACTCACTTGAGCAATTTGGAGATTCTCAAATACGCCAGCAGAAAGACTGGTCATCTGTTGGTCTCTCCTGCCACACAGCAGGCTGGGAATGTGTCGGTGGGTTGAATTTTAATCTGTGGATTAGAAAACTTTAATATCTGGTGTGGAAATTCATTCTTGCAAACCTCCATTACTAAGTTATGGGACTGCCTGCCGCTCCATCCAGAAACCGAGGGTTAGAATGCACTGACTGGTTCCATTGCTGCTGGACTCCCTGCGGCATGGTCACCCTGTCCACCAACACAGGACCTCAGCTTTCTTCCTGCCCTGGTCCGAAACCACCCAGGCCCTTCGCTGTTCAAACTATTACTCTGTAAAAAGTTATACGCAATAAAAATGCACAGATCTTGGGTGTATAGTCTGAAGACTTCCGACAGGTGCCTACTCTCTGGTTGCTGTCACTCAGATCAGGATATCAATTATTTTTACATTCCAGAATTGTCCTTCAGGGCCCTTACCAGTCAATCCTCCCCTCCCGTGCACCCACAGCCCACCACTGTTTGGATGGCCAGCACCTGTACTCGCTTCGGCAGCACATAGACTAAAATTGGACTTCCGGCACCGGACATTGGTTGTGCCCAATCTGAAAGCTCACGCCGACAGAATTGTGCATTACGCCCCCAGCTGTGTCTCGCTCTTTTTGGTTTAACGTTTATGCCTGCGAAATTCAGACGTGTTGCTGCACATTTTAGTGGTGCTTTCCTTTTCATTGTTTAGCAGTTTTCCATTGTGCTGGAGACTGCTATGGATGGGGCTGTGAGAAACATTCTCGTACACGAGGTTTTGAGCACGTGCTTTTGCTCATCTAGGGCTTGTACCTGGGACGGAAACTGCTGGTCCTAGCACGGTGCGTGCTCACCCTGACCTTGCACCTTGAAGCTCTCCCCAGACTCTGCCAATGAGCTGCCTAGGGGCACTGTTGACCTCCCCTCCACCATGCTCTTCCAAGTGTGATTCAGTATTTGTTTGTTTATTAGCTGAAAGTCTGGTTCAAAACAAGCCATGAACTCAGGTGTCAGAATCCTTTTGTGCACTTTTTGTTATTGTTGAATGACCAGCTAAATAAGCCAGTACCTTTAAATGCCTTTGGTGTTGGCTCTCTGACTGTCAGAAACCAGGCAAGTCTGCCCATCGCCTGAAATAGTAGACTCCATTAATTTGCTTTAAAAGAACAAATTATGATTGAAAGACTGTTAAGTTTTCCAAACAAATCCTTCGAGGGGCATCACGTACAATGAATTTAAGAATTTGGGAGACTGAAAATTATTTCAGAGAGTATGATCTAAGCAGCTTCTGAATTAAAACAATAAAATAAAACAGCGAGAGAGACACATCATCAGCACAGACGTTATTCTGAATGTGAGGGGTGACCGTGGGAAAACAGGTCAAGGGTGCACCAGCGTTTCCAGACCTCCCCTGCGGGCAGGGGCGGCCTCAGCACACAGCCAGCTGTCTCTGACAGGAAGATGCAGGTGAGCAGGGGTGTCCCCATGGATGCTCAACCCACCGGCTCCATCCTCTGTTCCTAGTTCACTTCCTAACGCTTAAACAAAAAAAATATTAGCGTTTTGCACTGTGTCATGCCATCATCAGAGAGTGGGTGGGTTGTGATGTCATCCGTGGGATCAGGGGCAGATGTTCTGAGGGAAGAGAGTAAAAGTGTCTGAAATACTTCTCTTGGCCTGAAACCCTCCCTCGCACCTGATTTTGGGGCTCCCCTTGTCCTTACCAAATGCTGCCATGAGAAGATAAAAGATTCTTTTTAAAAGTGATTCTTCTGGGACTTCAGCACAGCACTGAGATGCAAAATGTTAATCCCAGGGTGGCTCTAGCTGCTGTCAGATTTCTAAGGACGGGGTCGCTGTTTGCTATGGTACCGGCCACTTCCCGCCACGGGAGAGCGGCATGTCCGATGTTTCTTGAGGCCACTGTGCCCCACCCACCACGTCTCAGAGCGCTGCGGGGCTCCATGCGCACACATGCCATGTTTCACCCGCAAATTCTGCCGCGAATGTTAAGCTGAGGATTCTTGTTCTCTTTTCCAGCCTTCACGTTTATGAGAAGGCGGGGATGGCTCAGGGACAGTTAGGAGGTCCAGAAAGTTCCGGAAAGCCCAAGCAGTGCTCCGGCAGCCACGAAAATGTTCTCCTAGGAACACATGAAGTATAAAAAACAGCAGGATGGTTTATGTGACCATCAGCATCAAATCCCAAATGGTTTAGATTGTTTTCAAAAGAACAAAGAGACAAGGGCTTCCTTGACTTGGTAACGTTTATTCAATATTCTTTGAAATTAGCAAGAATCAGAAGCACAGATCAATCAAACACAGCCACGAAAATGTCCCGGGTATAAATAAAGATGCACTATGAGAAATGCCCACTACTGGAGGGACAAGCACCCTCTCACATTTCCTACCTCTTAGCAACAAACAGCTCCAGTGTAAATTTAATTCACTCACAATAAAAGAGAAAAAAGAAAAAAGAAACTTGACTTTTTTAAAGAAAACACTGATTCAATTCGATCAGGATTTGCCTCACGAGGCCCTTCCAGTATGTACGTGTTCAAGGCCCAGCTCGACGACCGTTAGGAAAATGACAGAAACCAACTCAAAAGAGTGTTTCCGCAAAGATCAACAAAAACAGTGCAGAAATAAATTACTTACCCATGCACAGAATAAGGCAAAGGCTAATTTCATTCAGGTTAGGAAGAGTAAAGATAACTAGGTTCTGTTTTCACAAAACAAACATTTCAGACTTCGTTTTACGTTAACGAGTATACTCTACTATACATCATACTCTACGTGTCTCCTAACACTACTCAGAAAGCCGGCACTCGTATGTCAGATAGATAACTTCTCCTTGATGAGACTTATTCTGGAACCACCAGAGACATGGATCTGGGGGTCATGATAGCATCTACCATGAAAAGACCACACACTAGTCAAAGCAGAAAGTTTACAGAGAACAAGGATGTTAAAACATCATCTACAGACTTCTCAAATTTCATTTTTAAAGTTCTTTTTTTTTCTTTTTAACTAAAAGCTGCGGAAAAATTAGTTCTTTAATAGTCTACTGAAAACTCTTGAGCAGCTAACATTGTAAATTTCTTTAAGCTTTTTTATTTTCTTAAAAATATTTAAACGAGTGTAGTATCCCATCTTTTTGAAAAATAATCCCCCCCAAAAATGATTACAAATCTTTTGTTTTAATCAGCGTGACCAAAGGTTTGTCGTCAGGGCTGTAATCCTCATAGGTGATGGGGGTCACATCATACATTGCAGGCCGGGATTTCTTTCCAAACCTGAAACCACAGGGAGAGAGGACTCCAGTTAGACATATGTTGGATCTCAAGTCCCATTAAAGACAGATGGCAAGCGTAACTTGTATTCAAGAATCAAATGAACTATACAAATACCCTAAAAATATATATTCTCTAGCAAGTACGAAAATTTAAGACTTCCTCACATAACACTGAATGAGCAAGATATATTAGTCTTCCATGCAGGAGGCAAGAAACGAATTTCACAAAACGTAGAGTCCAAATTAATGCTGAAGCTCGCAGGTTAAATCTTGGCAAAGCAGTCAGGCATGACAGCTCTCCAGCAGGGTTTAAAAGAATGTGTATTAGTTTGCTTATTTTTTTTCTTCCTAGGCCTCTGAAGATTTGGAGTGGCAAGTTTACATTACATTCACTCTGGGTCCTGGAACGCAGAGCGGCAGGGTGGTCGTCCCTGGGCCATGGACAGACACAGCCTCACCAGTGGGGCTGGCAGGAGGGTTGTGGAGGCTCAGCAGTCGTCTGAGGTCCCAAGACAAGGACATGGGACCAGGGGGAAGTCACTTCAAAGAAAGTGTTTGTCCACAAAATGTGCCATCCAATCCCACCTGCCTATTATTACTCCCCAACACTCACACATACACATGCCATTGTTTCTCCTATGAGCACAAGGCCACTGTCCCAACAGATCTGCATATTGCAAAATCTCCTTGACAGCAGGACTGACAAGCAGAAGCCATGGGTGTCAAACTTCAATTTCAGGACTTCCTAAAACACCAGCGTCAAGACAGTGATTATTACGATAAAGCCAGTTCTACTTCTGGGTGGTCCCTTCCCACCCAAGGCCTCGCTTAACCTTTGAGAGGCCCTGGAGGGCGATGGGATTTAAATCGTCTTCCGCACTAACACACCAACCCTCCTGCCTTCTCTAGACAACATTTGTGAGCTGTTTCAAGTCCAATGGGGCCCATTAAAAAAGAAATTTGGGCCCTGACAGTGTGGCTAGGTGGATAAAGTGTCAACCCAGCGCACCAGAGGTCGTAGGTTCAACCTCCGGTCTCAGCACGCATGAGAAGCAATCAATGAATGCACAACTAAATGGAACACTTAAGTGAAAGAAGTTCATGTTTCTCTCTCTCCCTTTCTCTCTCTCTCAAATCAAATGGGGAAAAAAAATTTTTTTAAAGAAATTTTAAAAGAAGCTAAAACTGTTTTTAAAGTTGCTAGGATGTGCACCCCAGGATATCGAGGGGCTTATTGGCCAGGTAAGGGGGGAGATGTAAAGGGGGGTTTACATTTTGTCCCCCCTCTTCCTACGTCTTCCTCTGCTGTCCTGAAACGTCTGCCTTCTCACACACAGAGATGAAAAGGAGAATCGAGTGGGAAATGAGAAACGTTGCGTTTTTCTCGTGATCTTTTTATCTTTAAATAGTCTTCAATCTTGCATTCTCATTCACTCAAGATGTACTGGCCTTCAGGAGCACAGAGATGTAAGCCACGCCAGATGGGCGCCGGGCAAAAGGCAGAGCGAAAGAGCTAGGGTATTCTGTCCCCGAGAAACCACAGTTAGCGCTGCAACATTAAAAAGCCTTCCAGAGCATCATGTCTAAAATGGGAAGCCTCATGGAAGGTCTGGGAGTGTGCACGCATTAATGTGTCCCGCCTGCGGTCTGGGTACCTTAAATTCAGTGACGCCTAGATAGTCTGAGACTTGGAAAAGGGGCACCAGTGGAAAAGCCAATTGTGTCTTAATGCTTTCTCCCAAGTCTGAACATCTCAGAGGGTACCTTAAGGTGCAAATATTTGGGCAATCTATTTCTCATAAAATAGCTAGGTGTGTTGCTGAACAATATGCCACCAGTAATATTAATTTATCTTAATTGTATAAAAATTCTGAAGCTATAGAAAAGTCTAGTGCAGAACAGGGATTAAAAACACAACAGCCTGCAAGCCAATTGCAGCCTGTTGTCTGTTTTTTTAAAAATAAAGTTTTATTGGAATACAGTTATGATTATTCGTAATGCCTCTGCTGCTATAAAAGATTCCTGGGCCACATTAGCCTGGGTCATAGAAGCACCCAGGTACAAGGCAGATCACAGAGCGCACATTCTTCTAGTTCAGATTCCCCTGAAAGTCAAGAGCAAAAAGGATCCTGAATACCACAGATTATGTCAGATGGGTCTGACCCTGGAAAAGGCCCAAATCAGGAGACGCTATTTGAGAAAAAGAAGTGACTGCATCCTGTCCTTTGACATCTCTCTTATATTCCCCTGCCACCCCCTACTTCCCCTTGATCAGGCACTTCGAGCTGGCAGAGCAGTGAGCAATCCGATGTGACCTCTGCTTTAGAACCTGGAGAGTCATGACGTCACTCAGGCCAGTCTGTCACATACTCTCTCCAGCCTGAGCGTAAGCCAAGCAGCTGGAGGACAGATGACTCATAGGACGGGGGGGCGGGGGTGTCCTTCTCTACCCAGCCCCAGCACCAACTGCTGACATCAGAGCCACCACACACTTCCTCTGCCGTCACTCATGAGTGCCACAGAGGATCCACTCAGTTTTCGTCCTGCCTGGCTGCTGAACTGTCCTCATTCGGGTCCTATGTCCCCTCCAGGCTAGCGGCGGAGAGACAGGCCACCACGAAATAAACATTAGGGCTAGGCCATTGCCGAAAACTAGGATGAGAGTAATATCAGAAGCATTGTGTTTTGTCAATGCCCTTCTAAGGTTTCTAGAAGAAGAAAGCAAAGGGGGCCAACCAGCCAGTGACCTGGCCTTGGCCTCTAGAGAGAAGCACCGTAGAAACCAAAGGTTGTAACTGAACAAACCTCTCCAGTCTGTGGGAAGGTAGCGCTTAATGTCCGTGGTTTTATCTGCAGTCACTTGGGCATGTAGGGGGCCTGTTGCTTGGGAATTCTGCAGTAAATATGTTTGATAAAAATCGGCACCAAAAAAGAAAAGTGTTTGCAAACGCTTTTCAAAGTTTATTCTCTCCTTCCAAGAATATTTAGTAACTATCTTCCCACTGGCCTATATAAGCAGGAAGCCCAGAAGGACCTATTTTAAACTATTCTGAGGCTGAAATAAAATCTTCTCCCTCTTGAATACAAAAGGATCTCCCTTAGCCAGAGATCCCTGGGAGGGGGGGGGGAGCAGAGAAATCTGATTTCTCGGGTTTCCTGGTCCATCCCAATATAGCGTCACGGATTCTGTTCCTTCCTGGTGAACCAGGCCCCTCCGGGAACTCTTGAACAACAAATGAACGTATCAATTCTCCTCTCCCTTTCACATCCTCCGTCTCTCGTCCAGTGACGTCAGGACGCTACAAGGACTCCAGCAGGCTGGTACCACCGACCAAGCTGGGGTTCAGGGATGGATCCATCTTTCAGGCAGGTGAAGACTTCTGTCAACTGCTAACCAGGATCACCTATCCATTTCAGACCCAAATTTAGTGAGACCTCCAATTTTAGAAAGGTCTACACTGTGCCAGGACCCACTGACGATGCAGCCATTAAAAAAAAAACAAACACTGCTTTTGATGCACAGGCTAGTGGGAAAATGAGTCAGATAAACAATTAAGATGAGGTTTGCAGGGATTGGTCTCAGGGCTTCCTGGAAACTGTGTGTCGAATTGACTTTTAAAGGAAGAGGCCAATGATGGGCAGCTGTGTAGGGTCTGACTTGGAAAAGGTTGAACCCTTTCCTCCCCTCATAGCTGTAGAAGTAAGGCTCGTGCTGGTCCCACAGCAAAGCTGCCCTGTCCCACCGAGGCATGGGGGTGATGCCGTTTGTCTCCCATTCTCTCTTCCTCTGGCTCCTCCTCTCGGAAGCCGGGGTCTGGCTTTGCTTCCATGGGAGTGGGAAGATTGCTCTAAGACAGGGGTCCCCAAACTACAGCCCATGGGCCGCATGCGGCCCCCTGAGGCCATTTATCCGGCCCCCGCCGCACTTCCGGAAGGGACACCTCTTTCATTGGTGGTCAGTGAGAGGAGCACAGGATGCATCCGCACCCATAGTTCCCATTGAAATACTGGTCAGTGTGTTGATTTAAATTTACTTGTTCTTTATTTTAAATATTGTATTTGTTCCCATTTTGTTATTTTACTTTAAAATAAGATATGTGCAGTGAGCATAGGGATTTGTTCATAGTTTTTTTATAGTCTGACCCTCCAACGGTCTGAGGGACAGTGAACTGGCCCCCTGTGTAAAAAGTTGGGGGACCCCTGCTCTAAGATCTGAAGGGTAAGTTTGAGTGTTTGAAGAAAGCAAGCTTTCTGAACCTCTGAGCTTTTGAATCTGCTTCTATCTTGATCGGGATCAATATACAACAATCTAATCAATGAAGCTAAGAGTTCCCGTGAGCCCCAGTCGTAAGACACCAAGCTCAGCCCGCTTTTTACTGTAGCACACTGACTTCCTGAACTGTGTGCTTTAGCCTATTTTACCAATTAAAAGAAAAGATGGTGTTCTTTAACCATAGTATCACCATTACTTCTGTAATAAGTTCTCTTTGTAAAAGTCAACATAATGTTCGACTAGTGGATTGTTTTTTTTAGTGTTATGATAGATTTAGTGGATTTTTTTTTTTTTAGTGGATAGATTTGGAGAAGTAAAGATGGTGTTAATCTGTTTATACAATCCTTTATTCTTTGTAACTCACTTTGATGATCTTAACTCTCTTAGGAGGTAGAGTTACTCCTTTCAACAGTTGAGGGAACTGCATTGTGGAAGGTTAAATCATCTCCACACCGGTGTCAGGCCGTGGAGTAGCTGGGCTCAGTGAAGTGCCTCAGACTCGGAACTCACACTCTCCCGTGGTATCACACTAGATCCTTGTCCCCCTTGGAGTTTTTTCTCCAGAAAAAGACACTGTTTTACATAAGACGAACTCCAACGGCAAAATGATAGCTGTTCGTCATTTTAAAAGAAGCCCTTAAATCAAATGGAATAATTTGTATCTACACTGACCATCTGAAGTGCAACAAAGCCAACGACACTGCAGAAAGAAATCATCTCAAAATGTTTCTCATGCAGTGATGAAGAACCAGATATTTATAGCACAGGTCAACACACAGCCCATGAGCGAATGTGCGCAATGAGAACAGAAGGCTAGCAGCAGAGGCAGGGGGCTTTGCTTATCAATCAGCCTCGTTATCTGTCCCCCAACAACACCCAGTAGGTTCAACAGGGCCTTGAATCCAGGTTTTACCCTGTGAAGTCCTCTTTGCAGGGCACAGTCCTGTTTACAACGGAGCCCCAGTCCCGAGGGGGCACACGTGCAAGCAGCCTCTCCCTCCCGCCCCTCGCCTCCAGCGTGGCCCACCTGGCGTGCCGGATGGAGGCGATGGCATTGCTGAACTCGCTGTCGATGCTGCGGCAGTTGTAGAACTCCTCGTAGGCCGGCCTGGAGGAGCCCTGGTACTCGATGCGGCTGATGCGGCAGATGCCCACGATCAGAATGATGAGCATCAGGATGAAGGCCACGCACAGGGCCCCGATGATGATGTAGAGAGAGTGTCGGGGCATGTTGGTGAGGCTCTCCGCCATGTGCCCAGACTTCCACTGAAGGTCTGAGGGCAAAAACAAGCACATGGCTTGGAATGAGTGGTGGCCTTCAGCACAGGAAGGTCTTCCCTGTCCTCGCATGTGTAACTTAACAGAGACAGGCCATCCACACTGGGAAGGTTTCTTTTCCATGGATTTTCCAGTGACAGGGCTAACATCCTAGATATATGAGGACCTCTCACCCATTGGTAAGGAAAACCACAGACATGCCATAGAAAAATGAGCAAAGGATGGAAAAAGAATTCACCAAAGACAGAGAGAAAGTTGTTTAGCTTCACAACTGTTTTTCAATGCACTTCCTCTATCAGTTTCCAAACATTATGTTAAATTTTGGATAACCACAGTTGACAAGAGAACAGAAATGGGAGCTGTATAAATTGCTATACAACCCTCATGTGCACTAAAGGGTGTGTTTTTGTACCCTAAGGTTCCAATTCTTAGAATTCATGCTGAGGAATGGGTCCCAGAAGTACATAAAGCCCTGTGTACAAAGACGCTCATCTTAGCATCATAATGTTTAAATGTTAAATTATCAACTCTTACACATTTAGACAAACATTCAGAAAATAGGCCCAGACACTCATGTACTCAGCAAAGTTAATAAATGTACATATTTTACCATTTTTGCTTCGGTGGTTTTTAAAGTTTCCTTTTTCAGAAATAAAATGTTACAGATATAGCTAGAGTGCCCACACCCATTCTCCCTCTCCATCCCACGAGACAACACAATTTATGAGAGCAGAAAGGCGGGAAACAACCCAAATATTCAAGTCTTTGTGAGATGGGAGGATGCTCATCACCCAGCAGAAAGGTGAAGAAGCTGGCCAGGCAGGACCTGGTTGTACAGTCCAAGCACTGTAAGCTTACAGTGTCTCTCTGCACACTGAAATGCTCAGGACAGCGTGGTAGTAAGGATGAACATCTGTTGTTTTCTCACTATGGACTGAGCTCTTTGAAAACATCTCATTTCATCATTCTAACTACCAGAAAAATGTATTATCCCCCCCACACTCTATCCCCTTTACAGAGGAGGCCTAGGAAACTGATGTCACTTTCTGAGCAAATCTGTCATATGCATGTCTAGATCCAAGCTCTCAGCCTCTGCCTCACGCAGCAATGTGCTGACAACAGTATTCTCTGAAAGGCAGGATTATAAGTGATTTTCATTTCCTTCTTGACACACCTCAGGCATTTCCCAGCTTTCTTTTTAAATAATGAGTTCCTTTTATAATGAAAAAGAAGCAGTAAATTATTTGAAAGAAAAGCACCCACAGTTTTACCTCCCAGTGTAACTACTGGACGGAGTGCGGGCCTTGGGATCACACCAACCTTGCTTTCGATCCAGCCGCAACATTTACTTCACCTCCCTGGGCCTCAGTTCCTTCACTTATATGAAAGCAGCAACACACACCCCATGGGCTTGCTGAGAGCATAAGTTAGGAAACATGTTAAAAATATATATATAATAAGTCTCCACCAGGCACGTGGTGGGCGGCCCCTATGGATGGGGAGCCTGGGTGATGGAAGAGGGAAGGATAAAGAGAAGGAGGCTAGTCCTCTGAGGCACATGCCCTGAGGATTATCGAGCAGTGCCCTGTGCCCATCCAGAAAGCATGTGTGGGGAAAATGGAAGGAGGGAACGTCATCTTTGTGTCTGGCTCAGGCCAAGAGTGTCACACAGGCTCTGTGTACAGACCTGCACACAAATGGAATGCCCTGGGTACCACAACCAGGATTTGAAAGAAGGCTATGAAAATTTAAAAGGACTAGGCATGACCAAAGAGAAGCTAATTCATGTAGGAAAGAGGATGCCTTCTTTGCTCGCTCCAGCTCCACCACCTGCACCAACCGGCCATCCCTTCCACGTTAGGACTCTGAGTGGGTGGGAACAGGCCTTGTCTTCCCAGGAGATCCTCAGGACTCTTCTCACTGCTGCACTTTAGGTGAGAGTATATGCAACCTCTGGGCACTCATAGCCTCATCTTAGCGACATCGTCAGTGACCGTGGAATCCGAAAGTCAGCTATTCTTGACTTTGAAAAGTTGGAGTCTGCAGAAGACCACAAGGATCCAAGCACACAGACCCCTTTCTTAGAAGCAGAATGGGAAAATGGCCCCTGCCCCAAGCCTGGATGGTTCCTGGAAGTTTGAGAAGAATGGGACAACGGAAGCGACTTCTGAGTTTGCACCCAGATCTCCTGACGCCTGACGCCCGCGTTTCCCACCAACACTCACCCCTGAAGCCTAGCGTTGCCCTTTGAGCTGGCCGGCCTGAGCTCACAAAGCCCATGGACACGTCAGGCGGCCCATGAGTGCATGCAGGGCTCTGCCTGTGCCCACTCACACACAGGCAGATGGACCCACAGAAACCACTGCAAAGAAACGATCGTGATGGAAGAGAGAGGGTGTTTTTGCAAAACTAGAACCAAGGCCCAATCCCCAAATCGGCCGTCATTTCACTTGGAGTCACCTAGTACACACGGAGAGAGAGAGCTCACTTTTCTGGCTGAAAGAGAAGTGTGACTCACTTGATTTCCAACTATTTTGACATTCTCTGAAACAATTCAGTTGTAGGCTGGAGTCCAGCCCTCACAGAGGCTGCTCCAACAGCCGCTTAGCACCAACACGAAGGCAGCCAGGACCGCTCCCTGCTCCAGCTCGGTGGAGGACTCAGATCCGATGGCTACAGCAGGGCCACATGCGCAGCCTCACGTAAAGAGCTCACGCATCACAGTAACTGTGTACACGCGGGGAGCGCACCACCGCACCGCCGCTACCAGGGAACGACAACCGCACGGGGCGATCCCTCCGCCGCTGACTCGGGCCTGATGAGCTGTCTAAGCTGCTTGCGTCTCTGACCATCTGGTCTGCTTCCCAGAACTCTGTGTTCCAAGCTGTTTGGACTTCTGGGAGAACTTTTCTCAAAATTCGTTCTAAAACCTCTGCCTCCTCCCCCACCCCACCTCACCCTTTGCTTTTCCCACCTTACCCTCATCTGAAACTTTCCTGAGACGTGCATGTGGCAGCTTTCCATGCTAATCAGACTGGTAGCCAGGCTGGGTCTGATTAAACCCAACACTCGGTCCGGTCGGAGAGGCAGATTTATCGGCACCAGATGGCGGCAGCTGCCGCCTCCCAGTCCAGGAGCGCTCCTCGTAAGTCATCGCCCGGCTGCATCCTGGGAGCCCCGCTGCGGGAATCAGTGCGGCTCACGGGAGAATCGTACACGGGCACGTGCTGGATGGGATGATCTCAGCGGCCCCAGCAGGTGCACGACCGGGAACGTGTGCACACAGACTGTTCAGGAAAAATGTCACACATACGGGTCTGAGGGATCATTTGTGCTTTGGTTTAAACTCAAGTGTTTGTTTGAGGTTTTGTATTTTCCAGAGTACTTTCCTATTTAACATTTTCACTGATTGAATGCATAAATCCAAGGTAGCCTATTCTCCCATTTCTCACCTGCAGAATATCAGTAATTTAGTACTGCAGCTGAATCATAAATTCAACTGTTCAATGTATATAACTGGCCTACTGTCGGTCAGCAGGATTGACTCTAACTCTCACAGCTCCTACATAGATGATACCAAACACAATGATGTAAAAGATTTATAGGAATTTTTATTTTTAGACCTTAACACTAAGAAGGCAAAAAGCTTATTAAAATTAAAAAAAAAAAAAAGTGATCAGCCCCAAGGTTGTAAGAATGAATGACAAAGCACTAAGATGTCACCAGAGTTGCTTTGTTCATTTCCAGAATTTAGGGTTTGCATTTGTCTCAAAATATGTGTGAAACACCAAAACTATCTCAGTGATCCTTTTAGGGTAGTTCTGGGTCAATGTTGCCCATGGTTTTGATCCATTTGTATGGTCTGCTTGATTTCTGCTACTTATTTCTGATTAGGGATCACAGAGTATCTCTATGGGGTGGGGAAAATTTCTAGGAAACATTTACTATCAGGGTGAACACAGGCACAGGAGGTAGCCACGGAAATGGAGCCACTAAAATGGTATTAATTTGCACATAAACCCTATTGCCGTAGCAGGATTCCAGCAACGGCTGAGAAGGTTGATTGATTTTCACGTGCAGCGCCCCTCACTGTGGGGGCTCAGTGTTCAGGATGCGCGCAAACTCAAGCTGAGATCTGGTTACTGAGAAGAAGATGGCTGTGCTAACTCCAGGGAAAGAAAGCTCCGGGCGTGAGCAACAGCACAGACAAAGACCCTGAAGGCAGAAATAAACTTGACCTGCTCAAGGAAGAGAAAGCAGGACCATGTGCCTGAAGGGAGGTGGGTGATGTAGCCTCTGGAAGCAGAGGGCAGGGCCATGGAGGCTCCTTTACTGCCTTGCACAACTCAGTAGCTGTCCGGGCCACAGAGCAGTGCGGGCCTCGGCCCCCTCTCTTCTCTGTCTGTAGCTGAGCTTCCTTATTGAGATCTGCGGACCTGAACTTGTATCATCCAGGTGCCCACTTCCTAGTTTCTGGCTTCTTCAGAAGCTCACAGATGCTCAGGGTTAGAGAGAGATCTCCTGGGCTCATGGTGCTCACACAGGACTGGAGGCCTCTTATACTTTCCCTGCCCACTGACAAGCCAGACTCTGCTTGCACTCCTGGTCCTTGGATTCCTTCCATTTGATTCAGATCCAATTCTCCAGACACTGGCCACCGGCTCCAGCGATGGGTCACTGCAAACAGCCCATGCATGTTCTCTGTTGTTACTCTCAGGCCAAGGGGGAAGCACCCAACACTGGAAGCCACAGAGCCTAATCTCTAATGACATTTATTTTAACACATCAGCTGAATGGAGAGATCATCAAATGAGGTTATCAAATAAAATGAGCTCTTCTAGGCAAGCAAAGAGCCCAAGTGGGGACTGTCACATCACCCTCAATCGCTCTGGGTGGCCCGTGCCTTGCTTGTGCGTCATCTCAAAAGATAGTGGCTGTTGGGCAAATAAGTTTGTAAAATGGGATTTTTATGCTCACTTTGTTAAAAATGGCTGCTGCCCACGTAAATTGCTCTGGCAGGTGAAACTGCTAATTACCTTCCTGCTTGGGAAAGGGCTTTGATATGCTAATGTATGCTGGAGGAGGGGTTTTCACACCAAAAAGTTTTAAGAAGAAGGAGGAAGAAGGAGGAAGAAGGAGGAAGAAGGAGGCCGTGTTTTTGCAGTTTGTGTTGAGAGAAGGAGATGAGGAACCAGAGGGGGCTGAGGCTGGTGGGAGATCTTTGATTCTAAGAAAAACCAAAAAAGATTCTCCCGGTTGTGAAACCGGAGAACATGTGAGTGGGTTTTGGCGCCCTGTGTGTTTGTTTTTACTCGCCGGCCAGTTACAAGGCTAGAATAGTGGGCATCGCCCACTAGTTTTTGGCTTCGCAGTTTCATTACCATCTGTCCAAATCTAATGGGAACCTGCACCCGCCTGGCAGCGACGGCGGTCTTAACTGCCGGCCTTACAATGGCCAAAGGCTGATCCTCCCCCAGGAATAGCTCATAGTGTCAGAGCTACCATAGTGTAGAATTAGAGAAGAAGGGCAACAAGCATTTATTCAGTGCAGAAATAGGCACGTACTTGCCTCCATAATCCTCACAGCAACCTTCCTAGCACCATTTTACAAGTGAGAAAAACGAGCTCTGTCGGTCAGATAAGTTTGTAAAATATATATATGTTTGCTCGCTTATAGTTTGCATTGGGTGTGGGAGACAGTCTGTAAGCTGGCAAAGTCATTATAGCCTAAGGCTTAGTTTTAAGACTAAGCCCTTTCCACCCTTTTAATACTAAGATCTTTTCAAAACTAAGCTTTCTCCACACCCTTGACTGTTGCATGATATGGGGTGGTGCACTCTTATGAGGAACCCCATTTATACCTCAGATAAGTGATTTTATATCAAAGACTTCCTTATTTGTATATTGAAGTTTTGGATTTCTACACTATAAAATGAGACAGACCAGGGGCTTGCTCTCTCAGTTCCTGAAATTAGCATTGTGTAGGAGAGGCAGCCAAGATGGCGGAGTGCTGAAGGAGAAGCAGAGTTTGTGCAGAGAGAAGGAGATGAGGAACAGGTGAATAAGGCTGATGAGGTAAAAACCTTTGATTCTAGGAATACTCGAATGAGTCAGTGGCTTTGGAAGCCCTGAATGGAAAGGGAAGTGTTTTTCCACTGTGTGTATTTCTCGCCCACCGAGTGCAAGCTAGGATTAAAGCTAATGGCCCACCAGTTCTTGGCTCCCTTGTTTCATTACTGTCTGTCTGAATCAAATGCGAACCTGCACGGGTGACTGTGATGGTGGCCGTGGCTACTGGCTTTACAAGCTCCCAAGAGGTAAATTTGTCTGTACGAGTTAGTCACATGGGTACCATGTAGTGGAGCTAGAATATGAAGCCAACCTTGATCCTTTTTATTACTTGTGCATGTTTTGCCTATATTATCATCACTGGGAAAAAGTGAAATTTAGATATTTTTATATATATATATAATTATAGGATTTTGCTTCAAAACTTCCTGAAAGCATCACAGGTGTTATTGACTTCTTATCCATACTCTCCTATATACTATAGTTATCTTTATAATTAAAATCTAAACACTGTAGGTAGATATTATTCTGCCCCATGGTGCAAAATTTGTCATTTCATAGAATTAGCAAATTTCAGAATGCAATCAGATCCCATTTTGTGGATTAAGTACACTGAGGCTCAGCCCAACTAAGTGTGGCCACGGCAAGTGCCACGGCCCGGGTGAGAGGCAAAGTCCTGTGGACACAGGTCTGGGGTCCCTTCCAACCAAGACCCCACCAGACTGGACTTAGCCTCCTCCACCTTCTTCAATCTTCACACCCTACCCCACATCACAGCCCTCAGAACTCAGCATTTTTACTACTGGAATCCCCTTCTGTCTCTTTCTCCAACAAGAGATTATTTCTCATCCATCTTCAGCAAGGACAGGAGGATCTAAGACTGTTCTGTTGAGAGCATTTGGGAAGGTTGAGGGAGAGGCCTAAAAATAATGACCTTCTTTCCCTCTGAGCTCTATGGCAAGAGCAAAGACAAAGTGTAAACAAGTAAGAGGCCAAACAGAACCTTCACTGCCGGTCAAGTTCAAGGTGGAGAAGGTGCGGACCACCAGGGGGGCCTGCCCTTGAAACACTCACAGCATGGAGTACATCAGGCAGCCGCCAGGCCTGCTCAGGAGACAGAGAGAAGGCTTCGTGTAAGAATTTGCCCCCTTCCAAACTCACACAGCGGGGCAGCTGTCTTTACCTGATGATGGGGGGGCGGGGGGGGGCCAGGAGGGAGCTTCTATGAAAGACCCAACTGCCCTGACTAATTTAAATAAGAAGAAAGCATCTTTCAGAGTTGAATTTTTAACCTTTTGCAAAACAATGGAAAACCCAATCCCTTGTCAGTTCTCCTTTGCACCTCAATCCCAGTAGATACGTTATTTGCATGTGTAAAATCTGAATGGTGACACTTGCCAACTCCCATCAGCTGTCTTGAGAGAAGGCTTAGCTCTGAGCAGCTCCACCTGGTTTTCAGATTGTCTCTCCCCGCTCACTCCCTGGACCTTGCCCCAGACAGCTGATGAAACCGGACGCGTTTGAGGACACTTGGAGACATGAATGCAAAGTGAATTTACATTTGGTGCAGTTTCTGTTTTGTTTTGTTTTCTTACGTTTTCAACACGGAGACTCTCTTCTGTACTCCGACGCTAGTGCGTCTCGATAGAGCACAGTTTTGGCTGTAGGAGCAGCACTGACTTCTGGATGACAGCCACACATTCCCATCCCCGTCCCGTCCAGTGGAAAGGCTGGACCCAGACTCTGGCCAAGTGGGAGGGGCAGGCTGCTGCGACAGGGTCAGCACCCCCTTCCCGGTGAACGGAAATGGGAGGCTGGATAACAGTGGCTCAGAGGTGGTCATACTTACGGATCTCACAGTTGGCACCCACCCAGCCGTGAGGGCAGTGGCAGGTATATCCATTGGGCTGGTCCAGGCAGGTGCCGGCATGATGGCAGGGGTTACTGTCACATTCGTTTATGTCGATGTCGCACTCTTCGCCTAAGGAGATGGAGGAAAGTGGACCTGAGACTGTTAGCTGCACCAGGAGCTCGTCACACGTTACCTGTCACCCGTCACCCATCACTTCTCTGGCAAAGCGAAGGTCTGAGCCTGAGTCATGAGCTCCAGCGATGGAGCCCAATCTGCTGCTTGCATAAAAGTGCAGAACTCTCTCCAACTTCCAGACACGGGATCTTTTATTTCATTGGTAGTCAACCTGGTCCCTACCGCCCACTAGTGGGTATACCAGCTTTCATGGTGGGCAGTAGCGGAGCAACCAGAGTATAAATAAAAAGATAGATTTAACTATAGTATGTGGTTTTATAAAGATTTAGTCTGCCAAACTTAGCAAAAATCCTACATAAAGTATTTGATAAGTAATTATTATTATATGCTTTCACTTGCTGTAACTCTGCTTTATAACTTTTATAAAGTAAAGTTACTTCCCTACTTTATAAATCACCATTACTGTGGAACTGGTGGGCGGTTAGGAAATGTTACTACTAACAGAGATACAGGAGTGGGCGGTAGGTATAGAAGGCTGACTACCCCTTATTTGAATAAAACTTCTGAAGAAAGGGGGGAAATAGCACTGGTAGGAAAGAATTCTCTTGAATCTATTAAATTAGTTACTGAAGCCGATTCCCATGTCTGAACAAACCTTATGTAGTTCATCAGGAAAGCAAATCTGGGTTCCTAAATTCATTAGAGAGATCTACTTTAATTGGTATTTAGTCAGCTGAAGCTTCTTATTTTTCTGAAACTCCAGCTAGCTGAAAACTCAGAGTTTGTGATTTATTTATTTATTTTTTGTAGCTGAGTGTGAGTCTGGCCCTTTGACTATTTTCTGGATAGTCCCAGGGCCCAGCTGTGGGCCTCAATAGAGTCAATTATGAAAATGTACTCCACTTTCCAAGTTCCTGGGTATGTTCCTGGGAGACGGACTGCTCAGTGAGAGCATCGGGCTGCATGGAGAGACAGTTGTGAAGTCCGCGTTGATCAAAATTGGACATACTCTTCCTTGGGAAATGATGGTCCCAGGGAAGTTTCCATCCACTCGGATGTGTCCTTCCTCCATGAAGAAAACTGTGACCTGGTGTCTCGACCCTGCCTACGCCCAACATTCAGAGGTATCCTGGCCCTCTCTGGGAGTGACTGGTTCAAGGTTACCAACCAGACAGGAGATGTCACTGTGATCCCAACATCAGTTTACAGGAAACAGCTTGTTATTAGGAGTTACGTGAAGAAAGCCACCTTTGTGTGATTTTTAAAGTCATGCGATGAGTCGACACAAAGTGGACATGCTTCTGAAGGTTACATGCATCTTGTCACAGCTGAATAAAAGAGGACACTGCAAATTGAGGCAATCTCCCTTAAAAGTAAAAAAAAAAAAAAATTTAAATATGCTTTCTCCATTTGCTTAGAGAAATGTAAAAAGTGATATGTAAAAACTAAAACCTGCAATAGTTGTAGGCAAAAAAAAAAAGGGGGGGGAGCAAAATCAAATATTTTGTCCATTTTTAAAAGGCAATGTTTCAGTGTACACTTGGGTAATTACTTCCAGGCTTACTTAATTAGCACTGAAATGCTTTTCTGTCTGCGATTGGCTTACCTCGCATGGATAAAACCACCATATGTCACCCACAGATCACTGTGGAGGAGGAATCTCACACTGAAATGTTTCACGTCTGTTTCCTTTCACACTCTTTCCATACCTGGCATCTGCCTCTTTCATTTTTAAGGGAAAATATGTCGAATGAAACATTTACTACTTGTAGGTCCTGCGAGGTCGATTATAACTCAGCAGCGCCTGAGTGAATTTGTTTCCTGCAGTAAATACAGTGTTTTACATCAGTGGGAAAAGACATGAGATGGATTGCCTCTTAGTAACCCACTTCAGGAGTTATCTTTCTATTAATGAGGCGATCGCTGTGAGTGAGAAGCGTATCACTAAACCATTACAAACGGCATTACACGGTAGACTAGTTGAAGAGACACAAACAAGAATGAACTGAGAAATGGTAAAAACATGAAGTGAAGGACCTTGACAAATACATACATCAGGATCACTTTCCAGCCATTTAGGAAGACAAGCTTAATTGAGGTATTGACTAAACAATAACTTTCTTTGGCTGGCAATTGGAATACTGCATCCTTTGAAGTAAGATGCTCTGTTGTCTTTGCAACAACGGCATCAGAAATGATCTACCTTCTCCCTACTCATCCCTTACACCATGGGAAGTCCCAGAGCTGTGTGTCTAGCACATCCAGTCCTGCTCTGGTCAGGAGCTTCCCCATGGAGGTAAATGCCAGAGTCAGGGTCCAGAGCCACCCTAACCTGTGTTGGTTCTTGGATCCCTGAGGGTCTCTAATACAGCCAGGAGAAGTCCAAGACCCCTAGATATGTCCATTCTTGGGACCCACTGGATTGGAAGCGTTTGGTAGGTAGAGAGAATGGCAGGAGAAGAAAAAGAGGATGAACTCTTTCTATATAGACAGTTATCAAAAATAGAGTCCCAAATCAGTTCCAGTCTAACTTTCATCACCACGGTGTTCTCAGAGCTGTACTGGAGATGAGATGTCAGTAGCTAATGACACAAATTCCATGCCAGCAGCTCTTTCCACAGTATATGTGCTCTTGGGAGAACCCTGGAGCGAGGCACGGTTCTCCGAGACCTCTCGGTTTACTCTACTGGCCTATTTTACAGACTAACGCTCCTAGGCTTCTAGTTGAATCAGTGGCCTACCCCCCTACCCCCAGCTGGCTCTCGGTGTGAGGATGCCTTCACCGTGTCACATGCTGGTGGGAGGAAAACAGAATGATTCTGAAGATGAAGCCACTTAAGAAAAATTTCAGCCAGAAGATTCTCAAAGAGAACTGCTCTTCTCTGCCTCACCGAGATCATGATTTTTGCCATCAGTCTTATGTGAGGTATTAGAATATATTTTATTAATTTTTTAAATTCTTTTGTATTTTTTAAAGTGGGAAGTGGGGAGGCAGAAAGACAGATTCCCACATGTGCCTGACGGGGATCCACCTGGAAAGCCAACCAAAAGGCAATGCTCTGCCCTTCTAGGGTGTTGCTCTGTTGCAACTGGAGCCATTCTAGTGCCTGAGGCGGAGGCCATGGAGCCGTCCTCAGTGCTTGGGTCAACTTTGCTCCGATGGAGCCTTGGTTGCAGGACGGGAAGAAAGAGAAAGAGAGAAAGGAGATGGGGAAGGGTGGAGAAGTAGATGGGTGCTTCTCCTGTGTGCCCTGGCTGGGAATCAAATCTAAGACTTACCAAGGCTGGGCTGATGCTCTACCACTGAGCTGGCCGGCCAGGGCTAGAAGATTTATTTTGAATCATGAAGAGCAAGTTTAGGTTCACTGACATTTACCCATATTAAGAGTACTAGGTGTTTTTATACACTTCAATAGCCTACCATTTCAGCTCCCAGCAATATGTATTCTAGCTTATTTTACTGG
Organism: Rhynchonycteris naso; assembly: GCA_037038555.1. Lineage (NCBI taxonomy): Eukaryota > Metazoa > Chordata > Mammalia > Chiroptera > Emballonuridae > Rhynchonycteris > Rhynchonycteris naso. The sequence continues at coordinate 8,656,856 of CM072997.1, read as the reverse complement.
AAAAGTTCTTAGTATATCATCTTTTCTTTTTAACTCATAATTGACTTAATAAATCTTTATGCTTTTGCTGGCTTGAGCCAGATGACTTTTTCATTGACTTGCTTACGTTTTTAAAAAGTTCGAGTTGGAGAAAAATCAATTACTTTTAATTTGCTGTGGTGCTCAAATAACGTTTATAAAGCAAATACAAAATGAAATTTCTGCTTGACAAAGGCTGAAAGCCAGAGTCTGAACTTTAAATCTTTCCAATTGACTTTCAATCTACTACTTTCTAAGAGGCAATATGTAGGGTAGATAGGAAATTATGTTGTATTCATGCAAATTTACAAGCGCACTGTTTAATTCTGTTTGCATTCCTCAGACAAATTAAACTGAAAAAAAAAAAAGATTAAAAAATCAAAAGTCACTGCTGTTGGTGGATGCTCATGTTAACAGGGCCCACCTTGAATGCTATCAATGAAAACCATTGTAGTCGTAATACCTAGTATTACATACATGACTGCTATGTACCCATCCCGGGACCGCGGCTTGCATTTTGCCTTCATACTTGACAAGCATTGTATCCCAGATGAAGTGAATCTTAAAAAAAAAAAAGTATTTGGAACTCTTCTCCCATGATGGAGACACTGGGTCCTGCCTTGTCCACTGTAAAAAATTAGCCAAGTAGATGAAATATATGTTTTAAAATAACACTTTTAAGACATTGAGCAACAGACAGACCATGGCCATAACTGCAGAGAGAAGGCAAACAACTCAGCTGAGAACCACGAGGCTGCTGGCTTTCTGCCTAGAGCCAGTTCCGACTGCCATGGTTGCACTGGTCTGCGTAGGGCTGGGCTTGGTGGGGGCCAGGACAGACCACCACGGAAGAGAGAGCCACTCAGAAGAGAGGCATCAGGAATATTCTGTACCTCTTTAGTTGGTTCCTGAACTCTGGATGTGAGCAAACAAAACCCCACGGGCCTAGCAAAGCAGAAGAAAGGTGAGCAGTTTTCCAAAGCTCCCAGCAGACCCTGGAGGAGTCGCCTGTGCACCGTCACCGTGCAGGTGTTTGACGGACCAGCCAGCGCATGCGCCTTGGCAGCAGGGTAAGACGACTCCCTGAGCAAAAGCTGCTGCAGACTCCTCCCCCCAATCATGGGAGCAGGCACAGGTCACCCGTAACCAGAAGGAACATCGGTTCAAAAGGGGGAGACCCAGGAGCGACAGAAGGTGGTGAGTAAACAAGGAATCTGCTCAAAATGGAAAGAAAAAACGTGACAAAATTTATGGGTAAAAATGGAAGAGATAAGAAAGAACTGAATGGAATTTCCATATCTAAAAAAATACAGTATCAAATTAGAAACAAAATAATACGGAGTGATATTATTAGGTCAGAGGCCACAGAGGAAAAGGTCAGTGAACCTCAGAACAGAACAGGAGAAGGTGGACCAGCTGAAACTCAGGAGAAAGTTTTCAAACTGAACAGAAAGCCAGTAACCTGCTATTCAATTTTCAGTAGCCTCACACAGATGTAATAAGAGTCCCAGGACAGGGAGAAGGGGCATAAAATAATATTTGGAGGAAAAGCGGCTAAAAATATTTCCAGATGTGACGAGAACTGTCAAACCAGATCCAAGAAGCACAACACACCCCGAGCAGAATAAACACCAACAAGTGCCACAGCAAGGCACATCAGGGTCAATCTGCTGAAAAGCCAGCAGTAACAGAAAAAATTCTAAAAACAGCCAGAGCGGCAGAAAAAAAGATGGCATATCATTTCTAAGAAGTTGGAGTATTTTCCCCAGTCTTCCCAGGGAGTACAAGCAAACACCTGGACATTTTATATAAAACAAGCATGAGACGACTGAGGGGTCATGAGGAGACAGACGGCCCAGGCTCAGGACACAAGGAGCAACATGATGGTGAGCCCCCCAAGCTGTCCCCCATCTCCTATATTCCAGACAAGGGGCTGGAGAGGCCAGCCACCCAGAAGTGCCCCAAGGTGCAGGGAAAAGGTCCCAACCATATAACACACTCATCGATAATCCACGGATCCAAAAGAAATGTCTAATAGCACCTAAACAACAAAAACATTGCATTAAATGAAAACGAAAAACAACATAAAATGTGTGGGACACAGCCAAAGAAGCATGGAGGGGATCATTTATAGCACGCGTGCATACGCACACGCACGCACACGCACGCACATAAGCACATATTCCAAATGAGAAAAATCAGTAATAAAATGTCCCATCTACAGATCCTAGACCAGTGGTTCTTAACCTTTTTTGAGGTACCGAACCCACCAGTTTCATATGCGCATTCAACGAACCCTTCTTTAGTGATAAATAAAATATGATTTTCTTTTCCAAATTCAAGACATAGGTATATGTTTTTTTACTGGTGCACACAATGAGCCGTGCATGAACATCACCTTGCTCAAAGAACAAAACCAACAAAGTGCACGAACTCACAACAAATGACGGTATTACTTTATTCTGGCCTCCGCGGCAGAGGCTTCTCCAAACCCCTGAGACCGACTCATCGAACCCCTAGGGTTCGATAGAACCCAGGTGAAGAACCACTGAACTAGACAGACAGGAGCAACCTCAGCCCAGACTGAAAAAGGCAGCCTCATAAGGTAAACGGGGCATTGGATTGAGTATCTAATTATATACCAATGATTCTCCCAATGCACTCCCCTCCGTTGATGCGGGAGCTTTTGAGCACTTCCTAGTTGGCCAAGAGTTAAGTTCTGCTAAACCTCCGGTGTAAAGAGAGAGCACTTGGTTCCGAGGTAGCAACTCAAAGAACGGAGGCACCACTGTTCCTTCCTGGCGGTAGTTAGTATTCTATCACACTCTCCCGTGGAGCACTCGTTCTCAGAATAGGTTCCTTTTAAAGAGAAAAAGAAGGCTCTCTGACTACATCTATCTAGAGAATAAACAAGGGCAAATAAGATCCTTTACTGTAAGACCCCCTCAGAGCCTTTAGGATGCAGAAATCCCCTTTGAGTCTCCACATGGCATGCACCATGTGCCAAGTTTATTTGGCCACGGACACTTTTTTTCCATGAAGCCTCTCAAGGGACTGGCGTTCTGTAAACTACATTAACAGCACGGCCCTCCAAACAACCTTAGGAATGACCCTATGGTCCTCTACACTTTAAAAGATCACCAGGGCTGAGTAGTAATAGACATTGGTTGTTTTCAAACACCAGTTCATGTGACTTTTTGAACCCACTTCAGCGGGAATGTCCTACTGCTTCCTGTGATCGGGATGAGCATCGTGAAGAAATGCCTGGGGGTGGGAAGATGGGAAAGTGGGAGAGCAGAGAGGACCGGGAGACAGGAGATTAAACAGAAGATTATTACCAAGAAGAAACTGACACGGGGTGTCTGGGAATCAAGCAGTACAAACGGGAAAAGCTAGATGGGGCAGACCACTCAGTTCTTCACCGTCAAGTTAAGGGCTTTGACAATTTTTTTTTTCCCAAGTGAGAAGAGGGCAAATAGAGAGACAGATTCCTGCTCTCCCACCCCCCCCACCCCCCCGATGGAGATCCAGCCAGCAACCCTTGTCTGGGGCCGATGCTCTGCTATGGAGCCGTGCTTGCAACCGAGATATTTTATGTGTCTGAGGTGGAGGCTCCAGGGGGCCATCCTCAGTGTCCGGGGTTGATGCACTCAAACCTATTGAGCCATGGCTGTGGGAGGGGAAGAGAGAAAGAGTGAGAAAGGGGATGGGGAGGGATGGAGAAGCAGACGGTCACTTCTCCTTGTGCCCTGACCGGGAATCAAACCCGGGACATCCCCGTGCCAGGCCAATGCTCTACCACTGAGCAAACAGGCCAGGGCCAACATTTTTCTTAAAATGATGAAATGCCAATTGATAAATTTTAAGCAGAGAGTGACGAGCTTAGATTCTCCTTGCATCACATCTGTAGAGTGTAGAGGATGTATTAGGGGTGAAGCAAATAGGAGTGGGACGGGCTGCCCTAGGGCAGGCAGGAGGTAAAGGTAGCCTGGTGCTGGCTCTAGAAAGAACTGAGGGAGTCTAGGAGGTTTTAGGGCTCCTTGGTAGATGGATATAGGTAAGAGGAAGAAGAGGAGGGTACCAAATGATTCCCAGTTTCTGTCTAGAGCAAATTGCAGTGGCAGTAATATCATGGAATGAGCTAGCAACTATCTAAAAGAAGGGAAGGAGAAGAAAACCTGTTGAAGCCCAAGGTATCTCTGAGCGATGCCCAAGAGTGACTGCTGAGTTGGAGGCAGTTGGAGGTTTGCTAAATATTCTGGAGAAGAGATGGCCTCTTATTTCCCGTAAGATACCAAGATAAATTTCAAATGGACTAAACACTTGCATGTACAAAATTAACTCATATGTGATTGAAATAATACAGAAGAATATTTATAAAACCTTGATATATAGATCTTTCTAGCATAAAACAAGAAAAAATAAAGATTTAACTGTGTAAATTTACATATGTTATATGAAAAACAAAATAAACACTGGATACATTCAAAAGACAAAAGACAATGGAAAAAATATTTGTAACCTATGGCAGGTAAAATGCAACATACTTATTATGAAGGGCCATTTAAAATCAAGAATGAAGATTAACATGAAGAGGAAATTCATAAAAGAAACACAAGTGACCATAAATGTATTTTAAAAGTATTCAGCCTGACCAGGCGGTGGTGCAGTGGATAGAACATAGGCCTGGAATACTGAGGACCCAAGTTTGAGACCCTGGGGTCACTGGATTGAGCACTGGTTCACCAGCTTGAGCGTGGGCCAATGGCTTGAGCATGGGATCATAGACATGACCCCATGGTCGCTGGCTTGAGGCCAAAGGTTTCTAGCTTGAAGCTCAAGGTCGCTGGATTGAAGCCCAATGTTGCTGGTTTGAGCAAAGGGTCACTGGCTCAGCTGCAGCCCCCAGTCAAGGCACATATGAAAAAGCAATCAATGAACAACTAAGGTGTCACAACAAAGAATCGATGCTTCTTATCTCTCTTCCTGTCTGTCTTTCTCGTATGTGCACGTGTGTGCCCATGCTCTAAATAAAACAAACTATTCAATCTCACTGAGAATCAAAAACCTACACATTCAAACAACACTTAGATGCATTCTGGCCAGCAGAATGACTATCCTTGGTACTTGTATAGAAACGAAGAAACAGACGCTGTGTGTTCTTCGTAGGAGAGCATATTGTTACAATACTTTTTCCCGGAGAACAGCAGGGAAATATGTAAGTCTCTCCTGGACCCCCGGGATTCCATTCATGGGAAATTAGCTCAAAGAAATAATTCGATAGGTACACAAAGGTGTACGCAAACAAGAACATTCAAATGCCGTGCTATTTATAACAGGGAAAAGTGCTGTTAAAAAAAAAAAGCTGTCTCCCCAAAAGCTGAATTGATGAGGAGTTAAAAAATAAAGAACAGAAAAAGAAAAACTATGGTATTTCATATAATGGACTAAAGGGCACCCAGTAAGAATAATAGAACAGAAACATTTCTTGATGCGGAAGCACATTTACGACATGCATATTTTTACGTAGGAAGGCAGTCACAGTACAGTGTGAGCAGCAAGGTTGCTTCTATGTTCAAATACCTGCGCACACTGCATCAACATGTTACCAACGGGACCTCCTGGCTCCTCGTAGTGCAGTTTTCAGTGATGGGGCTTTTGTCCTATAGCACCATGTTTTCTAATTTTTCCTCCACGCTTTTTATTATTTGTGGGATAAAAATACCTGGAAAACATAGGACACTTCCCCAATATTGCTTTTGCATCCCTGATGAGTGTAACCCCCTGTGCCTGAGTTTATAAGCCAGTCCGCGAAACAAAACCACCTGCAAATGATTTTCTGGACTGACCGTGCTCCTGGGTCCCGGGAACACACAGCATGTGAAACAGATCGATACAAAAACGATCAGAAGTTGCTTGTGCCACTTCTTGATTGTTGTGGCATTTTCCCAGAAGCACACATGAGACTCCACAGGGATGGACTGGGGACCCAGGGGCAGCTGGAAAACTCTCCAGGGCTTGGGAGGTGCTCACAGTGGCTTGGCAGGGGAGAGGTGAGGGTGTGAGGAGCTCTCCAGCCAAACTTTTCCTGCGGCTTCAGTACCCATCTGCTTCTACGGGCTCCTTAGAGGTCAACCTGTTCCAACCCGCAAACCAGAGTGAGCCTGGTGCTTCAGGAGGTTGGCAAAGCTCTGAGAACAGAGGCGTGTCCTACACTGTACATTGCAGGACTCCTGGCTTCTGCTGGTGAAGCAAAGGATGGACTCTCTTCTACCCCAGTGGTTCATGGCTTCTTTTGAGAATCTGGTAAACATTTGAGAACCCCCCCCCCACTCCCGCAGTTACACATACACACAACATTTCACATCTGCTTTCAGGGAAGCCCACAGGAGTGATTTAGAAGGAGTCCAGGTGAAGAGCGGATCTCCTAGAAATGACTCTTCCCACTCTGAGCTCAGTAGTCACCACGGCTCCTTTTAAATCTGTCCTTGTCCTCCCACCTGCTTTCCCTGGGGCCATTTTCTCTCCCCACTGCCCTCTTCCCCACACCTGTAGCATCCCCACCCTCACTCACAATCAACCCGGAACCTGGGAACCCGGAGTGTCCCCCGGGGCTAACCACCACCACCGCCATTTCTTTTCATCTTTCAGAACCGAGTCACTTCCCTATATTCCGATAAAAATAAATGTGGTGGCTAAATACAGCTGCGACAGAGGACCCGTGTGGTCCTTCCTTCCCCTTCTCCCACTAACGCAGACCCTTCAGGTGTTGGTGTAACGACTCACGTCTCTCGTGTCAAAGCTACAGCCTGGGAGTCATACAGCAGCGCTAGCCTCAGGGGCCCGCGAGCAAGCACTGATTTCAGAAGAGCCTCGTCCAGTGACAGACAGCGGGTGGTTTGGAAACAGACCTTCCTCAGCAATGCCCACTTACATTTTGCAGAGAGGTTCGTGGGTCGTTGTTTTTGTTTTTGTTTAACAGTGGCAATCTCAGGGATTTTGAAGGACATGTGAAAACTCAGGTCCTGGGTCACTTGCCTGTAAACCCTGGTGTGCAGACACACGTGCCATTTAGGCCCTCACTGTCGCAGGTGCCCCCGTTCAGACAGCTGACGTTAGCGCAGGGGTCCTTGTACAATTCACAGTGTACTCCTGTGGAGAAAGAGACAGAAGGGGTGACTTGGGACGGAATGCCCAGCTCCCATGCGTCTGAAAGCAAAGGGTTGGAACACCCTGGTGTCGAGGCAGATCCCGGTAGCATGTGCATGTGTGTGCGCGTGTGTGCGCGGGTGTGCATGCGTGTGTGAGCACACACACACCCGGCCTTGACTCTAGATTATTGTAAAGACGCATTTTATGAGAAAATAACAAATTCAGTCCTTGCTCACAGGTCCTACCGTAAGTGTTTTATCTGTGCTTTCTCTCACCACATGTCCCGAAGCCTGGAAAGCAGAAAGTTAAAGTCTGAAAGATCAAAGGTAGCAGAGACAAATGCTTTCTGAAGCTCTAGGAGAAACAGCAATTAGCCAGGCAGCCTTCATAAGATATCAGTGTAATTGATGGGCAGCATCCTGAAGGCGAAGATTTGGAGACTGCAGACGAGAGAGGGAGCCCTCGGGACTCAGACCTCACACATCTGACAGTTCCCCCACACACTGCAGGTCATGTGTGGGGCACATGCCAGATCCCAGGCCTCTCAGTGTGCATGCCATCTATTTTGATCCACACAATGAGACAGATACTCTCATTCTGCCATTTCCAGATGAGGAAACTGAGGAAAGAATGCTGGGTACAAGGCTGGTAGGGGAGGAATTTGCATAGCGTGAGCTCAGACTGGCTGTGCAAACATACAAAATTCTGCATAGCTCAGCACCCATTTAACAAAAAAAGAGGCATTAAAAAAATCATGGGCCCTGGCCGGTTGGCTCAGTGGTAGAGCATCAGTCTGGCGTGTGGAAGTCTCGGGTTCGATTTCCGGCCAGGGCACACAGCGGAAGCACCCATCTGCTTCTCCACCTTTCCCCGTCTCCTTCCTCTCTGTCTCTCTCTTCCCCTCCCACAGCCAAGGTTCCATTGGAGCAAAGTTGGCCCAGGTGCTGAGGACGGCTCCATGGCCTCTGCCTCAGGTGCTAGAATGGCTCTGGTTGCAACGGAGCAACTCCCCAGATGGCCAGAGCATCACCCCCTGGTGGGCATGTCAGGTGGATCCCAGTCGGGTGCGTGCAGGAGTCTGTCTCTCTGCCTTTCCACTTCTCACTTCAAAAAAATACAAAAAAAAAAAATCACAATGGGCCCTGGCTGGTTGGTTCAGTGATAGAGCATTCTTTGTGGGAATGTCCCAGGTTTGATCCCTTGTCAGGGCACACAGGAGAGTGACTATCTGCTTCTCAACCACTTCCCTTCCTTCTTCTTTCTCTCTCTCTTCTCCTCCTGCAGCCATGGCTCAATTGATTCGGGCACATCGGTCCCAGACACTGAGGATGGCTCTGTGGAGCCTCCACCTTAGGCAGTAAAAATAGCTTGGTTGCAAGCCTGTCCCCAGATAGGCACAGCAACAGCCCCAGACAGGTGTTGCCGGCTGCATCCTGGTTGGGGTGCATGAAGGAGTCTATCTCCCCTCCTCTCACATGGAAAAGAAGAAAGAAAAATTATAGTGAAAACAGTAAGTTTCCCATTGATATTTAGAAAAGTCTATGTGTGCATGTATGCATACAAACACCCACAGTGGAACTGAGAGGAGCATGAATTTTACTTTGACTTTCGCATTATGTATTTTTATATTGTTCGGATTATTTTACAATGAATACGTCTTATTTTATCATTTTATTATTTTTTTTAAACTGAAAACGCAACACTCTTCCACAGGTAGAATTCCTGCTGTAGTTTCGGCGGCGTGCCAAGATGGATGTGTGGGCTAAGCGGCCTCTCCCCCCATCTCTCTCTCTCTCTCTCTCTCTCTCTCTTAGGGGAGGAAGATAAGTCTGTAATAAAGAACCTAAATAATGATACGCTCACCCTGCCCGACAGCCTCATGGAAAATAAGCCTGGAGCAAATAGTGACCAAGTGGTGCTTTCTCCATCTGCTCCACACTTCGTTCCTTCGCCCACGTTGTGCGGAAGGCGGCCACACCCTGTGACTCATCATTTAGTCATTGGAACTACTCTCCCGGGATCTCTCTCTCCCTGCTCCCTCAATGCCTCAAGAAGTAGGGCTTAAGGAAGAGGAAAAAATTGAAGAGCAAACGGCACAAGAACAGCCCGTCTGTGCTCACGCTCACATTACTTGTGCCTGGGAAAGCATTTTTAGAGTGATGGCTTCTCGCTCCCTTTAATCCTTCACCCATCGTAGCCGACCCATGAACAATATTCTGCCAGATGTTTTCCGACAGTGCCTTTCAGACCTTCACCTTGTTTTTCTCTCTGCACGTCTCCAGGGGTCTGTGTGAGCCTTCAGACACTCACCACCCTCCACAAACCCAGGAGAGTTGTCGTGCTAACATACCAGCTCAAAATAATTTAATGACTAAATTATTTCTTAGCACAAAACTGATCATTCGTCACTTTGAGGGGTGAGGGGGGTGATGGGCAGGGCTCCTTTGCCCAGAAGTCTCTGTTTCCAGTTCCCATAGATTTCCAAGTAGCCAGAGCTCATCGGAAAGAATGAAGTGCAAAAGAGCCTTTTCTGCTTCCAAGTCTTTATCAGAAAAAAAAAAAACAAGGATTCACATATTTACGAGTTCTCCAGAGGCCGGCCAATGAAAAACCAGGTGATAAAAAAAAAAAAAAAAAAAAAAAGGTTTTCAATTATACGTAAAGGGAAATGCAGCCCCAAGGAAGGGTCAGAGGTGTCTGAAGCTGAGAAGGCTTCTTCCCACGAGCATCCAGGATGGTCTTCCTTGGGTTTCTAGTGGTTCATTAGCCTATCCCACCAGTACAATACTCCTATAAATAATACATCAATGTACAAATTACCACATCTTTCAAATAAGGCTGAGGAACAAGATCTCGGCTAAATATTTAAACATCTGAACCTTAAAATACTTCAATAATATAGATTTAATGAAAATACCCAAGATAATAAGCAATTCCAATCCTCTGGGTGGTCTTTTTTTTTTTTTTTTTTTGTCAATAATTTTATCCCTTGTTATCTCTCTTTCTCTAAAGATAAGATACTTGGTCACTGCGACTCACTGAAAGTTTTCTGGCAGCAAGAACAGAGGAAAAACTCATCTTCACAGAAACACGATGACTCCGAAGCAAGACAGTTTTAAAAGTCCCCAGAGAGGACTCTGAGTCTTCACATTTCTATGCTCTAAGGCTAAGCCTTGCTAATCCCTGTGTAAAAAAAATATTTGTCATCTTTGTCAGTTTGACAAGGACAGCAGGACCACAATGGGCGGGGAATCTTAAATGGAGAGAATGAATGGTCATGACTACTGCTGACTGACGTGGCAAGGGGGCCTCCAGGCCACCCCTCCTCCGCAGGAACCCCGGGGTCACCAGCCTGGACGCACCATTTTCCAAAGGGGCCCCGGGCACTACCACAACACTGCGTGCTGGGCATCCTGTGTCCTCCAACAAGACGTCTTCCTTCATCTTTCTCAAGCTGGTCTTCACCTGGCACGTTCTCTCTGTCCAAGTTCAGCTCAAACACTCTTCTTCTGGAAAGCTGAACCTGACTCTCCCTCGACGCCACGCCCCTTGTTCTGCCTTTGTGCACAGAGAGGGTGTTGAGTTCACGCCCTCACAGTTAACAGTGTGAAGTCGTGACTTATCTGTTCTCCTGTCGGATCCTCTCCCCTCCTTCCCCTAAAATCTCTGAGGTCCTTTAAAGCAGGGCTCATATCTTAATGCGTGGAGGAGATGATGTGGGAGCCACCAGAATCCCGTCCTTGCAGGAGGGGCGATGGCCCGTGTGCTTTGGCTGACACACAGGTAGGATTGCCAGAGGAGCGCGAAGCCATTCCAAATCTGCCTCAAAAACACCCTCGTCTGTCAGGGAAAACCAGGTCCACACTTCAAGCTAAGTCTGTGGAATGACGCATGCATCACCCATTGGCAAAGGACGCGGCACGCACTATTACAAAACTTATGTTTAGTCTCAAGCAAAAATAAACTGTAATTCAGTCAAAACTAATAAAAATTCATACTTTTCGTATTAAGGAATAGAGAGGCAATGTTTCTGAAAAGATCGCTATTATTCCAACAGGGCTCTTTATAGAAGTTAATTTTAGAATTAAAATGAACAAAATTTTCGGAGTCGTGTACAAACTATATAAAGCTCTGTTGTCATCACAATTTAGCCATGATTAAGATTTTGAGAACAAAAACCATTGTTTTGTCTCAAGGATACATAAGCCAGGTAAAGAAAATTAACTTGAAGTGTTCTTTGAACTTATTGTTCCCTTTAAAACATCGTCTCGTATTCAAACTTATATCCTCCATGAACACTTTTCTGGTATTTCTACCTTCCCTGAACTTAAATTTTTTTCTAAATTATTTCAGAAATTACAGTAGACATCTTGGCCTTAATTTCAGTATCCCTTGTGTGTTTCAGCCTCAGTCTGCCCTTCCGATTAAATAACAGCCTGACAAAAGGGGAAAACCTTAACATCCATTTTCACGTCTCCATGCCACCACATGAGCGGGACAAGGTACACAAAACATCCAGACCTTCTGGTTCCCTGGTGACACAGTGGAAATCATTCTAGCCAACAAAGACAGAATTCTCATCTTTTCAATTATAAATATCTGTAGACTTTAAAAATACACAATTAGATATACGTAATCAAGCCCATAACCCACTGATTTCACTTCTGAAACCCTCTTTATTCACCCTCTCCCCCCCTAAAAAAAAAAATCCAGAAAGTATGAAAATGATAGGAATAAAAGTATTCATTCAAGAATAATTTATAGTAGCCTCACATTAGATGCCACTAGGGAATGGATAAACATACCATGATGAGAACATTGCATAACCACTTAAAATAAAATTAGCAGAACTTCCCAGCAATATAAAAATCAAACAGAATATACTGTTCAGTATGAACAGAAAAACAAAAAGTTGTAGGTATACTCAATTATAACTGTAAAACTGTGGATATTAAAAAAAGGATAAAAACAAGCCAGACAATTATTCCTCTTATGGTCTGTTGTAAAGCCATGAGCTATTTTAAAATTTCTTGTTTCTAAAGTTTTTTTTATTACTGTTATGTTATTTTCACAATTTAAAAAAAAAAAAAAAAGTTTTTTTCCAGATGCGTATATTGTTGATCATTTTGTTTGTTCTGCCAGAAATAAAACTGAATGCCTTCGGGGCTGGCACTTGGCTTTCTGACAATACAAGGTTAGGCGTTCTGTCGTGAACGGACTGCGAGCTGGTTTTGAAGGAGGGGTCAGCGTGTCGTCATCTCTGAAAGGAGGTGCTCTGAACCCCTCCCTGCCAGTTGCTTCCACGATTTCATGACCCACAGTGGAAACTTGCTGGGAGAATGCTCGAGCCGGTCTCCTCCGATTAGTAGGTCAAGCGGAGATTACAGTTCAAGATAGCTACTTAGCATTTACTGTGTGTGAGCCACCGTGTCAAAAGCATCCAAGAATTAAAAACAAAACAAACGAACAAAAACACAACTCTGTAGCTGCTGCCTTTCACTAAATGGTGATTTCGTGTAAGGGAGAAGAAAGTGTGAAGCCAGAAAGGACTGACTACAGGGCTGACGGGAACTGTCACAGCAGATACAGACAAAAGGCTGGCGGAGTTCGGGGAACGGGGACCACGTTTCAGGCAGTGGCTGCAGGCAGAGGACTGAAGGACAGCAAAGAGCAGGCGATAGGAAGGGCCTGGTGTCTGGGGACAAGGACTGAGTGGGGGAGGGGACTGAGGAGTCCAAGGGGCAGGAGTGGAGTTGTTGGAAGCTAACTCAGGGACGCAAGGGTTCGATGGGGCAAAGGGGCAGGAACTTGCCATCGGAGGTTTTGTGGCTTTTGTCGGAAAGTCTCCAGTTCAGTCAGCATGAAATCCATTTTAGCGGAATGGTGTGGACAAAATCCAAACCGAAGAGGGTTAAGAAAAGATAAAAATTAAGGCAAGAGAGGTGCTGTCTATACCAACTTGGAGGACACTTGATCGAAAAAGAAAGAAGGACAAAAGGGAGGATTACCGTATGCAGAGGAGGGTAAAAAGTCAAGTTGTGCTCTTCTAAATTCCCACGGAATTTATTTAGAACTGCGAGAACATCTACTTTATTTCTGTTTAGCAGCCCAATTCGTCTAGCCCAATGGCTCTTAACCTGGGTTCTCTCGAACCCTAGGGGTTCGATGAGTCGGTCTCAGGGGTTCGGAGAAGCCTTTGCCGCGGAAGCCAGAATAAAGGAATACCGTAATTTGCTGTGAGTTCATGCACTTTGTTGGTTTTGTTCTTTGAGCAAGGTGATGTTCATGCACGGCTCATTTTGTGCACCAGTAAAAAAAACATATACCTATGTCTTGAATTTGGAAAAAAAATCATATTTTATTTATCACTAAAGAAGGGTTCGGTGAATGCGCATATGAAACTGGTGGGTTCGGTACCTCAAAAAAGGTTAAGAGCCACCGGTCTAGCACCAGTTATTTAAAACAAAAACATCCCCTTCCCTTTCATATCAAGTCCTCTTGAAGAGTCATTCCTTTTTTTATATGTCTATCATTATAGACGAGGGTTTCTGGACCACTACTCAGTCTGGGTCAGCCGTCCATTCTCACACCTGTGACATGGGAATGTAATAATAATTGTAGCATATGAATGGGTTTTAACATCTGGCAGAAGTCCCCCCCATGCTTCCCTTTTGCAGAACATTTCTAGCTATATTTGCCTGACTTCCTATTATATGCATTCTTTTTAGGAAGTTATTATATTCACTTATTTAATTTTTTTAACATAAAACAGTGAGATTCACCACTTAAAAAATACATGCATAAAAAATACATATGTAAAATAAGAAATTAAAGTCCCCACCCTTCCCCCAACACACAACCTAAGTTCTAACTCCAGAGCTAAGTACTACTTAGGAATTGAAGACAACCCCTCCCCCATTAATGTGATAAAGTTTACCAATACATCTTATACATAAATATACACCAGGAGAAATGCTTCCAGAAAGCAAGACAATGTCCATACTTTAAGGAGAGAAAGGCACCAGATCTGTGGCCTCTCGGCTCCACTCACTCATCCTTCAAATCAGAGAGTGGAATCTAGCCCTTCCTGCCTCTCTTTTAATCCCTTGTACACCAAGAGGACCACCCCTTCCCCACGCTCTGTTTAGAAGTTCCATTTCTTGGTGCTTCACTAGGGCTGACCATCCTGTTTTCAGCAGCCTTATTTAAACCTCAACCTCAGCGTCTCCATTCATATAACAAAATTAGGTAATCACCTTACCTCCACTGGCATGAGGTCTTAAACACACTTGTATGTCTTCCCCTCTTTCCCACCCCCATTCCCTTTAACACATAGATTGAGATGATAGGAAACTTCAGTGTGGTCACTTCATTCTTCCTGAACAAAAGGTACGATGGACACACCTAAGGGTGACCCCTAAGGAGTCATGTCTTTGTGTAATTTCCTCCCCTCGAGCGTGAGTTGCAAAAGTTAAGAAAGAGATTTCAAAGATATAGTTAAGGTCCTAATCAGCTGACTTTGAGTTAATCTTAGGAGGGCCTGACCTAAGCAGGTGAGACGTCAAGAAGGCGTCAAGAAGACGTGTGAAGACGCGAAGGCTCTCGCGCGCGATGGCTGACTTTCAAGAAGCGAGCAGTCATCATTTCTACAGCCAGAGGATAGAAATTCTGCCAGCAACGTCAGGAGACATGGAAGCTGATCCTTCCTTATTCAAGCCTCAGTTGAAAACTCAGCCCGGCCAACATCTTGATTCCACCCTTGTGAGAGTCCCAAGCAGGAAGTCCATTAAGCCAGATGGGGACCGATGCAACTCTTAGAAAATAAAGAGGTGCTGTGTCCAGCCATGACCTTGCAGCAACTCATTATGCAGCAATACTAATCACTACAGAGGTAGACCTATTTCTTTAAGAGATTTCTCTTCACCATTAAATTATCATTCACAATCACATCACTATTATCTAACTAAATGTTCCCTTGCATCTACAGAAGGCTTCTTCTCAACCCTATTCCTCTCATTCTCTACCTCCCACTCCGGCTGTCTTTGTTCTGATGTAGTTCTTTCATGTTACGAAGAATACTTTTAAAAACAATTTTATTAGAGAGAGAGTACATGGTGTTGTATTTCCTGTATCCTTAAATGTACAAAATGTCTTTCTTTTGCCCTCAGATAGAAATAATCCCTTCACTACCTGTCCTTTTCACTGAAAAGTCTGAAACACTTCTTCACTCTTACTTAATTTCATTAGAGAGAAGAGCAGTCTCAATACTGGCGTTGAGTCTCTTTCTTTTGTGTGTAACCTGTACTCCTTGTGAAGTCCCTTGTAAAAAATAGTTCTCTATACCCCTTAGATCTGGAGATTCTACCAGGAAATCTCCAACTGCACACCGTTGCCAAAACTGTGCACCGTCGCCTTGATCCACCCTCCGGCACCGAGGAGGTCCATTCTATTGAAAAACTCCCATTTCCTCACATGCACAGACTTCTCCTTCTAGCAACGAGTTGGTTCTGGTTTTGTAGCCAGGCCTTCCTGCTCCAGCAGCACCCATCACTCAGACGGAAACAGGTCTCTTGAATCTTCTCACCACACTTCCTATCTTTCAGCTCATGGCTTCCGTTTCCTCTTACTTTTACTTCTATTATGACTTAGTTCCCCCTTTGGCGTTTCCAGACCGAAATTAAATGTTGAGCAGTATATGTTACTTAGTTACTTCTTCTCTCCAGTGTTCAGCACTGTTGGTTGTCATTGCAATTTTGTTTATATTCCAGATTTTTTCCCCCTTTTTTTGAGTTGCTAATTCAACTCCCCATGCAATGTCAGGTAGAGACAGATGACATGGGGTACCAGCCAATAAAGTCCTGATGACTAAGGCACAGGGTGGTCCTCCCTGTTTGGGGTTCTCAGGGTTTTCCAGGTATGAACAGGGGCCATTCCCTCCCAGCCACCCAAACGAGAAAGGACCAGGTCAGCCCCACTGCGCAATTCTCTGTGAGGACAGCAGCATCCACGCAATCAGAGCCCTCTGCTCTCGGGGTGAGAGGGGGCACATTCACAGCGTACTTGGGCTCTCCATGAGCTGAGGGCTCCTTTGGGCTCAGCGGGTCATCAAGTCCTCGGTTCTCCCCAGAACCCTGTCCTGTCGCCCTTTTCTATGCAAAGACCCCCAGCACCTGCGCCCTTCACTGGAAAGCCGCACCCTCGGATATGTCTGATATGCCCTCCAGGGTTATCTACCTCCTTGAGTCACCCCCGCAGAGGTCCTCATTGATGGAAGAAGGTCACAGAGAGGTGGAAGGGGGTTGGGGACAGAGAACATATAGGGAAGGGTCAGCCTTCAGCAGGGTAAGGGCACATAATCATCTAACATGGAAGAAAAGAAGGTGTTAGCGGTAGTGGCTGCAGGCAGGTTTGTAGGGCAGGGCTCTGATCAGGTGATGCGTGGGCTAGTACATCAGTCAGCACCTGAGAACTCTCCAGAAACTCAAATTCTTGCACCCACCCCCGATACACTGAATCAGAATCTCCAGGGGTGAACCTGCCACCTGTTTATACAAGCCCACTAGCAGACTCTGGGGACCATGAGTGCAGAATGTGGAAAATTAGATAAATATAAAAATGTTTACAAATGATCACCTCTTTCATGCCATGAAGAGGGGAGTGAAAAGTCAGTCATATTCTAAGGGTGAGTGATTTAACATGGAGCTTGGGGGAAGTGGAAAAAGTTGGGCATGCCCATTGAGAAAAATGGAAGGAGGAAGTGAAAACGTCTAGGAGCACAGTCTACACATTTGTGGGGTCACCAGTGAGTCTCCCTAGGCAACTGCACTTCTCACTTCTTCGGCATGGTATCATGAGCACTGCTTTACAAAGATGAAATTTGCTTCATAAAGTTCTATCATAAATTCTATTATGAACTAAAGAATTTTGAAATTTTAAATTTTTTAAAGGGCAGCCACCACTACTAATTTTGTCATTAAAGAATCTCAAAATCCCAGTAACTATCCCAGTCTGTACTTTATAGAGGTAAGATGGAGACCGGTCAGTTTAAGAGATTTATCCGGGCTCATTGGGAAGCCAGTAGCAGGATTGAAATGAGCTACTTAGGTCTCCTGACTCATTGCTCCTTTGTCCTTCTTTCCAGAACTGAGTGGACTCCTTATTTCTCGATGCTCTGACATACCTAGAACTCAGAAGCCATGTGGATGAACCCAGCACACTGGCCCTTGTACAAATCAGTGGACTTTGGCTCTAAATGAGCATCACAGACCAAAGAAGCTTCAGCTCCGCCGAACACAAAGCAAAGACTTGGCCCAGCTCCTGCCCCTCCACCCGGGGGCTCCATCAAGTTCATCCCTGTGGCCTGCAAACCCCTGAGGTTCGCGGAAAATAAAGGCGGGTCCATCCAAAGAGAAGCAACAGCGGCTGCCGCGCAAGGTCGCTGGGCAGATGGATGGTGTCAATCAAGCAAACGGGATGGAGCAAGAGGTTAAGTGAAAGGGTTATAAACAGAGCCCACAAAAGCATTACAAAAATCTGAACCCAGCCCTGACGTTGCGGTCTAGAAAGCCGCTGATAACAAACTCTCCCGGCTCAGTGCCGACCGAGGGTGTCTGACTCCATGAAGACACACCGTCCCCCCACAGTGGCAGGATCACATTGCAGAGGCAGAGGCAAGGGTCTGAGTGGGGGCTTAGGAGTTAATGCATGTAAGGACTTAGAACAGGGTCTACCCATTATAAACACCTCATCAGTGTCAAACGCTTTTCCAGAGTGACTTTGACAGGCGTCCACGCAAATGAACTAACATTTCCCTCCCAGCTGGGTCACTTAATGGGAATTCACTTCCATGCCAGTAGGTGAGGGTCCACCTGCCCCTCCACAAGGGGGCGCAGCATCCCGCCCCAGCCCAGCAGGGTGCACAGGCTACCCACTCCGCCACCCGCACAGTACTGTCCTAGGATCTGCGCCTGGCGGTCCACACACTGCCATTCCCTATCCTTGGCTTTCTGCACATTCAACGGAGAAGAGAGTGAGGATATAAGAAGAAAAAGTCAGGAGTGAGATTTTTCAGTTTATCAAGAGGAAACCCGAGCGCTGCGAATGGGTCTCCTCGGCCCCATAAATCATCCCACCACCAGTATTTTTTATTCGAAACAATTTCATGCTCGGGGGAGAGGTGTATACGTTTAGGCGGAGGAATCCATGGCGTTGTGCAGCGCCACCCCAGCACGGGAAGGCCCCAGGGACACTCACCTTTGTACTCGGGCAGGCAAACGCACTCATAGCCGTTAACCAGGTCCCTGCAGGTGGCCGCGTTGAGGCACGGGGCAGAGAGGCACTCGTTGTACTCCTCCTCACAGTAGAGGCCGTGGTAACCTGGGGACAGAAAGGAAGGACTGCCATCAGACGTGTCCCCTGTCCACTCACACCGGACCAGCCTGCCAGGAAGGCTCACAGGAACGCGTGGCCGAGACAGGTGGGATTTAGGAGCTGGGTCCCTTGGGGTAGTATGGAACGCAGATTTCCAGAAGGCTATTAAGAGCCTGTTTTTAGCACCTTCTTTCATGATTTCAAGAATAAAAGACATTGTCCCTTTATCCACCAGAGGGTCCCCTTTCCGTGGTACTGGTGGCCCAGAGACGTGGCTTCCTGAGTGCATCTGCTGTCGCCACAGGACACAGTGACAGCAACAGGTCTATGTCCTTGGACATAGACCACAGTTTTCTTCCAATTAATTAAAAAAATATATAGCTAATGAAAGAGAATTTTATTAAAGGAGAAAAGGATCAATGTATTCTTTTTTTCTTTTCAAGTCAGGAAGGACACTCAGCTCAACAGGCTTAACTAAAATTCCTAAGAAAATGGGGGCTATCCTTTTTTGTTTATTTAAAGTGATGATCATCTGCCTTATAATGTTTGTAATTGTGCTCAAAATTTTTTAATTATTAAAAAACACAATCATAGCAACGAGGAAAAGGAAACCTGACAATTTCTTAATGAAAGATGGCTCCTCTTTGCAATGATGGCCCCTCCTAATTGCAAAACAGGTGTTTATTCTAAAGGACAGGAAGACAGCATTCTTTGAGATTTACTCATGAATGCTATGCTGTTTTTAGCTTTCAAAAATACGTGTTTCTGCCAGTTTCCAATGAAACTGGACCATTTTTGTCTGGCCCTGTCCAAACAATGAGCAACATGTGAGGGTGATTCAAAAATCACCCTGCCGGTGTTGGTTCTGAGTCCAGATAAGCAGAAAAAATAACCCCGTGCTCAAGTGGGAACTAGACCCTCTAGCTTTTTTTTCCAGCTTTCCAACTCATAGCCAACCTTCAAATTCAGAGAGTCCCATTGGGACCTGCTAATGTGTTGGGCTGCTTTGTTTCTTGTGCCCGTCATAAAAGTAGGTTGAGTTCCTACTGGCATTACTAACAGAGCACTTCTCAAGCATCTGCCATTTCCGTTGTTTTTCTGAACTGCTTTCTAAATTTAGGTGGTGATAATAACTCCTTGGAGGGGACCTTGACCTACCTACGACAAAAATACCATGGTTCTCAGTTCTTCTACCACCTCCCTCTTTTTGTAGTTTGAGGGCAATATTTCCTATTACTCTTCATCAGATTATTTTCTTCACCTAGAAAAGAGTTAAATCAACGAAGGCAATTTTGTCCCCCAGAAGACTCTGGCAGTTTGGGGGTACATTTCTGGTCACTGCAGCTAGAGTCGTTGCTGGCATCTAGGGTAGGGACACTGCTAAGCATCCTCCGATGTACAGGGCAGCCCCGCGAGAAACACCAACCGGCTAACGTGTCAATAGAGCCAGATGGGGAAACCCTGGCTCTATTAACACTGTTCTAGATTAGGGCTCCCTCCGCAAACCATGGCCCACTGGCCAAACCCATCACAGTCTGTTTTTGTATATATGTTTTTACTGGGACACAACCATGCCCATCCATGTACGTATTGTCTATGGCTGCTTTCAAACAACAATGACAGAGTGAGTAGTTGCAACACAGAACAAATTAGCTGACTCCTGATCTGGATTCAACAGAAAAACAAAATTTCTATGTTAACAAGATTTTTAGATAGTAAGTCCTTATCAAATATATGGTTTGTAAGCATTTTCTCCCATTGCCGAGGATGCCTTCCCACTCTGTTGATTGCTTCCTTTGCTGGGCAGCAGCTTTTGAGCGTGACATAGTCCCAATTGTCTATTTTTGCTTTTGGTGACATATCCAAGAAATCATTGCCAAGACCAATGTCATGAATCTTTTCCCCTATGTTTTCTTCTAGGAGTTATATAGTTTCAGGTCTCTTATGTTTAAGCTTTTAATTCATTTTGAGTTGATTTCTGTAAATGGTAGAAGATGATACAAACAGCCAGTGGGTACACAAGATGATGCTCAACATCACTAATCGTCAGGGAAATACAAATCAAGACCACAATGAGGTATCTCCTCATACCTGTTAGAATGGCCATTAAAAGTACAAACTGTGTGTGTGTGTGTGTGTGTGTGTGTGTGTAAACAGGTGTGGAGAGCATGTGGAGAAACGGGAACACTTGTGCACCACTGGGGAGAATGTAAATGGTGCAGCTACTGTGGAAAACGGTATGGAGAGTCCTCAAAAAATTAAACATAGAACTAGTGTATCATCTACAATCCCACTTCTGGGTATTTACCCAAAAGAATTGAAAACAGAATCTCAAAGACTAATTTGCATTCCCATGTTCACTGCATCATTATTCCTAATGTGCATCAACAGACAAGTTAATAACTAAAAGGGTGTAGTCATACAATGGAATACCGTTCAGTCCTCAAAAAGGACCCTGCCCTATGAATGAGCCTTGAGGCCACATGCTAAGTGAAACAGCCAGTCCAAAGCACGAATACTTCCTGAGTCTGCTACCATGAGGTCTCTAAAGTAATGAACTCCAGATGCAGAGTAAAATGGTGGTTGCGGGGGCCGGGAGAGAGAGGGAGATTGGGAGTGGCTGTTCAGTGGACATTGAATCTCATTTATACCCAGTGGAGATGTCCCAGAGCTCCGTAGTTCACCACCACGTGTACTGTCAATACCGTGTGTAAACGTCAAGCTTGCTGACACGGTAGAGAGTTCACGTTATGTGATTTTATTATGTGTGTCTTCTGGTGTCTCCTCCACGTGCAGAAACGATCCCGAGCCGCCTCCTTCCCGTTACATTTGCACTCCTAGAAGATTGTTTTAAAACTCAACTTGGAAGGATCACATATAACCCTTATAAGCACTTTAGCCTCTGAGCTGAGGCTAAAGACAAAAATCAAAAGAAAATCTCATGAAATCCTCCAGAAAGGTTTGCGTTTCTGAAAAACAGTATCACCATCCTCTGCTATTAGCAGCATGCAGAGCAAACGAGGAAGTCATTTTGCAGAGATAATTAAGCCCCTGGTGTTTTTCTTCCTTGGGGGGAAGAAAAAGAGAAAGATTTCACATTCTAAAATCGTTTCTTTAGAGACGGTTAACATTTAAATGTCTTTATGGAAATGTCAAAGCACCCTTTCCACTTAGTGCCAAAAAAACCTAACTTGGACTGTTTGAATAAAAAGGCCACCCTTCCAAAAGAGAAGGAATCTGTGAACATGAGGCGGCCACCCCTGCTGGTAATTAATTGGGACCAACAAATTAGCTCAGGGCAATCTGCCCAGGGTCTAGAAAAATTAACCTAGTCTAAAGAATGTTTTAAAAATAAAGTAAAAGGTCAGAAGCGTGGGAACAGAGTAGCCCCTCCGAGGCCCTGCTCCTCCTCACCAGCCCTCCGATCTGCGCACGCGCTGCTCCTGGATCTTCAGCGCCAATCCCTTCCTTAGACCCGACCAGACACACCTCCCAACCCGATGAGAGCGTAAGGAGTGGTCCGGGCGGCCGCCATGCTTGGGCCTGGTGAGCTAATGATGCTGCTGATTCCACAAACGGGAACGGCCAAAGAAATGGTAGGTTTTTGAGAAAGTTGACCAGTTAAACATGTTTAACTTGGGGCTCTTTTTGGTGTGCCCACTGCAGTTGGGGAAAACAACGGACTTCAATAGCATAGAAATAGTACTTTGAGAGGTCGTTGCCTGGGAAGTGGTGAAGTTTTCATCAAAGAAAAACATGGAGAGAAAAAAAGAAGGGACCAAGGTCAGATCTGCATGGATGGGCCGATGGGGAACAAGACGCCCAGTCAGGACTCTGGGTAGGGAGGGAGCCAAGGAGAGGAGGAAGGACCGAGGAGGGCAATGCCAGGGAAGCCAGGAAAGGGAAGGAGCCCAGGAGGGCCGGTTAACAGTGTCAAGTGTTCTGAGAGCGAGAATAACAGCTGGATGACAAGATGAGGAGGTCACTGGAGTCCTTCAAAGCCATGGCTCTCAATAGGGGTTGCTGTACTGTCCTCTCAAGGGTGCTTTGGAGTTGGGGGGGCTGACTATTACAATGATTAAAGGGTTCTACTGGAATTTAGTTGGTGTGGGCAGAGATATTAAACATTATGCAATGTCCAGGGTTTCCCTACACAACAAATAATGCCCTGGCATCCATACAACTTTGGACTGTCCCACTGGATAAATTTCCTATTCTTCCTCATTTCCAGGTTGTCCTCAAAATGCATTACCTAGTGTATAAGATTGTTAGGACTGACATAAGAAAATAGAACAGACTGGGGGTGGGGACCTTAAACAACAGACATTTATTTTGGCTCGGTCTGGAGGCTGCAGGTCACAGATCAAGGCATCAGAAGGTTTGGTTTCACCTGATCCCCCTCTCCTTGGCTTGCAGGTGGCAACTTTTCTGCTATGTCTTCACCTGGCCTTGCTCTGTGGGTACGCCTTCCTGATGTTTCTTGTGTTTAGAGAACACCAGTCATATGAACTTAGAGCTCTGTCCTTAGGACCGCACTGAATCTCGGTTACCTCTATAAAGGCTCGATCTCCAAATACAGTCAGAGGGAGGGTTACTGTTTCAGCATATGAATTTGGACACAGTTCAGCCAGCCCATAACACTCTGAATTGGGAGTTCTCAGCCGTGGCACGATTGACATCTTGGTCTGGAACATTCTTTATCAGTGGGAGCTGTCCTGTGCATTGTAGACCCCTCCCCACTAGATTCTAGCATCACCCTGGTACCCCAGTTGTGACAGGCAAAAGCGTTGCCAGATGTTGCCAGATGTCCACTCAAGGACACAACCCCCTCTGGAGAACCACTGTCCCAGACCCTCTTTATCAGCAACATGAGATCTGAGGTTATGCGGGTTTGTGAAGGGCAAGACTGAATTCCGAGAGAAAGGGTCTCTAAGCAGAACCAAAGAGCCCAGCTGCGATAGTGGGTTTAATGTACTATCAGCCCAGGGGTGACTCTCCGGCCATGTTATTGCACAGGAGAGAACAGACAGTTCAAGTGGGGCTAAGAACACACCAAACTGGTGAAACAGAGGAGGAGAGTGGAAAGAGATCCCATTCTCCTGGTGGACTTCTGAGCTACCCAGAAACCCGTCGCACGTTCTGCCACTGCGTTGGGGGAAGACTGAGGTCCCACACGACTGATCAGCTCAGCAAAAGCCTAGCGAGCCAGGATTCTGCCCCATGGGTCCAAACTCTCCCAGCTCATTACTGATGCCTTCCAGGTGTTGTGTTTCTTTTTTTTAGTTTTCCACTGATTTGAGAGTAAGAGAGAGAGAGAGAGAAGGGGGAGGGGGAGCAGAGACAGAAAGAGATGCATCAATTTGTTGTTCTACTTAGTGGTTCCATTTAGTTGTACGCTCATTGGTTGCTTCTCATATGTGCTCTAACCGGGAATAAAACCCGTGACCTCAGCCCACTGCGACAGGATTTTATTCACTGAGCCACCTGGCAAGGACCTGCCTCCTCGTATTAAAAGGTACTTGATTTATATTCTCTGAACACGATCCTACCCCGAGACGTCATTGAAATATTCACACCAACATAAGCCAGGCTCTGGCCCCACACTGGGATTACTCCAGAGACCTCTCCTCCCAGCACATCCCACTCCGAAAATTCCAAACTGCAGGACCCTGGCTCTCACCAGACGGCTCTCACACTCCAGGTAGCACACTGGGACAGCTCAGCGTTGGTCACCCCACTGCAGGCCTCTCTGCTGCCCCAGAAATTGCATGCTAGCAGGACCCTGGGAGAAGGCTGGAGACGTGGTCCAGCCACGCTGCTTCCTCCGCCAGCACAGACCTAAGGCAAGGCGAGTGTGAAGGTGAAGGTGAAGCATTGGGGAGGAGGGTGTTTTACTTTAAGATCAGCTGAGTGGAGAAAAGGGGAATGGCTCCTTTAAGTCTATGTTGCCACTCAAAGGGTGTTTTCCCCTCATTTCAGCTTGAATGGATCAACTGCAGAAACCCAAGAGTCCCTGATTCAAGTCTAGGCCAGTTCCCAGGAAATCAAATCTTCCCAACACCTCAACCATAGTAGTTTAAAACGTGGACGAGAAGCACATCGTGCCAGTATAATATCAGGGTTGTCTGTGAGCTTTCACATTCTGGCTAAACTCACGGGTCCCCGTAGAGCCCTTCAGCACGATGCATTTACTTCACTGAGCAGAGCGCTTTGGAGTGTGTGTGTGTGTGTGTGTGTGTGTGTGTGTGTGTGTGGCTACTGCATTCTCTTGCTGGTATGTTCACAATAAGGATCATTTTAAGAACAGGAGGTAAAATAGGCAGCATGCATGCCTGCTCATATTAATTCTGTCAAGTGCTCAGACACTCTGCTCTAAACAGACCTGCTGTGCTGAGAGTTTACAGACTTCTGTGGAGTCACTGTGCTCTCCTGTTACACACACACACATACACACATGAGCACACACACACACGCACACCTACTCAAACAGAAATACAGGGACCACCTGGAACCTGCAGAGGCTGTGTAAGGGAACACAGAGCATTACTTGGTGAGTGGGGGACAGTGACTGCTGATACTGGTTCTTTGGCTCCCTAATTTCTTTTCTTTTTTAGATTTTATTTATTCATTTTTATAGAGAGAGGAGAGAGAGAGAAGAGAGAGAGAGAAGGGGAGGAGCAGGAATCATCAACTCCCATCTGTGCCTTGACCAGACAAGCCCAGGGTTTTGAACTGGCGACCTCAGTGTTCCCAGGTTGATGCTTTATCCACTGCGCCACCACAGGTCAGGCTCAACTGATTCATTCTTTAATTTGACAAATAGTTGTTAAATGCCCACGATGCGTCAGGCACTGTACTAATCACTGGGTTCTGAGGCTGTGTACAAACAGACATAAGGCCTCTACTAGGGCCATTTAAAGGAGAAAGACCCCAAACAATCATCTAAATAAATGTAAAATCCCAACTGGATTTGCCTTCAGAACGAGTTCACAAACAGGTTACATGAAAAAAAATCAAGCTCTTCTTATGACTTTGAGCCTTATAAGTGTCCCTTTTACATGACGTTTTTGGCCACTAGAGGGTGGATTCTACCCATGATCTATGTACCAGCTAAAGGAAATGGGGGGAAATGGTACTCAAGAGTATAACCAAAGATAGATGTTTAAATATAAAGATACACTTAACAGAAGGAAACCATATAGCACCGGGGATGCGAAGTACGTAAAGAAGAAATGTCGTTTCCTTTAGTGATAAAACTTAATGTTCATATATTTATTTACAAATTCACCTCAGAGCTGCAATTAAATGTTTCCATTAGAAAGGGGCCCATTTTTCTTACTAACGCTATAAAAAAATTACTTCTAAAACTGCAAATGCGTGTAACGGCCATGACTAAAGCACCCAGGATCAAGACTAAGTACATGACAGAATAATATTTTACAACTTGATTTCAAAGAGTATTGTGCAATGTGTGTTTATTTACTTGTAAACAACAAGCAAACTGCTTTAATGAAATAACCCCATAAACTCAAGCGATGACTTAGCATATTTATATATATACAGGACACCGGCTCGGTGTACAGTTGAGGCAAGAAGGAGGAGGAGGAGGTCTGGAAAAGAAAATATAAGTTAAGCCCTCACATTCCAGGGGTTCTTCAATATGAAATGCACCAAGACGGAAATGGAGCCCAGCACAGGCCACAGGTGGGTGCTGGGGCAGAGTCCAAGATTAAGGATTTATTTTTGCCCTTTGGTTTTTAAAAGTATTTCAGTTCTTTAGTTCACAAACTATTGGTTAAATCTGATTTTAATTTACCCCTTATCCAGTTATCACAATATATTCTTTTGGGGTGTTTGCCCTCGAAAGGGCTTGTGTCTGTGTTCGTCCTACCAGCCCAGTGGTTGGTTCTCAGTCTGGTCTGCAGACCAGTGCACGTGTGAGGGATGCAGGTTCCTGGGCTCCACCCAGACCTACTGAGTCAGGGACTGTGAGCGGGGCCTAGAACGCAGAGATTTAACGACCCTCTACCTGACGGAGATGCAAGCTCAAGTCTGAGCTACAGGCTGGCCAAGAGGGAATCATCTCCCACACACCCTGATTCGGCACAGGATAGCGCATGGTGATGTCTTCTACTGGCCATGGCTTCCCCTCGGCATGTCACTGAACCAGCAGTAAAGCACACCGTCAGAACCCGCACCAGTCACAGGCACGTAAAGAAAATCCACGGCGACGCGTACAGACAGACGGCTACCAGCCACAGGCGCGTAGACTGAATGAAACTACACTCCTCTCGGGTGGGATTGGCTTTAGAAGGCAGAAAGCAATCCAAAGGAATCTCACCGACAGCCAATGCCAGATTCAACAAGGAAAGCCAAAATGAGGACATGCACATGACATTATGATCCTCCCTGTATGGCTGCGAGTCACGTGGACCTACTCACGGAATGGGGAGAAATGAGTTTAAACTCGGGTGAGTGAGCAGGTTCCCCCCCCCCCCCCGTCTCCGATCCAGTTTCCGTGACCGATGGGAACAGCATTTCAGCCAAAAGGAATACTATCAGCAAACGGTGACAGAACTCAGAGACACAGAAAGCAGAGCGGTGGTCATCAGGGGCTGGCTGTGGGGGGAGTGGGGACCCGCTGGCCAAAGAGCACACGCTTCCAGTTTTAAGGTGAATAGGTTCTGAGGCTCAAATATACAGAACAGTGATTCTAGGTGATAATGCTGTATTGTATGCTACAACATTGCAAAGCGTGTACATCTTAAATATTCTCACCACAGAACACACATGGTAATTATGGAAGTGTCCACTAACACTCTGGCAGTGATCATTTTGGATCATATATATATATGCTCCAAAATGATCACTGCCAGAGTGTTATATATATATATAAAATAATAATCTACAATAATACATTTTACAAACCAACAATTGAGAAACACGATCTGACAAAACTGTGCTGTTTCTAGCGATAAAAGGTGGCCTCATGTATACATAGCCTGGTGCCAAGGGATCCATGTGATGGAAAGCAAAATATTGTGACTGGGGTTTTTCCAGAAAATTCTGGTGCAGGGAATATGTAATGCAGACTGCAGATTTTCCCGCTGGGGGTGTGTTTATTTTCACCATCACATCACTGGGACATTTGAAGGCACAATGCAAAACTGGAACCTTCTAACTCCCTATTAGTCATAGTTGTTCCCAAGTACCTATGTCGGAGCCCACAGACCGTTACACACCGAGGAACGTTCTCATATCAGTCAGGGACACTTTTTAGAAGCAGGTCGCTCCCACTAGGCAAGCATCCTTAAGGGCTGTGAGACCATGAGGGCCGAAGCTGACACTTGTCAGAACTTCAGCCAAAGCTAAAATGAACCACCAGAACCGAACCTCGAGCCAACACTGTATCACAAAGAAAATTACAAAATGCAAATAGATTGGAGTCCGAATGCAATTATTTGAGTAAGTCCTGAATTGTGTTCCTGTTGACTCCACTGAATAAATATTAAAAGGTGCCTAAAAATAGGACATTTATTCTTTTAAGAAGTCATAATGCAGTGAAAGATCAAAAGTGTGTGTTTTGGTTGGTGACGTAAGATCCTAGCATACTATGGACATTACTAATCTAATGTGAAAAATAGAACAGGGATGAGACTCAGTCTACCCAGAATTTTATAAAGTAAGGGAAGCTGTTGTCTTACTACTTAAGTGGGCAAGTACAGGGGGTGCCTCCTCTCTTTTCCCTTAAGCAATCGATACCTATACAGATTTTGTTTTTCAACTTTTCTTCTCAGTCTGCTCATATGAGCACGAACATGTGTGCACATGCGCACGTGTGTGTGTGTGTGTGTGTGTGTGTGTGTGTGTGTGTGTAATCTCATTCACATTCTTCACATATTTAGGTCTAAGATTGTAACAGACTGGAAAAATAAAATGGCCACAAATTCTTTGTACTCCTCCCACCAAGAAATAGATTCTAGCCTGACCAGGCGGTGGCGCAGTGGATAGAGCGTCGGACTGGGATGCGGAAGGACCCAGATTCGAGACCCCGAGGTCGCCATCTTGAGCGCGGGCCCATATGGCTTGAGCAAAAGCTTGTCAGCTTGGACCCAAGGTCACTGGCTCCAGCAAGGGGTTGCTCGGTCTGCTGAAGGCCCGCAGTCAAGGTACATGTGAGAAAACAATCAATGAACAACTAAGTTGTCGCAACGGCAACAAAAAACTGATGATTGATGCTTCTCATCTCTCTCCGTTCCTGTCTGTCTGTCCCTATCTATCCCTCTCTCTGTTCCTGTAAAAACAACAACAACAACAAAAAAGGAAATGGAGTCCATGGGCTTGGCCCTGTGACGTGCTCATGCCGATGTGACATGAGCAAACGTAAAAGAAGAGGAAGCTTCAAAAAGTGTGTGTGCACTGGGTCTTGCCCTTCCTTGCTGCCTCCCTGTGAAGACGTCCAGACTGGTCTGCTGGATGGCGACACACATGTGGCCTGGTGGCCCCCCCCAGGTCAGGTCATTCAGGACCAGCCAGCCCTTAGCTGACCACAGAAGCATAAGTGAGTACACCCAGCACCCCATGGAGCAGAGAAGAGACAGTCCAGCTATACTCTGCCCTAATCATCAACCCCAGAATTATAAGCAATAAATGATTGTTAAGCCACTCTGTTTGGAATGGTTTGTTACATAGCAAGAACTAACTGATACAAAGGTTTAATTATAAGAGACAATGCCTAACCTAAAGGAATAAAAGCACAGACTTAAACATTTAGGCATCAGATAACTAGAGGGAAAGGTAATATTAGGAGATAGAGAAAAAGGGGGAGTCATCCCACAGTCACAGCTCCGGGCACGATATAGTCCTCATTTCAGCTGAGCTAACCCGACCTAAAACAAACATGTCTACTAATGCCTTGGACCTTCACTCTGATCTATACCTTCAGGAACCATCTGGCAGGCTTGGGTGAATGAAACATGATCCTGGCCATTATCAACATATCATTGAGGTTCCAATCCAGAAAGCTAAGATCTCTCTAGGCAACTCCTCTAAAGCCAAACGGGGTTTTCAGTGGAGCCGTGTGACATTGCATAAGGAGGCACTAGGTGACACGCAACAGGACATGCTGTTCTACAAAACCGATAGGTTGTTTAAGGCCACAGTGTCCTGGAATTAAAAAAGAGGTCATGTATCAATCTGTTTCAGGCAAACCTAAGAGCTCTGAATCTTCATTAAAACTGAGGCAGTATTGAAAAAGCACTCAGTATACGCAGCAACTTTCAGCGTGTACCCTCTAATGGAAAATGAATGGCCATGATTTGAAAAACGGAAGAAGCATAGAACATGGTCCGCAGGTTTTTATACAAATCCAGACCACTGAAGAATTTAAGGCTCCCTGAAGGCTAGAAGGCACAAAAGAAAAAGTAGAATGTGCAGACACATCTCCATACCGGTTGTCTAACTGAGACCCAGGATGCAGCTCACCCCCGGACATCCCCTGGAAAAGCACAGTGTCATAGGGGTCCCATCCCCGTGCCTCTGAGCCCAGCAGAGCACTGACACTGACCCAATCCCTGCCCCCACGCCAGTCTTGTGGGAAGGCGTTATAATGGAAGGGGGGAAGAACAGAGCGATGTCAAAAAAGTGAACTAAAAAAGTGCAAAAGTCAAGTACGAAGAGGAAAGAATATCCCAAGGACATCACCAGCGCCAGGTGAAAAGAACCAGCATCAAAGGAGTCCATGGCACAGATAATCAATGCTAGAGGTTTTCGGAGAGGCAGGGGTAAGGAGAAAGGTTAAAGGGCTTCTTTCTAGGCATCGAGAACTCCACAAGTGGAAAGCAGCTATCAAAAGAGACTGCCTAAGCTGAAGGGTGACACAGCTGTCACGTGGCTGCGTCTGTTTTTCTCATGTGAGTCACAGGAAAAGCAGTTCTTCAATTGGGCGCATCCAGCAGACACCAGATCAAATGACACCAGGAGTTTTCGTCACGGGTCACACTGATTTTGAAGCGAAAGAGTCTGCGGTGACACAGACCGCCGGGCGAATCCATGTCCCCGAAAGTCAGAGTTATGTTTCTCTGCACTGGGCCGTAAGAAACTATTGGTCAAGAGCCACTCACTGGGCCACAGCAAGGCCACGTTTCAAACCTGGCTTTGAGGTGTCCACTTAGAGACCCATCTCAGGAGCTGTGCTAAGGTAAGGGGAGTCCAGGAGCTTTTTTCTTGTGACTGGCTTGACCATAAGTAAGCATCCAGCTTTGCATGTAACTTGGGGGCCACCACGAGGCTTCTGCTAAGTCTAGCCTAAACTGCTCAAGATTTACTGTTAGGCAAACCTAGGTTAAATTTGGGGTTCTATCACCTCCATCTCTGTTGATAAAAGAATAGAAATATTATAACCTGAGGTTAAGTAAGAGGATATACTTGTCAAAGTTTTGGCACTGAGTCTTGATGTAGTAAGTTCTCATAGATGGAAGCTATTCAGGGCAAATCCATCATGGATAAAGTACATTACCTGGTCAACAGAGCTGAATCAATGTCTTCCTGAATCTCAATTTAATGTGTTCCTTTGAGGGGGCTATGCAGAAAACTAACACTTAGAATATCTGGTGAGGGACTTGGCCAGGTAGCTCACTTGGTTAAAGTATCATCTCAATACGCCAAGGTTGCAAGTTCGATCCCCAGTCAGGGCACATACTAGAATCAACAAATGAATGCACAAGTAAGTAGAACAACAAATCTATACTTTTTGCGCGCACGCGCTCTCTCTCTACCCCCTTTCCCTTCTCTCTTCCCCTTCCTCTCTCCCTCTAAAAGCAGATAAATAAATTTTTTTAAAAAAAGAAAATGTGATAAAATGTTTCATTTTTTCAGTCAAGTTATTGACCATTGGAGAGTCAGGGTCACAGCGTGACCCCAGATCACCACCCAGCTTCAGCCTGAACAAGCTGTAGAGACCACGGGCTCCACTTCATAAGAACTGTGGGGATTTGAGAACTACTCCAGTTAAAGAGCTCCACCTGGACCCTGGACTTCAGTATTTACCAGTCACGAGGGCCAAGGCAGTAAGCAATCCCATAACCCCATAAAAAGCTGAATCCATCCCCATTATTCAAGGATGCCCACTCTGGCCATGAACACTGATCCCACCTCCGGTCAGACTCCAACCTTGACCCTCATGAGAAAAGAATTGGAGCACAGATTTAACGGCTTCTCAGAGGTCTTCCCCAGGAAGAGGGGCGTATCTGACACTGGCACCCTCCTCTTAGAGATGTCAAAGGGCCTGATCACACGCATCCTCCCATCTGAGCTTCGTTACGTTTGTCCCCTTTTGAAAGACGAGAAAATGAAGGCAAGCAGAGGCCACCTGCAAGGCTGTTCTGTGGTAAAGCTGGGACTTAAGCTCGGCTCTTTAAGGCACACCGAATTTCAGGTCTAAATTCCGGGTTCCCAGACATTCACAGCGAGCCGGAAAATGGATTATAATTTCCAACCACAAAACAAAATAAGAGTCAAGGGCTTTGTTACAACATAGTTTTGAAAGACGTCCCCACCTGACCTCCATGGCCATGAACTTAATGACAACTGGCCAAACTTTGGGGCTGCCAAGTGCCCCAACCAGAGCCATGCTCAGAAACGCTCTGGGTGGGGACGTCAGCAGTTAATAGCAACCATTTCTGACCTTCCCTCCAGGTAAGAGGATGCAAAGCCATCTGTTCACAGGCTGCGCTTCCTCCTGCTGCCGGCAGCCAACTCACGCACCCTCTTAACCACCGTTCCACCAAGAGCGAGTTCTGCACATTGTGAATTTTAAGGGGAAGCCGGAGTGGTGGGAGCAGAAGGAGCAGACACCCCGTCTAATTAAAGACAAGTTCATAAAACACTTTCATACATATGGATTAGCCATTTAAAGCAAGGTTAAGAAAGCAGCCTTGTGAATAGATTTTTAATGTCAGGAATCTCATAAAAATTCCATCTGCTGCACCAGCAACTGCCCTTGACTCATCACCATCGTCTTTCCTCTTCTCTGACTAATCCTTCAGGTCACTAGCCTAAACAAGGTGAATGTCACCGAGTCCCCCTAGACGTCCCTGCTCCAAAATTAGATTCAAATCAAACTGGAGACCAAGGATGGTTGTGGAAGCGGCTGTGAACTCCGCCAGGACGGGTCCTTCACGCCTGGTTCAGCTCCTCACGTGCTGCCACCGCCCGCCCCCTGGGCAGTGCCCTCTGCTTCTCCTCTCCTTCCCCCTGACTCACCTTCATGGCACTGCCCTCTCCCAGGGCTCGTCCCAACCCAGTGACACCTCCTCCAGCCTCTTCTGCTGCTGCTTCCAGCTCCCACCTCAATGCAGGAACTCGCCACCTCTCTCCCCAGTTTCCCCCTTTGTTTCTACACCCTCATCCCTATCTGCGTGAACAGGTCCCTCGCTTTCTCTAGAAAAGCATACACTGGGAACTCCATACTCATCTCCCTAGTGTCAGCCTCGGTTCTAGTCTCGAGGAACATCTATTCATTGGCACAGCCACTTGGCTGGCCTGCTGCACCCAAGAGCTGGAAAGACCTCTCCTACCCATTTCTGTTTCTCCGAGTCACCCCAGTTAAAGCCCCGGCAGTATCTCTGACTCGCGCACCCTACCTTCAGCTGACAAGCAGGCTCTGCTTCAGACTCCCCTCCTCAGGCGAATTTTAGGTCCCTCCTTAGTTCCCGATGCCAGAAATCCAAGCCCTCACTTCCACGTGCCTGAGCCTCCTGCTGATCTCTCGTCATATCACTGGGCTTGGCGGTAATATCTAATTCTACCAGAACAATTTTTTTAAGCCGTAGATCAGTTCATGTATACCACTAATGCGACATGTTTCTGAGTCTTCATTTTCCAAACTCCTTATTATCCAGATTCTCCCCAGTCTGCCCCAACACAAGCATTTTTGGCCTCACTACCCATGACTGCAATCAGCGCATCTTATTCTGTGGCCACCTGTTCTCTGAACTTCCCCCACGCTACCCCCCACCTAGGGCTTTCCTTCCACGGTGCCCTTCCCCCATGTATAAATCTAAACAAATTTCTGTGTCCCACTCGGGAAATTCTGATTAAACTACTGTTATGATAAAAACTCAATCAGCTGGCACCCTCCATATTTTAAGCATTTTAATCAACTAAGTCCTGTCTTCTCTCTCCAACCAAATGCCCCCAGGAACACCTCCGCTGTTGACTCACTGAAAGGAGGAAGAAAACACACGGTGGGAAACTTTAGGGTCTCTTAGAAGAAGAGGGTGTTAGATGGGACGTAGTATAAGATCTGAACTCTGGCTACGTGGTTTGGGAGGACTCATTCTAGAATGGATGACATCAGAAGGAGGGAGCTTAGGTGTCTCCATAAATCCTATCCGTAGAGAGGGCTGGCAGAGCACAGAGAGGCTGGCTGTGAAGACATAGCCAGCCTTCAGTTTATTTGCAGGAGAAGGAGACATTGGATATTGTGTGGGTTGAACGGTGACCTTGTTGTTATCTGTACTTAGACAAAATTATGAAATGGTCTTGTTTGTCCCACTTTGTCATGGCCTGTGAGTGACCGTGTCTGATGGCAACGTGCTGTGTGGTTGTTGACATCCTTGTGACCAGAAGGAGGCACCATGGCCAGACTGTGAGCACATAACCAACAGCCCCAGGGCCCACCTGTAAATGTCCAACAGGCTCCAAGATATCAGGGGCTGTTCTGCTCTTCGACAGTTCTTACAGTCATCATGACGTCATTGTGAAGATTTAAGCTTTCTCGTAGGTAGAGTCCAGATTATGAAGAGTTGCGACAGCTGTGGTTGGGTAGGCAGGATTCTATCTGGGATCCCAATGGCGGGTAGATATATTTCAGGAGATAATGGAGGAGAGGTCTGGTAACAGGATTTAGATGTGGGGAGTAGGAGACAACAGATTCTATACGAGCTGCAACTCCCTAGAAGAACGAGATAAGCAGACGGGGACTCTCCGAGAGCATGTTAATGTTAAATGCAAGAATTGTCTCTGTCCTGATAAACCTGGTAAAAAATGTTCTGGTTAATAAAAGATGAAAGCTGTCCACTGCACTTATCCAAGAATCAAAATGCAACTAGGCACTCATTAGCAAGCTAAATGTCTTTGTATCTTTGCAGGTATACTTTTTTTCTTTATAGTTATTGAATTGCTATTAAAATCCTGACCGTGAAGTCTCATCTTAGAGTCAGTTTCCAGAAGAATACTATTAGAGTGCTGAGATGGCCAAGTCGGAGTTAAACACAAGGCAGCAATCCCAGCTGTGTCCCTCAGGCCACACGGACCAGAAACACAGTCCACACATGGAGCATATGTAAAAAAATAGAAGAAAAAAATAGCATCTGTAATTCTTAGAAATAGAATTTTCTTTTTAAAAATTTTCATTGGAAAAAATCTAATCTTCCTTTCCTTTATAGTCTGGATGCTCTATTGAGTTCCCAGCTCTATAAGGTGGAGAAGAATCCGCATAGATACATGGTCAGCAACGTGATCTAGGACCAGTCTATGACAGTTCGTGAACATCTGAGATTATCCATGAAAATAAAAATACAATATTTCTATTCCCATATGGAAATCCTCTAATGCCTTATAATTTTACATTCCTTAAGTCGTAACTTAGGGCACATTCTATAATGACAGGGTTAATTCAATTCAACAAACAAGGTTAGAGTAACCATAACTCAAGTGTATTAGGCGGGGACCAAGACTGGTGAACTCAGGCAAATCCTCTCCCTTTGTACCAGAGATTCCATCCTGTCTTGTTCATCATCCAAATGGCATCTCTATAATACATGTGTCGGTCACCGACATGGGCAACGTCATGCCCGCGGGTGACTCCTTACACTGTGGCACTGCCCCTCACCATGTTAGTGGGGCTCCGAGTTCTCACTTTCTCTAGTCTTCAAGATATTTCAATTTGCCTTTTTTCTTTTTTTGAGAGTACACGTGGCCTATCACTTAAGGATGTCACTGAAAGATAACATCTCAGTGATTCCTCATGCTGACATTTTATTATTTCATAGGAAAATCCCACCCGAAACCCCCAGCCTGATAAACTCAAAATGAGGCGCGAAAATAGAGCACCTGGCAAAGCTGATTTGCTATCATTCCAACGGCACTTTGCCAGCGGGGAACTGATTTCAATTTGCCTGAGTCTTTCCACGAAGTGGGGTCCGTTTGCCCTCTGGGAAGATGGCCTGGCTGGCCACCCTTCAGCTGGATATGCCATATGGCCAATGCTCATAGGGGTCTTCTGTTATGCAAACTAGCGGTCAAGCAATTACAGGCTCCAAGAGGTTAAGACTAGGCATTTCACATTTGGAGAACTGTCATTTTCACCTCTTAAAATGTAAATTCTTGCCAGATCCTAAGATACCATTTTTATTTCACACAATGTCACCTAATGATCAGAGGAAGCAGCCCCTCTGAGAGGAATTCCACCTCCCTTGTTCAGTGAGCGAGTTCTGACCCCAGGCTCTGCCACGAGAGGCGGCCTAATAGATGAGGGCATCGTGGGGCAGGACACAGGCTTCTTCAGCCTGTTCAAGACTTCTGAGAGGCGGCACACGTGATTACCAAGCTCAATGTTCCAGGTGGACCCGAATGAGATTGAGCAGAAACCAGCAGGAGGGAAACGTGGAACTTAAAGAGGAGATTCTGTCCCCATTGGTGGCTTGAAGAGGATCGCCATGGATGGAGAGAAAGGGGGACAGTTTGTACCACCCCACGCCAGACAATGTCCTCCACACTCTCATGCACGACTTGTCAACACCTTGTCCCGGGTCTCATCTGTGACTTGGATGCAACTGAATTGACAAGCATCAAAGATGTCATTCATGAAAATAAAAACTGAGGTCCAGAGACATAACGGTGATTTTCCATAGTGACAAGTCAGTAGGTGGGGACCTCATAGATAGGTCCCCTTTACTGCCCTCTGCGACTTCTCCCAGCGTGGATGGAGCAACAGTAGCAGAAATATTCGTATTTGGGACCATGAAATTCTCCTCACACTGACTGAAAACGCTCTCTGGTATTATTGTTTCTTTGATATTATTGATAAGCAACATCTTAATAACATGAAAGCATATTTAACAATATTTATCTTTAAATAACTACCTTCCATTTAAAGTTTTAAAAATAAACCAACTAAAATATAAGCATTTTTGGCCTGACCTGTGGTGGTGCAGTGGATAAAGCGTCGACCTGGGAACACTGAGGTCGCCAGTTCAAAACCCTGCACTGGTCTGGTCAAGGCACATATGGGAGTTGATGCTTCTAGCTCCTCCCCCCTTTCTCTCTCTCTCTCTCTCTCACTCTGTGTCTCCTCTCTAAAATGAATAAAATTAAAATAAAAGAAGTAAAAAAAATAAAATATAAGCATTTTTTTTTTTACTCTGGTTGGGAAAGGAAGTCCAAGGAGAAGGGGAAGAGAAAACAAAGCTGCCTTCCAGTCCTATATTATGTGATTGTCCTCTCCCTGGGGGTTCACTGGAGGGAGCGGAACTGGCCGGAGACAGTGAGCCAGTGAAGTGGGGAGGAAGTTCGGATAGAAAGATCTGCTGCAGATGGCTGTGGAGGGGAGCACTCCATGCCTCCCCACACCCAGAGCAGAGCACGGGGGGGGGGGGGGGGGGGGCAGCGCCCTCAGGGTCACGACAGGAGTAAGACTATTCTCCAAGCACAACCGCAGCTGCTTCTGTTCGCACACACAGAGGGTTCCCGCAGCAAGGGGCCAGCACCGTGGGGCTCCCCCAGCCTGCCCAGCTCCGCCGCACGTGCACAGCATGCACACAGAAGAAACCCACCCTCCAAAGAGAGGCAAGTCCCATCTGCACCACAGCTACGACAGGAGAGGACAGGTGTAACCCGGAAAATTCTCCTCACGGCATACACGGAGGTGGAGAAGCTTACCTCAATCAAGGCTTATGAGAAACCCAAGAATGTTACTGTGATAGTTCATTTCATATGTCCACTTGGCCAAGCCATAGTACCCAATGTGTGGTCAATAACACTAGTCTAGATGTTGCTGTAAAGGTATAAACTTTTTAGATGAGATTAACATTTAAATCAGTAGACTCTGATTAAACTGATTGCCCTCCAAAACGTAGGCAGACCTCATCCAATCAGCTGAAGGCCTTAAGAACAAAGACTGAGGTTTCCTCGAGAAGAAATTCAGACATAATACTGTAACATATGAATCTCCTTGAGTTTCCAGCCTGCCAACCTGCACTGCAGATTTTGAACTTTCCAGTTCTCATTACATGAGCTCATTCCTTAAAATCAATATATATAAGCTTTTATGCATATTAAAGCATATATATGCATATATAAGCATGATTGCTTAGAAACCATGATTGCTTAGAAAACCATAGAATTGAAAGTCTAGATCAGGGGTAGTCAGCCTTTTTATACCTACTGCCCACTTTTGTATCTGTTAGTAGTAGTAAAATTTTCTAACTGCCCACTGGTTCCACAGTAATGGTGATTTATAAAGTAGGGAAGTTACTTTATAAAATTTATAAAGCAAAGTTATAGCAAGTGAAAGCATATAATAATAATTACTTACCAAGTACTTTATGTTGGATTTTCACTAAGTTTGGCAGAATAAATTTTTATAAAACAACTTACTATCGTTAAATCTATCTTTTTATTTATACTTTGGTTGCTCCGTTACCACCGGCCATGAAAACTGGAGCACCCACTAGGGGGCGGTAGGGACCAGGTTGACTACCACTGGTCTAGATGAAAAAGACTTTTCAACACTCTTCAAAATGCTTAGTTGTATTTCCCACTAATTTCTCCATTTGATTCATGAGTATGAGGCATGCCCCTTGAGAGGTTTGGGGCTGGCTGGGAACCAGGGCACCTGGGTTAAAATCTGGGTGCAGCCCCCTGCTGTGTGTGTGGCCACAGGTACAGATAAAATCAGGGCATGAGGCATTTCAGACCTCAGTGTAAATATGGTCCAACCATATCTGCCTTGCAGGGGGTCACTAAAAGCCCCAGAGATATGAAGCACCGGCTCAGAACCTAGGAAAATCAATGCTCATGAGATGGAGATTTGGGCTATTATTGTTCAACAAAAGTTACCAATAAAACGCACTTCCTCCTACCCTGAAGGGAGAGAGACACATACAGGGATAAGAAATATAATGTTTTTACAATCAGGCAGGTGATAAGGCGGGTGATTGACAAACATCAGGGGAAGGAAAGCTGATTCAGCCCCAGAAGAAGTTTGCAGGGGCATGGGGTAACAGGAGAGCAGGCATCCATGGAGAGAACACTCCTTGAGCAGAGCTAGGAGTCCAGCAAACTCAGGCATCGGCCATCGGTGCCGATGGGTCACAGGCACCTAGGGGAATCGTGCTGGGGAGCGTTTTAAGCTGGTGAAGGGATGCAGCCATGGGCAGAAGGAAGCAAAGAAAAGCATAGTAGGCACATAGTTTCAGATCACACAAGGGGGTGGTGCAGGGTCAGGTCTTGACTAGTAACCACTTTAACTTCTGGGTATCAGAACCCACACAATAAAACATCAGCAAAATGCAGAAGACGTTTGGAAAACTAACGATGGGCCTTTTGACCATTTACTCAGAGTCGCAGTTTCTACAACATACTGTGCGCAGAGTAAGAATTTACACAAGTGATAAAATTCTGAATGGATAGCATTCTGTGTTTTATGTGCATTAAAGTGGGAAAAGATAGCCCATTAACCTAAGAACACAGTATTAAAAGATATGTGATGCAGTCAAAGATGTGGAATGACCTTTAATAGATTGTTTAAAACATAATTAAGCTGCTATAAGACTAAGCCTGTTTTTAATTTTCTTCATTTTGCTTACTTGTATTTTCTTATTTCGCTACGATTGTGAACTGCTCATAAGAAAGGGAAAGGGCATTTTTAAAAGCCCTGCTGAGAGCGAGTCTAAGAGAAAAAGCGTGCGCGTGAGATGAATGAGTGGAGGTCACTTCCATTTACAAGTAAACACACTCAGCAGGCCGGCATCTGCTCAGATGGAAAAGAAGAGTCAGGAGTCTTTGCAGGTGGGGAAGGGAGGCCCTGCAGCGATGGCCGGTACCCACCTGGGTCGCAGAGGCACTTGTAGCTGGTGCCCACGCTGCGGCAGGTGCCGTGAGCGCAGGGGCTGAGCGCGCAGAAGTCGACCAGCTGGGCGCAGGCCGGGCCGGTGAAACCCGCGCTGCAGCTGCAGCGGAAGTGCACGCCGTCCGCGTAGCAGGTGCCGTTGTTCTGGCAGGGCGACGATGCGCACGGGTCCGCCTTCTCTTCGCACGCGGAGCCGAAGTACCCTACCGGGAAGCGCAGACCGACAGGACACATTAACGTACGTGCGTGTGCGTGTGCGTGCGTGCGTGCGTGCGTGTGTGTCTCTGTGTGTGTGCGCGCGTGCGTGTGTGTGTGAGCATGCGTGTGTGTGTTTATACATAATAACTGATAAACTGGACCCAAAGTTCTTTTCCTCATTGTAAATTGATTCACCAATTAATCCATTAATAGTTGGCAGGTACGTACAAAGACGGATAAGGCCGGTGTTCTCCGTTTTGATTACTGGAGGTCAAACTAGTAAGTCCTGTGCTTCTGGTTTCTGTTTTTGTTTTTGAACTATAAAATATATGACTGCTTAGATGTGTAGACATGCAGGGACATGAACACACTTATATATGCATCCATATGCATGTGTGCGTCTATGTATAGGCGAGACTGGTGCCAAAAATACATGAGAAGGGTGATTACCTTCAGGAAGGTGGGATTAGGGTCAGTGGGGGGCTTTCACCTCTTATTTACACACATTGCTGGGGAAAGACATTCCTGGATACGTTGCTTTAATAAAGATATAATGCCAAATTTTAAAAGGTAAACGCACGTAAAATAAATAGTACACAATAGAAACTTCTTGCCACCCTTACTCCTTTGTCCCCCATTCTCTTCGCTAGAAGCAGGCCCTGTTGGCAGTTCCCAGTGGGCTGCTGCAATAGATACACTGTGGTGTGTCCATACAGTCCGCTACTATTCAGCAATGGAAAGGAACTAAGTTCTAACACAGGCCATGACATCAGGGAACTTCACAAAGTTACGCTAGGGAGAAAAAGCCAGCTACAAAACAAGGAATATTGCATGACTGCATTGATAAGAAATGTTCAGAAAAAGCAAATCTAAAGATACAGGAAGTTTGTTCGTGGTTGCCTGGGGCTGGGGTGGGAAGAAGGATTGACTTCAGACAGCCAAGACCAGCCAGCCTTTTGGGGTTGGTGCAAGTGTTCTAACATCAGATGGGGGGATGGGTCCACAACTCTGTGCATTTACTAAAATGCATTGAACTGTACTCTTTGAATGAAATGTATGATATGTAAATTATACCTCCATAAGGGTTTAAAATTTTTTTTAATTTTGTGTTTATTGTATAGGTGATTTTTATTTTGTCGTGTGTGTACCCATGCCATTTGGGACTGTTAAAATTGTGCATGTTCTGTTTGTGTTAGGCTAAGGTATGTTTCAACTTACACCAAAATTCGGGTTACATCACTGTCGCAGGAACAGAACTGTGTCATAACCAGAGGACCCGCTGTTCTGGTTTTGGGGTTGTTTGTCATGCAGAAAAAGCTAGCGGCTACAGTGTAATAGGAAGCACAGGCCTGCATCTGAAGGGGAGTGTAGGCCAGAGGGACACGTTTGTTTTGCTTTGCTTTATGAAAAAGACTTTAAAGAGTAATTATAACACTAGAAGAAAAGTTCAGAGAGGTGATTAATTAACATTTGTTGCCCTGAATATCAAAAAGTTTCCCAGCTGTTGAATCAGGAACGCTGCATTTTTGTTATAATTACCAATGATTACCAATTCAAGAAAACGTAAAAGCAACACGAGACTGCAAACAATATTTTATAGTTTCAGGGAAGCCTAGTACACCTCACATTAAACTATGACCTTCAAGGCCAAAAGTTCTTCTGGAAAGTGTTTATTGAGCCATATGCTCATCAGAATAAGGACCGAGTCCCAGGGCACACAGTCTGAGTCCTCAGCAGCAGGGCCAGATGGGAGAGACAACCACGTCCACCATCCTGGAATTGATGGCACTCTTTAATATGAAAGTGTGGGGAGAAGAGATGTAAGTGATTCTGAAAGAATCTGCATTGGCCACAAGCGGGGGAGACAGGAAAAAGGGAGGCTGGGCTATCCCGGGGGTAGGTGAACGGTCCGGAAGGAAGCAGTGTTGGCTGCTGGTGCATTGCTAACTGGGCACCAGTCTGGAGAGCTCATCCAACTGGTCAGTCCATCAATGACAATCGCCTATGGTAAGTGTTTTTGAAAATGCCTCTTGCAGAAATGCAAACAAAATTGATTAGGATGGCAAAGGCAAGAATTGAAAAAAAAAAATTTAGCCTTCTCAGGTTTAACCACATTCATAGGCACAAACTGCAAAACACAAAGAGCTCCATATAGGAGAACTAACGGAATACTGCTTTGTGGACTGCTGGTATATAAGTAATAAAAATAATGACAGCGGTGTTTCTGACACGACTAAGCGATTGATAAATTAGCCATACTGAAAGAATAATGTGGACTCCTAACAGGAAGCTATTATATTTGAATTTATAATCCCACTTGAGGGTAGAAAATGGAAAATGATTTGATAATATTAACCAAAAAGTGCCAAGAGAATAATAAAGATAATGATGTTTTTGTTTGG
Organism: Rhynchonycteris naso; assembly: GCA_037038555.1. Classification (NCBI taxonomy): domain Eukaryota; kingdom Metazoa; phylum Chordata; class Mammalia; order Chiroptera; family Emballonuridae; genus Rhynchonycteris; species Rhynchonycteris naso. The sequence continues at coordinate 8,614,583 of CM072997.1, read as the reverse complement.
AATAGTTTATTTCAAGTCATGAACTTCATATGAGGGACACCAGGAAACATTGGAAAGAAAACACAATAGCTCCAGAGAGAAACTCAAACAGAGGGAAGGAATGCTGGCAGTGAAGAGATTTAAAAACAACTCATTGTGGCCCTGATTGTTTGGCTCAGTGGTAGTGTGTTAGCCTGGTGTATGGAGGTCCTGGGTTCAATTCCCAGTCAGAGCACACAGAAGAAGCGACCATCTGCTTCTCCACCCCTTCCCCCTTCACCTTCCGTCTCTCTCTCCTCCTCACACAGCTATGGCTCGATTGATTCAAGCACATCGGCCCTGGGTGCTGACGATGGCTCCGTGGAGCCTCCACCTCAGGCACTAAAAACAGCTTGGTTGTGAGCATGGCCCCAGATGGGCAGAGCATGGGCCCCTGACATGGGCTGCTGGGTGGATTCCAGTCAGGGCGCATGTAGGAGTCTGCCTCTCTATCTTCCTTCCTCTCACTTGGAAAAGAAGGGAAGAAAACAACTCATTGTAATAAGGCGAGGTTTAGAAAAGGATGAAAGATTAAAGGATTAAAACAGAAAAGAAACAACACAGAACTACAAAAGAAACCTCTAAGCAATGAGGGGCTGATGCAAGAAAACAACGATTATTTACTTAGCTGAATGTTGCTTCAAGGTTTGTACTTGAATATATATGTCTGCTGAACATTTATTCTGTAAATAAAAAATAACTTAACACCCCTGAGAAATACACATTATGTAAATTAGCTATCTGAGACCAGATGAAAACATTTCTGGAAGATTTTAAATTACAGGACAATGAAGTCGCCCTATGGAGAAAGCTTTCTAGACGTCAGAAGTTTCTGCAAGATGGATAAGGGAAAATACGGAATAGAGGTACACTGGCATTCCTGCTGACCCTATCAAGACTGTTTATGTAGAAGAAATGATACACGTGGGCACTTAAAACGTAACTCGTGGTTTGCTGTCTTGGCAAACCGTTTGTCAGGAACTTGGAAATCAGACCTGATTGCTTCCCCTCCCTTCACCCCATAGCTAATCAATCAGTGGATGTTAACAGAGTCTCCTTCCAAAATACTGTGTGACCCCAAATGTTTTGTATCATCTCTGCTGCCACCGTTCTAGTCAAACCCACAATGATCTCTCCCCTCATCTGTTACCATGGTTTCCCCTGGGGACAGTCCCTGCTCTATTTTACCCCTACAACCAAATTTTCCCACATAGCAATGAAAATGATTTCCTTAGAATGTAAATATTGTCTTCACTTCTAATCACTCTTAAAATGAAATGTGGCCCCCCCTCCCCCTTCCATGGACGACAAGTCCTGTGGGCTTTGACTTAGCTGATCACCCTGCCCCGCCACCTTTCTAGGAGCTGGCCCCATGGCCTTCCACTCAGTTCCCGGAAATCCGTTCCCCACCCAGAGCCTTGAAACATTCCGCGGTCTGGCAGTCCCACCCTGCTCCCACCTGCTCCCACGGTTCCTTCCTGGGCTGTGGTTCTCAGCTCCACTGTTCGACAGGCTTCCCCTGGTCACCCACTCCAGGCGTATGTCCCTTGCTTGTTCTCTGTCACAGTACCCCGCTCACTGTCTGCTTAGTGCTTTCCTGAATTGGAAAAGACATAGTTGTGGACTGGTCTACCAGTCTATAGCTGTCTCCCACCCCCCAACAAGACCACAGGCTTTCTGGAGGAGGAGCCGTGTTGGTTCCTCTTACCCTTGAACCTCAGCACCCTGCAGAGAGCCACGCAGTAAAAATTTGTGGAATAAGTGAGCAGGTGAGTAAGTGGACAAGTGACGTAGGACACCTTCTAATAGATTTATGACACAGTAAGGCAGTCAGTAAAAGCAGATTGACCAATAGGCATTGGGTTTTGGGAGTCACAAGAAGGGGATGTGGACAGGATGACTGTTAGTCACGAGCTGTTCTGATTACAGATATATATATAAATGAAGAATCGGTGAATCAAGACAGGGGAGAAAATTGAGTTCATCCACGTGCCTCGATGAGCTGCCCAGGGAAATAGAAGGAAGGGAGACTGCTGACTCTCAAAGGGCTTACTCTTCAAGAGTAAAGACCAGAAGAGCACATCTGCGGTGGCGCGAGGACACGTGAGACCGATTCTTCCTTCCTGCAAACACCCTGTGATGTCGGAGGGACGAGCCCGGCAGTCGGCCTGGGGATGAGTGTCTGAGTCACAGGCTCCAAGAGCAATAGCAATTCAAAAGAAGGAAGGAGTCCCTGACCAGGCGGTGGCGCAGTGGATAGAGCGTCCGACTGGGATGCAGAAGACCCAGGTTCAAAACCCCGAGGTCACCAGCCTGAGCGCAGGCTCATCCTGTTTGAGTGCAGGGTCACTGGATTGAACGTGGGGTCACAGACATGACCCCATGGTCGCTGGATTGAGCCCAAGGTCACTGGTTTGAGCAAGGGGTCACTCGCTCTGCTGTAGCCCTTCCCCCCTGTCAAGGCACATATCAGAAAGCAATCATTGAACAACTAAGATGCTGCAATGAAGAATTGATGCTTCTCATCTCTGCGTCTCTGTCTCTGCCCAAAAAAAGAAGGAAGGAGTGTCTGGGTGTGTGGGTCAGGAAGGCCTCCTAGACAGCCTGAGATGTGGATGGCAGACAAAGACAGGAAACGATATTGGGACCACAGAAGAGGCTTTGGCCGCTGTTGACAGGAAACTTAATTGTTCTGGTTCTAAGAAAGCAGACAGTTAGGCAAGATAAAGAGGAGAAGGGGAATATCTAGGAAAAGCAATTATAAAACCATCAGATGTAAAAGACCCAATACAATTAACATTTAAAACGTGACTTTTAATTTTTTAAGAAAGTCCGTTTGAGAGAGGAAAAACCAACTTAAGGACTTTTCATCAGAACGAAAAGGCAAATTTACATCTAAGACAGGAAAATGACAAATAACTAGGAGAGTCAGAGGAATATTAAATCAACTTCTCCCCAGTTTAGACGAAATATATAAAAGTCAGAAGAGATAAAACTTCAAGTAGTTGAATTATATGAGCAAAAATAATTGGTTATTAACAGTTGAAATGTAGAGAACTGGCCAGAAAGTTCGATGTTTTCCTTCGGGCGCTCATTTATCTGACCTAGGTGATATATAATGGGGACCAGCCTTGTACCGGGCACTGCTCTGAGACCTCACATGGCAGTGAGGAAAACGGACAATAGGAGGACAGGTAAATAGCTAGCATCTGTCCTTTAGCCTGGCAGGAAAGAGGTAGAGAAAAATGGGGGGCAAGGGGCTGTCTCAAATCGTGTTGTCAAGGAGACAGAAATAACAGGAGGAGCAGAGCAGTATTCAAGTCCGGAGGGGGAAGGTTTCCAGCACAGGAACCCTCAGGAGCCAATGCCCCCAGTAGCACAGTGTTCTGAGGTGGGTGGCGTCCCCTGGAGGACGATTCCCAAGCCCTTCCTCTATGTGAAGACCGGCCAGAGAGGCCAAGAGGGCCTGCTGACAGGAGGGAAAAGCAGAGAACCCCGCCGGTGAGAAATGATTGGAGAGGTACCAGGGACGCGTTGGCCGTGGACCACGCTTGGGTGGGAGATCACCCAAGGTCTGAGAGGCAGGGAGTGAACACGTGGGATCTGCATTGGAGAAGGACCGCTCTGGTGTCTGGTCAGGTAGTCAGAGGATGGCCTTCCATATCAGCAAGATCTTGATGTTTCCATTGGCTGTAAACATTCTGAGTCTGGAGAAACATACAATATATCTCTATCTGCACCAAGAAATGGGAGACGGAAAGGGCACACAGACAGTGAACAGCGAAGCTACGTGACCCACCAACCCCCTGAGACGGGCATTATCTTTTCCGTATTATGAAACTGAGGCTCAAGAGGGTAGGCAACCGGACAGATGGCACTCGGCAGAAGTGAAATTCAACACAGATCTGTCCCTCCCCAAAGACTTATGAATTTTGTGCCTCGGTTTCTTCACCTGCTCTTTTAAAACGTGACACACGTCTTCACGGATTTTGACTTCGCAGACGTGTGGCCACGCCTGGCAGGGAGCGGTTTCCGCTTGGTACAAATACAGAGAGCACACCGGGACCAGGGCGATCTGCCCGTTCTGGTGGAGGGCAGGACTTCCATGGGCAGTAACGACGGCGCAGACAGTTTCCCGGCCGCTCCTGTGACTGCTCCCTGCGGGGGCGGAGGGGGGGGGCTGTGTCCTTCAGGCTCAGTGGTCCTTTAGCCCGGCAGGAACCACCAGGGAAGCTGTAAAACATTCAGTGCCTGCTTCCCACCTCTGGAGATGCTGCCTTTATTGGCCTGGAACTGTGACCTGCCATCAGGATTTTTGTAAGGAGAATACACCTTTCTTTACACAATTGTTGTTCTTTACCCCCCACCCTTCTCTCCGCTGATAGCTATAGTTTCTTTTATTTGGTTGAAGGAGAAAAATGCATAAACTATTATTAAATTTTGCAGTTGTCTTTACTCTCCCAACCAATACAGCATAGTCCTTCTCAACTGCTACACTATGCATCTACTCCTTTTGGCTCCCACGTGCCATCACTTTTTATGTTGACAACGATGTATTGATTTTCCTCTGTGAACCACAAGAGAGAAGCAATAGTCATAGAGCTAGACCTACATGGACTGGGGCCAAAGTAGATTTACAGTTGTGGGTATGCAAAAGTCTCTTCTTAGAGCAGTGGTTCTTAACCTGGGTTCTATCGAACCCTAGGGGTTCGATGAGACGGTCTCAGGGGTTCGGAGATGCCTCTGCCATGGAGGCCAGAATAAAGTAATACCGTAATTTGTTGTGAGTTCATGCACTTTGTTGGTGTTGTTCTTTGAGCAAGGTGATGTTCATGCACGGCTCATTTTGTGCACCAGTAAAAAAACATATACCTATGTCTTGAGTTTGGAAAAAAAATCATATTTTATTTATCACTAAAGAAGGGTTCAGTGAATGCGCATATGAAACTGGTGGGTTTGGTACCTCAAAAAAGGTTAAGAACCACTGTCTTAGAGTATTCTTTGCTAATTGTTGTATTGTCTTCCATACAAACAACTGTAAACATACTTTCGCCCCACCCTCAACATGAATTGTTGGAGCTAAAACGTTGTAAGAATGCTAAATCATTTTCGTGTGCAGATCTGGACACACACTTTAAGTTTGCCTGTTTGTTAGAGCCCGCCTCTTTCTGAAAAGCAAAGCACGGAGATCTCATTATTTCCTCATTCATCAAGCTGTGACTTCTGACTGCCATCTGCCGGCACGACACTGGCCATCAAAATGTTTCACACAGGGCAGAGCTCACCGTGAGAGCTAGCACCCCGTCATTCACGAAGAGCGAGTGTGGCCACTCCCCGCAGCTAATGGGAGAAGTGGGTAAGCAAAATTCCTGGCAGTATTTTTATTTAAACAATCTCAGAGAAACCGGTCTATGGGAAAAGAAAAGGGGGAAAGAACAAAAAGGAAATATGAACTCAGCTCTAAATCAAAAATGTATCAGCATTTACCAAACATGGAAATAACAGTGTATGCACCTGTAGGGGGTTGTCATACCCTACTTTGTTTGCAAAAGGTGAAACCATCTAGCACGTGAATGACTCCTTAACAAAGTGGTGATTTAGAGATCATGCCAAACATCGCAAAAATAAGAACAGTGTTGTACTCAGGCGTGGTAATTTCATGAGGACATGTTGCACGTTTCCTACATAAATACATGCAGTTTTATATGATCCTAAGATAGGGCTTCCACCCAAATCATACATGTCAGGATACCGGGGAAATACAAACAAATCCTAGAACCGGAAGACTCCTAAATCTTGACTGGGTAACGCACCTGGTTCCTGAACGACACACATTAATCTCAGAGGTAATCTTTAGGACATGTGTGACTATTGCCTCTAAATCCATTTAAGATGAAAAGCATTACCACTGACATTTGAGTTGAACAAAAGGATTTATATGGCTGAATTATTCACGGCTATAAAATGTAGAAAAAACAAGAAATAGTTTGGTTAAATCTTTAGAGCAGGTTGCAATGGGATTTAACCTTCGGGGCCTTTGACTCAACATTCAGCTTTAGACCCGGGCAGGCCTTCCTTAGAGTCTCTTAGAGGTTTTGATACTTCTCCCTGTAAACATTACTTGAATAAACAAAGTGGACTTATTGATTCAGCAAGGGGCTTTTAAACAGATAAATCTGAATCAAAGACTTTTAGGAATGGGGTTCCTTAAAGGTAGTAGCCAACCCTCATCATTTTACAAGGAAACAATGGCTGCACTAGATAAAAACTGATGAGCCACCCAAGGTGATATGACTAGTTCTCCGTCATCGTCATCACTTATTTAGCACTTACTATCCACCAAGCACAGGACCAAGCCCCATTCTTCACACCACCTTACAGAGGGTATGCCCGTATCACCCCCACTTTCTGAATGAGGGAAATGAGCCTCAGAGAAGCAAAGAGCTGTACAAGGAGCATCCAGACTTCAAACCCACAGGGTGACCCCCACACGTGTAACCATTCCCCTCTCCTGCTGCATCTTCAGAACCAGAAGCAGGTCAACTGACATCCAGGCCAGAGAAAGGCACCCACTGTCCACCCTGGGCCGTGGGTTGTCCAAGTTACAAGATCTTCAGTGTCTGAGAGTAAGACCTAACGTGGTATTCTAACAGCTACAAGAATGAACAGAACTGAGTCCCGACCCGCGGGCAATACTTGTCTTCGCAGCTGTTGTGCAAGAGCAGTTAATACAAACTCTATGGATCTGGAACCCTATCAGAAGGTTAACGCTAGGCTATGTCTTCACGTTCGTGTTTTTCAAACACACTGGAGAAATAGCACACGAAGCCTCCTATTCCAACGTCTGTCTTTGATCACCACATGCTTTCTAGAGCAGAGACATGTGATTAGCTTCCAGGAGACGTGTGATGTGAAGGCTCGCACGTGGAGAACTGACAAGTGTTTTCATCTCTATAGATTTATTTTTTTATTCCTTATTAATTTATGTGATATTTGACTTCAAATTCCCAGGGCAGGAGTTGGGGGTGGGAGCAGGGAGATTTGAGATGCTTAAGCAGAAATAATGGTTGGACGGTAATATTCAGGTTTTATTTATATACATATTTAAATATATTCACATATGTAAATACAATAGGCAGTAATGGTAAGTATATATACATAATTAGACATTTTCAATGGATCAAAATGAATTTAGTTGAAAGGTTTGGGCCTCCCAAAGTTCTAAGCCAAACACAAAAACAGGACCAAGGCAGAGTAAACACCTGGGCAACAAAGCCAGCTTTTTGTTACCGACTGTTTGCTATTGCTGTCGTTCAGTAAGGTGAACAGAAGGAAACACGACACTTTTACTGTTGCTTCTTGCCTGTCACCTCCACTAGGAGCAGAATCTGAAGCTACACTTTTCAGACAAGGACCTAGAGAAAGTTAAGTACAAATTCAAAGGAAAGGCAGAAGCCACTGAGGAAGGATAAAACATTGCCAGTGCAGAAGAACAGACACCTTCCAGAAGGGGAGAGAAAGGGATAATGACTGCACGTACTGTCTCTCAGGCCTGCCTGACACTGAACTACTGGAAGAGGTTAAAAAAGAAAAAAACCCGTGCACGCACAGAAGAGTCAAAGAGACAGGTCCCAGGAAGGACTTCAGCCTCGAAGGACTCGGCCCGGGTCGGATGGAAGGGGACCCTGGAAGGGAAGAGCGTGAACACGAGAAGGACACAGAGCAAGGACGTGGTGTTGCAGTGCTGAAAGCACCACCCGGAGGGAAAACCCAACCTTCTGGGCTGAGAGGGAGGGATGCCTGTCAAAGGATTTCACTGTACTTACAAAAAAATTTCTAAAAATCTTTTTCTAGCTTTTTCCAGACAAAAAGTTTTAGAACCCAACAAACTGCATTTATTTTACTCAGGACTATGGCTGCAAAGCTCATCTTTAAAAAATACACAAAATGAAACTTATTTTAAGGATTATATTTAGAGATGGTATTGGACTATGGTTAAAAATGCTTAATGCCAAATCGCCTGGATTTAAATTTCTAGCTATGTAATCTCAGGCAAGTTGTTTAAGCCTTGTATGCCTCAGTTTTCCAATATGTTAAGTGGAAAACAATTTTTTAAAATCAGTGAGAGGAGGGAAGGAGAGAGACAGATTCCCACATGCACCCCAAATATATCCACCTGGCAAACCCAGGGAGGGGGGCAATGCTCTGCCCATCTGGGGCATTGTTCTGTTGCTCAGCAACCAAGCTCTTCTTAGTGCCTGAGGCAAAGGCTAAGGAGGCATCCTCAGCATCCGGGGCAACTTGCTTCAACTGAGCCATGGCTGCAGGAAGGGAAGAGAGTAAAAGGGAAAGAGAGAAAAGCAAGAAGGGGAAGGATGGGGAAGCAGATGGGCTTTTCTCCTGTGTGCCCATGATGGCTGTAATTTGCTTTAAAATTATTTTGTAAAAAATAAAGACAAAACAAAACAAAAAAATGTATGTAAATATGTACATTCCCCTAACTGGGAATCAAACCCAGAACATCCACACACGGGGCCGAGGCTCTACCACTGAGCCAACCGGCCACGGCCTTAAGTGGAAATATTAATAGTAAATGCTTCATAGGATTATTGTGATGATCAAAGAAATGGGGAGACATCGAGAGTGATAGCTGTTGACTTTTATTCACTTATTTAACAAACATTTATTAACCCCCTACTAATATAAAACATGGAGCCCCATGCTCCAAGGGTAGGGTGCTCTCCATGGACAGCACAGGGAAGCAGAACAACGGGACCCACACAAACAGATACAGGCAGTAAATGAAAAGGGAACAGGTAGCGAATAATATTCGGAAATAGTAATACTTTTCTTAGATGTGATGTCCTTCTCAGGAAAGACAGGTTGATTAATTTGGGGATGAAGTGTCATGATGGCTGTAATTTGCTTTAAAATTATTTTGCAAAAAATAAAACCAAAATAAACATGTTTGTAAATATGTACATGAAAAGCAAACATGCCAAACTGTTAATCACTGGGGGAAGAACAAGAAAGAAAGAAGCCAGCAAAGGCCAAGGACTGCTGGCTCAGAACTCCAGAACATTCTGTAAACTTGAGATGCTTTTCAAACGTGTTTTCACGGTGTGGCTGATAATGGAAAGGCAGCTGGAGACAGCCGGCTTTATAAAGTGCAAAGTGCTCTATAAATAGTTTCTACAACAGGCCAGTGGAAGGGGCCACTTTAAAAATACTAGCCACCAGTTATGTGCTCCCACTAAGAGGTTCCAAAGCATTGAAATCAATCCTTCAGAGCTATAGTAAGCCCCTCTTTCCCTGGTTAGTGTGCAGAAGACAAACCTTGAAAGGAAGTCTTCCTACGAACGTTGCTGGGAAACGCATCTTCCTGTTTTCAATTCTAGATCGTCGCATTTTTCCTAGACTTTCTCTAGACAGTGTGAAGCCATTAGATGAAGGATAAGGTCCCTAGACAATGCCAGGGACACCCAGGTTTAAAATACAAGCTATCAACGAATGTCTCTGTGTTTAGACTTGGCCCAGACTTTTCCTCCCATGTCCAGTCTACTGGTCATGGAGCGACTGCCCGGAGGATATCACCTCTCAAATGCCACAAGGGCTCTTCAGACTCAACATGTCCAACATAGAACACTTCTCCACATTTCCTTCTCTCCATGAATGGCACAACCAAATACGAAGTGACAGAAGCCACACACTGGCCACCTACTGTGCCTTGCCCTCCGTCTCACTTCCTTCTTCCATCCCTCTATTTCTCAAATCGGCAAGCTTCTCTCCTTTTCAAATTCTACCTCCAACACCTCTTTCCCGGACTTCCACAACAGCCCCCAAAACTCTTCTCCTTATTGCCACTCTTGTCTCTCTCCAGTCTACACTGTTTCAGAATGAAATGTGCCAGTTTCCCTTAAAATCCATCAATGGCTTGACAGTAATAATGATTAGAAAAGCAATAATGTTAAGGCAGCTAAGATTTATGGAGTTACTCTCTGGTAGCAGTCAAAGCAATAATAACAAAGCACACTGGAGCTCTCAAAGTTCTTTCACAAAGATCCCAGGCGATCCCAGAAGGGCCCTGTGAAGGAAGCAGTATCATCACCGCCCACATTTACTGAAAAAATAAAGAAATGGGCAGGAGAGGGGACGTAGTGATTTTCTAGCAGTCAGTTAGCTGGTGCCCACCGTAGCTATAGTCACAGACTACACATAGAGTTCGGTGGTGAACTGTCTGACCCGGGCTGTGGCAAAGCTATGAAAAGCTGTGTTCTAGAGGCAAGTGATGATGGTGCCACCCACGCAGTCACGAGCCCTCCCAGCGTTTCCAAGTTGCTTGTTTTTTAGCAAGAAAGAGAGAGAAGACAGGAAGGGAGAGAAATGAGAATCATCAACTCGCAGTTGCATCACGTTAGTTGTTCATTGATTACTTTCTCATATGTGCCTTGACCACGGGATTACCGCAGAGCCAGTGACCCCTTCCTCAAGCCAACGACCTTGGGCTTAAGCCAGCGACCATAGAGTCATGTCTATAATCCTACATTCAAGCCATGGACCCCACGCTCAAGCTGGGTGACCCCGTGCTCAAGCTGATGACCTCAGAGTTTCAAACCTGGGTCCCCAGTGTCCCTGATCAATGCTCTATCCACTGCACCACCACCAGTCAAGCCCAACATTTCCAAGTTTTCCCATTTGTTTGAGAGACTCCTGTGGAGGGTGAGGAGTGGGCTCGTCCAGCATCTTTGGCTCCGTCATCATGGTAAGCATGGCTGTCACAAGCACACCCAGCTAGAGAGGAGCACACGACACAAGCGCAGCCGTCAGCACCTTCCCCTGCCCAGGTGAGCAGGAGCCAGGAGACAGGACTCATTCTGGTAGCTGATGCTCCGTGCCTTCAAAACACTGAAGAGTATGAGACACAGCTGAGATAGCAGGGCTGGCTGCCGGCAACCCCGAGCCCTCTGGTCAACACCCACCAGTACTGCCTTCCTCCAGCCTCACAACCAAGGCGGCTCAGGGGACCTGAGTGCGGGAGGTGTCCTTCCACACTCACTCCCCACGTTTATTCCCTGCAAAGGATGTCACTGTACTCTGTGTAGTTGTCACCATCACTTCCATGGATTAGGAGCTCACATGCTAGTTTTAAGAAAGAAAAACACTCCTCTAATATCGTGTCGTTCTTGCAACGTCACAGGTTTGTAGTAATTCCTTCATAATATCCCTCCAAGCAGAAATAGAAACAAGACTTCCTCTAAGGACAAAATCATCCTCGAAACACCAATTCGATCACTGTGATCACCCACCTGCTTCTTCAGGGGCAACTTCTCTAACATGAAAGTACTTTTGCAAATCAAAATAGCTCTGAAGAGGGAGCAATTAAGGTCTTTCCTCCCATAGCTCCGAAGAGGGAGCATTTGAGGTCTTTCCTCCCAGCAACTATTGTCATTCGGGCTCGAATAAATTCTTATAAAACAAATTTTTTTAAAAAAAAACATAGCTCTAAAGATGTAGCTTTCTGGGTGAAATTTCTGAAATGTTATAAAGTTGATTTAAAAACAAAAGCAGGTAAAATTTATGCTGAAAATGTTTTTAATGTGAACTGGTATCAGTAACCAAATAATTTAGCAACAAATAGTAACAGTGACACATGAAATCACCTTTAGAAAGAAGTTCCATTTTATTACAGTTATTCATTTCTAGTGTATAAATAAAAATCACAGGTATTCCTAGATTATGTCTAACGTTCAAATATAATTTTCAAGCCATTGTAGCATACAGCTAAAAAAACAAACATCTTATATTTTGTTTTTAAATGGAACTAAATACTAAGGGTTGTTTTTCAGAAATTTAAAGTACAAGACTGATCAAATTAGTTTGCAATTTAAAACAGAAAGCCAAAGGTGTTGCCAGGGCAACAGAATTTACCTTCTGGACACTGGCAGGTGAATCCGCTGAGGTTAGAAATGCATGTGGCTCCGTTCCTGCATGGGTCCAGGACACAGTAATCAATCTTGGACTGGCACAGCTCTCCGGTGTAACCTGAATAAAACAAGAAAGACGCTGCATAAAAGGCGTTATGCCAAAACTACCATGAACCATCCCATGAACCGATGGAGTCAAATGGTACCCACCCAATGGAGGCAGCGGCCCTGAGCTCACATCTCCCGCCAGCTCCTTGATCTAACTTGGTTTTGCCACTAAAAACAATCATTGCAATTTAGAATCATAGCGCAAAAATCATTTACTCTGCAAGAATATTTACTGTATAGAATGACTTTTTTTTTTTCAGCCTTAGTTTTTCATTATATTTTGAAATACTAGCCAGAATGTTCAGAAGCTAAGACTGACTACCACTACCCCTGTTAGGATAGCTCCCTTCTGACACAGGGCGAAGCCATTGACAGCGTTCTGCTTGACCTGAGATGGCACGCACCTTCTCCAGGTCACCCCAATACCTATAAAAGAGCATCAGGAAAGATTCAAGGTATTACAATTTTTTAACGTATAATATTTTAGAGCCAGAAGGAACTCATTATGTTCATTCCATACCCTATGACCTCATTTTAAAGACGAGATTGAGACACATAATGTTACGCACATTAACATATTATTAATTCTTATTTAAATTGCAAATCTAACTCTGTAAAGCAAGCCTTCAGAGCTGATCTTGTTGAGTAGTCCTATAACCGCATGTGTGGGTTGAGGAAGTAAGGACTTACACCTATTGGAACATCTGTCTAGCCAAAAAACTTAAATTCCCAATTTTTGTTAACTTTCGAAATAAAGCCCTCCAGAGAAACAAGTTTGAAAAAAAAAAAACAACATTGTGCCAGCATGATTTCATTCCGAAGTGGGAAATGGTTATGAAAAATAAACTGGAAAATACAAGATGCAAAATAGAAAGAAAAAAAAGAAGTTGCCCTGAAGTTCTGTTATTTGAGTGACGGAACTATTAATAGAATTCCTAACAAAAATTGTTATGCACAGGTGTTTTCTACACAATTGTAATCATCCTGTAACACCTTACATTTTCCTGGAATGTACATAAGAACTTGTATCTTTCTGAATTATTAGTTTGAAAGACTGTCATTAGCATTTGAATCTGAGATTTGCAAAATTAATCAATGATATTACAAGAACGATGATTTTCCTGAGCCTCAGTCACTGGCCACACTAGTCTCAATGACAGAGAGTGACGACAGAGGCACCTGTGTGCAACCTTACTCGTCCCTGTACACTTCAAAACAGTCCCGGTGAGCCGGGCTAATCCGGGGTATGAGGAGATGGGTAAGATAACCGTGTGAACCAAAAGTCCAAACACCACGACAAAAGGGTATTGCAAAATTCCAGAACAAAACATCTTAATAGGATAATATTATGTTAAGACCATATTTTCAAATTAAAGCTCTACATTCAGGATCAAGGAGATAGAATTGTTTTTAAAGAGGAATAGTACAAATAAACTTTCGGCTAAAAATAATAGCTAATATTTCTAATAAATCACTTATTATTTTTTCTCCACATACTAATTCATCCTCACTGCAACCCTGTGAGGTCAATACTATTATAATCTTACCCATTCTACAAATGAGAAATCTGAGGGTTAGAAGGTTCAGTAATTTGCACAAAACCACACAGGAAGTGTAACTCCTGAGCCTAAATCCTTAAACATAACATTAAGCCAAAGGCTTAATATATGTGTCACATCATCAACAAACACGTATTTAACATGAAAGAAAAGTGACAGAAAATAATGGATAAGAAAATACATAGATATAGGTAAACACAGAGATAGATACAAGCCAACACCATAAATATTCATCCATAACCCACAGTCCGTGTGTGGTTATCCTTGGGCTGAAAGTGCCAAGAATTTCTGGTTTTTGGTTTTTGGGTTGTTTCTTTTTTTGTGCTCAGGTATAATTTTTATTGTCATTCTCTCCAGGAATCTTCTATCTTTTTAAATTTTATTTAGAAAATTAAATTTAATGGGGTGACACTGATCAATAAGAGTACATAGGTTTCAGGTAAACATTTTTATAGCATTTGAACTGTTGATTACGTTGTGTACCCATCACCTATAATCAAATCACTTTGTAAATCCGGCCTTCAACAGTTCTACAATATGACAAGAAAAGTACATTTACGGAAAAGGGAGCCCATTACAAATGATGGCTCCTTAGAGGCAGCGTGGTTCAAAGCCTACAGTGTCATGAAGCCTGCCGTTAGGAAGACCTCAGAGCCGTGACCACAGAATCACACAACACCGTGAAGACTTGCCAGGGCCCCTCAGATGCCACCTGGAAGAGGTGGGTCCCTACCAGACAGAAAGAGTAAGAGAAGAATGAAAGAGTCCTTGAACTTCAAAGTTATTTAGAAAAAATTTAACAAACACTTTCTTCAACCTTTTTATTTGAGAATTGTAAGCATGTGTAAATTAGAGAGACCAGTATACAATCATCACATGGCCATCACCTCCCTTCAACAATTACTAACATTGTGTCCATTTCATTTCATCTGGCCTCCTCTTATTTTCATTGTAACCTGTGGGGAGGTCTTAAAGAAAATTCCATTTCACCTATAAAGACTTCAATATGCATCCCTAACTAAAGCAGATCTTTTTAGAGATCACTTTTAATGGCCTCTTTAATTAACGTTTGGTCTCATTTACAAACTCAATTAAACGCTTTAAGCTCTATTTATTAATAGCAACAATTTCTTTTTAAGAACCACAATTGTCTGATAATATGCAAATCTTCCCACAAACTTAATTTGTCCTTATCTGAAAGATCTAATAAATTAAGCCTATAAGCAAGATGAATCTTAAATTCTATTAAAATGGTCCAATGCCACGTGCAAGTTTAGAAAGATTTCCATCAAGGAGCTAATCTGTGTGTGCAGTGTGTGGGGTGTTGGGGATTGTCATAATGGTTTCAGGTCCCACTGGCACCCCAGCAGCAGAGATGCTAAAGCCTGGCACTGCCTGAGATGACCCAATATGATAGCATCGTCTCATTCAAATGCCAATAGTCCCCTCCAATGCAGAACACTGGTTAAGGCTCAGTCACTATATCACTGCTTTTGTTCCTGGGCTTTGAAGATTTTTAAAATATGGGCAACACAGAACTACAAATAAAAACATGCAGTTGGCTAGACCTGGTGAGTAGTCTGTGTATACTGGCATGTCCACGGGTTCAGCAGAACTGAAGTGAAAACCAGCAGCAGAGGAGTGTGGGAGGGAGGGGAGAGGGAGGCAGGGAGGCAGGGAGGCAGGGCTGGGTTCATGGCATTGGGCGATGGCTGAGCATCCTTAGCCACAGGTGGACAGGTGATTAGCTACTGGCAAGAACCAGCCTGTGACCGTTGAAATGCCTGTCCACAGCGAGCCAGGCGATACTGTTGCCCTCCAGAGGACTGCTAGTTAGAAGTTTCAGGAGTATTACCGCTGACTGCGTTATTCCCAGCTAGCCAACTGAGATCAGCTCCAGGAAAGGAGAGGTGGGGGACAAGGACCAGGCACGTCCTGAGGCTGGCT
Source organism: Rhynchonycteris naso (assembly GCA_037038555.1). NCBI lineage: Eukaryota > Metazoa > Chordata > Mammalia > Chiroptera > Emballonuridae > Rhynchonycteris > Rhynchonycteris naso. Next base: position 8,599,027 of record CM072997.1, on the reverse strand, counting down.
GAAGGGGTTCTTCAACACCGATGAGTCATCTCCCGAGACCTTCGAGAGCAGTGTCTTACCTGCAGTTGTCAGACAAATCATTGAGATTGATCTTTACGTAATGCCCTGAACTGGAGACCTACGGCTTCCACACATCACCCTTTCTGTGTCATTTGTTTGTTTGTTTTTTTTTATCTGATGTCCTAACCAAGGAATCACAACTAAGTGAGTGATGGGTAGAAAATTAAATGAGCAAATAAAAGAGAGACCATTAAAGCTTTGCCTGGGTTTTTTCTTCCATCCTGTTGGAAGTCAGTCTCTTCTCTAGGAAGTAGAGTATCCACACTAATCTTAAATATTCCTTATCCTACACCACAGCGATGACAGACACCCTGATGACCTGGCAGAAGAGGTCCCACCGAGACAGTCATTGCTTCAGGCCCCTGGACAGGAAAGGGAGGATGTGACGGGCGTCGTGTGTGTGTTCCGCGAGAACCAGACTCACAGTTCCAATGAAGAGGTGTAGAAATTGATTTCTGATCAAGGAACTTAAATTGAAAGAGGAGGTGAAGCCAGTATATACTGGGACAATTTAGCAGAGCTTGATAATCATGGTAACGTAAGGGTGTCATTCTTGCAAGGGAATAAACACACAAAAAGAATTTCCCATAGTTTTCCCTGTGCCTAATAGCTACTCTGGGACATCAAAACCTTCACCCCTAAGACTCCCACCACCACTCTGCACGGACTGTTCCCTCTGACTGAGCACCTTTCTACGGACGCCACCCCCACCTCCCTGCCCAGTAGTCAGGTCTCCACTCAGAAATCAGACCTTGGGCCTCTTGCCCTTCTTTACTCTTCACCTTGCATTAATTTCTACTCGACGTCACACACACTTGTCACCTCCTGACCCCACAGGATTGTCCCCTTCACAGTCCGTTATACAGTACTTAGTGACCTTTACCTGAGACATTTTCTGGATTGGTTCCCTTTCAAGAGTAGAAGCTACCTACGAATCAGGACTGTGTCTGTCTTGTTCACTGCTGGCTCTTCAACATTTAAACATCCCCTGGCACATATATTTGTTAAAGAAATGAATCAACTTGCTTAACGTTTTTGCCCTAAAGTCAACTAGACCTTTCAAGTTAGTTTTAGCCTCTCCCTAAGCACTAATACCCAGGATAGCATGGCTGAAATGAGCTAGTTATTCTTCTTCCTAATGCACACTAAAAGAAATGCATGGCTACTAAAATAAGAAATATATTAGTTCAAAATTGTGCTATCTAAAAATCACGTTGTGCTCTATAATGGTCGGCGTTTCCAAGCTGGTTCACAGGGCAAAGGGGCCGTTGTCCTGCCAACGGGCCCTGCCTCCCCAGCTGGGCCAGGCAGGTGGAAAGTTGTGCTGACCCTCTTCTGAACTCTGGTCTTGCTTCCCCAACGAGCACTGAGCACCTTCAACAGGTGCCTGCAACCAGGAAAATCAACAGATCTGAACCAGAATTCTTTCCTCTTACAGTTGCCCCGTCCAGGTTTAATTCCTCAGGTCAGCGGTTCCCCGCTGGTCATTCTTTCCCCACAGGACATTCGGCAATGTCGAGAGACATTCACTGTCGTACCTACGGGGGTACTACTGGCATCTAACAGGTAGAGGCCAGAGATGGCGCTAAACATCCTACAACTCACAGGGCAGCCCCCAGCAACAAAAGTGTCCATCCCACAGTGTCCCTAATGCGGGAGTTGAGAATACTGGTTTAGGTCAGTGAGCCCTCCGTTCCTTCAGAATAAAACGCTGATTTTGTCCCAGTGTGCTTCATCGTCCCTCAAACAGAAACTGGTCCTCTGCAAAGCAGGGGGAAAAAAGCGCCTTCAGAATATTTTTGAGTATCGGACTCCTTAAGAAGATTTACAAAAAGTTGAAGGTCATTTTTAAATAAATTATTTGACCACAAAAATTTTAGTTCCTGAGGAATTCATAATTGTGATATTCAAAGAATCAGTAAAATAATAAGGTCAAAAATGGATGACGATTGAAAACTCTGGTCCTTCCTTGGAAGGGATCACAAAGGGCTGCTTGCTGTTTCTTTGGAGAACATTCTAGTGAACAAAGAGGATATAAGGAAAGTTGTGCCTGGGGATGCGGAGTAAGGATGTCTTTCAGGGCCATCTGGGATCAAGAGGGAGGCTCCACAATGAGGCTGAGTGCTTTCAGGCGATCTGACCCAGAGAGAGGTCATTGGAGAGAGTAAAGTTCGTGTGCTGGCAGATGGGAGATGACCAGACACCATGAAGGAAACGCACTGAAATATAAATCCATGCCGTGGGCACGCTACCGATTACATCCGCTCTAATGCAGACGTAGAGTTAACGCCGTACTGCACTGAAGTATGAAATCTAGTTTAGAATTTATCAGTGTGTGCAGAGAGAACAACAGCTAAGTATCCTGGGACTGTCAGGTGGCTTCAAAGAAAGCTGCATCCTGCTGGTGTCTTTTGGTTGCCCTCAATATAACAAAAATCGTGTGCACCCCCCCCCACCAGCACCCCCAAGTCAGTATCGATGATGCTTGTACCCTTCAAATGAAGGGAAGGCTCCTGGAGTTCAAAGACAACTCACACGAGGCATCAGCGAACTTGGCCAGGTGAATCAGATGATTAAAGACCAGGCAATAGATCCACTATCTTCCTAAATGTCCTCCACAGTTTTTTTGTGTGTGACGTTTTCCTCACAATCCTGCCAGGGACGTAAAAACACGCCTCGGCTCTCGCTTTGACTCTGTGAGGCTCCATCTCATTGTTTCCTTGGAGAGCCATCCGGAAAGCTTCCCAAGTGAGAATGGTGGTGAGAGCTATTTTTAACATTTCTGTCCTGTGATAGCCTGCCCTGTGCCTTCACTTCAAGCTGCCGGCTTTGTCCTGAGAGCCGGGTGCCACCGGGGAGCTCACCAGCTCTGGCCCCCCCGGCCCAGGGGACCTGAGCAGCCCGGGCTGGGGCCTCAGCTGCTGCTGCTGCAGAGATGGTTGCCTAATCTTAGCCACTGAAGAAAGAAAGAAATAGCAGGGACCTGTGTGCCATCACGACGCTGGGTTGTGGAGGCATCCGATATCTTAAGTCAGAAGGTAGGGATTATTTAACTGAAAAAAAAAAACAAAAACGAGTAAGATCGGCCACCAGGGGCACAGCACCAACACATCTGAACAAATGCACACAGGTTGCAAAAACCAAAGGCAAAGAAGAGAGAGAGAGAGGCCCGGCTGCGAAAGGCAGTGAATAAATTACAGAACGGGGACGTGCACCCGAGAAGCACGAGGGAAAGCCGAGGGTCAGCACAATTAGGACAATTAATCCCAAGGCTGGGGAAAACGTAGCACGCCCAGTAACTGCGGGGGCAAAGGGCGCGGTGGGAATGGCGGAGGTTGGGGAGGAGGAGGTCTGGAATGGTGACCCAATGATCAGCCACGTGAGCACAACAAAGGTGCTGACTCTGACCTTGATTTCTGTCACCCGTGACATGGGGGTGAGGATCCCTGGCTCCCACCCAGGACGGCTGTGATGACCGAATGGGACCCACTCCGAGGACCAGGAGCCTCTCATATCAAGCGCAGCCTTGACTCCAAAGTGGCCTGCACCCTGCCTGGCACATCGAAGATGGCTTCCTGATTTCTGGATGAATGAATAACTTAGGGACTTTAACACTTGCCAAGCAAGCTGCCAATATTGTTTGATCTCTCTGTGTCTAACAGGCAGCTGAGAGTGGTGGTTCCCCACGTGTGGTCCCCAACCAGCCCAAGAGCATCACCTGGGAACTTGTTACAAATACCAGCTGGCCTGCAGCATCCCAGACCTAGAAGATCAGAGACTCTCGGGGGGCAGCGCCCAGCAGTTGGAGTTTTAAGATGCCCTCCAGGCCCTGGCCAGTTGGCTCAGCAGTAAAGCGTTGGCTCAGTATGTAGAAGTCCTAGGTTTGAATCCAGTCAGGGCACACAGGAGAAGCACCCATCTGCTTCTCCACTCTTCCCTCTCCTTTCTTTCTATCTCTCTCTCTTCCCCTCCCACAACCAAAACTCGATCAGAGCAAAGTTGGCCCAGGTGCTGAGGACGGCTCCATGGCCTCCTCCTCAGGCACTAGAAGGGCTTCTGCGGACACAGAGCAACACCCCAGATGGGCAGAGCATCGCCCCCTGGTGGACATACCGAGTGCATCCCGGTCAGGCACATGCGGGAGTCTGTCTGACTGCCTCCCCGCTTCTAACTTCAGAGAAATAAAAAAATAAAAAATAAAGAAAGATGCTCTCTCGGTGATTCTGAGACAAGGTAAAGTCTTGAGTACCACAGCTGTGAAAAACTAGCAGCAGTTTTTAATAGCAAATTTGAACATTATTAGCCTCTTAAGAATTGCACATGTAATGCGGATAACAATGGGAAAAGAGCAGAGAGTGGAAGCCGAATACATCCTGTCAGAAAGCCTTTGTGGACTGCACTGCCTGCACGTTTTCCTTTCCATGAGAGGGAGCATCTAGGACTCCATTATTGTACCTGCCATGGCGTTGTTTTCTGATACACTTCCCTATTCTCTAAGGGCGGGTGTTGGTGATCTCCGTCCGCAGCTCCGAGCACAGAGCCGGGCACGCCATGGGTACCCGTGACACAACCGTCAATGACTGCATAAGCACCACGCATCGCTCCGTCTTAAATAAGCCCTTTCATCCTGCTTCCCATAAACCTAAATAAGAAACCATGACATTGACATAGGCCAGACTGCTTATGACACTTGTATCTTCTAATCTGGTGATACAAAGGGGAAAAGATTTCAAGAAAGGTCTTTTCACTCAGCAGGTCCTGACTGCCCCCACCCCCACCCCCCGAGAAACTGAAATCAAACAGGAGGAAAGAAACGTTGAAGTTAATTAAGAAATGAGTCCACGGAACAGACAAGCTGAGGGACCGACTTAATAAGACTATCAGTGAAATTCTACTTCTGCATCATCTCAAAGCACAGAGAAGGCATTTATTTATTTCTTCTTTCGGCAAGAAAGGTTTGTGAGTGGAAATTCAGGGAATCTAGAGGAAGTTTAGAAACACTTCCTGCCTGCAGAGAGCTTACCCCCCAGATGAGGAGAACAGACGCCTTCATATGAAACGAACACATCGTGTGAGCAAAGCAGGGACCCGCTTCCAAGCCAGGCACGTCCAGCGACAATGACAGGGCTGGGCTGAGTGATGTGTTGGGGGCAGGGGGCAAGGCTGGGCTGGGGCTGGGGCTGGAGCTGGAGCCAGGTCGTGACAGGCCTCAAGTCCACGTGCCAAGGAGCTGGGTCACCAAACATGACCGCGTCTTTGAGAGTTTCCGGACAGCGTGGGGACGTGGTGATGGTGCCTTGTCGATTGGTCCTCTCCTGTTCTCATTTCGTTAGCTCTAGGGGAAAGCTTCGGCCTCTCCTTCCTTCTCCCTGGGAGCAAGGGGCTGCTCTGGACAAAATGAAGGAACTCCAAAGGGGCCATCAAAAGTCGGGATGTTGGATGGTGGCGCACAGCCTCGGGGACAGAGTGAATTCAGTGAAACTCCAATATTCCTCCTCATCTATAGGCTACACATAGGTGCCCTTTATGGGTCACCTGTTCTGTGCCGGTGGGTATGTATGTGTGTGTGCGTGTGTGTGCGTGCGTGTGTGTGTGCGTGCGTGTGTGTGTGCGTGCGTGTGTGTGTGTGCACGTGTGCATGTTTCTGTGTGCACATCTGGGTTCTCTTTAGCTCTCACAAGGTCCGTACCCTTACCCCATTTCCAAGATGAGAACACGTGAGCTCAGAGGAACAGGGACGGCCGGTGAGTGACAGTCTGGAATGAACCGCAGCCTCCAAACCCCACTCTCTGCTCCTCCTGTGCCTTTGCTCCTGCACTGGTGAGGCCTGTCTGAAAAGGCTGGGGGAGCCGGGCCTGGCCAGCGGGGGGTTGGGGGGTGTGGGCAGGGGTGGCCTGCTCCAGCCTGGCTCTCAGGGGCTAGCAGAGGGGAAAAGGATGTTCTGAGCTCCCACGGGCTCCAGCGTGGCCCAGCAGACATGGAGACCACAGAAGGCCTGAGGCCAACTCTCCAGACAGAGGAGGTGGTGGCGGAGTGCAGGGCAGGGCTTCCAGCTCTTGGCCGGAGGATGACAATGACAGCAGGTGACACCTGCCGGGTGCTTCCTGTGAGCCAGGGCCCTCTGTAAGCACATGTGTGTCCGTTTATTTTATCTTCACGGTAGCCACTGGACTGTGACGTCTGGAATTGTGTCACTTATTGCGGGGGAGGGGGAAGGGAAAGACACCGTGGTCTGGTTCTGAGTCGGATGAGGGATGAGGTGTTAGCAGACGCATGGATGCCGTGCCCAGTGCAGGTGCTGGAGCTGAGGGGCTGAGGCCGGCTGGAGGCAGGGGACAGCTCAGAACAAGGGACAGCTCAAAACGAGAGCAGAAGGAGAGCGCTGAGGAGCGAGGGGTGCAGCCTGAGCTCTGATGGCAGACAGGACAGGGGGGAGGGAAGGGGGTCAGACAGGTCTCAGGAGAACAGACACACTGGGGCACATAGTCTACTATGATCTCTTAAAAGTCACCCGTTGTGCTCCGAGGCCTTGAAAATCTCATGTAATAATATCCGTGAGTCCCCGGTACTAGTCGAGGGATGCTGACGGCTTGCCTCCCTGCGGACAAGAGCGCCTCAAGCACTCAGGCTAATGAACACACGTGAACAAATGGAAAATCCACGTAAACAGGAAGATGAGGTGGCTTTAACACAACAACCTGGGTAGTTTATCCTGGATTTGTTCTTCCGTTATTTAGCATAATCACCCAGCACAGCGCCAGACCGCGCTCGGTACACATTTTGCGGAATGATTTAGGAAACATCCCGACCTCTATTCGATCAAGAGTATCTTTATCCCGGGGAGAAGAAATGGTGGAACATTGAGATGGACACGTCAGAAAGCCTGCCAAGGGACGGGAGGCTTATCCCGGTGCGAACTTCCCACTTCTATGGCCCAGTTGCATAAAGCACAGACTGATGGACTCAAATGGGACCGGGAGATCCCCTCACCCAAAGGCCAGACCAAGTACGGCTTAACCCCCGTCAACGACTAAGCGTGTGTGCTCAGGAGCCATACCAGCAAGGCAGGCGCAGGTGAAGTTGCTCCCGTCTTGCTTTTCCTGCGCGTCGACGCAGCTCGCGTTGTTCTGACACGGGTTCCTCTGGCAGGCGTCAAATTCCTCGCAGAAAGGGCCCACATACTGCTCGTCACAGTGGCAGGAGAAGGTTGCCTGAAACACAGACGTATACAGTGTGTGTCACATGAACCCTCCCAAATGCATGCTTTGGCTGTGAACCTCAACGTGCCAAAGCACCCCTTCTTTCTCCCAACGCGGAGTATTTTCTATCGTTATCACATATATCACGGCCTGATTAAAATCATAGCTTAAAAAGAAATGGCCTATATTTATTTCTTTACAGGTTCATTTCAGACATTTATCTTTATGATTCTTTACTCGTGTTTATTTCAGCCATTTCCAATCTTCCTAAAATATAAATGGAAAGGATAACTTTAAGTAGTAAAAAATAAAAAAAGTTTTGTTAAACTGACAGGAAAATAACAATTTTGCTAGAGCAGATAGATTGTGCTACAGCCATTAAATTAGATGTCACTCCAACCGACCACAATTTTGCAGCACAGATAGTGCTTGTGACAAAATCATTATCAAATGTCCTACTCGGACCCCCCCCCCTCCAAAGCACTGGATTTACTTTACTGCCTCAGCCCGTACGTCAGCCTTGGTCGACCACCATGCAGATGACCCCAGTGCAAGGGGAAATAACAGGACTGCAATTCAAGTCACCTGCTTTCCTTTCGGTTTGTGATATTAACATTCTCTTAGGAAAATACTGTAACTCAGACCCCGAGGACTGAATTTGATTGGAAGGTTCATTTCTGAGACAGTTGTCAAATCCAAATAGAACAGAGCCTTCCTCCTCTCTGCATCTCACCACCCGCAGGCAGGTGACACGTCTAAAGAAACACAACTCTGGCTCCAAAGCCTGAGGGAAGCAATGTAGACGGGTCACAGGGGTAGGGGAGCAGAGCACAGGAGAGCTGCATAAGTGGAACCTCACTGCTTAAAAAAATAAAAACAAAATGGATAAAGGCACCTTGCCCAGCTCTCCCCGGGCCCCCCACATCAAGCAGGTGTTCAAATTCTACTATTCCCAAGCCCCACCCACAGCCTTTCCTGAGCCTGCTCTCCCCCTCCAGGTCCACAACTTCCAGCCAGAACCTGGAGGAGTCCGCCAACTCTGGCCACAACCATAGAGCCTCTGCTCCCCCTCCCCTCCAGGTCCGCAACTTCCAGCCAGAACTACAGACCCTCCGTCCTCTTCTCCAGGCGTTGTTAATGTGGGACCCCCACTCGAGGCTTCCCGACCCAAGCACAACACAGCGCCGCCCTTCCTCCTGAAAAAGAAAGCCTTGTGCATCCTTCTCTTTATTCATTTATTCATTCTTGCCTCTCAGTCAAGTTTTAGAGTTCTCGTCTATTTCCTGATTAACCTATTGCTGCACGTTTAGATTTCTTTGTGGCTCTTAATATTATCCTCATCCCTCTTATGTAATAACCATCATCGTAGATATTGATTAATAAGGACATGGAAAATGCTAGAGTTATGCTACCAGTCACCACGCCGGGCTCTTATTACAGGGCAGAGTCTTTAGTTGACTTTCTTCTGTTTTCTAGATAGAACAGCCCGCCCCAAGAGAGTGCATACCAGCTGCAAATAACAATAACATCGCTTTCCCTTCCCCAGTCCTCACAGCTACACTGGTGGCTCTTGCAGAGTAATTCTAATTTCAAAGGGGGCGGGGTTGTAGAATTACCACTAGGTACAATGCTGGAATGATCATTGAATTTTATCAAATGCCATTGAGCGTATATGAAAAAATAAAATAATTTTTAGATAATTTTATATTTTAAAAATTGTCTCTGTTTTTTTTATGTTTATCCTATGTATATGTGAGTTGAATGTTTACATTTCCAAGGACGAACTCAAACGTGCATTCCTGGAAGGAACACCCACAGGGGTCACTATGCAACATTGTTTTATGGCTGCACGCCACATGCAGTCACACCTCTAAAGCCCTGTCCTTAAAGACTCCTTACTAAGAAAAACTGTCCCTAGCATGGTGAGATCACATTTTACATGATAGGAGGATGGCCCTTGGCACCATGACTAAACCAGGAGTGGACAGACCCCTGACTTCAGCAACCAACCAGGAGGCCAGACAGTCCAATGTGTCGGCCGAATTTTATATACATGTGTTTCTTTTGTTAATTGAACATGCCTTTGTTAAGGGAATATGACAAATCCTTGTCATCAGCATAGTCAAGTCTTCTTTAGTTTAAGAGTATATTCTTCAATTATATTTTAGAAACCCAAACAATTGGAACAAAAGCAATGGCTTTTTCTTCTTAAATTAGAGCTAAATGTTCTGCTTTCTCTTTCTATCTTCCCACGCGCCTCTTTGTAGCCAGTGGAAATTCCCTCTGCATTCTAGCAATAACTGGCTTCCTGTCTGATTTTTCATGATGTCGGGAGTTTGTGTGTGTGTGTGTGTGTGTATGTTTGCACAGACTTTGTGGTTGAAAGCTGGGAAAACTACATCAAGGACTGTTGGAAAGGCAGCTTTAAATATGAAACTCCTTTTCTAGAACTGTCCTCTAAAGAAAATCTTGCCTTTGTGCAAATGTACAACAGAGTACACCTTTGCCATTTGCAGGGGACATGTCCAGAGTCATTTGTGTATCTGAAGATTTGTGACCACCTTTGAAATGTAAACACTAGCACACCCAATGCATACAATTCCCACAAGGGGCTCAGCATCACAATATATTATTATGGTTGTTATTGTTTGCAACTGTCCTCTAAAATTTCCTTAGTTTGTATCCAGATGGTCCATATTGCAGATACATTTCTTCCGTTATTTGAGGGATACATTTTGCATATCATTTTTCTGGTGAGTTCCATGGAAACTCTGTTACTGGTGAAAGTAAATTATTAAAAGCTACAAATCAAATATCTTCAATTTTGTTTTTATTGAATTTAAAGCTAAAAGGCATACATATTTTGTTTTAAGCCAAAACTTTGAAAAATACTTTAAGAAACTATTGAAACAATTGCTTTTGACCAATTAAAACACTGAATGAATTCTTAGACTTTGAATTAAATGAGGAAAATGAAAAATATGTTTATATATCCATGGCCATAAAATTTTAGTTAAATCTTTGTGTATTCTGTATTGTGTCATTCATAAAGTTGAATTTCTTCTTATTTTCTAACTATGAGGAGCTTTCTTATAAATATTAAAGGGTTTCTTTTAATAGTTTCAAGACTGTTGACTTGCGAGAGCCCATGAATATTTATTAGGAAACTATGTTTTTAGTATATTTGCTGTGGAAAACCCGTTTGATTACGGAAAGTAAAAACTGTTATGCCAACCTTGAGAAATGTAACCCACTGACTATAATGATATCACTAAGCTAGGTCCAATTAACCTGCATAAAAGACAAAATGAACTTACTTAAAATTAGTAGCTTAAAGTAGAGAACGATACTTCCTTGCAAAATTATTGTATATTTATGTGTAAAAAATACCTACCAAGTAAATTGAAAAGTGACTCTCGGAGATTAATTTTAAAACCCAGTGCAGAATCTCAATTTTCCTCAACAGCTTGAAGTCAAACATTACATTTGCACATTAATGAAACGTTTTCCGATAGTGGTAAAAAAAAAAAAAAAGTTTCCTTTGGAAAGTTCTAGGTTTAAAAAGCGTTCATCACCCCTGAATTCGTTTATTCGCCATTCAACAAGTTGAGCGCTTACTACGTGCCGGGCGCTGCTCTAGGAGCCAGGGACACGACTGTCCCATGCGGATTACATTCCAGTGAGGGTGACTGAGCGCAAAGTGTACGAGTAAATAAGGTCAAAATCAGGTGATACAGGCTATGGGGGGGGAAATAAATTGGGGGCGGGGAGAGCATTGGTGTCGGACCCAGGCTTGACAGAGGTGAGGTCTGAGCCATGGAGGAGCCCCGGGGAAGATATGCCAGGTAAAGGGACGGTCAGTGGAAAGACTCCAGGGTGAGCCTCGGCCAGCCGTAAAGAAGCTGGAAAGCCAGAGGGCCGGTATAGAGCAACTGAGCAAACGGACTGACGGGAAGCGGATAATGGGGTGGGCTCCGATCCCGCAGGGCAGTGCTTCTCAGCAGCGGGCCATCTCACCCTCCAGGAGACATTTGGCACTGTCTGGGGACATTCTTAGTTGTCACAGCTGGGGACTGGCTGCAGGCATCCAGTGAATAGGAAGGAGGGATATCACTAAATACCCTACATCATAGAAGGCAGGCCCCAGCACAAGGAGCTTCCAACACAGACATTAGGAAACTTTGGAAACCATAGTTCCTGTGTCCCCAAAAGACCCAAAATTAGATAGTACGTAGTACTGGTGCTTTATGTTACATTACCTGTTTCATTTCTACAGTTGACTATTCTGGTAACACCCTAACCCTACCCATAAGGAATCTCACAGCCATCTCAAAGCAGAAGGCGAGATCCATTCATTCAGGCAAACCTGAGTTCTTCAATGTTCATATTCTGATGTTACCACTAGCATCTGAGATGATCGTCCAAGCATCTTTATCCGTAGCATAACTGGCTCCTACCAGGTAAGTCAACCGAAGCTGGATGTCTAATTTTTATTCTTTATTCCCACTGACTCAACAAAGAGCTCCTGCACCTTGCCATGTGCCAACCATGACTGTATCAGAAACATGGTGAAGGACAGAAGGAAATGGTCCCTGTTGTCATGGAGCTTATATTCAGGCTTATATCCTACAGTGACAACAAAGAAACACATTACTATCCTGTCACAGCACTAAGAGCTGCAAAGGAGTGTCAGTTGATATGAGTAGACAGAGAGTGACAGGAGGGATGCCAGTTGACTTTTATCTCCGTCCACGTCTGGTTGGAAGGACCAAGGATTTGGAAGCGCTGCACCTACGTAGAGCTCCACCCTTTTTCTCCACATGGTCAAGGGTTTTCTTTGCACTGAAATTAAACCCACTCATCAGAAGACTGAGTCCTGGACCACAGTCTCCTGCTCCCTCCTGTTTTCACCGAGTTGCTATTTCAACGTATGTTGTCAGCTAAACATAAAAGGATCCTATCAGAAATAGCCCTACGAAACCTACTGTTGCATTTACAATGAGGACATTACCGAAAAAAATTATATACCTACTTTTTTTGTGTGTGCCCAAGAAAATTCACTCATGTAAGTGCCAGTAAAATGTTTGCTAGTAAGGAAAACTGATGCTTTGTCCTCGTGAACAGTGCGGGTCATGTGATGGCCCTTTTTGTCCTCTGTTTGACTTGGCTGCAGTGAGCTGGGGAGTCCACTCCCGGTTTAACTTGAATGACTCTCTGGGGCTCCATGAACATCCTTGGATACTGCTTTCCAACTGCTATCTTCTCTGGCTCTGTCTTCTGCTTCATATTTCTGTATTTCAATACTTTATAAAATATACAGCCAAATATATAAACAAATAAGCTAAACTCCCTGTCATGGTACACGGGGCCCTTGACAGTCTAGACCCAGCTTACTTTTTCTGTCTCATTCCCTGTCATTGTCACCTCTCAGGAAAGCCTAAGTATTTCGAACAAACCATCCCAGAGAGATAAGCCTTCTGGGGGGCTTTATTCCTACCTTTAAGAACCAGACTTTCTCTTGCTTTCCCCCTTAAACAAAGGACACAGAAAATACAGCCATCTCTGTTTGCTATCCCTGTGTCATCAGGACGAACATAAAAACCCCATCTGACTAGACACTGAATCCCATTGTTTGTAGAGCTTGCTTACATTACATTAGCTCATTCATCTTCACCACATCTGTCCAGTGGGTATTGTCGGATCTAGTTTAGGAGTTGAGAACAGACTGGAAAGAGAGGTCAGATCAATTATTTCAGGTGTCCCCTCGGGTGAGTGTAAGGTCAAGGCTCAAACCCACATGGTCTGACTCTAGACCCTCTGCTGTTCTCTGCTGCACACTGCCCTTCCTCACCGGGATGGTCTCTGCACACCAGAACTGTATGTGGGGCACCCTTCCCCCTCTCCCTCGAAAACACCCCCCCACAACTGCAGTATTTCAGATCCTGTGCTCCAAATAGCAGCCACTCTCCCGCCTCCCCCAGTGCAGTCTGGCTTCTCTCCTTACCAACATCAGTGACCACCCTTTGAATTCACTGATTCTAATTTCCTTGAGCCTTAAGAGTAATATCAAATTTATTCAAATAAGGTGTCAAAATGGAGAAAAAATATACTTCTTGAGGGTCGAAAGCCTAATCACTCACGAACAGACTTGGAAACTTGGACTGGGCGGCTCTTCACCAGAATTGGAGGTCGCTGACATCTGAGCCTTCATTCCTATGCGTAACAGACGTCAGCGTGGTCGCGGACTGTAGGCGACTTCATCATAAGATGCTTACAGGAAGACTTGCAAGAGAGTCCTGTGCGGGTACAGCATCCCCCTCTCCTACTTTCTTTTTTGCCAGGATTTCACATTGAATTTATTGGGGCGATACTGGCTAACTAATGCCACGTGTTTCAGCTGCCCAATTCTAACACATATCTCCGCACACGGTAGTGTGTCTAACCCCCTAGTCAAGTCTTTGTCCATCACCATTTATCCCCCTCCACCTTCCTCCATGCCCCGACCCCTGACAGTCACCACATTGTTGTCCATGTTCACGAGTCTTCTCTTTCTCTCTCTTCTTGGTCCTTTGGTGCTCCCTCTCTCCACCCCCTTGCCCAGTCGCCAGCCCCAACACAGTGTAACTCTGATGTTCTTGTGTTTTGTTAAGATAGCGTCATGGCCACTTAACACCCTTCAACCACATGTGCACTTTAAAGGGGACACCTGACCAAGGACTAAGAAAGAGGACACTCCTAAGCAGAAGGGTGCCTAACGGGTCCCTAAACCTCTGACAATGGGGGAAAAAAATTATTTAAACCACTTCTGGCTAACGGACCCTGTGGGTCAATTTCAAGTTCCATTATGGGCTACCTTGTTCCAAACAACATCTGGGATATTCATAATTAAATGTCTGAACATCTGCAAGGTCAAAACTCTGGCTAATGAGCTGATGATCATTGAAAGTTAAGTGAGGCAGACATGGTACTTTGCCAAATTGCTCAAATTCCTCCACATGGTGGTTTACCAAATTAATTTTATATATGTTTGAAATTTTCCATAATAATTAAAAAAAAATAAAAAAGAAGTGTGTTGCTTTTATTTTAAGAGCCTGACTAGGTCCCAAGAGAGGAAAGACATAACTTGGAAACCTGAGGACCAGACCCCAGAGTCCTGTGTCCTGCTCCTCCCCCCAGACCCCACGGTTGCCTTGACCGTGGGCATGTCACAGAGAACACTGTGCACATCACCCCGTCCCCGCAGATGAAGTCCCGCTCCAGAAATATGTTGCATGTGCAAGTGCCAGGGAAACCTCTTCTCGTCCCGAGAGACCAGCGAGTGTGTTCCTGTGGACACGAATCACCGAAAGGCCCATTTCCTTCTGAGCTGTCAGGTCTTCTCGAAGAGAAGGCTCAGCCATCCCTGCGCTCAGGGAAGGCCTGGCTGCCCCTCTGCCTCCCCAGCGTGCCTGGGTCACAGGAGGGGCGCTGCCAGCCCAGACAGCGGCTGGGAGACAGAGATTTCTGCTCACAGGGCCACCGGGTAAAACTACAGAAGACCTCTCAAAACTAGCTCTCCATACACTGCATGGTCTAGAAGTAGAGAATGTGTCCTAAGATTGGAAAGCTCTGGGATCTTTTTGCTGCTGGTTCATGAAGGAGCTCCAGGTGCACGCGCCCAGGAAGGAAGCTCCCCAAGTCAGGGCTTCCTGCGGCCCCTAGACCAAGAGCTGCCATTGCTCTCAGCGGACTTTGGGAAAGGGAGGCAGGGAGGCCCGGCTAGCGCGTGTAACGACATAGCATCAGTCACAGTCTAGCCCCCGCTGTCCCGTCACCCTGAATTCACTGATTCTGGACCGGTGGAAACAGGGGCCAAAGACTTATTATCCAAGTAACCCTCAGCCAGGGACCTATTATCCCATCTCCCAGGTCATGGGCACCAGACCGGGAAGTCACTCAGGCCTGAAATCGCAGAGTTGACAAACCCTAACGTCTAGATAAAAGGCAGTACCCATAGCACACGCTTCTGTTTGAATACACATAAGGTGAGCTGTAACCAATGGGCCAGATCAGTCTAATGTGCTCTCTGAGCCTTTTCCTAAACCCACACTTAGTTATTTCAAGAAACAGAAAAGATTATTTGAATGTGAAATGTAAGATGTTTTATGAAAATTCTATTTGTGATGTAAAAGTGCTTATAAATGCCTTTCCCTGAACCCAGGCCACACAAGAACACACGGAATCCAGCCGCAGAGACAGACTGTTGCCTCTTGTTGGGAAAACTGGCTATGAATTACGTTTTTAAAATTCTTGCCTATTAGCCGGGTCTCATTCTATTCATTACACATGTAATTCAAACAACATACTTTCAGTGCTTATAGCTCATAATCTCGTTTCCCCTTTAGACAAGAGACATTCCGCCGCTCTTCTATTGGGTTCATTAATTGTAAAGATAGCGGCTTATTTAAAAAAAAAAAAAAAGCTTAGAAATATGTATATCAACTAATCATTAAATTTAACACTTGACATTCATGAATTTGTAGAATTCATTTCTTTGGCTTGGATGCTAAATTCTTATTTTTTTAATTCTGTGAGAGGAGGGGAGGCAGAAATAGACTCCCACATGTGCCCTGACTGGGATTCACTTGGCAAACCTACTAGGGGGCGATGCTCTGACCATCTGGGGTGTTGCTATGTTGCTCAATCCAGCTCTTCTTAGCACCTGAGGCGGAGGCCATGGAGCCATCCTCAGTGCTCAGGGCCAACTCACTCCAGTTGAGCCATGGCTGCAGGATGAGAAAAGAGAGAAAGAAGCAAGAGAAGGAGGGGTGGAGAAGCAGATGGGTGCTTCTCCTGTGTGCCCTAACCAGGAATCGAACCAAGGACATTTGCATACTGGGCCAACGCTCTGTCACTGAGCCAACTGACCAGGGCCTAAATTCTAAATAATAGAAACAATAATGAATGAGAGTCCCACTCCTCATACATCCACAGGACACTGAAGCATACTTTATTCCTCAGGGGAGAGAACAAATGTCTTTCAGGAAATGTTGGAAAGCCTTTCTTCCTAAAACTGGGTGTATGCGCTGGCAAAATGGAGGCATTCAAAAGACGTCCCCCACCCCATTCTGCCAACTTCTGCGTTCCCACCACTCGGAGTGTGGCCATAATGAAGCAATAGATTTCCACGCCACCTGCCTGCATCTCCACATCCCTACCATCTGTGGACTTGTTTGCTGCAACATTCCAGTTCATTAACAAAAGTAGTTTGACATAAAAAGGAAAAAAAATGAATGTCACTAAAAATTCATCGTTTATTGAATTTCCCTGAAAAAAAAAATAGCTTGATCCCACAAGTAGATGACATAACCATTCTACTTTTTTATTTTAAAATTTCATTATTATATAAAAGAAACCTGTAAAAAAAAAAAGCTTTAATAAAATGGACCTTTTGATGTATAAATTATTGATGAGAAGGACTCATTGAAAAACCGAGATCCTTTCCAACATATTCCTCAGGTTACCTCAGAAAACCCACCGTGAATTACATTTTTAAATGTAGAGCAAAGCTTATAAACCAATGGTCTCTTTCCCTAACAATGGAAATCCAATGGGGACAGGGCAGGGAACAAAACTAACATTTATTGAAGAAAGCCCACCCATGCGCCAAGTACCATACAAAGATTCACTTCATCCTCCCACCAGTATTGCAAGATCAGTATTATTTCTCTCGCTCACCACTGATAGGTCAGAGAATTTAGGCAGCTTGCTCAAGGTTGCACAGCTAGTGGAGGTAGAGTGAGGCAGATTTGGTCTTATTGTATAGACATTCAGAAATGCAAGGAACGTAGTTACGAAGTATGAGAAGCAGGGCTCAGATAACATTCTGAGCAAGGGGGTGAGGGGAGCGTTCATGCACCGAGGGGGAGTTTAAAAGGGGTGGCCCCCCAAGGCTCTTAGGTCTAGTGAACCTGAGCTTCAGTCCCATGGGGACCACAAATCCCCATTGTCATGGTCCTACTCCCAGTGATTTCACGCCATTCTGGAGTGCTAACAACCCCCTGGTGGGTGGGTTTCTCCCCTGTCCTCCCTGTATTTGGCTGCTGAAGCTACAGCAACAAAGTACCACAGACTGGGGGCTTACCAACAGACACTTACTTTCTCACAAGTCTATGGCTGGGAACTCCAAAATGAAGGTGTTGGCAAGGTTGGTTCCTTTGAAGGACTTTCTCCCTGACATAGATGGCTGCCTGCTCCCTCATCTTCACGTGGCCTGCCCTTTCTCTGTGTAGTTCTACGTCCTAATCTCCTGTTTTTATGAGGACACCAGTAATGTTGGAATAGAGCCCACCCATATGACATCATTTGACCCTTAATCACCTCTTGAAAGGTCCTATCTCCACATACAGGCACAGTCTGAAGTACTAAAGGTTAGGACTTTAACACAAGAATTTCGCAGGGATTCATTTCAGCCCCTCAACATCTACCTATCCCCTCTCTGGCTGTTCCTCCAACTATTTTCAGAGCGGGTGTAAGGCCAAGGGCCGCCACCATCATGGCCATTCATACACAGGTTCTCAATGGATTCTGGCAGACAGTAAAGAAGCAGTGGAGCCAAAAACTGGTGGGCCATTCTTTTATTCAAGTCTCGCACCGGCCGACGAGCACCACACACTTCCCTCTTCATTCACTCAGGGCTCACAAAACCGCTGACACATTCTCCAGCTCCACAACCAGGAGAATCTTCTCCGGTTTCTCCTAGAATCAAAGACCCCCACCAGTCTCAGCGGAGCTTGCAAAAGCCCCTCACTTCAGATTTCCCATCTCCTGCTTCAAACTTTCTGCACAAACTGGCTTCTTCTTTAGCACCCTGCATTCTCTCTACTCTCAGTCTGCAAACATGACTTCTCTCTCCTCCAGCACACATTAGCAAGACAAGAGCCCTTCCCAGGGAACAAGGTAAATTGCACTTTCACAGATCACATACCTGGCTCTGCCCAGCGCCATTTTTTAACACTAAACGTGAGCAAACTCAAAAAAAAAAATACAAATTTTACCAACTCATTTGCCCAACAGCAGGCTTCCTCAAATGCTGCTTTCAGAACTTTACAAATACCTGATGCTTACTATATTCAACCAATACCCTAGAGGACACACAGTAATCAGTGCACAATGGCCGTGTGAACAGGTTGGCATCACACAAACAGAGGCATACAGCTATAGTTCACGTGCTCTAGAAAATGGCAATCTCGTTAGAGGAATCAAGTCTCTGTGTCCCTGTCATCATCCCTGTCGTCTTCACCTGAAAAAGTCACTGAGCACTCAATAAAGGCCCGGCACTGTCCTAAGGGCTTTGCAAAAGGCAGTTATAACCTCACTGTTATTGTTATTTCCTCAACTTTATATTTGAGGAAACTTGGGCACAGAGAGGGTGAATAAACTGACCGAGTTGGGCCGGCTAGTTTCCTGAAGAGCGGGAAGTTGAGCCCAGGTAATCTGATTCTAGGACGTGCCCTGTACACACACAACACACATGACCAAAAGTGAACCACAGTAAGAGGAAACCCTGCATTGCTGGCTGAGATCTTATTCTTGGTTCTTCAACCTCCATGACCTTGGCTAATAGTCGATATTATTTTGTATGACTTCGTTTCCTATGGGACCTCACTTCAACAATAAAATAGAAATAAAAGGAGATGCGCTGGTACCCACAGATGCTAGTATTTATGTTGTGGTTTTAAAGTTTTAACTGTTGAAAGATCTAAAAAACAGATATTCAACAACACTTGTCCCCACAGGATGTGTGCTCCTGAGCCCCACGTTCAGCAGGAACTGAGGTCTTCCTGTGAACAGTTACAACGTGGACCTAGATTTACTTTGCTATTGCACTGATAACTCTCCTTGGCCTGACTCTTCACATTCCTTTTCCTCCAAATAGATTATTTTATAGTTTATATACCTTTGTGAATAGCCTCGACTCCAATTCAAAGAGAGATTGTAAATAAACAAGGAAGTGAGCCACAACATAAAGTTGATCTAAGGGACCAATTCAGCCTTCCTTATGGAGAGTGAATGCAATTACTCAGCCCCTTGTTTTCCTATTAAAATAAGAATGTGCACATAAATCTAGGTTATTCGTATATCACAGCCTGATTTCCAAGAGGTTTGCTTGGCTTGATTATATAATCTCTGATACTATGGACTTTGACTAAAGACATTTATTTCTTCAGTATTTGGAGGGGGGAAATAAACTATCTTTTTATTTTACTGTGAAAGATTTTTATTTATATAAGGTCCTTGAGCTAATCAATTTATTCACCCTCTCTGTGCTTTTCTTACCTTATTGAATTTATACCCACACAAATTGAAATAACACCAGCAGAGGTGGGAAGGTCCTATCATTTGTTTTAATTAAATTTTATCTATATATGTCTGTTGCCTTCATTTATTTAATATTGAACAAATGGCAGGTTATATCTAGTAAATGAGTGTCAGGGGAATGAGAAAAGACTCATTATAATTTTCAAAATAAACTCAACCAAATATCTAACTCAGGGGTAAGTAAAAGGGAAGCTCTCAGACAGGGAAATCTTCCTTGCTTTCAAACTTTTTTTCCATTAATGTATAATATTCTTTTGGATATGTGAGGCCAGTAGCTGTGGCCACCATCACAGCCGCCCGGCCCATGCAAGTGTAGGTTCGCATTTAATTCGGATTGATCGTAAAGAAACAGTGGAGCCAAAAACGGATGGACCATTTTCCTTTATTCTAGACTCGTACCAGCCAACGAGTACAAAACAAACACGCAGGGCACCAAAACCTACTCATACGTTCTTCCGGTTCCACAACCAGGAGAATCTTTCCGGTTTTCCTTGAATCAGAGGCCCCACCAGTCTTATTCACCTCTGTTCCCCATCTCCTTCTCCTACACAAACTGTCTTCTCCTTCAGCATTCCGCCATCTTTGGCTGCCTCTTCTCCGCTGTGGCCTCTCTGCCCTGGAACAATGTGGTCTCCTCCTCTCTCTGCAAGAACGTAGTGTTTTCTCTCTATCAAACTGGTCTCCTAGCTCCCTTTTAAAACCTTTCGGAGCAAAAGCCCTCCTCCAGCACACATGAGTGCAACTAAGCCCCTCCCCAGGCATGAAGGGCAATTAGCTGTATCACCTGAGAGCATCACCACGTGAGAGCAGTGGCCATCTTTTAACAATAAGAGTGAGAAAAAAACCATAAAATACAGATTTTACAGCTCATTCACCCAACAGGATAATAATTTAGTCTTCCACTTCTGAGTAAGGGAGAAAATCTGCATACCAATGTGGGGTGTAAGAGCATTAACACTGCTTATATCTGCCTTTCAAAAAATTTCTTACTCTACCATATTTTAACCACTTTGGTGCTTATAGTTTCTTGTTTAATTCACGTATGACTCTCGGAACAGGATACAAGGATACTCGCACCACAGGTACAAAGCTGCGAAACCCCTGGAATGGCCTAAGTGATAAGAGCGCTAGGAGCCTCTTTTGTTTCACTTTGGCCCTGGTTCCTGACACGCAGCTCCTAAATCCCTTGGGATTTCCTGGATGATAGGGGTGGCTTTTGTTCTAAGGGGGAGACTCCATGGGGGCTCCTGGCTGGCTCTGGATGGGGCTGGTCTCAGAAAAACCAAGTCATGAGGAGAGGCTTGGAATGTTCAGCCTCACCCCATCCTCCAGAAAGGAGCTGAAAATGGAGTTAATAATTGCTCATGCCGACATGAGGAAGCTTCTATAAAGATCTCAGCGGTGCAGGGTTCTGTGAGCTTCCAGCCCAGCAAACACCGGGCAGCGACGTGCCCCAACCTCACAGGTGTATGCATTCCTTCGCTCAGAACCCTTCCCGACCTCACCCATGCATCTCCTCACCTGGCGGTTCACCTGCATCCTCTATCATGTTCTTTCATACACTGGTAAATGTAAGAAGTGTTTCCCTGAGTTCTGTGAGTGACTCTAGCAAAATCACCAAACCCAGGAGGAGGAGTGGAAGCCCAGGGGTGCTGGGAACCTCCCATCTATAGCCAGTTGACGAGAAAGCAGGCGACAGAACCTACGAGACTCAATGCTGTCAACAGACAGTGTGAAAATTTTGTTAAATCGTGGGCACCCAGCTTGTGCGTGAGAATTGCTGGTTGGAATGGGGGGAAACCTCTCCATGTTTGGTGACCACAAGTATCATAAGTGAAGTGTTCCCTGCAAAGGTAAAGGAAACCCACAGGAGAAAGAAACACACAGTAGGGAAGAACGAGGTTTTTCCCTACATAGGAAGGTGGGAAACTGAGATGTTGTTCTTTTTACAGGTTCTTTATTTAGAATAAACAGAAAGTCATGCCGAATTCCCTAGAGCCCCCCTATCTTCATCATTAGACAGGATGCTGAAATGTCCGTGTCACGGGGCTGTGGGGGTGGGAGTCCCTGAGCTCCCTCAGACCCATGTCAGGGCTGGAAGGACACCTGACTCCCACTCCCTCCCTCGTTCACGTGCCCCAGTGCTAACAAAGGCTGACACACCCAGCCCTGGGGAACAGTGCTCATGCAAAGCCAATCGCAAGGCATTTTGCATAATTATAATTTTTAGCCGCACCAGTATTGAAAGAAAATAAAGATTCTATGAGCTGGCCTAAATTCCTGTTTTCTCTCAGGGCTTCGGCTGTGGCACGGGCTCAGTCAAGGTCACTCATGCCACCGGATACACTTCTTCTTAGGGCTTCTCAGACTCCCCTAAAATAAGAAGCGGTTTTGTTTCTTTGTCACAGCTTCTGTCTCCGAGTGGCTCAAAGGCCACCGGCCTCCCCTGCTTCTAAACTAGGGAGACAGGAAGGCCAAACCCAAGACTCAGGATTCCTGACAAATGTGATAGATCTCACCTCCCCCATCCCGGGTCCCTGTTCTCTTACCCAACACAGTCAGGAGGCACCTGCCTTCCAGAATTACTACTAGTCTCTTTCCTACTAAAACCAACCCCCGACTGAACTGCTTACTACGTTGTTCCAGTCTCGAGGACAGATAACACCTTAATGGGATACCTCTTTAGGGCTATTTGCATTTAAATAGGAAATCATGCTATAATTACGACAGGAATGAAGCTCAAATAGCAGGATGACAGGCACCCCGCCAGGCTGATGTGTCAGGGAAATCTGGGATGAAGGGACCTTCCTAAATACTGTATCCTTGAATCTTACACCAAGCAAGCACCCCCAGCCACTGCCTTCTCTGTCCCAAAGAATGGGCAACTCAACTGGACCAATGTCAAGTTACCTTTATTTCTCAGAAGTTTTTGTTTTTTTAATTTTCAGTTCAGAAATAAATACCTTTATAATAAAACATGTTTTAAAAAATTATCTTCTAGTGCTACTGCTAGCTGGTAACTATGCTTTTGCCATTTTATAGAAGATTTTTCTATGGGGATCCTTCTTGGAAAACAATTATATGTTCATGAGCATTACCCGCTATGATTGATATTTGTCAACAATTTTATTCTTTGACTACAAAATTAAAATTACATTTAGTTGAGCAATGCTTCAAAATCATGGGTAAGAATATTTTTCTTTAGTGAGAGGAGGGGAGGTAGAGACAGACTCTCACATGTACCCCAACCGGGATTCACCTGGCAAGCCAACGAGGGGGTGATGCTCTGCCCATCTGGGCCCCTTGCTCTGTTATGACCGAAGCCATTTTTTAGCACCTGAGGCAGAGGCCATGGAACCGTCCTCAGCACTCAGTGCCAACTCACTCTAATAGAGCCATGACTGCAGGAGGTGAGGAGAAGAGAGAGAGAAGTGAGAGGATGAGGGTGTGGAGAAACAGATGGTTGTTTCTCCTATGCACCCCGACCAGGAATTGAACCTGAGGCATCCACACACCAGGCTAATGCTCTACCACTGAACCAAACAACCAGGGCACCATGAGTAAGAATTAAGGCAAACAGCTCATTGTCCATTTCTGTGGCCAACAGCACCAAGTCCTGTCAGAGCACAGACCGTAAAAACAACACACACAAAAATGCTAGTATATAGAGCATATGCCAGTGACTCGGATTCAGACATTCGAGTATCAACTTTCTCCCAACAATTATCTTTTAAAATTAGAACTCTGAGAAGGAAATTAAACATGAGTCTAGTCCCAAGTGATTTCTATAAAAGTCAGTTAAAATCAGTTGTGTGGGCCAGAAGCTTTCCTGGGTAATCCAAAAGAAGTCAATGAGAAGCTCTTCCAAGGACAACAGGGTTGGCATGCCAAGTGCAACAAGGGCCACAGGAAGAAAGGTGGCTCTTGTTGGCGACAACAGATGCTATTTCCAGTGGTTTGCACATCACAAGCGCCACCTGTAATTTGTAATGCTCTTTACAAAATGCTTCCACACATAGGATCTGATTTCAAATTCCACTAGGAGTATTCCAGCACCTCCACGGATCTGGGTTAGACCCCAGGCTTGCACATGTCACAGCTCTCGTCATTTCCGTCATTGGATGGAGAGACGGGGAAAATTACGTGATGCATTTTCAGGACGTACCAGAGTCAGATCTTGATCCCTGATCTGCCCTAATGTCCCCTGGCCTCCATGGAGCCACAAAGCCTCAGACTTTATCTGGATGGTCCTATACAAGGGTGGAAGCCACGCTGACATTGTCTGAACCATGTCCGGGAACAAGCTATCTTTAAACACAGAGATATTTGTCGTAGCCCTGAATTCTCTCTCCAATGAGATGACAAAAATAATAAGGCCTTCGTATGCTTCTGACTGATCTCAACAAAACTAAAAGTGAGCACCTTTGGCAGTACTATCAAATTGTGCAATTTCAACCCTTACTGAAATCATGTCATGTAACTCCCAAGAGTCTCAATATCCCCATTCAGTAATTCCAGTAAAGAAAATCTTTTCTACCCGGATACAGCCATGAAACTGATGTCTCAGTAGCATCCTGGGAATTTAAACCAAGCGAAATTTAATGGGGTATATTTGACTAAATTGCAAAATGAACTGTTGTTATGGTAGAAAATGTAAGTATAATATGATACTAATCTAAATACGGAAGCCCACACTTCTTACATTTTTTACTTATTTTAAATTTAGCAACCCCAAGAAAACCCTGCAGACTGAAGTCAAATATAGCTGCTGCTTCTGACTTTAGCTATCAAAACGTATCTTTTTTTATCCTCCCAATCTTTCTTGTGAAGAGAAACCCTAAAAATAGAGAAGCAAGCTTTGATTGAAAAATCAATGAAAGTAATTCAAGCTTGAAGGAGAGTGAGCAGATTCTCGCCTAAGCGCCCACTGTCTGTGACCTTGGACTGTGGGGCTGCCCTCCCTTACCCTAATCAAAGTCCGAGCTAACCGTGGCCTTTGCCACTCACTCTGCTGAAGGTTTTTTCCATTCCAGACCCCACGAAACTTCCTGAGCAGATTGCTCCCATAATCACTCCAACTGGCACTTTCCTGATACGTAACCCATTCTTTTAATACTGTGTCATTTGCTTGATATATATAACTCTGTTCCATTCCCTGTTACTGACACCATTTGACAGTGACTACCTATCAGACCTTGCTCACCAGCACTTAGATGTATACCAAATCAAACCGAGACCAGAGAATTACAAAGAAGAAAATGAACCGAGGTAACGTGCAACGAAGAAAGCATGGAAAGAAATAGAAGAACTTTAGTAGAAAAAAAAGCCAAAAGCCTGCTAGCGAAGCAAGGGAAAGCACTCACTCATTGACTGATAGTGTGGAGATAGAAGGATGAGAGAAAAGGCAAACTGTCTAAGTTTTCCTGTCGCTATAGACGCTAACAGACGTGCATAATTATTTATGGAACGTATGAATGCTATCGGATAGGCTGCTGCCAGCATGTCTTCCATGCATGGGGCTTCATTTTCCCCGTCTCCTGCCAAAATACTGTGCTAAAACAGATGTGTAAGGGACAGTTCTGATGTCCTACCTAATGAACTGACCCTTGAATTCCGGGCAGCTCTGGAACGTTCCACATTTGCTGGGGCCTCTGCCGACTGTCACACCGGTGTCCTCTGCTCCCTTCTTCCCACACGCGCACGTGAGATGATGCCCCACTGCACACAGCACAGAGACACAGCTCGGGTTTTCTGCCCAGAATCTGTGAACACAAGCATGGTCACACAAGGAGGACCGGCTGTGCCCACAGCAGTGGGCCAAGGGGGCCTGTGATACCCTTGCTCCGTTTACCCAGCACTGAGCAGCTGCTGTGATCCGGGGGAGCTTTCTCACTCCCTTTGGGGGTCGGATTCTTTATCCCTTAGTGACTTAGAAATACCCTGTTCAACTGCAGAATTCTCATTAAACGACAATTTCTTCTCCAGTGTGAACGTGGAAAGGATTAATGCCCGTGGCCCAATTAAATGCTGACCATCACCTCAAAAATGCCCGTTATGTCAAAGGAAGTTGGGTACAGGATGAGTTCCTACCTGCTGAGCAGTAACAGACATGGAGGTAGGGACCAAGTTTCTCGGGATTATTCTTGCAATGCCGTACAAAGAAAAGGCAATGTGAAGGAAGAAACCTTTACAGTGGCTCGTGGCAGTGTGGCGGGTGTTTGGGGTGACGCCTGTCCTGCCCCTTCCCCATGGAGGTCCTGGCCAGTTTCCATGTGAGGGCTGCATCTTCTCTGTCTCCACCTTACCTCACGTTCCCTAGGAATGCACCACGCCTCCAAAGGGGTGCAAGGCGGAGGGTAAGCTAGGGCTGAGTAGGCACCCCAGTGCCGACCTTGCCTGGCCCGGCAGTCACAGCGGCTCAGGTGAACGGAAGCACCGGCCTCCCTCCAGAGGCAGAGCAATCTCGAATTCCCAGGAGCTGCTGCCCCAAGCACCTCGACCACGCGTTGTCTGCCATGGTTCCTCTCCCTGGAACCAGAATTGTGCCTCCTGTCATCCGCACAAGGGTGATATGACCTCAGTTCTGATGGGAAAATTCAAAATGTTTATTTTTCCAAACACATATAGAATGGGAGTTTTTAGACAACAACAAAAAACAACAAAAAGTCGCTGTCTGATCAACATTATTAGGAAAATGCAACTCAAAGCCACAATGAGATATCACTTCAGACACGCTCGGATGGCAAGAATCAACACAAAACAAAACAAAAGATACAACAACAACAAAAATCCTCTGTTCTAGAAGCAAAAACTCTAGCCCTTTGACCGAGTTTCCCACTCAGAGTGCCATCCCACTCTCTCCCTCCATTCGGTGCCACACGTCCCCAAAGGGCAGGGCAGGCTGGTGATCCAGGCCCCTCCTTGTCCCTGTGCCCCTCCCCCATGGCTGTCTTCCCAACAGCTTCCCACTCTCCCCCATTGCTGTCCTCCCAACAGCAAGATCCGGCCCCAATCCTCCCCAGGGAGGCAGCCGGCCTTCTGCAAGGCGACCCCTCCATTCCGCTGCTCCTCCTCTTCACCATCTAAGGAGCCTGCAACGATGGTGGACGGACAGGTTGTGGGTGAGGGGGGAATGCCACTTTCCCTTAGAATGTCCTCGATGGAGCAGTGGACATTAAAATGTTATGAAGTCTCAACCCCTGCACATCTTTCTCAGATTCTGGGTGACAAGACAGGAGGAGTACAGAAAGCATTGCTGCCCCCGAAGTCCCACGGCTGTCTCAGCAAACACGCATGTGGTCCTGGGTCATGACCGAACTCCGTCTTTCATGGAACACCTTTTGTCCTTGAAAGAACGACTAACAGGCAAACTATGGTTATTCAGACTTGGCAATTCAGCAGATGGCTCCTCTCAAATAAATCAGGTGAGCCTGTCACTTCAAGGAAAACAACCAATAGTTTTTGTTGTCAGAGGTAAAATTTGAGCTTTAAAAAAGCCGTCAAGAAAAAAATGGGTATTTTGGAAAACTTCCATCTTTCATCATGAGCTTGACAGACTCCCTCCCAAGACTTACAGACTTTTTTGGATGAGATTGGTGATGATATTAATCATGATGTGGTTTTTTGTTTTTGTTGTTATATGTGTAATGAAATGTGTTAAGACTTGGAGGCTCTGTACAACTCCATTACTTTCCAAATGGCCAGTGTGCGATATTATAAAAACCATTCACTGGTAGAGGATGCAAAATGCGAAGCAGCCCGATGGATTTTAATGTAACAGAGTGCAAGAGATCATTGATATGGTTTCAGATTCCACATTCAATTAACCTTTATGAATCTGCTGCTTGTCGAGTTTCGTAGTATTTTCAAGATACTCAATTATCTGAAAAGGCTATTAAAAACGCTTCTCCTATTTCCAACGAAATGTCTGTGTGAGACTGAATTTTCTCCCTACACTTCAACCAAAACAATGCTTCACAACAGATCGATTTTAAAAGCAAGTGTAAAAACCCAGCTGTCTTCTTGGAAGCCAGATATTAAAGAGATTTGCAAAAAAATGAAAGCAATGCCAGGCTTCTCACTAAACTCTCTTTGCTTTGGAAAAATATGGATACTTTTCATTAAAAAGGCATAATTTTTGTTACCATGCAATGGGTTTATTAATTTAAAAAAAAAATAACCAGAAATCTCCCTTCATTCTTGTCCTGTCCCTACCACAGATTAGCTACTGGGCTTTGGGCAAATAGTTTAAATCTCTCTTAGACCCCGGTTTTCAGGTGTTGAAAATACATAGGTAGAGAGGTTTCCAAAATCACCGTCCACTCTAAATCCTATGACCCTAGAAATGTCCCCAGTGATACAATGCTCACTGTAATATATTTGGGGAGCCACCAAGTGACAATTGCTCCACAACTGTCTGTTACCATGGGGAGAGGTATTTCAACCTTCTGGAAAATGCCGGTGCTGAACAGAAACATGACGAAACATCCATCCTTTAGGACATCATTTTACAATTATTTCTTTAAATAGTTTATAGTTAATGACTTCTATATGTTGTCATAGTCAATCTGATCGTCCCGTTCTATATATAACATAAAAGCCAGCGATGGCTTTTTAAGCACATTAGTAGCAAGAGCTGTAATTCATACCAATCAATGAAATTCTAGATAGGCTTATTTTTTATGCCTAAAAAAAGGTGACAGCTTGGCTGCACTTAACTCTTAGGATCTCTGTGGTGATGTTTCTGATCATCATTATTTTATTTGTATTGTTCATAAAAGTACTTTTTCTCTACAAGGTGCACAAGGCAGTTCCTACAAGTAAAATCTGTGGGAGAGATCGCCCATCCCTTACGAGCCAACACACATATCTCAGACACCTTCGTTACCTCCAGAGCATCTGTTCTCGGGCTCAAAAGCCTGTAGTGAACATTATGAATAAGCTATTTAGTCAGTCAAGAGAAAGGTTCCCCCACTGCCCCTACAGAACAACTCCATAGGCTAACTGAGTCTTGTCTGATTCAATGCCCCAGGCCGGGGTCCCCCAATACATTACCACCCGCGATTGCACTCTGCCCTCCCTCGCTGGGTCTCTTACCCACTTACAGGAGAACCCCCGCAGTGCACGCAGAACCGCGGGGGACCCCGCCCCCCGGGACGCAGAACGGAACTGTGGTTAGGGGCTGCACACAGTGCCATCCTGCCCGGGCATCCCTGGGTGCGGGGGCACAGGGCAGGCCTTGTGCCTGTGATTCTCTGACGGGCCCCCTCTGCGGCCCCTCGCCCCATCTCTTTCTCACAGCGTCACCAGGCCACCGTCCCTTTTCAAGGTCCCATGTGGGCTTTTCCGTTCGCGCTAAAAGAATCCGCTCCGAGATAAGTGACGGGTGAAAGAAGGCGACAGCCATGCCTGCCCTCCGGGGCGCTGCTGCTGCCTGACCTAACGGGGCGTTCGCAGAGCCTGGGGACCCACCGCAGGACGGCGCCCAAGGTTCCCCTGCTGCCGATTATTCTGACCTATTTCCTCTGGAAACGGGTGGAAAAAGGATGGCAGCCCCGCGGACGCGGACCTCAGCGGCTGCCCCAGAGTTCTGGGGTCACCCTGTCTGGGGCACGGCCTGGGACACATCGCTCTCTAAAACCAGACTCACTGTGTCCTTCCTTCCCCTATTCACCAGCCACGTAGCCGAAATTACACACCAGATAATACCTCCCACTCCGCACTCAGAGACCCGGTTTCCTGTCACATCTTTGCTCTTTTGTTCATTTGGCCCATTCGGTTCCTGGACAGTGTTCCAGCTCTCCCGTGAGGACAGCACCCTGCTGCTTCTCACAGTGGACGCAGGAGGAACCAGGCCCGGACCACAACTTCGCGGGGCGCACCCTCCAAGACTCCCCAGTGAAGCCCAGCGAGCCCACATCTGAGTTGGACGTGTCTCTGGGCTCGCCAGACACCCATGGAGCCTCCCCCACCGCCCACATGCCCAGGATTTCCTGGTCTGGCATCCTGCCCCTACACCTCCAACTCTATCAAAGGCCACATCTTATCTGACCAAATATGTATCCCCCCCCTAAAGTCTTGGTCAATACCAGGCACACCACAGGCAAGAACTCTGTGGTGAGGTGAGTGCAGATGATACTGGATTAAAGAAATACAAGCACATGTCCATAGTCATGTGTCTCATACAGAAAATAAAACGCAACAGGGTTTGAGAGGAGGGGGTCTGCCCTGGGGGGGGGGGGGCGGGGGGGGGGGAGTATAGGGCACAGCATGAGCAAAGCCTCGGAGTTCTGAGAAGGAGCCAGGGGCTGCAGGGAGTGTGGGGGGCACTGAGGTTGGAAGCTGGAAACGGAGCTCATGCCCTCAGCTACCCAGCTACAGCAGGCTCATCTCTCTGCTCTGGAAATGAGAGCAGAAAAAAAAAAAAAAACTCAGAAACGAGAATTTACCACGAGCCCCAACAAGGCAGCACCCGCTTTTGAAACAGGAAAAACGATTGGTAGAGGGGAAGGAAAGGGTCGCCTGCCCAGGCCACAGGGACTGGAGAACAAGAACAGTGGATGTTAACAAGTGACGCCAAAGAAGACAACTTCAGGGCAGGGAGTTACTTCCCATAAGCCCAACCCAACCAGAAGGACTCAGCCGCAGGAAGACTAGGACGTCGGAGAACTTGGGCCTTGGACCTCCCAGAGCAGGGAGGTAGGTAGCAGAACGCTGGGGGTCTTTAGGACCCCAACATGCCAGGGCGTTCCTCATGCGTAGGCCACACGTGGAGACGGCATTGAGCTCCAGGCTCTGGAAGGAACTGGGAACGGCTCCCAGCCATGGTGCCAGCTTACTTCTACCTCAAAACACAGTCCGAGGAGTCAGCTCTGGCTTTCCATCCAAATCGCCTAAACAACGGATTCCTAAGACAAGGGCAGAGAGCTTGCTAAGGACTCTTCTGAGAGTGGAGGCCTGACCTCATGTATCCATCGATACAAACCAAGGCCAAGAACTAAGAGAGTTTTGCCATACGTATTGAACCATTATATCACTTATCAGCATTTATCTCTTTTTTATTAATTCCATGTGACCTTGAATTTATTAACAGTAAAATCCTTGAATGAAAAGAATGTTGCATATTTGCTTTAGGGACCCAGCAAGCACGGGAAGATGACAAGCACTGTCCCTGAGACCTCTATTTCCAGAATTAAGGTCCACGGTCTATTTTTGCATCAGAATCAGCAGTTCTGTCAAACAAAAGCCATCACAATCTGAGTGAAGGGCATGGAATATGACTTGTTGTCAAGGGCCTCAGGTGAATCTTAGGCAAATTAGTTTTTA
Organism: Rhynchonycteris naso; assembly: GCA_037038555.1. NCBI lineage: Eukaryota > Metazoa > Chordata > Mammalia > Chiroptera > Emballonuridae > Rhynchonycteris > Rhynchonycteris naso. The sequence goes on along the minus strand of CM072997.1, from coordinate 8,568,083 downwards.
AAACTACTCCTTTGATTCTGTGGGCAAGGGAGTCAATTGAATAGAAAGAGAGTGGCAATGAACTGGAGAGAAAATAGAGAAAAATTTGTGATGGTTAATTTTATAAGCCAACTTGGCTGGGTCATGATGCCTAGATATTTGAGCAAACATGATTAAGGGTGTTTTCAAATGAGACTTACATTTAAGTCAGTGGACTTGGAGTAAAGCAAATTGCCTATCCTAACGAGGGTGGGATTAGCATTACGAGGGGTGGGCCCCATCCCATCAGGTGAAGGCCTGAGTAGAACAAAAGGCTGATCTCCCCCCAAGCGAGGGGGAATTCTCCAACAGTCTTTGTACTTCATCTGCAACATCAGCTCTTCCTGGCTCACCAGCAGACAGCCTTTGGACTTGAAATGCAACTCTTTCTTGAGTCTTTAGCTTGCCAGCCTCTCCCCAATCAGATTTTGAACTCACTGAGACTCCGCAATGAGTGGATCCACAATGAGCCAGTTCCTTAAAATAAATTATGTATACATAAATCACACATATGTAAATTATATATACATATATATGTATATTATAGTCTTATATAATATTATTTATGTCTATATAATTCTTATTGGTTCTGTTTCTCTGACGTATCCTGACCAATACACAGGTCTGAGAGACAGGGTCCATGGAACCCAACTGGAGCTAAAGAAGACTAAGGCTCACAGCAGAGCAAAGGGACCAGTGTGACTCCCTGACACACCTTTCAGATAATTAAGGAATCATCAAATAGGCAGCAGTCAACCTTGGTGACAAAGTTCAAAGAGAAGTAGTGGCCAACAGTCCAAATTTTTTATAAGAAAAAGAAAACTTCAGAGTCAACCCCTGTAAGAAAAACAGTGTTTAAAAATAGAGAGCTTCATGCCTGACCAGGCAGTGGAGCAGTGGATAGAGCGTCGGACTGGGATGTGGAAGACCCAGGTTCAAGACCCCGAGGTCGCCAGCTTGAGAGCGGGCCCATCTGGCTTGAGCAAAAGCTCATCAGCTTGGACCCAAGGTCGCTGGCTCCAGCAAGGAATTGCTCGGTCTGCTGAAGGCCCGCGGTCAAGGCACATGTGAGAAAGCAATCAATGAACAACTAAGGTGTCACAACGGCAATGAAAAACTAATGATTGATGCTTCTCATCTCTCTCCGTTCCTCCGTTCCTGTCTGTCTGTCCCTATATATCCCTCTCTCTGACTCTCTCTCTCTGTCCCTGTAAGGAAAAAAAAAATAGAGAGAGCTCCTTATGGTGCTATAGCCAACACTTAACAAGACCTTTCCGAGACAGTGAGACATCTAAGACCAGCAAGCTGAGGCTCTATCACAAACCCCCATCAACTCGGGACGGTGAAGCATCTTCTAGCCAAAGTGCATCTGAAACGGAACGAGTTCCACTACACAATGAGAGCTGTGGGGTAATAACAGAATGGCTTTTATTAGGATGGATGACTTAATAAGGTATAAAAATGATTGGAAGTAATAAAAATTAAACCCACCATACAGCTTTTCCTGTTTTGTACTATCGAGTGGTTTCTTGCATTGATTGGAACGTTGGACTGTGTAACTAATTTAAGGAAAGAGTAAAAAGAAACAAACTTGATGATAACAGTCTTTTCTCCTTAGCAAACAGCTCAGAAAGCAGGACAGCAACCACAAGAAGCCTCTGGAACTCAAGAAGACACAAAAAAGAGGAACCACTTCTCCACCCCCACTCCTGCCTGTGGTACTTGAACTCGCACCATCTTTTTGTGAACTGTAGGACTGGCGTCCAGACAAGTGTCTCCATGATAACATCATGGTGGCCCTATCAATGGACAAGGTGATAGCCTAATCCCTTGGTCGGCAAACTCATTAGTCAACAGAGCCAAATATCAACACTACAGCAGTTGAAATTTCTTTTGAGAGCCAAATTTTTTAAACGTAAACTACAGTGTGTCCGTAAAATCATGGTGCACTTTCGACCGGTCAAGTGCACCATGACTTTACGGACACACTGTATATAGGTAGGTACATTCCTTATCGAGGTAGCGCCCGCACGTGGTATTTTGTGGAAGAGACACACTCAAGGGGCCAAAGGGCTGCATGTGGCTCGCGAGCCGTGGTTTGCCAACCACTGGAATCCTTTGCTTATAGTCACCAGGGATAATTATAATGGCTCAGATAACAGGACCAGCCATGATTTCCTTACGTTCACTGAAGGCACATGCGCGCTTTGACCAAATCAACAACAGCAGAGGCTCCGTACTCTAGAAGTGACTTGTGTGGAGCTGGGAGGTGGCAGCCGAGGGAGGAGGTGTCATCTCAGAGCGAAAGGCATGGCAGAGCTTTTCAAAGGAACAGTGGCCACAATGACACCATGTTTCCTCGGCAGTGATCTGCTCGAATCAGCATGGGTTCCTCACAAAGGCTTTTGAGTCACTTTTTCATGGACGGCAAAGTGCAAAGCGCTTTGGCAAGGTTTTCCAAGCTATCTGCCAGGTGCTAAACACTTCCACTGCCTTGTGGATGAGTCACTTCTAGACCGCCAGGCAGAGGCTCTTAGCCAGAGCTCTCATGACGGTGAGATGCCCACCCCATGAGGGCTGCCTTCCGCGACAAGATGCTTCAGGATAACATAACTACTTCATGGCTGGAGAGTTTCCCCAGAGGGGTCATCCATTATAAAAGAAAGTTCACAGGGAATCTCAATTCCTCTGTCGGTCCAAAATTCTGAGAACAGCTCTCTGCTCCTTGGTTAAAACACTTCTCTTTCACCAATATGATCATTCTGAGGGCTCATCAGGCCCCAGAATCATTTGCTGGGAATAATAAGAATGAATTTGGGGGAGAGCCGGGTGTCCCCTCCTTACAGCCTCACTGTTTCCTCATCTATTCTCAAGTTATGGAACCCTAGCCTTGGCTGTCACAGAAGAATACTAGTGCGTCTTCCTTTTACCCCAGTAAATAAGTTGGGAAATGAAGCCTCTCCTCCAGAGAGAAAGCACTGGGTCCAAGCTGGCCGAGACAGAAGAAAACGGACCCACAGGGCAGGCTCGGCTCTGTGAACAAACCTTCCAGTTTCATCTCCCGACATTACGCCAGGCACGGTCCCCAAACCAGGGGGGTGGTGTCTGACTTTGGTTTACATTTGTGTTGCTTTTATAAGATCGAGGAGAAATTACTACTCCCGCTGCTTTCTTGGGCTCTGATCATATTCTGCCCCCTTCCAGGGGGCATCTTACAGAACAACGGTATCTTTGGGCCACTGCAATATTACACCTGAAATACACCCAAGTCACAGGTTTTCCAAGATGACATGAGCAGCGTCTTCCAACATCCCTGTGTCAGTCACCCCATTCCTTCCACTTGTCCGAGTTCACACCACGATAACTGACGATGTGACATTACCACAAGGAGGTGTCACCACACACAACTGACCAGTGCTTCCCTTAAAATGGGTCTAAAACAAATCACCCTTTTTGTCTCTTGCAGACTTACTTCCACTTCACGTGAACTCCAATGGGAATATGTGAGGTCTGGAGAGATAAACATGGAGGCCAGGATGCTGGACACAGAAACACATGCGGTAGGAGGAGCAGCAGTGTCCCCGGGGACCAGGCCCCTTGTAAGGGCAGAGTCTCCCTCTCCTGGCACACACCCAGGTGGAGCCTGGGGTCCATCTGACACACCTCCAGGGAGCCGTATATGGGTGGCAAGTGGCCTCACCGGCCACTACGGCTTTGATGGTCTGATTCCTGGGCCCCGTCACTACCAGAACACAAGCAGGGGACCGTCCTCAACCCCTGTCCATGACCCCTTCTCCCTGCCCGGCTTCCTGAGCTACTAAAAGAAAGAGAGGGCGGGGATAAGACTCAGGTCTTCCATGGTGTTGATGGTGCTGCTCCACAAAGGTCAAAAGTGACATCAGCCGTCTCGTTCCTGCCTCCTCTCCGGTCCTTCTCTTGTTCTCCCTCCTGTGACGGTGACTAGCGCGAGGGAAGTCAACGTCTAACTAAGGAGAGAGTCGTGTGCTAACCGGGGATAGATGACTCCCTGCTTCCCTCTTCTCTCTTCCATTTCTCCTGACTCTGCTCCCGGAGATGATGGCGGCTTCTCACCAAATCCCCACGTCACACCCAGGCAAGAAGGGCTAGCCGCGCATGACTTACCGTAATTACTTTAAAAGTCATCTGGAGATGGATATACCTGTGTGCTGCATACTAATATATCACTGAAACCAGAAGGGGGGGTTAGTGCATTTATATAAATACCTATATTTAACGCTACCCAGCGCCCCCTTACCTCTGGTGGCTTCGTAGCACACCTTCCTTTCCCTGAACACTCCAGGTCATTTGCACGGCTCTCGCCCGGAACACAGGTGCTGGTCTTCACCACCAGAGTCAAGCGCAAAGCCACAATAGTCTTGGTAACAGAATCGTTCACAAAACCTAAAAGGAAACGGAGTGAGAGGGAATGTGAAGTTTTATCAACGTTCTGTGCACAAGACCATGGGTTGAGTTTAGGCAGCATTCAAGTCCGGCGAACAAAACGAAATGCATTCAGTTCGGCAGAAGAATAAAGCCCACGCTGTAGCCGCTCAGACCCCAGGCCTTTCAGATGGGCCGCTCTTCCCATGCGCCATGAGAAACACCTAAGGCCGACAAAGGGCAGCCTTAGACCCCTTGGCTTTGTTCCTGCCCTTGCCCTCTGAGGGCCACTTTTTCTCAGGTCCACCCCTGCTCTAACATGTTAGAATTCAACCTCTCTGATTTAAACCCATCATCTCCTGGGAAGCCACCTGCATGTTGGCTATGGGGTCATCACAGCCCCAAATACCCCAAGGCTGACCTCCACCGCCAGCCCCTTCACAGGTGGCCATGCAATATGCCCCGTGTTCTATGTTGGGTTTATCAGAGACTATCTTACTTGATCACTAGTCTGGCTACACAATATCAACTTAAGTTATGTGGTTTTAACTATCTAGTAACACAGGGCTAATTGCAGAGGAATGTTAACTGCAGTGTCAACAATGTGTCACAGTTATGGTTCAGTGATCTTTGTCCAGTATGGCTATTTACAGATAGTAAGTAGCAATAAATACAAAATAGATATAGTCTCTAACTGGAATAAAAAAAAATAAGTACTGTAAGTATTTTGTATCGGTGATATACTTCCTTCACTAAGAGAGTATCTCTTTTTCTAATAAGAAGATTTATTTCTGTATGTACAATTTTCCAAAAGGAAAGGGGGAGAGAGAGACAGCCGGTGACGAACAAAGGAATGCATGGGAGGACCTGAGCAGCGGACTAATCCAGTGCTGGAAGCAGCCATACCTGGGGGAGGTGCTGGAGGCGGCCATAGCTGGGGGAGGGGTTGACCCTTCCACATAACACAAGACTAAAGTGGTTCTGGGTCAACCTTCTCAATTTCTAATTTCAAAAGAAACAACTTATAATGAACACAGCCACGATCCAGGAGAAGATGCTTTCATTTACCCATAAAAAGTGCTCAAGAAAAGGTGGTAAAGATGATTCCAGATAGTCAAGCCTCTCTGAGCCCCAACTCTCTCTCACATGTCAAGTAAGGATAACAGCCCCAACTTAGGGTAATCATAGAACTTATAATCAAAAGTGGGACTCTTTTAAGATCAAAACAGAGTGCCTTTTATGATCACAATTGGACATAGGCATAAAGCAGGACTGTCCCAGGCAGTGAGACAATGTGGTCACCTATTCCTCATGCTCTGAGAAACATCTGGAGACCAGCAACTTACAAAGTGCAAAGTCTTACATTAACGCAGGGGATCATCTTAACGGGCAGAAGACAGGTTCAAAACAGAATACAAGGTTTAACTCAATTCTCAAGTGTCAAGGTTGTGACAGGATATTAACACAGGTCAGCAATCAGCAGAGACACGCCTCAGCTTCCAGTTTGCAATTAGGAGACCAGTGTCTCTCGGTGTCTCGGAAAGACCGGCACTGGGGGTCTGACTCAGGAAATTATTTTACATCCAGAGACTAGCTGTTTTCTTCCTGAGGGTTCCCATTGAAAACTTCAGGGGCAAACTGGCTTTAGGACAGAAAGAACAGGACGGATTAGGCGAAAGCACCTTCCCTTAGAGTTTTCTGTGTCCTCCATCAGGACCCTGCCCTGAGTAGTCACCTCCTCCCAGCCACCTCACTGGGCCCTGCTCACTCCGACTCTGTGATGTTCCCACGATGCCCCGCCTGGTCTGGAATACTGCTCTTGCTTCCACTCCTCGCTCAGCCCTCCCTGGATTCATGAGTGTTCCCTCACATCCCAGCCCCTCTGAGCTCAACCCGTCCACGTGTGCTCCGGTACACACCATCACATACAGGTCCCTCACTGGTCTATGTTTTGGATGGATTCTCATCCTTCCACCTTTACCGAAGCTTCTTTGATGACAACAAATAAGTTTCGGACAGGTGGCAAGCAGGGAGTCAGGCAACAGGCACACAGGTGACTGAGTAGCAAAGGCAAGTCCCAAAGAAGAGTTTCCAGAATGTCATGTCATCCAACGTGGAAGAACAGCAATTATTTGAATGCACCAATTCCAGTTTACTCAAGAAATAACCCCTTATCAATTTGTGATTAGGTTTGTCGGGGAAATGCCACCAGTTTTTCCCCGCCAAGGGATGTTACCAGAGTTTTAAGTTGAAAAGACATTTTTACACATAAAATAACATAGGTAAATTAGATGTCAGTAATTGTAAAAGTGGTTTTTATACCCCCGCTATGTTCTCTACCTTCACCTTGTGGTTAGAATTTATATCATCTGTCTACTTACCACACGTTTAGACCACATAAGCTTTGTAATGCTGTAGAAGAGACCTCCTTCCAGCGTTTATTTTTAAAATTCTATTCAGCTATTAAACTTACTTAGCTGGGAGAGCTTCAAATGAATGAGGGGTTAAAAATGCACATGGTATAGTTTTCTAGATAATTTGCTTTCACCCCTCAGAGACCATGTACTGAGCTCACATCTGCAAACCAGGAACCGTATTAAATGGCAACGTTACAAAGACGAGTTGCCCTTGACTTCTGCCACACCAGCGGTAAGTCCAGGGTAGTGGTCCTCAGACTGTTTTGAAACCAGAAGGTTTGTAATTTTGTGGGGACTTTTTCCAAGTATATATTTCCAGGCTCCAATACAAATAATCCAGAATCAGTAGTCTGAGATGGGCTCCTAGCAGGCATGTTTTTTGGGGGAAAAAAGCTTCTTCCCTAAGTCCAATGTGCTTCCAGTTAAGAACCACTGGTCTTGTAGAAAAACTAATTTAAGTCATGTAAGTACTACTATTGTTAAAGTAATGCTCACCTTGAATTATAGGCACCTAGATGAGCCTCTGAAAGCACATTGTACATGCCTAGTTTTTGAAAGTCCTGGTGACCCTGTGATTATTTAGACAGTATTTATATTCCCTCCTTGTCATGGGTCTCAGAAGTTTGTGGACACAACTCTGATAAAGGTTTCTACATTAGCCGTATTTGCTAAATAAGACTGTATTTTGGCCCTAAAATCCCTTTAGTAAATGATTAAAGAAATCAATCTTTGTAACAGTGTGTCACAACTCTTATGTAGTTCCTAATTATGTCACCTAATCTCCCAGAGTGAGTCAACAGGAGAAGCCTGTTACTTTTGACCATGTACTATTCGCACCACAAGAACGAAAATGGTGCCTGGCGGCTCCTTCCAGGTCAGAGTCTAATTTCAGTAAGTTGTTTGCACCTCCCTTTGATCATGTCCAAGGGAAAATGCTTGGAGTCCCTCATAATGAAAAGCAATACTGTCCAATTTAACTTTCATCAACCTGCAATGGGGGGCAGAGCCAGGCAGCCCTCAGGAAATCCCACATGCCAGGATCAGGAACTGTGCCCTTTACAGAGGGACAGCAAGAAGAATCAGAAATGAAATAGAATTCATCTTTCACAATAAGTTCTTGGGAGCTTGAAATGTGGTTATTCGAGAGCTGTTGGAAAGCCAGTGTGATTTTGACACTATTCAAACCGACGGACACAGCTAACCCACTTAAAAGAAATGCAGAGCAAATTTGGCCCCTGATCACTATTCTTCTCTTCCTTAATGGTATGATATCAATATGTACAACATAACTCCTGATCCGGGACCGGACGGAAAAGCGTCCCCTCATATTCAGGATTCCAAGATCCACAGGTCAACTGAGAAGCTGGACACAAAACCCAGCACAGCAGGACCACGCGTGGCACTCTGGGTGTGTTCACGGAGATGTTTACAGTGGGCTTGGTCAGCTTCTACATTTTCTATGGTCTGTTCACAAAACCATGCGGCTGGTGTCACACAGGAGGCTAAGAGGTTGCTCCAAGCACAGCCTGGAGCAACCTCTTAAATGGAAAGCAGGAAAGGGAAATAAAGAGAGATTTCTAAAAGAAAGAAGGAAGGTGAGAGGGAGAGGGAGGGAGGAAGATGAGGCAGGGAAAAGGAAAAGCGAAACCCCGTATCACAGGCTCCAGAAGCCGCAGGAGAGAAGAGGACAGGAGCCGGAAAAATAAGCAAAGCAGGAGCGGGGAAAGGAATGAAGGCTTCCCGTCGAACGTGTCACGGACTCTTACACCTCTTGGTTACAAAAGGACATTGTATCCTCTTCCCGTTTTCAGGGCCTTGTATTCCTCACTGCAACCGCAACACAGGTAAAGTCAGAGTTATTTTAAAATGGTCAGGAACAAACATTTGCTTAAATCAAGATGGCGGAGAAGCCAAGCCTACGATTCTGATTATGAGGCTGAAATGCTGAGTCACCCGAAATGAACAGACAGTGCGTTTCACGTGAGTGAACCGGGGTGGGGAACAGAACAGGGGTACAGGGAGAGTTGGGCTCATTCATTCAATATTCAGCAGGTGCTCACTGAGCTCCAGGTAGGAGGCAGCTTTCAGGTTAAACCCTGAAGGCTGAGAAAGGGACAAGGTCAGTGTGTCAGATGGATGAAGAGGTCAGTGGGTCCGTGGTCAGCACCTTGATGTGGACAGAGAGGCAGGAGGGGCCTGATCATAGGGGACCGTGTGAAGCTTAGTAGAGATTCGGAATCCATGCAATGAAAGTGCACTGAAGAGTTTTATTTTATTTTATTTTATTCATTTTAGAGAGGAGACACAGAGTGAGAGAGAGAGAGAAAGAGAGAAAGAGAGAAAGGGGGGAGGAGCTGGAAGCATCAACTCCCATATGTGCCTTGACCAGACCAGTGCAGGGTTTTGAACTGGCGACCTCAGTGTTCCTAGGTCGATGCTTTATCCACTGCGCCACCACAGGTCAGGCGCACTGAAGAGTTTTAAATAGGGGAATAACACAACGCTTTCTCAAAGGATTCACTGTGGAGGACGAACCGAGAAGACTTTTGTACAGACTGGATGTGGAACGGGAGGAAGGCATATGCAGCTGGCGTGTAAACAACTTTGTGGGTGGTGGTGGCGGGCATGGGAATCAAGATCCCTACTGTGAACCTATCACATCTGAGACGCTGATGAGACCCGTCCCGGAATGGAGCAGTCAAGTTGGTGGTTGGATATCAGACATATGTAGTTATAAACCTCAGGGCTGAAGATTTAAATCTGAGTCTCATCTAAATATGGAGGCATTAAATCAATGGGACAGGGAGACTGGACTTAGGAAGAGAAGAGAGAGAAAGGAAAAAAAAACAGGGCCCAGAAACAAGCTTCACAGGCCAATAGAAACTGAGTTTTGCATCGTTATCAGACCATAACGAATCACACTGGAAAAAATAAAACAGACATGCCTTTATGATTTTTCCATCGTGGGCCCGACAAGGAAAGCTAAGAGTTCTGCAACACAAACAACATAAAGAACTACAAGTGGGGACTGTGGTCCACGAGGAGAAACAGTGTCTCCCAAGACTCGATACAGTTCAAGTCTCCATTCCGAAGGAAAGGAAAAGAAGAGGGAGGGAGCAAGGGAGGGAGAACCATGCGGCTTGAGAGCCCCCTTCTACTTGCTACACAACGGGGTGATCTCCCTCGTGAGCTCTAAACCTGTAATGAAGGCAAACTTCCTCCCAAGGTTACCCAGGGATCAGTTATCACTCTCAAGTAACTAGTCATGATGACACATGCAAGTGGGGTTTCCTTCTCCCTCTTCCCGACCCTGGTGCCCTGTGTCCCCACGCCCCTAGCTCACGTACAAGCACTCTGCCTGGCCCACACCCCAAACCGTGCTCATTAACACAGGAATAAAATGTTCCGCCATCATTCCAGTGCTTTTCAAACTGACTCGGCCAAGCTTGCCTCCCCTGGGGCCAGTGAGAAGTCGAGAGCCCGAGCAGGGTCCAGTCATTATCTCTGGAACGCAGTGGTGTGGTCGAGCGTCAGTTAGAGCAGAGATGGCTGGCTGCAAGCCATTAGCTGTTGATTTTACCACTTGTCTTCTTTAATATTAACACTAAAGAGTCTTAAATGGACTTTGTCGTTAATACCTCATTGGGATTAAAAGCAAATGAGATTTGCATCTCTCACTTCAGTAGTCTGGCTAAAGACCGTTTTCTTTCCTGTTAAAGGGAAAGCCTACGTGCAAAATATAAATTCTGGCTGTAAATACTTGAGCAGTAGGTGTTGGAATCGGACTGCCAAGTTGTCTGATTAAGACTGGCGAGTCATACGGCACAAACCCTATAACCTCTAAAAACCGTCCACAGTCTGGGGAGTCCCGTGGCTGGCACGAGATGGGCACAGAAGGTCCGAAATATGACAGATTCCAGCTCAGCTGGAGACGCAGGGTCTTTACATGAACTTGGGCATGGGGTGGGCACGTGCTCCCCATGCCCACCTCTCGTCCCACAGACGCAGGGATGGCGTGGCGTGGCATGGCGTGTCTGTGCTGACTCTTTAGAAGGTGGGATGGAGGTTAATAAGCTGTTCTGATCCCAGTGGATTTGTGACTCAGTACTTGTGGTTTGGGAAGCAAAACCTGAGAAATAAATCATCTTTTGACAATGTCAAGCCAGAGGCACAAAACAAAAAAAAAACAAACAAAAAAAAGCTTGATACAGGGAGTGAGCCTGAATCAGGACCGCATCCAGGGCAGCATAACATAAACCAGGCTTACTAACGCACCCCCACTTTGTAGAGAACTCGGCGTCCCAGCATCACACACTTGCAGAATGCCGACCGACCAGGAGTTAAAGAGAAAGATTGAATGAGCCTGAAAACAGCTGTCCCTACACTCGTGCACTAACACAGTGCAGGCTCGCTCTCTGGAGGACCTGCCCGGCCACACCCACACCCCCAGCATGTCACTCAAGGTCTTGGGACCTTTTCTAAACAAATCTTTATTTACATACCCAGGTAAAGGCGGGATTTTGTAGTTGTTGACTACTTGCTTGCTTTTAGGTTTTGATGCTTAAGGCAGTAAATTGCTTTTTGGAGAACTTGCCCCATACAGAATACCTCCCTTCCTGGGGGTTTCAGAGTCAGGGATGGCCAGGTATCTTTCTGAATTGAAAACCAGGATGGCACATGCCAGCAACAGTCCGACACCTGTATTATTGCCGCTTATCTAAACCGTGGGGTCGGTCACGCCTGGCCGAATGACTAGGAAAAGTACATGTTAAGTACAGCTGAGCTCTGAACAACACAGATTTGAACAACGTGGGTCCACTTACCTGAGGATGGATTTCAGTAAGGAGACAGCCGGCCCTCTGTACTCCTGGGCTTCACGTCCACAGTTGGGAATCTCTGGGTTCGGAGGGCCGGCTGTACGCCTTATTCTACAGCATTTTATGTAAGAAACTTGAGCCATCCGTGAATTCTGTTATCCATGGGAGTTCCTGAATCTAATCCCCTGTGGATACCGAGTGACGACTGAAGTTTTAGAGCAGGGCTGCTCACTACACCGATCGCGATCTACTGGTCGATCGCGAAGGAAGTGTGGGTAGATTGCATGACATTAAATAGACATTTGTCTTTTGATTGGCATACAGGGTAGCCAATCTGACGTCTGAACTTTTGACACCCTACCCATGCGCGTTGAACCAAGCTAACTTGTTCAGTTACATTGCTGCGTAGTTAGCCTTCAATTTATTTAAACTAAATACAACAAAGGGTATAAAAATGAGTGCCGTAGCTGGTCCAAGTAAGAAGCCTAAAACCTACCACTTTCATACAGAATGGGAGGGGATTTTTTTCACTATGTCATATTCTAAGTGCGTTTGCCTCATCTGTCTGTGTGCCAATTGCTATTCCAAAGAAGGGAAATGTGGAGCGGCTTTTTCGGACTGTTCATAAAAACTATGACATTGACTTTCCTCCGAAAAGAGAACTGAGAAGGAGAAAGGTGAAAGAAGAATACACAATATTAAATAGTAATAATAGTAACTTAAATAATGATAATATAGAAGAAATAAATTTATGTTTTGGATTTTTATTGTAGGTAGATCATTTTGACTTGGTCATCTTATAAGTAGCTCGCAAGCTGAAAAGGTGTGGGCACCCCTGTTTTAGAGGGTGTCAAAAGTTATACATAGACTTTTAATTGCATGAGGGGTCAGCACACCCTGCTCTGGTGTTGTTCAAGGGTCAACTGTAGTATCATTTTCTTTCAAGTAAAAAAGAAATTATAAATATGGTAGTAAGAGATAATAGGGAAAAAATACAATCTACTCGCTATCGCTTGAATATATATAGAATGACTATTTCCTCAGCAAATCTTGCTGTTAGATGCGGCAGCTCTTAAATACTACTCCCCCCCTCTGGCGACTCAACAGCGCCCTCTGCCTGCTCACCCTGCAGGGAAAACTGCAAATTCAGTATTCACACAGTCGCTTAAAAAAAAAAAAGAACCAAAAAGTTCAGACTGAGAGCTCTTCTTAGTCTGAGCTTCTACATATGTCCAAAAGAAGTATCCCTTTCTACAGTAAAGGACTGCCGGCCCAGAGTGCAATATTTTTGTTCAATTTTTATTTTTATTGTTTCAATTTTATTTTTCAATTACAGTTTACATTCAACATTATTTTGTATGAGGGAATGTAGTCAATAATATTGTAATAACTATGGATGGATGGTGCCTGGTGGGTTCTGGAAATAGCAGAAGGAACACTTTGTAAAGTATATGACTGTCTAACCACCACGCTGTACACCTGAAGCTAATATTTTTGCTTCATTCTGTTCAAGGTGTTCACCCTACCACACTGCTTTCTCCATTAATAAGAGACTAGATTATTCATCCTAAGGAAGACTTGAGTATGTGAACGTGGCAGTAGCTGCTAGTTGGTATCCGTTCTTCTTACATTCTTTTGATAAGAGAATTGGGAGATTTTGCTGGGAAGAGGGCTACCGGCTAAAGAGCATGCCTCTTTTCAGGGACTCTGTTGACAGGACACGTGGCACGCTGGGCATGTAAGAAGACTGAGCAAGAGCCCTCCCCCCTCCCACCGGCTCACACGGTAAAGCGACGGGGACAGCCGCGGCAGCAGGCTGGGATCCAGACGTGGAATCCGGGCATGGAGGGTGGAGAGCTGCCCTCGCAGGCCTGGATCTGCTCCCTCCAGATGGTGACATGAGACAGCAATTAACTTGGAACTTGTGTCAGCCACTGCACGTGAGCTCCCCATGAGAGTGGCTAAGACGGTGCCCTAACCAACACGGCGTGCAAAAGGATTTCATAGAACTCCTTATCCTGGGCCACAGCCCACCCCTCTGCCACCGGACTCCAAAGCAATCAGCCTTCAGCGATGACTTTGTGTCACAAACTCGCGGGACACCAACTCCATCCCCTCCTCCTCTCCTTGCTCTTCCTCAGCTTTTACAAAGCAGGCTGGCCAGCAAAGGGGCTCCCCTCATATCAGACAGTAGAGAAGTGGGAGGGAATAGAGCACCAGCTGGGGAAAAATAGCGAATGGCCTTCCTCTTATCATACGGGGACATCCTAAATGTATACATTTAAGGGAGGTATAGGCTATAATCTGATTTAATGCTTTATGTATTCTATGTACAGTGTGCGTTTCAAATTCCAGAAGTAGGTCATTGTCCACAATATCCTGATTAGCGGCTTTACAGTGAATACTAAAATAAGCACCCAGGGCCATGTGCTAACAGGAGGGTAACAGGAGTGTTCCAGGTTCTGCCACCAGATAGTCTGAGTCCTAAGCAGCTGTGTGACTTTGGGAGAGCTATTCACACCCCTGATGCCTTGGATCCCTTCTCTCGGAAATAGAGATAATATTATCACCTATGTGTTATGGTTAAAGGTCTTAACATGGACAAAGCATTAATTCAGGAAGCATTGACTAAGGACTCTGCAAATGGTCACCCTCATCACCACCACCTGCACTGATGCAGGTAGCTGTGACAGAATTCTACACGCTGGGTGGCTTCAACAACCACTACTTACGTCTTACAGCTCTGGAAGATACAAGTCTGAGACCAACAGTCGGGTTCCTGGTGAGGACCCTCACCCTGGTCCACAGACAGCTGCTCTTTGGGCTGTCCCCTCACAGGGAGGAGACAAGTTCTGGTCCCTTTCTCTCCTTATGAGAGAACTAATCTCATAATGGGGGTTTCAACCTCGTGATCTAATCTAATCCTAATTACCTACTGAAGGCTCCACCTCCAAATACCATAACATTGGGGGTTATGATTTCAACATAGAAATTTGGGAGGGACACAGACATTATTACACTGACAGCAACCATCACCGCCATTATCATCACCACCATCAACATCGCCATGATCACTACCATCATCACCACCACCATCATCGTCATCATCACCATCATCACCACCATCATCTCCACCACCATCACCATCATCATCACCATCATCACCACCATGGCCATCAACATCATCATGATCACCACCATCATCTCCACCACCATCACCATCATCATCACCATCACTAACGTCAACAGCAATATAAAAAATGAGCCCCTGTTTAAAGTGGGACACAACTAGACCTTAACTTGTGCAGGTCTAAAGAGAGGCTTGGGAAGGCATGTCCCCTGAGAGAACAGCAATGCTGGGTGCAAGCTGGAAGGTCACGTAGAGAGTCCCCTAGCTCAGTTCCTCTCATGTCACACTTCTGATGTGGAATTTTAAAAACTAGTGCTACTTTTAAAAAGTGATTGCTAGGATTTAAAAATAGCATCCAAATAAAATTCTACCACATAATCATAATGTAACTTTTGTTATCTGCCATTTTGAATAATTCGTGCCTAACTTCTACTCTAAACAGCGAGGCTTTACCTAAAGTTATAAAATACCTATGCATGTGAATAAATGAGGTATGGCTTTAATTCATACAATTAAAAGACTTTTTTTAAAAAAACAGATAACCAGAAATTAATAAGAGATACATTGGCCAATATAATTTAGAATATTCAAATTATAAAATCCTTTTTCTGAAACAAAAATCTCTTTATGTGGTTATTTCTGATATTAAGTAATATCCATTTAGGAAATAAAGAAAAAGATTTTCTCGTGGCAAATGAAAACCACATCCTTAATTGGACACATTTTTTAATGCCAGTTTCCATTGGTAGAAAGTGAAAGTTAATTTGCACTTTCTTTCCAAATTTTGTTGGCTCACCCAGAATATTCAGTGGAAATTCTTCATTTATTTCATCTCTTTTTCAGCATCCATTTGATCGCCTTT
This sequence comes from Rhynchonycteris naso, assembly GCA_037038555.1. NCBI lineage: Eukaryota > Metazoa > Chordata > Mammalia > Chiroptera > Emballonuridae > Rhynchonycteris > Rhynchonycteris naso. The sequence continues at coordinate 8,552,438 of CM072997.1, read as the reverse complement.
TCATAATCAGCTGGGATTGTATCACTTAATCTCCCATTAGGACAGTTTCAACTCATCAAATACTGGTCAGTCAATCAATTGTTAAATTCTTGTGGAACTCAATATACGATTGCCCACCACATCCAGTCATTAATACCCAATGAATGCATCCTGATTAATGTCATTACTGTGAATGCCAAGATAATTCTCCGCTTCTCCGTGTTGATGTGAGGATAACGGGAGATTTTTACATGCACGGCAAGCTGGGCCACGGGTAACATTAGGGAGTCAGAGAGAATTGGGCCTTCAGATGAGCTCACGTGAAAAGCTGTTGATTAACACGTTTACCTTCCTGGCAGTTGCAGGCATTGTGAACACGCTCTGTCGACCGCCTTTGTTCAAGGGCATCTCTTTGCTCCACTTTGATTCAAAGACCAAGTGGCCACCGACAAGGCTGTCCAGTAACTTCAAGGTCATATAAGAGAAGTTACCTGAATTTACAAGTGTTCGGTGAGCTTTCTAATTGGAGGTGCGTGTGCTCCTTCCGTTCTGCACGGCACCCTTCTCTTCCAGCCCAGGTACTTACCGCACTAAAAATAGAACTGGCCCACGAGCCGCAATGGAGCCCCAGGGGTGCGCTGTGATTTGAGAGACAGAAACGGGGAAGTGTGCAGAGGGTGATGGAGATCCAGCCCGATTGCCCAGGCTCTCTCTAGTTCGGGTTAGCAGTCGCATCCCAAGTGCAGTCACGGCCTCGGCCCCAGTCCTCAAGGTGCTCAGAGGCAGCCTTACCTATCTGCTGTACCGGCTGGTGCTTCAGAAAATCCCACCACTCAGGGCGCTCTCCTGCAGGGCTCCCAAATGCCTAGACTCGGCAGTGGGTCAGAAGGACCTACAGAGTTTATCTCGTAAAAGGCTATTTCGGCTCTACCCTGACCCAGTGAACCTGAATCTCTGGGGTTGTGACCAGAGACCCAGTGGGCTCAGCAACTCCAGATGTCTGACAAGACAGGCAGAGAAACTGCTGTACGGATGACTTATTTTCTGCCAAGTTAAAAAGCATGTATTTCGGTTGGGACCTTACACAGTAGGAATGTGTCTATCAGCTCCTTCCCTTCAGTATCTCCACATTGCCACCGGGATCTTAACATGGTTAAGATCCATGGCCCAGCAGGGTTCTCCACCACACATCCACCTCTCTTGCCCTTGCTTTTTAAGCTCTAGCCTCGTGGACTTGTTGCAATTCTTCCAATATTATGATATTAGGCACTGTCCAGCCACAGGGCCTTTGCACGTGCAGTTCCAACCTTCTACCTGTCATGGTTTCCCTACTGCTTAGTTACTATCTATTTCCCACTGCCCCAAGGGTATGTCAATTTTTATTATCAACTACATCATAGCACAGTGTGCTTACCACAGCTGCAATCTTTTTATTTGCAGAATTATTTCTTTATTGCCTGTCACCCCACTAAAGCATAAGATTCATGAGGGCAAAGATTTTGTTTTGTTTTGTTTTGTTCATGACTCTACCATCAGCACCAGGCAGAAGCCTAAATCACAGCAGTTGCTCAATAAATATTTCCGGGAGAGGAAACAGGTGATTTGAGTGTGGCACCAGCACATATGAGGAAACAGGAGCAACAAGGTAGCAAAAAGAAACAAGGAGCCCAGAAAAGAAAGCTGGTGGTGACCATGACCTTCTGCTCCAGCTAACAGCCTCAGTGGACGCTGTCATTAGAACGAGTCTGAGCGTGGAGGAAGGCGGCAACAACCTCAATCAGGAGATGCCCAACAAATTTAAGTGGCGAGCCTCATGATTAAAGCATGCTCTTCCCCAGGCCACGAACAATACCACCAACCCTGCTTCCAGGGCTTATCGAGAGAGTAAATTACAGATCGTCCCTGTTCCCAACCGGTTCTCTCCCGAAATTAATTTCTTTCATTCGGTGTGACGATCAGTCAGCGCAGTGGGCTGAAAGGGTTCCCTTTAGCCATCCAGAACAGATTTAATTTATGCTCCCATCTTGACGAAAGCCTGGGACCGCGATCTGAGAATCGATTCTTTTTGTAATAGTCAATGTAGCAAATTAAAAATTCTATCCAACTCCCTTACAACCTTGACAGTCCAAAGTCCCAATCTGGCACTGTTGGAACCGACTGCCGTCACCAGGGAAGATCTAACAGGAATCGCAGTGTGTAAGTAAGGCAGAGGTCCAAAAACAAAACTAAACTAAACAAACCTTTGTTTACACCTGAAACAAAGAAGACATCAAACACCTCAAGCGGCTCTCAGCCTTTCTAGCTTCCATTTGTAGTAAGCACTGCAGGCAGCTGCCTTGGTAGAGGGGTTGCCTGCCCCCCGGAGGGGGACCGGGCTCCTCAGCGTGGAATGCAATCTTTGGAATCAGGCTTGCTTGTAGAAGCCGATCACACTTTAATGTTTTAAAGGAAATGCTTCTTAAAATAGAACTGTCACATTAATACAAAATTAATTCAGGATTTTGCTGACTGTTTTTCATTCGTGACTGTTAGCTACATACTATACTCTCCACATATATACCAGCATTATTTCCAGCTCTAAAAATTCTTGTCTCTTGTTCCTTCCCAAATAAATTGCCTAGTCTTGTGCGTCGGTACATGCTCAGGCCACACCCTGTATAGTTATCGACCCAGCAAGTATTTAGCCACAGGTGTGTGCAGATGTGTATGCACCTCTGTATGTTCAGATCTACGTATAAAGGTGCTTCCATGTATGTGTGTATACACAAATAGGCATCCACGCATGGGCGTGCCACTGTGCGTGTATCCATGTATGATGGATGGATGGAGATAGACATGTGTATCTAAGTGCATTCTATAAAATAAGGACAGGTGCACAAAATCTAAAAGGAGCCAAAACCAAATGTTTCAGGGGCTGTAATTTTGTTTTTAGTTGTTTTGCACAAGCAAATTTTAGTTAGGTTTCTACACTTACAAAATAATCCCCTTCCAATTACTTACCAGTAGCTCAATATTTATTGAATGAATGAAGTCAATGCATTCGATAAATATTGATCGTGTGCTTACTATGAACCAGACATTGCATTACATCAGGGGTCCCCAAACTTTTTACACAGGGGGCCAGTTCACTGTCCCTCAGACCGTTGGAGGGCCACCACATACAGTACTCCATACACTGACCACCAATGAAAGAGGTGCCCCTTCCGGAAGTGCAGCGGGGGCGGATAAATGGCCTCAGGGGGCTGCAATTTGGCCCGCGGGCTATAGTTTGGGGACCTCTGCATTACATGATTCTGACACTATAGTACATAGTTTCCTGTCTTCAGTGTGCTTACCGTCTAGCAGGAAAGACAGTTAAAAAAATAGGTAACTTATATTCTGTTAGAAAGTATTAAGTCCTACTGGGGAAAGGAGAGCAGAGTAAGGGGGTGTGGAGTCCCAGTGAACAGACGGGAGGCTGCTGGTGTGTAAGAGGTGGTCAGGACAGGACAGCACGAGGCGGTGCGTGGTAAGCAATGACACAAAGCAGGTAAGGGAGCGACCCAAGCTGAGAGGCTGCCAGTACCGAGGCCCTGAGAGGAGACGATGTCTGGGCAGTTCTAGAAATGGTCCACGTGAGCAGTGGGAGTGAGAGGAAGGGCAGAGAGAGACCAGCTCGGAGAATCAAGGGACAGACATGTCGGGGCCCATGGGACTTTTAGGTTTGGCTTCCACTCTGAGTGTAACGGGAGAATCTGCAGGATTATGAGCCGAGGCAGGACACGATATGGCCCCCTGAACACAGCCCAGCTGTGGGGGGCAGGGTTGTAAAAGCAGGGAGGCCAGCGTGCAGCTGAGGGGCTGGGGGAGGGGAGCGGGAGGGGGGGCAGGTGGAGAGGTGGGCTCGGCGCAGGTGCAAGTTGGACCCAAAAGGACTTCTCGATACATGCGTGTGGGAATTTGGAAAGTGAACGAGAAAAGTTCAAAGGTGATCCTGAGGCTGGGGCATGACGGATTGCAGGAGGAAACGGCCTCATCAGAGAGAGAAAGAAGGCCATGCTCAGAACTCGTGGCTGCTCAGAACGAGTCTGCCTCAAAGATCACCAATGTTGAAGTTCCCTTCCCGATTCACTGGAACCCACCCCGCCCCCCAGTCTTCTTTCTCCCCACCCCCCCACCACCCCCCACCCCCGGCGCACTGCCTCTTCCGCCCGACCGGTGGCCTGTTTCCTCCTCCCAAAGCTACCTCAGCTAACCGAATCCCTGGTGCCTGTCACTTTGACTCGGCCTTCCATCTCTCCTGTTTTCCTGACATATCGTGTCTGGAGAAGCCACCTTCCCAGTGTCCCTGGGACCCACTGTCTGGCTTCCAGCTGCCGCTCCCAGTTGGGTTTGACCCTTTTGTTTTCACCACCAAAAGCTACTCCACCATCTTCACCATAGTATAAACCACTGTCACGACCCACACTTCCCCTGCCTCAAACCTTGGGTCACCACTGTCTGCTAGCTAAACACAGCCCCCCAACACAGTACGCAACCCTCTATAGCCCAGCTCGTACATCCTGCCCTTCTAACTTTTCATAGCTTATTGGCTGAAATCCACGGCTCCAGCCTGATCCATTGGTCAGAAACACCTGCATCCTCCCTCCCACGTCACCGCCCACACCACCCCCTCACGTGACTGGCTTTCTCTCTCCCACCTATGCCTCAAGGCCAAGCTGGGCGCATACCTCAAGCCTAAAGCCCCAGCCGTCCCCCTTGGCAATTATTCTTCCCTTCGGAACTCACGGAGCCCTTAAATTGACTGTATAATTCATCTGATACTTAATATACACCTCTTTATCATCTCATTTTCCACTTCACGTGCAACATCACCTCCCAAACGTATCTAACAAGAGAAACAGTTACTTATTATAGGAATATTTACAATCTTCCTCTTCCTCTTCAGCTCCTAAGCGGGGTGGCTCTGGCTTGCTGGGTCAGTTCCCAGGCAAGCTGTTTGTAGTGGAGAACCCAAGCCATGGACAAGACAGGAGAACTAAAAACAAACCACGGAGGAGCGGCACTGAGAAGCCAGCTAAAGGGCTGGAAGGTCAGGAAGAGAAAGGCAGAAAGCAGCTCAAAGGATGGGTACCCGGCTCTGATTTGGGGGAGGAGACGAGGAGAGTGGGAGAGAGGCTGCCACAAAATGCCAAGCACATGGTGACTATTGAGAGTAGTGAGGAGGAAATAAGATTGATGAGATTGTTGTTGCACAATGGGAACGCATTATAATCCCACTCTTATTCACGTTCCCTCAAAGAGATGAATCAAGATTACAAGGGTTTCAACTCATTTTTTGGCAACTAGATGGTGTGTAGTTGCATGTGACTTCATGAACAAGACTGAGTCATGGGACGATAGATTTATCTGGGTTACATAACGAGTATGTGCTCTCTACCTGAAGGTGAAAACCTCTCAAAGCCAGGACTGGGGACCTTTCATTTCTTTATATCCCTTGTACTGAGTACTGTGTCCTACTCATAATCATTAATCAATAACTGCTTATTGATAATAAACAGGGAAGCCGATAAATAAGCAGATGGTGAAGAACTTGTTTATTTATTTTTAACATGGTAGCATCCCAGAGGATGTCATCTGTTATTAGTGATGTAGCCAACAGTATTTGTCAGGGTATTTATTTAAGGAGCTTTTCTATTTGTCTACCATGGAAATGTAACTTTTGTAGGTCAGGCTCACAATCACAGCATTAAAACAGGACAGCCGGGAGAGAACTGCTTGTTAAGGATGCATGTGAATACCAAAAATACCATGGCATTCAAAACCCAAATGTCAGAGGGAGCATTAGAGAGAAGGAAGCAAAAGAGTTTCTGAAAGGCAATCCTAATTATCTAGATTCTTCACCAAAAGTGACAATTTCCTCCTGCTGGCATGCCCTACTTGGGTCCACTTACTGGCTGCTCTGAGTTTTATACCCAAAATCTTTGGTGAAAAACAATGACAACGACCAGTATTTGGTGTCAAAATCAAATGATCAACTCTAAAGCCTCCCTGATAGGTTTCAAAACATTTGTCCATTCTGAAAAATCCTTTTGCCTGGTCTCGTGGAATAGATCTGACCTCATAAAAGTCTCTGATAAATGGAACCTCAAATACCTTCAGGGTACTGAAGTGAGGAGGCAAAGGAATGGAAGAGAAGGAGGAGGAATCTTCAGGAACATGAATGTTCTTTGCAGACCATTAAACGGGAGAAACCGCACGAGAGCTTGACCAACGTGACAGGGACCATGACAGCTGCAGCCACTTGTTCATACCCTGCCCCCCCCCACTATTTTACAATGGCGCTGATGTGCAAAATGAAGTTGTATAATAAACCATCACATCTGCCATAACTCTGACGTCTAAATGCCATACTATGATGGAACCACTTCAAATATCTTCTGTTTAAAGAAACCCGAACTGTCCTTTTCCTGGAGACTGTGAATGACCACTTTTCATCTGGAGGGCTTCTCCAAAAGCTTCAGGTCATTAGGAAATTACTAAGAGGCGTGTGTACATTTCCAGTTGAAGCTGGTCAGCCCTCGCCTAACATTGATGGAAGGTGCACAGGTGCAGTTTCCGAGGTAAGCTGGTTGTCATGAGTGAAAATTGGAAGAAAGGTGTGAACAATTTGATAATGTGCATCAAATCTGTCATTAAAACATACAAAAATGTTTTGATTCATCAAATTCCTCATCTGGGAATTTAACCCAAATAAATCATCAGAAAAGACACAGAGATGAGGTTCTAATAAATGTTTGAAATTCTGTCTCAAGAGGCAAAAGAAAGGAAGGACCTAACTGTGTAACAATAGCTATTGATTAGCTATCAGACATTCATTCAATGGAACACTATACAGCCGTTGAGAAGAGAGTTACAGGTTCATATTTATTAATGCAGAAGCATGTCAGTGATACGTTAAAGGAAATAAAAAACAAATAACTGGACAGTATGTGGATATGTTCTTCTTTTGAAAAAAAAAGTGTGACTACTATTTATATTTACATTATCTACTGTCAAAGAACATTCTTAGAGGCACATAAAAGAATCAACCAACGATGGCATGAATAATTAGAACAACAAATCGACGTTTCTCTCACCCTCTCTCTCTATCCTTGTCTCTTTCCCTTCCTCTTTCTCTAAAAATCAATAAATAAAAAAAAAATTACTTTAAATCCTAATATACATTACCAATACTAAAAAGATCAAAAAGAATAACACCGATTGTTAGTAATACAGAAGTGTGGTTTCAGTTTAAGTAAAACCTAATTTAATAGCAATCCAGCTAGGGAAACGTGAGCTCTCAGGATCTTATTAAGCGATGCTGCTCAGGGCAGCTTTATCTTCCTCCGCTTTTGTTCTCTTCCAACTAGTACTTTTTACTTGAATATTTCCAAGCTTTTGTTTCCTCTACTGCAGGGAGTTCAAGATACCATATTCAACTGTGGTTTTAAGATGACCAGCAAAAGGTGAAATATTTGCATAATCTTGTTAAATCTTAAACTTTTAGCCAAAAAAAAAAAAAAAAAAGATACTAATGTTTCTATAGATGGCAGCACCTCCAACCCCTGGTCCCACAGTGAAATATCTTAAAGGGCAAAATACAAAATGTAGGGTTCCCAGAAGAATGATGAAAACTTCCTTTTTCACTTTTCTTTTTTTGCATTTGATCCTCTAAAATACTTTTAATGTAATAAAAGGGGAGAAAGTTTAAATGTCACCGAGGTGGGTAGTGAAAATCTACAAAGAATTCTGAAGACTGACACTTGCAGCTGGTAATTTTCTTATACGACATTTGCTGAGCAGAATAACTGATCCATGTGAACAGATGTAATCACTCAGGTCACTGCCGTGTGGCCATTATGGGACAAGGACTGATGATATGGTCCCTTCTCTGGAATTTTATACTGATTAAAGATATGAGATCAGCATACTAAAAATAAGTAAATAAAAAGAGGATAAGGAATATCCAGAGACACACTGCTAGATGCTGGCTGTAAATCCGATTATGGCTTAAACACCTGGCAACGCAAAGGTGTTATAGAAGACTTGGAAGAAGGGGAAGGAGTCTGAGCTGGAGAAAATGATGCCAGTTAAACAGAGAGAAGAAGTGATGGGAAACTGTCAGGGCTGGGGTTGGGTGAACATCTGGAAAGGGTGACTAGCAATCCAAACCACCAGACTCAGAGGCAGCCCCACTCTGACCTGGCGTGAGTTATGTGAAAGCTGGGTATGGCCCAAGGAAGAACTGCCAGGGGTGTCATGAGACCCGGTCCAGACCACAGAGATAGGGGGCCTACCATAGGCACAGTGGCCAGACAGGGGGGACAGTTGTGAAGGGAGGACCTTATGCTTGCAGGAAACTAGAGTTCACTCCAGGAAGCCAGAGAAGTCTCTGTGCCAATGTATTGCTAAGGGGCCAGAGCCCTCAGAAGCCCGATTTAAGATGGCTGGGAAGGTATATACTCGATCCCTCTCCACCAATGAGAGCTAATAACACATTGCAGGATGTTTGAGAATGGCCTGGATACTGAAGGCTTTGTGCAACTAAGCAGGTTCTAACACTGGGAGACTAACGGGGGGCTGATTGCATAAAACAGTCAGGCAGCAACCAGCATCGGGGAAGATGAGTTAGGATATTTCTGAGAACCAACCCCACCTGACTGGGTCAGAGCTAGGGTCCAAACACCCATCCTTATACTAATAGACCAAAAAGACAATATCAAAATCAATGAAGATATTATCAAAGTATAACAAAGAAGATTCTAAAACACTAAGTACCCTGACCAATACCTTATTTCTTTATATCCTAACTTATTCCATAAGATCTGAGAGGTTTTCAGAAAACATATACCATTAAATAGTAAAATGCCAATTAAAACGAATGTCGGAGCCAGGAAAAGAATACAGCCGGAAGAGTGAGTAGAAGAGAGATGAGCAGGCCGTTAAATCTTCACAATTCGCAGGAGCTGCATGACCGCCTGGATTCTGTATCTCCCAGGGGGTCCTCGACCAGCCAGAGGACAATGCATACAGAGCACCTTTCACTCCACACGGGGACCCTTCCTTCTGACCTGTCTGGTCTGTACCTGGCCCTGGTCTCTCCCCACCCCTTTCCTGTCGGCTGCTCCACATGATCCTTGTGACCAGGGAGTACTCACGAGTGGGGCCGTGTCTGGCCTATTTCTCTCCCGGTTCTCTCCCCCTCCTGAGCGAGAAATAAAAGAATTCATCATGAAATGGCTGTGATAAAGGAAGACCCACCTAGACGTCCGATGCCTAAATGGTTGAAATAGGCACCTGCACAAACAATACTCTACTGGCCATTAGGCATGGCTTCGGGGAGCTCTCCAGCAAAACTGATCTTTAAAAAAATCTCCTGTCCCTACTTTTCTATGGGAACTTTTCCCCTTTGAACACTGCCCCTCACCCCGACCCCAACTAGTGCAGCCCATGGTGAAGTACTTCCTCCACATCCACATGACTCTCTTCATCAAACTGAGAGGACAAGACACCCCGACTCCAGCTAACTTACTTTTGAAACTTATGTCTTTTTAAGTGGATCTTTTTTTTTCTTTTTTTAGAGAGAGAGGAAGGGAGAAAGAGAGAGAGAATCATCAACTTGTTGCTCTACTTAGTTGTGTATTAATTGCTTCTCCTATGTGCCTTGACTTGAGTTCAAACCAGTGATCTTGAGTTCAAAACAGTGACCTCAGGCTCAAGTCAGTGACCTTAGGTTCAATCCAGCAACCCCAGGCTCAAGCCGGTGACCTCGGGTTTCAAACTGGTGACCTCAGTGTCCCAGGTGGACACTCTGTCTACACTGCACCACCACCGGTCAGGCAAAACTTACATTTTAAAGGACGAGACTTTGAGGAATCGTTTACCTGGATGGGAAGAAAGTGGGATGGAGTTCACAATTAAGAAAACAGAACTTTATTAAAGGATCCCAGAGGACTGCTAGCTGAAAATTCATGTCAAGGACTCGAAGGCCCCTCCTTTGCCTGTTGAGGATAAACAGAGAACCAGGAAATAAAATTCACACCTTGAGCTCTTAACGTAATAAAAATGTGTTCATATCCAAATGACAGGCAGCTGGAGGAGTGGATGGGATTTTCAAAGGTCCTGTTCTATGCTTGTTGAAGTCAAATTCTGACTCCAGTTGTGGTGGCCATTGGCCAATTTCTAGCACTCTCATTAAATTATCTTAATGACACAGACTCCTGTGACTGTCACACACTGCCCTTTGTGCATCCAAGGGGAATACTCCGGCTCTCCTACCTGCGCACACCCCCGCACAGTTCGCTGCCCCGCCCGACTTTCAGAGTCCCAGGGTCACTTTTGCCCCTTCCCTGTCTACAGCACCCATCTCCGCCTCTGCTGCCCCATTGACTCGCTCGGGGACCACAGCAAGGTCAGCTTTGCACGCCCGGGAAACCAGAGGCACGGGACGTGTACCTCCCAACGTAACACGGCCCTGCTGCCTAAAAACATAAGCGAGTAAAATAGGCTCCGTTCCTCGCTATGCAGGGAAACCCGGCAAAGAAAACACCCCTCAGTGAGCAGAGGATGAAGGAGAACACATATGCTCACATGATCATGCATACAGCTTGAAGCGGTGGTTCTCACATTTCTGGAGACCCCGTGTCTTTGGGAAGCCAACGCGCCCCGACTCTCTCCTAAGAACGAGGCACAAACACCGAAGAGTTTGCAGGCTGTTTCCAGAAGATTCACAAGATTCGTGAAGTGACCTTTGACCCCATGGCTGCTGCAAAACCAGGGACCAGCTGAGCCCAAAGTAGGAACTTTCACCTACAAATAACAGCATCGGTTACATTTCTTTAGAAGAAGAAAGAAGAAGAAGAAGGAGGAGGAGGAGGAGGAGGAGGAGGAGGAGGAGGAGGAGGAGGAGGAGGAGGAGGAGGAAGAGGAGGAGGAGGAGGAGGAGGAAGAAGAAGAAGAAGAAGAAGAAGAAGAAGAAGAAGAAGAAGAAGGAGGAGGAGGAGGAGGAGGGGGAGTGGGAGGGGGAGGGGGAGGGGGAGGGGGAGGGGGAGGGGGAGGAGGAGAAGAAGAAGGCAGTATGAAGTGTGAGATTATAGAAGACCACATAAAAAGCTTGGGGATAAATGCATCACGTGCGTCCATAAAGATCTGCCACCCTGCGGCCAGGAGGGGCCATTGCACCAGCTCAGCCTTCTTCCCTCGGGGAAAGAAAAGCCTTGACCTTCATTGTCCCTGCTCCAGGACTGTCTTCTTCCTCCTTATTTCTCAGGAGAAGAGAAGAAAGAGGATGCACCGCTTTCGAAATTATTTTGCATGACAAGGACCTTTTCAAACAGGAAAGTTAGAATCAAGGAAACTTAAAGCGCTCAGCAGCTCCCAGGAGGCACAAAAGGGTCATGCACGTACTGGGGATGTTTCTAATCCAGTTCAGACATCAGTTACAGCAACCTGGAGGTCACAGATTTTGGAGTTCTGTGGCTAATTTAGTAGCTATTATCCTGGAGAAGGGACCCGGGCTCCTACGAGGGTGTTCGTACATGCTGGGCTGTACCTCTCATTCTTTCTATACAAGGCATTAAGAGAAGCCTTCTAGTGGGTCATAAATAAAACACCACTGGTCTGGATTCCAGATAAAAATGCATTTACCTTTATGATATAAATTAGACACAGATATGTACTACAAACAGTGAGACAAAATGGTACACATGTCAGGAAAAGAATGGTTCAAGAAAAATAGAAAGTACTAACGGGTTACGAGCAGGAGAACAGAATGAGGGAAGAGAAACAGGAAGGCGTGAGCAGCCAGCCCACTGCAAAGGACAAGTGGCGCGAGGAACAGGCTGGACCACAACGAGCATCACTTCGAAGAAGAGGAAAGAGATAAACCGTCAGACAGGTCGCAGCAAACACGAGCCTTAAAAGAGACAAATTCAGGAAGAAGTGGGCCTCTCCGAGCAAGGGGCGGGGGGGGGGGGGGTGTTGTAAAGCAGACCGGCCCCTCCTGGGTTTTCTGATCTAACAGAGAACCCTCCCTGAGGACGGTCCAGGGTTCACGGAGATTTGACAATCCACGTAGAGTAGTAGAACCTTTAGCATTTTTCTCCTAAACGACTCCAAATGCAGAGAGTTTGTTGAGGTCTTGAAGAGGAATAGATTTGGGGGTCGGAGCCATGGGAAGGATGGGGGGGTCGGGGTGAGGGTCCAGCTTGGGATGGGACAGGCAGTGGGTGACAGAGCAGAGGTCCACCATGTAGACGGGAACGGGAACATGCCGAAGGGCAGGTAACAAGGGGAAATAAAACCCAGAAGAGTCCAGGGGGCTTTCGCCCTAAGAAAATGGGGACCTCCAACAGCTTTCTAACACAGAGGCCACAGCCAGAGGGCTGGTGTGTCCCTCGCCCCTGAGGCTCGTCCATCACAGCCATGTTTTCCAAGCGACCCCAGCTTTAAGAAGCACAAAAAGAAATTACTGGGACGGGCAAGCCGCAGCCACGTTGCACGGAAAGGCAGCGGGAACCACGCATCTTTCCTCTTTGCAAACACAAGCTATTGAGTCGCTGAGTCACTCAGGGGGCTAATGGGCACCTAGGACGCCTCCCACGGAGCAGGCAGTGCTCAACAAAGGTTAATGCCGTTGTTTACCCCAAAACACTGTATAGCGCAAATAACTCATTTGGAAGAGACAGATTTGGGGAAAGGAGAGGGGCTAATTAAGGAGAAGGCAGAAGGGCTGAAGCTGATGAGAGCCCAGCAGGGAGGTGGCGGGCCGAGGCACAGGAAAACGGTACTTTACAACGTGTTTCATCACCTCTTCCTTCCATGAACCAGTATAAATATTCACAAGGCACCGGTCGCGAAGGAAAACTTGAACCATCAAGCGGAGCAGCGCCGAAAGAGGTCAAACGTCATTACTACGTTATCGTCATCATCTGGACTGCATAAAGGTTCCAAGGGGAGGCTCTCAACAATCACCCCTGGCAAGGGATGTCTGTGTAAAGCCAGTGGCAGCAACCATGATTGTCACACAGAAACATCAGAATGCTTTGGTCTTCCGTCTGTCCATGCAACCGACTGACAGCGAGGAGACCGTTGGTTCCTGAAAGGGAATTTCCATGGGTTGCCCAGAAGGAGCAGGAGTGACTGAACACAGGGACAGGATGGGGGGCAGTGCCTTCAGAGTGGAAGGGCTCTCCCACCGAGCCCGGCATCGACCTGTTCACCTGACAAAGGGAGTGTCATCGTCCCCTTCACACCAGTCTTGTGGCCCTTCCCTAAAATGCCCTCATGTCTGCAGAGCCCCATGTTTTAAAAACAAATTATTTTAAGAAGCTGCTTTAAAAAAAAAAAAAAGATAAAGCAAAAAGAGCATTAAACCCATGTGAATGTGGTAAGCATAAGGCTTCCACAATGATTACAAAAGATAAATCTTGTTTCTTCCAGATAAAAAGAAGTCACTGGCAGTATGTAGGTGTGAGCCAATTTGTCACCGTGAAAAAAAAAACCTGGCCACTCTTCCTCAGAACATAAAAGCCACATAAAACACATAGAAAGCTATAGTTAGGAAATTTTAGATGACACCAGATCATAAATTTTCAAAATGGAAAATAATGGTTTAAAGAAATAAAGGACGTTACCCAAGATCTTTGTCTACTCGTCATCATAACCTAAAGCGTAATTTTTCAGAATTTAGTTATTCATATATCATATATACTATTAATATATCAAAGTAAATTTGTAAAATTATTCCTGTAAGGAACAATATTTTGAAGATAAATTTTTCCCATGTTTTTTTTTGTTAGCAAATGAACTCGATGCCTCAAGTTGCCCACCATTCTTGGAGAAAGCAGCCAGAAGAGCTGGAAATTAGAAACTGACATTCAGGGTCCTGACCGGTGGTTCAGTGGGTAGAGCATCAGTCTGACATATGAACGTCCTGAGTTCGATACCCGGTCAGTGCACACAGGAGAAGCGACCATTTGCTTCTTTCCCATTACCTCTCCCTTTTCTTTCTTTCTTCCCCTCCCTCAGCCAATGGCTCAGTTGGTTTAAGCATGACGCCTGGCACTAAGGATAGCTCCATTGGAGCACATTGGTCTCAGGTGCTAAAAATAGCTCAGTACTCAAGCATCAGCCCCAGAGAGGGTGGCCGGGTGAATTCCAGTTGGCACGCATGTGGGAGTCTATGTCACTATCTCCCCTCCTCTCACCTTAAAAAAAAAAAAAGGGAAAGAAATTGATATTCAGAGCAAAGATCACACACCTGTGACACTTAGGCCAGGGCTGGGTTATAGTCTCAGGAATCCAGAGCCCACGTTTTTTCCACTTGGAGCCACACTGAAAAGGTTACTTTAGAAACCAATTTTGATTCTAAGAGAAACCTCACTTAAAATGGAGGAAACGGTGTTGATGGCTAGAATTTCTGAGTATCCTTGCACTCTGTGTCTCTACACCAGACCAAGACGAGGTATTGAGCAGAGGAGTCCCAGAACTCACCGATGAAGTGGTTCGGCCCCAAGACGAGCATCTCCTCCAGGAGAACGAGGCCCCCAGGAGCCTGCAGGAGGGTCACGCTCCGTCCATCGATGAGGGAGCACTGCTGAAATCCCGGGGCCGTGACCTTCCACAGCAGAATCAGCGAAGCAGTGGCATCTTGCCGAATTCTGAAAACAGGAACGGTGTTAAGTGGGAACTCCCATCCAGAAAAATTCATCTCAGAGCCAGTCCATCACATTAAAAAAAGAAACATAAAGGCGACACGTCCGCCCACAAGGTATCGGGGAAATTGATGACATAATCTTACAGACAAGCACACCGCTGTCATTTCCCACTTTGTTAGAAATGTTTGTCTTCTTGATCAAGAGTAGACAGCAAAGTCCCTAGCCAGCAAAGTCACTACCTAGCTCTCGCCTTTGGGTAACAATTTTAATCAACAAGGAAGAGGTAGGTATGTTAAGTTCTTTCAGAAACAACTCCTTCCATCTGCACACAATAGAAAGGACCCTGTCTGAATTTATGACAGATGTGTGATGCAGCCTAACACAGCCACCTGAGTTGCGCTGTGTGTCTGTCACCTCCCACGCTTCAGGTCTCCCCTGGCTTTCCACTGTTTCCAGGATAAAACCAGAGGAAACTAATCAACCTCGGCCTCAGTTTCCCTCTCAGACTCAAACCCAACACCTCTTTCCTTACAACCCAGTCCTCAGGCACCTGTCTCTTCCCCAGGTGGGTTCCTACCCGGGTCCCAGCCTCTGACTCCTCCTCCCCTTGGGAGACGGGTCCTCCCCAAGGCTTAGCCCCACATGGTCTCTGCTCTGAGAGCCTTCGTGACCATCTACCCACCAACTTTCCTGCCCCAGCTCCCAGAGAACAAGGTCTCTACAGGGGGGAGGGGCTGCCTCCCTCCTCGCCCCCTCAGCACAGAGCTCCCAGCTTGCAGCTCGGTAAAGGGCTGAAAAATGGCTGGATTCACGCATAACTCTAAGTGTAAGGGGTCGGTGACCCAAGTGACGTCAGGGAGCCGAGAGATCACTCAGCTCTCCTGTCTGTCTCAGCCAGGGTCAGACTCAGCTATTTCTGCCCAGCTCTGTGGGCTAAGAGCCCCCTTGGAGAATTTCAGGTTTGTTGGGGGTAGTTGGGGGGAGCATTTAAAGGGAGAGAAGATTACCGCAATTCAAAAAAAGTTTATGAAAGTAAGATAATATGACCTAGACAAGAAACGGGCTGGGACATGGTTTTATAAACTAATGAACTCTGGAAGGGGTGGGTTTGGTCCATATCAGGAGCAATGAAAGAAACACTTAGGACTGGGGTCCCCCTGCTGGTGGAGCGCGGAACTGCTCAGACACCACACCTTGCTCCCTCCAGGGACTTCTCTGTGCCCAGAGTTCACTGTCCATCCTGGCTCTGCCTCCCCCCACCGCTGTCCCCCCACCCAAGTGAGTCAAGGATAGGGGAGAGGATGCAGGGGAAATGTTTCAAAGTCTTTCTTCCAAATATTTTTCAGGGACTCCCTTGTTCAGATGGCAAGGTGGGCAAAAACAATCCCCGATAAATGGAAGAGGTCTTCAAAGCCCGTGCGCCCTTAGGGAGCCAGTGCAGCGCACTGGTTACCCAGGGCCACTGTCCCTTGTCCTTCTAAAGGTCCTGGACACCAGACAACAGAAGACCATTGGTTGCATGGGGGTGGGGGTTAGAGACGGGGTGGTAATTAATAGCAACAGAGAAGGTCAGGCAGTGGAATTGCTGGACAGGACTGGGACTCTAATGCTGGCTCTAACCTCTCCTCTCAGCCAGGCATGGTGCCTGGCACACAGCCAGCCTGATCCCCTGGGCCTGGTCCCCATCCCCCACTGTGACAATGGGTAGTATGTCATTTGAAAGAGCCTAACTTTAAAACAAAACAAAAATGCTCTCTCTTTAGCTGTTTTAAAGAGAATATTATAATACTTAGATTTTAAATTTGGAGCAAATTATGCATGAGAATGTAACCAATGGTTCGTTAAAATTTTAAGAGTCCAAAGAATTTGGGAAGCAAACCTCATTTGGGAAGGGAGGGGTCCGGCCCTGGATGTCACCTAAGGCCCCGGGACCTGTCACCCACATCTGCCTCATCCTTCCCAGCCTGCTGGCACTATCCTGAGTCTCCAGCCTGACGGACCCTCGTTCTCGGGGTCACATCTGATCTGAGCAGCACTCCCCGAGGGTTAGAGTGCCACTGGCCACGGCTACACACGACTCTCCATTCATGATTCTCACTGGACAGACCAGCTACAGATCGGTTATACGGACACACTCAGCCTAGCGCCTGGTCACAGTCTCCATTTCAACAGGTTTTCACTGAGAACGCCCTTACTTGACTGAGCTGTTCTGTGGCACTTCAAAGGACACCAGCCGGCCCCCAGCGGAACTGTTGGAGCTGCCATTCCCACAGGCGACATCTGGAGTCACCTGGAAGAAAACAAGATCGGGGTTGTTCACAGCACAAGATGATATCGTAAAGCCGAACTCCAGGAGGTGCGCCCCTCCGTTCCTCTCAGTGATGTTGGGGTGGTGGCAGGTGTGGCGGGGACACAGGAAGGACAAGTAACACCTTACCAACTCAAAAGAAAATGAAAGCTTTGCCATTTGAGTTCCTGAAATGGAAAAGTTATCCTGGGGGCAGTCTGCCCATTCCCAGGATTCAAAGACAGATAATCGGATATCCCAGGGAAGGGCTCAGCGTTCACTCGCTGCTCTTCCATTGAACAAGAGTCCCTGGCCTCTGCTCTACGCTCCGTCTGGGGGTCCCCAGGGACTAAATGCTGAGAGCACAAGGAAGTGGCCTTTAAGGACTCGCGTACACACTGCCGGTACTCACTGATTCTCACTGGACAGACCAGCTACAGATCGGTTACACGGACACACTCAGCGTGTCCTTAAAGACTAGGTCAGTGAACCTTTAAACGAACAATAGGCAAGAAGTGTCTGGTCTGGGTGGCCCTGCTCTGTGCGGCGATGGGTCTCAGGAGCGCAAACGGGGGCCAGGTAACTGGGGAGCTGCCCCTCTCTTCCCCTGTGGACTATACCTTCATTTTTTAAGTGACATATTTCTAAAAGTATTATCCTAATGTGTACAAAAACAGAGCTGGAAGGTGGGAGGGTCGGGGTGTGCGGGAGGCTTGTGCTCATCAGAAAGCACACTGTGAATGCTTGAGCCGTGTCCAATGAGTCAATGTGGCCTGTAGTTCTCATACCGTGATCACTGTCTTCACCCACGAAAGTCAAAATAAAAGGGTATGCTTAGAACTGATTGTCCAGAAGGCTCAATAGTCAAATATTACGGATCAAATCCACCACGGATGTTTAAAGACGTGAGTCCAACTTGTTCAGTTTGTGTTACAGGCAACTGCTCCATAAATTTCAGTTTCCTAAGTCTCCAAGGAGCCTCAGTTTCCGAAACATCCTTACTTCATGATGAGAGGGCGTGTCTTCCTCTAGCATGTGTAACCCACCTCTCGAAGTGTCTAAGACACAAGAGCAGGACAGGAGGACAAGGCAGCTCTCTTTCACATTTCTCAGCTGTCGGACAGCATGTCTTTAAATATATACATAGACTGCCTGACCTGTGGTGGTGCAGTGGATAAAGCGTCGACCTGGAAACACTGAGGTCGCCAGTTCAAAACCCTGCACTGGTCTGGTCAGGGCACATATGGGAGTTGATGCTTTCAGCTCCTCCCCCCTTTCTCTCTTTCTCTCTCTCTCTCTCTCTCTCTCTCTCTCTCTGTGTGTGTGTGTGTGTGTGTGTCTCCTCTAAAATGAATAAAATAAAATAATAAAAATAAAAGTTTTAAATATATACATAGACTGAAATGACTGACTGGGAAGAAATTTTCTTCCAGTCACTTCCTTGAACGGGGCCTCATATCTATTTCATATTCAAGAAGTGAGTCATTCAGCAAAGAGGCATTAAAATCATAACTTTAAAGTGTTTATTAAAAATCTGAAATCAGCCTGACCAGGTGGTGGTGCAGTGGATAGAGTGTTGGACTGGGATGCGGGAGACCCAGGTTCGAGACCCCGAGGTTGCCAGCTTGAGCGAGGGCCCACCTGGCTTGAGCAAAAGAGCTCGCCAGCTTGGACCCAAGGTCGCTGGCTCCAGCAAGGGGTTGCTCAGTCTGCTGAAGGCCCGCCCTCAAGGCACATGTGAGAAAGCAATCAATGAACAACTAAGGTGTTGCAACGGCAATGAAAAACTAATGATTGATGCTTCTCACCTCTCTCCATTTCTGTCTGTCTGTCCCTCTCTACCCCTCTCTCTGACTCTCTCTCTGTCCCTGTAAAAAATAAATAAATAAAATAAAAGTCTGAAATCAGAACAAGTTCACAGTATATTTTGGGGAGGTTTTTTTTCCTTTTTTTAGGTAGGCTAAGAACGCCACCCTGCAGTCTGAATGTGGTCTTCCTAACTTGTGTGGCTAAAAAAAATAAAAGTGGGTCAATTGGCTATAATTACCCAAGAAAATTAAAGAAGACATGCTGCCTTACCTCTTTTTTATCAAAAGGGCAATTTCTAGACATTCCTTCACTCTAAAAGTGCTACAGAAAGATCTACGGATTGTTCTTTGGTTTTTTCATTTAAGCTACAAAATCTGTAATAAAATACAAGCTCACATCTATATGGATGTCATAGTATAAAATATGGAATAAAATTACACTCTATTGTTGTCACATCAAGTTCTGGTGGTACAGTGGATAGACTGTTTTCCTGGGATGCTAGGAACCCAGGTTCAAAACCCTAGGTTCCCCAGGTTGAGTGTGGGGTCGCTGGCTTGAGCCTGGAATCATAAATATGACCCCATGGTTGCTGGCTTGAAGCCCAAGGTTTCTGGCTTGAACCACTGGCAAGGGGTCACTGGCTCAGCTGGAGCCCCCTGGTCAAGGCAATATGAGAAAGCAATCAATGAGCAACTAAGGTGCCCAACGAGTTGATGCTTCTTAGCTCTTTGTCTGTTCCTATCTTTCCCTCTCTTTTCAAAAAAAATACACACACACACACACACACACACACACGTGAAAAAAGCCGTTACCTTGGGTGGCAAATAGACAATGCAATATACAGATGATGTATCACAGAATTGCACACCTGGAACCTGTAAGTTTTATTAGTCAATATTACCCCAATAAATTTAATAATTTTTTTTAAAATCAATGACAGTTTTCTCTAAATCCCATTGAAGGACTGCAAGGCACCAAAAACAGAACTCAAACAATAACAGATAAGCTAAGAAAAAGGTGAGCCTAATATTCCATAAGTAAAATTAGGTTAAAAAAAATTAAGGGTCTGTGATAACGTTCATTTACAATATATGATTCTTCACGGAGCTGTTCACTCCAAAAATCTAAGATTATTTCACAGAAATGTATGTAGATATTGTTCCCTAAAGTAATTTCATTCCTTTTCTTTTCTTGATTACTCTTTTTATGTTCTCAAAACAATCATCATCCAGATGCCTCATTTGTGCAACCAAGGGAGACTCCCCAAACAAGCGTGTAGACGGGAATAAGATTGGGCACGTTGTGGTGTCCACGGGGTAACTTCAACGTTTTCCATCTTCATTACTGATATTAGAAGTACCGGGTTTACTTTATTTTCACCTCACTAATGTCTTACGTAAACAAATGCAACAAAACGTTCTCACCTCCACTTGATCCCATTTCATTTCCACAACTTTCTGCCCTGTTTTCGGCTGCCAGGTCGGCAGGGTCACGGTGGCCTGAGAGCGGGGCAGGATGGCGTCAGGCTCCTGAGTAGCAGGGACAGGCTGAGACTCTCTGGGGGCCACGGACTCGGTCCAGCCAGAGGCCGGGAGACTCGGAGGTGGCTGCTCACAGTTTGGACCTTCGTAGCCTTCAGTGCAAACGCAGAGGTACCCATCGCTGTTGCTGCTGTCCCTGCTGCTGCTGCAGTTGCCATGGTGACAAGGATTGCTGGCGCAAGGATCCACAACAAGCTGCAAGGAGACCATAAATGGGTCAATTATTCCCTCGTAAGGAAAGGGGTGTCGTTGCCAGGACATGAGCTCGGTGTCTCAGAGCTGCTGGTCCAGCGCAAACGCTGTTCCCGGGGAACACAGGTTCTTAACTCCCTGTGCTGTTGGGGGCAGCCTCCCGAGGTCATCCCAACATCACCCGTCCCGGGAACCGGCTGCCGGCAAGGATACCCACATAGTGAAGAAGAGCCTGCGAACCCGAGGGAGGCCCTGAGCAGTGTTGATTTCAGGAACACGGTATTTAGAGAAGTTTTCTAAAGCAAAAATAGTTAAAATCGAGACTTATTAGGAAAATGCATGTAACTGTGTGTCATGACAAATAATACTGGGGATCTAAAGTGAAATCTTCTGCACACCCCGGACCATCGCAAGACTTGCGCATGCCCAGTTTATCGCTCCTACAGATGCGCTTACGTCGGTCTCCCAATTCCCCACCTGGTGAACAAAAGCTTTTTAAGACGGCGCTTTTTAATTACAGGTTTCCAACATGGTGAGCGTACATGGCAATGACAAGCTAGTGGAGAGCATGGTGGCCACACGGTAGTAAGCAGCATCTTATGAAAGTTTGTATCTCTCATTCTGTTGGAGGGTGATTTACAGAGAAATGGGACCCCTTTCATAGAAAAAATAAAAATTCACTTGCATGTCTTCAAACTGTGGTCCTGTTCGCATTGTTTATCGGGGAGCCCTTTGCTGACCCCCACACTGCCATTTGTTATTACTTGGAGACGCTACAAAACAAGGAGAAATGAAGCAGACCTCCTCCAGAGACAGCTCAAGGGTTCAGGCGTGGTCTCCGGAATTATTCAATTGTCATTTGCTTCTGTGATAACAGAAAATTAGACCACTATCTGATGTACCCCTGGCTTCTCAGGACTGATCATGAAATAGAATCTAGGAAAGAATAGACTACAGAGAAATGGAACCCTGATTTCTCCTGTTGAAATGATTCACCTATAATTCTGCATGGAAAATATCGCTACTCGTTCTGCTAATTATTCTCGTCAAACAATTTCCAACAAACCCCTTAAGGAATATTAAGGGGTTTTGAGTTGAATAAAATGAAGCTTCAAAAATTCTGCATTGTTAATTATCTGTTATCACTTGGCAATTCCTTCACAGAATATCAGGAAAAAGTAGATGAGTTGGCATCTGAAGAGAATATCTAAATTGTAAATGAGTTTAAGTATTTATAGCCTTTAAAAACTCAAAGTAAAACCCAACTTCTTCCATGGCAGACAGAGCCCTCCACGATCTTACCTACCCCTGATGTCCTTTCTACCCATATATGTTCCTTCTCCCTTGCACTGTCCCCTCCCAGCTTTCTTTCCCTAATCTATGCCACAGTCATTCCTGCCTCAGGGCCTTTGCTCCTGCCAGGCTCTCTACCTGGAATGTTTTCCTCGCAGACTTTGCATGGCTTTTCCTCATTTCACAAAGTAAAAGTCCAGCTGTAGAGGTTACTACTGCTGTTGAATCCCATTCAGTTTAGACTATAAGCAGGAAATAACCAAACTGTCAAACTGCATGAAGCAAAATATCATAATTAATAAGACCTGACTTTGGGAATACCCAAAATTGTAATAGGGTATCTCTTCTTGGCTATAATTTCTAGCTTTTAATATGAGGGGGGGGGGTGATTAAGACTTTGTAATATCAGCTATAAAAAGAGTAAAGAGAAAGCCCATGGGCTAATGGTTTTCTGTTTACAGCTACCCTACAAACTCATGTATTAAATGGTATATATTTGCTGCACCGGTTAATTCATCTATTTAAGCTAAACATGTTTACATCATATAATTAATCTGAAACTGTGTCACATTTTATTTTAGACTTTTCACCTGTGTCAATTAATTTATACTAGAGTCAAGAGCATTTATGTGGGTGTGCCCAGAGTGACTTGGGAGGCCAGACCACAGTGAAGGTGCCTGCCAACCCAGGGGACTCAGGATTGGAAGGTGTCTCATATGACACTTTAGCCATGACATGTTTTTCCTCCTTAAACTGTTTGCTACCCATGTTTTTGGCATTTCCATGCCCCCTGCAGCATACAAACTGGAGTCTGAAAGGTCAGAGCTAATCAAGTATGAAAGAGGCCCATTTATAGGGTCATTAGATACACTAAGTCGAATCAAATCTGGGAGAACTTTCTCAAAGTATAGGGCGTGGACACCTTCATCAGCATTACCTGGGTGATGACAGGGCCTGGGAGACATACCTACCTTCCCAGGTGATCCTTCCGTGCTAGCATAAAGAATCAAAGAGCTTTGCTCCTACCTCTGTGTACTTTTACAGAAAACTCATTATCGTTATCAGTAATCCAAGTGACATTTCCTGAGCACCTATGATGAGCCAGGCAGGGCACCTCGAACAGGAGTCAGGAGGATGAATAAATCCCAATCCTGGCCCTCAAAGAGCATGGCAGTCCAACAGAAAGGTCAGACACATTAACTTGGGGTCAACCTCAACCACCTAATTGTCAATTAATACTCTGCTTCGATGCATGTTGACTATTATGATCATGCGCTCGATTGAGTTCGAGTCCCAAAAGTTGAGAGAGAAAGGGTGGCTTTGATCACTGCAGGCACGAAATGAGCAGATTTTAAGCAGGTCTCAGAGCCAGCCTCCATTAGGTGACAATGGTAGGTCTCAACAAACAGAGGTAGCAGAAAAGAATTCTTTCTCTAAGGAAAATGGGGCCAGGGGACCAACCAGAGTCCTGGCACTGGCCGTGGTCTGCACAGGGGACGCTGGTCACACATTCCCCGCACTGTAAGTGAAGGGCGGGGTAGAACATCTCAGGGTCTCCCCCATCTGTATGACTGCAAATTCTCTTGCCGGCAGCTCAGCTTCATTGACACTGTTCCCGGAGGGTCCAGGGAAGCACAGCGCTGAGGTCACCCCACCCTCACTTACACCATGCTCAATGGCAGAGTCTGCCTGGGGAAATGGAAGCGTGTCTGAGCGGTCTAGTCCCAACACAGCCCAGGAGGCCTGTGGACATGGATGGGGCACGTGTTCGTAACCCAGGCCGCACAGGTCACCGAGGGGACATGGCGGACTCGTGGCATTTACAGAGCAGTAAGGAGTGAGCTACAAACACAGAAGAGACATGAGTGACTGAGGGTGGACTTCTGTGGGGTATTAAGCAGTAAGTAGAATGGGCCATAGTTTTAGTGATTTTTCTGAGCAGCAAATCAATCTAGCGGCTTTTTAATACAGATTTGGATAAGGTATGAGTATCATAGGAAGAAGTTACCTTATGAAGCAGGACTTCTCACTAGGCACTGCCCACTCTCTGGGTGCTGCCCTGTGCATGGCGGGGTGTCGGGCGGCTCCCCGGATGCCGGGAGCAGCCCTCCCTTCAACACTGACAGGTGTGACAACTAAAGATTCCGCAGACATGGCCAGCGCCCCCTGAAAGCAAGACCACTCACTCCTTGGAGGCACAAATGGATACACCTAACTCCATCAAAATAGTCTAAAAACCCATGTGATGCCAGAATTGAACTTGAAAGGCAGCACCATGGTATGAGAGAAAAATTGTACAATATGCCACATGGACTAAGTCCTTTTTTATAGCGATTCCTGGTTGACAGGAACAGAGACGCCTCGATAAGGAGGGTAAAAGAATAAACGAGCAACAGGCACAATGATTTGAACAGAATCATGCCACATGTAATATTATTTTTAAACACAAAATCGTGTGTCTGTTTGTATGTATATAAGTACACATGCAAATTTAGAAAGCAGAATGGACTATTGTTTTAATAATTTGGGCAGCAGAATCAATTTAAGAACTTTTAAAAATACAGATTTCTGCCTGACCAGGCAGGGGCACAGTGGATACAGCGTCGGACCAATACTCAGAGGACCCAGGTTCAAAACTCCCAGGTTGCTGGCTTGAGTGCGGGCTCATCTGGTTTGAGCAAAGCTCACCAGCTTGGACCCAAGGTCGCTAGCTCGAGCCAGGGGTCATTCACTCTGCTGTAGTCCCCCAGTCAAGGCACATATGAGAAAGCAATCAATGAACAAGTAAGGTGCCACATTGAAGAATTAATGCTTCTCATCTCTCTCCCTTCCTGTCTATCTGTCCCTATCTGTCCCTCTCCGTCACAAAAAAACAAACAAAAAAACAGATTTCCCCCAGCTCCACACTATTCAACAAAACTCCAAGGGTTAAGGCCTAGAAACCCGTATCTTTCAGCATTCCCTGGATTCTGATGCCCTTGATCCAAACATCAACGTTTAGAGTTTGTCAGTATAAACCAGGGATGTAAATAAAGTTTTATTGGGATAGGACCACGGCCCTCTGTGTGAGTTTTGACTGCATCACATCAGCCGCCGAGTGACTGCCACAGAGACCATCTGGCCCACAAGGGCATTGTAATGCGTAGCATCCGGCCCTTGAGTTTTATCTGGCCCTGATCCAGACTATATCAACTTTGGGTTCATGAAAAGAAGAAACGGGTAGGTGGGCTCATCTGGGTAGACTTCAAAAAAGACAAGCTTAAACGGGGACATGATCATGCTGTAACAATTACCACTATTTTTCCTCCACACCCAATGCCCTTACTGGGCTGGCATGTTCCAGGTGATTAAATCACAGAAAGGACCCTCTACAGTACAACCTAAGACAGAGGAGGGACTGGACGCTCTGTGGATCATAATCATGGACAGGAACAGAACAGAATAAATCTTGGCACTATGAAAGGAGCACTCACGTAGATAACACAAGAGGAAGTCAGACGGCCTTTCCTTCATTAGAAGCATTGTGGCAATTCTGTCCCTTCACTCCTGCCCATCAACTGAACTGATGGACAGCTACCTGCTAAGGCTAAATATAGAAACAGGTAAAAAGCCGGGAGGAGAGGCGGGGGAAGAACCACCCAGACCGAGGGGTCCTGAAACAGCAGGACTGTCCACTTACCTGTGGAACCTAATGAACAAGACTAACAAAAAGAACAAACAAACAACAAAACAGAAACCTACTCATAGATACAGAGAACAGACTGACAGCTGTCAGAGGGGAGGGTTAGGGGGCTGGGTGAAAAGGTGATAGGGTTAAGCAAAAAAAAACAACTAAAAACTTCACAGACAGACAACAGTATGGTGATTTGCACAGGGGGAGGGAGTCGGGAAGAGAGAGAGGGGACAATGGGGGGTGAACGGTGATGCCAGGAGACTTGACTTGGGGTGATGAACACATGGTACAATATACAGATGATGTATTATAGAATTCTACACCTGAAACCTAGATAATGTAGTTAACCTAGGTCACCCCAATAAATTCAATTAGAAAACAAAGTTACCTGAGGCAGCCATGTTTCTCATGGCACAAGCTTAGGACCAGCTAGATACAAAGGCAAAGATTTTCCTCATATGCGGGGCTGGACCCACTAAGATGACTTGAAAGGATACATTTCTTGTCCAAAATAACTTTTCTGTTATCTGACATTACACCATTATCACTTTATTCTTAATCACAAAACATTGAAAAAGTCCTGAACAGTCATTGAAAAGATTTCAGACTCTCACTTTAGGTATACCAGCTACAGAACATCTTCTTTTCTCCTCTGTCGAAACTCGAGCTTCTTTATCTGTCAAAATGCAAACCTTTTATTTCTCAGAGTGATTATCAGGATAAAAAAGAGAGAAAGAAAAGAAAAGAAAAAGGAAAAGAAAGAAAAGGAAAGGGAATAAAAAAAGAAAGAAAAGAAGAAGGGAAGGAAGGGAGGAAGGGAGGGAGGGAGGGAGGGAGGAAGGAAGGAAGGAAGGAAGGAAGGAAGGAAGGAAGGAAGGAAGGAAGGAAAGAAGGAAGGAAGGAAAGAAAATATGGAAGGAAGGAAGGAAGGGAGGGAGGGAGGGAGGGAGGGAGGGAGGGAGGGAGGAAGGAAGGAAGGAAGGAAGGAAGGAAAGAAAGATAAACAAATAAATAGCAGGACTGTCTGTCTACACCTGCCCACTGGGAGTGGGACCACCACATAGATTACTCCCAAATTTGGAGTTCCAGGTTTCTAGACAGATAGTAATAAGCAATCGTTACCCTGAAGTACTATGATTCAGTAGCAAAAACCTGGGGCCCCACTCTCATTCGTGGGCGATCTTGGACAAGACAAGGATGTTTCCTGAGACTTGGTTTTACCTCAACTATAAAGGGAAGAGTGGGGCCAGAGAGCTCTAATGTCCTTTCAGCTCTGAATATTTGGTTTCTCGGTCCGAAATGGAAATTGCACTGGTTAGAAATGTCATCCTCATGCCGAAAAGCACACGAACAATGTTGGGGTCCAACTGTCACAGTGTTTTCATTTGAAAAAGGACATTTTTCCCATTTTGTTCAATAATGCTCATAACTAGACGCCAACTCCAACTGCTTACAACACAAATAGTAGAGATGTGGTGGGAAAACATCACTTTGTATGTCTGCCATGAGTAGACTCGGCAAGGAAATGCATCCTGGGAATCTTTTTTTCCAATCCAAATAATAAAAGTGCTCGTTCACTTTACTGGATCAAGAACCCTATTTCATAGTGAAACACACAGGCCTATGGTTTGATATTACTCTACTTCTGCTTTCTGGACTCTAGATCTGCTTGACAATTATTCCAAGACTGGTCATCTGGACAGTCATTTTTCTCCCTTCATTCTGAGTCAATCTTGTAAAATCAGCCTGTCCTGATTTCTGCATGTGGGGTGAGTCACATTTCTAAGTAGGCTTAAAAGGGAAATGTTACAAACAGAATTCAAACTCTTGACGGTGAAATGAATCCATTAAAAATAAACACATCCAATTATTTTTCTACCTTTTTTACGGCATCTCTTCAAATTTGAAAAGCACCTTGAAATAGCACTGCCCTCACTTCCCCTTGACTAACGTACACTGTCAACGGTCATGCCGATGAATCTTTAAGCCCGAGGTCGCAGATGTATAAAGAACTTTCCTTCAGAAACCTGGCAAACCCCTCGTGTCCTGGTTTCCATATTCACTAAATCTCCAGAGATAGCCCTCAGCTGCATTTACGGGAGGGGGCACACCAAGCTCAAGTGAAAGGCTTCTTTCTTTTCTTTTCGTCGTTCAAAGACAAGCTTCTTGAGTCAGAAACTTACAGCACAATTTCAGTGCATCCATTCTTGTTTCGCCGCTGAGCAGAAGCGCTCAGACGTCCTAGAAGACTCTCTTTACGAAACATCAATGCCACGAACACAGGAGGTGTGTCAACTTTCACCTCCCTGCCCACTTTCCCCACAGCAAACTGGGAATGGAACTTTCTGGAAGATTATATGAGCATCCCAACTGATGCAGGAAAAGCATTTCATTAAATTCAGCATCCACTTCGGGTGAAGACTTTTGGCCAATAGAAATAGAAGTGAACACTTTAAATCTGATAGAGTATCTAGAAAAAATAAAATATCCTGCAGCAAATGGAATATTCATTGGTGAAATGTTGAAAAGTTTCTCCTTGAAATTTAGAACAAAGCAAGGATGTTTGCAGCCCCAGTTCCATTGAACGTCATGCTAAAGGCTTTAGCCAGTGAAAGAAGACAGGCATAAAATGATAACAAGGACTGAGTGGGAACAACACTGTCATTATTCACAGACCCTATGGTCATGCAAGCAGATTTATTACTAGAATATTGAATTTCAGCAAGTTTGCTAGATACAAGGTCAAAATTTCTTGAAAGAGAAAAATAATTGCACCTTCATGTTTCAAAAACAAACAAAAAATAATGTTTAAAAAGGCAATGTCTACAATATATCAAAAAACTCAAATGCCAAAGAATACGTCAAATGAAAGAAGTGTGTGGACTCAACAAGTTCCATAAAACAGTCAACTAATATTGAGAGAAATTAAGGAAGGTATATACAAATAAAGGGATTAGAAAACTCAAAGATTCAAATTTTCCCCCAAGCTATTTGCATATTAAATGCAATTGCAACAAAAGTCACGAGCTCGTTGTTGTTGCCGTTCTTGTCCTCACGTAAAGTGACTTCAAATAGCCCAGACACTCTGGAATAACAGCAACGTAGGCGGGCTTGCTCTACAAAAATGCAGGACTTGTAAAGCTGCAGTAATTAGGACACTGGAGTACAGAGTCAAGAACTAGAATGACCATGTATAGACACTTCAGTTTTTTTAATAGTGCACTACTCTTAAATACAGTCTTTTCAATAAAATGGTATCCATATTTCGGGGGAAAACTAAGCTTGACTCCCCTCTCACACCCTATACAAAAGATAGAATTTTCCTTCTTAAAATAAAATTTATTTTTAAAAATTAATCATCTCTGCATCTGGCGATGATATAGTGAAGGGAGCACTCTCATAGGATCAGTATGATGACCTTTATGAAAAAGGTCTGGCAGTGTTCCTGGACATACAGAGATGAATGGCACAAGCTTGAAGATTCTTGATGAATGGGGGTAACAGATGAGTAAACCACGACTTTATCACAGTGACATCAGAGGCGTGATATATGCATACAGGATCCTACAAAAAACAGAGAGTTGGGGCCTTGAACTCGCCCAGGTAATTTAGAAAGTCTTCCTGTGTAAAATAATTCTCAAGGGTCAAGGAGGAGCTAGCAAAGGAAAGAAGAGCAGAAAAGTGGGCTCCTGCCAGAGACAACAGCAAGTGCAAAGGCCCTGAGGTATTAAAGAAGGTGATATATTGAGAGAACTACAAGTAGTTCTACCTAACTGGCAAATTGGCCACATGTCAGGGAAGTTCAATAGGAGATGTGCTGAAACAGTTGATGATCAATTAGTTCATAGTATATGACACTAAAAAGTTTGACTCTGAAAGCATGTCAATAATGAACTTTAAGCAGGAATATGGCAGATGAAACATTTTAGAGAAAGGCCCCTAACAACAATGGAATGATACATTTGAGGGGGGTCAACCTGGAGAAATATTAGGAAACCACTGGAATTATCCAGGCAAAGTGTGACATGGGCCATGTCTAAAGCTGGGTCAACACAGAAATGTGAAGACAGGCAGGAGAGTTGTACGACTGGGAGACCAACAAGATGTATAAGGTCAGAGAGGAAAGTTGCTCTACTCCTGGGCTTGTGACTTGGAGAGCCAGGATTTGCTCATTGAAAAGTGGGATTCAGGAGAAAAACAAAGTTGAAAAAAGGGAGGAAGCCAGGGTTTCGGTTTGGGGCAGGAAGATATGTAGGTCTCTGGGAAACGTGGAGTAGGCAATGTCCTTCAGTGGTTGGAAACACAGATCTGGTGCTCAGGGGACATGGATGAGCTGGTGCCCCTGATTTGGAAATGCTCGCTGTGCTGGGGGTGGGTGACAGGAGGCTGACAGTGCATACACACAGATCAGTGAGGGGGAGGCATCAGAGCGTGGGAGGGGTCAGGAGAACAGGAGCACAGAGAAAAAACAGGAGGAGGATGTCGGGAAGGGTGACAACAACGTGCTGAAGGCCTTAAGCACCAGGTCCCTTGTAGGCCCTGACCCTTTTGCTCTTAACAACCCTGTCAAGTGAATAACTTCATCCAGAGGAAACTGAGGCTCAGGAAGGCCAAATAGCTGATCCACAGTCAAATGTGGTAGACATTTGAACCCAAGACTGAGGGGTTCCTTTAATGTGTTCCACAAAGCCTCTTATTTTATCTCATGGTGTCAAGGAGTGGTGTTTGGAAGAAGAGTGTGGCTCGCTGCCACTGGCTACTAGAGGCAAGGAACACAATTACTGAAAAGCAGGCTAGACTGGGTACTGGTTTCCCGGACAGGAGCAGTTTGGGCAGCTCTAGGATCAGGCCACCTTCCAGCGGGTCAGGAGCACTGGGGGTGACACTCAGACACAGGGGATGGGCCACCCTGGGCGCCATCAGCTGTGGAGGGCCTCAGATGACACAGACCCCAAACCCTGGCAGCTCATCAGGCCTTTGAAAGGATCTGAACCAAGCTCACTCAGCTTAGGGGGAGGAGCTGTCAGCCCAGAGAGCCCCAGCCCGTGGTTCCCTGAAAGGTCCCAATGTTGCATGTGTGGAATCTGAGATGCTGGAAGACGCGTCCAGGATAACGGAGCCCATGGGAATATGGAAGCTTAGGGGGGTCTGGACAGGGTGAAGAGCTGGAGAACGCCTGATTGCTTCCTCCTTCATTCAGATGGATGGCCCCCACCCTGGGAAGCAAGTATCTGTTTTAGGGGCCACATGCTGACCAAGTGTCAGAGAAGAGTCGGAACAAACGAAGCTTCTCTCCCCAGACAACAGGACAGAGCTGAGTATGCAGACCGCATGGCGTGCCCATGTCAGGGAGTGGGGTGAAGAGCTTGGGGACCCTCGCAGGCTGGCCACGCAGCAGGGAAAGAGGTAGGAGGGGGCATCTATCCCGAGAAGAGCTAAGTTCGTGAATATCTTCAAAGTCTGGGCTGAAACTGCCCACACAGGTGAAAGCTAGGACTTGACCTCTCTGGGTGATGTTTCCCACCAATCAAGAGTTTAAAAGCATATTTTAGCTATGTCTCTTTTTAATTTAAAAAAAAAAAAAAAAAAAAAAAAAACCACCTTTTCTAGAAACTATCTGCCATCTTCCAAGTCTGGAACCAGTGGCACAACTAGCAAGGTAGGCAGGAAACTGCCCCGGCGACAACTGTCAAGAGCAGCGTCAACTGCACCCCTATTTTGAGAGTGTCCTGCACCCAAAGTCCCCCTTCGCAAAGGAGCCTCTGCTCAGAAGTCACCTCAGGGCTCCTTCCCACCTCTCTCCCGGAGAGTGAGCTGCAGACACCTTCCACGGAGACTTCCCACAGCCCAGGGAGGCCAGCGAAGGACGCAGGAGCCCATATACAGTGGCCTCTGCATTATTCTAATGGATTTGGCCTCTGTCCTCGAAGCCTCGGGAAGCCAACCAAACGTGTTAAACCAGCGTGGGGACTCCCACTTTCAAAAGAGCCTTTTCTACTTTTGTTGGGGACCCCACAGGCAGAGGTGGAAATGACAGATAACGCGGGTGGGAGGCAGCAGGGAGCCGCCAACCCAGGCACAGGGTGGGGCTCCAGTATGTAACCTGCGAGCATTTCCCACCCGGGGGCCGGCTCCATGTCAGCCAGGCCTCGTAGCCCGGGTCCTTAAGGAAAGCGGGATGACAGAGAGCTCTGTGGATGCCCAGGAAAGCAGGAGAAAGGGCAGAGACACCAGGGCCACCGTCCGCGGGGAAGGATGTTGCTTTAAGCTGGAGAGGGCTTCGTGTGCTTGCGTACCCGCGTGGCCTCTTGACAGCTTTGATGTGTTTTCCTCTCTGAGGGCACAAAAACTCCCCCTGCTCCCTTTTCAGCATCTCTAACCTTAAGTGGAAACAGCTGCTCTAATTTTAATACCCATCTGCTCCTGGAAGTGAGGACAAGGATCAGTGACTAGGCGGAGAAATCTAAAATCTTCGTGCTGTTCAACCTCATTTTCCTAGAAAGAAGCCACTGCTAAGAAACAGAGCTGGAAGGGAAAAGAGTAAAATTCTAGCCACCCAAAGAGCAGGCCCCTGGCTGTCCATTGGCGATTGCTTCTTAATCATCAGACACCGAAGACCCCCACCCTGCACGCATGCTCAGATTATCATCTCGGTGCTTGGCAGGAAAGATGCCCTCGGAGTGGTGAACAGCGTCTAGTCCAGTGGTTCTTAACCTGGGTTCTATCGAACCCTAGGGGTTTGATGAGTCGGTCTCAGGGGTTCAGAAAAGCCTCTGCCGCGGAGGCCAGAATAAAGGAATACCGTAATTTGTTGTGAGTTCATGCACTTTGTTGGTTTTGTTCTTTGAGCAAGGTGATGTTCATGCACGGCTCATTTTGTGCACCAGTAAAAGAACATATACCTATGTCTTGAATTTGGGGGAAAAAAATCATATTTTATTTATCACTAAAGAAGGGTTCGGTGAATGCGCATATGAAACTGGTGGGTTCAGTACCTCAAAAAAGGTTAAGGACCACTGGTCTAGTCAAAGGTCAGGTAATGTTCCATGGGGAAGCTGAGGGGACTTTGTAAATTAAAAAAAGACAGAAGAAACAAAAGAGAAAGCAACAAAGGAAGAGAAAAACAGAACTGACGGCTGAAGCAGTCACCCATAAACACCTGACCAACTAGAACTAGGCAGGGCTTGCAATGCAGGGACAAGAGTCGTCAGCAAGAGAGACTGGAGTCTGTACAGTCTGGGACAAGACCGACAGTGGAGGGACGAGGGGTGGAAAACCAGCCGACCTCCATTTTGCAGCCCTGAGGACACAGGACAGCTCTCCAGGGAAGCAGAAGAGAGGGCCCTGTGGCTGCCCTCATTGCATTGCCTTCTAAGACGCAGAGGGGTTCCCCCACCCAGGACAGGCGAAACCTAAATCAGTAGAGAGTTGCTGCCCGGGTAGTTGTGCCCACAGAGCGGGGCAACAGAGGTACTGCGGCTTGAAGACACGCTACAATACCGATCGTCCACACGATCTCTTTAAAAACGCAAATGTTTAGCATTTCCAATTAAGTCATGAAATGAGAAGGGTGGGAAAGTTGTCAGCGAAGCACAACCATGAAGAGTTAAATGTGTTCAGGACACTCATTTTTGAGCACAGAGCATCCTCGGATGGGCTTTAGAATGTTGCTGAAAGCCATGGCGCTGAAAAACGCTCGCCAAGGTGGACGGCGTGAGTGAAGCTAGTGCTTCAAGGCTGTGGACGCCACGACTTTTCTTGCATACGTCAATGCCGTGGGCAGGCGGAAGAGAAGAGCTTTCTTGATGGCAAATTTCATCATTCGGGACTTTAGTTATAACACACTGAACTGCTGAACAGGCCCTTCTCCAGCTAAAAACCATAGAACAGTATCAGATATAATAGAAGCTGCTTTGATTCAGAGGTGGGCTTTCCAAGGAGGCGGCGAAGGGGAACTCCCCAAGTTTCAGAAATGGTAAGAGTAGAGAACCCACAACCAGTGCCATTAGCAGATGCCACTGCATTGGCCACAGGGGTCATGGACCTGGAAATAAAACCCAAGAGCTGAGGTTTAGGTTCCAGAAATCATGTGCAGATGGGAAACGTGGCCCTGAGCCCAGGAGAAGAGGGGGACTTCCACACCTGAGTCCACACATAAAGCCGCTCAGAGCCACCATGTCTGCTTACAAAGAGACTTGTGGCCTGGAGATAAATCGAGCAGCAGGCCTGCAGAAACAGCAGAAAGAATGACATCCCTCTAGGCCAGGGGTCCCCAAACTTTTTACACAGGGGGCCAGTTCACTGTCCCTAAGACCGTTGGAGGGCTGCCACATACAGTACTCCATACACTGACCACCAATGAAAGAGGTGCCCCTTCCGGAAGTGCGGCGGGGGGCTGGATAAATGGCCTCAGGTGGCTGCAATTTGGCCCTTGGGTGGTAGTTTGGGGACCCCTGCTCTAGGCTCTCTGGATGAAAACAGAGTTGCCCTCAAGTAATCTAAACCTTCCATATGAATACACCACGGGATGGAATTGAGCCTGGTTCTCTATGGACGTCTCTTACCCCTACTGCAATTGTGCTGAATCAAATCTGTTTTTAGATTTTTCTTTAACATAACTTTATAAATGGAACCATTAGCCATTTCTTTTGGCCTAAGGCATTGGTTTAAGAAATGTACTGTGATGTTGAGACCACCATGAACCAAAAGAGTTGGTTCCAGAACCTCTGGCTTATCTCAGAACTGGAGCTGTATGATAATACATT
This sequence comes from Rhynchonycteris naso, assembly GCA_037038555.1. NCBI lineage: Eukaryota > Metazoa > Chordata > Mammalia > Chiroptera > Emballonuridae > Rhynchonycteris > Rhynchonycteris naso. The sequence goes on along the minus strand of CM072997.1, from coordinate 8,518,221 downwards.
AGAAATTCATCATTGTGTGTGTCGTTTTATAAATGATTTTCTTTAAACAAGCAAATTTTCAAGATTCTGCCACTTAGAATTGTACAAAGCTCACCAATCTGGAAGTTCGGCAATTCACTGGTCTCTGTCTCCTAAGAGAGCCAAATAGCTGAGCTTTTAAGAGAACAGTATACAGACCACAGAGAGAATAAACTTATTGATCAATGATTGAAATCAAGGAGGTTGACAATATCCCACCCTGAGAGGCAGGCAACTGGAAGGTTTTACACCCGCTCTACAAAAAGGGAAACCAAGGTCCTGTGAGGTTACATGAACCCGTCTCCACCTACCCTTCTTCTAAGGCAGTGGTTCTTCACCTGGGTTCTGTTGAACCCTAGGGGTTTGATGAGTCGGTCTCGGGTTCGGAGAAGCCTCTGCCGCGGAGGCCAGAATAAAGGAATACCGTAATTTGTTGTGAGTTCATGCACTTTGTTGGTTTTGTTCTTTGAGCAAGGTGATGTTCATGCACGGCTCATTTTGTGCACCAGTAAAAAAACATATACCTATGTCTTGAATTTGGGGGAAAAAATCATATTTTATTTATCACTAAAGAAGGGTTGGGTGAATGCACATATGAAACTGGTGGGTTCGGTACCTCAAAATAGGTTAAGAACCACTGTTCTAAGTAACGCTGACGGGAATAACTCAGGTGTTAAGATGCATGGTCTACAGACCGACCGGCCCCTTCGAAGCCCTTATTACCAACATGCAGATAACAACCATCGCCAGCTTGTCATTTTTGTTACACTATCTCTCCTGTCTTTTGGCAGAGGGTCGGTGACAATGAGAAGTAGTCAGACATGGTTGCAAAATGAAGTCAGTTGCACGACAGAGTCCCCCACAAGTCGTTCAAATTCCTGTATGGCCGTCGAATACTTCTGAGCTCTTGGTGAATGACAGTAACTTCTCAGCTCCTTACCTTTTCTGTATGTGAAACTAGGATAGTATTTTCTTGGCAGAACTGACTGCTGAGGGTTCTCAAGGAGAATCTGAGTCACAGATAGAGAATTTTGATCAGAGAAATGGGGGCTTTGTGGTGATCATCTTGCAATGTATACAAAAATAGAATTATTGTGTCATACGCTTGAAACAAATATGTTACATGTCCGTTATACCTCAGTTAAAAATTAATTTTAAAAAAGGTGTCCCAGGGAGTGCCTGACCTGTGGTGGCGCAGTGGATAAAGCGTCGACCTGGGAACACTGAGGTCGCCAGTTCAAAACCCTGCACTGGTCTGGTCAAGGCACATATGGGAGTTGATGCTTTCAGCTCCTCCCCCCTTTCTCTCTCTCTCTCTCTCTCTCTCTCTCTCTCTCTCTCTCTCTGTGTGTGTGTGTGTGTGTGTGTGTCCACTCTAAAGTGAATAAAAAGAAAAAAAAAAGAATGACTCTCCTATTAAAAAAAAAAAGGTGTCCCAGGTGTCCCAGGGAGAGATTTACTCTGATGGAAACGGTGTCTGGTGGGGTGGCCACTGCCAACAAGGATGCCGTAGGTCGGGGAGAGCGGGACCCTGGGTGTGGGGCTCTGGGTGCAGGGCTCTGGGTGCAGGGCTATGGGTGCAGGCTATGAGTGCGGGGTTCTGGGTACAGGCTATGGGTGCAGGGTTTTGGGTGCGGGGCTCTGGGTACAGGCTATGGGTACAGGCTTGGGTGCAGGGCTCTGGGTACAGACTATGGGTGCAGGGCTCTGGGTACAGGCTATGGGCGCGGGGCTCTGGGTACAGGCTATGGGTGCAGGGCTCTGGGTGCAGGCTATGGGTGCGGGGTTCTGGGTACAGGCTATGGGTGCGGGGCTCTGGGTGCAGGCTCTGGGTGCGGGGTTCTGGGTACAGACTATGGGTGCAGGGCTCTGGGTATAGGCTATGGATGCGGGGCTCTGGGTGCATTCTATGGGTACAGGCTATGGGTGCGGGGCTCTGGGTGCAGGCTATGGGTGCAGGGTTCTGGGTACAGGCTATGGGTGCAGGGCTCTGGGTACAGGCTATGGGTGCAGGGTTCTGGGTACAGGCTATGGGTGCGGGGCTCTGGGTGCAGGCTATGGGTGCAGGGTTCTGGGTACAGGCTATGGGTGCAGGGCTCTGGGTACAGGCTATGGGTGTGGGGCTCTGGGTGTGGGGCTCTAGGTGCGGGGCTATGGGTACAGGGCTCTGGGTACAGGCTATGGGTACAGGCTATGGGTGCGGGGCTCTGGGTACAGGCTATGGGTGTGTGGCTCTGGGTGCGGGGTTCTGGGTGCAGGCTATGGGTGCAGGCTATGAGTGTGGGGCTCTGGGTGCAGGGTTATGGGTACAGGCTATGGGTGTGGGGCTCTGGGTGCAGGGCTATGGGTACAGGCTATGGGTGCAGGCTATGGGTACAGGCTATGGGTGCGGGGCTCTGGGTGCATTCTATGGGTACAGACTATGGGTGCGGGGCTCTGGGTACAGGCCATGGGTGCGGGGTTCTGGGTGCAGGCTATGGGTACAGGCTATGGGTGCAGGGCTCTGGGTACAGGCTATGGGTACAGGCTATGGGTACAGGCTCTGGGTGCGGGGTTCTGGGTGCAGGCTATGGGTACAGGCTATGGGTGCGGGGCTCTGGGTGCAGAGCTATGGGTGCAGGGCTATAGGTGCAGGCTATGGGTGTGGGGCTCTGGGTGTGGGGCTCTGGGTGCAGGGCTATGGGTACAGGGCTATGTGTACAGGCTATGGGTACAGGCTATGGGTGCGGGGCTCTGGGTACAGGCTATGGGTGTGTGGCTCTGGGTGCGGAGTTCTGGGTGCAGGCTATGGGTGCAGGCTATGAGTGTGGGGCTCTGGGTGCAGGGTTATGGGTACAGGCTATGGGTACAGGCTATGGGTGTGTGGCTCTGGGTGCGGGGCTCTGGGTGCAGGGCTATGGGTACAGGCTATGGGTGTGGGGCTCTGGGTGCAGGGCTATGGGTATGGGGCTCTGGGTGCAGGGCTATGGGTGTGGGGCTATGGGTGCAGGGCTCTGGGTGCAGGGCTCTGAGTACAGGCTATGGGTACAGGCTATGGGTGTGGGGCTCTGGGTGCAGGGCATCAACCGACTCCAGGTTTGGATCGCCCAGCTCTCCCGGGGGGTGTCCACCCAGAGAGCTGCCCTCTGAAGGTTGCTACACTGTGGCTCCAGCCAACCAGCTCAGGGCCCAGACCTGGCTGGAACATTCTGGGCTCACTGTTCTTTGCACTTCTTCAGGAATGGCCCAAGACAGGGTCTTCCAGCACCAAGGGGCTCGACCCCGGTTCTGTTTGGTCCGATGTGGGGCCCAGTGAGCTCCAAACCAGTTAAGTTCAGTGTTTTGTGCTAACCTCTAGATCCTATGAATAATTCTGTGAATTTATTTTATCACGTCTAGGCACGTACAGAGGAAAAACTGGGTGAATGAGTGAGAAACCTTCATAAAGGTGGCAGCCCAAGCTCCATTACATCGTGTTCTAGAGCAAGAACCTAGTCCAATACACAAAATTATCTTAGACCGAAATATGTGTTCGCACAATGAAGACAAAAAGCACTATTGACTTGCTAACGGAAAACAATGGCAAAGCTCTATTGAAAATCCAGTCACATGTGTGTCCTCCTTCCCACATCTGCATTGCAAATGTCTGACAGGAGATCAGGTGATCAGGCCCTCCGTTGTCTGTGGCTCTGCAGGGAAGGTTTTCAGCAAACAAAGCCATTTAAAAAAAAAATCTCATTCTGCTGAACACAATATAAATTAATCGACAGCTCATTCTATAAATATTGCTTCCAAAAGCAGAAGTTTTGCTGGTAAAGGGAAGAAAGAAAATTCAGCGGGATCACCAGTTACCGCCGCAGCATGTGCCGTGGTCTGACAACGGGCGCGTACTATTGTAAAGAGCAAGATCAGGCATTCAAGCCCGTGGCCGCCCAAGAGGCAGACAGAGCCCCCGACTGCGGTCCCAGCACACCCAGCACACCCAGCCCGTGAGCCACGACACACTCCGTGCGCTGTGTGGGGAAGAGAACCGAGGATAGAGGTTCTCACGTACGGAGCGAGCGTCCTGGGGCCATGCTACGAGCACTACAAACACGGTTCCTTTTTGTTCTGTTTTTAGTTAATAAGATCACATAGGTTTCACATGTCCGTTTCTATGATACACGATCGGTATATGGCATCGTGTGCCCACCACCCACAATCAGATCATCTTCCCTCACCATGGATTTGGCCCCCTTTACCCTTTACGACCCTGCCCTACACCCCCAAGCAGTATTTCTAAACCCAAAAGGAATGCGGTCAGGCAAGTATGGTGGACTCCACTTCCTCCGTGAGACATGTGAGACCCAGGAAAGTTAACGCGCACCACAAACACAATATATGGGACAATGGGCGGTTAAACCCTTTTCAAAAAAGTCAAGAGCTACCAGTATTTTCGGCGTTTTTCTCTTTGAATCGTTCACCTTGCAGAGCGGACCATCTGAGTGGGTGAATCCAAGCACACATTCTGGAAACAGATGACGACTAACAGATACTATTAAGTCCGACAGTCCTCTGTCTTCATTTCAGCCCCTCTCCACAGCTGCTGACTGCATATGCTAATGAAGGGCTTTATGTCACAGACAAAGCAAGGTAGGCGTAAGGCGAAAATAATGTTATGTTTGGTACCGATGAGACTAGGAGATTTATATTTGAAGATGAGAACAGGTATTTGGGAATTTGAGATACCTCGGGGCAGGGGGGTGGGTGGGTTGGGGAGGCGGACATGACACACAACTAGATGGAATGTCAGAGTTTTCCACTCCCCTGGGAGCAAGTGACGTGAGGCCAGCTCCACGCTCAGCCTGCACCCGGCCTTCTCTCTGTCCTCCTTCCTAAGCTCTTTCTAGTCTCTCCTACAGGACACTTCACGGATGGAGCCACGGTCACCTGGGGCGGAGAGGAAGCTCTGTAGACACTAGGGCTTTACTGCAGTTTTCCTTGGGCTAGACCAGGGCTCTCTCTCCACCAGAGGAGGCAAAGTGCAGCGCCAAGAGCCTGGACCCAGGGCCAGGGTCAACCCCGCCTCCTCCGTTGAATGGACAGCAATTGGAGTCAGTTCCCCCCCCCCTCCGCTGTCCTCACGGCTGACTGGGTAAATTAAAGGTACAGTGAGGCAAGACTACGTGATGATTATGAAGTTCTATTTACCCCACGTTACCCAATATACAGTCACTTGAAGTTGAACGTTCTATAGGCATAGTTGTTTTAAGACTTCAGCACAATTGGGACCAGCAGCATCATTGATCACAGTGCTTTATTCTTAGAGCATTATATGAAAATCACCCAAATTTGTTTTAAAAGAAGTCATGTCCCAGCGATGTACAGAGGTGCTAAATGCCGACCATTCTTTGAACACAGTTCAAACTCTGTATTCTGATCCTTCACATGACCCTCTGCTCCCCTAATTTTCTTTTATGCCCCGGGAGCCCCATGAACAGCAGCAGAGCCATGTTTTGGAAGCAGAACGGATACGTCCAAAACATTCCTAGGAAGCAGGAGCCTGTCCTGAGGAAGGTGCTTTTCGCAAGGGCCAGTGGAGACTGGGCTTTGAAGCCACAGCAGATGCATCTGGGAACCAGGACGGCTTCTTCACAGAATCAGTTCTTCCTGGAGAGCCCGTAACATCCCCGCGTCTGTCGCCCAGTTCTGAGTCCAGGAAACAGCTGCTAACAAGCAGGGAAGGGTGTACACAGTGCTTAGAGCCCCAATCTTTCACAAGGCGGGACAGTTAGGAACACCACCCCACTCCGCAGTATGTTTTCCAATGGCCCAGTGCAAGGGTTAAGGGTTGTTCCAGAGGACAAAGGACAGGGTTTCTTTAGTGGTCATCCCTTCACGATGCGTCTGGTGGCCAAAAAGAAATTTCTCTCTGGAGTCATGACAACGTAAGCAGCTACAGGAAGAGCAGAGAGGTGGGACCCAGTTAACAGTCTGAGCCCCTGCAGGTCGAATCCTGTGGCTGGACCTGGCTGCAGGTAGGAATCTGAGTGACGAGGACAGCACAGAGCAGAGTACTTGGTCAAATTTGAGAGATAAGGGGACCCTTGTCACTGGCAAACAACTGCACAGGCACCCAATGCTGACCTAAATTTAAATTGTGACACAAATTGATACAAAAATATTTTTATTAAAAATGAAAAAGCTAATCAAATTTACATAAATTTAATGTGGAAGAGGATATTTTGCTATAGCCAGCTGGCTATCCACAAGGCGACCTTGTTCCACAGAGGTTCCCTGGAGCTTGCCCTCTGATGTTGCCACCATGGGCCACCATGCGCTACCATGGCTTCTCCAGCCACTGTGAGCCAAGTATTATTGAATCCTTTCACGTCCTCTTCTCATTCAACCCATCTTAGGATTTTATTTTTATTTATTTTTTTACAGGGACAGAGAGAGAGAGTCAGAGAGAGGGATAGATAGGGACAGACAGACAGACAGGAACGGAGAGAAGTGAGAAGCATCAATCATTAGTTTTTCATTGCTGTCACAACACCTTAGTTGTTCATTGATTGCTTTCTCACATGTGCCTTGACAGCAGGCCTTCAGCAGACTGAGCAACCCCTTGCTGGAGCCAGCGACCTTGGGTCCAAGCTGACGAGCTTTTTGCTCAAGCCAGATGAGCCCGCGCTCAAGCTGGCGACCTCGGGTCTCGAACCTGGGTTTTCCACATCCCAGTCCGATGCTCTATCCACTGCACCACCGCATGGTCAGGCTCAACCCATCTTAAACCTTTGTCTTACAGTGTCATGGTGACTTCTGGCCCTTACTTGAAGCAAACACATCATTTATTTATTTTCTCTCTCATTAGCCAACTCTACAGTAAATACAGACAAGCTCTGATGCTTAGAGCGATAATCAGTTCTAAAGTGGGCGCCTATGATCTAGGGTGATGAGATCAAAGTGAAAGCACAAACATCACTCATCATGGCAGCCCACTCGAACCCTTTCCTGAAAGCACACTCACGGAGAGTGTACTTGTCCCTACGTCCCTTCTCTGTGCCCAGAAAAACACTGCCACAGAAGAGAGAAACTGGCCAGGGCACCAACGCACAGCCATCATGGAGAGACCAAGAAATGAAAAGCATGCATTTCAGCTTCACACTAATGTCAAAATACGCAAATTCAATAAATAGAAACTCATTTATCTCACTTAATCTTATTTCTTGAAGCTCAATATAAGCTTCATGTCAAACAAAACCCAGGATTGGATGAATGATAACTTTAAAAAGAATAAAGAAAAAGAATTTCTTGTGACTCCATAACAATAAACTTGCATTCTAGAAAAGAGATTATGACATAGTTGTAGTTTCCAGGACTTAGATCTAGTTTATTCAAATAATTGGAACCTAATTATATAAAACTATTTTAAAACCTAATTTGTGTACCATTTGAATTAAATCTTTGTCACCTGTGATGATTATTCCAAATAAGTTTTTCATCATTTAGATAATGGAAAATTAATTGTTATTTTTAAAATTAGATTTTCTTAGATACAACCATTCTCAACAACTGACAACCCTCTGAAAAGGTCTGTTGAACTCCTCAGAAACTTTAGTTGTATCCCTCTATACACTAATTTTTAACAACAAAAAAAACCTGTTTGAATTTTTAAGTGATTTATTTCTATATTTCATAAAGAAACCAGAGAAAAAGAGTGTGTTGTAAACATGAAAAGGGACCCAGGTCAGAAACCCAGTACCCCTCCTCTGGTCTTGAGCCCTCGGCTTATTTCTGCATCTCTCGAGTAAAGATGACCCCACTTTTCCTGCACGAGGCAGGGCTGCACCCAGTGATCTCAGAGCCCACCACCAGCCTTATATAACATGCAAAAAGATCATGACATTTCTTTAAATCACATGTACGACTGGCCAGGAAACCGTGGATCCAAAACTCTTCAAAATTTCTGAATGTAGTTGGAACAATGGAATGGTGTTATATAAAGTGCTTCCAGGTATGGGAAGAAAATATTTTTAGTCTAGAAAGAAGACAACATCAGGCAAAAACAATTCACTTACACAAAAGTCTCTACCAATTCCTTCCTAAGAAAAATATATAATAATGCCAAATGGAACCACACTAAACAGTTCTTCAATGTGCTCTATATGTGATTCTAGAATGGCTCAGAAATTCTCAGTGCAGCCTCTGTTTTCTTCATGAAGACCCACTTCCAAGGGCCCTCATGCCACATGAAAATGTAGCTCACTCACTGTATAGCAGTGTCACAAAGCTGGTGCCTGAGTGACATTGAATTCTGACCTCACAAGATGGTTCCTCCACCCGTCGTGAGGCTACAGTTGCCTTTCATATTTTTATGCTGCATATTTTATACTCTCTTTGTGAGTAGACTAAGGTGAACACAATTAGTAAATTGCTTAATTCAGCAACTTGGAGGTATGCCAATTCAGTAACTGTCATACGAGCTACATGATATGACATTCCCCTTTTACAATTTTGTGTTTTGGTGTTAACACCTCTTAATGGTCTCCCAATCCAATCTAAATTAGAAGTAGTAATTCACCTAGTTAGCATAGGCCGTGAACATAGCTGAAAATCCTAACGTAATTTAGAATTCATTAAACAACCAAGCATTGTACCTACAGAGAAGGCTTTGGATTAGCATACTGTATTCATTCTCATTTTGCAGACAAACCTAGCAAAATTAGTTATCTGGTTAGCCAAACCAAAATAAATTAGAAGCAACATATTAGAAAAAGAAATTCCTATTGCAGGATGGGTCAGTGACATAAACATGAGTGACACTTGGTATGAGAAGAAGAAAAGAAAATCTATAAAAGGGGAAAGCATGAGACCAACAAGTTGACCATCTGAGGCCCCAGGGTGGAGAGGCCTTCCCGTCACTGGAAGATTGAACAATCCATAGTTGATGCCCCTGACTCAAGAAAATGGCTAAATTATGTTCTGCATTCTCCACTGACGTATACAGTGCAGTAGGGGACCATTCCTTAAGAATGACTACAAAGAAGATTATCAGAATTTACAGAGGATTGTTCAGGTATCTGGAAAACTCATGCAAAGAGTCTTATCATGTGCTAAGTAAATAAGCTGGTACTGCATTTTTAAATAATTTTAAAATATTGGATATAAAATTACTATAATAATTTCCAGTCTGATTATTTTTACATCTAGCATTTCACTGTATTACTTCATGAATTACCTGAAATGTATGAATGCATGATAATAGCTGTTTGCCTATACGTAGTAAAATAGCTACTTGCCTCAGCTTGAAATCAGAAAGGTAAAGGAAAAAATTATATATATATACACACACATATATACAAGCATATTATTCCATGATGAATGTGTGTGTATATATATATATGTATTGTATGTATGTATGTATACACGTACGTATGTATATAAACTTTACTTTGTAGGGAAAGCACAAGGTTACCTTCAGAGTCTTCACCAAGCAACAATGCATAAATAATAATTAACGGTAATCACAGCAGCTATTTCATCACTACATGCCACCACGTCAAGAATCTTACCTGCTTTTGCTCTGAGCAAGGCACAAATAGCCCGGTGTATACACATGTAAGAAAACTGAGGCTTAGAAAGGTTGAATACCCTCTGCCCAAGGTCTCAGAGTCAGTGAGTAATAAAGCCAGAAATAGCCTGACCTGTGGTGGCGCAGTGGATAAAGCATCGACCTGGGAACACTGAGGTCACCAGTTCAAAACCCTGCACTGGTCTGGTCAAGGCACATATGGGAGTTGATGCTTCCAGCTCCTCCCCACTTTCTCTCTCTCTCTCTCTCTCTCTCTCTTACACACACACACACACACACACACACACACACACTCTGTGTCTCCTCTCTAAAATGAATAAATAAAAAGAAAAATAAAAAAAGAAATAGAAGCCAGGTCTGTCATCCTCAAAAAGAAAATCCTCTTCACTACCGTGGAGTGAGTCAATGATAGAAGAGGAAATACGTGGCAGGTGACAGTGGGGGAGGAATATGGTCCAAAGCAGTCAGGAGAAGGAAGAAAAGGAAGGAGTCCTGTGAGCATCACAGACCACAGGTGTGTTAGAGCATAGAACAGTAGCTAAGCTATGCTCATAAAGTGAAACAAAAGTATAACGACAATAACATTTGTGTGTGCCTAGTGTGGACCAGGCACGTGACATATGGGAACTCATTTAGCCCTCGCAACGCACCTACTGAAAAGACACTGTCCTTATCCACCTTTTATAGATGCAGACACTGAGGCCAATGGGTTGATGGGTTGCCAGGGAAACACAGTCTCCAGTGGTAAAAGACAACATGAACCCAGAAAGTCCTGCTCCAGAGCCGGAGACCTTAACTACATAACACCAACATATTCATTACATGTTCCATGTTTTACTACATGGTAAGGAAGCACAGAACACAAGTTAGAAGTTGATATTAACAAAGAATGTTTCCATTGTTTAAGGACACAAGCTTCATTTCTCTGGAAATTTCACTTATAGAGAAATGCTGATTTCTCAGCTATGTTAAGTCAATTTTCTACAGCTGGAGCCCCCAACATTTTTTTTTTCCCACTGTTGTGAAAACTCCAAACGTTTTTATCTTTATGAAGATACAAAACATACTTTCTAAGAAAAGTAAATACACTCAAAGCTTTTTAAAACACATTAAAAAATGAAAAAAAAATGTAATGGCCATTAACCACTTCAGGAAGTTGATGGTATGATAGATCATTACTTTCTCTGAATGTAATGAGGGAAAGCGGGCACCTTAAATCAGCTTCATAATATATCACCTCACTGTGACTTTTCATAACAAGGCAGTAATGATAATGACCTAATCCATTGTCACAATACACTCAAAGGGAAACCGAATCAAACTCAGAGGCGTTATACATAATAGGTAGTTCCCATACACACCCAAATATCTTTAAATCCTTTCCTCAAAAGTTTTCATCACAATAAATATCAAAGTAGCTTTGAGATTAGCTAAAACTTTAATCAGGTAAAAAAAAAAAAAAAAGTAGATAAACTTACTATACCTTGATTTGCAATTATGTTACTGAGAAATGAGCAATTTGATCATTTCTGGATCAGTCCTTGAAGCCCTTTGGAGATCACCATGGTTTTCAGTGACTTGGTTTTCAATCTGAAGTCACTTACAAAGGACAAGCTGAATTCACGTTCAGTCTAACGGCAGCTCGGCCGGGGTACCATCAAAGCCTCACGAGTGCCCAGAGGGAGCAAAAGCACCCCAGGTCCTCAAAGGCCCAGCTGGTGGAAATGAAGTACTGGACACACTGCTAAGAGCTACGACTGAAACAATCACAGACAGCGTACTGAGCTTCTGCAGACAGGTCACCGGATGAATGAAAAGATGAATGGAGACTAGACGCTGATCACAGTTTCAAACGGGGAGCACTGTACCACCAGCCAATCCTCTCCTTCAGCATCTCTGACGACAACGTAATAGGAAAATAGGACCCACTGACAACAATGTTACGTTGGTTCCCACCTGTGGTCAACGCTGCTTGTCAGCAGCTGAATCCCTGGGCGGTCTTTCATGCAGGTTTCTTAGACATGACCAACAGCAAGACCGCTAGACATGCTGTGTTTGCTTCTTCTGCCTTTGACAGGTTCCTCTCATCCAGAAGAGCAGAATTAGGGTGCAGACAAGAGATGCGGCCCAGGTTTTGAAATCTGTCCATCTCGGGTTCCAGTCCTTCTCTGGATCCTTTCCAGCTATATAATGCGAGGCAAGTGTCCTGTCTCTCTAAGCCCTAAAGTGTAGCGAATCCCAGAATTTAACTCATAAAGTTGCTTGGGATTGCAGAAGACCACGCATAAAAGGCCCTGATCAGAGTGCCGGACCCAGTAAAACATGCCAGCCAGACTTTCCCATTATTTCGACTTCTAAGGATGCCTGGATTCAACGGCAATGAGTATACGAAGAAGTCAATCGCTTTGTTTGCTACTCTCTCCTCCCATGGGTCAGTCCCGGGCTGCCCTGTTGTTCCGTCCTCTCCATTGTATGTGAGCAAGGAGAAGCCTCCTGCGATCGGGTAATTAAGGGTTCTTTTCTTCTTATGAACTTGAGAGGGAGAGAAAAGTCACCGAGGTGAAGTTGCCTCACACCCGAGAAAGCGGATGGATGAAAGCTAATACGGAGCTCGCTGGGACTGTTTTCTGAACTGAAGTGACTTGGCTGGATGAATACACTCCCAGCCTGTGGTTGCTAAACAGAGTCACCCACACCTCCCGGGCCTGAATGGGGGTCTGGGAAGGCTGTTGCTCCCAAGAGACATCACAAACAGAAATAACACTAGAAAAGAAATAAATTTAGAACACGTTCAAGGAACTGCCAACGGAAGGGTTGGGCAAAACCAGACAGCATTGTCACTTAATTATTTTTTTCACCTATCTTTTGGCTCAAATTATTTTCATATTAGAATTAGAAGTATGGATATCACTACAATCCACACACTGGCCATACAGCTGACATCCCCCTCATCCCAACTAATGAAATGTTCGCCATTGAGCTTCAGTCACCAGCGCCCCTTTCAATAAGGGCTTCTGTGGATCGCTTTGCTGCGTGTGATGAACCGAGGAGAGGCGGGGGCTATCCTGGACGTGCTGGGGCCTGGTGGCTGTCTTCTGTAGACACCTACTGTTTTCTTTTAGCCTTCCTGGCAGAGATCCCGGCATAATCCTGGGAGAAACGCTAGCCTCCTGCTCTGATGGGCATCAGTCCCTTGAGAAGGATTACGGGTTGAATTGTGTACCCCCAAAACTCCCAGGTTGCAGTCCCAACCCCCAGTACCTCAGAATGTAACTGTATTTGGAGATAAGGTCTTGAAAGAAGTTGATGACGTTAAAATGAGATTATTAGGGTTGGACCCTAATCCAGTAGGATTTAAGAGGAAGACAAACTCCAGGGTTGGTCACACACAGAGGAAAGACCACGTAAGGACACAGTGGAAAGGTGGCCATCTGCAAGTCAAGAAGAGAGGTCTCAGCAGAAACCGAACCTTCCAACCTTCATAATCTCGGACTTCCAGACTCCAGGACTGCAAGAAATAAACTTCTGAAATGTAAGCTGTCCCGTCTGTGACACTTTGTTACGACAGCCCTAGCAGACTGATACAAGACGGTCTGTGAGTTTTCGAGGAGAAACAAAGTCCTTAATGACCACATAACTAAGGGCTTTTACTGCTTTAACACTACAGATATTAAAACAAAAGTGATTTAACTATGTCTGCGTGCATGACATCAGAATTTACTGCAATAACTTTCTAATGTGTCTTCCTACAATCCATCTTTCCCTTAAAACAAAAGTGATTTAACTATGTCTGCGTGCATGACATCAGAATTTACTGCAATAACTTTCTAATGTGTCTTCCTACAATCCATCTTTCCCTCATTTCGATAAATCCCACATGCCACTGTCAAAATAAAACCTTCCCGAAGCATAACATGGGAAATGCTATCCACCTGCTCAGAAACGGCCCAGGCTCCTCACTGCCGACCTATGAGGCGCTAGCACCAGGCCCTGGGGACTCTGGCCCGACATACCTTTCCAGCTACGCCTATTACAACACTCCCTGCACCTACCACCACTGCCAGCAGGGCTGCCTGCCACCACCTGGATACAGCCGCACTTTTCCTTATCCTTGCCTTTCTTTGTTTTTTGGATTTTGCTTTGTTTTGTTTTGTTTTTGCCTTAACCTGGAACCTATGGACCACTAGAACACAAAAAGCATTAAAAGGGTCTAAAAAGTCCACTGAACTTGTATGCAAATATATATATATATTCCTCTCCCCCTCCCCTCCATAAAGGAAGCTCTCACATTTCTCCTCAGATTTTCAAAGAGCTTGGCAATGGTGACTTTTCCTGGAGCCCCGGGGTCCTGGAAAACAGATGGCGGAGAAACCATCCACCCAGTGGTACTCCAGGAAATGACTTACCGCAAGGGACCGCCTTCCACACGTGACCGACATCTAACACTCGCCAGTGACCCCTTATTTACCTCCGACAAGACCTGACACGGGCCCTCCAAATTCCCATTTTCTATCTCATAAACAACTTACCTGAACGGAGGGTCCCCAGTGACCAATCCGGACAAAACGCCTGCTAAGTTGACGACCAAACCTCAGTCCAGCTTTCCTTCCCTGAAGGCCTCTGACCATGATTCATCCCCAGGCAGCGCTACCATGCAGAACAACCTCTTTCAGGGCCCCCGACTGCACATGTTAGGGGCGGAACGTTATTCTCTAAAACATTGAAGCCCAAACGCCCAGCACCTCAGAATGGGATCCGGCTTGGAAATCGGGTCTTTGTCGATGTAACTAGCCTGTTAACCCGGGAGTTCCCTTTTTAAGTACGCAGCGTACAACGGGCGCGAACTCTTACACTAGGACGTGTCAGTACGTCACGCCCGGAGTACTTGGCTTCATATTATTATTATTTTTATTTATGCTTAAAATAAATGAAAAGGCTATGAGATATATATGTTTTTGTTTATTTATATATATAGTGTTGGATTTGCGGCTCTTACCCATTTTGCTTTCTTCAGAAAAATAAACATGGTTTAAAGAAAAAGACATTTATTTAAAAATGATCCAGTTTAAATACCTTAAACAGACCAATAAGCAGAATATCAATAACCAGGCTCCATTTTTGATACTTCAATGACCAATGAGATCTCATCAAGATGGATCTCATTGGTTGCCGCTTAAGGGTTCTGATCATCTGAACCCAACATATAGCACAAAGGAAAATACAAAATTACAAAGAAATAGAAAACAATACCAACAAAAATATGGAAATATCAAATTAGGAAATTATAAATTTTACAGTTTACCAACACTTATAAAGAGTACAAAAAATATAACAAATATTATAAAAATAATATAAAATATAAAAAGTTAACAATTACAGAATAAACAAAAGCACACAAATAAAATAGAAATATTGAGTTTAAAAAATTAAAATAAATATATGTGAAAATTCAAAACTCAATTTCCGTGTGATATATTTTGAAACAATTGTTGATACATAGTGGTGCCTTACAATCTGGACACCAGTATGTAGATTCTTTCCTAACACCCTTTTTGTAGCAAACTCGGCATTTTCTGGATTTAGTTTTTCCTGTATCGCTTTTCATTTGCTCCGGAAAATGCCTTTCAACTAAGCGTGATGGTTTAGGTGTAGAGCTGCTTGTTAATGTCGTTGGCTGGGTTTTCGTTATATTGTGATCTACCAATTTCTGTACACACTCCAGCAAAAAGTGTAAGCGATCCAACTTACCCTTATCTTTTTTGTATATAATATACGCATTGAAGCAGCACATATCAATCCATCGAAGAAAAATTATTTTATAAAATTTTTTTAGCCTATTACGAGCAGCCATGTAGGCCACCATAACTCCATCTCCCAAATCTACGCCGCCCATATTCTTGTTATAATCCAGGACAACATTCGGTTTGCCCTGCCTTCTTCCTCTCTTTTCAATCATTGTCTTTTCGTCATTATGAATCAAACTGAGCATCAATACGTCTTTTTTATCTCTCCATTTGAAAACCATAAGTTTGTCTTTGTATCTTACTATATGTTCATTTTTCTGTAGTTTTTTTGTTTTTATTTCACTGGGGATCCCGACTCTATTTATCCTCATTGTTCCAACAATGTCTGTATTGTTTTGACACAAGAGTTCAGCCAAACGAATTGACGTATAGAATAAGTAAATCCTATACCCTTTATTCAGTAAGTCATGTGTTAACTCCAAAACAATTCTTGTTGATTGTTTTCCTTGTGGGTAGTTCGAACCATAATTTGTGCCCTTGCCGGTGTATAAAATTATATTTTGTACGTATCCAGATTGGCTTTCACTCAAAATAAACAACTTCATTCCAAATCTAGCTCTTTTTGTAGATATATATATTGTTTCCAAGATAAATTCCCTTTCCATAATAAAAGAGATTCATCCACGCATATTTCTCGTTCACATACATAACAACTTTTAAACTTTTCGGACAAATTATTCATGATTGGATCAATTTTATATGTTTTTTTTATTAGATGTGTTAGGATCAAAACTTAGATTGTCTGTAAAACGCAAAAACTTACATAATAATCCAAACCTGCTTTCGTTCATAGTTTCATAAAAAAATGGTGTTTCAATTATTCTTTTTCTTGAAAAATAAGTTTCCAAAGATGGTTTTCCAATTATTCCTTGTAAAATTAGGAGCCCTAGAAAAATCTTCATTGGCCTGACCTGTGGTAGTGCAGTGGATAAACCGTCGACCTGGGAACACTGAGGTCGCCAGTTCAAAACCCTGCACTGGTCTGGTCAAGGCACATATGGGAGTTGAGCTTCCAGCTCCTCCCCCCTTTCTCTCTCTCTCTCTCTCTCTCTCTCTCTCACTCTGTGTCTCCTCTCTAAAATGAATAAAATAAAAAGAAAAAAAAAAAAGAAAAATCTTCATTTCAGCTTCATCTGTATCCTTCTATTGTCGAATTCTCGAACGTGGTTTCAACTCAGGATTATTATCAAAAAATTGGGCGGCGTACAAATTTGTTTGCTCATTAATTAATTTGATAAGTTCCTCATCTAGAAACTTCTCCAGATAAAACAAAGGAACTTTTCTTCGAGGAGTAGCGAAAGTTTTTCCAGGCTGTGCAGTAAAGGGAAATGGTGGTCTTTCTGCATTTTGAGGTAGCCATGCTTCAGAAACAGTGCTGCTGCTAGGACCAACTTCATCCACTTCTGCACCATCTTCATTCTCAGTATCGCTCAGTTCCGTGTTGTCATCAAAATTACTGTCAGATGACGCAGATGACGAACTCATAACACGTCTCCTTTTTGTACTTGCCAGTACATTGATTTCATCTTCGCTAATATCACTTTCATTCATTTTATGGATACTTATAAAAATGTATTGTACAATAAAAAGGTTGAAAATCTAAAAAATATAAACAGTAATGCAAAAATAAAAAATATAAGTAAACAAAGTATAATACGAAAATACGTAGGTAAGTGTAAGTACGTACTCGTCGCTGCTCACCCAGAATACGTCCACCACTCTCAATGACAAAATGATACTGACCTTCCCCGCATCTTAAACTCATGTCGAGACACGCATGGATGATTAATACCTTTGTTGTACGCAGTTATGCGCCCCACCTGTCCCAGGGCGCAACATATATTTCGAGGACGTATTCATACGTCTTACCCGTACGCGCTACTGTTTACGTTGGACGTATTATACGTCCTGCCGGGTTAACAGGCTCGATAAAATGAGGTCAAGCTAATTGGCTTAGACACTGACCCAATATGACTGGCATCCTTATAAGAAGAAGATAGGAGACGTGACTGTGCAACATGCACACACACAAACACACACAAACACGCAGACACATCAAAACAGCTACGGAACACACTCCCAAAGCTCTCTCCATTCGACTTGGCTTCGACTACATTTGCCTCATGGAAATTCATCTCAGCTATTTCCTGGGATTAGCTGAATCCGGATGGCAGGGAGACTAGTCCAAGCTACGATCATGTTAACTCCTGCAGCATTTTACTGTCAGAGAGATCAGATCAAGCCCTGCTGTCCCTCGCTTCACTTGCAGCCCAGTCTCAGAATCCAGCCGGATTGTGGTGCTCCGTGCCCGGGCCGGAGACCGTCCCCACCGCGCATGACCACAGCGCATGACCACAGCGCTGGGAAGCCCTCTCCCTGTAGGACACACTGCCAGTCCATGTCCACTAGGGGACCAGGGACCAGGCAGAACTGGTCTACAATTAATAGCTTCACTCGTACCACCAGTATCGGATTCTTTGGTAGATTCTATCAACAATAGAAAATGACTCAGAAAAAAAAAAAAAAACAGAAAAGGGATGCAGAGGCATTTGCTGTACCGGTCAGGCGCCTTTTTGTTATGTATGAATAGTTTACATTGAAAATTGATTAGGAATAAGCTAGTTACTGAAGGAGCCAATGTTCTTTTTCTAGTAGTTTAACAACAACCAATCAAAATTCACATTCTTCTTGGCAATACCCACAAATCTCAGGATGTAGAAAGCAGTCATAAAGAAACAGTGAAGCTGTTCTACACTGGGTAGTGGGCTGTGGAATACTAGTTCTGGAGGACTAGAGAAATGCGATTTTCTTAACTTTAGTCGATAATAAAGAGCTGACAATGTGAGAGTACAGAGAAACCCTGCCTTTCTTCCGTAGTCCCTGGAATAAGCACGATGTTGAAATCCACTCTCTATATGTGAAGTGCATGTCAATGCTAAGGTCTTTTAAGAGCACCCGAACCATTTGTTTTTGTAAATGATTCATATAATCCCTTCACAATATTAAAAACACGATTAATCTCAGCAAACCGTTTTTCCATCAATTATACAAATACACGCTTCCACTCCGTCTGTGTTCGATCGCTGTGATGAGTCAGTCCCAACCGTGCCCACCTTCCATCCGTCTATAGTTCCGGTGCAGGGATTGGGTTCTTCGCCTCCCCTGTACGGTGGAGCACGTGGTCCTAGCAAACCTGAGTGTCTGGGGTGGGGCCCAGACTCCACATTTTTAAAGCCTCCCCATGATACCAGTGCACAGGCAAGGGTGAGAATACCAATGTGGAGACACAATATAAACGTTTGTCAAAGGCTGATAAGGAAAGTCACCTGAATCCAAATCCCCTAGAATGTGTATTTTAAAATTCAGATTCCTGAGTCCCACTTCAGCCTACAAAATCAGAATCTCTGAGGAGGGTGCTTAAAAACCTGTGTTTTATCAAGTCCCAGAGGCTCCCCTTCCCCCAGCCAATAGCAGCGCTTCTGCGTCTCCCGTCGTCCTCTGTCAGATGGAGACCTGGTTCTGGGCAAGGCCATGGTGGGCCCCTCGGCTACCAAGGGCTTCCTATTCCCTTGGATAGTGAGCTTGATATGTTTTGCCTGAATATATCGAAATTTCACCTTTCCTAGCCTAGTTCTAATTTCTTTTTTTAATGTAAAAGGTTTTAAATTTTATTGGTAAAGATATAGGTACCCCTCTGTTCGTTGCATCATTTTTCAGTGTGGCCAAGACATGAACACAATCGAAGTGTCCCTTGATAGAAGGTCGGGTAAAGAAGACGGTGGTGCATACGGAATGTACGACGCGATACTGCTCAGCCGTAAGAAAAGATGAAATACTGCCGTTGCGACAACACAGGGGACCTTGAGACTATCACGCTAAACGAAATAGGTCAGATAAAAAAGGGCAAGAACCATACGATTTCGCTCATCTGTGAGATATAAAACTGAAAGCAATAAATGAACAAAAAGACAAAGAAACAAAAGGGGTTGGGGTGTATTAAAGGGTAAAGGGGGTCAGATATATGGTGAGAGAAGATTTGGCTTTCAGTGGTAAATACACAGTGCAATATACTGTAGAATTACACACTTGGAACCTATATAATTTTATTAACCTGTATCACCCCAATAAATTTCATTTTTAAAAAAGGAAAAACATAAACAAAATAAAGCAAAGCAATAAACCAGATAAAGACTTGTCAATAGACCTGAGGGGCCAGAGGGAAGACGGGACGCCTGCGGGTCCTCATCTCCAGGAACCGGACACCCAGATGCTGAAAGGCAGTCCCACAGTGACTGTCCATTAACCTGGGAAGTGAGGCTCCACCTGAATGACCAACAGCTACGATGAGGCTTCATGGAATCCCAGAGCTCCTGGCGGGAACAGACAGAGAAGTCTTTACTGCTCCCAGCCATACCCGCTGCTCCACAGCCTGTCTGCGGGCAGCGTTGTAAGTGTCAGAGGGACCGAAGGTATTGTCAGAGTTGTTCTTCCTGAGCACCTGGTCAAGAGGTGGTGGGTGGGGAAAATGAAATAGCAGAGAAGGAAGTAAGAACGAAATTAAAAGTGAAGTTAAGAGAGCCTGACCAAGTGGTGGTGCAGTGGACAGAGCATTGACTTGGGATGCTGAAGACCCAGGTTCGAAACCCGAAGGTCACCGGCCTGAGCGCAGGTTCATTGGCTCGAGCACAGGCTCACCAGCTTGAGCGTGAGGCTGTCATCTTGAATGTGGGATCACAGATATGACCCCCTGGTTGCTGGCTTGAGCAAGGTGCTGGCTTAGCTGGAGCCCTTGGTCAAGGCACGTATGAGAAAGCAATCAATGAACAACTAAGGTGTCACAGTGAAGAACTGATGTTTCTCATCTCTCTCCCTTCCTGTCTGTCTCTTTATCATTATAAAAATTTTAAAGAAAGTGGTTAAGAGAAAAAGCAGAAAAAGTGAAGCAAATCATGAGAGATGTTAAAGTTTTCTAAATTCTATGGTAACAACGCTGATCTTTCATCGACGGAAGGGAGAAATTCTGCAGCATAGAGGCCTAGGACATCCTCTCCCAGAAAAATACTACAAGCATCTAAGCCACTTCTCTCTTCATAACAATTGACCAGGTTTTCTTTTTTGCAATAAAGAGAGAGAGAGAAAGAGAGAGAGAGAGAAAGAGAGAGAGAGAGAAAGAGAGAGAGAGAGAGAAGTATCTCTGGGACAATAGAATAAAATTTTTAAACATCATAGATTGGCTTTAAGAGACTTTCTAAGTGTCTCCCCCCAGCAAAAATACAAGCACGGCTTTCCATACATCCAGCAAATTAACAGAGCATAAACTGGTCCCTGTCTTAAATACAGTAACATGTCCTGATTGTTACAAGATCGGGCAGGTTGGCCTGCACGCAATCAGCAGTTTGCACCAGTACTAAAATAACCTTAGACCCTTTTTCTCTCTGCACTTTTAGGCTGTGACACCCAGCTGTCCCCTCCAGGCAGCCCTGAGAGAGCCCCGGCAGGCTAACAACACCTCCGTGTCTGTGCACGTCTCCGGAGGCCACACAAAACCAGCACTTCAGACTGGCCTCTTCATTTTATTCCTGCCCAGCTTAGCTCTGTGTGCTCTGAAACTCCAGTTTCTGCTCATTTCTTTTCTAGTTGTTTCCTCGGGGTTCCAATACAGGTATTGATAGACTTACGACCTATGCAACTTAACGACCATTCGACTTTACGACCGCAATCGCTAGCCACGACTGCTCCACATCTGGAGCAGTTTTTGTATGCAGCTGTATTTTGTAATTTTGTATGTTTTGCAAATATTAAACCAGATGTACTGGTAAAGCAGTGTTTTACTTAAACCTGATGAATGTAAAAATAAGAAACAAAATGGTGTAGAGATGATACAAATGGCATAAAATGAACAAAGAAAATTATGATATATAACAATAATGAAAGAAAATTATGATCAAATATGACTTAAAGATCTTTATAACATCATTTCACAGTACTGTACATATAGCCTACTCAACCTACGACCAAATCATGTTACGACCGGTCTGTCGGAACCAATCGTGGTTGTAAGTCGAGTATTAGCTGTACATAAGCAAGGCTCCTAAAGTCCTCTGTGTGAGGGTGAGAACCCACTATTATTTTATGTCTCTTATATTGAGGATATAAACAAGACTAGATGAGAAGTTTTCTAGGAAAATGACATTTCTTTAAAATAGACCCCTAAGCCCAAGGCTAAATAGAAATTGCAACCAAACCAAAAAAAAATCATATAAAGTGAATTCAGAGGAATCAGCTTCCCCGACATGGTTCTCTTTTATTTTGTCATGGAAAATCACTGAGTGCTTTTCCAAGGAGAGAGTAGACAGAATATGAATCATTGAATGCGGACTGAGATCAGCTTATTCCTCCAAGTGTCCTTC
This sequence comes from Rhynchonycteris naso, assembly GCA_037038555.1. Classification (NCBI taxonomy): domain Eukaryota; kingdom Metazoa; phylum Chordata; class Mammalia; order Chiroptera; family Emballonuridae; genus Rhynchonycteris; species Rhynchonycteris naso. The sequence continues at coordinate 8,496,439 of CM072997.1, read as the reverse complement.
TCTCCCTCTCCTAATCCCAAACCTTCTCTAACTCCCTGCTTTTCCCTTTTTGCCAACTTCCTCCAAGTTCACTGTCTCCGCCTTACCAACCCAACATCCGCCACAGCTCAGACAAAACAGTCACAGCCAGATGGAGTATGAAGGCCACAGTCATTGAGTTATGTCAAAAGCTAGGTCACAAAAGATTCGTGGGGAGGGGAACCCAAGAGCCGGAGGAAACTGCCCATGTAGGATTCAACACAGAGTCAGCACTGAGCCTCTTTCTCAAAAAGTGGACAGGCTGTCAGTCAATGCGCTATTGGTAAAAAACACAAATCACTGAAGAAATGAATTTGAGTCTGTGTTGAGAGGAGAGCCTGGGGGGTATGGCAGGGAAATTGTCCCAAGATTACCAACAAGTTCTGTAAGGTTTGGAAGCAGGAATGCCAAAAGCAACACTGAGGTCCAGCAAAAGAATTCCAGTTTGGTTAGACTGGCCGGAGAGGGTTGCAACGTTGCTGGGAATCAGGAGCTCACAGGCATGGACAGGCTGCAGGGCTGTCCGCCATGTCACTCTGGCGGCCCTAGGTAGACCAGAAGTTTCTGTTTAGCCCAAAGTCTGAGAGGGGAAAGAAATACTGAGCCAGAGAGGGACACACCATCTATTCAAGCCATCACATTCAACTCCACAACATTGATCAGAAGCTCATATATATATATATATATATATATATATATATATATATATATATATATTGAGCTGAGCAAAATATGTACAGATGGGCTTTTTAAATTATACGGACAGGAGAGCTAGACAAAGCACAAGTGTAATAGTTTTTCTTGTTTGCTTGTACAACCGTTATATAAGGCCTTTTCTTTAGGCCTTTTAACACATTTAAACACTACCAAAAGCAGTTACAGAGAATCGAGCAATGACAAAGAATCAATGTGACATCTATTGTAAAAGCCTAATGGTAGGGAAGGATCGTGTGGAAACTCTAAAAGAAGTGCGTGTCCCTGTCCCACATTTGCCTGTTTGGGAAATACCAGCGCGGAGGGAAATCGGTAAATCCACACAGCCAACAACAACAACAAAGCATGCACTATTATTAGATAATTTAAGTAATTAATCACAATGTCTGGACTTGTTCCTCATGGTTTTTTTTTCCATTGGAAGTAAATATTGAGCAATTCGAGTACAAAAAACTGTCTTCGAATGTTGTACCGATAATATTTTCTCCACGTCAATGAAAAAGATCGTGTAGAAATGTCCACTTGAGAATAAAAGAATACCTTAAAAATATGAGAGCATTTTAGAGCTGATGAGAATGAGCCCCATTATCAATGAGGTCAGAAAACTGAGGTCACAGGAGGCTGGATGACCCACTCCAAGTCCCAGAGCATTCCATGCTTTCTTTTTCTTTAATTAAAGCACACTGTCCCCATGAATTTATCAGAATGTCTCTTGACATGCAAAATAAATCTTCCTGGTACCTCAACAACTGGGTCTTATCTTCCCATCAAACTCACCACAGAACCCACGCCTGGCCCCAGCCTCGCACGGGCTGCTGGCAGTGTGCCCATATGAGCCCATCACCTCTTTCCTTTACCTACGTCCCCACAGTCCGGTGTTGTTTTTTTCATTTCTTCTGCCTCTGTGCCTTTCTTTTTATTAGTTTTAATGGGGTGACATTGATAAATCAGGGTACATATGTTCAGAGAAAACATCTGCAGTTTATTTTGACATTCGATTATGTTGCATACCCATCACCCAAAGTCAAATTGTCTTCCAGCACCTTCTATCTGATTTTCTTTGGCCCCTCCCCTCCCTCCACTCCCTCCTTCTTCTTCCTTCCCCCACCCTTCCCAGTAACCACCACACTTTGTCCATGTCTCTGAGTCTCATTTTTATGTCCCATCTATGTACAAAATCATATAGTTATTAGCCTTTTCTGATTTACTTAACTTCACTCAGTATAATGTTATCGAGGTCCATCCATGTTGTTGTAAATGGTCCGATGTCATCATTTCTTATGGCTGAGTAGTATTCCATAGTATATATGTAGCAAAGCTTTTTAATCCACTCGTCCTCTGATGGACACTTGGGCTGGTTCCAGATCTTCGCTATTGTGAACAATGCTGCCATAAACATGGGGGTGCATTTCCCCTTTCGAAACAGTGCTATGGTGTTCTTGGGATATATTCCTAAAATATATATCCCAAGTTTTCCACAGTGGCCGCACCAGTCTGCATTCCCACCAGCAGTGCAGGAGGGTTCCCTTTTCTCCACATCCTCGCCAGCACTTATTCTGTGTTGTTTTGTTGATGAGCCCATTCTGACTGGTGTGAGGTGATATCTCATTGTGGTTTTAATTTGCATTTCTCTAATGATTAGTGATGTTGAGCATTTTTTCATATGTCTATTGGCCATCTGTATGTCCTCTTTGGAGAAGTGTCTATTCATTTTTTTTTTTTTTTTTTTTTTGCCCATTTTTTGATTGGATTGTCTTCCTGGTGTGGAGTTTTGCAAGTTCTTTATAAATTTTGGTTATTAATCCCTTATCAGACATATTGTCGAATATGTTCTCCCATTGTGTAGTTTGTCTTTTTATATTGTTCATATTGTCTTTAGATGTGCAAAATCTTTTTAGTTTGATATAGTCCCATTTGTTTATTCTGTCTTTTATTTCACTTGCCCGAGGAGATAAATCAGCAAATATATTGCTGCGAGAGATGTCAGAGAGCTTGCTGCCTATGTTTTCTTCTAAGATGCTTATGGTTTCACGGCTTAAATTTAAGTCCTTTATCCATTTTGAGTTTATTTTTGTGAATGGTGTACGTTGGTGGTCTACAAAGTTTGGTTCTTAATTGCAAAGGGAAAAATAATAACTTTACAGTACTGCAATCTGGAGAACGTAGCTGAGACTTGGCGATCAAAGTTAACATTGCCAGTATGGGAACAAGTCACAATTGCCTGCCACCTGATAGTATCAATGAGAAGTGTCCCTTCTGGGGTATTCCTGCCACTTAAGAAACTAATAAAGTACCAGATGGACTGATATCGAGGGATAATCTACAAAATGACTTAGCCTAATCTCTTTAAAAGGTTAAAGTTGAGAAGAAGAACAAAGAAAGACGAATTAAGACTGAACCAAATGAAGGAAGGCTAAAGGAATATGACAACTGAAATGCAGCAGGTGATCCCAGGATGGATCCTGGACCTGAGAAATTCTTACTAGCGAGGACAGTTAGGGCAACGGCTGGCATCTGAATAAAGTCTGTGGGTTGGAGAATTACTATTGTCAATGTTTACCAATGTTTGTTTCCTGATTTTGACACATTTGCATTGTGGTTATGTAAGAGAACATACTTGATTTTAAGAAATACTCACTGATGTATTCACTGACATATCTGGAGGTAAAGGAAAGACAAAGTACCTGAGACAGTGGTTACTGCAAATACCTGTGATTTAATGAATGCACACCCACCCCCTGAGTTTTATAAATGGGACCCGCTAGTCACAAAACTTTAGAAAATTCCAACAGGTCACCTAAAATCGAATAACTTCATTTCTTTCATGACTTTAGACATAACAGGTTTATTGTTTTTGAAACAAGAGAACAGCGCTCAAATTTACTTACTGTCAGTTTTATGTGACACGGCAGCGTTCACGAGGAAACGCAGAGCCCGAGAAACAGCTGGACCTGAGTACTTCCGTGCTAGGTCTGAGGACGAGAGAACTCTCGTGGAGGAACAGCCTACGTGAAGGGGCGTGAGGGAAGTAGTCAACCGGGGGAGACGGCGAGTCGTATCAGTTGGGATTCTTCATGGAGTCCCTTTGTCTTTGGAGATGAGGAAGCCCCCTTCCTGGTGGCGGGGAGGAAGCCCACTTCCTCTGGGGGGAGGGAGGAAGCCCCCTTCCTGGTGGGGGGGAGGAAGCCCCCTTCCTCTGGGGGGAGGGAGGAAGCCCTCTTCCTCAGGGGTGGGGGGAGAAGCCTCTTACATGAGGGTTTCGTGACCTGTTCCAGGAGAGATGGGTGAGAGAAGGTCAGTGACCTCCATCCCTCTGCTGTTACCTCAAACTCCTTCAGCTGAAAATGATCAGTATGTCCACGCACCACATTTCAGGGCACTGTGTCATGAACCTCACTGGGGGGTGGGGTGGGGGGAATCCTTAAGCATTGATCCTGCCTACCCTGCCTGAAAAATATTTCAATATTCCTAGTGGAGGAAGGAAAAGTCCCCTACAGAAAATTCCAGCTAGTAACAGAAAGAATGATAGGGTGAGAAAGTTCAAGTTTGAAAGCTCAGTTAAATAACCCATTCTCGTGGCCATCATTTAATAGCAAAGAACGCTAGTGGAAAATGGATGAGAACATTTCAAAGTGGGGGACGTTAACGGGGCGGTGCCAAGTACCTGCCCTTTCCTTCCCGGAGCCCTTGGCAGGAGGGGTTCTGAATGAGCCTCAGACGGGCTTCCACTCTCCCCCCCCCCATCTCTTGCGCGGCCTGACCACAGTTTCCCCTCGTTCCCTGCGTCTGGGAAGGAGTTCCTATTGTCATACTCTTTTGGTCATTTCAGTCGGTAGGAACATGGGTGAAAATAAAAGTTTCATGTGTTTTTAAGTCAAAATTTTATGTAAAGTAAATGTAATCTTTTAAATTTTTTTTTTCACTTTTCAAAAACTCTTAGCCATGCTCATTTATAAGCTAAAAGTAGTCTCAAATAGACTGTCTTTTTTAACTTTCTTTTTTAATTTTTTAGATTGAGTTATGATTGATATAAAACATTATATTAGCTTCAGGTACACATCAGGATGTAATATTTGTATATATTGAGAAACGATCACCACAATAAATCTAACATCTGTCCCCATACATAACATAAAGGTTTTGGTTACTAAAGCACTTTCCTCATTTTAATAAAAGCTCGACCATTCGTCACCTAACGTTCTAGTCTTCTTGTATATCATCAGTTCTGGAGGGAAGCAATTTTTAAATTTTTGAAGCAAATTAACAACGAACAATACCAAGGAGGAAGTAGAGACACAAAGGTTGCATGAATAAAACCATGAGTGATCAGAAGGCCCCGTGGAGGAAGAGAGGTCTGCTTTAACAGGTGACGCTTTATAAATGACACTTGCTCACTGAAAAAGCAGAACACAGGAAAGCAAGCTGCAACCAGACAGAAGACAGTGGTGAGAAGGAAAACATGGGAACCATTCTGGAAGCCATTAACGTGCCACAGGGAGCAGCGGGTTGTAAGCAGCCACTGGGGAGGACGGGAGTCTCCCACCGGCAGGGAAATGAGAGAAGAACAAGGGAAGTGGAGAGAAGCAGGCGGGAGGGAATGAACAGCAGCACATGGGAGGGGTTAGATGTTGCCACCTCAGAGTCACCACGGAAGGGGTAGCATGTGGCAGACTCTATTTCTGAGATGATAAAACAATGGCTCCCATCCCACACCTTCTTCTGCCAGGGGACCTTGCCTCTTTCCCGCCAGGAGGTGGAGTCTCCTCTCTGCGCAGTGAGTGTGGGTGGGCTCCCGGCTGCTTTGACTAAGAGGGCACGGCAGAAGTGGCCTAACCTCGGTTCTGGGAAGGCGTTTACCTGGCCAGGTAGCAACTGCTTCCTGCCTCTTGGAAGGTAGCCACCATGTTTGAGTGAAACTATCTAGAAACCACTGAGAGAAGCCTAACCCACGTGGAGAGGCCCTGGAGCATGAGACATCCAGGTCAGGGATATAGGGGCAGGGGAGATAGACTGCGGATTACCGAGGCACCAAACTGAGAGGAAAGAAGCCGTCGTCACAGCGAATCCTCAAGCCCCAGACATCTCATGGACCAGAGACAAATTCCTCAGCAGCTCTCATACTTTCACTGTGAAGGACTCACTAAGCTGCTCAACAGTACAGCAGTCACTATACTGAGGCCCACTGGGCAGAAAGGCTAAGAGAGCTTTCTGAATTGTTGTCCCATTGGGGTCAGTGAAGGCAACCACTCCAGGGCACCGGTTTGAATGGGGCAGCTCTCAAAGGGTCCTCGGGCTACACATAGAGTCCAGTGCATCAAAGAGGCAGAGAGCCAGGTGCTCCCAACCCTCCCAAAATAAAATTCTTCTTAAATAAGACTTGAAAAATGGCAAAGCAGATGTCTGTGGAGCATCAGTGTTGAGTCATTTGCCCTGTATTGTAGCAAAGCTGAGAAAAAGACGTTCGGGCTTGAAAAGTCTGAGTTGGTCCCTCGGGGACAGCCCCTGGAAATGCAGCAAAGTAGCACTTTGAAAGCCTAGCTTTCTATGACCACACCGTTGGGTGCCCTTCTCTCTGATATGTCAGTCCTTAAAACAATGTCTGTTGTCATTTCTTCTTGATCACATGGAGGAGGCTTGTGTGCTTTCGGAAGCATCACACGTGACTTTCCAAGGCTACGACAGCTGTAGAAAAAATGTTTCCAGGTGAGAGTCGAGAACGTGTGCCTCTGAGCAGTCTCATCTGAGCACGCTCTGCTATTCCTAATCATTTCCCAGCGTTCGTCTGGCAAGGTTTGTCCATCTTCTCCTTTAACAGGCGACCACATAAAAAGCATATTGATCTTAAACAGAATTTATCAATTCATTCAATAACAACTATACCGTGGAATCCTACACCGCTCCCAGAAAATAAAATCTCTGACCAGATGGTTAAAATGTCTCATTTAGTTGCTAAGCATAAATCACAAACTAATATACAATTGAGCAAAGACTTTTATTGCTAGCACCTTCTTTTCATACCTGCAGGGGAAATCCCTTGAAGCTACTGGCTGGCGTGAAAAGGACCAGCTAACCTGTGAACCGAGCTTACCTCCGTGACAGCATCTGGTGGCCATGGGGGCATCCTAGCTACGTCCTTGTCCGCCAGGCCTCCTTGGAGAAGGAGGACCAGTGAACCGGGCTTACTCCCGTGACAGCATCTGGTGGCCATGGGAGCATCCCAACTACATCCTTGTCCACCAGGCCTCCTTGGAGCAGAAGCGTCTTCAGGAGCCAGTGCAGACACTAGGAAGAGCATGTCTCCCAAGTCATAAACTCTGCCTTCTATTCTACATTCTGGAAAATTTAGAAATGCTCCTTAAATATGGAAAGAGAATGTCTGGAGAAAGATACTACAAACCGCTGATGGGACTTTCTTGGGGAGTAAAAATGCCTACCAGTGGTTTAAAATGCTAATTGAAATACGATATCCTCTTTCCCTATTAAATTAGCAAAACTAAAGGATTAGGATTAGAACAGGGGTCCCCAAACTACGCCCCCCCCGCCCCCACCAAATTGCAGCCCCCTGAGGCCATTTATCAGCCCCCGCCGCACTTCCGGAAGGGGCACCTCTTTCATTGGTGGTCAGTGAGAGGAGCACAGGATGCATCCGCACCCATAGTTCCCATTGAAATACTGGTCAGTTCGTTGATTTAAATTTACTTGTTCTTTATTTTAAATATTGTATTTGTTCCTGTTTTGTTTTTTTACTTTAAAATAAGATATGTGCAGTGTGCATAGGGATTTGTTCATAGTTTTTTTATAGTCCGGCCCTCCAACAGTCTGAGGGACAGTGAACTGGCCCCCTGTGGAAAAAGTTAGGGGACCCCTGGTTTAGAAAGTCAGCAAGAGTTCAATGGAACAGCTCCTCTCAACACTGCTCACCTGTGATCAGTGACGTCGCAAACCGGGGAAACCTACTGGGCTGTAAGGGGACAGTGGCATAACACAGCTTTAAATCGTCATGGGAAAAGCTGCGAGTTCAAAGTTGAACGTCGAAACAATAAATTGGGAGAAAACAAAGTGTGACATAGGAGAAATGGTCAGGCCAATTATGGCACATAGAGTATTGCAACCATTAAAAATCATAAACACTCTAAAACAACATAGAAAAGTATAAATAATGACGGGGTATAAAATTAAGTGTAGACCATGATTACAACTTTAATTTAAAATTCTGAACAAATACAAATAGTGGATAAGAAAAAAAAATTATCGTATTTTTTGCTCCATAAGATGCTCTTTCTTTCCCCCAAAAGGGGAGGGGGAAATGCCCGTGCATCTTATGGAGCAAAAAATATGGTATTTTATTAAACATTTTAACACACCATTTGGTTCAGAGTTTCCCCCTTAAAACCCTAGGTGTGTCTTATGATCAGGTGCGTCTTATGGAGCAAAAAATACAGTATAGCCTGACCAGGTGGTGGCACAGTGAATAGAGCATCGGACTGGGATGCGGAAGACCCAGGTTCGAGACCCTGAGCTCGCCAGCTTGAGCACGGGCCCATCTGGCTTGAGCAAAAGCTCGCCAGCTTGGACCCAAGGTCGCTGGCTCCAGCAAGGGGTTGCTCGATCTGCTGAAGGCCCGCGGTCAAGGCACGTGTGAGAAAGCAATCAATGAACAACTAAGGTGTCGCAACGGCAACGAAAAACTAATGATTGATGCTTCTCACCTGTCTCCATTCCTGACTGTCTATCCCTGTCTATCCCTCTCTCTCTCTCTCTCTGTCCCTGTAAATATATATATATATATATATATGATATAATAGTTCAAGTTACGGATTTTTCTTTTTTCGCCACACCTAAGAGGAAATGATGAGGCTATCTCACTTTCTAAGGAGGAACTTGAGACCCGGAAGGTAAAATGTCCCTAGTCATATATACATAGAAAGAGGCAGACCCCGGAAGAGAACTCAAGTCTTCTCCCTTCCAGTCTAAAGTGGATTTTGCTCTCACCAAACCACTGCAGTATTTCTCCTTGAGGAATTTGGAGAAATGGTTTTCCTCAAGCATTTAGGTTGTATTCAGGCTAATTTTGAAAGTGTTATAGTTCTACTTTTGAATACTAGAAACATGTACCCAAAAAAGAGAAAAACAGTAAAGCGGCACATTTTATGGTGATATAATCACATTTATCTTTGGTGAGTTATTTTCTCTTTAGAACTTGGGAAGCAAGGCTCCAAGAGGAAGCACTCTTTCGGAAAGAAAACAAACTGGTATTTGCTGCCATTTCGCAGCCTGGGTCGGAACAGGACCGGGGCGCTGCCCGCCTTTTCTGCTCTGGCGGCTTTACAGGGCCGCCTGCCCAAAGGAGTCTGCCATCACCATGGCAACCTGGCACAGCATCCACCAGGGAGGCTGGGAGGAGGGGCATGCCTCCCTCATCAGGCTGTTCGTCCTGTTTCCTCACTTGCAATGCCCTTTCACTTCTGCCAGTGAAAACCCTCAGAAACACCCCCAGTCCTTCTTCATCCACAAGGTCTCCTCCGTAACCTTCGAGAAAAGTAGTGACCACCTTCTTTTTCATTATGTCTTCTAACGTTTGATGGGCAGCTGAGTTTAGTCTCAAGTCCAGTGTGGCCAGTAGCAGTGGCAGAGTTGAAAATGATTCTGTGTAAGGTTAACAATCAGTCCTTTTTTACAAGGGCAGCTATATCAATTATTAACACAGTCCAATACTTGTTCATCATACTGCCCTGAGCACCCCCTGGGCTTCCCCTTTCACCCCCCCAACCCCCACCACCACTGCCCACTGTCCCGGACACCCAGCTTTTCCCTTATGAATTCCTTGATCTCCCCGACAACTAGAGGGTTGATGCCTAGAGCAGCAGGGAACCTCCAGCCTTCTGGCCAGTGTGCGCTCTGATTGGTCAAATAATCAGAAGTTGAATGTTTTGACTGTAACCACTTTCTTTGGAGGCACTGAGATTCAGCAGGAGGAAACTCACAATGTCTGCCATGAGTCTAGGAGGGGGCAGAGGGCCGACCTGCTCGGAGACGTTGATCTGATGAAACAGTCCTCAGCACTCAGCTTGGCACTCCAATTCCACCATGAGTCCCACCATCTTTACTCCCCTTGGATGAAAAGGGGTTGAAGAAGGGAGGGAGGAAGAGGTCAAGGCAGTAAGGAAAAGGAGAGGAAGACACCCCCCCACCACTGTACAACTGGGACAGTTTTGTGTTTTTGGTGGACAGGCTGCTATGCACGATCTACTGAACCAACTGCCAATTTTAACTAGTCAGATCTTGACCCTTTGACTTCCTATTTACAATGTTCATAGAACAGCATATCCTTAATACTCTGTGAAATAAGCATATTAATAATAACAGCAAAAACAATGATTTTTACAGTGTTGACCACACAGTGAACACTAGTCTGTGCACTTTGCATGTGTTCGCTTACTTAATTGTCCGAAATCACTCTGAGGTTTACATTATATAAAAATATTTTTAAAGTATATATTTATATTTTATTTTATTTCAAACAGGGAGATACTGAGGCTCAGAGAGGTTAAGTAATTTGGCCTCAGTTAGTAATTCAGAAAGGCAGAGTTAGAATTTGAACCCAGGACATTGGACTCCAAAGGCCACGTTTCTCTATGACACACTACAATTCCTCCAAGGCATTGTTTGCTGGAACAAAATGTTAGCGCCTGCATATCAAACTCAGCATTTTCCTGAGTGAAGCAAAATGAGACCAGCTTCCCGACAAAGCCCCAAGCTGCACCACACACAGGTCTCCCCAGACAGAACAGCTGTGCTCCATCCCTCAGAACCCCTGAGTCAGGAGTGCCCTGTGCTTCTCGGCCCTGGTCCCAAGCCAGACAGGTGGACAGAGCTGCAAAGTCATAGGAAAGACCGCTGTCCGCTGGCTAAAAGGGGTTTGTGTTGGGACCAACAGATAAACAAAAGCCACCGCAGAAGAGCAGGAAGGAAAGAAGCAAGAACAGGGAATGCTAACGTAAGGAAGACAGGCTGGATCAGCAGAGTCACAGAATGAGGATGGACCTAGCTCAAGACCTAAATTTTATAGACAGGGAAACTGAGGCCCAGAGGGGGGACTAGGATTGTTGAGCACAATGAATAATAAAACTAAGTTCAAGTTTCCTCGTCTCCAGACCAACACTTCCCAAATCATGCTACATCAGGACAGGTAAAAAAGTATGAAGCAGTGACATGGCAGGTTCCTCAAATCTGTTTTGCTCTTCTTCCCAGCACACCAACAGACTATATTTCCCAGCCTCCCTTGCAGCTAGGTGTGTTCATGTGACTGAGGTGTAGCCAATGAAAGGAAGCTTGTTCATGCTCCATCTCCTTCCTGCTGACCATGATGAAACTCCTGTGTAATCTTGGCTAGGTAGCAGAGCTATCTTTAACCTGGTCCCTGAATGACTAAGTGGAGCAGACACCTTTGGGGTGGGGGAGAAGGAATCACTAACTGGACTGGCCTGAACTATCACTACTATATGAGTGAGAAATCACCTTCTCACAGACAACAGTATGGTGCTTACTAGAGGAAAAGAGGGGTTGGGGAGGTAGGGGAGGGAGGAGAGGGTAAAGGAAGAATAAATGGTGATGAAAGGAGATTTGACTTGGGGGTGGTGAACACACAGCACAATGTACAGATGACGTATTATACTATTATATACCTGAAACTTATGTAATTTTATTAACCATTGTCACCCCAATAAAGTCAATTAAAAAAAGAAGTAAATAAACTTTGGTGAGGAGCCACTACATGTTTGGGACAATTTGTTACTGCACCCATCCCACCCTGTAAAGCCAGTAGCCACGGCCACCATCACAGCCGCCTGGCTTGTGCAGGTTCGCAACTGATTTGGACAGACGGTAATGAAACAACGGAGCCAAGAACTGGTGAGCCATTAGCTTTAATCCTAGCTTGCACCCGGCGGGCAAGTAAAAACATACACTGGGCTCCAAAACCTACTCTTTCAGTGCTCACAAAGCTACTGACTTATTCGAGTTTCCTAGAATCAAAAGGTTTCTAGCTCACCAGACTTATTCACCTCTGTTTCCCATCTCCTCCTGCACAAACTCTGCTCAAACTGGCTTCTGCCTCAGCAGTCCGCCATCTTGGCTGCTTCTCCTCTCCTCCACATGGCCTTTCTCTGCTCTTCTCTCAAATGCTAATCTCAGGAGAGCAAGCTCCCGGTCTGCCCCACTTTATAGTGTAAATTCAAAACCTTTAATCCAATCTACAAACAAGGAAGTCTCTGATACAAAGTCACTTATCTGAGACATAATGGGATCCCTCATGAAAGTGTACCACCCCACATCAAAAAGGGTGGGAAAGGCTTAGTCTTAAAACCAAGCCCCAGGCTACAATCCTGCCTGCCCACAGCCCACCACTACACACATTAATATAATCACGACCATCCCAAGCAAGAAGGGCAATTAATATTATCACCTAGGTGACTGGCTTCTACATGGGTAGCGCCATCTTTAACAAAGTGAGCATAATATATTTTATCTGCCCAACACCTACCCCTCAAAACACACACACACATACACATATAGAGTTGTCAATCATTTAATTTATAAAATGGTACTACCCAACCACATCAGGTTAAAGTTGTTGAATCAATAATTTAAAGTTGTAAAACATAACAAGTCTCCTTTTATTTTGTTTTATTTTACAATTAACTCATTAACCATTAGTTCGTTCAATATTAAATATGCTTTATTCTTTACTCTTGGCCTGTAGCAGTGTGCTGAGGCCAGCTCATATCTGCTTGCCAATTGTGAAATTTTTGAGAATTTTGTGATCCAGTTGTTAAACACAGCAATTACTAAAAATTAAGCAAACTTGCAATTCAATAAATTACATTAAAAGCAAGGTAATAAAGACTCAAACACCATCTCTTCCTAATTCTTGTACCGCATTTTATTATTACCTATGGTTTTGTAGTAATTTACATCTCTGGTACCTGTATGATAGAAATTCTATGTAAGGGCACTTTAGTGCACATCTCCTCCCAACCCTGTGTTTACAGACATCACCTTGGTAGCTTGAAATCAACTATAGTGGAAGTGTTTACACCACAGAAATTGGCAAATGCTACTACAAATCAGAGCGCTTTTTTTTCCTGTAAACTTAGTTGCTAAATATTTACACACAAAGTTACCAATCATTTAATTTATAAAATTTACTACTGCTCTTAAAACATAAAATCATGCTTGAACATCATCCTTTTAGTTATTTTAAACAAACATGAAGGCATATAGTTGGTAGGTAAACATGAAAACATGATCATTTTTAAATTATCACATTTTACTTAGTTTCAAAAATTAATAAATTGCTTTAAGAAAATTACTTAATGTTTTATTACCATGAAAATAATTAGGATAAATGCTACATAAGACATATTAGTGGAAATTTAAACTTATTATTTTCCATTCAGAGTATATGTCTGCTAACAGGGATGTTTCTTCCTTAAATTATGCACAATCCTTTAAAACCAAAAGTTGAATAATGGGGGGGGGGGTGGGGGGTGTTTGCAGGGCTTTATATGTTAATCCTTTCCAACCCACCTACAGATTCCAAGCAATCCTAGTAACAATCCAAGCAGCCTTTCCTATTGAAAAAAAAAACAACAAACTGATTCTAAAATGTATATGGAAATACACAAAAGACTAAAGAACCAATTGATTTGAGGAGAAAAACAAAGTTAGAGGATTTACATTATCTGATTTCAAAACGACAGTCTAGTGCATATTACCTGTAGTAATCAGGGTGGTATAGCCCTGGCCTGAAGACAGACAAAGAGATCAGTAAATCACAGAGTCCAGAAATAGACACAAACTTTTGGCCAACTGATTTTTGGCCAAGGTTGTCTGGTAGTTTAATGGAAAAATAATACTCTTTTCAACAAACGGTGCAGGACAACTGGATGGCCATATGGAAGATATCTCCAGTCAGCTCTTTTTCAATCTGTGCATTTTGACATGCAGCGTGGGTGGGCAGAAGAGCAGAAAGAGAGGTTTTGAAAGCGTGTATCTTCCCCTGTGGTAGGAATTTAATTTCAATCAGAATATGTAGGGACCCGTTCTGTCCTGATCATTTTAATAAATTGGTCAGATGCAGGCATTATTTATCTACTACAACCTGCTAAACTTCTGGCCAAAAGTCTAAAATAAAATAACAGTACTCATACAAAGTTTATCCTTTCATTTGTCACATGTAGACGGCTCCTGGCTTAACTATTTTTCAACTTTACGATGGTGCGAGAGTAACACGCATTCAGTAGAAATCGCACTTTGAACTGTGATCTTTTCCCAGGGCGGTGACAGGCGGTACAGTACTCTCCCACAATGCTGGGCAGTAGAGTGAGCCGTGGCTCCCACTCAGGTGCAGGATCAAGAGCGTCCACACCAGATCCCCTGCCGTGCACTGTGATGCGGCGTTTCTGGGATGGTGTGTCCTGAGACCGTCTAAGGTAGGCTAGGCTAAACTATGATGTTCGGCAGGGGAGGTGTATTAAATGCATTTTCTATTTATGATATTTATGATGAGTTAATCAGGATGTGACCCCACTGTAAGTCAAAGAGTATCTCCATTTCACGGTCATTTCTCTGGAACAGACTATAAGAGGCTATCTAGAAAACTGTGTTGCTGACCTAATCTAATTCAGTGCACTTCACAGATGAAGAAAAGAAATTCCAAATAAAAATTAATATTAATAATCCAAAGAAGAGAAAACCACAAGGCCAGGTCTCCAGGCTTCTGCTCCAGTAGGTTTCTCAAGAGTGTGCCTGTGACCACCCTGACCCCCCCCACCCCCCCGCAGCTGAGCCACCTGGGGAATCCCTGTGACATGCGGGGACCGGGGCCCCCTCCCTGCCTTCTGAAGGGAAGTCACTGGAGGGGGCTGAGCTTTATACACAGAACATGCTTGCCACGTGGCACCGATGCACACAGAATCCAGGGACTCTGTGACCAGACCGTCAGGAAAGGCCCCAAGGAAAGTGTGCAGAAACAAGATAAGGCTCCGTGAAAGCCACTTTCAGAAATGAGGAAACACGGTTTGTTATCATAGCTGCAATTATCGGAGGCTGCTTGCCCTCTGACAGTTTCTTACATCTTGAAATGTCTTCTTCGAAGACTCAGGGACAGTCAGTAAAGACTAAGAACACAGACAGGAATCCCTCCATATGTTGTAAAACTAAAAAGGTTGAAGAGTGAGATGGCTGTCGACGGGGGGTTACATTAAATCCAGTGACATTGTGACTTGATTGGGAGGGAGAGGGGAGGATGAGCACACAACATGGTGTACAGAGATGTGTTGGAGAATTGGACACCTGAACCCGTATAATTGTGTTAACCAGTGTCACCCAAACAAATTCATTTTTAAAAAAAAGATAACTAGTTTAGACAGGAAAGATTTGGAGGAATAGGGACATGTGATAGAGTGAGGTAGTGGCCGAAAAGCCACCAAGAAGTACAATATTGTATGCAGATGTGAAAGGGTAATATTTTCAAGTTATGCTGGGGAATATAGGAGAATTTTCTCTTTTTCTCTCTCTCTTACACACACAAACACACACACACATTTACAAAGTTAATATCAGGCCCCAGTCTTGTGATCTTCATGGCTTTCTTTTTCCAGCTTACTGAATTAGAATTGACAAATAAAATTGTATATACTTAAAGCATTTAATGTGATGATTTGACACCTGTATACACCGTAAAATGCTCACCACAATCAAGTTCGTTAACATACCCATCACTTCACATACTTACCTCTTTCTTTCATGCTGAGAACACTTAAGATCTACTTCTCTCCTAGCAGCTTCCAAGAATATAATACAGTCTTGTTAACTCTAGCCGCCATGCTGTACTTTAGATGCCCAGGACTTACTAATCTTATAACTGAAAATGCATAGCATTTGACCAACATCCCCCCATTTCTGCCACCGCCAGCCCATGGCAACCACCATTCAACACTGTTTCCATGAATTCGACTTTTTCAAGATTCTACATAGAAGCAAGATCACACAGTGTTTGCATTTCTCCGCCTGGCTTATTTCCCTTCATATAATGGCCTCCAAGTCCATCCACGTTGTCACAAATGGCAGAATTTCCTTCTTTTATGGCTAAATAATATTCCATTGGGACTATATCACATTTCTTAATCCATTTACTCATCAACCCTTGGTTGCTTTCATCTCTTGGCTACTATGAATAATGCTGCAATGAACAAGGGCGTGCGGACAGCTCCATACAACACTAATTTCATTTCCTGCAGATCTACTTCAGGGCTGGTTTAAACAAACCACGCCACCAGACAGGGAGGCAAGGAACCACAGTGTTGGTCTCTAACCCATTAGCAATACTGCACCGTTCGCACTGGGAAACAGGAAATTGATACGTGCTACATGAACGGTCCTCTAAGGAAAGAAACCAAATCAAAAAGGAAAAACATGAGCCTGACCTGTGGTGGTGCAGTAGATAAAGCGTCGACCTGGGAACACTGAGGTCGCCAGTTCAAAACCCTGCACTGGTCTGGTCAAGGCACATATGGGAGTTGATGCTTCTAGCTCCTCCCCCCTTTCTCTCTCTCTCTCTCTCTCCTCTCTCTCTCTCACTCTGTGTCTCCTCTCTAAAATGAATAAATAAAAATAAAAATAAATTTTTTTAAAGTTAAAAAAAAAAGGAAAAACATGAATATGCTCTCCTGGGAAATTTTCATTTTTCTTTCAATAGAAATTGGAAAATAATATAAAATTCTGCCTTTCTGTGAAGAAAGCAAGTTGGTCTCCCCTTTGCTACTCAGCTCCCCCTAGTGGAGTGTTAATTTTGATGACATGCCCAGAGAAATCAGACACCAGAGTCCTGGCCAACCTTCCGCACACCTAGGTAAGATGTCAGAGTGTCAGGATGGGAAAGAGAAAGAACCTAATCAGAAAAAGTGAGGGGAAAAACAGCATAGCAGGGAGAGAAGCAGCAGGAGAATAAAGAAATATAATTATTAAAAAAAACTTCTATCACTCATTAGGTTTTTATCATATTAAACAGTATATATATATACACATTATATTAAAACACTAACTTTATTATATTGCCAACTTGTCTTTACAGGAATGTTCTTAGTATTGGAAATAAGTTTGACTCCAAGGGGACAGAAGAGCATCGCAGACATTTTGCCGTCGCTTTGACAGACATCACGAACATTGCCTGAAAGTCTACTCTTCCAAACCCAAAACAAAGTTGCACATTTACCTCAGGAACAGTTCGTCTAGAGGATGCCCTGCTTCTCTGACAAGGACAAAGCTACTTCCACAGAGTGTTGTTTAAAGTTTTGCTGTGATAAGGTGTCAAGGAATTGCAAAAATTGTTAACATTGGTATTTTAAAAGGAAGAGTCAGGTCCCCTTACCCTTCCTCTCTGAAAAGAAAATTAAAAAAAAAAAACAGAGAAAGAGATTGAAGGGCCAAAAGTTAGTTAGTAACTAATCATAGTTCTCTGGAAGGAGAAAACTTATCTGGAAACTCCCTCTTCCCCTTCCTTAAGATCCTTTAGAAGACAATGCATACATATCTTAATTAAGAATTCCTACACTGATTCACCCTCCCCTCCTGGAGTCCTGAGAGTGACTATACCTGTAGACAAAAGGATCACAAGATCACTCTCCTTGGTACCATGCTCCCTCCTTACCCACCCCAACCAGTACTTGATTGTATATAAAATAAGGTCGAGAACAGTAAGAGGGTCTACACGATTTGGGACTGTGCCCCATGTAGCTAGCCAGCTAATTAATAAATTCCTCAAAAATTCATTTGGACTTGGTGTCCCTATGTTACCCGTGGATTAAGGTACGGTACTTTACAACATCCACCCCTGTGCACAGTAACAGGCTTCACTTGGAAATACCACAAGAAAAAAGCAGAAGAAAACAGGTTAGGTGGACCCGTTGGGCAGGGATGTCAACGTTCAACAAGATCAGTGACTTCAGGAAACACAGCACGTGACAAAATTTTTTGGCAGGAAAACTCTGCCATGGCAGCCTGGCTGGCCTTTCTCTTCAGACCGAAGAAGAACAAGGAAGCCCTACCCCCGTTAGGCACAGAAGCGGCAGACCCCGCTTGAACCACCGCCTCCCACCCAATGAGCACACTGTGCCCATGCCATGTGGCTCCCCCGGGGACAGAACTTCCAGTCTTCCTTGATTGATTTTTGTAATAAAATCCAAAGTTCCTCCCTACGTCACCCCCACTCCATCTCCAGGGTATAAACACGCCCTACAAATGCAGAGAGCTGAGCTGGAGGAATAATGATCTCAGTGGGACCAGGTATAGAGAGAGCAGTCCTTATACATTACCTGAGGCCACGCAGGGCCCTGCAAGCACATAAAATGTGGAAGCTTAAAAATATCATAAGGAATTCAAACAGCGGCCTCAGGAGATCATCAATATTTAAATGTACGTGCAATGTCGACTGACTATATAATTTATCATCCAAAGCAGGATACTTTTATAGTGAAAAGGGTGCTATTAATAAGTACCTGAAGACAATTGGGTCTTCAGCTCCTTACATTCACTCAGTGAAGTCTTTTTCTAGGGCAAGGCACAGAGCAGGGATGAATGAGCTGCCCCGCCCACTTCTGCAGGGATCTGTGAGCACGTGCATCGGAGCTGGCCGGGACTAGCATGTGGACACAGTCCAGAAACACATGGTTGGGAAGAAGGGAGCTAGTCCTCCCCAACCAGAAACAAATGGCCGGGTGAGGGTGGGGCAGGGGAGAGGCGATCCGTTCCTTTAGCCACTTCACAGAGAGACGGAGAGACGGACAGATCCTTAGCTCTGCAGATTCTAAAGCATTGTCTGTTGCTGCCTGGGTGGGTACCATAGGCAGCTCCCTCTCTCCTTCGCCAGCGGCTGCAGTGGGTACTGACAACCAGGGGTTGTGAGCCCAGTCATCCCACCCTGAGTGTGGATTCTGTTCCCCTTCTACTTATAAGACATTATCACAGAAGTCGTCACAACCAAACAAGTCCCAACAAGTGCAGGCTAATACCTTGCTCGAACTTCCAAGAAAAATCTGTGTTAAAATAACAAACGCGCCCTCAAAAGTATGATCTGGAAAGCACTGTCCACACAGGTGTCTCATGCTGTGAAATAAAATGCTATCCTGGTTTAATTCAGAATCCCAAATACGAACAATGAGAGGTCAACTCAACCTAAGTTTGCGTGTGCATTTTGCTGCTGCCGACCGAGTACATTACGCTTACCTGTGCAGTTGTGCAGCTGGCATAACTTATGGTGGAAAAGGCTTGAGCCAGCCCTCTCTGACTCGCCAGTAGGATGAACTAAACATCTGACAGTTGCTTGTTATGTAACAGCCCACTCAGGCTTTGTGAAGGAATAAAAACACACAACGTAAAAGCAACCACACTATACACAAGTATTTTGGTGCATCCATTCAACATCTGTGTACTGAACATACACTCTGTGCTGGGCACAGTCCACGGTGAACCAGACAAGGTTCCCTTCCTGCACTGAGTTTGAGCCAGAGACAATGGATACATGAATAATTTCTATTTAATACCAAGTAGTGCTAGTAAGAAGAGAAAGCAGGGTAAAAAGTGGTCAGGGGGTTCCAGAATGGCCCCTTCAAGAGGATGTGTATAAACAGAGAGCTGATGTGAGGAGGGAGAAGTCACGCCATGACAGGTGGCCAGAGCTACTTGGGTGGGTGGACAGACAGTAAAGACAATATTTTACTTCTATAAAAACTAATCACTGCCTGACCAGGTGGTGGCACAGTGGATAAAGCGTTGGACTGGGATGCAAAGGACACAAGTTCGAGACCCCGAGGTCGCCAGCTTGAGCACAGGCTCATCTGGCTTGAGCATAAAGCTCACCAGCTTGAACCCAAGGTCGCTGTCTCCAGCAAGGGGTTACTCGGTCTGCTGAAGGCCCACGCTCAAGGCACATGTGAGAAAGCAATCAATGAACAACTAAGGTGTCGCAACAAAAAACTGATAATTGATGCTTCTCATCTCTCTCCGTTCCTGTCTGTCCCTATCTATCCCTCTCTCTGACTCTCTTTCTCTGTCCCTGTAAAAATAAAATAAAATAAAATAATCACTACAAAATATATTTTCAGTCTGACCTGTGGTGGCACATTGGATAAAGTGTCGACCTGGAAAGCTGAGGTCACCGGTTCAAAACCCTGGGCTTACCCGGTCAAGGCACATATGGGAGTTGATGCTTCCTGCTCCTCCCCCTTTGTGTCTCTGTTTTCTCTCCCTCTCCCTCTCTTCTCTCAAATGAATAAATAAAATCTTTAAATAAATATATATATATATATTTTTTTCTTCCAGAACTGAACTTCCTCACTTGTATCCATTCCACTGACATTAAAACTTACTTTTGAAGAAGATGGGCATCTTTGCAGGTGGAAATATAAACTGGGGAAAGTGTGTAGAAAGCAATTTGGAAATATGTATCAAAAGTAATGCAATGATAGTAATTGTTAAATTCAGTAAGTCTATTCCTAAGATTATACAGCGAGAATGTATTCAAAATATGCACAAAGACTTTTATACAAAGGCGTCTATAGATACCCACATCAAAGATACCTCCCAGTTATAACAGTAAGAATTAGAAACAACCACAAAGTCTAACAGCAGGAAAAAAAATGTTACATGGATTACAATATGTCTATATAATAAAAAAATAAATAAAACAACTACAAAGCAAGTTTTGTGCAATATTTCATGGCATGAAGAAATGCTCTGAGAATGTTAAGGGAAAAAGTCGAGTATAAAATGATGCGCATGAATGATTCCCACTTGAAAACGCTGATATATTCACACAGACATGAACAGTATTCCGGGGGAAGTGCAGTAAAATGTGACTATTCTGAATTAGCCGATTACAGGTGACTTATATTCTATATTCTTCTTTAAAGGCTTTTATCGTTCCACAAAGAGCATGATTTACATTTATAAGAAAACAATTGAAGAAATAAAAGTATACAATTTTATATTATTGGCCTTTTTATATAAAAAGGAGGGGCCTGCCATTAGAAATGTATCGTGTCCCCAGGAAGACGTAGAGTGTAATTTCAGAGTTCAGGAGGGGGCCCTCAGTTCCTCACTGTCATTCTTGAGTTTGTACTCCTCTCTTCCTGTTTATCAGTGTGCTTGTCTTCCCATCAACCAAGACACAGGACTGTGTCGGGATCGTGTGTGGGTCCTGAGGGTCTCACACAGTGAGGGGCACATAGCAGATGCTCAATAAATGCCAACTGAATCGTGTGACATTACACATTTGCAGTAAGTGGTCCTACTGTTTAGACCAGTGGTTCTTAACCTTTTTTGAGGTACCGAACCCACCAGTTTCATATGCGTATTCACCGAACCCTTCTTTAGTGATAAATAAAATATGATTTTTTTTTCCAAATTCAAGACATAGGTATATGTTTTTTTACTGGTGCACAAAATGAGCCGTGCATGAACATCACTTTGCTCAAAGAACAAAACCAACAAAGTGTATGAACTCACAACAAATTACGGTATTACTTTATTTTGGCCTCCGCGGCAGAGGTTTCTCCGAACCCCTAAGACCAACTCATCGAACCCCTAGGGTTCGATAGAACCCAGGTTAAGAGCCACTGGCTTAGAATCTTCTAGTCATTGCAAACGGAGACCGTTGTTTTATAAGTCAAAGCATATACTATCCTTAGAGTAACATTAAGTTGTCCCACATTCTGATTCAGCATTCAGGGCTTTCTCTTTACAAAGCACTTGGAGTGCTTGAAATAACAATAAGCTTGTGTGTGTGTGTGAGTGTGCGTGGGCGCACGCGCGTATATTACTTGTTAGTGGTGTAACTGAACCTGTCCAAAGTCACTGTAGTTATCCTATTTCTCTGTATCTTTCTTCATTGCTTCACCTCAGAGAGATCAGATGACTTAGATGTTTTAGAATATCTTGTTTTCTCAAGAATCGTCTTTGTTTGGGTGTTTCGTCCTGCATTGGGAATTTCAGCATAAGCGTAGCAGTCATTGTGTTAACAAAAGCCAGTTCTAGCAGATACTAAGTGGGCAACATCTGCACAGACGTGCTCGATGACCTGTGACCCGACACGTTGCTTCTCTCTGATTCAAATACACAAGTGAGCAGAGACACTTCTCTGAACCGGGCGCTCTGCCCCAGAACCACGGCTCCCTCTATACTCACTGTTCCAATCACGCTCTTGATCATTGTGCAAAACCTCCTTCTGCTGAAAACGTGCCTGGAGGGACAGGAGGCTTTCTCCCATCCAGAGATACGGAGTCTCTGCTAACTGGGTCGCAGGCCGAGATCCATGACTTGAACCACATGATGCCCTAAACTCAGTGGACCGAACAGGTCGCTGACCCCTATAATTCTTTCCAGCGACAGAGACGGGGGGCGGGGGGGAAGGAGCAGGGGGTGAGAAGAGGCCAGACAGCAACAGCAGGTGCAAGGGTCGAACACGCGGGACTCCTGTAAGCCACAGTCATTTCAAGATGCATTCCTCCTGCCATCAGAAAACAGCATTTCTGTTTCTTTTTATTTTTAAGGTTAAAAAAAAAAAAAAAAAGCTAACATCGAAGTCTGACTACAAAGATGCTTCAGAAGGTTTAACAATACATTTATACGTTTATCGGTATCGTGGATTAAAATACAGTATTTTCCATAGGAGGGGAACGTTAAGTATATAACAGCATTAGTTCGAAACGAATTCTATTCAGTGAGACGTGGATAAATGTTTAAGAGCAACTCTCTGGGGAAAAAAGGAAAAACAACTTCCTGCTCTATAGCATTTTTAGTTTCCATGGTGAAAATACACTCACCATGTCTGATCTTCAGCGACCAACATGATGTCCCTGAACGCCACGTTGGGAGGAGACGCCCAGGGTCACTCTCACCAGCCAGTGCGGGCTGGACCCTCCACACCGCTGACTCTTGCTAAAAGCATCATGGAGTTGTTGTTCCAGGACCACGGAAACGGAGGTCATCCCAGGAGAGTCATATTTATGTCCTACAGCGTGATGACAGAACGTTTCTAACACCTGGGGTCCCTGTGCTCTCTGTACACCGAAGGAGAGTTGTCCTTAACGCTTCCCTTTCTACTCCTTCTCATGTATCCTCTTAAGAAAGGAAGTCAAAACCAACAGCTGAACTCCCAGGGGAACCCTACACCCCACATGCCCTGATCAGGAGGTTGCAGCAGCTGGAGAGTCTGCTCTTCCTTCGGGCTCCGGCCCCGGGTGAAGAACACAGTGGTCCTCACTAAGCTCTTGGCAGCGACTCAGACCAGAGCGTGAGGGAAGTGTGTGAGCCCAGACTCTGAGGGCAGCGCAGTTCGCGGGAAACGTAACAAAGGGCGCTGTCTCCTCTCTGCTTAGAGGGAGACAATCGTCACCAGGGAAAGGGGACGAGTTTATCCAGAGACCGTGCCCTTCCCTATTGGCAGTCTTGCCTAGCGCTGGTCTTGAAAAGCAGCCTTCACCCCACAGACGTCATCAGGGTACAAGCTCTTGGGCAGAACACGACTTCAACACGGGGGCCCTTCACGCCTGGAACCATCTCCCCTGCACACGGCCTGCCTGCACACTGCCTCTCTGTGGGATCCGCAACACCTGGTACCCCTCACCTGCCGGAACGGGCGCTGCATGCCTGCCCGGAGTCACCCAGCCACTGTCCACCATTACTTCTAAGCTGGTGCTGGCCTCGACGGCAGTGTCTGCCCTCTGAGAGTCCCCTCCTCTCTGGGGGCCCTGGTACTGCTGGTTCTGAGAAGCCCTCGGACCACGCATCGCTGTGGAATGTCCTCTCTAGACTCTCTGGAGCCTGGGATAAACACAGCGTACAGGGCACAGGCACTGGCGCTGCTGGCCTCCCCTCCACACGCCCCTCCTCGGGGAAGAACACCCAGATTTCCCCTGGGGAGGCTTCCACAGACCATCCGTCTGGCCCCCCAACGCTGGCCTGTGACCAAGCCAGGCCACTCCGCCCCCCGATAATTGCAGTTGTGAGTCAGATGACCGCAGGACAGAGGCTGGAAGGGGCGAGCATGGCTCCAGCAAAAGATTGTCCTGCCCCCCAGACCTGCCCTGGCCCCCCCTTCTGCTCAGGTCTGTGTTAAGCTTTGGCTTGATTCCATGAGCTGTGGCTTCAGTCACTGCCCTTTATGCTCAACCTAGCCAGAGCCGTGTCTGCTGCCTGCAGCTGAAGGACGCTTCCAGACATAAACCCGTTATAGATAACTCAGGACAGACAGGACGGACAGGAATGAAATCGTCTTCATCACCTGCATTTCCCTGAGGCTCTCAGAGGTCACCTAGGAGCCTTTTCCCAGCACTGGCTATGGGCAAGCCCAGGAATCACGCTCTTTTATGCTCACTCCAATGTCTCAAGATAGTATGTGGGTCCCAGAGAGAGCACAATTGCAGGAGGGACAGTCCCCTTTGGGATCTGGGGTCAGGAAAGAGCCCGAGCAGTTCTCAGTAGGACCTCGGGCTGAGTCCGGCCCGAGGCTGCTCCCGGGGTTGTGTTCTAGGTAACTACTCAGCAAGAGGCAGATGAGAATTACGGCAGCACATGTTAACAGGCTATATTCAGGTGAAGGAATCTTATATTCCCAAACACTGAGCCACGGGGACCTCAAGGACCTTCTGTAGGTGACATCTCAAAGTAAGCCCCAGAGTTCCACACGGGATCATGAGGAAGCAACAAGCAAGTGAAGGGAGGCTGGACAAAGAGCTACCTGCAGGTTGGCATGGTCCATCAGAGCCATCCAAGCTCCACGGGACAACAACCACAATGTTTTTAAGATTCAGCCCTGCGGCCATACGGCAGGGATGGGGGCAATTAAGTCCAACATCCTGGTGGCGAAGAGAAGATCAGTGGGGAACATAATGGCTGTGTCTCAGTTAGAAAGAAAAAATGACAGGCTTTTGGCATCCTAGCTATTACTGGTCATTACTGTCACATGTCAAAGAAGAACTGTACTGAAAAGAGAGCCACTCAATGGTAGAATCAAGGAGTTAAAGAAACATCAAAAATAAAAAAAAAAAAGAGCCCTGTCCCTGGCAGTCAAACAATTGAGATTAAACCAGTGAGAAAGGCGGCAGGAAAGCCCAGCAGATCGTAACGTTCTGAAGCAGGAAAACCTGAATTCGGACTTAAGACCCTCACGGCCAACTCTGTCAGCTGAGCCGGCTTCTCAACCTCCCTGAGACCGTGGCCTCTCGTTTCCCACCTGTGAAATGGGTGAGGCCACCCACCACCTTGCAGACTGATGGAGATGCCACACAAAACCAACTACCATGAGGTTCTCACTAGCGGGCGGCGAGTACATCAGGGCGCAGTATGAGGACTTCCCAGAGGGAAGTAGCCACAGGCCATGGGCACCTCTTTACACAGTGAACAAATCCCTTCACGATCTCTGTAAAGAGGGACGGGGAAGAAAAGCAGAGCAATAATTGGTATAAAGTGCCATCAGGTAAGCGTGGGTGAGGTGCCATGAAGCGGTGACCTGCCTGCTGTCCCTCCAGCGTCTCCAGTGACAGGAGGCAGCATCAGGCAGGAGACAGTAGCTAGCATGAGCTGAGAAGTGGGTGCAAAAAAAAGAAAGAAAGAAAGAAAAATTCAGTCTTGCATCTTGTGTGCTTTAGGTGTGAAAATACAGTAATCAACATTGAGCTTTCAGCGAGTATAAAAATAGTTCTTCACCTGCTGCTGCCTTTTCCACAGGCCACAAAGGCTATTGTTTATTTCAGCATCTGGGGAAGCAGCTGCCAAAGCCACTCTCTCCGGTGCAGAAGGGAGCGCAGAGGGGGGCGCGGGGAGTGTGCTAATGAGTGGGCTCGGGGTGATTAGTGCGATTGCTCACACAAGATCTTTCTTCTCCCTGGAATGTGTTAGGACTCTGATCTGCCCGTGTGGGCCCCTGCATGCTGCTGTGGGCCTGCCTCTCAGTGGGCACAGCAGTCAGCATTCCCATTAGCTCGCATGGTCCCTCCCACTGCACTCTGCAAACGCAGGGTGGGTTTCCCCGTGCAACATGGTACCTTAGAAGCACTTAGATCCCAGGTCAGAGGTTTGGGGTGGGGGAGACATCTGTCATCTTTGGCTTTGGGAGGCCATGCCCCTGAGGCTGACAGCTGCCTCCCAGTCCTGCTGGGGCCAGACAGCCGAGGCTGGAGCACCTTCCAGGGAGAGCGGGGACTAGGGCTAGCTGTCTCGGGCCCCCAGAGTTAGCTGCGGGAGCAAATCCAGGGTTTTGTTTTAGAGGAGTCGAGAGCCATCGGTCCCAAGCCAGCCAGACGCTCCCTGCTTCTCCTGAACCATCTGCCGTGAAAACAAAAAGCAAACACGTGCTTTACAGCGATTTTTCTCTGTGGACAGCTCCGATCTTCGGCACTCTGTGTTCTTTCCGTCAACACGGTATGGACCAGGCTATGGTAGGTTTGGGGCAGTTGTGACTGTCGCCAACAGCTCCCTGCCTGGCCCCAGTTCCTTCGCTCTTTTGCCACTGTACCCCGAGCAGGTCCCGCTGATGACAAAAATATTAATGCAGGCTCACTTGACATTAAATTAGCTAGCAACCTCCATCACCGAGCAGGAGACCACGGAGGAATACTCGCTCTTGCTGAACTACCCCAGGTCCGTCTCCCTTCTCATGCCAAGCCAACACACACAGCCACACACATGTTCCACAAGCCTTACACTGTCTGCTTGTTCTCAGGGAAATGGACAACATGGGTGGGGGAGGAATATGGGGGCTAAGACTGGCTAATGGCGTAAAATCCTGCGTGTGCATAGCCATGATTGTCCCCTCCAAAACACAAAAGTCATAAGGAAGTTTCATGGGGCAGTCTTAAATCCATATTTAGAGGGAGGTAATGTAAAGGGTGTGGGAGGGGTTTAGTCTTTTTTCAATACGTGGTTATCATGTTGACAAAGCTCATTACAACGCCTCAGGAGAAGAGGAGCCATTTCGGAAGTCCCCCCTCCTCCCCCATGGTCCTTTTCTGCCTGGCTTGTCAGCAGGGGTGGTGGCAGCTGGATCCTTTCTTGGGATGATCCTGGTAGCTGACTCTCCAGCTCCTGAGTACTGGCTGAGCTTACGTGTCAGACAACACTGGGATTTGGGGTCAGAATAGAAGGTTCCAGTCCCTACAACAGAACCAAGTGGCTCTTAGCTATAGAAACTGACATCCAATTAACACACTTCCCATCTTTAAGGACAAATCAGAGCACCCTAGGGAGCCACCTAAACATACCACTTAGCCTGGACACGTCACTGAGATCACATTCACCAAAGCACTAACACGTTACTCTTCATGAGTGAAAAGTTTAGTTTTCATTCAACTAGAAGGTTGACTGTATAGTTTCATACTATACACTTGGGGGAAAAAAACCTATATATAAAAAAATACCAAAAGCATTATTAAAAATAGCAGCAGGCAATATGTAGACAATCTTTCATATCTTGGTACTGAGATGAATCTAAAAGAATGAACCATTTGCTGACCTAGCTTTGACCACGTTGCCAAATCCCAGGAAGTTTCCTCAGACGGCCATGGTTCTCACTGAAATACACAGCCGAGCCACTGTCACCACGACAACAACCCTGAAAGCCGCCCAGCACCCTGACTCAAACATCTCACGGCCATGCCCAACCAAGAATAATCAAAAAGAAAGGGATCAAACACATAAATAAATAAAGAACAAAAAGAATTTTAAAGCAAAAAATAAAAAATAAAAATTAATAAATAAAAAGGGAAGCCAAAAGAGATGAAATCAAAAGCAAATCTAGTAAAAATAGGAAATAAAGTGTTAATAAGTAGGACCAGAAAAGCATCTTGAAAGAATTTCACTGGGGGAGCTGGGGGAGAAAACAGCCATTTAGACACCATCAGATCCAGGAAAAGTAAAAACATTTCACAAGGTCTTCACAAGCCTACAGTCCGGGAGTGTAGAGGCCAAGAGGCAGTCCAGAAGGTCCAAATGAATAAGATAAACAATACATGACTCAAGCAAATAGCACATTCGGTGAGTATTTTTGTTCCTTCATAAAAATGACTTGGTTTTATTTGGGGTGTGTAAAAAAAAACCTAAAAGGTATACTATAGTGGATTGCATGATGGCCCCCCAAAAATGATAAGTCCATGTCCCAAACCCCACACCCTATAAATTGTGACCTTCTCTGGAAAAGGGGTGTTTGCAAATGTAATTAAATTAAAAGCTCTAGACATGAGATAATCAGAGAAACAGAACCAATAGAATAGAGAGAGATGTACAAGAGGAGGTTTGCTAATAGGTGTTGGCTCCTGTGATCACAGAGGCCGGGGGGTCACAGGCCTGCCATCCACAAGCCGAAGAGAGCCAGGAAAGCCAGTAATGTGATTCTGTCTGAGGCTGAAGGCCGGAGAACCAGGGCAGCCCACAGTGCAAGCCTGAGTCCCAAGGTCGGAGGGCGGGGACAATAGTGTAAGTTCTGGTCCAAGACTGAAGGCCTAAGAACCAGGAGCACGGCTGGATGTCTGAGGGTAGGAGAAGATGACGTCCCCGCTCAAGCAGAGAGCAAGCTCACCCTTCCTCGACCTGCTTGCTCTATTCAGGCCCTCGGTGGGTTAGCGGGTGCCCACCCACATTGGGGAGGGTGGTCGTCTTTACTCAGTTACTGATTCAAGTGCTGGTCCCCTCCAGAAACCCTCTCACAAACACCCAGAAATACTGCTTTACCAGCTCCTTGGGCACCCCCTAGCCCACTCCAGTTGACACAAAATTAATCATCACACCTACATTACAAGGGAATGTGGGAATTGGTGAAAAAGACCTAACTGTCATTCATTCAGCACGAATGCATTCACTGTGTTAAGCACTAACAATGTGCCTGTTATTTGGGGGTGTTTTGCAGGGCAGGGATGTATTTCTTTTCCAACCGCTCATCACAAAGACTGGAGTTAAATAGGTGTGTTTTATTCCCTCATTCTGAATGACAACCAGCTCAAAGCATCAGTGCCCAGACACTAAGAATTCATTCAAAAAATACCTTGCCTTGACATTCTCTTTCTCTAGATCTAGGACCCATTTGAAACATTCCAGATGATTTCTGAGATTGCCAAGGTTGAAAAAAATATATAGACATAAACTTTTGTAGCTCAAATTGTACAATATATCATTAAAATGTAAATTATAAGGAAGGTGTACAAGGTAGACCTTAAAAAAAAATAGAGGTTACAAAATTAGCCAGCTTTCTATTGGAAGAAATGTGATACTTTTTTTTTTTAACTTCCCACTTTTCTACATCTGAATTTTGTCCTGAAGGGTGCGGTGACCTACATAGAACTGACAGTCTCATTACCAGAATTCCGCAGCGCCTGACCTGACGGTCGCTAAGAGAAGCCACAGCTGCGCTCGCACCCTGCAGTTTCCAAGCTCAACAAGAGCGCGTCTCTGTCCAAGGACAAGGGTGGAACGTCCTTTCAAGGTCTCCGAAGTGAGACTTCAATAAACATTGGACATGGGGGCCATACAGAGGAACTAGATTTAAAAAAAAAAAAAAAAAGCCATTAATCTTTTTAAAAATCTACAGTAAGTTTACTCCATCCACTACTCATCAAAGACCCATCTACAAACTACTGAAAAATGTCAAAAAGACTCTAACAGCTTACGTTTGCGAAAAGGGTCGGCTCCCACCCCACTCGGTCACCTGTCCCGACTCCACACATTCCCAAGCATTTGACGTTTATACAGGTCAGAAACGTTTGGCCTCATTTAGCCCCACCACAATATAAATATTTCCAATTCGTAGTTTGAGCCTGGGCTGCCAAACGCTGGGTAACCTTGAGCCAAGTCGGTATTTCTCTGAGTCTCCATTTTTCTACCCCCGTGTTCCGGTCCCAATGAGCATTTTTTAAACAAACACTTTGAGAGTCTGATGTAAGTTATGAACCATCTCCACATAAATGTCAAAGCTTATGATCACAGATCTCAGATTAAAGACAACGGGTCCAAAGAATCTCTATGGTCCCCCCAGAGCCGAAGTTGTACCGTTGTTCAGTAGGGTGACCTGTGACGCATTTTACTGTATTCTGACCCATCTTCAGTAGAGCTGACATTTTCAATGACATACTTTAATGGATTATAAAGGTGCTCCTTAAGGGAGTGAGAATTTGACCTCTCGTTTAGATGAGCCTTTCTAAGGTTCTGTTCCGCAAGCGTGGTGGAAAAGTGGTCCCATTACAGACACGGGTGGGCAGAAAGGGAAGTCACCCTAACCTGTGATGCAACCGGTAGATGTGGTACCGACGAATTCGTGCACGTAGATGCAGTGGTTTGCAAGCTGGCCCCTGCACAGAGGGCAAGGAGAGGCCCACGAGAGAGGCAGACCACTCCCGATGGGGAGGTGCCAGGTATAATAAACATGGGGACTTACACAGAAGGCTTGTCTTGGGCAGCTGCAAGATAGGTTGGTCTTCACACCCACCTGCCAGAGTCTTAAAAGTTTATGTAGAAGCCTGAATGCAATTCTGTCATGTATTCAATCCAGATGGCTTCAATGACAACTTACTGTCTCAAGGATACATCCTTAAAATGGCTCTGGCTCTGGGACAGGTTGGGTGTAATGTACATTTCAGACAGAGAAGGGAGGAAGGCCGGTTGCCTGGGTCCTGCTCTTGGGTCAACCAAATGTCACGTCCTCTCTATGACCTCCGCCAAAAACCATTATCTGAAGCTATGGCTAGAATGATTTGCATAGAGTTAAAATGTGATGATTGGTTCTGTCCTCTAATTAGTTGGAGATGGGGGGAAGGTGGTACACATCTATAACCTTGACCTAGGGAAACTCTACACCTATGTTCTGCAATTTCTAGAAACTCAATCCCAAAGAGGAAGACATACCGGTATCTTAAAGCTGCTAGTGTAGAGAGTCTGTTGAAGACTGCAGCCTGTCATAAGAAATACCACTATATTAAATAAAAATAATAATTTTAAGAGGAAAGAAATAAGCTAGCATGGAGATGTCACTAAAAACCCTAATTATTTTGTTTATTGCCTTTCTCCAACCCAGAGCCTCTTC
Organism: Rhynchonycteris naso; assembly: GCA_037038555.1. Lineage (NCBI taxonomy): Eukaryota > Metazoa > Chordata > Mammalia > Chiroptera > Emballonuridae > Rhynchonycteris > Rhynchonycteris naso. The sequence continues at coordinate 8,465,583 of CM072997.1, read as the reverse complement.
ACCACCCCATGCCCTCACCCAGCTGGAGGGTAAATCCCATCAGGGGAGGAACCTTCATCTGCCATGCTTACTGAGAAAGCCTAAGCGGGGGACATATCGCCATGCACTGTAAATACTTCTTGAAAAAATAAAGCTAAGTCCTTAATTCCTGCTGAAGACAGAGTGGTTATGAGGCGGTTACGAGTAGCAGTTCATAATTATATGTCCATCGTTACCTACATTTTATTACCAGGTACAAAATAGAAACCTGCCTCCTCAGAGTTCCTGTATATCAGTCTGGGGAAAAAAATAACTGGTCAGTCAGGACAGGGGAGCACTGCAGTAGAAGAGGACATGCAGGCCTTCCTGCAGAACCCAAGGGCCATCGTAAAGTAGACCCTAGAGTTTCAAGATCATGAAACGATGAAAAGCAGAAAATGAGATCTGATTTTAATCAGCAATCCAGAATTAAACTCTTTACGGACTGCCCAAAGAAAGATGACCTGAACCATGGTCCACAGAAAGAAATAAAATAGCAAAGAGACTGAAAAGACGACTTCATCAGACAGACAAAACTAAAAAGAAACCAAACGTTATGCTGATTTATAATGCAGCATAAAGTCAAACCAAAAGTAACGCTAAAACCAGAGAGCAACTAATATAAGATGGCAGGAGTGCACGCCTGCTTCTTAGTATACGTGGGCCCTGCAGATGCCACCATTCCACAGTGACCTCTGTGAGAAAGGGGACGTGCCTCCCATTGCATGACCTACCGGTATCAGGATTCATAATCACAGCCAACAGAGAGGTGGAACTTCGTGGCTGCATTTTCACGACGTGGATACCAGCAATGGGAAAGCTAGACACGGCTTTTCTCGTCCGTGACATCAGATAAGGTGATTTAGCGTCATAGAGCTATAGCCAAAGACTTGTAACGATCCACAGTACTAACTTGGGTTATGTTTATGTCAAGTTTACAAGTGCACACTATCCCGCGAGGCGCCGGGCTGGAGAACAGCACGATGTCATCAGAGGAACTAGGAGCTAACTGTCAGGGTCGGCACAGCAAAGACGGCCCCTAGCGGGATGCAGGCTGTCCTTGGTCCACTGACTCTGTGACCAGGAGGGTTCACCTGATGATAAAGGTGGGCCCCGGGAGATTAGTAAGCACCCTATGGAGTGCTCATTATCTGTCGGGCACTGTTCTGAAGGGTTTTGTTTTGTTTTTTAATTTATCTTCTAATTTTATTCCTGGCTTTCTTTTTTAATGCTTTTTTTATTTTGAAATTAACTTTAATGGAGTGACGTTGATCAATAAGAATACAGAGATTTCCAGTGAACATCTCCTCTAGCATGTAAACTGTTGATTGTGTTGTGTGCCCATCACCCAGAGGCAGGCTTTCATAGGTAATAAATTCCTGATAATGCCGCTCCCGTGTTACCGATGAGGAAACAGAATCATAAAAAAGCACAATAACTTGCTCAAGGTCACCCAGACAGGAAGCGGCAGAACTGAGACTCGGACGCAGGGGCCCCGGGGCCAATGCCGCGTTGACACCCTGCACGCATGGGCGCTACGGAAGGAAGCCAACACCCGGTTTGCCTCCTCTCCCACCTCAGGGCCTCCAAGCGAAGGGTACCTCCCAACTCAGAACCAGCCCAGCCTCCTGAGAAACCAGGGACAGTACTGACCTCTCCGGCCTCTGCTGACCAAGAACTGCCACGCCAGGCACATCGGGTCAGCAGAGCTAGAAACCAAACCAGTTTTGGATCAATCAAGCTTCCAAACCTGCACAGGAGGATGCAAAAGTGAATTAACCCAGGACATCAGGTAGACCTGGCAGAAGTGGGAGGCAATAAGAAGCCCACCATCCAGAGGAGTGGACGGATGGACAATGAGAAAGTTGGCTCTCCTTGAGGCTGACCTTCCTGTGACCTTGAACAGGTCTGTTCCACCTATTCTTATTCTTGGTTTATTTACCTGTTGCAGAAGAGAACTGCAGCAGAATATTGTAAAAAGTCCCCTCTAGTTCTAAGACTCTGGGCTGCTGACACTCTTCTAAGAAAATCTACGTGGGCCTTCCCAGGGCCTCACCCCAAGGAGCGGCTCAGCTAACTAATCTGGATTGAAAGCCACCGTCAGGTGATCTTTCCCTATCAGAGTATTTAGCTTCAATCTGGAAAAATGCAAAAGGAAAAATCCACAACAGTTTCAATCAGAGCTCTTCCTTTGATCCACCAGAAAAGGAAGTGTGGTGGAGAATGTCGTAGATCTGGGGTTTTGTAAGCACCAGCTTGCTCCCAATGAAAGCACCATTTTATGCTGCACGTTCATCAAAGAAGAGTTCACCATGATGGTTAAAGACAAAGTCCATTTTTCTCTATCACCTGATTCAGTCCCAAGGCCTGTCCTGGTATTCACTTTCTGAGCACGTGACCAAACCCATTAGCATTTGGCTAAACAACATGGATTGCAGGTGGCACCCTTGGGGGAATTAGAACCTTACAGAGTTGGACCCTGTATAGACAACCAAAATGAGTCCAAAATCAAGCATCCATGTCTCAAAGAGAGATTTTAATCTTCAATCTCCTTTTTATATAAAACTTGAACACACATCTGGCCTGTGGTGGCGCAGTGGATAAAAGCCTCGACCTCGAATGCTGAGGTCGCCGGTTCGAAGCCCTGGGTCTGCCTGGTTGGGACACACATGGAAGTTGATGCTTCCTGCTCTTCACCCCTCTTTTACTCTCTTCCTTTCTCTCTCTCCTCTCTCTGTAAAAATGAATAACTAAATAAAATAAATTAAAAAAAAAAACTTGAACACGTTATTCCAATAAGATGAAACCTCACTTAGCATACAGAGAGCAGAAGAGGCACCTGTTTACATATTCCACTGTTATCTAAGGTACACAGCGGATTAACTGGTAACGTGTAACGAGTCACTTCTAGAGAAGAGTTCAGCTTTGAGGAGAGTGTTGGCACATCAACAAATACAACTGGGTTTTCCAGCTTTCTTCTTTGGGGCCCCAGGAAGCGGAAGGACATGTGCACAACATTTCTTTAGCGTCACACAATGGTCAGCTTCCACGTGCTGCGACCTGAACATCCCAGCGGCTCCATCTTGTAGTCCGTATGCAGCACAGGTGGGGAGGGAGCTGGTACTGAATGTCTTTTTAAAACACAACTTCAGCTGTAAGGCGGTCTCAGAGGATAAATTACCAAGAGGTTCCACAAGAGTTGGTCTAAATAAAGATATCTCCATTTATTGCCTTCTATATTTAAGATGAATCTGACATTCAAAAAAAAGTCCTTCAAGTTCACTGGCATTGTACTGTAATGGCTTCATTATGCCTGCTTGCATTTCAGCTCCTGACTTGCATTGATTTTGAGGAGATTCGTAAAATCTTGTGCATTTTTGTGTTTTTTTTTCAACTGTGAAGATTTCTATTCAATTCTAATTTATTCTATACTGGATAGGAATTTCCTCCCAGTATATATTTAAAATTATACTTTGAGTAAGCAATTTGCCCAACTTCACCAAAGAAAAATTGCTAAAATAAATACAGTTTTCACTGAGGGCCATTTTGCACATATGGGTAGGATATTAGGACATTTGCACCATTAGGACATCAGGAATGGTAAGACCAAGAACTGAACCCATGCCTGACCAGGCGGTGGTGCAGTGGATAGAGCATCGGACTGGGATGTGGAGGACCCAGGTTCGAGACCCCAAGGTCACCAGCTTGAGCGCGGGCCCATCTGGCTTGAGCAAAAGCTCACCAGCTTGGACCCAAGGTTGCTGGCTCCAGGAAGGGGTGGCTTGGTCTGCTGAAGGCCCGCGGTCAAGGCACATGTGAGAAAGCAATCGATGAACAACTAAGGTGTTGCAATGAAAAACTGATGACTGATGCTTCTCATCTCTCTCTGTTTCTGTCTGTCTGTCCCTATCTATCCCTCTCTCTGACTCTCTCTCTCTCTCTCTGTCACTGTAAAAAAATAATAATAAAAAAAAAGAACTGAACCCAGCAGGTGAGTCCCCTGGGGAGGGCCCCACTCTAGAAGCAACATCAAAGACACCAGTTAGTTATGCTCATCACCTTTCCCCAAATGAGTAAACAGAAGAACAGAGAAGCTCAGTAACTCGACTTTAAGCTGGTAGACGAAAGAGCTAGGTTTTTTGATCCCAAAGTCCATGGTGAGTCTATTTCACACTGCCTTCCTTCCAAAAACTTGGCCTCCAAAGTGAAAATAATGCACTCTGCAAAGATGTCTGTGTCCCTTTACCTGGACAGAAGAAAGGCATGTTCAGAGCACACAGGCCTGCGGTCACAGTGCGTGCGACACAAAGGCTCGGGTCCCAGGTCGGGACACCCGCTTTCTCTCTCACACCAGCTGCTCCACCTCAATGCTTTCTTTCTCAGGATAATAATATGCTCAGTTCTTTGGCTTTCATTTCCCTGTAGCACTAGTAATATATAATCCCAAACTTCTAGAGAAATGAAAAGGAAAATTAAATTGGACCCTTTGCAAAAAAAAAAAAAAAATTATAGTTAGTTATTCCAATGAGCAAACTCTAGTGTTCTTTATAATGACAAGCAGAACCACCCGCCTTCAGTCAAAAAACAGAGGTGCATCAGACCATTTAACTTGGGGAACAGCCCGAAGAACTACCTTATCCGGTCACGCGTTCCGGAACAACGTGAACCTCGTCCAGGACTTACACCAGCGACCGCGCATGCCCAGCGGGCTCTGATTGAAAGCCTGGGAAAACTCAGAACGAAAGCCATCACAAGCAGACAAGCGTGGAGATGCTAAAAAAAGTCATCAAGGTAAGAAAATAAATGCAAGACAGCAAGTCTTGCACCGACTGAAGAAGGATCCCAAAGGAAGTCACGGGTCCGGGATTCCAGGAAAGCCCAGCTGTCGCTTCAAAGGCTGATCACCAACTCCACTGATGTTGCATCCAGATGAAAGAGGGAGCCGGCCAATCTCACAGCTCCAGGCTCCACGAGGAGCTCAGGGAGAGGGCGAACCACCAGGGACGGGTGTGAAACAGCCGGTAATACTAGGATTTCTTAAGTGATTCTCTAAAGCAGGGGTAGTCAACCTTTTTATACCTACCGCCCACTTTTGTATCTGTTAGTAGTAAAATTCTCTCACCACCCAGTGGTTCCACAGTAATGGTGATTTATAAAGTAGGGAAGTAACGTAACTTTATAAAATTTATAAAGCAGGGTTACAGCAAGTGAAAGCATATAATAATAATTACTTACCAAGTACTTTATGTCAGATTTTTGCTAAGTTTTGCAGAATAAATCTTTATAAAACAACTTACTATAGTTAAATCTATCTTTTTACTTATACTTTGGTTGCTCCGCTACCGCCCACCATGAAAGCTGGAATGCCCACTAGTGGGCAGTAGGGACCAGGTTGACTACCACTGCAAAGCAGGGGTCGGGAACCTTTTTGGCTGAGAGAGCCATGAACGCCACATATTTTAAAATGTAATTCCATGAGAGCCATACAATGACCCATGTACATTACACATAATCCAATTAAGATTTGGTGTTGTCCCGGAGGACAGCTGTGATTGGCTCCAGCCACCCATAACCATGAACATGAGTGGTAGGAAATGAATGGATTGTAATACATGAGTATGTTTTATAATCTTAACATTATTTTTCTTATTAAAGATTTGTCTGCGAGCCAGATGCAGCCATCAAAAGAGCCACATCTGGCTCGCAAACCATAGGTTCCCCACCCCTGCTCTAAAGCATCTCTTAGAAAATATAATGCCGGGAGGATACATAGTCAGCGGTGTCACCTAAAAAGCTACTTAAATATATAATTAAATGCTAGCCTCCAATAGTCAGAATGCAATCTTAAAGCAATAACAGAGAATGCCAACCTGTCAGTGTTTACGATTTTCATCACGCCTGGTGTGAAATATTGTCTGCCAAAGCAGCGCCTCAGGCTGATGGAAATCCCTGACACCGTTAGCTCTGGGATCATCTCTGACACGGGGCTGAATGAGAGTCAAAACTGCTTGGGGTCTTCTTGCTCCTTGTTAACACCATGGCTCAGAGTTCTTCCCTTCTCCACCTCTGCAAATCTAGGCCTTTATCAGGAGCGCCCGAATTTCTGCCTCCTCCTGTCAGCTGACCTTCCCATTCATTCTAGTCTCCACTCAGTTCTAATCGTTATGATAGATAAATGTGTGAGACAGCTAAATATTCTACCTCACATTTTCCTCTTACCCCACCTCTGTTCAAAAACTGAAATTTCTCAGAGGTCACTTAATCTAGTTCTGAATGGACTTGGTCTCCAAACCCAGGCCCCCAGACCTGCCCTATCTCCTCTTAACAAAGGCTTCCTAGCTTTGTTCCCATGGCTCCTCACCAGAGCTGACCTGCTCACCTTATGACTCCTAGAGTCACCTTGGTTCCTCATGTCCATTCATTAGGTTGTATCTCTCCGCTCCCCCATTCTGAGCTCCTCATCCTTCACCCGCCCTTCTCACCCCAACTAATGGTGACCACAGTCACGACGATGGGAAACTCTAGAGCAGGGGTCCCCAAAATTTTTACACAGGGGGCCAGTTCACTGTCCCTCAGACCATTGGAGGGCCGCCACATACAGTGCTCCATATACTGACCACCAATGAAGAGGTGCCCCTTCCAGAAGTGCGGCGGGGGGCTGGATAAATGGCCTCAGGTGGCCGCACGCGGCCCACGGGGCCGTAGTTTGAGGACCCCTGCTCTAGAGCAAATCATCAGTCTCTCCCATCCCCGTTTCCAAATGCAAGCTGATTACGGCCCATTATAAAAAGTACCGCTGCCAGAGCACAAACCCCCATAGTTATGTTATCAGTAACCCAAAGACAGGAAACAAAATAACATGGGCGAAGAAGGGTGGGAATCATATTTTTAAAAACGAAACTTAGAAAAGTTTCTACAACTGAGCACAAAAATTATCCCTGAGCTTCATAACAACCGAGGCAAAAGATAGAACATGATATGTAAGTAGCTTTCATCTGACTTTAATCTTAGAAATTCATCAGTAGAGATATAACTTCCCCAGCTCCGAACAAAAAGGCAATTTCCATGTGTAGCATTATCTTAAAGACTTTTAAGGAGCGGATGGATACTATCCTCAGCAGATGTTTTGCAGAAAGTACAAATCCACGGAGCCATTTCTCACCATGGCCCTGAATAAAAAGTGAGCGTAACATTAACCTATCTCTTAATACAATCTTGTTGGGAGCTAGAAAAATATAGTTCCGGTATACAGCTGTTTGGTCTCCGACATGGTACAGGAATAGTTCCCTCTAGTATAGGCATGGTCAACATCCGGCCCGCGTAATGAGTTTATGCAGCCTGCGATTAAATTTTTAATATTCTCCGCTACTTTAAAATCTCAGCTACTCAGAAGTGGAAGCGTCTTCAATTATTAGAAATTGAGATATTTAAGAAGATAGTGATACGCGGAATTCCGTGTGTGACTAATCTAGGGTTAACTTCCAATAATAGGTCAAATGGGTTCGCGATACTTCATTTTTTAAAAAAATTTATTATAAAATTCACAACTTTTGTACTAGTCTGTACTCGATATGAACTGTTTGACGTTTAGTGGCGATGTGAAACCCATATTCTTTTAGGTGGAGTTTGCCGGTGCGCACCCAAGGTCAAACAAGTCGTTATTTTTGTGGTCAAGTATGCTGAATCAAGTGGCATTGTAGCATAGACAGTAGCTGCAGTTGATAACTGAAAACGTGTCCAGGCTGTTTGTAAAACGAAATAATTGTTTTATTTGTGATATAACCCCTTCAAGCTCATTCTATCAATTAAATATTGTTTCGATTGATTGTGATGCAGTTTGGATATTTATACGGTATGTAATTATACAGTGTGTCCGTAAAGTCATGGTGCACTTTGGACCGTGTGCCGGTCAAAAGTGCACCATGACTTTACGCACACACTGCATTTTTATTAAAATATATTTTTATTAAAATAATTTTGTATATTAAAATTTTTTTCACTCACATTTATTATAAACAAATTACATAATAAAATTTTGTTTACTTAAGCGAATCGTTTTTGTATTTAACATTTTTTAATTTTAATATTTCATCCGGCCCATGAAAATAGTTTCCTGTCTAATCTGGCTCAGGGGCAAAAACTGTTGGCCATGCCTGCTCTAGTATCAGTTGTTCCGACTGAAATTATATTCCGGATACTTCAAAGGGGAGGCCACCAGAAAGCACCGGAAAGGAACTGACCAAATGCTATACCTCTGAGGACAAAGCCAGAAAAGGTCTTGTTTGGGCAGGAAAATGTGAATTGTCCTGACAGAGGACCACCTGATACCTTGGGGCAGATGCATTAGACAGGAAATGTCGAATGGCTAAATGAAGACTCCACAGGGGCTCCATGCTGTGTCAAATGCTCCAACGAGCACTCGGCTGCCATCACGTCTCTTCTGCATCACAGACGTGGCAAAGATTCAGTGAGCAGGATCATCCAGACATCCACTCTGTCACAAGTGGCCTAGATAATGTCTCCTGCCCAATATTTCTTTTCAGCAGGACAGCAGCATCCGGAGGGGTCCATCAGGATTCACTGACAACAAAATGTCCATCCGGGTGACTAACGCATTGAAAGGATTGTAAAGACCTGTCCATCAAGATGCAGAAATGCATCTGCCCAAAATAGCATTTCAGTTTGACCACTCTGCAAAGTAACACAGAAAAGGGAGGGGGGAAAAGGAAGCCACGAATGAGGCTATAGAGAGTTTCTGACAAACCAGCGCCTTTGGGAATGCTGAGCACAGTATTTTAATCAAAAAGTTATTGGGAGCAAACTGACATCTTTAATGACTATTATATAAATTGCCAAGGGTCATGTGTCCATGCCGGATACTGCTGATGCTCACTGGTAGGTCTCTGGTTTTATGACCGCAGACTTTGGGGCACAGTTACACCGTGGTCATTTCAGAGCTGTGTGTCCTTTATGCTTGGTACTACCCCCACCACATTGTCCAACAACGACATTGTATATTAAAGTAAAGATGAGATACTCCCATATAAACCTAACACGACAAAAGGCTGTATTAAGTTTATAATAAAAAAGATAATATAAAAATTTAATGTAATAAAGAAGAAGGAGTAAGGGAAGGAAGAAGAGAAAGAGAAGGAAGGAAGGGACAGCAAGGAAAAGAAGGGAAGGGAAGGAGAAGGGAGGGGAGGGGAGGGCAGAGGAGGGGAGGAGGGAGGGCAGGACAACAGCAAAGCTGTTAACTTAATCTCAGATAGTCATGGTAACAAGCTCCACTGGGGCACGGGGAGCAGCCCCATTTGTTGATTTGACCAGGAGGGTGCAGTTGGAAAGTGGATTTGAGCACCTGTGCTCTCTGGGATGCAGGCACTCAGAGGTTTTATGCGTATTGTAGCTGACAATATAGATATGTGGCAACAGTGAGAGTTTTTGAAGCCCAGGCATGCCAGATGGTGTCCCTTGCCCCACCCAGACTCAGCACATTTTACCGATGGAGAGAATCTTGAGGTCACACTCTCCTGTGTCCACCGCCCTTTAGACACCAAGCTCTTGTGACCGGAGAGAGGCAGCCGTCTCTGCCTCCTAATTCGAGGCTTTTCTGAACGGCTACCCTGTGGGATGAGGGAGGCTGGTGATGCTCCCGCGTGGCCTTACTCCGATCACCGATCACCGTCTGTACTGGTGGGGGCGAGGGGGGGGGGGTCGTGGAGTGCGGGCGCGCATCACTTTGTGTCTCCGGAAGTGAGGGAGCAGCTTCTATCCCCTCCATCTGGAAAGGGAACAAACCTCCCCACCAAACAAGAGCACACGGAGACATGGAAGAAAGGAAGGCATGGGGAGGGTTCTGAGCCTTTCCCGGAATAAGCCTTGCTCAGGTCACACGGGTGGAGAGCCGGCACTGAGTGAGCGCGAGCACACGGGAAACGCTGGCCCAGCCCCGCCGTGGTCAGTGTACACACCCCTCCTCACTCGCAGGGGAGCGGTGGTCCGCCTTCAGCGCCAGGTAGGGGAGCCGGCCGCGGGGGGTCGGGCCCTAGAGGCCGGCCATCATTCAGAGACCATTCAAGTTCCGGAATCGGCGATGCAGCAATCCTCTCACCAGGCAGTCTGACCGCTGGTGGCGCAGTGGATAAGGGTGTCGACCTGGAACGCGGAGGTCGCCAGTTCAAAGCCCCAGACTTGCCTGGTCAAAGCACATACAAGAAGCAACTACTACAAGCAGGTGCTTTCTGCTCCTCCCCTTTCCCCCTTCACTCCTCTCTCTAAAATAAATAAATAAAATCTTTAAAAAAAAATAAAGCACGGGTAGTAAGCACATCTGAGAGTTGTTAACACAGAGGCCCCCACGTGCGCGTGTTCATGTTGGGGGACAAGGAGCCAGGGATACCTGCTAATGAGTCTGACTTTGGAAGTTGTCCCCTGAGGAGTAAGGCACCCAAGACAAAGTCCTCCGGTGAGGACAGGTCAGGAAAGCTGCTGAAAGCGCCCTGTGACCTTCACAGGATCGGTCTGGATGCCCGTGGCTGAGGCCAGCGTGGGCAGACGGGGACCCGACCGCGTGTGGCTGAGGCCAGCGTGGGCGGATGGGACCCGGCTGCGTGTGGCAGAGACCAGCGTGGGTGGATGGGGACCCAGCTGCGTGTAGCTGAGGCCAGCGTGGGTGAACGGGACCCGACTACATGTGGCTGAGGCCAGCGTGGGTGGACGGGGACCCTGCTGCACTTCCTGCCTCCTCGTCATCCACCCCACTCTCTGTCACACTCAACACCCTTAGCTGCCAGGCAATGTCAGCTCTGGTCCTGGGCCGCACCCACTTCTCTTTCCTGCAGAGAATCTGTGGACAGGGAGCTTATCTGAGCTGTCAGACGCACACTCCATTGCTGCCCGGGAGACAGCCAGACTGGAAGATGGCCCCACGCACAAAGGCTGGACAAGGCAGGTCACTGGCGGACACAGGCTTTCCCTTCTCTCATGGTTCAGCTGTCCCTCGAGGCTAATCATAGGGAAGGATCTTCTTCTGCTACCAAAGGGAAGGGACTCAAGTACTTCCTCCAACATCTCTGATCCCAGTTCAAAAAAAAAAAAAAGGAAAAAAAATGACCAAGAGGCCTCTGTTCCGGCCATCACGTGGCCACATCTCCTCTTTCGTCTTTTATAGCCTTGGTTGGCATGGGGGTAACCTGGCCAAATGTGGTTCCCAGGGCCTGTGACCAGCCTGCACACGGTCAGGGAGGTCTGTGCTTTGTTGGTGAGCTGTGAACACCGTCTCCCGGAAGAAGCCAGATCGACTTCCCGGGCTGCCCCACTGGGATCCCAGGGACGTCTCCGTAGACCTACCAAGTGCAGGAAGCCCCAGTTCCCTTCAATAGTGCAACTCTGGAGAACCGGAGCCCTGGAGAATCAGAGCCCTGGAGAACCAAGCCCTGGAGAACCGGAGCCCTAGAGAGCCAGCACCCTCGAAAGCCAGAGCCCTGGAGAACCCAGCCCTGGAGAACCAAGCCCTGGAGAACCGGAGCCCTGGAGGAGCAGCGCCCTTGACTCTTTGGAAGAGCTGCCTAAGCTGCGAGTGGGGGAGAGCTCTAAACTCACACTCAGAGGGGCCAGGCGTCAACCCCACCACCTACTGTGAGCCCCAGGCAAGCTATTCACCTTTCTGAGCCACAAGCTTTCAGTGGGGCTATTTACCTGCTTCAAAAGCTTTCTGATGAAGATTAAATGCGCCTGAAAATATGTCTGACATTTGGTAAATGATGGTTTAATAAGGTTAAATGAGCATGAATAAAAGTCACGTAGTGATATATGCTGAATGGTTTGACACCGGTATTTTGGCTCCTACGTGTATTACATGCTGCTGGGGTTTTGAACGGTTCACGTTTGCTCCAATAAGGGACAGCTCTCTTAGGTCACCGTGCCTTCCCTCCCTGTTTGCAGCCACTTCAACAAAGTCCTCCTCCCTCAGCAGGGAAACTGCAGGTGTGTTTGCACAGGACCTACAGCCATCTCTCCCCCAAGGAGCACCCCAAGATGCTTCTGGAAGGATTTCCAAGTCACTTGCCCATGTGATTATGAGAAACGAGGAGAAGTCTGCCAGTGGCACCCCCTGGGGCGGGGCTGGGAGGTGTGACTGAATTTTTTTTTTTTTTTTTTTTTTTTTTTGCAGATGTTACTGCCAGGATGGACTTGAAATTCTCCTGCAGAAATGTTGCCCCTCCGTTTCATGAATGATCACAGAGCTGCATAAAAGGGGAAGGACACACGACACATTCCCCTCACCGGTGATGGAGTGCGTGGCGCCATATTTACACTAATCTGCAGCCTGCAGGTGCTCCTGCTCTTCCATTCAGGCGGGTGCACAGGGATAAGTCTCACTTCCAGTTCTTGAAGCAGGAATTTCCTGTGAAATCTCAGTGTTGCCCAGTTAGTACATCCTGTCAGCTACAGAATTCTTGTTCCTCCCTACTGCAGTTCCTCCATGCCTCACAGTATGGGGGTTTCTTCTCCCTCAGCTTCCTCCTGAAGCCTGTTGTGATCATCTTCTCTCCAGAATCACCATCTTACCCATCTCATCTTGCCTTTGGAATGTCAGCCTTTGTTTCTGTTGCAAAAGCTAGATCAGCTTTCTTCGACCATGACAAGGTAAAGGCTCTCAATCCTCCCTACACGATCTCATGCAGAGCGGACCCCTCAGAACCATTGCACCTGACCCCCCTCCCTCTGGAACCTAGAACCTTGGAAGAAAAGTACACCCGCATACTTCAGTGCCCGTGGCAGTACAGCATCACACAAATGCTCTGTATCTGACACATGTGAGAACCCCCACCTTTTGTTCTACTCGCCTGCCCACACCCCTCACAGAGGTCCTTTACACACTGGCTGTGCACTTGTCTACACACCCAGTGCTGAGAACCTGCCTGGAGTTTATTCCTGAACAAGAGCATCGGAGGAGAAAGGAGAGAAAAAACTGTGATAGCTAAGGACCCAAATCACCATTAACTATAATTTCTCTTTAATATATTCCAAGAATGAATCTTCACCTTTTGCTCCTACGGTAAGTTACGTAAGGAATAAGTAGTCATAAAGTATCCTAAATAATACTATAAACACATATTTGATATGAAAATATTATCATAAAAGGATTGCATAGATTTTCAACTTCACTCGTATAAAGTTCATCTTTGGAAGACCTCTCTCTACTATCCTGTCCTTCTTCTTCTTTTTATATTTTTGAGATTGAAAACAGAATTACAGTCATTGGCCATAGCTTCAAGCATAGTCTGACAGAAACAGTCACCTTCAAAGACATAATGGGCACTTCGTCAACAGTACCTTATCGTCCACTTGTTCCTCTCAGCGGAAACGTCAAGATCCTGCGACCCACTAACGCCTTGTCGCACACATCTAACGGTCTAGTTGGTGTTTGATAGCATCTTGCAACTCTGTCCTTACATTTACTTTGGGTGTCTCTGTGTTTGCTTTCTGTCATTCGCTCTAAACTGAGTTTCACTCCATGGCAGATAACTATGTTGACCGTGAACCCCAATATCTTTCACATCAAACCTGAGGCCAATTTCATCACCCTTCAGGAGCACAGCTGGCCCAAGTCCTTGCACATAAAATAACGAGGTGCTTCACTGCCATTCCCGAGAGTCCTGGTGTACAACCCCATACAATAATATGCCGTGAAAGCTCTCTGACTCATCTGAAAACAGGCTGTAAATGTTAGGTCTCCCCCAGCTGCAGAGAATCAGAGGGCATCTGATTCAAACCAACAGAAACGTGAAGTAATGATTCTGGATTCATTCACCAAATCCTAAAATACTAGAATAAGGAGACACCCTCAACAATTCAAAGTATGTGTAAGACAAATGGAAGGAAGCCAAATGTTGACAAAGAATAATAATGGTATAAAACTCATTGGTCTTAAGATATGGTCCCAGGTATGTAAGAGAGAGGGCTGTAGAAGGAGTCTGGACACAATAATATGCCTCCAAGCCATGGCTAGCTTCTCAGAAAGGCCGGCCTGTGAATCTGCATCAGGGAAGGAAGCTGCCTTCCCACGGTGCATCTTTGGGGCCCCCACTGGCCAGCTGCTGTGTTAAATGGACCATGGCTCTCAGTCCTGTTGGTGATGCCTGTGTTCCTCCATCACAGACTGGATGCGCCTGATAACTGGTAATCAGTAACCAGAGAAGAACCAGTGACCCCCAAATGTCATGTAGTTGCTAATTCTGTTTTTCTTCAGAAGTGCAGGTATCACTCAGTGCAGAATTGGATGGGTTAGCAACTTGGTCCCAACTCTACAATGCCCAATATCAGGTTATAGCCTGCAACTTCCCCATCAAAGGCAAACAAGTGAGCTCTCCATGCCTTTTTAAGCAATACCATTGGCTGTAAAACTAAATAATCAGAGAACTCACTTATTTTTTTAAGTTGTTTGGCAAAACTAACAATTGACTTTTTGTATAGCTTATCTTTCTTGGCAATGCCAACTCCCTTGAAAGTAATGGTCGCATAAATTGCACTTTCAACAAGTGTCCAATTTGGAGACTGTGTAAAGAGCACGTGACAGGTCCAAAAGACATGTATATATTCAGCCATTGAATATCCACTTGACCCCTATTATGTGTTAGTAGTTAAAGATACACTGATAAAGATTACCGTCATGATCGCTCCCTCATGAGGAGGTTAACTTCGGTAAGGATTGGGAGTGAGGCGATCAAGCAGTTATCAATGAATTGGATAAAATACTAAGCCGAAATATGATAAAGTCTCAAACGGAGAGGTATATGTAGTAGTGTGCTGATAAAAGTTTAACTCCAGCTCTGTGGAGAGGAGGGAACTTTGATTTGTAGCCTCTGCCAGTTCCCATGGTGCAAACATTCCCAAGACAGCTGATTGCAAGTTACCAGCATAAGATCAAGTGACTAGCAAAATTTCTAAAAATTAGCTCTCACAGGCTGGTACCAGTCTCCCACACACTGGTACAAGCCAGCTGCAGAAACCCACTGATAAAACTCTAAGAGGAATATGACCTAGATAAGGAATCAAAATGTTTGCAAGACAACAGACCACCTCCAAGTTCTACCACTAAGTCATGGATCCGAAACAGCCCGTCTCTGGCACCATAACAACATAGCAATAGACGACTGGATGCACCTGATAATTAATAACAACTAGAAAAGGACCATTGACCACCAGGCTGTCACTTTAAGGGGTGAAATAATAGATCCAGGTGATTCTTTTTATTATTTTTTTATTTATTCACTTTTAGAGAGAGGAAAAAAAGGGGGCAGGAGCAGGCAGCATCAACTCCCATATGTGCCTTGATCTGGTAAGCCCGGGGTTTTGAACCAATGACCTCAGTGTTCCAGGTTGACGCTTTATCCACTGCACCACCACAGGTCAGGCCTCAAGGTCATTCTTTATCAACCTGGTATTGCATCTTAAGTCAGTTATATTCTAGAATAAGGAGTTTGGCCCCTCCTAGAAAAAAATATCCAAGCTCACAAAATCCTAGAATGTGTGATATACAGTGTCCCTTAAATAGTAAATTCCTTTCTAGTAACACCAAAAACCATCATCAACGTTTTGGTTGTTCTTTTTTTTAAGAAATTCTACATCCTTTACTGTAGGTACTCAGTTCCGTTCCTGAGTCCTGGGGAAGCCCTGCAACACCATTCAGGTGGAATGAGAAGAATTTAACAATGGTTTTCTAGGAAACACCATTCTTTCAAAAATGTTGAATCCTTACCCCAAAACCTCATTTCAGTTCGGGGGCATTCATTAAGTAGGTTATGGAATATTAAACCACCACTAAAAATCATGCATTATGTAATATGTTTATAATTATATATTTCTTAATTTAGTAAATGTCATCTCAAGAAATTAGAAACAGGTGTAACAGATTGCCAGATGCTCTGCACACATTCTAGAGAAAACTCTATTAAAGGGGAACAAACATCATTAAAATGTAAGCAAGATAAAGGGTGGGAGATGGCACACAAGAAAGGACCAGTTCCAACAATTTCAAATGAAAAGGCCACAGGGGAAGCTGCCACTGCATTGAGAATCATGACGACATCTGAACAGGTGAAACCATACTACAAGACAAGCTTACGAATTTATCACATACTCTTCCCCTCGAATCCAGTATAAAATTCAGCAGAATATAGAATGAAATTTCCTAAGAAACCTTATATATAGAATTTTTAAATTAAAAGTTGGTCAGAATTTATTCAGCTCCTAAGAACTGTGTCATAGAATTCAATAATAGTCTAATTAAAGGCAATTTTCATTGATCCGATAAGTTTTCCTATCTAACGGTAGTCACATATTTCACTGAGGTTATTCAAATGCTCATGAAAATTCTACAAATCTTGTTTCTTATTTCTTCTTATGATGGTAGTGATGATGATGGTGATAGTGGTGGTGATGGTAGTGGTGGTGATGGTAGTGGTGATGATGGTGGTGACGGTGATGATGGTGATGGTGGTGATGGTGATGATGGTGATGATGATGATAGTGATGATGGTGATGATGGTGATGATGATGGTGATGGTGATGGTGGTGGTGGTGGTGATGGTGGTGGAGATGGTGACAATGATGATGGTGGTGATGGTAGTAATGTTGATGGTGATGATGATGATAATGATGGTGGTGGTGGTGATGGTGGTGGTGATGGTAGTGATGTTGATAGTGATGATGGTGGTGATGGTGATGATGATGGTGATGGTGATGGTGGTGGTGATAGTGATGGTGGTGGTGGTGATGATGGTGATGATGATGGTGATGGTGATGGTGGTGGTGATAGTGATGGTGGTGGTGGTGATGATGGTGATGATGATGATAGTGATGATGGTGATGATGATGGTGATGGTAATGGTGATGGTGGTGGTGATGGTGGTGGAGATGGTGACAATGATGATGGTGGTGATGGTAGTAATGTTGATGGTGATGATGATGATAGTGATGGTGGTGGTGGTGATGGTGGTGGTGATGGTAGTGATGTTGATAGTGATGATAGTAGTGATGGTGGTAATGATATAAGCATGTATGGGCACTCATTCTGTGCCAGGAACTCTGATAAGTACCCTTAACAGCCTTGCTGCCTGCCCACAGCCCTTTGTATTCATTGCCAGTGGTTCTCAACCCTAATGCGTAGGTAGGATTTTAATTGCCACAACATGTGTGTGCTAAGACGGTGAGGGAACATCGAATGCCCAGAGACTGGGAAACTGAAGCCTGGTGATGCGCAGGCTTTGGTAAACTGTGACTTTGGTGGCAGTCAGTGAACCATGCCCCCACACCCAAGCCCTGGTGTAGACTCCTCCTCCCGAATCTGGACTGGAGCTCTGACTTGCCTTTACCTTTGGAATCTGGTAGAAGCGACACTGTGTCAGTTCTGGATGAGAAGTCATATGGCAGAAAACAGGGGTCCCAGCCCACAGGCCTGACTGAGCTGCGAACCACAGCCAGCACCAACTGGCTTTCCTGCCAGTCACTCTCCTCGGGAAGTGGCTCTCTCCCAGCCCAGTCACACCACCCCAGCTGATGAGTGGCACCCCTCAGCCTGACCAAATTACAGGTGCATAAGCAAATAACTAAAATGGTTATTTGCCTATGCTATTATATTTAGGGGTAGTTAGTTGTGTGACCAAAACAAAGGTCAGTAGCCTCAGTGTCCAAATGATCTTCCATTCATCAGTGGGGGTGAGGAGGAGAGGGGTCTCTATAAATACCACAGAGCTCTCCAGTGTCCTTAGGATCAAATAAAAGATTGACCACAGTCTACAACACTTGTTCTCTGGACACACCCCTACCTCTTCTCTGATCTTATTAGAGGGGCTTCCCCTACAAGAGAGATGCTATTCTTTCTCCATTTTACACACGAGAAAAGTGAAGCTGAATGAGTTAAAGAAATGGGCCCAAAGTTGCCCAGTTAGTTACAAGTTGCATCGGGACCGGTCTCACTCCAAGCACACTGCCCCCGACCCAATTTTTCAGGGCCACAATCTGCAATATATATATATATATATATAAAAGGCCTCCTATCAAATCTGGCCTTCCTGATTATGACCTACTTACAGCCCACAGTTCACCACAAATCAAAGCAGCGTGGGCTATTTTCCAACTGAAACTAATTTAAAATAATTTCTTTTTTGAAGAATCATAATGAGAATCCACAGTTAAAGATAATTTAGATGAAAGCTGTTCTCCTGACCTAGTAAAAATGAAGAGACCGAGCATATGGCTTGGGATAAATGTGATTTTCTAGAACGCAATGTGGATCATCGCTGAATTATCATAATCATTCAGGGGCATGTTTTTATCTTTGTTGATTTTCTTCCCCCCTATCCATTGGGACCATGGTGGTATAATAATAACACAACAAGTTTAGAAGACTCTTGTTCTTTAGTTGCTTAGCAACCCACAGTTCTGAAGAGAACGGAGGATAAAGGGTCCATTGGCAAAACAATGCCAACTGCAATCCAACAGTTGTTTCAAAGTTTTAGAAATTATTAAAACTCTTCTGTCTAAATAAAGTATGCAGATGAATACTTCACAGGATCTGTCAACATCTTTATTTTCACCATATCCCGAATTTGAAGTCGGAGCCAATCGCTGAATGAATGACACAAATGTACTAATTTGAACAAAAATATGATGAGAGCAGTATCTCACATGGCTATTTCAGGGTCTCGTTGTTCTTTCCATAGCAAAGCACTTGGTGTGGTGAGAAAAATTAAATGAAGAAATGCGTGTAGATTACAAAGGACAGTGCCTATCTGGCCTGGCATACCAATAAACACTGGCTGTCGCTGTCATCATCCCCATCACCGAAGATGAATGGACAAACTGGCTGTGCCAAGAATGTAACAAAGAGCATACATTCCACAATAAGCGCTCCCCAGTCGTTGCAGTGATTGTGAATGTAAATAAATGTCGGGTTACATGCGCTCCATTCATTCAATTATGTTTTATCTGTTCAGCAGATGGTCAAGGAGCAGCTCCGGGTGCTGGGCACAGTACCAGGCACAGAGCAAACAACTAGTAGACATGGTGACCATCCTCATGGGCTCTCTAGGGTGTGGAGAGTCAGGCAACAAGTAAACAAGCACATAATTATAAGTCACAACAGGCCCTGGAAGGGGGAGCTATCTGGTTAGAGCATCGTCCCAACACACCAAGGTTGCGGGTTTGATCCCAACATACAAGAATCAACCAATGAATGCATAGATAAGTGGAACAACAAACCGATGTTTCTCTCTCTTCCCCTCTCTGTCTCTCAAATCAATAAATAAATATTTTAAAAATAAGTCATAACAAGAGTGGGAAGAAAGCAAGTGGGAGTGTAAGATCGGTATGAGGTGGTCAGAGGACTCTTTCAGGAGCTGAGAGTTAATGGATAGATGAAGGAGGCAGCAGAGCCAGGTATGACAGAGGCAAGAAAAGAGAAGCTGCGGGGGGGAACTTCATGTGCAAAGGACCTGAGGCAGAAAAGGTCCAATATGTTTGTGCTGTGAGTCTCTGCCAGAATGGGATGTGCATGGTAAGCTGGGGTAAGAAAGAGATTGGAGAGGGAGATGGACCTGCGTCCTTACAAAATTACTAACTGTTCCAAAAGTTCTGGGGCCTCCAAAAGTCAAATTTTACACATTTTATCAGGACAGTACACCCACATTTTCCCTCCCCACAAAATGGAGAACCTATCGCGGGGCTGGGCTGCCGTGCACCCTTCTCGCCCCACTATCGCCCTGCACCGGGTTCTGAGCTAGCTTTCATCATTATCACCACCCACCGCTACCCGGGTCCGCACAGGTGGGGACTTGGGGGGCTGCAGCACAGTGGCCTTGGCAGTGTCCAGGGGACACATTTATCCGGACCAGGTGCAGGAAGAAATTCTAGTAAACCCACAGAGGCAGACCCCAGAGACATCCCGCTCTGACACCTCACCCCGGCCCAGCTGTGTTTGTGCAGGGACCACCAGCCCCCTCTAACCGCCTATCGAGGAGCCTCGCTTGGGCCTGCCCCAAGCCTCAGACCCCACTCGGCTGGAGAGCAAACCCCTCTCAGGGCAGTGGTGGCTTTGGGGGACTTAACGCTGCCTGCCTACCAGACAGTCTGGATACAGGCCTCTGGATCTCACTACCCCCTTCTTCCAAACCAGCAGCTTTCATAGCGGGAATCCCAGTCTCACCAACGTGTCAGGGAGAAAGGTCTTCTGTGGACCTCGTCATGGACTCCCTTTGACTCACTGTGAAATGTGTACAAACTACAAATTAAACCTAAACTCTTAAATAACTGAAAGGTATAGGGTCCAATTGTTTCTTTGTTCTTTTTTTGTTTTAGTGAGAGACAGACAGGAAGGAAGAGAGATGAGAAGCATCAACTTGTAGTTGTGGCACTTTAGTTGTTCGTTGATTGCTTCTCATATGTGCCTTGTGGGGGTGGGGGGAGCTCCAACCAAGCCAGTGACTCCTTGCTTAAGCCAGTGACCATGGGGTCATGTTTATGATCCCACACTCAAGCCGGCGACCCCACGTTCAAGCTGGTGAGCCCATGCTCAAGATGGCAACCTTGAGGTTTCAAACTTGGGTCCTCAATGTTCCAGGTCAACATGCTATCCACTGCACCACGACCTGGTCAAGGAGGTAAAATTGTTTTTAATGTCATGCTATCAAAGGATAAAGTGTATTTCCTTCCAATTTTATTCTGTGCATTTTAACCTAATTATGATTATAACACTGGTTCAAAATACCCTTTTCCTTCTTTCCATTTAACACCATACACACAAAGTTGTCTTTTAAAACGTCCTTTACAATGATTATATAAAATTCTTTCAGATCTAGATTTATTGTGGTAATCATTTCACAGTGCATACAAATAGCCAAACATTGTATTGTGCCTCTGAAACTAATAAACTAATATAATATTGTATGCCAATTACACCTCAATATAAATATATAATTAATGGAGCTATGTCATTATTTAGACATTCTCCTGTTAATGTGACATTTAGGGGTTGCCCAATTTTGGACTATTGTAAAAAAATGTTATGACTATCACTTATAAAATTTTGTTCAAATTTCCAACTACCTTCTCTAGGCAAACTCCTAAAAGAGGTATTAGAGAGTCAAAAAGTTAATGTTCTTGCTCCATATTATTTAACTGCTTTCCAGAAAAATAAACCAGTTTTCATACCCATCCTTGCTTTAAGTGCCCATTTTACTTTCTGGGGTATATTTTTAATGGAATTTAAAATTATTTTACTGTCACCATATTTTAATATCAGTCACTGCCTAATTTAGACAGAAGCATAGCTTCATATGGTATTTGTAAATCTGACCCAGCTTTGGGCCATCATGATCTCTGATGGCTTCCCAGTCAACTTCATCTGAGCTGTCATCATTTCTTATCTTTCTTTCAGTCCCCTTATTATGGCTGGTAAGTAACATCGACCAGGAAGACTGCGGCAGGTTTTGGCTGCAAAGTAAAATCCAGGCCAACCCTCTCCTATGGTAAACTCATGTCAGCAAACACCTTGGCTGGACATCTTTCACCTCTCATCAAACTTGCTTACACAATAGTTTTCCTTAATAATCTCACCAAAATAGAACACTCTGGGCGTTGGGAGTACCCCCAATGTCAGGATACATCAATCAGACTGTCTGGAAAAGTCTGGTCCTGTCCATATAAGCACAGTCATGGAAAATCACCTGAAACCCTAACTTCTCTCCAATAATTACTGATGTCTACACTGGCACGAAATCCCTCCCAGCCCGCCGTCTCGAAATCAGTTGTCAGATGGGCCCACAGCATTCATGCAGATTTGAATTCTGTGGCCTCAGCAGCATTGCAAAGGCCACTCTCATCCCGTTTAATTATGGGAATGTATGGGGAGGAAGATGCGTTTCTCCAGCATCACCCTGAAAACTGAGGGCTGTTGCCACAGCCAGAGACACCCTGCAGGAAGCAACTTTGGGTTTCTGGGACCCTATGTCTGTAAGTTTGTGGCAGGTGCCACTAGATGGTAGACTTGATTCTCCTTAGGACCCTGACCTTTCAGACTGCAAGGGGAATCCTTGATGAAATATTGCATTTCAGCCTGGCCTGTGGCGGCACAGTGGATAGAGTGTCAACCAGGAACACTGAGGTCGCCGGTTCGAAACCCTGGACTTGCTCGGTCAAGGCACATATGGGAGTCGATGCTTCCTGCTCCTTCCCCTTTCTCTCTCACTCTCTCTTTCTCTGTTTCTCTCTTTCTCTTTCCCACTCTCTCTCTAAAATGAACAAAATCTTTTAAAAAAAGAAAGAAAAGCGCCTGACCTGTGGTGGCGCAGTGGATAAAGCGTCGACCTGGGAACACTGAGGTCGCCAGTTCAAAACCCTGCACTGGTCTGGTCAAGGCACATATGGGAGTTGATGCTTCCAGTTCCTCCCCCTTTCTCTCTCTCTCTCCTTCTCTCTCTCACTCTGTGTCTCCTCTCTAAAATGAATAAAATAAAAAGAAATTTTTAAAAAAAAAAAAAGAAAGAAAAGCACATTTATAAAAAAAACTATATATATAAATCATATTTATATTATATATATATATACATATATATATCATATTTCTAGGACTATGACCTTTAATAACACACGAAAGAATTTAATCTACAAAACTGACTCCTTGGAGATGTTAGAAAGTGTGTGTTGCCTGAGCACATATTTAAAATAGATTCAAGAATCTAGATTTAGCATATGCTCTGCTCGCCTGTGGTCCCTTCAGTCCTGTGAACCGTCCCGGCCCTGTCCCCTCCCTCCTTGGCCCGGGGTTCAAGGTGTCCTTTCCCACCACAGAGAGAGTTAACTTGGTTCTACCTTGCTTCTACCAAAGCCACTGAGCACGTGACTTTGGCTGAGCCATGACTTTCTGACGGTAAGATGTTCAGAGCTATTTCTCTTGTTAAAAGCCATATAAATAAATGCACTGTTCAAAACATTTAACAGTGTGCTTCTTTGCATGGTTTATCTTAGCCTGAAAGTGTACTGGTGGGAAGTATGCGCGGTGACACTGTTCCCCGGCGTACTAGAAAACGCTAGAGACGGAACCTGGCAGAGAAGAGAGCCAGAAAAACACATGTTGGACCCACGGCGCTCAAGCTGGATGAGGAGGAAATGTCAGCGCCTACTGGTGTGAAAATCCCTTGGCACCTCCTGTGTTCTAGAAGCGTGCTCATGTACAGGCACCCTCCCTTTAACGGGGGGTGGGGGGGTGGGGGGAGGTCCAGACACCGCCCCAGGCCCTCTTGCTCCCCTGGAACAAATTTAAGAGCTCTTATCATTGAAATTATTGCACTTTCAAAGGGACCTCGGAGAACTAGAAGCAAATCTTCCGCCACGGAGGCAACGTTAGCTACACCCCAACAAGGTTAGGTGGCTTGCCCAAGGTTCTGCTGCGAGCTGATCCCCGAGGGTCCTCCTGATCCCCACCCAGATAAGGCTCCCGCCAGCACGCCACCCTGGTACCAAGACTTAAAAGTTGGCTCTTTCCTCCAAATGCACGATTCCCAAAGGCAACCAGCTTTGGCAAGTGTAACTGGAGTAATGATATTTGAAGGCTGCCATTATTTCCCTTCGGTGGGCCACTATCCTCTCCAAATGCTGACTGATAAATCTCCCAAATGATCAACCCTTCCCCCCCCCCCCACTGTGTTAAAGTTTCTTGTCCATGCTCAGATATCAGCTCAGGAGTCAGCCATGCAGCCAACTAACTCCAGTAATTTCCCCAAAGAAACATGTGTGAGACAAAAACGTGCCGTGTTTAGTCATCGTCTGTCAAGGTCCATAGGAAAAAATGCAAAGAGGGAATCGGCACTCAAAACCCAGCCGATCTGATTCAGACAGCATCAGAAATACCTCGCTTTCCCTCCAGCAACACAAGCTAAAATTTGGACCACAATAGAGCAATGGACCCAATCCTAAGTCTTCAGGGAGAACATTACGAGGGATGCAAGCCCTCGCAAAATGCTCTATTTGTATATAAGACTGGTCTCAGGATACAGCTTCACTCACCGGTGAGAGGCCAGAACTGTACTCATCAGTGAGACAAGTGACCCACACATCTCACAGTCAGGATTTCCTCTGGAGACATCTGACCTTCCACCATAATGATTCTCAGTTAATTCAATGCAAGGGTGACCGAGACAAAAACAGAAGTCACCTTCACTAATCTATTCCAGTCATCTCTGCAGAGAAAGGCGTATAAAAATAAACTGCTTTTCCGGTTGCTTTTAGAGGGGCCCAGGCTAAAAGAACCAAGAAATGTGTACTTTTCGATGCCCTGTAGGAAATGTCAGGTGATTCAACAAGTATTTGAGACCATTTCCTACAGGCATTAAAGTGAAATGTACAAGAAAATTTATTTTCTTTTAAGTGAAGAACATTCTTTCCTGCGGAGATAGAAAGGTAGCGGTGGGGAGAAAGAAGGTGGCAAGTGACTGGTCAGAACCGTCATGTGTTTGGACCACACCTGCATTGGCAAGGCCCCCACCAAACCACAGGAGATGCTCTGCATCAGGTCTGATTTGGAGAGTGGGAGATGAGGCTCAGAGAGGTTAAATAACTTGCTCAAGGACACAGAGCCAAGATTCAAATCCCTAGGTCCAATGAGGGAGGGGACTGGATAAGTAACAGACTCCCGCAGACTAGATAAATATGAGGACAGGACAGTAACAGAATCACCTATTTGGATTTGATCCTTACTGACCATCACCAAGCCACACTGCTAGGTAAGGCTGACTTGTGCTTGCAGCAGACCAATATTAGTGGAAGAAACCAAATCAAGCTCTCAACCAAGAAAGCAAAGGAAAGTTGACCTTCCAGAAGTGGGAGGGCCCTAGGTGGTTGGCTCAGTGGTAGAGCATTGGCCCGGCATGTGGATATCCCAGGTTCAATTCCCAGTCAGGACACACAGGATAAGTGACCATCTGCTTCTCCACCCCTTCTCCTTCTCTCTCTCTCTCTCTCTCTCTCTTCCCCTCCCACAGCCATGGCTTGATTGGTTTGAGTGAATTGACCTTGGGCACTGAGGATGGCTCCATGACCTCTGACTCAGGCACTAAAAATGGCTCCATTGCTGAGCAATGGAACAATGGCCCCAGATGGGCAAAGCACTGCCCCCTCATGGGCTTGCCAGGTGGATCCGGGTTGTGGTACATGCGGGAGTCTGTCTCTCTGCCTCCTCTCCTCTCACTAAAAAGAAGGAGGAAGATGAGGAGGAGGAGGAAGAGGAGAGGGAGGGAGGGAGCTTATTTCTCATGGAAGAGAAAGGAGTAGCACAAAAATGTGTTATGTGACCTATGTGAATAACCTGAACCACAGTTGCCCATTAGATCACCTGGCAGGATGGCAGGGTGCGAGGCTTTGCTAACATGCTGCCCAGAGGTTCTGCTGTAATGGGTCTGGAGTAGGGCCCAGACATCTGCATTTTTAAGGTTCAGAAGGAGCTCACCTAACACGTTGCCAGGCTTAAGAGCCACTAATGGAAAGGGATGGAATGATTTTTGTCCTTTTCCTACAAGGCAAAATATGTCCTGCAGAGGCTGACTTCAGGGTCTTGAGGAGTGACAGGACCATGGCTCTTCTACAACTTGAGTAGCTTCAGGGACAAGTCACCCGTCCTCATGAAGCCTGTTCTCCCATCTCCCTAAGAGCAACGGGGTGAGGAGAACACATCCAGTTCAGCCAGGTTCGCTTAGTGCTGGGGCCTGAGCGGAACCCGCAGGGGATAAAATCTCTGTTGCTGCAGTGAGTGCCCATTTCCCTGCCAGCTCTGTCAGTGCAAGACTACACGTCGATTCACTGAGCAAACATTGATACTATGCACTGTGGGCACGCACTGAGCCAAGGGCTTGGGATTTACCACGAAAAGACAATGACTCCTGCGCTTGTGGACCTTACGCTCCAGCAAAGGGAAGGCAGGCTATAAACAAGGGACCCAATGAAAGTCTTCATCACACAGCAGGTAAAAGGAGACAAGCGTCAGGGGAAAATAAGTGAAGTAATAGGATCCATTCTCCCCACGTATGCATGCTTGCGTGTGTGCCTCTTTGTACAGCCCGGGATTCCTGTTTCATCGCTAACTGCAAGTTTTATCACATTCATTAAGCCTCACAATATGGCCCAGGTTTCCCCTTATCAATGCCAGTTGGTTAAGGATAAATGTGCCCCACCAGATTTTGTGTCACTGAAGTTTCATGACGTTTTTTAACATCAGTTTTAGACTTTTGTTTCCTCTAAGTTGGACCTAGTTAGTCACACCAAACATCCTGCTGAGAATATTTACAAATTGGACGAACGTCATTTGAAGTACTCTGAGGCTGTGGCCGGTTGGCTCTGTGGTACAGTGTCAGCCCAGCGTGTGGATGTCCTGGGTTTGATTCCCGGCCAGGAGACACAGGAGAAGCGCCCATCTGCTTCTCCACCCTTCCCCCTCTCCTTTCTCTCTGTCTCTCTCTTCCCCTCCCACAGCCAAGGCTCCATAGGAGCAGAGTTGGCCCAGGAGCTGAGGATGGCTCCATGGCCTGTCCCTCAGGTGCTAGAATGGCTCCAGTTGCAACGGAACAACGCCCCAGATGGGCAGAGCATTGCCCCCTGGGGCGCATGCTGGGTTGATCCTGGTCAAGCGTATGAGGGAATCTGTCTGCCTCTCCACTTGTCACTTCAGAAAAATACAATACAATAAAATAAATAAAAAATAAAGTACTCTGATGAGGCTGAGGTATGGGATAAGGAACAGCTGGCAAGGCTGTGAAATGCCACAGGGACATATATCAAAGATAAGAAGAAACTTTACATTTGGGAAGGGTTTTCCCTCCAGGGCTATCTGAATTTTCCAGAACAGATGGCTCAAATGCTGAGAAATTGAGAAGAGATGATGACAGCTTCACTGAGTTAAGGGGTGGAATTGATATTCAGGGCTTGCAAAGATGAGGAGCCTGAGAGCCCCCACATTAAGAGTTACCACTCTTAATGGTAAGGTGTTACCCTGTGGGGTCCTGTATTATAACATGTGTCAGAATTCTCTTCCTTTTCAAGGTGAAATAATATTCCCCTGGACGTACTCACATGCCGCATTTTGTTTACTCGTTCATCCGTCAACGGGCACTTCAATTGTTTCTACCCTTTGGCTACTGTAAATACCACAGCTATGAGCATGGGTGCGCCAATATCTGTCTGAGTTTTTCGCATGCACTTTTTTTGGGCTTATACTCAGAAGTGGAGTTGCTGTATCATATGATAATTCTGTGTTTAATTTTTGAAGAAATCACCCTATCATTTTCCACAGCAGATACACCATTCTGCATTCGCACCAGCAATGCCCAAAGGTTCCGGTTTCTTCACATCCCTACAAACACTTGCTATTTTGTTGTTTGTTTTAATAATATCCACTCTCATGGATATGCAGTGGTATCTCACTGTGGTTTTGATTGCATTTCCCTGACAATTACTGGTGTTGTAGTATGTTGTAGACAGATCTTTTCATACGCTTGTTGTCCATTCATTCATAGTTCTTCAGAAAAATGTCTAGTCAAGTCCTTTGCCCATTTTTTAATTGGGTTGTTGTCAAGTTGTTGAGATTTAGAAGTTCTTTATATATTCTGGATATCAACCTCTTATCTGTTATATAATTTGCAAATATTTCTCTCATTCCAAATGTTCCTTTTTCATTCTGTTAATATGTCCTTTGATAAAAAATTTTTTTAAGTTTTTAATTTTAATGGAGTTTATTTTTTCTTTGATTGACTAAGCTTTTGATGTCATATCCAATATCATAGACAAACTGAATATTATGAAGTTTTTTTCCCCTATGTTTTCTTCTTGGAGTTTTATAGTTTTAGCTTTTACATTTATGTTTTTGGTTCATTTTGAGTTAATTTTTTCTGTATGGTGTGAGGTAAGAATCCAGTTTCATTTTTTGCATGTGGACATCCAGTTTTCCTAGCACCATTTGTTGAAGCACTTTACATTGGAACTTACTGTTATTATCAATCTGTCCTGGGTTCACATCATGGAGCATATTAAAGATTAATGCTATGGTGGGAGTCCCAGGGGAAGATCTGCAAATAACTCAAGCATGCCTGGTCAGTCTAAAAGGATTTTGCCTCTGCTACATCTCATAGGATGAGCCCTGGCTGGACAGCTCAGTGTCATCCTGATATACAAGGGTTGCCAGTTAGATCCCTGGTCAGGGCACATATAGGTATCAACTGATGTTTCTGTCTCTCTCTCTCTCTCTCCTCCCACAGATATGGCTTAAATAGTTTGAGCAAGTTGGCCCCAGGTGCTGAGGATGGCTCGATGGCTTCGCCTCAGGCCATGAAATAGTTCAGTTGCCAAGCAACAGAGCAGCAGACTTAGATGGGCAGAGCATCTCCCTGCAGGGGGCTTGCCAGGTGGATCTCGGTTGGGGCACATATAGGAGTCTGTCTCCCAGCCTCACTGCCTCTCACTTAATAAAAAAATTAAAAAATAAAAAATAAATTATGCAAGGCCATCTAGGTCAGAAGCAGTATGGTACAGAGCTTGAAAAAGTCTTTGGCATGAGGTTGGGTGACCTTCGGGGACCCTGTGCAGTGCCATTCTCTCAGGCCCTGCCTGGCATCCAGCAGGCACATTCAATACATCACAAGGAGAAATGAAGACTCCCCAGTAATCACTGTGGGCCTTATTGCAATACCACCCATGCTGACTTGGTTGTTAAGGAACTAGCTCATGTGGGTTTATGTGGAGTGCTTATAAATGCTAGTACTTAATGAGCTCAGTACAAATGAGAAGTTCTAGTGGGCTGGGGAGTGGGACCCCAGCACTGGATGATGCACCAAAGCAGGGCTGAGGCCTGGAGATCACTTGTTGCTTAGCAACCACCACCCAGCTACTTGGTTCCTACAACCAGGGCATGATTAATGTCCTCAGGGATTGGGAGTTGGGCAGAGTTGTTTAGATAGCAGTGGGCACTGGGTGTTTTAGAGGCTCAGGGTGGTCCCTAATGCACAGACCCTCCCCCACCCCCAAAAATAATAACATAAACAGCACAACAAGCCACTTCAGCAAGCTGGCAGTTCTGGAAACTCCAGATGGCATACGGTGCAGAGAAGCTCGAAACATTGGAACTTCAGGTGGAAGGCTCAACGTGAATCTCTGCTTCCCACCCATCCCTTCATTTCCACGACGGAGAGTCTCCCAGGTCTGCTGGAAAGGAGACTTCTAAGCATCCAAAACACCAGTTGTGTCCACTGAAGATGAGCAAAGCAAGAGAAGCCACGCATAAAACCCAAATGGGGGGGAGCAAGATGGCGACGGAGTAGGCGGACGTACCAGCTTCCAACTCCCAGAACCAAAGTGGATTACAACTCAATTTTAAGAACCATCACCGAGATAAACCAACTTTGAACAAAACTAAGTGGACTCTCCAACCAAGGAACACAGAAGAAGCCACATTGAGACTGGTAGGAATAGCGAAAACGCGAAGAGGGCTGCCCAGCTCCCCGGAGCAAACGGCAGCCCAGAGAGACCCGTGTGGCGGGAGGAGAGTTTGGCGGAGAGGGAGGGACCTGGGTCCCAGGAACCAAGCCCCAGCCTGCAGTCCCAGAGCCTAGAAGAGGCACTTGGACAGTATTGAGCTGTGAAACAAGTGAGGGAGCTCCCAGGCCTACAGTGTGGAGTATTAGGTCCCTTCCTACTCTGCTGAGGGCTGCTTGGGGTTTTGGGGCGGCAGGACGCTGAAAGGCGGTTCTGTCGGCGTGGGCAGAGGCCAAGCCGGTGGGAGATCGGTCTAGCCCAGAGGGTCGGAGGGGAAGCGCCAGAGCGGTCCGGAAGCTGCGGGCCCGCCTTTAATCCCACTTACGGGGACAAAGCGGGAGGCCAGGAACGGGCAGGCCCTGCGCAAGCCGGCCCTGACCGCGGGGACCAGGCTAGGACCAGGGACGGGCAGGGGCTGTGGCTGAGCTGACGCTAACAGTCCCCCACCCCCCCACCCGGGCCGGAGAAACCGCGGTTGGCCAGTATACGTGCGCGAGCGGACTCCGAGCGCGGGAACGGGGTGGACCCTGAGACAAGTGGAGGCTCGCAGCTGAGCCCATGCTATTATCCCCATCCGGCCGGAGAAACCCCAGATAAAATTCATACGTGCACGAGCGGACTCCGAACGCGGGGGCGGGGTAGAGTCCGGGACGAGCGGAAGTACGCAGCTCGGCGGAAGCCAGCAAACACGCCCGCCCCAATAAACCTTGGTTTCCGACCCTGCGCAGAAGGGCCATGGCCTCGAGGGCGGGGCTAAAGCTCCGGACGGGCAAAAGCTTATAGCTGAGAGCACGTCAAAAGCCCCGCCTAACCCGCGGAACTGTAGCGAGCAGGCTCCGACTGCTGGTTCTGGGCGGAAGTCCGGAAATAGGCTGGGTCCGCAGCTGAGGAAAGGTGCTCACCTCTACCCTTGGTGCTAATCTTGTGGCTTCAGTCACAGCCCCTCCCACGGAGGAGAGGCAGAAATCATAGCAAAAGCCACAGTGGGCCGGCGCTGGCAACGCTCATACCCAAACACCCTAGGCACCAGCAGAGGGGGCGGGGGGCCTGCAGATAGACCACACCTAGAGATCACAAAGGCAACACCTACTGGACGCCAGTGGCCACAACTTGCTTATACACAGAAAAAATGGGCAGGCAGAGGAATGCAAACCAAATGAACCAAGAGAAATCCCCAGAGAAGGACCTGAATGAACCAGATATAACCAAATTACCAGAAGCAGAATTTAGAATAATGATAGTTAGGATGCTCAAAGAAATTAGAGCAACAATGGATAGTCATTATGAACAGCTAAACAAAGAGATAACAAGTATAAAAAATGAAATTGAAATAATAAAAAAGAATCAGACAGAAATGACAAATACAGTATCAGAACTGAAGACCACAATGGAAGGAATTAAAAGCAGGATGGATGACGCTGAGGATCGAATAAGCGAGTTAGAGGACACAATAAACAAAGGCACAGAAGCAGAGAAGAAAAAGGAAAAGAGACTTAAAAAATGTGAGGAAACTCTAAGGGAGCTTTGTGACAACATGAAGAGAAACAACATTCGCATCATAGGGGTGCCTGAAGAAGAGGAGAGAGGACAGGAAATGGAAACTTTGTTCAATCAAATCATAGCAGAAAACTTTCCTAAATTAAGGCTGGGAAACACTCCACACATTCAAGAAGCACACAGAACTCCATTAAGGAGAAACCCAAAAAAATCTACACCAAGACACATCATAGTTAAAATACCAAAGCTAATGGATAAAGAAAAAATTTTAAAAGCTGCTAGAGAAAAAAAGACTATCACCTACAAAGGAGCCCCCATAAGGATGACATCGGACTTCTCAACAGAAACACTTGAGGCCAGAAGGGAATGGCAAGAAATAATCAAAGTAATGCAGAACAAGAACCTACAACCAAGACTACTTTATCCAGCAAGGCTAACGTTTAAAATTGAAGGAGAAATAAAGAGCTTCCCAGAAAAAGAAAGCCTCAAGGAATTCATAAAAACCAAACCAATTCTGCAAGAGATACTAAGGGGCCTCTTGTGAACAGTTTAAAGGGAGGAATGAATAGAGCAAAAGAAGAATACAGCTTTAAAGGATAAAATGGCAATAAACAACTACATATCAATAATAACCTTAAATGTAAATGGATTAAATGATCCAATCAAAAGACATAGGGTAGCTGCATGGATAAAGAAACAGGACCCATACATATGCTGTCTACAAGAGACACACCTTAAAACAAAAGATGCTCATAGACTGAAGGTAAAAGGATGGAAAAAAATATTTCATGCAAATGGAAATGAAAAAAAAGCAGGGGTAGCAATACTTATATCAGACAAAATGGACTTTAAAACAAAGGCTGTAGTAAGAGATAAAGAAGGACACTACATAATGATAAAGGGAACAATTCAACAGGAAGATATAACTATTGTAAATATCTATGCACCAAATATAGGAGCCCCGACATACATAAAGCAGACTTTGATGGATATAAAGGGCGAGATTAACAGCAATACTATCATAGTAGGGGATTTCAATACCCCTCTAACAACACTGGATAGATCCTCAAGAAAGAAAATTAATAAAGAAACAGCAGACTTAAAGGATACACTAGATCAACTTGATTTAATAGATATCTTCAGAACTTTTCACCCTAAAGCAGTAGAATATACATTCTTCTCAAGCGCTCATGGTACGTTTTCTAGGATAGACCACATGTTAGGACACAAAAATGGTCTCAATAAATTTAAGAAGATTGAAATCATATCAAGCATTTTCTCTGATCACAATGCCATGAAACTAGAAATTAACCACAAAAGAAAAAATGAAAAATACTCAAACACTTGGAAACTAAATAGCATGTTATTAAATAATGAATGGATTAACAATGAGATCAAAGAAGAAATAAAAAAGTTTCTAGAAACAAATGATAATGAGCATACATCAGCTCAAAATTTATGGGACACAGCAAAAGCAGTTCTGAGAGGGAAGTTTATTGCACTACAGGCATATCATAAGAAGCTAGAAAAAGCTCAAATAAGCAACCTGACCCTGCATCTAAAAGAACTAGAAAAACAACAACAAATAAAACCCCAGACAAGCAGAAGGAAGGAAATAATAAAGGTCAGAGCAGAAATAAATGACATAGACGCTAAGGAAACAATACAGAGGATCAATGAAACAAGAAGCTGGTTCTTTGAAAAGGTAAACAAGATTGATGAACCTTTAACTAGACTCACCAAGAAAAAAAGAGAGAGGACTGAAATAAATAAAATTAGAAAGGACAGTGGAGAAATAACAACTGACACAACAGAAATACAAAGCATTGTAAGAAAATACTATGAAGAACTATATGCCAAAAAATTAGACAATCTTGGTGAAATGGACAAATTTCTTGAATCATATAACCTCCCAAAAATCAATCTGGAAGAATCAGAACACCTAAACAGACCAATTACAGCAAATGAGATCGAAACAGTTATCAAAAAACTCCCAAAAAAGAAAAGTCCTGGGCCTGATGGCTTCACAAGTGAATTCTATCAAAAATTCAAAGAAGAACTAACTCCTATTCTCCTGAAGCTATTTCAAAAAATTCAAGAGGAAGGAAGACTTCCAAACTCCTTTTATGAGGCAAGCATAATTCTGATCCCAAAACCGGGCAAAGACAACACAAAGAAAGAAAATTATAGGCCTATATCCCTGATGAATTTAGACGCTAAAATTCTCAACAAAATATTAGCCAACCGGATCCAGCAATATATGAAAAAAATCATACACCACGATCAAGTGGGATTTATTCTGGAGAGGCAAGGCTGGTTCAATATTCGCAAATCAATCAATGTGATTCACCACATAAACAAAAGGAAGGACAAAAATCACATGATAATTTCAATAGATGCAGAAAAGGCATTTGATAAAATCCAACACCCATTCATGCTCAAAACTCTCAGTAAAGTGGGAATACAGGGATCATTCCTTAACATGATAAAGGCCATCTACGATAAACCGACAGCAAACATCATACTAAATGGACAAAGATTAAAAGCAATCCCCTTAAGATCAGGAACCAGGCAGGGTTGCCCACTTTCACCACTCTTATTCAACATAGTTCTGGAAGTACTAGCTACAGCAATCAGACAAGAAGAAGAAATAAAAGGCATACAAATTGGAAAAGAAGAAGTAAAACTGTCATTATTTGCAGATGATATGATATTGTATATTGAAAACCCTAAAGTCTCAGTCAAAAAACTACTGGACCTTATAAATGATTTCAGCAAGGTGGCAGGATATAAAATTAATACTCAGAAATCAGAGGCATTTCTATACACCAACAATGAAATATCAGCAAAAGAAATTAAGGAAACAATCCCCTTCACTATTGCAGCCAAAAAAATAAAGTACCTAGGAGTAAATTTAACCAAGGACGTTAAGGACTTGTACTCGGAAAATTATAGAACATTGATAAAAGAAATCAAGGAAGATACAAACAAGTGGAAGCACATACCGTGCTCATGGCTAGGAAGAATAAACATCATTAAAATGTCTATATTACCCAAAGCAATTTATAAATTCAATGCAATACCAATTAAAATACCAATGACATACTTCAAAGATATAGAACACATATTCCAAAAATTTATATGGAACCAAAAAAGAACACGAATAGCCTCAGCAATCTTAAAAAGAAAAAAGAAAGCAGGAGGTATCACTCTTCCTGATATCAAGGTTTACTACAAGGCCATTGTACTCAAGACAGCCTGGTACTGGCATAAGAACAGGCACATAGATCAATGGAACAGAACAGAGGACCCAGAAATAAACCCACAGCTTTATGGACAACTGATATTTGACAAAGGAGGAAAAAACATACAATGGAGTAAAGACAGCCTCTTTAACAAATGGTGTTGGGAAAATTGGACATCTACCTGCAAAAAAATGAAACTAGACCATCAACTTACACCATTCACAAAAACAAACTCAAAATGGATAAAAGACTTAAATGTAAGCCGTGAAACCATAAGCATCTTAGAAGAAAACATAGGCAGCAAGCTCTCCGACATCTGTAGCAGCGGTATATTTGCCGATTTATCTTCATGGGCAACTGAAATAAAAGGCAAGATAAACAAATGGGACTATATCAAACTAAAAAGTTTTTGCACAGCTAAAGACAATAGGAACAGAATAAAAAGACAAACCACACAATGGGAGAACATATTCGACAGCACATCTGATAAGGGGTTAATAACTAAAATTTATAAAGAACTTATAAAACGCAACACCAGGAAGACAAACAACCCAATCAAAAAATGGGCAAAAGAAATGAATAGAAATTTCTCCAAAGAGGACATACAGATGGCCAATAGGCATATGAAAAAATGCTCAACATCACTAATCATTAGAGAAATGCAAATTAAAACCATAATGAGATATCACCTTACACCAGTCAGAATGGCACTTATCAGCAAAACAACACAGAATAAGTGCTGGCGAGGATGTGGAGAAAAGGGAACCCTTCTGCACTGCTGGTGGGAATGCAGACTGGTGCAGCCACTGTGGAAAACAGTTTGGAGATTCCTCAGAAAATTAAAAATCGAACTGCCTTTTGACCCAGCTATCCCACTTTTAGGAATATACCCTAAGAACACCATAGCACTGTTCGAAAAGAAGAAATGCGCCCCCATGTTCGTGGCAGCATTGTTCACAATAGCGAAGATCTGGAAACAGCCCAAGTGTCCCTCAGAAGACGAGTGGATTAAAAAGCTATGGTACATATATACTATGGAATACTACTCAGCCATAAGAAACGATGACATCGGATCATTTATAACAAAATGGATGTACCTTGATAACATTATACGGAGTGAAATAAGTAAATCAGAAAAAAAGAAAAACTGAGAACAGCATGATTTCATACATAGGTGGGACATGAAAGTGAGACTATGAGACATGGACAAGAGAGTGGTGGTTACGGGGTGGGAGGAGGGAGGGGAGGGTGGGATAGGGAGGAGGGGAGGGACACAGGGAAAACCAGATTGAAGGTGACAGAGGACAATTTGACTTTTGGTGATGGGTATGCAACACAATTGAATGATAGGATAACCTGGAGATGTTTTCATTGTACATATGTACCCTGATTTATTGATGTCACCCCATTAGAATTAATAATAATAAAATATATATATATTTAAAAAAAAAAAAAAAAAAAAAAAAAAAAAACCCAAATGGAACTTGTAACAAGGCGTCAGCATTGCTTTGAACATGGTTTTATTAACGTTATTAAAAAATAGGCATGCCTGACCTGTGATGGCGCAGTGGATAAAGCGTCAACCTGGGAACACTGAGGTCGCCAGTTCAAAACCCTGCACTGGTCTTGTCAAGGCACATATGGGAGTTGATGCTTCCAGCTCCTCCCCCCTTTCTCTCTTTTTCTCTCTCTCACTCTGTGTCTCCTCTCTAAAATGAATAAAACAAAATTAAAAAATTAAAAAAAAAAAGGCTGACCATAATCATCACAAGTTCTCTTGTTAAGGAAAAAAAAAAAGTGACTTCCCTTTGAGTCAGTAAAGACCCTAATCCCCCCAGACCCCCAACCCCATCCTCCCCCCATCCTACTCTGCCTTTATAATAGAAAGAAAGAAAATGATTAAATTTACTTCTCTCCAGCTGAGAGTTTATTTTGGGCCTCATAGAAATGTTAATATCAGTTCTTACTTCTCTGTCTCTCTCATTTTCTTTCATTATGTGGCTTTTCTACAGAAATAACAGAATTTTCTTTTGCACAACCGAAAAAAAAAAAAAAAGAAAGAAAGAAAAAGAAAAAAGAAAAGTGCTGGCCAATTTTAAAAAGTGAAAATGAAGATCGAGGGCCACAGAAATCTCTGGTCAGGAGAAATGAGGTTGTTCCCAAGAGGAAAAGACCTAAAAATACAATATGGAGATTACAGCATATGGGAAATTTGCATTTTGCTGAATATTAAGATGAGTCTTTTTTTGGGGGGGCCAGGCTTGGATAAAGGACACTTCTTGAAATGAGACCACTAATCATCCAGAACTTTTAAGAAATACTCTATCATCCAATAATGCCTTTAAAATTAACGTGGTGCTTTTTAACAAAATACCACAGAACCCATGCCAATTGTTAAAGATAAAATGTGCTGGAAAAGTCTTCTACAAAAATAAGTGAAGAATCTTAATAAAATGGTTATACTGTTCCAGGCTCAGAAAAAATAATCGAGATAAATTACAAGCTTTTAAATATGATTTAGAAAAATCTATGCCAACCCTTCTTAAAATAGGCATAAAGTGGGACTATATTTAGCTGTACATTCCAAAGAGAAAACAGGATTGGTCCTACCAACACA
This sequence comes from Rhynchonycteris naso, assembly GCA_037038555.1. NCBI lineage: Eukaryota > Metazoa > Chordata > Mammalia > Chiroptera > Emballonuridae > Rhynchonycteris > Rhynchonycteris naso. Next base: position 8,428,629 of record CM072997.1, on the reverse strand, counting down.
AATATTGGCCAAAACAGAATTCTTCAAAAGCAAACTCCTGGCTCAAATCAGGTTTGTTCTCAAAATACTTCCTAGTGTTGGTATCAAACATTAGAGCTTTCATTAAAATTTATCGACCACCCCACTGATGACTTTAACTAAGAAAGAATAAAAATATTTTTTGGAAGCTTCTATAAAGCAAAACAATGGGCAGAAGCAGAATCGAAAGGAAAAAAATAAATCGGGAAAAATATTTACAATGCAAAGGAGAAAGGGCTGACTTTCTTCATTAACAAAAGGCCACTGCAAATCAAATTTTTAAAAATAAGCAACATAAGAGAAAACTGGGCAAAGGTAAGTCCAGGCAATTCAAGAAAAATATTCTGCCTCTTTCATAATTTCAAAAATGCAAAGAGAACCAATCAGATACCATGTTTTAGCTATCAATTAATACACAAAAATAAATTAAAATCTAGAATACCAGCATGGACAAAGATGTGGGTGAACAGGCATTCTCTTATGCTGATAGTAAATATGCAAATATGTTCAGCCTTTTTGAATGGCAATTAAGCAAAACTTATTAGAAATGTTTAATGTAGCCTGACCAGGCGGTGGCGCAGTGGATAGAGTGTTGGACTGGGATGCGGAAGACCCAGGTTCGAGACCCCGAGGTCGCCAGCTTGAGCGTGGGCCCATCTGGCTTGAGCAAAAGCTCACCAGCTTGGACCCAAGGTCACTGGCTCCAGCAAGGGGTGGCTCGGTCTGCTGAAGGCCCGCGGTCAAGGCACATGTGAGAAAGCAATCAATGAACAGCTATGGTGTTGCAACGGCAATGAAAAACTAATGATTGATGCTTCTCACCTCTCTCCGTTCCTGTCTGTCTGTCCCTATCTATCCCTCTCTCTGACTCTCTGTCTGTCCCTGTAAAAAAAAAAAAAGAAAAAAAATGTTTAACGTATACAACTTTTGTCATATATACACACACATTTACGACATCATATATATGTTATATATATTATATATATATAATATATATATATATATCTGTAGTCATTGCAACATTATTTTTCATGGAAACAATGTGTTTCAGGAAGGACTGAATATATAAATAAACAATGGAATATTATTCAACCATCAAAAAGAAGGTGTCTGCTTTCTGTTTTAAGACATGATAATGTGTTCAAATAGATTAAGAAAAATATTGCAAAACAGTAGGCATAGAATGATTTAATTTTTATATAAAATTGCTGCATGGATATATGAGTATTTATATATGCTTTGTATATGTTTACATGGACAGAGAGAAAAATGGAAAGCTACATACCAACCTTTGAACAATGATTACTACACAGGCGTGAGATTAGCAGACGAGGTGGACAGGGAATAAGGTAAGCTTATGAATGAACTGCTTTCATCATATTTCACAGGTTTTTAATGCCCCAACACAATTTGGCAGTTGCCTTTAAAAGGGCTCATAAGAATGCAAAACTATGAACTAAATTAATATTTTAAATGTAGGTTAATAAAATTTGCCTTCTGTAATTATATGGCAAGAATTTAAAGTGTCATTAGTGAACACTTCAGAACGAAGCTGGAAATCGAAGCAGGAATTAGCCTTTGGGGTAAGGTTGCTAGATTTAGCAAATTAAAAATACTGAACTCCCAGTTAAATTTGAACTTCAGAAAAATAATGCACAATATTTGGGACATACAGGGGGGCGGGGTTCATTGTTTATCTGAAATTCTAAATTAACTGAGTGTCCTGTACTGTATCTGGCATCCCTATCTCAGGGACACATGCCTTGGTCCATGCCCCGAACCCCCATGCTTCCTCTTCCTCCACCCCAGTAGTTCTTCTATGGGCGGAAAACTTCTCTAAGAATCTCACAGGCCTGACCAGGTAGTGGCGCAGTGGACAGAGTATCGGACTGGGACGCAGAGGACCCAGGTTCAAGACCTTGAGGTCGCCGGTTTGAGCGCGGGCTCATCTAGTTTGACCAAGGCTTGCCAGCCTGAGCCCAAGGTTGCTGGTTTGAGAAAGGGGTTACACAGTCTGCTGTAGCCCCCCAGTCAAGGCACATATGAGAAAGCAATCAATGAACAATTAAGGTGCCACAACTAAGAATTGATGCTTCTCATCTCTCTCCCTTCCTGTCTGTCAGTCCCTCTCTCTGACTCTCTCTGTCTCTGTCATGAAAAAAGAAAAAAAAGAATCTCACAGAACTTGTGAGCCACTCCCCAGGAGGACATATGCATACTAAAGTCTCAGGACTTCTACAGCTATAGATTCTATGTTAAGTGCCCTAGTTAAATTGAAGTATAAAATGCTATCCTGATTTCTGGAATTCCTGTCATCTCAACATGTGCTTGGGAGAACTGTTTCCCCACTTCTCTTCCATGCTGTTCTAAAAAAAGCAAGTTCCAAAGTATCTAAACTAGCCAAACAATTGGGGGGAGGAAGGGAGGCAGAGAGAACAAATTTAATAAAGGATTCACTCACACAACCTAATTTCAAGACTTACTGTAAGACTACAGGAATCAAGAGTATGGACTTGGCAAAAGGATAGCTAGACCATGTCAATGGAATAGAGACTAGAAACGGGTCTACCTGTGTATAGGCAAATGACTTTCAACAAACTTACCGAGATAATTTAGTGGAAACAGACCATCTTGTCATCAAATGTTTCTGAAACAACTGTATATCCATATGCCAAAAATGAATAAAAGCTACCCATACATTGCACCACATACAATTATCTCAAAGTGGGTCAGAGAACTAAATGTAACACCTAAAACAATACAATTCTAGAAGAATATATAGGCAAAAATAATTGTGATTTTAGTTTAGGCAAAGATTTCTTAGGACTCAAAAAAGCACAAATTATAAAAGGATAAATTATACTGAGAATATATTTAACCATTTTCCCATTCTAATGCATTCTGTTTTGTTTAAAAAGTAAGGGTGGGTTGGCCCTGGCCGGCTGGCTCAGCAATAGAGCATCGGCCTGGCCTGTGGAAGTCCCAGGTTCAATTCCTGGCCAGGACACACAGTAGAAGCACCCATCTGCTTCTCCACCCTTCCCCTCTCCTTTCTCTCTATCTCTCTCTTCTCCTCCCACAGTCAAGGCTCCATTGGAGCAAAGTTGGCCCGGGCACTGAGGATGGCTCCATGGCCTCAACCTCAGGTGCTAGAATGGCTCCAGTTGCAACAGAGCAACGCCCTTGATGGGCAGAGCATCGCCCCCTGGTGGGCATGCCGGCTGGATCCTGGTAGGGCGCATGTGGGAGTCTGTCTGACTGCCTCCCCGCCTCTAACTTCAGAAAAATACAAAAAAAAAAGTATGGGTGGGTTTTGCTGCACATGCCATATTTCAGAGCCCTCCTTCCCCTGGGCAGACTGACCACAGACGCTGTGGTCCTGAGTTCGCGTGGAATCGAGGGAACCACACTTTCTCCCGTTGGTTACTCCTCCCACAAAACGCATTTCACAAAGGCGTCTCAACCTACCTCCGAACCCCAAAACGAATCACAAATGCTCCTTTCGATGAGCTACCAGCAGCAGGTCAGGGTCCGCCCTGAGGTCCTGACGGCCGCGCTGGCTGCCGTGGAGGAGCTGCTCGCAGAGGACAGCGGACGGGCTCTCTTTCCGAACCCCTTACCTTTAAGTACACCTCTCTCATTGCTCCCACCCTCGCTCTCTTTCAAAAGCCCCTGTCTTTTCTCTCTGTTTAAGAAAGAACACCTTCACATCACACACACCCGAAGCCTCCCTGCAGACACTAAACCCGACAGACTGCGCACACCAGCCCCTGCCCCCTGCTGGTCCCTGGGGTACTCGCTCTGAAGGTCAGGATCAGCGACGTGGGGAGGCTGCACAGGCAGAGTACACGCACTGCACTCAAAGCCACACCCGGGTTCCAACCCGGTCACCACGCTGTATGACCCCAGCTGAGTTTCCTGAGCCATAAAATGGAGAATTGGGTCCACTTTTATAAAATATGGCAGTGTGTGCATGCAGAGAGCCAGCTCCGCCAGGGGCTTTCCCAGCTGTTCGTCTCTGTCCTCCCAACCATCCACCTCCCTTCTGCAGGAGGAACTGGGGTCAGGAAGGCTGCCCACAAGCTTGCGGTAACTGGGCGGGGAATTTTAACCTCTAAACTTCCAGCCGGGCCATCGTGTTTGTTCAAGCTCCCAGATGACTGTAACAGGCAACCAAGGGTGAGCCCCAGTGCAGGGGAAGGGGGAACTATAAAGAAGTTCTATCCACAAAACTCAGCTGTGCTGCTGGGTTTTGTGTTTGGGGGGCAAGTTCAGTAGGCCTGCCCTCTGGGTTCAGCCGCTCTGACCACAGAATGGGGTGGAAGGTAGGGTAAGAAGGTCGAAAAATGCAATTCAGGCATTCTGCTTCCTGACTCTAATAGCCATCAGCTTCAGACAGGTTTTCTGTCCGGCTTGATGCTTCTGAAATGAGGGCATAAACAAAACCGTATTGGATGGCACCGTGTCACATGAGATGCTCCAGCAAAGACACTAAAGACAGAAATGCATTTTTGTCAGGTGGTCACGCTGAGAAATGCGACGTTTCCTAAGAACGCATCAGAGTAACAAAATCAGAAAGTCACTTTGTTTTAATAAACACGTGAAAACAACGGTTTCTTTCTTTTATTAAAATCATTACAGAGATTTTGACCAGCCTTTTTATTTATTTATTTCAAGGGAAAGCTTGAAGTCACCGAGAATTTTCTGAAAAATTACTTGTGTGTGTCACAATTAAAAGAACTACACATTTATCAAAGTTTTAATACAATGAATTTTTTCATCTTTTAAACGTATGTTGCAGCCTAACTCATCCTGCAAGGAGGAGAAAGCTGAGTCTGTTCACAGAAGAAAAGCCATGAGACACTGAATAACTGGGGTCACCGGGTTTTACCCAGGAAAGCCCAGCACCGTTTTCTTAGGGTACCTTGTATTTGTGCAGCATTTCCTTTCCTTTTTTCCCCACAGTGCTTTCAAATTCATCCTCCCATACTTCATTACACTTACTGAAAAAAAAAAATTTACCATGGCCCCATTCATGAACTTCATCCTTTCTGTATATAAAGAAAATAAGACAAGCAGTATTAGTCCATTTAAGAGATAGGAAAAGTGAGGTTCAAGGATGTTCCATGACTCTCCCAAGGCCAGAGAAAGAACCAATGTCTTTTGACATCTCAGCTAATATTGGACATTGTGTACATATTACAGTGTGTGTGTGTGTGTGTGTGTGTGTGTGTGTGTGTGTGTTTAAAAGGCCCAGTAAAGACGGATGCCAGGCAAAGAACTAGAATTCTTTGCAATTCTTTGTTGCTGTTTGTTAGCAAACTTCAGTCGAAAGCGCATTCATGTGAAGCAGATCCATTGTTTCGAGTCGGCATGTTTAATCAGAAGAGGATTACAGGACCAGCTTAGCGAGTAAAATTAACTTGCATAAAAAGCAACTACGCAAGCCCCTTTTTTTTCCCCAAGTATAGAAATTGACACATTTTCATCATAATCCCAGAGGATAAGATTCCTAGGGAACATGAAATGGAAAAAAGCAAACAGGTGACTCACGGCTTTGAGTATCTGGCAAAGACTTACTTCCTAAAAATAAAAAAGCTTTACAAACACATTATACAAATTCAAGCAGTCCCTACCTCTGATGGGTGGCCCGACAGAAGCCAGGCAGTCCTGTGCCGCTCGAGGGGAGAGAAAAGCTGGCCCAGCAGCTGCCTCCTCCGACACCTGCCTGCTTCCCCCAGTGAGCCAGAAGGCAGGAAGAGCAGCCTCCAATGTCACAAAAAGTTGAAGTTTTCTCAAACACATCATATATGTATAATTCTTTTCTTTATCATCCATTTGCATGTCATTGTGCAACTAGAACCTCACATGCCACCTCTAATAAAGGTCCTGCTTGGTGGCGGCATACGGTGTCTTTGTCATTCCAACGGGGCACAGCCACACAAGCTCAGGGTCTGCGAGTGAAATCAGACTCAGGGATCACGTCACGTCCTCTTCACTGATAAGACGCCGAGGCATTAGAGCTCTGACTTAAGGTCACAAAGCCAAAAATGACAGGGCCAGGGCTGGGCTTCCATCTCAGCCCACGTTAGACACTACAGCTCTCCATCCAGCCTCTTAGTGACCTGGTTCAAATCCCAGCTCTACTGCCTACGAGCAGTGTGACCTTGGGCCGGTCATTCAGCTTCTCTGTACATCATCCGTAAGACGGGATGTCTTACGGATGATGTACAGAGGTCACATCTGTAAGACATCCCGTCTTACAGACATCTCAGCCCACAGGTCACTGCGAGAATTCTCGAGTTGTGACTGTGAAGTCCCCGAAACGGTGATGGTCAGTGCTTGAGAAAAGTTAGCAACTACAGCCCTGGTCATCATTAGGATGTCCCTGTAGCTTAGATTTCCATACAGAATCTCATGATTTACTATGTTTCAATGTGTAAGAGGACCTAGAACAGATATATTTTAAGTGTGGTATGCTTTCCAGGGAAGTATCAAACTAGGAGATCTTGGATTAGCCGCTCCATCAAAAGGAGCTTCAATTTCTGCATCTGACACAAAGACAGGGTGACACCTGTTCAATCTACCTCACACTGTTAGGTAATGAGCAAAAGTTTCAAAAATAAAGGAAAGAGCTGACATTGAAGGATGCACCACACAGGTGTTCAGTGATTCACAACAATTAATGTAATCTTCCCCAAAACCCTGCTGTGGACAGCCCACAAAAACAGGATAGTCACCCACTTAAATTTGGGGTTGACTGTCAAGAATAAAAATGCCACACACACAGCAGCAGGGCATGAACAGGTTTCTTGCTCACATACTGAGGCTTCCTAAGGAGGGCAGGCAGCTCCTAGACAGGTCCATGTTGGCTTGAGACGGTGGAAAAGCTTGGGGGTTTTACTGCAGATGTGCAGAGGGAGCAGTAGAGCACGGCCTGGCACTTACATGGTACGAACCTCCCACCAGCACCAAAGGAAAGAGCTCCTAGACTTTGTATCTCCTTGCCTAGGTATGGGGTGGAAAGGCAAGAGGGAGAGGTGGGCCTGACTGGACTGGTGGTGGCACAGTGGATACAGCGTTGACCTGGCACGCTGAGGTCCCCAGTTCAAAGCCCCAAGGTCACCAGCTTGAGCGTGGGCTGGCCAGTTAGAGCACGAGGTCACTAGCTTGAGTGCGGGATCATTAACGTGATCCCAAAGTCACTGGCTTGAGCCCAAATTGCCGATTTGAAGCCCAAGGTTACTGGCATGAACCCCAAAAGGTCACTGGTGTGAATGAGGGGTCACTGGCTCTGCTTGAGCCCCCAGGTCAAGGCACATACAAAAAGCAGTCAGTGAACAACTAAAGTGAAGCAAACTACAAGCTGATGCTTCTCACCCTCTCTCCTCCCTCTTTTAGAGAGAGAGAGAGAGAGAGAGAGAGAGAGAGAGGAGGAGGAGGAAGGGAGAAGTGAGGCAGAAAAGCTGTCAGCAGTCAAACATCCAAAAACAGAATCAGAATCATTACAAACCCTGGGACGTAGAGCCCATCTTCAAAGATAAGAAAACAGGACTCAGTTTTGATCACCTGTCATTACAGCAGATTTAACTTCTGCACTTCAACTTCCAACCCATACAGCCTCCTGTCAGCCCAGTTCCGAGATCCTGTAAGGTCCTGTCACCAGCTGACACAAGCAGTTCTGATTGCCGGAGGTCAGCCAGCCGACCCCAGATACACTGGAGACAGCTGTAACCCATTTAACCTGAATGGGCGGTTAATGATCGCCTTAACTTTTCCCAAAGAACTATAAAAGAGAGAAGGAAAGGAGAGGAGGAGGAGAGAGGAAGAAAGAAAGGAAGATTTCAGAGTTTGCTTCTAATGTTTCCAGGGCTAACAGTGTCTTGCAGCTGTAGGCAGGGTAACAACAATCTCTGCTTGAGGGAGTCTCTTCACGTTCAGGTAAAATTCCAATTCCCGTTTATTCAGTGAACATGAGGTTCTATTTAGCAACCATACCCCCCCCCCCCCCCGCCATGGCGAGCATCCGTTTCTCTTCTCTGCAATTGCATACGGGTAGGTTTTTGTGTTTCTCTGCTCAATGTCTTTATTGAGATGGCCCCTTTGTTCCCACATAGAAAAGCTAAGTCTCGAGCCTTACTGCAAAATCATGAAAGAGTAAATTAAAATGAGCAGGTATCAATTTTTCAAGGGTTATAAGGCTCTGAATCATCCCAGTGAAGTTCTTCTGGGTAATCAATCTGGATCGGGTTCCAAATCTGCTAAGCTGTCCTGTTAGAATTACAGTTACTTCAAACTCAGAGCTCAGCACACCCAGTTCCGCTCCGCCTCAGGTGGGCAGCGTTCACACTAAGATGGCCTTGAACGAGAGCCATACAGGAAACCGAATCTGTTGTGAACTAGCAGGTTCTGCAATATTTATGTACTAGTTCATGACTCTTTTCTGAATGAATTGCATTCTGTATCAAACCACTACTTAGGACCAAAAAAAAAAGTATGCTTCTCAGCCATATTTAAGAAGCACTATAGAGGTCTTTGCCTTTCTTGAAGATTTCTTAGATTTATTTTTGTGTCACACACACACACAAAAAAAATCTCAGAGTTGAGTAACATTCCCAGCACCCAGGCGTTGTTCCCATTGATGCAGCTGCTGGGTACTCTAACCTTCCTCCTGTCCGTCCCTGCCTCCCTCTGAATCATCTATTTCCTTTCAAGGATGGAATCCAGACATAAATATAACAGCATTTGAGAGAAGCATTCAGGCTACTTATTTCTTCAAGGAAAAAAAAACTATATAAATCATCAATCAACACAAAAACTTAGTAAGCAAGGTTCTGTCCCAATGTTAGAATGGCTCTAACAGGCATCTCCCCAAAGAGGCATCACGCCCCTTGATCTACTGTGGAGGCTCATGTCACAGTCTCATCGTGTTCCTCCTCCTCCTCATCCCCTTGAGGGAATCGGTTAACAAAGAAGAGCACAAAACACTGTGGGGGGGTGGGGGGAGACAAATTCAGGTTGGTAATTTGCTACTACCAAAGAAAAGATTCTAGGAAACGGCATTCTGTCAAGGTCAAGCTTCTGGATCCCATTTACCCCTCTATTTTAAAACTTAAAACCCATCATACTGTATCATATCATACGTGGACTTTCTTCCCCACAGAAATAAGAGTGCATCTGAGCATTCTCAAAGTAACTATTGGAGCACTGTATCAAATTTGCATGAAAAACTCCTCCACTCCAAAGGTAAGAAAGAAGGCATTTGATCCCAGATATATCCCACATTCAGTTAATTTACTTTAATCGTTTGTGGAAATTCATTATTTGCCCCTGCCCTGGAAGAGACTTGGGGATATTTTACACAACGAACTACCAAATCTCCTCCTGAAAATGTTAATGTTAATAGGTTAGTTTCATCGAGCTTTCTAATACTTGAAATCCAGACTCATCTATTATCTTCGCCAAATTCTCCAAATTCACGGACAGCAGCTGGCCAGCCCTCACACTGCCCGTGCTTCCTCGAAGCTTTCAAGTGCCCTGTTCAGGCCCGAGCTGTCCGCCCCTCGAGGAGCGTCCAGCCGGGAGGGAGACACACCAAGCCCCACGCGCAACGTCCCTCGAATGCCTCAGATCGTTCCAACACCACTACCTCTCCGGGCTCCGAGATCAGAAAGGGCTGATGGCAGGCCGAGGGGAGGCGGCTGCCCTCTGCGCTTCTGGTTGCCTAGTCAGGGCCCTCCAGGGTGGAATAATGCAAGTGCCGACCACCCGGCAAGTAGCCCGTCATCACCTGCCTCCCATACCCCGCACCACCGGCATACGCTGGGTTCAGCGCGACAGGGCGCGGGCGCCCCCTGACTACTGGGCTTCCGCGGGGTTGCTCGCAGCTGGATCCTCTTCATGGCCACCGCGGGCACCGAGACCACGTTCTAGTGGAGAGTGGCTCAGCACGAGCCGGGAGGGGTGCGCCACTTAGGAGTACCGGGACTAGGATGGCTGCCAGGCCCTAGAGCGGCGCGCCCACAGAGCCCCAGGCTGGCACGGCCGGAGGGTGGGCTGGGAAGTGGCACTTGCAAGGTCAGCCGGGGGTCCGCGTCTACGCGGACCGAGAGGCGGCTCCAACCCTTTCCCCAAGCGAGAGAGGCTGGAGTCCGGCACGCCGGAGCCCTGAGCCGGGCAGCGCTCACGGCCGGTGGGGAGAGGCTGCGGGTCCTGGGCCAGCGCTCCGCCCCGTGTTCGCCACGACCACTCACCTGGCAATTGGCGCCGGAGAACCTGGCGGGGCAGGTACAGGTATAGCTGGGCTCGCCGACCGCAGGCGGGGACTGAGGGCCCGGCGCGGGGCGCGGGGTGCACACGCCCCCGTTCTTGCAGGGCTGCGCGGCGCACGGCCCCGGGGCGAGCAGGGGCTCGGCGGGCAGCGGGCTGGCCAGGCAGCCTCCGCGGGGCCCCGCGCCGAGCAGCAGGAGCAGCAGGGCCGGCGCGGGCAGCAGCTGCGCACCCGGCGCCCGGGCGCGGCGGGGCGGCATGGCTGAGCGAGCGAGCGGGCACGGGAGCGGAGCCGGAGTCAGAGCTGGGGCGCGGTGGCAGTGGTGGCGGCGGTGGCTGCAGGAGTGGCGGTGGCAGAAAGGCTGCTCCGCGGGGCCTGGCGCCTCCTGCAGCTGCCGGAACCGTGGTTCCCGGGGTAACGACAGGCGGGACTTGTGGGGTGGGCCGGTCGGGGGGCGGGGCAAGCGGGGGCGGGGCGCCGGGCCGGTGGGGGCGCGGGAGGAAAGGGGCGTGGAGACCCGGGCGTGGGGACCCTTCCCCCGCGAGGAGTGGGGCAGGAGGAACAGAAAGGCCACTGGGGGCCCTCGGGCGCGAGGGTGCGGTCAGAGTCGTGGGTGTGTCCCAAAGAACCCCGAGCTGACAGCGCTGGTGGCGCGGGCCTGGCCCGGAGCTCGGCGGTGCTCGGTGCTCGGAAAGGGAAGAGGTTGTAGGGGTCGATGCCGGCGGCGGAGCGGACTCTGCGGGGCCTCCAGGTGCTGAGCCGTGGGGAGCCCCGCGCCAGCTGGGCAGGGGCGGGAGGCTCGCTGCGCAGCGAGGGGACGGGGCCTGGCCTCGCAGCCGTCACCCGCTGCCTCTTGGCGCAGAATCTGGGAGCCAGCTGCGGGGACCGGGGCTGTCCGCCCTCCCCGAGCCCTCCAAAGCACACACAGTCCTCCTGGCACGCCGCCGAGCCCCAGAGTCCCCACACCCACTGATCAGTGGGCTAGCTGGGAAGTGACCTCGTGTCCGCTGAGCCGCCCTGAAGCCCTTGTCCTTGGTGCTGACCGAGGCGTCTCCCTGCTCGCGGGCGTGGCCTCGCTCGCCACCCAGAAATGTCTGACCGTGGCTTGTGGGCGCTGCAAGACGCTTCGGAATCAGTGTCCAATCCTGTTGATGAACTGAGGAGGCAACTGAAGCTCAGACGGGCTGGACTGGAACCCAGTGGGTCACTTGACTCCCAGCCCGGAACGCTGAGTCTCCTGAAGGAGATGAGATGTTCAGAAGTGCAGGTCCCCAAAGGCCCTGCAGGGACTCACTACAGAGCTTTGTAGGAAAGGAACAGTCACGGTGACCTAGGGGGGCGGGGCGGGGCGGCGGGTGAGGGGCTTTTCTAAACGTCGGGATTAGGCTGAGTCTTTCTTTGACAGCCAGAGAGGTCAAGCTCTGCCAAGTAAATGAAGCTCCCCTTATCTCTGCCACCTGACCTTTCCCAACTTCTACTATATGCAGAGGCTCCCAGGTACTTTCTTTAAGATGGCCACGTGAGAAAACAAAATGTGACTCCCTTGAATTGACAGTTTAGGAATTTTTTTCAGGTAACACAGAAAAGTGTTTTGTAAAAGCTGGGCAGGGCCTGACCTGTGGTGGTGCAGTGGATAAAGTGTCGACCTGGGAACACTGAGGTCGCCAGTTCAAAACCCTGCACTGGTCTGGTCAAGGCACATATGGGAGTTGATGCTTCTAGCTCCTCCCCCCTTTCTCTCTCTCTCTCTTTCTCTCTCTCTCTCTCTCTCTCTCTCTCTCTCTCTCTCTCTCTCACTCTGTGTCTCCTCTTTAAAATAAATAAAAGAAAAAAAAAGAAAATAATATTTAAAAAAAAAAAAAAAGCTGGGCAGGGAGGAAAGTAAAGACACGCCACAGTCGCACCCTTGCTCGCAGGGGCCAGGTGGAAGCCAGAGGGTGCTAAAAGTCTCCTGTGGACAAAGGAAGCACACTGTGTCCCACCCTCTCCCAGCCCTGCTCAGACACAGGAGCAAATGTCAGGCGTTTGTGTCCAAAATTCTTGTGGCCACTGCAAGAGATCCCTGAAACCTGTTCTGTGGTTTGATGCGGCAGGGGAAACTCACACCCCCGCCCCAAGTGGATCCAAACAAGTATTACGTTTTCCCTTCCACCTGCTGTCTTTTATCTGAGATATCCTTTAAAAAAAAAATCCTAATTTTGTGCCACGCCAGCACCCTCTGCTGGTAATAGCCTCATCATTCGGATGTTCTTCCACCTTCTGTGCCCCTGGAGTATGCATTCTGTTTTGGCATTAACTTCTCTTACTATTTAAATCCTGGAATAATAGACTAGTGCTCACTCACTCCCACAACACACATACACACATGAAGCAAAATAAAGTGTAAGAAAAGTTGTGAACTCATTAAGATCACACTTCAGTTCAGCTTTCTTTTTTTAAGTGGTCTATCTTTAATCTTCAAAGGGCATATTATGGAGAAGACAATACAAGACTATTTCATTATTCTCCAATCTTTCAAGCTGAAAAGGAAAAGTACATCTCTTGCCCCCTTACTTATAGGTGGAGCCGTGTGATTAGTTCTGGACAATAAAACATGGAATTGTATACCCAGGCCCCAAAACACCCCCTCACTAAATATCAGGGGGTGTTCATTATGATTCGTACTGTTGTCTCAGAGAAGTAGGTCTCTTCTGAGATTCTGAAAGTTGATTTGATACTTGGCTGACAGTTTCCAACCATCTGTAAGACCCACAAATACCCAACTAGCCTGACCTGTGGTGGCGCAGTGGATAAAGTGTCAACCTGAAAATCTGAGGTTGCCAGTTTGAAACCCTGGGCTTTCCCAGTCAGGGCTCATATGGGAGTTGATACTTCCTGTTTCTCCCCCACTTCTCTCTCTCCTTTTTTCGCTCTCCTCTCTCTATAAAAATGAATAAATCTGCCTGACCAGGCGGTGGCGCAGTGAATAGAGTGTCGGACTGGGATGCGGAAAACCCAGGTTCAAGACCCTGAGCTCGCCAGCTTGAGCGTGGGCCCATCTGGCTTGAGCAAAAGCTCGTCAGCTTGGACCCAAAGTCGCTGGCTCCAGCAAGGGGTGGCTCAGTCTGCTGAAGGCCCACGGTCAAGGCACATGTGAGAAATCAATCAATGAACAACTGTGGTGTCGCAGTGGCAACGAAAAACTAATGGTTGATGCTTCTCATCTATTTCTGTTCCTGTCTGTCTATCCCTCTCTCTGGCTCTCTCTCTCTGTCCCTGTAAAAAAAATTTTAAAAAAAAGAATAAATCTATTTTAAAAAAAGAGTCCAACTGATTAATATATTACCTTGTCTTTTAACAAAAGTTATTAAAACCTGACCAGGCGATGGTGCAGTGGATAGAGCATCAAACTGGGACACGGAGGACCCAGGTTCAAAACCCCGAGGTCACCGGCTTGAGCACGAGCTCATCTGGCTTGAGTGGGGGCTCACCAGCTTGAGCGTGGGGTCACGGGCTTGAGCGTGGGATCATAGACATGACCTTGTAGTTGCTGGCTTGAGCCCAGGGTTGCTGGCTTAAGCAAGGGGGTCACTCAGTCTGCTGTAGTCCCCCGGGTCAAGGTACATATGAGAAAGCAATCAATGAACAACTAAGGTACCACAACAAAGAATTGATGCTTCTCATCTCTCTCTCTCTCTTCCTGCCTGTCTGTTGTTATCTTTTCCTTTCTCCATGTCTCTCTCTCTCTGTCTCTGTCACACAAAAAAAGCAGAAGTTATTAAAATAATGTAGGTTCTATGTTTAAGTAAAAGCTAAAAATTCACTGCTGTTCCAAGCTTACAGAAATCAAATCTTTACCCTAACCCATCTCATGTATGTATGTATGTATGTATGTATGTATGTATGTATTTCCCTTTTTTTTTTTTGGATAGAGACTCTACTCAGGGGTGCTCAATACGTTGATCACGATCTACTGGTCGATCGCGAAGGAAGTGTGGGTAGATTGCATGATATTAAAAAGACATTTGTCTTTTGATTGGCATACAGGGTAGCCAATATCACGTCTGAACTTTTGACACCCTACGCATGCGCGTTAAACTGCACTAACTTGTTCAGTTACATTGCTGTGTAGTTAGCCTTCAATTTATTTAAACAAAATACAACAAAGGGTATAAAAATGAGTGTCATAGCTGGTCTGAGAAAGAAGCCTAAAACCTACCACTTTCATACAGAATGGGAGGGGATTTTTCTCACTATGTCATATTCTAAGTGCGTTTGCCTCATCTGTCTGTGTGCCATTGCTATTCCAAAGAAGGGAAATGTGGAGCGGCTTTTTCGGACTGTTCATAAAAACTGTGACATTGACTTTCCTCCGAAAAGAGAGCTGAGAAGGAGAAAGGTGAAAGAAGAATACACAATATTAAATAGTAACAATAGTAACTTAAATAATGATAATATAGAAGAAATAAATTTATGTTTTGCATTTTTATTGTAGGTAGATCATTTTGACTTAGTCATCTTATAAGTAGCTCGCAAGCTGAAAAAGTGTGGGCACCCCTGCTCTACATTAATAAGTCAAGGGCAAAATACCCAAATAGTGTATCCTTGACTTCAGCAAAGAACATGATAGAATTTCTCATGGCCATCTTCTGGGGAAAGTGGACTTGAAACCACTTAACAACTGTAGTCTGAACATACTAGTCAGTGGAACACTACCAGGTTAGATAAAATGTTTAGGAAAATGCCACTGACTCTCAAAATTTGGCAGCTAATACAATTCATACCTGAATCAAAGTGTAACATGATCTCAACCAGTAAAAGTGCTGAGCCAAAGTAAATAAAGCGAAATATGACACAAATGCTATCTGCCAATCTTGCTACCTCTCCTGCTTCCAGGAACTCCTCTGTAGGACTTCCCTAAGAACTGTGCTGTGGTCATATGACTTGCCTTGGCCAATGAAATGTGAGGGGAAATAGCATGCACTACTTCCAGGTGGAAGCCTCTAAATTACAGTGCGTGAGTCACGTGACTGTGGTAACCAGCAAGATTCCAAGAGGTGCAGGCGCTGAGTTCCAGCGATGTGAAATCAGCCCGGGTCACACACTAGTAAGTGGCACGGCAGATGTGACTATCCACCAGGAGCCATGCAGCATGACCGGCTAACTCAGGTGTGCTGGTCCTGAGGGACAGAAGGCTGGATCCAATGAAGGATTCCAAGACCTTTGGATTTGATGAAACAGAAAATGTTCAAGAATCCCAGTTTGGCTTGTCTATTTTCACGGGTCTACTCCAGAGCTGTAACTCAACTGAGTGATACTGTAGGACAGCGATTTTCAACCATTTTCATCTCCTGGCACACATGAACTTATTACCAAAATTCTGCAACATAGCAAAAAATATATTTCTAGTCAATCTAACAAAAATACTTAGGTATCATTTCGATTCATTCACACCAGATGGCGATTGTTATGCTGGCAGTTGTCAATTGTTTTATTGGACAATCTAAGGGAAAGGAGGTCAGTGCCTCAACTGAGTAGTCAAGTATTGCATGCTTTAAAAATTCTTGCAGCACAAGTATAATTGTCTTTATTTTTTGCATTTTGTCCCAACAGGGGAAGGCAACTCCCCGGGCCAGCGTAGGTCCACAGGCAGGCATCTGGAAGCACGGGTCTCCCGAGAGCAATGCTCCTCTGACCTGTGAGGTTCTCGTACTCTGTAACACTCAGTGTCCTGTGGGAATGCAGCCCTGCATGCACAGTGGATGACCCACAGACATAGAACAGTATCTTTAGCACAGAATGCAAAGGTTACCAGGTACGATCTCCCAGGGCTTGAACTAAATCCAAATGGGAACATTTACTTGGAGTAACAAATCACCCTCAGCTTACCTGGAGTTCCACGGGCCCTAATACAGGCATCTGTTAATAAGTTAGCACTCACCTCCTCCCTGGAAGCGTCTCCATCGTCTGCAGCCATCAACAGGTGGGACCCTATGCCTCTCTCCGCACCCAAAGTTGCCTATGCAGAGTGGCATCATTACTACTGCCCCTTTCTACATTCAGTTACCCTTTAAGGATACCAAGGAACATTCCTGCCTGCTGCAAAAGGTGGGCCAGTATGGCGGATTGCAGCAGAAGTTGGCTTGGAAGAAAAAGTAGGCCACACAACCCAGAGGGAAGGGACGCTATCCTGGGTGACAATTTTCTGCCATGGAGGACAGCGCCAAACAGCCTACTCTGACCACAGCACTTATACCAGGACCCATGATGGTGCTGAACAAATTACTCAGTGTCTTTGAGCTTGAGGTGCCACATAATATGGAGATCGAAATCCCTATGCTAAAAAAGGTCCTCAAGATGCTGTGTCCGTGGGTTGACCCATGAGCTGGACCTGGGTAACTGGAAGCCCCTAGCCCCCTGTCCTCTCATTGGGATGAGTTGTCCAGCCCACTGTTCCCATAGCCAGAGCTGTTCCAAGGACAGAGCCCCAGCTTTCGGTATGTCAATCAGACATCAATAAAGTGGTTTAATAAATAAGTAGACAGACAGATAGACAGATCGGAAACTGATCACCCTCAGATCCAAGAGAAGTCAGATGACCTAGGCCTGAGCATTCCTCTGGTGACAGGTTGGTTTAGAGACGGTCGTATGATGTATCACAGTCTTGGTTTTCTAAAGGATATAAACAGCTGACACTACAGCAAAGCTAGCAGACACACACACACACACACACACACACACACACACACACACACACACATTGATATAAGCATCCTTTAAAATTTTGTAAAATGATCCATCAAATGATTACAAATTAATATATAATGACCATGTAAGGTTTATTGCCAGAATAAAAGCATCATTAAATGTAAAAAAAAGCTATTCACCTATATTAGTAGATTTAAGGAAGAAAAATCCTATGATCTTCTTCATAAGTGCTGAAAAGGCATTTGATAAAATTCAATATACATTCTTTATAAAATTCCCAATAAAATGAGAAAAGATGGGAACTTCTTTATCCTAATGCAACATACTTTTCTCAGCCCAAAAGTCAGCATCATAATTAATGAAGGTTTACTAGAAATAATCTCATTGGAGTTGAAAATACAACAGTGATACTTGCCATTATCATTATCCTTTAAGACTGTCCTTGAAATTATTAGCCCAAATCAGTATTCAAAAGGAAATTTAAAGACTTAAAATTGGAAAAGAAGGCCTGACCTGTGGTGGCGCAGTGGATAAAGCGTCAACCTGGAATGCTGAGGTCGCCAGTTCAAAACCCTGCACTGGTCTGGTCAAGGCACATATGGGAGTTGATGCTTCCAGCTCCTCCCCCCCCTTTCTCTCTTTCTCTCTCTCTCTCACTCTGTGTCTCCTCTCTAAAATGAATAAAATAAAAATAAATTTAAAAAAAATTGGAAAAGAAGTAAAATTATTATATGCAGATAACCATTCCATATCCAGAGAACCCAACTAAAATTATATTATAAAAAATGTAAAAAACTTCCTTATAATGTCTGGGTACAAAATAAATATACAGAGTCCAAAACTTTCTGTTTACAAACAACAAACAGCCAATAGATAGGGACATGAGGAATTCCCATTTACATGAGGAGCAAAAGAGAGAAAACCTAGTAATAAACATGGTAAGAAGGTGAACTAGCTATTGAAGGAAAATTAAAATATTACTGATGAACACAAAAGAAACTTGAGCAGGTATCAATGCACACCATGAACTTGGAGAGGAAGACTTAACATTATAAAATATAAGCGTTCCTACACTAATCCATAAATTTAACATAAGAAATAAATTTACCCATAAGTTTTAGACATGAGATTAGATCAGCTGATGCTAAAACTTCACTTAGTAAAATAAGCTATCTAGGGGAGCCAGAAAACTTTGGGACAAGAAGGCAGTGAGGTAGGACTAACACTACAAGGCAGTAAAACTTACAATAACACTAAAATGACGCAACAGGGTCGTACGTTAAATGGACAAATCTATGGAACAGGTGAGGGAGTCCAGACATAAAACTAAATCTTTGTGAAAATGCAGTATATGCTCTGAGCCGGATGAATTACTCAATACATTGAAGCAACAGAGCCACCACATGAAAAAGAAATAATAATAGTATGAAATCCATACCTCACAACTTATACCTAAATCAACTGCAAGGGGACCAAAGACTTAAATGCAACCCCCCAAAAAAGAGACCAAGAAAAGTACAGAAAGAAACCAACGCAGAATGTTTTTTACCATTGTGGAGTGTGATGCACGGCCAGAAGCCGCTGAAAAAAGATCAAAACATTTGTCAGCATAGAATTCCAAAATTTCACATGGCAAAAATCACCATATGCGACGTGAAAACACTGAGATAAACATTTGCGACTTTCATCCCAATCAAAGGGCTAATTGCTACAAATAAAGCAGCCCTTCCCAAAAAGTGCGGTGGGAGTCACTGGTTCCTTTGGATACTTGCTGGGTGACTAGGTAGAGGTGACCAGCTTTATTGTGCATAGCAGGATGTGCATGTATAAATTTAATGGCCACTGGCAGATGGCCCTCCTTGGAGATTCCACCAATCCGTTCCCATCAGGAATATGTATAGGATTCCATTTTGTTCCCCATCGTGAGATTTTTATCAAACTTTGTGATCTTTGAAAATGTAAATGAATGGAAAAGATTTCTCCATGTAGTTTTCAAGTGTATTTCTCATCCAGAGTCAAAGTGGGCAGCTTTTCATATACTTCAGAGACATCTGTATTTTCTTTTCTGTGTACTGATTGTTCCGAGAACCAAAACCATCCAGGTTCAAACGCAGTCTGGATATAAGATAGAAACCAGCCCCCACGGATGCCCACACACACAGCCTACGGTCTCCAGTACAGACTACAGTCACGTGACTTGACCATTGCGTTGTCTTCCTTCCCGTGGCTTCACGGTTCCCAGGGTGCTTTTACCCATACAGATATTCATTATTATCCATTATTTGTTACAGAAACTTTCTAAAAGACCCATCAACTCTTATAAAAACCACCAATAGTTTAAGCCCTAAAAGCCCTTGCCTCAAAATACCTTGCTGCTCCCACCAATCCGAAGCCTCGTTTATCAGGATTCTTATTCAGTCCTCACCAAGCCCCTGCCTTCAGCCAAACTTACGATTCCCCGTAGACTCCAGCTTCGCCTTTCCCCTTCTGGGACCTCGCCAGGGCTCTGGGAGCAATCAACTCAGTCTTGGAGCCGCTGCCCGCATTTCTAGTGTGTTATTAGCTTGTTTCTGACATGCAGGGCTGGTTCACGCCACTGAGATAAAACTAACCAGCAGCAGGAACATGAGCCTGAAGGAGCAAGAAAGAAGCAGGATTGTGGGCGGTGACTGGAGCTTAGATTCCCACTCCAAGGGGAAACAAGGGAATGAAACCATTGAATTCCCATCCTCAGAAGATCACTCTGGATGGATGGACTTCGAAGAGGGTAGAGGAGGAAAGGAATGATGGGCCCTTTGACCCGGGGTGGCGCTGGGGGTGGACAGAATGGCTCAGATTTGGGATGTATCTGGAGTGACGGAAGCAACAGCAGATGCACTAGCCGTAGGGTATTATTGAGAGAGGGGGGTCAAAGAGGACCCCTAGCTCTGGGTCCTGAACACTGGATAAATAGAGTTACCACTTCCTGCAATGGTGAGGAAAGGGGAGGGAAGCCCTGTGGGGGGAAGGCACAGGTGTGTTGGAAGTAGAGAAGCAGTTACTTGGGGGGGGGGCACCTTCACAGGCAGGAATGAGTGACAGGTGATAGGGTTGAACAAAATAAGGGGCAAGACTGATTCAACAGAGGCGGAAGTGACGCTAAAGATTAACTTTCATTTTAAAAGCTGTACTCAACGTGGTTTGTTAGCTACGTCGAATTATTTCATCAGTAAGAATAGATTTGACACCCAGATCGCTATTTTTAACCCGCCAAAGCCTTTTATTCTATTTGGTGCCTGCCGTACATTCCCAGCACACAGTTCCAAAAACAGTGCCTCGGAAGAAATCTAGACGTCAGGCGTTCACCGGTCTCCAAACAAGATCAGCACTGCAGACAGCAGCAGCGTGTGCATATTCTGTTTTTGCTGACCCACCACAAAAGCAAGCAACTTTATTTGATGGACTCTCACTCTTAGGAAGAGATGAAGAGTTGGTAACCGGCAGAGGCTTTCCCCTGTAAGTCTCGGGCGCTCCTTGCTCTCCCGGGCAGCCTTGTCACTCTGCCTTGTGACCAACTGAATCACCGGGACTACGTCACCAGCAGATGTCATCACGGCCTCGTGTGACCTTTTCTGGGTCAGGGGGCAACGTGCAGTCTAAGCATCGTTCAGAGAACAGGCTGGGATGATTAAAGGACATCTGTGTGACTGAGCAGTACCCACTGCAATCATTTGTCTCAAGATTAAGCCAATTTGTTCCGAGGCAGATGTCACGGACTGATTAAAAACTACATACATACTCAGTAGCAAATATTCCTTTTGCTGCTGAAACGAGACTAAATAGACACAAGCCAGACAACATTTATGATGAGCATGACGGCTCATCAGGCGAACGAGGCTGCGTCATTTTCCTGAATGTACAAATTAGCCCAGGTGAGCCCGCCCCTCTTCTCCTGCAAACTGCTTCCATTGTGAAGTTCCTGCCTCTATTTACCACACCGCATTATAAAGCCGTCGGGAATCTGTATCATTGTCACGGTTTGCAACTATGGCCAGTTTTAGAAAATCAACTATTTAGGGATGCTTGCCATATAATTCAGGAATCACAGAATATTTTTCAATTTCAGAAAGAATAGTATTTTTGTTGTTTTTTTTTGTTTTGGTTTGGTTTGTTTTTGGGGGGTGCTGACTCTGCCTACATTCTGAGAATAAATCCCTAAGGACCATGATGGAGCCAGATGCTTTGGAACTGTGTGGTCTGGGCAGGACTTGGGGTGGTGGCAGTGTGGTCAGGGGGGACATGCCCACAAGCTGCAGAGCCTGGAGCCAAAGGAGAGCCAACAGGCAGCATCCAAGGTCAAACAGTCCAAACAAAGAGACAGTTCATAGGGCCTGGGCAAGACCAGGTGCAGGGAATGGGTGGGAACCAGGGACACCAGGCGAAACAAGACAGTCAGTCGCTGGGTGGGCTGCTCGTCACCCAGGTCCATCGTGCTTCGGAACGTTGGACATGTGCCCAGCGCTTCGAGTCCCTCTGGCAGAGCGCTGCACAGAAAAGGCAAATGGTGACTCTGGGCCAGACTGGGGCCTTGGCTGGGCAGGACACTGTTTCCCTTTTCCATTTTAACTATATGATCTGTAATGTTACACATCTACTAAAATGACTAGATTTATAAAGAATCTGGCACACGGAAGCCGGACCGCAGAGCGGCAGAGACTTGCGGACACGGTGGTGGACTGGCAATCGGCACACCCACTCAGGACAACTGTCCAATGCTCTCCCCACATCACACGTAATGTACCCGATGACTTGACAACTTCGCTGCGAGGTTTTACTCACACCCAATAGAAATGTGGGTCAAAAGCACCAACAGACATATCTGAAGATGTTCACAGCAGCGGTGTGGAGCAGCCCACAAACTGGACACAGTCTGTTCACAACAGGTGAGCAGATAAACAAATTACAGTGTGGTCACACACTGGGGAATGCACCACAATAAAATAATTACAGCTCCATGCAACAGCACGGTCCACTGTCACAAAATATCGAACAAAATTAATGACTGATGCTGCCAGTCAAGAGAAGGTGTATCTCTGGGGGAAGGGAGGAGTAGAAGAGGCAACACCAGCACACGGGGTGCTGATGCTGTTCCAGTTCTACGTGGATCATGGTTACGTGTGTGTGTGAGAATTCATGGCGTTATTTCCCTTCATGATTTGTACGTGTTCTTTTGACTCCAATAATAATTATTAAGTTGTTTTTTTTTAAGGAGGAAACCCATACAGGGTGACTTCAGGGTCCTATAGGAAAGTTCCAGTGACCAGTGACCTCCCCTGCCAACCACCCAATTCTTTCTTCTTTGTTGAGCAGAGTCTATAAAACCAATTGCTAGATTCATTCCTCTGAGTTGTTTTTATAGGCAACATCCATTAATTCAACAAATGATGGAGGGCCCATTGTGGGCAGGGCACTGTAGGGGGTGCAAAGATGAATAAGTCAGGTCGTGAAGTCGATGGCAGTTCATGGATTAGGTAGAGAAGAAGCAGAACGGTTTGCTAATCCCATTCCTGACTGAACATGGTACACACATCGTCTTATATAATTCACACCTTCTAGTGCAGTGGTTCTTAACCTTTTTTGAGTTACCAAACTCACCAGTTTCATATGCGCATTCACCAAACCCATCTTTAGTGATAAATAAAATAAGATTTTTTTTTCCAAATTCAAGACATAGGTATATGTTTTTTACTGGTGCACAAAATGAGCCATGCATGAACATCACTTTGCTCAAAGAACAAAACCAACAAAGTGCATGAACTCACAACAAATTACGGTATTACTTTATTCTGGCCTCCGCGGCAGAGGCTTCTACGAACCCCTGAGACCGACTCATCGAACCCCTAGGGTTCAATAGAACCCAGGTTAAGGACCACTGTTCTAGTGTAAATCTCTCTAACTCCGTTCATTAGTCAGTGGCAGGGCTCATAATCAAACCCAATTCTGATGAATTGACAAGCGGACACTTCCCGGAGCACCAGGCAAAGCAAGGCCAGGTGTCATGTTACCATGGTAACTCCTAACGCAGAGCAGGCATCACTAATCAATCAGGATACTCTCCCTCCCCGGCTTTGGAACATGGCCTCACAATCCTCCCCTCCACGCAGCACCTTTGACAATCCCAGTGTGACAAGGACCAGACCTTGGGGTGTCACTTACCTGCTCTTCTTGAGTCACAGGGGATATCTTTGAAACCCATGTCCCTCTTTATTTGAAAACGTCTTTGGGAACAGCTGAAAGCTGTTACTAGCCATTTACCTCTCGCTGGGGATGGAGAATCAGAGAGTACATTTGGAGGCAGGCGCGGAGCAGAAGGCTCACTATCAATGCAGGTCTGGGGCTTTAAGGAAACATGGAGAGGACAGTACAGGAGACCTGCTTATATCACTGTTTTGCCTCAAGCAGAACCAGTGCCGGCCATAAAGGTAAGCTGATACATTCAACCTCCTCGACATTAGGGACCACGGCAAGAGATCCGGAGATCACCAGTGGGAATCTCAGCTCTCACATTATGTGCCTATAGTTATGATGCTCCAAGCTCAACTCCTGGTCTCAGCCCAACCCCCGAACCGGTCTCAAATACGAGGACTTATCAACATGCTTTATTTGGGCCCTCCACAAACGTCTTCCATTATTAAGGTCGGTGACAGCGACCAGACCCCATCTGTGTGTAATCTGTACTTGGCTGAGCAAGCGGCTGCTTCCTGCCTCTGCGTCACACCGCGCTCTGTTCCCAGGAAGAGAGGCTGCAGCGGGGACTGCTGTCAGTCGGGGCACTTGTTCGGTCGCTACTGGTAAAGAGGACAGGCGTCTGCTCAGCGCGGGGCTCAGCAGTTCTTGTTTCATTGTGGATGTAAAAGGGAAACAGACTGTCAAAAAATGATTACGATCAAGAAGTCTCGAGCTCTTACGACTTTACCTTAAGTGTGGTTTGCTATATTGTGCAGGCTTCTAACTCGTAGGGTTTCTAACCAGATGTACCTTAGAGTAGCAATTCAACCCTGTTTTCACTGACACTGAAATTGAAGCAGAAAGAGGGACACACCCAGAGAGACCCACGACTTCCAGTGAGAGAAGAAGCCCTCTCTGTCTCCTGGGCTCTGCCATGGTTTTCTAACCATGAACACACACACACACACACACACCCCACCCCTGACTGAATGGACCGACTTCTCGGGACACTGGGGAAGTAGAAAAGCTCTTTCGTTAGTGTCTCTGCTGTCCTTGGCCCTCTGCTCTCCAATCCTGACTTCTCAGCAACCCTCATCTTTACCACGGTCAAGTTGTCACTCAGGGCACCTCCTTCTGGTTAAGAAAAGAAGTAGCTTGATGAGCTTTACGTAATATGCCATGGTTATGTATAATTTAAAAAGAAGTCAGGTAGAGTTATTTATACACACACCACATACTCACACATACACACACACTATCCCCACCAGACAGCCTTGGTCTACAAGTTAAGCTATCCTCCCATTCAATGATGTGGTCTCTCTCTCTCTCTCCCTCTCACACTCTCTCTCTCACACACACACACCGCACCACACACACTCACACACACACAATTCTCCTATCTAATCACTGTGGAAACCTTTCTAAAGTAGTGTGGACCTCCAATAATCCACACGTCTACAAAATAAATGAGGACACTGGCAACAATTGCCAGAAGCCTTTTTGTAACTATGGAAATCAGGCACAGGATCGGTCACCTTGAGGAACACTCATTGGAGAAGCCCATGAGCCTCAGGACAGACCCTGAGCTCTGTGGGGCTTTAGCTCGGTCAGTCCCCCAGGGCCGCAGCGGCCTGAACAGAACAGCCCCCAGCTATGACAGCAGTGACAGCTGTCAGCCTAGCAGCCCCTCAGGGGAGAAGAACACAGGGGTCTGGAGCTGTCCCTGGAGAGGTCCCCAGAGCCCTGTGGCTATCTGGCCTGTCAGGTAGCATTGGGAACAGCTCTCTCCTTAAGGTTCTTGTGATATAACCTCCCTCAGAGCTCCCTGTTTGAACAACCCTATTCCTCAGGCATTTATAAATGAGCAGACAGAAAACAACATGTGCCACGTGTTTGAAATGGCAGCTGCCTGAGTTAGTAATACACTTGGGACTGAGAGCGGGGGAAGGAGATGTTTCAGGGGGCCTGAGAGAGCTCTGCATATTCCTGGGAAGCAAGGAGGCAGTGGCCTTTGCAGGGCTGAGCACCTGCCCAGGGAAGACTGGAGAAACCCCGATCGCCCCTTGCTGGCTGGCTTCGAGCTCTGCACAAGCCCACAGTGAAGGCTGGGGCAGAGCTGTAAACCGCCCACCAAAGCGCTGGAAACAGGTCCCGACACACGCGCATGCGCACACACATGCATGCACACACACATACACAGTTTCCCCCAGCAAAGACTGTTTCATGCATTTAAAGGGATCTATGTCAAATAATGAGCTGTCCACCGAACTGGCCAAGCAGAGACTTCAGTGGCCACATGATAAAAAAAGTACAGGTTACACATTCCTCCCCAAAGGCCACTAAGCAAATAACAGCAACCACCACAAACCCTGGGGGGGGGGTATAATTTCCAGAATTGCCACATTCTGTGATCAAAGATTCCCAATTTCCACCAAAGTCTTTACAGGACAGAAGAAAGAGAAAAGTATGCTTTGTACACGGTGGGGGAAACAGTCACTAGAAGAAACCTAGTCAATGATTTTTTTTAGAACTTATTAAAAGATTTTTAAAAGAGCTGTAATAAATAGGTTCGAGGAATGAAAAGAAACTATCAAAAATTAAAGGAAGATATGATAAAGAAAAAAACAGCATTTCAACAGACAGAGGTTATCGGTAATGTGATACTGAAGAAAGAATGAAGGCTCCTATAAATAGCCTAGCCCTCCACGTTAGGAAGCTAGGAAGAGAAGAGCGGTCTAAACGCGAAGCCAGCAGGAGGAAGGAAATAGGGAAGCTTCTTAGAGTGGAAATAACAGCCGTGGTGTTATCTCCGGGACAGTGAGCCCACACGGGGAGATAGCCATCCTCACCGGCCGCGTGTCGGGGCATCGATAGCATGTTTCTGAGCCAAGAGTTTGAAGGGTTAGGTTTCCACAGGGTATCACTGTTGCAAAGGCACTTGGGCAAATGATGGAGCAGACAGGTAATATGAGACACACACCTATGCTGTGCACTTCCTGTTCCCAGAGGCAAGGTTCAGACTCCAGGCTTCGATAGCTCTAAGAAGCTCACGCCTCAGATTGTCCTCCCTGTGTCCTCCCAGTGACTTTGGGTCCTTATAAGGGACGCTTTCCCATCTGCTGGAAAAACATCCAGCAAATGGCTGGCTCAGCAGCAACAAGGAGAGAAAAGACCCTTGACAGTGAGAGTTCTGGACCTGCGGGGACCTTCAGCAAATGTTGAGAAGGATCCCAGGGATGCACGGGAAGGGGGAGGCACGCGGCTGGCAACACCCCCAGTTCTGCACGCTCAATGAGGGGCCCACGCTCCAACAGTCCATTCTCCACACTCAGTCCCTGGGAGCACAACCCCACATCTCTCTGAACCAAGAGTAGACAAGAATTTGTATCATCCGCTGCCCAGGAACAAGACCTAGTATGGCACATGGACTGCTGGAAACACCAAGCTGAAAGAAGCAGACGGAGTGGTACCATCTCCCACGTGTTCAATGTTAACCAACACGATGACAGGGTAGTCAAGAATGAGAATACAATCTCAGGCTCCACGGACGTCGGTTAGTCTCTAGGACAGAGCACCTCACTCTGGCCTGTGTCAGCCAGGGCCCACAGAGCTAACTGCCACTTCAGTCTAAGTACTGCCATGTGAAGAGGGGACGCAAAACAAATGACAGGACGTCAGGTACTTGAGGGAGATTGAGCCACACGGGTGCCGTCAAAAGGATAATTGTGGGAAGGTCATGGTAAATTTAAGGACATGTAGGAGGTAGAGCGAGAGAAGAGAAATATTGACCCGGGGAAGGCAGAAATAGAAATGAGACTGTATTCTGAGAATCTTAAGAGCTATCTCCTGGGAAGAAGCTTAGATGCTACCTAGAATGACTGATTACAAAACACTGTACCAGAATGACGGTCACCCAGGGGAAGGAGGCAGGTTTCACCTCCATGATGAGCTCTTCTACCCAGAAATAGCCTCCTCTTTTGGTATAACTTAGTCTCAACATTACTTTAAGGCCGTTTAGGTAAGAAACCAAAGTTTGCATTTCCTGTGGCTTGCAGCTTCAGAAAGAACCCTGTGAAATCACTGGTAACAAACCCAGGGGAAAAAATGGGAGAGAGAGTAGAGAGAAAAACTCCCTAGGAATAAGCCATTTTTTATAAGCCATGCATTTTTCTAATGATAAAGAAAAAACCCCGCAAAGATGTCTATTAAATGTTTTTGTCATTAGATTCAAAAAGTCAGATGTGGGGATTCAACATAAAATGCTTTTCCAGCAAAAGGAGGGGTCAATGGGTACAGAGCAGGACCCTGACAGAGGATCCTGGGAAACAGACCTTGCATGAAATGGGAGGGGAAGGGGTTACTCTAATGCTCCTCTCTCCTGAGCTGTCCAGGTGTCCAGGGACCCAGGTTCAGAGTTGCGGCTCTGCCAATGACCAGCCACACGATCAGATCCCTGAACTTTCGTGACTTCTCTCTCTCCCTCTGACACTTAAGAAAGCTGCACCAGATGATTGCTAAGGAGTTTGCTAGCTCTGGATGGTGGGCTTCAGAGAGTTACCCAATAAAGGCCTAACTCCATACACTTTTCTGCCTTCATTTAACTATTAAACTGGGCCGCCGAGACAACTGCCTTTACCATCCCTCATCAAAATATTTTCAGAGAGCAGATAAACCAGGATAAAATACCCCCCCCATGAAAATGCTGACACAAATATTGAAAATTGATGTCACCCAAAAAGGGAGTAAGACCAGTCAGCCAGCTAATGACACCAACCTGAAACTGCAAAGGTAACCAAATCCCTTCATGGAATAACTTCTTTTGAAGCTACATGTGATTCACAGCACATTTTATTACCCGCGCAGGGATGAAAGAAATGCCTCTGAATATTTCAAGACGCTGTTTAAATATTAAGCACCTCCTACAGGCGGTGGAAGTGATATATTTACCCGGCGTCGTTCTGGCGCAACGGCACCGGGTACCAGCTGCGTCTGTCCCCGCTCCGCGAACATGAGGGCCGTGACCTCCTAACAGAGGAGGGTCAGAGCACACAGCTCCCCCGCACTTGGTCTGGCCCGGATCCAAGGGGAGGCAGGCTATGGATGGCTGGGGGACAACCTGACCTGACGAGACCTTGGACCTGATGCTTCCAAGTTTGTGCCACCGGAGTGGCGGAGCCAAGGATAGGCTCCACCCTCTTATTTTCTCTATGTGAGCTCAAAACCTTATTTATTTTCTTTTTCTCAATTTTTAATCAACCCTCAAGTGAGCTAATTTCCCTTTTTACTGGTAGGAAAAATAGAGAACGTATTCATTTTCAAACTCAGAGATGCCAATTATTTTGTTTTGTTTTGTTTTGTTTCTGTATTTTTCTGAAGTGAGAAGTAGGGAGGCAGAGACATACTCCTACATGCGCCTGACCAGGACCCACCTGGCATGCCCACCAGGGGGCGATGCTCTGCCCATCTGGGGTGTTGCTCCATTGCAACTGGAGCCATTCTAGCGCCTGAGGCGGAGGCCATGGAGCCGTCCTCAGTGCCCGGGCCAACTTTGCTCCAATGGAGCCTTGGCTGCGGGAGAGGAAGAGAGAGAGGAGAGGGGGAAGGGTGGAGAAGCAGAT
Organism: Rhynchonycteris naso; assembly: GCA_037038555.1. Lineage (NCBI taxonomy): Eukaryota > Metazoa > Chordata > Mammalia > Chiroptera > Emballonuridae > Rhynchonycteris > Rhynchonycteris naso. The sequence goes on along the minus strand of CM072997.1, from coordinate 8,399,829 downwards.
GGGCGCTTCTCCCGTGTGCCCTGGCTGGGAATCGAACCCGGGACTTTGACACGCTGGGTAGACACTCTACTGCCAACCAGCCAGGGCCCCAATTTTTTTTTTTAGGTCAAATAATTCTAAAGCCTCAATGGCCCTGATGGACTTGGCAACACTTCAGTACTGCTCAGTCCTAGAACCTGTCGCTCTGTTTCTGGGGACTGTGAACTGATTTCTCTCCTTATTGTTCTCTCGCATATGCACATACACGTGTACATGCACACGTGTGCACACACAATGCAGACACACACACAGAAAGTATCCCGTACACCCAGGTGCCTTTACACTTCAGGATGTCTGAAGCCACTTACTAGCTCAGGGACATGGGCAAATCACGTTAGGTCTTCAAACCTCTTTATGAAACAGAGGTAAAAGGGTCTGGCTGAAGAAGTAATTTTTTCCTTTGTTTTCTTATCTTGCGCCTGCTCATAAGTCCTGCAGTTTTGATTTGTCATTAACTATAATGACTGGCTGGACACAGAATCGGAATGCTCCCCCAAACTGGAACCCGATCACTGATTCCTCAACCGGGGAACACCACTGTGGGGTCTGAAGGTCTGAAGAAGTAGAGGGCGCTACTGACACAGAGCCAGGGCCCAGGGAACCCTAGCAGCCTTCTCTACCGGGAAGAATGTGACAACCGAAATGTCCATATGCCGTTGTTCAGAAACACTAAGGACATTTCAAAGACTCACCGCCAAGACTGGAAGAGGAATTGCATTGAAATGTACCCTCAGAGATGACAGGCACTGGGAGATGACAAGCGCAGTGAGGGTGGGTGTGGTCTGGGGTCCTGACCAGCTGGGAAGAGGGGCCAGGGTCCTTGCTGCTGCACCACGTGTTCTGACGGAGCCCCTTACACAACTCTGCACGAGTTAGCATGGTGCCTGCACTCGAAGAGCTGGGCAGTTTCTCTAAAGTGACACCAGGACACGTTGGGACTAGAACAGAGCTGACTGGGTGAACGGGTCTTAGCAGAGGCCCAAACCCCCTCATTGAGAAGGGACCCAACCACAGCCACTGGGCTTTCCTTCCCTCCCTCCATCTCCGACATTCACTTCTAAGCACCTGCTTCTTTATGGCAACTGCCCAGGTCAAGGTCGGTCACTGCAGTCCGGTCCCTTTGGCCTCTCTCTCGGCTTGTTTTCTGTCCTCATATTCCCAACTTTCTTAATAACGTAAATTCTTAGTATGTCCCTAATGAATGTACCTTAGTCACACAAAAGACATTTTTCCTGAAGCTGAAATTGCCCGAGAGCCAGCATCCCTGAGCGCCTGGGTCTCCAAGCTGCAACAGCATGCCTGCAATGCCTCTGGTGTCTGTCAATGTTGCCCAGGTCCCAGGGCCAGCTCCTCAGAGTTCCTGCACAGGGAGGGGGGTGGCACCTCAGGCCTTTTCGCGTAGAGGGGGCGGGGACACAGCCCAGGAAAGCTTGAGGTCACTAACCTCTATCCGCACGTGAGTTACGACCATTGTAATTCATGGCCACATATTCCCCTTCCCCTTCACCATCAAACGCACTGGATTGATTCGAGAAGGTCTGAAGGACACGGAGCGCTTTCTCCTGGGATACTGGCCCAACCACTGCCGTGAGCCATGTGAAACCTCTGCACGTGAGTCTCAGTTCGTGGAATCCCATCACCCGAAACGTGATGCTACCCCTACCCGGCCCCCACACGCAGACACCACTGCACCGCTGACAGTGTCTGTGCCCGTCTTGTGTGGGCCTGTCTGTAGTAGCACCCTTCATCTGTGACTTAGTCATTCTACAGAGCGAGAGGCTATTCATCAGGGAAAGGTGGCTTTACCAAGCAGTCAGGCCAAGACAGTAGACCAGAACGAGTGTGCGTGTGTCCGTGTGCATGCATGTACATGTGCGATGGGCATCTGTACACATTTCACTCACTTTTCTCTTAAAAAGAGCTATGCCACCCCCCAAAAACCCCATAGAGCTAATCATCACTCTAAAAGAATCCCTCTCCGCTGCTTTCCTTAATCGATTCTATTGGCTGTCTCAGTGAGAACGCTCTGGAGCAGCCGTCCCGAAAGCCCAGGCTCTATATGATCTCAGCACGCTGACACGGAGCTCCCCACCCAACAGCACACTTCCCCGGACCCGTACAAGCAAGTCTTCATCTCTCTCCACTAACAAGGAAGTGCTAGGGTCACCCGAGTACACTTGTCTCCTTTTCCCACTACCGATAACCTCCAAAAAAAGGCAAAGGTGACTGGTACTTACCAAGATAGAAACCTTTCCAAAAGCCACCCAGACAAGCACGCTGCTGCTCAGAAGAACCCTCTGGTTGTGCATAATTTAATAAAACTGACCATGTAGGATAATGCTGTTTATTAAAAATATATTCAGGGAGAAGGAAGTCAGTGCATTTATGCAATTTTACATACACATCTGTAGTTTGAGGTTCCATTATTCCAACAGTTCATATAAATCACTGTTTCAGGTAAGAGGAAAAAAATGCTTTACACAGATCAGCAATTGGTTCTAGGTTTGGCCATATGAGTCTTGTTGAAAAAATAAAACCACCTCTTAGATTATTAAAGAATGTTTCCTTTATGCAGGTAAGTCTTTAGAGTTAAGAACTTTTTCTTGCGTAAGAATTAAATTGAAGTTCTTGGAAAACAGCCAATCCTCCATTTTCTAGAAATATAAATGCCATATTTTGTCTGGAATTATTTTTCTATTGAGGTAACAAAGGAAGCATTTTCGGTGATTTGTCACTGTTATCCTTGACCACGCATGCCAGTTTCTGCCATGGCAAACCTAAGACTCATACAAAAGCATTTCTCAGAGAATTAGACATACAGAGTATGACATTTCCAAACAACATTCTTGTCACAGTAGGGAAAAACGGGTCAAGAAATCCAAAGGTAACTGTTTGATCATCTCTGCTAATGGAAAAGGGACGAGGGCGCCAGAATACCCCACAAGGACGTGGTTTCTGAACACACCAGGATGTCTTTCCCCAGCGGGTCTCCTTCCGTAATCACATTTTTTTCTTGGAGTCATTCAATCAGCGACATTGCCGTTTCCCAAGTTCCTCCTCATGACAAACATCGGGAGCACAGCCTCAACACCTGACGAAGCAGAGGGGAGATACACACCTCCACTTCGCTGGCGGTAACCCTTTCTTTCAACTTCAATCTAATCTCTTGGATGCAGAAGTCGGGCGCTGTCCCTCGGCCTTGTGGCCTCTCTGCACAGGCTGCCCTAGGGAAGTTCAGGAAGTGACTGGTCACAGCCTTCTCGTGTTATGTGCAGGGAGAGGAGCTTTGAGCGCCCCCTTTACAAACTGTGAAGGTGAGAGGAAGTTCTCTATCATTACAACCACAGGGAACCTGGGCTGACGAACAGGAAGAGGAATCTGTGTCCTCAGTGGGGGCGTGGAAGGTTTCTGCTGGACTCGGCTAAGGCCTCCAGAACTTCCTCCATGTCTGCCCCTGATTAGACTAGCTGGAGCTTACACTTCACTTTGGGAGGGGTCCTGGGAGGAGGGGATTACGTTAACTACCTCAGCCTTCCATCTTAAAGTGAAAGAGTTAAAAATATGTTCTTATATACACGCAGATCAAAGCAGTAACCGTCGAATGACACCGCCACATAGCTGGTGCTGAATGACTACATCTGACTGACTGTATCTCAGCAAAACAAAGGACAACAAAATCTCAAGTGCCTACCCCGTCGTCTACGTGTGTAAAGCACACTTAGAAATTACAGCCTGTTGATAGGATTACTAAGCAAATGAATTTAAGGCATAACTGGAGTGACAGCAGACGAAGTATAGTACTTTTTCCCTATGACGCAATATTAAGGCCTCTGCCGAGGGATTGCTTTAAAGTGGGAGGTCTTTCTGCCCCTCGCCACCCTAGGGCGGCTGAGGAGGGTGTCGGCTAAAGATGTGAAAGCCTTTAAACAGATCGTCACTGACTCAGGGACACTCGGGCTCCAAAACCGGACTTAAGGCCATCGTGTGCGCTCCTGGAACGCTGAAACGGGGGCCAGCTCTGCTAGGGCCGCAACGTGGACATGTCCAACACAAATATTTTCATAGGAAACATTACTTTCTTTATACACAGGTCTAAATTTTAACAATAGAACCCTGTAAAAAAAAAAAAAGAAACAAAATGCCATGTTCACGCAAAAATCTTTGTGCTTAAGTGTGTAAAAAGGTTATCAGAACAGTTTGAAACAAATCAGTTCACTTTTGACACTAATTCTGCTTGATTGAACAGCTTAGCTCCTATGCTGCGTTAGAACTGTAGAAATGGAACTCCCTTCTTTGATTTTAAAGTATAGCTGCTCTCACTGTCAGAGACCCTGCAGGGACCAAGGAGACAGGCCCCTGCGCTCCTCTTATAGCCCCTCACATTTCACGGGAGTCACTGCCCAAGGTCATTGTGAAGGACGCACCCCGTGAGGATGAGTGCCCACTGTGGGGATGCTCCACATAAGGCCATTTAAGTGGAAAATGACAAAGTCACTGAAATACAACAAGCCACTTAATGTCTTCTCAGCGGTGGGATAGGGAACAAAGGGGCTTCTGCAACAATTTAAAACCCTGGGACAGTCAGTAAGACAAAAGAAAATCGATTTCTCAAAGTTCATTAAAAAAATGAGCTCATCTCTCATTTAAATAAAATGAATTACGAAAATTCAAATTTATGCAACAGGCTTAGTTTTGAACCTCAGGAGGGAAGGAACCTCCTCCCATTCCCTCTCCACATTTCATGTTCAAGCTGCCGCTACTGATCCTCTGCCTAGCGAGATCAGCCGTGATGCAGGGTGGTGGAGATGGAGCAGCTCGCTCGCACGGAAGGACATCTACACAAGCTATGCATACAGCACAGAACTATAAACGAAAAGGTGAAGCAAACAGTATTTATTTTCAGGTAGAAACAGTAACCTGACGAGTTATTGCAGATTTGGGAACCCAGCACATGGAACTACCGGACAGTATCGCAAGTGCTTTCATCTGTGTGGACACTTGGCTGCACTGTTTGTCCCAAGTCGGTGCTGGGGGGTGGTGGGGTGGTGGTGGAAGACAAGACAATGAACAGAAACTTAAAACAAGAACATGGGAGAAAAAAAGTCTTTTACTCCAACAGGGAATGAAAACTCATTTTCTTTACAACTTTACATCAATTCATAATGCTCTGGCCATAGAAGAACGCATCCCTGCTAGCCCACGCTGCAGGCTGTGGCCCTGGCGTAGCCCAAACGCGAGAAATGGATGAAAGTGCTTCCTGGCCTCTGCTCCGGGGCTGCTGCTATTGTTGGGGTCCCCTGTAAACATCCCCGTGTCCCTGGCAGAAGGCCAGTAACACCCCACGGGTATGTTCAAACTAAGCTCTAAGGAAAGTCCACCCCGTTACAAAGGCTGAATGATATTGACATCTATGTCAACTCACTGACTTTTAAATTCTATCTTTGAGAGAGTGGACAACAGAAGCCCATGGCTAATGAAAACGTTAACGGCTGAGTGTCATATACAAAAGGCCTGCGCTGGGCAGACAATACATGGACAAGGACATGGGGAGGGGAGAGCACACAGAGCTGACCTACTAGACGCTGCCGGTCAATGCGTGTGAGCTTTCGTCTCTGTCCTTACGGACAAGGGTTGTCTCTGGGGAAAACAGAAGTGCGAACTTAGCCAGATGGATATACACACAGCCCAGAATTAAACTGCACAAGGACATTTATTGTTTCAGCCTGGAAAACATCCCTTTTTTTAATTTCACACAGCAAAGCAAGTTAAAAACTTCACTCATCAAATAAATGATAATTTAAACAAGAACTTGCTAAAGAAACCTCATCACAACAACGTTTTAGGGCCTGATCACTTGAAGTCCAGGGGCCATTTATGAATAGCAACCAAGTGTCCCTTAGAACCTGCAAGCCGCTGTCCTACAAGAAGGCGTGTGTAACATTTTCCTTGCCTCAGGCGATACACCTAGAAAAGCAATCCCGATCTCCTCTGGCTGTGACAGGCGGACACTGCACTCTCGCTGCGATCAGGAAAGGTGGAATGACTGCTGCCCTTCTCTTGCTGCTATCAACAGTTTTTCCCGCATGATCTCAAGGCTCGAATAGTCCGGCAACTTCAGATAGTTCACACAAGTCATTACGGAGGGCAGGAAGTCATCTGGGTTCTCTGTTGATTCGAACGTCTTCCGGACAATGGTCAAGGGTGGGTTCAAACTCCGGAAGCCTGATTCAGAGGGAAAGAAGAGACGGAGGGCTCATGAGTGTACACGGAAGGCACACGGCTAGCGCACCACCAGATGAACAGGCTGGGATGACAGGTGTACCTTTCTTCTGCTACTACCATTGAAACACATTACGCTGCTGTACAACATCACAGCAATGTTTCTATCTCACAATTAAATCTACACAGTCAATATACATTTAGAGCCTAGAACCTGGTGTCTGCTTTACTTACTACAAAGTCATTGTACAGCACGGAGGCAAACACTTCCTTATGCCTTCGGACTTTTAAAACAGAGTACCGATTCATATCCAATATGAGTTTGCTAGGACTCATCTCTGAAAAATCAGACATCAGAGTGCTTTCTCACCTAAGAGCTCATAATGTACAAATGTCTAAGACTTTTAATTTTATCAAGAAAAGCGGCATTACATGTGTATCAGTAATCCTACTTCAATGTGTTTAAGATAATCCCTGTGAATTTCCCTGCCAGTGATATCTCAATGTATTAGCAAATAGAAAATTTAGAAACATGAGATTGGAATAGCCAAGAGGCACTGTAAACCAATCAGGAATCCGTCGCCGTTGGGCCTGCGCCCCCCACTCCCCAGCCAGGACAGTACTGCACACCCACCTCCAACAGGCAGTCTCGGGCTGCCCGTTACAAACTGGAGGAAGAGCCTCTGCTGTTCATTATCAAAACTACTGAGAATCTCAAACAAAAACTTCACAGCCCGACTGCAACAGAAATACAGAAATAAATCATATTATTCACCACGTAAAGTACAGTTTCAAATCACAGCACATTGCCAACTCTCACGGTTAGCTAGAAACTGATTACATATGAAATCACATCACAATGAACTCTGAAATCAAATTGGCCTCTGCTGTCACAGCTAGAATTCAAATGGGATGATTACTACTGTAATAAATAAACCTGTCTGGGATTGTTCAGATATTTGTCTTCCTATACATATATAAAGGAGTAATGGGTCCCCCTTCCCTGCCCATTTCCACAGGAATACTTGAAAAAGAATCCTTTGGGTCCTAAAGTGCCGGTTTTGAGAGAGTTAAGGCCAAAATATCAGAAAACCTCATAACCCCATTGTTGTTGTTTACCATCTACATGCACAGGGAGGCCGAGACGCGGGTGGGCGCGCTCACCTGTCGTGCGTGTACCCGTGGTCGGGCCTGCAGCACTCCATCAGCGTCTTGGCGTCCCAGGTGTCTGCTTTGCTGCCGCACAGGAGCTGGTCCAGCTGTGCATTTACAGACGGTAATTAACACTAAAGACAAGAGCTGTGTAACAATGAACCGTGTGCACCTCGCAGTTTTGCTCTGTGCTGATATACAGGTCCAATGCATCAAGGAAGAGCCTACAGCTCGGACCTTGCTATACAAAGGGCTCCCCCAGGCATTCAGAGGTCCAGTCTCCTCTTCGGCTGCACATGAACAGACACTCTGGCCGGCTGCAGGGACTGGGTTCCAGAGAAGCCCTTCACCTCAAACAAAGCATCTGAGACAAGCCCTTGATTTTAGTTCCCTAATTCTCCTCACTTCTTTAATCTACTTCTAAGCAGAGATGAGCAGTCCTGGCTATGGGAATTACAAAAGGACTCAGTGAGGGGACCTGAGAAAGACGACTGGGCTGGAGAGGGGAAAGGAAGAAAAGCTGAGTTGGGCAGAGCAAATGGGCAGGTCTTCACATTTTGTCGAGAGGCACGTCTACGCCACACAGCTGTGTGGAGTCATACAGGGACCTCCTAGCCACTGCAGAAGGAACGTCAGCAAGAAATGTCTTTGTGTCCTTGGAAAATCTAAAATCAGTGTCAAATTAAACCATCTTTTCTCTAGTTTAACTGCCCATTAGTAGACCGAGTATAGACTTCTGAGAAAACCCAGTTCAGGACTCAGGAGATTTACTATCTATTACACGTCACTTGCTGTCGGGCACTTTACTATCCTGTTCAATGAGACAGAGGTCACCGCAACTTTAGGGAAGAGGCAGCCAGATCAGGCATAACTACTTGGCTAAGGTCACACAGCTACGTAGTGGAGAAGATTCCGTTCTAGGAACAACCCTTGTTGCTTTCGATTCCAGGGGACACTAAGCCTTAAAGGGCCAGGGATAGCACATGCTTCAGTAATTAACAAACCAAAGTGGACATAAAAATAATAATTGAGATTAAAGTGCTAAGTTACTCATAGATTTCCAGATTCAGCTGGCACTAAACATGTATTCTTAAGCTAATATGCAAAAAAATAAAACGGTTTCCAAACCAAGGAGACCTAACTCCCTCTAGCCCAGTTCTCCACCAGCTCATGTAGTTCCCTGAGATTGCTACTGCACTTCAAGAGAGCTAAAATACCTATGCACATAAATTCATTTTCACCATCCTACAAAGTCTTCTCTGAATTCAGCAATTAAGTAGCTTACAACACTTCCTTAAAATCTCAAGGACTAACTTTAATCCTGAAACAAAATCTCATCTAATCCAAAAAGTTTAGTCAAAAACAAAAGAAAACAAAGCCTCAGGGTAGTCTCCTGGGTGTCGGCTTCATTGCCTGACCCACGTTCCCCTGCCAGCCCCAGAAGTACAGAGACTAAGTCGCACTCCCCACTGTGCCAGGGTCTCAGCTATACCATCCCAGAGGCGGCCCGCGCCTTTTATTTAACATTTATTTGGTATTTTGTGTTCACTATGCTTCCCTGCTCAGGAAATGACCTTATCTTTCCCCAAGACCGACCCCTTGCCCCCACCCCCGTCTGTGGCTGCAATAACAGCGCCTTGGACTAAATGGCACAGACGCCCCACTAAAATAACTGTCGGGGCCAAACTAGAAGCAAACACTTCTTTCATCATAAGCTACTCACTTCTTCCGGGTAGAAGTATTGAAGATGGCTGAGGGGGAAGACTGATTCAAACCCATCTCTGAATGAATCAAACTGCCTGGAAACACCTTCGTTCAGTGCCCAGAATATAACCAGCTGCAAAAAAGAAAAATCTTTTACGAACTGTGACAAGATTTCAAATCTCTCTCTGTAACAAAGTACAGTGAAACATCACCTAAAAAAAGAAGACACGATTTTAAGTTTTTAAAGTATCTCTAAGAGAACTGCGTAAGTAAAAGATTGGTCAGGTCAAGTTCTGATTTGGCTCCTCAACAGTAAGAAAATACCAAAATGCCATGTACATATATATTCAGTGTGTTTTCAAAGTCATTTACATAAAATCCTTATGGTACAGAGTTTTATATGACCTTACCAGATGAGAATTTCCCAAGGAGATAAAATATTAACTGAGAATTAAAAGATAATGCTTCAAGAGTCACCATTACCAACTGTTAAGAGTGTTTTTTTATAAGAGTTTTTAATGTAAAGAAAAAGGCAAACTTTAGAAATACATTCACATGAAATTGAAGAGTAACAAAAAGTCGCTGCTACTACTACATTTTCTAGTCATCAATCACTCTGGCTAACACATTTGGGTCAGAAATAGAGGGCTTATTCAGATAAAAATTAAAAACCTAGCATTTCATTGATAAAAAAATGAAAGCATTATTATAAATTATTTTCAGAGAAACTTAATTCATTTAGCAGTAGACTGAAGATTAGCCTCCTCAACGTGAGAAAAAGCAGGCCGCAGGAGGAGATAGTCCTAATGAGTATTAAATTACTTAGGAAGCACAGAAATGTTAAATAGTACCCATGGTCCTCTACTATCTTTTCTCTCTCTCTCAAACTGATGAAGAAACCAGAACTAAAATTTTTCACAGGGCCGACCTAAAATCCCACAGTTGAGTTAGTGGAAAAGCTAGGTCTAGGTAGAGGTGCTGCTCCATCTTGAACTCAATGGTCTTTCAACTCAATGTCAGAAAAAATCAGAAGAAACTTTTCAAAAAATAGTAATAAAGATCTACATGGCTGCAATTTAAAATATCATTTGTGTTCCATATAAAATTCTCTGTAACTCAGCAAATATAGTCAATTTAGTAATCTGACTATATTTAGGAATTTGAAAAACCTCACCAAACCCATAAACATGTATGAATATGTGTGAGAATGTGTGTGTGTGAGAAAGAGAGAGGGGAGGGGGAGGGGGAGGGGGAGGGGGAGGGGGAGGGGGGGGAGGGAGAGGGAGAGGGAGAGGGAGAGGGAGAGGGAGAGGGAGAGGGAGAGGGAGAGGGAGAGGGAGAGGGAGAGGGAGAGGGAGAGGGAGAGGAAAGGAGAGGGAGAGGAAAAGAGAGGGAGAGGGAGAGGAAAAGAGGAGAGGGAGAGGGAGAGGGAGAGGGAGAGGGAGAGGGAGAGGGAGAGGGAGAGGGAGAGGAAAAGAGAGGGAGAGGGAGAGGAAAAGAGAGGGAGAGGGAGAGGAAAAGAGGAGAGGGAGAGGGAGAGGGAGAGGAAAAGAGGGAGAGGGAGAGGGAGAGGAAAGGAGAGGGAGAGGAAAGGAGAGGGAGAGGGAATTCTCCTTAGCCGGCCTGAGAGAAAGGCAGAAATGCAACTGAGGGCGGTCACAAGGGCTCCTTTTCACTGGTCTCTTCTGAAACTGACAAAACGTGGAATGTGGTGCTACGAGACAGTATTTAAGCTTGAGAACAGCCAAGTCAAGACTGCAGAAGGCACTGTGAAACGTCCGACGTGCTCTCAGACGGTGGACAGAGGCCAGGGCCCGAAGAAGTCAACTTCACACTGTGGTCTCAGGGTCAGAGATCTCCCACCAGCATGTGGCAGCCAGCCAACAGGGCCGAGCGCCCCCCACCCGCCCCTGCACTCAGGCAGCATTCTCCCCAGAGGACGCCGCAAGTACATACTCTCAGATACTCTTCCAGATTGTGGATAGTGACAGGTATGTCCTTCCCTCCTTTCTTCAGTTCAATGTTGGGAAACCCTGGCAGAGTAAAATCCAATCCTAGATCTTCAACGGAGCAGCCATTCATTGTCAGGGTTTCTAATGCATATCGTAGACTCTCTTTGGTCTAAACAGAAGGGAGGTCGTTTGTCAGGTACAGCCATTCACTCAATTGTGGTTTTGAGTTTATAACGAAAAAGATATGAAAATAAGTTTAATGGGCTCCTTTAGCTCTTAGCCTATTTTCTCTTATTTTGTCATAATCTACACATGACTTAGTCACTGAGATAGCAAAGGAAATCACCTTAAACATTTCAGAAACCAAGTATTCACATGGGAAACAAATTCTCCAGTGTTCCTCCATACTGAAATGTTTGCTACTCAATCTAATCATATTCAAATCAAATTCTACACAAAGACCATGACACCTTGCATGATGGCCAATTTATCACATGGGCCCTGGAGGCAGACAGCCTTTTCATAAACTCTTGGCTGACCTTAATGAACCCAATGTATGTATATAGCCAATACTGAGTAACTATACAGTTAAGAATTTATAAACACAAATAATAACTAAAAGTAATGCATTATCCAGTAACAGCAGTAAACCTATTTCCCCTGGAAAGCCTGAGTCTGAAGAATAAATGGCCTGCAGACGCTTCATTCAGGCCGAGACTAACAAATACCTATTCAGACCATGTAGCCCTACCATGAAAAAAGATTCCAACAAAGTCAGTTTGTGTTACTTGCTTTTGAAAATGCCTACGATTATAAAAGATGTTTATATTTTATAAAAGCATAAAAAGTTTTTTAGATTAAACGTGAAAGACTGACATGCAGAACTGCAAATTCTATCCGAAAACAAAGGTATCCAGTTCCAGAGAAAGAAAGCAGATCGGATTCAGATCGGAGATGCCTCCACTTGAGTGCAGAAAATTTGGAGACAAGGATCCATAGCAGAGCTTGCAAAGGGTCTGAACCCACCCGAGACCAAGCGGCCTGGGTGTGAGCTCCAGCTCTCCCACATTCTAGGTGTGTGGCCCTGGGCCTCGGGTTTCCTCACGTGTAGGACAGAGGTAAGAGACACACCAACGTCTCACGGGGGTGCTGGGGACTGAATGAATGAATAAATGTCAGGCACCTGGAACAGTGCTGGGCTTTTACTTGTGTTCCTTGCCCCATCCCCTCAGATGATCCTAGATAAGATTGCAGTGGTTTAAAATTTACATAGTTGGTAAGCATAAAGCTGTTTCTGAACTCCAGACAATAGACACTGTATGAAATACATGAACTCGGCCTCTTTTTAAAGACTTTATTTACTATTTCCCTCATAGGCTTCCCCCCCCCAATCACCAAGAATTTCCAATTACTATGGAAATTAAGATTAATTCCCTTACAAATCATCTTCCCTGATAAAAAGGCATTCTAACCCCCCAGCTGTCTAATGTAAGCTCCTCTCCATTTTATCAAGAGATGCGACATCTCTCCCTCTCCAGGATCTCAATTCTCTATTCTTAATGGTAGCTGATTTAACACTGGTCCATGTTACCTGCCCAAATATAAGCTGTTTGAGTCTGTGCCACTTTCTTAAAATACAACTTTGTCTTCTTCTAATGCCAGATACAGAATCACTCTAATCTCAAAATGAGTCAAATGACTTTTTAACCTATTGTTAATAAAGTGTATAAATTAACAATATAGAACTCAAGATTATCCATGAAATCTCACAGAGAAACTTCAACATATGTTGGAGGGTATTTTATTTGCTAATCAAGACATTTACTCATCAACTGCTGTTATTACAGGTCCCGCTGTAAAATCTTACATTTCAGCTATAATAAAAAAAATTAAACTCTTCTAAATTAACATATTAATATAAAATAATAGCTGAGTCAAATACAAACCACTTAACAAACACCTTACCTTTCTATAATAAGAAACTGATCCACTTAACCATTTCCTCATCTCCTATGCCTACCTGGGATTTGTCTTGTTCAAGTCTTTTCTTCTGTCTGACAATGTCCTCTAGGTGATACACTGATCTGGCTACTACCGGGTCAATGTCAAACAGGTCGTGTGATGTCAGCGAGGTCTCCTGCCGCAGCATCCACTTATAAAAGGGTAAGCCAAGAGGAAGGTCCACCTGAAAGGGAACATGAAAATATTTTAATAGTTTCTAGACTCACCTCAGTTCTATAAGTGACACTCCAAGAGGCCGTCTAAACAGGTCAAGCAATTCCCACGGGGGAAAAAGGTGTATTTAGTAACTGTTTCCCTCACTATATGAAACTGCTCCAATTTAAATTAATCGGGATGGGGTGAGGGGTCCTGGCCGGTTGGCTCAGCGGTAGAGCATCGGCCCGGCATGTGAAAAGTTCCAGGTTCTATTCCTGGCCAGGCCACACAGAAGCAGCACCCATCTGCTTCTCCACCCTTCCCCCTCTCCTTCCTCTCTGTCTCGCTCTTCCCCTCCCACAGCCAAGGCTCCATTGGAGCAAAGCTGGCCCGGGCACTGAGGACGGCTCCATGGCCTCCACCTCAGGTGCTAGAATGACTCCAGTTGTAACAGAGCAACACCCCAGAGGGGCAGAGCATCGCCCCCTGGTGGGCATGCCGGGTGGATCCGGTCAGGGTACACGGGAGTCTCTCTCTCTGCCTCCCCACTTCTCACTTAAGAAAAATATCAAAAATATTAAAAATTAAATAAAAAAGTAAATAAATAAATCTGGGCCCTGATATTGTAAAAAGACTTTAAATATTTAAAAATCTCATTTACACAGTGATCTTATGAAAGACTTTTTCAATGATGGAGATGTATTCTTCATAAGGGCTCAACGTCATGGTGTTTAGAGGAAAGAGGCTAAAGGAGGAAGCTACTGATTACCACTGACATTTAAAGACTGGAGCTTCTCAGACAACCAGCCAACAGCTGACCCTTCAGTTGCAGTGAAACTGCGTGCCCGTCCATTGGACAGCAGGTGAGAAGGCCTTGCACGTATGCGTGCCCATCCATTGGACAGCAGGTGAGAAGGCCTCGCACGTATGGGGACGGCGGGGCTCAGAAACTGCGCGCCCGTCCATTGGACAGCAGGTGAGAAGGCCTCGCACGTATGGGGACGGCGGGGCTCAGAAACGGCACGCTATCCATTGGACAGCAGGTGAGAAGGCCTTGCACGTATGCGTGCCCATCCATTGGACAGCAGGTGAGAAGGCCTTGCACGTATGGGGATGGCGGGGCTCAGAAACTGCGTGCCCGTCCATTGGACAGCAGGTGAGAAGGCCTTGCACGTATGGGGACGGCGGGGCTCAGAAACTGCACGCTATCCATTGGACAGCAGGTGAGAAGGCCTTGCACGTATGCGTGCCCGTCCATTGGACAGCAGGTGAGAAGGCCTTGCACGTATGGGGACGGCGGGGCTCAGAAACTGCGTGCCCATCCATTGGACAGCAGGTGAGAAGGCCTTGCATGTATGGGGATGGCGGGGTTCAAGAAATGTGAGGTGAGGAAATGGAGAAAAGCCCAGTAACACTCAAACCTCTGAATACAAGTTTTCTTGGGTGATTCCATTCCAGCCTTCCAACGGCAACTTTGGTGCAGCTCAGCCACATGCCTGCTTTCCCGCTGAGTGAGACTAGGCGTCAGACACTGCGGAGGCATGGGACTACAACCAGCCTTGGTGCTGCCTGCTTCTCTGACAGAACACGAGCCACAGACCGGCACTGCATCACCTGGGAGCTGGTGTGAAAATGTGGGCTCTTCGGCCTCAGCCCTGAGTCTCAATCACTACTGGGTCTTGTGACAAACTCCCCAAGTAATGCCCACACACATTAAATTAGTGGTGCGCTGCTTTACAGTGCTGGGTGCACGGGATTAGGTGCTGTCACAGAACACAGGCACAATGTAAATTAACGGAAACTTACCAATCTGAAATCCATGATAGCCTTGGCCATTAGTTTCCCTAAGAAGCGAAACTTCATCTTCACCTTTGCAATATGAGCTGGCTTTGCCGTCCTACCAAAGGGAAGTGCAAACAGGCCCTGGAGGTTTTGAATATACTTGGTCCCTTCTTGGCTTCCTGTAAAATGAGCAAGTCACCAAACATTAGATGCTATTGCCCTAAATAAAACAAAGCAAAACCTGGTAACTAAAAACACTTAAGAAATTCAGTCGTCTCAAACTTAGATGGATCATGAAGTGTAGTCCTCTAGAGCTGGAGGGGCCTTCCTTATTTGATAAATGGGAGACCAAAGGCTAAAATAATTAAGGTCAGAGAGCACGGTCCTTTGCTAGACATTAAATATATCTGATGAACTGTAAGGGCTCCTTTCCTGATCTGCTAACACAAACTGAACATCTAACTCACAGATTAATATTACCTTTTGGATTGCTAAGAGTTACTTCTTCACCTCTCCAGAGACCCAAGTCAGCTCTCTGTAGTTCCTGAGATACAAGTGCATAAAACTCCAGTGTAGGCCCAAGACCTGTACCAACCTACAGAAGAACAAAAGTAGAACAATTTCAAATTTTAGAATCTGTGCTTCTTTTAACCTGCCAACCTCTGGCAGCAGGGATGTGACAGGAACTGTTTATCAGGATGCAGCAGGCATTATTTCCCCAACTGCCCCCATGGTGTTCCTTGTCTTGGTCAACCCTTTATGATGTCCTCCTCTCTATGGCCCTGACACTGGAACTGCATGGTTCGAGCTTACGTCCTGAGAAAAACGCCTTCATAGGTCACACCCAGGCACAAGCATGGCATGGTCTGCACATGGCTCTCTCTCCCGATCTCTCTTTGGTGAACGGTAACCCTGAAACCAGCTCAAGTGTCACCTCTTCAGGGGACATCTCCTTATCTGCCCAGTTATTTTGCTCTTCTTCCTAGGACTTACATTTCAGCTACTTAAGTACTTATCACATTACACTGTCACCATTTCATTAAATGCCTGCCACCTCTGTATCCTCACAGTGCCCAAACACACACCTGTAAGAGATTTGCTAAATAAATACCAAGAGGGGAAGATCTGAAGCTGTAAGAGCATCTACCAGGCTCGCTCAGCCTCCAAGACCACATCATGGCTTCTCAAGCCCTCGGCATGTTGGAATCTCCTGTGCGCTTTATCAGTATAATATGCACACGTGGGAGTGGGCATGTCCCTAGAATTCTGATTTGCTAGGTCCATTTACTGGTATTCTGAAACAAGCTTCACAGTTAAATGGACAGCCTCGGAGAAAACCCCTCCTCCCTGAGACCCATGAGCCGGGGCAGTGTTCACAGCCGAGTTGTATCTTCATGTCCTACCAGTCCAGACCATAGTTAGATATGCAGCTAAAGACAAGTTCATACCACAGTTTATAAGCTAAATCTCACCAATCCTGTCAAGAAGGCTGTATTTCACTTATAGAGTGTTTGCAAATAATGGGCATTATTTTATTCCTTCGCATCACTTTAAAAAATATCCACACTAACTTAAAAAATTAGATGCAGTCCACCAAAAGTTTAACTTTTCAAACAGTGACCTGCTGGGACCTGGTGACACATGCTTGGCCTACCCTGCCCCACTGTCAGTACTCCACAGCAATGCATGGTGTGCCTGTGGCCCATGCTCCCACCTGATCCCGGGGCCACCATATCTCCATATCTCCTGGTCTTACTCTCCACATTCCAACCAATCATTAAACACTGTAAGCTCCACCTTCAAAATACATTCTAAACTGCTACCACCATATCTCTTACCTGGGCTCTGCACTAGCATTCTGGGCATTTCGTATCCTATTCTCGCAGCGCCAAGAGAGAGTCTTACAAAACACAAGTTTGTATCCTTCCTCCACACCCTAGAGGCTTCCTTCTCACTCAAAGCAAAAGCACAGGTTCAAAAAACTGCCCACATATCTGTCCTATGTGATCCACAGTCATCAGCCAACAGGCAGGAATGTCTGCCTCAGGGCTTCTGCTAGTCTGTTCTTCTGCTAGAGATGCTCTTCCCCCGTATAGGAATGACTCACCTCTGCTCAAATGTCCTATCCCCTCCCCATCATAATTCATCTTCCTTCTTCCACGGCCTAACAGATATGTGTGTATAAGTGTGTGTGTCAACCTCCCCAAACTGAAAGAAAATCTCTGTGATGGTAGGGACTTTGTGTATTTTTCTCTCCACTGAATCTTGGGCTTTGGAGGAGAGGATGGAAGGGAAAGTGGATAGACAAGCAGAGAGAAAAGAATAAACTTGCAGTAATACCTGGTGTCCACCAGATGGTGCTTTTAGGTCAGTTTTTTTTTCCTTTAGCATAATTATCCTAGGCTAGATCAGAGCAGCCTAATTCTTTCACCGAAATACTGTCATTTTTATAGGTAAAAGAGACAAGTGAAAACGTGAAATGACAGGGCTATCACTGTAGACGCTGTCATCACAGCAGCCTCTGTGTGGGCGGAAGGGCCAACTCATCTCTCCCGCAGCCCACCCCCACCCAGGGCTTGCTGTGAACTCCCTTCACTCAGCCACCACTCCACTAAAAAGGCAGATCCTTGGCTTTGCTCCACTGTTTTTTTAAAGGAAAGAAAAGTATAACACTCTAGAAACAAAAACAGAAAAATAAAAAAGTAAACTTAAAACTTCTAAAGTATTTTTTTTCCAAACATATTATGGCACTTACTATAATGTGATAATAGTCTAAGTGTTTTACTCATTTAATCATTCAAACAACATAACAAGGTGCTTTATTTATCATACCCACCGCTGCATTAGAAATCCATGTCCTTTGCCCAACTTGACACAGCTAGTAAGCGGCAGGCCAGGCCCACAGCCCACATTGCTAAACCTCCCTATCCCGGAGGGCTGGGCCACTTGTAGCCCCAATTCCTGGGCCTGGGTGACTAAATGCAGAGACAGGTTTCATCTCTTCTGACCCCAATTCAAGCCACAGCCCATTCTGATCTGATCTAACACTGCGGATCAGGATGTCCCTAGAGCCTTTAGAAAGTCTTCCTTAGCCACCAGCTGCTTTGTGTGGTTGAATATGATTTACAGCCTGAGGTCCAATGCATACATAAAAGCAGCATTTCTCCTAACCCCCTTTCCCACTAACGTCAGCTCCTGGAATCTTTTCCAGAGTCAGTTAGACCAACATGAAACAGGCAATTTGAACAGACCCATGAGGAATGAGAGAAGAGACATTCCTGTCAAGTGAGATTATATACTGGAGTAAAAAAGAACAAAGCCTGTTTAAATAAACTAAGCAGACAAGTCACCTAGCGAAGATCTTACAGTTTTATGTGAGAAACCTGGGCCTGTAACCATATAAGGACTGTGTCCTCTGACCAACAGGCATGATGAGGGCAGATTCTAAAGACCCCAATTTCTAACCCTGGGAGTCAAGGTCTCCATTCTAGCTCTCGTCTCCCCATCAATTCCAGAGCAGTTTCTCCCTCCTGCCACTCACCACCACGCCAGATCCTTTTGTTCCTAACTGTCCTCCTCCCTTTCCACTAAGACCTAACTCCAGGGCTTACTTCTCGCAGCCTTCCCCACACTCCTAGGACAGCGCCCCGTGTCTGAGAGCCTCCTTCCCTTGGCATCAACCCCACTCAGCTGCCACACCTATCCGCACCTCTGTCCTGTCCACCCTCGCTACGCTGGACCCCTCGGAATGCGGGGGCTCTGCTGCAGTCTACGCCCCAGCAGGCCATAGGCCCCAGGGATTCAACTACTTACAACTTTAATTTTGATGACTGAATACTCTTATGTCAACTTTCCCAAGTCTTGATGAGGAGAAAAATGAATGAAAAGTGAAAACCACGATTAACATTACGTGGGTGACTACAGACACTATTGTAATCTACACGGCACTCCGCCTGAGCCAGGCTCTACCTGATGCTTCGTGCCGTGAAGCAGTCACAGCTGCTGCGGCTGTCCTACCCACATTCTACAGATGCGAATACTGAGGGCTGCATTGTTGGCTGTTATAAATAAGTAATCAGCATAATGGAAGGCTTGTAATTTTATGTCCTTAAGACTTTCAGAAGTCTCAAACTTCTTAAGAAATTAAGGAAAAGAGGGAGAAAAGTATTCCCGGAACTCAATCCTTTAGTGTTAAGACATAGAAAACCACTGCTTGATCATATAGTGTACTGTCTGTGCTGGCTGTTTAAAATCATTTCAAGAAATAAAAGATAAAGATTAGAAAAGAAGTTTTACAGATGACGTGGTTTCTGTATGGGTCAGCAAACTACAGCCCTGGCCCACAGCTTGTTTTTAAATGGTCTGCATGCTAAGAATGGTTTTTACATTAAATGGTTAAAAATAATGTTGAACAGCATTTCACATTGTGTGAAAATTATACAAACTTCAGTGAGCACAAACAGTTTTAGTGAAACACAGCCATGCTCACGCACGCACTGTCTATGGCCACACTCACACTACAAAGGCAAAACTGAGTAATTGTGATGAAGACCTTCTATGGCCCACAAAGCCTGAAATATCAAAGTCCTGGGTCTACAGTTATCCTAAATGATATATTAAAAAAGTTATTAGAACCAATAATTAACTTTATCAAGGTAATAAAATAAAGTCAACTTAAAAAAATCAGTTTTATAAACTAACAGCAGCTGGAAATTAAAATGAAAGAACAGTAATTTTCAACATCATCAAAAAATATGAAGTATTTGGGGAGAAAGCTAACAAAACACATGCAAGGCAAACCCCTGCACTGTTATGCAGCACACTGAGAGAAGTGAGGAAGACTGAATCAGCAGCACACTGGGAGACGTGAGGAAGACTGAATCAGCAGCACACTGGGAGACGTGAGGAAGACTGCATCAGCAGCACACTGGGAGAAGTGAGGAAGACTGAATCAGCAGCACACTGGGAGACGTGAGGAAGACTGCATCAGCAGCACACTGGGAGACGTGAGGAAGACTGAATCAGCAGCACACTGGGAGACGTGAGGAAGACTGAATCAGCAGCACACTGGGAGAAGTGAGGAAGACTGAATCAGCAGCACACTGAGAGAAGTGAGGAAGACTGCATCAGCAGCACACTGGGAGACGTGAGGAAGACTGAATCAGTGAAAGGCTATCCCGGGCAAAGACTGGGCAGACTACTACTGGAAACGGTCATTCTCTCTCAGCCTCAATCAACATGCTGTGAGACAATTTGAACAGTGCCAACCTGATTCTAAAAATCACAGAGAATTACAAGGGATTGAGAATTTAACCAAAACAAATTTGGAAAAAAGAATTGTAAAACACTAAATGATTTTAGGACCAACTATAAAGCTATAGAGATCATCAAGACAGTATAGATCGATAATAATAATAATAAAAAAAACCCCAGAAAATCCAGAAACAGACCAAAACATTCATAATGAACTAATTTCAACAAAGGTGTCTTGTAATTCAATAGGGGAAAGTATGTTTTCTTCCCCAAACATATGGTGCTTGAAAAACAGAATGGCCATGTTTTGGAATAAAGAGCAGAAAACCTAAGCCCTCACTTTATACCAGGGGCTTCCACCTTCTCACACCTGAGAGCTGGTGAGAACAGAATTATTTCGGGACCACCACGGCAGAAATCACTCTGAGATAAGAAAATGTGACTGAGGTTACTGGGTCCACCATCTTCATACAACCCCAGGGTAGTGAACTCTTTCAGGGCCCAGCACAAATTGCTGGCGGACAAGCATGAATTTCTGATGGACCAGCAGGTGAAAAATATAGTTTTACACCACATATAAAAATTAGCTCAGAGGAGATCATAGTAAATGTAGGAGCTGAAACAATAAAAAATCTCTGAGACCATGGATTAGGGGAAAATTTCTTGAGATCCAAAATGAACCAGAAAAAACTAAAGATAAACTAATTCATCAAAAGTAAAGACTTCTGTTTTTTCAAAGACATTTCATAAGGAAATGAGAAGATAAATCTCAGACTGGAAGAAAATATTTGCAAGACACTGATCTCCTAAAAAACCCGTATACAGAATATGTCCATAACTCCACAACTCAATGATAAAATAAAACTCAATGAAAAACTGAACAAAATTCTTGGACATTTCTCCAAAAATATATGAATGGTCAATAAGGAATAAAAAAGAAAACTCAGTATCACTAAGCATCAGATACGCAAACTAAACCCCCAGTAAGATACCGCTATACACCCACTGGAATACTGAAAATGAAAAGGACTGACAGTCCTCAGTGCCGGTGAGCAGACAAAACAACTGAAGCTCACACATCACAGTACTGGTGGGAACAAAAAGGGCCCAGTCGCTATGGAGAAAGAACAGTTTGGTGTGTCTTTCAAAACTAAAATATGTCTTACCAATGCCTTAGCATTCAACCCTGAAGTACTTATCGAAGAGAAATAAAAACAAGTCTACATGAAGAAGTGTACACAAGGGTCACAGCAGCACTATTCATTAGGCAAAAACTGGAAACACTCAAACGTGCATCAGCTGGCGATGGAACGGGCTGCGGTGTGTACATACAAGGAACGGCCTATCACTAAGCAATGAAAGAAAACACTGATACATGCGACAACATGGATGAATCTCAAAAGCAGTTTACTAAGAGAAAGGTGACACAAACGGTTACACATGGCATGATCCCATTTATTACAGTATTATAAAAAAGACCAAACCTCAGGGACAGAAACAGATCAGAGCTGCGAGGGACTAGGGACGAAGGAAAACGACTGACTGCAAAGTGGTCTAAGTCACCTTTTGCGGGGTTGGGACTTCTTTAAACTTTCTTGATGTGATTAGTGATTACAGGCTATATACTTGTCAACTCCTAGAAATGAACATCTTAAAATTGTTCATTTACTATAGGCAAGTTCTGTGTTTTCTTTCCAGTAAACCAGGTTTAAAAAAAAGCAGTTTAAGCATTTTGAAATTTACATTTCAAACATCCTCTTTATCTGCCAGAAAAATACTTTTATTATACAATTTAACCTCGAAAATTGGAGAACTCAGGACAATTCATTCAAGAGGAAATAGGACCAATCCCTAGATTTCACACAATTCCCAATTGTCCTTTCAGATTTCACAGGGCGGAGAACACCGAAGACGCCCGTACGGAGCGCAGACCCCCAAGCGCGCGCCCAGAGAGCTCACCTCGTTCTCGTACTGGATCTCCAGCATGGCCCGCGAGCTGCCTAGGTCCTGCATCACGGACTCGGCTTGCTTCAGCAGCTCCTCCCGGTTCACAGTGCGCTGCAACACCAAGCACAGCGATGAGGAAACGAAGCCCACCTCCACTCCCGCTAACAGGTGGCACTTCTCAAACGCAAAAAATATCAACTCAATTGTTTAAAACCTATTTCTTTTAAAAAGTATACCTCAGAAAAGATTAAGAAGTAGCTACAATACCACAAACATCGATGGCACCCTGGTGGCATGAAGAAAAGCTAGGCGTTAAGTGTAATTATTATCTTGAGCACACGGCAAGTTCAGAAAATTCAAGTTGGAGGAGAAAGGATCTATCTCTGCAACTTAACAGAACATCAAGCAACTCAGGCCGCAGCGCCACACTGCCCCCTGGGCCTGTCCGCTCACCAGCAGATGATGAAGAAATGGGAATGGAGGCAACAGGTGACCTGCAGAGAACCTACAAGGACTACTGCGAATTTCTACGGGTGAGGCTCGTGCTGACCCAGATCAGGATGGGAACAGCCAGGTTGTTTTAAGTATAATGTTTTTAGCTTTGTTCTGGTTCTCACTCTTTCCACTCTTCTTTTTCTGTCTCACTAAGGGCGCTTACAAGGCTTCTGGAGATGAAGGTCTTGAGAAGACACGTGACTAAGAAGCCTCAGCAGGAGGAGGCAGGGTGGGGAAGCCCTAAGTAACAGGCTGTGGTGGCGGCAGGGAGCACGCTCGGACGGAAACGGCTCAGCTGTGTGTTTCAGGGCCACAAGCGCGGGGCCCAGGAAGGTGATGGAACCAACACAGGGCTAACTGGGTTACAGGCACAAAATATACCTAGGATTGTGTTTCAGTCTCTTCTAGTTGGAGTAATTTGCTAAGGAAATGAAGTAGCTCTTATTGATTCTACCTACTGCATGCGAGATCGATGACAAAATGGAGGCTGTAGCTTGAGTTCCTACTTTAGACAGGAAGCAAGCCTCAGTGAGAAAAGACAACATATTTTATTGGCACAAGAGTTATGAAAACAAAAAGACAAAAAGCAATTGTAGAAATTATTTCAGAAATTGGGAAAAAGAACTCTACTGAAGAATGAAGAGGAATCCCAGATAGCGCATTCTAAGAGACTGATAAGAAGATATGGCTGAAAGATAATAAAAAAAAATAAGCAGAGAGACGACTGTGACAAGGTCTCTAAACCAACAGGCGTAATTAGACGTGTCACATTTCTAGTTTCCCCATAACTATATTTTGAAAAGCATAGGGTGATTTATCTTTAAAAATTTGGAGACAAACTTACTTTTTTTCTATCCAATCTAGGTGCAACTCTGCTATCTTGAGAATCGGACTGGTTGATTTCTGGGTTGGTATCAAGTAATCTTTGCATTGCTCGGTCCCGATCAAATGCAGTTACATAAAAAAGCATTTGTCGGGTATCAAAAGGGAAGAAAAACGGGCTGTAAAAAGATGCAATATGAATTCATTATCTAAATCAGAAATCAGAAACCATTAGAAACCCGTATTAGAAACAACTTTTGATGTGATACAGAATAACTGTAATATAAAAATGGTCTAGACAAACTAATTTTGAAGAATCTTAATTCTTACATGAAATTTGAAAGTGATCAAGAAATGCATTAAGTAGCTTTTCACGTAAAACCCTGAAATTCAACCATTAAAATTCTATTTCTGGAATCAAGTCTGTCCAGGATCATCTCTAATCTACCCAAAGACCTTTAGGAAGTATGACATGACTAGTGAAAGCTGAATTTTAAAATCTGATCACTTCATGAGGCTACCAATCATGCCCATTCCACACATATACGAAGTCCTGGCTTTACTGCGTCACGATCTTCCTCTTAGGTTTAGCATTTCTGGGTCCCTCAAAGATGCAAAGGCAGCTGCAGTTTACACAGGTTCTACTGCCTCCTGGTGTATGATTCTGGTAGTTTTTGACACAGAGCTGCCAAGACTACTTCCTGAAATGGCCTAAATGAATGTTTAGTTATCTGATTCTGTTCACTACAAGAGCCATGTGAGCATATGCCTAGCTAGTTGTGACTAAAAACTAATTTCTAATTTTATCTCATTTTAATTGATCTGGAGGTAAATAACCACATGTGGCTAATGGCTACCGAATTGATCAGTGCAGTTCCACAGTCTCTAATATAGACCTGGACCCAAGCAGGTTCAGAGAATCCCTCAGTCCTACTTTTGGAACCCGATTTTATCATGGTGGAGGGTTGAATCTGCTCCGTGACGTACCCTTGTGCCCCTCCCACTTCATACGGACAGACGCATGCAGTCAAGCAGGTCCAGCCCTGGCCTAGGAGGCTTGGATGCTAAGCCTCCACTGCTAAGCAAGCCCCCGTCAAACACAACAGTGCACTAAGCACATCTAAACAGGCTCACTAACCACTGTTTTTGTAAGAAAATATATAAAGACCAACTCAAAGATAACAGCCCCCTGGCCACCATTACAGAAGTGCTCGTCTTACCAGGTTTTTCCTAGTTCAGTGAGCCATGTTGGGATGTTTCCTGTCATGATTACTAAAGGATCTTGAAGCTGCCTATTTGCTTTTGCGGTCAACTTATTGTTATTAAATTCACTAGTTGGAATAATCTCCTTGCACATTGCATTCTGTAAATAAAGAAAAGGTCTACATGTGGTAGCAAAACATTAGGATTAAATGCGCTATCTCCTCCTTTATCCCCAAATATGCATACAAAGTACCTAGATTTCACCTGGTTTCCAAAACACAACACACAGCTTCTCACTGGTGTGCCCCAACCCAAATGACAATTTGTACAATGCATAGTTGAAATACCGCCACCCCCCGCATGCCACGGGTACTGGCTGAATCAGTGATGTGGGAGCTTACATTCCACACAAAACCAACTTCCTCATCCTTCCCTACATTATATACATATCAAAGGCCACATTTTCAACTGTCATTTGATAATTAACTTAATGCACACCTTAACGTAAATGGACTTTGGGTTAAATGTACCTATAGAATTTTAACTGTAATAAAATGATATTCAATTTCATGCTGTACCTTAACTTAATAAATTTATACTGAGAGACTATTTTACAAGTCTGCCAAGAGAAAGAATCCAAAAACCAGGCCAAGAAAAGATGGGGAAGAAGTTGCCACTGACGAGCAGTACACTTCACTGGGTCAGGGTCCCTGCATTTAGCTGAGTCACTGTTTCTGTCTCCAGCACAACAGAAACTTCACGAAGCACTAGACAGACTATAGCGTGTAATGGATAAACACATCCCGAAAGACGTCAACATTACTCACATCATACAAGTAATACCAGTATCGACTGATGGCATGTAAAACTCTTAAAAGAAGAATCACGTCTAATGATGGGTCTTCAAAAGTTATATTTTCAGGTGGCGCAGGTATGAGGTAAACTTCTAAAGGATTTGATACCGATGGGCACACTCCATCTAGAGGGCAAAAGCTCAGAGTTAAGTGTTGATCCCGTTACACAGGCCAACCTGTGGAGCCAGTGTCATTTTATGCCTATCACACTGCCTACAGGTTAACATTTAATGCTTCATATCTTATTCTTATTTGTACAGTACTGACAGCTTGAACATTTTTTTATCTTACACATCTTATCCAGGCTTATGAAATTTACACTTTCCCTCTCATACCCCCCAAAAAAAGACATTATAAAGGAGAAAAACAAACTCGTTTGCATTTCTTCTTTATTCCAGAAATAATAGCTAACAATAAAACAGACAAAAAGAAGTAAAGACAAAATGTTTCAATTTAACTTCACTGTTATACAAATTTCCTATACATTTTATACCTAGCTTAAAACAGCCATGAACAGCACATGAATCTTCCCAAAAGATAAATCTGCTAACAGAGATTTGGTTACTTAATCCAAAGCATAAGACAGGATAAACTTGGATTGTTTCCAAGTAGAAGCTGTGATTCTTTTGCTCTTAGACTTTACCAAGTAGTAGCAAGAAAATAAAAAGAAGTGAGGGATTGAAAATGTTGCTGTTTATTTTTACTGAGCAAGGGAATTTAAAATCACAATACTGCCTGACCACGTGGTGGCGCACTGGATGGAGTGTTGGCCTGGGATGCTGGGGACCCAGGTTTAAAGCCCCAAGGTCACTGGCTTGAGTACAGGCTCAGAGACATGACTCCAAGGTCACTGGCTTGAGGCCAAAGGTTGCTGGCTTGAAATGCAAAGTCACTGGCTTGAGCAAGGGGTCACTCGGTCGGCTGTAGCCCTCTGGTCAAGGCACATGTGAGAAAGCAATCACTAAACAACTAAGGTGCCGAAACAAAGAATTGATGTTTCTCATCTCTCTCCCTTCCTGTCTCCCGCCCCCCACCCGCCCGCTTAAAAAAAAAAAAATCGTAACACTGTCACTGTTTCAAAAAGGGAGGGAGAGAGAGAGAGAGGGAGAGAGGGAGAGACAGAGAGAGAGAAAAGAAAACCAGCAAAATTAGACTAGAAGAAAATGCAGAGGAAGTCATTTGGGAGATGCTATTATACTCTGTTGGTCATTCTATTACCTGGGAAAACTTTTATTCTTTCTGTATTATTATACTACCATAATGAATGACAATAAAAATTAAGGGCCAACCTGCCAATGACCAGTCTCTTCTTTAGTGAATATGTTCTGTTAATGAATTTGTGTTAGAGCCTTCACGCAAACATGAGTTCTTTATGGAAAGAATGTGAGATTTCCCCCCAATTTTCTCAATATTAAATTCAAGTGTTCAATTAAAAGCAGTCAAATGTTGGAAATAAATAGTTTTCTAAATTATACTCAGAGATCTTACTACTAGATACAAAGCGATCTCTCCTTTAAAACCAGGACAAGATGCTGGTGCAGACAGATGGCTCCCTTCACATGGTAAGTACCAACTCACCGTGCCATAACTCGTCGTGCTTTTTTGCATTTCTGGGGGAAGTTTTAGTTGGAGCTGTTTGGGCTCTTCCTCTTTTACCACCAACACAGTCTTTATTACTTTCTTCATCCTCTCTCACGGGTTTGTACCTAAAGTGACAGGGGAGTAGGTAAACCAAAAGATTTTAAAACTGCAAAGTATTCTACAAGGCCAAAGGGCAAGCCACAGATCCCAGCGTTCCTCTCCGAGACTGATCCCCTCCCGCCCTGCTTACACTCGAACGTTAGCAATGGCACTGCCGCCTGGAAGGGAAGAGCACCCTAGGAGGGGTCCCTAGCGACACTCAGGGGTGGTTCTGGGAAAAATAGTCTCTTTAAATGTAGCAGACATTCACAAACAAGGTACAAAGCTGCATCCAAATGCTTCTGAGGATTCAGATGCCAAAATTCGTAATACCTAAAGAAAACATTATTGGAAGATATTTTTGTCTTATTTCAAGACCTGAAATGAATCTAGAAAAGTGGATAAAAACAATAATTATACCCAAAAATACATGTTTTCTATCTAGTAGACTTAATGAGGAAACAAATACATGCATGTGCATGCTCAAACACAAGATAACATATTTAAAGTGGCTTTTAATAATGCTATCTAAGATTTAGGGACCCTTCTCCTTATGTGAGTCAGCCATTAATATGAATTAGAAAACACACGAACAGTGTCAAAATTGGTGAAAAACAAACAACAAAAAATCACTTTGAGATTTACCATATTGTATGAGTCTTTGTCCAAATGCCAGCTCTTCCTAGAGGGTTGCTCTCATCATCTGTGGACTCTCTTTCATCTTCAGCCTGTATACTGAACTGCCGCACTGCCTGATACACGGTCATGTTATACGGTAGCAAGTGTTCTCCAATGTAAAATTGTAGCCTGTGCCTTACATTTCCTGAATTTAAGAACTGAGCAGCCTGAATAAAGCAAAACAAAATCTATTTCAGCTCTAGGCCCTGGACGTCATACATGGCAACATAGCAGGAATAGTACCTTACCAGAGACTCGTCTATTTCCTCATCAGAGCCGTCGTCGTCACTGTCTTCGTCATCTTCTCTTACTCTTCCATACCCTACGGACCCAGAAGACTGTTAAAAGTCCGAGCAAACTTTTCAAGGCAAAGAAAAGCCTGTATATACCGTTTAAACTAACACAGTCTTAGAAAAACATTTTGATCTACAAAGCAGAAAGATCTAAGAAAAGTGTCAAATACAAAATGTCATTTCTACTATATTCCAACAAGAAAAATTAACTCATCATCTAAGTAAGCTGTCAACCCCTACTGCAATGAACATAACTCTACATACTACACATAAACAATGGGAACACAACTTTCTGATGTTAGGTTTTAACAGAAACAGCAATAAACAGGAAACTAATTTATCTAATCCTTAATGCAATTTCATCCCAAACTGCGCACACAAACACCCAAAATACATCGTGAAGATGAGTACCTCTAACTACAAGGTATCTCTCGATAGCCTGAACCAGAGCCAGGGGGTCGATCTTGACGGGCCCGCCCTTCCACTGTTTCACGTTTGCACAGTCTGGATGTCTCTGCAACTGGCATTTTAACTGGTGTGTGTTGAAAAATTTTAAAGCCTGTGATCCTCTGTTAAGAGAAAAGCTCAAGATAATTTGTGAAAAAAAGTTATTCTTTTATTTTCAAAACTGACATACATTAATTCAAGTAAAAGCATAACATAGACTACATTTTCTTAAGACACAAAATAAGCAAGCACTTACCAGCAATTCAAGTAATTTAGTAAAAGTTATTATAAATAACAAAATTATTTCCACTATAAAATTACTTTAAAAACTTATCTTTAAAATTTATTTTGCTGTAGTCAAAAAATGTTTTTATTATTGTCAGCACACAAATTTCTATTAGTTTCAGGTGTACAAACTTTGCTATATTCATTTGAATAAAGCAGTTTAATAGCCATACCAGTCTAGACCTGGTAAAAAATATTAAACTGCTCATTTCAAAAAAGGGCTGGCAAGAGAGAGAAAGACAGACAGACAAGCTTAAAACAATAGTTATCTAGGTCTGGCCGGTTTGCTCAGTAAATAGAGCGCTGGGCTAAAGTGCAGGAGTCCCAGGTTTGATATCCTGCTGAGGCACACATGAGAAGCAACTATCTGCTTCTCTTCCCCTCCCTCTCCCTCCACCTCTCACAGCCAGTGGCTCATTTAGTTTGAGCATGGGCCTCAGGCACTGAGGAGATAGCTCAGTTGACTAGAGAATCATCCCCAGAAAGGGGCAGCCGGTAAATCCCAGTTGGGGTGCATGTAGGAGAATGTCTCCCACCTCTCACTTAAAAAATTAAAAAACGTTATCCATAAGGTTCCATAGGGATATGGGAAAAAATATTCCATTAAACTGATATATATATGTAAATATACTTGTTTATATAAATTTGAATAAAAGTGGAAAGCTTCATGATTTTCTCAACGTAGCTGAGTATGTCCCCTTATTTTATAAAATATTCCAATATAGTATAAAGATCATAATTGAATACCATGCTCTACATTATTCAAAGTAGGAAAAAACCTAGTCCATCTGATCACTTTATCAAATCGAAGATGCATATTATCTTAATTCAATTAAAATTTTGAATGTTTTAAAAATACATCAGGCTCTGTATTTTTAAAATTAAACTAATTATAGAAAACTTATTTTCCAAGATCCTAGTCATAATATTCCAGGAAGCTCATAACTTTATTAAAACACAACAATCAACTCCTACAATAAATTTTTTCTACACCACCTTACGGAGTCCTAGAAAACTACTACATTATTGAAAAAATAGAGTCTTATCAAAACAGCTAAAGTTCAAAATAAACACTTATTTGTGAAAACCCTCATAATACAAAGTTATAAGCACCTACATTCCATATGAAATCACATTACTGTACAGAATATAAATTTATAATTTTCCATACCCACAAAATGCTTTAAAAAAAGCTTTATATATTAAAGTATGCCAATTCAACAAAAACAGATTACAAGTTGCCAAGAGTCACTGGGTTATATATTTTTAAAACATCATGTTTAAGAAATAGTATGAATTTAAAGATAAACAGTATTTGATTTACTCTAGACTATTCAATTTCTTTAGTCCGTATAGCTAAATGTTCTTCAGGCAGATGAATGTTACCAGACCTCTTGCCACTTGAACTCAACAAGATTAATTAAGAATAGTCCAAGGGCAAGGGCGTACTCAGGCAATGAGCCTTACCTGCCTCCTGTCCCGTTGCCACTGGGAAAGTCATGCACTTTGACTGGAAACTGCTCCATCTGGCTGAGGCAGTTGTTCATCTTGTGAACTAATGCCAACAAAGGTGCATTACCCACTGGTTCTACTCTTCCAGCGGGCTCTTCTCCAGGAAGCTGAAGTTATAAATAAACCAATAGGTTACACAAGGCCTCTTGAAAATGGAACACTCCTCAACAAGAAACTTTAATAGGCATTTTCAAAAGGAAATCATTCATCTATTCTGTTTGATCTTTTCTGATGAATTTGTTAGAACAATGTTTCTAAATAAATTAGTTCAATAAAGACACTCTTTTTGTACAGGTCAACAGTCCCTTATTCATAACCAAAGTCCAAACGGCTTGAAAATACAGCTCATTTGGTAGCAAAATGTGACTCAGACAAGTATGAGGCTATCTTCTGTCTTTATTTACATTTATTGAGTAGAAAGATTCATTTTTGATGCAAAAATATTTAATGTGTTTGAAGTAGTATTTAGCAGCTACTGGGGGGATACCAGGTAACAAATTATGTATTGTTTTGTAGAACTCTTGCAATCCATAAAGTCCCAAGGAGTTTTTTTGTTTTGTTTCTGACAGAAACAAAGAGTCAGAGAGAGGGACATACAGATAGGAAGGGAGAGAGATGAGAAGCGTCAATTCTTCATTGCGGCACTTGAGTTGTTCACTGATTGCTTCTCATATGTACCTTGACGTGGGTGTGTGTGTGTGACTACAACAAAGCAAGTGACCCCTTCCTCAAGTCGGTGAGCCTGTGCCCAAGCTGGATGAGCCCGTGCTCAAGATGATGACATCAGAATTTCGAACCTGGATCCCCCGTGTCCCAGTCGGACGCTCTATTGACTGCACCACTGCCTGGTCTAGCCCAAGGAGTTTTAAGCAAGAGATGACACCTATATATAATATTAAGTATGGGAGAAAAATATACCCAATATTGCTACATGTCCAATGACCATCTAATAAATACCTGCTTCAGGGAGCCCAACATATTAAAATAATATAAGTATTGCTCAGTAAATGCCCACAAACACTGGAAAGACGGGTGAAGTATTTTCGCTAACACACAGGAGTGTTATCCTCAGCCCTATTACACAGAGAGAAACCTCCCTAGAGCGCCTTGTATGCAGCTGTAAACAGTGTAAAATCAAGTGTCCAATAAGTTAGTCTATTGCTCTCAGCCAGTGAGGGTAAAGAAAAGGGAGCTACTCTGAAATCTGGCCTTGTAATTCACATTGTAAATGTGACTAAGCACTTTGGAATGAAACTGTGAGTGCAGACGGTCCCCAAGTTAAGATGGCATGACTTAGGGTTTTTCAACTTTACAATGTTGCACAAATGATATGCATTCAGTAGAAACCACACTTTGAAGTGTGATCTTTTCCCAGAGCAGCGGCAGGCAGTACAATACTCTCCCATGATGCTGGGCAGTAGAGCGAGCCGTGGCGCTCCCAGTCAGGTGCAGGATCAAGAGTGTCCATACCAGATCCCCTACAGTGCACTGCGATGCCGGCGTTTCTGAGCACATCTAAGGTAGGCTAGGCTAAACTATGATGTTTGGTAGGTGAAGCTGATGTATTAAACACATTTCTGCGTGTGTGTTACAGAGACAGAGAGACAGACAGGGACAGAGAAGAAGCAAGACAGATGAGAAGCATGAATTCTTCATTGCAGCACCTTAGTTATTCACCGATTGCTTTCTCATATGTGCCTTGAATGGGGGCTACAGCAGACCGAGTGACCCCTTGCTCAAGTCAGCAACCTTGGGTCCAAGCTGGTGAGCCTTGCTCAAATCAGATGGGCCCACACTCAAGCTGGTGACCTCAGGGATTCGAACCTGAGTCCTCCGTTTCCCAGTCCTACGCTCTATCCACTGCGCCACCTCCTGGTCAGACTTAAACACATTTTTGACTTAAGATATTTTCAACTTAAAATAGCTATATTGGATCCTAAATCAAAAAGCATCTGCTATGGGCCTGACATGTGGTGGCACAATGGCTCAAGTGTCAACCTGGAACACTGAGATAGCTGGTTCGAATGCCTGTGTTTGGCTGGTCAAGGTACATATGGGAGTTGATGCTTCCTGCTCCTCCCTCCTTCTCTCTCTCCTCTCTAAAATGAATGCATTAAAAAGGAAGCATCTGCCTGACCTGTGGTGGCGCAGTGGATAAAGCGTCGACCTGGGAACACTGAGGTCGACAGTTCAAAACCCTGCACTGGTCTGGTCAAGGCACATACGGGAGTTGATGCTTCCAGCTCCTCCCCCCTTCTCTCTCTCTCTCTCTCTGTCTCCTCTCTAAAATGAAAAAAAAAAAAAAAAATTAAAAAGGAAGCATCTGCTACGTTTTACATACAAAACGGAAATGTGTATATCTACTCTACCTTATGGCTACAGCTTCACTATCTACCGTCTTTCTATCTCAAGCTCCAATACGTCTGGAAAGAATAATGAAACGTATTCAGAGGAGAGACTACTGTGCATCAGCTGTCTTGCAAGAGAAAAAGAGAAAAGACCTGAGCTACATTGACCATAGAAGCTTCGGCATAGCTTCATTAAAGTGCCATTTTGTTTTACTGTTTTCTTGATATATAAAAAACCAAGGAATCCAACTGTGTATAAGCAAGCTAAAAACTTGACCTCAATATCTTGACCAAAACCTACTGGAAGTTACTAGAGAGATAAAAAGGTGCACATTAGTGAGAATGATTCTTATGATAAGATACACAAGCGTTATTAGATAACTTACTGGAGAAGAAAAGAATACATGAAGAAATCTCTTTAATCTGATCTCTCTGGTCACAGCATCCTTCTCACTTTTAGATGTCAAATACAGCAACAGCTGCTTCACAAATCCACTATGTTGGATTTCAAATGATGAAACATCTGACTCTGAGACTATGCTACGGATTTCTACAAGGCACTCAGCTCCGCCGTCCACCTGAAGAGTTGGGAACAGTATTTCTCCATTAATTTCAACAGCCCTTGCTGAACGCACAATTTACATTCGCCAAATGAAATTGAATGTATTCTCAATAACTTTTAAAAATAGGGTGAAGCATAGTGCGTTCTTGGTAGATCCTTCGAAAAGAAGATGTTACACACACATTCACAAAATGTTAAATATTTCACAACAAAAAACCAGTGTTCATACTAACATAAAGAAAAATCTTCACAATTCAATTAATGTGGTTTTATTTTTTTAAAAAGGAGGATGAGAATTCAAATTAAGGAATAAAGAGTTATATATCAGAATGCAAAGATAAAATAAAACAAGGTACAGCTTTAAATTAATACATTTAAAATCTGATTAAAATAGACCATTTCTTGGAAAGCTTGTACTACTGAAACTGCTCAAAGTACTTCAAAATGTAAAACGATGAAGAATCAGATAAAACATAAAAGGCTTAATTAATAAACCCCTCTCCTTTCCAACTACTATTAGAACCCAAGTGGAGAGGGGTTAAGAAGGGTTCTATCATCTCCAATGCCTGGAGCAAGAGAGGACTTAAGAGACATTTCTGAAGTCTCTTCATTTGTCAAGAAGTATGGAACAGTAAGGAAAAGAAGTCAAAGATGAGAGTGCTAGTACATTTAATGATAAAATAAAGCATTTAAGTCAATGGACAAGATAAAGAAATATCAGTGTTAAAAGTACACCTTTGGCTAAGAAGTATATCTACAAGAGTTAAATCCATGGAAAGCTACAGTCATCAAGAAAAACAAACAGCAAGACAGAGAGTGCAGACTATAGTAAGAAAGAAACAGCACGATGCACTGGGTGTGATACCTGGAGGCTGAGCTGTTCAGTTGCAGCACAAAGTCTCTGAAGGACATTCAGTGCAGGGTTGCTTCCGTCCATATTCTCAGAACTGAAATAACGCTCAACAAATTTATGTGCCTGTTCCTTAATCCAACCTTTAATTTTTTCCCTAGAAAAATGAAAAAGGATATATTAAAGTCTCAATGTATAAAGAAAGGATTTCAATTATAACTTCTGTTCAAATGCAAGCAACTAGTATATATAAAACCATTTTCGGCCTATACCTCTAGACTAATAAATTCAGGCTCCACATTAACAAATTAAGTCACACTGTGAAGACGGGCTAAGACGCACCTAGAGAGATGCACGTGTGCTTAATTTAAAATGCATCCCAAGCCACTGCACGGGTGAGCAAAAGTTCTCATTGGGGGCTCTACGAGGCAGCAGCTTCTTAGGTGTTCAACAGAAAGCAGTTTCTACACGACTGTTTTCTAAGGTGCAGACACACCTGCATTGTCCTTTACTTGTGTTCCCTGGAGAGCTAAGTAAAGGACAGACCATAAACAACTATCTGTTAAGTACATGATTAACTATGACAACAGAGACATGGCTGTTTAAATGACAAATTCTGATGACTTCAAAAATATATTTGTTCTATTATTTTTACTAACTGAAATTCAGAAAAACCACCACCAAACAACCAAACCAATAAACCAAACAAAAGGAGCCTATTTGTTTTCCAGTGACATTTGATATTCTTCCATTTCTCATCTGCACAGGAGATAACCCTTGTTGGCATGTTACACTCAGAGCCAAAAGCAAAACAATTCTCAAGGATTTTAAAGAGAAATTTTAAAAGCCATAAATTTATATAAAACAGGTTAGCTAGTAGTTTTAAATTTCCTAAAAAAAAAGCCTCTACTTTAATATCCTTAAGTTCCGTTGTAAAGAAAAGCAGGGTGTCATAAAAGTGTGTGCGTTCGTGTGCACACACATGTCAGTTTTCCCATGTCTAGAACAAAACTGAAGAACAGGTTCCAGGGGGAACATAATTGGTTTGGTTTTGAACATACATGACTCATAGCAGCTGGATGTCAAAAGTTTTAAAATATAAGACTGGAATTCAAGACAAAGCCAGACGCAGGCTTTAAAAATCGAGAAATCTGCATCCTTAAACTAAGTCACTTCTGAGTATAAATTAAAAGTCGGTGTCCAAGTCTCATCTGTACATAATAAGGGTGCTGTTTTTCCGATCTAAGAATAGAATATAGATCTCCCACTTCACCTATTATTGGATATGGTGTCCTTTGAGGCGGCCCTGGCAAGACCGCTAACTCCTGCAGTCCGTGCCGGCTCAATGTTGCTGTTGGACTGTGCACTTAACCTGCCCCACGTTTTTGGATTCAAGCTTGCCAGGAAAGAAGATTTAGGTGACTGAGTAGTGGTGGGGCTTTTAGCTATGAAAAGAAGAAAGTGGTAGATTTAGAATAACTGATAAAAACCAATTGAATTTTAAGATTCCCATTGCTAACAGATTAGCTGAAAGAACTACAAACACTGGGTATTCAGTGTTCTTCAGGAGTCTTCAACACTCAGCAGTTCTAATGAAGCATGCATCTTTAACTGCTACCATCTCCCCTCTCTCCCCCTAGTTTCATCAAAAGAATTACCTTGATTGTCTACTTTGTCATCATCTCTTGGAGGTGAGTACTTTGGCCTTCTTGGCCCTCGTTTTGGTAGTCGTTTTCTTTTTAGAACATCACTTAATCGACTATCACATGGGAAAATATGGAATAAGTTTAGCAATTACCACGACTTATTATCACCACTCATTGACAAGCAGCTAAAATGGCAGAAACAGGGAGTTATAAAATTTGCGTTTCTGATTATTTAATGCCAACTCTGCACCTGCCATATTCTAGAGGTATACAGACATAGAAAATGATTAGTTCAGAAACAAGCTGGCTGTTTGAGTATATAAACTACAAAAATAAAACCATACGGAATATCTGATTGATCCTTTGTTAAAACACAGTGTGTATAGAAAAGTATACAACGTGGAGAACCGGTATTAAACAGGACTGGACAATCACAAACTAGAAAAAGAATGTTAAATCAGAGTACCAGATATATTTCTTACTAAATAACAAGTACACAGCACTGTTAATATTATCAAAATATTTCCCAATATTACCTAAAGTAATTTCATGGTATGCCATGACAATAACATTGTAAATGAATGCACTTACAAATGCTTTAGTAATTTTTTTAAAAAGCCAAAATTGTCTATAAAAAATCTAGAACGTGATAGTGTGGATAACCTGTTTCGAATTAGGATATATTAAATAGAACATATGTAGCATTTGTGTTATTTCACTATTCTTGACACTGGAAATAGTTTAAAATATCAATATTCTTAGAATAACAAGGCTATGTAAGTTGGAAAAGATAAAAAAAAATATTCTAGTTCAGTTGGTCTGTTTCCCAAATAAAACTGAAAAAATTGAAAAATTCTTCCACCACCTGTCATGTCCACTGAAAACATTAAAGGACAAGTGAACTTTTAAAAGAATAAACTTAACGTGATTGAGCAATCCCCTCTTTACAAATTTATATGAACTTTACATTTGAAACTACATTAGAAGGGAATGAAACCACTTAAGAAAAATATTCTTTCCATTAACTTTGGAATCATCAACTATTAGAATCTATAATAATCAAGTCTAATTCCTTAATTTCCAAGGCTCAGAAATAGTGCATTTGTCTGAAACATGTCAGATCTCCCAAGCACCTAGGACACCTCTGGCACTAGCTTGTGTGATAAGGTGAAACCCTGCATAATTAGAGTTACTGCAGCAGCTGAGTGGGGAGTGTACTGGAAAGGGGAGAGGTAGGCGGGGGTGTGAGGGGGCACTGGGCCCATAACATGGGTACCACATTAAATGGCCATGTCCCAGAATTGCCAAAATTCTGATTTTAGCTCAAGTAGACACCTGCCAGCAGGTGGCACCAAAAGCAGCTGGGATAGAACAGGCTTGCCTCAGAGGACAATGTTACCGTGCAGTTTAAAGATTAGTTTTTAGACCTCCATCTGTTATATATTTTAACAAGGTCTACCTTTCAGCTTAAAAGGAGTATTACACCCTGAATACATTCTGAATTTCAGAACTGAGTTTGGTTCACCACGCACCATTCATACATACAGCAGTAGCAAGTCATCAAAGAACAAAAGCACGTTAGACTGTGACTCATTTCAACACAACAAAATAATAACCCATGAGGATCTGGTAATGTTCTCAGTAGCAAAGTACAAAAAAGGAATTAAAAACAGATAAAAGCAGAGAATTTTCTTTAATTACTAACTCTAATTATCCTTTATTAAGAGCAAAGTTCCCATTTGCCAATTAATAGAAAAATTAGGTTTCTTTTAATTCTAAAATTCTCATTTTAAATTTTTAGCACATCAGTATCCAGGTGTCTTAAAGTTGGAACGCATACTGTACTAAGTCAGGATTAAGGAATCAAAACTGAGGGCACAATCCCGTATGTGAAGAGCAAGTATGTGACACTATAGAAGTCATTTACCTTCTCTGAGCCTTAATTCCCTCATATATCGATGGAAATATGGACCACATATCTCGTGGTTCCAAAACATGGCTCAATATGACAGGTTTCCAACAAATGTTCACTTTTCTTCCCATTCCCATTACACATAGAACAAAATACAGATAAAGAAACAGAAAATGTGCACTCTAATATTTTATTTCCTGTCTCAGTCACCAGGGCAGAGTTCAAGGCAAAGAGCACAGAAGACACCGCACAACTCCCACTTACCCCTGAGGGCTCAGATCTAAAGAATCATCTCTGCTGTGTTGCAAGCTGGGGGATCCCAGGTCGGCGGCAGCGTTAGTGGCAGCTGTGGCTGTCCCACTGCTGACTGACGTCGTGGACCCCAAGGATCCTGACCCATTTGTACATGCCTTT
This sequence comes from Rhynchonycteris naso, assembly GCA_037038555.1. Taxonomy (NCBI): domain Eukaryota; kingdom Metazoa; phylum Chordata; class Mammalia; order Chiroptera; family Emballonuridae; genus Rhynchonycteris; species Rhynchonycteris naso. Next base: position 8,361,623 of record CM072997.1, on the reverse strand, counting down.
GGTGGACTTGTCAACAAAGACTCCGATTCTGCTAAATGTTTTACTTGATGCATTACACCTATATAGTGACAGGGATTAAAACGAGTTAGTTTTAGCCAGGACCACCTCTCTACTATTACTGGTAACACCAATTTATATGGGATGAATAAAAAATACCTAGTAAATAAGGAAAGACTTATTATGTGCCAGGACTTTCAATCGGATTCCATTTAGAAAAGTAATAAGCAAATCCAAAATTAAAGAGAGATATTTATACTGAATGTCTTCTAATAATATTAAAAAATGACCATAGAAAATTTAAAAGGGTCACAATTAAAGTCCTACTAGAAATTTCAAATGCTCATTATAAAAACAACAATCAGTTACAAAAACACAGCGTACCCATGAGGCTTGATCAGCAGGGAGTAAAGAACTACAATCATTAGTTAAAAGTCAAATGTTACAGTGAGACAAGATCTCGAGAACACTGTGACCAAGAAAGAGAACATCAGCTATGGAAGGTGGGGATTTTCACAGCCTTGAAAGTGTACGGGAGAACTAACCAGTAACTTCTAAGGCGGAGCAGGAGCAGGGAGGCTATACACAGGGATGGTCCAAGATCCACCAAACAGTATGCAATGATGTGTGTCTATTGCATGTGAGTGCATGTTCACAAATTCGCATTTTTCTGGGGAAGAGTCCAGAGCTTTCTATCAGATTCTTTAAAAAGATGTCGAAATGAATACAAACTTCAGGCATTCATTCCACAAATATTTGCAGCAATCATATGCTAGACTGTACACTAGGAACTAAGGATACAGCCATGGACATAAAAAATGAACTCAGAGTGCCTGACCAGGCGGTGGCGCAGTGGATAGAACATCAGACTGGGATGCGGAAGACCCAGGTTCGGGACCCCGAGGTTGCCAGCTTGAGCACGGGCCCATCTGGCTTGAGCAAAAGCTTGGACCCAAGGTCGCTGGCTCCAGGAAGGGGTGGCTCGGTCTGCTGAAGGCCCGCGGTCAAGGCACGTGTGAGAAAGCAATCAATGAACAACTATGGTGTCGCAACGGCAACGAAAAACTAATGACTGATGCTTCTCATCTCTCTCCGTTCCTTCCTGTCTGTCTCTACCCCTCTCTCTGATTCTCTTTCTGTCCCTGTAAAAATAAAATAAAATAAAATAACTTGTTTAAAAAAAAATGAACTCAGAGCACTTACTGACTAGTGAAAGGCATAATTTGCAAGATACTACAATAGCAAGTGACTTGCTTGTGAAAGGAAACGTACAGTGCTGCTGGACCACAGAGTAGGGGTCTGACACAAGTACGATCTTCAGAAACAAGCGACATATAAAGCGAAACCTCAAAGAATAGTGGACCTTGCCAGATGCAAAGCACTAGAACCAATCAAGATTCCTCCATAAACTTTATAAGGTATAAGTTATTGGAAGTAGAAAATTCAATCTGATGGCATAATTAATTGATCCTACCAAAGTAAAGCAAAAATCACTCGGGAAAAATAAAATGATTCCAATACACTGGCAAATCAGAAAGGTGAAACACCTGAAAGCAAACAACAACAAAACCAGAATACCAAAAACACAATCCATAATGCAAAATACAGGACTATCTAAGGCTAAAGAAAACACATGCCAAATGTGTATGTGAGCACAGGAAACATCTATTCACACATACATCCGATTTGTTAACCATGGTTACTATTGCTGGGAAGTGGACAGTCTGCCTTCTAATTCATGTGAATGTGTGGTGTTGGACTTTTTTTGAAAATCCATTGTTGTTTGAACAGAACTGATAATAAATGGTGAAAACCTCTTCTATTATGATTCAATACTATTACACTATCAAGTCTATTGCATTCTCAAGCTGTGAAGATGTCAAAAAATACAGTGTGTCCGTAAAGTCATGGTGCACTTCTGACCGGTCGACAGGTCAAAAGTGTACCACGACTTTACGGACACACTGTATAAATCTTGTGCAGATAAGAAAAGGTGGTCAAAGAATGGAAAACAGATCATATGCAGAAAGAACTAGGATAATTATTAAGATGGAAGACAAAGCTAACAATTATTCCACCTTAGTAAAGTAGCAGGCAAAGAGTATGGAAAGTTATCATGTCTCCTGATTTCAACATTCAAATTCTTCCAATTAAATGACTGGACTATTTGCATTCTGAAGATTCCAAGCCTTAAAAGAGTCCATTATCTCCACAATGAAGTAAAATATAATCCCTTTACAATGGTCCTGATCTACAATAGGACTCACTGGGAAAGAAAGAACCTCAAAAAATCTTTTGGACGGCTATATATTACCAATATAAGAAGAAAGTCAATGATCGCTTCTGGCCCATAAATACTGAAATCACTGAAACTTAGTGTTCATCAACTGATAGTGAATCTCACACAACCTGTATTAATAAGATTTATAAAAGACACACTACAGGTGCCTGGACTATAAGCCTGTAAATATCATATAAAAATGCAAGTTTTAATTGTCATTAAAACTATACCCCTACTAAAATACTATTGAGAGTAAAAGATAAATCATAAATGACATCACCTTCTCTTCTGAAGTAAACACTAAAAATATCAGGTAACTTCTGCATTAAGATTTCAGCCATCTGAAGGGCTCCAACTACTATCTTCAGGTCTTGGCTTGACAGCATGGAAGCAATGTGACTAAAGAAAGAAAGCATTTGTATATAAAACATGTCTGAATTTGATAATTATTTTTGGCCATACTACTTTAAATTTGAGAGTGAAATATTTTATTTATGAAACCAGTCTATTAAAACAAAAACTTTTCTTAAAAGTTCATTTTTACTACTTATCACAGGTGTGTATTTATAGAAATAAAACAAAGGGCACAAGATACTCCAAATTATTTTATGTGTAATTTCCTACATTACATGTTTAGAGATTTCTGAAAGTTCTTGCAGATACCTCAATATCTAAAACGTTCTCACTCTTTTCATGAACACACCTTGAAACAGCATGATTTTTCAGGACGTCCTTCAGAAGTTCAGCATCAGCAAAATAAATTATCCTAAGAATTGCTCTAAGGCACTTATGTCTGACCGCAGGTCCTGCTGAGGAACTATACACTTCATAAAGAACACCAAATAATGTCTTAATAAAAGACTTAGCCAGTTCCGGATCCTCTTTCATAAGCTGTGCTCGAGCATCATCCTTCTTTAACTCTGAATATCCACCTGTTATAAAAAAAAAAGTACGAGCCTCAAGTTACAGATCTCAGAAATGCTAAAATGTTTCTGATTATAAAACAAATCAATTTATCTAATGTGATCAACTGGGGGCTATAAAGATACCAAAGGGATCATGAAGACAAAAAAATTTAGCCAGCTAGAATACCACTTACCATTCGGGCCACCTGAACAGAACAAGGCACCACCACTACAATGTCCCTGTTATTTTATTAATATACATTCAACAAAATATTGGGGATATTTCAGTACTAACCAGCTCATCAACTGGTAAGAAATAAAAAATTCAAGAAATGGACAATGAGTATTTAGTTAGAAGCCATGAAAAAAAACATGATGATCTGTCATTTGCTTAGAGGGAACAAGGTATAAATAAAAGGTAACTGATGAAAGGTGAGCTCTAGACCAGCAGTTGGCAAAGAATGGTCCAAAGACCTGGTATGAGCCATCAGCTATTTTCGTAAATAAAACTTTACTGGAACACAAATACATATATTTGTTTATATACGTATAGGTTGTTTAGAGCTACAATAGCAGAGGTTAAGTATAGAAACTGCAGGGCCTGCAAAGCTTAAAATATTTAGTCCCTGACCCTTTTTCAGAAAGTCTGCTGACCCCTGCACTCTAAGCTAGAGCTTCAAAGGCAATGGAATAAATTCCTGAGAGGAGTAAATGCCAGAAATCTGAAAAATAAAATTAGTCATCTATTCCTCATTAGTTAATTTTGGTGGAAATGTATAGAATAAAAGGTTGGAAAAAACTAATCTGATGGGTGTGGGAGAATCTAAAGGTAAAACAGGGATAAGAATCAGACAAAAAAAAAAAGGAAGAAAATTACACAGGTCTATTCTGATTAGAGCCTAACACACTGCAAATCCCTTAGGTCAGAAAATCACGGGGAAGATACCAGTTAAAAATTACACATTTGTCAAGAAAAGCACATGATAAAGTAACAAATTATTACTTGAGTTTTAATAAAGACACTCAACGAAACATTTATTATTGCAAATATTATTCACGTGACAATATACTACTACTTGTAACTGAAAAGGCACTTACTAGTGTTAGTATTGGCTAAGGGGTTAGGTTTTCTCTGAATGGCACGTGCTGTTCCCGTGTCCTCATTGATTTGCTGCATAGAATTAAAATCAATAGTATAAACTCGTCCCAGAGTGGACAAGCTTATCTCATCCTCACCGACCTGATGGGCTGCCTGAGAGCAAAGAGAGAGAAACCTTGAATATAACCATGGAGAAATTTATGAACTTAAGATACATTGGGGACCCTCCATAAATGCTAACTTACATTTATTTCATCAGGTTTTAGATGGTGAAGTAACAGAATATGAACAATTTAATAGTGTGGATGTGACAAAACTCATTCATTAAAACAAATCGTTTTCAATTTAATACAAATATACACCACTGGCCCTATTAGGTCCCCTAACACATAAAAACAGGTAAAAATCTTGGTGCAAGATCCAATATGTAGAATCACTGACATGAAGAAGACACGGTTTGTATTAAGAAGGTTCTTAAGACACTGCTGATAAAAAAATTTGTTACCCATAAATCTTAGTATCTAATTCCTAGGTTATAAAGTTACTTATATCATAAATTCTTAGCAGCCCACCAAAATTCTCCTTTAAAATGACTATAAAAATTATCATTAGGTAAACAAAAAAAGACTTTACACTTAAATGACGCTCTAAGATTATAAGGGACACAATTGGAACTAAGAGAAGAACCCTAATCCCTAGGGTTCTGGGAATTACACAGCAGACTTGCAAAATAAGACAGCTTGATTCATATTGTCTGCTTGATTTTAAAAAATATTTTTATTTATTCATTTTAGAGTAGAGAGAGTGCATAAGAGAGAGAGAGAGAGAGAGAGAGAGAGAGAGAGAGAGAAAGGGGGGAGGAGCTGGAAGCATCAACTCCCATATGTGCCTTGACCAGACAAGTGCAGGGTTTTGAACCGGCGACCTCAGCGTTCCAGGTCGACGCTTTATCCACTGCGCCACCACAGGTCAGGCTGTCTGCTTGATTTTAGACAGCCTAAACAAGTGACAAAATATCCATTCTTATAACGGTCCACCTATGGAATTCTTAGGTTGAATGGAAGGCAAAACTCTTAGAAAATACAAGATAGAAAGTTAATTGTGAAAATGCAATTATCAGAAAAATGCTAAAAAGAAGAATGCTTAGCATTAGAGAACATGACCTGCTTATACACCAAGGCTAACAGGTATAAAAGACCACTCATAATTAACTTCCTTAAGCTGGCTCTCAATTTAGGTATTTTCATAAAGACTTCTTCTGATTTTAAAAGTAAATTATTTCAAAGTTTTTTTAAAAAAATTGGAAGATTATTTTTTTGTTTTGATGTGCTTTCTAATAATTGTATACAGTTCTTATTCTTCCTTCTATCATACATATTATATACAGTAATATCCAAGTGTCTAATAGTAAAATAACTTACTGACAAATTCTAACATTGGACTCAGAATAATTCTCTCTATTAACAATAACAAATAAAACCACTGAGTTTCTCTTAGAAAATTTAAATTTGGGCCATTATTTTACAATTTGGAAATTGGAGTAATTCAGCTTTAAGATGACTTTCTCATTGTTGAAGATTGCTCTATCGATGTGAGATTTGGGACTTCCTCTTGTTTCCAGCCATTCCTGCATATGACGCACTTTGGAAATGGGACCTTGACATTGTCCTTGCACTGTACCTTGGTCAGTGTTCTGGACCCAGCCTACCAATCCCAGGTTTTTACCCACTGCCTGAGTGTACTTGTGGAAAAACACCCCTTGCACCTTTCCAAAAATTTCATAATCCACTGATATCAGCGTGTCCCCTTCCGCCATATTAATGCTCAAACCCTCCCGTCCCTCTGGTCACGAAGCTGGGACAACACCGCGCCAACAGTTCCCCTAGTCGCTGGAAGATATTTTTTAAAGAATGTTTAAACGTGATGCGCTAAAAATTCAAATATCATAGTTTGAAATTAGAAAAACTTCTTGATGCTTAAAGGTATCATATATTGACAAAGGCATGGCATCTCAAATAATGCAGTTACCAACATTTCTACACTAGGGCAAATTTTTCCAGACCTGAGAAATTTTTGAAATATTTCAGTGCCAACTTAATATGAAAGTATGAAAATAAGAGTAAAATCACACATAAAATCTCACCCAAAAAAAGTCACTGTAAGTATTTTGGTGTATTTCTTTTCTGGCTATTACTCCTCTTTTACTTTGTTGAATTCCCAAAAGTTACATAATTTTGAATATTTTCATTTATCATATTTCATTTTATGTCATGAAAATTTATCCTATTAATGTCTGTATTATATATGAACCTATTCTATGTATGTATCACAATTTACTACATCATTCTCCTAGATAAGTTTGTTTCCAAATTTTGTTCTTAAAAATATTGAGAAACAACTATTTTATGTAAGTCTTTGCTGTTGAGATATTTCTTTTGGACAGGAGACAGAGATAGAAGGGACTTTTAGAAACATGTAGCCTAACTCCTCGGGTGTTTCCTTTCAGAACTGAGGAAACTATGGAACAAAGAACTTAAATTACTTGCTCCAAGTCACTCAGGTAGTTAGCAGCAGAAGCAGGACTAGAACATCATGTTTTCTGACCTGAACAGAAATGAGGACCTTGTTCTCAGGAGACAAAATGAGAGAATCTTGAGTTAATTCAAAACTGAGCACATTTACATACACACATCATCCCTTCCCACTCCATCCCACACCCTCTCTCCACTGAAAGACACATTTTAACGGTACGAGGAAACTACTACCTCAATGATCCGGCTGTCAATCCTGTTATAGGGATGCCAGAGGCCTCGGTCGTCACGCCACTGCCATATTGCGCCATCCGTGTTCTGAGCATTTCCCTTCTTCAGCATGGTATCTACTGCAAAAATGCCTTCTTTTGGTAAGCATGGCATAAGTTCACTGGGAAAAAAAAGTGCAATTATTTTAATAAGTAGCTTACCAAAATATTAGTATCTGTCAGGTCTCTAAAGTAAAACACCCTCTTATCAAGCACAGTTATCATTAGCTCGATCTTTACCAAATCAGAGACGTCAGTTCGTACAGCTCTTGAGGACTGCGTGGAACAAGATCAATCTGTTCCTGACAACTTCCGTTGGAGGCACCACACAGGAGGAAGTGAAGCGTTTCTGCAATGTCTATAAACCGACAACAAAGCCTATGAAACTAGTCATATTACGCACTTTATTTTTATTGATTTTACTGGCATTACAGTTGTTAATAAAATCATGTAGGCTTCAGGTATACAATTCTATAATGCATCATCTGTATACTGTACATGTGTTCACCACCCAAAGTCTAGTCTCCTTCCATCACCATTTATACCCCCTGTACCCTCTTCTACCTGCTCCCTCTGAAAACCACCATTGTTGTCTGTGTCTATTTTGTTATGTTTTTCTTAATCTCTTCACTTATTTCACCCAGACCCCCTCTGTTGGCCACCCCCCCCCCCAACAGCTGTCAGTCTGTTCTCTGTGTCTGTGATCTTTTTCTACACTGCTCACAAAAATTAGGGACTATTTTATCATTTCACATTCATTTAAAATATCCCCTAATTTTTGTGAGCAGTACATTTTTTTTTAATTTTTTTTATTTTTATTTTATTCATTTTAGAGAGGAGACACAGAGTGAGAGATAGAGAGAGAAAGGGGGGAGGAGCTGGAAGCATCAACTCCCATATGTGCCTTGACCAGACCAGTGCAGGGTTTTGAACTGGCGACCTCAGTGTTCCCAGGTCGACGCTTTATCCACTGCGCCACCACAGGTCAGGCTATGAGCAGTACATTTTGTTTATTAGACTATATTACCTACTTCAAAAAGCAATCATTCCTGCCTGACCAGGCGGTAGCACAGTGGATAGAGTGGACTGGGACACGGAAAACCCTGTTTGAAACCCCGAGGTCGCCGGCTTGAGCGCCGGTTCATCTGGTGTGAGCAAGGCTCACCAGCTTGAGCCCAAGGTTGCTAGCTCGAGCAAGGGGTCACTTGGTTTGCTATAGTCCCCTGGTCAAGGCACAGATGAAAAAGTAATCAATGAACAACTAAGGTGTCGCAACGAAGAAGAATCGATGCTTCTCATATCTCTCCCTTCCTGTCTGTGCCTGTCCCTATCAGCCCTTCTTTCTGTGTCACACACACACACACACACACACACACACACACACACACACACACAAAGCAATCATTCCCTAAGGAAAAGAACAATCAGAATTATTTTCTTCTTCAGCAATATACTATGGAAAGTAAAATAAAAAACCCAAATGAGTTGTGATAAACACCTAAAAAAAAATATTTAAAATTTTAACAATTTCTTTCTGAGGACTACAGTTTGAGCCCTACGCTGAACACCTAATCACAAATCAACCCAAAGCTTTCTGGAATCTTTTATTACTTCCCTTGAGGAGCAAAGTGCTTTATACAAAAGTGCATCCAACATTCATTTTAACCCTCAATTCAAGTATATTCGTTTAGGTGTCTTGAATTCAAATATATGAGAATGTGTGGTCAATAAAAACAAAACAATTAAAAGTATCTAAATCTTACTATATTTTGTGATCAGAAAAGACATTTTCTTATATGACATCAAGAATGCCATCTAAAGACAAAATTACTAAAATATCATCTACAAGTTTCCATTCCCAGAAGACATCAGTGTGGAAGAATCTGTAGGAACCAATCTGATGTATAACAGTATAAGCGGAGGAAGTTCTCAACTTTCAGAGGGTTTAGTCACTCTAACTAGCTACAACCTTAAGACAGGGCTGGCTCTCTGTTGGTTGTAGTGTGCTAGTATATACACAGTATACAAAGAACAAAATGTAAATGTTTCATTGAAACGCTGTGCCAGTAATCAATAAGGTCTGTTGTCAAGTAAAGTGTTCACCATTGATTTTGGGTAGAGGGGTCTGGACAGTTAAATCTCTGCCTCATAGAAAATTCACAAATAGTAAATAAAATGTGTAAAAATTTCTTAATTCCTTTGCCAGTTCAATCCCTGATCAGGGCACATACAGAAACAGATCAATGTTTCCGACTCTAACTCTCTCTCTTAAATCAAGCAATATTTTTTTTCAAAGTTTCTTGAAAATGTAGTTTTGCCAATAACAAAACACAAAGAAAATACATTCATGTTTCCATTGTATTACTGTTGTAGAAAGAAACTATGAAGCGATGTTGGCCCTGGGGGATTCGTCAGGGGTAGAGCTTCAGCCTAGCGTGTGGATATCCTGGATTCAATTCCAGTCAGGGCACACAGAAGTGACCGACTGCTTCTCCACGCCCCCTCCTTTCCTGGAGCATGGCTCCAGGCCTCTGCCTCAGGTGCTAAAAACAGCTTGGTTGGGAACATGGCCCGCAACAGACAGAACTTCAGCCTCAAACAGGGGTTTGCGGGTGGATCCCGGTCTGGGTGCATATGGGAATCTCTCTCTCTCTCTCTCTCTTCCTCTCACTTGGAAAAATAGAAGGAAAAAAAAGTTGTCTAGCAGCCTCTGTATTATGAGTGCATGGGAAACTTTCTGAAGTATGCAAAGAAGTAAAAATATTTATCATATTAAAAAAAGAAAATCCAGAATGTTAAAACAAACAAAAATTAAGCAGCAAATTCCCAACCAAGTATTTAGAAAAATGGTAAAAAGAGAATCTGGACTCAAACTTTAAAAAATGATGGGTTAGCCTGACCTGTGGTGGCGCAGTGGATAAAGCGACGACCTGGGAACACTGAGGTCGCCAGTTCAAAACCCTGCACTGGTCTGGTCAAGGCACATATGGGAGTTGATGCTTCCAGCTCCTCCCCCCTTTCTCTCTTTCTCTCTCTCTCTCTCTCTCTCTCTCACTCTGTGTCTCCTCTCTAAAAAAATGAATATAAAGAAATTAAAAAAAAAATGATGGGTTAGGTACAATTCAAAGGGACACTAGGGGTAATAACAAGCCAAGTGCATTGTGACTACACCAGAAAAAGGAGCTATTTAAATCTTTCCCAAGCTCACCTCGGCAGATGACTCAATCATTTAAGAGGAACACAAGTAATGCAATTAAACATAAAACTGTGCTTCCCCCAAAAAAGTAGTTTAAGTTATACTACTTAATAAATTAATAAATTATACTACTCAAAATTCTATCTGAGGTGGTGGGATCAAAGGCTATATTTTAATGAATATCATCCCTGACTCCCAAGGTAACATCCTCGGAGATTAGAACTGTGGATATGAAATTACCCACAATTATAAGCTGTTTTGTACTAAACTGATTACTACTCTACCATCATAACATGTATTTTTTGAATTCTGTTGTCTTCAAACATTAACTTCTAAAATCTAAGATTTAAGAAATAGTAAATTGTAATCGCAGTGCAACAGAACTTTATTTCCTGCACACTGGGTAGGGCCGGGAAGGGCTTAGAAATGCTTAAGTAGCATAGAAAGCATTCTGGAATCAGATGAGAACTGCTAAAAATCTAACATTACCTAATTGATGTTATATAGAAAGCAATCATCTTGGGTACCTTACCCTAGAAAAACCAAGGGTAAAAATTTAATAGACTATAAAAAAATCATATGTAGGATACATTATTATATTGTCACAAAACAAATTTATTATGCATTAATATTTTCTTCATGATCCAGTGCCTGTATCAGCAATCTCTTTTACTTGCTTGACTTATGTTCACTTTAGTTATTAAAGTAGAATTTTAAAAAGCCACTTTTCTTGCTTAAAGTAGAATAAAAGAGCACTTACTTTGCTTCATAAGTTGAACGGCTAAAGTGGGACAGTTGGAGCACATCAGCGAAAACATGCGCACCACCATTATAAACATCCCGGAACTTAAAATTGGTGGAGTCACTACCAACAGCTGTTGAACGTTTGTAAGCAGATCTTTGGAGGCAACCTGCTGGAGTAAATTCTTCACAAACACAAGAAAGAAAAAAATTTTTTTATGTTGTAACTCAGCATTTAATAGCTTCATGAAAATACCACCAACGACTAAATGCTCACCTCCTCGTGTTGGAAGTTGTCCACCAGACGTGCAAAACAAAGGCAAGTGCTTTCTACTGACTTTTTGTCCTAGTGTTTAATAAAGGAAAATAAAGTTTATTAATATAAAACATTTTTTATTTCATATATCACTACCTTATCTTCTTCCTAACCCAAAACTCTTCGAGGCTGGTTGAATTAAATGTGAGCTTTGAAAAATGCAATGAGCCTAAGCATTGTACAATCGATAATGTATTAATTTCAAAGGAAAGAGAAACATATACTGGTAGAATCTCTTCCATTAAAGGCCCAGGAGATAAAAGCAAATATACAGAAAAGAAGAAACACCTTTTATACTTCTGTACTTGTACTTTATTATTATTTACTCATGTTTTTATCTGCAGTTGGTTGAGGAAGAGGACAAAGGGCATCTCATTTGTGTGCCACATATGGATAAACCTTATTAAACTACTCCTCAGTGTATTTCTGTAATTTTAATACCTAAACAATTGCTGGAAAAACATCCTATCATCCTAAAAAGCATGCCCAGTAGAAATATTTAAAACATGAATACACTAAAATGTTGAAAACTGTTAAACGTGTGTGTGTGTGTGAACCACAGGTTTGCTGATAAATACTATTAGACTGACCTCACTGAGAAAACACTTTAAATAATCCACATAAAAACAGTAACAAAATAACACCTGACTAATGGTGGCAGAGTGGACAGAGCATTGACCTGGGATGCTGAGGTCCAAGGTTCGAAACCCTAAGGTCGCTGGCTTGAGTGTGGGATCATAGACATGATCCATTTGAGCCCAAAGGTCACTGGCTTGAAGCCCAAGGTTGTTGGCTTAAGGGGTCATTAGCTCTGGTGGAACTCCCCTAATCAAGGGACACATGAGAAGCAATCAATAAACAACTAAAGTGTCACATAACTACAAATTGATATCTCAACTCTCTCCCTCCTTTCCTCCTTCCCTTTCTCACTCCCTCCCTCTCCCTTCCATCAAAATAAATAAAATAATAAATGATAAAAATAAAAAGAACAATAAAAATTTAACAAGTGTTTTTGATAGACCTTGTTTTTTTCTAATAAAGAGGCTCCCAATGTGAGAACCAGACTTGCCTGTGTGAAAATTAGATTAATTCTTATGTTACAAAGGCCTATACCCTCACTGTCATTACTTAAGTGTAGAAAAAGCAGGACAACAGTGGCCGACTATTTAACTCCTCTGATTATCATGCCTACTTCCAAACTAAGACAATGAAATCACAACTAAGAGAACACACTTCTAGCCTCCCACAAAGGTTATCTCAGGCTAGTAAGTTTTTAAAAATAAATAAATGAATGGTACTACTTGTGTCTTGATCACCTTAGGAGAAAAGCACTTCAAAGTGACCCAAAAATCATTATCATTTTATCTATCTTATGTAAAATTCTTTTTTTTTTTTTAATTTTTATTTTATTCATTTTAGAGAGGAGACAGAGAGAGAGAGAGAGAAAGGGGGGAGGAGCTGGAAGCATCAACTCCCATATGTGCCTTGACCAGACCAGTGCAGGGTTTTGAACTGGTGATGGTGACCTCAGTGTTCCCAGGTCGACGCTTTATCCACTGCGCCACCACAGGTCAGGCTGTAAAATTCTTATTTAACATATTGTATATACCTAATAGCCCCAAGATTTTAAGCATACGTTGTAAAAGCCAGATTTCTTTTTTTAAAAATCTCATTAGCAGTAAAACTTTTAAAACATTAACTTATATATATTCTTTTAAATTTTATTTATTTATTTTTATTTATTCATTTTAGAGAGGAGACACAGAGTGAGAGAGAGAGAAAGAGAGAGAGAGAGAGAGAGAAAGGGGGGAGGAGCTGGAAGCATCAACTCCCATATGTGCCTTGACCAGACCAGTGCAGGGTTTTGAACTGGCGACCTCAGTGTTCCCAGGTCGATGCTTTATCCACTGCACCACCACAGGTCAGGCTAACTTATATTTTTTAAAAAATCAATTTGCAACCTTGAGTTGAGGCTTAACTGGCCTCTGTCAGCCTTACTTCTCACGCTGCACTCTCCGGGTTCACTGATCCCACCCCCTAAATAATTCCTCCTGCTCTTCCCAGACAACCCAGCCTGTGTCCCCATCCCATTCTATGCGGGGCATGGCTCGTCTTCTTCTAATCTCACCCCCCACAGCCTGGTCTGCCCAATCCAATGCCTTTCAGGAAAGGGAAATCTTTCTAAGAGGAAATTCGAATCACATCACAGAGTCAACACTCAATTTTGCTAAAATAACTAATTCAACCCTTAATGTCAAAACAACTGAAGCTATCAAACATAGGGAATACCATTCATTTCTGTAAATCCATCACCATTTTAAAAATACCTAATATGGTCCACGAGACTGGTATCAGAACATTTCCTATTTACATATCCTGTCGGAAGATTGAAAACCCTAGTTAAAACTGACATTTTAACAATGGAACAGAATCGTTTATGACACATGAAAGAGGTCCATATTTTACCTGGTGGGTTAGCCTTTGGGTAAGCAATGGGAGTGAATCGGCCACAAAATGAAATTCATCTGGCGTGATGCTCTGGCAGCAATTGGCTGCAATTGCTAGTGCGTTTCTTTGGGCATTTATGCTGAAGAACTCCAGATATAGCAAACAGTCTGCCAAACCACCCTGAAATATAGAAAACTGTTAGTTAAGAAATGCCCCTTTACTGGCAATTTAAAAAACCTACTAAAAAGTCTAGCACATCACTCTGGAAATACCATGTGTAACTTACAGAGATTGCAATCTAGGAGCTGATAGAAATGTGGGTGCAAAATTCAGCACTAAATGAAATACAGCGCTTCAGTAACAACCCTTACCGCTTGCAGAATGGCTTTACTGTGTCTACGCGATAGCATCTCCAAGGCCGTCAAGGCCTGCTCGGCCACGTCAATGCACTGAATTACTTGCAGCTGGGAACAAAAAAATAGGTAGCAGAAGGTTATCATTCAAGTTCTTTTCTAGTTGCTGATTTTCCACATGAATAATCATGGTATTTTCTCTAATTTCCATCAATCTATACTGCCTCTAACATGAAACCCACCACCACTGGATTCCAGCTTAAGCTGTAATGTACATACAATATACCTTCCAACTAGCTTGCTGTTTTAGGATATTGAAAAATGTTTTCTATTGAGAATAAGCTAACTTTAATCCTTCATATTAAAAAAAAAAGGTGGTTCTATATAACATTTTAAAAATTGGGTTTTAAACATTATACACATTCCAAGGTTATCAGATAACATAAATTCTACCATGCATTAAAAAACAAAAGACCCTTAAGTTGAACCAAAAACACAACCTACCACATACGAAAAATATTCCCTTTCTCCACCGACTTACTTTATGACCTTGCGCAAGAAACTCTGTCTGCCTCAGCCTTTATACCCTCTCCTCTCCCTTTTGTTTTCTAGAAATAATAAAATTAATATTCATCAAGTGCTTTTAAGTTCTCCTCTGAAAGATATGAACATGGTAATTGCCACGTTCATATACTTTATAAATGTTTTATTAACACCAACTTTAAACTGCTATTCTACAATGTTTTTTCTGAAATCTTAGCTAAAAACTATACTTTAAGTTGATAATATAAAAATGCTAAAAACTGTCTCTTCATGTGGCTTTACAATGTGATGTACTACTTTAGAATTCAGACAACACTGAATCCTCAGCTTGAATCCCTCCCCCTACTTCCAAACAAACTGGGCAAAAGTAGGATTACCTTTTCTAGAAAGACAGGAATTGCATCGACCACAACAGCGGATGATCGCGGAAGGGCTTCCATCATGTAGGTTAAGGCTCGACAAGCATGGTTCATCTGGAAAACAAAAAGGCATTTTTACTCAAAAAACAACAAAACCTCAAAATAATAAATTTAGAGTGTTTTTAAAAATATAGGACATACTTACAATATCGAAATTATGCTCCATCTGCAGTAATGTTATCTGTTAAAGGTAAAAGATTATAAGTATTAGAAGCTATCTGCATTCTTAGAGAAGTATTACTCAAGACTTCTACCTACAAAAATAAGATCAAGCTAAAAACCTAGAACGCATACACAAGGAATGACGGTGTGCAGGACTGCGTGACTCGCACGCTGCAGCTCTAACTTGGGAATTCTGCTGGGAAATCATCACAACATAATCTAGAAAACAAAGCCTTCCTGTTCCTTACTACCCACCCTTCTGGTAACTCTAATCCATCCCCCTTCAGAAAAGCTCATTACCATGTCACTGAGGAATTAACAGGTGTCAAATAGTACATAATGAACAAAGCAGCAAGGAACTGACATTTTTCAATTAAGAACTGCTAGTACAGATTCAAGACCACAGCTTAAACTCTTCTGAATAAGCTTCTCTAGAGGTGAACTAAACACCATTTAACTCAGATGTAAAATGCACAGCAGTAAAGGATTCAAACACAATGTTGATCACTATCAGAAACTAATTATGAACTAATTAAAACCTAAGTTAATAGGCCCTGGCCAGATGGCTCAGTGGGAGAGCACTGGCCCAGTGTATGGAAGTCCCGGGTTTGATTCAGGGTTTGATTCACGACCGGGGCACACAGAAGCGCCCATCTGCTTCTCCACCCTTCCCCTCTCCTTCCTCTCTATCTCTCTCTTCCTCTCCCACAGCCAAGGCTCCACTGAAGCACATTGGCCAGGGTGCTGAGAACTGCTCCATGGCCTCTGCCTCAGGCGCTAGAATGGCTCTGGTTGCAACAGAGCAACACCCCACATGGGCAGAGCATCGCCCCCTGGTGGGCTTCCCAGGTGGATCCTGGTAGGGCGCATGCGGGAGTCTGTATCTCTGCCTCCCCACTTCTCACTTCAGAAAACAAAACAAAAAACCTAAGTTAATATATTTAATTCTACAAATTCATGAATGAACCTAAATATTTGATTTTTATTTTAGTTTCTCTTGGGGAAAAAAACCTTAAGCAGATTTCAACCACATTTTTCAAAGGAGAGAATACAAAACTGCTAGGGGCATACACTCACTCCAAGCTACCAAAGAAATATCCTACTTGGGGAAGCAAATCACTCACTGTCTTCTAGTTCAATGAAGAGTCTTAAATGCACTGAATTTAATTAAACTATGAGATACCCTTCAATTAATACACAACTACAGTAACAGACACCAGATATTCTAACAATAGTTGTTTAATAAGAATTGTCACCTTGGCTGAATTATGTTGGGTTCATTATATATAACAGAGGTCCTGAGAACTTTTTGTTAACACACACACATACTCTCTCTCTCCAGTTCAGCACTCTAAAGCTCAAATCAGTCACAACACCTACTCTAAACTGAAAGACGGTTCCCATTTTAACAGAAAAAGTAATAAGTTCTCCAATTCTTAAGGTGGAATGAACCTTATACAAGCAGGTTTGGGAAGAATTGCTATACAATGATTGACTGACTCCCTTCCACCAAAAATGACTAGTCACACAAGTATCTAATAATGGATATATATAGTCACGATATTCAACTGTGATGAAAGGTAGATCTGGACAACTCATTAACAAGTCAATAGCATGAACTGACTCATGCAGGTCTAGTAAGCACTTAAACATAATCAAGAATCAGAAAATTAAGCAAATTTGACTATGTGTCAACATTTCTGCCTACATTTAATATCTTCTTCAGTTAACTAATAAAAAGTACATCTTAACAGTAGACAGCATAAGGTAAACCTAGTTTTTTGTGTTTCTTTTGCTATTTATTTTTTAACGAACAATACTAACAAAACAAAATAGTTTAATTTGGGAAACAGAAGCCAGCTATTGAAGAAACTCATAATTTGAGCATGAAAATTAGCATAGGCCAAGTGTAAAGAAAGTACAAAGGCTAACACTGCTTTCATGAAAATACAGGAATCAACATGCAATGCATTATTAGAGCAGAACTAGTAGGATTTAACAGCTAGCTTTCATTATCCAAAATCTCAGTGGCAACAGGTAAAATAATTACTTAATCTTTATCCGCCCCTGCCAGAGCCCAGCCACCCAACAACTAAGAATAGACAGAAAAATAGACTATGTCACCTTTATTTGAATCTTCATTCAGCTCTCTCTCTGCACTCAGTTTCAGCCATAATTTGATAATGTGCTCAAATAGAACTGGATATACCAACCATAATTTCATTTTTGTCAATTTTATTAAATATGTAAAAAAATTATATAAGTATTTTTAGCTTCCAAGGTAAAATATGCTACAAGTGTATTCATGATGTTTATTTTAGTCTTTGTTGATATTTAACTCAGACTTAAATTATAGGCAATTTCTTTAACCTTGGACTAAGAAAATTTACCATGTTATTTAAAACAATGGTTTTCAACCTTTTTACACTTGGCGACTGGTGGAAATAGGAGAATTATTCCAGGGACAAGTGAATTCAACTAAGATCGCTGGGTCTATCATCTTCATACAACATCAGGGCGATTAACTCCTTTGCAGACCAGCACGAAATTTCTCATGGACCATCCCATGGACTGGTAGTTGAAAAACACTGAATTAAAAGACATTTTGCTCAGAACCTATCCCTTCCTGTTGTTTCACAATTAAAAAGCTTGAGCAATTAAGTTTAATAAGTCCTAAATATTAGTACATAATCGTGTTGAAAAATCATTAAAAGATTTTTTTAATTAATTGTTTTTCTATTGTGAGTATTGTTTTGGGTTTTTATCATTTTTGTGTTTGCTTTAAAAAAAAAAAAAAAAGCTTAGTCTGGAAGGATCCATGTGGTATTTTGGCTTGAAGGCTCTGCCACGCACCAGTTATCAAACATGAGGCCTGTATGGTCCACAGCCAACCCACACGTGAGCTGCTTATTAGTGCCCCGCGTATCAAAAGGACAAAAGAGAAAGCATGTAAATGGCAGCATAGTACATTAAAAGGCCAACAACTTAAAATTTAAAAATAGTTGTTTAAGTACCAAAAGGTTATTAACAATTAAGAAATGGTTTAGAATATTTATTAATTCCACACTAGCAATCACTCACAGTATCTGTAAGCAGGAAATGGAAGCACTAAGCCACACTACTGTCGCTTAGTTCTGTCATGTTTTAAAATTCATAGTGACAGTAATCATACTTTCAGTAAAAACACTGGCAACACAGAGAACTGAGATAAAACCAAGGGAAAACTCTATCTTACCAGAGCTGGAACGACACTCTTGACAGGAAACCCTCCCAGAGTCTCCTCGTTTCCCATGACCAGTAATTGACACATTTCAATAACGGCCTGGAGTTGCTGGCTTTCATCACTTGCTTGTAGTCCTTGCAAAAGCTGCTGGGCCTTAGAACCTTAATGGAAAATAAAATTATTATTTTTGAGTTTCAGGAGAAAAAATTATTACTGGGTAAAACATGTGACCCTGTACGTTAGCTGGCTGCTTATTTCTTCGAATCCCAACCAAAGAATAGGTCTACATCAGGATTAGGATAGGCTGTTGATAATTCAAGACAAATATGCTAGTTGAATTTACTCTGCCTTAAAGTGATCTCACAGTTATACATTTTTGTCTTAATATTTATCTATTTAAGTGCGACGAGTTGGTTGGATTTTTAATGGCTAAAACAAAATATATCCATATGACTAATACAAACTTACTGTTAACATATCTGCTTTTTAATACATGACGTGTGTGTGTGTGTGTGTGTGTGTGTGTGTGTGTGTGTGTGCGTGCACAAAAATTTTTTGCAGAAATAAAAGCCTGTTAAACAATAATGCCCAGACTTGAAGGAAATGTCATATACCTCTAAAGACCGGCATCGGATTAAAAAGAATCCTAGTAACAGTGACAGAGCAAGGAAATGAAGACAAAAGAGCAATGCGTCTAACAAGAGAATAGAAAAAGCAAGGAAGTAATCTCTAAAATCACCCCCCCACACACAAATGAAGGACCTTTGCACCTCCTTATTCATTTGCAGATGCTGTTATCAGACTACTGAGAACTTATTTTAAGGCTCAAGTCCATTGTCCAAACAATTGAAAAATGCTAAGACTCAGAGGAAAATAAGCTGTCAAAAAGCTGAGTAAGCCTGACCAGGCGGTGGCGAAGTAGATAGAGCATCGGACTGGGATGCAGAAGACGCAGGTTCAAGACCCCGAGCTCGCCAGCTTGGACCCAAGGTCGCTGGCTCTAGCAAGAGGTGGCTCGGTCTGCTAAAGGCCCACGGTCAAGGCACATGTGAGAAAGCAATCAATGAACAACTATGGCATCACAGCGGCAACGAAAAACTAATGATTGATGCTTCTCACCTCTCTCCATTCCTGTCTTTCCGTCCCTATCTATCCCTCTCTCTGACTCTCTCTCTGTCCCTGTAAAAGAAAAAAAAAAGCTGAGTAAGATACTCAAAAATAAAGTCTCCAACTGTGTTTTCAACCATTCATGGACACTTCCTACCTGTGACCACTATTAATTCAATCAACACTAACCAAATTTATGTCTCATGTCACTTTCAAGGGAAACTCTTCTTATACCTTTTCAGCTTATTCTTTTTGTATTGAATTTTTTTCACTCCCATATCATTAAGTAGTAAAATGAATAAAATATATCAATGAAAACCAGAGGTTTTATTTCAGTAAAGCTTCAGTGCATTCCTAGAAGGCACGAGCCCTTAAAGGGACATTGGTGATCCTTGCTCACGGTTTGTCTTCTCAATGATTTAAGACTGTGGCTCATAAACTACATAACTATCACTGCCTTCCTACTTCTAGAGTCCATCTAAAAATACACTGCAAGAAACAAGTTCAAAGGGATACTATCTTTAAATTTTCCAAACTTAAATAATATCAATTCTAGTTAGAGCACACTTATCATTTCCGTGCTGAAATAATGTGGAAGGAAAAATAAAATGAGGGGGAAATAATCAGTGAAAACAAAAGAATCCTCTGTTGCTTCTAGATTCATTTTTAAAGGATGAAACAGTTTATATAAGGTACGCCCTAAGAGCACAACCACCTTAAAAAAAAATCAATTGACACATATGCCATTGGATACCTTCTAAACACTGAGGCCGGCAATTCTAAGGCTATAGATCGATCTGGCAAGATCAAAATCATCATGAACATCCACTGGACGGTATTATACTAAGTGAAATTAGTCAGAGAAAAACATATACCATATAATTTCACTTTCTTGTGGACTCTAAAAAACAAAATAAAGAAACAAACAAAACAGAAACAAACTTAGATACGAACTGCTGGTTGCCATAAGGGAGGGGTGCTGAGAGGCTGGGTGAAACAGGTGAAGGGATTAAGACAGGCATGGCCAACACATGGCTGTGGCTGGATTCGGCCCGCGAAATTAGTTTATGCGGCTGGTGATCAAATTTTTAATATTCTCTGCTACTTTAAAATCTCAGCTACTCAGAAGCGAAAGTGTCTTTGATTATTGGAAATTGAGATATTTAAGATAGTGATATGCGAAAAAGAATTCCATGTGTGACTAAACTAGGGTTAACTTCTAATTGGGGAACAAAATTTTTGTTGCATCCACAAAAACACTTGTTCTTTCCTACTTCGAGTGTGCTGATCTCGAATCTGACATTAGTTTTTCTCTGTAAGCTAGTCTTTTTGCAATTCAAGATTTTAGGTTTTCATCCTATTGTAAAATTTTCAACATTTAGTTTAACATAATGAAGTAGAATGTCTTCTTGAGCATCATCTTTGTGAAAGTATAATAATTTATAGAATGCAATAAATACACTAATACACTAAAATATATGATTGCATCAGAATTAGTCTACAATTTCAAAACAACATATTAAAACACTTATTTTAATCATAAAATTTGCGCAAAACTTATTTAAATTCTATTCAGGCAAAAATTTGCATCTGTAGCTCTTGCGTTTGTGTACTTGTTGAGGACATTCTCATTTGAGGCTCCAGCAGTAGTCTGTTCATCACTAACAGCTCCAAGATTTTCGGGAAACTTATCAAGGTGACTGTTCAGGAAGTGAATCTTAGCGCTCATGTTACATCCAATGTTACGGAAGGCCAACAGCATCCTTTGAACCAGAAGTTCATAGTTTTCTGCTTTGTTGTTGCCAAAGAAGTTCTTTGTAACTGCCACAGAGGACTGCCATGCTGCTTTCTCCTCCTTATTCATCTTCCTGGCAAATTCTTTGTCATGTATCAGGGTTTGAATTTGAGGTCCATAGAATACACCTGCTTTTATCTTCTCGAAAGACGAGGCAGGAAAAGCAGAAATAATTTGTTGAAAGCATTCTCTTTCTCTATTCAGAGCCTGAATAAACTGCTTCATTAAGCCAAGTTTGATGTGAAGTCAGGGAAAAATGATCCTGTCTTGATTAACTACAGGTTCATTCACAATATTTTGCATTTCTACTTCCAGAGCTTCATGTTTTGGCCACTCTGTGTCTAGTGAGTGTTTCTCCTGAGCTCGGCTGTTCCACAAACACAGAAAGCAAGGATACTTCGAAAAACCTCTCTCCTGTCCTAGCAGGAAAGTTACCATTTTTAACATCCACACAAATGATCCAGTTATGCTCCTCATACTTCAGAAAGTCGAGGACAATTTTTATGTCATTATAATCTTCTCGCAGATGAGTTGAATAACCAATTGGAACCGCTGCGAAAACATTACCACTGTGTAGGAGAACACATTTCAGACTCCGTTTAGAGCTGTCAAGAAATAGCCGCCATTCTGTTGGACTGTAAGTGGTAACACCTACCTGGCTGAGAAGACTACTGATATCATGACAGTAAACAAAGTGTTTGTCTTCGGGAAAAAAAGTCCACAAAACTTTGATCACGCTTCCAGAAATAGGATACTTTAGCTGACCGGTGAAGTACATTTTTTTCTAGAAGCCTGGGAGCTAATAACTCGGCTGCTTTTTTTGATAGGCCCAAATCTCTTACTAAGTCATTCAATTCGCGTTGGCTAAACTGCTGAGGGGTTAATGACTGCTTGGCTTCAGAAGACCGTTTAGATTCTACAACCATTTCCTCATGCATCTTATCAAAATACACTTGACCACCATGTTCACTTACTTCATTCTTAGAAGAAATAAAACCATTGAAAGTTGGAACCGGGAGTGTCTCAGAGTATGGGACAGGTTACCCTATTGCTGAAGGAATATTAGGATATGCGATCACATGCCATTTTTTCTTGCCGATGCCCTTTGTATGGATCAGACAGAAATAAGTCACTGCTGTGGTCCTTAGGTTCACGCCAAACCATGGAAATACCAAAAGGCATTCCTTTGAGTTTTCCTTTTGTCCAGTCATGAAGCATTTCCTCACAATTATGACACACAATATGAGGAGCCCAATTCTTGTCTTGATCGCCAAGGGGAACTTGAAAATAGGCAATATATGCACATGTCACAAATGATGAAATATAGCACCTTTGACGCTGAAGTGTGTAACAGCCACATATAGAACAGAAGGTGTCAGGACTATTCTTACATTTACGCCTACTCGAAGAAGCCATGATTCAATCTTAAAACAAAATAAGAGGGTGTTTTTATTCAGATAATAAGTTTTGACATTTAAAAACAACTACAATTATGTAAAAGTGATGTTTGTAAAACATTTAAAAACCAATGCATGCCATTAACTGTAACAAAAAGAAATTAAAATTGCATAAAAACTGGAGAATGCACCAAAAAACGGATTTCAGATTTGGAATCAGCGATACAGAAATATATAGAAAAAGTTCTAAAACCTCATGCAACAGAAAATGAAAATAAAAATTGTTCCCCAGTGCAATTGGTCGAATAGATTCGCAATACTTCTTTATTTTTTAAAAATATTCCATTATAAAGATTAACAACTTTTATACTTGTATATATTCGATATCAACTGTTTGATGTTTAGCAGCGATGTGAAACCCACATTCCTTTAGGCGGAGTTTGCCAGGTGAGCACCCAAGGTCAAATAATTTGTTATTTTTGTGGTCAAGTGTGCTGAATCAGGTGGCATTGTAGCATAGACAGACAATAGCTGCAGTTGATAACTAAAAACGTATCCAGTCTGCTTGTAAAATAAAATAATGGTTTTATTTGCGATATAACCCCTTCAAGCTCATTCTATTAATTAAATATTGTTTAGATTGATTGTGATAGAGTTTGGATATTTATATGATATGTAATTATATTTTTATTAAAATAATATTCTATATTAAAATTTTTTCCCTCACATTTATTCATAAACAAATTACATAATAAAATTTTGTTAACTTAAACAAATTGTTTTTGTATTTAACATTTTTTAATTTTAATGTTTCGTCTGGCCCCTGAAGAAAGTTTTCCTTCTAATCTGGCCTGGGGACAAAGACTGTTGGCCATGCCTGTATTAAGACATACAATTTGGCAATCACAAAATAGTTACAGGAATGTGAACTGCAGCCTAGAGAATAGAGTCAATAATAATACTGCAATAACTTTGCATGGTGTCAAATGGATGCCAAACTAACGAAGGGATTTACTTTATAAGTTGTATAAATGCATAACCATTATGCTGTACACCTGAAACCAATATATTGAATGTCAACTCTAACTAAAAAATAAAAATTAAAAAAATAATTGTAAGAGTCTCAGGAACCACCCAGGAGTCTATGGACCATACTTTGGAACCAGTTTCACAGATCATGGGTGAGCTGGCAAATATTTTCCATACAGAGCCAAACCTACTTCCTGCTTGTTTTTGGACTGCTTGTGAACTAAAAATGATTTCTGCATTTTTAAGTAGCTGAAAAAATTTAGAGCAATATTTTGTTTGTTAGTTCATTTTGACAGACTTATAGAGAATAGGCTGACTGCTGTTGGCAGTAGGGAGAGGGAGCTGAAGGGATTGAGCAAAAAACTAGAAAAAAGAAAAACTGATGGACACAGACAACAGTTTGGTGACTGCAGAAGAAGGGGGTCAGAGGAGGGTGTAAGAGAGATAAGTGGTGATGGGCAGAGACTTATTGCAGTGGCGCCCACACAACACAGTGTACGGATGCGTTGTAGAACTGTACACCTGAAACCTATATAGTTTCGTTAATGACTGTCACCCCAATAAATTCAATAAAAAGAAAATGTTATATTTTGTTACATGTGAAATTGAATGAAAATAGAAATGTCAGTGTCCATAAATAAAGAATTATTAGAATATAGCCAGGCTAATCTGGGTACACACAGTCTGTGTCTGCTCTCATGTCACAGTGCCAGAGTTGAAGAGCTGCAACAGACACTGGGGTCTACCTGGCCCTGTACCGAAAATACAAGCCTAGACAGACAAAGAATGTAAAACTGTAAGAATTTCAACTAAGAACTAGAATCCATAATGAAAATCAAGTAACTGTTCAGAACGAAAAACCATAGCATAAACAATTGAAAATACTGACCAGTTTAATAAAGGACTGAAGAAGAAAGCATAAAAAAGAATGAGTGACTTTAAAAGCTGTCCAATATAGCTTTCAAACTGGGTAAAAGGGAAAAAAATCTCATGGAAACAAAAATAAAATGGAGTCAGAGGGACAGATTGAATGAATCCAAAGTTTGAAAATGCACTATCTTGATACTCCCAGATGGAAGGGAAGGAGGATATTTGAAGAGATAATGAGATGCCAGAAACATTTCAGGAGATAATGGCCAAGAATTTTCTAAAACCAATGAAATATATCAACTCACAGATTCAAAGATTCAGGGAAACCCAAGCAAATTATAAATCAAAGAAAATATCACAAAGTCCTAATATAGTCAAACTACTAAAAATTAATTATACATACTTTGAAAAAGCAAATATTAATAGCCAGAGGAAAAGGACATTACCTTGAAAGGCTAACAGTAAGGCTTTAAAACAGAAACTAGAAGATATTATAAGTGCTAAGAATTTTACAACTGGAAAAATGTCTTTTACAAATTAAGGCAAATCAAAAATTTATCAAAAACTTGCAGAAAGAAATCATTACTAGCAATCATTTACTATGTGAAAAAGGAATTTGGGGGCTAATGGAAAACAAACTCTAAAAAGAAAAAGAAAATGTAGGAAGCAATGAAAGAGTATTGAAACGGTATCTATGTTCTAAAATGACAATTAATGTCTTACTATAGTTGTAACATATGCATAAGTAAAACAAAGCATCAAGAATGGAGGTAAAAAGAGTTAAATTATTGTAAAGTTCTTATACAGTTTATTTATGATAAAATTTATTATAACGTAGGCTGTAATAAACCAAGGATATGCATTATAATCATTAGGGTAACCACTGAAAGAAGTACATAAGGATATATAACTAAAAAGTGAGCAGAAGAATGAAACATTGAACTATTGCTACACATGACTGGCAGCAACACAAAAACGGTAAAACTCCAAAATAGGGTGATTATCACAGCTGCCAAATGTTATCGGCCTTTACCTTTTTACACAGCAGTCCCCTTACAGAAATCTATGCTACAAAAAATAAAAAGCAAAAGCCGTATTTCACTGCATCACAACCAAGACTGGAAATTACCTAAATTATTTAGCCAGTTCAACAGGAAACTGGCTAAATAAACAGTAACACTATGGTGCTTCACAGAAGGAAAAAGAAATCTTTCTTTTGCAGTCTACATATGCAGCAACCATGGAGAATGAACACCAAAATAGATCATTATAGCAAGGTAAAGTGTGTAAATTTTAGCGCCCTTGTCTAAGAAAGGCAGTGTATGTGAAGTAGACAACACGGATTTGTTTTCATTTTCTCAAGTCAATAACACAAGGGCAAGCCATAAAATTAACAAAGGTTATTGGTGAGGTAGGAGGAAACAGGGTAAAGGAATATCAAGCAAAGAATTGACTATGTGTTTGAAACTGGAACTTTTGGCATGGGAGAAAGAAGATAAAAAATAAAGGCAATTAAAATCCTGCAGCCCTGAATTTAAATTGGCAGGATTAGTATGAATTTATGGTTTTTATTTTAAAGATAAAATGCAATTATTTCCTAGGTTTGTCCATTAAAAGTGTCTAATAAAAATGATCGAACCGGTAGCAATGAATATAGCCAGGGCCCAGCCTGGGGATTACAAACAACATTCCATTTAAAAAAATCTGGGCTCTGAAGAAATGCCCGATTTCAGGTCGGGGGGTATGTGTGGGAAGCAGTGAAAGGAGGTGAACTTGTCACATGAGAAAGCAAAGAAGTTATCAAAAACTGAGATCATACCAAAAAGATTCAGAAGTCAACCTCAAAGAGATTCCACCATCATCCAATGACTGGACAATTTAAACATCAAATGAAAACCACTGAAATGTCTAAAAGATGTCTTCATCCACTGACACCACCACTTAAAACAATAATAGCACTTTGCAGAATGCAAAATCCAACTATTCTGAAAACTGGTAAATAAAATGGAGAAAAAAAATTTAAATACCAGCTATTCTCTGGGAGATATTCTTTATATAAGTTTATGTCTACTAAATCACTCCTTTGACTTCTAATGCGTGAAGACTGATCATCAGATACAGGGCAGTATCATTTTGCAATCAATCCCAGCTATATAGGCAGTGACTCATTTCACCGTTTCAAGAGACAATCCGTTTTGATGTGCGTCCTAACACGAGAACTGACACGGCAACTTTTGCAGCCTTTCTTCACTAGGGAAAGAAAATAAAGAACCAAACTTGAATCTGAAAGAGCCTCTAGATCGCACTACCAGTTTAACAAGGAACACACTGACGTACGGCACATTTGAGACTATGGACATATGGCACCGGTTGGATACTTATTATTAAAGGAAATACTGGTTTACTTTTCAAGTGTGATAATTTATAGTAATCTGTGTATGTGTTTTAAGAAGTATTATCTGGAGCTACGTAACGAATGTTTATAGATAAATTACATAATACTTGGGGCTAATTTCAAACTAATATGTGAAGAGGGATGTTGGTGAGGGTAAAGATAAAACTGGCCATGAAGTAGGCATTGCTGAAGCTGGCTTGGAGGGTTGTAACACTTCTCTACCCTGATTCTAGTCTATGGTTTACATTAATTCCATGGGCAACGGTTGACCCTTTACACAATTTTGCAATGTTTTAATGCTAATACCCTTAGGTAGCCCTGCACAATTCTTCTTCTCAACTTTTTCCCCAGAAAAAAAGTGGTAAAATAAATAAAATCAAATTTCTCTTTAAAACAACACAAGAAACTTAAGAAACACATTAACTCATGGTAATGTACAGATTGTATTTTAATCCTGATTGAATGAAACAAAATTTTTAAGTGGATTTATGAAACTGGAACATTGGAACTCTGAATAAGATACCTAATAATAGTAAAGATTTAACCTTCTTAAGATACCCACGACATTAAAATATTTTACATCCCTTCGTTCAGTTACAAATTCAAATACTTGCAGATGAAGTGATAACTCAGTTGGCTCTAAAATAATGTGAGGAGTGGGGCGAATGGATGAGGATATAAATACAACAATGGCTGCTGTGGACTGGTAATTACATCGGGGTCTTGAAGGTTATATTATTGCACTCGCGACTTATTTCCCATATAATCCATTTTTTTCAGGAGAAAGATCGTGTCATTCCCCTCTTCTAAATCCTTCAAAGGCTCCTGACTACCCCACACTTGCTCCTGGCCTGCCAAGGTCCTCCACGACCTGGCGAGAGCCTACACCTCTCCAATTCCGTCCTCCGTCCCTCCCCCTTCCCTCTTTTCATGAGCTCTTTCTCAAACATGCCAAGCTCCTTCTCTCCTCGGGGTGCACTTCCTCCTTCTCCCAGACCTGTGCAGAGCTGGTTTCCTCACCTCCGTCAGGTCTTCACAAAAATCACCCTGCAGCTGAGGTGTCTCCAAGCAGCCCATCCACACTGGCCCACCAATTACCCTGCACTCTAACCCACCGCTGTGTTCCATCACTGTGTTAATACCACCTGAAAGTTTACTGCAGAATTGTCTTCTTTACTGCCAGGGTCACCCTCACACACGAGAGCTCCATGTGGGCAACAACTCCCTTTATTCTGTTATTCAGGACTCAACACAGTACCAGTACTGAAAAAGCGACTCTAAATAAAAATCTACAAGTGTTCGTGAGAACCCTGAAACAGTGTATGTTATCTGAGAGCTGAGTACCAGCGCAGCAAAACAAAGAACAAAAGTACAAGCTGCTTCTTAAATTTCCTGTTACATGCTAAGACCGGGATACAGAAAAACCCTCCAGTACATACATATGTGTGAGCACATGTACACATGGTGCATTAGAGAAACTTTGCATATCTGATAGAAAATTATAAGCACACATTAGTTAAAATCAGAGTTAACAGACTTCAGAAAGTAACACTTCAGAAATTCTAAAACTAACCAAGGTTAAATAAAGTCCTCATTTAGCCTACTGATTCTAGGGAAAGATTATCAATGGAGTTAATAAAACATGATTAAATGTAAATTTTGCTTAAGGAAGCTAAAGATAGTATTCTATACCATAAAAATTTAACTAGCTTTGCAATTACGCAAAAGTTATGCTTAGTTACAAATTAAGACTTTAAAAGTCAAGTCATGTTGTGAAACCATATATGACAAGATTTCTGAATTATAATACATGAATTTGATTTAATTGAGCATAGTAACTGGGACTGGAATTCTGCTGAGAAATCTTTCCTTTTAGGCTATTTCCACTGTCTTATGGGTTAAATTTTATTAAGCCATAAAAAACTCAAGATGTAGCCTGGCCTGTGGTGGCGCAGTGGATGAAGCGTCGACCTGGGAACACTGAGGTCGCCAGTTCAAGACCCTGCACCGGTCTGGTCGAGGCACATATGGGAGTTGATGCTTCCAGCTCCTCCCCCCTTTCTCTCTCTCTCTCTCTCTCTCTCTCTGTGTCTCTTCTCTAAAATGAATAAAATAAAATAAAAAATTAAAAAAACAAAAAACAAAAAAAACTCAAGATGTAAACATATGCAAAATCATATCATCAAATGATATAATAATCAATGTAATCACATGAGAAGTTTTTTTAAGTGGGAGGAGGGAGATAGAGAGACAGAATCCTACATGTGCCCTGAACAGGATCTACCCAACAACCCTCGTCTTGGGCTGATGCTTGAATCAACCAAGCTATCCTCAGCACCTGAGGCCGACACTCAGACCAACCTAGCCACTGGCTGCGAGAAGGGAACAGAGAGAGAAGGAAAGAGAAGCAGATGATCACTTCTCATGTGTGCCTTGGTCAGGAATTGAACCTGCAACCTCCACACTCAGGGCTGAGACACTCTATCCACTGAGAAAACCGACCAGGGCCTCATATTCTTTACTCTTCTACAGTTCAAATAAAACAAAGAGTCCACCATGGTATAAACTTTGGGGTTTTTCTGTTTATTTCTTTTTTAAAATTTTTATTCATTTTAGTGAGGAAGGAGAGAGAGAGAGAGAGAGAGAGAAAAAAAGGTAGGGAGGAGCAGGAAGCATTAGCTCCTATATGTACCTTGACAAGGCAAGCCCAGGTTTTGAACCAGCAACCTCAGTATTCTAGGCCAACACTTTACCCACTGAGCCACCCCAGGTAAGGCCCAAGCTATGGTTTTCTAATGATTCCAATTTAGTAATCAAAAATAAAAGTACAGAAAAAAAATCTTAAGAGTTGTTGTATATAAGGCAAGAATATGCAAAAGATTTTTAAAAACAGGTTATTAAAATTCATGAAAACTTACACCAATATGTAAGCAATAAAAATAGCACTTAACTAATTATTATGAATTTGGAGAAGACAATAAATTTAAAAGTATTTACTTACTAGCTCCACTTCCAATTGTTCTGTGGAAAAGCTGTGACATCCGAGGACCAAGAGGACCAAACAGGTGAGGAGGAAGACCCCTGGCCTCTAACAGGGCTAAAGAAAAAAGGGCAGGAGCAGTTGAATTGTTAATGTAGCAAATCTTACCTAAAAATTTCAAGCAGCTCATCACCTCACATAACTGATTTAGACAGTGTCACATTCCATTCTGAACTTGAAGGATCAAGACTACTTTCATATTAATTATATTAATATGAGTTAGACCCACCCATGTGCCAGCAACAAGGCAACTTAAGGTTTTATGAAGGTATTAAATTGTATCAGTGTGCCAGCAGAAACTGTGTGAATAGTCCACAAAAAACTCAAAGTAAATACTTATTTTGAAGAAATTCCATGTTAAACACCCTTCCACGGTTCTTCCTCTGATATTTTCCAATAAGATACTGGTTATAAAAGCCTCTAAAACCATGGAAAATTATTTTGATCAGTTCCAAGAAAGTGGAAACCTGTGTTCATGAGAGTTCTAGTCAAAGAGAGACTGTTTGTAAGTTACTTCAGGAACTTACAACAATCTGAAACTTATTTATAAATATTTCTTGTAAGTTTCACAAATGGAAACCAACCATCTGAAGATGATAAAACGATATACCCATCTACTTAGAAAGAGCATATACATAAAGATGCTTTTTAAAGGACACATAATATTAAAACACCTGGAGTTTATGTCATACTTTACAATCATTTTGAAACAGGTGATCAATAATACAGAACAATGTGGCAAAAAAAAAAAGCACCCTACTAGATGCGTTACGTTATTAGGTACCAGAAAACAATACAGTAAGCTACCCCCTTTCAAGATCTTCCTTAATTTATTACCAGCTACACATGCGAACATAATGAAGACGATTTAAAAACATTCAAAATAAATATATGTAAAATTCTGTTTGCCTAACAGTACAAAAGAGAAGCCAGGAAGATCATTATCCAGTTCAAAATCATCAAATCACCCTAAATAAGAAGCTTTCTTGGAGGTATAGGCATTGCTAGATTATGTGCAAACAAGCTTATCTCAATTTCAACAGAGAAGAGTAGTAGCAGGCAGCTCATAGTAATGGTTTCTTATAAGCTCAAAACTATCTTTACCTTGTAATCGTCCCATCTCGGAATCATCTGATTCACTCTCCCCAGAGGTGGTCATGCCAACAGCCCCTGCTACAGAACTAGAGGCTTCACAGGAGGGGAGAGAAAAGGCAAGAGTTACGAGAGGAAATTAAAGTCATTATGTCTGGTTTATCTTAAAAAAGAAAATGGAGTTTTACAAACTACAATGAATAAAGGCAATTAAATGTCGGCTCATTGCACACTAAGCTATTCTTCTAGACTTTGCCTTACAGCTTTTATGAAAAGATGGCTCAACTTCAGTGCTTCACAAGCAAAGAAACACAACCTTTGTACTGCATTCACACATGGCTTAGATAAGTCCTTATACCTTTATTGTTCCTAAAATTAAGTTTTGTCCTGAGCTCCTCTACCAGAAGTTTATGAAAATAACAATGCTAACTACTGATATTGAATAGATGGGCAAATAGGCACAAACATAACAGAAAGCAAAACTGACACTTGGGAGAATGCTCCCTGTAGATGTGTTCTTTCTCCTGTCTGCTTTATCCCTAGATACAGTCTTGATAAAATCTTTCACATGTTTCCTTTAATTTCAAGAGTATGTAAAGATTACACTCTTATTTCCAGGAAAAAATATTGAAATACACAACAGATGACTGCAAAACACTGTCCTACGAAGGAGAGGGCAATGAAGATGTCAAGTGAAGGACGTCGAGTCCAGATTCAGAAGGAGTCGACAACCCCAAATGCTAACTTGATTTGTAATCAGTCCAAGCAAACAGACTCATTCTGCTACAAATGTGACCAGGAGATCAAACAATATTCCTATACAATGAGCAGATTACTGTTTCTCCTTTCAGTGTCCGTTGAGTTTTAAACCATGTTTTTATACAGATGAAAATTTAGGTACAAACCACCTCAACTACGATACCGTAAGCCCTGTAAAACTGACACACAGTGACAGAATATGCCAGCCAGGAAGAATATTTTTATCATCATTGTTTAAAGAGGCACATAGGTAGCATATGAATTTTAAAAAGCTTTTCTGAAGAAAGAGATGCTAATATACCACATCAACTGTGTGTTTTCTTAATGCTTTTCTTCATACCTCATTAAATATTTTCTATCATTTCACTGGGGTTTCTTTTCATTATAGAAAAATGTATGGTTTATGACAGGAGTCAGCACACTAGCCCATAAGCTAAATCCCATCCAGCACATCAATTTGTAAATAAAACTATTAGAACATAGCCAAACTCACTCATTCACATACTGCCTGCGGCTGCTTTCACACTATGCCCACACAGCTGAATAGTTCCAACAGAGCCTATATAAAGCCTAAAACATTAACTTATCTGGCCCTTTACAGAAAATGTGAGCCACACCAAAGTTTGCAGTTACAGGCTAACAGAATGCTTACATTAAAGGGTCTCAGAGTTTAGCAAGACCTACACACTTCTGGCAAAGAAAAAGAAGATAATCAATAACTGTACTTCCAATGCTACTTATAGGTGGCATTTATTAAATGCTTACATTATATGCAGGTTGTGTCTACATGCTTCGTTAGAGCCATACAAAGAGGTATTATAAGCATTATCACACACACAAGAAAACTGAGGTTTTGTGACTTTGTGGTCACTTGCCCAAGGTCAGATGGCTACCAATGATAAGAGAGTTGAACTTATAGGAAGTCTGACTTCAGAGGCTGTACTCTTTAAGAAGTAAACGCTATAAGCTCCTTAAATACAGTATATTCTTCAGCAGTACTTTTTCATTCAAGGGGAGCTGCTTCTTCACATGATACAGAAACGTGCTAACAAATACAGTGTGTCCGTAAAGTCATGGTGCACTTTTGACCGGTTACAGGAAAACAACAAAAGACGACAGAAATGTGAAATCTGCACCAAATAAAACGAAAACTCTCCCAGTTTCATACTTATTCAGTGCAGTTCGATGTGAGCTCCATTTGTTGCCCTACACACAACCAAACGATAGTGAAGTTCTTGCCACACACGGGTAAGGACGTCTGGTGTAACAGAGTGAATAATGTCTATGATCCTCTGTTTTAAGTGATTAATGTTATTGATACGTTCAATGTACACACGTTGCTTCACATAACTCCAAAAGTAAAAGTCTAAGGGCGTCAGATCCGGGGATCGTGATGGCCATGGCTTGACAGAACCCCTGCTTATCCACCGCCGGGGGAATGTCCTATCCAGAAACTCACGAACAATGGTGGCATAGTGTGAAGGAGCATCGTCCTGTTGAAAGATGACACCTTCTGAAATTGTGGCACTGCATACAATTCCAATATGTCAAGATAGGTGTTTGCCGTCACAGACTGCTCCGCGAAAAAAAATGGGCCTATCACCTTATCGTGCATCAGGCCACACCACACGTGCACTTTAGGGGTGTTACGTTCGTACTCAATGTAGGCATGAGGATGTTCAGCTGCCCATATTCGGACGTTATGGCGATGAACATGTCTACAGATATGGAAGGTTGCCTTATCACCTCATTTCTACAAAAATCTTGCATCATTGATCTCATGAAGCATATCTGTAGCAAACGTGCATCGTGTGGGTCTATCTGTCGGTTTGATAGTGTGCAACAGCCGCAATGTGTACCCCGTAAAACAGAGACGGTTCTTTAACACCTTATGAACTGTAGTCTTGCTTAGGTGTAATTGTTGAGCACACGCGTGCACAGATTTTTTTAGGGTTCCTTAGGTAGCTATCCCGTATGGCCTCTACAGACTCGTCACTGACTCATGGCCTACCAGAACGGGGTTTCTCCACCAAACTGCCGGTTTCCTTCAACTGCTTATCCCACTGAGTAATGTTATTCCTATGTGGTGGCGCTTCGTTATAAACGCGCCGATATTCACGTTGCACTTTGGTCACGGATTCGAATTTAGTGAGCCACAGAACACACTGAACTTTCCTCTGTACCGTCCACATCTCGACTGGCATGCTGCTCCGCTGTATACATGGTGTTACATCATCATCTGCGCATGAGCATATGCTGCCACATCATCCTACAGAAACTGGGAGGGTTTTCCTTTTATTTGGTGCAGATTTCACATTTCTATCTTCTTTTGTTGCTTTCCTGTGACCGGTCAAAAGTGCACCATGACTTTTCGGACACGCTGTACTGTTATTAGGGCACATTTATAAGTAAATTTGAAGGGGTTCTTAAAGCTCTTAAATGTGCTTTAAAACTCTACCAATTATGTGGAAAGCAAATACAAAGTTTTGACAAATTAAATCGTTGGTTTTCACACATACTGGAACTACACTTTTTTTTTTTTGAGAAAAAAACAAAAATTCACTTGTAAAATAATGCTGGTCTTTTAAGTTTATCGATGTCCACTGGTCTTGAAAACATTTTACAGATCTACAACCTATACTTTTAAAGGTTTCACTTTAAGTTATTTTAAGCATTATTCTAATGACTTACATAATAATGACTGTCTTTAGAAAGCTCACTGCTAAAGACATTCACCAAGACACAAATTCTTATTAGAGCTGCTAAGACTGCAATAGCAGGGCCCCAACCTTAAGGGAGCCACAGAAC
This sequence comes from Rhynchonycteris naso, assembly GCA_037038555.1. NCBI lineage: Eukaryota > Metazoa > Chordata > Mammalia > Chiroptera > Emballonuridae > Rhynchonycteris > Rhynchonycteris naso. Next base: position 8,326,848 of record CM072997.1, on the reverse strand, counting down.
CACTACAAGAAAGGGCAGGGATATTCTGCTGTTTTAAAATTCCTTTTTAGAGAAAGAGGAAGGGGGAGGGTAGGAAGGGAGAAGAGGGGAAGGAGGGGGGAGGGAGGAAAGTAAGGAGAGAAGAAGAGGGAGAGAAACATCATTCTGTTGTTCCACTCAGCCATGCCACCATGGTGTCACTGGTTGATTCTTGTTTATGCCCTGGTCAGGGAACGAACCTGCAACCTCATCATGTTGGGGCAATGCTCTAACCAACTGAGCAACCCAGCCAGAGCCAGGATATTCTGGTTTAATGGCAGTAGAGTACCTGTTTTTTTGTTGTTTTTCTACAGGAACAGAGAGAGAGTCAGACAGAGGGATAGATAGGGACAGACAGACAGGAATGGAGAGAGATGAGAAGCATCAATCATTAGTTTTCATTGTCGTTGCGACACCATAGTTGTTCATTGATTGCTTTCTCACACGTGCCTTGACCGCGGACCTTCAGCAGACCGAGCAACCCCTTGCTGGAGCCAGCAACCTTGGGTCCAAGCTGGTGAGCTTTCTGCTCAAGCCAGATGGCCTGCGCTCAAGCTGGCAAGCTCGGGGTCTCGAACCTGGGTCTTCTGCATCCCAGTCCGATGCTCTATCCAGTGCGCCACCACCTATCTGGTCAGGCCTAGAGTACCTGTTTTGATGGAAATCAGTTACTGGACCTAAAGAAAAAGATCCTTTGACAGTCCTTTGATGGCTAGTGTTCAGTATGTTTACTGTAAATCCCTGTATGTAAGCTTTTACCAAATTAGAGAAATCAGACTAGTCTAGTCTGTGGGTGGCTGTTTGTAAAGTCATGCAGGTAAGGAAATGCGATCAATAAACAAGAGTAAATGAGAGTTCCTTAGTCAGGGCGTCAAACCTCTTTGGGCAACATGGACAAGATCTGTCCTCAGACATGAATAAAAAGTAGGAGCATCAGCAGAGAAAATTCGATGCCAGGTTTTAAGAGGTGTCGATGTTTCTTTTGTTGTTTAAATTGGCATCGCTCCCATCTAGTCTCAGCATTATCTTCAGAGGACCACATAAGATAGTGTCCAACATACAGATGATAGAAAACAATGGAGAAAATTTGTTAAGTCAGAATACAAGAATTTTATTATGGAGCTTCAAGTTTTTACACTTGCACAGATGCAGCCTCTTAGGCAGAAAGCAAAGGCAAAATATCAGAATGCTGACAGAATTCAAGTTAGTTGACAGAAACCAGTAAAGGTTCACCAGATACCTAAGTACAGGAGACAAAAGGAAGATTTCTTTTAGTGTCATGAAACCTTGTAAGCAAGGCCAGAAGAATGTTGTTAGGAATATAATTATGCTTCTTATGAGTCCTGGTATCAGGTGACATGGTAGCAATCTGACCTGTAATAATCCTAAGTAAAAGTAATTCGGGAGAGAAAAATTTGCAAAGCCATGTTGGTTTCTACAAACCTGGTTCTCCAATTCTCCACTTTAGTATCTCAAATGTTTCCCAGACAGTATCAGCAGTAGAAAGGGGTGCACAGTTCTGATGGATCCCAAACTACCCCCCACCAGGCTTCTGGGGCACTTAACTGTCAAGCTCACAAGCTGCACTATATGAAAAGCTAGAGGTTGAGCTCCCCCACAGTATACTTCAGACCCAGCAGGGACACTGTTATCAACAAACTTCGCGAAGTGTCAGCACACACTGGCAAAGTCAGGGTGATATAAGCAAGTCTGCCAAAGATAGAGCCAATGCTTTAATATCTTCATGTGAAAAAAAAAATTCACTTATTTCAATGATTCCATTGCAGGTCAGAAAGATAGGATCTTTAAAACTAAGTAACACTGAAAAAATGAATATAAAATTAAAACTCAAGAGATTAAATCAATCTCTTTAAATTAGTAAAAACATTATTTCAAAATAAGTGCTTCAAACAAAGGGAGCCTTAGCGCAGCTGTGTAAGAGCTGTAGAGAAAAGCACTTACCAGGGACACTGCTACCATCACTGAGTTATATTCCCCACTCACTAACACGGTCCTGTTTTCTTGAAATCCCCATTTTACATACTGAGAAACTAAAGCACATTACACTGGTTGTACACTAGAAACTAATATAATATTGCATGTCAACTGTAAACGAAAAATAAAAAAAATGTTGAAAGCCCACCCACGACTCTGAAGAATGCCCTATGAAGCCTGTAAGCCACCCGCCTGTCTCCCAAGAGCTGAGGTCATAGGCAGGCAGAATACCTGCAGGCCCCCTGGGGATCCAGCCTCCAGAGTGTAACGGAGTGAGTGCGGCTCTCATACCAGGGAACAAGCCACATGCATCTTCTATGTAACCTTGGAAAATACCAAGGTCACACTGTGATTTTCAATGAGTGATAAGAAAACACAGGTGAGCGCTCAGGTGGGCAGTCTTAAGGACTTAATATTAATAATCCCTTGAAGCTTTTATCTTCTTAGGTAAATATACCAGGGAACAAAATTGGACACACCACCCCCTCATTCCAGCTTCTAATTATATTCACATGAATTAAACTCTTATAACCCTAAGAAGCAGAATGACACAGCTATTGTAAATATGCACTTCTTTTCTAAGACTTGGATTTGACAGTCACACATCTTAGTCTGTAATTCAGGGCAAGCTTAATCGTTATGTGCTCAGGCTTTCCTCATTTATAAAATAAAGACAACAACATTCATAGCTAAGCAGGTTGTTTTGACTCTTCAGTGAGAATGCAGGTGTAGTGCTTAACACTGTCTGCGACAGAGTGAGTGCGCTCGCCCTGTTTGCTGTTGTAATTACTGTAACAAGCCCGCATACTCAGCAGCTCCGTTTCTGTCAGCCATGTGGGATTTGCCCCACTTCCATGTTCAGAATTGAAATAAACATTAAAACCCTGGGAAGGAGAGGCTGTGTACCATAAAAACCTTCCAAGAATTGCATGTGCAATGGACTGTTATTTTCCCCTAAATCTACCATGAACTCTTCAGAAAAACTGTTTGAGAAATAAGTACAGAAAAACATCCCCTCCTATCGAAGAGATGTTGGAAGTTCACCAAGTAATTCATCATACATAACGGGAAAGGCAGTGGTAAAATGTAAAGCTGGACAGAAAGCTGAGAAAAAAAGGCATAAAACATGGACAGTGGTGGGCAAACCAGAACCTTCCTGACAAATGAGGACATATGATAAACCACAGGCACTGAAGAAAAGTAACACAAATTCTAATACACGTACTGATCGACTTACGACCTATGCAACTTACGACCACTATCGCTAGCCACGACTGCTCCGCGTCTGGAGCAGTTTTTGTATGCACTTGTATTTTGTATGTTTTGCAAATATTAAACCAGTTGTACTGGTAAAGCAGTGTTTTACTTAAACCTGACGAATGTAAAAATAAGAAACAAAATGGTGTAGAGATGATACAAATGACATAAAATGAACAAAGAAAATTATGATATATAACAATGAAAGAAAATTATGATCAAATATGACTTAAAGATTTTTATAACATCATTTCACAGTACTGACTGTATAAATAGTCTACTTAACTTACAACCAAATCATGTTACGACGGGTCTGTCGGAACCAATCGTGATAGTAAGTCGAGCACTAGCTGTATTAAACAATAGTACATGAAAAAGCTTTGTTCAAAAGTAAGAAAATCTATGCTTACATATAAACCAACGTGTTACCCTAATTTCATGGAATCTTACTCATATGTTTATAATGATGAACTGTACCATTTTTTATAAATTGGATCTTAATGCTAGTGAGAAATGTTCAAGACAAGCTACATTTTAAAACCTGTTAGCCACAAACAGTCATAGTATTAGCCTTCTTTAGGTATTGTCAATGGATGCACATTTAGAGCTGAAGGGAGGAGTGTTACAGAGGGGGTCCTTAACTTTTGCTATACTGAGATATCAAAAATAAAAACTGGAAGCCCATGAGGATATAAACAGTATTCTTGAAGTTGCTTAGATTGAAATTGAATATTTGTTAAATTTTAGGGATTACAACATTCTAAATTAAAATTTACATATGTATAAAGTGAATTAAGCCATATCCTTAAAGTTTTATTATAATGAATTAAAATTTTCAAACAATGGCCAACTAACATACGTCGTCATCAATATAAGAAACTGATACAGAAATAAACATACTTTCTCCTAAAAATCCTTTGAACAATAAGTAGCACAAATTTGGATTTGGAAAAAAATTAATAACCACTTAATCCAACTAATAAAAAAAACCCCAAACTTATAAAGTGAAACAAAAGGACAAATTCACTTGATGATAAACGTCTAGTACATTTCTGTCCCCTCTCTTCCATTACATTTGATATACCTAAAAAATAATTGATCCCCAAATAAGCCCAAAAGATACACAGATGCATTTTAGGGCTAAGCGGTGCCACCCTACCTGCAGCTCCTTGGGGAGTGTCGTCTGTCCGCGCAGCTGAAGAGTTGACCGTCTCCTGGCTGCTCTCCGGATCTGCCATTTTCTCCTGCCGACGAGCTTCAGCTGCTCCTCTTTTGCCCAGGCCAGAGCCTCGCCGACTGAACAGAAAAATGCCATTACAGGCAGCAATAACAGTGACCAGGAGCAGTGACACACAGCACAAAGCTCCAATGCATGTAGCACAAAGCCAGTTTCTTCTTGTTACATAGAAATTGTTGCAGAAAATCACTATGGGTAACAACCAAGACTCTGTATATTTAAAATTCTTCCAAGTTATATCACATTCACAATACAAGCTTTTGTGCTGCTATGAGCTGTTGTCATCCTTACAGAAAGAAATGATTTTTAAACACTTCCAATTAAATGAGAAAGTGACTCCTTCTGCAGAGAGAATTCAATTCATTTACAATAGATCCCTACTTCCAGGATAAATAATAAATCAACAGAGACTTTCAGATTGATACCTTGCAAAAGGGAGGAGAAGATGGAGAAAATTCCCATCACCTAAGTTTCAGATTCTGTAAATCAAAATATACCCTAATAAAACAGCTCCATCTTTTAAAATAAAAAATTAAAGATTTAATATTTATAAATAAAAACAGGAAAGTTGTGAAGATACTTATTTAGGATTAAGGCACAGTATCAAGTATTGAAAAAAGAATGATCAGTCATTTCTCATGAAGCAAATTATATTTTATTAATAACATTTTTCTACTTTAATAGAAAAACAGGTAGAAATAAACTTGCCTAAATCATTACAACTTGACATAATTTAAAGGGCAGTTCTCCTAATTTCTTTAGGAAATGCAGAAACCTACAGCTAGCCGGACCAGGAGGTGGTGCAGTGGATAAAGCGTCGGACTGGGATGCGGAAGACCCAGGTTCAAGACCCCGAGTTCACCAGCTTGAGCGCGGGCCCATCTGGCTTGAGCAAAAGCTCATCAGCTTAGACCCAAGGTTGCAGGCTCCAGCAAGGGGTTACTCGTTCTGCTGAAAGCCCGTGGTCAAGGCACATGTGAGAAAGCAATCAATGAACAACTATGGTGTCACAACAGCAACAAAAACCGATGATTGATGCTTCTCATCTCTCTCTGCTCCTGTCTGTCTGTCCCTATCTATCCCTCTCTCCGTCTCTGTAGAAAAAAAAACGAAACCTACCACTAAAAAGTGTTTTAGACTCAAATCAAACTACAGTGAAATTAGATGCTGTCTAGTAAAGAAAAAGAAAGCAGCAGACACATGAATGAGACCCTGAATGACCAAAGAGCACTAGAGAGTTTGTTCTTCCAATTAGTAAAAGAAATCCATCCTAAACAGAAATTTATTTTGATAACCTTAATTTTACAGTAAAACAGCTCATTCCAAACCCAATTTGCCAAGCTACAAATTAGTGGGATTCAAATTAACCCATCCATTTAACACTTAAGTTAGCAACCACGTGACCCACACTGTGCTAACAACCGCCTGTGGCTGCTGGGCTCAAAGAGTGCTAGTCTACGCACAGACGACGACACAGCTGTAGCCAATTATAAACGGGATCAGCGAGAAATCTCAACCAAGTGTGAAAAAGTTTAAGATAAGCATTCTAGGCAGGTGGCTAGACAGCTCGTGCACAGCATGACCAGGTATAGTAAGTGATTTCATATACATAAGAAAGTTGTCCACAAGCAGAAGAAGGCTGTAGAGAAAGATAAGACACTAAATTATGTGACTTCATATTCACCTAAAAAATAATTTTTAATCACAGTAAATTCAGTTATCTCAGATTATAAACCTGGGTAAGCGGATTCAAAATGTGCCCCAAAGTAGGACAATAGCTCTAAAGAGCTAAGAGACTCCTCAGAGGTCCCTGTGGAAGCACAGGCATACCTCAAAGATACTGTGAGTTTAACTCTAGTTCACCTTACAAAAAGTGAATAGCAAATCAAGTCCCACAAATTTCTGGTTCCCAGTACATATAAAAGTTATGTTTATGCTAAAAAAAAAAAAAAAGTTATGTTTATGCTATACTGCAGACTATTAAGAGTACAACAGCATCATGCCTAAAATACAATGTATGAAACCTTAATTTAAAAATACTTCATTACATAAAGAAAATAAATGCTTTCTGAGCTGTCAGTGAGCTGTCATCTTTATGACTGGTGGAAGGCCACCAAATATCCAATTACTTGAAAATAATGTAGCAACAACAGGAAAGGTAAAAGATAAAGTACTCTCAAAAAACTTGTATGATTAAAACTCTATTTGTAAAAAAACAGAGTATCTAAAAGTGCAATAAAGTGAAGTACAATAAATAAGGTCTGCCTATATGGCCAATAAACCACAAAAGCAAATAGGTGTACTAACTCCAGATATTTTATACAATCCAGACAGAACTAGAAAATAAATGGAAAGGCAGAGATTTAAGTAATCAAGGTCTTTATATTTTTAAACAAAGGAGACAGGAAGGGAGAGAGATGAGAAGCAACTTGTAGCTGTGACATTTAGTTGTTCTCTGATTGTTTCTCATGTGTGGCTTGACCAGGGGGGAGGAAGTCCCTACAGCTGAGCCAGTGATCCCTTGCTGCAGCCAATAACATGGGGCTCAAGCCAGTGACCATGGGATCATGTTGATCCCACACTCAAGCCAGCGACCTTGGGATTTCGAACCTAGGAGCTCAGTATCCCAGGTTAATGCTCAATTCACTGTGCCACCACAGGTCATGCTCAGGGTCATTTTCTTATGACTTATAGCAACAAATCATACTGTTTCCTATGTCACTACTGTACCTACTGCCGACAGCTAGTCAGTCCATTGCTTTAGAGAACTACAAGAGGTGCTAAAACCTTCCTACCAACCTGAGCGAGAAAAGAGAAAAGGCAAACTTAAGTCACTCACCCTCACTGGCTTTTGGCACTTTCAGTAGAGAGAACAGACCGCACTAACTGAAAGGTAATCCCTGTGTGGCTGGTGATAGCAGCACAGGAGCATTTGACCCACTGACAACCAAGCTTAACAATGCAGGAATGAGACCGCAAGAAAAAAACATTTTAACTTTAATCTGATTCCCAATCAGTTAATAAAAGTACGTGAAAAATAAATAATACACTGTATCACATCAAAGGTAGCTCCAAAGCAGCAATGGAGAGAACTGGGCACTAGAGACATAAAATATAAACAAGATTTACATTTTCCTTGCAGGTAAGGTGTTGCACTACAAAATGAAAATGAAGCACACTGCTCCCACTCACCCCTTAAATACAATAACTGGTGCCAAGGCACTGAGATTGATTAGGCCATATTACAGCCAGAACATCAGGCATCCCTTTTGATCCATTAATCACACCATTGGGAAATTTAACTACCTTTACAATAACCCAAATCTGCATAAAGATGCTCAGTAGACTTGGTACACCAGAACTCTGAAAACCTAGAAATAACTCTGGGAAAATAATGTAGTAAAAGCAAAGGGAAAAGCCTGACCAGGCGGTGGCGCAGTGGATAGAGCGTCGGACTGGGATGCGGAAGACCCAGGTTCGAGACCCCGAGCTCGCCAGCTTGAGCGCGGGCCCTTCTGGCTTGAGCAAAAGCTCGTCAGCTTGGACCCAAGGTCGCTGGCTCAAGCAAGGGGTTGCTCGGTCTGCTGAAGGCCCACGGTCAAGGCACATGTGAGAAAGCAATCAATGAACAACTAAGGTATTGTGATGGCAACGAGAAACTAATGTTTGATGCTTCTCACCTCTCTCCATTCCTGTCTGTCCCTATCTATCCCTCTGTATGACTCTCTCTCTGTCCCTGTAATAAAGAAAGGGAAGGGAAGGGAAGGGAAGGGAAGGGAAGGGAGGAAGGGAGGGAGGGAGGGGGGGAGGGAGGGAGGGAGGGGGGGAGGGAGGGGGGGGAGGGGGGGAGGGGGGGAGGGGGGGACGGAGGGAGGGGGGGAGGGGGGGAGGGAAGGGAGGGAGGGAGGGAGGGAAGGGGAGAGGAGCTAAATGAAAAAGGTGAGGGAATTAAGCAAAATGTAACAATAAAAAAAAAAAAGCAAAGGGAAAAGATAAAAGTGTTCTCCAAAAACTAGTATGATTAAAACTTAGCGAACACACATAAATAAAAATTAGGGAAGAATTCATGAAAGTAATAATAATACTTAAATTCACTGTTTTTATTCAATATTCAAGTGAAAACGTCAGCCATCACTGAAAACATGGACGTGACCGACTTCCCGGCAGCCTCCCAGGACCGGAACAAAGGCTCTGACCCCGTGACCGAGTCCTCACCTGGCGCTCGCACAGGAGCCCGTGGTCTTCTGGCGCGTGCTCCGCCTCAAGCTGGGGAGCTCAGCAGGTGGAGATTCACTGCGCTTCTTGGTAGATTTTCTTAAACCTAGACATGTGAAATGCAAAACAAACTTTTAAAAAGAGAAATGAAATTAAAACCGTAAAATTCTTCAGGTTATCACTCCGGTCCAAACTCCGCAGACTCTCCCCACAGGTGGCCCCTCCAGCAGACTGCTAGGTTTCTTTCCAGAGTCCGCCTTTCCTGAGCCTGCTCCTACTACGGAAGTTACTGTACGTGGTGTTCCCGTTCATAATTCATCTGCTCACTTTGGCCCAAACCTCATCATGAATGACAGTCCCTCTTTTCTCAAATCACCGGCCTTAGAAGTTCCTACCACACCTATGTGTGTCCATTACTTTTCTCCACTAACTAAAGCCAAGAGAATTTTTATTCTGTACATGCTATATATTTCAGATCTTTACTAAATACATCACTTTATTACATTGTCTTCACACCGTCCCATTTTACCAAGCTTACATATGGTTCATCAGGAAGCTATGAGAGAACAACATGCTTTCTTTACACCTGTCAGCAAGGAATATAAACTTGGAACTAAGGTTATTAGAATGTCCAATTTACAGAATAGCATAAGTGGGGGTGGGGGAATCAGTCAAGCACACTTTGCATGTTACTCTGGAAGCTAACTAATACCTTTATAGAGGTAGCAAATTCTAAAAAAGGAAAGCAATTTAAGTGAAGTTTATTACTACTTTACGAAGAATGCGGAAGCTACCAGATCGTCGATCTACCCTCCCCCAACAACGTTATCCTATGATAACATACTAGGCAGTGTGCTCTAACTAAACAAGACCCCCAACAGTGAGTGGCCTCCAAAGCCAGCACACGTTTCCATTTGAATTGTGGCATCACACACATTAACTTTTCAGACCAATTACACATCAATTCTTCAGACCCCAGGAAGCTTTCATTTCTCCCCTTTTCACCACTTTGAAATGGAAAGGTAAGAAATTCTGAAAAAAAGAAAAATTCTTCATTTCTGATTTTGTTAAAAACACCAGTGAAGCATCTAGGAAAGAGGCGGTAAAGAGGGTTCTAGATCTTCTTGACCTTTTAAACCCTGAATTCCACCTGGGGTGATACTTACACAACATATAATGAAAGTTGCCAAGTAAAAAGCAAGCTATTCAAGAATCTTTAATGACAAAACAGAAACTACAAAGACAAAATTTTATAGTCAGACAGGCATTACCATTTAGAAATGTAAACCATACATTTCAGACCTTTTTTTTTTCAAAATAACTTTTGTGCAAGATGTTCTATGCTCCTCAAACTAGCATAAAAAAATGAAAAAATAAAACTTTAAATGGGTAAAGGAGATTGGCCCAAGGGTTTAAGTTTTAGATTTTATTTTTAAGTTGATTTTTTATGTCTATCACCATATTTATTTGATGTGATCATAAATCTATGCCTGATATCATATACTATTTTATCTGTCTAGTCACCTGAAAGATTGGACATGGCATTTGGACAGATTATGAAGCTAGCTAGCTTAATAAAGTCAGGTATTTAAAATCATTTTTTAATGTTTAATAAATTCAGAAATTATATTTAATATTTCATAAAATAGTAAATATACCTATCCATATGAATTGTGTGACTAAGTTATAACAGACTAAAAAATGTAAAATTCAGAGAGAAAAAAACGAGTACATATTACATTAAAATGCTGCAAAGTGCTTACACTTATAAAGCACCTTAAAAACCCTTGTATTACTGTCACTAACTTAGTTCATGCAATACTAAAGTGCCTTTACACATACCATGATACAGTAATGGACATCAGCACAAATTTCTATATCTGTTAATGACATTCAAAATACAATACTCAACCTAAGGTTCTGTGGACTACTTCTCTATTACTAATTTGAGGTTGACAGTATACTTTTGAACACATTTGTTTATACTTCATTACTTATGATCTATTTTATTTTAGACTTTGGTGTTTCTTTTAAACAACCTCAAATATAATTTCCAGTATAATAAAAGGTATTCATTTTAAGTGTATGGGGTTAAATGAGTTTGACAAATGTATTCACCCATATAACCCCCATCACAATCAAGACAAAGAACATTTTCGACAATCTAAAAAGTTCCCTCGTGCCCCTCGCCCCTCGCAGTTAATCTTCCCAACACATCTAGCCCCTGGCTTCTGTTTTGCTGCCGAATTTCATATAAATCGGATCATACAGTGTTCTGGAGAAAAATCCACGTTGTTGTGCATATTAGACCGTTCCTTTTTACTGTAGTGATATGGTGTAGGTATTTCTTTGTGTATGTACACAAATGACCCATCCTTGGGGTTAAACTTGAAGAGGACTGTATGTACTAAGTTACTAAGAAATAGGGCAGAGAAGAACCAAACAACAGAGTGGAATAAAAAAATATTTATAACTGAAATCATAATGATATCAATGTAAAATGACTGTTAGGCTAACTGCCATAACTCCATCTAGCCTGATAACTAGGAGAGAGAACACCAAACAGTCTGCTGTACGAGAGGAGCGGCTACCTAGGTAGAACGCTCTCTAGTGGAAAAGAGGTGTCGCTGTCTGCAACATTACCTGAGTGAGCCCAGGGTGGGAGACAAAACTGGCTTTCACAAACCCTGCTGCAAAAACTGGAACAAGGGAACATCTCACGTGCTGTGAAGGCTGGTAATTACAAACGTCTTAACATGATTTCTAAACAAACCAAGTCAATTCTTGGAAGAACTATATAAATTCTGAGGAAAAGGAAAGTTTGAGCTGAAACAGTTTAGTACATCAAGTACTTCCTAGAAAAGTGTGAATACTCTAATTTTATTTTGACCATTCAGGAAATTGACAATGATAAATATACTAACTTCTCAGTTTCAGAGTGACTATGGAGTTTCATAAAAAGCATTTTCAGGTATAGCCTGACCAGGTGGTGGCGCAGTAGACAGAGCATCAGACTGGAATGCAGAGGACCCAGGTTCGAAACCCTGAGGTCACCAGCTTAATTGCAGGCTCATCCAGCTTGAGCACGGGCTCACCAGCTTGAACGAGGGGTCGCTGGCTTAAGCGTGGTATCACAGAAATGAACCAATGGCCGCTGGCTTGAGCCTAAGGTCGCTAGCTTGAGCAAGGGGTCACTCAGTCTGCTGTAGCCCCCCCAGTCAAGGCACATATGAGAAAGCAATCACTAAACAACTAAAGAGCTGCTACGAAGAATTGATGCTTCTCATTTCTCTCCCTTCCTGTCAGTCTTTCCCTCTCTCTGAATCTGTCAAAAAAATAAAAAAGAAAAGCATTTTCAGGTATAAAGTTATGATAACTCTTATTTTTTCAGACACAAATTTATTAATTGACTTGCTTAGAGGTGCATAACTACACAATTCCTTATTCTGAAGCAGAACAGTGTACTAATTAATGTTCAATATACTTCTGGCAAAGTGTTAAAATTTATCTTTACTTGTGTGTCTAAAGCAATATATTTGTAGAGCAAAAAAATAAAACTTTAAAGCTCTCTGTATAAAAACACAGTATTTTTGTAGAATTAAAACATGTTTTCTTTATTCTACTAGTTCAGTAAGGAATATTTTAATAGAAAACATGGTTTAAGTATAAACCTACAACCTACTGAAAACCAATTAAAACACACGTGCATAGGAACACACACACCTTTTCCCCAGGCTCTCTAATGCAGCAAAACTATTTATCATTTATTTTTATGATGCCACTCTGAGAAGCAAGCAAAATATACTGGTCAGATCAATACACTCTTATCCAAAAGCCTTTGTGTAATGAAATTTGGTATAAATGTAGACATACTACTTTTATCAGAGCTCTTTGACCTTATTACATTGGGATATGAAATATGAATTTGTTCCTACAAATATATTCCTGTAATCTTTATTTCTTTGGATAAAGGGAAAACTGGAAGTTAGTATTAGTCTCTTAAAAGTCCTAATTTACATCTTATTCTGCAATACAAGTATCCTACTCTTTTTTCTTTCTTACGAACAAGTTTTACTAACCCCAAACTGATTTACTCAAAATTCAGGACTTCATCATTTTTTAAATAATTACTTTTGCAAAGTATAACATTTGAAATGTAAAACAAGTCAACCTCTCATGTATCCAACTGTAAACTTGGATTTTTAAACTTTAAAAAAGTCAACAGATTAAACACCTTAGATATTTTACTTCCTGGACACCCTTATTAGTGTAAAAATATTTAAGATGTTCTTGGGTGCCTTCTACTTGTAATTGATTTTTCTAGTTGAAATTAAAAAAATTTTTCTCATTACATTACAGAACTAAAATGATTCCAATGCTGTCATTCTGCAGAAGAAATGAGCACTAGTGACACAATTACTTACTTCCTTATCAGTCACCAAAGGTTGAACAATTCCAATCCTTGGAGAGGTAAAGCCTTTCACCCTTAAATAAGTAGCGACATACAACTAGGCCATACATATTTACTGTCATACTTTTATTCTACTTCTAATTCTTACATGATGTGTTATAAGTATGTTAATTTTTGATACAGTATATATATATAAATCAGACCCATTACAAAATCCTACAAAGAAAATATAGTACACATTTTACCAATGCAATAATTAAGTAAACTTTCCATTTTCCTAAAGATTCCTTTTTTCCTGTTGCATAAGGACTCAAAGTAAACATAAATATCAATGTATACTGCTCACAAAAATTAGGGGATAGTTTATCACTTCAAATAAATGTTTTACTTCTATAGGTGAGCAGTATATTTGATAAAGATGTTTGAAAATCAAGTAGAAGGGAAGGGAAAAATTAACCTAGCACCCTTACTCAATGAATAACCATTCAAATATACATGAATATATTTATCCTCCAACTTATACATTCATTTTAAAGTGACTCTAAAAGATGACCAAGTAGACATCTGTTGTGTTATGGTGCAGCAACCCTTTTTCTGACCACCCTGCCTCTTCTGTTTTTTGTTTCTTTTCATGCTAGGGGCACTGCCTCCCACCCCCTTCTCCACGAGGTGCTGACGGAACTGTCCTTCTCTGTGGCGTACTTCTATTCCTCAGGGGGCCCAAACTGGCCAGGCTATTTCAATCATCTCCAATTACAATTCTAAAACCACCACCTCTCTTTCCTCCACGGCAGTGATTCATTCAATGACAGGCATATGACCCAAATAAGGTGACCAGACGTCCCGCTCTTTAACAATTTGTCCCATGTCCTGGGGTGTTTTAAAAAAGTCCTGATTTAAAAAAATATATTACAATACTATTTTTGCATTCTATGAAAATTATTTTTTGCTCCATATAGACCAAATTTTTAATCAAGAACACCCCCCGCCCCATCAATGGTGTCCCAATTTTAAAATCTGGTCACCTTACCCAAGGAGGAATAAGAAACTTTCTTATAGGCTGATATATAAATAAACGATTGATAAATAAATGATTGGATAGTACTTGGGGGTGGGAGAATAAGAGACCGTAAGTCATAAGACTTCATTTGAGCTCCTGGGTCCAACCAAGCCTGAAGCTAGCCAATTTCTAGTCTTTACCAGTCATGTAAACTGATTACCATTTAATATTGATTGATTAGTCATTACATATAAACCCAAGTCTTCTGACTATAAGTTATTAGAATTTTTATCCTAGAGTAGGTGTTAACAAACTTTAAATCATGGGCCAAATCAAGCTAGCAGCCTGTCTATACAGCCTACAAACTAAAAATGGATTTTACAATTTTAGAATTATAATGAAAAAATATGTGACAAAGACTCCATGTGGTCACTAAACTCTAAAATAATTACTATATGGCCCTTTACAAAAGATGCCTACTGAGCTGGAATTTGAGGGAAAGAAGAACAGTATGAATACTTATCTAGTTTTAAAAATCAGTCAAAAATTTTAAAAAGAAAAAAAAAAACTTTTCCAAAACAAAATAAAAACAAATCACTTTGTTTTTTTATTTTTTACAGGGTCAAAGAGAGAGAGAGTCAGAGAGAGGGATAGATAGGGACAGACAGACAGGAACAAACAGATATGAGAAACATCAATCATCAGTTTTTCGTTGTGACACTATAGTTGTTCATTGATTGCTTTCTCATATGTGCCTTGACCGTGGGCCTTCAGCAGACCAAGCCACCCCTTGTTGGAAGCCAGCGACCTTGGGTCCAAGCTGACAAGCTTTTGCTCAAGCCAGATGGGCCCGCACTCAAGCTGGCGAGCTTGGGGTCTCAAACCTGGATCTTCCGCATTCCAGTCCGACAATCTATCCACTGCGCCACCGCCTGGTCAGGCCCCTTCATGTTTAAAAATCAAATAAGCAAAAAAACAAAACCTGAGCTAAACAATATCTTAGTAATAAAAGTTTCAGTACTAAGTTTTCTAAAATATTACGGTATCTTGATTTTTTATTTAGTGTTAATTTATTCCTACAGACAGCAAATACATTTCCATTTTAAAAAGGAGCAGAAAAACCAGTATGAATAAGGTATACAAACCAATGCCTTAAACAAAGATAAATGTCCAGAAAAATCACAATTCAACTACATATACAGGTGTCAATGGTGACTGTGATTGACCTTTGCCAAATTTTTATGAATTAATATATGCTAACAATTACATTACATATCCATTTATTTACATGTCAAATCTATTTGAAAGAATTTTCAGAACCACCCCTTTTTCCTTCATAAAAGGAAGGAAAACAACTCCAAATAACAAGACTATTAGCACACATAAGGAGTTTAATTTGGAGTCATTTAATAGGGCCTTTTTTCTACTGGATAATTGGACCTAATAGAGACAATTAATTTACAATGGATATATTCTCAGTAACTAGCTCTTGATTCCTTTAGCCAAAACAGAATCATGAGTACTGGTATAACTTGGTACTGTTGTCTACTTTCAAGTTTATACACCTTTATTAATGACTCCTTTGCTAAAACGAAAAGTAACCGATCATGTGTTTAATTTTAAAATCACTCAGTAGTAATAAAAGTTTTGCAGATGACAATGAGGAAAATCCCAAATTATATTGTCCAAGCCAAATTTTTATTTCCTAATCAATGCTCAGCAATTTCACGCACTGAGTTGGCAAAATGAATTTAAGACATTAGAAATGTGCAAAGATATTCATCTAAGCATTATTATTATTATTATTATTTACAGGGACAGAGAGAGAGTCAGAGAGAGGAATAAATAGGAATAGATAGATAGGAACGGAGAGAGGTAAGAAGCATCAATCATCAGTTTTTTGTTGATTGCTTTCTCACATGTGCCTTGACCGCGGGCCTTCAGCAGACCAAGCCACCCCTTGCTGGAGCCAGCGACCCTGGGTCCAAGCTGGAGACCTCGGGGTCTTGAACCTGGGTCTTCCACATCGCACTCCGACGCTCTATCCACTGCTCCACAGCCTGGTCAGGCGCATTATTATTTTTGATAATGAGAAACTGATAAAGAGTTAAACTCCAAAAATAAAGAATGGTTAAATAAACATCAGTATGATACTACAAACTGCAGGAACACAGTGTTAATGAGGATGTGAATAAATTGACATTTTTATATTGCTAGGGGGAATGTCAATTCATATATTTCTAGGGGCATTTTAAAACATACAAAAATATGTAAAAGAAATATAATCGGTGACCTAACAAGGAAATAATGTGTAAATTATGAAGCAATTGTCAATTTAAAAACCTAGAAGAATATAAATGCCCATTAGTTGAGAATAGGCTAACTTATGGTGTATTCATATATAAACACAGAAAATGATGTAATTTATGTAATCCGAAAAAAGGAAAACTTTTATTAATAAGAGTTTAGGCAGATAAAGCACTTTGGTTTCTTCAAATCTGAAACATGGGCACCACCTCATTCTGAGGATAAAATTTAAGTAAGTGTCTATCTGGTATGGAGCCTGGCTTATAACACACCCACAAAAACCGAAGCCTACAGTCAAGCAGAACAGGTTCCTACTTCTGAAAACGAGTGTACATATACACAGAAAACTGTCTGTCCTCCGGGTAAAGACAGAAGACTGAAGAGAAGCATTCACATCCGCCCTCTCAAGAACCCTCTCAAGAACTCCACTAAAATAGCACTGAAAGAATCTAATCTAAAGCATAAATCCACCAGAATGGGAAGAATGGAAGTGACAACTACCACAACACAATTTTAGAAGATGAAAAACAAATTCCAGTGCTCAATGCTCTGGAAAGCCCAGAAAGCTACAGGCGGAAAACTGAGATAAACTATCAATGAGAATGGCACTAAGTATCCCACAAAGGTTCAGGAACTGACCTTACCAGGATGATCCTCTGTGCTGACTTTGTAATTAAAACTGAGGATGAGTTGACAGGCTGTCATGAAGCAGTCAGATCCCCAGGTCCCCTCCCCCATGTGCACAGCTGCATAACTGCCCCTGCCTGAGGCAGCAAACCACAAGACCTTTCTCTTTAGCAAGTACAAAATAAATTTTCAATGAAAGTACAGTTGCACATTTCTGTACCATGCCATAAAGGAGAAGGAGGGAGGAATATAGACAGACACAATGGATGACATATGGCCTCTCCTACGTCTCTTTTCCAGGTCAGCCTCCAGAACTCTAGCAATTAGGACTTGACCTATAGGCAGGCATCTGGAATCCTTTTATCAGGCAAAGAAAAATACCGAAAAAATAATGATAAAGGAAGTTTCATAATGAATAATAGCCCAACCAGTTCACTAGATAGTGAATCTCAGCCAAATCTTATCTACACGCTCAGAGGTTACAAATTAGATTTTTGGTCCCCTGACACTGAGTATAAGGAAAGAACCAGGAATTACCAGAATCTGAGGAAAATTCTCTGTATGAAGGCCAAAAACAAAACAAACCTAACCAACCCAACAAAAATGACATAAGGGGACTCTGCAAAAATGTAAAAGTCTCTCATCTAGTCCTCAAAGAAGAAATGTATCCATAATAAAAAAGAAAATGAGAAAAAAATAACCTCTTGAAAATGAAAACAAGAAAGCAAACATGAAAAAATACATGAATAGAAAATTTGGAAAAGTTATTAAAAATATCGACCAGAAAGAATAAAAAGAGAAAGAATAAAAAGTTAAGATCAGAACCATCCAAGAGAACAATCACCCAAGTAATAGGTCCAAAAAGAGAAAACAGTAAGGTGACCAACCGTCCTGCTTTTGTCTGGGACAACTGCTGTTTTAAGATGGAAAGCCCTGAGTGTTGGGGAATGTACTGACCCAAGGGAAACCAGGAGTTCATTACTGGGTTCACAAAAACAGGAAACAACAAAATAATGATTAAATTCTGGAAAAACAAAAATGTGTAAGAAAAGAAAAAGTTCCTACATGGCTCTGTTAATAGCATTTATATATCCATAGAAACACTGAGCACCAATCACGCCGGGAAAATGAGAAGTCCGTACAGTACGCATTTGGTGGGTGAAGAGGGGTGTGAATCTTCCATAAAGGAGATGTAGTAGTGCTTACTGAAAAATCAACAAGTAGAACGTCTGAGCACATGATTTAGAGACGCTAAAATAAGTACCAAAGTAACCAGCTACAGGGAAGGGCAAAGTTGCATGAAACTCTGCCTTTTTTTTTTTTTTCTTTTTGATGACAGAGACAGAGAGAGACAGAGGAAGGACAGATAGGGACAGACAGGAAGGGAGAGAGATGAGAAGCATCCATTCTTCTTCGTTGCGGCACCTTAGTTGTTCATTGATTACTTTCTCTTATAAGCCTTTGGGGGGGGCAGGGGGGTGCAGCAAACCAAGTGATCCCTTGCTCAAGCCAGATGAGCGTGCTCAAGCTGGCGACCTCGGGGTCTCGAACCTGCATCCTCCGCGTCCCAGTCCTACGCTCTATCCACTGTGCCACCACCTGGTCAGGATCTGCTCTATTTTAATAGTAAATCTTAATGATTTTAAACTGCATTTAAGCACTGATAAACATAAAAAAATAATTTTTTAGCAGGATACACACAAGAAAGCAGGTAGTCCTTGGTGATCAAATTAAGTGACTTTGTATTTTTCCTCTTTGTACATATTGGTATTATTCTTTTTTAAAATAGCAAACATAAGTGCCAAAAATATTACAGAATACATAAGTTAGAATATGAAAGAGCAGTTTTCAATAACTTACATGTAAGTTAAGTAAAATATACTTTGGCTAAATTAATTCTTATTCTAACTTGACATACAAAAGTACATATTAAACTAATTTTTTACGTTTGGCAAACAATTTTTTAATAGTCAATATATATTTTAGGAATCACTGTTGGTAATTTTTCAAAGCAGTTGCATATTAGAACTAGTAAAGTTTTGCTTGTTTTTTAAATTAAGTAAGAGATGGGGAGGCAAGGAGGCTCTGAGAGACAGATTCCCGCATGCGCCCTGACAGGGATCAACCTCACAAGCCCTCTATAGAGTGATGCTCTGCCCTTCTGGGCCGCTGCTCTGTTACTTGGCTATTTCATATTTCAGCCCCTGAGATGAGGCCATGGAGCCCTCCTCAGCACCCAGGGCCAACTTGCTCGTACCATTTGGGTCATGGCTGTGGGTGGGTCAGGGGGAGAGAAGGGGAGAGAGAGAGAGAAAGAGAGAGAGAGAGAGAGAGAGAGAGAGAGAGAGAGAGAGAGAGAAGGGGGAGGGGGAAGGGTGGAGAAGCAGATGGTCACTTTTCCTGTGTGCCCTGACCAGTAATTTTACCTGGGACTTCAATACACTGTGCCAACACTACTCCTGAGCCAACCAGCCAGGGCCAGAACTATTAAAGTTTTAAGTTTAAATTACTTTGCCCTCGCCAGATAGCTCAATTGGTTAGAGCATCGCATCGTACTGACGCACAAAGGTTGGTAGTTCGATTCCCTGCTCAGGAACAGAATGATGTTCCTCCCTCCCTTCCGCCCTCCCTAAAATTAATCAATAAAAATGTTTTTTAAAAAGTATTTGAATAGCTGCCTTACAATAGAGGAAACTTTTAATACTCAACCCTTTCCCTTTAAGCTCCTTACCCAACACCTCAGGAGACTAAAAGATAATTAAACTTTGTAAACTCAGCAGGGATGACCCTGCAAGACCCAACTAGGTGAAATTAGGAGTTTAACTTGTGTGTATGTATGTACAGAGAGAGAGAGGGACATCAATTCTTCATTGTGGCTCCTTAGTTATTCAGTGATTGCTTTCTCATATGCATGCACCTTGATGAGAGGGTGAGGGTGGCGGTGGGCTACAGCAGAGCAAGTGACCCCTTGGCTCAAGCCAACAACCTTTGGCTTCAAGCCAGCAGCCTTGGGTTTCAAGCCAGGGACCATGGGGTCATGTCTACGATCCTATGCTCAACCTGGTGAGCTCACGCTCAAGCAGTGACCTTGGTTTCGAACCAGGGTCCTCCGCATCCTAGTCTGACACTCTTATCACTGCGCCACCACCTGGTCAGGCAAAATTGTGTTTAACTTTTAAATTCTTTCACTTGCTCAATTTATTATTTCTACCCTCCAGGCTAGAGGTGCAAAGTATGTCTCAGACTGACGGAAAGAGTCCTAATCCAAGCAGAATTACCTTCCCAGAATTTAGCATCTGCCTGGTTCTTGTCTAGTTCTAATAATGGCCACAGGCTGCGTGTAAGTCACCAGAAGAGTTTGAAACTCAAGCCGGAAATAAGTTGGTAATTACTGCTGACTACGTTATTAATAATGTGTACACGATGTCCACTTTAAATAATGGAGAGAAAACTAGATCTACAAATAGACACATCAGACTGGAAATATAATATCTTTAAATGTTTCTTTAAAAATCTTTTATAATTCCCCAAATTTTGATCACAAACTGTTTCCTGTATTTTTATATCATCCATATCCTTCTATAATTCAGACATACATACTTTAAAAATCAAATTTCAAAATTAGCTTAATTTAAAAAGGGGATTAGTAAAATTATGTTGAAGCCAAAAAGTTGTGAAAATATCTATAAATATATTTAAAACATTGCAAAAATACTTCTAAAAACCATTTGTATCATTACAGTGCCCCACTGATTTTATATTTATGCTATGTAAGTTTTAAAAATGTCTATTTGCTTAGGTAATGTAACACATAGCAAGAATAATTTTCTAATGCATATTAAAAATTGTCACATAACACCATCCTTTCTGGGGTATTACCTCAAGACTTCTACCAATTGATATATGACCTCTGTCCCAGAGTTATTTCAATCAGCTGCAGCGGGCAAGCCACGGGCTCCAGGACGCCCATCACTGAAGAAGCTATCTCACTAGTCCTGCCGCCAGCCCCAGTTCCTCCCCAGGAAAGGGTTCACCAGCCTACTAGCGCTGCTAAACCCACACCCAGAAAGGTCTTCCTACTGAAGTGTCCTGACTACCTGCTGCATTACCGTATTTCCCCATGTATAAGACACACCCATCTTCAAAAAATTTGGGGTCTAAAAACTGGATGGGTCTTATACAGTGGTTGTAGATTTTTTTAACTTGCATTTCCTGCTTTTTCACGCTTGCTTTGTGTTCATTGTCATACTTTCTTTTTTTAATTGCATTTCCCACTATTTTCACACGTCTTTTTTTCAAATTTTGGGCTCCAAAATTAAGGTATGTCTTATATATGGGAGAGTCTTATACATGGGGAAATACAGTATATCATTTCCCAAAGTGTGCTCCAGGGACTGCTGCTAGCTCCCAAGGTCATACAGGTGATCAAATAAATTTATAATACTGAGTTCAGTTACTCTAAGATTTCAAACAGCTTCCTGTGCTACTGCATAGCCTGCAACTCCGTGAATGCTATCTGACCATGAGAAAATGCACTTCACAAAGCATCATTTAAGTACTGTTGTTCCTACAATTTGAAAAAAAGCTGCTTTACCATGAAGTTTTACTGACCAATCATATCTTAAAATGAGCCTTTTCCTGGGGAAATATATCACAGTCTAATTAACATGTGCACAGATTCTTAAGAGTTGAAGAAAACAATCTACCCAATTTGGAATCGCACCAAGTTTATTAAGTCCATCCCACTTTTTAGATAATTTACAGATTTTGTTTCCCTGACAAATCTGTCTCTCAGCTTCTAACCATTAAGTCTAATTCTACTCCCTGGGTTAATGTACTGTATATAAAAAAAATCCTGATGCATACAAAAGCCCTCCAAATATACAGCACAATTCTCAATGCACAATGATATATTTACATAGTGCTTTGCATTCTTTCATTTATACTCCACAAGAAGGAATGTTACTATTTTGCAAATAAGATTAGGAATTAGGTTGCCATTTATTAGCCCAACCTCACAAAACTCTAACAGAAACTAAAACTTTCAAATCTAAGGATACAGACATTTTACACTGATAAATGGCCAGTAGTTATCAATCCTTCATTCTCAAAATGCCGCTCAGGATATGTTTTCTCTCTTAATATACTCAAATTCAGCTGGGCACTCCAAATTGAGTGATGCAACTTATCAAAAACTATGCTAAGTCTCCTGCTCACATACTTATTGCTCAAATAGCTGGTGTGCCTGCTGTACAATAAAAACATTAAACTTTCCTATAGTCACCATGTGATTAAATGGCAGATGTAGGGTTTAAATCCAGGATTTCAAAGCTCTATATTAAGGGCTCTTTCTTCCCAACATACCAAGACTTGAAACCCAGAGAGCCTAAAATACCGTACCTCACTTTGCTCCTAATAATCTTAAATAAAAACTACCAGGCACTGCCAATTTTCTTGAAGTACTGCTTCTCACTTAAACTCTTTCCTGAAGTGACACATTTAGCCATACCGAAAATTACCCGTGTACATCTGACTTCAAGAAATCTTCCTAGCCTGACCAGGCAGTGGTGCAGTGGATAGAGCATCGGACTGGGATGCGGAAGACCCACGTTCGAGACCCCGAGGTCACCAGCTTGAGCGCGGGCCCATCTGGCTTGAGCAAAAGCTCGCCAGCTTGGACCCAAGGTCGCTGGCTTCAGCAAGGGGTTGCTCGGTCTGCTGAAGGCTCGCGGTCAAGGCACATGTGAGAGAGCAATCAATGAACAACTATGGTGTTGCACTGGCAACGAAAAACTAAAGATTGATGCTTCTCACCTCTCTCCGCTCCTGTCTCTCTGTCCCTATCTATCCCTCTCTCTGACTCTCTGTCTGTCCCTGTTAAAAAAAAAAAAAAAAAAATCTTCCTAGCCTTTGCAGTGGCACAGTAAATAGAGTATAGTCCAGGCATGGGTTCAGTCCTGAGGCTGCCAGCTTGAGCCCCAGTGAGGGCACATATGAGAAGCAATCAATGGGTGTACAACTAGGTGGAACAATTAGTTTATACTGCTCTCTCTCTCTAAAAAAAAAGAAAAGAAAAAAGAAGGGAGGGAGGGAAGGAGGACTGAAGGAAGGAAAGAAAAGGAAGGGGGGAGGGGAGGGGAACCTTTCTAGATTTAGCTCTATCACTTCTTAGTTCTGTGGACTTGGACAGGTAACTTGACCACTGAACCTGAGTTTCCTAACCTGTAAGTTAGGAATAATAATACCTGCCATGCAGGGGGCATTAAAAGTAAATGAGATTATTCATGCAAAATAGTTACTAGTTGCCAGGCACTTGTAATAATAAGCACATTAAATAGCTCCTATTATTTTGTTTAGAAATGTGTTTCACTTATTTGGGAAGAAGCAAATCTGTAGTGAATGGGAAGAGGTGAACCCCTGGTTCACACAGTATTCATCCCTAGAGATGAATCAATCCCTGTAAAGAAGAATCAGATAAAATCTTGTCTCCTCTGGGATATTAACAACTCTTAATGGTCCAAAGACGCCACAACAGCGAGACGTGGAGAAAACACAAGTGAAAAATAAGTGGTACGGCAAAGAACACAGCAGCTTCAAACTCACACCTTCAGACCCACTCTGCCACTTACAGGCTATAACGCGGGCAAGCGATTTCATCTCCTTGGCATAAGTTTTCTTAACTATCACCAAGCAGTATTTTTTTGAAAATTAACCACAACTGCATATGTAAAATACCTGGCACTTACTAGATGCTAAACAAAACTGGTTTCCTTCTCTGGTTTCAACAGCTTAGGCTATAATTAGAGCTTAAATCTAGGACAGTGGCAGAGAAAATATAAAAGCTTTATTAGTGACCATGCGTACAGTGAGTTTAACAGGCTGTGCCATGTTACACTGGTTTTAGCATGGCACAGGGGCAGCTTGAAAACTTTCTGTGCTGCTTGATTTAAGAGCAACTTCACAACCAAGGCAATCCCACTGCTCAGCCGCTGGGAGGGCTGAACTTCCTTATGAAAATGTTGAGTTCTCTCGGAAAAGAAAGCTGAAGAGGGGGAATAGCTGGTGATGGAGAGAGACTTGGTGGGGATGGAGAATGCATAATGCAATCTACAGACAATGCACTGCAGAGCTGTACACCTGAAACCTCAACACAGTAAAAACAAAAAGACAATAAGGAAGCTGGTCTGTGAGAAGAGTCGAGGACATGACACCCAAGAACAATCTGCTCTCACCTGGATGTGGACCCCCTGTAATGGGAGTTGACAAGGAAGAGCTAGCTCTACAAGTGAGGCCGACCGGAAGGCAGACAGTGAGCCCATGGAACATGCTGCAAACTCAGCCTGGCCCACCGGCTGCAGAGATCTCAGAGCCACACATGGGGATGGACATGGGCACGAACACGGACACACACAAGTGCACGGGCACACAAATACAGATGCACACATGCTTCTACCTCACTTAAAAGCAGAGGAGGGGCCTGACCTGTGGTGGCGCAGTGGATAAAGCGTCGACCTGGAATGCTGAGGTTGCCGGTTCAAAACCCTGGGCTTGCCCAGTCAAGGCACATATATGGGAGTTGAAGCTTCCTGCTCCTCCCCCCTTCTCTCTCTCTCTCTCTCCCTTTTCTCTAAAATGAATAAACAAATAAAAATAATTTAAAAAAAAAAAAAAAGCAGAGGAGGAAAGAGGTATAAAAGCAGAGACAGGAAAACCTTGGCAGGCCCAATGGGCAGTTGGCTGTCCCTTTTTAACCCAGCCTCTTTATTTCCTTTTACTCCAAGATACCAATCTTGATCTTAATCTAATGCAATGGTTCTTAACCTGGGTTCTATGGAACTCTAGGGGTTCGATGAGTCGGTCTCAGGGGTTCGGAGAAGCCTCTGCCGCAGAGGCCAGAATAAAGTAATACTGTAATTTGTTGTGAGTTCATGCCCTTTGTTGGTTTTGTTCTTTGAGCAAGGTGATGTTCATGCACGGCTCATTTTGTGCACCAGTAAAAAAACATATACCTATGTCTTGAATTTGAAAAAAAAAATTTTTATTTATCACTAAAGAAGGGTTTGGTGAATGCGCATATGAAACTGGTGGGCTTGGTACCTCCAGAAAGGTTAAGAACCACTGATCTAATGCCTGTATCCTCAAATTCAAAAGGTTTTATACAGATGCACTACCTACTCAAAATACCAAATAGAACAAAATACGACAGTCTAAGACTAAAAGATGTTACCTTCATAAACTTCATCAAAGTTTATCTAATAATGAATCAACTGAAAGTAGTTATTGATTGGAAGGTTAAACTAAACAGAGCTAACATTTAGCTCTAATTCAATATTGGGTCAGGCTGATTCAGTGCTAGCTAAATTTTAAGAATACTTGCAGCCTGACCAGGCGGTGGCGCAGTGGATAGAGCGTCGAAATGGGATGCAGAGGACCCAGGTTAGAGACCCCGAGGTCGCCAGCTTGAGTGCGGGGCCCATCTGGCTTGAGCAAAAGCTCACCAGCTTGGACCCAAGGTCGCTGGCTCCAGCAAGGGGTGGCTCGGTCTGCTGAAGGCCCGCGGTCAAGGCACATGTGAGAAAGCAATCAGTGAACAACTAAGGTGTTGCGACGGCAATGAAAAACTAATGATTGATGCTTCTCACCTCTCTCCATTCCTGTCTGTCTGTCCCTATCTATCCCTCTGTCTGACTTTCTCTCTGTCTCTGTAAAACAAAAAACAAAAAAACAAAATACTTGCAAACACTATATAAAACCTTCTAATAACCAAGCAAAGGTTCGATCCCTATCAAAATGTGGACCTGAAACTCTAAATAAGGGCTCAAAAGGAGGAAAGATGGTCAAAATCAAGATTCTGGTTAAATATTACAAAAATCAAATGATTAGGAAATTATAGGGAAAAAAAAGGAAAAAAAAAACACTTTAGCATTAACGCAACTGCATAATTGAAAGGGTCCATCAACAGTTCTAATGAAATGAGCTTCTGGCTTCCTGAAGATTTTGGGGGAAAAATGAGGATGACTGTACCTCAAGATCCCATTCTTCCATCTCGTTTGATCTGTACTTACATATATTATTTTCAAACACTAGTTCTTTCTACTCCACTGTATGCTCCAAGAGGGCAACATTCTTTCTTATTTACCTAGGGCACAGGGCCTCGGTGCATGAAAACATGAGAAGTATTCATTTACAGATTAAACTCCTTAAAGGCCATAAAATATTACATATAAATGAGATTTAACTAGAGCACATTTATTCTAATAACTTGGTATTTCCACACATCAAGAATGTACAACACCAAACAAAACAAAACACATTTCATCTTCAATCCTCAAGAATAACTCATGACTAGAATGATTTTATAACTGGTTAAAGAAGAAAATCGAACCTGTTGTCCCATCCTGATATTAGGAAATAAGTAGCAAATTTTGCAAACATAAGGAAAGATACAGACACTAAAATATGACGGTTTATTAAGAAGTCAGCATTCCTTATTGTCTCCATAAAACCAAATGTGGTATCAATTATTATGTGCTGTGTGCAGATACAGGTACAGTAGTAAATCTAAGACTTCCTCAGACTGGAAAAACAGACCAAGAAACCTGACTCACATGAAAGCATGGTCACTTGGACAAACCAGGAGAAACATTCCTAGTTAAAAACATTCCAAGTTAAACTTACTTGCTAATTTGGCCTGTAATCCAGAAGGTCCGGGTTTTGATGTCTCTGATTTAGAAGACCCTGGAAGAGACAGTTTTGTTTTAGGAAGGCCAACTTTCGGGCTGAAACGAGCAGCCCAATCAAATTTGGAAGAGCCACCAGTTTTACTCTGTTCCTTTTCCCTGCTACTTCTTCTGGGACTGGGACTGGATGCAGAACGGGACCGCCTCGCCTTGTTCTGGTCTTTTCCTTGTTTCACCCTGGCACCTGGCGGCACAGTGGAGGCCGAGGCTACAGCAGAAGACGAGGAGGAAGTAGAGGCAGCAGAAGACTCAGTGATGGTGCTACACCCAGCTTTGGCTGAGGCGGCTGATTTTGAAGCCAGCTTGGTAGGTTTTGCTGATCTCTCTTCAGCACCAGTTGACTCAGACACAGAACCACTCTTTATACAAGAACTCTCTGTCCTCTTTCTCTTCTGACTCCGTGAACTACCAGTGGCCCCACTCTTCCTGGTGTGAGCCTTGCTTGTTGATGGCGACTGTGCAGATTTCAGTTGTTGGTCCTGGTCTAAATGTCTCTTCTTTGACTTACTATGTGGCTTGTTTGTTTCTGAGGGAGATTCAGTATGTTGAAGTGCTTTCGGTTTTTTCGCAGAGCTAGGAGAACTGGTCCTGTTGTAATCTGGACTAGCGCTGCGCTTCACTCCTTGAGAATTGTCTTTCTTAGGCACCTGTCCTGTTTTCTGCCTTTCTGAAGTATTGGCTCTGTCTGGATCCTCTGCTTGTGGAACTATGACAGCAGATGATGAACTGCAGCTTCTAAGAGGTTAGATAAGAAGAGAGTTAATATCAGCCCGCCATCACTGAATCAGTCATTTATTACCTTCTCAAATCTGTGGAAATGTGAAAAAAAAAAGTGCAAAAATTTTCCTGGTAAGTCCAATAATAAACATAGCTTTTCGAATGGTTCAAAACAGAGGAAATAAAAAAGCAAGTGTAACTTTGGATGGGAAAAGGTATTAAAAGACCAGGATTATTCTTTAGCCCAAAGATTACTGACACTAACACTCCTAATCACAAAACAAGAACTAAGATTTTAAGAAAAAGAATGCTTTTCAGAACCAGCTGAAACTAGAATGTATCTGATGCTCTGTTTACAAACACAACTTCTTTGTTCAAGCTTGAAATAAACAAGCATTATATTACACACTTTCAAAATGAAGGTTACAATTTTTTGTTTTGTAGTATCATTAAATCCTTACAATTACATTCCTTTCCAGAGCCTCTTAGCAATTAGATCTTGAGAAATCACTGACCTATAGTATAGCTCTGACAATTAAAAACTAAGGAATATGGCAAAATGGCATTTCAGAAGTCTATAACAGCTTAAGAGAAAGGAGACCTCGTAACTTTGTAAGCAAGAAAAACAATGCATTGTTGGGCATGTTTCATCAACTTCACTGCAAAGTTGATGAACTAACTATAAATGCAAAAGTTACACTCAGAATGAAAAAGAGAAAAATAACATTTTGGGATAACCTGGTTAGTTTTAATATTATGCAATGATTCATACGCAAATAATTCTGCCTTGTAAATGTATAAGCAATGTTAAGATTTACCTTTTAGAAAGGTGTCCCCTTGACAGTTCAGTAGTATTAGACTGCACTTTGGGTGCCTTAGAATTAGATTTTCTACTCTCAGGAGGGCTATATCCCTTATGTTTTGCCTGCCCTAAATGTGACCTGTCAGTAGAAAATCAAACAGAAATCTATCAGGAAAATGAGATGCAAATACAATACTAAAAGTAAAATATTTTTCATTAAAGAAAATCCTCCCAATTCTTCATTATTAACCATAGCTACTTTCCCCAAATATTTCTATTATTAAGTTATTATTTTATCACATAATCTAGCCCAAGAAAATGCCTTTTACAACCAATTCCCTGAGTACCCAGCTAAAATTTTTTATTACCAGTTGTTATAATTGCATAGCAATATTACAGTTGCTTAAGCAACAATAAATTTTTCAGCAATTTTACTGTAAACATTCAAATATGTTCAATTATTGCAAAAAACAAATCCAGATTTTAAACTTAAACACTATTTTTAATAGACAATGTGACTATAATACCTTAAAAGATTTATAGAATTGCCAACTTTTGATCCTACAATGATATTGAAGTCCAATTTCTACATCCATAATTCAGGTTAGCACAGGTTCAGAAAATCATTAAAAGCACTAAAGAGTAAATAAACTTACATGAAATCAATAGTGACAATTGTTAAGAATTTAAAGCACTAATCAGTAGAAAGTATACCCAAAACCAAGTCCAAGAGATAAAAAATTTGCAACAAAGTCTTGCATACACATTCAAAAGATTTCATCATTGACACATGGTGGGGTTCTACACAGAAGGGCTAAAGTAGGTTTACAGTGGTGAATATGCAAAACAAGAGTTTAATTTTTATTATTAGTTATTACATTATCTTCCATGCAAACAACTATAAACCTACTTTTGCCACACCCTGTATTTATAATAAAATCAAATTCTTATGTCAGCATTTTTCTAAGACCAAGTTTGAGGGGCATCAAGTATTTTCAGTTGTTAAGATTTTTTTTTAACCCCTGGCAACAGTTATACGAGATTTATATAACCAAAGGAAGTATGCATTACTATATATCCAGAGAAGCTGGTGTTATAGAGGTGAGCTATTAATACAACAGATGCAATTTATGTAATTCACAGCCAACAACCATGTAAATCACGCAAACAACATAAAGAGCATATTCTAATGCGAATATTAGTTTCATTAATTCCAAAGCTGTTTGCTTTATTAAAAAAAGTTTTAAAGACTTTCTGTCTGTACACAATCTCAAAGAAGTAGAAACAGTCACTGAAAAACTCACAAAAATTCTAACAGAAGCTGTAAGGATGCCATACAGTTAACATATACTACATATACAAGTTCCATCATCTCCAAAATGATTTAGATCTAATGTTTCTCGTCTCAATATCTTTATTATTTTTCTTCCATTTTTCCAGAATTCTATACTGGATTGTTCAAAGAAGATATTAAATTAGCTTCTCAAAGAAAGAAAATATTTCTTGGAATCATAATATTTTCAAGATTCTAATCTGTGACAGAATAGTAATAGATTGATCAACTACTAAAAAACTCTAGGTTAGTCTTTCAAGTGTCTTAACCTTCACTTTAGCAATGGATATATTCTTTTCCAAGGTATATATTTATCCGAGTGTAGCCATACAGAACCTTGTAAGATTTTTACACACAATGATTTAGTTTTGATTCTTCCTAGATACTATTCCACTGCAAACTGAAACTTTGCTTTGTCCAATGGATTTCTTATTAGAGAGATCTAATTTCTAGCAATTGTTTTTGTTTTTATTACATTTCTAGTAATATAGTTGAGTTCTTTCTTTTTTTAAAATAAACGAGCCTGACCAGACAGTGGCACAGTGGATAGTGTCAGACTGGGACACAGAGGACCCAGGTTCAAGACCTCGAGGTCACCGGTTTGAGCGTGGGCTCATCTGGTTTGAGCAAGGCATCACTTGCTCTGCTGTAGCCACCCCCCACCCCCACTGGACAAGACACATATGAGAAAGCAATCAATTAACAACTAAGGAGCTGCAACGAAGAATTCATGCTTCTCATCTCTCCACCTGCCTGTGTGCCTGTCCCTATCTGTCCCTCACATACATATACATGCATACATACATACATATACATACATACATATACATACACGCATGCATACATAAAATCTTCAAATCATTTCATAGTTATATTTTTAAAAGGCAGGTATAATGTTCTGTTTTCAGTGTATACAATGTCCATGGAACAATACTTATTAATTATGTCATTAAGACTCTTCACATTCTTATTTTCATAAAGTTTGCTAAAGATCAACTAACTTAACTGCATCACAATTTCTACTTAAATTATAAAATCTAAAATATCCCTATATATATTTTATAATTTAAAAACCAAATTAAAAAAAACCCAACCCATTCAAAGCTAAGCAACTTCGTAGTATGTTCAGACACTTAAATATTCAAATGTCACTGCTAAAAAAGTCACAGCATATCTCCAGTAAATCTGAAAAATCGTAATACTCATTTTCTTTATCAACAGAAATTCACATCAACCTAACACTGATTTCACTGGAGAGGTAAGCAGTCTCCCTCTTTAACCCAAATACACTTCTCTGCTCTGAAAACACATCTAACTTTATAGTCACCAATAAATAAAAAAATAAATAAAACTGTGTATTTTTCATGTTCTTACAAACACCTTCAGGGGACTAAAATATTTGGCAGGTAAGCTCTCAAAATCAGAATACCAAAAAAAGTAAACAATATAAACAATATCCAATCATCTTAGAAACCGAGGTTCACAAAAGTGACTAAAATCCAGTTATGCCCTAACTGATCTCATTCTCCCTTTCCTAAAATTATTTTAATTGTGATATGCTGAAAACTGATTAAAAATAATTTTAAAATATTATAAAATACAGTTCATTACTGTCCTGCCTATTGTTTAGCAAAGTCTTACTGCATTTTCTTTAAAGGGTAGTAAGCACTTTTAGTTTTGTGGGTGATCCTCTGTCAAAAAATCAGGTATAAACAATTCACAAATAGCCTGGCCTGTGATGGCACAATGGATGAAGCATCAACCTGGAAAGCTGAGGTCTCCAGTTCTAAACCTCAGGCTTGCAGGGTTAAGACACATACAAGAAGCAATTCCTTCTAGCTCCTAGCCACCTTTCTTTCTCTCTCTCAAATCAATAAATCAATAAATAAAAAATGTCTAAAAAATACACAAATAGATGGGCATGGCTATATTCCAGTCAAATTTTTATTTTTAAAAGCAAACAGTAGATTGAATTTGGCTCATGGGTCATAGTTTTCCAATCGCTGGCTTATCACAAGAGGCAGAGGCAACCAGATGGTGCTTAAAATAACAATATGGAGCCTCCCAAAGTGGGGCTCTATTTTATTATACGCATTTATAAATTATTAATGCTCAAAATACTGTAAAGTAAATCCTCATAAAATAATAAGGCTGATCAAGAATACCCAATTAGAATATGCAGTATTTAGCACTAAATGAACCTCAATGCCTCCTTTTACCCCATTTTACCAACTCCCTCATTTATTGGACCTTTATTAAAAAGCACAATCTGTTTAAGATTCAGTAAAATTTATATCCACTATAAATCAAATTTGCAAGAACAGCAGAGAAGAATCATGACAAACTCTTAAGCAGCACAAGAATGAATCCATTATAGCCCAAGGACAGGGGAGTGGGGAGCGTGGGTGAAGTGTGTGGTTCAGGAGTTGCTGTATCATCCCCATGGGTGTTCCTGAAAACTCCCCCACTGAAAAATCACCCACTAAAAATAACCGCGCTAAAGGCAAAATAAAATTGGACCCAGACTACTGAAACCTGTGTTATTTTTGAAGTGCTAACGAAAACATCATCAATTTTAATAAAAGATTAAATCTCCATTAACATTTGCACCAATAACCACAGTTGGTCTACTCTTTGTAGTTTTATTTTTGTACTTTCTCTAGTAAGTGTAACCTTCTAAAGATGTTTTCTTTTAAGACCAACTTCAACAAAATTAAAAATACACTTCTGGGGAAGACTTTCCTTTCGACATTTTCTTTTTTTTATAAATGCAGGAGTAAAAGGTTTTGAGCTCTCTGAAAGCATTAACACCGCGCCAAGAGTAGCAGGTCTGGAAGTCACTAAGCTAGCTATTCCTTACACTGAATGGTTTTTAAAATCATTTCTGCAAGATTTTCAGATTTTTCTTTCCTTTTTTTGTAGTGGGAGAGACAGGGAGGGACAGACAGAAAGAAAAAGAGATGAGATGCATCAATTCTTCACTTCTAAAATAATAAATATAGTTGACACATAAAAAAAATAATAAAGGGCTAGTTGATTAAAAAAAATGTTTCATTGCTGCACCTCAGTTCACTGACTGCTTTCTCATATGTGCTTGCGGGGGGGGGGGGGGTGTCCAGCTGAACCAGTGACCCCTTGCTCAAGCCAGGGACCTTTGGGCTCAAGCCAGTGACCATGGGTTCATGTCTATGATCCCACCATGCTCGACTCTGAGCTCAAGCTGCTGAGCCCACGCTCAAGCCAGATGAGCTCATGTTCTAACCAGTGACTTCGGGGTTTCAAACCTGGGTCCTCTGCGTCCCAGGCCGATGCTCTACCCACTGTACCACTGCCTGGTCAGGCAGTTTTTCAGATTTTTCATAAAATCTTCACTGATTATGATCAAATTTTTTCTGTAATTGAAAGGGCTATATCCATTTCAGTTTATAAATTAACACTGTAGTAAAAGTTGTGTGTAAACCAACAACACTTCAAAGTTATATTGTCAGCATTTTTTCATTTACTAAGTATATGTGCACTAACTCATGT
Source organism: Rhynchonycteris naso (assembly GCA_037038555.1). NCBI lineage: Eukaryota > Metazoa > Chordata > Mammalia > Chiroptera > Emballonuridae > Rhynchonycteris > Rhynchonycteris naso. The sequence goes on along the minus strand of CM072997.1, from coordinate 8,293,661 downwards.
TAAAGAAACCCACTTTGCATCAGAACAGACTGTAATCACCTCTGGGTTCTACACTTCCAAGATTAACTTGAAGCAAGTCTCAAATGCCTCTGGTTCACTTTTAGGCAAATCATAGCGACTGTCCCTTTTAAATACTTTAATCTATTTTCACAGGTATCAGTAAAATCCTTGGCAGTTTAAAGTATTAAAAACCATCTTTAACCTGACCAGGCGGTGGCGCAGTGGATAGAGCGTTGGACTGGGATGCGGAAGGACCGAGGTTCGAGACACTGAGGTTGCCAGCTTGAGCGCGGGCTCATTTGGTTTGAGCAAAAGCTCACCAGCTTGGAACCAAGGTCGCTGGCTCCAGCAAGGGGTGGCTCGGTCTGCTGAAGACCCACAGTCAAGGCACATATGAGAAAGCAATCAATGAACAACTAAGGTGTTGCGATGAAAAACTGATGATTGATGCTTCTCATCTCTCTCTGTTCCTGTCTGTCTATCCCTATCTCTCTCTCTCTCTGTCTCTGTAAAAAAACAAACAAACAAAAAATTAAAAAAAAAAAAAAATCTTTAGACCAGGGAAATGTAAAAAAGGCCAAAACTTTGTATCAAGGAGCACATTATCTTAATGTTAGGCAAAACAAGAAAAGTGGGTAGTTACAAGTAGAGTTATAGTACTACAGGTCTTAAATTTTGGTTGAAATTAATTTTTATGCCAGACATATTCACAACTCAAATACATGTACATAATACCACATGTAAATGATTTGGAGCTAATTTACACCTTCAAATTTGTTTCATGTATATACATACATATACTATTATGATTTTACATTTTATATACAATTATTATAGTTTTGTTTTTTAAAAATTAAATGCTTTATGATAATATAAAATACATGTTATATGTAGACCACTGATTTTCAATAATCATGGTGTTAAGTTCATTTGAACCACTTTTAACAACAGCAAAATACTCACTAGTTTTGCCTGTAAAATGAACTGCTTTTCTATTTCAATCACAAAACAGAAGCTGATTGGTCTGAACAATGTTCCCATGCTTAGTTACGGTGAAATGCTAGTTGAAACGATTCTGCTGTGTAAGATAAGTTACAACTTACCCTACCTACAAAGCAGTGTTCTTAAGCATGAGTAGTTCCTCCTCTAGGGAGCATTTTGAAAACATACGTTGGGGAACTTATAATTTCTCAGATTTGTTTTGCCTGGTTTTCATATACGTTAAATTTTCCAGGAATGCTAGGAATCAACAGAATTTTATTTGTTTTCTGTAGCTTTACCAGGAGTCACGCATTATTTGAAAAAGTCTACAATAAAAATGCTCTTAAGGCATTTAAGTCTGTTGTTGTAGCTGTCATATTCAATAAATTCACATACAGATGCAAGTATCTGAATATAGTGTCATCAAGAATTTATTAAGATGTTTTGTTAGTGTTTTCTTTTTGCTTGTTTATGTGTTCCTATGAAAAATTCTTACACATTATATTGATATAAATTCTGTATGCAGGGCTATTTTATATTTCTTAACTCAAGATACTAAAGAGGCATCAAAATACATTATATGATATACATTATAGAATGGGAGCATTGAAACTGATAGAGAACAACTGTATCAGACTACTCATCTCAACAGATTTGCTAGGTATGCCAACTCAAATACATCAAGTCATGACAGGGTATATAAATATGGATGACACACAGTCTAGCCCCCATCCTCCAAGAGGTCAGAGTCTCATAAAACAAAGTGATCTATCAGTTGCTATAAAGTTCCCAACAAAGGGAGAAATAACTTGCAGCAAGACAATAAAGGCTTTATACAGACCACATGGCATTTAAACCACACCCTAAAGGATGAAAAACTGAGGAAAAAGCATTCTGGTCAAAAGCATAATAGGCAACGGTAGAGGTAGGAAATTAGGAAACCCACATGGCACCTGGTAAATGGTATGAATTTTCATGAGCACAGAGATACATTAGGAAACCAGGTTAGAGGACAAGCTTGGGCCTAAACGCCTTGTGGCAGGCTCTAGATTTGTCCTTACTAACAGTTTGCAATAACAGACTGACAGGGTTAGAAGAGCAAAAAATTCTGTTCCGTTCTACGAGCTGGGTACATTGAGAATGGTGAGTAAAGGACAAGGCTTACGTAACTGTGTAAAGAGGCAGAGGGGTCGAATATGATCAAAACTATAGAAGAGACGGACTCCTCAAGAGAACCTTACAGCTCAATTCACTTTTGCCCCATTTCGTAAATAAACTACCACAGTTTGGTCAGGGGTATAAAACAATGAGATAATCAAAAGTAAATTAGGCCTGACCAGGCGGTGGCACAGTGGATAGAGCCTCTACCTAGAACACTGAGAACCCAGGTTCGAAACCCTGTGGTTACCGGCTTGAGCATGGGTTCATCCAGCTTGATCATGGGGTCACAGACATGACCCTGTGGTCGCTGGCTGGAAATCCAAAGTCGCTGACTTGGCTGGAGCAACACAGTCAAGGCACGTATGAAAAAGCAATCAATGAACAACTAAGGTACTACAACTATGAGCTGATGCTTCTCATCTCTCTTCCTTCCAAACTCTCTCTCTCTTGCTCAAAGAAAAAAAAAAAAAAGATTACAATTAAATGTAAAAATGAGACCAGAACAGAACTAAGAAAATTTTACTTTAGGGATAGAGAAGGCAAAAGAAGAAAAAAAACAAAGAATGGATTGGATAACTTCATTATCTACCTTTAAAAACCTCTCTAAATTAAAATAAACCCTAACAAGCAATAAAACTAGCAAAAATATTTGTCCGGGTCAGTGGCTTGATACCCTTCCCTTTCCATAAAGGGTTCTAACAAAAGACCAGGCAGCATTTCCTAATTAAAACAAAGGACAGTAACAGACAATATATAAGTAAAAATTGCCTCTATAGTAAACAAGGAAATGGTAGCTTCAGTGGTCGGCAAACTCAGTCAACAGAGCCAAATATCAACAGTACAACGATTGAAATTGCTTTTGAGAACCAAATTTTTTAAACGTAAACTATATAGGTAGGTACATTCCTTATCGAGGTAGCGCCCGCACGTGGTATTTTGTGGGAGAGACACACTCAAGGGGCCAAAGAGCCGCATATGGCTCGCGAGCCACAGTTTGCTGACCAGAGCAACCAAAAGAATCATTTTTTCACAAACTTTTATTAGAAATGGTATGGTTCTTGACTAGGTTATGGAGAAATAGGCTCTCTCACAAGTATTAGGAATATAATTTGGTTCAATTAAAAAAAAAGACAAAGCAGTTTGATCTTTGTGAAAACAATTTAGTAATCTGTTAAATCTTCAAGACATTCACATCCTTTAGTCCCGTAAATCCATTTATAAAATTTAACTTAACAAAATGAGAGCTATATTCAAATGCTATAAGCATAAAAATGTATTTCACAGCAAAAAAATTGGGCAAAATAAAGTACAGGCCTAAACTTAAATCATGGGCTTTCATATTGGAGAAAACAATGGAGAAAAAATAGTAGAAATATTAACCAACTTTATTTCTAGATGGTAAAATTAAATTAATCTTATTTTCTTAATTTTCCTGAAGCTTCTCAATTTTCTATTTTCAACGTGCTGTTTTTATAACAAAAACAATTTTGAAGAAACTATTCATGAATGACACAAATGTTAAAAAAAGCTGCTATTAAACTGAATTCAATCCAGTGACTGCCATTTGAAAAAACAAGCACGTGATATAATGAAATGCTATTGCACGGCCAAGGGGAGCCTATGAACACCTGAACACCACACATATTAGAGGTGGGAAAGGGCGTATCCTTGAGAGCAAGTCCACAGAGAAGCAGCAAGAGGAAGTGATTTCCTAAAGAAGAAAAAGGAACAGAAAAGGGAGGCACAGTTCAGCTATAGCTCAAAAAATTATGAAACAAGGAAAAAAGAAAAATTATAGGAGTAAGATGTCTAGTTCAATTATGGAAAGAGAGAAAGGATGGGTGATAAAGAGCAGAGGGAATAATCAGGAGAGATTAATATACCCCAAAGATACAGCTTTCTTTTACCTTAAGGATGGAAAACTCTTCTATTAAAAAAAGGTGACCTTGACTTGGGGGAAGGGCAGGTGAGGTCTCCAAAAGAAAGCTATAAAGGACAGTTCAATACAGGTTTAGAGAAAAAGAAGGGTGGATCAAAAATAAATGAATTTTAAAAAATACTACCAGGGAGCCTGACCAGGCAGTGGCGCAGTGGATAGAGCGTCGAACTGGGATGTGGAGGACCCAGGTTCGAGACCCCGAGGTTGCCAGCATGAGCTTGGGGCCATCTGGCTTGAGCAAAAAGCTCCTCAGCTTGGACCCAAGGTCACTGGCTCCAGAAAGGCGTGGCTCGGTCTGCTGAAGGCCCGCGGTCAAGGCACATGTTAGAAAGCAATCAATGAACAACTAAGGTGTTGCAATGGCAATGAAAAACTAATGATTGATGCTTCTCACCTCTCTCTGTTCCTGTCGGTCTGTCCCTATCTGTCCCTCTTTCTGATTCTCTCTCTGTCCCTGTAAAAAAAAAAAAAAAAAAAAAAAAAATCCTACCAGGGAAAAACTCAACTTTCAAACTGGATGAGTTATTACTCTTTAATTACTATTAGCTATACCATCCCCTAATGCCTTCATCATTTGAATCAAGTGGTTTGTACAGTGAAAACTGTTTGTCTGACCAGGTGGTGGTGCAGTGGACAGAGCGTCGGACTGGGATGCAGAGGACCCAGGTTTGAGACCCCGAGGTCGCCAGCTTGAGTGCGGGCCCATCTGGCTTGAGCAAAAGCTCACCAGCTTGGACCCAAGGTCGCTGGCTCCAGCAAGGGGTGGCTCGGTCTGCTGAAGGTCCGCGGTCAAGGCACATGTGAGAAAGCAATCAATGAACAACTATGGTGTTGCAACGGCAACAAAAAACTAATGATTGATGCTTCTCACCTCTCTCCGTTCCTGTCTGTCTGTCCCTATCTATCCCTCTCTCTCTCTCTCTGTCGCTGTAAAAAATAAATAAATAAATCACCACTTTAAAATAAAAAAAAAGAAAGGAAACCATTTGGCATAATGCAAAGCAGAGGTCTCCAAACTAAGGCCTGCAGGCCACATGCGGCCCCCTGAGGCCATTTATCCGGCCCGGCCACACTTCTGGAAGGGGCACCTCTTTCATTGGTGGTCAGTGTATGGAGTACTGTATGTGGTGGCACTCCAACGGTCTAAGGGACAGTGAACTGGCCCCCTGTGTAAAAAGTTTGGGGGCCCCTGATGCAAAGAATCATTGACTTGAGGGTCAAGAGTTCTGGAATCAAGTCCTGGACTTGACACTCGGTGAAGTTGAGCATACTCCAACAGGGGTCACATACCTAGCAGTTTCTGTGAGTCTCAATGGGAAGAATATGTATAAAATACACTAAGTTAAAACACTGCACGCCAATGCCGTTGTAGTAGACGCTGCTGTCTATTAATTACCATTCTGAACCGCTGCCCTGTGACTCTGTGACTGTATTAGCAAGACCAGGTCCACTGGTTTTAGGAAACAAAAGCCACAATAACAGCATTTTACTTAGGAAAGCTAAGCTGCAGGAGTCAGATAAGGAAAATGAAAATATAGTTATAAGGGCTCTCTCCCAATAAGTCCCAATCTCCCACTCCCAAAAAATGATGAGAGGCTTTTTAGAGGTTAGAAAATTGCTAGCAGAGCACACTCTCCTGGAGCCTCAAGCATCAGTCTGGGGTCCCTTCCAGTTCGGAGACTCTGTCTTTTTTTTTATTTAATTAATTGTGTTTACATAGATTCCAGGGTCATCCCAAATGCTTCCCCCAACCCCATCTGAGACTCTGTCTTAAGCAAAAGAATCAAGCTGTCCAAGAAGGTAAAATAAAATTCAGATGAGCAATTATCTTCCAATTTTGTACTCTTAGACAACTGATAAAAATTAGGCTCAAGATCTAAATTTCTATATCCTGATAACTGAATTTATCCACATAAAAATAGTAAAAATTTGTATATTCAAAGTTATTACTAAATTATGAAAAATCCACATTTGAACATAATTACTTTAAAAGCCATGTTTTTAAATAACTTTTAAAGATACAGAAAATGACACAGATAATAGGTTTTTAAAAGTGAAAGAGGCCCTCATTTTTTTTTTTATGTACTATTTTTATAGGGACATTTTTTAAAAGATATATGAAAGTTGAAATGGCAAGAACTGAAATGGGGCTACATCACCGAAAGAGGGGGTGCTAATGCCATACAAACCCTGATTAAACTGTGCTCTGGCCTGACCTGGGGTGGCACAGTAGATAGAGCATCAACCTGGAATGCTGAGGTCACTGGTTCGAAACCCTGGATTTGCCCAGTCAAGGCACAAATGAGATGCAACTACTATGAGTTGATGCTTCCTGCTCCTCCCCGCACTCCCTCTCTAAAAATCAATAGATACAATCTCAAAAAAATAACCCCCCACAAAAAAATTCGCTTTAGCCTGACCAGGTGGTGGCGCAGTGGATAGAGCATCGTACTGGGATGCGGAAGACCCCGGTTCGAGACCCCAAGCTCGCCAGCTTGAGCGGGGGCTCATCTGGCTTGAGCAAAAGCTCGCCAGCTTGGACACAAGGTCGCTGGCTCCAGCAAGGGGTGCTCGGTCTGCTGAAGGCCCGCGGTCAAGGCACATGTGAGAAAGCAGTCAATGAACAACTATGGTGTCACAACAGCAAGGAAAAACTAATGATTGATGCTTCTCACCTCTCTCCATTCCTGTCTGTCTGTCCCTATCTATCCCTCTCTCTGACTCTGAAATAAAATAAAATTAAAAAAAAATTCGCTTTATATTCTTTGGCATATAATCTGACATTCCAAATGCATTTCAAATTTTTATTCTTTTCCTTCACAATTGAGCATATAACTGATTGGCTTGAAAGCACATGAACTACAGGGAAAGATGTTCTGTAAGGCTAATTGTTTCGTCTTGACTACAACTTTGTTATGTAGACCAATGTACCTCAATCACTAGCATTAACCACTTCCATTTGATTCATGCTCATTCTTTCAAAATATGTCATACAATATTTAAATAATTTTACACAAAAGATAATGGTGCCAAAATATCACTGTGGATTTTAGAAGCAAGGTACTATATGACAGCCCAAAAGTTTATTGGTCATGTACAGGAGTCTAAATACAAAAGCCTGAGTATTAATATGTATAGAACTGCATTTGTTCAAAAGATATGTCACGAGCTCATACATACATGCACATATATACACACAAACACACAGTGAAAAAAATCTAAGGAGACATATATGCCAGTGTAACAGCAGCTATAAGTGAATTGTGGAGCTATGATGATTTTCTTTACATTATTTTGTATTTTCCAAATTCTCTAAGATAAATATGTAACATTTTTATAATGGGACAGTGATATTTTTTAATTAGCAGGATAAATAATGGATGGCTGCTTCAAAGAATAATCCAAATCTAAAAAACTGAAAAACAATTTCAGAAAAGATGTCTCTACTAAGCATTGTGACAAGAGTGTAACATACTTCAATACTGAAGTTAACCAATAACGCTATAAAATAGGGATCACCACTGTGCAAACTAAGAAATTGAGGTTTCCTGAAATAACTAACAAAGGACTATTCAACAGCAGAGGGAGAAATTGCACACAAAAGCTATGCTAATCCAAAATCCACATGCTCAACTGCTACAGTAGGCTGACATCAAGAAGACGTGTCTCAGTTTATTCTTTGCATTTTAACATTTAAAAATATTTTTTATAATTGACCAGACAATATACACATGGTAATGCCTGAAAATACTGCATCGGGTAATCATATTAGAATTTGGCCAATATTTTTTGCAAGTTAAACACGATTAATCCATGCACTGGAGAATAAGGCCTTGCAAATGAAGTTCTGAGTATCTCATACATAAAGTGCCAGTTCTCGGCTCAATCAGACTGAAAATTTCACATTCTAGAGAAAACGTTTAATTCTTCACGCTACCTCCTTTACAACCACCACTCTGACTACAAAGGCCCGCTAAACACCAGATCACTAAGAAAATGATGAGAATTGTTGGGCTACCAAACTCAGACTGCCTCACCAGCCTGTCAACATCTATATTTTTGAGCCAATGAGAAAAAAACTCAAACCTAGGTGTCCAACTCAATATCTTAAAACAAATGAAGCTTCCATTCAATAAAGTAAAAATCAAGACATACATGAAGAAAGTGACCACAAAAGGTTGAAAGATATGTTGTAGCATGTGTTTAGGGAAAGGAAAGATAAAGACCAAACAAACTGACATTCCATATATACTAACAACCCTTAAATTAGCTTTTTGATAATGTCAATGACTGAGAACTATATTTTAAGCACAGCATATTTGGGGAATTATTAGCGAAACTACCTGAATTACAGTTTTATTTATATTTCTTGGCTAAAGAACTCAAAAAACAAAATCCCCCATTTATAGTAACCTATTTAAGTTTTAGTCCTTATAATGAGGTTTTAAATATATTTTCTTTTATTCCCAAATCCTTTTCAAATACCACTTAATACATACCTTCCTCCTATCGAGTCGTCTTGCGGTTGGGCCCCGGCAGTGTTCCTCTGTGAACGTCGCAGTGACCCCCCTGGATTGTTATTAGGCCGGTTGGACATTGGCACCTCTCTCTTGAAGGGACATACCCTTTCTAGACACTACCATTCACTAAAAGGGGGGAAAACGAGAAAAAAACATCAGCTACACATAGTACAACACAAAACAAATAAGGCACCAAAAATGAAGGAGAAATTTTACATAAATAATTTGGTTGTATAGTCTTCACAAATGCTGCACTGTTTTATTAAACTAAGTCTGACTGATTAGCATGTTATAAAATATCAGAAATACACCAAATTCAGGCATGAGGTCCAGAGCACAGTACAAAAAGTTAATTTAAGATTTCTCATGAAACTCCCAGGAAATTCCCAACTTAAGAAAACAGAGGACAACCAGAAATCTGCCTTTGTTTCCACATTTTAAACACTGTGTAGAAAAGGGCACTGCACCTAAAGTCAGAAGACCTTGGCTCAAGTCCTATGATGGAACAGGTATAAAGGGAGTCTGCCTTTGTCCAAACCTCAAGCCCTGGCCTCAGATTCCTTAGCCGTGAAATAAAAAACATGCCATGAAGTATCACATTATTGTTATAAATAACAAATCATAAATACAAACAAAACCATAAAACTACTATATTTTAATTGAGAAATGAGAAGGCAGCTCAAGTATAGTAAACTGAGACAGTCCCCAGATATCCTAAATTTCAGTATCAGCTGCACTGGCTGTGACCTTGGTCAAGAAACTTAGTCTTGGCTCTGATGGTGGCTCAGTGGACAGAGCATTGGCCAGGTGTATGGATGTCCCAGGTTCAATTCCCAGTCAGGGCACATAATAGAAGCAACCATCTGATTCTACTCCCACCCCCCTCTTCCTCTCCTTCTTCCCCTCCTGCAGCCAGCGGATTGATTGGTTCAGCATGGCTCCAGGTGCCTAGAGGCCCCAAGCATTGAAGATAGCTCCGTTAGAGTGCATCAGACTCAGGTGCTAAAAATAGCTGGGTACTTGAGCATCTGCCACACATGTGGTTGCTGGTTGGATCCTGCCTGGCCAGTGTGCATGCAGGAGTCTGCCTCACTATCTCCCCTCCATTAAAAAAAAAAAAAAAAAAACCTTAATCTCTAGATTTTATTTGCCTCTTCTATAAAATCAGTATATTGCCTATCTCAGAGTTTCTGGTAACAAAAAATTGTGAACATAGTTCATAAGTGTTAACAAGTTACTTCAAAGCACAGTTTTTAATCCATTTGAATTTCCTGTCATTCCATAAGAAGTTTATTATGTAAAAAAAATTCTGATGCTCAAAAGAAAATCGCTTTAAGTAAAAAAAAAGGCTAATATTACCATCATAGAAAGAATTATTAAATCTATCACAAATTTTCTTAAACCTCAATTCAAACTCCAAGTAGAATTCTTAATTACTGCTAATTACTGGGGAGGGAAGAGAATGATCATATGACATTAGAGAAACTGGTGCAAACAGAAAAGAGAATGCAAACTAATCACAACAAAATCTATTACTAGATTTTGCTTTAAGAGATTCCATGCACTGTAACAGGAAACTGGGTTTTCTTCCGAGTTATATGTTGGCCAAATTCAGTAGAAAGACTTTTTTTGTCATGCATATCCGCACCATTGTTTAACATACTAAATAAACTAGTCATGAAGTTCAAATTACTAGTGTAATTACTGACAATTTTAGAAAGAGAAGAAGAAGAAATACTATGCAAACATTAAAAGAGAAAGATTAAATTTGCATGTACTGATATAGAAAGATCTTCCCAAGATATGTTAGGGGCAAAAGAAAAAACCCAAACTGTATGTGTGTATTAAAAAAAGCCTTGCATACTTTGAAAATTGATGGAAGGATTCATAAAACAGACTTTGTTAATACTGTCTTTAAGAAGGAAAATTGGAGGTCTGGAGTCTGATATAAAAAAAGTGATTTTTGTAAATTATCTCTTGTAAGCAAAAAGGCAGGTCACTCTAGCACAGTAGTTACAAACGTAGAGGTCTGGAGTCACATACACAGCCTGAGTTGTACCAAGAAGGGCCTAAAACTAAAAATTTTGGATTTAAGACCTACAGATAAGCTACCAGACAAACCTACAAATATGCTGCTCACAAAAATTAGGGAATACCTCAAAATGAATATGAAGCTATAAAATATCCTCTAATTTTCGTGAGCAGTGTGGATGAGATTTGATAACAACAGAAGGCAAAATAAAGAGATGGAATCAAGAAACATTTTGAGGATAAAACCTATCCAATTAGAAAAGTCTGGGACTGTGGTATCAAACTTCAGCATGATATGAATAAAAACCACTAATCTAGAATGTCTAGTATGGGGGTGGGGGTCAGGAATCTGGACAGTGACAAAGCAGACACCAAAAGAAATAAAACAGACACAGCTCAAGTGACACAGAAAGGACAAATTCACAGACTGAAAAGCGTCCATCTGATTTAGAAATTGGTGAGTTGTTTCTAGGAATGCTGAGGAAGGAGAGTATATTGGTAAATTAAGTAGATAGTCAACACCAACTCTTCCTTGCAAATGGTAGGCTAAAAAGAGGACAAAGAGGTAACAGCCAACGAGGTAAGAAAAGGCAGAGTTGATAAAGGCTGTGTGTGCAGGACTGTATGTTTTCCTGTTTTTACTTCCTTAAAAAAAAAGTTTTAAGCATTTTGATGTATGTAAGTGTAAAGCCAGTACCCACAGCCACCATCACAGCCGCCTGGCCCATGCAGGTTCGCATTTGATTCAGACAGACGGTAATGAAACAACAGAGCCAAGAACTGGTGGGTCATTAGCTTTAATCCTAGCTTGCACCTGGTGGGCAAGAAATACACACAGTGGGAAAACACTTCCCTTTCCATTCAGGGCTCCCAAAGCCACTGACTTATCCGAGTTTCCTAGAATCCAAGTTTCTACACCTCACCAGCCTTATTCACCTCTGCTCCCCATCTCCTTCTCTCTGCACAAACTCCACACAAACTGGCTTCCTGGTCTGCCCCACTTTATAGTGTAGAAATCAAAACCTTTAATCCAATATACAAACAAAGAAGTCTCTGATACAAAGTCACTTATCTGAGGCATAATGGGATTCCTCATGAGAGTGCACCACCCCATATCAAAAAGGGTGGGAAAGGCTTAGTCTTAAAACTAAGCCTTAGGCTATAAGGATCCTGCCTACTTACAGCCTGTCTCCCCACATCCAATGCAAACTATAAGCGAGCAAACATATACATCGTATTTGCAAACTTATTTGACCGACAGTAAGGAAAATAATTACTAAAAGAAAAGGGCTGGAAACAAGGTATAGCTTACAAACAAGATCCTACAGGGGGAAAATAGATTTAAGAGCTTAAGGCTTAGATAAGAAGAAAGGTACATCAATCTCCAAGGCAAGAGAAGAAGATTTGGCAGCAAAAACGTGCACACCTACCTTGACTGAACCTGTGATTAACAAGTATGAAAAGAGCAAGAGAGAATGAAGATTCCAAAAGGTTACCTACTGAGAAACAGGGAAAGGATCTACGGCATGGAGAACCTACATGAGTAGAATCCATAAATTTAAGCACCAAACCCACATGTGACAGGATTATTTTAGTTGCCTAAGAGGAGGGTCTCATCCCCAGTGGACTGCTCCACAGCATACACCTATTTAGCGACATGCCTAGCAGCTGAATGCAGCTCTCCAGAACACCAGTTCAAAGTATGCTTGCCATCCTGCCATTGTACTCCAAAACACGAATTGAAAACCACTTTCTCTTCATTGATCTGTTGACACTTAACTTAATCCAGTTAGTGGAAATATGTAGAATACAACTGACCCAACAGAGCATACACTCTGAATAACTTTTATACTATGCCATCATTTACAAAGTGCATAATAAAAACTAAAGTGCCTAAAGCAAACAATCTTTCAAGACTCACACAACACTTATCTAAATTCAAAACTGGGCACACAAATTGATGCCAATGCCCACATTTTGCAATTGTAATATGCCTTGAGAATCCATGTTAGGTGCCATCTGGCAAGAGTCAATGAGATTAATTTAGGCATTATTTTCATGAAGTATATTATTCTTTTGAGTATTAAGCCAAGCAATTATATCTATAAGATTTGTGCTGTAACTGTCTTAGAAATGTCCTTTTCCTTGTTCAAGAGAACTTGAGTCACAGTTGTTTCAGGTAATACATTAATTAGAACCTAATAGATATTCCAATATTTCTTGAGTCTAAGCACACTTGACTCAAAAGATTTTTGAATTTAACCCAGACACTTACTGTAAGCCTAAATAGGAGAGAGTAGGGCAAAGGCGCTTTTTCGATATCCCTTCGTGAAATAAAATGAATACTTAAAATTTCTAAATAAAACTTCACTTACAATGAAACTAGAGAAAAGCTGGCAATATATTACCCTAAATCATAGAAAAACACTTGCCGATACAATAAAATCTGACCCAAACACAGGTAAAGCAGTAAACATTAAGGAAATTTTTAAAAGGTAAATAGTAAAAAGAAAATCTTGAAGGTTCCTATCAATGATCCATTCCTTAAAAAAATCAAGAACTATAAAGTGAGGGGAACAAAAAACCAAAGTAACTGCAGAACCAGAATGAGAAAAGCAGGTAAGAGAAACAGCAGCTCCAAAATTAAGATCAGTTAGGCAAATAATTACTATAGCACCAAGAAAAAGGTGCCACAATGGCTTTCCACAGAGACGATCTAGTCCACTCAAAAGAAGATAACCAAAAGCAAAACTGCAAATTTAACTACGGGCAGAGGAAGCAATTAAAACGGGTGAGCCTGACCAGGCGGTGACGCAGTGGATAGAGCGCCAGACTGGGATGCGGAAGACCCAGGTTCGAGACTCCGAGGTTGCCAGCTTGAGCAAAAGATCGCCAGCTTGGACCCAAGGTCGCTGGCTCCAGCAAGGGGTGGCTCGGTCTGCTGAAGGCCTGCGGTCAAGGCACATGTGAGAAAATCAATGAACAACTAAGGTGTCGCAATGGCAACAAAAAACTAATGACTGATGCTTCTCATCTCTCTCCGTTCCTATCTGTCTGTCCCTATCTATCCCTCTCTCTGACTCTCTCTCTGTCCCTGGAAAAAAATAAAATAAAATACAAAACTCCTTTCCCAGAATTACATTCTCAATTAAAAAAAAAAAAAAAAAAGGTGAAAAGATGTCTGAAACAACTAATTGAAGGAGACAAGAAGGGAAAACATGGTCAATAAACGAAACAAGAAAAAAAATAAGCACAATTTAAAAAACAAATTAAAACAAAGACAACCTTAAGAGTTTTGTTTGGCCTGACCAGGGGTGGCACAACAGACAGCGCATCAGCCTGGGACACTGAGGTCCCAGGTTTGAACTCTTGAAGGGACATACCCTTTCTAGACACTACCATTCACTGATATTGCCAATTTGAGTGCAGGGCAGCTGGCTTGAGCATGGGATCATCAAAATGATCCCATGGTTGCAGCCTGAGCAAGGGGTCAATGCCTCAGCCTCAGCCTCTGCCCTGTCAAGGCACGTATGAGAATCAATGAACAACTAACATGATACATACAACTATGAGCTGATGCTTTTCAACTCTCTCCCTCTCTCCCTTCCTGTCTATCCTTCTCTCTCAAAAAAATGTTTAGTTTAACTCTGTAATAAGAAGGTAAATGCTGTATGCAGTAAACAAAGAAACTATTGCCAAGATTTTCTTAAGCAAAATGCTGGGCACAGAATACGATGCATATACAATATTACTATGTGTGTAAATAATAACTGGCTTAAATATATTATCAATAGAGATTACAAAAAATATTTAAATCAGCTACCTTACACAGGACCCTTTGAGGTCTTTTACATAAATTTTTGAATCATGTACATATTTCCATATTCAAAATAATCTTTACATAATAATATATATTGTAATTTTAATTCTAGAATATACCTAGCAGATAAAAATAACCAGAAAAATATACATCAAATATTAGACATTATCAGATTTCTTTTCTCATTTTCATTTTCTAAAATAATGTGGTCTAATTACTAAAAACTGGAAAAAAAACTTAAAACTGATTACTTTTCAAAGGTTTCCATATCCCAGATAGATGTTTATTTTCTTTTTATTTTTTTAAAGCAATTTTGTATTCCAAATTCTGTTTCCAATAAATGACATTCTTAGTGCCCAAAACACAAGACAATAGAGTAATGGTTCTTAACCTTTTTTGAGGTACTGAACCCACCAGTTTTCATATGCGCAATTCACCGAACCCTTCTTTAGTGATAAATAGGATTTTGTTTTCCAAATTCAAGACATAGGTATATGTTCTTTTACTGGTGCACAAAATGAGCCGTGCATGAACATCACCTTGCTCAAAGAACAAAACCAACAAAGTGCATGAACTCACAACAGATTACAGTATTACTTCATTCTGGCCTCCGCGGCAGAGGCTTCTCCGAACCCGAGACCAATTCATTGAACCCCTAGGGTTCGATAGAACCCAGGTTAAGAACCACTGTAATAGAGAATAAGATACTGAATCAGCCAGAGATCCTGTGTTCATGACTGGCACCAAAGGCCTATTTTGTAGAACATTCTAATACAATAATCAATCAATTCACCGTAACAAATATGGCCCTGCCCTGACCAAATATTTCTAAAATATAGATCAACTCATTCCCGAATATAAATTGTCTTAGCTTAGTCTTTCAGGATACTAACTGCATTTCATAGAGTATTTTTTTCTTCTTCTTCTTAAGATCTCATGGATTAGACTAGAATCAGCAACTTTTTAGAAACATGTGCCAAAAAGATGGCTCATACACCCAGTCCTAACAGGGCTCAATCCTGTTGGCTACCATAATTAGCCAGTCAGTGAGGGTAGAGGTCAGGTTATCACTAGCATTTTTAGTACATCCTCTTAAAGATGTTCTTTCGGCCCTGGCTCAGTGGCTAAACGGATAGAGCATCATTTAGTGCACCTGAGTTTGCAGGTTCAATCCACAGTCAGGGCATATAAGAGAAGCAACCAATGAGTGAACAAGTAAATGGAACTGCTAACTGGAACAAGTTGATCCTTCTCCCCCCACACCCCTCACTGTACCCCCTTTCTCAAACCAGTGGAAACAACTTTTTTTCAACGTTCTTTTCTACTTACCAAGGAATGAAGAGACAAGAGGGAAACGTTACTGCACTAAAAAGTGACTTGCAACCTACTTCATCTCACGACACACATAAATTACTAAAATTCTGCAGTACATCAAAAATTACATTTTTTGCCTATTCGACAAAAAAAATAGGTATAATTTTGATTCATTTACACAAGACAGCTATTGTGTTGGCTGTTGTTATTTATTTATTTGACAATCTAAGGACCCCTGACTAGTCAGGTAGTGCATGTTTGAAAAATTCTTGTGGCACACCAGTTGAAAAACTGCTGCACTAGGTGGTGTCTAAAATCCAATTAAGCTCTAAATTTTATAATGCTGTATTCTTCTAATACTTGTTTTTCTTAACTGGAGTGCTTTTTAAATTCTTCCTTATGAAGACCTAGTAATGCCACTATTACACACAATGATTATCAGAAGGAAAAAGCTATTTGAGGGGAAGGTGAGAATGATTTGTAAATGGCTCTCTCCACTAAGTGAGAGAGAAAATGCCGGCCAGGTAAGACTCAGTTATTGAAAGTAAAACACAAAATACCCTGTAGACTACACAAAAATGCTACCTACAAAGTCAACTTTATGTTTGGTAAATGAACTTTAGAGCGTAGGGACTTACATAATAAGGCAACCCTTTCAGAGTATTTTCTTCAATGTATGTTCAACTCTACTATAATAATGATATCACAGAGGTTAATTTCTTTCTTTTTTTTTTTTTTACAGAGAGAGGGATAGATAGGGACAGACAGACAGACAGGAACAGAGAGAGATGAGAAGCATCAATTATCAGTTTTTTGTTGCAACACCTTAGTTGTCCATTGACTGAATCAATTTAAATCCAGGCAGCGACCTTAGACTCAAGCTGGTGAGCTTTTGCTCAAACCAGATGGGTCTGCGCTCAAGCTGGCGACCTCGGGGTCTCGAACCTGGGTTCTTCCGCATCCCAGTCTGATGCTCTATCCACTGTGCCACCGCCTGGTCAGGCAATTAATTTCTTTAATATAGCTTGTACTAAGAAGTCTATGCCTGTCTTGGAACAATAAAAAAATTTTAACAATGTGATAATCATAGACTGGTACAAAGATTTCTAAACTTCAGATAGGTAGTCTGTCATCAATTGTTAGAAACCGTAGAATCTTCAGCACAAACACTACTGTTTGCTACCTGGCTCGGGAAAATGAAGGTCTAAATTATAACCCAAAGTTACAGAAAAAAGACATGGAGTGCACTTTAAAGCAAGGTAAACAATGCACAAAGCCAAATTTTTCTAAAAGATCACAAATAACATAGGAATTATACCTGAATTCAAAAGTACAGCTGACCCTTAACAACATAGGGGGTGGGTTAAGGTATCTAACACCTGTATAGACAAAAATCCACATATAATTTAAGTTGGCCATCCATATACACAGATTCCCAACCCTGGATCGAAAACCAGTCTCAGGACCTGGCTGGGTAGCTCTGTTGGTTAGAGCATCCTCCCAATATGGTCAGGTTGTATGTTCCATCCCCAGTCAGACCACACACACAACTGACCAATGAATGCATAAATAAGTGGAACAATAAATCAATGTCTTTCTCTCTCAAATCAATAAATTAAATAATAATGCTTTTAAAAAAAAGACAATACTTGTCTCAGAAAATATTTTTCAAAGGTTAAAAAATCCACATTTAGATTGTCATACTGTAAGGACCAGTGTCCCATGTTACAAATAGTATAATTTTTACCTAAATAGATAAAATAATGATTGTGTCTACATAGAGCCAAAACATGTACAGAATGGGGGTATGGGAAAGAAATGATTTTTTAAGCCCCTTGCATTATTATTCTACTAGCTAGGTTTGAGAACTGACACAGGTTTACACCTATTTTCTGGCTCTCATAACAAATCACCTAATCCTTTGTAATCTTACATGACTTTCCCACATCCCATAATTAAAAACTGCCATTCATTTCTTTAGAATATAGCAATTCCACTTTGAAGAATCTTCTAGGAATCTAACCTAAAGAAATACTTACACAAGTATGCAAACGTACAGGCAATCAGTAGAAACACTGGATAAGATCCAAATGTCCTCAGGAGAGGAATGGTTAATTAGCACACTGCAGCAACTCCCTGGCACAATCAAAACAAAGTTGATTTGTACGCAGCATACCGCAATGCTATAGAATGCTACAGAACGGCAGAACATCCTAATTCCTGCATCACTAAGCATAATCTCTGCTTCAATAGCTTACATTCAATTGGCAAGACAAAATATTCACGCTATTTGCATACTGTGGTAAAAGCCATGAAAGATGGAGTAGGAGTAAAATAGGAACAAGTACAGAATAACAGAAAGGAGTAAAAAAGAGCTACTTTTGGATGCTAATCACTTAATGTCTCCCTGGAGTGATATTTAAAGATGAGACTTGAAGAATAAACAGCGTTGGAGGAAAAAACGCACATTTGTCTGCATATACTTAAAAAAAAAAGTCCAGAAAAATAGGCCTAAATGTTAATAACAGTAGAAAAGAGAGGGAAGAGGTAAAGAATTTCTACTTCAACTCAAATCCCCGCTCCACCATAAACTAAGTTACCCTGAAGA
Organism: Rhynchonycteris naso; assembly: GCA_037038555.1. Lineage (NCBI taxonomy): Eukaryota > Metazoa > Chordata > Mammalia > Chiroptera > Emballonuridae > Rhynchonycteris > Rhynchonycteris naso. The sequence continues at coordinate 8,275,287 of CM072997.1, read as the reverse complement.
AAATTTTTACCTATCAAAGCCTTAGCTTCCTCAGCTATAAAATGGAGATAACTGTATTTCATTAACTGAAAAACACTTAGAAAACATAGTAAGCTAACTGCAAGGGAAAAGGGGAAAGCATCTGCACATTGAGTTTTGAGACAACAACACAAATGATAAGCAGGAAAATATGAACACTGGGTATTTACAGATATTAAGAAACTATTTCTTACTATATCACTGTATTAGTCTACATCTTTTAAGAGTTCGTAAGAAAAACAGACTAAAATTTTTACAGAAATTTACTTCAGAATAATTAAGGGGAAGTGGGATAACAGTATAAATTTAAAAAAAAAAAAAAAGTGGCCTGAGATAGGTCTAGGTACTGAGTTCATTATGCAATTCAATTTTTGTATATGTTTGAAACTCTCCCCAATAAGTCTTTTACAAAAATAAGCAAAGTCACACCTCAGCATTTTGGCTAGGATCAAGTATAAAAAGAATATGCACTTGCCTGACGAGGCGGTGGTGCAGTGGATAGAGCGTCGGACTGGGATGCAGAAGACCCAGGTTCGAGACCCCGAGCTCGCCAGCTTGAGTGTGGGGCCATCTGGTTTGAGCAAAAGCTCGCCAGCTTGGACCCAAGGTCACTGGCTCCAGCAAGGGGTTGGTTGCTCGGTCTGCTGAAGGCCCATGGTCAAGGCACATGTGAGAAAGCAATCAATGAACAACTATGGTGTCGCAACGGCAACGAAAAATTAATGATTGATGCTTCTCACCTCTCTCCGTTCCTGTTTGTCTGTCCCTATCTATCCCTCCCTCTGACTCTCTCTGACTCTGTAAAAAAAAAGAATAAGCACTCAAATATATTATTTTTGAAAAGAGAAGATTGTTGCTTTTGTTTTCCAAGAGTCACCACCACTTGCTTTTTTAAAAAACTATGTCCATAGAGGTATCACTTTTATCTGAACTGAGAAATATTAAGCTTCTAGATATAACGTAAATCATCCTTGACCTAAATGTGTCAACCTACATTTCACTAATTCATCCTTTAAGTCATATTCAAGCTCTAATAGTGTGTGAGACTACAAAGAAAACACTGGATCTTTCAGAGAGGAAGATATAAAACAAATCCTGTCTCCCACCCATTTGAGAAGTGACCACAGCAACTATTGTCCCATGATTCTATTTTCAGAGTGCCAGTGTATAATTTCTTTCTCATACATTATAATAAGTTGGCCACAAGTACTCCAATAATACCAGATACAACCACCTAACAGTGGTCTTCAGAGGATGCAGAATCAATTCAATATTCCACTCAGCAATCTGCAGTGGAGCTAATAACAGCTATTATACCTTTTCATTCTGACAAAAAGACAAAACTTTACCTATGCTTCAGGCCTTTCCCTAGATCTTAAGCACTAACAGTACCCTGAACATTGCTAAATTGTTAATATAACATGAAATACACTGAAAACAAAGTCAAATCACCTAGATCAGGGTTAGTCAACCTTTTTATACCTACCGCCCACTTTTGTATCTCTGTTAGTAGTAAAATTTTCTAACCACCCACTGGTTCCACAGTAATGGTGATTTATAAAGTAGGGAAGTAACTTTATAAAATTTATAAAGCAGAGTTACAGCAAGTTAAAGCATATAATAATAATTACTTACCAAGTACTTTATGTTGGATTTTCGCTAAGTTTGGCAGAATAAATCTTTATAAACAACTTACTATAGTTAAATCTATCTTTTCATTTATACTTTGGTTGCTCTGCTACCACCCACCATGAAAGCTGGAGCGCCCACAAGTGGGCGGTAGGGACCAGGTTGACTACCACTGACCTAGATGGATCAACAGACCATAAGTATATTAACAAACGTCTTTCTCTTCAACTGAGCCACTGGACCTTTTACTTATGTATATGTCAAGGGTAAATACAACAATAATAACGAGCTAACATAGGGTCTTCAACACACTGAGTAAGGACCACTGGTTTTCAAGCTTTCTAGCTATGAAAATTTTCTCAGAATAATGATAAAATACAAATAGTAAGAAGTCACAGTCAAATCAACAGGCTACAGCTACCATTCTTAAAATGAGCACAAATAGAATTTGTAAAACAGGCTACAAATCCAATTTCCTTCCTCTCTTTTAGTTCCTTTATTTCTTACACTACCTTCCTCAAGTTTATTACAAAAGTTTCCAAAATACAGAACACCTTGACAATCGTTCAATACCCAGAATTCAATCACTTAGCTTTTAGAATAAGTGTGTTATATTTCCTTTATTACATACTGTATTTTCTATGGTTAAGACGCACTTTTTTTTTAAAGCCTTTTTTTTTTTTTTTTTTTTTTTTTTTTACAGGGACAGAGAGTGAGTCAGAGAGAGGGATAGATAGGGACAGACAGACAGGAACGGAGAGAGGTGAGAAGCATCAATCATTAGTTTTTCATTGCTGTCGCAACACCCTAGTTGTTTATTGATTGCTCTCTCACATGTCCTTGACCGCGGGCCTTCAGCAGACCGAGCCACCCCTTGCTGGAGCCAGCGACCTTGGGTCCAAGATGATGAGCTTTTGCTCAAGCCAGATGGGCCTGCACTCAAGCTGGCAACATTGAGGTCTTGAACCTGGGTTTTCTGCATCCCAGTCCGACGCTCTATCCACTGCACCACCACCTGTTCAGGCAAGACACACTTTTTTTCTGAAAATTTTGGGGTCTAAACTGGGTGCATTTTATACAGTGGTTGTAGCTATTTTTACTTGCATTTCCTGCTTGTGTTTGCGCTCATTGTTGAAGACAGTGATTCGTCATCAGACACAGATGAGGACAAGCTAATGGATGACAGTGATGAGCAGTTGTATGAATTTTATGATTTGAGTCAGTAACTTTATGTAGTAGATTTTTTTTCAAATTTTGGGACCCAAAATTAAGGTGCATCTTATACATGAGAATGTCTTATCGTGGGAAATACAATATTTATCTATATCTACTCTTCTATATACCCTCCTGTCTGAATATAGATCTTATTTTGATGCATTTCAAAGTAAGCTTGCATATATCATTATACCTTGTGTATATCATTAGTATTCAAACTGTTTCCTGTTTTCAGTTAAATTTACATACAGTGAAATGCAGAAATCTTCGGTATAAAACACTGAGTTCTGACAAACATAATACCTGTGTAACCTAAATCCTTATCAAGATATAGTATATCTATCACCCAAAAACTTTCTTTGTGCTCCTCCCAACTCTAAAACCACTGTTCTAATGTTTCTCATCAAAGATGAATTTTATATATTCTACCATTTCATTTAAATGAAACCACAGTATATACTTCTTTGTATAAAGCTTCTTTAATTCAGCAAGCAATCCTGAGATTCATTGATGTGACTGGGTATATACATTCTTATTTTTGAGTAGTATTCCACTATGAATATCACATTTTGCTTATCCATTCTTCTGTTGAGGGAACCCATGGACTGTCTCTAGGTTTTCCCTATTATGAATAAAGCTGCTACAAGTATTCTTCTACAAGTTTGTCCATGGACATATGCTTGCATTGTCTTGAGTAAATACCAAGAGTAGAATCACTAGATCATCAGGAATATTATGATTAACTTAACCACCAAACCTTTCCCCAAAGCAGCTATACTATTTTACAATCCTATCAAGTGTAAGTGTTTCAGTTGCTCCATCACCTCACCAACAGATGGTGGTGTCAGTCTTAAATTTTAGTCATTCTGATGGGTGTGTAGCAGTATATTATTGTTGCTCTAATTTAATTTCCCTAATGACTAATGATGTTGTCACTTCTGTTTGAAGTTCTTCCCATTCTACTCTCCAAATCTAAAATATCCAAGAATCTAACCTTATTTTGAACTTTTGTTAGTCTTCATCAACTCATGAAAAAAAATACTCTGGGATACACCTTCAATATTCGGATGAACACATATATGCCTAACTCCTGGCCCACCGAACTGCTAAAACAATTACCTTGCTGCTAAACAATGAGGGCACAAAGGGAGACATCGGGAGAAAAAAGAAAAAGAAAACCAATCTGTATCTCAAAATACAACCTGTGTCTGTACATGCCTGGCAAAGATATGCAGCCATATTTTAAATAATGTGGATGATCAGAAAAACTCAAGTCAAGATATCTCAAATTTTACCAATCTCTTAGTGTAATGCAGCTTACCATGTAGCATGACGAAAAGTCACCTTGGGATCGTGTTAAAATGTAGATTCTTATTAAAATGCAGGGAGGGGACCTGAGGTGCTGCCTTTCTAAGAAGCCCCCTCACCCGTCCAAGGACTACACTTTGGGTAGCAGACCTTAGAGCATCCAAATACCTGACAGAGCAAAGTGTACTTCTTTGAATAAAGACACCTTTATTCCAGGCCTCAGGAAAACTACAAATATAAACTAAGGACAGTGAACAGCACACAGAGAACACGTAAGTAAACAAAGCACCAGAAACAAACAAAGCCATACAGATTACAAATGTTAGAATTACCAGACAAATCTGTTTTTCATCAGACATCTTAATATGCTCAGTATGTTTAATAATATAAAGGATAAACTTCAAAAAAACTAAAGAAAACATAAGAACTACTAAAAGTGCCATCAATTTGAAAAAAACAAAACAAAACAGAACTTCTAACATGAAACATAAAGCTCAATAGATGTGTGGCAATGTATTAGACAAAAAGAAAGTTAGAAAAGTATAAAGACAGAGTAGAAGAAATTATGCAGCCTGGCGAGGCGGTGGCACAGTGGATAGAGCATTGGACTGGGATGTGGAAGACCCAGGTTCGAGACCCCGAGGTCGCTAGCTTGAGCGCAGGCCCATCTGGCTTGAGCAAAAAGCTCGTCAGCTTGGACCCAAGGTCGCTGGCTCCAACAAGGGGTAGCTCGGTCTGCTGAAGGCCCGCGGTCAAGGCACATATGAGAAAACAATCAATGCACAACTATGGTGTCGCAACAGCAGCAAAAAACTAATGATTGATGCTTCTCATATCTCTCCCTTTCTGTTCCTCTCTGTCACACACACAAAAATAATAATTAAAAAAAGAAAAGCTACAAGTACTAAAAAGAGAAAATCTTAAAGTGGAGAGAGAGGGAGGTCACTGTTGTGTGCCAGGCTGTAAGCAGCAACAATGGAAGCCAGAAGACAGTGGAATTATATTTTTCAGCACACTAAATTAAAGATAGGCGCCAATCAAGAAGTCTACACCAAATGAAAGTTATCTCCTAAGAAAGTTTTTGTCATATAAAATCTGCTAGTTTTCCCACCAGCAATAAAAGGAAACTGACCCACGAAACAGTTTTGAGATGCAAAAAATAAAGGTGACAAACATATAAAATTACACAATCTAGAAAGGTTTTAAAAACTGATTAAAATGACAATATCTTAAGGTCAAGAAGTTTTGTAAACTGAGTTAAAATTCTAAGGTCTTTGTATTTTTTCACAAGCAAAAGTATCAGTGAATTTCTGACTTTGTTACATATACTGTTCTAGTTTCTAAAAGAATCACTCAAAGACTAGAATCATAACCCTGTTAAAAAATAATAAATTCAAGTGTTTTTAAGTTTACAGGCTAACACTGAAACTGACCACTTTGTAAAATAAATCATTCCTGTGTATAAAGCAGCAAAACATAAATAATAATAAATTCAAATAAATGTAACAAATTAAAAAATAAAATGGTAAAAGTCTCTAAGATTATCAAACCAGATTTTTAAAACACTTCAAGAGACAGCTCTAAATCTAGGACACAGAAACTAAAATGTAAACGCCACATGCAAACACTAGACAAAAAAAATATATGGTTCTGCCACACTTCCAAAACAGGACAGTTAAGTTCCTCGAGGGAAAAAAAATCACAAAACCAGCAAGAATAAGTTAGAAGAGACAAAGGGATTAGGGGAGATTTTGTCTTATGCTCTGCAGAGATATCAACTAGCCCTGGCCCTCTTTTAAAGACAACTCAGAGGGGAGCAGACAAGTGGTGATGTTAGAATCTTGGGTGAGATGCATGCAAGATCTAAAGGAACTCTCGGAGGTTCAGACCAATGGAAGCTCAAACTATATAATCAAGTAACTAGAGTACGGTGATAGATCCCTACCTTAAATACTGTCACAGAACAGCAACTGAAGCCTGAGCAAGGCAATATACCTCCAAGGAGTAGAAATATGAAAACATTTTTTTGGATAAAAAGGAACAGGGAGCTCTAGGGAACTGGAGACAAAGAGGGCATTTCAGACAGAGAAATAGCTTCAGAAAAGCCTAGGGACATGAAGGAAAGAAAAAACGAGAAGGAAATAACTGGATATGGGTTTGAGAAGCCTGAAAATACCTTAACAATTGAAATGACAAAAAACACCCCAAATATATAATTCACACCTAAACTCCTTCAGCCAAATTGTATACCAAATATAATGATGCAGAAAGGGCTAATAGGTCTTTTATGACAAACATTCCTTGTAAACTTTTTAGTAAGAAAAGGAATGAAATTTGGAACAGTCGGTCACAGATTTAATTTTTACCTGTTTGAATATCAAAAAGAAGTGGCAATGTGCTCCCTGACAGTACAACCAGCAAGTTTGGTTCTGAAATGAATCTGGCATCTTCCAAAGCTCCTATCCAGCCTTCTTCCAGTAACTTTGCCACAGCCAACAAGTAATTGTATTTTGTAGTTCACAGGAAGTTTAAATTCAAATAACAATTTTAAGTAGAAACAGTAAGTCAACTTGACAAAAGGATGAACGCTCCTAGGATAAAAACAAAAGGTAGTTTCCACTTGTAGTCCCATTAGACTGAGGGGACCAATCGTCCTCCTTTAGGGAGGACAGTCCTATGTAAGTTCCGTCCTCCCTTGAAAAGTGTCCTTCTACATGTCCTCCTTCTGATATTGGAAGACTAATCTGTAAATGTCCGCATTCGATCGATGCAGAGTTGATCCATTGCGTGTGATGTGACGTATTTGTACCTAAATGAGTGCTTTTTCCTTACAATTATGACCTGGAAACTATTATGCTACATGAAATAAGCCAGGCAGAGAAAAAAAAAATGACCTCACTCATTTGAGGAATCCAATGAACAATGTGAACTGAGGAATGGAATAGAGGCAGAGACGGGATCAAAAGGACCACAGGGGAAAGGGGATGAAAAGATGGGATCAGAGAAGGGAAAGAGATTGGTGAAATTATACACGTAACAGCGTTATAGAGAACAGAAAAGCAAATTCTGGAGGGAAAGGGGGGCATTGGGGGGAGAGGGAAAGAGGGATGTTGAGGGGAACACAGGCATGGGGGAGATATATTCGTATTCTGTTAGGACACTTGAATCTATGTAAACACAATAAATTAAAATCAATAAAAAATTAATAGGCATGTAAGCATAATTACAATATAAAATATTACAATGTTTCTATTATGCATTTATCATATTATAATGTATTATTGTTGCAATGAATAAAATGTTCCTTATATTTATGATACTGTTTTCTTGAATTTATTTTTGTCCTTTTCTCAATAAAAAAGTTGGTCACCTTATATTAGACACAATGGGCAATACATATTTTTTGGGGGGAATGGTAAGATTTTAATTAATGAAAAACAGCACTTCAGGATGTAACTGTCAATTCTAAAACTTCACCTAAAGTTTATAGAATCTAGCAAGTACAGAGTTTCTTGTTGGAGTGATGAAAATATTCTAAAATTAGATAGTGTTGGTAGCTGCAAAAATCTGTGAAGACATTAAAAATACTGTATACTTTTAATGAGTGCATTTTATGGTATAACTTTAAATGAGTGAACTGTAGGGTATATAAATTTTATCGCGCCTGACCTGTGGTGGCGCAGTGGATAAAGCGTCGACCTGGGAACACTGAGGTCGCTAGTTCAAAACCCTGCCCTGGTCTGGTCAAGGCACATATGGGAGTTGATGCTTCCAGCTCCTCCCCCCTTTCTCTCTCTCTCTCTCCTCCTCTCTCTCACTCTGTGTCTCCTCTCTAAAATGAATAAAATAAAAAGAAATTAAAAAAAATTTATCGCAATAAAGCTGTTTTTATAAATTTTATTTTGCTCAGAAAATGTTTCCTGCCTTCCAAGGTAATAATGTATAAAAAGGAAAACTTAAATGTTACTTTTAACCTTTACATATGCCAGACCCTATCCCCCAACAGGTACTGGGAGGTACCATAGAAATCAAGTAACATTTTAAAAACAAATACATAGCCATCATCTATTAAGAATGATAACTCCTGCCTGACCAGGCGGTGGCGCAGTGGATAGAGCGTCGGACTGGGATGCGGAAGACCCAGGTTCGAGACCGCGAGCTCGCCAGCTTGAGCGGGGGCCTATCTGGCTTGAGCAAAAGTTCGCCAGCTTGGACCCAAGGTCACTGGCTCCAGCAAGGGGTTGCTCGGCCTACTGAAGGCCCACGGTCAAGGCACATGTGAGAAAGCAATCGATGAACAACTAAGGTGCCGCAACAGCAACGAAAAACTAATAATTGATGCTTCTCACCTCTCCGTTCCTGTCTGTCCCTATCTATCCCTCTCTCTGATTCTCTCTGTCCCTGTAAAAAAAAAATTAAATAAAATTAAAAAATTAAAAAACATAAAATAGAATGATCACTCCTAAATACATAGTGCATTTTTAAATGCAGTTACCAAATCTTGCTGATTATCTCATTCCTTTACTATGAACACCACATCTTCCTCTTCCTTGTACTAAAGTAATCACAGCTTCTCCACAATCCTCACACTGGTTAGAAATTCAACAGCTTTTTCTTGTTTCTCAACACTGCCATTAAAAATCAAAATAAAATGAAAACTGCAAGTATTTACATAAGAACTAAAAGACATTTATTGTTATATTCCACATACCTAACGCTAGATGAAACTAAACACTATATAGTTTTTTCTAAAGCAAACAGAATACTAATTAAGTCCAACCTGGATAATATCACTTATGTGTCCCAAAAGAATTTCTTCTAGGACTCACATACTGCTATAACTCTAAAGTACCAGCTTACCTTTTAACAAAACTTTTCAATTACAGTTTACTTTCAGTATTATTTTGGGTTGGTTTCAGATGTACAGCATAGTGGTTAAACAATTGCATTCCTTACAAAGTGCGCCCCCATACTTCCAGTGCCCATTTGGCACCATACATAGTATTACAATATGATTGACTATATTTCCTATATTGTACTTTACATCCCTATGAACTGTTTTGTAATTACGAATTTGCAGTTCTTAATCCCTTCACATTTCTCCTAGTCCCCCAAAACTCCCTTCCCTCTGGCAAATTCAGTCTGTTCTCCTGAGTCTATGAATCTGTTTAATTTTGACCGTTCACTCATTTTGTTCTTAACATTCCAAATGTAAGTGAAATCATGATACTCGCTTTTCTCTAACTTATTTCACTGACCATAATACCAGGTATGCTGACATAAATAAGATTTCACTCGTTTTTGTGGCCAAGCTATATATATACATACACCACATTTTTAATCTACTCACCTACTGACGGGTGCCTGGGCTGCTCCCCAGTCCTGGCTACTGTAAAGAATGCTGCGGTGAACACGGGTGCATATATTCTTTCGAATTAGTGTTTTGGGTTTCATCAAATAAGTACCCAGCCATTCCATTTTAAATTTTCTTGTGGAACCCCCACAGAGTTTCCCCAGTAAGTGGACCAATCAGCATTCCCACCAACAGCGCAAAGGGTTTCCTTTCCCCACATCCTCAACAACACTTCTCATTTGTGGACTCATTGATAAGAACCAATAGATATCCAAGATAGTTATGTAGACCAGAAAAAAATGTATTCAATCAACAGATATTTGCATTCCAAATGTGCAAGAGGCGATGATGTGTCTTATAAATCAGAATTATTGCTTTAAAATAAAAACTCTGAAATGCAGTGAACCACCAAGTTAAAAAATAAAAAATTAAGTTAATGATAGCAGCCAATTCTTTGAGCATTTTCAGTTTCTCCCCTTGCAGAACTTATACTCCACCAGGAGGCAGACAAACGGCAAACAATATTAGATAATACTGTGAGGAAAATCAAGCAATAGGGAGGTAGCATAACTGAGGAAGAGAAGGTAGGTCATGTTCCCTACTCCAATCCCTCCCAGCCCGCCTCTCTCCTTGATAAGAGACCCCTGCTTTAGAGGCAGGACAAATCCCCTCATTTCTGAGGAAGTTGGGCTAATCCTTGGCCCCAGGTGGTGAGTCATCACAGGGCTCAAATCAGGATTTTTCTCAAACTGAAAACTTAAGAGCCTTGAAATCAATTTAAATATTTTATTTATTTTTAGAGAGAAAGGGAGAGAGAGGAACATCAGTCTGTTCCTGTCTGTGCCCTGACCAGGGAGCGAACCAGCAACCTCTGCACTTCGGGATGATGCTCTAACAAACCTTGCTATCCAGTCAAGGCTACACTTGAAATCAATTTAGACCAAGAGTTCATAATCAGGAGTTCATGAATTAAAGATTAAAAAAATAATTTCACCAACATTCCCTTATTTCAACGAATAAGCAACACACCACAACATTATTGGCAGTGTCTAGGACTTTGCACAAGAGAAATCACAGATGTTATCATATCGCATTACAATTGTTGGACACACGTCAGAATATCACTTACACCAGTGTGAACAGTTGCTAGACCACGTTGTTGAAAATGCCAATAAGGAAACATATTACTTATTACAACAAACTAGTTGACAGTTTGAAAACTAGATTTGAACATTCTGATATATTTGAGATTGTCTTGTGCATTTACTTTGTGAGTTTAAAAATACTATTTTGAGTCTGGCCTGTGGTGGCACAGGGGATAGTGCGTTGCCCTGGAATACTGAGATCGCCAGTTCAAAGCTCTGGGCTTGCCTGGTCAGGCACATATGACAAGGATGCACTGAACAACTGGAGTAAAGTAAGTATGAGTTAATACGTTTCACTCCCCACCACGTGTCCTCTCTCTGTAAAAACAAATAAATAAAATTTTGAGGAGTCCACAGCTTCAGACATTTTAATTAAATGGTCCACACCACAAAAAAGGTTAATTCCCAGCCTGACCAGGCGGTGGCACAGTGGATAGAGTGTCGGACTGAGATGGAGAAGACCCAGGTTCAAGACCCCGAGCTCGCCAGCTTGAGCGCGGGCCCATCTGGCTTGAGCAAAAGCTTGCCAGCTTGGACCCAAGATCGCTGGCTCCAGCAAGGGTTGGCTCGGTCTGTTGAAGGCCCACGGTCAAGGCACATGTGAGAAAGCAATCAATGAACAACTATGGTGTCGCAGTGGCAATGAAAAACTAATAATTGATGCTTCTCATCTCTCTCCGTTCCTGTCTGTCTGTCCCTATCTATCCCTCTCTCTCTGACTCTCTCTCTATCCCTGTAAAAAAAAAAAAAGGTTAATTCCCAGACTTAAAGGTCATACCCAGAAGTTTCAAATGAAATAGAGGACAGAAAATAGCAGCAGGCATAATGATAAAGCATTGGTTGTGAAATTTATTCCGGTTACATACATATATCTACATATACAATGGTGATGCAAAATAGAGCATCTCTTAGGGATTGCAGATCAAAATAACTTAAAAGGCAGTGGTCTAAACCTAACTTTGTACAAAAATGCCCATACTCTTAATTTTATTTTTAACAGATATGACCTAGTTCTCCCTAATAAAAGCTATGGCAAGGTATTCCAGGTATCCTCTAGAAATACTTTTACATTCTGGATTAAAAAATTTTTTCCTCCTTCCTGCCTCAAATTGATGGCCATGACTTACTTGGTGTCCAAGAGAACCACTTGGTAAGAATGGCAGAGACAAAGCAAACAGGACCTGCCAGTCCTCACAGGGACAATTTGCAGGTGAACGCACTGTAAGAAAAAATAAACCCCAATCTGTTGACATTTTCTGTTACCTGCAGGTGAAATGCTCCTAACAGACAAAGGCATTATTACGGAGAGTGATTAACCAAGACTTCTTTCAGGGGTAACATCTGAGCCTCATGCATTATACAGAGGTCCCCAAACTATGGCCTGCGGGCCAAATTGCGGCTACCCGAGGCCATTTATCCGGCCCCCGCCGCACTTCCAGAAGGGGCACCTCTTTCACAGGTGGTCAGTGTAGAGAGTACTGTATGTGGCAGCCCTCAAACGGTCTGAGGGACAGTGAACTGGCCCCGTGTAAAAAGTTTGGGGACCCCTGCAGGAGATCAAGAAAAGCATCCCAGGCAGCAAGAGCCAGTAAAAGGAGAAAAGTATATGACTTCAGAGAGGTATGGTCAAGAGCCAGACCACATAGGACCCAATAAGTCACAAGGAGCCTTCCGGCACTTCCCACAGACTGCCACAAGCACACAAATACACCCCTCATATAAACAAGAACATTTCCCAAGTTGGTACAAAAGATAAAGGAAAGAGATACCTCATTTTAAAACTTGGCTTTATTTATTTATTTATTTAATTAATTTTATTTTATTCATTTTAGAGAGGAGACACAGAGTGCAAGAGAAAGAAAGAGAGAAAGGGGGGAGAAGCTGGAAGCATCAACTCCCATATGTGCCTTGACCAAACCAGTGCAGGGTTTTGAACTGGTGACCTCAGTGTTCCCAGGTCGAAGCTTTATCCACTGCGCCACCACAGGTCAGGCTTAAAACTTGGCTTTAGATACCCAGCTGTCCCTTGAAGCATTATTAGTAACGGTTTTGTAAAAATCTAACAAAGAATTAAAAGTGTGAATATGGTTAAGTAAATATAAATCAAATATTAATAAAGAACTAACAATGAAATAGAAAAATGTTCATCATAACATGGGGAAAAACATATAGACCCATTTTTATTAAAACAAAAGCTGTAAGAAAATATAAAAATGTTTATAATGGTTATCAGGTGAGATTATGCATGGTTCTTAATTTTCTCTTACATTTGTTTAATTCAAATTTTAACTATCACTCTTACTTCATAATCAGAAATACATGCCTCAAAAATTGTACGTTTTTAAAAATGGCTCACTAAATATAATGTGGCACCCTAGATGGAATCCTGGAACAGGAACACATGGGGTAAAATCTATGGAAATTCAAATAAAGTATAGGTAGTAATAACGTGTCAATACTGGTTCATTGGTTGAGTCAAATAAATGGTAAGAATTTAGAATCTTGAAAACTGGGTGGGCAGTATAGGTAACTTTCTTTGCACTTTTCTGTAAATCTGAGACTATTCTAAAATAAAGTTTATTCTAAAAAATGTTTAAGCCCTTTCCTAAGATTCTTCACACAGGCCAAGTACAGATAGAAATCGTTACCAAGGAAAGGCAGGAAAAGGGAAAGAGGGTATCTAGGAAGAGAGAAGATCCTATATGCTGGAAAGTTCAGGGCTAGAGATTCTGTACAGTATAGGGTGATACAAAAGTAGGTGTACAAAAGAGGCCCTGGCACACAACAGGCTCTCACCTGCTGCAAGAGAAGGCCCTCACTTATTTTACCATTCTCAGAAACATTTTAGGAAGGTCCGCCTGACCAAGTGGTAGTTCAATGGATAAAGCTTTGATCTGGTATGCTGAGAACCCAGGTTTGAAACCACAAGGTTGCCCACTTGAGCGCTGGATCACTGACATGATTCCAAGGTCACTGGCTTGAGCAAAAGATCATTGGCTCAGCTGGAGCCTCCCACCCCCCAAATCAAGGCACATATGAAAAGCAATCAATAAAGAGCCACAACAAGTTGATGTTTCTCATCTCTCTCCCTTCCTGTCTGTCCCCATCTCTCTCTCAAGAAAAAAAGTTACTTAAAAATAGATAAAACATTGAGCACTTACCTTGTACCAGGCATTCTTGTAAAAGTTTTACATATTAATTTATTCCTCACAACAAACCTAGCATTAGTACTACTACTATTATTATAATTCCCATTTTACAGATAGGGAAACTGAAGCCAAAATAAAGTGACTTCCTAACATCACACAGATAACAGTGTGAGAGCAATAGTTTAGGATGAATCCCAGTCCTAACCCTTAAGCCACTCACGCTAACCTCCTTTATCATTTAGACATCATTACATTATACATATTTAAAACATTATAAAAGGCACTTCAAATTTCTGTGAACAACAAAGTAAAGGCAACAAGTAATTTTCTGGAGCAGAGGTTGGCAATCTACAATCAACAGGCCAAATAAGGCTCATCACTTCATTTTGTAAATAAAGTTCTATTAGAATACAGATGATAGCCTGACCAGGCGGTGGTGCAGTGGATAGAGTGTCAGACTGGGATGCGGAAGACCCAGGTTTGAGACCCCGAGCTCGCCAGCTTGAGCACGGGTCTATCTGGCTTGAGCAAAAGCTCACCAGATTGGACCCAAGGTCGCTGGCTCCAGCAAGGGGTGGCTCAGTCTGCTGAAGGCCCGCGGTCAAGGCACATGTGAGAAAGCAATCAGTGAACAAATATGGTGTTGCAACGGCAATGAAAAACTAATGATTGATGCTTCTCACCTCTTTCCGTTCCTGTCTGTCTGTCCCTAACTATCCCTCTCTCTGACTCTCTCTCTCTGTCCTGGAAAATAAAAATCAATAAAATCTTAAAAAAAAAAAAAAAAGAATACAGATGAGACAGATTATTTTGCCCTTAAGAGCAGAGCGATTATAACAGCAACTGCATGACCTGAAAAGTCAAAAATATTTACTATCTAGCACCTTGCAAAAAAAGTGTGCTGACCCATTTTCAAGGATAATATTGTGCAAATTCTCCAATTTCAAATTTATACATTTTTATCACTATAAATAAAAATGTAACCACTACTACTTACCAAGTATATACTAGTTATGTAATAGCCTAACACCAACCATTTTATATCCAAGTAAATTAAGCCTCACAATTTCAATGACCTGCCCAAGACCACATAGATAGAACATGGAGGAGCTTGTTTAAATACACAAGTCTGGCTTCAAGCTCCTATTATTTTGAGTGATACTGCATTCAAAACCTGTAAATGTATACTGCCATGGAAAACCAAATTTTTCTATGAAAACTAAAATTACATGGTAAAAATGTCAACTTTAAAATAAACTGTGCCCTGGCCGGATAGCTCAGTTGGTTAGAGCGTCATCCTGAAGCACAGAGGTTACCAGTTTGATTCCGGTCAGGGCACATACAGATCAATGTTCCTGTCTCTCTCTCAGTCTCTCCCTTCCTCTTTCTAAAATTAATTTAAAAATTTAAATAAACATTTAAAAATAAAATGTTCACGTAAGTGTATTCAAAGATATTCACTGGGTCACATTTTTGTCTTATTTTGCACTATTCTCATATTTCTCTTATTACTCCAATGGAGTTTAGGAATAGCCCAGGGACACTCAAAGAATAGAAAGAATATATACATCTTCCTAAGTAAAGATATGGGGAAAAAAATACTCATAAAAAAACACAGAACAGAATAAAAATATATTTACTTAGTAGAATTAACACTTGTCTGCCCTTGGAAAATCACAGCCTCTCACAGACTCTCATCGGCCTCATCACACTCCTTGTCTAGAATGTCCACCTCACTCTCCATCTCCATCCTGCCCACCTACCCCCAACCCCGGAGACTGCTAACCCCTGTAAAGTACCACACAGCCAAGGGAAAGATTCAACAGAGGATAGTTGCTGCCATTATTTAGAAAGCCTTTTCTTATCCTTATCCCATTAATCTCATACCAGTGGACTGATCTAGGTCACTACTAAAGTATATTATACATATTTACAGGAAACTACATCAGAAGGGTAACGAAGAATTAAATTTGGAATTCAGTGTGGTCAAGTATACATGGACGCAGACAATACAACTATTCTGAGAAATACCTTGGTAATATTTTTACCATGTTCTGTATTCCAACTAGTCACTTGATAAGGCAACTGGGTAATGTCTCAGGATTCAGTTTGATAGGTTTTATGGTTAATTTTGTTCTCAGGTTTATCACCCTCCCTATAAAACTATTAACTCAAAGCCAAGGACTACATCTTTAATATTTTCATAAACCAAATATAGACCTAGGACCTGAAATAAAAAGTGTTCTAAAATATTTATAATACATACCCTTTGCTTACTGTTCACACACATTAATTCTATCTCCATTGCTAATTTCAGACTAATGCCACTAAAGCAGAGATGTACTAAACGACTGTTTTTCTAGGTCTGACAGCATTGGTAATGCAATTCAGGCAGCACCTTTAAAAGAAAATGTAGGAAACAGTGGCTGAAACCAAGATAATTTCTTCCCTTGCAGCATAATTATAATACTAGCACTTAAAACAACTGTAGATTTTTTACAACTATTTTAGTAAATTCTTGACTTTATATTCCTTAGAAAAACTGTGTAGATTAAGCCATTCCTAATTTTAAAACTTTCTTAAAAGTAAAGTGGAAACTACCCAAATCCTTTACTATCAAGTTAAAAATTTAAATAAACTCAGCAGGCATCCTGAGAAAGTTTTAAGTTTCTCTGAATATAGTAAATTCTCAAACGTTAATTGTGCAATTATGAATTAATTTTCTTAGTAACAAGAAACAAAAGCATTAATAAGCTCAATGTAAGCAAATACAGGAATGAAGTAGAAGGTCCACTCCACAAAAGACAAATGCTGTTATTCCAGCAAACATTAAGTTTACCGATTCTTGAGTCGATCCAAGAAATATAAATTAAATATCATTTAAAAGAGGTGCTACAACAAAGATCCCAAATGATGGTCTATT
This sequence comes from Rhynchonycteris naso, assembly GCA_037038555.1. Taxonomy (NCBI): domain Eukaryota; kingdom Metazoa; phylum Chordata; class Mammalia; order Chiroptera; family Emballonuridae; genus Rhynchonycteris; species Rhynchonycteris naso. The sequence continues at coordinate 8,258,547 of CM072997.1, read as the reverse complement.
ATCTCTTCAATAATTCCTCTCAGTAGTGCTTAGTTTGTGTAATGAAAAGATACCTGGAAAAAAAATGGCATGGCCTAATACACAGGCAGCTGAAAAGTAACACTAGACAGTTAGAAGAGGCAGACACAGATTATCTTACAGCCGCCACACCAAAGGCTGAAATTCCCCGAGTCTTACCTCACAGCAGCTATTGGCAGGGCAAAACTTTTCAAAAGACAGGGTAAAGAACAGAGCAAAAAAGGTGACTGCAATTAACAGTCAAGTTTTCTAAGAAAAGTATTTTGGGGCCAAAATGTGAAAACCTATACTAAAAGTTCCTGATGATAATCGAGAAATATTTAAAAAACAGGTCTGATCACAAGGTTAAGTACTGAATCTTCTCAAAATTCAGACTAATTGTTGCCATCTACTGGGAGTAGGGCACAGATGCTTTTGGATCTGGGAAGAAGGGGTAGGAGATAGGTAAAATAATCTCTGAAGACTAAGCAGTTTTCTCTTGGTGGGTAGAAGAAATGAAAATATTTACTTCAAAGAGGCAAAAAATAGAAAACTGCCTAATTGTCTTGCAGAAAAATAGGCACTCTTTCCTGTTGTAGCAGTAAAATACAGACTTCACAAATATTTTTATTCTAAAGTCCACAGAACGCCACAAATCTTGGTCTATACAGCCTTGACAGGTATGAAGTCATAACCTCGCACTAACAGCTGGCCTCTCTATCTCCAAGTAAGAATCAAATGAATTCAAACTGCAGTCAGCAAAGTCTACAAGAACACTCTAGAAACAAAAGCTACTGAAAAAAGGTAAATATTATGGTTACCAGACCCCTACATAACATGTTATTCTCTTTATTTTCCCTTTAGCCACCACCTAACCCTATTTATCATTTTTAAAGTCCTGTTGGACATACTTTTATAACAGTAAAAGGGGTAACAAAGTCTATGACATGAGCCAGAATTAAAATATTTCAAGTGATTAAACAGGGTAATATTAACTTGCACTTTTTAAAAGCATGCAAATACTTAAACCACAATTCACTTTTGTTTTAAACATTTTCTACTGCATTAGATTCTAAGCAAAAGTTTTCCCATAAATAAGACTGACAAATTACTACATAATTCACAAAAAAATCATGTATTAACTCTCAAACAGTACTGAATTGTTCTTTTTAAATCTCTAAATAATTTAAACAGTTGACTGTATTAAGACAAAATGATTCCCAGCTTCCTCTACAGGAAGAATTCAGAACTAAGGAACGAGATTCACCAGACACTTAATCAGCTCCTGCTTACTGAACAAAACTATTCTAACTATATATTTATTACACAGAGAAACTGAACAAATTTTACCTCCACTGCTCCTAAAGCCCGAAAACTTAACACAAAAACCTTTATCTGTAGTTCAAAAAGGGAAGCAATTTCATTACAAGATAAATAAGATAGAAAAGCACGTTCTTCTTTTCAGTTCATTTACAAAATAAGTAATTTGTACCTTTTTCATGTTGTCTTTGCTTATTCAGGAATCAACAATAAATTTAACATGTCTGTTAAATCTAGTTTCTTAATCTCACACTTAAGAACCTCAATAATCTCAGCCCAAATTTCCCGTAATTTCATCAGTGTAGACCCTCTACTCCAAAGAGCCAGTGTATCTTACCATCCGAGCCTCACCATAATTAGCTACCCGGTCTTCTATTCCTATCCAAACAATCAGGGCCCATTCTAGTCCCTCTTCTCCCCATGCAGTCCTCCTCAGAAACTTCTACTCAGGGCTGAATCTCTCTCATCTTCTGAGTACCCACTGTAGAAACTTAACTTTATTTCTGTTCCACGTTGTATTCTATTGTCATAATTTGATTCATCTGCAATGAAGTACATTTCAACATAAGAGATCTCACTGCATAAATCTCATATTTCTCCTCAGCACTCCAAGAGGGTAGACCTTGTATGAAACCAGAAATACATACGAGTTGCTGATGAAATATTTATATAATGGAGGTGCTTCCAAAACTCAGTAAAGCCAAAAACTTGTACCCTAATTCATCTGTTCCTTAATTTAGATTCTCATTTTGAGGTTTCCCAAATGCAGGAAACCTCCAATTGGAATACATACAGAATACTTCGCTATGCTAAATACTATACTATATATAGTTATTGAGTTAAATTAGACAAAATAAGTGATTATCAACTAAATGAATCATTAATGGAACTCAGATGACAAGAATTACATTTTTTTCTAGATTCTTACTTACAATTTAATTTTAATTTATTGCGTTACCATGGATTCAAGTGTCCCACTCAATATAACACCCTCAACCCCAACCACAGGCCCCCATTACAGCCCCTTTGTCCTCCTCCACTTAACTCCCTTCCCCACTTCCCTCTGGGATTTGCTGTCCTGTTATCTGTATCTGTGTTATGCATATATAATTTCACTAATTCCTTCACCTTCTCTGATCCCATCCCCCTTCAAGAATTACATCCTAAGTCCCTTTCCTATCCCTCCCAGTCCAGTCAACATGTACTGGTAAATAAACTTCCATCTACTTTTAAGCCTAAGCACCAAATGCTAAACCTGGAGCAACCAAATTACTAAAACAGTCTAGCGCCTTAATAATGCCTTAAGTAACTGACTTTTTTAATATAGAAGTAGCTGATTTTCATGAGCCTAATTCTGAGAAATTTATATTCTAGGATCCTGCACTCAGCTACCAAACCCTGAAAATAAGGAAGTTAACAGTAAACTATGGTAATGATGCTAACACTAGTTCACAATAGCTTCCTTATTTGTCACCAAAACAAAGTGTACCACTGCCACATACCACATACAATGCATTATGTTAGGAGCCTTCTGCCAGCCATTGTGGGGATAGAATAAGACTCCTAACCCAAGAAGCCAGAGACCTAGTAAAGAAGATGTAAACAACTAACTATGCGAGACAGTGACCACCCTAAGTGAAACAAAGAAAATGACAGAGAAAACAGACGGGAGAAGAGTGAATAAGTTTACAGAAGCTACTGCAAAAAAGTGTGGACAGTATATGTAGCGACAGAAATATAAAATGGTGGAAGGGTATCAATCCAGGTAAGCAATCAAAGCTGGTGTGCTGAATCAGTTCCTGGGTGTGTTCAGAGAGGAACAAGCAGCTCAATCTGACTGCATGCAGCCAAGGTGCAAAACCAGCACGATTACCAAATACTGGGGCCACAGCAGAAGTTGTAGCATTTTCATATATTTGCTATTTACAAAGCAACTCCAAGCACTCAGTTTTCAAGAATTCTAAAAAGGAGGTGGGGGAGGCCCTCAACATACGATCTCCATGAACCTGCTCTTTAAGGACACAAAGTGGCTTAAATTACAACTCAATAGTGAATTTCAGATGGGCTCTCCGTAAAACTCACTTTGGGTTTCCAGGGCATCACACATGTTTACCAGCTTCTTCAAAATGAGTTAACTTGACCTTAAGAGGATGGCACAGGTACATCTATTTACTCAGAATGCTGCCCAAAGGCAGAATGAGTAGCAGTTTTAAAGTCAGGGTAGAACTCATTGGTTATGAAAGCCAACAAGTTGGTTAAAATACACATTGAAATGCTGTAATGTCAAATCTTACAGGCTTGTAGATAGACATTTCAGCTTGTTAATAGCCTTCAAAAACTTATATGGTAAAAACATCATTTATAAAAATAATTAAGAAACAGAATAAAGTGATGTATAAAACTCAACCTTATATTCAATAAATATGCACATTGCATCAAAACATACTTAGGTACTCAATGTTGCATTTAAATGATCAGCTAGTATATGTAAATAATAGACAATTAAAGAATATAAAATGGTTTGCCTTAATTTTTTTAATCTGTATGATTTAAAGCACCTTGCAGTCTCTAAAATATATACCAATAGATTAAAAACAAAACACCCCAAAACTTTTTAGCATTAACAATACAAAAAGTTTATCAAAACATATAGGACCTTAAATCATTCTTAAATCATTACAAAATATTTTCACTTACAGTATCATTTTATTCTCACAACACTTATTCCCTCAATAAATATTTAAGGAATTCTTATTACAGGTCAGGCACTTAAAGGAATTCATAAATCAGCTACAAAATTCCACTGTATACCCAAATATTTTCAAGTAGTATACCTATATAAATATGTTCTAGGCAGAAGGATGTTACCAAATGAGGTGATGGTCAATGATGCAATGAACCAGTGGAGGAAGGGCCCTATGTTCCCATCCACCTTTGTAGCCTAATTTCCTAAACACAATGTTTAGCATATAAATGACAATTAACTCTAGGTTAGGTGGCAATAAACCACATTTTTCAGATTAGGCAGTTGAAACTCACAAAGCTTAAGTATTTGCCCAAGGACACAAAGACAGAAAAGGCACAGCCAGCACTGGAATCCAGGTCTTTCACCCTCACATGCTGTCCACTAAAGATCACAGAAGAACAAGCAGCTTTTTACTCTAGGCCACTGAAATGACTTTCTAAATCAAGCATACTCATAAAACTGGCTATGACCAACAGCTTCTGCACACTTGAGACAACACAGGTAAATCTGCATAGCAGGCAAGTTCCTTTTTCTTCTGGCCAATCCAGTTTAATGAAACTACAAAAGCCACAACTAAAATTTAAAAGGCCTCAAAGAGAAACTATTCAACCGACCTTATCAATCTAGGAAATAACTTCTTTTGTCAACAACCTGAAATTATCAATAAATTAGTATAGTAGATTTAATTTAAAAACTGCATTGTTTAAAATTAAGTTTATTGGGGTAATATCACTTAGTAATATAAATTTCAGGTATATAAAGAAACTGAATTTTCAAAAATCCAGGCCTTTAGCCAATTTAAATTGTACTTAAATCAAAATCAAAAGACTGGTTCAGCAGCAAGCACCCAGTTTGTACAGAGTAAACTAGCAGACCAGGCAGAGATTGTAAAAAACAGCTAGGGGTTTATGTCTTTGAGAAATCTGTAATATAGATATTTAAACTCCACACAGGCACTATAAAAATATACACAAACGTAAAGCTATGTTTTATGTAAAACATGTTAAGGACTAAAAACACCAAGATTATATAACAATCTACAAATTATATTTATTGTATAACATTCACCAATTCTTATTCTATCACTCTGTCTAGGCACTCTGTCACAGTAGTCACAAAGATGTGGAGAGGCTGTGATTATTAAACTAAATAGCACCCTGAGGAATCCACTGGGGACAAGATCTTTTCCAAGCAAGAAGACTGGTTGCACAGTGGGCAATGCCAAGCTAACATTATTGATTTGGAATGGAAAGGAAAATAGCTATTATTTTCAATCAGGTTTATGAGTGCATCTTAATGCAAATTTTGCCTTCTGGAAGCTCATAATCCAGTCATAGAAACAAAAGCAACACATGTCAATGAATTTAGCACTACGATCCCAAAATGAAGCAAGCATATCTAGACAACCAAGAAATAAAAGTTCTAAGGAAGTGACTTGAAAGGCTGAGTTGAAATGAACCTAAAATGATTTAAATGAGGGAAAAGTGCAGGTCAGGCTAGCAGTAGCAAGAACATGAGTTCCTGAAGATAGAAGAAACAAGCAGGTTGCTTTTCAACTTCAGGCCATCAAATTGCATCAGCAAATGAGGAAAAATAAAACAGCAATTGTTACCACATTTGCTCCGAAAGATCCCCACCCATCCACTTAAAATTAAAACAATAAAAAACCTCCCTTGATTCTATAAATAAAAGATTAAGATTCCAAAATGTTGTTCCTTAATTGTAGCCTCTCATATTAGACAGGCAGTTTCATAAGAGCCACAAACCAAGAACAGGTACATGTTCTGTGAATAATAAAACTGTAAACACAAGTGCTGGGGAGGATGTGAAGAAAACACTCGTGCACTGCTGGTGGGAATGCAGACTGATGCAGCCGCTGTGGAAAACAGGATGGAGTCACCTCAAAAAACTAAAAATGGAACTGCCTTATGACCCAGTGATTCCACTTCTGGGTATTTATCGAAGAAACATGAAACATTAATTTGAAAGAATATATGAATCCCTATGTTCATTACAGCATTACTTACAACAGTGTTTTTTAACCACTGGTCCACCAGAAATTTTGTGCTGGTCTAAGAGTTAACCACCCTGATGTTGTATGAAGATTATAGAGTCTATAATTATTGGGTCTATAACTTCATATAACATTAACTCTCACAAACCTGTACCATTGGTTGAAAACCATCGATTTACAACAGCCAAGATTTGGAAGCAACCCAATGCCCATCAGTGGATAAAAAAGCTGTGGTACAGCCCTGACCAGGCGGTGGCGCAGTGGATAGAGTGTCGGACTGGGATGCGGAAGACCCAGGTTCGAGACCCCGAGCTCGCCAGCTTGAGCGCAGGTCCAATTGGCTTGAGCAAAAGCTCGTCATCTTGGACCCAAGGTCGCTGGCTCCAGCAAGGAATGGATCGGGCTGCTGAAGACCCGCGGTCAAGGCACATGTGAGAAAGCAATCAATGAACAACTAAGGTGTTGCAATGGCAACGAAAAACTAATGATTGATGCTTCTCACCTCTCTCTGTCCCTGTCTATCCCCCTCTCTCTCTCTCTGTCCCTGTAAAACAAAACAAACAAACAAAAAGCTGTGGTACATTTACACAATGGAATTTCTACTCAGCTGTTTAAAAAAAAAAAGGAAATCTTACCCTTCGCAACAGCATGGATGGGCCTGCAGAGAATTACGCTAAGTGAAATAAGCCACTCAGTGAAAGATAATTACCACATGATTTCACTTACACGTGGAATCTAATGAACAAAATAAAATAGAGACAGACTCAAAAATACAGAGAACAGACTGACAGTTGTCAGAGGGGAGGGAGTTTGGGGAAATAGATGAAAAAGATGAAGGGAGGGATTAGCAAAAACAACAACTCAGAGAGAAAACAGTTAATAAAAATGTAAAGAAATTTGTTTAAAATTTCTCTAAAGAGAATTACCAAATCTATTCAGTTGGCTGTATGGTGAAAAATTATCTAGCATGGTAATGCAAAATAAAATTTATTTTAACAGAAATTGGGCACAAGTTCCACTACTAATTTAGCACCAATTCCAAATTATAAAGTGCTGTAAATTATCCTCAAACTACCATCAACCTCCCCCCATCACCACCATTGATAAGAAACAATTGTTTTTAAAATGACCTCCAAATAGCTAATATAGTTTTCTGAAACTAGTATCTTACATTTATTTTGCAGTGTAGTTTTTCAGTCATTATATTTACTGGGTCTCACAACCACCCAGTGAGATAAGATGGTGATTGCACATCCCCATTTCACAAATAAGATAACTGGAGACCTGATAAGGTAAGTAAAAAGCTCAAGGTCACACAGGTACTTACTGTCAGGGTATGAATTCCCAAGCCAGTATGTGTCTTTGCTAGGATGCTGTCTTTAAAATAGGATCATAAAACCTTATCTAGATAACATAAATCCAGTGATCTTAAGTTAGAATGGAAAAGCAAATATTTCTTCAAGTTTACTTTGCTAGAAATCATTGATTTTACCCTGGCCTAGCATCCCCCTTCATTTTTTAAATATAATTATTTTAGTTTCACCCCGTCTAGAATTCTAACTGCCAAAAGTGTTCCAAAACTTTTAGAAAGGAAATGAAAAACTAAAACAAAAAGTCTGTTCATGAACACAAACTAAATAGTAAATGTCAGCTGAGCAGATTTAAAAAACACTCAAACTCCTGAAAAACTGTGGAACAAATGGAAAAAACGATCATCTTAATTACAGTTCTTCAATTCTTATGGATATTGGCACATTCATAGAAAGGCAGTTGTGGACAAAGCCCACAAACCCCAACCATGTTAATGTGCTCTCTTAGGCTTAAAATAAATGAAATAAAACACTCCCCACACAGTCGCACAAAGATGATATAAAAGCCACATTAATTCAATATTCCTGGGACTAAACATAGAGCAAGGAGTTTCAAAAGAATTAGAAATTTTTTAATCTAAAATTTACACTTAATAGTAATCCCTTTGCATGATGTAAGTATGAAAATAAGCCTCATTAACACCCTCTGCAACTTATTGTCTCTAAACCACTGATAATTTTACTCCTTAGCCCTGTGTTCCTTCTGCAACCTCCCACCCCTGTGTAAATGCGACACACATAGGCCTCATATATAGGCCTCTCGCTTTTTTTCTCTTAACAACTAGGACCTTTGTTCCAGACTCGGTTTTTTACCCCACTCAGTAGCTCTTTCAACTCTTTACCCCGTATATATTTTTGTTTTGTTTTGTCTTGTTTTTAGAGCAGACTCTAAGCCTCAGCTTACCAGATCTTTAAAAAATTTAATGCCAAAAATATCTAGAGAGGCTGAAAAGGACTAGAAAGTTACAGACTACTCAATGGCCTACAAAACCGAGAAAAGCCAAGGAATCGGGTGATTTGGCAGCCCAGGCAGGATCGGGGACCGCCAACCAGGAAGGGAGACGCTGCAGGGGAGCAGTTGCAAGTCCGCTCAGGTCCGATTCACCATGCTATTAAACACCCCCCACCAGCACCACCACGCACACACGAACGTTTACACACTGACAGTCCCTCCCCCAATTAACTAACGAGGCAACTGAACTATACCCACAGCCAGACCCGACGCTGAAGCGAAACCTCCCCTAGACCAAAGGCCTTATCGGAAACCAACAAATCTGTCTCCGGGCTGAGCACCAGCCCTTCCCGTTCTCTCCTCACCACACAAGGGTAACCGACCCCCTCCCGTCCCCCAGCTGGAGTTTCAATGTCTACGTTACCCCCCACCCCCACCCCGATTTGCATGTGTTTTTGAATCCTCATTAATTCCTGCCTCTAAAAAAATGCAGGCTTTCTCTTAATTCGGAGGAAGGGAGCGACACGGAGGGCAGGATTTGGGGGTTTTACCACCCTCGTTATTTGAATTCCCCTCTAACTTGTTTCTGAACTGGAAGCCCACACTGTGGAGAAGGGCGGCGGAGAGAGGGTGAACTGAAGGCACAGACGTTAGGATAGGTTTTATGTAATCCACATATAAATAAATTAATCGCCTGACTCGCTTTGAATGCTAATACGGTTGGAATGACAACTGGCCCACCTCCCCCCCCACAAGTCCTGGACCCCTCCCCCCAATTCCCATTCCTTTTATTTAGAAGGATGCTCGGCTCCTCTCAGTCAAGTTTCTCGGCCTCTCCCGACGCCCCCCGCCCCCCGCACGCCCGAGCCCGTCTCGTCGCCAGCCTCCCTCAGCCTCAACTTCCCCCGACTCACACAACCGCCGGGCGCGGACCCCGTCCCCGCCCCGCCGCCCTCAACCGTCCCCGGGCCAGAAAGCCCCTCACCGCGGTCGAAAGTCCCTCCGGCCTCTCCCTCCGCTGACCCTCGCTTCCCACAAGTGTTGTCACTCGAGCTGCTCCCTACTTTCCATTTCCGGGCCGTCCCCGGCCCTGGAGCCTCCCCTCTCCCGGTTTCCGGGACCCCATCCCATTTCCGGGGAACCCTGGCCGTCCTCACACCCCCCACCTGCACTTCCGGCCCCCCACTTTCTCTCTTCCTAGACGCCCTCCACGCTCCAAAGCCCACTTCCGGGCCCCCCCGCACCCTTCGGGGCTGCCTCACCCCGGTTTCGTGGGGGGCCCTCCTCATTACCGGGGGCCGGAGGGAGGGACGCGGCGACACCCCCAGCTCCCGCCGGGTCCGGGCCCGGGCCCCTCCGGCCGCGGCCGCCCTCGAGCGCCGCGCCAGCCAACCCCCGGCCCGGTCCTTCCGCGCCGCCGCCGCCGGGAGCAGGCCGAGCGGGGGCCGAATCGCCGCGATGACACAACCGGGCTTCCTGGGACTTTCGGTTCCAGCTCCTCCCCGCGCCCGTCACCCCCCCCAACCTCAGCACATCCCCCTCCCCCTATGCCTGGCCCCAACGCTCGCCACTGCGCCCCAGTTACCTAGTTGGGCCCCAAAGTCTCCGGTCCGGACTCGGTGGCGCGGCAGCAACTTCCACTCGCTGCCCCCCACCCCCCCGACGGCGGCGGCGGCGGTGGCGGCTCCTCGGGTCCCTTCAATTATCAGCTGAGCCGCAGCACCGCGGCCGGCGTGCGCCTCCGCCCGCGCCGCCTCCCTGCCGCCCGCTCCGACGCTGGCCGGGAACTACTTTGCCCTCCGGCTGAGCTGACGGGCTGGTGCGCGGGACAGGCCCCGCTGCCTACTCGCGGCCCATCACATCGCCCCGCCCGCCCGCCCGCGCCGCCCGGCCCGACTTCCCCGGCGGCCTGCGGTCTCCTCCCGACCCCTTCGAGGGACCAGGAAGGGAAGTGGGAGGCTTCACTTGATATCCCTCCGCCGGGGTCACCCCCCCCCCCTCCCCGCCCCTCCGTGGTAGCAGGAACTAATTCCCCTTCGGGTCACTGGAGACCTGAGGTGGAAATTTCACAGACCCGAGTTCCCTCAGACCTTTGGAAAAAGGGACGTCACCCCAAATTAGAAACCGCCTGTCAGCTCACAAGCGGGGTTCGATTGAAACTAGGGCTTTGGCCTCCTGACCCCAGTCAAGCCCCGCCCCTTCCTGGTTGTCTTAGCGACGACGGTGGCGTCCCAAGATGGCGTCGTGGCTACCGGAGACTCTCTTCGAAATTGTAGGACAAGGCCCAGCGCCGAGCAAAGACTATTACCAGTTACTGGTCACCCGATGCGAGGCAAGTGCGAGCCGCGGTTTACCCTTACAACTCACTACCTTTCGTCCCCCGGGGAGCCCGGGACGCGAGCCGTGCTAGGCCGAGAGGGACGGCGGTGGTCTGGCGGAAGCGCCTGGTCCCAGCTCCGAGCCGGCAGATTTCCTCCTCGTCACCTCGGCCTCCTCGGTCGGCCCTGCGGCCCGCCGATCCCTTCCCAGCACGGGCCTGGCTCGTCCCGAGCGAGCTTTCTTTGCCTCCCCACCACCCTGCCGTCTCCCTTCCTGCCCGCCGGGGTTCCTACCCGCCGGGTTCCCTCCGCGCGAAGAGAGAAACGGGCGTCCCGGGCTTGCGTGCCGCCTCACCTCAGCGTGGGAAGGAGGGAAAGAAAGACTCAGCCAAGTGTCCCGAGGAGGAGCCGGCAGGGGCGGGGGGAGAGGGGACGATCTCTTTCCCAGGGCAGTGCTTAATCCGGGGGGGATTTTTTAAAATCACATTGTGGTCTTGACGCGTACCACGGCCACATCGTAACTTCCTTATCCCTAGGGGGGACCGATCGTAGAGAGGCTTGTCCCTTACCTTTCGGGAGCCCCCGTGTCCCTTGGCTAGTGTGCGGGGGGGGGGGGGGGTGGGGGTGGGGGATACGAAAATGTTCCAGCTGCTCTGCGCGTCAGCCCCACCCAGAATGGCATCTGCTCCACCACAATAAGACCGAGGATTAGGTTATCGCCGGGCTAAAGTAACCATCGGCCTATTTTTATGACTCCTTTAGCTCTCGAAGGTGGGCTTTTGGACGATTTATTGTGCCCCTGAGGTGATGAACTTGATCTGGGCCTCTCCCCTCGTTCCGATTCCCGGCCTGAGTTTACGCCTGTCACGGAGATAGGGATTCGTACACCTTGCCTTTTAATAGAGGGTATTCCTACAAGTGAAATTTAGAACTTTGTAGGTATTTGTTTTGGTACAGATAGTGAATATTTTATCAGTATTTCCATGAGCCCTTAAATAAAGTACTCAGAGAATGTTTTTTAGTAGCTTTCAAAATCACCTTTTAAAGTAGAAATAATACATATTTTGTTTTCTAAATCTAAAATTTATAAATATTACAAGAGTAATGTTAATATTGCCACGTGACAGCCTATCAAAAATAAATTTTTAATTAAACTTTTTTAGAAATTTTTACGCAATTGGAATTGTTGAAATTTACTTTTTTGTGTAGTTTTCAGGAATGACTATTTTCCATTCGCTTTAAGATGTATGATCCTAGCAATGCTTCACTTTCTAACGTTATTAAAACTGATCATTTCTTCTTAACCAATTACTACTTCATTTTTTAATTTTCATTTACCTCATGTAAAAATGTCCCCATTTTTATTTTACAGTCTTTCGTAACTTGTCTTTAAAAAAATTTTTTTTTTACTATTTCTTTTTCTTCAGGGTCTGGTATTACAAGTGACTCTATTTTGTAGGCCTCAAGCTGAATACTTGTTTACTTTTTGTTTTAGTAAATTAAGCACAGTGGAGCTCGGGGCAGTAGTCTTCCCCAAGAATGCGTCTGTTGTTGATGTTCTTCAGACTTTGATCTCGGTGGGACTTGGGCACAGCCCTTCCTTTACTCTGTTTTATGAAGTCTCCCTCCCACCCTTCACTCCCCACCCAAGTACTCTTAACTTTTTTTCTCTTTCTTCCTCTTCATTTTTTCTTTTCTTTCTTTTTTTTTTTACTGACGAAAAAGTCTTCTTTATTTTAGGCCCAATTTTTTCTGTTAGTTGCTTATGCATAAAACCTTTTCCAGAGATGATCCATTTTCTTTTTTAAGCATACTAAAAATATATTCACTACGGTTCTACTAGAGAGAGTTTATCTTAAATCTGATTAATTCGCTCTCTTTTTAAAAAGTCAGATTTGTTGCAAAAAATAGTAAGCCAAAAATAGTCTTTCAGTCAACTATCTTGAGAATATGCTATTTTCTAACCACAAGGTAATTTTCCTAAGTCTCAACATAGTAAACCAAACATCTAGCAAGAGGTGGTCAGACATAAATAAGTACTAAAAGACTAGAATTCAGATGTTTTATAGGATGGACTTCTTTTGTGAAGTAATGTTCTAAAACTTTTTCTTGTACATTTTTCTCTCACTTTCTTTCTGCCTTTATTCCCCCAAAAGTTGTGTGTTGTTTAAAATATGCCCTAGGTTTAGGTGGATCCTTTCACTCTGATTCCCTTTTTTATACTTTCTACTGCTTTTGTTTTCATTGGCCTTAAATCCAAGTAACTGCACACTTCACATGGATTTGGAGGCAGATAACTCTCTTATTAGTGTCATGCCACCATTGCCAAAGTCCAGAATAGAAACGTTGTACATAAGCATTTCCTTTGCCTTCTTGCTTATACAGTAATATTTTTTAAATTTTTCTTTTGCCTGGCCTTTGGTGGTACAGTGGATAAAACATCAACCTGAAATGTTGACATCTTTGGTTCGAAACCCTGGCCTTGCCCGGTCAAGGCACGTACCACAAGCAATCAATGAACAACTAAAGTGAAGCAACCATGAGTTGATACTTCTCATTTTTCCATTCCACACCCCCTCATCCCCATAAAATCAATCAGTAAAATCTTTAAAAAATTTTTTAGGGCTTACAGAGGCATTCTTAGTTAACAACTTAATAACTTGATGCCATATTTTTGTTTGAGTTTTGTTTTTTAAAAGGGGCTTATAAAATAGACCTCAGGTTCAATGTACTTTAATGCTCAAATCTGATCTTTATATTGATGATCCAGAGGCTTAGAAAAATCAGTATACTGCTTTCTAAATCAAAGACCCAATTATTCTTATTCTCGCGTTAGTACACATGTGTGTGCATATATATATTTGGATTCTGATTTTTTGAAAACTAGTAGTTCATAAAAGTTAGGGCTGGAAAGAATCTTGAATTTTATTAAGTCCAGGGATATTTTACACTTGGCTTCTAAGAAAGTCTTACGTTATGTTCCTAAATGAAGATTCTTTCCTTAATTTTCATCAGCAACTTGGCATTTACTATGGGAATGCAAAATATAAGAAGATTCCTGCCTTCAAAGAATTTATCATTTATTCAACCAATGTGTATTGAACACCTTTTATAGGCCAGCTACTGTTCTAGATGCTGAGAAACAGTGGACCAAACCAAGTTTCTCTTCTCATGAAGCATATATTATGGTGGGGAGAATATAGTTATTTGATTTATACAAACACTTAAGTGGTTTAACTTTTGTATTTTATTTTCAGTCCAAAAGGAAAATTGCCAAGTTAATGAATAGCACAGATTTTAAAATCTGTGAATCTAGAGGAAGCAAAAATCACTTTAGAATTAAGAGGTCCAGGAGGATATGATTAGAGTATTTGCTCTGAAAGTCTGTCCTCTTTGTGCTCTCAATAGGGAAGTATGATCAGAATTGGTGGCTTAGGTTTAATGTGACAAATACTGAAAAGCTGCTAAAAATAGTATCCATATGCTAAGTAGATGAGAATTGGCAGGTATGGCCTCCTGTCGCTAATAAGCCAGGGGGTTGTCCCCAAAACACAATCATATTCTATCCAGCAGATGAAAGAAGGAAGAATTGGGTACCAGCTTAGTATTATTTTATCTGTCTTTCTAAATCCTACTCAAAACTCTAAAAACATAGCTGAAGTTAATATCGTCTGGAATAAAAAATCCAAAAGCTCACTCCCCAAAAATGGCAAATATTTTTGACATACATTAGAGTTGTAGCACTGAAAAACTGAGGTTGCATGCCCGGCTGGACAGTAAATTGTTATCTCAATGAACCCTGAAAAAGGAATTAAAAAAACTAGACTGGCCCTGACTGGATAGATCAGTTGGTTAGAGCATCATCCTGAAGCACAAAAGTTACCAGTTCGATCCCTGGTCAGAGCACATACAGGAACAGATCAATGTTCCTGTTTCTTGTTCTCTCCCTTTCTCTAAAACAGTGGTTCTTGCCTGACCAGGCGGTGGCGCAGTGGATAGAGCGTTGGATTGGGATGTGGAAGACCCAGGTTCGAGACCCCGAGCTCGCCAGCTTGAGCGCGGGCCCATCTGGCTTGAGCAAAAAGCTCATCAGTTTGGACCCAAGGTCGCTGGCCCCAGCAAGGGGTTGCTCGGTCTGCTGAAGGCCCGCGGTTAAGGCACATGTGAGAAAGCAATCAATGAACAACTAAGGTGTCGTAATGGCAACGAAAAACTGATGATTGATGCTTCTCACCTCTCTCTCCGTTCCTGTCTGTCTGTCCCTATCTATCCCTCTCTCTGTCCCTGTAAAAAAAAAAAAAAATTACTAAAAAACAGTGGTTCTTAACCTGGGTTATATCGAACCCTAGGGGTTCGATGACTCGGTCTCAGGGGTTCGGAGAAGCCTCTGCTGCGGAGGCCAGAATAAAGTAATACCGTAATTTGTTGTGAGTTCATGCACTTTGTTGGTTTTGTTCTTTGAGCAAGGTGATGTTCATGCACGGCTCATTTTGTGCACCAGTAAAAAAACATATACCTATGTCTTGAATTTGGAAAAAAAATCCTATTTTATTTATCACTAAAGAAGGGTTCTGTGAATGCACATATGAAACTAGTGGGGTCCGTACCTCAAAAAAGGTTAAGAACCACTGCTCTAAAATCAATAAAATAAACATTTTTTTAAAAAAAAGAAAGTACACCAAATAAAATCTTAAACCAAGAAAAGCAAGTTGCGGCTGACTTGTGGTGGCGCAGTGGATAAAGAGTCGACCTGGGAACACTGAGGTCGCCAGTTCAAAACCCTGCACTGGTCTGGTCAAAGCACATATGGGAGTTGATGCTTCTAGCTCCTCCCCCCTTTCTCTCTCTCTCTCTCTCTCTCTCTCTCTCTCTCTCACTCACTCTGTGTCTCCTCTCTAAAATAAATAAATAAAAAGAAAAAAAAAAGGTTAAGAACCACTGAAAAAAAAAAAGAAAAGCAAGTTGCTGCATTAAACATTGTATAATCTCGTTTAAAAAGCAACTACAGTTTTATTTTGTTTTAAATAAATGTTGGGGCCCTGGCTGGTGGCTCAGTGGGTAGAACATTGCCCAGCATATGGACATCCCCTGTTCATTTCTGGTTTGAGCACAGAGGGGAAGCGACCATCTGCTTCTCCCTCCCCCTTCTCTCCCTGTTTCCCTCCCACACCCAGTGGCTTGCTTGGCCCTGCTGAGGATAGCTCCATTGGAGCACATCATCCTCAGGCACTAAAAATAGCTCAATTGATTTGAGCATTGGCCCCAAGTGGGGTTGCTGGGGTAGATCCCAGTCAGGGCACATGCAGGAGTCTGCCTCACTATCTCCTCACATCTCACCAAATAAATAAATAAATATTGGAGGGAAAAGGTAGAGGAGTGATTTGCTTTCACTTTCTGTATTACATATTTTGGAAAGATCTGAAGTTTCTGCAATGAGCATTTATTTTTATAATTAGAGAAAAGCAATAAAGATTTAAAATGGGTAACTGTTGGGCAGATAAAATATAATATGCTCACTTTGTTAAAGATGGTGCTGCCCACATGGAAGCCCATCACCCAGGTGATATTATTTGCCCTTATGCTTGGGATGGGTGTGGGGGAGAGGCTGTAATGTAAGCAGGCCGGGTCATTATGGCCTAAGGCTTGGTTTTAAGAGTAAGCTCTTCTCCACACGCTTGACTGATTGGATGATGTAGGGTGGTGATGTAGGGAGGAATCCCATTATGCCTCAGATGGGTGACTTTGTATCAGAGACTTCCTTGTTTGTATAATTGGATTAAGGGTTTGGATTTTCTATGCTATAAACTGGGGCAGTCCGGGAGCTTGCTTTTTCTTGGTTCCTGGGTTCCTGAGATTAGTATTAGAGAGGAGAGCAGAGTAAGGCCACGTGAAGGCCAGGAGAAGCAGCCGAGATGGCAGAGTGCTGAGGAAGAAGCCAGTTTGTTAAGAGTTTGTGCAGGAGGAGATGGGAAACAGAGGTGAATAAGTCTGGTGAGCTAGAAACCTTTGATTTTAGGAAACTCGGATAAGTCAGTAGCTTTGTGAGCACTGAATGTGTGGGTTTTGGAGCCCAGTGTGTATTTTTGCTTGCCTGCCGGGTGCAAGCTAGAATTAAAGCTGATGGCTCACCAGTTCTTGGCTCCGGTGTTTCATTGCCATCTGTCCGAATCCAATGCGAACCTGCGTTGGCCAGGCGGCTCTGATAGTGGCCTCGACTACTGGCTTTACAGTAACTCTCACTCAGAGAAGTTACCTTACACTGCACCAGCTTCCACCAGGTTCATCGGCACCACCTTCCACAGTAAATGAGGAGCAGCTTTAATAACCTGTCACCAAAGATTCCAGTATGTTCTGGGTTTTTTTGCAGGTGGAAGGTGTAAATAATTCTATAAATTTGGAGGGGGTACAAAATGGGTTAATAATTACTTGGGAAATTTTCAGGAGATGGTAGTGTCTAGAAACTAATGATCTTATTTTTTACTTCTGTTTTTTGTTTTTAACGTAGGTAATAATTCTTTTTGAGAAACTAAAGTATTGCCCTTTCACCTTGTTGGTTATGAGATAGTACTTGCTGGTCAAATAAGTTCGAAAACATGATATATATGTTTGCTTGCTTATAGTTTGCATTGGGTGTGGGGAACAGGCTGTAAGCAAGCAGGGTCGTTATAGCCTAAGGCTTAGTTTTAAGACTAAGTCTTTCCCACCCTTTTAATACTAAGATCTTCTCAACACTAAGCTTGTCCCCAAACCCTTGAATGTTGCATGATGTGGGGTGGTGCACTCTCTTGAGGAATCCCATTATGCCTCAGATAAGTGACTTTGTATCAGAGACTTCCTTGTTTGTATATGGGATTAAAGGTTTTGATTTCTACACTATAAAATGGGGCAGACTGGGGCTTGCTTTCTTGGGTTCTTGAAATTAGCATTGCAAGGTGTTGGGCAGATAAAATATATTATGCTCACTTTGTTAAAGATGGTACTGCCCACATGGAAGTTTGTTGATATTAATGTGTAATGGGGAACAGGCTGTGGGCAGGCTGGGTCATTATAGTCTAATGCTTTGTTTTAAGAGTAAGCTTTTCCCCAGCCCTTGACTGATTGGATGATGTGGGGTGGTGTGCTCTCCTGAGGAATCCCATTATGCCTCAGATGGGTGACTTTGTAACAGAGACTTCCTTGTCTGTAGATTGGATTAAGGGTTCGGATTTCTACAGTATAAAGTGGGGCAGACCAGTAGCTTGCTCGTGGTTCCTGAAGTATAGAGAATAGAGCAGAGTAAGGCCACATGGAGGCCAGGAGAGGCAGCCAATATGGTAGAATGCTGAGGAAGAAGCCAGTTTGTGCAGAGTTTGTGTAGACAGGAGGAGATGGGAAACAGAGGTGAATAAGTCTGGTGAGCTAGAAACCTTTGATTCTAGGAAACTCGGATAAGTCAGTAGCCTTGTGAGAACTGAATGAGTGGGTTTTGGAGCCCAGGTGTGTTTTTGCTTGCCTGCCGGGTGCAAGCTAGAATTAAAGCTGATGGCTCACCAGTTCTTGGCTCCTGTGTTTCATTACTATTGGGCAGATAAAATATATTATGCTCACTTTGTTAAAGATGGCGCTGCCCACATGGAAGTTCGTTGATATTAATTTTAATTTCTTTTTTTTTATTTTATTCATTTTAGAGAGGAGACACAGAGTGTGAGAGAGAGAGAGAGAAAGAGAGAAAGGGGGGAGGAGCTGGAAGCATCAACTCCCATATGTGCCTTGACCAGACCAGTGCAGGGTTTTGAACTGGCGACCTCAGTGTTCCTAGGTCAACGCTTTATCCACTGCGCCACCACAGGTCAGGCAAGTTTGTCGATATTAATGTGTGTTTGGGGACAGGCTGTGGGCAGGCTGGGTCGTTATAGCCTAAGGCTTAGTTTTAAGAGTAAGCTCTTCCCCACACCCTTGACTGATTGGATGATGTAGGGTGGTGTGTTCTCCTGAGGAATCCCATTATGCCTCAGATGGGTGACTTTGTATCAGAGACTTTCTTGTTTGTAGATTGGATTAAGGGTTTGGATTTCTATATTATAAAGTGGGACAGACCAGTAGCTTGCTCTCTCTCGGTTCCTGAGTTTAGTATTAGAAAGGAGAGTGGATTAAGGCCACATGGAGGAGAGGAGGCAGCCAAGATGGTGGAATGCTGAGGAAGAAGCCAGTTTCTGCAGAGTTTGGGTAGAGAAAAGGAGATGGGATGCAGAGGTGAATAAGTCTGGTGATCTAGAAACCTTTGATTGTAGGAAACTCGGATAAGTCAGTAGCTTTGTGAGCACTGAATGTGTGGGTTTTGGAGCCCAGTGTGTGTTTTTGCTTGTCCGCCGGGTGCAAGCTAGAATTAAAGCTGATGGCTCACCAGTTCTTGGCTCCATTGTTTCATTACCAACTGTTCGAATCTAATGCGAACCTGCACAGGTCAGGCGGCTGTGATTGTGGCTGCAACTACTGGCTTTACAATTACCATCTGTTTGAATCCAATGCGAACCTGCATGGGCCAGGCTGCTTTGATGGTGGCCCTGGCTACTGGCTTTACACAAGGACAGCAGAGAAAGGCCACGTGGAGGAGTGGAGAAGCAGCCAAGATGGCGGAATGCTGAAGGAGAAGCCAGTTTGAGCAGAGAGAAGGAGATGGGGAGCAGAGGTGAATAAGGCAGGTGAGGTAGAAACCTTTGAATCTAGGAAACTTGGATAAGTCAGTGACTTTGGGAGCCCTGAATGCAAAGGGAAGTGTTTTCCCACCATGTGTATTTCTTGCCCGCCGGGTGCAAGCTAGAATTAAAGCTAGTGGCTCACCAGTTTTTGGCTCCATTGTTTCATTACCGTCTGTCCGAATCAAATGCGAACCTGCATGGGCCAGGCGGCTGTGACGGTGGCCGTGGCTTCTGGCTTTACAGCACTAATGAACTACAAAGAGATGTGGAGGGTAAAACAAGGCAAAGGTATACTGAATGGATTTATTTGCCCTCCAGCAAAGCTCAGAGAACAGAATTTGTCAAGTAAATTGAAATCATATTAAGTAGACATCAGATTGCACATTTTGGGGAGCTAAGTGGGGTGGGGTGCAATCAACTTGATGTTGTGATGGTAGTTTCCCAGGAACCCCTAAGTCATGCTCTGTTGTAGGCCTGGTCCCCCACACAAGGTCCCAAAGAGTCAAATACCGTATTTTATTAAATATTTTAGCACACTATTTGGTTCAGAATATTTTTTTTATTTTTCTCCTTAAAATCCGGTGTGTCTTATGGTCAGGTGCATCTTATGGAGCTAAAAATATGGTACATGGAAAAGGTAGAGTAGAGGAGAGTAAACAGGTTTGCATGTGCTTGCTCTTTCCTGTCTCTAAGGGAACCCTCCCGCTGATGGGACTGTGTCTGCAGACTTCAGAGCCACCTTGCTCTTCTGTGCAGTGGCCACCAGCCGTAGCCAAAATGTTTTCACACAAAACATGGCTGCTTCTTTTAAAGCCCAAAGCCAGCGGAATGCTATACTTGCTTTCATGTATTTTACCCTTCTGTGTTGCATGGCTTGACTTAACCTTCCTCTTTTCAGCTCTAAATCCCTCACGGTCCCTTGTTTTTCCCTCTGTGATAAAAAGACAGACTTTTCCTCTCTTCACTGCATTTTAGAACTTCAGCCGCACGCCTGCCCCTCCGGGAGGGTTTGGTCTCCCTTGCTGCTCTTTCTGACAGCAGCACCTGCTGTAAACACCCTCCCTGCCCTACAGGTTCGGCCAGGTGTTTACCCTCCGCATTACTCTTCTATTCTTCATATCTGACACACTTCAGAGAAATGATCCCCAACCCGTGACACCCCAGGATGTGCCCCATTAGAGTTGTGAAATTGCTTTTAATCCAAAATTTCAAGTGCCATGTGGTACTTTTTGGAGGAAAAGGGCAAAATAATACAAATAATGTGATTAAATCTTAAAAATAACAATATTCAGTGCTTTACCATAGTATAACTCAGTCATCAAGTGGCTCCTAAGTCCACATTTCAAAATTACATGACAACCTGACGGAGCTCCAGTGTCATGTATTTCCAGGCCAATCATTCGTTCAGCACCTAGGAGCGCCCACTCAGTCTGGGCAGGTCATTGGGTCTCACCCTGCATTGACACAGGTTTGCTTCCTAATTATCTG
The DNA here is from genome assembly GCA_037038555.1 of Rhynchonycteris naso. Lineage (NCBI taxonomy): Eukaryota > Metazoa > Chordata > Mammalia > Chiroptera > Emballonuridae > Rhynchonycteris > Rhynchonycteris naso. The sequence goes on along the minus strand of CM072997.1, from coordinate 8,237,664 downwards.
GGGCAGTAGAGCTCTTAATTAGGAGGCACTGAGTCATGGATCTTTTTGTTCTTCCTGCTAGTCGGCAAGCTCTTGACCTGGGGCAAGGCGCTTAATTTGTCTGGGCCCCAGCTGCCTCATCAACATAATAAGGTTACCAGTCTTAGAGATCTCTAAGGTGTATTCCATCTCTAAAATGCTATTTCACATGAAAGTGGTGTTTTGCCCCAGAGAAAGCCCTATTTGTTTTTTGTACTTTCTTTTTCTTAGAAAAATTGAGTTTGCATCCAAGATTCTTTATCCCTTTTTTGCAAGAGAGAAATGGAGAGAAATGAAAAGCATCAACTCATAGCTGAGTCACTTTAGTTGTTCACTGATTGCTTCTCACATGTGCCTTGATGAGGGGGACGGGCTCAAGCCAAAGCGAGTGACCCCTTGCCCAAGCCAGTGAACTTTAGTGACCTTGGGCTTCAAGCTAGGGAACTTGGGGCCATGTCGATGATCCTGTACTCAAGCCAGTGGCCCTGAGCTCAAGGTGGCGAGCCTGTACTCAAACCAGCAACCTTGGGGTTTCAAAGCTGGGAACTCAGTGTCCCAGGTCGATGCTCTATCTACTGCCACCACCACCCGTCATTCCTGCTTCAAAGATTTTTGTTAGTAGCTAGATGTATATGGCCTGGTGTAAATCTTCACCTGCCAGAGGTTCCATTTCTACATCTGTAACATGAACAGTTCCACCCTTGGCTACTTCACAGGTGAGAACCAAATGTATATTTTACAAAAGAACTGTATGGCCTGACACGTGGTGCAGTGGATGAAGCGTTGACCCGGAACACTGAGGTCTCTGGTTTGAAACCTCAGGCTTGTCCCGTCAAGGCGCATATGAAAAGCAACTACTACAAGTTGAGGCTTCCTGCCGCTACCCCTCCAAGCTCTCTCCTCTCTCTATCCTCTCTATAAAATCAATCAATAAAGCACTGTAGGCCCGTGTTTCTCTAAGAGAGGTTTTGGGTTTTTTTTGTGTTTTTTTTTTTTTTACAGGGAGAGAGTCAGAGAGAGGGATAGACAGGAACGGAGAGATGAGAAGCATCAATCATTACTTTCTCGTTGCTGCTGCGACACCATAGTTGTTCATTGATTGCTTTCTCACGTGTGCCTTGACCGCGGGCCTTCAGCAGACCGAGCCACCCCTTGCTGGAGCCAGCGACCTTGGGTCCAAGCTGACGAGCTTTTTGTTCAAGCCAGATGGGCCCCGCGCTGAAGCTGGCGACCTCGGGTCTCGAACCTGGATCTTCCGCATCCCAGTCCGACACTCTATCCACTGTTCCACCGCCTGGTCAGGCTAAGAGAGAGTTCATGATCAAATAAGTTTGGAAAATCCTGACTTAAACACAATTGTTTGCTTCTCCGGAATTTTTCAGTCTTTAAAATGCTACTGAGCAATGTCAGACTTCAAGAGGAGATGACAGCATGGGGCTGTTTTAAGAGCGTGTGACTACTGGACCCAGTTTTCTCTGAGCATCTCAGAAGCCGAGGGGCTGTGGCACACCCTTTGGAAAACACCCAGCAGGGTGCCTGGCATATGGCAGCAAATATAAAAGTGTGTAAGGGCTAATACTACATTGTCTTCCAATGACAAATTAGTCATACTTCATACTTCAGTGACGATGCTTATAGTAGCTGGTTAGTCATCTCAAGACTGTGTTATTTTATTTATTTACTTTTACAATCAGCTTATGTTTCTACAAGAACACCTATGTTCTGTTTGGGATTACAGTGACTGTATAGATCCATTTGTGGTGAGTTGACATCTTTACTATGAAGTTTCCAATCCACAAATACAGTTTATACTTCCGTTTAGATTTTTTAGTTTTTGTTTTAATTGAATATATTGGGATGACATTGGTTAATAAAACCTTATAGGTTTCACGTGTACAGCTCAATTAAACATCATCTACGCCCTGCATTGTGCGCCTGCCACCCCACAGCAAGTCTCTTTCATCCACATTTATCTCCCCGTTGCCCACTGCCAGCCCCCAGCTGACAGCTTCAGGCTGTCAACATAGTGTTGTTCATGTCTGTATAGTTTATTTTTGCTTAATCCCTTCACCCTTTTTCACCCAGCCCCTGATTGTTTGATTAATCTTTAATTTTGCTCAATGGTTTATCATAGTGTAGAAATTTTACATGTATTTTGTTAGATTTCTAGGTGTTTGACCTCTTTGTTCTATTTTAAGTTAAATTCCTTTTTAAAATCCTATTTTCTGTTTGTAAGTAAGTAACAAAAACAATTGATTGTTGCTTCTAGCAAATTTCCTTTTCTCTAGATCTTTTATCAAAATCTAGTGATCTTGCTAAATCGGTTGCTAATTCTAATAATTCGTAATTCTTTTAGATTTTCTGACACATGCAGTCATCTGTGAATAATGACATTGTAAAGCCAGTAGTCGCGGCCACCATAACAGCCGCCTGGCCCATGCAGGTTCGCATTTGATTCAGACAGTCGGTAAAGAAACAATGGAGGCAAGACCTGGTGGGCCATCATCTTTAATCCTAGCTTGTACCCAGCAGACAAGTAAAAACATACACTGGGCTCCAAAACCCACTTATTCAGTGCTCACAAAGCTACTGACTTATCCGAGTTTCCTAGAATCAAAGGTTTCTAGCTCACCAGTCTTATTCACCTCTGTTCCCCATCTCCTTCTCTCTGCACAAACTGGCTTCTCCTTCAGCACTCCGTCATCTTGGCTGCTTCTCCTGGCCTCCTCCACATGGCCTTACTCTGTTCTCCTCTCTAATGCTAATCTCAGGAACCGAGATAGTGAGAGAGTGCAAGGTCCCGGTCTGCCCCACTTTATAGTGTAGAAATCCAAACCTTTAAGACAATCTACAAATAAGAAAGTCTTTGATACAAAGCCACTTAATCTGAGGCCTTATGGATTCCTCATGAGAGTGCACCACCCTACACCATCCAATCAGTCAAGGGTGTGGGGAAAAACTTACTTTTAAAACTAAGCCTTAGGCTATAATGACCAGCCTGCCTACAGCCTGTCCCCTTCGTTCCTAATCCTCATGTCTTTTTTATTCTTGCCTTATTACATTGGCTAAGACTTCCACTAAAATATTTAAAAGAAATAATACCAGGTTTTTTATATTATGCTATAAAGTATAAAATTGCTGTAGGTTTATAAAAATTAGAATAACATTCCTTTTTTCTTTTTTTGGTGTGAAGAAGGGAAATAGTGAGACAGACCTCCCACATATGCCCGACTGGGATCTACCCAGCAACACTCATCTAGGGCTGATGCTTGAGTTCTGGACTATTTTTAGTGCCTGGGGCTAATACACTCCAAGGGAGTTATCCTCAGTGCCTAGGGCCACATTCATATGGCCACTGGCTATGGGAGGGGAAGAAAAAGAGAAAGAGGAGAGGAAGGGAATGAGGGAGGGAAGGAGAAGCAGATGGTCACTTCTCCTCTGTGCCCGCCCTGACTGGTAATCAAACCCAAGACGTCCATACGTTGGCTGACGCACTATTCACTGAGCCACAGGTCCAGGCCTCCTTTTATTCAAATTTGCTAAATGTTTCTATTTTGAATGGATAGTGGATTTTATTTAAAAAACTAAATAAAAAATGATCTGTTAGCTATAAACCAAAATTTAAGTTTGCTGTTTTTCTCCAAATAATTCTTCAGATCAAATATATTAACTCCAGGACCACCATGGTCATCATACCTTAAATAAATAACACCCATCACTTTCCCATTCTGTAACTGTATATTTGGACCCAATCATCTGGGTCACTTCCTGGTAGTCTCCCCACAGCCAAATCTTCTCCCTCCTTTGTGTCTTATCTAAAATGCCCACTTGACATTTCAAACCATTGGGGAAATAGAGAACCATTCAATAATTATTGTGACAACTGACTATCAAAATTGTCACAAAATAAAAGAAAAATTAAATCTCTGTCTTGTACTATATACTTAAAAGTTTAATATAGATTGAAGAGCTAACCATTATATACACTATGAAAGTCACATAAAAAATAAAAAAAGAGAGACTATTGTTTTACTCTGGACGAAGAGTCTACACAAGACTGAATCGAGAAGCCATAAAGGAAAGAAATAGCAGATCACATACATCTAAATAAAATTTTGTGTCATGAATGATACTTAGAACAAATATAATTACCTGGAAGAAAGTTAACCGCATATTTACCAGGCAAAGGGTTACTATCCTCTGTATTCAAAAATTATTAATCCTACAAATTAATAAGATAGTGCCGTAGAAAAATAAGCAAAGGCTATGAACAGATACTGAAGAAATCCACGTAGGACTAATAAACATGTGGAAAGATGCTTCACCTTATCAGTGATCAAGGAAATACAGTTTAAAGCCACAGATACTAATTTTTAACTGGCAAAAATTGAAACCATCCATTGGCAAGGCTGAGAGAGAAAAGGCTCCCGTGAGTGTTTGCTGCACATCGAGTCCTGGACCACGCTGACCAAGCAGAGGTGAAGTCCTTTCCTCAGGAAGCTTGTGGTCTGGAGGGGAGACAGGCAAACAGACTACAGCAAGTGCACTTGTTCGGGGAGATTGGAGCCATCTGGTCAGAGCATTGGAGGGACCCTTGAGTAGGTCAGGGAAGACTTCAGGAGGAGGAGCTGCGAGCTGAGATGAAGACAGCTGGAGCCAGCCCTGCGGGGCAAAGATGCGCGAGCCCGGAGCTTGGGGCAAAGATGCGCGAGCCCGGAGCTTGGGGCAAAGATGCGCGAGCCCGGAGCTTGGGGCAAAGATGTGCGAGCCCGGAGCTCGTTCTCGGGGGCCAATGCTGTCTTGTGCTGTTGCAGGCTGGAAAGCTGTGGGTCGGGACCAGTGAGGGGCAGTCAGGGAACAGGTTAGGAAGTGCCTGATAAATCAATAATTGAGCCTTGATCCAGCCAGACAGTGGTGTTCAAATTCCCCTTTGGTTTTACAAATAAACGGAATCGTGAGGTTCCTCAAGCATTTTATTCAAATCCCCTGTTTGGGAATATTTCCCACTAATTTAAAGCATATAGTGCCAAGGAAATACCTGCATGCTCAGATGTTTTATGCATCACATTTTAATGCCTTAACCTGTGCTTCCACAATCCAGATGAACATGTGTGGGCGCAGGCTCCACAGGAAAGCATCTTTCATCACTGGGAGGACAGGAGGATGTCTCAAACGTGTCGGCGTTTGGGAAGGCTGAGCTGTGACCAACCCTGTTTGGCTTTGTGCCTGCACAGACAGGTACAATCGGAGTGGCCCCTTGTGATGCTAACATCAAGCTAGAGCAGTGGTTCTTAACCTTTTTTGAGGTACGGAACCCACCAGTTTCATATGCGCATTCACCGAACCCTTCTTTAGTGATAAATAAAATAGGATTTTTTTTTTTCCAAATTCAAGACATAGGTATATGTTTTTTTACTGGTGCACAAAATGAGCCGTGCATGAACATCACCTTGCTCAAAGAACAAAACCAACAAAGTGCATGAGCTCATTACAAATTACGTTATTACTCTATTCTGGCCTCCGCGGCAGAGGCTTCTCCGAACCCCTGAGACCGACTCATCGAACCCCTAGGGTTCGATAGAACCCAGGTTAAGAACCACTGAGCTAGAGACTTAACATATATAGTCAGTGATTTTCAGTGCTTTTTGTCTCAGCTTGGCATTTGTGATAAGGACACAAGAATTTGGTAGCTATTGCTAATGGTTCAACTCCAAAATGGAAGTCTTTTTTTGTTCGTTTTTTTACAGATAGAGTCAGAGAGAGGGATCGGTAGGGAGAGACAGACAGGAACGAAGAGAGATGAGAAGCATCAATCATCAGTTTTTCGTTGCGACACCTTAGTTATTCATTGATTGCTTCTCATGTGTGCCTTGACCGTGGGCCTTCAGCAGACCAAGTGACCCCTTGCTGGAGCCAGAGACCGTGGGTCCAAGCTGGCGAGCTTTTGCTCAAGCCAGATAAGCCCATGCTCAAGCTGACAACCTCGGGGCCTCGAACCTGGGTCCTCCGCATCCCAGTCTGATGCTCTATCCTCTGCGCCACCGCCTGGTCAGGCTAAAATGGAAGTCTTAGCTTCTTCATGTTCTGGATCTCCTGGATCCTCTGAACTGAAGAGTATCCTAAAATCAGCGATTACAACAAAGTGATTTTAATTAATGCAACAAACATTTGAGTGCTTTCTGTATACTGAGTGCTACTGGGTGCCGGGCCAAGCACTAAGAATACAGTAGTGAGCAAAAGCACATGTTCTCTGTCCTCATGGAGCTAGATGCTGAGCAGATCATCACATAAGCGGAACTAAGATGTGAACCAGACAAGACGTCAAGCATGGTCCATGCTGTCAAGGAGAGACTTGCAAGTGCTCAAGGATGTAGCCTGGCCAGGAAGGTCAGGGAAGGCTCTCTAGAGGATGTGAAGCTTGACCTGCGGTCTGGAAGACTGGGCGATTGGACAGAGGCCAGGTCAGAGATCAGGGTGGTGAGGCCACGCATTTTTCCTGGAACTCTATCCTGGTACTGAGAACCAGAGCCATTGATCTTTAAGAAGATGCAGTGACTGGAATACTCAATTCCAATGATTGTGAGGTATACTCTCTTTACATCCTAATATTCCCCAAGTCAAAGTTTTAATTAGCTTTATTTCTTCCTGGGCTGTACATAAAATACTGATGTAACAGCAGCCGATGGCATTTCAGAGTTGATGAGATGTGGTGATGAGGTCTACATGTTTAAAATACTTTATTTAATTTTTAGAGAGGAGAGAGAGAGAAGGGGGGAGGAGCAGGAAACATCAACTCCCATATGTGCCTTGACCAGGCAAGCCCAGGATTTCAAACCAGCGACCTCAGTGTTCCCGGGCAACTCTATCCCACTGCGCCACCACAGGTCAGGCAGGTCTACATGTTTAAAGGCTCAGTCGGGATGTGATGTGAATGGGTTTGTGATTATCTGCATGGGTCAGGGTTGTCTTTGTATTATAAAAAATGCAGAAATTGACTACTAGTGCTGAGTAACACTAATATTCTTTTTCATCTATATTTCACTGCCTAATTTCAAAGTTCTCTTTGTCAGAATACTTTCTTTGTTCTGGTTAACTTGACAATAAGTAAATATTATTAATCTGAACTTATAAAAAAAGCTATCTTCAAAAATAGCCTTTCGTTCAGTGGACATGCATTGCTCTAGATGGGCATCCATAGGCACAGGTAAGATCTGTACATTTCCCTTCAGAAACGGGTTCTGCCGTGAGAAACCAAGTCTGACAACTGTTGTGGTAATGCGGACCCCTGACAGAGTTTGGCAGAGGACAGTGACACGGCTGAAGCCGCGGGGACAGCTCAGACTCGGCGCAGAGTGTGGAGGGCCTGAGGGACAGAGCAGAGGTGTTTGTGGGGACGGAAGAGGATGAACAAGCGACATGGTCTTGTTTCTCATCCCCCCAAAGATGTATATAGTACTTCTTACCTCCTAATAATGTTTTAAGGCTTGTATGAAGTAAGATATACAAATTACTGACAATTCCATCCCTTGTATTTTTATTCTGGTAAGTTCCTTTAGTTCCGAGATGAGTCTTTCTCCTCTCTAAGACTATATTAAAATGTGTCTTTGGCATTTTTTTAAGGGAGAGGTTGGCATTGAACAAGAAAGAAATTGTTGGTGCATTCCATAGCCTTTTGTGGCAGGCTCTGTCGGGGACTGCCTCCAGCCCCCCTGTGGCTCCCTTCCACACGGTCACTACTTCCTTCCGTTACCCAGCTTGCTCTCTTCTTTAAAGACGTGGCTTTCTGAGCCTTTAACAGGCTTCACTTAAGACACTCTCAAGCAGCTAAGTGTCAAATATACAGTGACAGAAGATTTGACTTTGGGTGGTGGGCATACAGGTGATGGGTCATGGAATTGTACACTTAAAAGCTATATGATCTTATTAATTAATGTCAGCTCAATACATTTACTTTTTAAAGAGAGGGCCTAAGAACTGTTGGATGCACTTTTAGTGCTTCTGTATTTAGTGATTATTGTATCAAATTTATTTTCCCCAAGTAGTAGACCTTATTTAAGCAAAGACTAAAAAATATTTTTAAATAAATGAAATAAAAGTTATCCCACAGTATTACCTTTAAATACTGATTTTTTTAGAGATCAGGGTGATGCAGCAGGGATAGCCAGAGGTTGCCAGCAAGCCAGAGACTTAGAAGAGGCAAGGAAGGACCCCTCCACAGGCTGCAGGGGAGGGCATGGTCCTGCCGACCCTGCGGGTTGGGTTTGGACTTCTAGCCCCCGGAACTGTGCGACAGTGTCTGTTGTTTTAAGCCGCCCAGTTTGGGGTATGTACTTTGTTACCACACTGCTATCCTAGGAAACTCAAACAATATGTGAGGATATTCACCTGAACGTGGCAGTGGGAAAAGGCAGCTGTCATTGCATACCTTGTCTAAGCCATGTCTAAAATAAGTCGCCATCTGTATTGTACAATCCCCTGCTCCTCCCCTTGCCACGGTCAATTAGACCAAGACGGATACCTGTTTCTAGGCCAGTGTGAATCAATCCCTGGGCTGACCAGCAGCCATACAATTCGTGTGGAAAAAGGTAAAGAGTAAGCTTGCGGTGTCCGTTCTGAAAGACACCCAAGCTATTGGCCAAAAGACGAGCCGAAAAAGACACCCACAGGAGGGACAGGGCCACGGGTGGGCCTGGGGCACGAAGGGGGGTTGTTACGTGGAGCTGGGTTTTCGAGGTGTGGCTGAGATGGCAGGTCGCCTCTCCAACCATTGCCACCTGATAACAGAACTCAACTTTTATTTGGCTAAAAACTGCCCAACCACAAGATTTCATGTCTCCTCTGCCAGACCACCGGGCGTGACCTTGAAACTAAGTATTCAGGGCTTCTAGGAAGTATGTGGGGGTGGAGGCACGGAGGGGTGCTTAGAAGTCAAATCTGGGGCCAGAGGTAGGAAGGGAGATGGGGGACAGCTCAGCCACCACCACCACCCCTCTCCAACCCCCTGGCACAGAGCAGAACTCTGAGGGCACAGGAAATAGCGTCCGCTGTCACTGGCCACGGCCAGTTCCTTTACTTTCCTTCTTGTTTGTCTCCCTTCCCTGCATGAAAGCGTGGTGCGGGCCTTTGGTTTGTTCACCCCACTCAGTGCAGTGGGCCCTAACCCTGAGGCAGCACCTGGAGATGACAGTTCTGGCACCTCGGCCCCATTCAGAGACGGGAGGACTGGCCGTGCGTGCGGGAGGGGACCGCAGTGCTAGCCTGCAGTCGCTCAGCCGCAGCAGAGTGGCCGCTTGTCTGCTGCCCTCCCAGAGGACTCTGCTGCTCCTCCCACCGTGCCTCGGGCTCCGGTCCTCTGCCTGTGCCGCTCGGTCACGGGCCTCAGTCTCCATCTCCTCCAGTGAGAGGGTCTCGTTTTCTCTAGGCCACTTGTCTCTAGTGGGGAGCTTTGTCCCACCTGACGTCCTCATTGGCCATTCAAGCCCCTATGTTACCTGTCCTTGGGCCATGTGTTAAAAGCTAATGTTTTTGCCACCAGCACCTGTCTCCCTTGTGACGTGCCCTACAATCCCACCTCCCTCTCCCCTATTGCATGTGGTCCAGATAACGGGATCCAAGACTGTCGATAGCCACTGTGATCTGGAGAACCCGGTATAAGCCAGTTAGATCCTGAAACTAGAAGAGCGCGTTTCCTTCACCCCAGACTGGTAGTGATGTGAGCCCGGAGCCGCAAGCAGCCATCTTGTCACCAGCAGGGAGCTGTAGGCTCGTCCCCACCAGGGACAGCCCTCTTAGTGCAGCCAGCATGGCAGAGGACCCAGGGGTAAAGAGAGCAGATCGTTGTCTGCCGCATCTGGAGCCAGCCGGGCCTACGGCTACGTATGCCAGAAAGTTCCTTTTGCACTCCACCCGGGATGGCAGCGCTTTCCGTCACCTGAACGGAAACCGCCCTACCTGCCACAAGGCACATGGCCACTCTGGTGCAGTCGGCAGTGACGGGGACAGCAGGCCAAACTGTGCTCAAGGGAGGTCAGCCCCGTGGTTGAAGCTGTGGGTGACGCCAGCAGGTGGAAGTCCAGCCTCTCCAATATAAATAAGGGAATGCAAGATAAGGTTCAGAATTCAATTTCATAAATCATGGGGGCTATTATAAGATAACACACACACAGCAGCCTCTGAAAGGACGTGCAGGCAAGTGAAGCACTCAGGAGCCGGACCCATCGGCAACTTTGCTGGCGCACCGTGTATTTGGGCCTGGACAGCTGCTGATGTGGGCATCTCCCGAGACCTGTTCCTAAGAACTGCGTGAGGTGGTAAGTGTTGAATAAAGGCACCTGACACAAATAGGATGTATTCTCTGAATTACATTTTTCCCACTGTTCTCAAAGACTGCCTGCCTCTCCCGTATTCTCCACACTAGAAAGCAGCTATGTCTGAGGAATCAAAGCAAAATCAAAACTAAAGCTAATAAAGCAGAACTGCTGTCGATGTTCTAAGCAAGTTTACATTTTACATTAAAACACACTTATGTAATACATTGGTACGTTGAGATACGAGTTTAATTCATTCTGTAACCAAGCTCATAAGTCAGTCAACTTGTGTATCAAACAAATTTCTCCCATTTAAAATAACTGAAATAGATGTAATCCGTTCCAGCCCTGTGAAACATCCCCAAACCATCCTAAATTATAAAAAAAGACATGTTTTTAGTTAAAAAACACATATGTATACTTTGCCAATGTATAACAAAATATATGAAATAAAATAAAGTGTTATTTATACTGTATTCTTACCTTGGAGACAGACGAGTGCGGCTAACGGAGGTGAATGGCGGAGGAGGAGGGAGGGAGGAAGGGATGCAGGCACTGTAGCCACATAAACTAAAACTGCACTTTCTTAACACTAAATGTAAACTAACACTGCATTTTCTTTACATTAAACAAAACTAAAAACTGCACTTTCTTTACTTAAAATAAAACCACAAAATCTTAATTGTAAAAAAATGCACTTTCATAACTTTAAACTTAACCTAAGCTTAACATTACGTATTTTTTATTTAATCATCACCTGTTTTTGCCTTTTTGGCTGCGCTTTCGGCACTTTCACTTGCAGGACTTTTGAATAAAAATCTATCCAAAGAAGTTTGCTTTTGCCTGCCTTTTAAAATGTTACAGGAATGTGACAAACAAGTGTCATTAAAAAGTGCTGAAGCGCCCGACCAGGCAGTGGCTCAGTGGATGGAGGGTTGGACTGGGATGCAGAAGACCTGGGTTCAAGACCCCGAGGTTGCCAGCTTGAGCACGGGCCCATCTGGCTTGAGCAAAAGCTCACCAGTTTGGACCCAAAGTCGCTGGCTCCAGCAAGGGGTTGCTCGGTCTGTTGAAGGCCCGCAGTCAAGGCACACGTGAGAAAGCAATCAATGAACAACTAAGGTGTCGCAAGGGCAACGAGAAACTAATGATTGATGCTTCTCACCTCTCTCCATTCCTGTCTGTCTGTTCCTATCTATCTATCTCTCTGACTCTCTCTCTCTGTCCTTGGAAAAATAAAAAATTAAAAAAAGAAAAGTGCTGAAGCACAACCAGTTGAAACTTTTTCTGGGTGTTTCTTTTCAATGAAACTTGAAAGCTTCTCCCACATTGCCAGCATGTCTTTAATTTCACTGTAGAAATCACTTCCTCTCACTCTACCTCCTCCAATCTACTAATCTCTTGCAGAAGCTCTGTATGTTGCATCATCTGTAGATCCTTCAGCTCCTCAGTTGAGAGTTCCTCCTCATGTTCCTCGATGAGCTCGTTTCACCCTCATCTACCTCCAGACCCAATGACTTTCTGAGGGACACAGTCTCCTCCAACGCTTCTACCTCGGTCTCTGGTTCAAATCCTTCGAAGTCCCTGTCTGCAACAACATCAGGCCATAACTTTTTCCATGCCCAGTTCAAGGTTCTTCTTGTAACCTCTTGCCATACAAGTCAATAATGTGTAAACATAACATGATGTTGTAGTGATCTTTCCAAAACTCGAAGGGTTAGATTTGTATTCTCAGTCACCTCAAAGCGGCGGCAAAACAAGTGTTTTGTGTAAAGCTTTTTAAAGTTGGAAATGATCTGCTGATCCATAGGTTGCAAGATTGAATTTGTGTTGGGTGGGAGGTAGAGGACTTTTATGAATTTAAACTCATCGAGAATGTCATCTTCAAGACCAGGTGGGTGGGCTGGAGCATTTTCAAGAATTAGTAATGCTTTCATCAGTAGTTTATTTTCTTGAAGATATTTCTTCACTGAGGACCAAAGACGAGATTTACCCATTCAATAAAATACTGCCGCGTAACCCATGCCCTAGCACTGGCTCGCCACATCACCTGCAGTTTCTCTTTAAGAATCTTGTGAGTCTTAAAGACTCAAGGATTTTTGGAATGATACACTAGCAGTGGCTTTACTTTACAGTCACCACTAGCATTTGCACACAATGCAAAGGTCAGACGGTCCTTCACGGGTTTATGACCTGGCAGCTTCTTCTCCTCTGCGGTGATGAAAGTCCTCTGGGGCATTTTTTTTCCAAAACAATCCTATTTTGTCACAGTTGAACACTTGTTGGGGGATGTAGCCTTCCTTTGCCATAAGCGCAGCAAAACGTGCGATGTACTCCTTAGCTGCCTTAACGTCAGCTCTCGCTTCACCATGCCTCACCACCGAGTGGGTGCCAGATCTCTTCTTGAAATTTTCAAACCAGCTGTGACTTGCCTTAAACATATCTTCTGCTGCTTCTTTTGAGGTTGATGGTTCTTTCTTCTTCAAGTCCCCATAAATAATACGGGCCTTTTCACATATTACAGTCTCCGTCGCTGTATCTCCTGCCAGCCCTTTCACCCACACCAGCAGAAGCCTCTCCATTTCTTCATGGATATTTGTCCTTAATTGGGACAGAATTGTAGTTCCTTTCGCTGGATTTGCGCTTTTGATGGCATCCTTTTGTTTAAGGATGGTACAAATTGTAGGTGTATTGCGGTCGTACAGCCTTGCCAGTTCAATCACTCGTACACCACACTCATGTTTTCTTATTATCTCTTGCTTTACTTCTATTGACATCGTTCTCTTCTTCCCACCACTGTCCTTTACACTCACTTTCTTCGGCCCCATGATAGCACACAAAAACTAGTAAAAAAATGCAAAAATAATGCAAGAACGAGTACAGCACACGAGATTCAACCTGATTCTGCGGGTAACACGGGAGAAAGAACGAGATGCCGGTGTTGTACTGCTGATACTGGACCCGTGCGCCTACACGCCAACTAGTGGCAGCTTCCTGAATCACGACTCCTATCGGAATTTCGCTCAGATCTCAAACAAAAATATGGACCGAGTCACAGCTCGTATTAAAAAAAAAAAAAATCGTATGTTGGTCTGCTCATACCTCAAGGTACCACTATAGTTTCATTTCCAACTTTCCTGGGTTTTTCATAAATATTATTACAGTATTCAAACTAGAAAGATAGTATCACTTCTTTAAACATGAGACTGTCAAATGAGTTTAAGGAAAAAAGAATTATTAGTACCTAAAAGTCTAGACTATGTTACTATTTTAAATAAAAAAGAAAAAAACTAAATTTCTGGGTTTTTTACATATAGGAAAATGAGTTTAGTTAGGTTTATTCAGAAAAGAAACTAAAGATCTGGGGATCTGTGAGCTATAGTGTGTAACAGGCTTAGACAGTTAAAGATCATTTTTTTTTAAGATAAAAATAATTGAAGAAAGAAGTGGGGATGAATGTAGTTTATTACTGTTCTATTTTAGATGAGAACTTCTCAGCAATATTGGCAGAGCCATAAATTGGATGGAGGGAAAGAGATGGGAATTACTGCAATGGGCCAGAGAGGGGGCAGGAAGCCCGCAGTGTGGGAAAAGCGAGTCTGTAGATAAATCGTAACCAGACTACCAGGATAACATGGTAGTTAATTTAAACGCATAGATTCTGTTCGCAGACACCACTGCTTACTAGTGGCTGGACCAGAGGCACGTCACTACCCTCTGCCTTATTGTTTACATCTTAAAATGGGTCTAATAATGATACCTCACAGGCTTTGAGAAATCAATGAGCTAATATAAAGAGCCTAGAATAATGCTTCGTGCACAGTGTCATATATGTTTATTATTATTATTAATGAGGCTGTTTGGTTGATTGGAAGTGAAGAGATTTAGTACTAAAGTAGTACTCATTTTTTTGTCTTTTTTTTTTTTTTACTATTTAAATTTTTAATGGGATTTATTGGGGTGACATTGGTTAATAAAATTATATAGGTTGTACAATTCTATAATATGTGCTCTGTACATTGTACTGTGTGTTCACTACCCCAAGTCAAGTCTTCCATCACCATTTGTCCCCCCCCCCCTTTACCCTCCTCTACCGGCCCCCACCACCAAGTACTCACTTTTTTTTTTTTTAAGATTTTATTTATTGATTTTAGAGAGGAGAAGGAGAAAGGTGGTGGAGAGCTGCAGGAAGCATCAAGTCATAGTTGCTTCCCTTATGTGCCTCTACCAGGCAAGCCTGGGGTTTTGAACTGGCAACCTCAGCATCCAGGTCAGCGCTTCATGCACTGCACCATCACAGGTCAACTCACTTGTTTTAAGTCAATTAAATGCATACTTAAAAAAATATCTCGGAGTGAAGAACACATAGCATCTGACAGGACCAGAGGCTCCTTTCAGAAGCCATTATCTTGCTCCTCAACGTCAGATCCCCTTCCAGACTTGGTTCTCCATTTTTCTAGGCTCAAGCTTCTGACTCCTCCCTCTTCTTAACTTCGCCCTCTTCCTCCCTTCATGTCCAGTTGGAAATCAAGCTTTGTCCTCCTTCCTTCTGACTCCTGTCCATCATCTCCTCCCCTTGGCTCCCTCAGCCCTCTCACAGGTCCTGCTGCTTCTCCCGGCTGGCCCCCCATCTCGGGCCTCCTCCTTCCAACCCACCAGTGCCAGACGACTCTTCCGGAATACTGCAAGGATGACAATACGGTCCATCCTAATTGCCCGGGGACTCCATATCTGTGGGTTTTCCCACGCACCGAAATGTATTTGGAGCCGCAACATCACCCTGGTGCTTTTGCAGCCATTCCAGCCGCTGGCCTGACCCAGCTGGGGTGGAACAGGCCACCTCTGCCTTCCTGGTTCAGGTCTCATTCTGTCAATAAGTGTCCTTTTAGTGGTCTATTTAGTGCCATATTTTCCCCATTGGGGGCTTTTTGTTGGAGACTTCACTGTTTAAAATGGTCTCTAAACACAGTGCTGACGTGCTATCTAGTGTCCTAAGCACAAGAAGGCTGCCATGCGCCTTATGCTGCCTTTGGCTGTGAGTTCAATGTTAATGAGTCAACAACATATATCGAATAAAGTGTCTTTAAACAGAAGCACAGAAAACAAGGTTGTGTACTTCTGCTGATCAGTTGATGCAAATGTGACCAGAGACTGGCGGGAACCTACCCCTGTGGTTCCCCGAGGGCAGTGATTCAGTATTGGATAATTCAACGCTGGTGGCAACTTTCTAGAACCTAATCACTGAATAACAGAATCAGCTGCGCGCACTCATGCATAGACCTCGGGATATTTGGTGCTTCATTTCACTTATGGGATATTGCTCTATACAGTCTGGCCCCTTTTCCCACTTCTAACCTCTCTCCTAGGACTCTGCCACAAGTCTCTATTCCAACCAAAGTGATGGCCTTTCTTCTGCCCAGAATTCGTTTTAATTGCTGCCTCTTCCTGCTCCCTCCACTGGCTCTCCTTTGAGGATTTCACTGGGGTGCAGTTACGAGGATGGGCGCGTGAGCCAGGCCTGGCCGATCACTAACTGTCCTGCCTCCAGGCCAGGACATGGTGGGTAGTTGACACAGGCTACAGCTAGACCAATACAATCGTTCCCCGACAATTTTCACTCTCAGAGAGTTTCTCCTTTGGGTGGGGGGAGGGGGGTCCTCAAGCTGGGTGATCAGGCCTGAGTTCTAGCTGCCAGGCTTCTCACTGCATGAGGGACACACATCTGCAATGGCAGATAATGAGGCTAACAGCAGAGGAGTAGAAACGGGGGAGAGACAAAGGGCTGATAGTCTGGCGTTGTCACTGTGCACCCTGGGACTGTCATGCCTGAGGCCACCCACACCACTGTGTTTCCAGACTACACTACCCAACTATGACTGTTTTCATTTGTTCTCTTTTTTTTCTCTCTTTTTTAGCGACTGGCAGACAGAAGGGAGAGAGATCTCTTAGTTGCGGCACTTTAGTTGTTCGTTGATTGCTTTCTCATATGTGCCTTGACCAAGGGCTCCAGGTGAGCCAGTGACCCCCTTGCTCAAGCCAGCAACCTTAGACTCAAGCCAGTGGTCATGGGGTCATGTCTACACTCAAGCTGGTGAGTCCTTGCTCTAGCCGGATGAGCCCACACTCAAGCTAGCAACCTTGGGGTGTAGAACCTGGGTCCTCAGCGTCCCAGGTTGATGCTGTATTCACTGCACCACCCCCTGGTCAGGCCCAGCATGACTGCTTTCTTACTAAAATACTCAGGACTGAGTGTGTATCTCTTGAGACCAGCAGCCCTGAATAGTACACTCGGACCTCTTGATCTATCTGGAATGCATTCTTGCTCTAAATCACCAATTTCTCCTTCACTTGGGTTTCTTTTGGTTCAACATTTAATGTACCTGGATTTCCTACTGTCTATCGTCTCTTTCCTTCAGCCTATTCCTGTTTGGGATAGAGAGTAAAACAGGAAACTGGGGGTTGGAAATAGGAATAGGAAGTAAACCAGGAGAGAACTTGACAGAGTAGCCCTAGGAGGGAGAGGGAGGTACCGGCAGGCAGCAGAGGCTTCGGCAGGCACTGTGTGGCCACGGGCCACTTGCGATCCAGGGGGTGCGGCGGGTCTCAGGGCGCTGCTGCGTCTGAGTCTCCGCGGCCTCGTTTATGTGGGGCCTGTGCTCACACAGACATCAAATCTTAAACTTAGGCGATGTCACCTGTGTCCTTCAGTCTGCTTATGCTACCCCTCCACCAGGAACACTTTCCTCAGTCTTATCATAGTCATTCATTCTGTTCTCGGGTCCACCCTCGTCTCGGCCAGAATTCCCTCTCACCTGGCCTTTTTCAGGGATAAGTTTGAAAGAAAAGCTCCGGAAATAATAGATAAAGGCTACCACAAATTGTCCCATCTTAAACATTCAATTGGTTCTGAATAGTGGCAGCCATGGAGTCACTAAAGCAAAAATAAATGAGCATTCGAATAAGCAACAAGACACTAAAGAAGCCGTCTCTTGACATGATCACTAGCAAAGGTACACCAGTTTCTTAGCATCTCACTGCTATTGATGGGAAAGAGGTTCCTTTCTAGCAAACGAGAGATGGTAGGTGGAAATTAGTCCTTACCAATGCAAGCTGTGCCCACTGAAAGCTGCAGGAACCTAAGGCCTGTGTTCAGGCTGCACATGGCTCTGAACCCAACTCTTAGCACAATGCTTAGCACACAGTGGGGATTCAGGAAATATTTGCTGAATTAATAAGTATTCATTCTAACTGCTGTAATATTTTTTAAAGGAAGTACACAAAAATGACACAAAGCGAGGAAATGGCCCACAAAGGGGGGCACCTGTGTCTTAGGATGACTCTTCTTCAGGATGCGACCATAGGAGCTGAATCTCTAAAAAAGGGAGTAGGTCTTTTCCAAGGAATAGAGCAAGTAGCAGGAAGAATTCTAGACAGCTGGGATCCATTTTAGCCAAGTCGTTGAATTATGATTCTACGGTTGTGAAACCAGAACAGTGTGTTGACCTGTGGGGTTCAGTCATGGACCTGGCTGGAGAGCACGCTGAAGAAGCGGTGGACAAGGGCCTTGCTCTGGAAATCTTCGTATGCCACACGAAGGATTTTGGCCATGGAGAACCTTTAAGGTACTGTAAGTGAAAAAAAAATCACATTCACAGAAGCATTTTGTTAAGAGGCCATTGGCTGCCATACTGAAGGTTCAGTGGAGACAGCCCTCTGTATGAGATTTTATCATGATCTTCAAGAGCACATTGAAGATGAAGGGAATGTCAGGAGTTGTTAAGAAAGTGACTTTAATCAGAATTTGATCACAAAGCCAATGTTTTGTAATGATAGAGAAGGAAAAGTCAAGAATAACTCAACTAGTGCCATCAAAATACAGAATGCAGGAAGAGAAAGAGGTAGGTGGTTTGTGGAGTTGAGTGTAACATCCCGGTGAATTACCCAGGTGGGTATGCCTGATGATTTATGAGGACTCTGGAGATGAGAAGTGACAAGGAGAAATGTTGACTCAGCAGCATTTAGAGCTCCGGATGAGATAACCTGGAGGGAGGAGAGAAGCCAGCAGAGGCCAGAGCTCTAACATTGAAGCACAGGTCAGGGCAGAGGGGACCCTTGTGTCTCCATGTTTGCATCTTCTTATTTTTACAGAGAAAAAGCATGTGTCACTGATATTAGTGGCATAAACTACACAGATTATTTGAGGATGGGTTAAATATTTGTCCTTGTGAGTAATGAAATGCTGTGTAGTGGGGATAATCTGTTTGAACAGTGTTGGGAAAGGTGTGGAAAATGGCTCCTCCTGTGTGATGTTGACAAGAGTATAAATTAGTATACCCTTTGTACAAGCATTAGTTGTCCCCAATATCTGTTTCCCCTTGTCTTTAGTAAATAAACAGTTGCCTGATTTTTAGCTGAATATATATATGGGAATCCCAGTCTCCCCTGCAGCTAGATGTAGCCACATGTCCAAATTCTGGCCAATAGGATGCCAGCAGATATGGTGAGTGTGACCTTGCAGAAGAGTCCTTAGTTGTACAGCTTTGCCCCTTCCTCCTTCCTGCTGGCTGGAATGCAGGTGCGGTGGCTAGGACTTAGGCAGCCACCTCACACCATGCAGGAGACAAGTTCTGAATATGATGGGTGGAGTACCAAAATGGAAGGTTTCCTGGTTCAGGGACTACCTCCTATCTGACATAAGCTTCTGTCTTTTTCTGTAAACCACCTTGTTTGGCGTTTGTCACTTTCACCTGAACCTAATCCTGACCAATAATATGTTTCCCAAAGGCAGTTTAGCAACATATAATCAGGTGACGTGTGTTTTTTATCCTGACATCCCAAGTCAGGGAATTGACCCCAGGAGATAATTACACAAATTTGAAATGACACATTAACGATTTTCAGCACAGCATTGTTTATATATCCAAAAGAAGAGGGTGGGAAACTGAAAGTCCTTCAGTGGAAATTGGTTAAGTGAGCTACGTATACCTCTGTATAAGGGAACCCTGTGAAGCCGCTGAAGTGATGATGCTGTGGACATCACACGAATAAAACGTCTAGGCCAGTGGTTAACCTTTTTTGAGGTACCGAACCCACCAGTTTCATATGCGCATTCACCGAACCCTTCTTTAGTGATAAATAAAATAGGATTTTTTTTTTCCAAATTCAAGACATAGGTATATGTTTTTTACTGGTGCACAAAATGAGCCGTGCATGAACATCACCTTTGCTCAAAGAACAAAACCAACAAAGTGCATGAACTCACAACAAATTACGGTATTACTTTATTCTGGCCTCCGCGGCAGAGGCTTCTCCGAACCCCTGAGACCGACTCATCGAACCCCTAGAGTTCGATAGAACCCAGGTTAAGAACCACTGGTCTAGGACATAGAATGAAAGAAGAGATTACAAAGGAACATTGTATTATTATCCCATTCATGTACAACTAGTAAATACACATACACATATGCAGAGACACACATATCAGCCTATAAATTTACAGAGACTGGACAATGCCTATAAGAATACTTTTTAATGATTAGAAATGGGAGGTTAGATTTTGGGGTTTTGTTTTTGTTTGTTTTTGTACTTTCTCCCTATGCTATTTTTTTTTTAATTTTATTTATTCATTTTAGAGAGGAAACACAGAGTGAGAGAGAAAGAGAGAAGGGGGGAGGAGCTGGAAGCATCAACTCCCATATGTGCCTTGACCAGACCAGTGCAGGGTTTTGAACTGGCGACCTCAGTGTTCCCAGGTCGACGCTTTATCCACTGCGCCACCACAGGTCAGGCTCCCTATGCTTTTTATTGTTACTTGAACTGTTGACTGTCAGCTTTATCATGTTATTAAAAACTGTAAAACCTTTTTAATGTTTTTAAATGTTCTCTTTAAAAAATTAATTTGATGAAAAAAGTAATGTGAGGAGTTTTGCCTGCTTACTGTTCAGGAAGAGGTGTGCCCATTGTCGCTGAAAGTCAAATAAATGGGAGCATGCTCCAGGAAGACTGACTCACCTTTTTATGGTAGTCCACAGTAGGTGGAAACATCCTACTTGACAGGTTTTTAAACTTTTCTGAAAAGAAAAAAACATTGGAACTTAAATGGTTACCTTAATGGATGATATATTTCAGTTTTTTCATTTTACTTTTTATTGACCTGTGGGGAAAGAAAATATATTTATCGTTTCAGGAGTAAACTTCAGCCATTTGGGAGTCCTGGTTTTTCTTTTTTTATTTAGAAATATATATTGACAGTAATTATCAGTAAATCCAGCAAGATATTTATTTATGCACACAGCATGAGAAATCGTTAATGTCGTGGAGGTTTGGGGTTTTAACGAAGGGCCCCTACCACAGGCACCTCTTCACGGTGCATCTTCCCGCCCCAACCTCAGCTCATGGGTTATAGGTTGTTTTATTCTTTTGTTGTTGCTAAGGGCTTTATTTACAAAGAAGTGAGATGCATTTATACAATTTATAACAGTTGGATGTAAATTTGTGGGGTACCTTGAAGAGGTAAGACTAATTAGAATCTATTTACTTATAGACCTGTTTACTATATAGTATTTCCCAATCTAAAAATAAATATTATTTTTTTAATTTCTTGATTTTAGAGGGAGAGGAAGGAAGAGAGAGAGAGAGAGAGAGAGAGGAACATTGGTCTGTTCCTCTCTGTGCCCTGACCGGGGAGCAAACCAGTGCTTCCGAGCGATGCGCTAACCAACCAAGCTATCCAGCCAGGGCCCAATTTTCCAAGTCACCACCCACTTGAAGGCTTGCCTGCTGGTGTGGGAAGAGCTGCAGCCCTTCCAAGGAGTTCACTCTCTTACTCTCTTTTATGACCATTTTAACAACACTGCGAGAATGCCTTCATGTTGATCGCCTAGAGTCCCCGCACCTGCCCCTACTTAGCATTTCAAAACAGAAGGGCAGCAGCAGGCAGCCATTACTTAGCCCCTTTTTCAAGCCCCTTGTCTGCCAAAAAATCAGAAGGTCTGGTGGCAGAATTACAGTCTTAAATGTATTTGATATGATTAGTAAAATACTAAATTTTACTTAACAAAAAACAGTTTGCTCCTTTGCAGAAAAGTGCTTTTTGTGGTATTTTCATAACACTAAGGATTCCTCAACTGTATAGATTGCTTGCTTTCTTTAGTCTACTCTTTTTGAAGTTTAAATTAAATAAGTACATAAATGCATAAGGAGTATACATACAAAGATATGTTTAAATTAAGTAAATCAATGTAACTCTAAATGTTTATTAATATAAATCATAAATATAAGTGAAAATAGTATTATTTACATAAATAAATTTTTCTATCTTCCAAAGTATAGATTTTTTCCCCACATATTGATGAGTTCTAATACCTAGAAAACAAATGTGATGTTCTTTAAAAAAAAAAAATTTATTATTTATTGATTTTAGAAAGAAAGAGGAAGAGAGAAACATCAGTGTGTTGTTCCACTTATTTATGCATTCATTATTGATTCTTGTATGTGCCCCGACCAGGGATTGAACCTGCAACCTTGGCATATAGGGACGATGCTCTGAGCTACCCAGCCAGGGCCTTGCTGTCATTTTCAACAGTCTGCTATTTACTGGCAGTGTGCCCTTAAATAAATTAGTGTTTTTGTTTTGTTTGTTTTTATTTGAGAGAGAGAAGCATCAATTTGTTGTTCTACTTAGTTGTACCATTGATTTTTTTTTCTTTCTTTTTTTTTTTTTCTTTTTGTGACAGAGACAGAGAGCAACAGAGAGAGGGACAGATAGGAACAGACAGACCGGGCAGGAGATGAGAAGCATCAATTCTTCACTGTGACACCTTAGTTTCTCATTGATTGCTTTCTCATATATGCCTTGACCAAGGGTCTACAGCAGACCGAGTGACCCCTTGCTCAAGCCAGTGACCTTGGGCTCAAGCTGGTGAGCCTTGCTCAAACTGGCAATCTCAGGTTTTCAAATCTGGGTCCTCAACATCCCAGTCTGATCCTCTATCCAATGTACCACTGCCTGGTCAGACCCACTGATTATTTCTTGTATGTCCCTTGACTGGGGCTCCAACAGGTGTCCTCAGAGTTGAGCCAGTGCCCTGCTCAATTCCATCCTCCATCCCAGGGATGGAGCAGGCGACCTCGGGATCACCGACCCCAGGCTTGAGCCAGTGATCCTGGTCTTGAACCAACAACCCCAGGCTTAAACCGGTAACCTCAGTGCTCCAGGACCATACTCTATCTACTGTGCCACTGGCCAGGGCTCAATGTTTTAATTTATTCAGTAATTTATTCAGCAAGCATTTATTGATTTCAACTCTTTGCCTTTCACCATGGGATTCTGCAGGTTAAAAAAAAAAAAAAAAAGCCGCCTGACCAGGTGGTACGCAGTGGATAGAGCGTCGGACTGGGATGCGGAAGACCCAGGTTCGAGACCCCGAGGTTGCCAGCTTAAGCGCAAGTCCCATCTGGCTTGACTCCAGCAAGGGGTGGCTCGGTCTGCTGAAGACCCGCGGTCAAGGCACATTTGAGAAAGCAATCAATGAACAACTAAGGTGTCGCAATGGCAATGAAAAACTAATGATTGATGCTTCTCACCTCTCTCCGTTCCTGTCTGTCTGTCCCTATCTATCCCTCTCTCTGAATCTCTCTCTCTGTCTCTGTAAGAAAAAAAAAAAAGCCCCTAAGACTTGGAGATTGCTTTGGAGGCTAGTAGTGGTCACCAAAAAAATTAACAAGTAGTTGTAGTTGAGTGGGCTGCTTTCCCCTGAATAAAACTGCCCAGCGACCTGGGGGCCCAGGAAGGATGTGGGGTACAGAAGACCCTACTGGGTGTGAAGATGGGTTCTAGGCCAGCATGGACCAGCGTTTGGCAAACAGAGTCTAGGCCACCCTGTGCAAGTGCAGGGAGGTTTACAAGGCCGGACCCGTTAGCTCGAGCCTTGGAGAGCAGGCATCTTACGGGAAGAAGAGGAAGCCAGGAAAGATGTCAAATGCTACAGAAAAGTCAAGTGACATAAAGATGGTTGTGCCCATAGATATGGGCATTGGGAAGATCCTGATAACATTTGCAGGATGGATTCAATAACATGAATGAAAATGAGGAAATAAAAGCAAAGAAAATTGACAGCTTTTCCAAAAGACTTGTTTAGAGCAGCGTCCCAACATGCAAAGCTTGCAGGTTTGATCCCTGGTCAGGGCACTGACAGGTTGATGTTTCAGTTTTTCCCGCTTTCTCTAAAATCAATCAATAAAAGAATAGAAATAAAAAAATTTAGGAGTATTTTGGGTTTGTTTTGAAGACTTGGTTACTATTTGAATTTGGGATAGAAGAGAAAGTTGTACAGCAGACCATGGTATGAGCAGAATTTGGTAAATAAATATATTAAGGTAGCATATCCAGGTAGAGATGTTCGTTAGGCCAAGAGATATAAATGGTGAGCCATCAGCACATAGATGAGAGGTAGGAAGCCAGGAAGAAGCCTTTGGATAGGATGGATGAGATCACTCAGAAAGCCTGTGTACCATCTCCCTGTAAGATGAGCAAAGGCAGGACTACGGAGAGCCTTGTCCTTCCCTAGGACCGGAGGGAAGATCAGTCCCAAGCAGGGTAACCAGGAACACAAAGATAAACTAACCAGTTTCATGCGGCAACCTAAATGCTAAGACAGATTTATGCACAGGGTCCGGTGAGGGCACATGGAAGGTCACAGGTTGAGGAATCTGAGACAGTGCCTAGAATAGATTTGAAAAGGCTTCTCTGAAAACAGGAGGCACATGGGATGGAAGCCACATGCAGGAAATTTTACATAAATCGGTCTCAGAAAATGTGAATCTCGGCCTGTAGCTTCAGAAGCCCCCCTGAGACATAGGGCTGGCCTAGGGGGCTGGCAGGGACTCTGGACCAAGAATGTGCACGGCCTGACCTGTGGTGGTGCAGTGGATAAAGCGTCGACCTGGGAACACTGAGGTCGCCAGTTCAAAACTCTGCACTGGTCTGGTCAAGGCACACATGGGAGTTGATGCTTCCAGCTCCTCCCCCATTTCTCTCTTTCTTTCTTTCTCTCTCACTTTGTGTCTCCTCTCTAAAATAAATAAATAAAAAGAAATTAAAAAAAAAAAGAATGTGCACGAAAAATGTGCACGGCCTAAATAAAAAGTCAAGAGCCAAGTCTGCAGGAGAGTAGAGGAGACATAGAAGGTGTAGAGTTCCAGTGAGTTCCGTCCAATGTCAGGAAAGTTCTAGATTGTAAGGCTTGTCAGATGCTTTCAAATGATTTTGCTCAATTGCAATTTAGCTAAAACAGAAAAGGCCATGGGATGCTTTAGCCAGCTGTTAATTTGAGTCTAAGAATGGAACATCATAAATACTGACATGAAAAAACACTTGCAAATTTTGCTGTTAGGCAGATAAAATATATTATGCTCACTTTGTTAAAGATGGCGCTGCCCACGTGCAAGTTTTAAGAGTAAGCTTTTCCCCACACCCTTGACTGATTGGATGATGTGGGGTGGTGCACTCTCATGGGGAATCCTCCCATTGTGCCTCAGATAAGTGACTTTGTATCAGAGACTTCCTTGTTTGTAGATTGGATTAAAGGTTTGGATTTCTACACTATAAAGCGGGGCAGACGGGAGCTTGCTCTCTGGGTTTCTGAGATTAGCATGAGAGAGGAGAACAGATTAAGGCCACATGGAGGAGAGGAGAAGCAGCCAAGATGGTGGAGTACTGAGAGAAGCCAGTTTGTGCAGGAGGAGATAGGGAGCAGAGGTGGAATAAGTCTGGTGAGTTAGAAACCTTTGATGCTAGGAAACTCAGATAAGTCAGTGGCTTTGTGAGCACTGAATGAGTGGGTTTGGGAGCCCAGTGTGTGTTTTTGCTTGCCCGCCGGGTGCAAGTTAGAAATAAAGCTGATGATGGCTCACCAGTTTTTGGCTCCGTTGTTTTATTACCGACTGTCCGAATCAAATATGAACCTGAACGAGCCAGGCGGCTGTTATGGTGGCCTTGACCACTGGCCATACATTTGCGTTGTTGACTTGTAAGTAACTTGGGCAACTTTTTAAAATAAAATGTTTCATTTAAACTTTTTTCAAGAAAATGCTTTTCTTCCCAAGAGGACATTTTATAAATTATTTTAATTACTATACCTAATTTAAATATTTTGAGGCATTCCTGTACGTATCTTAAATTGTATACTTGGAAGCTTCTGTGCAATCCCACCAGGACGTAGGCCAGACACAACTTTAGGTCTGAGGACTTTTCCTTGAATTTTCTTTATCTTCTTTTGCTTATCTGCTTCTCTAGCTTAAATCAGCTTCATTCTCTGCCTTAGGGCAGTTTCCCAAAACCAGGCTTTGAGCTGCAAGGGCCTAGTACAGTGGTTCTTAACCTGGGTTCTATCGAACCCTAAGGGTTCGATGAGTCGGTCTCAGGAGTTCAAAGAAGCCTCTGCCGCGGAGGCCAGAATAAAGTAATACCGTAATTTGTTGTGAGTTTATGCACTTTGTTGGTTATGTTCTTTGGGCAAGGTGATGTTCATGCATGGCTCATTTTGTGCACCAGTAAAAAAACATATACCTATGTCTTGAATTTGGGAAAAAAATCCTATTTTATTTATCACTAAAGAAAGGTTCGGTGAATGCGCATATAAAACTGGTGGGTTCGGTACCTCAAAAAAGGTTAAGAACCACTGGCCTAGTATTTTAAATTTCAATAACTCAAACTTTACATGGGGGGAGAGGCCCAAAGGTTTTGGTGCAGACAAGAGATTGGTTAGAATATGCAGAGACCCTGTTGGGCAGATAAAATATATTATGCTCACTTTGTTAAAGATGGCGCTGCCCACATGGAAGCTCATCACCCAGGTGATATTATTTGCCCTTATGCTTGGGATGGCTGTGGGGGAAAAGCTGTAATGTAAGCAGGCTGGGTCATTATAGCTTAAGGCTTTGTTTTTTTGTTTTTTTTTAAATTTATTTTATATTTTTATTTTATTCATTTTAGAGAGAAGACACAGAGTGAGAGAGAGAGAGAGAAAGAGAGAAAGGGGGGAGGAGCTGGAAGCATCAACTCCCATATGTGCCTTGACCAGACCAGTGCAGGGTTTTGAACTGGCGACCTCAGTGTTCCCATGTCGACGCTTTATCCACTGCGCCACCACAGGTCAGGCCAAGGCTTTGTTTTAAGAGTAAGCTTTTCCCCAGCCCTTGACTGATTGGATGATGTGGGGTGGTGTACTCTCCTGAGGAATCCCATTGTGCCTCGGATGGGTGGTTTTGTATTGGAGACTTCCTTGTTTGTATAATTGGATTGGAGGTTTTGATTTTACACTATAAAGTGGGACAGACCAGGAGCTTGCTCACTCTTGGTTCCTGAGGTAGAAGAGAGGAGAGCGGATTAAGGCCATATGGAGGCCAGGAGAAGCAGCCAAGACTGCAGAGCGCTGAGGAAGAAGCCAGTTTGAGCAGAGTTTGTACAGCAGGAGATGGGAAACAGAGGTGAATAAGTCTGGTGAGCTAGAAACCTTTGATTCTAGGAAACTCGGATAAGTCAGTAGCTTTGTGAGCACTGAAAGAGTGGGTTTTGGAGCCCAGTGTGTGTTTTTGCTTGCCCGCCGGGTGCAAGCTAGGATTAAAGCTGATGGCTCACCAGTTCTTGGC
Organism: Rhynchonycteris naso; assembly: GCA_037038555.1. Classification (NCBI taxonomy): domain Eukaryota; kingdom Metazoa; phylum Chordata; class Mammalia; order Chiroptera; family Emballonuridae; genus Rhynchonycteris; species Rhynchonycteris naso. The sequence continues at coordinate 8,210,689 of CM072997.1, read as the reverse complement.
TCTGTTGTTTCATTGCCGACCGTCTGAATCCAATGCGAACCTGCACTGGTAAGGCGGCTGTGATCCTGACCTCGACTACTGGCTTTACAGACCCCTTCTCCCTATCCTCAAACCAAGTAGGCCTCCCAGATTGCAGGAAGGAAGAGCGGCGCAGAGATGGGAACAGATGTAGATGCTGTTGTTCCAAGTGAAGTGTCGTCAGTCATGGCCTTCCAAGCTGGTTTGGTGCTTGTTTGGCAGATAAAATATAATATGCTCACTTTGTTAAAGATGGCGCTGCCCACATGGAAGCCCGTCACCCAGGTGATATTATTTGCCCTTATGCTTGAGATGGCTGTGGGGGAAAAGCTGTAATGTAGGCAGGCCAGGTCATTATAGCCTAAGGCTTGGTTTCAAGAGTAAGCTTTTCCCCACACCCTTGACTGATTGGATGATGTAGGGTGGTGCACTCTCCTGAGGAATCCTCCCATTATGCCTCAGATGGGTGGCTTTGTATCAGAGACTTTCTTGTCTGTAGATTGGATTAAGGGTTTGGATTTTCTATGCTATAAACTGGGGCAGTCCGGGAGCTTGCTCTCTCTCGGTTCCTGAAGTATAGAGAGAAGAGCAGAGTAAGGCCACATGGAGGAGAGAAGCAGCCAAGATGGCAGAGTGCTGAGGGAGAAGCCAGTTTGTGCAGAGTTTGTGTAGAGAGAAGGAGATGGGAAACAGAAGTGAATAAGTCTGGTGAGCTAGAAACCTTTGATTCTAGAAAACTCGGATAAGTCAGTAGCTTTGTGAGCACTGAATGAGTGGGTTTTGGAGCCCAGTGTGTGTTTTTGCTTGCCCGCCGGGTGCAAGCTAGAATTAAAGCTGATGGCTCACCAGTTCTTGGCTCCGTTGTTTCATTACCGACTGTTTGAATCCAATGCGAACCTGCACGGGTCGGGCGGCTGCGATGGTGGCTGCAGCTACTGGCTTTACAGAACCACTGTTCTAGGAGTAGCTCATGCTGTAGGAGAGCATATTAAGGCCACGTGGAGGAGGCCAGGAGAAGCAGCCAAGATGGCAGAGTATTGAAGGAGAAGCCAGTTTGTGCAGAGAGAAGGAGAGGGGAAACAGAGGTGAATAAGGCTGGTGAGCTAGAAACCTTTGATTCTAGGAAACTCAGATAAGTCAGTATCTTTGTGAGCACTGAAAGAGTGGGTTTTGGAGCCCAGTGTGTGTTTTAATTGCCAACCTGGTGCAACCTAGGATTAAAGCTGATGGCTTACGAGTTCTTGGCTCCATTGTTTCATTACTGATTGTCCGAATCTAATGTGAACCTGCATGAGTCAGGCATCTGTGGTGGCCTTGGCCGTGGGCACTGGCTTTACACAAAGGTTTCTAGCTCAACAGACTTATTCACCTCTGTTTCCCATCTCCTTCTCTCTGCACAAACTCTGCACAAACTGGCTTCTTCCTCAGCACTCAACCATCTTGGATGCTTCTCCTGTCTCCTCCACGTGGCCGTACTCTGCTCTCCTCTCTAATGCTAATCTCAGGAACCAAGAGAGAGCAAGCTCCCAGTCTGCCCCACTTTATAGTGTAGACATCCAAACCTTTAAGCCAATCTACAAACAAGAAAGTCTCTGATACAAAGCCACTTATCTGAAGCATAATGGGATTCCTCATAAGAATGCACCACCCTACATCATCCAATCAGTCATGGGTGTGGGAAAAAGCTTAGTCTTAAAACTAAGCCTTCAGCTATAATGACCCTGCCTACTTATAGCCTGTCCCCCACACAGAATAATACAGTGTGTCCGTAAAGTCATGGTGCACTTTTGACCCATCACACTGTCAAAAGTGCATCATGACTTTACGGACGCACTGTATAATTATGCCCATCCCAAGCATAAGGGCAACTAATATCACCTGGGCGATGGGCTTCCACATGGGCAGCACCATCTTTAACAAAGTGAGCATAATATATTTTATCTGCCCAACACCATTCTTGCTTGGGATGGGCATGATTATATTAATGTGTGTGGAGAAACAGGCTGTAAGCAGGCAGAGTCGTTATAGCCGAAGGCTTAGTTTTAACAATAATCCTTTCCCACCCTTTTTGATAGAGGGTGGTGCACTCTCATGAGGAATCCCATTATGCCTCAGATAAGTGATTTTGTATCAGAGACTTCCTTGTTTGTATATTGGATTAAAGGTTTTGAATCTACACTATAAACTGGGGCAGACCCAGAGCTTGCTCTTTCTCAGTTCCTGAGATTAGCATTAGAGAGAAGAGCAGAGAAAGGCCAGGTGGAGGAGTCCAGGAGAAGCAGCCAAGGTGGTGGAGTGCTGAGGGAGAAGCCAGTTTGTGTAGAGAGAAGGAGATGGGGAACAGAGGTGAATAAGTCTGGTGAGCTAGAAACCTTTGATTCTAGGAAACTCGGATAAGTCAGTAGCTTTGTGAGCACTGAATGAGTGGATTTTGGAGCCCAATGTGTGTTTTTACTTGCCTGCCGGGTGCAAGCTATGATTAAGGATGATGGCCCACCAGTTCTTAGCTCCATTGTTTCATTACAGTCTGTCCTAATCTAATGCGAATCTGCACAGACCAGGCGGCTGTGATGGTGGCCGCAGTTACTGGCTTTATGTGCAGCCATCAGCAGCAAGGAGGGAGGGAGACTGTTGTCAAGAGGGTTCCAGGGTGACACTGCGGCAGCCCTTAACTGTACCTGTGGGATGATAACCCAAGAACAGATGGGATGGAAGGCCTGTCACCTGTGGCTGGCTTGTAGATGATCTTGGAGGACTGATTGTTCCTCAGAAACCTGGACTCAGCCTTGCTGGAGAGAAGCAGGAGGTGCCAAAGTAGCTGTGTTTCGGTTTAGAAAACACACTCACATTTTCTTGGTGTCGGAACAGAAAGAGACGCCTTCCGTGTTTACCCCATTAGTAAAGCTAGTAGCCGGGTGTTGGGCAGATAAAATATATTATGCTCACTTTGTTAAAGATGGCGCTGCCCACATGCAAGTTTTAAGAGTAAGCTTTTCCCCACACCCTTGACTGATTGGATGATGTAGGGTGGTGCACTCTCATGAGGAAGCCTCCCATTATGCCTCAGATAAGTGACTTTGTATCAGAGACTTCCTTTTTTGTAGACTGGATTAAGGGTTTAGATTTCTACACTATAAAGTGGGGCAGGCCGGGAGCTTGCTCTGTCTCGGTTCCTGAGGTTAGCATTAGAAAGGATAGCAGATTAAGGCCACGTGGAGGAGAGGAGACGCAACCAAGATGGTGAAGTGCTGATGAAGAAGCCAGTTAGTGTAGAGAGAAGGAGATGGGAAACAGGTGAAGTCTGGTGAGCCAGAAACCTTTTGATTCTAGGAAACTCGGATAAGTCAGTAGCTTTGTGAGCACTGAATGAGTGAGTTTTAGAGCCCAGTTTGTGTTTTTGCTTGCCCGCCGGGTGCAAGCTAGAAATAAAGGTGATGGCTCACCAGTTCTTGTCTCCGTTGTTTCATTACCGACTGTCAGAATTCAATGCGAACTTGCATGGGCCAGGCTGCTGTGATGGTAGCCTTGGATACTGGCTTTACACCGGGGCCACCGTCACTGCTGCCAGGCTTGTGCAGATTCACATTTGATTCAGATAGATTGTAATGAAACAATGGAGCCAAGAAATGGTGGGCCATTTTCTTTATTTCTAGCCTTGCACTCAGCAAGTGAGTAAAAACAAACGCACGGACACCAAAACCCATTCGCACATTCTTTGGTACCACAACCAGAAGAATCTTTTTTGAGTTTTCCTAGAATCAAAAGCCCCACTAGCCTCAGCCACTTCCTTTTCTCTATCTGCACGCCTCTATCTTGGCTGCTGCTTCTCCTACAACCACGTGGCCTCTCCCCACAGCAACACGTGGTTTCTGCCAACATGGCCTCCTAGCTCCTCCTTTTATAACATTTTGCCAGGACAGTCCCTCCCCCAGCACACATTAGCATAACCAAGCCCCTTCCCGGGAATGAAGGTAATTAGCATTCTTACCCCTTCCCAAGAATGGGAAGCACCATTTTTAACGATAAAAGTGAGCAAACCCAGAAAATACAGATTTTACAAACTTATTTGTCCAAACCCATTCATTTTTCATAAGCAGTTATTACCTATTCTAAAAAATAGTATCAATCTCTTATAGAAGAAATGATATTCCTTGCACATCTGTTTTAAGGAAGTGGGAGTGCTATTTACCATGTTAGTATAACAAAGTTTCTAAGTAATTAAAGCCATATATTTATCTTTCACAAGTCCACATGAATAATTGTTTAATATTACTTTGTATTCATTTTCTGCTCTACAAATATGATCTTCTTGAACAAGACTATTATTTTTTACACTTCCCTCCCCCCATACACAACAGTTGCCTGTCTCGTGGTTTTACAAGTAGTGAGGACACAGTAATATATATATATTATAGAGACAGAGAGATGATCAGAGAGAGGGATAGATAGGGACAGACAGACAGGAACGGAGAGAGATGAGAAGCATCAATCATCGGTTTTTCGTTGCAACACCTTAGTTGTTTATTGACTGCTTTCTCATATGTGCCTTGACCGGGGGACTTCAGCAGACCCAGTAACCCCTTGCTGGAGCCAGTGACCTTGGGTCCAAGCCGGTGAGCTTTGCTCAAACCAGATGAGCCCGCGCTCAAGCTGGCGACCTCAGGATCTCGAACCGGGGTCCTCCCTGTCCCAGTCTGATGCTCTATCCACTGTGCCACTGCCTGGTCAGACAAGTAATATTTATTTTATTGATAAATGTACTCAATGGTTCTGTGACCATCACTACAAACCCTTTGTTTTGGGTTTCTTTTGTTTGTTTGTTTGTTTTTATTTTTTAAGTGAGAGAAGGGGAGATAGTGAGGCTGGCTCTTATGTGCGCACCAACTGGGACCCACCCAGCAATCTCATCTGGGACCAGTGTTCTAGTAGCAAGCTATTTTTAGCACCTTAGGCTCATGTGCTAGGACCAGCCAAACTATCCTCAGTGCCCAGGGCCTTGCTCAAACCAATTGAGACACCGGTTGAAGGAGAAGAGGGAGAAAATGGGGAGAGGATGAGGAAGAGAATCAGGTGTTCGCTTCTCATGTGTGTCCTAACCAGGGATCGAACCTGGAATGTCCATACGCTGGGCCAATGCTCTACCCATGGAGCCACCGGCCAGGGCCTACAAGCCCTTTGAAGATTTGATTCAAATCATTTTAGAAGATTGAACATACTTTGAGGACTAAGTGTTTTGCAGAGAGAATAGAGGACATTTGTTAATCCAGCAAGTCATTTGAATAGCGGACAAATAAGAGCTTTTAGTGACACAATAGAGTGAGTGTCAAACTAAGTCTTGAGAAATGAATTTTTTAGGAGGACAAGGCAGGGGAAGATGCTTTAAGCACTGGACATGTGTGTGCAAATGCATGGTGGTATTGTCACAACCGTTACTTCCAGACACCTCGCTGGGGAGATGATGAGAAACAGGTTCTGGACAGGGACACAGGATGCTGGTCATCCAAAAGGCTAATTTCTCATTGCATCTGTGAGCATCTTCTACAGGAAAAATGCGTTGGTCTGTGCAACCAGGACATCCCACTCAAGAACTTTCAGGGAACTGGCTACAGAAAGCATACTGGCTGGGACACGAAGACAAATGCATGAGTGGCTATCAAAGCATTTGAAGAAAGTGTCATGATTCCTGTTTTGCTCTTATTTGCCCTAATAATCTGCAGTTTATCGAGAAAGCCTGTTAGATGTAATCCTGAGTGTTTTATGTACCACACAGGTACCATTTGTCTCCAGTGGGTAAACAATTAGCTGTAGGGTGGGATGCTAAGAGGGGTTTTTGCTTATCCCCTGCTTGCTTGGAAGGGCTGGTTGGGGCATGCTGGGTGAGCAACCAAGCAGTTTCCCAGTGCCTGTATCCTCTCATTTCTGAAGGGCTCAAATGGCACCTGCCAGGACCACCCGATTCAAAATGGAACTCCCCCACTCACCCCACCAGCCCCCACCCCCGCTGTACTCCTTACCTTCTTTTTCGAGTTTATTTTGCTTCACATCTATCACGTTCTAACACAATACGAAATATACTTACTTGTTTTATTTATTGTCCATCTCCCTCCCAGTAGAATGTAGTGTCCATGGGGGCAGGGGTTTGTCTGTTTTCTCTAGAACAGTGGTTCTTAACCTGGGTTCTATCAAACCCTAGGGGTTCGATGAGTCGGTCTCAGGGGTTCAGAGAAGCCTCTGCCGCGGAGGCCAGAATAAAGTAATACCGTAATTTGTTGTGAGTTCATGCACTTTGTTGGTTTTGTTCTTTGAGCAAGGTGATGTTCATGCACGGCTCATTTTGTGCACCAGTAAAAAAACATATACCTATGTCTTGAATTTGGAAAAAAGAATCATATTCTATTTATCACTAAAGAAGGGTTCGGTGAATGCGCATATGAAACTGGTGGGCTCGGTACCTCAAGAAGGTTAAGAACCGCTGCTCTAGAACAATGCAGTGCTCTGAGCACTTGTGGAATGTGGAAGGAATGAACCGCTGTCACTTCCCTGCACGTCAGTCAGTCACACCCCCTTTGGATGGGAGTAAACAACCCATCAATGCCAAATATTATGATTTGTGGGTTAGCAGCCTCGGGATCGGGATCGTAAACACCACTGCCTCCCTCCATCAGCACGGACTTTGCAAAGCTGAGGCTCACTGTCACGCCAGTAAGGCAACATGCTGAACAGGTTGTACATGTTAACCGACTTAGAGGCTTCAGGTCAGTTAGACCTGGATTCAGATTCCACTGAGTAACGAATGAGTTAGCGCAAGGGTTTCTAAACTTCCTTGAGTCCTAGTTTATTCATCTGTAAAATGGACAGTGATACTAACCTCCTAGGTAAATTCTTTGTTATAAAGATTAAAGTTCCAAGCAGACTGCACATGGCACATAGTAGGCATTCAATAAAATATACTGTATCGTGATCATTTGGGAGCTGTATCAATCTGCTAGGGCCATCATGACAGAATACTACAGACTGGGTAGCTTAAACTACACAAGTTTATGTTCTCACAGTTTACAAAGCTAGAAGTTCAGCATCAAGGTGGTAGCAGGCTTGGTTTCTTCTCCTGAGACCTCTCATCTTGGCTTGCAGATGGCCATGGCCTTTCTGATGCGCATGGGCATCCCTAGTGTCCCTTCCTCTCCTCATAAGGACACCAGTCATGTTGGCCTACATCCCTGCCGTTATGACCGCCTTTTCCTTCGGTTACCTGTCAAATCCCCCATCCCCAAATACAGCCTTCCGGTGGTTACAGGCTGCAGTGTAGAATTTGGCAGTGCAATCCATAACAGAAGCTAAGGAAGGTTTTGACCAAAGATATCCAGTTTTTATTTATGTATATTTATAAATTATATATATATATATGTAAATATATATATATTCCTGTTTAATTCCCAGCAACAAAATTGCTTTAGTGGTTTTTCTTTGGGCTAGCAGGTAAGCACTGAAAAGAGCCTGAGTACAAGTATTCGGTAGCAGGTGTTCATTTTACAAACACGCAGGAAAGAAACCATAGGGAAGAGGGAAGCACTCCGTGAGAAGAGAGCCTGGAAAGAGACACAGGAAATAAAATGACGATACGGAGGCTGCGTTTAGAGAGAGGGAGTGGGAAATAACAAGACGGAATATAGCTAGCTCCCACCAAGAAATGGGGGGGGGGGGGGATTTCTAAAATGAATTCTATACCAGTAGATTACTATTTGTACCAGAGCAAAAGCAGAGACACCTTCAAGTTGTCAGTAGAGATTTCAGGAAGAAGCAGCTTCCAGGCTGAGAGGCAGGTACATCCCGAGACGTGCTCTGTGAATTCCAACCACAGACACCTGGGCCTTCCTACCTGCTTAGTCACTTTCCTGCCCACATCCAGGAAGGTTTCCGAAACAGGGTTCCAGGCTGTTGTTGTTTTTCTGGGCACTGTTCCAGGAGATGTTATTCTAATGCAAAAAAAAAAAATGCTCCAGTTGCATCTGTGTTCAGAGCTGCTTGTCTCTCTCTTTTTTTTCCTTATTGTTTGTAGAGTACTTTGAATATTTTGAGCTGTTTAGCACAGCCATGTGGCAGGCACGCTAGTGTTTGGGGGTCAGGCCTCTGCCAAGTGTGTGTTAGAACTGACGGGCACGGCCCTGTGTCCGCTGACTGCTGCGCTCACAGCATCTGCAGACCTAGAAAACGGGGTTTCATCAAGTTCTTCAGCTGGAGCTGCAAGCGTGGCTTTGTGCTTCTTCCAGAGAGAGGGAACCACGACTGTATTCTTGACCTGTTAGGTAAACAAGTTCCGGTAATAACTTGATAGGAAAGAAAAATAAAGATATGTCTGGTACTCATTTTAATCCTCCCAGGAGATGTGAGCAGATGAGCAGGCAAACAGAGATTATGAGACCCGCCCAAGGTGCCCCGCTAGCAGGTCCTTGAGCAAGAATGTCCCTCTGGGTGCAAAGCACCTGCTTGGATGCCTTTTAGCGACTCTTGTGTCTTTACACTGTAGGACCATAGTCTGTGACACCCCATACACTTTGACATATGTTTTCTCCCTTTATTGGCTAAGTGACTCCCCTCCCTCCACCACCTAATCACAGCATTTCTGTTGGATTTTGCCCTCATTTTCTTTTGAAAAAGATTTTTTAAAATTTAACATCTGTTTATTCATGAACATGTACTTCATCAGCAAAGCCTTGAACACACCCTGAGTCTGTAATATAAAGGTGACCAACTTTTTTATAATGAAAAGGAGGACAAAGGTAAATTTTTTTCTTTTTTTTTTTTACAGGGACAGAGAGAGAGTCAGAGAGAGGGATAGATAGGGACAGACAGACAGGAACGGAGAGAGATGAGAAGCATCAATCATTAGTTTTTCGTTGCCGTTGTGACACCTTAGTTGTTCATTGATTGCTTTCTCACATGTGCCTTGACCGCGGGCCTTCAGCAGACCAAGCCACCACTTGCTGGAGCCAGCGACCTTGGGTCCAAGCTGGTGAGCTTTTGCTCAAGCCAGATGGGCCTGCGCTCAAGCTGGCGACCTCGGGGTCTCAAACCTGGGTCTTCTGCATCCCAGTCCAGTGCTTTATCCACTGCACTACCGCCTGGTCAGGCCCAAATCTGACATTTAACATGTACTTTTGTTTTTGAAATGTCCATTTAATATACAATTGCTTGTACTGATCAGTTCTCTCAAAATATTTTATTTTTTAAAGTTTGAGTATAGTTGGTATACAGTGTTCTTTTGGTAAGATTTTTATAATCAGGATGTATAGTTTTCTTACTTATTTTCTTCCTTAGTGCAAAATCTCACTTACTTACTTTTCTTCCTTAGTGCAAAATCTCATGCAAGTTTTGCTTTCAGAAAACCTGCCTAATGTGAGATTGTTTCTGGGGTTGTAATAGCCTTGCCTCTTTGCAAAGTAAGGAGAAAATGGCAATGATCATGAATTCTGTAACATCTCCAATTTGACTTACTGTAATAAAATATTTTTCTATGAAGATTGCTTAAAGTTACATTTCTGTATCTCAAGGTCTAAGAGAGGAAGCAGAACTAATAGCTACCATCTCTGTAATTATTAAGTTAAAATAACTGTCTAATCAATCACCCCTAAAATTCTGATTTCAGGATTTCAGCCAGAGAATAAGAATAGCATTGGCCCTGACCAGGTAGCTCAGTTGATTAGAGCATTGTCCTGATATACCAAGGTTTCAGGTTCGATCTCCCAGTCAGGGCACATACAAGAATGTTAAAATACTATTATTTATTATTTTTAAGAATGCATTTTTTCTAAACTCTTACATACAGTATTGCCTTTTGCATGTATCATATTAATCTGTCTAGACTTTATTTTTGAATGTAGCTGGAGGTAGGAGTTGAAGTTCACTTCTTTCAGATGGATGACACATCATGGTAACACTATTTATTAAATAAATCATCTTTTTCTTCCCATCTGTAGTTTATTAGATCATGTTCTCTATAGCATCTGTGCCACAATGTTTGAGTTCCAGTTTTCCAACATCCTTGCTAACAGAGTGTTTTCAGTCTCTTGGATTTTGCCAGTCTGGATAGATGAGAAATGATATCTCAGTGTGGTTTTAAAATGTTTTTCCATTATTATGAGTGAAATTGAGTGTCTTTTTGTGTGTTAGGTAGGGGCCATGTGGAAATTTTTGTTTGTTTGTTTGTTTTCATGTCTTTTGCTCATTTTTAAAATTAATTTGTTTGTTCTTTCTCTATTTCTACAAACTCTTTAGAGAAGTTAGCCCTTTGTTGTAATTATTAATTACAAATATTTTCTGAGTTAATCATGTTTCTTTTGTCTTTAATTTTTTAAAAATTTATTGATTGATTTTAGAGAGGAAGGAAGAAATATTGATCTGTTCTTGTATGTTTCCTGACTAAGAATTGAACCCGCAACCATGGCATATGGGGACAATGCTCTAACTAACTGAGCTACCTGGCTAGGGCTCTGATTTTTTTTGTTTGTTTTTGTAGCAAGAAAGAGAGGAAGGGAAAGAGAAGAGAAGATCCACTTGTAGTTGCTTTGCTATAGTTGTTCATTGGTTGTTTTTCTTAAGTGCCTCAATGCGGAGGTGAGGGGGGCCCCAGCAAGCCAGTGACCCCTTGCTCAGACCAGTGACCTTGGGACTACATTGATGATCCCAAGCTCAAGCCAGTGACCTTGCACTCAAGCGTGATGAGCTCACTCTCAAGCTCGTCACCTTGCGGTTTTAAACTTGGGACCTCAGTGACCTGGGTCAATGGTCTATTTACTGCACCACCACTGGGCAGACCTAAGGTATGCTTTGTTTGTTTGTTTTTTTCAGAGAGAGGGATAGACAGACAGGAAGGAAGGGAGATGAGAAACATCAATTCTTCATTGTGGCTCCTTAGTTGTTCATTAATTGATTTCTCACATGTGCCTTGACCGCGGGCCTTCAGCAGACTGAGCCACCCACCCCTTGCTGGAGCCAGCGACCTTGGGTCCAAGCTGACGAGCTTTTGCTCAAGCCAGATGGGCCCGCGCTCAACCTGGCGACCTCGGGGTCTCAAATCTGGGTCCTCCACATCCCAGTTGGACGCTCTATCCAGGGTCCTTCCACATCCCAGTCGGACGCTCTATCCACTGCGCCACCGCCTGGTCAGGCAGGTATGCTTTTAATATAGTAAAAATCACCCTTTTAGGTTCCATGAATTTGACAAATGTATAACCATCAACATAATAAAGATATAGAATATTTCCATCAACCCCAAAAGTTCTCTCATGTTCCTTTGCAGTCAGTCTCCTCTCCCACCCACGTCCCCTAGTGCCACTGACCTAATTTCTGTTTTGCCTTTTCCAATATGCCCTATGGAATTATATAGTATGTAACCTTTCATATCTGGCTCCTTTCACTTAGAATAATGCTTTTGCGGTTCAACCATGTTGTTGCATGTATCAGCAGTTCTTTTTATTGCTGAGTAATACTTGGTCATATGGGTGGGTATTTTGGTTGTTTCCAATTTGGAGCCATTATGAACTAAGCTGCTCTAACATTTTTGTACAGGTCTTTGGGAGCCTTCACCAGGCAAAAGTTATTTGTACGTATTTATATAGTCAAAATTATCAATCTTCTTTTTCATGATTTTTAGATTTTGAGACATAATTACAAAGATATGAGAATTCACCATTTTTTTTCCTTCTAGTCCTTGTGTGGGTGAATTTTTTTACATGCACATCCTTGAGCTATTTGGAGTTTGTTCTGATGTGAGGCATAAATCAATTTTTCCCTCAAATGGCCACCCAGTGGTCCCCATTCCTAAGTCAATCTTTTAAATATGACTTAAGAAACCATATTGTACAATTCTTTGTAGTAATTTATAATTTATTTTAGTTTATTTCTAATTTATTATAGTTTATTATATTTATTTCTAATTTATTATAGTTATTTGTGTTTATTACTAATATTCAATTAAAGTGAGAATTAAAAACCTATTTTTTAAACCTTAAAATACAATTTACAAACCTAGTAAATTTAATTATAAATGAAATAATTTTGCATTAAAAATTAAAAACACTCATTTTATTGTTCTTTAATGTTTAGTTAGCTTATACATTTAACAAATTATTATTCCTTAACCATTTAAGCACTATTTACAAACTTAATCAAATTAACTAAATATTGTAAATTAAAGCCACAAAACTTATGAATCTAACAAATTAAATTCTCTTAAATTTAAATATGATTTATAAACTTGATTAAATCTTAAGCATTTCAATCTATATCATAAATTTATACATTTGATTTTCTCAAGCATTTCAATAATCTAAAGAGACATAATTGCAAACCTATCAAAATCAGCCAAGTGTTTAAAAAGCTGTAGTGAAAATATAGATCAAACTCTCTTTTTATTATATATATATTTTTCAATTTTATTGATTTTTAGAGGGAGGAGAGGAGAGAGAGAGAAAGAGGGAGGAGAAGCAGGAAGCATCAACTCATAGTAGTTGTTTCCTGTATGTGCCTTGACCTGGCAAGCCCAGGGTTTCGAACCGGCAACCTCAGCATTCCAGGTCGATGCTTTATCCACTATGCCACCACAGGTCAGGCTAGATCAAACTTTTAAACTTTTTTTTTTAGCTTTTATTTACTGATTTTAGAGAGAGGATAGAGAGAGAGGTGTGGGGAGAAGTGGAAAGTATCAGGTTGTAGTCGTTGCTTCTCCTATGGGCTCTGACTGGGCAAGCCCGGGGCCTCGAACTGGCCACCCCAGCATTTCAGGCCAACACTTCGTCCACTGTGCCACCACCAGTCAGGCACTTTTAAACTTGTACACATTTTAAAATCATTGTAAATTTAATAGATATTACTAAATTTAAATATTTCCTACCAATTTAATCGTTTCCATTATTCTATGTATTTAAATTAAAATGACAAATATGTCAGAATATCTGTATTATTTTAAACTTATTAAGTATACAGTTTAGAAGTGCAGCTTCTAGTTAAAGAGCTATTACACACCTTCCTTCTGGCTAGCAGTACCACTGAAATGACAAGTGCAGGGTTTTTCTAAAGCTGAAAGCCCACAGAAACAGAGAATGGGAAAGGGGACAAAAGCCACCATGGTGCATGCTGGAAAGCAGATGACCTACTGATAGCCCGTGTTACAGCCCTGAGGAAGCTGACATCTAAACTAGGGACGTTAGGAAGCAACCAGACCTGCACCTCAGAACCTCAGGGCAAGTGGCTCGGGAACGGGTGGAAACGGAGTCTTTGGAAAGGGAGGGTGAAGAAGACCCGAGAACAGTGGGAATGGTTGAAATCTGTTGATGTGGTTGCCCCGCTTCTCTGTACGATCAGCAACAGCTCTGCCTCACCCCCGGGAGAAGACGGGAAGGCTGATCTGTGGTCGCAGGACCCCAAGCCACTGGGGACAGAGGGACTCCGTGCTGACCCTGGTCAAGGATTACATGAAAACCCACATACTGAACTGGGAGATTTGCTGTGACTTCTGCACAGGACACTGCAGGCTCCAGGATTACACCCTCCAGGCAGTAATCTGGAAGGTTCTTCTCTGGGGAATCAGACCAGGCCAAGAAAAGAGATCGCAAGATATTAATAGCCTGGATCCTCCAACCAGAGCCCAGGCAGATACATTGCGGCCTGTAACCGGGCCCTCCTCTGGACAGCCCTGCTCAAATTCCCAGAGCTTCCGGTCAGCTTCACAGCGCCCCCCTCTGGAACACGCGTGGACAGCTAAGAATTAGCCGGTTTGTGAGGAAAGCCAGAACAAATCAACGTCTCCACAGTAGAGGAAATATAATTGTGAAGAAAATAAAGGCCATGCACAAAGACAAAACAAGCTATTCAACCTCTGAAACCTAATTAATTGTACTAACCAGTGTCACCTTAGTAAATTCAATTATAAAATAAATTCAAGAAACGATTCCTCAGTAATATCCTCAGGAGGATAAAAGAGGATAGTGTATCCATGAAAACAGAAGAGCATGCAAGAGAAAAATGACATCCAGGAAATTTAAAATTGCTTTTAGAAAATAAAAAAAATATATCGAAAAAACAAACTCAATAGAAGGGTTGAAAGAAGAAATTGAGAAAATCACCTAGAGAAAAAGAACCAAAAGTAAGAAATTGACAATGTGTGTGTGTGGGGGGGGGGGGGGGATAATAAAATTTAAAAATTAGACCAGGAGGTCCAATATCTGACATACAGGAGTTCCAGGAAAACATTTATACGAGAAACTGCCCTAAATGTTAGTTGTATGTCCCCAGGTTAACAGCTCTCACCAAGTGCCCCGGCATAATGAACGACAAAAGAATCACATACCAGGTATCTCGAGAGAGGTCCATTCAGGACAGAAACCACACTGCTATTTTTCCAGGGACAACTTATTATAAAGGACCGTCACCCAATAGAAGATGGTTAACCACTCACAAGGTCTAAAATGGGGGTCCAGAAGTAGCAGCAGCAAAAGCAGCTGTGACCTCGATGCTGGGGGCGGGCGGGCAGTAACAGCCAGGATGTCCATTCTTTTTCCCCCCTGGTCAGACTGAGATTCGGATTCCTTTGCAGAGGGCATGACTCCTGCAAGAACAGGAATGAGCAGCCTGCTGCTGGCAAGAAACTTGCCCAAGACAGGACCAGAGCTGGTCTGAAGAGGCAGCCGCCAGTAGAAACGGCGTGGCCCGCGGGCACATCTGGAGGTCCTCTGCCCTGGCCACCGGCTCCCACACTGCAGACTGGTGACAGAGGACCAGAACCTGGAGACGGTCGGCACATTTTCAGACAAAAATTTGCTTCCTGTAGACCCTTTCTGAGAAATGTGTTGAAGGATAGACATATTCACCCAAAACGAAAGATATGCTTAATTAAGATTTTTTCTAACTGTAAGCACTAAATACAAACTCAATTATTTGTAGTATCCTACATATAGTGTGTCCGTAAAGTCACGGTGCCCTTTTGAACGGTCATAGGTCAAAAGGGCACCATGACTTTACGGACACACTGTATTTAAATTACAATAACAAGTATAGTGTGTTAGATCCTGTGTGCAGAGGAGAGTTTACTGGACAACTGGGGTCATCTGGGAACGGCAGGCGGGCGAGCGAATGCTGCGTGGCGGCCCACAAGGCCTGTCACCGACCCCTGATCACAGCCACTGTGCTCGAAGTTTGTTCATTTGTCTCTGTAAGGGCGACCTCATTTCTGAATTATTGAGGAGAGAAACACTTCAATTTTGTGAGTTCTTCATTATTAAACTTTACTCCATTCTCATTTCAGCCTCAGTCTCCTCTTTTCTATGATTATTAATTATGTTGCTTTCATTCTCAATGTGTAAAAATTACTCCCGTTCCACAGTTAAAACTTTCTGTAGCTGAAAGTCTGTTTTGCTGTGTTTAGACAAATTGAACCAAAAATTGATACATAGGGGAACACATATTCCGTGTTGTAAATTCGCACCAAAAACCTATCTTATATGTTTATAGTTAACATAGGCAGCAAAATAAGAGCTTATCTTTTTTATTTCTTTTTTGTATTTTTCCGAAGTTAGAAGCAGGGAGGCAGTCAGACAGACTCCCACATGTGCCAGACTGAGATCCACCCAGCATGCCCACCAGGGGGCGATGCTCTGCCCATCTGGGCCATTGCTTTGTTGCAGCCAGAGCCCTTCTAGCGCCTGAGACGGAGGCCAGGGAGTCGTCCTCAATGCCCTGGCCAACTTTGCTCCAATGGAGCCTTGGCTGCAGGAGAGGAAGAGAGAGACAGAAAGGAAGGAGAGGGGGATGGTGGAGAAGCAGATGGGCACTTCTCCTGTGTGCCCTAGCTGGGAATCGAACCTGGGACTTCCACATGTGGGGCCAACACTGTACCGCTGAGCCAACCGGGCAGGGCCAGAGCTTATCTTTTTTTTTTTTTTACAGGGACAGAAAGAGTCAGAGAGAGGGATAGATAGGGACAGACAGACAGGAACGGAGAGAGGTGAGAAGCATCAATCATTAGTTTTTCGTTGCCGTTGCGACATCATAGTTGTTCACTGATTGCTTTCTCACATGTGCCTTGACCGTGGGCCTTCAGCAGACCGAGCCACCCCTTGCTGGAGCCAGCGACCTTGGGTCCAAGCTGGTGAGCTTTTTGCTCGAGCCAGATGGGCCCGTGCTCAAGCTGGTGAGCTTGGGGTCTCGAACCTGGGTCTTCCGCATCCCAGTCTGACGCTCTATCCACTGCGCCACCGCCTGATCAGGCGAGCTTATCTTTATAATTCATGAAAACAGTAGCATCTTTCTACCTTCTGGAATGTCCGTGCTGTGTGAATTTTTGAGTAATAACTAACGGTGAAATTAGATGGTGTTGGCCCTTATGGGCCTTGCTCCTCCATTCCCCAGGAGGCAGTTCAGATAACATCATCCTTCTTCTCCTAAGAAAAGACCTAATCTCATACACTCTCTATGATAGAGTCTCAACCACACGCAGTGAAATCCCCTGATTATATATGATTTCCAAAACAGAAATTGATCTGATGGGGTAACAGCACTCTGCAGGAGAAAGCAGAGGCAGCTGTGTGCTAAGTTACCAATGTCTTTCCTGTACAGATGCTCAGAAACACTCAGGATGCCCCCCACTCAGTGTGTGGGACTCGGCAAGTCGACCTGATCCTTCAGGAGCAACTTCGGTCACGGTCACTAGCGGGACAGATGGAGGCGTCTTCTCAGTCATGCTGCTGGGGAAATCCTCAGAGCAAAAAGTGCGCGGTTTGTAATGGTGACAATTAGAAAAGCCACATGCCACGTCTGAGTGAAAAGCTGAAATAAATGTCTCGAGAATACGATTCAGAAAGCAGACCTTGATGAAGTGTGATTGAATACTGGTAGATAATGGATGGGAAACAATATGTGGTTCTGACCACGTGGTATTTGGGCCTGAATTTGTTGTTTGGAATATGAAGTGAGTGACCAAGGGGGAAAGTGAGAAACAAGAGGCAAGGACCTACCTCTGTGGAGCATGGCCCATTTACCCAGCATCATGCTGGGCACTTGGGATTTAGCTCATGCTGTCTCTCCAAACGTTGGGGAGGTGGGCATCACTCTTTGCATGTTGGACATGAGGACATGAGGCCCAAGAGAGTCAGAAACTCGCCCAAGGTAAATGACAAGAGACCAGGGTTTGAACCAGACCCGTCCAACACCACAGCCTCTGCGTTCTGTGCCAGTAGCAGGACTCTTCAGCCAGGGGTAGTGGTGGGGAATTACAGGCTCAGACCATGGTGGGAGAGTGCTCATTGTCCAAATACACTCAAATGCTGAGATGCCCAGTTGGGCCTGCTTTTTCCGAATGCCCCCTTGAGGGCTGCCTGGTGAGTCACCGCTGTCCTGGTAGTCACACGATTTCTATCAAGAACCAAATAATGGTGTGTACCCTACAACAAGGCTGACTGCCCACCCTGGAATGTGCAGAGCAATACCAGAGAGCTCATCTTGCAGAGTCAGACGCTGCCTGGATGAGAAGAGCGGGGGCCAGTGATCCAACCCGTCCACGCTGGGTTCTTCATTCGCAAGAAGACGGCCATGCAGTGCTCACAGGTGGCTGGGAGACAGGAAGCCTGGGGAGAGCCCGGCGAAGCCGACCTCCAGCCAGATCAGAACAGTCTTACGAAAACCGTGGGAAGGTTCTCTGTAGCTTTTCTCACAGGCGTGTTCATTAACAAACATTCACAGTTAATCAAAACAAGATGTTTAAAACCGTATTCGCAGACTGTCAGGATTTCAAAATAGCGATAAATATATAACAACTTGTTATATATATATATATATATATGACTTAAAATGAGCTAATACCATAATAGCACTCAATTCACAGATAGTTGGGGGACAGTCTGAGCTCAGCTTCCTTTAAGCTGCACATCCTGAGAAACCGTTGCATTGACTGCCATGCTGATATCAACACTCGCTGTGTAGACAAATACTTTCCTTCCTATCCTATGTTAGGGGCAGAGTATCCCAGAATCTAAATGTGCTATAATTATTTACCTAGTCCCAAATACTGGACCCTTGGGTTGGTTCTGGTTTTTCATTATCATAATTAACCGATGACAAACATTATTACGTTAAGAAGGTGCTGTACACATCTCTGGTAAGTTCCTTAGGTTAAACTCTTACCAGTAAGATGTCTGGGTCAAAGGGCGTAGATGACCTTCCAGTTTGACTGGCCAAATTAATTCACATTCCGCTCCGTGATTGCTAAGGGCCCCCATTTTCTTTCTCTTCACCTATATTGAGTTTTGTCACTTCAAAAAGATGTTTAGCCACCCGAATCAATAAGCGGTAGAAAATGCCTGTCTCCTATATTTTTCTGTTTTCGTAAGTACAGCATGTGGAGTATACTCAAGTCTTGACAAGGCTAAGACATGATCCTGAATATGAAGTTTCTGTGTACTGGAGAGTTCAAATATGAAGGCTGTATAAAAGAGAGTGTCGTGCCTCGGGCCCTGGCCGGTTGGCTCAGCGGTAGTGTTGACCCGGCGTGTGGAAGTCCCGGGTTTGATTCCCAGCCAGGGCACACAGGAGAAGCGCCCATCTGCTTCTCCACCCTTCCCCCTCTCCTTCCTTTCTATCTCTCTCTTCCCCTCCCGCAGCCAAGGCTCCATGGGAGCAAAGTTGGTCCAGGCGCTGAGGATGGCTCTATAGCCTCCGCCTCAGGTGCTAGAATGGCTGGGGTTACAGCTGAGCAACGCCCCAGATCGGCAGAGCATCGCCCCCTGGTGGGCATGCCCGGTGGGTCCCGGTCAGGCTCATGCAGGAATCTGTCTACCTCCTCCCCACTTCTCACTTCAGACAAACACAGAAAAAAAAGAAAAGAAAAGAAAGTGTGGTGTCTCAGAACAGACTGAGTGTTTCTGAGTCAGAAGGGAGGAGACTTGGCCTCTGGTCCTAGCCAGCCCTGGTTCCTCAGGCAGCTGCTCTCGTAACTCGAACACCTCAGAGCAGCAGCAGGATGCTTACCTATGTGCGCAACTCAGCTTGGTTCTGTGCCCCGGGGATCCTCCCTCCAGGGGCCATGACTGCGAGCACTTCAAGTGCAGTGCTGCCTTCGAAATCAGCACCAGAGGGTCAATTCGTTAGTCAGGAATGTCAGAAGGAGTTTTCGTTGATGCAATGAATGCTGTGCAAGATATGGAGCTGACAAGTAAGATTGCACAAGTGTCTCTCTGCCTTTTTTTGAGCAACGTTTCTGGGGTGGTGCCCTGTCTAGAACTCCATTCATTCCAGAATCCTCCACTTAATCAAAGATTTATTTATATATATTTTTTACTTGACCTGGGTAGACAGGTAGCTGATTTTGTCATTACATTATCAGCTGCACTTGCCCCAGAGAGAAACCTTCCTGGGAAGGGTCCCAGAGAATGTCAAAGAAGACAGCGAGGGGGACTCCACTGAGCTTCCAGAAACATGTTTGGGATGCCAGTGGTGCCTGCCTGGTGATAAATGTCTTTTCTGCGGCAGAATTCAACACGAGACCTGCTTTTGCTATAACATAACGCCCGGTAGGAAGGTTGTGGGGAAGGCGACCTATGACTTCTCACTTAACCTCTGAAACTTTTTGCTCATCTGGCTGAGTTGCAGAAGGACTAAATTATTTGACTTCTCAATTAGTTCTAAAAGTTCTAGATTCAGCTTGCCAGACGTTGTCTCTCAATAGAAAGGAGCCTGACCAGGCGGTGGCGCAGTGGATAGAGCATCGGACTGGGATGCGGAAGACCCAGGTTCGAGACCCCGAGCTCGCCAGCTTGAGCGCAGGCCCATCTGGCTTGATCAAAAGCTCGTCAGCTTGGACCCAAAGCGCTGACTCCAGCAAGGGGTTGCTCGGTCTGCTGAAGGCCCGTGGTCAAGGCACATGTGAGAAAGCAATCAATGAACAACTAAGGTGTCCTAACGGCAACGAAAAACTAATGATTGATGCTTCTCACCTCTCTCCGTTCCTGTCTGTCTGTCCCTGTCTATCCCTCTCGCTGACTCTCTCTCTGTCCCTGTAAAAAAAAAAAGGAAATGTTATTTATAATATTTAACATTAACTTGAATAACATTTCATAGAAAGGGAATGAAAAGGAAATTGAAGTGTGGGGAGAATAAATGAATAAATACATTGGCTAGGCCTTTCTCACTCCAAAATTCATGTTCTGTCTGCTGTAATACTTGATACCCCTCTGTTAGGAAATGAAGTGTGTCCCCCCAAATTATAGTGTTGAAGCAGTTGCACTAGGGGACCGGGCCTGGATAGATCATTGTGGTAAAATGAAGTCATAAAGGTGGGGCCCTGGTCCAGGGTGACAGGTGTCCTGTTGGACAGGAGAGGAAGAACCGCAGGGCTGTGCACGCGGGGAAGGAAGGCCGTGGGAGGGCACAGCGCCAAGGTGGCGGTCCTGGAGGCACAGGGCGAGGAAAGAACTCCCAGGAGAAGGAGCCAAACCTGCCACCACCTTGGTGGTGAGCTTGTAGTTTCCAGAACTGTGAGAACATAAATTTCTGCCACCCGGTCCGTGGCATTTTGGAATGGCAGCCCTAGTGACGGATACACCCTCACCTCTGTGAGATAGGGCAGAAGGTGCGCAAGAGGACAAGGTTGGTGTTGGGCAGATAAAATACATTATGCTCACTTTGTTAAAGATGGTGCTGCCCACGTGCAAGTTTTAAGAGTGAGCTTTTCCCCACACCCTTGACTGATTGGATGATGTAGGGTGGTACAATCTCATGAGAAATCCTCCCATTATGCCTCAGATAAGTGACTGTATCAGAGACTTCCTTGTTTGTAGATTGGATTAAAGGTTTGGATTTCTACACTATAAAGTGGGGCAGACAGGGAGCTAGCTCTCTCTTGGTTCCTGAGGTTAGTATTAGAGAGGAGAGCAGATTAAGGCCATGTGGAGGCCAGGAGAAGCAGCCAAGATGGCGGAGTGCTGAAGGCGAAGCCAGTTTGTGCAGAGAGAAGGAGATGGGGAACAGAGGTGAATAAGACTGGTGACCTTTTCTGAGGCACCGAACCCACCAGTTTCATATGCGCATTCACCTTCTTTAGTGATGAATAAAATATGATTTTTTTTCCAAATTCAAGACATAGGTATATGTTTTTTTACTGGTGCACAAAATGAGCCATGCATGAACATCACCTTGCTCAAAGAACAAAACCAACAAAGGGCATGAACTCACAACAAATTACGGTATTACTTTATTCTGGCCTCCGCAGCAGAGGCTTCTCTGAACCCCTGAGACTGACTCATCAAAACCCTAGGGTTCGATAGAAACCAGGTTAAGAACCACTGCTTTAGTGATTAGAAAAAATTCTAAATGATAATCACCCTTTAATTCATTGGACAGGTATTTATTGAGGATCTACTCTGTGTTAGGCAGGGTACTAGGTTGATAGGAGTGCAGTTACCGTATTCCCCCATGTATAAGATACACCCTTTTTCAAAAAACTTGAGGTCTAAAAACTGGGTGCATCTTGCACAGTGGTTGTGGCATTTCAAATGCCAGATAGAACTGAGGACGAGGCAATAACAGTGTGTCCGTAAAGCCATGGTGCGCTTTTGACTGGTCAAAAGCGCACCATGGCTTTACGAACACACTGTATATGAAGACAATGATTCATCATTAGACACAGATGAGGACAAGCAAATGGATGGGAGTTTTGACAATGATGAGAAATTGTATGAATTTTATGATGAATAAAACTTGAGTTTAATAACTTTATGTAAGACTTCTTTTTCAAATTTCGGGCCCCAAATTCAAGGTGCGTCTTATACATGGGGCATATGGTACCTCTCCGCCATAGGGGGAAGGGGCTGGGACAGGGCGGAGGGGGCGGGTAGCAGGGCTGGGCAGCCAGCCCTGGAAGGGGAGGGACCTGGGCCTGCAGGTAAGGGAAAGGACTGGGGAGAAAGGAAGAAGGTGGGCGAGCTCACAACCTGGGGCCAGCAGATAACTTGCAGAGACTTAGCTCAAGAAGGTTCACTCAGGACCTGGGAGGCCCCCTGGGAGTGCTGGGCAAGTGGGGATGGGGGAGAGGACACTGTAAATAAAGAGAGGCTGTGGCAAGTTGCACCTGCTTAACAGTTCTGCCTCGGGCAGAGCCCTCCTGAACCTTATTTCGCCTTACCCGGTTATGCTAGGGAGGGAAGACCCCAGAACTGGACAGCCAAGCCTGTGCGCGCACTGCCTCCCGAGTCATCTTCCCCGCCAGCCCTAGTGCAGAAATCGTTGGGTTTGTGGCTCAGGTTGCTGGGAGTTTTGTCTTCTCAATCAACTACCCAGTTAGTTCCATTACAGGTTGAAAACTGTGGGCTAAGTTGGAAAAGCGTCAAGGGGCTTATGTAGGCCGGGTGGGTGACACTGCTGTGAAGTCAACGTGGAACTGCAGTGCAGGCCACACACACTGAAACGCAGTTTGCTTCCAGTAAACCAAAATGCCCGTAGAAGTGGAATGGACGATCAGCAGATCCGTTACCAAGAAGGGTCCTGCGTCACGACACCTGCATGCATCAGACATGCTTAGCGGTACCCTCCCCAGCATGTTCCTGTAACTGACCCTCTCTGGGAGAAGAGTATTCATTCACCTTGTCTGTGCTGTACACCAGCAGGGAGGCGGAGAGTAGAATTAGAGTTAGAGAATCTATGTTCTCAGATATCTTCAAGAGACAACCATTTGGTTCTGGGTGATTTTAACATCAATTGACTTGATAGATTTTTAAGATTCCTTCCAGCACTTTGATTTTGTGACCCTAATCACTAAGGAAAATGTTCACTGATACACAGACCTCACTTCTAATTTGATGGGATGCCAGATTGCCAAGTTAGAGCTGATGTTGCACACAGAGCCTGAGGGGCCTACCACAGTGATTGTTCACAACCCAAACCTAACCATAGCTGTTGGTACGGAAATCAGTTTCATTCATATCGCCTTCTGTTCCATCACAGGTCATCTTTAGATGGTGGAAGGTTTCTCTGAGGAGTGAGTATCGCGGAAAACAACCTGGAGAAGCAAAAGACTCTCATGGAAACTTCCTAGAGAATGCACACCTTCAAGGTATGGAGGGGAGCACGTGACATACACATTGCTGTGAAGTTCCCTTTAATTAGGGATAGATTTGGTCAAGAAGTATCAAAGATATCATCGTTTGAAATACTGATATGTCATTATGTACTTAATACAGTAGATATAGTAAAATGTTGGTTCTTAAAAAATAGAAAATTGTTAACATGTCCTTAAATTTCTTCTGGGAAAAAAATCTTAACATGTTTAAGATTCCAGGTTACTATGTAGATTCCATTAATAATCTCAAACCACATAAATCTATGTTACTTATTGTAATATTTCACTAAAACGGGCTTGCTCTAGTTAAAAATAAATGAAAGGTTATTAAGAAACAATCAAATTACCTACCCCTTTAATTCATATATTTTGGCATTCATTTAAAATTGCTACTATTTATTTTACTATCAAGGTTTGCTTGAGAAGTTGTCTTAATCAAGACTAGGGCTTAATAATAGAAATTGCCCTCCAGTATCCATGCCCTATGCTTTAATCCTTCTCAATATGAAAAGTTTTAAAAAAGTTCAAAAATGGTTTTTTAAAAAAACTTTCACATGGCCTGACCTGTGGTGGCGCAGTGGATAAAGCGTCGGCCTGGGAACACTGAGGTCGCCAGTTCAAAACCCTGCACTGGTCTGGTCAAGGCACATATGGGAGTTGATGATTCCAGCTCCTCCCCCCTTTCTCTCTTTCTCTATCTCTCTCTCTCTCACTCTGTGTCTCCTCTCTAAAAGGAATAAAATTAAATTAAAAAAAAAAAGAAATTGACAGACTGTTTCCAGTGATTTAATAAAAAAAAAACTTTCACATTACCCACTGTTCCCACTGGATTATATTGAAGCAGATCTCAGTTGTTACATCATTTCATCTCAAATGACCTCAGTATGTATCTCTAAGGGAGCTGTCTTTAAACTCTTTAATTTAAAAGGAAATTTTTAAAGACTTTATTCATTTTAGAGGAGAGAGAAAGATAGATAGATAGAGAAAGAGACAGAGAGAGAGAAAGGGGAGGAGCAGGAAGCATCAACTCCCATATGTGCCTTGACCAGGGTTTTTTTGTTTTGTTTTGTTTTGTTTAAATTTTTTTCCAGAGACAGAGAGAGACTCAGAGAGAGGGATAGACAGGGACAGACAGACAGGAACAGAGAGAGATGAGAAGCATCAATCATTAGTTTTTCGTTGCCGTTGCAACACCATAGTTGTTCATTGATTGCTTTCTCACATGTGCCTTGACCGTGGGCCTTCAGCAGACCGAGCAACCCCTTGCTGGAGCCAGCGACCTTGGGTCCAACCTGACGAGCTTTTGCTCAAGCCAGATGGGCCTGCGCTCAAGCTGGTAACCTCGGGGTCTCGAACCCGGGTTTTCGCATCCCAGTCCGATGCTCTATCCACTGCACCACTGCCTGGTCTGGCTTGACCAGAGTTTTTTTTTTTTTTTTTAACATTTCTTTTTAATTTATTTTTATTTATTCATTTTAGAGAGGTGACACAGAGTGAGAGAGAGAGAGAGAGAGAGAGAGAGAGAGAGAGAGAGAGAGAAAGGGGGGAGGAGCTAGAAGCATCAACTCCCATATATGCCTTGACCAGACCAGTGCAGGGTTTTGAACTGGCGACCTCAGTGTTCCCAGGTCGACGCCTTATCCACTGCGCCACCACAGGTCAGGCCTAGACTCTTTAATAATTATTCCTTCATAATAAAAATTTAAAGCTGGAAGGCACTTTAGAGATTCTTATTTTCTTCGTAGTTAACAATTTATTAATATTAACATCAAGGACTTTCGTATATGTGTTCTCATTTTATTGTTATCATATCTTTGTGAAATAAATAGTGTCATTCCCATTTCACAGATGAGATTTGGAGTGGGTGTGGGTGTGACTGTCCAGGCCCCACGGGACTGCTGACATTTCCAGGGCTAAGTGCCGGGAGTTGAAAAATCAAGTATATTAACTTATTTTCTGAAGGCCCACTCTGGGTGCGTCTCTGTTCTTAAAAACATTCTATTAGTTAATATTTTAGCATGTAATAGTTGTTAGTCTAGAAGGAGTAGGTTTGCTTTTTTAAAAAAAATAGTTAAATGTCTGGTTGGATGGCTTTCAGTTCCTGATATTGTACACATGATTTCATTAACTCTTTTATAGCAAGTATTTATAAAGTTCATTATTGGCTGAAAAAGAGTTATGTCAGGAAAACGTTTCATTGAATAAAATTCAGCCCAGACCTTCTCCTTATTTCATGGTGGACTAGGCGTGGTTCAGCAGAGATATGTGGTTATAAAATAAACTTCTAGAAAATACTTTTCACTTTTAAGGTGGGATCCATTTTATTTTCTAAGCCCTGCAGCACCTAACCCAGAACGATGTTTAGTGAGTGCCGAATAGAATATCCATTGACAGACCACGTGATTTCCTGATTGACTTCCCTGAACTCTGAAGATGGGGGTGTTGGCCAGACAGATTGGAGGCCATTGTCTTCTGAGTAAAGGCTTAAAGGGCCACATCCTCCCTTGCCTCTTGCTTGCCTCCAGCACCTCTAACACCCCTGCCCCCAAGATAAGCTCCTGGGGGTGGGGTGATGGCGACATCAGCTCCAGGCTAACCACGTGGGGGTTTCCTGATCCTGGAAGAATAGGCAATAAAGTGGGAATTTAAGGGTCAGACTGGAGCCTGGCTCCCGGTGAGCCCTCCTTCCTGGCGCAAGGAGAGTGGAAGAATTCCGTCACCTATTATGCCCAGCAGGCTTTGAAAATGGCAGTGTGGACAGCGCCAGCTCAGGACTGCGTGGTGGCCTTTCTCCAGGGGCAGCATTGAGACACCAGATTCAGTTGGCCCGGCAAGTTCACATGCTCCTGTACCTCACTTTTTAGACCTCCTGCAGCATCCCAGCAGAGAGGAAGACTCCAGACCGCACTGCTGTTTGTCCTGCTGTCCCCGTGGGCTCTTAGGGAGTTCCTCAGAAAGGCCTCTGTGCAGAGAAGGCGGGGTGCATAGAGTGGCAGAGAATGGGACTTGGGGTCAGGGGTCAGGCTTTGACTCTCTGCGCTGCCCAAAGCCAGCATGATAGACTATCAGCTCTTACTGTTTGCTCTTGCTAAGAAAATGACATTTGCGATTATTTTTTTCCCACTCCCTCGTTGTCATAGTCCCAAGATCTCCTCCCCACCCTATCCCCCCAAAGCTTTTCTCACCCACAGTAATTCTCCTGCTTAAATCCGACACGTTGTTGACACGTCTGTAGAAATGAGGGTCACCCTTGGTGGCAGCCCTGGCAAAGGACCTCAGCTGTAGTACTCTTGCTTCCTTGGTCTCCGGCAGCACTTAGCTCGAGGTGACATTTTCTTCCCTCACCTCCAGGGCACCTCGCTCTGGATTGTCCTCCTTCCTCACTGGCCCTGTCTTGGTCTCTTTGCCTGCCCTCCTCGTCTCTGTCCATCTGAATGCTGGGGCCCAGGACTCAGCCCTTGTGTCTCTTCCCTGGTCTGTCTCTACTCCCTGGGATACCGTGTCGAGGCTCTGGCTCTCTGTGCCACCCATAAACAGACAAGCCCCTTATCTCAGCCTGTACCTCTCCTGAAACTCCACACTCTGACAGTTACCTAGCTGCGCCCTTGACGTCTCCTCTTCAGTATCTAAAAGGCTCTCAAATGTAACATGTCCACATGTCACCACAATCAATTAAAAATAAAAAAAAATAAAAATAATAAAAAGAAAACATTGGGTTATCCTAAAAAAAATGTAACATGTCCAAAAATAGCCCCTTCATGGTCCCCTTAACCTTTCTACCTCCCCAAACTGTCAGCCGAAAAGTCTGCACTTATCCTTGGTTCCATTCTTTCTCCAACATGCTAGGTTCAGTCCACGTACATGCTAGAATCCAAACTGTGGTAGGCAGCCTCCAGGATGCCTCCCAAAGATGCCCACCAACCAGCATTCACTGTATATCTCAGTCGGCTGTGCAAACAACAGAATCGGCCGAAGTGATGCTGTGTCACTTTTGAGATTAAGTTATGCATGACACTGCAGCGTCTGTCTTCTCTCTCTTTCCCCCTTTCTCTCTCTCTCTCTCATCACTTGCTCTGGGGGAAGCCTGCCACCCCGTCTGAGACAGCCGTGTGGAGAGCCGTGTGGAGGCCCGTGTGGTGAAGGGCTGCGGCCTCCAGCCAGCAGCCATGTGCGTGAGCCTTCTAGGAGGAGGACCTTCTGGCCTCAGCCACGGCCTCAGATGACGCAGACCCATGGCACCTGGACTGGACCCTCAGCCAGAGCCATCCAGATAAGCCACTTCTAGATTCCCGAACCTCAGAAACTATGAGATAAGAAGTGGCTGTTGCGTTAAGCCAGGAAACTTGAGGATAATTTGTTACGCAACAATAGATAACTAATCCATGAATGCTTCTTACCGTCTCCCCTGCTGGTCCAACCAAGGACGGCCTCTCTCCCAGATGGACGGATAATGGCCTCCGTCCGGTCTCACTCTTTCTGCTCCACAACAGCTTGTTTTCAGCACAGTAGTGAGAGTCAGCCTTTCAGAACATTATATCAGGGCACATTGCCCTTCTGCTTCAAACAGTCCAGGGGCTTCGTGACTCACATACAGTAAAACTCCAAGGCTTGCAGTGACCTCCACCCTCTTACCCTGGTGCTTACTCTGTTACACCGGCCTCCCTGGTGTTTCTTGTACAAATCAAGTGTGCTCCCACCTCAGGGCCTTTGTACTTGCTCTTCCCATTGTTAAGAATATATAGATATATATTTTTAATTAATTTTAATGGGGTGACAATAAATCAGGGTACATATGTTCAAAGAAAAAATCTCCAGGTTATTTTGTCATTCAATTATGTTGCATACCCATCACCCAAAGTCAAATTGTCCTCTGTCACCTTCCATCTGGTTTTCTTTGTGCCCCTCCCCAAGAATATATTTTATCAGGATGTTCCCATGATTTGTGCTTCATTCTGTTCTCCACTGAAAATACCTTATTAATAACAGAGTATTTCCCTGATCACTGTCCAGAAAATCACGACCTCCTCCCTTGCCCTGGAATACCATCTCTCCCAAAACATTTATCACCACAGGATATACTCTGTTACTTGTTTGTTTGTTTGTTTATTTATTTATTTCAGGGACAGAGAGAGGGATAGATAGGGACAGACAGGAACGGAGAGAGATGAAAAGCATCTATCATTAGTTTTGTGTTACGACACCTTAGTTGTTCATTGATTGCTTTCTCATATGTGTCTTGACAGGGGGTGGGGGGGGGTGGCTCCAGCAGAGTGAGTAACCCCTTGCTCAAGCCAGTGACCCCGTGCTCAAGCCAGAGGAGACTGTGCTCCAGCTGGTAACCTTGGGGTTTAGAACCTGGGTTCTCAGCGTCCCAGGTTGATGCTCTATCCACTGCACCACTGCCTGGTCAGGCTACAGTCCTCAACTGATGGGCATTTTCACAACCCTTTGGGCACATTCTGCGACATATACATGGGTGGGCAAAAATAGGTTTACAGTTATAAGTACACAAAACACAGTTTATTCTTTTTCTTTTTAAATGTTTTATTTATTTATTTATTTTTTTTTTACAGGGACAGAGAGAGAGTCAGAAAGAGGGATAGATAGGGACAAACAGGAACAGAGAGAGATGAGAAGTATCAATCATTAGTTTTTCGTTGCCGCTGCGACACCTTAGTTGTTCATTGATTGCTTTCTCACATGTGCCTTGACCGCGGGCCTTCAGCAGACCGAGCAACCCCTTGCTGGAGCCAGCGACCTTGGGTCCAAGCTGGCGAGCTTTTGCTCAAGCCAGATGGGCCCGCGCTCAAGCTGGTGAGCTCGGGGTCTCGAACCTGGATCTTCCGCATCCCAGTTCGACGCTCTATCCACTGTGCCACTGCCTGGTCAGGCAAAACACAGTTTATTCTTGTATTTTACTTACTTATTAATTATTGTATTACTTATTTGTATTATTTGTCTTCTTCTTATTATTGTTATTATGTTGTATCCCTACTTATGATTTATCTTTTAAGCAACGACGGCTGGTGCATTAACCTACTTTTGCCCATTCCTGTGTATCTTTGCACGCTGACATGAGAATGCCAGGAAGAGATTTCTAGACGTGGAACTGCTGGTCCGTAGACATGCATTATACATTAGCATAGCTAATGGAGTATTCTATATGAGGGGGTAAATTCTTGACAACCTGGTGTAGTAAGTCCAGGGCCACTTGACAAAGGACGGCATTTTTGTTAATGGCTGGAATAGCACGGTCACAGGATGTAGCACAGATACCAGTGACAAGTCATTTGACCTTTATAGATGTGCCAACTTTATTATTACTGTATTCTATTTTTTGAAAGAATTTTAAATTGGGTGATTTACATTATTTCAACATTTGTTCATAAAATGAGACCTCATCAATATTTCGATGTCACAATGTTCTAGGTTTGAGTAATTTAAAACCCTTGCAGGACATTTGGTTCTATCCAAAATGTCCGTGGAGACGTTTGGTCCATGCCAAAAGGTACCTGAAATTTGGTCCTTTCAAAAACGTCCACACTTAGAAAATGTCCCTGTATTTACATAGCCCATATCATTTATTTCTACTTTTGGCTTACAGCAGTAATACCTAAACCAATACTATCGTATTTCATTGGCCCAACAATTATGTTGTGGTTGTACTGCTTGCCTGGGTCGCCTGGCTGGTGATGGCTCATGGGATTAGGCAGATGGGCTGGGGTTTGAATCTTGCGGGAGAATGAGATTTATATTAATTATGGACCAAATGCCCATTGATCATTCGAAACATACATAAAATACCAGTCACTTCACTATTCTCACACGTTGCCCAAAACTGCTATATTACTCATACTCTATCCACCGGAGTGCAGTTTTCTTACACTTTTGCTAGGACTAATTAGATACTGCTTTTTTTTTTTTTTTATCTTTTCCAGTAAGATGGTGAAATATTTTTTCTAATTAACATTATCCTGATAACAAGTAAGTCAAGCCTCCGGTCCTGTTTAATTGCCATTTATATTTCTTTCTATAATTTGTCTGTTTGTAATCTTTGTCCGTTTGTCTATGGATTTTAATATTTTTTTTCTGAGACCTGTATGTTCTTTTCACGCTCGCCGACTCCCAGGAGAGTTTTGTTTTTTTCAAAAAGTAAAATTAGTTTCAGTTTTATTAACTTAAAATCATGTTTGTTTGATAACCAATTTATGGAAACAAGAAGAACATACATTTGCCTTTTCTTAATGTTGCCTTACACATTTTTAAAATAAAAAGTTTTGTACAATTGGCCTGACCAGGCAGTGGCTCAGTGGATAGAGCATTGGACTGGGATGCGGAAGACCCAGGTTCGAGACCCCGGGGTCACCAGCTTGAGCGCGGGCCCATCTGGCTTGATCGATAGCTCGTCAGGTTGGACCCAAGGTCGCTGGCTCCAGCAAGGGGTTGCTCGGTCTGCTGAAGGCCCGCGGTCAAGGCACGTGTGAGAAAGCAATCAATGAAAAACTATGGTCTCGCAACGGCAACGAGAAACTAATGATTGATGCTTCTCACCTCTCTCCGTTCCTGTCTCTCTGTCCCCATCTGACTCTCTCTTTGTCCCTGGAAAAAAAAAAAAGTTTTGTACGATCATACTCTGGATGGTTAGGCATGAGGATGTATATGAACGTTCGTACTACTCAAAGGGTTAAAAATCTGAAGGAACATTTATAGATTTTTTTCCCGAAATAAATAGGAGCAATCAGGAAATTAGCTATTGGAAACATTTTTAAAAATTTAGTTTAAGGTAAAAATGTACCAATATAAACTCAACTGAAAGTGCTGATTTGTGGGTTGAGATTGAATCCAATTTAAAAATAAGTTGTTTTCCAACTTATGTTCATTTTAAAGTTGGTTGCTTACAGCTTCGAATGAGTTCTAAGTGGTAGTTAAGTATTCAGGGCAATCCACAAAAATCAATGTGACAAAACCAAACGATAACAATCATACTTTCTGAACCCAATGAGAAAGGTTTTTTTATTTCTGGCATTTCATGTGAATGAAAATGTGGGAGATACAGTTTCCATGCCAAAGTTCTGAAATTCCCTTGGACATTTAGGTGATTATGGGGAAAATGGGAGCGAATGTTTGAAGTGGGAGTTATAGAAAATTGATAACACTAATGAACACTAACATCCTGAAATACAGGCCCGAGTCCTAGATTCTAGGCCTGTCGGTGCAGCGGGGAGCAGAGGGTGGGGAACAACGGTCCTTACCTTCTTCCCAGCCTGGGCCAGACCCATGTACGGATCCATGTGCTCTAGGTGCTTTCCTCAGGCTTGTCTCTCAGCCCTGAACACGGGGCTGCATTTTCTCTAGCCTAGCCTCCACCTCTGACACTCTCCTCATCTGCTGCTCCCTGCCTTCAACTTGGACGTCTAGAGTTTCTGCAGACCTGGGGTTGGTTCTGCGGGTGGAGGGTGGGATGGGAGAGTGGACAGAAGCACTACGAGGCAGCATGTGAGCCAGTTTCCTGTATATCCTCCCAGAAATGGTCTCCGCATATACGAAATATGTTAACACAAAATAATCTTTTCTTTTTTTTCTTAGAGAAAGAGAGAGGAAGGGAGAGGGATAAGAAGCATCAACTCTTAGTTGTAGCCCTTAATTGTTCATTGATTGTTTTCTCATATGTGCCTGGACTGGGGGCCTCCAGCCAAGCCAGTAACCTCTTGCTCAAGCCAGTGACCTTTGTGCTCAAGCCAGCGACCTTTGGGTTCAAGCCAGTGAACCTTTAGGCTCAAGCCAGTGACCATGGGGTCATGTTGATGATCCCATGCTTAACCCTGTGACGTCGGGGTTTTGAATGTGCGGCCTCAGTGTCCCAGGTCGATGCTCTCTATTCAATACACCACAACTGGTCAGGAAACACAAAAGAGTCTTATTGTACCTTGTGTTTTATACCTTTACCTTTCAAAGTTTTTAAATTTAGAAATACGTTATACCTACAAAAAAATCAAACAAACCCAGGAAATGATATTACAGATACCCAACACCACTAACCAGAGTGACTAATTAACATTAGTCACATTACTTCATTTTATTCAAATTATCAAATATGTTGGTGAAGTTGCTCAGAATATCCTATCCTTTCCATGTCAGAATTAGCTGTAGTAATGTTTTCTTTTTCACCCCTTGATCATGGTAATTTGTGCTTTCTCCTTTATTTTTCTTGATGAATCTTGTTGGGGTTTATTGTTTATTTTTTAAACAAATTGACTTTTAGCTCTACAGATTTTCTTCATTTTTATTTATTATTAATTTCTGTTCTTACCTTTATTATTATTTTCTTTCTACTAATTTCTTTTAATTTTTTAAAAGGTATTGATTTTAGGGATTGAGAAACATAGTTTGTTGTTTTACTTATTTATATATTCATTGATTGATTCTTGTATATACCCTGACCAGGGATTGAACCTGCAATCTTGGTGTATCAGGATGACACTTGAACCAACTGAGCTAACTGGCCAGGGCCTTCCTACTACTTTCTTTATATCTGATTTGTTGTTCTCTTCCTAGTTTCCTGAGATGGAAGCTTAATCATTGTTTTCAGCCATTTCCCTCCAAAATCTATTTTAAGTATTGCTATATCTATATTAAGTTTTGATAAATTGTATCTTTAGTCTAATTTAGATTAAATCTCTTTTTTATTTGGAGAGAGAGAGAGAGAGACAGACTGGAAGGGGGAGAGATGAGAAGCATCAACTCTTCATTGCGGCATATTAGTTGTTCACTGATTGCTGCCTTGATTGGGGGGGGGGGAGGCAAGAGAGGCTCCAGCAGATCAAGTGATCCCTTGCTCAAGCCAGCAACCTTGGGCTCAAGCCAGTACCTTGGGCTCAAGCCAGTAACCTTGGGCTCAAGCCAGCAACCTTGGGCTCAAGCCAGTACCTTGGGCTCAAGCCAGTGACCTTGGGCTTCAAGCCTGCGACCTTCAACTCAAGCCAGTGACCGTGGGGTCATGTCTGTGATCCCATGCTCAATCCAGCGACCCCATGCTCAAGCCGGTGAGCCTGTGTTCAATCCAGCGACCTCGGGGTTTCGAACCTGGGTGCTCTGCATTCCAGTCCAATGCTCTATCCACTGTGCCACCGCCTGGTCAGTCACCAGCTTGAGCGCGGGCTCATGAGGTTTGAGCAAAGCTCACCAGCTTGGACCCAATGTCGCTGGCTTGAGCAAGGAGTTCCTTGGTCTGCTGTAGCCCCCCCCCCCCCCCCCGGGCAAGGCACATATGAGAAAGCAATCAATGAACAACTAAAGTGCCACAACGAAAACT
The DNA here is from genome assembly GCA_037038555.1 of Rhynchonycteris naso. Lineage (NCBI taxonomy): Eukaryota > Metazoa > Chordata > Mammalia > Chiroptera > Emballonuridae > Rhynchonycteris > Rhynchonycteris naso. The sequence continues at coordinate 8,177,261 of CM072997.1, read as the reverse complement.
GATGATTGATGCTTCTCATCTCTCCATTCCTGTCTGTCTGTCCCTATCTATCCCTCTCTCTGACTCTCGCTCTGTCTCTATAAAAATAAAAAAACATTAAAAAAAAAAAAAAAAGACAGAGAATGCACTTAGCCCCTGCCTTGCAGACGTGGCTGTGTGACCCAGTTTTGCTCAGTAAGATGTGAGCTGGAGTTCTTTCATAGAGCTCCCCAGGAGGTGCCTGCGACAGGGAGACTCAGCTTCCGCGCTGTTTGTGTCCCTAGTCCGGCCCCTTTTACCTGCAGGACTGTGGTTGGTGCCTTGGGTACAGGAACCATCTCAGAGAGACTCTGAGGATGAGAGCCACATCCTAGCATGTGAAACCGAGGATGACAGGACCCTGGGACATAAATGATATCGCGGGGTTCCTGTACGAGTCTTTACAGTCTACCTTTAGAATCTAGATGTATGAGGAAAAAAAGAAAAATCTTATTTGTTAAGCCACCTTACATTGAGTTTTCTGCTTTGTTCGGCCATGAACCCATGTCTACCTGACTACAGAGCCATTACTTTGGAAGTTATCTTGATATTTTTGCCTCTCTTATCCTTCCCATCCCCCTTGCTTCCTCCCTCCTTTCTTTCCTAGATTTTAAAAAAATCACACTGGTCTATGGCTTTATTATAGTGGTAAGCCAAAACCTTAGTGGCTGAAAGCTTTTATAAAAGAAAGGGTTTACTGAGCCTTATTCCGGGGAGAAAAAGGACCAGGTCCTGGGGCGTGCAGTCCAATCCCCAGCTCAATGGAGACGCTACCAGCCCGCCATCCAGAGTAGACAGGCTCTTTTCTACGTGAAGTTTGGGGAATAAAGATGGAAACCGTTTTGAAAGAATTTCAGCCCGTGGGCTGTGTAGATCAGGGGTGGGAGAAAGTGAAGCGGGCAAGTCCTGGGCGAGGCCCCAAGCCCGGAGGAAGAGGAGTTGGCGCCTCCGGATTGGTTGTGGGCAGCAGGTCGGAAGGTTCACGCGTAAGCGCGGCGCTCGGCCCTGAGTGGCCGCTCTTCTCTCTGGGTGATCTCTGACATCGCCACCTGGGAGTTAGTTCAAAGTTTCAGCATGCTCTCAGGAATGTAAGCAGTCTTTTGTTGGTTTTGCCCTGCAATTGTTAACTGATTAACCTCTCTTGTCTTTTCCTACCACCCTCTGGCCTGCTATGACTTAATTTAGGGAGTCTCGGAATTCTTCTTCTTGTCAGTAGAAAGATTAGAAAATACAGATAAGCAAACAGTAATGAGTCGCCACCCAGATTCACGCTGTTAAAGCCTGACTATGTATCTTTCCAAACACGCTTCCTTCTGTTAGCCGCTTCTTGGTTATTCCGGGAACCGGGGTCAAAACAAAACAAAACAAAAAAATCCTCTCATTTCCCTTTATATTGAACATGTGAGGTAGTAGGTGATTATATTCCTTGATTCTTTGTGAACTGTTTCCTAATTTGAAAATGACAGAAAAGGTATGAAAAACATTAGTGAAAGTTAACACAATTTGCATGAACTATTCCTCTATTTTTCTCTTTTCCTCCCCCACACCCCATTATCTAAAGATAAAGATAAAAAGGGAAAGGAAAAGGAAAACTTGGTGGGAAAACACTAAGAGAACAAGAATTCAGTAAAATGAAGAGATCCGTGTTTCAGACCCATCTGGGAGGGGAGGGCAGCAGAAAAGGCACTGGGCCCAGCATCCAGGATTCAGCATCCGTGGCCCCCATCTGGGACCCCCATCTGGGAGGCTGTGAGGGTGGCGATGCACCTGCCCTGAGACTGGGGAAGCCCACTGTCAGGACTGGAATTCGGGGCTGACCAGATCGGGGCCCTAAGTCATCCTTCTGTTAAACACTGAGCGTCCCTCAAAGGTTCTGATCTGGGGGCGGGGGGGGGGGGGGGGGGGGGGGGGCAATTGGAGACAGTTGCCTCATGAGCACCTCCCACTGGGCCCAGAGGCAGCTCTGATATAGGGATGACTCAGCATAGTCTAGTCTAGCGTCATTCCTGGGGGCAGGGGCAAGGTGCCCCAAAGCTTGTGTCTTAATGATAATGATCACGTTTTTAAGGGACTGTGCCTGATAATCACATTGGTTTCTTGGTTTCTTTGAATTACAGTTCAAATTGCCTTAATATTTGGTGCAAGGATATTAGAGTATGTCCTCAATTTGTGCGAAGGTAAATTTGACTTCCTTGAGCGGCTCTCAGACAATTTGCTCCTGACTATCATTTCTTATCTGGATCTGGAAGATATTGCCAGGCTTTCTCAAACATCACGCAGATTTGCAAAGGTAATAAGAGTCAAATGTTTTGTGTACATAGAGACTTTTCTGTGCTTTCTCAAAGTTATTTCTTTCCTTTTTCTTTTTTTTTTAATATAGCAGTGATTTATTATTTGCATTTATTTCAGCAAGCGTGTGTTAAATACGTACTTTATGACAGGCACTAGGACAGAGGGAGAAGAGATAAAAGGATGGCAGAAATAACATCTCAAGAAACTTACAGTTTAATAAGAGAGATCCAGACAGATGCAAATTATTACAGCATAGTGGGATCATCAGTTCAACAAGGGATGTGTGTACAAGGTACAAAGGTGGTACAAGGTGATTTCCTTTGCCTGCCTTCACAAAGGTGGGTTACTGCATCTGGGTTTTGAGGAGAAAATAAGAGTTCACCAGGTGGTCTGGCAGACTAGAGGCATTCCAGATCAAGGGGCATTCCAAGTCAAGGTGCCAGCTCAGGCAGCGGCCTGGCAGCACAAGAGAGTAAGACAGAATACTTCTCTCCCAGCCCAGGTGGGTTTGGGGGACTTCCTCATAGTGTCCTGTCTTCTTCCACGCCCCAAGCTGGCCACGTGGACTTACTTTGACTCCTCAGCAGAATGACACAAGAGCAGAAAGCACATTTGGTGCTGACTCCACCCAGTGTCAGGACCTGGATGGTGTGTTATTAGTGCCTCTCCTGACCCAGGAAGGTGCCTCGTACCAGCCCCTTCAGCGATTTAAATCGAATTCCCTTCTGCATCCCCACACCAAAAAAGGAGGGCTGGAAACAAGTATTACGAGCAATCATGTTATATGTGTATTCGCTACCAGAAAGGTAGTAAAGTTAAGATTTTGTCCTTATTGCTGATAAGAAGCCGATTATCCATACTTTAAATGAGAATTTTAAGTAAATAAAAGATAAAAGCAGCGTCCTGAAGAGAAATGGGGAATTGATTCCCTACTTGAGCACATGTCCTCTGTTGGGCTTTGCTCACTCCCACTGTTATAGTAATACAAGGTTATAGTAATTAAATATACAGTGTGTTCGTAAAGTCATGGTGCACTTTTGACTGGTCACAGGAAAGCAGTGCACCATGACTTTACAGACACACTGTATGGAAATATAAAAGTATGGAAGATATATAAAAGTAATTAAAAGGATATTAAAAATAATTATTAAAGTTATGCCATTTGGATAGGAATTAGTATAGTGGCTTAGTGCCATAACTCTGTAATGTGATAAACAGACTCTGACTTACAAGCAGGGCCCAGTTAGTATGTGTGTGAAGTTCTACATAGATAAGAAGTAACTTGGTGCCATAACTCTGTAATGTGATAAACAGACTCTGACTTTCAAACAGAGCCCACTTAGTATGTTTGTGAAGTTATACCTAGATAAGAAGTAGCTTGGTGTTAATTACGTTAACTTTGTAAACTGACATAAATAAGAACATCTTAAAAAGTGGTTTGATGTAAGCATTTCAGTAGATTGACATAGAGGAGTCTCTCCCAAAAAGGTGGTTTGAGGTGATAATCCTGTAGATTGACACCTGTTAGAAGGCGTTGGCCAGAAAAGGTACTAAAGCCGAGGGGTCCCCTGCTGCAGTAGTCCCCCAGACTCCAACGTTGATGTGGACTGTCTCCACGCCACTCTGAGCTCTGACCAAAGCCAGCCGAGAGGAGCAGATAGCTCGGTGAGTTAGAGCATCGTCTTGAAGCACAGAGGTTGCCAGTTCGATCCTCAGTCAGGGCACAGACAGGAATGGATCGATGTTTTTGTCTCTCTTTCTCTGTCTCTCTCTCCATTCCTCTCCTAAAATCAATAAAGTAAACATTAAAAACAAAAAAGGAATTTACCACAACTACTACTACTAAAAACTTCCATTTCAAACTCCCAGGAACAAATTTATTTATTATGTATGTCCCTGTCCAACCCTCTCCTCTGGTCCAGAAGAGGGAGGAGTTCTTCTGCTTGAGGCCAGCGGCCCCCCCCCCCCCCCGGCGTGTGATCGGCGAGCATGTACACCTGTGCACACACGTTTCAAAGGCACATGGTAGCATATTATATTTTCTCTATTGGTTTTTTCCTACTTCACAACATAGCAGAGACGTCCTCATGCCAGTACATATAAATCTTCTTTAATTTAGAAAAGTGTTCTAAGTCATTATTGTATGGACAAATCATACTTCTTAAAATCCAAATCCTTATTTGTAGACACTTAGGTTGTTTCCCCTCTGCTATTTGTAAATAATACTCCACGCTCCTTTGTCCACAATGTGCATGTTTACCTGTAGAGAAAACTAACAATAGTTGTAAGTACTCAAAATAAATAAATACATCGAGTTATGCAAGACACAGGTGGCACCCAGGGGCAGTAAGAAACAGGTGCCCAGTGAGTCTGGAAGGAAGTGCGTGTGTGCTCGGAGGCAGGCGACACTCATTCACTGAGTGCTTATGTCTGGCAGTGATGGAAGCATTTCAGTTTACAAACCGAGCACTCTCCTCACTTTATCTCGTTCAGTTCTCAAAAAATGAAACTGTTTAGGTCCAATTTTTATCCTTAGTTTAGAGATAAGGGAGCGAAGAATCAGCCAGATTAACTGTGCAGGGTCCTATAGCCAGTGAGGGCAGGAGAACTGAGGCCCCCAGGCGTTCTGACTGTGGGCCAGTGGGGGGGGGGGGCTCTGTCATAAGCTTTCCACTGCAGGCTGTGCGCAGTCAGCAAGCAATGGCCGAACCCCTGCCACGGGCAAGGCGGCATGCAGGGCGCTGGGGAGGTGAGGGCAGAGAGAGCGACGTGGTCCCTCCCTTCAAGGAGCTTCCACACGAAGGAGGGACAGAGGCGGTACATGATTAGCTGTCCAAACGGTTGTTCAGGGTGACAGCTGGGCTGAGCACTCAGGAGATGGGTGCGGGGGGCTGGGAGACACAATCTGACTTGGTTCTCCCGTAGGAAAGGACGTTACTTGATGGGTAGGGGTTAGCCAGGCCGGGTGAGGAGCAGCCCAGTCCAGGCAGAGGGAATTGTGTGTCTGGAGACTCTGGAGAGAGGCGCTGCTGGAGCCCAGGGTGGAAGCTAGCCTGGCTGGACACCGAGCCTGGGGGGCTACTGGGGGGTGCGGGGCAGGTCGACAGGGACAAGCAGGTGCTACTTTGATGGATCCTGTTGAAAATAAAATCTGCAAGGTCACTTTTATGAGACAGAGGTTTCCAAGGCCAGATCTGACTCTGCAGTAATGGGAAGGAAGCCTTGGAAGCCACATGGAGACACAGTGTGTGGATCTGGGGGTGGAAGGGGCCCCTGCCTGGGACAGCCCATGGCACCATCCCATGGTTGAGGATGGAAGTTTCCACTTATCAAACTTACTGCCACCAATGGTGGGGACCGTCCTGCTTCCTGCCCTTGCTTCGGTTCTGAGTTGCCCGAGCCTCAGCGCCTCCCTGGACGAGCACTTGGGGTCTGGTGGGCTGGCTGTGTGGGTTTCCCAGGGTAAGCCACTGACGAGGCATCCTCTGAGAGCTTGATTGACGGCACCTCCCTGGCAGGTGCACTTGGGGATTGCGGTGAACTCACCAGGCCAGTGCTGCCTGTGGAAACTGCCTGGGGCCTGCTGGCTGCTGCAGGTGGTACTGCGCATTGGCACTAGACTTTTTCAGCACACTGCAGCAAAGTAGACCTGAGGAAACCCCCCTGCAGCTAGATGAGAAGGCTGAAGCCCGACGGGAGGGACAGCCATGCCTAGTCTATAACCATACTCACCTTGATCGTGACTCAGGAACACTGAGGAAAACAGATCTTCCCTTGTGCCCTTTGATCATGGTTCCCAAGTCTGGCCAAGTGGCTGAAGTGCCCGGGGCAGGTGGACCTGGAGGTGACCTGCCTGCCGGATTCCGTGGCCCTGCCTGCCGGATTCCGTGGCCCTGCCTGCCGGATTCCGTGGCCCTGCTTGCCGGATTCTGTGGCCCTGCCTGCCTGATAGTGTCTCAGGAGATTCTGAAAGGCTGGAAGCTTGGGGTGGGGGGGGGGTTTCCCATCTCGGCTGTGTACCAGGGGTGTGGGTGTTTAAATCAGCAAGAGGCCAGAGGGCTGGTGTTGGGCAGATGAAATATATTATGCTCACTTTGTTAAAGATGGCGCTGCCCACGGGGAGGCCCGTTGCCCGGGTGGTAACATTGGTTGCCCTTCCTGCTTGGGCTGGGCGTGATTGTATTAACGTGTGTTGCGGGAGGGCTTTCGCGCCAAAAGGTTTTAAAAGGAAGAGAGATCACGTTCGGGAGAAGAGTGATTACATTCTAGGAGGAGCCCATGCTGTAGGAGAGCAGAGAAAGGCCATGTGGAGGAGAGGAGAAGCAGCCAAGATGGCGGAGTGCTGAAGGAGAAGCCAGTTTGTGTAGAGAGAAGGAGATGGGGAACAGAGGTGAATAAGTCTGGTGAGCTAGAAACCTTTGATTCTAGGAAACTCGGATAAGTCAGTAGCTTTGTGAGCACTGAATGAGTGGGTTTTGGAGCCCAGTGTGTGTTTTTACTTGCCCACCGGGTGCAAGCTAGAATTAAACCTGATGGCTCACCAGTTCTTGGCTCCATTGTTTCATTACCGACTGTCCAAATCTAATGGGAACCTGCATGAGCCAGGCGGCTGTGATGGTGGCCATGGCTACTGGCTTTATAGATGGGTTCTGTTTTCACCTCAGCCACTTCCCACCCACCAGGAGCCTTGGACAGCTGCACCCTTACCCTCTCTGAGCCTTAATTTCGCCATTTATAAAGGGAGAGGTTTTAACTAGGTAGGACCCCTTTCAACCTTTACAGTAGTTTACGTATGTTAAGTTCATGCACTACCACCAGGGGGCGCTAAGACCACAATTTGCTGTGCTTGGAATCAGAGTAAACTGGAACCATAGTCAGGACTTGCATCTTCCAAGCAAAGTAGCCCCAGGGGTTGGGAGTCTTAAACGAGGGGGGGAGGGTGGAGTGGGGTGCTTTATGGCCAACTTATAATATAAAACAAAACTATTTTCAATGTAAAATGAGTCATAAATGAAGTTACACTGGTGGAAATTTCACCTCCCTTGAGAATTCTTTCCCTTCCCCTAACACCTCATAATTCTCTCCCATAATTCATCTCATTGTGTAAGACACATGCACAGATATTCTGAAATGTATTTACTGGAACTGGGACAGTCATCTACACTAGTGTTAGAGTTTAAATCTTTTAAAGGAAGTTCAAATCTGTTTTGTTTTTAATATTAAGATACTTTCTTTTTCCTTTGTTGTTTATATTTAGAATATGTTGTAATCTGAGCGGAGAAACTAGACCTTGGATGACTGTGGAAGATGGGATAAGAGAATGAACAAATCTGCCTAACAGCAAAGCATTTGGGGGGCTGTCATTATCCTGAGATTTGTTGTTGCTGTTTAACAGTAACCATTATGTGAAATAAGTTTTTACTCTGGTGTTCTTGCAGAGGGACTCAAGTGATTAGGCTTTATTATACTATTCATTTCCGCTTGTAAATCCTTCTTTTCCCTTATTAGTGGCCTTTTACAGTAGCATGAATTCTGAAAGTAAAGAGTACCGGCCACTTTCTCTTCAAGAACAAGTGGAACGGAGTCATGAAATAGAACACACGTTTCCCCTGCCCACGAAGAAGTCAGGTCCCAGGGAGCAGAACAGGACAGGGAGGGTCTGCTAGATGAGAAGGCCAGGTCAGACTGAGAGGATGCTGTGGACCACTCTGCTCACACCCATTTAACTTCCTTGTGCTGGGTGGCCTTGTCGCTGTGCTGTTTACAGAGGTTGGAAGGATCAACACTGCCTTTGCACCTGGTGTGGGGGGAATGGCTCAGTCTCCCGCAAGTGGACCCACCTGCTCAGGAGGGAGACCTGAGCAAGGCGGGCAGCTTCCATGCACCTGGAGACCGGCTCTTCCCGCAAAGCACAGTGCTGGAGGCACGTGGGAGAGATTCCAGTGTCCGGTCCAGGGCATCATCGCATCCTAGGTGCCAGCTGTCAGGGAGCAGAAGCAGTGAGATTTCTACTAAAAACACCCAGTGGTCTGGGTGTTTTTGTTTTGTTTATTCCGGCTGCTGTTGTTCCTGGCTCTATAGTATGAACCTTCCCCTCCGGTTTTACTAGGTATTTTGTGAGCTACTTGTTGGCTCTGCTGACTCCCCTCCTGCTAAAGAACTTAGAATATATTCTGTGGTCTGAAGCCAAGAGCTTGTCCAATACAACATGTATTTCATGTGGATGGATGGATGGATGGGTGGGTGGGTGGATGATGGATGAGCAGGCTATTGAAAATTCTGAAGCAGCTTACCTGGTCCCAACTGGAGTAATTTTATTTTTTATTTTTTTTTAAATTTTGTTCATTGATTTCAGTGAGAGAGGAAGGCGAGGGAGAGAGAGAAAGAGAGATGGAAATATCGAGCTGCTCCTGTATGTGCTCTGACCAGGGGTTGAACCAGCAACCTCCTTGCTTTGGGATGATGCTCTAATCCAGTGGTCAAGCAAACCGTGGCTGGCCAGCCACATGCTCACTCAACTGGCGCATGAATCGCAGGGGCATCTCCCCCCACACCTGCCCGCCCGCACGTGGTATTTTGTGGTAGAGCCACATTCAAGGGGCCAAAGAGCCGCCTGTGGCTTGCCAGCCACGGTGTGCCAACCACTGCAAGTAGAAGTATTTTGTGGTTCCCACTAGTCTTGAGAAGGGCTGGTTCCCAACCTCTCTGGGCTTTGTTTTCCCCACGTGAAAAATGAAGAATGTGAAAGCTGAGGCTGTGGTTACCTTGGAAAGGAGAGGGGAGGAAGGAGTGGGAAGGGGAGCCACATGCTCACTCAATTTGTGCACGAATCGCCTGTGCGCCTCCCCAACCCCGACTCCCCCCCCCCTCACTCCTCCCCCCCCACCCCGCACGTGGTATTTTGTGGAAGAGCCACACTCAAGGGGCCAAAGAGCCACATGTGGCTCGCAGCCGCGGTTTGCGGACCGCTGCTTTAACCAACTGAGCTATCTGGCTGGGGCCCAGCTGGAATAATTTCAGTTTGTATCTCTTCCATTTTTTTCCTTAATGTTAGTTTCTCACCTGTCTTTTTCCTCTGTGTTCACTACTCTGTCTCAGTGTCAACCGCCCTTCTGATTAGCGGTGGCTACACCGCGAAGAGCTAGGAGCAGTACCCTCCAACTACAGGGAATTTTCGAGAAAGGAGAATGGCTGGGCTGTAAGTGAAGGCCTTTCCCGCACAGAAAAGTGCGTGGGCTCCAGCACAGCGGCTCCTGGCAGCCGGAAGGGCCGCTTGGGCGCCTTTTCCTTCTTGTCTTTATGTGCCCATGTTCCTGGCAGTTCAGAGCCCGCAAACCTCAACACCTTTCGAAACAGAGCACAATCAGGTCCAGTATTTTGGGATCCGAGGGAATGTACCACCCTTGTCTGCCTCTTCTGTGAAAGTGCTAAGGTTGCCCCCTAAAGCAGAAATTTTAAATGGTCAAAGTAATGAGTTCGTTCTAATTTTTTATTACATCAGTCAGCTCCGTTCTCTTTATTATTCATAGGCACGTGATGTGCACCGGTCATTTTCCATACCTACCTTCTTTCCCACCAGCATTGACCTCTGAGGGGCCCATAGATTCTTTGTAAGAGAAGTCTTCGTGGTAGGTCCTGTGGGTGGGCCGTGAGAGGCTTGTAAGCACAGAGGAGGGACTGGGCCTGCGTGCTCCGGACATCTGGCCACGGGGACCGTGGCTCCTCGCTGACTTCCCACTAGGCCTAGCTCTTCCTGGGTCTGCAGTGTCTGTCACACGTGTCAACCACTGTAGAAAACCAACGAGGGGGGGAATCTGGCCGGTGATTAAGCTCCGGAGCGCATGATTGGCACAGGAGGGGCGGGGCCAGGAAGTGTGTCTCTGAGGCCCACGGGGACCCTCCGTAAAGCACATTTTGTATTGCTGGGGTTATTACTCTGCTGCACCAGCTGTCCGAGCGCCTTGCAATGTTCCTGTTCTTGCATAACCCCACAGAACTGTGCCTGTCGCTAAGATCAGGGCTACTGATTCATTGTAATGGAAGCTCTATCTCGAGGGAGGGTTTGGGTGTATGGCAGGTAGGTAAGGCGTCAGAAAGCCTCCATGTTAATAGTGTTTAGTAGCAAGCGGCTGATGAGAGGAGTTGCCATAGTCCTGGTGTCGCCTGAAAAGTCCTATTAGGAAATGTTTGGGTCAATGGAAGCTGAATGGGGGCAGCTTTGATCTCGAAGGGAGGGCAACGCGGCCTCCTGCACATACTGGGGAGAGGGGTCTTGTCTGTGTTTAGCCTCGTGGCCCCTGGTTGAAGTCCCAGACGCAGAGGAGCATCTCAGAGAAGGTGGGTCCCAGAGCACGGCTCACTTCGCCAGGTACTGGGCGGGGTCAGGGAGGAGACCGAGTCTCATAGGGCGCGCTGGCGCGTGGTGTGATGTCCCGTGTGCAAAGGAGTTGGAGCAAGACTCGTGGCACCAGGAAGGGGTGAATTTTTCCATGTGCCTGTCGGCAGTCTCCAAGGGCTGCTTGGTCACCTTGATGGAGTTCAACACTGAGGAGCCTGCGGTGGACTAAGCCGTCAGCTGGACGAGCCCAGGGGAGAGATGGCTTGAGTGAGGGTTAAAATGGGCGCAGGCTTAGCAGGACCCAGCTGCTCCTGCCCAGAAGCTGATGCAATACTGGGCTGAAGATCAGCTGGTCACACCATTATCAGCCTCTGTGTGCGGCTACATGGAGATGAACTAAGTGTTGTATATGAACTATATATATTTAACTGCCTTGCATTCTGTATTTTAAATGAGATCAGGATTTATTCCACTAATGCAATGTTGCTCTGTCCTTTCAATGTTCGTGCACTCACCTCTGTCCTCAAAGAGGACGTTTCCGGGTGCCCATGTGGTGTGTCGTCCAGCGTCTCACGGCAGCAGGGCTTGGAGATTGGTCTCGTGAGTGAATGCAGCACTTTCCCTTAACCTACACGTGATGTAACCCGCTTCTGACTTTTCCCACCCACAGCTCTGCAGGTCTGACCAACTGTGGGAGCAGATAGTTCAGTCCTACTGCGATGACATCACCCCTGACATGAGGGCCCTGGCCCTGGTGGTGGGCTGGAAACAGACCTTCTTCACCAGAATGCTGCAGCTTCATCAAGAGAGCCACGAGAGGGAACAAAGAGAAGGAAGCCAGGGACACAGCCAATTCTAGAGACATGTTTTTTTCCCTGCAGGGGCAGTGAGGCATGGCTGTGTATTCTGCTGTGTCCAAATCTCTTCTCCTTCCTTTCATTGAGATCTAAGAGGTGTTGCTGGTTCACGGAGCCATCCAGAAAGCATAAAGCGTTTCCTCACAGGTGCAGCAAACTGCCTCTGCAGAGCCTCGCCTGAACCATAGGCCTGTTGTGGTGACAGTCACATCGTGGCCCCCATGCAAGGGCTGCCGGACAGGAAGCCTGTGGATGTCCATCCTGCCCCCCCCCGCCCAACATCCAGAAGAAGAGAGGCTTCATCAGCTGTATAGAAACAAACAATAAATGGTTATTCGTAGGTTTTTATTACATATCTATTTTACGTAGACATTGGAAAAGGGAACCAGGCTTTTGAGTTTTTTTCCTGGTGGTGTGTCATCTGAGTCCAGCCACGGAGCAGGAGACCACAGGGAAGTGTCCCCACTGGGGAGTGTGAGGGGTGGTGGCCTCAAGAGGCACTCCTGGACAGTGCAGCTGCCTTTCCCGCTCTGCTCCTCAGAGTTGGTATCCAGGGCTCTGTCCTGTGGGCCCAGGGCCCAGGTATCACCCTCTATGAAGACAATCTCTGCCTGGCCCTGGGGCATGGCCAGAGACCAGCCAGGTCCTCTCCTTGCACACCTGTCCAGGGTCCAACCCCCAGGACTCCACGTTGCCAAATAAGCCTATCTGTATTTCTCAGAGGGATGGGGTTCCCAAAGGAATGTGGACAGTTACCACTTTTATAAGTGGGATTTTTAAGAACACAAGCTGTGGTAACAGTAAAAACCTAAGAATTGTTTGTACTCTGTTAACTTGGGAGGGGGGTAAAAACAGTACCGTGTTAGGGGAGGAAATCCTATCTCCCCGAGATGGGTTATTTAAAAATTGTCTTCTTCCTGTGCTGTCGGGGACAGTCACACCCCAGACAGTGAGGTCAGCAGCGAGGAACCAAATGGCTCCTTTTCGGCTATAGAGCAGAGAGCTTTCACTCCCTTCACCTTGTGAGCCTTCTTGTTTCCTGTGCCCTCCACTTTGCTACCTAGGAAGACGCCATGTATACCCCTTCCTGCCTGCATGCCACAGGGACCCCGTGGTGCAGTGGGGCCTCCCAAAGGAAATGCTTCCCAAGTGCTTCCACCACCACGGCGTACTGACATGTTTTTCACTAACCCTGTGTTGCTATCCAACCAGAGTCTAACCTCCACTCACCCTACCGTAACCCTTGGGCATAGATCTCCAGGTGACCGTGTGAAATCAGGGGTGGGCTGCTTCCGTGCAGGTGAGGAGCCTGCCTGTCAGCGTTGTGTCCGGATGTCGGATTTCATTGGCGAGAGACCCGGGCCCGTTCCCTGCCCCGGGGCGATGCTGCCGGGTGCCGGTGACCGGCTGGCAGGTGAGGACACCTGCTTCCGAGGGGCTTTGCTGTGCGTTTCTCCCCAAGTTCCAGACCTCCCTTCCGGCCGGGTTTTCAGAGACAGCACACAGGCAAATACCACGCATGTGCAACATCGTATTGATACCCATTTGGCATATCAGCATAACTGTATAAATGCGGAATTTCACATCATTTGTAACATCGATGCAACATGTCAACAGCTTAAAAACGTTACGCGTTGTGTTTTATCAACTGACAGATTCCAAAGGCTTATGGGCCTGCATAATCGTAGATTCAACAGGAGTCTGAACACAAATACGGCCATTTGGAAACTTGCAGTATCTCCATAAAATGTTTTTTTGTTGTTGTTTTTTTTTTTTTTTTTTTTTTTTTTTTTAATACTTCATTCTTATACGGGTTTTTTTTGTTGTTTTTTTTTGTTTTTTTAATACTTCATTCTTATACGTTTTTTTTGTTTGTTTTTGTTTTTTTAATACTTCATTCTTATACGGTTTTTTTTGTTTGTTTGTTTGTTTTTTTAATACTTCATTTTTATACGGTTTTTTTGTTTGTTTGTTTGTTTTTTTAATACTTCATTCTTATACGGTTTTTTTGTTGTTGTTGTTCATAAAATGTTTTAATATAACAATGGATGCTAAAGGTAAATAAATAACACATGAAAGTGAGTTATTAATATACTATTATTAAATAATAGTTAACATAGGTTATTAGATTAAATTATAATTATTTGTCTTAATAACTTGGGTGCCTTGTCGCCTGACTAGAATTATTTTTGCCCGAACAAAAACAGTATCATCAGCCTGAAATCGTGCTGCGTAGCCCCGGCATTCTCCATGATCGAAACACTCTGCCTCTCTTCCCTCCTTACTTTCTGTGTCAGATCCCGCGTGACTAACCCTCAGATGCAAATATCGCGCTGCTTTGCCCCTCCGCCTCGACTGACGGCTCCCTGCTTGGTGACGGGCCATTGCAGAGTAAATGCCACAGCGTTTTGGTCTCTCCCTTTCTCATCTCTCCAGTCCAAAGTGTTTTTTCTACCGTTATCATTTACTATCGTAACTGTAAAAGTAAAATACTGATATTTTTTGATGTTTTGTATGTTTTCAAGTTAGAACAATTTCTTAACAATAGCAAATGTAACTAATTTATAAGCTGAAAAATAAATATATTTTAACTAACATCAGCTTCTGTTACTGCTTTTTCCCGAACAGGTTGGCATAGTACGTGCATAAACCTCGGTTATATGGAATGCAAAATGTTTTATTTTTTTTACTGAGTAGACTTTGAGAGAGATTATGATTTGGGGGAGGGGAAAGAAGCAGGGGGAGGGTCAAATCACCAGCCATCATTTGTCATTGTTTTCCAAGCGACTTGTTTACAAGGTAGTCGTCAGCCCTCATTTATTACCCCAAACAATCTCCCAAGATGCCGAAGAACAACGTGAAACCACCTTACTAAAAACATAAAACAGTTGTGCAGCGTAGCTGTTTGATCTGAGCTTTAGGTTAGTGACCTTCATCTTCAGTTTGTCCCAAGATAATACAATGAGAGAGTGTCCAACCTTTTCAACTCTGAACGGTTGGTTTCAACTTGGAATGGATGTCTTCGACTGGATGTTAAAACGTTACATAGATAAGGTAGCACCACACTAAAGAAAAACGTGCAGCTGCAGTTTAAAACACGAGGTTATCTATTGTCATTTTGCAAAGTACAATTACTGCCTTGGCTTCACCTACTGTTTGAAATGGTGTCACCCACACACAGGGATAGCATGAGTTTGCCCTTGCGACATGGAACCCTTGAGGTTGGGACCTACAGCGGACTTCCGGTTTCCTGCTCATCTATGCTCAAACATAGATCTCCACTCAGGGAAGTTATTTTCAACTGGGAAATCTGTCCCGCCCATTCAGAAAGTTGTAGGGCCACAGATCCATGGTCACAGTCTAAGTTGGAATACCCTAAGAAACAATAATAGCAGCTTCCATTTATTGACTGGATACTGTGTACCAAGAAATAAACAGGTAGTATCCAATTTAATTCTTACAGCAACCCTTGAAGGTAAGCGACATTATTTCCGCCTTATAAATGGGGGTTTATAAACCATGACATAGGTCTAGTCTGCCCAATTGCCTGGTTCTGTATATAAAGTTATTTTGGGCCACGGTTTATGTACTGTCTGTAATCACTTTCACACAGTAACCAAGTCACGATGTAGACTGTAAAACCTAAGTAGTTCTCAGAAGGGACAGATAAATTTTCCCAAGGTCTCTGAACCAGTAAGTGGTAAAGCTGAGATTCAAACTGATAGCCACCACGTCTGTGTTCGTCTCTACAAACGCACTGTGCCTCCTTTTGACCAGCAGAACTTGAGAAGGTGATGGGGGTTTGCACATTTGAAATTATAAGGGGGAAGAGCCTGGGACATAATATAAGAGGCCATTCTAATTTAGTTATTATCCGGAGAGTATTCCAAGCTTTTGATGAACTCAATTCGTACCCCTTTTTCTATAAAGCGTCTTAAGTCCATGTAAATAGAAGGAGAATGGGTGCTCCTTCAAGGTGTCCACAGACTCTTAGGGGAAACTAAGTCAAGTGCTGAGTGAAGGCATTGAACATGGCTCACCGGTCCTTTCCCAGACTCAGTCCTCTCTTCTTCCTGCCACTCTCCTCCTTGACTTTGCCTGACAACAGAGGAGGCTCCCCACGGCCGGTCTGAGACCCTCAACCTAGCTGTCTCTGCTTCTCACTGTCGGGCCACACAGTTCATCATGAGTGCATGGCCTGTGATCTCTGCTCCCCGCCGTGGCTCCGGTCACCTTTCCTAGGTGACAAGTGCTGCTTCTCAGTCCTCGCACTTCAGTCAACATCTGCATGCTCCCCCAGCTCACTGCCCTCTGAACATTTCCACCTTGGAGACCTTTAGTTCACCTAAGCCACATGCCACCGTTCCTTATTATATCTCAGGGTGGGTTGTGAGCTCTCGAAGGGGAGATCGGGAACCCTGCTTTCTCAGCCCACAGCTGCACCCTCTCAGCCTGAAGATGCTGAAAAAGATGGCATTGAAATATAAAAAAAAGTGTAAATCTGAAACAAAATATGACTCAGAAGGTATCTTGAAGTTAAAATTTTACCTTTTGGGGACCTCTTCAGTGGTGGCATTGTTATGAGAGTCACCGTTCAGAGCTTAAAGAAAAAGGAACATTTTAAATATAGATTTATTGAGTTCATTAAATGCCAGACATTGATCTTTACAGCTTTTCAAAGCAGCAGTGCAGGAGCCTTTGAAGTACCCCGCAGGGTGAGTGACAGCCAGTGCTGAATCCCTCGAGGAAAGGCGGACAAACCTGCAGGGCTGACGCTGCAGAATAGAAGCTGGATGGAGAGTCAGCAGAAGAAATCTCAGATGGGCCACTTTCTTGTCACAGTGGAGATTTAACTGCAGCCAGGAAGGCTGAGTAAACATCTCGTCCGCAGATCTTTACTTTTGTCTTACAAACGAACATCAATTGATGTGTCTGGATTCACTGTTTTGTTTTGGTTTTTTTTTTTTTTTGATTCACTGTTTTGCTTGTACTCATCCAGGATCACAATAACCAGTCAAGAATATCCCCTGTGAATGCTGGGAACAGGCTACATACTAAATAAATAACGTTACTCACTCTGGTGGTTGCAGGAGCAATGGTGGGTCAGATGCCTGGTGCATTAGTTTGAGTCAAAACATTCACACCAACGTGTGCCGAAATCACTGTGTTTTTTTCACTGCCCTGTGCTTGCAGTCAAATAATGGCCAGGTTCACTTAAGGAGGTCCTGGGTGAAACCATAAAAATCATCACCTTTTATTCAGTCTTTACCTGAATCCACACCTTTTTAATATTCTATATAACAAACAGGAAGTACCTGGGCACACAGCATACCTGTTTCCAACAGAAGCCCAGCAGTCTCGAGCGGAAGCCCTCGTGCACCTGGTGGGGTGCTGAGACGTTTGGTTCTGTTGGGCACACGTGGTGGAAAATGAGACTGTCACTTCAAGGAAAATAATTGCAGTACTTGTTGCCAATGATTATATTTAAGCTTTCAAAAGGATTAGAATCCTGGAAAACTTTGATCACCTTCCATGAGCTTGTCCACTTTCCAATTGAGCTATATAATTCCCTTACCATAAAACTTACCCCTTTTAGAGTGGTTTTTATATATTCACAAATTTGTGCGATCATCACCATTATCTAGTTCCAGAATATTTTTGTCACCACAAATAGATACCCTGTGCCTATTAGTAATTCCTTCCCATCCCCCTCTCCTCCCTCTGATTTTGCCTATTCTGAATATTTCATATAAATGGAATCACACAAAACACAAATGGGATTATAAAATACTGCATGAAAGATGAAAACATTTGTAAGATCTACAAAACTCAGTGGACCAATATTCTCCAAATAATGAAAGCATTATGTTACAAAATCACAGATAGGCAAAAGGATGCATTCAAAGTGCAAGACAGATCAATGGCTTTTAATGTAATATTTTACAAAAAGTTCATTGATATTGTGTCAGGTTGCATGCTGAAAATAACCTTTAAGAAACACTGTTGAGTTTTGGTGTGATATCAAATACCCCCCCCTATACACACACACACAATTTTTTGAAGACTATTAACATATTCCACCACTTTCTAACAACATAGAAGTATAAGGCTAGATTTTCTTCATATGTATCTAACAAAACCACATATAACAACAGAATGAATACAGAAAAATAAGAATCTAGCTATCTTCTATCAAGCCACAGATTTAAAAAATTTACAAAAATGTAAAGCAATGCCACAATTATAATTTTGTGGGGAGCAGAATAAGGTTACTTTTCATAAAAATGTGTTTATATTAACAGTAAGCTCATTATTGTTATTTTAAAATTAATATATATTTTAAAATTTTCTCGGTTCTTTTTTGAGAGAGAGAGGAAGGGAGAGAGAGAGAAAGGGAAAGAGAGAGGGAGAGAGAAGCATCAACTCATTTCCCACTTCTCATATGTGTCTTGACCTGGAATTTAACCAGTGAACTTCAGGTTTAAGATGGTGATCTTGGCCTGACTAGGCGGTGGCGCAGTGGATAGAGCATCGGACTAGGATGCGGAAGACCCAGGTTCGAGACCCCGAGCTCGCCAGCTTGAGTGCGGGCTCATCTGGCTTGAGCAAAAGCTCGCCAGCTTGGACCCAAGGTTGCTGGCTCCAGCAAGGGGTTGCTTGGTCTGCTGAAGGCCCGCGGTCAAGGCACATGTGAGAAAGCAATCAATGAACAACTAAGGTGTTGCGACGGCAACGAAGAACTAATGATTGATGCTTCTCACCTCTCTCTGTTCCTGTCTGTCTGTCCCTTTCTCTGACTCTCTCCGTCACTGTAAAAAAAAAAAAAAAGATGGTGACCTTGGGGTCAAGTTGGCAACCTTGGGATTACATCAGTGACCCCATGATCTGGCCTGCAACCCTGTGCTCAAATTGGCAACCTGTGCTTGAAATAGCCATTTCGGGTTTCAAACCAGCTACCTTGGTGTTCAGGGTCACTCTATGCAATGCGCCACCACTGATCAGGCCAGTTCTGCCTTCTAATGTGGTAAATATCAATAAAATACAGCCCACGAAAAGAAAATAGCTTAGGGTCCTCATTTGGTTTTAGGAGTATAAAGGAGACCTGACACCCGAGAGTTTGAACCTTGAGGCTAGCACTGGTAGCGGGTATCTCCCGTTTGACAAGTAGACACACCTATAACAGCTCTTCAGTCACCTTACTGAACTTTCCTGTGTCTGTTGTATTATCAATTACAGTTTCATCTAAACAGGTCACCCAGCAGCTCTCCCTTAGGTGAGTCACCGCCTTGTCACTTTTGGTTCCATGCAACAGCCGCTGACTTCTGCACCCTGGCTGGAGGGCAGGCACAGGCTTCAGCCTGCCTTGTTCTTGAAGAAGCCCGGCTTACATCTGTTGATGGGAAAAGGACCATGAAAGCAGAAAGATGTAGTAGAGTGGAAATATTATACACTCTGCGTGCTCTAACTGTAGTAATTGACCAAGATGTTGTATAAAAGGGAGTAATCAATGTAAGAGAGTCAGAACAAGTATTTGAAATTGATTGAAATGTTTAACTCTTAAATATGTTGACGGTGGGTCTCCAATCTCACTGTGCAGAAGACCCAGCTGAGAAGCTTCTCTAAAAGGTGGGTTATTGGTCCCACCCCCCAAGATTCCAATTCATTAGGTTTTTTAAAATTTTATTTTTATATATTCATTTTAGAGAGGAGACACAGAGTGAGAGAGAGAGAGAAAGAGAGAGAGAAAGGGGGGAGGAGCTAGAAGCATCAACTCCCATATGTGCCTTGACCAGACCAGTGCAGGGTTTTGAACTGGCGACCTCAGTGTTCCCAGGTCGACATTTTATCCACTGCGCCACCACAGGTCAGGCTCCAATTCATTAGGTTTTAAGTAGCCCCAGGAATCTTCATTTAAAACAACCTTAGATAAAAGTTTTAAATAGAAAAAGCATTATGTGCATAAGAAAAAAAGACCTACCCCCACTCCCCAAACTTTTCTCTCCAGAGCTAACCTCTGTTAACACTTTCTTGTGCTTCCTTCCAGAAATGTTCTGTACTTATACAAACCATATGAGTAACTTTCTTTCCTTATTAGCAAAACACAGTTGGGAGCACATTAACTGTGTTTTGTCTTGATTTTTTTTCTTTTAGCAATATATCTTGGATATTGTTTTTTGAATTTAACATATGAATCTTTAAAAAAAAATAGTTGCATAAATGCTATGTTTTATTTAACAGTTCCCTATAGGTGGACAGTAAAATTGCTTCTAGTAAAATTTTTAAAAATGTGTTGTTCATTTGTCTTTGTCCATGTGCAGGAAAATATTTTAGAAATGCCATCAGCAGATGAACAGGTGTGTGCATGGTAAATTTAATAGCTGGACTTGGCCCTTCTGACACCCTGGGTGACTCTCTCCAGGTGGTTCTATGATCACACTTAAGAAAAACGTCCAGGGCAAAAAACCAAACATATCATCATCAGTTATACTTCAGTTTTCTTTTCAAGGCCAAGAAAATGGAGATTGGATACAAAAACTCACGGACCATCTTGAAACAGGACAAAATTTATTTAGTTGCACGTAAATAAAAAATTACTTGAATACATGAGGGGAGGCCTACAAAGCACATAACCTTTCATAACACCTTCAAAGAATAATAACATTTCATACTGGAAACAGCAATACATGTGCTGTAATTCTTTATAGCGTTCTCTTTTATTTTGTTGTCAACATGAATATTGCAGACAGATGTTACTGTGGTTTTTTGTAAAATGGCAACTTCCAAGGTGGTAGAAACCACCACATCCATACATACATACAGTCAGTCAGTCAACAAACAGCTGTACAAACTGAACATGATCAGGTCTAACTTGGACATGAAACTATATAGCAGGGTCATTGGGGATAAAAAGTCGTTGGTATTTATGATGGCATCACCAGCTGGGCGAGCATCGAAATGCATTGGCAATAGCACCAGTCAAAATCTTTGAACACTGCCTCTTGTTAATTTGGTGTTATCAGAAAATAAAAGCTAATGAAGTCCTGTAGTCAGTTTTTAAAAACGCACATGCCTTTTCATCTAACCATCCTAAGTTCATGATAAATATAGAGAGACATGGGGAGCACTGCCTCAGGATGGAAGATTACCTTTATCAAAGTAGAGAGCTAGGTTCTTTAACAGCAGCCAAAGCTGTAACGGAACCACATAGGTCACTGTGTTGAGCCAAATGGAGAATGCCATGCAATTTATTATCCGTAATCATTTGCAGGCAAGTCTCAAGTCACCGGAGCTAATATTGAGTGTGTATATCAGCCATGCTCTTGTTTCTCCTTTCCATTAGCTGCCTTTTATTGTTATTGTTATTTTTGAGGTCCCTCTCATGACACAGCCCCTCTTAGGCATCAGGGCAGGAAATAATAAGATGAAACAAAAAGGAAATTTGTCTATATAATCACTTGTTATACAGCTCTGAAGTTTTTTGTAGCTAAGAGACTGAAACTGCTGGCCAAAATTAGGTTTGGGTTAACATTCTATGATTCTAATTACTAGGACCATTCCTGCCTCTAATGACCAAGGATAACTGAGAATGGTTTGTACTCACTTTAGATAAATTTGACCCAAGACACTGGTAATGGTATCAAAGGATTTTTGTGCACGATAAGCAAATTGTGAGTAGAAATTTAAACAGTTCTAAAATATGTGTAAACAAGTAAGGCAGTCAGAAGTTTCAAAATGATTCTGGGAAGAACATTCTGCAGTCTGAAAAATGTTTGGCTTAGAAAAATAGAGATCTCAGATAAAGGAAGAGCATTATTGAATGTCATGGATCACAGCTGTCTTCCAAATGAAATAGATCAAGAGACTCTTTTTAAAAACCGTGCGGAGCTCAGGCACCAGAGAGGGGCCATTTCCTACCATTAGCCCAATGTCAGGTGCACAGATGCCTAGACCAAGAGCATTTTGTTTATTACCCTCACAATTTCACAGTCTTATATTCTGAATGTGCAACACACTTAACAAATGACTCAACCACCAATTAGTTCTCTCGTGTCAACCGCAATTAGGTCTCTATTTTTATTTATTGGGCACGAGAAACTCAGGGAAAAAAATTTTTATAGGCTCCAGATTGTGCTCAGAAACAAAGAGGTCAATGATATGAATAAAGTGCTTGACTCATAGCCCTTGATTCAGAAATTGTGAGCACAAAAACAAGTTTCACTAAGGAAATTGTTAGTTAGGTTGTGTCTTAAGATTCTGTGGATCATTGTATCCTATTGAATCCAGATGGATGGAAATGCTTTCTGTAGACAATTATTGAGAAATTATACTTCCTAGCTGTGGAACGCTTTCATAAAAAAATATATATATATATATTTCTTTAATTGTACTTGATGTATTACCTTTGAAATGAGAGCCTGTATTTCGTTTACAGTGAGAGATCAATAGCTCCCTGTAACAATTTTTGAAATCTAGTTATATTCTTATGCTTCAAAGCCATTTTACCTGTGAGCTTTCCAGAAGCATTTCGATACTCTATTTTCACTCTAGAGAGTACAGGCAGACCTCAGAGCTGTTGTGGGTTTGGTTCCAGACCACCACCATAGAGGGAATATCTCAATCAAGCAAGTTGTAATATTTTTGCTGGTGGAGGGTCTTGCCTTCAATTTGTAGAAACACACACACACACACACACACACACACACACACACACACACACACGATCTCTGTGAAGCACAATAAAACAAGGTCTGCCTGTAGGCGGACTGCAATGCTTTTACCCCTTGTCTTTGTTTTAAAAAACTGTGTCAGCAGCCCTAGTCCCAGTGGCTGGTGCGGGGACGATGTCTCCAGATGCACGTCTGCCAATTACCAGTCAGCTGTCTGTGAAGGGCATCGTCATACTAAAACACGGTGGAGTCCTTAATGCCGGGCCGCAGCACTTCTCCCCACGCGGAAGGCGGCGGCGCTGTTCTCAAACAGAGCGGTGACAGTGGCATTTACAAGTGACAGTGCCGGTCACCGCACAAAGTGCTTTCCCGTGATACGTCATTGGCTCCTCACAGCGACCAGGCGAAGTAGGCGTGAGAACCACCCAGAAATCTCACACGAAACAGAACGAGATGCTACACATGTGTACCGCCCATGGATTTTTTTCTGGACTGTTCTATAATTTGAATACACGGTTGAACGAGTAAAAAGAGTATTCCTACCAGGTAAAGTAAACCACATATATAGAAGGAAAAATCGTATTTTTGTGTGATGTCGTAGATCCACCCTACAAAACAAAACAAAAATATAGTTATATATATTTAGCGTAACGTAGCTGATAAGTCAAGAACACAAAGCAAACACTTATTACAACTATAAATATTTCTATAATTTACTTTTATATCACTTAATGCCCAATCATTTTCTTTAGCCATTTTCCAGTCTGCACTGTATGAAGCAGGTCTCAGTGCCAGGCTGGGGCTAAGGCTTTTATCTTTAACCCACTAGGGCATGTTTTAAGGCCCTAGGACAGTGACCTGTGGAGGACCCACAGGGAGAGCTTTTGGCTTGGAGCCCTCGGGCTAATTCTCAGGCCAGCACAAAGCCAGCAATGAAAAGGGAATTTAATGATTTTCTGGTTTCACACATACAAGTATATAAGGGTAAACAGAAAGAATGAAATGTCCCAAGTTTTATAAAATTGGTATGTACAGCTATAAAACGTTAATGTTTATATTTATGAAATTTTAAACTGCCAAAGCAATAGCCCCTAAATGCTGACTAAATTATCAGTTCTTTTCAAATAATACTCTAATATTGTCATCTAATATTGTCTCTTTAAATTTTTTTTAATTAATTAATTATACAGAGCAGAGGGAACAAAGAGTATAGTTGCTTTACTTCAGTTGTTCAAGGATTGTTTTATGTGCTTTGATTGAGCAAGCCCAAGATTTCTTTTCTTTTTCTTAAGATTTTATTTATTGATTCTTTTTAGAGAGCAGAAAGGGGGAAGAGAGATAGAGAAAGAGAGAGAGGAGTGGAAGTATAAATTCATAATAGTTGCTTCTTGTATGTACTGCCTTGACCGGACAAGCCTGGGGGTTCAAACCAGCGACCTCAGCGTTCCAGGTCAACACTTTATCCACTGTGCCACCACGGGCCAGGCTAGACACTTCCATATAATATTCTTACTGGGCACTCTGTAGAATACTACTATATTTCACGAAGTCTAAGGCACCATGAATTACATGATTCATTACTACCTATATGTATCAATAGGAAAGAAATAATCCTTGTCAATTAAAATATGGCTCAAGGTTTTTCAGGACTTTGTAAAATGCATTCCAATTTCAAAGATGTCGAAATGTGGGGGGGGGCGCATCAGAAACTATGAAATAAGATGTTTCTCTCCTTTCAGTGATTAATTCTAAGAATCAGTCACATGCCATGTTCCCCACATAGCCAACTATGCAAACTGAGAAGATTAAGCCGCACACAAGAATTTTATTTATGGTGAAAATGTAAATGGGAGCATTCCCTTGTTCCATTTCAAGTGCATTACTTAGCAAAGGCACAGGAAAAATAGAAATGATTTAATGACCAAACACAGAATTCCATGACCACTTTTCAAAAATATCTTTTAAAAAGTATCTTATGGGCGAATGAATGCAGAAATTCAACTTAATCTTCTCCCACCAGCAAACAGCTACACAAAAGGAACTGGTCAAGGGAGAACCAGTAGCTCTGACCGCCTGGGTGTTCTCCATATGGCTTTGTTTACTGTACCTTGTATGCAATTAATGTGCCTGGCCCAGTCATGGCAGTTATAAAGAAAAACAAACAATAGCATTTAAAAATTATAATGTTTTTAAACACCCCAAAGCTATGAATTCTGGGTATTCTTCATAAGTTAAGTTTTGAGCTTGTTATTTGATAAAAGAAGAAATATCAGACTCCTTCGATGTGACTTAGCAAAATGCTCTATCGTCTTAATCTCCAATCTGAGACAAGAGAAACAACAGCAGAAAAAGATTAGACGTATAATCCGAAAATAATGAGTCTGCCTCAGAACTGAATTAGAAAGGCACACTGATTAGGAACAAAAACATTCCCAACTTCTGCTCAGTGTCACCATCTGGTGACCGTGGTCCACCGTGAATCATGACAAATGAATGAGTCACTGCAGAAAACGCAGAGAGAGGTCTATACACATAAACAGTGTCTACACAAGACAAGACTATGCGTAAGCGATCATTTGAAAACAGTGAGTAACTGTAAGTGAGGTTCTCGTATTCCACGCATCCCATAGGAAAGCTGACCTCGTCGTTTCAATAGTTAAATCCTCACTTTTCATATGATCAAGTGACAGCATAGAAATGATGGCTCTTAAATGACAAACGCCAATTGCAGAAGCGAGCTGAATTGCGCTTGCTGCTTAACACAGACCTCAAAATGGGACAAGATCCTAACCGGCTGGGCAATTAATCTGCATTTACTTCAGACTATTTACTTTTTGTTTGGGTGGCTGGTCAAAGTTCCAGGCTCTGTGATGTGGCCCATACCCATCGCTCTCCTCTACTGCCCCAAGCTGACCACGAGCATAAGCCGTACTAAATACTTTGCAGTTTCAAACACATTTCTCTTGGCACCTATTCTGTACACATACTATTGCCCTTCTGGGGCACCATGATTGAGACCATCACCCTTAGAACACCCTGGCATCTCCTTTCTGCCACCCCACGCTCCCTTTCCTCTATGCAGAAAAATGTCTGATAAGGATATTATACATTGTTACAGCCTTAAATTGAATTCCTTCTGTTTTAAAATCTGTCATCTCTACTTTAAAAGTATAACCATTCATAAAAAAGTAAAAAAAAATATATAACGGTTAGTGAAAGCATCTCAACACACTCCAGTCCTTAAAAGTAACAATACGTTACTTTTTTTAAAAGTACACCTAGCGCCACTAAACAACTTAACAATACAAATTGGGGGAGTAGTTCTCGATTTTATGTTAGATTAATCCCAGAGGTTTTTCCAAACTAACTTTAGGATTTATTTATTTTTTATTTTATTTTTATTTTATTCATTTTAGAGAGGAGACACAGAGTGAGAGAAAGTGAGAGTGAGAGAGAGAGAGAGAGAGAGAGAGAGAGAGAAAGGGGGGAGGAGCTAGAAGCATCAACTCCCGTATGTGTCTTGACCAGACCAGTGCAGGGTTTTGAACTGGCGACCTCAGTGTTCCCAGGTCGACGCTTTATCCACTGCGCCACCACAGGTCAGGCTAGGATTTATTTTTAAATGACTCCAGATCCTTTCATCTTTCATTGGTGCTTCTAGTTTGAGCTCAACTCAGTTCCGAATCAGATACAAAGCGGTCATGAGACACCATATGTGACCCCGTGCTTTGACACAGCACAAGTGGGTGAAACTCTTCTGAGCCAAGTTATTTCAGACAAGCTGCCCGCCCCCTCTTCCTTAACCATCTCTCCCTACAGGTCTGATCTCCGTTCCTCGGTTTGCAGCCTGGGATCCTTGGCAACCCTGATCCAACCATCAATTCAAATCAACGCTTCCAAGCAAAATCTGGTTCCCTGTTAAATTGCATTTCCTTTTCATTTGAGTCTGTCGAATGCTGAGTGACAGCTGTTTTTATTTATTAAATGCATTCCCAGCTCTTGGTGAAAAACATTGCAGATTGTTGGTAGGGTGTCACATTTCATGTGAATGGAGTAAATATGTGTAGATTCTAGATCAGTTAAACCTGGTAGCTGAGTTTTGCTATATTTTACACTGGGAACATCTGAAAAAGTATCTGTTATTATTACATCTTTGAAGGAGAGGAGCTGGATGCCCAGCAATATTTATTATAAATGAATTAGATCGAGAAGTTCATGCTGCTAAGTGACATGGTTGAAATATCTGTTCAATATCTTTGATTGTACATTCTTTTTCTTAATGGAAATGTGTGATTTTCTGAGGTGCTACTAAATTGTACCAGAATTTTTTATGCCAGTAGAAATTGCTTTGAAAAATGAAACACATTCATTTCTAAACCCATTTAAAAAAAGAAAAAAGGTGATGTGAACAGTAATTTACTTTGTAGCAAACCCAGCTAAGTAATAATTTTTAGCCTACCCGGGAATTCCTAGCAAGAATTTAATGTGGTTATTGGGTTGCTCACATTGCTAGTTACTTGCGAGCTACAATGTGTGAAGGCCAAGCTTGCACCTCCCTGCAATGCTGGCTCCACAGCCTGGAAAGGCAATGAATTAGACACAGTGCAGTCAGCCAGTGACAAGTCCAGCCATTCCTTAGTGCAGGGGTTCAGAGGAAGGAAAACAAGCAAACAAACAAAAAGAAGCAAAGTCCTCTGTTGGCTGCTGCGCTAGAGATGCACATCAGAACACTGATTCTAGTACAGTCCTCATTCTAGTAGAGAACATACATTCACAAAAGGTTCTTAACCATTAATACAACAGTTGCTACCATCACGGCGAATCATGTTCAGGTAGAGTCCATCTCCAAGCAGGTAGAGATCACACCTGATGCCTGAGGACTGGGTATATCTAACTCCCTGTCTTCTAGTTGCAATTCCTTTCTCTTCCACTCAAGAAAGTGCATTAGCATACAAATGAGTGAGAAGGACAGGACAGCAGAAATGGGACAAGGAAACCATGCTGGCAAACTTTGGTGCTTTAATTAACACTGACTATGAATTACTTATGCTGCAACTCACAGCTGTGTTGTGACACTGCTCTTGAAGTCTGATGGATCAGTATAAAAATACATCCAGGCTGACCATTAGAAGCAGAAAGCACCCCTGGATCATATAAAGAACCATCAATGACTGATTCCACTTCCATATACAATGCTTCTGAAGGTACTCCTATAAGACAGTGGGCAGGCCATGGTAACCCTCATCCCCTTAACGAATACATCAGTTTAACATCTCTGAAAGGTAACACTGGTTGGCTGGTCCAAAACACCCAAACCCAATTCTTTTCTCTTTTCCTTTTTCCTGTACAGAGGCTTAAAATAAAACACCACAGTGTTTAGTGCCCCTGGAAGCTTAGACTCGCTGTGTGAACCAGTTCTGGCCAGTAAGATAGAAGTAGAAATCCGTGGCACTGAGTCTTTCCTTCCTCCTTCGGGTTTAAATGAGGATGTTGTGATGGCACTCAGCAGCTATTGTGTGACCATGAGGTCATCAGCACGAAAAAAAAGAGAAAGGCTCAGGGGATCTCAGAGACACTGTCTCAGTATCATCTAGTCCCTGGACTCTAGATTTCTGGTTATGTGTCATAATTAAATCTCTGTTTCGGCTACCATTGGCAGGATGTTCTCTTTAACAGCCAGATGCATCGCTAGCTGATAGCGAATTCTATTCAATGAGTAAGTTCAGACAATTCAGCTGCGCATCTAGCTTGCTGCACTGCTATCGTTATTCACTCTCCCCTCAGCTGGAAATACTGCGCCTGCATCTCAGGGCAGCCTCATCCAGGAGATCCCATATAGCCGCTGGGTTTCCCGATGTGATTCTTGGGACTTAGCCATAGCCAGTCACAAGTACTGTTAGCTATACAGGCAAAATCTATGGTTTCTTGAACTTTAAATTCTGAGGGGGACTTAAAAATGGATGTGTCGGCATAAGCCTTCCTCCTGTGAGGTCCTAGGACAGGTGAGAACTGTAGGATAAGTGGAGAAACTGGGAAGGAGGGGGCGAGAAGGGCTTTATCCTGTGCACAAGGGTGACCCCCTCCACTGAGAAGGGATATTTCTGCAGAGGATGTGAAAATAAAGGGCTGAGACAGGTCAGGCGAGCAGAGGGTAGGACATCTGAACAGCTGAGGCTCTACTAAGTTAGCTTAAAACACGGCTCAAAACCCTGGCCGCTCCGACAGTCGCCATCAGCCCTGGTCTGCTCACCTTGACAGCCATCTGCAGATGACACCTTATGTTGACATTTGGCCCCAGTCCCTGCTTTCAATTGTCAGACAGAGGACAGACCTAGTCACCTTTACCCAGTACCTGGCCTCTTGGGGATTAAATCTACCTACCCAACCCTGATGTGCCTTTCCACAAAGTTTAAATAAACCCTCCCTGTCGGAGGGTTCAGAGAGGCTTGACATGAGACGCCTCAGTGTTTATGACTTCTGGTATGCCCACTGCAGAGAGCAAATTCTCTGTTGCACCGGGGGAAACACATGTGAGAGATTGTGTCCTGGATGTCTGCCCATCAGGCCTGTGGGAGGCAGAATGTGCCAGCTCTCCCTAAATGCCCAAGTCCTCATCCCTGGAACCTGTGAATGTTCCCTTATGTGGCAAGAGGGACTTTGCCGATGTGATTGTATCAAAGGCTTTGAGCTGGGGAGTACCCTGGATTATCTGGCAGACCAATGTAATCAGGGGTGTCTTTATAAATAAGAAAGTCAGAGAGGGATGAGAAGGTGCTATGCCCCTGGCCCAGACAAAAGGCAGGGAAGCGGATTCCTCCCCAGTTCTGCTGAAACCTTGATTTTAGCCCGTTCGGATCCAGTCTAGCCCTCTACCCTCTAGAACAGGAAGATCATCAACACGTATTGTTTGAAGCCACTAAATTGGAGGCAATTTGTTACAGCAGCAATAGGAAACTACTGGGGGGGTGGGGGGGGGGGGCTAGATCCAGCCCACAGGTGTGATTTGTTGGGTTTACAGTCTTTTCAAAATCAAGACATGTTATCTAAATGTTCAGTCTTAGTTTTTCTTGGGGAACCCCACCAACAACAATAGAGGGCCTGGAAGAGACAGTTGTCCCTAAGACGCTGCTGCTTCAGTCCTAGCAGGGGTCTTGGGGGTCTTGTACTATCCCATGGTCCCTCCCTGACCTCTTTAGTGCTGGCAGCTTGCCTCACGGATGAGGATCAAAAGTTCACGTGCGTTCTACATGGAAGAATGCCCTTTACGTGAGAGCGTTTATAAATGAGAAATCAGCGTGGCAGGGCAGGAATGGGAAGAAAAAAGAAACATGTACACAAATGGAGGCCTCCTTATTTACCTCGGATGTCAGAACATCGGTGAGAACACAAGCTAACGATCTACAGGCACTCTCCCCTTGAAAACCTTGCACGGGTTACCTGCAAACGGTGGTCCCAGCAACGCCGAGATGCCATTAGCACAGATGATGATGCCGTAAGCGTTGGCCAGGTGCTCGATCCCCACCAAGTCTTCAGTCACCACGGGCATGAGCGAGAAGTAGCCGCTGGAGAAGCCGATCAGGGCGCAGATGACCGCCAGGCCGGCGTACGTGTGCATCAGCGGCAGAACGAAGATGCTGAGCACAAGGGTGAGGTTGGCCAGCAGGAAGACATTCCAGACGCTGATGCAGGGCAGGTCCGCCACGACGCCCAGGACCACCTTCCCGAAGATGTGCACGATCGCGATGATGGACGTCAGAGGGAAAACGTTGTTCTGCTCCGACAAGTTATACAGATGGACTATTTCCGGGAGGTGGATGAAAGGGATGACAAAGCTGCTGTATGCAAACAAAGCCCAGAAAATAAAGGCTACAAACACTCGATTAGTAAAGAGCGAGGCTGCCCCAAAGTAGCCCGAGTACCAGTCCCGGAAGCCCTTCCGGACCCTGATGGTCAGCTGGCTCACCGTCTTCAGGACCCGAAAGGCACATACATTCCGCCTGTGCCCGGCCTCCTCTTGGCACGCCTGGGCTGCAGGGTCCCCCAGCGCCTCCTCGGGCCCAGGGCTGCCCTCCTTCTCGTCCGCCCTGTCCAGCTGTCCATTTGACTTAACAGATTCGGTGGAGTGAGCCGGGGGGACGCGCGACTCTCTCCCCGCCGGGTCCCTTCCGTCCTTCCCGGGAGACAAGGGTCTCATGAGCGCCCCGCAGACGCACAAGTTTAAGGACACAGCGCCCTGGATGAACATCGCGTTCCGCCAGCCGTACTCGGCGCACAGGTACTTCAGCAGGAGCGTCATGAGGAAGGCACCAAACCCCGTGCCCGTGGTGCTGAGGCCCTGGGCAAGGGCGCGCCTCTTCTGGAAGTACCTGCCCACCATGACCACGGCCGGCAGGTAGGTCATCCCGCTGCCGAAGCCTGCGCAGTGGGAAGGGAGAGAAGAACCATACAGCAGGACATCAGTGGCCGTGCCCAGGAACGGTAGCATTTGAAGGTCATCTGCATTACTTTATCTCTATACTGTTTGTGTTGTTTTTTTTCTCTTTTTCTTTTTTGTTTTTGTAACAGAGACAGTGACAAAGAGAAGGACAGACAGGAAGGGAGAGAGATGAGAAGCATCAATTTTTTGTTGCTGCACCTTAGTGTTCATTGATTGCTTTCTCATATGTGCCTTGACGGGGGTGTGGGGGGTGTGGGGGTGGGGGCTGGCTACAGCAGACTGAGTGACGCCTTGCTCCAGCCAGCGACCTTGGGGCTCAAGCCAGCGACCTTGGGTTCAAGCTGATGAGCCTTGCTCAAGCCAGATGAGCCCGCACTCAAGCTGGCGACCTCGGGGTTTCAAACATGGGTCCTCCATGTCCCAGTCCGACACTCCATGCACTGTGCCACCGCCTGGTCAGGTTGTTGATTTGTTTGTTGGTTGGTTTTTAAACAAATGATAATGACTGTAAAAAAAAGCATCTTGGTGGGTAAGTACCAAAAGGGTCAGTCCCAAAGTTTCTAGCCCATCAGTTACTCCAGCAGGCTTTGCAATACAGGTGACTTTAATAACAGAACAATTCCCATCCTCACATCAGAAAGTAAGCTCCAGGGCAGGGTTCCAAGGGCTCTGGTGTCAGGTTTACGTGCAACAAGTACCCGGGAAAGTATTTATGGACAAGGGAGGAAGATCACCCCCAGGCAATTTGCAGAGGCCTCAGGAAGGGGCCAGTCTGTTCACAAATTAATTGAAAGAATAAAAGGAATTATAATGTGCCCATAAATATATGTACTCCATGTCAAAACCACCTAACACGTATTTGTAGCCCTGGTTTTTGAATTGTGTCTTTCTTAGGAAATAGCAGTCTGCGATGTGCAAAGACACAATTAAAATGCTGGTGGGGGGTGTTTGCACTGGGGCCAGTGCTTGGAAAACTCTCTGTACTTTCTCCTCGGTTTTGCTGTAGACCTAAACCTGCTCTTCAGAATGAAGTCTACTAAAAACAAACAAATAAAATGAAATGAAAATAAAGTAAATAAAATAAAATACTGGCCAAGAGGTTATGGGTTATGTTCTCAAGTTCCAGGTACAGACAGAGAAACCATGAGCCCTATTTCCCTTTTATTTATTTATTTTTTTGTGAAAGAGACAGAGTCAAAGAGAGGGACAGATAGGGACAGACAGACAGGAAGGAAAAGAGGCGAGAAGCATCAGTTCTTTACTGTGGCACCCTAGTGTTCATTGATTACTTTCTCATATGTGCCTTGACCGGGGAGCAGGGGCTACAGCAGATTGAGTGACCCCTTGCTCAAGCCAGCGACCTTGGGTTCAAGCTGGTGAGCCTTGCTCAAACCAGATGAACCTGCGCTCAAGCCAGTGACCTTGGGGTCTCAAACCTGCGTCCTCCACGTCCCAGATCGACACTCTATGCACTGCACCACCGCCTGGTTAGGCCCATGAGCCCCATTTCAATGATCAGAGGGCCCAACCTGGAGCTCCCGACATTAGGATGGCAGCTTACAGTATAAAAGAGACTCTGATCAATGTCACTCCCAGAAGCTGATGCCTCCCTAGTTCAGCATCATTTAATAGTTGCAGAATTACTTGACTTTGGGAAGAGACCAAACTGACCACACAGGCTGATACAGAAATAATTAGCACTGAGTGCTGAGGATGTGCTGGTTGCTTTCCAGGTTTTATCTGATTGAGTTTTCCTTAGAAAACCAGCTGTGGTTATAAAAGTGGATATTGAACAGCCTGCCCAGGTAGCTTAGTTGGTTAAAGCAGCACCCCAACACGTCAAACTTTCAGGTCCTATCCCCTGAAACTCAGGACACGTACAAGCATCAACCAATGATGGCATAAATAAGTGAAACAATGAATGGATGTTTTTCTCTCTCTGAGAATCATAAATAAATAAATAAACAAATAGGGGGATACTGAATTTTATGGAGATTAAGTTACTTTCCCAAGATCCCATGGCTGATAATTGGAGAAATCAGGATGGAATTCAGACCCGACTTCAGAGCCTGGTCCCTTTCTCCTGCCCACACTGCCTCTCACCCTACACTGCTCATTTCCCAGCTGCCAGCAGGTCGCTGCAGAAGAATTAGGCTTATTTATTGTATGTATTGTTTATGACCTGACTCCCCCCCCACACACACACACCCTACCCTGTTTGTTAGATAAGGAGCTCCGTGAGGTCAGGGCTGTGTTTTGTTCACTGCTGGGCCTAGAACACTCTCCCAGGTGTCTAGAACAATGCCTGGCTCATAACAAAGGAATGAGATCAAGTTCTATGGGAAGGTAAGTGGTCACATGTAAAAAATAGTAGCTACCTCTTTCAACACAAGATTAATTTTCTACTTCCACTGTTAAGGAACAACAACAACAAAAATCTCAGTTGCAAAGTAAATGTATCAGCCCCTATTTTGGAGGAAAACAGTATTTGTTAAACAACCAAGAAATTCTTTGATATTAAATATTGTGGCACAGAATTATTGCCCTTCATAATATTTTGAAGCAAATTCTGATTATATCATTTTATGTGCAAACATTTTTAGAATAAATCTCTTAAATATTGATTATGATTAAACAACATAATCCTATCATTGTCTTATCCAAAAAAATGAACAGGTCCTGGACAGTTAGCTCGGTGGATAGAGCACGGGCCTGGCGTATGGATGTCCCGGTTTTGATTCGTGGTCAGGGCATATTAGAGAAGCAACCATCTGTGTCTCTTCCCCTCACTCTTCCTCTTCCTTCCCTCTTCCCCTCCTGCAGTGGGTGGTTCAGCTGGTTCAAGTGTTGGCCATGGGCACTGAGGATAGCTCTTTTGTCTGAGCATGTCAGCCTCAGGCTCTAAAAATAGCTCTATTGATTTAAGCACAGGCCCCCGACTGAGGCTGCTGGGTGGATCCCAGCCGGGGCACATGCTCGAGTCTGTCTCACTATCTCCCCTCCTCTCACTTAAAAAAAAATTAAAAATAAAAATAAATAAATAAAGCATATACTTAAGCCTATATATAATACAATAAAAATTTCATATTATATAATTGACCTTTGAACAACATGGGGGTTAGGGATGCTGACGCCTTGCACAGTTGAAAAAAATCTGTGTATAACTTTTGACACCCCCAAAGTTAATTAATAGCTTACTGTTTACTGGAAGCCTTACAAATAACATAAAGAGTTGATTAACACGTATTTTGCAAGTTATATTAATTATATACTGTATTCTTAAGTAAGCCAGAAAAGAGAAAATGTTACTAATACAATCATAAGGAAGAGAAAAATATATTTACACTATTTGTTGAAAAAATCCACATAAAAGTGAACCCACACAGTTCAAACTCATGTTGTTCAAAGGTCAACTGTATATCTAATAACCATTACATATTAGCTTTATTACGTGCCCAGTGCTTCATACCGATTAGCTCATAAAATAATTTCAACAACCCTGTAAAACAAGTACTCTTAATTATCCCATTTTCCAGATAAGGAAACTGAGGCTTAAGTAGGTGAAGTAATTTGCCCAAGTTACACAGATAATAAGTGAGACAAAAGCACAAATTCTGAACTATAACTTTTATCTCTTATTCTAATGCTACTGTCTATGAGTTATTTATTAGGATTTTAAGTCTGTACTTATAAAGAAAGTCAGGCTTAAAGACAAAGAGAGAATCTTAAAAGCAGGAAAAGGAAAGCAGTTAATTACTTACAAGGGAGCTCCCATATGACTGTCAGCTGACTTCTCAAGAGAAACTTTGCAGGCCAGACAGAAGTGGCAAGAAATATTCAAAGTGATGAAAATAAGGACCTACAACTTTTTCAGCAAAGTTATCATTTAGAATTGAAGGACATATAAAGAGTTTTCCAGACAAGAAAAAGCTAAAGGAGTTTATCACCACCAAACCAGTATTACATGAAATGTTAAAGAGTCTTGAAGAAGAAGAAGAAGAAGAGGAGGAGGAGGAGGAGGAAGAAGAAGAAGGAGGATAAAAAAAAAAAGGATAAAAAATATGGACAATAATGTTTATAGTGGCTATATTCATAATCACCCCAAACTGGAAAACCCTAAACTTCCTTTAACTGGTGAATGGAAAACTGTGACAGGTACTTCCATATGAAGGAATACTACTCAGCAACAGAAATGAAAGAACTGCGTCTTCATGCAACAATGTGGTTCAATCTCAGATGCATTATGCTCAGAGAAAGAAGCCAGGCACCAAAGGCTCCATATTGTATGATTCCATTTATATGACAGTCTGAATAAGACAGAACTGTAGGAACGGAAAACAGATCAGTGGTTTTCAGGGACTTGGAGAAGTACCAGAGAAATTTGGGGGGTGATAAAATTATTCTATACTTGGATTCGGGTAGTGGTTGTGTGCATAGAGCCATTTCCTAAGAAGGTTGAATTGTACTGCATGCAAATTATATCTTAATAAGCCTGGTATATGTGGGAAAAAATATAAATAAAATGGCAATAAATACACATGTATCAACAACTGAATCTAAAGAACAAAACAAACAAGCAGAAAAAGAACCCCCAGAAGAACAGAAATAGACTCAGAGATACAGAGAGCATTCTGATGGT
This sequence comes from Rhynchonycteris naso, assembly GCA_037038555.1. Lineage (NCBI taxonomy): Eukaryota > Metazoa > Chordata > Mammalia > Chiroptera > Emballonuridae > Rhynchonycteris > Rhynchonycteris naso. Next base: position 8,142,013 of record CM072997.1, on the reverse strand, counting down.
TGCCGGATGGGAAGGGGTTAAGGAAAGTTCTTGAAAAAGATGACGGGATTAAGAAGTAGGAGTTGGTTGTTACAGAACAGTTGCAGGACCGCAAATGACGGCACAGGATAGGTAGTCAATAATATGGGTCCGAAACTTATCAGGATGATCACTTAGTAAGTTATAGAATGTCTAGTCCCTGGGGTGTGCACCTGAAACTAATATAATACTGTAAGTCAACTGTAATTGAAAAGTAAAAAATGATTTAAAAAAATTTTAAAAAAAGAAAAGCTGGATCCGGTTCATTGAAGTACCACACTGTACAAGGAAGAAACTGCTTACCTGTGTGAATCCTGCCACCTGTTGATAAAGGAAATTACAGCTGGGAGGGTATTTATCAGAACGGAGACGCAAACTGCGCTGCCTTGGCAACCGTCTACCTCTTCCCTGGGGACTGCCACTCTAACTGTGCTCTAGATTTGCTGCTGAGTCTCACGTGTAGGTGGGTTTCGCTTCTATGCCATTAATTTGAACAGGGCTGAAGGAGAAAATGATTTTTTTTCCCGTGACTCATGCTCGGTTCTACAGTTATTAAATGAGAGAATGTTATTAGTTTCCTTAATATTTCACCTACATCTGTGGTTTTACCCTCCTTTTCCTGTTCCTTACAAGAGGAAGGACAGCGCTTAGAACCAGGGATGGAAAATTTAATTAAATTCTATTAGTGAGGTCAAGGACAGTTGTCAGGTTGTGCTGCCCAAGCTGAAGGCATATTTAATATAGCAAAATGTATCTATTTCCGGGAGGATACAGTGGGGGTGGGGTGGAGGAGACAGAAGGACAAACTATTTTAATTGGTCTCTTTCTTTCACAATAAAATTCATTGCCAAAATGCCCAATCGAAACATTTAAAGGCAAGTTAAAATAAAATCAATCTGCTTACCAGCCGTCACTCCGAAGGTGATAAAGAGATAGTGGACGTTCGCCGCGTAGGCGCTCAATACCCAGCCCAGCGAGTTCACGAGCCCTCCAATGATCGCCGTCCTGCGGCAGCCGCAAGTGTTAATGAACAAGCCAATGAAAGGCCCTGCCACCGAACATGGAAAAAGGAATGGACAAAAAAGAAAGCATTTTATTTTCCTGCTTGCTGAGTAAATCATCATATAAAGTCAAAGAAAATACATTACTAGAGCTGTTAAATAAAACACACCAAAAACCCACATTGCTTTATGTGTGTATCTATCCTTTTCTTTTAGTAAGAGAAAAAAACCCAAATTTAACCCATACATATGTATGGGAATCTTGCATACATGAGGGAGTCAGAGGCTCTACCTGCATTCGAGGTCCAGAGACAGAAAGGGGGGTCAAGGTATTCAAGACATTCTGAGCTCGGGACAAGGTAATGAAACTTGGGGGCTTCCATGGATCAAAATCCCATTGCATTATGTGCAAAAAGCTTTTAGGATGCAGAGATGGATTTTAATAATTTCACTGGAGAGCCTAAGGCTGTAGGTTTTCAAGGAGGGTAGACCTAAAATAAATACCATAGACAAATTGGTTCATTCTCTTGGCTACACCAGAAGTCCTAAACTAGTGGCCTAGGGGCTCTGTTCAGCCTATCTTTGTGTTTTATTTATTCCAAACAGAGCTTTAAAAGTGTTTTTGAATCATTTGTCACATTTAAAAACTAAGAGAATTCAAAAAAAGTTCATTGGCAACACAGAATATCTTCCCACACAGCTCAAATCAGCTGGTGTCATGCAGTAGCTGATCCCTTTAGCTACATCTCACCCACTCTAGTTTGCCACAGTCTCCACCCTTCCCTTTAGTCTTATATCTGGCCTCTTGCCTTCATTTACACTACTTGTTTGGTCTCTGTACACATTTCAGTTTTTGACCCCAAACCTAAAGGGAATATAGGAAGAGGGTTCTCAGGACTCACACACTTCAGGTAAGGAACCTGTAGCCTATTTTTATGAGGACACCCAGATATAAACTAAGCTGAAAAGAACTCTTCAGACTGGATCCATCAGGTTGCGCATTTATGACACCATATGGAGATTCAGGAATACAATGGGTTGTGTTATGTAAGATGTCCCAATATTCACAGCAGTACAGTATTGTATGATACGCATTCTGATTACTTATTTTACTATGACACTCTAATCTTTGTCAATCCTCGTGTTTTCCTTTCTGATTTTGTGCTAATTTCTGATATCATTAAAGCCTAATGCTTGCCTTGTGGCCAATGATTCTGTGCCCACATAGCAATCAGATTTAGCTAAACTGCACGAGGCTGCACTCTGTTCAGTAAGATGGTACATTTCAAACATCATCTTGGTTTTCTTTTTAATCATTATTACCTTAGATAGTTATGAAGCCCTATATTCAGGTAAGATGATTTGAAGTTAAAAAACTTGTGGAACTCTAAGGAGCTTTCCCTTTTAGCCCAAATTGAAAAATGAAAAATACCTTATAAAGTTCTAACTATATTCACATTTATATTTGGGTACAAGGTCAGCTAATATATATATATATATATATATATATATATATATATATATATATATATATATATATATATTTGGTCAGATGGTTTTGAGAGAGCTAAATCCTAAAAATTATAAAGGTAAAGACTTATTAATTTAATTAGCCCTGTTGCATGATAGAAAATAATTCAGTAGGTAAACCTCTTAGATTTAATATAGTAAATATATGCTAAGTGAATATACTCTTATATGTTGTATAAAATAAACACATTATACAAATATATAAACTAAGCACATTGATAAACATCTGTGGGAATTATAGGGGACAAGTAAAATTCAGAAATCATAAGTTAAATATATTTCTTTACAAATATTTTTATTTTTTGAAACCCATGGTCACTACACTTTAGTCCTGAACTCTGGAAAAAACAGACAGAAAAGAAAAAAATGCATGACTCATGGCTTTGCTGTTAATAGGCCTTTTGGGATATGAAAGGTCAACAGATCACAGTGCAGAAGCACGAACACATTTTCCACATTACAGGAAGGCCCAGAAGCAAGCATTTCTGCGCGCGCATGAAACTTGTATTAAGAAAGCCTGTAAGCTGAAACCTATGTACTCTTATTGATCAATGTCACCCTGTTCAAAGTTAATTTTCTAAATAAAATAAATTAAGGGAAAAATGCATTTGAGGAAAGAAGGGGATATTCCAAGCGCAGACATTCGTGTCTGTAGGGCTATATTACATATCAGAAAGAAAGTGTGAATTGCTTTACTAATAAGAACATTGGTTGATAACGATGTCTGGCTTTTTGGTTCCTTGACTTTCACCTCCTTCGCGTGGGAGCTTCTTGTCACTTAAGATTTGCCGATGGGCACAGTCTGACCCAGAAGTGCAGTGACTGCCACAGTTACAAACTACAGATACTTCAGAAAAAGGAAGCCACACCCGAGCTTTCTGACAGTTTGTTTTTTTAACCACTGTTTACCGATGTTCAGTGGCAACTCCAAGCTTGAAATATTATTTCAACGAAACGAATAAGAACACCCCCCCCCATGCAGTCTACAGAGAGGGGAGAGAGAAGATGGAGATACCGTCTGTTGGCTATGAGTCCCACTTTTGTAGAGGAATTCAGTATCTTGGAATGAGATTATATTCAATATCAGACTCTCTTCAGAAGACGGAATCTGACTCTCAGCCCCTTTGCCACATAGTAAGTGTTCCGCTGTTGTGGGGAACACCCTGAGAAAGTCATAATTTCTTGCCTAGCCAGCACCTGGCAGGTTGAAAACAGCTGAAGTGAGGGAACAGTCTGAGGTGAGCCTCGACACACAGTCCTGGAGATTAGAGTGCTCACTGAACTCCTGGTCTCTTGGAGTGACAACCCCACACAGCAACAAGGCATTAGGACCCTGTAAATGAATGGCTCTCTGCCTTGGCTGAATACAGCTGTCACCTAGGAGCTTTAAGAAAACACCTCCCTGCCCCTAAAACCTGATGCCTGGTCTTCATCCCATGAGATTCCAATGTGATGGTCCAAGTGCAGCCTCACCATCACGGTTATTAAAAGTGCCCAGGGGGTCTGACCAGGTGGTGGCGCAGTGCATAAAGCGTCGGACTGGGATGTGGAAGACCCAGGTTTCGAGACCCCGAGCTTGCCAGCTTGAGCGCAGACCCATCTGGCTTGAGCAAAAGCTCACCAGCTTGGACCCAAGGTCGCTGGCTCTAGCAAGGGGTGGCTCGGTCTGCTGAAGGCCCACGGTCAAGGGACATGTGAGAAAGCAATCAATGAACAACTATGGTGTCTCAACGGCAATGAAAAACTAATGATTGATGCTCTTCAACTCTCTCCGTTCCTGTCTGTCTGTCCCTATCTATGCTTCTCTCTGACTCTCTCTCTCTGTCCCTGTAAAAAAAAAAAAAAAAAGTGCCCAGAGTGGTGAACACACAGTGCAATATGCAGATGGTGTATTATAGAACTGTACACCTGAAATCTATATTATTTTATTAACCAATGTCACCCCAATACATTTTAAGAAGTGTCCAGGGGGCTCTGATGTGCAGCCAGGATTGACACCCACTGCTCTAAATCTACTTAGCAAGTCAGTGACCTTCTGCAGCCCAGAGATTCCCCTAACAATATGGCTGCCACCGAGAATGATTCCGAGAGCCATCACAAAGGCTGCTGTAGATCCAATTAAGGTGTTTTAAAAATTTGCTAAAAATTGGGAACTTCTGTAGGAAACTGGAAAAATCCATGCTAGCAAAGAATAAAAGACAAGAATGAAATTATTGGATTTCTCATATGCAGCTTACTGCCCAAGAGAGAGATCGCTTTCAGGTCAGAGGTAACCCAATTGTGCTTAAAATGCTTAGAAAATAAAAGTGATTTTTGTTTATTCAATGAAAACATATTTTCAGTTCTTATTTGACATAGTGGCAGGCAGTGTGGTAGAATGGATACCACTTTGGAGTCCAATGGACCGGGTTTAAAGCCTGTCCCACACTTACTGACTGTTCAACCTTAGTTAAGTTACTTCATGCCCCTGAGCGTTGCACGCTCTTCTTGTCAGGTGGGGACGATGGCCTGGCCTCTGGTATTGCCATACAATCAAATGAGATCATGCACATAATATGCACTTGGCATGTAGTCAGTGCTAAATACAGGGGGCTGTTCTTGATGGCTTTGGGCTCGGAAAAGCACTCAACACAACTGTAGCCACCTTGTACCAGGCAACTCAAGATAATGGACAGCATTTAGGGTCATTATAGATAGAAGAAAAGAATTTTAGTTGATATAAAATTTTAGTTGAGACTTGCTGCGCTATGATTTCTGAGCCCCAGAGCAAAAGAGGTTTTTCGGGTATTCTTCCTGTGGAAAAGGTAGTCTGCAATCTAAAATTCCACTGGAGTTCAGGAAGTCTGGGCTCTCAAACAGAATTCTGAATACCCCTGGCCCGGGTAGCCCGGCTGGTTAGCACATTGTCTGGGAATGCCAAGATTGTGGGGTTGATCCCCAGTCAGGGCACATACAAGAATCAACCAATGATGGCATGAATAGGTGGAACAACAAATCAATGTTTCTCTTTCCTTTCAAAGATCAATAGAAAATAAAAATGGTATCTACAAGTACTTTGCTCTACCCCTTAAAATTTAATTCCTTTTAATTTAAAAATATTATTAGCCTGACCAGGCAGTGGCGCAGTGGATGGAGCGTCGGACTGGGATGCGGAAGACCCGGGTTCGAGACCCCGAGGTTACCAGTTTGAGCGCGGGCCCATCTGGCTTGAGCAAAAGCTTTGTCAGCTTGGACCCAAGGTCACTGGCTCCAGCAAGGGGTTGCTCAGTCTGCTGAAGGCCCGCGGTCAAGGCACATGTGAGAAAGCAATCAATGAACAACTATGGTGTCGTAACAGCAACAAAAAACTGATCATTGATGCTTCTCACCTCTCTTCGTTCCTGTCTGTCTGTCCCTATCTATCCCTCTCTCTGACTCTCTCTCTCTGTCCTTGGGAAAAAAATTTTTTTAAATTTTAAAAAATAAAAATATTATTTATGGATTTTACTTAGAGAGGAAGGGACAGAGAGACAAGAACATTGAACTGTTTTCATTCCTGCCCCGGCTGGGGATCGAACTGGCAACCTCTGCGCTTCAGGATGATGTGCTAACCAACCGAACTATCTGGCCAGGGCATAAAAGTTTATTTTTAAAAAGTAAATAAATCAACAAAACACATCAGATATTAAGCATTCTAGAAGAGTTTTCTTTTACTGAGCTATTGAGAAGGCAGAGTTACATCAAAAACAAAACCAGCACATTTCCTACAACACAACAAACCTACCTGCGTTTTTCACAAGACAAACAGTCCTAGTTATAGCAGGGCCAACTCAGAGGTAAAGGAGTCGGTTCATCAATGTTATAGGCAAAAACAATTTCTCAGCATTTCTCTCACACACATAATAGTGCTCTTATTTAACTTAAAAGCTAAATTAGTATTAAATTCCCTTTGATAAACGTATCCACATTTTGGGGAAATAACACTGTGTCCTGTTTTCTGCCATTAGCACTGTCACTGTATTTATGTCATGTGTATTCACCCAAATAGCACCGACTGAATGCCAGCCACAATCAACAAATCTCTGAGTTGGACTCACGCAATACTCGCTGATGTAGAAATCACTGAGAAGTCACAGAACCCCAGCAAACACACACGGGCTTGTCACACATACACTTCCACAAAACCAGAAAAAGATTTGAGGCCATTTATGTTTCCCTCCAATATAGAATATATCACAAATACTTAAAAAAAAAAAAAAGAACTGACATAAAAGTATCGCTGTTTCTTTCTAGTAAAGCCAGTGAACATTAGGGCACAATGGTAGATTGTTAAGAGAATTTAATAAAATTAAATGAGATAAAGTCAAGGATAGCACCTGGTGTATCATAACTAGTTTTTGAATATTAGCTGACAGTGAAATTTGTTTGGTTCCCCAAATGAGACACATTAACTATAATAACGTATTACATTGATAACTCCCTGGTTTAGTATCTCCAGATGGAAAAGAATTGGTTTCATAGACTGCTGTGTGGGTAAGGTTAACTAGAAAATGCCAGAATATATTATTATTCCTTTCTGTTAGCTATATCAGTAACCTTTCTAAAAACAGTCTAATAGATTTTTCCATTAACATATGGTCAATATTTCAAATTAATTAGAACTCTGAAATAAGATTGTTAGTTGACTTTTATAGTACTTTCTCTGAAACTTTTATCTTTTAGAAATATTTGTGTTAGATGAACAGATATTAGTAATGATATATAACAGTGTTATAACAGTTAAGAAAACAGAGTTTGGGGCAAAAGAGAGTTTTAAGAATGATCAATTTTAAAAATCCCCCCAATGTTTACAATATTCAAATAGTAAAACCCCACAACAGAATAAATATGATATGATCCCACTTATCTGAGGTACTTAGAGCAATCAGATTTAAAGAGACAGAAAGTAGGGTGGTGGTGGGCAGGGGCTGGGGGAGAAGGAAGAAGGAGTTAGCTTCTGTTTAATGGGTATATAATTTCAGTTTGAGAAGATGAAAAAAATTCTGGAGGTGGATGGTGTCAAAGAATGTACTCAGTGGCATTGAACCATATACCTAAAAATGGTTAAAATGGTAAACTTTATGGGATGTATATTTTACCACAACAAAAAAATAGTAACATCTCCCTGGCCAATGGCATAGTAGATAGAGCACTGCCACAGAGTACTGAGATTGCCAGTTTGAGCCTGGGGTCACCAGCTTGAGCCCAGGGCCTCTGGCTCAATTGCAGGGCCACCAATCCTTACATTGCTGGCTCCATCCGAGGGCGCCATCTTGACCCCTGAGTTCTCTGGGCACATATGAGAAGCAATCAATGGCACAACTAGGTGGAACAATGAGTTGATGCTTCTCTGTCCCTCTCCCTTTCTCTCTCTCACACACAGAAGAATAGCAACATTAACATTACTGCTTTAACAATATAAAACATTATTTGCAGTGGGGAACTGTCATTTTATCATTACTCAGTTTTACAGCAGGTCACAGGTGAACATACCCACAATCAAAGTGATGCCCATACTGAGGGAGCTGACCCATGCGGTCAGGCCACGGCTCTGATGGAATTCTTCAAGCCATTCCACGTTGAGGACCCCCAGGGCCATCTGGGAGCCCATGACGAGGATGTGCACAAAGAAAGAAGCAAGGACCATCATCCAAGCCCATCCACCATCGATGTTTGGGTGGGGTTTGAGTGTCTTCTTATCCTTGGGGTCATCTTCAAAGTCATACCCAATATCTTCATGACTCGTATACATTTTCCAAGATTTTCTGGAAAAACAAAACAAAACAAAAACACCACACGACAAATGCTTTCATTGAATATCAAAACAAAACAAAATCTTCATCTTCTTTGGATAGCTCTGCCTCATCATAACAAAAGTAGCCTCCTCCTCATCAGAACCTCAGATGGATTTTGTCATTATGTAGATTTGGGAACATATGAAACTTGTTTAATCTTTAAAATCATCCTGTATGTAGAGTATGATGATCCCTATTTTAAACATATGGTAATAGAGAAGAGAGGTGACTTTTCCAAAGCCTTACAGCCAGTAAATAGTGCAGTCAGACAGGAAACCAACATTTGAAGCCTGACTATAAAGCTCATACCTGTGTCCCTTACTGCGATGGATATTGACAGGTGATGTGGATATCAGAGAAGAAAGACACTCTAGGCAGGCAGCCTTCTGGGTAGCTTCACCTTGGGGGGCCCCTCCGGCATGGAATCTGGCCCACCTTTTGTATATCCAAGAATAGATTGGCCTCAGGAGGACTGAGCACCCAGCTCAGAAGAGACTGACAAAGTAGAAGGTCAATGTATTATCTTACAAAGAGAGATACACCTTTCTAATGATAGCCATTGTGTTTTGCAAAGATACATCTCTGAAGATGTTAGGGCAAGAGGAAGGAGGCTGGAGAGGGCTGGGAGGGGTGGTGCTAAGTCAAGGAAGACTCTGGTTTTTATTTTATCTTTTAGGATGAGAATTAAGGCTGTGCCTAAGAACTGAGGGTATGGAGCATAAAAAGACAGAGACAGAGGGAGAAGGAAAAAAGATGACTAACCCTGGAGGTGGTAGGGCTGGAGAGTTGGTCTTGATCAGGGGGAGCAACCCATCCTCTGAGACTAGAGAAAGCAGAGGGTGGATGGAGACGAGATGGTGAGTAGTGGGTGGAAATACCTGTTGGTCTAATTTCTTTGGTGCAATAGGAAGTTAGGTCATTGGCTGAGAACAAGAAGGATGGTGGTTATGAAGGGGCCTTAACGTTGAGGATAATGAAAGAGAATGTTGCTTACTTCACATGAAAATGAATGTTGGGAAGTTCCAAAGGTGGACCTGATCTTTGCAGGGCAGCATTGTAGGGACAGGGAGTGGAGCAGCAAGCCCCAAAGCAAGGAATTCAGTGGAACATCATCAATAGAGAACTTTAAAACAACACTCAACTCAAACTTGCTCTGCTATTTTTTTTTTATTTTTTTATTGAGAGGCAGGGAGGCAGAAAGACAGATTCCCACAGTGCCCTGACCAGAATCCACTTGGCAAGCCCCCTATGGGGTGATGCTCTGCCCATCTGGGGCCGCTGCTCCACTGCTCAGCAACCAAGCTATTTTAGCATCTGAGGCGAGGCCATGGTGTCATCCTCAGCGCCAGGGGCCAACTTGCTCAAACTGTTGGAGCCATGGCTGCTTGAGAGGGAGAGGGGGAGAGAGAGAGAGAGAGAGAGAGAGGAGAGGAAGGGGTGGAGAAGCAGATGGTCACTTCTCCTATGTGCCCAGATCAGGAACTGAACCTGGGACTTCCACACACCAGGCTGACACTCTACCACTGAGCCAACTGGCCAGAGCCTGCTCTGCTATTTTATGAGTTCCAGACAGTTGTTTCAATGTTATGGCTGTAAGCTTCAAATTAGCATGCTTTTATTACTCATCCTTTCTTTTTTTAAATATATATATATATAATTGATTTTTAGTGAGAAAAAAGGAAGAGAGAGAGAAAGAGGGGGGAGAAGCAGGAAGCATTAACTCATAATAGCTGCTTCCTATATGTGCCTTGACCAGGCCAGCACGGGGTTTCCAACCTGCGACCTCAGCATTCCAAAGTAGACGCTTATCCACTGCACCACCACAGGTCAGGCTACCCATTCTTTCTTAAACATTGTATTCTACATGGAAGTTATTTCAAGGAACTGCTGGTTATGCATTTGACCCCTGGCACAGGTGTGGTCCAGCTCCACACACTTGGTTTGAGAATAAGTTCCCAGGATTTCAGAATTGTTGGGGCTCACCTCGGCCCAGTCCAGGTCTGCAGTCCCTGCAGTGCCACTTGCCACTGCCTGTAGCAGGACATCTGAGTGAACAGTAACAAGCAGTTACTATGGAGACAGAGACCAGTACTCACATCACGTCACACTTTTGCTGCTCTATGTGCCCACCTGGAGCTTGTATTTTTGTTTAAAATTTAAAATAGTGAAACGGAGCGCAAGAGTGCGGAGTGACAAACTTTAACTTGGAACGTGAAAATTGGGGTCACTGCATGTAATGTTTCACTCAAATTGAATGCTGTCTTTAAAGTTTGAATCTATTCCTTTCCCCCCAATGAATTAACTTAAAACAGAAGAACAAAGACAATCATGAATATTCCTGACCACATTATGTGATTATTAACTGAAAAATCACTTTGCGGCACATGGAGGAAGGTGGTGTGAAGAAATGATCTCAAATACGCCGGGAACACCTTCAACTGGCGGATGTGTCCCAGCTGAGTTCTGAGCTCTGGTGTGGCCAAGGAGGACGAGACAGCCTTGGGTGGGCCGCGCAGTGCCCCTCCCCCTCTGCACGCTCTCCGAGCTAGGAATCCTTTTTACTTTCTGAAGGTTACGTGGCCCGCAAAACCGGAAAGTCTTCATCTCTGACCCTTTACAGGGAACGTTTGCTGAGTTTGTGGGGGAGACATGGGCGCCAGGAAACCAGCGATGTCTGTAAAACACCTAACTTAATGGATCGATCTGGCTTGGGGCTCATCGTGATTTTTCCCGTCTCTCAGATCTTGTTCTTGTTATTATTTTTATCTTCCACATGGTTCTGTTTCCTAAAGAACAGTTCCAGTTCTCCAGGGCGGCACTTCCTGTCCACAGTGCCGCTCTCTCCCAGGCTGCTTTTCCCCTTCCTGTCACCCAGACTGATGGAAGTGAGCACAGGCCGCCCTCTCATGTAACTTCCCCGCCCTGGTCCAGTTAGCGTTAGAATCAAACCCGCCCCCTTCTTCCCAGTCTGGTCGCCCAGGGCTGGTCCTGTGCTCTGGCTGCGGCCTGGTTCTCCCTCTGTGCACCTGCGCCGCCCCCCAGCCCCAGCCCCGTGCCACCACCAGTCCCTCCTCCTGACCCTCAACCTCGGCCCTTTGCTGTCCAGCCCTGTGAAGCATGGCATGCAGCTCCCTACTCTTGGCACGGCCTCTTCTAAGCTTTTATGTGTGGCCCTCTCTTCTTCCCTGTTTCGGGAACACACTGCTCTCCTTCTAACCTCCAGGTCCTCTTCTGCTCATCCTTCAAACTCCAATTAAATTATAATAGTGAACCTTGAAATAGTAGAAAAAAATCCCCTGCAAACATGTCAAATGGCCAACATTAGATAGAGTAGGTTGAATAAATCAGTCATGGTTTGGCCATGCAATGCAAATCCACCATCAAAACATCAAATTGCACCAAACTCTGAAGACATGGAAAGTGTGAATCACATGTGGGAGTTACAAAATGAGACATATATCATGATCCCCTTGTTGTTGGTAAAAATATATGTATTCATAGGAAAAAAGACTAGAGCGAAACGAAGAAGAATGTTGATGGACCTTATCTTATAGATAATGGTTTTACAAGTAATCTTTGCTCCTTTTTATCTATCACATTGGTAAAAAAAGAAATCTAAATAAACATGTTAACTTTATTAGAAATTAAAGACCCCTTTATCTTTTAAACACCGGCTGGATCAGCCTCTTGCCTCCAATGGATTAGTGGCTAAATTGTAAAAGATGGGAAAAACAAGAAAGGCAATCCAAGAGCCACTTTTCTTGGGAAATATAGTCCTTGTTGGGCTCCAGCTTGTGCCTTTGTCTGCCGCCACCCGCCTCTCCCCCAAGGAGAGAATAGCTGGCCTAGGGGTAGAAAGGGAGGCGGCAGTCCTTTCTCTCCAAAGCTCACAGCTGGGAAAACCGCAGCACCATCATAAGGGCTCGGAGGATGAACCCAGAAAGGGTTTCCAGGGTGTCTGGTGGTTGTCCTCCCTCAGTCTCTGCTAGCTGTTTGCAGAATCCCAGGCAGCTAGAAACAGCAGCTTGCCAGCGGGTGTGACTGGCCTCTAGAAGTCATAATACCATTTACAGTCAGTGGGGCAGTGCTCAGCTCTGTTTCATAAGCTAAAACAACACAACTTGGCATTTTCCTACAGCTCTCTACACCTAAGAAAGACTTTGAAATAAAAATACATAAGTCACAATTTTGCAACCCATGAGTTGAAATAGTAAGCATTTTTCTAAGCAATGTTAAGAACTTCCTACTCTTACTGAATTATTTATTTTATGAGCGAAGAGATGCAGTTGCTATTGAACTGCTCTTGACATTTCCCGCTTATTTGGTCATAAATAAAGCACGTTGAATAGCATTTAATGGACCAGTTTCATTAGAGAGGCACAGCCGTGCCTGTAGACTATTGTGTCAGACAGAGAACACTGCTAGATGTGGGGGTGGGGACGGGTAAACGAAATTCTGTCACGTCCTCAGGAGGTCCCTGAAGGTCTACCAGGGTCATCTGCGATTGGCACCTAAATCTCTCTAAAAGTAATTCCTGTCTTAACGAATCACAGTTAATTTATAGTCCGATCAGGTTCACTAAAAAACAAAAGTCATCAGAAGAATAAATATCTATCTGCTCCACCCCAAGTCTGCTTATATAACATGTTAGCATGTCTATATTTACGACACAGAAAAGGATGGAATGTGTGTTATGAGCCTCCCATGCACCTGGGCAGAGAACGGGAACTAGGAGAGGGTTCTGGAGTGCCGACCTCAGGCTCCGAGGCATCTCTGTTGAGATTTCAGGCCCTCCCCCCTCCCCCCCCATGTCTGACACACATCTAACCTGACAACATGCATGTGGCACACCGGGGTAAATGGAGGCAGTGGGTGTGGGGCTCCCGCTAAGGGACAGCATGTAGAACGTTACCCATTCTAGGCTTGCCTGATGGAAGCTCAGTGTACAACATTTGGGCCTCATGCTGAAGAAGGTGAAGGAAGGAATGGAAAGATGAAGGAACCGATAGTCAACTTTCCATGTTCCCCAGATGTGAGTTCATCGAACAGGGACAAGAAATCATAAAGGGGGAAATTAAGTAACACGCTGGCTACAAATGGAGGTCAGAGTCTTCTGGAGTGTCTCGGAGATGAAAACGGAATTAAATTTCCACGGCTCTGTCGCTGGAGTAAGTTTCCTAAACAGGTTGTTCACTTTTAATTTGGCTACTGTGATTATGTGAGCATGCGGTGAGCTCATGTTGGTAGCAGGTTCTTCATTAGATCCAAATGTATGTGGTGGGTCTACCTTGGCTCTGTAGAAACTTGGCCTCTAGATCTGGTGGCCCAGGAGCTGTTGGGCCATTAGAGGGCGCACTTGAGGCCAACGGGCTGAAGAGCCTGGTGCCTTCTATGAGTCAGGCAGGGACTGCGCTGGGTGGCTTCTCCACAACAATCCTGTCCAGTTGGTATTCAAGTCCCATTTCCCAGATAGGGAAGCTGAGGCTATATGTCAAAATGGGGGCAATGAAGTTTAGAGAGGTCGAACTAAACTAGCAGGTAGTGGAGCTCAAATAGGAACCCAGGCCTGCCGGCTTCCAAAGCTTATTTCACACTCCCATCCCTCTCTCTCTACCCCCTCCCTGCCCCAATCTCTCTCACACACTAAACCACAAAGAATCCAGAGACGGGAAAAGGCATCTTTCTAATCCCCACTAATCCTTGCTAATGAGCCCGAATCAACTTTTCCGCGGAAAGAAAAAGGCTTACATGGTAAGCAGCAGAGTTGAGCTCCTAAAACAGCTCCAATGTCTCGGGCGGCATTTGGCCCCGAAATGGCCGTCCCCGGCCCCTCGACCCATTTAGTCCCCCCTTTCTTCCCTAGGAGCCCTGATCAGAACCGTTATGAGGTTGGGGGACCAGCATCTGTACGCTCTGGGTGGGATCCGGCCTCGGCGCCCCGCTCTGAGTGCCCTCCCGCCGCCCCTCCCGGGTCCTCCGTCCTTCCACCTCCGGGGTGTCCCGAGGTCCCTCTACCCCCATCCCCGGGCACCGGGCGTCCCCAGGACCTCTCGGAACCCGCCAGCTACGCGGGGAAGCGGGGCGGATCGCAGTCACCGCATTCTGCACGGGAGGCGTTCCGCATCCCAGCATGTCCCCGAGCCTCAGCCCCGGGTCTCCACTCTTCGCCACACGACTGGTGGTTCGAGTCCCAAAGTGGGGCTTTGTGAGAAGACGGGGAGCGCAGCCAGGTGCTGGGCAGAGCGCGCCTCTCCGGCCGGGCGGGGGTCCGGGAGGCCCCGGAGGATTCGCGCGGGGTCCTGGCCGCAGGGGAGCGAGGCGCGCATCCTCACGCTCCGCCCTGGACCGTGGTTCCCCCACCCGCCCCGAGGTGGCCTCGCCCGCAGCTCGGGAGCCCCCCGACAAGCGGCCTGGGCGCGATCACCGGGCCCCGGAGCAGCCCTGCCCCCGACCGCCGGGCAGCCTTCCCCAACCCTGCCCTGGGCCTGCGCCGCCCCTTCCCGAGGGTCCCTGGGGCGCAGCGGCCACTCACAGTCCCCAACTCCAAGATGCCACAGAGCCGCTCCATTTCGCGGGCCCGCGGCGCTGCGCGGCCTCGGGATACTCACCGCCCAGGGCGCGCGGGGCTGCGGCCTCACTGGGCACCCAGCCAGGATCCCCAAACTTGCTGTTTTCCTCGGAGCCCCCTAAGCGGCTGGGCGTAGAGATTTCTTGCAATGTGGCCGATCATCCTGGATTTGCGGGTGCCTCCGGCTCGGCGCTCCGCCCGGTCCGCGCGCTCGATGCGGGGCTCTCGGTTCCTCTCTCGCTTGATACCGGGCCAGGTGAGCGTCGGATGGAGCTTTGAGCTCGAGACCTCAGTTCGTGTGTCTTTAAAAAGGGTCCATCTGGAGGTGGCCCGAACCTGACCTGAGCTCCCTTCCAATCAGTGCAATTTCAAATCTCCTGTCTCGTTCATTCCTGTACCGGCTAATTCTGGTTTGGCAGAAAAAAATTGCAGTCACCTCACGTGTACCCTCTTGTGGCCGGTCGTAGTTTAGAGCTCGGCTGCGGGTCTTTAATGCTCTGCACGTTTTTATAACTGGAGGCGACGGCCTGAAACCGAACCCAAGACGCAGGTGAGAACAGGAGTATCTAACATTTCTCTGAAATAGTAGTCACGTGATGAAAAAGACCCTCACCCGACTCTAGGCCGCAAAATATGGCAGTTTGTAGATGGAAGCAGAGAGCCTGATGGGCAGCATTCTTGGCAAAGGAGGACTGAAAATCCCCTATGCTTTGTCCTGTGCTGGGTCCCACGGGCTCTCTGCTTTCCTCCAGTATCTGACGGTTTGTCCTTCCTTACCTACCTTCTTGGACACCAGGCATAAATTTCATTTCCGTGTGCGACTCCCCCGTTTCCAACACAATACATTGTCCATGGAAAGGTTTCAATATTTAAGCGACTGTGTGAATAAAGGACATGAGGGCTATTTTCCTTCCCTGGAAGGACTTTTGTACTGTAGTAGTTTCCTCTTGCTGCTGTAATAAATTATCCTAATTAGCGGTTAAAAACAACACACACTTCTTCTCTTATAGTTAAGGAGGTCAGATGTGCGAAATGGGTTCTACCTGGCTAACCTCAAGGTGTTGGCAGGGTTGTGTCCCTTCTGGCAGCTCAAGGCGAGTGCCACCAGCTTCCAGAGTGTACCCATATTCCTTGGCCCATGGCCACTTCCTCTGCCTTCAAAGCCAGAAACATGGCATCACTGTGTGCCTTTCTCCTATAGTCATACCACCTTCTGTCTTTCCTGTTTTCCTCTTTCCTTTTAAAGGCTCTTGGGATTACACTGGGCCTACTCAATGGTAATTGGGTTATTGGATAATCCTAATAATCTCCCTGTTTTAAGGTCAGCTGATTAGCAACCTTAATTCCACCTGTGACCTTAATTCCCCCTTTGCCACATAAGGTAACATACCTGCAGGGTGCGAGGATTAGGATGTGGACATCTTTGAGGGACTGTTACTCTGTCCACCACATATTTCCTTCTTTCTTCCTTTCTTGCTTTATTTTATTTTATTTTTTGCAAAGAAGAATATTCACATTACCATTCCTTATTTCAAATCTTGATTAAAAAATAATTGAGGCCCCGGCCAGTGGCTCAATTTGCACCCGAAAATCCAGGATGATAGACAACAGTGCAACAAATCTCTACGCCCTGGCCAGTGGAGAGTGTTGTCTCTGCATACAAATGTCTCGTGTTTGACCTCCAGTCAGGGCACACAAGAAAAGCAACCATCTCCGTCTCCCCCTTCTCTTCCTCTTCCCCTCCCATAGCCAGTGGCTTGACTGGTTTGAGTGTGGTGCTCGGTGCCGAGCATAGCTCCTTTGGAGCACATCAGCCTCAGGCACTAAATATAGGTGGGTACTTGAGCATCAGCCCCAGATGGGGTTGTGTGGTGGGTCCCGGTCAGGACACATGTGGAAGCCTGCATCACTATCTCCCCTCCTCTCACCTAATAATAATAATAATAATAATAATTGAGAACATTGTGAGAAATTGTGGCTAAGTAAGGACATTTTGGTGAGGCACTGGGCTTATGGGGTCCAAATGTGTTAATTTTGCTCATCAGAACATGAGCAGTTGGGTGGTTAGTGTTCCCTTGGCCTGTCCTCAGAGTTTACTCATTTCAGCCAGGTTTTTGACAGCAAGTCAAGATTGGGGTTCTTGGCAAATACTTCAAGGTCAGATGATTCATTTTGTTTAAAAAGAGGTCTGTAAGGCTTTAACGTCTGTTTTTCTTTTCCTTCTTGGGCACCTAATAGATATATTGAGGCATAATTGATAAAGTGTGAACTGTACATATTTAAATGTACAATTCGGTGAGTGTTACTGTGAGTCTGTGGAACCGTCACCTCAAATAACTTCAGAATTATCTTGTGCTCTTTGTAATCCAGTCCTGGCCACACCTCTGTGCCCACAGGCAGCCTCTCCGCTGTCTGCAAAGCTTCTCTGCTGGGTGGTTTGTACTTCACATCTAAAACCTATCCCAGCCTCATAGCTTCTCCAAGGTACAATTGACAAATGAAAGTGTATATATTTGAGGTATACAGCATGATGATTCGATACACATAGACATTGTGAAATGGCAACCATAATCAAGTTAATTAACACATTCATCACTTAATATAGTTAATGTTTTTTTGTTTTTTGTTTTTTTTGTTTTTTGTTTTTTTTACAGGAACAGAGAGAGAGAGAGTCAGAGAGAGGGATAGATAAGGACATACAGATAGAAATGGAGAGAGATGAGAAGCATCAATCATTAGTTTTTCACTGCCGTTGCGACACCATAGTTGTTCATTGATTGCTTTCTCACATGTGCCTTGACTGTGGGCCTTCAGCAGACCGAGCCACCCCTTGCTGGAGCCAGCGACCTTGGGTCCAAGCTGACGAGCTTTTGCTCAAGCCAGATGGGCCCATGCTCAAGCTAGCGAGCTCGGGGTCTCGAACCTGGGTCTTCCGCATCCCAGTCCAAGGCTCTATCCACTGTGCTACCGCCTAGTCAGGCTAGATACCTTTTATTTGTGGTAGAAATTCTTATAATACTCTCTTAGCAGATTTCAACTATACAATAAAGCAGTGGTTTTCAACTCTTTTACACTTGGGGACTGGTGAAAATAGAATTATTTCTGTTACTGCTAAGGCGGAATTCATCGTGAACATAAGCGAATTTGACTAAGATCACTGGGTCTGTGATCTTCACACAACATCAGGGTGGTGAACTCTTTTGCAGACCGGCATGAAATTTCTGGCAGAGCGGTGCATGGGCAGGTGGTTGAAAAGCACTGTCATACAGGTTTGTTAACTAAAAGCACCACACTGTACATTAGATCCCCAGAACTTATAACTAAAAGTTTGTACCCTTTGACCCGTGTATTTCTTCCCCATCCTCAGCTCCTGGCAACCACCATTTTACTCTGTTTCTATGAGCTTGACTTTTATTTTTAGATTATACAAAGTGAGATCATTCAGTATTTGTCTTTCGCTATCCGACTCCTTTCACTTCATGTTTTACAATTTCATCCATGTTGTCATAAAGGCAAAATTTTCTCTTTGTGTGTGTGTGTGGCTGAATAATATTTCATTGTATACATATACCACATTTTCTATAGTGATTGATTTATTGACATTTAGTTGTTTCCATATCTTGTCTTTCTAAATAATACTGCACCGAACAGGGGAGTGTGTATATATATATATATTCAAGATCCTGATTTTTGTTTTCTGTTAAAGGCTGTTCTGATAAACCATTTGTCTCCTCTGTGCTACAACACAGATGAGTCTTGAAAAGATGATAAGTAGAAGAGGTCAGTCACGAAAGACCACATGGTGCATGATTCCGTTTAGAGAAATGTCCAGAACAGGCACATCTACAGAGACAGAGTAGAATGGTAGTTGCCTAGGGCTACGGATGTTGGGCAGAAATGAGAGAGGGACTGTTAATAGGTATAGGGCTTGTTTGGGTGATGGAAATTCTGTAATAGTGATTTGGGTAGTGAGCTGTACAAGTCTGTGAATATCCCAAAAACTATTGAATTGCAAAAAAAAAAAAAACCCCAAAAACTAAATTAAAAAAATCTCCCCCAAACTGACTGGAGTGTACCATATGTGTGTGAACCAGCCCTGAGAATGGGTTCTAATCTAAGTAAGCATAATGCTGAATCTACTTCTAAGTACCTGAAGTCCAAGAGATAGTTAATATCTTCCTTACCCCCATCTTAAGCAATAACATCCATAGAATTGTGATGTGCCAGCTATACATTTGTCTAATGCATATAAATAGAAAAGCCTACTTATTTTTTTAAAAAATATTTATTTTATTGATTTTAGAGAGAGGAAGGGAGAAAATGAGAGAGACAGAAACATCCATCTGTTCCCATATGTGCCCTGACCAGGGATCGAACCAGCAACCTCTGGGCTTTAAGATAATGAAGAACCTACCTATTTTAAAATTTATCAGCTCATCTCCTGCTTTGTGGTGCCTGCAACCTTCCTATTTGTCTTGTTGCCCGCACATACCTGTCTGATGGGCAGGCTGCAACAGAGCCCTCGTGTTTTCCTCATATCTGGGGCATGAGATCTCATGAAAAGACAATTTGCTTTTCCGTAGGGCATGGGAGAAATCTCAAGAGCTTCAGATTTGAATTTTCTTCCTGGTCTAGGACCTCCCCAGACTTTACCTCCAAGCATGAACAAAACTTCTCCTGCCCCTTAGTAGTTTCTAGCCTACATTGACCATAAACTTAAAATAAAAAAGAAAAGCTCAAGGTGAACAGATACATAGCAAACTCAGGGTCATGTCTCTGTCTTTACGTTAGTCTTCCAAGTTTTTTACATTTTTCTTTCTGATAAAAATTACCAGCATCCTCATGTAGTAGCATATGATTTCATTTTTTAAAAAATTTATTTATTTACTATTTATTCATTTTAGAGAGGAGAGAGAGAGTGAGAGAGAAAGGGGGAAGAGCAGGAAGTATCAACTCCCATATGCGCCTTGACCAAACAAGTCCTGGGTCTTGAACCAGCGACCTCAGTGTTCCCAGGTCAACGCTTTATCCACTGCGCCACCACTGGTCAGGCTGATTTCATTTTTTTATTTATTCTTTTTCTTTTAAGCGCGCGAGAGAGATAGACAGAAAGGGAGAGAGATGAGAAGCATCAGGTCTTTGTTGCAGCTCCTTAGGTCAAGCCAGTGACCCCTTGCTCAAGCCAACGACCTTGGGCTCAAGCTAGTGACCTTTGGGCTCAATCCAGCAACCATGGGTCACATCTATGATCCCCTGCTCAAACCAGTAAGCCTGCACTCAAGCTGGTGACCTTGGGGTTTCAAACCTGGGTTCTCTGTGTCCCAGGCCAACGCTCTATCCACTGGGCCACTGTGTGGTCAGGAGACCTTTCACTGTTATGATTTCATAATGGTGAAAATGTCAGTTCTGCTACTGACTTAGAAATTAAACACTTCTCACACGTGTCAAAGAAGCAAGGCTTGGTTCATGGAGGTCATGTTATAGTTTTGTTGGCTAATTTATACATTATCTATTTAACTTTTATGAAGTCAGTGTATTAGCAAATTGTTAAGACTTTTCCCTGCAGCTATAGATTTTTCCTCTTTTATTCAATATCCACTTTTCTGAAGAGTTGCATATAGGTTATCATTTTAAGTGCTCTCAGGTTACTTACTAATGGAAATGCCTGGTGGATCCTTCTGAGGTGAGAAGAATCCTCATATACTGATTGATATATGTGTATCCAAAGATATGTCTTATAGGTTTGGATTTAAATTTTCTTATTTTCTTTAGAGCAGACCACACTTGTAACTTATACTATTTTAAACATATTTTGAGTGTCCAGAAATGGATCACCGGTATTAAACATCCATGCTCAATACTCAAAAGTCAAATGCATGTCATCTGCTTTGAGAACGTTGTCAATTAATAGGACTAAGTATGGGACACTGTGAGTATGGATGAGAAAGATCGAGCACTTCCTCTTGTCAAGTGTGACCACAGCATGGCTTTCTTTGTAGGGACAAGTGTTTCTGATGCAACGAGTTGGAGATATGAGATGTGGATGCTGTAAACCTAAGAAGAAAAGAGTTTGAATGGGAGCATTTGAACCATTCTCTTCTTGTGGGACAGGTTTCATCTGGTAAAATTAATGCAAGCATTTGCAGGACTGTATAGTTGGAGGAAGAATCAGTAGACAGGTATTTTTACTTTGCATAGGAGGCAGATGGTACTCTTGTCTATGACTCTCTTTTCAATGATCACTTTTTCGTGTATTTCTTATACTCCTACCCAATACCTTTAGTCTGGAAAGACAAACCTGGGAAACCTATTAGCCCAGTGGTTCTTAACCTGGGTTCTATCGAATCCTAGGGGTTCGATGAGTTGGTCTCAGGGGTTCGGAGAAGCCTCTGCCACGGAGGCCAGAATAAAGTAATACCGTAATTTGTTGGGAGTTCATGCACATTGTTGGTTTTGTTCTTTGAGCAAGGTGATGTTCATGCACGGCTCATTTTGTACACCAGTAAAAAAACATATACCTATGTCTTGAATTTGGAAAAAAAAAATCATATTTTATTTATCACTAAAGAAGGGTTCGGTGAATGCGCATATGAAAGTGGTGTTTTTGGTACCTCAGAGAAGGTTAAGAACCACTGTCTTAGCCAGAGATCAGTCCGAATGGGCTGCAACTCTTCAGCCCTGTTGTAGCAATGTTTTTGAACTTCTGCTCTGTCCCGCCCTTGACTTGAGCTTCCCCCATTCTGTTTTCTACCTGACTTCGGGTTGGCTTGGCCTTGTGTCTCCAGTCCCTAGTTTTTCTTTTTGCTTTGATGATAGTGGATCTTCCAGCCCCAGGCTGCTTCTGTAACCTTGCTCACCAGGCCAGTTCCACAGCTGGGCCTACAACCCTGGTTCCTCTGCAAGAGAAGGTCACGTGATCTCAATGTCTTGCAAAGGCCAAATGCCAGTATTAGGAAACTCTTAGGACTATGTAACCGGTGATTATGAAAATCAAGGAGCTGGCCTCTTTCTGGTTGCAAAGCGGCAGAGCCTGTGTGACAAAGGCGAGGGCACGCAGGGCTTAGGTGTTCGGGTGGTGAGGTCCGTCAGACCCGAGCTGGAAGCCCCACTCCCCTCCTCTGCGTCTGTGCGGCCTGGGCATGAGCCCTAGCGTGGGGGTGATGACAATGCTCCGTCAAACGTGTATTGTGAGGATTAGCTGAGGTTGTGCATGGGAAGCACCGGGCTTGGCATATAATGCGGGGACTGGTTTCTAAAATAGCGATGATGGTGCTGCCCAAGCCCATTCCACCTGGGAGCAGAAACTGCCTTACGGCAGAGCATACATGAGTAGGGGAGAGCATAAACCCTGGGGCTTCGTGGCCTGGATGCAAATCACGACGTTCACCACTTATTTTGCCTCTTAATGAGGCCCCTTAGCATCTCGACAACTCCCTGTCACCTTTTGTGAAATGGAAAGAAGGAGGACGAGGAGGAGGAGGACAAGGAGGAGGAAGAGGAGGAGGAGAGCAAGAAGAAGAGGAAGAGGATGATGAAAAAGAAGGCAGAGGAGGAGAATGAGAAGAAAAAGAAGAGGAGGAGGAAGATCATATACCCATATACCTCTTGGGTTGTTGTGAGGTATTAGAGTACATAGTCAGTTGATACGTGCATCCCAGGAGAACTCAAAACCCCTTCTGTGAGATTCTTGAGAAAAAATGTACAACATAAGTCTAACCATAGGCCCTGGCTGGTGGCTCAGTGGATAGAGCATCAGGCTGGCTTATGGATGTCCTAGGTTTGATTCCCGGTCAGAGCAAACAGGAGAAGCAAACATCTGCTTCTCTCCTTCCTTCTGTCCCTCTTCTCCTCCCCCAGGCAGTGGCTCAATTGGTTCAAATGTGGCCGGGGTTGCTGAAGATAATGCCATTGGAGTGCATCAGAGTCAGGCACTAAAAATAGTTCTGTACTCCAGCATCAGTGCCAGATGGGGTTGCCATATGGATCCTAGTCAGGGTGCATGCGGGGGTCTGCCTTACTATCTCCCCTTCTTTCACCTAAAAACAAACAAACAAACAAACAAATAAATAATAAAATAACTGTGAAGAAATATCTGCCAAACCTGAACTATGGGGATAGTCTGAAAAATAATGCCTGTCCTCTTTAAGAAAGTCAGCATCATAAAAGATAAAAGAAGATTCAGAAGACACAGGAAGACTCAGGATCGGGGCAAATTAAATGCAGCGAATGATCCTGAGTTGATTTATCAATTGTACTTAGTGGACTAACTTTGATTCAGGTCTAGAGATTAGGGAACTCTGAAAATTGTGACTATGTTTATGTAAGAGAATGTCCTTGTTTTTAGGACATTCTGAAGTGTTTAGAAGTAAAGAAGAATTTGAAAGCCAGGTTCTCAATACAATGCCTAGCACCTGGTATGGCATGTTTACTGTGATTTTACAACTGATTTTTTTTCTTTTTTTTGGTACTGAACTTCAGTTAGTATCAAACTTTGTTGTGGTCTTCATTAACAATGTTGCGGGAAACTGTGGTTAATTACACTGCTTTCTCTTTCCCTGCTTCCCAGCCTTGGGTTTGGGATCTTATGCATTCCTCCCAAATACAGGAAATCCACGAGGACTTTCCTGCGCTCAGACTTCACAGCTCTCTCCATTCCTCTTGGTTCCTCCCGCCCTCTCTCCCTCTCTCCATACCTCCTTTACAGACCTCAGTTTAGTGCATTCTGACTGTGGAAGGTGAGCTCACCTGCAGTGCCTGGGGCGGGCTGAGGTGGGTTAGATTCCTCCTCCCCAGCAGAGCAACCTGGCCACTGGGGCGGGGGGGGGGGGGGGGGGACTACGACGACGACTCAGCAGAGAGGAATGCAACGTTTGCCAAATGAGTGACACCCCCCCCCTGAGGGTGTCCTTTAAATACTTCACAAGGGCCCCCTACTCAGGTGGAATTTGGGGAAAGGGTGTTAAAATAAAAATGCTGACCCAAGCCGTAGGCTGGTTCCCGATTTACTGTGTGAATAGCTCTGTGGGAAATAAGATGGCCAGCCAGGGACAAGAGAACTGTCTTTCAAAACCCTTTCCGTGCATGGACGGCTAAATCCTGAACCCTGACCTCAATGACTTTTACCTTGGGATGAGTGGACAGAATAATCGGGGTTACCTTGGTTACATAAAACACAGTTAACCAGGCTTCATTGCACCTGAGGCCAGCATTTTATGTGGATGGGCAACTAGCCTGGGGCCCTACCCAGTTGAACCCCAGTGAGTCTTAGGAGGGTACACGTGTAAGAAACACACACACACACACACACACACACACACACACACACACACACATCCAACGTGCTTCCTATAGCTTTAATCCTCCATGGAGAGAGCCTTGCCAATGGGAAGGATGTAGGAAAAATGATCTGTCCCTCCCGGGTTAGTATTGCCAGCAGAAGTGAGAGGCATTGTTCTGACAGGTTGTGGTGGCTGCAAACACAGCAGGGTGTGCTGCTTTCAGGAGTGTCTGTCAGAAAGATCTGAGGCAATATATCTCAAAATCTAAATCGGTAATAGACACGTGCGTGTCCAATTCTGGTTTAGTCCTTTGGACGGTCAGGGAGAAAAAGTCTCAAGAGTTGAAAGGTCTCTCATTCAGTGGTTTTCATCCTTTTTACACTTAGGGGACCAGTGAAAATAGGAGAATTATTTCAGGGACTGCTAGGACAGAAATTACCCTGAGCAAAGCTAAGACCTTTGGGTGGTTAACTCTTTCGCAGACGAGCCCGGCATTTCCAGCGGGCGGGTTTGCGGACCTGCGGTTGAAAAACCCTGCTCTAATCATTTATAATGAGAGCCAGCTTAGAGGGATCAACAAGGGGCTTTACCAAGCTGGAAATGGATAACCTTGTTTGTTTTTGTTTGCTTGTTTGTTTATTCACTTAACAATAGTTACTGTGAGCTTACCTGGGCCAGGTTAATTTCAGGTGGCGTAGACTAGTCCGCTGGACAGAGTTGACCTCAGCTGCTGCCTCCTGGAGCCTGCGTTCCAGGGCAGCATAAAATATGCAACATTTTAGTTGGTGACAACGTTATAAAGTAAAACCCAGGAGGCGGAGGGGAGCACGGGGAGAGCTGTTCTGTTCTTTAGTTTGATCTTGACAAGCGGTAGAGATGCTTTCCATCTCCACTAACAATAGGACACTTCCTTTTCAGATAAAAGTTAAAAGCTGAGTTCGCGTGAGGAAATTATCAGTAAATCATTGTTCAGCAAGATGCTATGCAAACAGCTGACATTTGGCATATGTTACTTTTAAGCCCTGGTTGCAGGCCTTGGCTGAACATTAGAATCACCTGGGGAGTTTTTAAAAATTCCAGATGGCCAAACCACACTCCAGACCCATGGCATCAGAACAAAATGCCAAGCCACTGCCACCCTGCAACCCCGCACGTGTTTCTTTTCTGGAGAAATTGAGCTCCAGGGCATGCAGACTCAGACCTGGCAGGACGGGGTTGGGGCTGTAGACCAGGCGGTGAGCTGGAGGGCTGGGTGGGGTCTGCTCGCTGGAAACTGAGACCACCCCCAGCCCCTTGTCCCTGTCCTGCTGTCTAGACGCCATCAGTCTGGCTTATATCTCCCCAACAGCAGACAGGAACATCCTTCCCTGAAGAAATCGACTGGGTCCAGGAAGAATGATTTGCAAACACCGTAGTGGTGTTTTAAGGGTGCCCAGTGGAAAAGTTGCCTTTCTACCCAGTCATAACCAACAAAACTCACCCTTTGGCACACTCTTTCCTGCCCGTGAACACAGAGCTTCTAATGAGCTTTCCAACAAAGAACTATAGGAAGGAAGTCCAAATCTATGCATGCTAAGTTAATGGAGTTCTAAGAAGTGGAATTGAGGGATGGTGCCATCATGAAGTAAGTAGGTCACACAGAGGTAGTAGCTGGTAGGAGGTACCACTCACTTGGCCCGCCATTGGTATCTGCTGGCTAAGAGTCACCACTGCGCTGACAGTGAGCCTGGCACTGCTCTCAGACCACGGTGTGCTGTCTTACTCAATGCTCACCACACCTCCATGAGGGACATACTGTTATACCCCATTCACAGATGAGCAGACAGAGGCATAGATAGGTCGAGGGACGTGTCCAGGTTGACTCCATTGGGATTTGGATCAAGGCATTCTGGCTCTAGAGTTCCTGTACTCTCTGACTGCTTCATTCTCCTTCCGGGTGGGTATGCATTTCCAGAGAAGAAAATATATAGATTTTAGGGGACATCTCACCTAGATCCTGCAGGATACAGGTGGCTTGAAGAATGCTAGGTGTTCCAGTCTCCCTAGCCGGCTGGCAAAAGGTCTCCTTGACTTGCCCTCAGCGGGTTGTTTCCAGTGTAATTTCCAACATCCATGCCATCAGCACGCTGGCCCAGGTGGGTGTGCCTCAGGTCACCTCTCTGTGTTTGCAGGGGCTTTCTTCTTGGCCTGGAATTCCTTCTACTTCTTTACTTATCATAATCCTTTATTTTTTCCCGTGATGACTCAAGTCAACCTAGCGTCTTCACATCAAAGCGACCCGTTCTGTGTGCCCATGGGATCTGTGCACCTCTGGCCCTTTGGAGAGCCCTCCTCCAGCTCTCCCCTGCCTAGCGTCCTGCTTCCTGGCTGCCAGCAGCAGTTCATTATTCTCTTGGGGAGGTATTTCTGGTGAGAACTGAGCGGCGGCTCTTCCAGGAACCATGGCCCTGCTATGGGGGCGTTCTTGCTCTGTGACCATAGAAATTGGCTTAGAAATGTACTCATGACCCAAACCATGCCAATCACCCGTGTCCAGCCCTTCGGCTGTAACTGTCGGGATAGTGGCATTCTCTGCTGGACTTGCGAAGCTGGCAGGACCCAAGCCTGAAACTACCAGGGAGAACTCTTGCTATCTCATGGAGCACAGAGTGTGTGCGTGCATGTGTGTGTGCGTGCGTGTGCACTATCTAAGGTGAAAGTCAGCACAAAGAGAAGTGAGCCGAGAGTTGGAAAAGCAAAGAAATGATGCCCTCATTGGAGCAGCTGGGTTCAGCCACACTTTCTGGAATCTTCTGTGCTTTTCTCTTACGCGAACCAATGTGTGCTCTTGAGCCAGTTAGAGTTGGGAGGATCCTGAATCCCATGTGGCCTGTGTGCCTTGTATTACCATGATGTCCATGGCTGTCATGAGGGATTGACTGTGGATAGCCCCAGGCCCAGAGTGGCCTTCAGCAAGGATGAGTGGTGCTCCTTGCTGTTGGGTGTGTCAGAAGGTCCCACTCTGTTCCCAGGGACCTTGCGGTGGGGCATCTTCTGGTTTGCTGCTCTTGTCCTCTCTACTTCCGTCTCAGGAAATCAGACTTTCTCTGACAGTTGCTGTGGAAAATCCTCTTTTCACTGTTCTGTCCAGCACCACAGCTGCTCTGCAACCTTTTCTCAGAACAGCTTCGCCTCGGGGTGAGAAGGGTGTGCTCCTGTCCTGAAGGTTGTCTCAGGACACTTTAATCAGCAGTAGTGGGAATCACAGGAAGGGGACCATTTTTTGAACAGGGGAAGCACAGAAGGAAGTCTCAGCACGACTGCCTGAGGCTCAGAATTTAAATGACATCCGTGAACAGGAATAGTCCAGAGCAAAGTTGTCATGCAAGTTAAGCACCTTTGGAGCACAACTCATTCCCAGTTCGGGGGCCCAGCTTTCCCTTTCTGTTGTTCCTCGCCACGGGGCTTCTTGCTCATTAAGTACCTGAGGTCAGCTTGCCCTCCAGTCCTGTCCGGCTGGCTCCCGCACACCATTTACCCCTATTGCAAATTATATTTCTCATTCTCGAGCCAAACTGCCACCTCCTGAGTAGCCAGTCTTAATGACCATAATTCATTTCAGTAGTAAGTCTTAGATCATGTCACATCTCTGTGGAATCAAGCCTTCCACTCGAAGCACCTACAACCCATCTCCTCCTCCTCCTCTCCCAACCTCAGCTTCCACTGTCTAGTCCTTGGGCCTCTGCGTGTTCTGGGCTCCAGCCAGACTGACTCTTCCTTCCCTTGCTCACCCCAGTCTCTGCACACGGCCTTACATTTTTCTACCATGTGCCCTTTGTCATATAATTCCCTTTTCCTGGGGTGCCCTTCTCCCCCATCTTTTCCTGTTGGGCCATTCTATGCCTCAAGGATACCTTGACCCTCTCTGTCACTCAGCAGAGATATTCTTGATGCCCCCTGTAAAATCAGTAGCCACGGCCACCATCACAGCCACCTGGCTTGCACAGGTTCAGGTTTCATTTGAACAGACGGTAATGAAACAACGGAGCCAAGAACTGATGGGCCATTACCTTTAATCCTAGCTTGCACCCGGCGGGCAAGAAATACACACAGTGGGAAAACATTTCCCTTTCCATTCAGGGCTCTCAAAGCCACTGACTCATCTGAGTATTTCTAGAATCAAAGGTTCCTACATCACCAGCCTTATTCACCTCTGTTCCTCGTCTCCTTCTCTCTGCACAAACTAGCTTCTCCTTCAGCACTCAGCCATCTTGGCTGCCTCTCCTATGCAATGCTAATTTCAGGAACTGAGAGAGAGTGAGCCCCCGGTCTGCCCCATTTTATAGTGTAGAAATCAAAACCTTTAATACAATCTACAAACAAGAAAGTCTCTGATACAAAGTCACTTATCTGAGGCATAAATGGGATTCCTCACAATAGCGCACCACCCCACATCATGCAACAGTCAAGGGTGTGGGGAGAAGCTTAGTTTTGAAAAGATCTCAGTATTAAAAGGGCAGGAAAGGCTTAGTCTTAAAACTAAGCCTTGGGCCATAATGACTTTGCCAGCTTACAGCCTGTCTCTCACACCCAATGCAAACTATAAGTGAGCAAACATGTATATCATATTTACAAACTTATTTGACTGACACCCCCCTGAGCTAACCTGTCGATGTAAGAACATCCAAACCTATAAGAATCTGTTTGAAACAAACTGAAGACAATTGCTTCAGAGAATAATAGTTTTGCAGTTTCTTTTACGCATTTGAAATTAAGGAGAGAACAAAGACAGGAAGATTATATGAAGTCAGGAGAAAGTAAGGTGGGGGTTGGGTTACAGAATAGTTAACAAGATTATGTGCTTTCTCGAGGGTGGTTAAGCTTGATGGGGTCTGAAAAGAGCCTTTCAAAGAAGTGTTCATGTAGGTGTATAAAAACAATGGAAAGGGCTTGTTTAAGGCAAAGATAGCCTTTTGCTAGAGAAGTTAAACCCCTACAGTGTGACTATGATGACTGTAAGGCTAGTAGCCACGGCCACCATCACAGCCACCTGGCCCGTGCAGGTTCGCATTTGATTCGGACAGATGGTAATGAAACAACAGAGCAAAGAACTGGCGGGCCATTGTTGGGCAGATAAAATATATTATGCTCACTTTGTTAAAGATGACACTGCCCATGTGCAAGTTTTAAGAGTAAGCTTTTCCCCACACCCTTGACTGATTGGATGATGTGGGGTGGTGCACTCTCATGAGGAATCCTTCCAGTATGTCTCAGATAAGTGACTTTGTATCAGAGACTTCCTTGTTTGTAGATTGGATTAAAGATTTGGATTTCTACACTATAAAGTGGGGCAGACTGGGAGCTTGCTCTCTCGGTTCCTGGGGTTAGCATTAGAGAAGAGAGCAGATTAAGGCCACATGGAGGAGAGGAGAAGGAGCCAAGATGGTGGAGTGCTGAGGAAGAAGCCAGTTTGTGCTGGAGAAGGAGATGGGGAACAGAATTGAATAAGTCTGGTGAGCTAGAAACCTTTGATGCTAGGAAACTTGGATAAGTCAGTAGCTTTGTGAGCACTGAATGAGTGGGTTTTGGAGCCCAGTGTGTGTTTTTACTTGCCCGCCAGGTTCAAGCTAGGATTAAAGCTGATGGCTCACCAGTTCTTGGCTCCATTGTTTCATTACTGACTGTCCGAATCTAATGAGAACCTGCACTGGCTAGGCAGCTATGATAGTGGCCTTGGATACTGACTTTACAGCCATCATCTTTAATTTTAGCTTGCACCTGGCAGGCAAGTAAAAACACATACTGGGCTCCAAAACCCACTCATTCAGTGCTCACAAGGTTACTGACTTATCTGAGTTTCCTAGCATCAAAGGTTTCTAGCTCACCAGACTTATTCACCTCTGCTTCCCATCTCCTTCTCTCTGCACAAACTGGCTTCTTCCTCAGCACTCCACCATCTTGGCTGCTTCTCCTGGCCTCCTCCATGTTGCCTTTCTCTGTTCTCTTCTCTAATGCTAATCTCAGGAACCAAGAGAGAGCAAGCTCCTGGTCTGCCCCACCTTATAGTGTAGATTCAAAACCTTTAATCCAATAAACAAACAAGAAAGTCTCAATACAAAGGCACTTATCTGAGGCATAATGGGAGGATTTCTAATAAGACCGCACCACCCTACATCAAAAAGGGTGGGAAAGGCTTAGCCTTAAAACTAAGCCTTGGGCCTGACCAGGCGGTGGCACAGTGGATAGAGTTTCAGACTGGAATGCGGAAGACCCAGGTTCGAGACCCCGAGCTTGCCAGCTTGAGCGCGGGCCCATCTGGCTTGAGCAAAAGCTTGCCAACTTGGACCTAAGGTCTCTGGCTCCAGCAGGGGGTTACTGGGTCTGCTGAAGGCCCGCTGTCAAGGCACATGTGAGAAAGCAATCAATGGACAACTAAGGTGTTGCAACGACAACGAAAAACTAATGATTGATGCTTCTCATCTCTCTCCATTCCTGTCTGTCTGTCCCTATCTATCTCTCTCTGACTCTCTCTGTCCCTGTAAAAAAAACAAAAAACAAAAAACTAAGCCTTGGGCTATAATAACTCTGCCTCCTTACAGCCTGTCCCACCACCCCACATTAATATAACCACGCCCATCCCAAGCAAGAAGGGCAAGTAATAATATCACCTGGGAGACAGGCTTCCACGTGGGCAGCACCATCTTTAACAAAGTGAGCATAATATATTTTATCTGCCCAACAGCTGATAGTATCAAGATTCCTCTTGGTGCAACGAAGGTATCTCAGGGGATGATCTCCAAACGGGGCACCCAGGGGTGGAAGAGTCCTCGGGCAGGAAACAGTGAGCGTGCAGGGAGGGGCTGAGATAAGAGGAACCGTGGGGACAACTCCGCCCATGTGATATCCGGCCTGCGTTTCCTGTGCTCAGAGGTTCTGTTGCGAGCCCAGTACTGAGGTCAGAAGCAACTCGGTACCCTTTGGCCTTTGGAAGCCGTTCTTCATGACTTGGGGAAATAGGGCTTCATTACTAGCCTCATCTGTCCCTAAGTCTCCCAGCCCATTCTGAGGACAGCAAGGCGGGTGTCCAGCTGGTATTCCCAGTATGACCACACACGGTGTTCGTGAACATGTTGATATGTTTCTATCATAGTTGGTAAATAGGAAAACAGCTGCTTCCTGGTCCTTCATTACAAGCTCCCAGCCCCTGCCAAGGCTGGGGCCATTCTGAGTGGTGGGCAACTGCCTTACCAGATATGACGTGTTTTGAATATCACTGCTGGGATATCGAAGCATGCTGCACGAATTAGCTATTGTTCTATACCAGCGGTGCCCACACTTTCTCAGCTTGCGAGCTACTTATAAGATGACCAAATCAAAATGATCGACCTACAATAAAAATGCAAAACATAAATTTATTTCTTCTATATTATCATTATTTAAGTTACTATTATTACTATTTAGTATTGTGTATTCTTCTTTCACCTTTCTCCTTCTCAGCTCTCTTTTCAGAGGAAAGTCAATGTCATAGTTTTTATGAACAGTCCGAAAAAGCCGCTCCACATTTCCCTTCTTTGGAATAGCAATGGCACACAGACAGATGAGGCAAACGCACTTAGAATATGACATAGTGAAAAAAATCCCCTCCCATTCTGTATGAAAGTGGTAGGTTTTAGGCTTCTTACTCTGACCAGCTACGGCACTCATTTTAATACCCTTTGTTGTATTTAGTTTAAATAAATTGAAGGCTAACTACGCAGCAATGTAACTGAACAAGTTAGCGCGGTTTAACGCGCCTGCGTAGGGTGTCAAAAGTTCAGACGTCAGATTGGCTACCCTGTATGCCAATCAAAAGACAAATGTCTTTTTAATGTCATTCAATCTACCCACACTTCCTTCGCGATCGACCAGTAGATCGCGATCGATGTATTGAGCACCCCTGTTCTATACCATTCATTTAGACATTTAAAAGTACCGAGTTAAACCATTTGCTAGCAATTCACTCTTTTGGAGTGTCTGTGGTTTGTAAACATTCTGATGAGGTCTATGTGCAGTGTTAGACAGGCCGGGGAAGGCTCATGTGACCACACGCTGACACACTTCGTCCCATAGAAGCTCAGATGTTTATGTGCATCTGTCTCTTACTTCCCCCTGTTGGACAGATAAAATATATTATGCTCACTTTGTTAAAGATGGCGCTGCCCACGTGAAGTTTTAAGAGTAAGCTTTTCCCCACACCCTTGACTGATTGGATGATGTGGGGTGGTGCACTCTCATGAGGAATCTTCCCATTATGCCTCAGATAAGTGACTTTGTATCAGAGACTTCCTTGTTTGTAGATTGGATTAAAGGTTTGAATTTCTACACTATAAAGTGGGGCAGACCGGGAGCTTGCTTGCTCTCTCGGTTCCTGAGGTTAGCATTAGAGAGGAGAGCAGATTAAGGCCGTGTGGAGGCCAGGAGAAGCAGCCAAGATGGTGGAGTGTTGAGGGAGAAGCCACTCTGAGCAGAGTTTGTGCAGAGAGAAGGAGATGGGAAACAGAGGTAAGTCTGGTGAGCTAGAAACCTTTGATGCTAGGAAACTTGGATAAGTTAGTAGCTTTGTGAGCACTGAATGAGTGGGTTTTGGAGCCCAGTGTGTGTTTTTGCTTGCCCGCTGGGTGCAAGCTAGAATTAAAGCTGATGGCTCACCAGTTCTTGGCTCCGTTGTTTTATTACCGACTGTCCGAATCTAATGCGAACCTGCACTGGCCAAGCGGCTGTGATAATGGGCTTGGCCATTGGCTTTATTTACACCCACAGTGAGGAGAAACAGAAAGGGGGAATACAAAAGGTGGACACGATGAGAACCAAGCCCAGACAAGCTCTTTTTTGCCCTCTCTTCTCAGAGGACCTCACAGGTCTCTGGTCCTGCAGACCCCCATAGCAGGCAGCTGGAAGCAGGTGTCATGAGCCTCTCCCCTCTGGATGTCTGGAGGTCCTGAGGCTCTGGGTGGGGCAGTACGACCACCACAGTGGAAAAATAAACTCATCAAAGGAGTTAGCCCATGGCAGAAGTAACCAGGACCAATTTCTCAGGGTTTGAGTGTGTGTGTGACAGGTTTTGTGTGTGTGTCGGGGAGGGGTAGATGGCCTTGTGGCAGGGTCTACAGGCTGGTGGCACCCAAAGTGGCAGCAGAGATGGGCCAGCATAAGTCAGTGTTGGTCAAATAAGTTTGTGAATATGATGTACAGGTTTGTTCGTTTATAGTTTGCATTGGGTGTAAGCATGCAGGATCCTTATAGCCTAAGGCTTAGTTTTAAGACTAAGAGCCTTTCCCAACCTTTTGAGGAATCCCATTATGCCTCAGATAAGTGACTTTGTATCAGAGACTTCTTTGTTTGTATATTGGATTAAAAGTTTTGATTTCTACACTATAAAATGGGGCAGACCTGGAGCTTGTTCTGTCTCTGTTCCTGAGATTAGCATTAGAGAGGAGAGCAGAGAAAGGCCATGTGGAGGAGAAGAGAAGCAGCCAAGATGGCAAAGTGCTGAAGGAGAAGCCGGTTTGTGCGGAGTCTGTGCAGAGAGAAGGAGATGGGGAACAGAGGTTGTTGGGCAGATAAAATATAATATGCTCACTTTGTTAAAGATGGTGCTGCCCACATGGAAGCCTGTCACCCAGGTGATATTATTTGCCCTTATGCTTGGGATGGGTGCGGGGGAAAGGCTGTAATGTAAGCAGGCCAGGTCGTTATGGCCTAAGGCTTGGTTTTAAGTTTAAGTTCTTCTCCACACCCTTGACTGATTGGATGATGTAGGGTGGTGCACTTTCCTGAGGAATCCCATTATACAGAGACTTCCTGGTTTGTATAATTGGATTAAAGGTTTTGATTCTACGGTATAAAGTGGAGAGACCAGTACCTTGATCTCTCTCTCGGTTCCTGAAGTATTAGAAAGGAGAGCAGAGTAAGGCCACGTGGAGGAGAGGAGGCAGCCAAGATGGCGGAGTGCTGAGGAAGAAGCCAGTTTGTGCAGAGTTTGTGTAGAGAGAAGGAGATGGGAAACAGAGGTGAATAAGGCTGGTGAGCTAGAAAGCTTTGATTCTAGGAAACTCGGATAAGTCAGTAGCTTTGTGAGCACTGAATGAGTGGGTTTTGGAGCCCAGTGTGTGTTTTTGCTTGCCCGCTGGGTGCAAGCTAGAATTAAAGCTGATGGCTCACCAGTTGGTGGCTCCTGTGTTTCATTACCGACTGTTCGAATCTAATGCGAACCTGCACTGGCCGGGCGGCTCTGATCCTGACCCTGTCTACTGGCTTTACAGAGGTGAATAAGTCTGGTGAGGAACATACCTTTGATTCTAGGAAACTTGAATAAGTCAGTGGCTTTGGGAGCCCTGAATGGAAAGGGAAGTGTTTTCCCACTGTGTGTATTTCTTGCCCACCGGGTGCAGGCTAGCATTAAAGCTAATGGCCCACCAGTTCTTGGCTCCATTGTTTCATTACCGTCTGTCCGAATCAAATGCAAACCTGCATGGGTCAGGCGGCTGTGATGGTGGCTGTGGCTACTGGACTTACAGTCAGGAAGAGCCAAGGGCACAATATTCTCACGGTTATGGCTTCCTCCTGTCCTGAACTCTTCGTTTTTCCTAAAGAGCTCACTATGCTTGGATGAGTTCTACAAAATGTGCTCAATTCAGAATGGCGTAAAATGAAGGTACTAGAGGGAAAGAATGAAAGAAAGAAAGAGAGAGAGAAAGAGAGAGAGAAGGAAGGCAGGAAGGAAGGGAAAGAGAGAGAGAAGGAAGGAAGGAAGGAAGGAAGGAAAGAAAGAAAGAAAGAAAGAAAGAAAGAAAGAAAGAAGGAAGGAAAAGGAAAGTAACATTGAAGTTTTTTATTTTTGTCCTTGTTATTAATTGACCCTTTGAAAGCTGGGTTGACCCCCTACCTCTGTGCCTCTTAGAGAGCAGGTACTCCTCATGGAATGGAGGCCCTTTCTCTAGGAACAGGCAGGCATCAGCTTTCAACTTGCCTCACTGCGGGGATGAGGACACTGGCCTTTCCTCTGCTCTTGCTATGATGGCATTCATTTCGACACAGGGCGGTTGAAGCAAGCAACACCCTCCTGCTTCCTGCACCCATCTGCTGGGGGTGGGGGTGGGGGCGGTCGGGAGATGGACTTCACTAGCAGCTGGCCGCGTCGGGCTCCCTCTGATCTTAGGTCTTCTCCACTCCCAAGGTCAAGCAGGACCAGTTTTCAGCAGCCCTTGCCCTTCTTCTGCACACTGACCTCTCCCCGACCGTCCCTGGGCCTCCCCTGAGCCCATTGTCATGGACCTGGATGTAAAACTGATTCTAGGCTCAAGTTCAAACTGATAAAGAACCACAATTGGGGGTGTTGGCATTTTGAAAGTTAATTCATCAGAGAACCTGAGGGTTGAAAAAGATGTTGAAGATTTTCTAAGCCAGGGGTCAGTTTGAATCTCTCCCCACATTTTTTTGAGGAAATCAAGTTTTGTTGAAATACAACATCTATTTATTTATAAGTATTTTGGTGCAATAGAGTAGCAATGATGGCCGAGTTGAGCAACTGGGACAGAGGCCATATGGCCCACCAAACCAACAACAGTTACTATGGGCTCCTTTACATAGAAGGTTTGACAATACCTATTCCAACCAAACCCCGTTCCCTCCCCTCCACTGACCAACTTTTGAATACCTTCTGTGATAGAGAGCCACTTTCTAATACTCATTTCCTAACACTCACCAGCTCTTTAATTCCAGAAGGTTCCTTTTTATGTTAAGCTACATTAGCTTTGTTGGTTTTCATTTTTCTATTACTTTCTTGGCAAATGAAAACAGGTCATTCCAAAGAGCTCCTTTCTAATGGTAGAATTACCAACACTTTTACAAAAGAGCTAGTTGGTGAAAAGAAAAGGAACTTTAGAAGTAATTACTTTTCAAACCACATGACATAGGTAGGTATTTGCCTTTTTTCTGCCCACTTGAAAAGCTTACCCTTGAACATGTGTGGGGATTTAATTTTGTTGTAGACTGAGTCAGATCAGCCTCTGGAGGTGGAGGCAATCACAGTCCAACATTCCCTCTTCAGCTGTTTGAAGGGGGTCACACCATGGCTGTGACCCACACATAGGCAGAACGTGAAATAAGAAAAGAGAGCCTGACCAGGTGGTGGCGCAGTGGATAGAGCGTCGTACTGGGATGCGGAAGACCCAGGTTCAAGACCCTGAGCTCGCGAGCTTGAGCGCGGGCCCATCTGGCTTGAGCAAAAGCTCACCAGCTTGGACCCAAGGTCGCTGGCTCGGCTCCAGCAAGGGGTAGCTCGGTCTGCTGAGGGCCCGCGGTCAAGGCACATGTGAGAAAGCAGTCAATGAACAACTAAGGTGTCGCAATGGCAACAAAAAACTAATGATTGATGCCTCTCATTTCTCTCTGTTCCTGTCTGTCTGTCCCTGTCTCTGTCCCTGTAAAAAAAAAAAAAAAAGAAAGAAAGAAAGAAAAGAGAAATAATTATGCAAGGAAAGAAAAGTGTCTGAGATGTTGTCATTTCAGGGTTTTGCTCCTATATTCTTCCGTGTACTATTGCTGTGTAACAAATCCACCCCCAAACTTAGGGGCTTAAAATACTCATTTAATTTGGCCATGATTTAGTGTGTCCGGAGCTCAGGAAGGGCTCAGCTGGGCAGTTCTGGTTTGAGGCTTCTCGTAGGGACACAGTCAGCTGTCAGCCAGGCTGCGTGGGCTAGATGGCACGGTCACATGGCCAACCACTGACGCTGCCTGATGGCGGGCTCTTGGCCAGCACCTCCACGTGGCCCCTGCAACATGGCAGCCTCAGCTTAGTGGTACGTTATACATACTCGGCAGCTCTGAGCTCCAAACACAAGTGTTCTGGAACCCGGTGGAGGTGTTCTCTACGATTGAGGCGGTCACAAGCCTACCAGGATTGGGAGAGAGGGGCACGTAGTCCACCTTTCAATGGCAGGAGTGGCATTCTATAGAAGAGCAGGTGGGATGGGAGGGGTTGTTGTAGCCATCTCTAAAAAATGCAATCTGCTGCAGGTGTCCTGGAATTCTGTTCCCTGCTTCTTTGTGAGCCGTGCCACATCCAGAATAGGACCCACGAGGGAGGAGGTTTCAAAGGAGGTTACCTCC
Source organism: Rhynchonycteris naso (assembly GCA_037038555.1). Lineage (NCBI taxonomy): Eukaryota > Metazoa > Chordata > Mammalia > Chiroptera > Emballonuridae > Rhynchonycteris > Rhynchonycteris naso. Next base: position 8,104,674 of record CM072997.1, on the reverse strand, counting down.
ACTTTCTATTCCTTGGTCCTTTCTTCTCAATCGCTCCCCAGCCTTCCTTGCATAGCAACGGTACAAACAAACTACTTGGCGCACCCTGGGTTCGTTTGGTTTTGGTTACTGATGGTAGTGCCATTTGGTCCCACCGTGCTTCGGTGCTCAAGTCATGGCTTCGCGCAGTCATTTTCTGTATTGCAGGATGCTGAACAGCTTTGCTGTTCTGAAGTTTTATATCAGGGCTGGATGACAATAGACGTTATCTGGGAGATCTTTTGACAAGTTGGCAGCAGGGTGAGAGGATTTATTCTCTCTCTCCTCCCTCACTAGCCTTCTGCAGGAAACTGCTACCTGTTCCAGGAAGGCCTCCTCTGGGAACTCCGGACAGCACAGCTCACATCACCTCTGCCTAGTTCCCGACAGACAGGGCAGTGAGCTGCGTGCCTACCTTTCCTCCCCTCTCTCCCTTGTCCTTGGTCTAACACACACCCTATTGGGCCTTAGAGTTTTTGAGTAGTTGCTTTGGGGAAAAAACAGCCATCATGTGAACTGTATAAACAAAGGAATTGCATTTAAATATTTCTAACCAGTATCAGCAATTTCAGTGCTTGGCACGCCGTTTAGGAAAGACAGGTAAGAGCCTGTGGGATAAAAAATGGATTATTTACTGAGAAGTATCTCGTTCATCATTTGCATATGACTAAGCCATTTTGTAATTTAACATAAATCAAGTCTGAATCAAAATTAAAGGGAGAATTTACTGAGGAGAAATGAAATTTGCAGTGTTTTAGGAAGGCATTAGGCAATTGTGTGTGTATGTGCACATATAATACAGTGTGTTCGTAAAGTCATGGTGCACTTTTGACCGGTCCCCAAACTATAGCCCACGGGCCGCATGCCGCCTCCTGAGGTCATTTATCCGGCCCCCGCCATACTTCCGGAAGGGGCACCTCTTTCATTGGTGGTCAGTAATAGGAACACAGGATGCATCCTCACCCACAGTTCCCATTGAAATGCTGGTCACAGGATCAAAAGTGCACCATGACTTTATGGACACACTGTACTTGTGCACCCACCTCATGGACTATCACGTGGACTATGCATCGTTTCCATCTCCACACTGACTGGAAATATCAGTGTCCCTGCTGCCTGTCTCCACTTAGTCAAATAAGTAGAAATAAGGATTGAATCTTTCTTTTCTTTTCTTTTTTTTCTTTCTTTCTTTCTTTTTTCTTTTTTTTTTTTTTGAGAGAGAGAAAGACAGGAAGGGAGAGAGATGAGAAGCATCAACTTATAGTTGTGGCACTTTAGTTGTTCATTGATTGCTTCTCATATGTGCCTTGACCAGGGGGGCTCAAGCTGAACCAGTGACCTGACCCCTTGCTCAAGCTAGAAACCTTGGGCTCAAGCCAGTGACTTTGGGCTTCAAGCTAGTGACCTTTGGGCTCAATCCGGCAACCTTGGGGTATTGAACCTGGGATCTCAGCATCCCAGGTCAACGTTCTATCCACTGTGCCACCCCTAGTCAGACAGGATTGCATCTTTATGGGCGCTTTATTCAGATGGTCGGTGCTTTGAGAAGATGGGGGTTTATACCCTAAAAAGTCGTCTTGTCTTCTCATCTCAAGCCGATCTTTCTATAAGGGAAGGGACGGGTAGGCAAGGGGCTTTGGAATTCAAGGGAGAGTTAATGAGGTAGATTTGTTAGTAATTCTTTATATGCGTCATAGTCAGCGGAGGTTCCGTGCCTGGAGTACAGAAGGGTTGCTCACAGACCTCGGGGCGCAGAGCTGGACTGCTTACAGATCTTGTGAAGTCATGTCGGCCTATTCAGGTCTCCCATTTCCTGGAACAAAGCTTTTACTTGCATTCACCATTAAGCCTATTGATTATAACTCAAGCTACTATTATTCAAGCTAAAATTTTAACTCTTGAGCTTCTCTTATCACCAGTATTGGGGCAGCAGCTTGAAAGGAACGGGGAACATACAGGGAGGAACTGGGTTGTCCGGCATCAGAGCGAGAGCTGGGGGACAGTTTTCTGCCTGTCAGCACTGTTGGGACTCACTGTGCTGTGTCAGCGAGGGCACTCTGGTTTTCCTCCAGGGCTGCACCTTCCCTTGCAGCCTTGCATTAGTCATCACAGTGTTTAGACAATCCGGGAAGCAAGGAGAAGATGTCACCAGGGGCCTGTTGGACCCAATATCTATTTTTTCTATCCTAGGGTTGAAAAGACATTTTCTTATGCTACAAATGTATCCATACATTATTTGCACTGAAGGAACTGCATGTATTTGTTTAAAAAACATGCTTCCTTAGCCCCATCCTGGAAGATTTTAGTTTAGTAGGCCTGGGTGGGGGCCAAGAATTGTTTAATATCCACTGCACTCTGCCAAGCATGCTGCCGACCCTCCTGAGAGAACTTTGTGCTCCGTTATGTCCTGATGAAAGAGAGAGAGAGAAAATCTCCAGTGTGCTGGACAAGGTCAGGTGGTAGACTACAATGTTTGTTACTTTTCCCTCTGCTCCCCACCCCCCACCTCAGAGAGGAAGCCACCCTGAGGCCCAGTGGAGGTGGAGGAGGAAATGCCTGAATTGGGTCCCCAAAGCATCTCAAATGTCACGCTGGGGAGACACCCCAAATGGATCTTTAGACCCAGGAGGGGCCTGGGCAGTAGCAGGGGCTGAGATGAAGACACAGGAGTGGAGAGAATAGGGAGCTATGGGTACAGTGTATCTCCCTGAAATCCCAGAGGGCACAGCCCAGCCACGGTGGTGATTTTATTCCCTCCACCCTGAACTTTCATGATTGGGTGTAGCTATTTTAAGGGACTGGCACATGACAGGCATGCCAAACGTAGCCTGGGGCTAGGATAAGCAGGAGCATCACTCTGAGGCTCTCCAGCCCACCAGGCTTTGTGGAGCCCCCGGAAGATGTGTACTGGAATGAAGGAGAGGGCTGGAAATGAAGATCACATTTCCCAGCTAAGGAGAACTTGGGAGAGAGAGGTTCATTTTGAAAGTGGCAAATATTTTTAGTGCTCATTTTTTTTTTGAGAGAGAGAGAGAGAGAGACAGACAGACAGACAGACAGGCAGACAACAGACAGGAAGGGAGAGAGATGAGAAGCATCTTGTAGTTTTGTCATTTTAGTTGTTCATTGATTGCTTCTCATATGTACTTTGACTGGGGCAGGAGGCTCAAGCTGAGCCAGTAACCCCTTGCTCAAGCTGGTAAGCCTGCTCTTAGGTTGGTGATCTCGGGGATTCGAATCTGGGACCTCACAGTCCTGGGTCAATCTCTAACCACTGCACAACCACCGTCAGGTGGTATCCATATTTGAAATGAGTAAATAAGTGTAAATAAACACTTATTTTTTTCTTTAGTGTTATTTTAATAAAAGCCAAGGAAAGTATAAAACGAGTAGCCACGGCCACCATAACAGTCACCTGGCCAGTGCAGGTTCGCATTTGATTCGGACAGACGGTAATGAAACAACGGAGCCAAGAACTGGTGGGCCATTAGCTTTAATCCTAGCTTGCACCCGGTGGGCAAGAAATACACACAATGGAAAACCACTTCCCTTTCCATTCAGGGCTCCCAAACCCACTGACTTATCCGAATTTCCTAGAATCAAAGTTTCTACCTCCCCAGCCTTATTCACCTCTGCTCCCATCTCCTTCTCTCTACACAAACTCCACACAAACTGGCTTCTCCTTCAGCACTCCGCCATCTTAGCTGCTTCTCCTCTCCTCCATGTGGCCTTTTCTGCTCTCCTCCTGCATGGGCTCCTCTGACCCATTTTATAGTGTAGAAATCAAAACCTTTAATCCAATATACAAATAAGAAAGTCTCTGATACAAAGTCACTTATCTGAGGCATAAATGGGATTCCTCACAATAGTGTACCACCCCACATCATGCAACAGTCAAGGGTGTGGGGAAAAGCTTAGTCTTAGAACTAAGCCTTAGGCTATAAGGACCCTGCCTGCTGAAAGCCTCTCCCCCACACCCAATTTAAACTATAAGCGAGCAAAATATATATCATATTTGCAAACTTATTTGACCCACAGAAAGCAAACAATAATATTTGGCCTAAGATAAACTTATAGTTGGCAGTTTTGGAAAAGTTGATTCATTACTATTAAGATAAAGTGAGAAAAGTTTTTTGGTGTTTTATTTGCACAGAATATGGCTGTGGCTCAGCACTGTTTTACTGGCTTCAAAGAAGATTCTCTCTCTCTCTCTCTCTCTCTTTTGTTTTTCTTAGATTTGTTTGTTTAAGTACATTTGTTGAGTCACATTTATACTAAAGATACAGTCCTCAGGAAATGATGTGCTATAAATGCTTTTCACAGCCTGTGAGCTGTTGGTCTTAAAATAATTAAGGTGAGTCTAAACATGATAACTGAAGACCATTTAAAAGAAAAAAAGATAACACAAATTTCTTTTGCTTGTTAGTAAAATATTTTGCCAGAGATTTCTCTGGATTCCTTCTTGTACTCACCCCAGTCAGGCAGAGGGAAGGCTGGTCTGGACCCCTAATTTGAGATTAAATTTCAGTTGAGAGGTTCAGACTGAGTTGCTGGTGCTCCGCAGACCACACAACACTGTGGCAAAGAGGCTAAACGATGCTCTGAACCCCTCCCCCCCCCATCTCTTTTCAATTCGGATTAACAGTTGTGTAGACCCAGTAGAAGAAAAGCTCTGAGCCGGGTATGATAGGAAACAAGATAGCGAAAAGCTTCGAGATCTCAAGAAGTTGACACCCAGCTCATGGAGATTAGCTGGGTATCAGACAGACCCCAGGGAGTCTTGATTTCTTTCACCCCTCCTTTCCTCTCCCCCTCCCCCATTGTTGGGCAGATAAAACATATTATGCTAACTTTGTTAAAGATGGTGCTGCCCACAGGGAAGCCCATCACCCAGGTGATATTAGTGGCCCTTATGCTTGGGATGGGCGTAATTATATTATTGGGTGTGGGGGACAGGCAGTAAGCAGGCCCAGTCATTATAGCCTAAGGCTTAGTTTTAAGAGTAAGCTTTTCCCCACACCCTTGACTGATTAGATGATGTGGGGTGGTGCACTCTCATGAGGAATCCCATTATGCCTCAGATGGGTGACTTTGTATCAGAGACTTTCTTGTTTGTAGATTGGATTAAAGGTTTGGATTTCTACACTATAAAGTGAGGCAGACCGGGAGCTTGCTCTCTCTCGTTTCCTGAGGTTAGTATTAGAGAGGAGAGCAGATTAAGGCCACGTGGAGGAAAGGAGAAGCAGCCAAGATGGTGGAGTGCTGAGGGAGAAGCCAGTTTGTGCAGAGTTTGTGCAGAGAGAAGGAGATGGGGAACAGAGGTGAATAAGACTGGTTAGCTAGAAACCTTTGATTCTAGGAAACTCAGATAAGTCAGTAGCTTTGTGAGCACTGAATGTGTGGGTTTTGGAGCCCAGTGTGTGTTTTTACTTGCCCACCGGGTGCAAGCTAGAATTAAAGCTGATGGATCACCAGTTCTTGGCTCCGTTGTTTCATTACCAACTATTCAAATCTAATGCGAACCTGCACGGGTCAGGCGGCTGTGATGGTGGCCGCGACTACTGGCTTTACAGATGGCTCACCAGTCCAGTTCTTGGCTTCACTGTTTCATTACCAACTGTCTGAATCTAATGTGAACCTGCACTGCCAGGTGGCCCTTTTGGTGGCCTTGGCAACTGGCTCTACACCCATCAGATCTCTTACCAAATGGAGCTCAAAAATTTACCCTGCATCCATCTATCCATTGCTCTCTTTCCTCACAGCCACCATCCTGGTCCAAGACATAGATATCTTTCACCTGGACATAGGCAGTGGCTACCAACGGTCTCCCCAATTCCACTCTGGATCCATGTAATAAGCTGAATAATGTCCCCCAAAGATATCAGGTCCTTTTCTTTAGAATATGTAAATATTACCTTATTTGGAAAAAGGGTCTTTGCAGATGTGCAGGGGTAGCTTAGACACACAAAGAGGAGAAGGCAATCTGATGACAGAGGCAGAGGTTCTAGGGATGCAGCCACAAGCCAAGGAATGCCTGCAGCCACCAGGAACGGTAAGAGGCAGCACCTGAATTTTGGCTCAGTGATACTGATTTCCTTCTTCTGTCCTCCAGAACCATGAGAGAATCAGTTCCTGCTGTTCTAAGCCACTAAAGTTGTGAGAATTTGGTACTGTACAGCATCCCTAGGAAACTAAGATAGCCTCTTAATCCGTCCTTCATACGGAAGTCAGAGTGAACTTTTAAAGGCGAAAATCAAACGATGCCAATATTTTGCTTATGTCCTCTTCATGAATTATCACAATTCAGATAAAACCAACGTCTCAGAGAGATATTCGTTGGACAGCTGGGAAATCTGAATATGGACTGGCTCTTAGACAATATTATAGAATTATTGTTAATTTTTAAAAGATGTAATGTTGTTGTGGTTATGTAGTCTTGGGAGATGTGTGCTGAAGTATTTAGGGGTGAAGTGTCCTACAACTTACTTTTAAGCAGCTCATGAAAAAAAAAATATATATATATATATATGTATATATATAATATATTTTAGTGGAGCCTGGTTGGGTGGTTCGAGCTCAGTCTGTCAGTCAGATGTTGCCTGGAGTTTTAGTCTTCTTGAAGGCTTCCCTATGGCTGGCAAACCACTTATGTGGCTGGCAAGTTGCTGCTAGCGAATTTTTTCCTCTGCATGTGAGCCTCACTGTAGACTGCTTGAGTGCCTTTACAATATGGCGGCTAGCTTCCCTAAAGCAGTTGCAAAGATGCTGCCATGTCTTTATGACCTACTCTTAGAAGTAATACGCCAATCACCACTTCTGCATGCTCGTGCAAGCCAGCCCAGATCAGTGTAAGAGGGCTTATCCATGGCTATACATGGATGTGTACACCAGGAAGTCAGGATTATTAGGATCCACTTTTGAATGCTGGCTACCACATTGGGAAATAAAATCAAACCAAATCAAATTCTAACCCAACTCCTTACTCTAGCTTATAAAGTCCGACATGGTCTGCTTCCTCTTTTCAAACAGTTCTTCTCCTTGTCCACTCTGTTGTAGGCACACTGGCCTTTCAGTTCCTTGTAGTAGCCAAGTATATGCATCCTTTTGGGCTCCTGCACTACTTGTTATCTTAATCAGTTATGACTTCTGTCCTTATTACATGGCAGAAGTTAGTTAATTTTCAGCTTAAGTGTCACCTTCTCAAGGAGGTCTTGTGTTATAGACTGAATGTTTGTGTCTCTCCCACCCTGTTGGGCAGATAAAATATATTATGCTCACTTTGTTAAAGATGGCGCTGCCCACGTGCAAGTCTGTTGATATTAATGTGTGTTGGGGACAGGTTGTGAGCAGGCCGGGTTGGTATAGCCTAAGGCTTAGTTTTGGTTTTTTTTGTTTTCTTTTTTTACAGGGACAAAGAGAGAGTCAGAGAGAGGGATAGACAGGGACAGACAGACAGGAATGGAGAGAGGTGAGAAGCATCAATCATCAGTTTTTCGTTGCCGTCGCAACACCTTAGTTGTTCATTGATTGCTTTCTCACATGTGCCTTGACCGCGGGCCTTCAGCAGACCGAGCAACCCCTTGCTGGAGCCAGCGACCTTGGGTCCAAACTGACAAGATTTTGCTCAAGCCAGATGGGCCTGTGCTCAAGCTGGCGAGCTCGGGATCTCGAACCTGGGTCTTCCGCATCCCAGTCCGACGTTCTATCCACTGCGCCACCGCCTGGTCAGGCCTAAGGCTTAGTTTTAAAAGTGAACTTTTGCCCACACCCTTGACTGATTGGATGATGGGGGGTGGTGCACTCTCATGAGGACTCCTCCCATTATGCCTCAGATAAGTGACTTTGTATCAGAGACTTTCTTGTTTGTAGATTGGATTAAAGGTTTGGATTTCTACACTATAAAGTGGGGCAGACCAGGAGCTTGCTCTCTCTTGGTTCCTGAGGTTAGCATTAGGGAGGAGAGCAGATTAAGGCCAAGTGGAGGAGAAGAGAAGCAGCCAAGATGGCGAAGTGCTGAGGAAGAAGCCAGTTTGTGCAGAGTTTGTGCAGAGAGAAGGAGATGGGAAACAGAGTTGAATAAGTCTGGTGAGCTAGAAACCTTTGATGCTAGAAACTCGGATAAGTCAGTAGCTTTGTGAGCACTGAATGAGTGGGTTTTGGAGCCCAGTGTGTATTTTTGCTTGCTCACCAGGTGCAAGCTGGGATTAAAGCTGATGGCTCACCAGTTCTTGGCTCCGTTGTTTCATTACCGACTGTCTGAATCTAATGTGAAGTTGCACTGGCCAGGCGGCTGTGATGGTGGCCACGACTACTGGCCTTACACACCCCCACCCCACTTCCTGAAATTCATATACTAAAACCTGTTCCTCAGTGTGATGGTATTTGGACGAAGGACATTTGGGAGGTTGTTAGGTTATGAGGGCAGAGTCCTCATTAATGGAATTCGAGCTCCCTTGTGTCCTCCTAAATGTGAAGAGGAACCAACCATTTATGAACCAGTACTGACTAGATTCCAAATCTGCCAGAGACTTGATTTTGAACTTCTCAGCCTCCAGACTGTGAGAAATAAATTTTTGTTGTTTATAAGTCACCCAGTATTTTGTTACAGCAGGATTGAGACATCCTCTCCCACCATTCATTCTAATGTAGCTGCCTAGTCCCTTGGGATGACTCCATCCCCTAGTAATTCTCTACAGAATAATTATTTTATATATTTCTCAGGTATTTGTTGGTGTATTTATTACTTATCTTTCCCACTTATTACATCAATTCTCTGGATACTTTTTTGTGTGGATTTTCTTTGCATCCCCAGTGTCTAAAATATTGCCTGGTCCACATACTGGGACTCAGTGACTATTTGGGGAAGGACAATAAAGGGAAGACATAAGTTTTCTAGCAGTAATTTTAAAGAGTGCCAGGGAAGCACCGAGGTGAGGGCACTTTCCAGTTTCATAATGTTGACACTTTATCAGGTAATTGCTTCCTGGAGCTCTCATAGGGAATAGATTGATGAATGGCCCTCATGTGCTCTAACAAAACAATCCCCTGCTCTAACAAAACAATCTCCTGATGGAGTCTAAAGACACACCAGTCTTCCTGCCAACAATCAGCCGTTGGGTGCTAGTTGCCACCGGAATTATTTCTCTGTTTTTGAGATGGTCTAAAGTCCACCTCAGCTTTTGCGCTGTAGGGCACAGACCAGTGTTCCCAACTGCACTGTGTACTCACGGTCCCCAACCTCCCTAGCCCATAGCTCAGGGGCAGGATTAAGACCATTGCCTTTCAGAAGTTGCAAGGTAGAAATTTCTTACTCTTGTCAGCCCACAAATAAGTCTCCATCACAGGAATGCCACCTGAGTTCCTAAATCTGGAATTAGGGGGTGCTTCTGGAATGTCTATAGCCTGCCTATGGAACCCCATCTGCTCCGTTTCATCTAAGCCATATTTTGTTCCTGGGGTATTTACTGTTCCTCTAGCAGCCCATAAAGTGGAGACACCCTCCTGTTGTCTTTGGCTAGATCCTGCCTCTGTTGCTTATGGTGGATGACAGCGTTGGTTCTGGAGGACTGAAGAAGGAAATCAGTATCACTGGGAGCGTCTTATAACTGGAGACTCTGAGAGCTCCTGCAGCAGAATCTGCATTTGAACTCAATCACCAGCCAATTCATATGAGCATGAAAGTGTGAGAAGCACCTGGTGTATAAAATACACATTGTCATTGTCTTCTACAGGCAGGTGCAAAGGAGCTATTTAGACTCCTGTATCTGCCAGGTGAGGGGCTATTCCCAGGGGGAGTGAATTCTTCCCAGGATTGCCAGGCACAGCAAGTACAGGGAGCAGGTGTGCTTGGCAGCCTGAGGGCAGTCCTCCAACAAAGAGAAGCAGATGCTGGTTGCTGAGAGGGAAGGCACACAACTAGGAGAAGTGGCAGGCGATCAGAGGGAGTGTGGGCACAGCGTAGATTCCACCTGCCACGCTTCCCACAGGAGCAGACTGGGTCTAATTTTATGTCTCTTGATTGAATCCACTACCGCTCATGGTAACCTCCTCCGTGAAGAAGGGGAACACTTCAGACATGCTCTCCACTAGCTGCCAGGTTGCCAGCCTTAAATCAGATGTCACCAGGCTGCAGAGACAAGGACAACCATCTTAGCAAAGCTAATTTCTTTCTCAAAATGTAAGTGGTCTGTTACTAGAAACTTTTACTAAGCCGGAGGTGTGTGAATGTCCAGAGGTACTTAACTGTGTTTGGGGAAATGGCAAGTGTGAGTTTTGAGGAAGTAAGTGTTCCTAACTTTGCTTCTTTTTTTGTGTGTGTGGGAATCTCCCCAAATTACAAAGCTAAGTGTCAATAATAATGTGGTCAATTTTTTTTTTGAAAAAAATTGGATTTATTGAGTATAATGTACAGACTATAAAAAATTACTCATTGAACCATTTAGCTCTCTGAGTTTTAACAAATACTTGTAGTTGTAAAATCACCACCACAACCAAGACACAGAACAATTTCATCAAAACAAGAAAGTTCTGCTTCATCCACTCGGGCCTCTCCTTCCCTCATGCCTAACTCTTGGCAACCACTGAGCTGGTTTCTGTCTGAACAGCTTTGGCTCTTCCAGAATATCATATAAATGGAATTATTCACTTGGTATCATTTTGTGTCTGGTTTCTTTCACTTGGTGTAATGCTTTTGTGATTTACCCATATTGTGCATGTCCATGGGTATTACTGTGGTGTATCTATTCCTTTATGTCGCTGAGTAGTATTCTTGTTATGAATATACCGAGATTTGTTTATCCATTTACCAAACATCGGGATGGGTCACGTATTGGCTATGATGCTCAATGCTGCTATGACTGTTTGCATTCAGGTTTTTGTGTGAATATATATTTTTAGTTCTTTTGGGTAAACACCTAGAAGTGGAATGATAGGGTCATGTGGTAACTGAATAAACCTTGTAAGAAACTGCCAAACTGATGTTCCAAACTGATAATGCCATCGCACTGCCACCAGCAGTGCGTGACGGTTCCAGTTGGTCTATATATTTGCTAGCACCTGGTGTCACTTTCTCCCTGCGATTTCAGACATTCTAATAGGTCTGTAGTGATCGCTCATGGCAGTTTAATTTTTGTTTTCCTAAAGGCTAGTGGTGTTAAGCATCTTTACATGTGCTCATTGGCTTTTCCTCTATCCTTTTTGGTGGAGTGTTCAAATCTTCTGTGACTTTTCTATGTGGATTCTTTGTTTCCTTATTATTGTGTTTTGAGAGTTCTTTTGTCGTCTGGTTACTTTTCTTTTATCAGATCTATGTTTTGAAAAGATTTTCTCCCAGTCTCTGGCTTGTCTTTTCATTTTCTTAATGTCTTTAAAGACCAGAATTTTTTCTTTTCTTTTCCTAATCTGCTTCTTTAATAGAAAATGAAGATGTCATCCATATATCACAAATTCACCCTTTTAAGGTATACAGTTCAACTGGTCTTAGTACATGCCCACATTGGGAAGCTACCACCACTATTGAATTCCAGAACATATTCATCACCCCAAAGAGAAACCCCATGCCCATGAGCTCTCACTCCCCATGCTGTTCTCCGCCTAGGTCCCAGCAACCGCGATATCTTTGCCTACCTGGACATTTCATGTAAATGGAATCATACAATATGTGACCTTTTGTCTCTGGCTTGTTCACTTAGCATAATGGTTCCAAGGCTCATACGTGTTGTAGGCAGGTATCATTCCTTTCTATGGCGGAATACTGTTCCATTGCATGGGAAGACCCCACTTTGTTTTTCTCTTCATCAGTTGATAGACACTTTGCTTGTTTTTACTTTTTGGCTATTATATATAATACTGCTGTAATTTTTGTGTACAAGTTTTTGTGTAGACATATATTCTAATTTCTCTTGGGCATATACCTTAGAATCAAATTGCTAGGTCAGATAGTAACTCTTTAAAAAAAGATTTCTCTTTAATTAAAAAACCAATTTAGTCTATATTTTAAACGGGAAAGAGCGTCAGTGGAAATTCAGAAAAGAAAAAATACAATAAACAAAGTCATGGCCAGTTGGCTTAGCAGGAGAGCATCGGTCCGTCATGTGGATGTCCCAGGTTCAATTCCCAGCCAGGGTACACAGAAGAAACACCCATCTGCTTCTCCTCCCCTCCTGCAGCCATGGCTCGATTAGAGTGAGTTGGCTGGCCCTGGGCACTGAGGATGGCTCCACGGCCTCTGCTTCAGGCGCTTAAAAGCGGATCCGGTTGCAACGGAGCAACGGCCCCAGATAGGCAGACCATCGTCTGCCTAATGGACTTGCTGGGTGGATCCTGGTGGGTCTATCTCTGCCTCCCCTCCTCTCACTAAAATAAAATTTTTCAAAAAATACAATTAGCAAATAAATATATAAAAATAACATACTGCAAGCACTCTTTATGGTTTTTTAAAATGAAAATTAAACAACAATGGGAATCATTTATCACATAGAGACTTTGTGTTGAACCTTTATAGGTATTGAGGGTTCTGGGCTGGGGGGAGGGAGGGAGTTTTTTGGGCACTCTCATTCTCTGTTGGTCGGAATATAATTGAAACAATATTTTGGAGGGCCTTTGGCAAAATGAATGAAAAACAAGTTTTTGAGTTTTTTTATTTATTAATATTAGAGAAAGAGAAACATCTATTTGCTGTTTCCCCATTTATTCATTCACTGGTTAACTCTTGTATGTGCTCTGACTGGGGATTGAACCCACAACCTTGGCATATCAAGACGACACTAACCAACTGAGCTACCTGGCCCAGGCTTGAATAAAAAACCTTTCAATTAGAACATAATCTGACTCAGAAATTTTACATTAGAACTGTATCCTAAGGAAATAATTATGTTCTCTGATATTTAGGAGACTTGACACAGAATTGTTTATATAATATGAAAAAATCCCAGAGACAATGTAAATGCCTCACATAAGGGATTGGATAAGTACTGTAATTTAATGTCTGTCCATATAATGAACTACTCTGAAGCAATTGATAATTTTGTAAGTGTATTTATCTTGAAAAGGAAGGATGGTTATGATGTATTTTCAAATGGAAAAATATAAACGATATATACATTTGTAAATAAAAGCAGCCACATGAGTCACTGAGGATGCATTTAGTGACAATAAAAATTTCAACTTATACTGACTTCAACAAGCCAATTTTTTGGTTCATATAGCTAGAAACTCCAAAAGTAAGACAGATTTTGGTGTTAATTTAATTGAGCAGTTCAGAAAGTTTAGCAACCAAACTTCTTTTCATATTCTCTTTTTTTCTTTTGCCTTCTCAACCATCTGCTTTCTTTTTCTTTTTTCCTTTTATTTATTTATTAAAGGGACAGGGAGAGAGTCAGAGAGAGGGACAGATAGGGACAGACAGACAAGAACGGAGAGAGATGAGAAGCGTCAATCATTAGTTTTTTGTTGCTGTTGCGACACCATAGTTGTTCACTGATTGCTTTCTCACATATGCCTTGACCGTGGGCCTTCAGCAGACCGAGCAACCCCTTGCTGGAGCCAGGGACCTTGGGTCCAAGCTGGTGAGCTTTTGCTCAAGCCAGATGGGCCCACGCTCAAGCTGGCGAGCTCGGGGTCTCAAACCTGGGTCTTCCGCATCCCAGTTCGACGCTCTATCCACTGCGCCACCGCCTGGTCAGGCTCAACCATCTGCTTTCATCGGAAAGGGGTTTGTCTTGTTGTGGCAAGATGACCACCAACAGCTCCCAGAGAAGCTATTGGTGCCCAATCCCAGAAAAGAAGGTCTCTCCCAGCTTTTAGCAGGAATCCTTGGCTTCCCTCTGATTCAACCTTCTTGATCATGTGCCTTTCCTGGCAGAGAAAGGAATGCTTGATACTGCCTGGGTTAGGTCTGGGTTAGGTACTGATCCCTAGAATAAACATTATGTCAAGGTTGTAAGATTATTGAAATTTTACTTAGCCAAATCAGGACATACTCAGAGCTGGGGATAAGATTAATTTCATTAAAATTCCCCAGTGGTGTGGGTTGGGATGTATGTGGAAAGCTCATCCTGAGATCTAGCTCCTCACATAAAAAAGGCTGGAAGGATGTTCACCAAAGTGCCAACAATGGTTATGTTCAGCTGGTGGAATTACAGGGAGTTTTTAATTTTCTTTTTTCTGCTTATCTGCATTTTACATTTTGACAACAAATATGTATTACTTGAATAACTTAAAAAAAGAAATGAAGGTTATAAATAAGAGGAAAAGTTGGTGTATAACACATAACTAGTAGCGTGATGGATTTAAAATAGACTTGTTGGCCAACAGGAACTATGGGTTTTCAGAATGATAGCAACTGTGCCTCTGCAGAAGCTTCTAACTTCCTTTCTCTGTTATGAAACTGTGGTCATTTCTATAGGAGTAGTCTGAGATCTCTGAAGGCTAGTCTCACTTCAAACCACTGGTTGAGTTTTTCCCCTTGTTGGGGTGCGGGGGACTTTTTTGCTTTCTCTAAAGACACTTTTTCTTGTCGCCTAAATGCCACAAAGTGGGTTGCCATCCCAGAAGGGTGCAGGGAGCATGCGTCTCTTTGTAGAAGGACCCCTGTGTGCAGAAAGGGAGGCGCTGGCCCCGAGGTCCCCCACTTCCTTCTTGGAGAGAAGGCGTTGGGTGTTTCTTCAGGAAGTGGCCTCTGCATGATCCCTGGTTCTCTCTGAGGTCCGGCAGCTCTATGCTGTAAACCACGGAGTGACACTTGCTGCAGGCACCACAGAAGGGGCCAGGGTCTGAAGGCTCAGGGTCCTGGAAGAATGTGGAATGGGGCACCCCTTGACTCACTTCTGTTAGATGCTGGATGTTGGGGGCTCTCCCTAGGATTCACAAAGAAACTCCTGCAGACTCTTTCACAACCTTTTTTCCCTGGAAGCAGAACTCATTTTTCTCCGTTGACAGGAAAGACCTCCATGGGGAAAGCAAGGTAAGAATTTTCCATGTCAGTCTAGACATCTCATTGCTCACTTTCATTTCTGCATGAAATTGATTCTCAGCACTGCAACTTCAGAAACTTGATTTTATCTGATTGTGCCCTCTGGCACTATTCCATTGTGATGGTGAGCAATAAGCTGGCATCGTTGTTTCATAATGAAAGTTATATTTACCAAAAAAAGACCAAAATGCTCCAGTTTGAGCTGTCAGGGCACTCTGTCTCAGTAAGAAAATACATGTGGGAGAGGAAATGAGGCCAGCAGGTGGATGTTGGATGGTCTTAAGGAGCCAGCCTCTGTGTCTACTGAGAATATCACCCACACCCTGCCTGAATATAAACTTCACTCAAGTGTGGACTTGCTTTCCTTGTTCAATGTCATGTCCACAGCATCCAGAGCAGCTGGAGGTACTCAGCAAACTTTTTTTTTTTTTTTTTACAGGGACAGAGAATGAATCAGAGAGAGGGATAGATAGGGACAGACAGACAGGAACGGAGAGAGGTGAGAAGCATCAATCATCAGTTTTTCATTGCAACACCTTAGTTGTTCATTGATTGCTTTCTCACATGTACCTTGACCGCGGGCCTTCAGCAGACCGAGCAACCCCTTGCTGGAGCCAGGGACCTTGGGTCCAAGCTGACGAGCTTTTGCTCAAGCCAGATGGGCCCGCGCTCAAGCTGGCGAGCTCGGGGTCTTGAATCTGGGTCTTCCGCATCCCAGTCCGACGCTCTATCCACTGCGCCACCGCCTGGTCAGGCTCTACACATATTTTATAAATGAATGAATGGAAGGTCTGCTAGCAAGGTGGACGCATTATTATTTTCTAGAGTTACCGTCCCCTGAGAAGCTTTTCTTGACCCTTCTGGGAATATTAGACTCCCTCCTCTGTGTTTCCGTGCTATTTTGCACTTAACTCATAGTATTGAAACTATACTGCTCACAAAAATTAGGGGATATTTTATCTCTTTATACTCATTTTGTAATATCCCCTAATTTTTGTGAGCAGTATATTTACCTATCTGTCTTCCCTAAAAGAGGGTGAGCTCTACAAATGTAGGTATTCTGCTTTAGTTTTCCACTTAATTAACTAGACATTTCACAGCACTCTGGCACATAGTAGGTACTCATTGAATAAAATAATAATACTGTAGCAACTTCACCAATATCTCTCAGTTAACGGGATATACTTGTTCAGTGGGTCAGCATATTACATTTTGTCTTCAGTGTTGGTGATGTATTATTAACTTCTTATTCTTTGCTTTTCACTGCTTCCAAGGGAACAAGCATTTTTCTATTTTCAGCTGTTATTTTAATATCTCTCTGTTGAAACTGCAACTGTGAATGGTTTTCATGGGTTACATTTCCAGGATCAAATTAGTCACCTCCTGATGTTATACAAGGAGGGACCTTACTTAGTCTCATCAGTCAACCATCTTCAAGTCTTGGCGTAGGATGCAATATTTCTGGGAGGGCCACCTAGACACAGCACATCTCTCTGGGGTTATGTGGTTTCTTACAGCCCTGGTCCCCCAAACTGAAGTCTCCAGCCTGGTCCCCACTCGCTCTGGCTCGTCTCTTTCACCGCCCGTGCTCCACTGTCCAGAGACTGCACTTCCCTCAGCAAGTGCACTGGCCTTCTGAGCAGGCTGTATATATTTCCTTGGGGTCCAGGTTTTGCCAGGTACCCCTCTGCCAACTCTGAAAGAGAAAATGGCCTCACGAGGCCACCACTCCTGGGTCATCCAGAAATAACATTCAATGTTGTAAGACCTGGAATTCAGGAAGCCAAGACACAGACTCAGTGGCAAACGCACATTTCAGAGCAGGGCAGGCTGGGACCTGGAAACAAGGTAGATACTCAAGTTATATAAAACTGGCAATGACCAGGGAATAGTGGTGCAAGCCTCTTTCTTTGGCAGGGTGTGTCTCTTTCGTTTTGTGTGGGTTGACCCAATGGATGTGGATGATTTGAATGCCCAAGGAGGTGGTCACAAGGAAGTTCTACTGGAAGGTTCTTTGAATGCTGGAGCAAGGCTCGGTAGATCAGAGTGACACCGCCATGCATTTGTTGGGGACTCGTCCCTGGGGTTCATAGGTCTCAGCCTTATTGAAGTCCTACCCTCACCTCCCAGGAACCTTAGCGCTGTACTTGTGCTGCCATCTGGCTTCATCCAGTGGTGACGGACACCGACAATCCCTGTGCTGACTGCTCATTTGATCTTTGATGGTGTAGTTTGTCTGCATCCTGATGCCATTGAGAACCTTTTAGTCTTTTGGGTCAAATTGCAACGTTGGCCAGTGTCTTAATCTAGCTAGTTGTCCCCTTCAAATACGTGTTTCCTTTAAATTAAATAGATACAATTTTTTGGTCTGTTTTCCTTCTTCAGGCATTATCTATAAGTTTCCTTCATCAGATTTGCTTCAATTTCCTAACCACAGCACCAGCTTTTTTTTTATTTTTTCTTTTTTGCACAGTTGTGGTTTTCTGGAGGGCTTCTTTAGCCTCCTCATCGCTTCTCCAACAGCTGTACTGAACTATCTGGTGTCCTTGCTTTTCCCAGGAAGCTTCTGCTAGCCCCATGTCAACACTGTCTGGGACCCAACCCAGCACCGCCCGCTCTGGTTTTCCGTGCAAGAGAAAGAATAATACTTTCCCCAGAGCCTCTTCTTGGAAAGAAAAGGAAGGAATTCACCTTTCTCTAAGAAAAGGTTTGTGATCTTAATACATTTTCAACAATTCAAAATATGTGAGCTTGAGCTCTGTTGTTGCCGCCTCTCTCACGAAGGGTACCCACGTGGGTTCCTCCCCGACTTCCGAATCAACAAGGCACATTTCCTGAGGAGGGAGGCTATATCTCCTCCGTCTCTGCAGGCCCAGCATTTCCCACAGTGCCCCACACGCATGGTTAGTCGCACAATCTATGTTTACTGAGTGAATGAATGAATGAGTATAAATGAAGAAATTGGGATGGATATTAGCATGAACTTTAAAATTCTGATAAAAAATTTTATGAACATTCAATAGTGTTTCCATGATAATATAGCTGGGGTTTTCAAAGTTAATTTTCTTTGTCACCATTAGTTAGGATGTAAAGTCTTTTTGAAAAATACGAAATACTGTCACAAATTATGTTTGCCAAAATAGCATTTAGTGACAATAATATATTTTCTATTTGGGAATAAGTCCATTAAATAAAAAAGGTAAATATAACGGTCATATTTACTGATAACCACAAGGAAAAATATTGAAACAGATGTTTTCTTTATAAACGTGATTTAAAATTCTATGCCCATTCTAAAAAACAAAAATAAATGATACTGGAATTTACCAAGAACTTTAATAGTAAAATTTTCTATGAAAAGATGCAAATCCATCCAAACAGGAATAGAGAATTTGCTGTGATAGGTGGGCTTATGTCGCTGCCAACGGAACTTTATAAATAAATATATAAGTTCTGACAATTGAGGAAATCAATTTTGTAATTAAGTAAAAGTTCAAGTTAATAATTAATTATGTGTTAAGTAAAAATCCTCAGAGCAGGCAAAAGGTTAAGGCATTCCATGAATTTTCTTTTTCTTTTTTTTCTTTTTCTTTATTCTTCTCCGCATTCCATGAATTTTCAGTTTCAATGGTAAGATTTACTTAAAATCATACAGTTTTCAGGTCCAGAAAGTTTGCTTTGCAAGACATGTATAAGGTGTACGGTGCAAAGATGTCTAATAAAGACAGGGGCATTTAACCAAGCAATATAGGCAGACAGGAAGGGAGAGAGATTAGAAACATCAATTCTTCATTGCGGCTCCTTAGTTGTTCATTGATTACTTTCTCATATGTGCCTTGACTGGGGGGCTACAGCAGAGCGAGTGACCCCTTGCTCGAGCCAGCAACCTTGCGCTCAAACTGGTGAGTTTTGCTCAAACCAGATGAGCCTGCGCTCAAGCTGGTGACCTCGGGGTCTCGAACCCGGGTCCTCCACATCCTAGTCCAACGCTCTATCCACTGCGCCACCGCCTGGTCAGGCAGCAGTTCTTTTTCCTTAGTGAAACAAATCACAGCATAGAAAAAAGGGTGAATAAGAATAGCTAAAATTGAATTGCACCTTAATTGGGGAAAATAGAACGAAATCTCACAGAAGTTTATAACAAGCCTCCATGCTGAATCAGAAAGGCAAAGCTCCACAGCACTTCTTGGAATCTGCTGATTTCTCCTTTGCCAAGATTGTGCTGATGATTAAGCATTTTGTTTACAACAAGAGCCGAATACGGTCTGCTGAGACAGAAAAGGGTGTGACTCGTTTCGGATGGGGCGGCTGTCTGAATTGTCCAATGGAAGTAAATCATTGACTATGGGGTAGAGAATTGCTTACTAACAAAACACAGAACTCACCATTGGGCTGCGATGCACTCTTTGGTAAGCTTTAATAACGTTAATAAAGTCGTACGCAGGGAAAATACCTTTTCACTAGCTTAATAATTACAGGCATGCATCATTAAAATAGCGTCAGCGTATTTCAGGAGTACATGCTACAAGATGAACTCTTGTTGGAGAAAAACCGACAGACTAAAGACAAAAAAACCCAGCCTCTCAGATTCTGGGGTATAGGACTGACAATGAATCATTTTCTCAGAAGCAGAACGATGGCTGTTTGTTCTGTGTGGTTTATGGACATCACATTGACCTCTGGCATCTAGAGAGAGAGGAAGGAAGAGAGAAAGACCATCTGTTTACTGCCTGCTATGTAACTGTCAGAAGTTTCAGGAATGTGTAAGCTCCACGACGTCAGAGACTTACTGTATGTTGGTTATGTGATAAGGTACCAAAGAACTGTAAATGTTAGTCCAGGTATTGGCAACGCCATTTTAAAGGGGAAAAGCCAGGCTTCTATCCCCCTCCTTTCTGAGGGAGAAGAATGTGGGAGCTTCCTAGCTTACAAGGACAACTGGGTCATCTAGTCATAGTTTAACTATAGTTCTCTGGAAGGATAAAGGTTATCTGATAATTCCCTCTTCCCCTTCAGTAAGATCCTTTAGGAGACAATGTTTACATATCCTACACTGATTCTGGCTCTTCCTCCCCTCCTGGAGTCCTAAGAGTGACGTATACCTCTAGACCAGGGGTTCTCAAACTACAGCCCCTGAGGCCATTTATCCGGCCCCCGCCACACTTCCAGAAGGGGCACCTCTTTCATTGGTGGTCAGTGAGAGGAGCACAGGATGCATCCGCACCCGTAGTTCCCATTGAAATACTGGTCAGTTTGTTGATTTAAATTTACTTGTTCTTTATTTTAAATATTGTATTTGTTCCCGTTTTGTTTTTTTACTTTAAAATAAGATATGTGCAGATTTGTTCATAGTTTTTTTTATAGTCCGGCCCTCCAACGGTCTGAGGGACAGTGAACTGGCCCCCTGTGTAAAATGTTTGGGGACCCCTGCTCTAGACCAGTGGTAGTCAACATGGTCCCTACTGCCCACTAGTGGGCGCTCCAGCTTTCATGGTGGGTGGTAGCGGAGCAACCAAAGTATAAATAAAAAGATAGATTTAACTATAGTAAGTTGTTTTATAAAGATTTATTCTGTCAAACTTAGCAAAAATCTGACATAAAGTACGTGGTAAGTTATTATTATATGCTTTAACTTGCTGTAACCCTCCTTTATAAATTTTATAAAGTAAAGTTATTTCCCTACTTTATAAATCACCATGACTGTGGAACCGGTGGGTAGTTAGAAAATGTTACTACTAACAGAGATACAGAAGTGGGCGGTAGGTATAAAAAGGTTGACTACCCCTGATCTAGACAAAGGGGTCACGAGCCCACTCCCCCTTGCTTGAAAAATCTGCATTCTGTAACATTTTATATGCTTTCTAATAATCATCCCTCTTGGAATCCTTTATATGTATAGAAACTTGTAAACTAAACAAGCGGGGACTGGCTTATTAGGTTTCCAAGGGTATTTTCATTTGGCCTCTCTCCTTATCCTAAGCTTACCATTTTGCTGTGGTGACAGGGATGGGGGGGTAGACACTAGAAGATTTGGGAATGTCTTTGATATGTAAAATGACATTTGTCACTATTGTGTTATCTTGTAGTTAATATGTAGGAATATTTCCTTTTCTTAAATCCTATAGATGCATGTTGTAAGCTTGTTAGTAATTAACCATTGTGTCATGCTTCTCCTCCTTTTCCCCCAGCCTATTTCTGATCAAGTCTATATAACTAGCCTCAGAGCTATAGTTGAGGCTGCACGATTTGGGTTAGCTATACCTTGTGCCGCGTAAATCATATGTAGCCGGCTTATTAATACATCTCCTCCTAAGATTTCTTCTGTATCCTGCCTCAGTGTCTACGTAACCCGCAGAATTAAGGTAATATACTTTATAACAGTTACTGTGTACCCCCAGCACTTAGATTCATGCTGGGACACACAGGTAGCTGGAAGTTACCAAATGTCCATCTTTGCCACTTTCGTTTCTTGGTTAGTCCCATGTCAATGCAGAGAACTCCATCCAGGTAGAACTAAATGACTGTCTTGTTTTCATCAGTGTACCATCATTTCATATAAATTTATTTAAGTTTCTAAGATTCACGAAAAATGTCATGTTACATATGACACTATTATAATTAGTCTTTTCCTAAAATTCTGGGAGGACTCCTATGTCTCATGCCTGTCTGCAGACAGGACAGGGAAACGTGCCATGAACTTGTGTCCTCTTTGTTTACAGATATCATTGTTACTGCATTAAGTTGGATCATACACTACACACCATTATCTAACTCAGGGGTAGTCAACCTTTTCATACCTACCGCCCACTTTTGTATCTCTGTTAGTAGTAAAATTTTCAAACTGCCCACCGGTTCCACAGTAATGGTGATTTATAAAGTAGGGAAGTAACTTTACTTTATAAAATGTATAAAGCAGGGTTACAGCACGTTAAAGCATATAATAATAATTACTTACCAAGTACTTTATGTTGGATTTTCGCTAAGTTTGGCAGAATAAATCTTTATAAAACAACTTACTATAATTAAATCTATCTTTTTATTTATACTTTGGTTGTTCCGCTACCGCCCGCCATGAAAGCTGGAGCGCCCACTAGTGAGCGGTAGGGATCAGGTTGACTAACTGATAGAACGAGAAGAGCTTCATCATTATTCTTTTTTATTTATTTTAAGATTTTATTTATTGATTTTAGAGAGAGAGGAGAAAGAAAAGGGGGAGGGGAGGAACAGGAAGCATCAACTCATAGTAGCTGCTTCCTATATGTGCTTTGACTGGGCAAGCCTAGGGTTTTGAACCGCAACTTCAGCGTCCCAGCTTGACGCTCTACCCACTGCACCATCACCAGTTAGGCCCTTCATCCCTATTCTTATGAGCTACCTTCTTTCCAATGCTTTCTTCTTAAATATTTATTCCTATTCCAGTTTTGTGAATTTGTTTTACTTTGCCCATGTCTGTGGGCAGCCAGGTGTTTGAAAGGCTTTCAGTAAAAGTGTATGTGCATGTTGCTTTTTAGGGAGTGTTTTTAAGAATTAAGTAGTGTAGAAAAGGGCATGATTTTATTAAAGCAAAACAGTGGGTCTTTAATGAATCCTGTGAGTATTTATAAGAATTACTGTAGATCAAAATTTTGTTCAGAGCCTGACCAGGCGTTGGCGCAGTGGATAGAGCATCGGACTGGGACGCAGAGGACCCAGGTTCGAGACCCCGAGGTTGCCAGCTTGAGTACGGGCCCATCTGGCTTGAGCAAAAGCTCACCAGCTTGGACCCAAGGTCTCTGGCTTGAGCGAGGGGTTGCTCGGTCTGCTGAAGACCCGCGGTCAAGGCACATATGAGAAAGCAATCAATGAACAACTAAGGTGTAGCAACAAAAAACTGATGATTGATGCTTCTCATCTCTCTTCGTTCCTGTCTGTCTGTCCCTATCTCTGACTCTCTCTCTGTTTCTGTAAAAAAAAAAAAAAAAAAAAAAAAATCAGAAAAAGATGGAAGACAAAGCTGGAGAATTTCCCTTTTTATTAAAAAGGCAGGTTGACACTCAGAGTTACTAACTGCCTGGCAAAGCACTCATTAAATGTGTGTGTAATTTTTCTGTCTTCACACGTCAACAGGACATACCTACAGCGGCTTTGTAATTTCATCCAGCCCTGTGCGTCACCTCTGAGAGCTGTTTCCAGATAGTTTACACTCATGGCTAATACTTAGTAAGTGCTTATTCTTGAGGTCAAGTGCCTGGTGCTCAGTAAACACCGGTTCCCTCCCTTCCTTCCTTCCCTCTTTGAAGAGAATAACAGGGGAGATCCCCAAAGCTTCACGGAAGTACGACCACATTAGAGCAAAAAGAAAGACACGTTTAAAGAGAAGGAAGCATATTATTGTGGGAGAGAAGGTCTTATCATTCAGAGAGGGTTTAAAGAGCTATTCTAGAAATGTCAACTTCTGCTCATTGGCCTCTGCCAGCAGCCACTGAGCACTGGAAATCATTTCTGAAGTTTGTCCTCAGCTCATGAATACTTCCCAACAGGGCAAGTCAGACACTGGCCCTAATGGTGGTAGTCAATGCCTGAGTATGAGCACCCAGGGAAGAAAGGTCTCTGCTCCTCAGAGACCAGAGAGCTTTCTTTCTGCAGAAATTTCCAGGAATAGGTCCTGGGTGGGGAAGGGGGGAGTCAAGCTGAAACCTTGAAGTCATTCTCCACTACTTAGAAATGAGGGGGTCACTAGCCACTGCTTTTTCCTGCTGTGTCAGTCTGCTGGGGCCGCCAAACAAAACTGCACAGACTGGGTGGCTTACACCGGAGAGACTGGAGTCTGGAAGTCCAAGGTCAAGGTGCTGGCAGGGTGGGCTTCCTCTGAGGCCTTTCTCCTTGGCTTGCTTGTTGGTGATCTCCCTCTTGCTACCTCTCTGCATGGTCTTGTGTCTGTGCACACATGTCTCTTGGGTCTCTCTCTCTCTCTCTCTCTGTATGTCCTATAAGGGCACCAGTCAGACTGGATTAAGGTCCCCGTCGTATGACCTCATTGTACTTTAACCACCTCTTTAAAGGCCTTATCTCCAAATCTAGTCACATTCGGTGGTTCTGGGGGTTAGGACCTCAATATATGAATTTAGTGGGAACACAATCCAGACCATAACACCCACCCAGTCTCCTCTTTCTCTCTCCCTCTTTACAGGAATTTAACCCACACACTTCAATATGGTAGTTAGGAAAAAAACTCAACAGACAACAAAACAAAATGTCAGCTTAGAAATCCGAAGAGCTGGGTTTGCAGCCAGACTTCACTGTTACCCAGCAACCCCTGAGAGGAAACGTGGGGAGCCCTTCACAGTCTTTACATAGTGACCTTCACTGATGTGGGCACCTGGCCCAGCGGTGTAGAAAGCAGGCCCTGGGCTCAGATTGCCTGGTCCAAATTCCAGCATCCCAATCATGAGCTAATTGACGCTGGCCGAGTTACTTCCTTCTTCGTGTCCCTCGGTTTTCTCTTCTGAAAAGTGGGAATAATGACATTGCCTACGTTATAGGCTCTGTGTGCGGGCTAAAGAGGTCAACACCTCAACCCGGAGCCATCTCAGTGAGCAGTCAACATGAGCCATCTACTATTATATGTCGTGTGTGTCATATTTCATCTCTCTTTGTGTGCTCTCTCCTGCGTCCTCCACTCATGTTAGTACACATCCCGCACTCCCTTGGTTTCCTTCTGAAGTGGGGCGCCTGTTCAGAAATGGCTGCTGTGTGGCCACTCAGAGGTGAGAGGACTGGGAAACCCCACAGCTCAGCACCCCGGTCTCATGGTGAGGTCTCATCCTGCATAAGCGGGATCTGCCTCTGTCCCCAAACAGCCTTGCCAGGAGGGGCACGGGGTGAAGGAAGACTGGGCTTCTGCACGTTCATCAGTAAAGCACTGTCCTGTGGCTGAGCTGCTGCCACCACTTTTGGATAAGGACATGGCGATAAACCAAGACCAACCAAAGGGAAAGAGCAAAGGGTACTTATTCAGAGCTTGCTACAGCAGGGAGGCAGCCGCCACCGCTTGGTCTCGGCGGAGACTCCAAGGCAGGCAGAGGAGCCGGAAGGCTTTCTGCTGGGAAAAGAGACGGGCCCAGGCTTTGCCGTCTGGTGGCTGTGGTCCTGGGGAAGCTCTAGGTGGCTGCCTAGAAGGGGGTGTCCCATTGACTGGGTAGGAGTACATCTTTGCTTTTCTCTGGTTGGTCCTTAGTTGGAAGCAGGGACAAAAATTAGGGACAAGACCCAGATGCTCTACTGATCTTGTATGTCCCCCGGCCAGGCCTTCCCACATATCTGTTTCCTTTCTCAGGGTTTTTGCAGGGAGGAGTTAGTGGCTGATCTGTCAAGGCAGCTGTGGAGATGATGTAATTCTTTGCTGAAGTGTCTAGGCACCAGGGTTTGATTTCAAAGCTGAAGCCGAAGTAATATTCTGGGCCAGAAGGAAACAGGTATTCCCCCCATTTTAGAATTTCAGAAGAAAAAGGCTCTAAGAACTGTCCCTAAGTGGAGAGAATATGAAGAGATGAGGGCTGGGTAGCCATAAGCTCTCGATGTGCAAATATACCTCTGAGAAGGGATTGACCTTGCGAGGTCGGGAGATTCTCTCTGGCAGCAGATCCTGAATACATTACTGATCTTTCTGAGGGCTTGTAACTAGACGAAAGTCGAAGACACTGGCCCACACTGAGGCTGCAGATCTGCAGGCCTCCTGGAGATATCGTGTGTACACAAAGGATTCTGAGCAACCGCTGTGGTAGTGATGTCTTCACTGCACTCATTTCTCCTGGGTCCAGCTGCCTGCCCTGCAGACCTCCTGGCAAATGCCACTCAGCAGGCAAGAGCGGGCACTTCATGCTGGCTCTTCACCTGTGACATGTGCTGCTCCTAAGTTTAATCATACAAAGCCTATAAAGTAAATTTTAAGCCTTGGAGTGATATCAAAGCCCTCCAAATCTGGTCCTGGTCTCCATCTGTCCTTAGTCCCTTAAACAAGCCATCACTCCACCCAAACCGATCTGTTCACTGACCCCTGAACACACTGGGGGTGGTCACACCTCGGCTCCTGTGGAGTTCTGTGGCTTGGAATCTGTAGTTCTCCTCTCCTCCCTCTCCTCTCTCCTTATCCCGCTTTGCTCTAGTTTTCATCCGAGATTCATGTCTTACCTCCTCCAAGGATCTTTCTCTCACTACCCTGGGGACCCCTCCGTTTCTAAACCCCCACTCCCATTGCACACCCAGCTTTCTTAGGCATTTGGTGAATGAGTAAAACTATATATGATGTTTTGGGTTATTATTATCTAAGTACATTGTATTCTGCATCTTCCACTGGACAGGAAGCTTCTGTGTAACAATGACTGTGTGTTTTTTTTGTGTGTGTGTATGACAAAGACAGAGAGAGACAGACAGGAAGGGAGAGAGATGAGAAGCATCAGTTCTTCATTGTGACACCTTAATAGTTCATTGATTGCTTTCTCATTGACCGGGGGGCTACAGTAGACCGAGTGACTCCTTGCTCAAGCCAGCGACCTTGGGTTCAAGCTGGTGAGCCTTGCTCAAATCAAAGGAGTCCATGCTCAAGCTGGCGACCTCGGGGTTTTGAACCTGGGTTGTCCGCATCCCAGTCCGACACCCTATCCATTGTGCCACCACCTGGTCAGGCTGACAATGACTGTGTTTTACCACCTTGAACCTTCCTGTTGAGGATGACGTGTTGTATGTTTCCATGCTTGATGAAGGTTGGTCGAGTAAACGAGGAACAAGGCGCCACCCTGATCAGTGTGTTAAACATACCGGGAAACTGAACTGTTGCCTGAAAGTACTTCAGCTCTGGAGGAAGGGCACTGGGTGATTTCGCCTGTATTATAGCTGCAGCTGCAGTGATTCCAGGGAAAAGAACAGCTTTTAGAATTTTATTCTAAAGGAAGCATAATGCCACTTGCTCATGTTCAGTGTAGGGTTTCAAGTCTCACTACACAGATAGGCCAAGTCCAGCTCATTGCTCATTGCTATCTAGGAGGTGCTGTCAAATAAACCAGACAGGTGTGTGTGTGTTGGAGGGGCAGGTGCCCCCACCCCCCAGGTGCAGGAAAGTCATTCCGAGCAGGAATCTAGCTGGAATGCTACAGCTGATCACTGAAATTCTAGGCAGAATGGTAGGGTGGAGAGCAAGAATAATGGGGAATACAGTCCAGGAGCTGGGCCAGACTGGAGGACAGGCGAGGGTGTCACTGGGAGACCCCAAGTAATACAGAAGGGAGGCCTCCACCACTGTGGAGCCTGCCCGCAGCGACCACCCTAAGTCTGGGGCTCAGAGGCTGAGTCTCAGGTCCTGACATGGGGCCTGGCAGAATAAGGCTTCTAGAGAGCCTGGGCTTCTATTCATGGCTCCAACATGGGGCTAAGATAAGGTGACCAGACGTCCCGCTTTCGGCGGGACAGTCCCGATTTTTAACAATTTGTCCTGTGGCCCGCGGCGTTTTAAAAAAGTCCCAATTTTTGGAAAGAATGCCGGAAAAGCTAGGGAACGGTGGGAGAATGAGAAGGGAATATACGGTTTTCAGCGGGGAGACCCCGCCTTGACCTGGAAGCACCTGCACTGCCGCAAGAGCTGGCTGCCCCGTGCGGGGCCCTGAAACAAAGAACTTCAGGTGGGACATACCTACTGGGGCGGTGGCTGTCAAGTCCCCTCACTACCCATAGCCCCGCGTCCTGGACACCGGCGTGAGGCTCCGAGCTCCGCCGAGGTGCAAGCCGGTTGGTCTTCAGCAGGCAGCAGGGCTGGACGTGGAGAGCGTGGCTGCCAAGCACGCCGGTGGCGCTGCCCTGCCTGCTCCCGCCCGCTCCTGCAGCTCCCGCATCGGTTTCAGGACGTGTAACCCGATCCCTCTGACTCAGTCAAAATTTCCCATATAGTATTATTTCCGAAAATGATCTTTTTAAATGAGGTATCATTATTAAAAAGAATATATTGATAAGGAAAAGGTTAAATCTTGGGCATCAGCAAAAATCACAATAGAGAACAAATGGTTACAAATATTTCATCATTTTGAAACAAACCATGTTCCATACAATAATGCACTAAAAATTGTGGAATACGCGCTGTCTTTACCAGGAACTAATGCTGCGACTGAACGCTATTTTCTACGGTAAATAAAGTGTGGACATCAGAAAAATCACAATTAAGTGTTGACACTTTGAAAGCCATTTTATGTGTGAAATATAATTTAACAAATTCTTGTGAAAAACTTTATGACCTTTTAAAGGAAAGTTTATTTTTAATATTTATTTTATTTTATTCATTTTAGAGAGGAGACATAGAGTGAGAGAGAGAGAAAGAGAGAAAGGGGGGAGGAGCTGGAAGCATCAACTCCCATATGTGCCTTGACCAGACCAGCGCAGGATTTTGAACTGGCGACCTCAGTGTTCCCAGGTCAACGCTTTATCCACTGCGCCACCACAGGTCAGGCTATGACCTTTTAAACAATGACAGCAATCTACTAAAAAAAAAAAATCACTCAAATGAGAAATATGCCAAGGAATAAAATAATACTATGCATAATTTTTAATGTATTATATTTGTAAATTGTACTTATGTTGAAATTTAAAAAAATATATTACAATACTATTTTTGCATTCTATGAAAATTTATTTTGCTCTATATAGACCAAATTTTTAATCAAGAACCTCCCCCCATCAATAGTGTCCCGCTTTACCAATTTTAAAATCTGATCACCTAAGGCTAAGATAAAGATGTTCTGCAGTAGAACATTTAGGGTGGGGCCAATATTGTTCTCAAGAATAAGGTGAAAACCTGGTACTCCGGGCCCAAGTTGAGAGCTGGGCTCTGAGGAGGTGCGTGAGGATGTGAGGGTGACTCTGTAGATACAGAGAGAAAGGAGGTGGAGCATGGTGACGTCGCCTGACTGTGATGTAAGGGCCAGAGAAGTGTGGCGATTTCAGTATCCAGTCACCTTTCTTGTTAGTAGCAGATCTAGACTCAGAAACCCAGTTCATGTGATGCCACCAGTCCAGGGGTAGAGTGCTTGCTCCAACTTCCCAGGGTTTCCATAGTCTCCACTGGGGGCCCTGCTTTTCTGTGGTGGGGCCCTGAGGACAGTTCCAGGGCTGTGCTCCAGGGGTGAGGGAGGAGGCACTCAAGGTGGACAGATGTGCCATTTTCTGTTTATGATTGAGGGAGCTTGTGTAAGAGTTTGAGTGAAAAATCCTCAGCTAAAAGAAGCTTGATGATGAACTTGGCAATGACAGTGACTGTTCCCATTTCTACGCCTCTCTGGAGAGCTGGGGGCAGATACAGTAGAAGCCTGGAGTTCAACTGCATGACAATGGCCAAAAAGAAAAAGAAAAAATTTCATCAGAACAGGGAAAATTCTCCACAAAAGTTGACAACACAATATGAAATATATATATATATATATATATATATATATATATATATATATATATATATATATATGTACCTTCAGCAAGGGATTTCGTAAAGAGCTATGACATTTTAGATTCGTAGGAAGTTGCTATAGTTGTATCTCCATTGTGATATGACCTTTAGGAAATCAATAAAATTTATTGTACCTCTTCAGGGTCTATTTTATAAACTTGGAACTCTAGGAGCCAGAATAAAGGGATAGAAACCCATTTAAGCTAGCTCAAGTAATTAGATGTGTGTTAGGTTTTCAGAACCCAAGGACAGAAAATGCAGAGCGTCTCCGTGGATCAAGTATAGGAGCAGAGGTTGTTCCCTCTGCCCTGCAAGGGCTTTTGTGGCCTCTCAGGGGCATCATGGTGTCCTTTGTCTCTTCTTACCTCTCTGTCTTTTTCTTCTGCTCATCTACACTCCAAAATGACAGTCAGGTCACTTATATGACATCACATTCAGACTACATTCTCTATGTAAAAATCCTTGGGTTGAATTTTTATGGGACAGACATTAACTCAACATTCTACAGAGTGATTTTCCATTAATAAGATTACCCCCTCCCCCAGGTCCAATCAAACTTTGATGGGGGTGGAACTGAAGCGGTAGGCCATGAGGACGCATACAGCAAGGCTATGGTGGGTTCCTGAGCTTGGATGGCTTGCAGAGGGGGAGGCAATAGTTGGTTTCTCTACAAGAGACTTCCATGAAGACAACAAAGATAGCGTGTTAGGCGTTTCTCAGGCTGCCCCCCCTCTCATTTACTGATGTGCATCTGTGAGAAGACTTTAGGGGCTTCCACACACATCTTACCATTTTAGTGGTCATAGTCTAACAGCAATCCTGACATAGCAGCACCTTCTTAGACATCAGTCTTCCAGCTTCTTAGCAATGGAAACAATACTCCTATAAATGGGGTCAAGTTGGCCATGCAAATGACATTGGCCAAAGAAGACCCCAGAGAATGCATTCATCTGGCCTTGCATTGGACATAAACTTCCTTGGAGTGGTTGAGAAAGGAGGCTCTGAAGCTGTCCTCCCAAATTCAAACCCTGGTCCCACTAGGCAATAATCACATAGGCTGGAGCAGGTTACTTAGCTTCTCCAAGTTCCTTTATCTGTGTTTTTGATAAGTGTGTAATAAAATCATGTGGTGGAAAAGAAAACATCTTCCAGGGTTAGTGAGGAATATGCTCTGAGCACAGTTCTGATCCCTAGAAAGTACTGAGTAAATATCACCCATGATTATTGTTACTCTCCCTTTCATGTCTTACGGATCCAAATGAATTCAGGTCTCCACACTAGTTACTTCTCCGCCTTCCTCGCAGCTCTTGCCCTAACTTCTCCACCAAACTTTTGCAAATGCTAAGTGTTAACAAAGGCTTGGTGGTTCATCAGCTGGCTTTTATAGTGTTGTGCTTTGGGCTCCAAATTTTAAAAGCCAGCCCTGAATACAGGGCATAATCTTTTTTTTTTTTATTTTAAATTTTTCTGAATTTAGAGGCAGGGAGGCAGTCAGATAGACTCCTGCATGCGCCCAACCCGGATCCACCCAGCATGCCCACCAGGGGGCGATCCTCTGCCCATCTGGGTTGTTGCTCCCTTTCATCCGGAGTCATTCTAGCACCTGAGGCAGAGGCCATGGAGCCGTCCTCAGCACCCAGGCCAACTTTGCTCCAATGGAGCCTTGGCTGAGGGAGAAGAAAAGAGAGATAGAGAGAAAGGAGAGGGGGAAGGGTGGAAAAGCGGATGGGTGCTTCTCCTTTGAGCCCTGGCCAGGAATCAAACCTGGGACTTCCACATGCCTGGCTGATGCTCTACTGCTGAGCCAACTGGTCAGGGCCTGGGCTCCAAATTTTAAAAGTTGTCACAATTAAAGATGGAAGAGGATGTTTAAGTAGTAGAACCTTGACCTGATTTTGTGAAGTTCGTTGAGTATGAAGAGTACATCCTTCAAATCCTCCTTTTATATGCTTTGAGTGTATGCCTCTCTCCTGAACTGAAGAGAAGACGATATATGATTGCTCCAGTTGATTGCTCTAGTTTCTTTGATCCATGTCTATACTATCTAAAATTGTCATCCTCTAAACTGAGAAATATTCAGTCTATTCCTTGAAACCATGCACAAGATTAGAGAGCCAGAAAGCCACACGAGAAGCTTGAAGCCAGATTTACTCTTGTTCTTCTCTCCTGCAGGAGCCAAGTTGCCCTGAAGATCATGAACTTGTCTTCTGAACACTGCAACATCTCAGATTGGCTGAGGCTCGAAGCAACAGTGAAGGCCTCTGTGTACGTGGTCACTTTCTCCTTTGCCACATTCATCACGGTCATCATCATCGCATTAGTGCTGCAGAATTCAAAACTGAGGAAAGAGGTCCGATACATCCTCCTTTGCCACCATCTGCTGTGCATCTCCTCCTACTGCGGCCTGGGGGTGGTTTTCCAAGGGATGCGGGCCCTGCTGGCCAACAGCCCTGTTCTCCTGTGCTGGGTGGTGTTTGGGACCCAGCTAATTTTTGGAGAAGGGATCCTTTTCACTCTGGCCTTGATGGCTGTCAACACTTACTTGGCCATCTGCTGGCCATTGAAATCTCTGTCCTTCGTGAATTCAGTTAAGTATAGGATTCTGGCTGGGAGTTGGATAATCATTGTACTCAAGAATGTTTGCTTATTCATCATAGAGGGCACCAACTCTACCCCAGTTTCTGTTTTAAAATCTGAACCTCTGTGCCCCGTGACTTTGAATGGCACTCCGGCCAGAGCCATTGGCATGGTTTTCCTTCTCCTTCTTCTAGCTGTCATTCTTATAAGTTACTCTCTAATATATCAAGAAGGCAAACGTGCTGGCCATTTTAATAGGTCAAATGTCAAAGCAAGGAAAACAGTCCTTATTCATTTACTGCAGATGGGCTTACAGGTAATCCCAACCGTGATATTCATAGGTTTGGGAAAGAGGTGTGGAGTGTTTTTCTTTACTTTAAATCTGGTGCTTTTTGGAGTCTTTGCCTTTGCCCAGTGTTTTAACCCTCTGATTTATGGGCTCTGGAGCAGAGAACTGAAAAGCGGATTATATTATTGGATGTGCTGTCAACTGTGGTGTGGTCACACGATGAACAGTAGAGGACCAGTCTGAAAGAAACAAAACTAAGCCATTTTGAGTCAATAACTCTAGTCCTAATGGACCATCGTTGAGGGTTAACAACTTGC
Organism: Rhynchonycteris naso; assembly: GCA_037038555.1. Classification (NCBI taxonomy): domain Eukaryota; kingdom Metazoa; phylum Chordata; class Mammalia; order Chiroptera; family Emballonuridae; genus Rhynchonycteris; species Rhynchonycteris naso. Next base: position 8,072,041 of record CM072997.1, on the reverse strand, counting down.
CTTTTACTCAATCTAAAATTGGTCACGTTGATTTGATTTTGAACATAATATTAGTAAGCCAAAGGTATCCATCTGGCTTACAGACTTCACTGCTGCATACACTAATTTGTCTTCAGCTAAACCATTTTTTTTTAATCTTTAATTCTAAACTCAGACCCACATTTTTGGCAGTGTACTGTACTGTGTTTCAGTAGTTGGGCAGCTTTTGAGAATGCTCTTGTTTTTAGAAACTGAGAAAGAGTCCATGGTTGTTGATATGAAGGGAAGAAGTTTGGCTCTTCCAAACTTATGGAAGTTGGATAATCATTGTACTCATGTTAATTAGGGTAGGTTTGGGCATATATAATAACAAAGCAGCAGCAAAGTAACAGTGCCTTAAAAAGCTAGAGATTGATTTTTTTGTCATGTAAAAGAAATCTGGAGATACTCAATCCAGACCTGTGTCACAGCTGTGTGGGCAAGAGACTCACTTATTCCTTTTCATTTTGCCATAATTTGTGTACTACCTCATGACCCAGTGTGGCTGCTGGTGCTCCTATCATCACATTCACACTCTGGCCAACAGGAAAGAGCAAAGGGCAAGGGTTTCCTTCTGAGCACACTTTCTAGAAGTCACACAAGGCATTTTTCTTACCTCTAACCAGCCACATTTTAGTCACAAGGCTATTCCTGGCAAGGGAGAGTGGGAATAAAGTTTAGCTCAGAAATAGTTTTTCCAGCTAACCATTAAGGCTCTTAATACGAAGGAAGGAAGAAAGGAAGGAAGGAAGGAAGGAAGGAAGGAAGGAAGGAAGGAAGGAAGGAAGGAAGGAAAAAAGGAAAGAAGAAAGAAGTGAAGGAAGGAAAGAAGGAAAGAAGAAAGAAGGGAAGGAAGGAAGGAAGGAAGGAAGAAAAAAGGGAAGGAAGGAAGAAAAAAGGGAAGGAAGGAAGAAAAAAGGGAAGGAAGGAAGAAAGAAGGGAAAGAAGGAAGGAATAATGGATGTCAGGAGACAAAACTATCTCAGCGGACATTTTCTCAGTAAAATACAGTACAAAGGAATACAATAGATCCCTTATGATAGTTACAAAAATATATTCTGCCTTTCAATATGCTTTCCAAATGCAGTGTTAACTGTTCAGGATCCCAGAAATCTTTAATTCTGTCATGTCAACAGCTCTCCAAGAGAATGGCATCAATAAGAACACTAAACTGTTTAAACATGAGAGAATTAACTCAAATTTTTTAAATCCAAGGACATTTGAGGTGGTAGTGTGAAATCAATTCTTTTACTGAAGTTCACATACGGAATTTCTTTACGTGAAACATCCAGTTGTGCATCAGTCAGGATTTATTTATGGAAACAGGAACAGCCACTCTAGGTATGTAAACAGAAAGGAGTTAATACAGGAATTCAATGCTTACCGAGTCCCTGGAAGGGCTGGAGGAGCGGGCATCAGGGCCGCACTGATTGATGTCAAGGGTAAAGCTGTGATCTGGAGGTCAGGCAGCTGCTTCCAACGTGGCCCCGCCACCTCGTGCCACCCACGACTTTGTGGTTTTTGCTTGCCAAGAGAAATAGCAACAGGAAGACGGTCCATCTTCCAATTCTTCCATAATTGCCTGTGATTGGGCATCCTAACCCTAAGAGCAAAGTGGTCTGGGAAATGTAGTTCCTAGTTTCAAAGTCTTGACAGTACAGGAAGTTACCCCCAAAGGAGTTGTGGCAAGAGGATTGAATGAGACAATCCATGAGATCCACCATTCTATTATTTAGTTTTATTTATAGGTAACGACAAAAACAACAACCACCACTTTGATGACAACGAAGAAAATGGATACCATGCACTGAGCAACTGTGGTGTTCTCAACACAAGACGGGCCAATGCCAAATCCTCACAACCATTTTATAATGCAGGTATTACTCTTCCTGATACACGGAGGAGAAAAGCTGAGGCTTAGAAAGGCCTTGCAGGAGCTGAGGAGGCCAACAACTTCCCTTTAAGATTTGCCATAAACCCGACGTGACGCAGGGTGATTGATCATTTCATCATTATTGAGAGCTGGACCAGTTGCTTGGGAAATTTGGACCTTGGTTCTTCATTCTGCTTTGGGTGAGGACACCTCGTTTTGTGCAAAAGAGCCTTTTATTCACCCCTTGCTTTGACTACAAAGCATTTATTTTTAAATTAAATTTGTTTTTCCTTTTTACTGAATGTATTGGGGTGACACTGGTTAATAAAACTATCTAGGTTTCAGGGGTACAATCCTATAATGCGTCATCTGTATGTTGGATTGTGTGTTTCTCCAAAGTCAAGTCTCCTTTCTTCACCATTTATCTCCCTTGTACCTTCTTCCACTGCCCCCACCCCTTTTCTGGTAATCACCATGCTGTTGTCTATCCATGAGTTTTTCTTTTTCTTTTTCCTTAACCCTTTCACCTTCACACTCAGCCTCGCTACCCCACTCCCTCCTGACACCGGTCAGTCTTTTTTCTGCATCTGTGAGTCTGTTTCTATTTGGTTTGATAATTTATTTTGTTCACTCGTTAAGGTGACCAGACGTCCCGCTTTTTAATAATCTGTCCTACATCCCGTGGCGTTTTATAAAAGTCCCGATTTAAAAAAATATATTACATGCCTGACCAGGCAGTGACGCAGTGGATAGAGCGTCGGACTGGGATGTGGAAGACCCAGGTTCGAGACCCCAAGCTCGCCAGCTTGAGCACACGGGCCCATCGGGCTTGAGCAAAAGCTCGCCAGCTTGGACCCAAGGTTGCTGGCTCCAGCAAGGGGTGGCTCGGTCTGCTGAAGGCCCGCGGTCAAGGCACGTGTGAGAGAGCAATCAATGAACAACTATGGTGTCGCAACGGCAACGAAAAATTAATGATTGATGCTTCTCACCTCTCTCCGTTCCTGTTTGTCTGTCCCTATCTATCCCTCTCTCTGACTCTCTCTCTGTCCCTGTAAAAATAAATGAATAAGCCTGACCTGTGGTGGCGCAGTGGATAAAGCTTCGACCTGGGAACACTGAGGTCGCCAGTTCAAAACCCTGCACTGGTCTGGTCAAGGCACATATGGGAGTTGAGCTTCCAGCTCCTCCCCCCTTTCTCTCTCTCTCTCTCTCTCTCTCTCTGTGTCTCCTCTCTAAAATGAATAAAATTAAAAAAATTAAAAAATAAATGAATAAAACATTAAAAATATATATTACAATACTATTTTTGCATTCTATGAAAATTTTTTTGCTCCATATAGACCAAATTTTTTATCAGGAACCCCCCTCCCCCTGCCCTGTCAATGGTGTCCCGCTTTACCAATTTTAAAATCTGGTCACCTTACCTAGATACCACATGTAAGTGATATCATATGGCATTTGTCTTTTTTCTGACTGGCTTATTTCACTTAGCATAACATCTTCCAGGTCCACCCATGCTGTCACAAAAGGTGAGATCTCCTTCTTTTTTATGGCCAAGTAATATTCCATTGTATAAATATACCACTACTTTTTTATCCACTCATCTACTGATGGGCAGTAAGGCTGCTTCCAATTCTTGGCTGTTGTAAATAATGCTGCAATGAACATAAGGGTGCAAAGTGCCACTGTTTTTAGGTTCTAGTGACTTCTGTGTCATGTCTAGATTTCATTTTGGCTTCAAGACCTACTTGTCTCCTCTCTAAGTGTTTAGTCTAAGGCTTCCCTCTTCTTCCAACACTAACTCTGAGAATTCAAAGCACCACCTTCTCTTTTCCAATCTCTGTCCAGGGTGGGCACCAGAGATTACCTACGTCTCCTGCTACCTAACACAGTTCTTGGTAGATGGCGGGTACTAGACAAAAGATGAAAAGGACTTATTGATCAGTAAGACATTCTGACAAACTCCCTCTCCATAAAACTCAAGCTGTCTCTTTGTTTTTGTTGAAATTTTAAGCAATCTGAGAGTAGAAAGTGGAAAAAGGTCTCCAAAAATTACCAAGCTCAACTCAGTTATGTCTTAAATCTAATATACATAATATAATTTATCCTTAAAACTTTTAAAGCTCTATTTTCTGATATCACAAGATAACATCTACTTGTAACATTTTTTTTATTAAGTGTTAAAATGGTAGTTTTAATTTTCAAACACAAATTATTAATTTTAAAACAATTTTTTTTAAAAAATTGAGAACATATAGTATAAAATTTAAAAGGTTTGGAATGGCATTTAGTGAAAAGACTTTCTCCTCCCCATTTCTCCAGGTTTCCATTTCTCTTGTAACGGTCAAAAACTGTTTCTGGTTTCTTAGGTTTTCTTTAAGAGATGGTCTACAAAATATTGAGAATTTCTCATTTGTGAGATAATTTTTGTTTTGAACCTGAACTTGGGTTGGGAAGTTATCTAAATTGGTATTTAAAATAAAGGTTTATGTCATGAATGACAACAGCAATAACTTATCTCATGATGTGAAAATTCTTTGCACCCCTGGAGAACTTGAGTCTGGGTAAGATGCAGAAGGGAAGGGGGAGAGGAAGAGGTGGCTAAAGTTAGGGGCACATAGTTGCAAGTTCTTGTAAAATGTTCTTTTCCCAACAGAAATGGCTCAATGATATTGAATTTAAAATCAGAAAGGGTTTGGGGAAACGTTCAGAGAAAACATACTTTGCGAATAGTTCTAAAATATTAAATCACCTAAGAAAAAAATATGAGTTATCTCCAAATTCCCAAGTTTTTTTTTTTGAACATTTGACCCCATATTATCACTGCATTATTTCTGGCTTATACAGAGATATGCCATATAAACATACATCGACTAACTAAAAATGAGCTTGGGCAAAATCCCTAAAAGCAAGAACAGAAAAGTAGTTCATGGTACCCGTCGTAACAAAATGTTGAATGAATCCAGGCTATTGTCTAGAAGTTCAAGACTGTAAAATCAGCCACATTAATGAATTTTAAGCTTTTATCTTTTTAAAGTTTATTTATTTATTTTTATAGGAACAGAGAGAGAGTCAGAGAGAGGGATAGACAGGGACAGACAGACAGGAACGAAGAGAGGTGAGAAGCATCAGTCATTAGCTTTTTCATTGCCCTTGCGACACCATAGCTGTTCATTGATTGCTCTCTCACATGTGCCTTGACCGCAGGCCTTCAGCAGACCGAGCAACCCCTTGCTGGAGCCAGGGACTCTGGGTCCAAGCTGGCGAGCTTTTGCTCAAGCCAGATGGGCCCGCACTCAAGCTGGCGAGCTCGGGGTCTCGAACCTGGGTCCTCCGCATCCCAGTCCAATGCCCTATCCACTGCGCCACCGCCTGGTCAGGCTGAATTTTAAGCTTTTCTTCTTCTCTCTCTGAGATGGTCAGAGGCTGTGGCTGGAACTTCCTGCCTGGTGACTGTACAAAGAGCCGCATGCAATGGAGAGAAAACTGCACATGCGCACCGGTGGGTGAGGAGAAAAAGAGGCCAGGATGTGTTTGTGAGCCAAAAGGACCTCCGGGAAGAATCTGGCCTCGGGGTTGTTGGGGAAGGCTTCATACCAAAGGCGCAGGGCTCTCAGCAGAAAGAGGCTGTAGGTTACCACTGGCTGCAGAGGCGGAAGATGGGAAGAGGAGTAGCTAGCCCGAGGAGATAACTCTGACGGAAGATCCCACAACATTCTTTCCGTAGGAGGGAAAGAATCATCCCTGGGAATCTGCTCTGCCCAGAAGCTACAAACACTGTACAGTGTGTCCGTAAAGTCATGGTGCACTTTTGACCGGTCACAGGTCAAAAGTGCACCATGACTTTACGGACGCACTGTATTACATCCGCCTTCAGGTGAGATGATGGTCTTTTCTGCCTCTTACATCTCTTTCCAGCCTCCACCTCTTCTAACCCTGGGGGAGTCACAGGCAGCCTGAGGGTGGGGTGGGGTGATTGGAGACTTTAATTCCATCTGAAAGCTTAATTCCCCTTTGTAATATAGCATATCATATCAACAAGGTGCAAGTGGTTATGGCACATTTTGTGGTAAAGGGGGTATCATTCAGCTTATCACGTGTACCAGTGAGATTGTCCTTTGGACCTGAAAATAAACAAAGGGCTTTTTGGTATTTAAGACCAGACAAAATACCATTCAAAACCACAACGAGATAACACCTTACTCTCATTTGGAGATATATATGTATCAGAAAACAGCAAGTTGGAAAACATGTGAAAAAATTGGAACCCTTGTGCATTCTTAGTGAGATTGTAAAATGGTGCAATTGCTAAAGGAAACAGGATGAGATTTTCTCAAAAATAATAATGAGAATAAATAAATAAATAAAAATAGAATGACCATATGACCCAGCAACCCCATTTCTGGATATATATCCAGAAGAGTTGCAAGCAGAGTCTAGAAGAAATATTTGCACCCACAGGCTCTCAGCAGCACTAGTCACAACAGCCAAGAGGTAGAGGCAGCTCAGACCCATCGATGGATGAGGAGACAAACGAAATGTGATGTGTTTCTACAGTGGACTCTTATTCAGCCTTCAAAAGGAAGGAGATCCTGTCACAACCCACAACCCGAATGAAACTCGACAGCATTATACTAAGTGAAATAAGCGAGTCTCGCAAAACAACTGCTGTCTGAGTCCCCTCACGTAAGCCACCTTAAAGTAGCCAAACCCATAGAAACAAGAATGGGACGGTAGTCACCAGGGGCAGAGGGGCGGGGAGGTGCGAGTGGTTTAATGGCTATAATTGCAGATGAACATTTTTTTTCAGATGAAGGAGTTCTGGAGATGTGTTTCCCACAATGTGAATGTACTTAACGCTATCAAATTGTACACTTAAAAACGGTTGAGATGGCATATTTTATGTTGTGTGTGTGTGTGTGTATTTGCCACAATTAAAAAAGAAAAGAGTGACAGACAAAAATAAGGGGTTCAAGATCTCTCTCCCTCGCTTTCACCTAAGGGCAGATAAAAATCTGAATCCACAAATAAGCTTTGAATAGACTGGGGACAAAGGACCCTGTGTTTTGCTGCTCACGTCCTATCATGTTCTGCTATTTCATTATAACGGCCACCAAGGCCAGGATTCATCATTAAGGATTTGTTAAAGGCTACGGTTAGAGGGAATACCCTTTGTCGCTATGACATATAGATGTGCACTTTACCTAAGGCTAAGTGCTCTACCGACCTATGTGTTCAGGTATCTCTAACGAAACAGAAATCTAATGTAAATACAATTCTACCTACAGTTTATGTTGCATTAATATTTTTTTAATTTCAGAAAAATCACTCAGTCATGTGTGCCATAGACTGAATGTTTGTGTCCCTCTCAAAATTTACACATTGAAAGCTATTCCCCAATGTAATAGCATTTGGCGGTGGTTAGGTCATGAGGGTGGAACCCTTGTGAATGGGATGAATGCCCTTCTAAGAGAGGCCTCCGAGAGCTCCCCTGGGAAGACCCAGCAGGAAGACGGCTGTCTATGAACCTGGAAGCAGGTCTTCAGCAGACCCTGAATCCGCACTGCCTTGGTCTCAGACCCCCCAGCATCCAGTGTGAGAGAGAAACGCTCGTTGGTTAAGCCACCCTGGCTATGGTGTTTTTAAATAGCGTCCTGAATGAACTCAAAACTATGTGCTTTGCTTTGGGTCTAAGGACTTTCTACTCACAGTCGCCTTTTATCTACAAACCAGCCAGCGTGGCTCTCCTAGTTAAAGGCAGGTAACCACAAGGCAGGCAGAAATAAGAGAGCATGTGACTGAAAAAGCAGTGATGCTCCCTTTCCCTTAATTCCAAGATGCTTATTTTTTTTTATTTTTTGCATTTATTATTTCTGAAATTTAAATGTGTTTTCAGCAATGCCCCTTAAAAATTTCTCTCCAGCTTCGGTGTTATTGCCTAACAGTTCTGTGAACTTGGATATCATTCCTGGTGGTATTTTAGGACACAAGCAACAGGGTTTCATACAACAGCCATTTATGAACCATCTGAAAAAGAAACATTGAGTCCTGGTTTTTGTCTGAAAACTCATTGGTACCTTCTGGTAAGATGTGGGTACTTGTCAATGGCTGGTTTCTCTCTTCTTTAGGCCAGTGGGACATATAACCTTGAGATTAGGTGAGACCACGTGTATTAGTTGTTTGTTGCTGGCTATCAAATCACCCCCAAATCTTAAAGTCTTAAAACAACAGTCATTTATGATCTCAGTTTCTGTGAGTCAGTAATACGACAGGACTCTGCGGTGAGGGGGCTTCGGACCACACACAGCCCCACAGAGCCGGAGCCTCAGCCGGAAGGAAGACCAGGGGCTAGAATCACCTTAAAGCCTGATCGAGGCTGGAGGACCCCTCATCTGGCTGGAAAGCGAAAGTTGGAGCCGGGGAATTTGTCCCCCCCATGTGGGCTTTTGGGCACATGGACTTCAGAAGGGAATGCTGAGTGTCCTTATGGTGTGGTGGCTGACCTTCACTAGAATGAGGTATGGTGGGGGGGGGGAGAGGAAGAGAGAGAACAACCACGTGAAGGTTTCCTTTTCATGACCTAGTGCTTTGGCCTGAATGTGTGCCCCTCCCCCCATTCATATGTTGAAATTCTAATGCCCAAAGTGATGGTATTAGAAAGTAGGGCCCTAGAGAGTTGCTTACGCTATGAGGGTGGAGTCCTCACAAATGGGTTTAGTGCCTTATAAAAGAGACTCCAGAGAGATCTCTAGCCCCTTCCACCATGTGAGGATACAAGAAGAACAAAACAATCTGTGACCCAGAACGGGACCCCCTGCCTTGACAATGTTGGCTACCTCCTCTTGGACTCCCAGCACCCAAGCGCGAGCAATAGGTTTCTGTCGTGTACAAGTCTCTGGCCTTTGGTTACAGCAGCCGGAATAGACCAGACTCCTGGCTCGCCAGTCACAGAGCGCCACCTCTGCCCCAGGCTACCTGTCAGCAGCAAGGCACAGAGTCGGACTCACTGTCGCCGAGGGGAATTCGGCCCCTCCTTTTGCAGGTGGTCCTGTCAGTGACTCTGTAGATATATTGTAAAGCCACAATGCCACGTAAATTTGTTTTTCCAATGAAAAGCAACACATGTCACTTCTGGAGGAAATCGTTTAAGAGCCGGTGCAGGATTTTCCACACTCTTGTCCTTTGCCAATACTGAGGGGGCATGTGCCCACATGGAAAAGTAAAGGTGAGTCACTGCACGGGGGCAGCCGCCCTGGAGCGTAGCCCTGACCTTTAGGGGACTTTGTATGAGGGCGAAATAAACCTCTGTTTTTTTTCGGCCACTGTGACTTTGGAGTTCTTTGTTATTGTGGTATAACCCAGTCTACCCTGACGAATATTCCCCAGCATCTAAATCTGTGAAATGCACTATTCAAAGGCAATGGCATGGACCAGCACTGAGCAAGCGGTGGCTCACAGATCACCTCTGGCCTGCTGCCTGTCTTTGTAGAGCCTGTGACCAAATAAGGTTTCTTATATTTTTAAATGGTTAGAACAGAAACAAAAAGAAGACTATTTCATAACACATGAAAATTCAAATTTCTGGGTCCATAAAAGATTTCTTGGAAGGTACTCAGACCCATTCATTTAAGTATTATCTATGGCTGCTTTTCTTTAATTTTTTTATAAGTTACCACATTGTTTTGATATTTTATTATTTCTTTTTATTTATTTATTTTAGAGAGGAGACACAGAGTGAGAGAGAGGGAGAGAGAGAGAGAGAGAGAGAGAGAGAAAGAGGGGAGGAGCTGGAAGCATCAACTCCCATATGTGCCTTGACCAGACCAGTGCAGGGTTTTGAACTAGCGACCTCAGTGTTCCCAGGTCGACGCTTTATCCACTGCGCCACCACAGGTCAGGCTGTATGGCTGCTTCTATACAACAGCGGCAGAGGTGAGTGGGCGCGTGGCCTGCGAAGCCTAAATCATGTAGCATCTGGCCCCTTGCGGAAAAGGTTTGCCTTAGTGCAGCAGCACAGCTGATGTATGGTGGAACTGTACACTTGAAATTTATCCAATTTTATTAACCAGTGTTACCCCCATCAATTTAATTTTTTAAGAAGATTCAAATGTACTAACAACAACAACAAAATAGTTTGCCAACCCTGGCCTAGAAGAGAGTCATCTCACAAAACATGAAACTTGATGACTTAGATGTGAAATGTAATTCAGAAAAATAAGACTCTGAATAAATTTAAGAAATGCCCTAACCAATTAATTTTCTTTACATTTGTATTTTTATGGGCCCATTGGTGATCTAGGATTAAAAAAAAAAAAATCTGTCCAAAGAAGTTTAAAAGCTCTTGGAATAAGTACACTGTGCAGCTCCTAAGACATAAGAAAGCATGGTGGCATAGTTCCGTTTGAAATTTTCTTCTCCTTCTTCACGATCTGTGGTCTCTTAGACTCAATAAAATTTGGTAACGTAAAAGGCAGAAAGCAGAAGAGACGACTATCCGGGAGGGCCCGTGAAGGGCTGGTCACGATGAGCAGGCTTTCTGAGCCACTGCGCTCCCTTGCACACAATCTCCCAGGGCGTTTGACAGAACCAGCAATCCAGTGGGCTGAGGCTTCTTCCAGGGGCTTAGCCAGTGGGTTGGGCATCAGGATGAGGGACTCTTCCATGTAGGGTGTTCTCTGGATTCCCTGCAGCCACACAGGAGACCTGGAATGGCAAATGGCAGCGGGAATGCCCTGGGGTCGGTACGGTTCCTGATCTTGCTGAACAAATGATCATCTTTGCACTAAAGAGAACGAACACCTGGTGCCAAAGAAGTCTGCGCTGAATGTTCGTTTGTTTTCTGTAGTCTCTGCTGTCAGCACTTCTGAGGAGGGCGGCCCTGGCGTGTCCTCACTTAGGGAGTCCAACCTTCGCTTTACAGTAAAAGAAAGGGAAGCAAATGTTCTCAGATGAGATCAGCTGTACCCTTAAAAAATACAACAACCCTTACCTACTCTGGCCGTGAAATATTAGTCTGGATGGGAGGCAGGCAGGAAAGGAGGCAGTTTATTATTCTAAATCATTATACTGGGCTAAAGGGCGAAGGGCTTATACCCACGGCCTTCTCCTGGAAAGCATGCCTTTAACTGGGCCCTCCACTACACAGGCACTGGCAGAGAACATCCAGAAGACACACTGGGAAGTGCAAAGAGCAAGAATTAGAAATGTAGGGGACCACGTGAGCCAGGTGCTGCCAAAATGGGGGGTCTCGCTGTGGCTGGTGGTGAGGGTCAGACTGTTTAACCATGCAGTCTTTTTATTTCCGCTTTAATTTTTATTTCTCGATTCTTTTAATAGATCATATAGTCTTTTTGAAGTCAGGTTTATGGATTTTCATTTTATTTTACAAAAATGTCACCCCTTTTAAAGGTGGGTTCATGAGTTTTGACAAATGGGTAGAACCATGTGACACCAACAATTAAGGCAGAATAGTTCTATCAACCCAGAAAGTTTCATCGAGCCCCTGGTCAGTTCACGTCCCCAGCCTCTGACAACCATCCATCCGTGCTTTATCTCTATGGTTTTTCTTTCTCCAGAATGTCGTGTAACTGGTGTCATACCCTGCAGCTGTTTTGTACTGAATTGTGTCTCCCCCCCCCCCCCCCGCTAAAATTCATGTATTGAAGTCCTAACCCCAGTGCCTTAGAATGCGACGCTGTTTGTAGACAGGGCCTTGACAAAATAATTAAGGTTAAATAAGGTCATATGGGTGGGGTCCCAGTCCAATAGGACAGGTGTCCTATTGGGCAGAAGAGGAAGAGACATAGGTGCACAAGCACAGAGGAAAGACCACGTGAGGACACAGCCAGAAGGCAGCTTCAGCAAGCCAGGAAGAGAGAGTTCTTACCAGAAACCAGCTCTGCCAAATTCTTGATCTTGGACTTCCAGCCTCCAGAACTGTGGGCAGTAAATTTCTGCGGTTTAAACCACCCAGTGTGTGGTATTTTGTTTGGATAATCCTGGCAGATCAGTGCACAGGTTTCTGGGTCTCACTTTTTTTTTCAATTAGTACAATTAGTGCCTTTATCAGTAGGTTGTTATTCTTTATTCCTAAGAAGTATTCCATTGCATGAATATACTATAGTTTGTTTCCTGATTTACCTGTTGATGGACTTTGGAGTTATTTCCCATTTTTGGCCATTACAAAATCCCATGCAGGTCTTTGTGTGGATCTGTGTTTTTCATGTCAACACCTTGGAGGGAGCTGCTAGGTCAAATGATAAGCCTATACTTAATTTTATAAAAACTATCTGACTATTTTTCAATATGGCTATACCACTTTGCATTTTCATTAGACATGCATGCATTTTCTAGCGGCTCAGTATTCTTGTCTACTCTTGGCATTATTGGTCTTGGACATTTTAGCTGTGGCAATAGGTATATAATGCTATCTCACTGGGGTTTTACTGTGTATTTCCCTGATGACTAGTGAGGTTGAGCATCACTTTATGTGCTTAATTTGCCATTTATATATTTTCTTTGATGAAGTGTCTGTTCAAATTTTCTGTGCTCCCCACTTTAAAAAATAATTGGGTGTTTTGTTTTCTTAATTATTGAGTTGTAAGATTTCTTTTTAATATGTATTCTGGATTCAGATTCTTCATCAGATATGTGTTTTGTTGATATTTTTTCTGCTCTTGGCTTGGTTTTTCAATTTTTAAAATTTTTTAAAAGTATCTTCAAAGAACAGATGGTTTTACTTTTAATGAATTTCAAATCATCCAATTTTTTTCCTTGTGGTTCATGGTTTCTTTTACTTTTTTTTTTAATATCCTATCTTAGAAATCTTGGCTAACTCGAGGTCTCTATTAGTTTTATTTTATTCCTGTAAGAAATTACCACCAATTTAGTGGCATGAGACAGCACAAATTTATTATTTGACAGTTCTATAGGTCAGAAGTGTGGATTCCTTGGCTGGTCTTTCTGCTCTGGTTTCTCTCAAGGCCCAAACCAACATGTTGATTGGCTGGGTTCTTATTGGGAATTTTGAGAAGACTCTACTTCCAAGTTCATTCAGGTTGTTGTCCGAATCCTGTTCCTTGAGGCTGTAGGACTGAGGTCCCCATTTCCTCACTGGTGTTAGCTGGGGCTGCCTGTGGCTACTGGAGGCTTCTCTCTGATCCTTGAACATGGGTCCCTAACTCTTGGAGCCAGTAAAAGTTCATAGAATCCTTATGATTCTAAAAGTCTAACTTTCCCTCTGCCACAGATGGAAAAAGTTTTGTTTTTAAGAGGTCATAGGATTAGATTAGGCCCGCTTTTATAATCTAGGATATTATCTGTATTTTAAAATCGGTAACCTTTCATTATATCTGCAAGGTCCCTTTTGCAGTGTCGCATAACATATTCACAGCTAGGGGTTAGGGAGTGGATATCTCTGGGAATTCTCATACAGATATCCAATGATTCTACTTATTGAACAAGTTAGGCTTTTGATTTTCAGCATGATGAGAAATTGTGACTTTTATAGTTTCAGAACAAACAGCACAATGACTCATGTTTCATAATTGTTATTGCTGATTTCATGGAAAGTCCTATTATATTTTTGGCATTTACGAAACATATTTCTCTGTGGGAATTTTTAGGAGCAGGACATATGAAACGCCGTTTTCCGCCTCACCTTCCGCACACACACCAGCATTCCAGATGGCCATGAAATCCATAGCTTAGTGGCCAAGTCTACATTTATGCTACTTGAAGGCAGAGCCAGCAAACCGTGGGCCAGCTCTTTGGCTATTTACAGCTCTCTGCTTCTCGTCTGGATAGTCACTGGGGCTAGACCCCGGGATAGATCAGGGATTTATTTCCACCCCAGGAGCTAGGGGAGGGGTGGGGTGGGATTGAGGCAGGGATGATGTCTTGCTGTGAATGACTCTGAGAACAACATCTTCCCTCTCTTTAAAGGTTTCCCACAGTAAAAGTTATACCCAGGAAAATAAAGAACAGAAGGTGGCCAGTCTCAGAAATCCCACCCTCAGGGCTTCCTTTAGTCCTCAAGTCATTTCACTCTCTGGATGGACAGTCTCCCCTGGGCTGGGGCTGGGTCATTGTTCTTTTTGGCTGACCTTAGCCAGGGTGGTTGATTCCGGTCAGCCTGTCGGAAGCTGGTCATCTCTTCTGTATCCGTGCCCAAGCATGAAGCATGATGGGACCTCAGCTCCCTGGACGCAGATGGACAGGTGGTAAAGGAGGGCCTGGGACAGCCCAGGTCAGGGGCAAGGGGCTCTCCCTTACCTCAGGCAGTGACAGTGAGGAGCTTCACTGAGCGGCCAGTGTGTGCCAGGCACTCTGTGTCCGGGGTTTGAAGAAATGAAAGTTCTCCCCCTTTGAGAAATTAGGATGAATAATTTCGGGCCGAGCCCCCTCCATTATTTGCCAGTGAAAGAAAACTGGGTAAAGGACCCAGGGCAAGTGTTCTTTTAGCAGAGTAAAGCGCAAGCCAGGCTTAGTAGTCCTCCAGAAATGACTTTTGTGAAACAGACCATGTTAAATAGTTAAAGAGAAGAAAAGCAGAAGGACTTTGTCAGCTAAATAGAACAATGAATCTTCCTTGGGGACCAGGAGCAGGAGTCAGAGGAAATAAACTCTTCAGGGTAAGATGTGCTCTGATTCTAGATGTTTTAGGGCAGAAGCTGGAGCCCACCCTTAGACATCCTCTCTCGCTCCCTAGGGTACCAAGTGCCTTCTCCCCTGGAAAGCGGGAGAGTAGGAACTTATCCTCCGAAGCAGTGGTGGGATTCAAATAATGTAACAGCCAGTTCTCTGCCCTAATGACCGTTTTAAGTATAAGAAAATGATATACCGAAAGGTAGTTTATTATTTCATACACTTAATGCTTAAATAAGAATAATAAAAGAGGTATACAGAACTAGATTATGTTATAAGAAAGTTTTAAACTATTAATAAAAAAATATTAAATAACACATGACAAAAACCAATAAAACTGTTATTTAAGCTATTTCCAATGATAGCTTGTCACCCCCCTGGTTGTTTGGCATTTTTTTCTCTGTACTTTATGTTTGTTTACTGAAGTAACAAACACGAGGAAATTAAAATGTAGTCTTTCATCAAAGGTAGAGTGAGTTTTATGGGATGAGTAAATAAATATCACCAGCGTAGTGCCGTCAAACTGTTTCCCCCACGGACGGAATACGCACGACCACGGGTGCTTAGAGTACCTGTTGTGCAGAGGAACCTTAATAATAAGGAATGTCAGTGTGTGATGTCCACATTGGGCAGCCGCCCAGGCGCCCCCCTGAGAGAGAATCCTGCTGACAAGCGCCATTTTAACCACCGGTTTGCCGACCTGAACAAAAAAATTAGGTATCGGTGCTGCCGAGCCCATGAGAACCGGCTGAATCCCACCACAGGAAGGGGGTTGTTATGCTAGGGGTGCCCTTTCCTCCACTTCCAGCCTCTCCTCCTCATGGGGTCCCTAGAAGGTGGGTGTCCCCAAAGCTTCTCTCCAGGTGTCACTGCTGCACTGCCACCACGGGGCCTCTGGTCCTCAGTTCCGGGCCCCGCCTGTCTTCATTTGTTGTTTCTCCGCGGGCCGCTACAGGGAAGCATTTCAATCTGGAACCGGCAATCGTCCGACTTCCGTGCTGTTTACAACTGCCTGTAGTCCAAATGGAATGGGGGTGCCTGGCTGCCAGTGCAGGGAGACTTCACATTCAAATGAGTACCCAGCCCACCATCCAGAAAACAAGCTTCAGAGTGTATCTCCAGGAAACATCTCAAGTCTCTCAAGCTGGATCCAGAGCAAAGCCTCTCGAAGATCCTCTCCACTCACCATCTCTGAAGTCCTGTCGACAGCTACCCAACAAGTCTTTCTCTCTCTCTCACGTGTGGGCTCCGTCCCCCTATCTGGCCCACCCTGCTGCTATTTCTCTCGGTCCTTGCCAGCTCCTTACTCTCAACCCCTTTCTTTTCCTCGTATGGTGTCTTTTTGGTTTCCTTTTTTCATTTGCAAATGGCTTCATTCTTTTCTTGTTATCATTTCTCAAAACTGGTTATATTTTAAAAAAATGTTAAGAAAACACTACAAAACATTAAGCAGCCAAACAACACAACTGCAAAAATCAACCAAACCACACACACACACACACACACACACACACACACACACACACACACGGGACTGTCTTACCCTACAGGGCTGGACCAGCTCTATAGCTACCAGCACCCCAAACACTTTAGTTAAATTTATTCCTATTTATTCCTTTGTCAAAACTTTAAGTCAGACAAAAGACCGATCTTAGCATAATGGATGTCAAACTTAACTGTGCCAAAAAAGGATTATCTAGAAAACTTGTTAAAAACAGTATTTCCCGGGTCCTGGCCAGGTAGCTCAGTTGGTTAAAGCATTGTCCCCATATGCCAGGCTTGCAGGTTCAATACCTGGGTAGGCCATGGACAAGAATCAACCAATGAATTCATAAAAAAGCGAACAAAATCAATGTTTTCCCCTTTTTCTCTCTAAAAAATCAATAAATAAAAACAAACAAACAAAACACCACTTCCCCGACATGAAACCTAGAGCTTCTCACCCAGAATCTGGAACCCCAGAATCTATATTTGAACAAGTTCCCTGCTGATTCTGAAATGGTTTACCATTTTGCAGGGAAGCTGGATTTTTCCACCACAAACTATATCTCTCAGGCATGAGGATTATTTTAGACTGATTATTTTTAAGAACCAAAAGGCTCAGGAAGAACTCTTCACCTCCTCCTTAACTGCTTAAAATGAGTGTAGATGGAGGCCCTGCTCCAGGAAGAGAGTTGTAACCAGAAATAACTACAAAGCATGCAGGCCAGGTGTGGGGGCCTGGAGATCAAACTCCTCCTTGTCTTCCTGGGCACCGCAAACACTGTCTACCAACATTTGCTCTTTCTTCCCATCTTCCTGCGAACTGCCTTCCTCCTCTTTGACGTCCCAGACCCCTGCTCCTTTCTCCTTAGCTCAGAACGGCATATAAGCCCTTCTTCCCTCACCATCCGTGGGCCCCCATGTTCTTATGGGGTCCTTGTGTGTACAGAATTAAGTCTATTTTCTTTCCCCTCCTGTTACTCTCGCTCATGTCAATTTAATTCTTGGACCCGCCAGAACAACCTAGAAGGTTAGAGGAGAGATTTTTCCCTCTGCAACAAGTTCAGTGGGATGCAGACATACCTACAGCCATCTCAGAAGACCCCTGACTAAACCCCATCTGGTTTTTACTTCATTAGGACCAAAGACCCCTCGAGTAGTAAGGACCCGATCCTTGGCCTGCGGCATCCAGGAGAGCGGTGGTGTTCTTGCAGATGGGAGGGTGTGTAACCCAGGTTTGAGTAAACGGGAGACTGTAGAACCCAGGTCTGAGTGAGCTATTGGCCATCTCCTGGCAGGGCCTCCCACGAGACCACAGAGCACTCTTCCCAGTTCACATGGTTTAGTGCACCTAAGTCATTGCTGGCTGTGAGGTTTCAAGCTTGTGATAAAGGACAGGTGGGACCTAAACTTCCGACACAGCAAGAAAATTCTCACTTAAGTTTTCTCCAGCCATAAGCACGTTCCTAACCATGGCTGTCCATCGTGCTTTTCCGAGCCAGCCCCATCTGGGGAAGATCTCGCTTACATTCTTGGTGCCCCTGTCACCGGATGCTCACTCAGAGTCGCTGAGATAAGGTGACCAATCATCCTCCTTTAGTGAGAGCATTCTTTCTTTGTAAGTTCCGTCCTCCCTCGAAAAGTGTCCTCCTTTTTGATATTGGAAGACTAATCTGTAAATGTCCGTATTCCATCAATGCAGAGTCAATCCATTGCGTTTGATGTGATGTATTTGCATCTAAATGAGTACTTTTTTCTTATTGTTATTATCAAAAATTAATAGGCACGTAAGCATAATTACAATATAAAATATTAGAAATGTTTTTGTTATATATTTATATTACAGTGTATTATTGTTGCAATGAATGTTTCTTTTATTTACGATAGTTTTCTTCAATTTATTTTTGTCCTCTTTTTCATAGTAAAAACGTTGGTCACCTTAACTGAGAGCATCTCTGCTAGTTCCTAGTTCCCACGGGAGTTTTTACTTCCTCAGTTCCTCCCGGCCCCTGGAGAGGGTCCACACTGCCCTCTGGTGGTGGAACAGCATCGCAGTCTCCTGGGGAGGCCCAGAGGCCCAGAGCCTGGCTCCGCCGGAGCTTGGAGAACACCCGAGACCGGTGCTTTTCAGTCCAGATGCTGACTGTCCGTCAAGTCTACCTCTCCCGAGGGAAGATGTCCTTGACCAGGAGGCCACGGTGTTTCCCAGTTCTTAAAAATAAAGTTTCCTAAGACCCTATTCTGTTACCAGCTGGAGGAGGTGGGGGTGGGGGCGCTATATTTTTACATAGAATTCCTCCAGTCACTTTTTTGCAAAGCTTTTCTCTGTCCCACTTGTGCAGCTTTAGCACGGCCAAGCTTCGGGGTTCCGTTTGAGAGTCGTCGATAACCTCCCGTGTCACACAGCTGGGGTGGCGGCGGTCCTGAGCCGGCCCGGGCTCTCCGCCGCCCTGGCCCGCGGCGCCGGGAAGGGACGAAACCCCTCCGAAGCCGGCCGTCTGCCGGGGACTGTCGCCTGTCGCCGACCCGGCGTTTCCTAAGAGCCGCTGACGTCGAAGGAGGCTGCGCCCGAAGTGGGTGGGCCTCGCAGCGGGGACGGAAAGGAGGGTGGGTGGTCTGAGCCTTGGGCGCCTCGGGATTGGGGGACCGCGGGCGGCGCTAAGCAGAATCAACCAAATCCTGCTCTCGGGGGTGGAAACAGTCTGAAAACCCGGGGGCAGTGGAGTAACAAAAGGGAGCCAAAGGCAGAGGCGGGCCCGAGAGGGGTCTCGGCTGCCATGGCAACCAGACCGCGAGTGGTGGAAACCTCCCGCTTGAAAGAAATGATTAGTGTTAAAAAAAATATTTTTTTAAGTAACAGAGCAACTCAGAGCCATGATGGGGGGGTGGAGGGGGGAGGAGAGAGAGAGACAGAGAGAGAGAGAGAGAGAGAGAGAGAGAGAGAGAGAGAGAGAGTTCAGCTTACCAGTGTCAATAAAAGAAAGGGTCACAAACGGATGCAGCAGTTCCGCCCCCTGGGAACCAGTGGGGAGGAGGACTTTTATCATAATGCGTTAAGATTATGACGCTATAGGAAAAGAAACCTTAGTGCTCCCATTGGAAGGAACTAAAAACCCGAAGACAATACCAATGGAGTAATCCTCTCTAGGGCCCACCATTCTTTCCCAGAATGACACCAAGATGGCAGTCTTTATGCCATACCTGTCACCTTCCCATACAATAAAACAAATCCTATTTCACTGTATGCTTTTCCTAAGTGCTCAGACTACCTCCCCTCTCTTCTGGATCCTAGGTGAAGTTCAATCCATTTCGCAGTTCGCCTTACTGTGGAAACACAAGGAAATAGAAACTAAGGAGAGTTCTTTGCATTTTCTGTTTCTCAATCTGTGACACTGGACACCTACGCGGAAACTCCAACACAGTCTTTTCCCGATTCTGGGAAACTGGGAGATCCTGTTGGACAGTTTCTGCCTTGCTGTGGGGGAGGGGATGGAGCTCTGATGGTGTCACTCATTCTTTGTCATTAGTCAGCTTGGGCTGTTTTAACAAAATCCCCACAGACTGGATGGCTTCAACAACACACCCAGGTGCCACCTGACTCAGTTCCCGGTGAGAGCTCTCTCCTGGCTGGCGGGTAGCCACTTGCTTGCTGTGTCCTCACATGGCCTTTCCTCTGTGCCTGTGTGGACAGCGGGCTTTGCTGTCTCTTTCTCTTCTTATAAGGGCACTAATTTCACCCGATTACCGTCTTACCCCTTTAACCTTATTTAACCTTTAAATGTCTCCTTATATAGGCCCTATCCCCAAAGATGGTCACATTATTGGAGGTTAGGGCTTCCACTTAGGAACTTGGGGAGGGAGCGGACACAATCCAGTCCCTAACAATTCTCCACTGATGCTAAATAAGAGTGAAAAATCAGGAACACAAGTCAGGACAACTCTGTAAGTTGCATTAATTTTTTTCTATTTTTATGTTGAGGGAAAAGTTGTGATGAAAAGTTTATATCCTTTGAGGTTTGGTTAAGAGATAGCAATTTGCATTATTAAAATGATAAAAAAAAATCATCCGGTTTAAAATATTGACTGTAGTATTACCATTGTTTTAAGTGAATATATTTAAGTCTCCCACCAATAACCTAAAAGGAGGAGTGCTTTCTGGAACTTTCTTCCCCCTTTTTAGTGACGTATAGGAAGGACAGAGAACAGCCAGCCAGCACCTGGATAATGGCTGTTCTTGAGAGTGAGCCCAGAACAGACGGGTCAGAAAGATCTGACGGTGCTTGTGACCCAAGAACCAGGTATGCAGATCGAAAGGGCTCAGTGTGCCAGGCAAGAGCGATGATAAGAACATTACAGTGACCTCTCTCCTGTCAAAAATAACAAAACACCTCACCACAGAGATAGAGATGGAAATCCCACAGGGGTCCACACACTTCAGAGAGAAACAGGATTTTTGCCAACCTCAGACTTCAGAGCTGTCGAGCAGAGTGCCTCTTGGCGGTGAAACAAAAGTATAAGTCAGTTCTGAAGGTAAGAAGCTGTGATAGGTATTGTGGCACAATATGTGGCAATTTGTGAAGAAATCAGGGCATTCTGAGATAGGCAAACACACTACCCATGCACTCTTTTTTAAAAATGACTTAAAGCTGTACTTCAGCTGACGGAGGCACAGAAAGGATGCATGTAGAAGTCAGGCAAGGAAGGACCGGCGGGGGAACTCAAACAGGGGAAACAGAAATACATCAATATTATTTTCATGAATATGGATCATCATATAACACAAAATTTTAATTTCTGTTTTTCAATTATGTTATATGATATTTGACCAAACAAATAATGGATGCAATGTAAAATTACCAAAATAATGACTTATCTAATATAATTAAATAAAGTGAAAGTAATTAATCAGATAATTAAAAGATAAAAATTTTTATAATGAGTGTAAATATCCATATTATAAAATGGAAGGCAGACAAGACTTAGGGAGCTGAGGGACATGAAAGTGACAAACACGGTGGTTTAAATGTGGGGCGTGAAAGATTTTATTTTTGGCTCTGACATTGTAAAAAAAATAAGTTAAAATATACTTGGAAAACTTTCAGATATTAGGAGAATTAAAAACTGTTACAATGTCTCCAGAATAGAAGGTAAAAACAAAGAAATACAGACAAAAACAATATTAAGGTATTCAAAAGCTTAAGAGTAAACTAAGACAGAAATATGGCCAACTATTAAAAAGAAAAGCAATGGAGGCCATGGCCGGTTGGCTCAGTGGTAGAGTGTTGGCCCAGCATGTGGATGTCCTGGGTTTGATTCCTGGTCAGGGCACACAGGAGAAGTGCTAATCTGTTTCTCCCTTGCTCCCCCCTCTCTCTTCTCTCTCTCTCTCTCCCTCTCTCTCCTCCTTCTCCCTTTCTGCAACCATGGCTCAATTGGAGCGAGTTGGTTGGTCCCAGGTCCTGAGGATAGCTCCATGGCTTCCACCTCAGGTGCTAAAATAAATGTTTCCAGTTGCAGCGGAGCAAGGGCCTCAGATGTGCAGAGCATCGCCCCCTAGTGGGCTTGCTGGGTGGAGCCCTGTCGGGCTGCCTGTGCTGGTCTGTCTCTGCCTTCCTGCCTCTCACTAAATAAGGAAACAACAACAAACCCTCCCCCCCATAAACAAAAAAGCAAAGGCAATGGATTTCTTCTTAGAAAAATATAAAAGTGGAACTGATTCAAAAAGCAACAGAATATCTGAATGGTTTAATCACCATGAAAAGGCAGAGAAAATAGTCCATATTACCTCCCTAAAGAACTCTAGGTTATATAATGTTATGAATTTAATACATGATAAACTATTCTAGAACATATAAAATGGTAGAAAGTTTTATGAGTTATTTTAGCAAGCAAGGATAACCCTATGCGTGATTACGGCATTATACAAAAACAGACCAGTCTCATTTATAAATACGGATGCAAAATCTTAAAAAAATACTCTCTGCAATGGTACATTAAATATGTAACAGAAACAAAACTAAATTCCACACAAATTTAGAATTCAACTTAATGAATGTTTTCATAGTGGTTTGAGTGTAGAAAGGTGCAGAATAAGAAAAATTTTATAGGACAAGGGCCCCAGGTTCCCCAATGAATAGATGGCAGGGAAAAGGTTGGCAAACTCATAGAATAAAAAGGACTTAACAGACAGATTGGCCAAATGCCACGTGTGGAACTTGTTTGAATTTTGATTCAAACAAATGAACTATAAAAAGAGATTTATAAGAAATGGGGAGAATGTGAACTATGATGGGTAGGTATTTAAATGGTATTAAAAAAAGTATTCAATTTTTCAGTGTGAGTTATAATTTTTTAGGTACAAAATGAAACAATAAAAGAAGATGGAGGGTATGATAAGGAGACGAAGGGCCTGGATTTGAGACAAGAGGACAACCTATCACCTTCCAGACTCACTGGCAATCTAAGGATGACCAGGGTCACTTCGTCTGGATCCTGAAGTTGGGGTGCCTCAGTTCTTCCGGAACGGGGTCAAAGAGGAACCTGGAAACTGTTCTCATTGGCTTCATGAAAAAATTAACATCTCTTTGAGATGCTTTTCAAATTCTGCCTCTAAATCCAGTCCTACATGACTTAAATCGGAAGCCTGAAAGAGAAAAAACAAACAAACAGAGATGTCTAAGGACCTAGGATTATGACCGTTAAATGTCTCCCCCCCGTCTTAGGAGCCCTGTCCTCCTCCTGGGGCACCCAGGCAGAATGGGTGGGGAGTGATGCCCTTACACTGAAATTGATGAGATGGCCTGGTTGTTAACTGGGACTTGACAGGTGGTCTGCGCTCGAGAGCTGATTCTGACTAAAGATGTGAAGTAAAAGCATTTCCGGAAAGCCTACTCTTTGAAGGCAGGCTGACCCTCCTGCTCCCCAAGGATAAGACTGTGTCAGGCATGGACGGGTCCCCTGTGTAGACTCTGCTACTCCAGCTCCATGGGTGGACACCGTGGGTGGCTGTGAACATGCCGACTTATGTCAGGGAGAAGGGAGGGAGGCTGGGTGAAGATGACAATCTTCCTCAGCCACTTCCCAAAAATGTCTGTGTAAGTAAGAGTCAAAATCAGGAGAAACTCCAGACACTAAATTTAAGAACGTCTTGGATTGCAGAAGAGCTCCACTCATGGCCTCTCGCCATTAAGGACGATGGTGGACAAGATCAGAGGACAATTTCAGATGATGTTTGAATCTACTGGGAAATTTCAGTGTCACAAAGTCCAAGCACGAGCGTCCTGGAAGTTTAATTTAGTTTGCTGTATTAATTTATTTATTTCTACATTTCTGGGGCATGAAGAACAATGGAAGCATAAACTGGCCCTCTTCTCAGTTTAAACAAGGAGGCTAGACAGCTCTGACCATCTCAGTGGGAGCAGCCAGCCAGCCACTCTACGAACTGAGGGTGGATTTTTTTCCCGGCACCGTGTACAAGGCTCCTTCCCTTCCCTGCTTGGCATCTACCTCTGCAATGTAGAAGGGGTTTTCTGTATCATCCTTTGAGCTCTTTGCCAAAAGAGACTGGCAACGATTCTGGAAAAGTTTTGCCATCCCGGCAAACAGGGGAAAGTAGAAACAACGTGAGAAAAAAGCAGACGTGTCCTTTACCTTGTGAAATGCTTTATGGTTGTGAAAGATGAGGCGTATGTCCCGTACGAACCAGTCCACCGTGTACACTTTCTCAGTCAGCCTTTCCTTCACCAGGTCTAACCACATGGCTTCTTTGAAGGGCTCAGCGTAATCTTGAAGCTAGGGACAAAGCCATCATGACTGGATGGACCCACCTTAACTACAACACAAGCCTTTATTTCCAGGGTAATAACGATAACACCAGACACCAATATGCCAGGCTTTGTTCTAAGCATTGTCACTATAATTACATGTGATCTCCACAACAACCCTCTGAAACAGGTATTATAATTATTCCCATTTTACAGATGAGGAAACCGAGGGATGGACAGATTCAGAAACCTACCCAAGATGTCCCAGCAAAAAATGTGGTAGAGCTGGGACTTGAACGCATAGCTTAGCTCTTGAGTTTGAGCTCTTAATTTGTAAGCAATCCTTAGGGAAGACATTGCCCCCTACGAGGTGAAACTAGGACCGTAGGGAAGTGAAGCGAGCATGGTGGGGTGGAGTTGGTCCCACTCCTGGGACTGTAGTTAAACTTCCCTGAGCACCCACAGGACTCGTACCCCAAGTTTCTAGAATGAGTTTCACATCAGGGAGAGGGTTGGAGGGTGAGGATAGTCGACTGTGACTTACATTACTTGGGATCTTCGCAAAAAAGGCACTTTGCGGGTGACAGTAGACCTTCAAGAGGATGAACTCGCATTTCTGTAAAACGTCAAGACGGCTTTAAAGTGAAACGCAGCCTGTAGACACAGTGCAGCCGGGCCTGCCTCCCGACATGCCGGAGAACGGCCCCCAGCCTTGCCTCCAGTGCACATTTGTGAAGGGGCCCTGAGGTGGGTTGCATTCTGTTCGAACTCTATTTTTTGGTCACTGAATTACCATCCTCTGAAGCGAGACACCCTTAGGTGCCCTTCCCCTGAGCCTGTGACTGACTTCTCACACGTGAGCGGAAAGGAGAAGGCTTGGGGACTGAAGGTGACTCACCAGCTGCTCTGCAGGCCCCATTGGCCTCGCCAGGACCTCAGACTCCCTGAGACACTGCTGACTTCGTGCAGAGTCCCTTATCCTGCAGAAGGTGCAACTCCATGGGCTCCTGGGAGGGGGCACAAGTGAGCAAGGCAGGTCCCTGAAACAGCCACCGTTCCCAAGGCTGCCACTGTCCTTTCAGGAATGGCCCATGGGCACCTCCCAGAGTCTCTAAGACTCTGAGCCAGTGACCCTCCTTCCATGGAGGGTAGCAGCTGGGGGTCGGGAGGTGGAGGGCGGTGTCAGGGTGAGTGACTGCTCTCCCTCCCGGTCTGAGCTGCTGGGAGTCCGAGGAACCCTGCCCCCCAGGCCTGAGTGTCAGAGACA
The DNA here is from genome assembly GCA_037038555.1 of Rhynchonycteris naso. Classification (NCBI taxonomy): domain Eukaryota; kingdom Metazoa; phylum Chordata; class Mammalia; order Chiroptera; family Emballonuridae; genus Rhynchonycteris; species Rhynchonycteris naso. Next base: position 8,046,993 of record CM072997.1, on the reverse strand, counting down.
AACCCTGGGGGCCTCGAGACCCCATGAGCCCCCTGAGAATGTAGCAAAATGAGGGCACCAGTGTGTGCTTCCTGCCTTTCCTGAATAAGCTCGGAACACAGACAACTGGCACTGCCCACCCCCATTCCCTTTGGGCAGGAGTCAGTGCTGCCAACCTGGGCACCTGGGCAGAGGCAGCCTGGGGTAGAGGTGGCCCAGCCACCGACCCAGACACAGGCTGTCACTCATCCCAAGGCCACGCCCAGTCAGGCTGTCCGGGGTGCAGCCGGACTAGCACACCACAGGCCCAGCTCGTCCCTCCCCTCCGCGGCTGAGTGACCAGAGGCAGCGCCCAGCGAGGGTGCGCAGGGCACCGCAGCATCTCACTCACCTCTCGGCCTCCGCAGGCGGGATGTGACAGTCCTCGTGGAAGGCTCGTAGACAGGTGTCGCAGCAGAGCAGCCGTCCCCCTCTGCAGCACACCTCACACTCGTCCGAGGCTTTCCGCTGGAAGAGGACATAATGCGGGCACCGCTGGGTCAGCGGGACCCACTGTCACTGCCACACGGGGCTCTGGGACACACTGTCCTCGCCTGTCCCCGAGCGGAGGCTTCCAACCCCACCGACGGTGGCACTTGGGCCGAATGCTGACGGAGGCCCGCCTGGCCTTTCTGTCCTGGAAGGGCAGGTGTCAAGGGCACAATGACCTTGAGCCACAGGCCGTCAGAGCCGGAAGGGCCTGGAGGGCCATGTAAGCCCTTTGTCCGCAGTACGCTCTGCTGTCCGGCGGCCACCGCATGTGACTCAGGCTGCATCGTGACAGGATCCCACGAGGCTTGTGTGTGAAATCTCAGACCACGTGGCCGCAGGCAGCCCCCTCATCTCAGGGCCCAGGAAGACGAAGTGCTTTTTCCTGCTGAGTCCGAGCACCTTAGTGTCCGCGCCAGGCAGGCACTCGGGCCACACCTGGGGTCATAGCTGTTCCCAGGTGCTGGGTCCCATCCTAGGCAAGCGTGCGTGTGGGCGACTCAGAGAACCGTCCCTAACGTTATGGCTGACAGACACCGAGGCAAAGCTGCTGTGAAATGGGCCGTTTCGTGGGCTTGAGAAATCACGTGGGTTTTTCTCGTGGACTTAATAAAATGCGAGGCAGAAAATTCTGCCAGTGATGCACGTGAGGGCCCCCATCTTCGCTGCTGGACAGAGCGCTGGCTGTGGCCCCTCCCCCACAGGACGGGCGGCGTGGGGGTCCACACCGACAAGGTTCCTCTGTGCTCCACGTGGGAGCCAGGAAGGGGCGTCCCCCTCCTATAGCTGTCTGCGGCATCTTCAGACAGTGGGGGCTGAGAGGATGAGGAGGCGGGAAATAGACCATCAGGAGCTGGAGCAGGCCATTTGTAAGGAGAGGAATCCTGCCACTGCCCTTAGCTGCCCCAGCCTGACGCAGGCACGAGGACCTGCAGGAAGGCGTAGACAGGGGAATGTTTTTCCATCCTTAACACTAGCCGCTCAGCCATAGTGAAGAGTTCCTTTGATTTGGGGGTGGTGTTCATCTCTCTCATGACTGGGGAGGCTTCTGAGCAGCTTCCCCCATGTCCTGGGGTGCCGGACTTCATAGAGGTATGGTTCTGTCACCGCAGCCCAGCGGCTCTTGCTGTCCTGAGCTGGGCAGTCCACCTATCTTTGTCCTTGGGGTGGATACTCCACGGCCATTCTTGCCCTCTGACTGGATGCCTGGCTGGCCCTGGTCCAGGGTACGGATGCCAGGAGCTCTGACCTATCTATTCTTCCTAGTCGAGACTTTGGTTAGGTCCAGAGTCCTGAACCCGACCCCAGCCACCATCATCGCCCACCCATCTGCTCTGGAGTGAAATTGTTTCCAACACACATGATATGACAGAGAAATAACAGAGAAGGGGCAACCACATTCTGTTATTAAAGAGTCTGACTCTGGTTTTATGATTGCTGACAGCTTCAAGCCCCACCCCTCCTCTTCTTACCCCCTGGCCACATCTGGGCAAGGTGATTAGAAAGCTATACGTTCCTCCCCTCAGCTCTGCTAGAAAGTTCAAACCAGACAGGCTCTGCCCCATCAGAGGACCCTCCCCCTCCCCCTGACTGTCTTCCCCAGCCCCACACTGTGCTCCCATAGACAGCAGTGACCACCTGCATGCTCGGCCTTTGCAGATGGAGGCTCTCACAGGCCCTGGGTCCAGGACTCGGCACCAGACACCCATTTTCCCCTGGGTCTTGGGAGCTGCACTCCACGAAACACAAGCCTGCAGCATCAGGTGTCTTGCATGTGCCCACGTTGAGTTATGCATCATCGGGGATTGGGTGTATGCAGGACAACAGTAATGGGGGCGGGGCTGAGGGAAAGGTCTGCGTGAGCCCATTAGTAGTCAGAACTAGACTTCATTCTCATTAACCCAATGTGGCTCCTGATAGGTGGGAGTGGCAGGTCAGGTCAGGTGTGCCCCTGGCTACCACTGCTAACTGACGTGGGCATTGCGAGGAGGAATAAACTAATGCTGGGGCTACTACTCACTCATGTTCTGGATTGTAAATATCTTTATTAGTTTTCTTTTTCTGGTTACAAAAGTCATAGATGGGCATTATAAAAATCCCACAGGTACATAAATGTATAATATGGAAGGCAATTTCCCCCGTAATCCCGTCCCAGAATAGCCAATTCTTTCAGATTTTTTAAAGTCATAGACTTACGTAGTCACATAAACAAAACTGGGCTCCTTCCACACATATTACTACCAGTGTGAGCTTCCAAAAGCTTTCCTGACCTCAAAACACATGGGTGGTTTTTCCACTGACTGAAGGATGAGTCTTGACCTACGAATCCATTCCCTTCTGTACACATCTGAGGTTATTTTATAATACTGATAAACATTTGTAGTCTTCCTTAATATTTTGCTATTATAAAGAGCATCCCTGTACCTATCAAGATATTTCAAGTCAGCATGATAAAGATAATTTATACAAGAAATGCCATCAGGGGGCCATAGTCTTACAGACTTTGAACGGATCCAGCCAAGGGTCGGCTAGCCTCCAGGGCGAGATGGGAGAGGACTGTGCTGGAGGGGCACATCGAATGGGAAGCCCAGAAATGGGACTTGTGTCTGGAAAATGCATCTAAGCAAGCAAGAGGCTAATAAAAAACAGCTGATACAGACAGGGGACTGCCATTTTCACCCAGAGGGAGGCCCTGCAGAGACAAAGCTTAGTTCAAACACATTCTTCCATCCTGGTGCTCTTGAAAAAGAGCATGTTGAACGTGGTATTCAATCAAGGATGACCATCGTGCCCCTTCTGTTCTGGTCTACAACACACCGTATTTACTTTCAAACCGGAGCTCTCAACTTCTGATGCCCTAGGCTTGCAACCATCCAAGCATCCAGATCTTTGTCTACAACACATGAACATCAGCAGTTTTTGTCCTGATATTTATTGTAAAGAGTTAATTGCTTCCTTATCTCAAATCAGCTATGAAAATAATGGCGGCACGTACGCACAGTAGAGTGCTAAAGCAGTCGGCATGGAGACGCAGTATCTAAATGTAAAGGTCATTTGGGGTGGGGAGACTCAAGGACCCGAAGCTGAGTCTTTGGACAGGCAAAGTCCGCAAACTGGCGACTGAGAATATGGTAGAAATTCACTTGCTATTTACCTCTCTCTTGAGATTTATTCTTGGAGGACAGATCAAAAGTCCTTTCTGGAAGAGAGAAGAGGTCAACGAATTAGGCTGTTCAGAAGGCTCTACTTTTGTAATTATTGAAGCTCCCACTTCCTAGTGACTATCCGTACCTGGACATCCTACTGGGTCTCAAACCCAAGGTGTCTAAAAGAAAAATAAGCAACCTCCTTCAAATGACTCTTCTTCTGAACTTGAGAAATCAATTTCTCCGTTATTCAATCCCAAGACCTGTCAGTTCTTTGTTCTCAGCCCCTTCCCCACCCACTCCTTTTACTGTGCATTTCTTTCTCTCTAGGGAAGGTCCCATGGTTTCATCCTAGTGACAATCTTTGAGTGTAATTAGGGGCTTGGTGTTGGGGTCGCTAGTACCCTAGGTCATTGCTCATGGGATGGGATAGCATGCTGGGACGTGCCGAGGAGAGGAGAGACTGACCATTGGCAGGGTGGCCTGGGAGCACTTCGCTGAGGGGTCCAGATGGAACGTGGTCTGGACGAGTTGTTTAGGGGGTGGAGGACACTGGGAAGCTATGGCCTAGGTCTATGTCTTCATCCAGTTTCCTTCCAGCCTACCCTGCCCAGTACCACCAGGTGAAGCTTCTTAACTCTCTCCTGACCTCAAAATACTTTGTTTGCACTTAACCACCAGCACCAATCTGCGTTTTTAACTCGGTCATCCACATCTTTTTGTCTACGAAGGTTTAGCTCTTTCTCAACCACGTTGCGGAACCCGAGTGGGAATTCATTCACACTTCTGTTACTGACATTTCCCTCATCCTTGAAGGAACGAAACCCGCCACCTGGCTGCCCCTTCGCCATTGTCGTTATACCTCGAACAGCTGCTGTAGACTCTTCCCTCTGCAGCGCACGCTCCGCTTCCAGTCATTTGATTTGATCCCTCCTTTGACCTGAAATTCTCTTGGTGTAAACCAAAGTCCCTCCTCATTCTGAATGCACTTCTCAGAGGCCCCTATCAGACAAAGACAGCTCATTCCAGGACCCACCTCCGCCCCGTGAATTCACCCTTAACCTCCAACCCGATTGTGGTGTTTGACCTTCCTGGGTTCGGAGAGGCTCCTTGAGAGGCAGGCCCAGCAGCAGGGAGTCCGGGCTCCTCCTCTCTCAGATTCGAAGCCCTAAATAAGACCTGCCTGCGTGGTAAGGGAGTGGGAGAGAATTTGCATCTTAAGTGACACCTACGTGTCGCAAGGTCACGGCAATCAGTGTCCGAGGGTGCATGGATGGATGACTGCCCCATGGGAGTGCAGTGGCCTGGCCATCAGGTGTGCCATGACATGGAAAGGTTTGCAAATTCCTCCTTGGGCCCTAGCTCTTTGGCTCAGTGGACAGATTGTCGGCCCTATGTACAGACATCCCAAGTTCGATTCCCGGTCAGGGCACACATGAGAAGTGACCATCTACTTCTATTCCCCTATCTCTCTCCCATTTTCCTCTCACCCCCTTCTCTCCCTCTTCCCCTCTCAGTCACTGGCTCGGTTATTCTGAGCATCAGCCTCAGGCGCTGAGGATAGCTTGGCTGATTCAAGCATTGGCCCCAGACAGAGGTCGCTGGGTGGATCCCAGTTGGGGTGCATGTGGGAGTCTGTATCTCTATCTCTGGCCCTTTACTTAAAAATAAATAAATAAAAAGAAATAATAAAATTTCTCCTTAACAAACATTTTTTTCTTCTTATCTGCAGCCTAGCATTCAGGGTCCATCTCCCGAACAGTCACACACATGGGTACCTCCCTCCCTTCTAGTGACTCCTTCATCCGGGGGTAGAGAAAGCAGGATATGAAGGAACTCACCGTTCTTCATTTTCTCCTTGTATAAAATCCCCCTCGCCACACCACACGTCACGGGAAGGGTAGGAGACTGGAAATCCACAGTGTCATCGTCAGACCTCTCTGAAAGGGGAAGGCACAGTGAGTTACTCTGTCTCCGTTCCTTCCCTGAACCTGAAGGATAAGAACAACCACGACATCAACGGCCTTGGGGGGAGCGTTCTCCGGTTAATATGCAGGACTCTTGTTTTGAGTGGGAGATTAGTGTACGGAGAAGTCCCTGATAAACAAAACCACCACCACCAGCACTACCTCAAACAAAGGATTTTAGTAAAACTTATTGGGTGAAAGTGTGTTAACTCACAAGCTAACCGGCCGTCACCTAACATTATCTGAGCTCATAAGCGTCCTGCTTCTCCCACAGCGCTGAGAACTTGCCTACTGCAAATACTTCTTGGCGTTCACGGAGCTGGAGAAGAGGGCTACATGTCTGTACACGTATTAGCGGATTCAAACCATGGCCGTGGGGGGTGGTGGGTGGGGAGCAGTCAGCAGTGAGGGGATTGCGAAAGGCTTCAGTGTTGATTTAGCTTTTTTTCCCATTTCATTGCTTCCTTGTTTCTTCCTCTACGAGTACAAGAAAACCCTGGAGAGCTCTGGGCTAATCTGCCAATTGCACATGGAGGGATCAGGCTACTCGGCCCCCCCACCCCGTGCAGGGGTCCGGGGTTCGGATCCAGAAGAGGTGGCTTCAGCAATTCCCGCTGCCCCGCCCCCCAGCCTCGCTGTGGGTGAATTCATTCAAGACAGACCGCAGGCAGGCTCTGTGTCTTGGGGGCCAGGAGAAAGGGCTGTCCATGGTTGATGTGGAGTTACACACTTACATCTAGAATGAGGCTAGGGAGGACCACTAGCCTACTCTCTCCCTTGTCTCAAGCACTTACTGAAAGAGCCAAAGGAAAACACAGGAAAAAGCCAGAGCATCGTTGAAAAAAGAACAGGACTAGCATCAATAGCAAAGAAACCATTAGTTTCTTTGGAGAGATAGAAACCAGCCAGACTCAGGCGAGAGAGAATAGACTCCTGAGAAGTGAGGGCATGGTCCCTGCCCCCGCCCCAGAGGATGCCCAGCCTTGGAGGAGCGGGGCTGTCACAAGGCTAGGTAGAAATGATGGGGTGGGACGAACTTTGTTCCAGCAGCCGGCCAGCGCTCTTCCACAAAGTGTCCGGCTCCATCGCTTGTCTGCAGACCCTGCTCCCTAAACACGGCCCAGTGGACAAGGGCAGGGCCTCGGGAGCCAGACGGGGTGGGCTTGTAATTCTGGCTTTGCAATTTACTAGCAAGGTCCCCGTACATCTGCATTACTGTCATCAAGGCCGAGTGGGGAACTCGCCTGAGTGACAAGTAACTTTGGGCCACTACTGCAAACCCCGAGGGAGATGAGCATGGCGATGGAACCTCGGGTCATTCTCAGTCTCACGGAATCATCTTCCCTAAATCCTAAGGACGAGTCCAGTGACTACAGGTCTCCCAGATCTGTCCACAAGCGGATGCGGAAGCAGCGGGTGGCTTTGGGAGCTCTGGTCAGCAAGCCAGAAGGGGCAGGGTCACGGGGACAAGCAGCACGCCCTCCTTTACCTGGTGCAGGCTGCTTACTGAGCCATGTGGGACCTCGTGACCACCCTGCCCCCAAGGGAGGGAGACAACTTGCTGATGTGTTCCCCCAAATCCTGGGTTTGGCTCAGGCTTCCCCACTCATCTCAGCAAACACGCCTCTAAGGATGGAGCCCTGCCCGGAGCTCCCCACCACGCACTGGCTCAGCACCAGGAAGGCTGAGCCAACAGGAGCCTGCCATGAAGAGGGAGCAGCTCACGAACACAGAGAGTGGGCGGACACGGAAAGTGCCGTGGAGGAAATGGAAGAAAAGCCCGCTGGAGACAAGGAAGAACAGGATGTAAGAAAGCCTCACAAGTGACGGGGAGGACGAACTCCAGGAATTCTTGCGGAACACGGAGGAGGGTACCGGGTGAGAGCGACATGGAAAGACACACCCACGGGGAAAGCTCTGGGAGCTTTAGGACCAGCACACACCTTTCAGGACCACCTGTCAAAGAGGGAAGGCAAGGATGGTGCCCATTCTGTAGACAGAGTACACAGGTTCAGGTGTGGAGGGAATTTCCGGAGGCACAGCTGGCATGGGATCCCCTCGTCTGGGGCTCTCCCCATCCCATCAGGAGGGCTCCAACAAGCCTCCCTGTCACAGCACTGACGACGGCCCAGAGACACTGGGTTACATCAGACGTCAGGGCCAGGGCGGAGATGTGAGGGAGGGAGGGGAGGCTACCTGTCAGCGTTCGCCTGGATTCTTGCCTCCACTAGTGTTTTCTAGAAAGACCAGGGGTGGGTTCTCTTTTCCCCAGTGTACAGAACAAAGGACCTGAAATGTGACCACCGAGGCTGATTTCAGCTCACGTGAGTCTTTTCTGTTCCACCTGATTGTAAAATGAGCTGAATCATACTGATTTGAGGGTTCAATGGTACAACACTGAGCGAAGTGCTTTGACAATCCTAAGGAGATGTACCCACTTATACTGTTATCAGGGCCTCTGCCTATGTTGTGTGGGTTGTGCGCTGAGCAAGGAGCCCACCTTGGAGGGGCTCTGATTTGCATCTGACGCATAACCCATCCGAGTCCTTCCTACAACAGTCTGCCAGCAGAGGGCAGGGGAGGCCACGCTTTCAGGAAGCCTGACAGGCGTGGGGAAAGGGACAGGAAGGCGCACCTTGTGCTGGTTCACACAGGTGCATCATACGAGCAAGTGCAGGCCCTGATACTGCTGTTCATCCCTGATGAAGGAGAATGAGCACGGTACCGGCCACTTGACAGTCATTTAAGCCTAAAATGTGCAAGGCACAGAGGGGACGGAGCAGGACTGACCCACTTACTGACTTTCACACTGTGAACAGGACAAACACAGTTCATCACAGCTGCGACAAATGTCACAGGGAAAAAATACAGGACTCTACAAAGTCACATCAGGAAGACCTGACCCCTGCCTGCGGGGCAGAGGATGCTTTGTTCAAGGCGAGGCCCGAGGATGGGTAGCAAAGGGAGGCATGAGGATGAGGGAGCGTGCATGCGTGCGTGCATGTGTGTGTGAGAGAGAGAGAATGTATTTGGGGGGGGGGGCGGGACACACTGAGCAGGCCCTGAGCAGGCAGGAGGGTGAAGAAGTATCCAGTGTCAAAGTGACCTACGTGTTGACAGATCAGGCTAATGACGCGCACGGTGTGTGTGTGGGGACTGGATTATGAGAGTGGATTATGTCCTGTTTCTTGACCCTGGGTGCTGGGTACATGCGGGCTCTTGGTTTGTGTGAATTCCTCAAGCTGTAACACTTATGGTACATGCATTTGTCCATGAGCAGGTAGTAACAGTGCTACTCAACATGTGGCCTGTGATGTGACAGGGGCTTGACCAGGACAGAAATCAACACACTGCTGCCTCCCCCGAGGAGGTCTGGCCCCAGGAAGACTGTCACAGTCGGTTCACAAGCTCTGTATTTTTGCAGACCTGTAACCAATGGGCCTGTAGGTGGCACCAGTCGACAGACTCCAGCTTGAGGAGCACCTGCTATACTTTAATAAAAATTAGTGGGGCAAAGAAGGCCAATGTGGCTTGTGCCAGAGAGGGAAGAGAGAGTGACAGGAGAGCAGGCTGAGAAAGTAAGTTATTAGAGCAGAAGAAAAGTAAATGCAGGGAGAAGGAGGAGGATGAAGAGGATGAAGAGGAGGAGGAGGAGGAGGAGGAGGAGAATGATCCCAACCAAGCAGCACAAGAGTTCAGAGGGGCAGAAGCAAGCCCAGAACTGACCCACAGAGACCAGACCTGCACCCCTGACTAACACGGAAGAGAAAGTTTGTCCCACCGGAAGCAAGAACACGCTTGGCTTTGCTTGGATTAGGGTTTTCACCAATTCCTAGAATGCAGAATGGCATTTACATGAGAACTTGACTTATGGGTTCTGTCATTGTCCCTTAATCATTTTGGGGTCTTTATACGTTCTGTGTCGAAGAACACTTCCCAGGGCCGATTGGGTGGGCAGCACTCCTTACATGCTGTCCTTCACGGGAGTGTGTCACATGTGGCACCTTGTTGGAATGGAGCAGAGACCCGGGGGGGAGGGCACAGGGTGGGGGGAGGGGAAGAGGGGGAGGGAAGAATTGGCGTTTCCAGCAGCAGGCCGGGGCCCTGGCGTGCCCCAGAGTGAGTCTCTGCCTCTCCACCTACTTACCCTTTTGGGGAATATTTTTCTGAAGAGTTCTTGTTGAATTTGAACAGACATCGTTTTTCCTCTCCTTTGCTAGAAGAATTTAAAAATAGTCATTTATAATCAGAAACATACATGTATGTATTTTACATGTCAACTACTTTGAAGTAATTTTTCCCATCTTTCTTCCAGTTTGGGGAAAGACAAGTAGGAATTCTTACAAAAGGAAAATCATAGCATTGACCAAGTAAAAATAGCAAACTCATGTTAATAGATAGGAAGGCTGAAATAGTACAGAAGTCAAAATTTCAAATTATTATAGAAAATAATGTGTACAATTATATATATTTAACACAAATCCTAAAGTTAATAAAAGATTAGTCTTATAAGTATTATATAGAAAGGGCTTTTTAAGGCTGAAGTACAGAGCATAAAGCAAAGAATTTCTATATTGGGTGATTTTGTCATTCAGGGGCTATTGGGCAATGTTGGGAAATTTTTTTGTCATGACTGGGAGGCAGGTACTACTGGCCTCTGATAGGCAGAGGCAGGGGTAGTCAACCTTTTTATACCTACCGCCCACTTCTGTATCTGTGTTAGTAGTAAAATTTTCTAACTGCCCACCGGTTCCACAGTAATGGTGATTTATAAAGTAGGGAAGTAATGTAACTTTATAAAATTTATAAAGCAGAGTTACAGCAAGTTAAAGCATATAATAATAATAATTACTTACCAAGTACTTTATGTTGGATTTTCGCTAAGTTTGGCAGAATAAATCTTTATAAAACAACTTTCTATAGTTAAATCTATCTTTTTATTTATACTTTGGTTGCTCCACTACCGCCCACCATGAAAGCTGGAGCGCCCACTAGTGGGCGGGAGGGACCAGGTTGACTACCACTGGGTAGAGAGCAGGGGTGTTGCTAGGTACCCCATGATGCACAGTGTGGCCCCCACAACAAGGAATCACCTGCCCCAATGTACCAACAATGCCAATTTAGTAAAACTCGGGCATAAACTGCACTGGAAAAGATAAAATAATTTGTCTAACTCAAATTTAAAAATAACTTTCCAGCCTGACCTGTGGTGGCACAGTGGATAAAGCATTGACCTGGGAACACTGAGGTCGCCAGTTCAAAACCCTGCACTGGTCTGGTCAAGGCACATATGGGAGTTGATGCTTCCAGCTCCTCCCCCCTTTCTCTCTCTCTCTCTCTCTCTCTCTCTCTGTGTCTCCTCTCTAAAATGAATAAAATAAAAAAAAATTTTAAAAATAATTTTCCATAACCAAAAATTTCTTAATAAGTTGGAAGACAAAAACAAAAAACTAGAAAAATTGCAATAAGATAATAAAGGGTTAATTTGGGTTAAACCAAAAAATAAAAATAAAAGAACAGACTTATACAAAAATGGGCATACATGAACAGGTAATCCCCAAAGGAAAAAAATTCCAATAAAAATTTATTAAAATACAAGTTCTGGTAATTTATGATTCTTTCAAACCTCAGTGGTTTATTTATAGGTATCAGCACACGAGGGTCAAATCGGCCCAATGCTTGTTTTTATAAATAAAGTTTTACTGAAACACAGCCAGGTCCATTTGTTTATATACCTGTTTCTGGCAGCTTTTGTGCTACAATGGCAGTGTTAAATAGCTACAATAGAGACTGTAAGGCCAGCAAAGCCCAAACTATTTATTATCTGTCCCTTTTAAAATTATGTTTGCCAAATGCTGGTTTAGAACAGCCCAGGTTTACTTCTCCCTCATGCTGTTTGTGGATGACAAAGTAGATAAAGTCCCATGTGATTGACACTCTTGGATCCTGGGACAGAGGAGCCTCTGTCTAGATCTTCACTGGCTCCATGGCAGAGAGAATGACAGCACAAGGGCTCTGAAAGCTTTGGTTTAAAAGTGACCTTCTCACCTCTGCCCACATTTCTCTGTCCCTGTTGAGTCACACGGACATTCCTGAGACCACAGGCCAGGGGTACGTAACTTTCAGAAATACTGGTGAGTGGTAATACAGTCTGTCTCGGCAGGTTTAACCACATGCGCAGCACAAAGGAATTCAAAGGGAAACACTGGTGACCTAGTCTTTGTTTTTAATTTGTCAAACACAAAAATCTCATTATTTTTAGTGTTGGTGAAGGTGTAGGGAAAACGGCATCCACATGATGTTACTGGGAGCCTGAAGTGGTAACAATTTGGTCATCACTGTGTGCTAATTTTAAATATACAGATTCATTGACCAATTGACTTCATTTCTAGAAATTAACCTTTAAGAAATACTACGGAGGCCCTGACCAGGTGTCTCAGTTGGTTAGAGCATTATTGTCCTGATTCATCAAGTTTGTAGGTTTGATCTCTGGTCAGGTCACTTACAAGAGTCAACTAATGAATGCATAAATAAGTGGACAACAGATTAATGTCTCACCTCCCTCCCCTTTCTAAAACAAATAAATAAATTAAAAAAAACCAAACAAACAGGAAACAGAAATACTACTGAGAATGTGTCCGCTTTAGGGATTGGTGACACTCTCCTCACTGGGTTAGCTCGAACCAGTGAGAAGCTCCCGAACTCAGTGGACCAGTGTTGACTCTACTAATGGAACTGTACATAGCAGACACTGGGAGGTGGTCCTGTGAATCAGTTACTTCTTTTAACCATTCTCCAACCGACAGAGCCTTTCTCTTGTCTTCATGTCCTTCTTGTCTACTCTGCCCCTCTCCTTCTAGTATGAACTTTCCATGTCCAGCTAACCTGGCGCCCGCTGCACAGGACACCCTCCCACACCGCACCTTCAAATGGCAGGTTCTGTCACCAGCCTTACCCGCAGGTCCAGATGTTCCAGCACATGCAAGCTTTGCCTTTTGAGCCCTTGTCATTATCTTTGAGTTCCTGGTTGAGTCGTCTTCCTTTTGAGTCACCTGATCCACCACCTGCAGCTTCTCCTGGATTCTGTGCCCAGCTGAGGCGGTACCTAGCACAAACGGTGACTTGTGAGTAGTGTTCATTGGGGTCCCCACTAAAGCCCTTTCTTCCCATTAGTGACTTCCCTTCACATGCTCCATCTCCACACTGTCAAGAAATCCGGTATCCTGTACCTTACTTTTATTAAAATTTACTTTTTTGTATTTTTCTGAAGTGAGAAGCGGAGACGCAGAGAGAGAGTCTCCTGCATGCGCCTGACTGGGATCCAATTGGCATGTCCACTAGGGGGCAATGCTCTGCCCATCTGGGGTATTGCTCTGTTGCAAACAGAACCGCTCTAGCGCCTGAGGCAGAAGCCATGAAGCTGTCTTCAGCACCCGGGCCAACTTTGCTCCAATGGAGCCTTGGCTGCGGGAGAGGAAGAGACAGAGAGAAAGGAGAGGGTGAAGGGTGGAGAAGCAAATGAATGTTTCTCCTGTGTGCCCTGGCCGGGAATCGAACCCGGGATTTCCACACGCTGGGCCGATGCTCTACCACTTGTACTTCACTTTTATCTTCCTGTTTCTTTATAGCTATTCCTCTCCCTTCTCACAATACACCTTCCTGTTTTCTGTCCCCCTTAGACTCCTCTTTTTGTCTATTAATTACATGTGTATCAGTGAGCATGTAGGCTCCATATCTGTTCTGCTCCCTGATGAGTTCCCAGGACCTACGACATGTGCCTAGCACCCACCTTAACTCAATCCATCTTTGTTGAATGAATATACAAAGATAGCATATTTTGAAAATATTAGAATCATGCATTTTTCACCCTTAAAAATTGCAATGTCCCAAGGATCCCTAATTATTAAATCAGTAAGTCTCAGGGGGAGGCTGGCTAGAACTGAGATGTCACTGCTCAGAGGACACTGTTTTGGAGATATTACAACACCCTGAAACACAGAATTTGTTGAGAGCAAAGGGGATTGCTAAGTTCCAAAAAGTATCTTCATGCACCAAGGAGGAAACTTGGGAGTTCTGAATGGGAAGTTTTCTTAGAAGTTACAGAAGTAACCGAAACCTCAGCATTTGACAAAGAGTAAGTTTCCTCCAGTCTAGGGAGATGCTGGGGTTGGGAATCCAAAGACACAAGGGTCAAAGAAGAGCAGACAGGGATGTCTGAGTCCCCTCGTCCCCAAGACTGACGGGCGTTGGAGACAAGCAGAAAAATGGGGGTATGTCCAAGGCAGTGGAGCTCACGAGTTCTGCATGTTTGGAGCTAAGATGAGATCCCGTTACAGGGAGCCTCAGGCCCCCGTAAGGCAGGGAATCCAAGAGACTCCTCACCCACTAGCACACCTGGAACTACAGAAAAAAAAAAAGGAGAAAGGAGAGGGGAGAGGGAGGAGGGGGGAAACTCAGGGGAGAAGGCGAACAGGGTGAGGAAAACCACAGATAGAGCAGAGGAGCCAGAAGAATGCAGTTTCATGAATTTTTATTTCCTATAAGAAACAACATAAGTTTTGTGGTAGATGTATGATATAAGTAGGTATGAATCATTTTGAGTGGCTTGGGACACTCAGTGACTATAAATCTCTAACTCCAGCTAGACAGATGTCAGGAGCTTGAATCCTACCTGGACATTTGGCCGGGCTTTATCTAGTCTTCCTGGCTCTGAACTTGCACTAGACACAAGACTAATCTCAAAACCGTCCAATGCCCCTTGTCCACCTCTACTCTGTTCCTTCGCCACGGTAAGAAAGGAAGCCTTTGGAATGGGTGTCTGGGTTCTGCTTTCATGAGGAAAGCAGACGGGGTGACCTAGGGTCCAGGGATGGGGCTTGCTCTGTCCCAGGGACACCCAGGTGCCCGTGTGGCTGGAAAAGAGGCCATGGGTGTCATCCAAGCGAGGACCCTGATGAACAGCGGGGGAGTGAGGACTTCCCTCTTCCTGCTTACCTTTCTGGAGCCCTTTCTCCTGTCTTGGTTTTGACCTTGACCGGCTACATTTCTTTCTCATTTTTTCTAAAACAGAAAAAAATAAGCCTTTTATGGCTATAAATATTGACCTATAAGCTTGAGATGTCATTACTTTATGAATCAATTTATTTCTGTCTTCCCATCACTTCGGGGAAGCAGAAAACCATGAGATCTATGTGAAATAAAGTACTCCATTTTACTTGGAAATGAAAAAGGTTGAATGAAAAAGTAACAAAGATATACTAAAATATTAATATTTAAATTAGACTTTGCTTTTCAAATTCATAACCTGGGTTTTCAAGACTTGAAGAAAATGTATAGATTATTGTAATCTATCAATATAAAATACTTCTTAGGCAAAACTCAAGGCTAGATATCATAAAAGTAAAAGATAATTAAAAAAAATTTAAAATGCCTACACTTCAAAAAACATTCCTACAATACTAAAACAAAAAATAGAAAAGAAATGAAATATATATAATAAAATATAGGCTAGCATCCTTAATAAATAACACATAATATGAATAGCATACAAGGAAAGTGGGCCAAGAACATATATTAAAAATTCCTAAGGTGAAAATACAAATAATAAATTTATTATAAAATCATCTATAGACTATAAAATAATAAAAAATGCATTTAATAATAAAAGATGCATTGCTTGGTTTAAAAAGTTTTCTCCCATCTCGGTTGACGAGGAAATAGCTAATTAGCACTCCTGTATTGCTAAAGAGAATGTAAGCAGTTATATTTTCTGCAGAAGAAGTTGGTGACATGTATGAAATTTAAAATATGAACATGCAGACCAAGAAATTAATTCCAAGGAGATCATTAGACAGGTGTGTGATGATAAAAACACACGTGAACACGATTTCTATCTTTATATAAAAATTGGAAACAGCCTAGCTGCCCATCAACAAGGTGATTACTTCAGTTGTTAACCATGCGACCATGCGCTATGCAGCTAACAGAAAGGAATAATAGGTGGCAGTGACGTGACAATACGTGTATTAAATCCACAATGCAAAGGCGTGTCTATAGAAGGGACTATACAGTACGAGCTTATATATAATATGACAAGGGTTTGCTCATTTTTAAGGTACATGAATAAGGAAGGTGAGCAGAGTAAATCGACAACTTCCTGATCAATCATTTTCTATACTGTTTGTGAAATTTGTCAGAAACATTTGGCAGATAGGACAGGATGGATTATGCTGCAGTACAAATAAACCAAGTTTTCATGGCTTCATGGAACAGTGTGTTTCTCGGTCACCTGGAGTCCTCTGCAGGACCCAGACTCTGCGGGGCAGCTGACCCCACTGCGGTAGTGTTGAGGCCCACGCTGTCCGGCCTTTTGCACTGCCCCCTTTGACCCCTCCCGCCGTCAGGGACAGCGTTTCCAGAGCCGCACGGTGGATCTTCTATGTTTTGACTCAGGAGCAAAACACACCCTGTGAGCTCATGGGCCAGAGCCAGTATCATGGCCTTGTCCCCTGCAGGGGGCCAGGGAATGCAGCTTTCCGGGCCAGGGGAGAGAACCAGCATGAGTGAAGGGCACGAGTAATACCCACCACACAGGGGGCAGGCCAGGCACTGCCAGCTGTTCCTCTTCCTCTCGTCTCCCTTTCCCCCTTAGTAGTCAAGTCCCCCATGTTGCTGATCTGTATACTTGTCCTTCCAGAGTAAAACGACATCCCCCGACCTTCTTGCAGCCACGTGCCTAGTCCTGGCAATGAACCGGTAGCAGAATGACTAAAGGCAAACTGCAGAGAGTCCTTCAGTGGAGGAGGTGTGGCTGTCCTTGACCTTGCCTCTGCCACTTTGGCTGAACCCCCATGAAGGAGATGGCTAGGCTGATGACGGTGACGCAATGGGCATGTGTGAGTGTTGGGGACCGAAAAATCAAGCAGGCAACTTTCTAATATAATTGTACTCTGAAATCCCGAGTTTCTCTCTCATTTGTCTGATTTGTCTACTTTGATTCTTGTTTGTGTCTAGTCTTTGTTTAATGTTGTCTGAATGTGATTTTTTAAGGCCTGAATTAAGTTCTTCCATGCAAAAATCGGAAATGCTGGCTCTAATATTGAAAATATAAAATGGTTTTATCCCTAAAATTTTTTGTAAATTGGAACTAGTACAGAGCGCTCATTTAAATTTAAATAGAATAAAATATGGATCCTAAAGACTTGCTAATTTGGCCAGGCTGCAAGCTAAGAAGCTTGGAGCAGGGTAGGTATGTCTAACAAAAGTGTAAATATTTTTACTATAGGAAGATAACGAAAGTCATACTCGGTTTTTCCAGCCTTGATGTACTCTTTAAAATGCCTGTTAATTAATAGGATAAAAATGTTTTGATAAGTATGGGAATGTTACTTGAAAAAGCATTTATTTTGTTAGACTTTTAAAAACAACATACAGACAGGCATTTCTCATAATCCTCCGCATCAAGGTATTATAAAGTGTGCACAATAATTGCTTAAAGGTCAATTATAAATAATAATAAAAAGGGGGGAGTCATATCCTGGAACTCATGCAAATCTTCTTTATCATGCCTTTTACTTTAAACACTTCCTTTTGAATGCTGATGTGCAGGGTCATGCAGGAGCTAAGAGACTGGAATCCTACAAGGGAAGCCAAACCTCTTTCTCCTGCATATTTCTACCCTCCTTCATTTGATCTAGCTAATAACGCTGTTCTGTTTTTTTCCCAATCGGCTCCAGATATATGGGAAAAGTTTATATAGGCGGAGGAGGGCCCTCAAACCCCTCAGCGAGATCTTCTGAGCATGGCTTTTAAGGTCTATACTGACCGAGAAAGAACAGGAAAAGGCAGACAGAGCCCAAAAAGAGATCAGGCAAAATACCAGCTCTTGGCATATGCTCTTAAAGGCTCCAACGCCCCTAAGGGGTCTCATAAGCCTTCCTCAGGGCCCTGCTTCAAGAGTGAAAAGGAAGGTCATTTGGGATAAAGCCTGCCAGGCTTCTCGGCCCCTGCCAGAACCGTGCCTTTGCTGTGGGAAAAAGGGACACTGGAAGGTAGGCTGCCCCCTTGCTCCTCTAAGGGAGGATTCAGTCTCTTCTAGCCCTGCTCCAGCCACCTGTGACCTGACCTTGCCCAGCCTGCTGGGACATGCCACTGAAAGCTAAAGGTGCCCAGGGCCATCGGCCCCATCTCATGTTACCATGGACGAACCTAGGGTGTTTCTTCCAAGTAGCAGGTAAGCTGATCTCATTTCTTACAGACATGAGGGCCACTTCCTATGCCTTGCTTGAATATTCGGGTTTTTATTCATCCCTCGAAGATCTCTGTTGTGGGTGTTGATGGTTTACTATAATATATAGTGTCTTCTTTACTCCTCTTACCTCAAAGCCCCATGCCTATTTCAGGCTGGGACCTGCTCCTAATTTAGAGCCTCTCTCTCTCTCTCTCCTTTGTGCCCACTTCTGTTATGAATTTACCTCTGCCACACAGCACAGTGTGTCCCAAGGATCTCCTCACCACCCCACGGCTGCAGAGCCCCAGGGAAAGGCCCCCTGGGTTCATCTCTCCAGGTATAAAGAAAACGGAAGCTCCTTCTCCAAACGTGCTGCAGACGGCTCTTCCAGTCTACCTGAATCATTGCCAGCTAGAAGCAGTGGTCATTGGGACCTGGACTCTAGCTGCAAAGCATGGAGATGTGACCACAACTCCAGTGCCTTGCGGACTTTTCCTGAATGTGTGTGACTCCTGCTCCTTGGGACAGTTCTCAGACTGAAGTGGGGCTGGGTTGCAGGACATTCAAAACTGCAAAGATCTTATTTTAGATCCTGCTGTATGAGCTAAGACTTTGCTTGAATAATCTAAAAGGTTTTTTATCACTTCATTGTATTAGGACACTTGTTTTGGTATCCGTGGCTATTGGCTATTTTAATTTTGTTGTTTATTTTGTATTTTCCCAGTCTGCCTCCAAATCGGAACATGGGAAATCAGATGAGTATAAATCACAGCACACAAATTGAAGTTTAAAAAATATAAAAGGGGAATCATTTGAGGACCAAAAAATCAACAGGATTTTTAGAGTTTGGATATCTGGGAAACAGAGGTGCTGGGAGCTGACTGTAAGCCGACAGTCTGCCCAACCCCCCACCTCACCTGCCTAAGTTGCAAAAGGCTGTGATGCTCATCCTGCCTCTCATGTTCCCTGGAAGGACTGGAAGGAAGTTACTTCTTTGTATAAGGTTGTGTATGTTAAGTATTGGTGGGGGTTTTTCTACACCTGGTGGAGTTCTTGGGTTGCCTTGGAAACATAATTGATTTGCTTATTTCCACCTTGCCCAAAATAATACAGAAGGATGTGGTTAGGGTGGTGGCCATGTTTTCTGCAGCTCTTCTAGGGCAGTAATTTTACTGTTAGCAGGAGCTGGGGCTTCCTCCCAAGACCCATCTTTTATATGTCTTTAGTTCTTTGTCTATGTTCATTTATTTTGTACCGTTCCCGCTTGAGACCCTGGAAGATACTTGTCGCACAGGTCGCGACATGTGAGCCTGGGACTTGATGATGTACGAAGCCAGCCCCTGAGCACCGACCTCCACCCAGGAGAAAGTAATAAGTTTGTATTTTAACACTATATTTTGTGGGGGAGGGGCTGAAGGAGGGTCTGTTGTCCCACAGAGCAAGCAAATCCTAATGGCTGCTGCAAAGCATTGAAGATATTTTTATGTTAAAAAGATAAATCACCATTTTAAAAAAGCGCAGGTCTTTCTGGCTTGGATGTCTTTGCGGCCTGAGGCTACCACAGCCACTAGGAGTAACATCAAGTCCCCTTAGCGGAGAACACACAGGCTGTTTCCACTTACGCTTTTCTCCAGGAGATTTCTGCGCAGACAGCTTGCTTCTGTTATTCTGGGGATCTAGGAAGTATGACAACGTCATTTTTAAATGAGCAAGGTTTAGATTTATTGACCACACTCATTTCAGACAATATTGAGGTGACTAAGCTTCGACCATGTTATGTCTGTCCCTTCCTTTGTGATGGAGAATCATGGCTCCAAGATGTGCCAGCCCACCTTTGCCCACGGACTCTCCTAACACCCGTGGATCTTTGACATGTATCCATATTCTCATCTGCAAAACTGAATGAATTTCTCGGACCTCCCCAAGCGTGTTTCTGAAACCATGACCATGTCTGAAATGTTACCACAGAAGTCAGTGCAATGGAGGAGAAACTCTTACAATAAAATTTATTTGAAAGGTGGTGAAATTTTACACATTCTTTCTGACAATGATAAGACATTTGTTGTTGTTGGAGAGTCAGTGTGGGGGTTCTGCAAATATGTGACGTAATGACCCCGTCACCAAAAAACAGAAGAATGTTCAATGCTTTTCCCCTCAGGGAAGTTCATTGAACTTCACAGAGTTCAACGAACATGTGTGAACTCACACGTACCCTTTCATCAGCGCAAGTCAACAACATCAGTTGCTCACGCCCAGTTATACTATTATATTTGTGTTTATAACGAAATGTGTTTCCCCCCAATTTTCCCAGAAAAGGCATGTGAGAAACATGGAGATTGGGACCCTAGGAAAACACTTGATCCATGGCTTGGGCACTTCCAATAAAGTACCAAGAACCAAATTTTCCCATGTATAAGACGCCCCCGTGTATAAGACGCCCCTTAATTTGGGGGCCTAAAATTTAAAAAAAAATGTGTTACATAAAGTTATTGAACTCAAGTTTTATTCATGTACAAAAATGAGCGCAAAAACAAGCGCAAAAAAGGGGGAAATGCAAGTTAAAAAATCTACAACCACTGTATAAAATGAACCCAGCTTTCAGGCCCCAAATGTTTTTTTATTATTATTATTAATTTTAATGGGGTGACACCAATAAATCAGGGTACATATGTACAATGAAAACATCTCCAGATTATCTTATCATTCAATTGTGTTGCATACCCGTCACCCAAAGTCAAATTGTCTTCAGGCCCCAAATGTTTTTGAAAAAATGTGTGTCTTATACATGAAGAAATACAATATATGTTCAGGGTGTGAATTCTCAGCAGTGGTGACGTTGCCCAAAAACTTGATTCCTGGAGGTGAAATCTTACTCTTTTTATGCATAAGGCACCAATATATATATCCCACAAATCAATATATAAATCAAGAACACGGGGGTGCATTCTTGCTTAGGAAGAAAACATCTAAGTGGGTTGCCTAGGGCAAAAATAATGAGAAAAGGGCTGAGAAACTCTGGCTTAAAGTGAACCAGTTCTGAATCTGGGCTTCTGAGACCCACAGTCCCTCACCCATACCGTGCGTGATCCTTGGTGGTGTGCTAGGTGGGTCCTGGGGTCCCTTTGCTTCATTCTTTTCTGAATTGTTATCACTGACCTCTGGAATAAAAAATGACATTCTGTTCCAATCCCACTAAATCCACCCTAGAAAGTTTCGTGGGGCATCTCGCAGAGATCCAGGAAGGACCATGGACATTCTGGAGCTGAAGGCTGGAGGCTGCAGGTCCTGATAGAGCAGGGGTCCCCAAACATTTTACACAGGGGGCCAGTTCACTGTTCCTCAGACCATTGGAGGGCCGCCACATACAGTATTCCATACACTGACCACCAGTGAAAGAGGTGCCCCTTCCGGAAGTGCGGCGGGGGGCCGGATAAACGGCCTCAGGTGGCCGTAATTTGGCCCGCAGGCCATAGTTTGGGGACCCCTGTCTAGAGCCTCCATGGCGCACTGCTGCGCGTCTATCACTGGGTCTCTACCCCACTGGGGGTGGGGGGTGGGGGTGGGGCAGAGAGCAAGGCAGGTCAGCAGAGGCCCCTCTGCTAATAGAGATGTCCAGTGGGAGAGCAGTCATTTAACCCCGTAGGTCGGAGGCTCAGTCAGTGTAATCTTTCAGGAGATCTTTGAGGTCAAAACTGTTTTCATAATCGGGTGTACTCTGTCTTTATTACTAAGTAGGTCTTTTTACAGACAGAGAAAGAGCCACAGCCGGTGAACTGCTGGTGCCTCAGTACAAATCAGTGTCCCTAAAACTTAGGAGTAGACACTACATTTGTCTAACATGCACCATAAAAAAAAAAAAAGAAGCCAGTTTTATTTAAGAATGTTCTTGATGAACCAGTAAAATTACTTAATTTGGAATTAATATAATTAATTCCGAAGTGGCAGAGGCAAGGTCAAGGACAGCCACACCTCCTCCACTGAAGGACTCTCTGCAGTTTGCCTTTAGTCATTCTGCTACCGGTTCATTGCCGGGACTAGGCACGTGGCTGCATGTGGCTGCAGAGGAGACAGCCAGGTATCCAGATCAGCATCAGGGGTTTGAGTACTAAAAAAAAGAGACTTGAGTACTTGAGTACACACCCTCTTAATAGTCTTTGTGGAAAACTGGAGTGCATAAAAAGCTGTTCACTGCACCGTGAATTGCCATGATTGTCCCAAGAAGAAATCTTGTGTGATGGTTTGAGATGCAACTCACTGTAAAATCCAGTGACTTGTATTTCTCAAATACCCATGATATTATTAATCATGCGTGACAAGCTTCATTCAAAATGCCAGACAGCATTGTCTTTTATTGTAATAGAATATGAAAAGTTCATTGGCATGGTTTTGGAGTCTATATTACAACTAACCTTTAAGAAATTAGCTCTTGCCTGACCAGACGTTGGCACAGAGGGTAGAACGTCAGCCTGAGATGCAGAGTACCCAGGTGTGAAACCCTGAGGTCGCTGGCTTGAGTGCGGGTTACCATATTGAGCGCAGGGTCGCAGGCTTGAGCATGGGGTCGCTGGCTTGAGCCCTAAGGCCTCTGGCTTGAAGCCAAGGTCACTGGCTTAAGCTCAAGGTCATTGGCTTAAGCAAGGGGTCACTGCTCAGCTGTAGCTTCCCCCTACCCCCCGTCAAGGCATGTATGAGAAAGCAATCAATGAACAACTAAGGTGCCGCAACAAAGAATTGATGCTTCTCATCTCTCTCTTCCTCCTGTTTCTCTCTCTCATGAAAAAGAAAAAAAAAGAAAAAGAAAAAAGAGACTATCTTTTGTTGACTTTTGGAGTAGTGCCAGAAATGAGTATCCATAGCTATCTCCAAAGATTGTTAATATACGCCAACCTTTTAAACTACAAATCTGTGGGAGGCTGCATTTCCTTCCTATATTTCAATCAAAGCAACATCACAACTGATTGAACATAGAAGGCGATAAAAGAATCCAGCTGTTTTGACTAAGCTAGACTTTAAAAAGATTTGCAGACATGTAAAATGATGCCATTGTTCTCACTAATCTCACTTGAAAAATATATTTTTCATAAAAATATATTATTTATGTTAACAAGTAATTAATATTGCTACTTTAAAAAGAAGTAGCATGTAAATATATATATGTATATATGTATATGTATATATATATATTTTAGTGAGAGAAAGAGACAAAGAGAGGGAAAGACAGACAGGAAGGGAGAGAGATGAGAAGCATCAATTCAATTCTTTGTTGCGGCACCTTAGTTGTTCATTGTTTTCTCATATGTGCCTTGACTCGGGACTCCAGCCAAGCCAGTGACCTTTGGGCTCAAACCAGCGACCATGAGGTCAAGTGTATGATCCCATGCTCAAGCCCACGACCTCGCGCTCAAGCCGACAACTTGGGGGCTTTGAACCTGGGTCTTCAGCATCCCAGGCTGACACTCTATCCTAGGTGTCACTGCCTGGTCAGGCAATATATAAATATTTTTAAATGATCAGTTTTAATTTCTGGTAAGGCACACATAAATACAAAAAAGCTCTTTGGGGAACCTCTATAATTTTTAAGAGTATAATGAAGTCTTGATACCAAAATGCCCTGGCCGCTTGGCTCAGTGGTAGAGTGTCGGTCTGATGTGTGGATGTTACCAGGTTCGATTTCTGGCCAGGGAACACAAGAGAAGTAACTAACTGCTCTCCACCCCTCCCCCTACCCCCTCTCTACCTCTTTCTCCCCTGCCTGAAGCCATGGCTCCATTGGTTCAATCACATTGACCCTGAGAGCTGGGGTGGCTCTGTGAAGCCTCTGCCTCAGGTGCTAAAAATAGTTTGGTTGCGAGCATACCCCCAATGGGCAGAGCACTGGCTCCAGATGGGGGTTGCCAGGTAGATCCTGGTCAGTGTGAATTTGGGAGTCTATCTTCCTTCCTTTCACTTGGAAAAAAAGAAGATCCCAAAATGTTTGAGAGCTGCTGCCCTAGGTCTCAGCTGAGGTCAGCTGCACCCTGTGACCACAGCTGTTTCTTTAACAGAAACTGTCAGACGTAACAGGCATTATTTCTTCTCTGCTGCTCTTGTCACACCTCCTGACCTTTCCCTCCACTACCCCTTTTTTCAACTATGAACTTTCTATGTCCACCTAACCCTGTGCCTGCTGCATGAGAGACCCTCCCACGCTGTGCCTTCAAATGGCAGATTGTCACCAACCTTACCCTCAGATTCAGACGTTTGGGCACATTCAGTCTTTGCCTTCTGAGCCCCTTTCATCAACTCTGAGTTCCTGGTTGAGTCATCTTCCCTTTGAGTCACCCGATCCACCACTTGGAGCTTCTCTTGGATTCTGTGCCCAGGTGAGGTGATTCCTGGGCCAAACAGTGACTTGTGAGTGGTTCCACCAAGGTGCCCAGGGTGCCAAGCCCTCCACCCTTAGTGCCCTTCCTTCCCATGCTTCCAGCCTCCCAACTCCGAGATCTCTGCCCCTGTGCCACACTCTTCTCCCATGTCTCGTAATTATATATTTTTTCTTGTGTGCATGTTACTCCCCTCCCCCCCCAAAATTCACCATCTGGCCTTATTCTTTGTACAACCTTTTGAAATCAACCAGAGATATTTGGGGGGGGACCCTAGAGAGGGAGGGTAGCTTATTGGTACCTGCCACCAGGTGGCACTGGTGGCTCCTTTCAGCAGAGGAGGAGCCTTCTCAGGTTACCTCTCCAGGTTTCCCAGGGCCCCTGTGTGGGTCGGGAGAGGGGGTGCGAGGGGGGAAAGGGTGTGTGCACAGGGTGACTCTGCTTCATTGCTGAGATCACAACTCTCACTGGCTGTGGACCTGAGCAGCTGATCCCACGTAGGATGGCCGTGGTCCGGGCGGAGCGAGACCACCTCTATGGAGGCCAGGGGGACGCACGCAGGCAAAGCCACATTCCCTCCTGGCAGATGGACGCGTGTATTTTGTATTTTTAGCATCCAAGTGCCGCTTAATGGAGGAAGCAGGAATGGCTGAAAGTTGGAGAGGAGGTACCCAGGGAGTTTAATTATGGCAGGTACTGAGCCGTTATCCGAAAGGAACGGGCAGCCTACAAGAGCCTGAAGGTTGCCGTTAATGGACGAGTTTCATGATTCTCCCTAGCGCAGAAGGAGGGTTTCAGAGAAATGAGAATGTTACAGAAAACAAAAAACACCACTTTTTTTTGCATACAACTTTGGTATGACTGAGAAAGTCAGTACACTTTCTGTGGCTATTTTTTTTTTTTTTGTGTGTGTGTGTGTGTGTGTGTGTAACAGAGACAGAGAGAGGGACAGGTAGAGACAGACACACAAGAAGGGAGAGAGATGAGAAGCATCAATTCTTTGTTGCGGCACCTTAATTGTTCACTGATTGCTTTCTCATATGTGCCTTAACAGCAGGGGGCAGGGGTGGGGGCTAAAGCAGAGTGAGTGACCCCTGGCTCAAGCCAGCGACCAAGAGGTCATGCCTATGATCCCACGCTCAAGCCAGCGACCTCACGAACAAGCTGGTGAACCCGTGCTCAAGCTGGAGACATCAGGGTTTCAAACCTGAGTCCTCTGTGTCCCAGCCTGACACTCTATGCACTGTGTCACCACCTGGTCAGGCTGTGTTCTTTATTTCTCTATACTTGGTATCACTTTTCAGATGTTCTTAGTATTTTTAATAAAGGTAATTCATTAAATGTAAAATAATGTGACCCTTAGAAAAACATCCCCGCAAAAGTTTTCATTTAAAGAGGGAGAAAGACAAATCTGGCAGAGCCTGGTATCTCCTGCTCCCTTTGGTAGCTTGGCAGAGGGAGGTCTCAGCAGGTCAGAGTCACCCAAACAGAACAGGCTGGCACCAGGCCTGGGGGATCCCCCAGCCCCGTCTAACAAGACCACTTCCCTGACCAGGAGTGTGTGCTGTTGGGTAGTCACACAGATGCTTCTTGCCCCGCTTGGAAACATGGGTGCCTCAGTACTGGGATGCTGGCTGGCCAGAGGCCGTGCAGACTCGCAGGCTCTAAGTTAGGGGTAAGAACGATTTGGAGGACTGTGCGGGTTCCACTTCTCTGCTGTGAGATTTCTCCCCAAGAACTTTTAGTTTCTTGTCTACGTGACTCCACATAGCATAATAATAAATTCATAAGCAATCTTTTGTCAGATCATTCTCCAAATTAAGGGTTACAGGAGGTATGATTTCTTTCTTTCAGCAAATAATTAACGTCTCGTCGTGCTATTTCTGGTCTATGGAACGTAACCCGCCACCCACACAGACAGACTCCACCAGCTCTGTTCTCCTGTAGCCTGTGGGTCTGCACAGTGGGGGAGAGATGCTACAATGTTGCCCAGGCTTTTGAGCTGGTTAAGAACATCAATAAAAAATTCCTTTCCCTGACCCAGGTGACCTGTACTTCTGTAGCTGTCCTATACAATATAGAACATGACTATGTGAACGGGGTATCATCTCACCCCTTCGTAGTTCTCAGCCACGCACATAGCAAGCACACAACTGTGCTGATGGCTAGCACAGATCCTGAAACAGCGGACAGGTCTACAATGGAATTATAGAGGTTCCCCTCCAATATACTGCATTCTTTCTCAGCCACGGGCCAGAAATGGAAGGGCAGGCCTGGAGGTCACCATCTTCTTTTATCCTCACTTTCCAGTTAATCAAGTCCCGGCGGCTCCAGCTCCCAGCTGCCCTTGAGCAGGCCCTCTCCTCTCTGTCTCCACTGCTCCACCCGAGTTCGGTTCCTATCCACCCCGCTCTCCCGTTCTTCTGTATTTCCAAGTCGTCCCATACACAGCACCACGCTTGGTCTTGCCAGGTTTAAACTGGCTACGTCTCCTCGAACAAAACCCACTTTCCCACACCTTGAGCTTCAAGCACGAGCTGCCCCCAGACCCTCCCACGTCCATCCTACCTCGTGGGAGGCTTCTTTTCTGTTTTCTCTTTTTTGAAGCCAACCAGGCACTTTTTCTTTTCTTTCCTGGAAGGAAAGAACACAGATCATCTTTTATGGCTGCACACATGAAGCTGCCCAGCTTCTCTGTCAACAGTTTGCTGCTCTTATGTTTGGTCTTCAAACCACAGTGGCCGGGAGGTGGCTGGTGACCTTGGGCCCTGCTGCTTCCTGCGGGGGTGGGGGAGTATTCTAAAGTAGCCGAGCAGGCAGAGACATGAAAAAAAGGAGACAGTGATCCGGGGCAGTGCACTTCCAGAAGCTTCCATGTGGAATAGAAGGGAGGGCTCTGGAGGCAGAGGAAGTGAGCTGGGGCTCCAGAGAAAGTTCTGTGCTGGGCTGGGCTTGGTGCTGGCTGGATGCAGACCCTCGCCAGAAGTTGCTGCTGAGTTCTCAGCAAAGAAAAGGGGCCCGGACACTGCGGTCAGGCGAGGTGGCAGCACTGACGGGCTTGGAGAGAAGGAGGGAGCCGGGGAACATGGGACATCGGTGTCGTCCGACGTGAGGGGATTCTTATCTGACGCCTTTCTACAAAGCAGGAGGAAGAGGGATCTCTTGAGGGAAGAAAGGAGGCACTGAGTAAGTCAGAAGTTTGGAGAAAAACAGAGGGGCTTAAGTTTGTTTGAAAGGCTCATCACAGCCAGCGGGGTGGCCACGCGGTACGGAGGGCTCACCAGCTGAGATGGCAAGGACCCAGCAGGTGCGGGCTGCCCTGCCATGTGCCTCTGCCCAGCAGGGCCTGCTTGTACATGCCGTGTGCAGAGAGCAATGATAGGCTCCTCCAAGACCTTCCAGAGAGTTCTAGGAAAAGACCGAGTGTCAAGGCCAGCTAGGTATTGGCAACAGGTGACTGGAATGAGAGCTCTTGGACTCTGAGCTGGTACGATGGGACTGGAAGACGGGCAGGTGACAGGCTGGGAAGGGAAAAGCCGCTCTGGAGAGGACACACTCTCGGGGGAAACCAGGGAAGTGTAGTTTGTGCTGAGGAGGAGAGATCAGAAGTTGAACAATTGTTGTAGGAGTTCAACTTTAAGAACTTGGTGCCCCAAATGGAATTCTTTAATTACGGGGAAGTTGAGCCAGGTTTGAGTGATGAAAGGGTGTATGATCGCCTTTGGGTGTGGGGGGGGGCAAGACCTGGCGGAGGACGAAGTCACTGGACATGAGCAGAGGGAGAGATCAGGGAAGTGGATGAGCCTTGAAGGTGTCCTGGATGATGGCAGGACTTGAAACAGAAAACTCTCAGGTAGCCTTGAGATCCACTAGGGAGCGGATGGAAGGCAAGGGGTGATACTGATAAGGTGACCAATCGTCCTCCTTTAGGGAGGACAGTCCTTCTTTTGTAAGTTCCGTCCTCCCTTGAAAAGTGTCCTCCTACATGTCCTCCCTTTTGATATTGGAAGACTGATCTGTAAATGTCCGTATTCAATCGATGCAGAGTCGATCCATTGAGTGTGATGTGACGTACCTGTATCTAAATGAGTACTTTTCTTTTTACAATTATTATTAAAAATTAGTAGGCATGTAAGCATAATTACAATATAAAATATTACCAATGTTTTTGTTATGCATTTGTCACATGATAGCGTATTATTGTCGCAATGAATAAAATGTTTCTGTTACTTACGATACTGTTTCCTGTTCAATTTACTTTTGCCCTCCTTTTCACTGTAGAAAGGCTGGTCCCCTTAGCTACTGAGGAAGTAGTGAGAGTTTCACTTAATGATTACGCCTCAGAATAAAACAGGGAGGGCTGAGGGAGCAAGAGGCCGTGAGTGCCCACGACCACACACGGCTGGAAAACCAGAACGCAGCTCCCAATTCCCCGCCTCGACACCCACAGGAAGGAGAAAGGCGACCCTTACCTTTCTTGGTGGCAGGTGTGCTGGGGGCCTTTCCGGGCTCTTTGGGGTCATTTGGTTCAGGGGAATCATCTCTGATCACTGACAAAGGAAACAGAACTCATTTCAGAGGTCAGGTGGGCTTAAGAGCAAGTGCCAAGGGTGCTCAATGTGAGAACCAGAGGGCAGAGGGCATGCGTGGCCCAGGGCCGGGGACCTGCCAGTCAGCAGGGTTCCCCGGCTCCATCTTGATTAGATCAAACTTGTAGTTATTGTGACCCATGACCCATGTGACTGACTGTCACAGAGCCAGGGAACAAGTGCCTGCAGGGGAGGGTTCAGTTGGGCCTGTGTGGATGGGTTCAAGGGCACTCTGCAGCCCTCCCTCCCGGGACAGAGCCGAGAGCAGTGCCAGGGGTGACCTTGAACTCTGAAGGACCCAGTGACGGGGAAGGTCTGAAAAATGCACATTATTGCTTAGGTGTCTGTGAATGGGTGTTTGTTGTTTTTTTACAGGGACAGAGAGAGAGTCAGAGAGAGGGATAGACAGGGACAGACAGACAGGAACAGAGAGAGGTGAGAAGCATCAATCATTAGTTTTCGTTGCCACTGCGACACTATAGTTGTTCATTGATTGCCTTCTCACATGTGCCTTGACCGCGGGCCTTCAGCAGACCGAGCCACCCCTTGCTGGAGCCAGTGACCTTGGGTCCAAGCTGGCGAGCTTTTGCTCAAGCCAGATGGGCCCGCGCTCAAGCTGGCGAGCTCGGGGTCTCGAACCTGAGTCTTCCGCATCCCAGTCCGATGCTCTATCCACTGCGCCACTGCCTGGTCAGGCTGAATGGGTGTTTTTAACTGGCTCTGCCCATGATGGTTTGACCTTAAGAAACAGTGAAAGGGGCCAAGTGCCTTGTACATGTCAGTGGGAGGGAGCAGGGGCCAGCTGGGACCTGCCAGCGCCAGTTAACAGCAAACAGATACAAAGTAGGAACGACAGCAGGGCTTAGGGCCCAAAGCCGTAACAGATCAAGGCCTGGCTCAGAGAAGGCGGCCCCCTTTCTGTTCTCACAGGGCTATGCCATCCACCCGTCTCAAACCCTGGTCCATTTAGACACAGGGAACTGAGGCAGGTGGGCAAGCAGCCACCAGGCCCCGTAAATAATCTGTTGCATTTCAAAAATTTTTAATAATATTCGTTTTCTCAAAATCCAAACATATAGACAATTTGAGGGTTGAACGTGAAAGCTCCCTACAGTCAGAGCGGGGATGGGAAGGAAGGAGGACTGTCCGTGTCCGGGGCCCCAGGTCAGTGTTCGGGCTGCACTGTGATTTTGTTTGCTTTGCCCTTGAATGGAGCAGTGTTGAGCTTGACCTGACCGAAGTGGCTTCAGAGAGGGGCTGAGGCCCGTGTCCCCACCACAATCCCTCCTGGAAGGTGAGTGTTCTTCCTGTGCAGGCCCCTGAGTGGTGTTTGAGGTCAGGTCCAGTGGGTATCCGTGGGGCTCCTATCCCTCATCACGGGTGCCCCTGTGCAGTCCACCTTGCCCTCCCCAGGGACTCTGTCTGCACTCAGAGGCTCAGGTCTGCTGCCCATCCACACCCCTGAGGGCTGGGTGAGCAGTTGAATGTGGGCCACAGTGGCGGCTGGCAGCAGTGAGGAGAGCCCTGTCCCTAGAACTGTGATGGTGAACCTATGACACGCGTGTCAGCACTGACACGCGTAGCCATTTTTGATGACACGCGGCCGCATACCAGAGAAGTATGGGGCCGCAAGCCGAGAAAGACGTTTCATCCTCGGCTCCTGCACGGCCAGGTGCAGTAGCCGAGGATAAAACATTGCTGTAGTGTAGACACTCTATGCCGGAGGTCTGGAGGCCAAAACAACAGAACTCTGGCACAGAACATCTAGTTCTGGGACTTCCGGTTAGGCCGTTTTTCTCCAAGTGACACACCACCTGAGTTATGCTCAGTTTTTTGGTGAATTTTGACACGCCAAGCTCAGAAGATTGCCCATCACTGTCTTAGAAGATTCAGATGGCTTCTCCTCTCTGGAGACCCGACAACTCAGGTGGACTTAAGTCGTTGAATCAGTTACCTGACATGTGGACCGAGGGAGCACGGAGCATCTCTTGAGTGTCTTCGTTACCTTTCGTGCATGGAGTCAGCTCGTCACGGGACACTGAGCAGGAGAAGAAAAGGAATTTCAGGTGACAGGACCAGCAAGCAGGGACAGAGCAGGAGGAACGAGAACAATCTATTCTAGCCGGTGGACGTGGTGGGGCCAGACCGAACACCGAGGCCTGGTGGGGGTGAGAGAGAGTGCAAGCATGAGCCATCCTTTCCCGTCGACTGGCTCCTGATTCATTTAGTGATGGTGCCTAACGTTTTCTTTGCAAAGTCTGGGAGATGGAACCTTACACCGTTTATTTGCTTTGTGATTATGTTCACCGTATTCAGATGGCATGTATTAGAGGCGAGGAGGGAACATTATTCGGACCAAAGAGGACCCTTTATTCTCAGAACTCATGACCCCATTTTTGGCAGCACCTGATAATACACGCGGCATACAGTGGCACTTTGAGATACAAACAGACCAACATACGGTTTTTATTTTTGTTTGAGATCCGAGCGAAATTCCGAGATACGAGTTGTGATTCGGGAAGCTGCCACTAGTTGGCGCACGGGTCCAGTATTGGCAGTTTGATAGAAGTTGGCACACGGGTCCAGTATTGGCAGTTTGATATAAGAGTTGACTGACTTACAAGCTCGGTTACAGAACGAATTAAATTCGTATCTCAAGGTACCACTGTATTTAATATACTCCAACTTCCTTTATAATGATGGTTTGTGGTCGACAAGTGATACAGTGACCTTTACCGGATACAGCAGACCTTTAAACATGTTATCATCCTTTCTAATGATTTCGATAACATTACTCTTAGAATTCAAACCATAGGAAAATGAACACCATTGAGACGAAAAGGCCTGTAATCTATCAGAGGGTTGGCAATCAGGTGAGGGTGGCAGATGTGTCTGTTGCCCAAGGTACCAATCAGAACAGTGTGTTTTGAGTGTTGGTTGGACGGGGTTGTCTGGACATCATCGCATCAGACTGGCTAGGGCAGCGTCCCTGACAAGTGGTCCTGTGCCAAGTTGGTGCATTGGTTCCTGTATGTGTCTTTTTCTTTGTTGTATCCATTTTTTTTTTTTTTCTTCAGGGTTCCCACCACAAGCCTCCCAGCCGGCAGGTGTGTGTTCTGCCCTCAGCCCCCTTGAGCTATGCTAAGTCAGCCCCAAGGACGTTACCTCGCTCAGCGACAGGGGAAGTGCTGGGTATCTGTTGTGAGTCTTCTTCATCAGTTATGTGGGATGGCAGGTTGACTATTGAAGACAGCAGGAAAAAAAATCATGACAGGTGATAGGGACAGGGTGTGGGGCAGGAGGAGAAGGGGAAAAATGCCCAGGGTAAATAGAGTTCCCAAGTCCAAGGGCAGAGGGTTGGGCTGATCGAGGGGTGGAGGAAGCAGGTACTCTGGGCCCCACCCTCACCCAGGCCCCTCGCAGAGTACGTAATCCTTCTTGAAAGAATGTGTGTCGAGGTGGGTATGTGGAAGGGGCAGGTCAACACGGAGATGGGAGCCTAGGGTTCTAGGTATGGCCCCAGGTGCCCCAGGCTGGTGTTGGACAGGGTCTGTTTCTCACCTGGAGTGACCCCTCCTTTCTGGGGGACTCTGGAAGGAGACTTGGCAGGGCCTGTGAGATCAGATGGCTCGCTCAGGGCCTTAGCATGGTGCTGGGAGACTGTTCTGGGCTCACTGGCGCTGGGCACAGGGGTCAGGCGCCTCAGCGGGGGTTGCTGGGGTGCAGGTAGCAGCGACAGGAGGTGGCGAGGTCTTCTTTGTGCTGCGCCGGGTAGGGCTTCGAAGGGGACGGGTATGGTTCTGTCCCATCCTCCGCAGATATATACAACTGGGATTGGTAAAGGAGAACACATCAGCACACTGGAGACTCGGAATTATTTGGGGGAGGGATTTCTTTGCACATGATTTCCAAAAGGCCAGGCACGTCGAGTCAGTTCATCAGCATGGCCATCCACCGTGGCCTCTTTCTAACTTACGAGTTTGATGCAGGCATTCAGTGCTATAATAACTGTATCTCACCTCTGACCTAATACCAAAGTAGTTTCACACATACAGGTGAGTTTTGCTTTGTCCCCAGGGGTTTAATTTCTTTTTCTCCAGCTTTCCCTTACTTTTGGTTTCAGAATTTAGGCAATCACGAACAACACTTTAATTGAAACAGATGTTCCTGTTTTAATAAACAAAACATATCACACTTACTTCCCCGCAGCAAATCAGATAAAATAGGAATTTCTTTTCATAGTGTTACTGGTTTCTACAGACTCAGCCTCCGTGTCTTGCACCTTACGATCTGGCCATACCGAGCTTCCTTCCTGCCCCTCACACCCTGGGTCCCGTGGCTTTCTCCAAGCTGTTCCCTTGTGTAGCCAATGGTGGGTTCCTCTTATGATTCTTCTCCATCACTTATTTCAGCAGGCAAGTTGTCTCAACCAGGGCCCAGAAGAAAGAAAATAAGGTGGGATTTTTGGAGAAGGGCCCGGAAAAAAAAAACAAATGACAGCTGTAGATGGAGAAGAATATTTGAGCTGGCCCAGGTCAGGGGGGCACATCAGTGTGCGGTCCCCCCTGCTGTCAGACTTGTCTGGCATGGCCTTTGAGAATGCATTTCGTCTAGCACTGCCTCACGCGGCCAGAAGCATGAGCCCCCAGGCTACTGTGCCTGCCTGGAGGGTGACTTTTCTCTTTAGATGCCCTGTTAGCTTCAGGAATCATTTCTCCCATTGGGGAGGTGCCCTCTTGATGGTAATGGGTCAGAGAACAGATGAGAGCTGTCAGCAGCGGGGACCTGCTGGTCCTTCCCCTGCCGTTCTCAGATGCGTGGACCACGTGCCCTGGACAACGTGTTTGCCCTCAGACCTAATGTGGTTTCACCACCTGTTCCCTTTTTCTTTCCCAGCTCGACCACCGCTCTTTCTGCTGCTCTTTCATTCATTTGGCGCGTTCTCCCTCTAAGTGTGCTTCACGGTCTGCTCCTTTCTGGCACCCTCTCCCCTGTCCCGCCTCTGTGCCCTCAGCCCCCTCTCGCTCTTGCCCGTGGCCTTGCTCCCTCCTCCAGCCCCACACTCCGCCTTCCAGCCAGCCTCCGCACCACGATGATCAAAACCTCAGGCTCTGGTCCTAGGAGAGCCAAGGAGTATACTTCTGGCTCCGCTCCAAACAGACAAGGAGCTTAGGGAAGCTATTCCGAGCTTTAATCTCATGTGTCCCATGAGGATAATTATGACCTCACAGGACTCTTTACATATGACATGAGATCATCTTAGAAAGTGCCTGCGACAATGTCTGGCATTTACCAAGCGCTCGTCATCATTACCAACAACAACAGATGCTTACAATCACCCTACCCATTACTCTTCCTCTCTGTCTCTCCTGGTCCTTCTGTCTGAAAGGGTCTCCTGGCCCATTGCATTTCCATCCCATTACGCGTTCCCCAGAGACTGCCCAGGATGCCAAACTATACAATTTCCCCCCAATTCATAGAGCAGGTCAGACAGAAACACTCGTGCCCTCTGGAAAGTCTAATCTTAGAGCAGCAGGGCTGGGGGGCTGCTCTTGCTGCCACACCCGTGAGGAAGCGTGGCCCGTACCTGCCCAAAGAGAAAGTGGGCAGTCAGAGCCCACTTCCACGGGGCTGGACAGCCCCAACTTGCAGCAGAGCAGCTTCCCTCACGCTGCCACAGCCCCAGGGGCGCCCGGGAAGCCTTGTACCGTTTTTGAAGTTCTTGAGAATCTTCACCAGGTTGGGGTATTCACGCAGGTTGATTTGGCTGAACAGCACCGACAGGAGGGCCGGGCTTAACTGGTCCTCCAGCGTGCTGAGGATGTTGTACACCACTTTCGAGATAGGAACCATGTTTCTATAGGCTTCCAGAGACTCCTGAAGAGATGGTTATAAAATGAAATGGAGGTTTAATTATATGTGTGTGGTTTTCTTAAGTTGTAAGAATGCCATTTTGCTGTCTTTAAGAAGAAATTTAACACAAAAGGTAGTCAAATTCCCTGATGTAGAGAAATCACAGTTCCACATGTTTACTTTGGGAATGCCACATATATTTTGATAGCCATGGGAATGCATAATTTAGCCTTCTTTAAAATAAGTCTGTCTTGGGAACCTTATTTTAGGCACATTTGAGGGAAGAGAGAAATTTTAAGAAAGGAGAATGGAGTGAAAGTCTGTTATGGTGGGATTAATTCTCCAAGGCTCTGGGCAGGACACATCAGGCATTGACCTTAATAGCTGGTCATCAGTGGCAACTTTGTTGACTTTCGTTAACCTGTGTTCTCTCTTTCTCTCTTGGACTTGAACTGGCCTGAATGGGGTCCAGCCATAAGGAATTCACTCAAAGAACTCTTCTTGATGAGAGGGCAGCTAAAACGAGAAACATGGCAGGAGAGAATTGACTGTAAAATGCTTATGGAGCATCTACTTGGCTAGTTCTTGGGTACAAAGCAATGGAGAAGATTAACATGGTGCTGCCCTTATCGGGGAGAGAGGCCTGGCAGGCAAAGAAGGTGGGCATTCAGCGATAGACACAAATTAAATACTCAATTATTATTGAGAGGAGTTTTATTAAGGGAAATCATAGATTTCTATGAGAAAGAATAATGCGGGAGGTCTTAATCAGATGAGTGCCACGCTGAGGAGTGACATCTGGACTGAGTTCTTGAGAGGTTTGGGAGCCAGCCGGGCCAAGGCTGGGGGAGGAAGATGGTTCTACCACGGCCAACAGTTCCCTGGGCTCAGGAAATGCTTTAAAAACCCTGAATTATATAAAAAGAGTAACATTTTTATACACATGGTCATATCTCTCATTGGCTGCCTTTCTTCTCATCGGAACGGACTACGGATGATACGGTCTTAGGAATCAGGGTGGCGTCATTAGTGGGTTAGATGGCACCCCCTCCCTCCAAAAACATGTCCACTTGAAACCTATGAATGGTGCAAAAGGGTCTTTGCTGATCTAATCAAGTTAAAAAATCTTAAAATGAGATCATTCTGGATTAGCGTGGGCCCTAAACCAAAATGACAAGTGTTCTTAGAAGAGAGAGAGGGAGAAGACACACAAACAAATAAGGTGATGTAGAGACGGAAGCAGTTATTAGATAGTGTTGTATGTCAAGAACGCCACAATGATGGCTGGTACCACCAGAAAAACGTCAGGGGACAGGTCTTCCCTCAGAGTCTTTAGAAGAAATCAATCCTGCCAACGCCTTTATTTTGGACTTCTGGCTTCCATAACTGTGAGAGAATTCATTTATTTTTCTTTTAAGTTACCTGGTTTGAGGTCATCCTAGGACATCCCCTTTGCCCTGATACATGAATATTTGGTTCTGGACCTTCTAATCTCTAGGAGCCCTGGGGGGCTTGTGATTGGCGACCTGAATAATGGGGTACTCTTGGTGAGGGCGGGGCTGCCACAGGAAAGCACTCAGCCTCACTCACCGTGTACATCCTCTCGCTGATGAAGGTTTTGTCTCGGAGGCCCTCAAAGAAGGGAAATGGTTTGGATATGGCATAGGAGAGCTCCAGCTTCTGGGACTTGAAGTGATCGTAAAGGGTTGTTTTCAAGCTTGGGGTCATGGTGAACATCCTATGGAAGAGGAGGGCACAAGAGAAAAAAAGAGAAGCAAAGACGCTGTGGAGGTTGGCAAGCGGCCCTCGGTGATCAGCGGGCACTCTGGTACTGCAGGCCTCCCGGTGTGGGAGACTGCAAGTGGCAAAAAGCCTTTGTAGATTCGAGGCTTAGCAAAAGGCTAAGTTCTCCCCCTACCACCTCCATATTGGCTATGATGCTTACTTACTATTTGCTCTCACTCGCTTGCTTGCTTTAAGTTCCTGAAAGCAATTTGCATGCCTTTCCTCTCACCCTTTGTTCAGATGTTGGTTGATTTCACTTATGCATGGTGGGAGGATTCCTGTTTATGCCTTAAGAGAGTTCCTGTTTTTGCCTCAAATGTGTGAGTTTGTATCAAAGACTTCCCTATTTGCATATGGCTATATAATAAGCAAAGTGGGGTACTATTGGCTCTCTCATATTGCCATCAGCATTGAAGAGGTTTCTGGACCCCATCCTCTTTTGGTGAGTCTATTTTCTTAATTCCCCACCGTTCTCCCTCAGGACCCAGGAATTACTAGCCGCGCCAGTCCGTGGCATCCTGGGGCCATCTGTGCAGCCATGTCTGCCTCAAAGGCTCATGGGTACAAGAAGCAGTGACAACGCTCGGCAACAATGGAAGCTAAAAGTGACCAACAACATGACCTTGAAATCCCAAAGGGGCTGCTGGGGCAACATTAGGCAGGTATCAAAAATAGCTCATGTTTATTGAGTGCTTCTGGTATCAGACTCTGGTTCTAAGAGTTTCTCATGCAGTGACTTATTTGATCTTCACAAAACCCTTGTGAGATGGTTACTATGATCACACCCATCTTTATTGTCAAGGACACTGTGACACAGAGAGGTTTAATAACTTGTCCTAAGTTGTGCAACCTCAAAGTGGTACAGATGAATAAGTCCCGACCTCCTGGCTCCTGGCTCACAGCCAGCAGTCCTATCTGTGGCTACACTGAGCTGGGCTAAGACTTCCTGGACTGTGGCTTACGGCACCCGCTAGCAATGCTTGTGTTAAAGAGGCTGCCCCCAAACGGGCCGGAAGACGGAAGCCTGAGAATGCTTAGAAACCTGAATTAACCACCTACCATCTTCAACACACAGGCAGAAATATAAAAAACACAAAGACTATAAAGACAAGCTTACTGGAGGTGACTTCACTGATTTATGCATCAATTTTGTATCTCAGAACAGACAGGTGCTTTTTCCTGTGAATTTATAAAATTCACCATGTTTATAGGTCAGGAGAAAATATTAATAAGTTTACTAGGCAGAAAATTTACAGATGACGTTCTTGACAAATTGTCAGAAAAAGGAAACATTAACAAAATAGTCCATCACCTAGAGCTACTTCAAAAACAAAACAGCCTGAGCAGGCGGTGGCGCAGTGGATAGAGCATCGGACTGGGATGCGGAAGACCCAGGTTTGAGACCCTGAGGTTGCCAGCTTGAGTGCTGAGCACGGGACCATCTGGCTTGAGCAAAAGCTCACCAACTTGGACCCAAGGTCACTGGCTCCAGCAAGGGGTTGTTCGGTCTGCTGAAGGCCCGCGGTCAAGGCACATGTGAGAAAGCAATCAATGAACAACTAAGGTGTCGCAACGGCAACGAAAAACTAATGATTGATGCTTCTCATCTCTCTCCATTCCTGTCTGTCTGTTCCTATCTATCCCTCTCTCTGTCCCTGTAAAAAAAAAAAAAAAAAAAAGGTCTGATAAAGACTAGCCTGTGGTGGCGCAGTAGATAGAGTACCGCCCTGAAACACTGAGTCTGCTGGTTCAAAACTCTGGGCTTGCCCTGTCAGGGCACATACAACAAGCAACCAATGAACAGCTGGAGTGAAGCAACTACTTCTCATCCCCACCCACCCCAGTACAATCAATAAATAAAATCTTTAAAAAACAAAACAAAACACGTATCCCATTTCTCTAGCTTCATTTTATGTCACAGAGAAAATGGAACTGTAATTAATG
This sequence comes from Rhynchonycteris naso, assembly GCA_037038555.1. Lineage (NCBI taxonomy): Eukaryota > Metazoa > Chordata > Mammalia > Chiroptera > Emballonuridae > Rhynchonycteris > Rhynchonycteris naso. Next base: position 8,008,611 of record CM072997.1, on the reverse strand, counting down.
ACTATTTGTAGGGATTCCACCCCAGCAGCTGATTGGGCACCCCGTCTTCCTCTTTCCTCATTCTCAAATCCTTTAAGTTTGACAGTAAAATATATATATATATATATATATATATATATACACACACACACACACACACACACACACACACACACACACACACAAAATAGCAAAATCCAGAACAGTACTGGAAAATAAGAAAGAATGCCATAGGAGGTCTATAATCGTGAAGAAATCCTGGAAGATGGAGAACGGGTGTGGGTGACATCTACCATCCACGACACGCAGAGGGAACAATACAAAGAGCCCGAACCGGAGAGAATCAGAATGAATACACACCGAGAAGAAGAAGGGTCCTTGGGGTTAGGATTAGGATGACTATTTATGTGACAGTGTTCAGAACAGATCATACATCTGGTTCCTCATTCTTGAAAATAAATTTTTTTTTTGGTTATTTTTCAATCTCAATTGATATTCAATACTGTATTAGTTTCAGGTGTGCAGCACCGTGGTTAGACATTTATATGACTTACAAAGTGATCCCCCAGATAAATAGATGGTTCCTCATTCCTTGTCTGTTGTGAATCCTCGGGATGGAGCACAGAGAGGTTAAGTAACCTGCCCGAGGTATTCAGCGGCAAAATAGAGCTCACTTGACCAAAGCCCATTTTTCACTAGTGCCTAATACCAAGTCTCATATACAAGTTTTCAAATTTCTATTATGTAAAGGAGTCTTAAACATGAACAAGCCAAAGGAGGAAAAAAAAAAAAAAACAAAAGAAGAAGCAAAAGCAAACATTCTTATAAAAAAAAAACCCCACAAAAGCCAAAGTCAAATGCGCAATAAAACATGGCAACTTACTAGTGGTTCGGAACGGTGCAAACTAAGACAACTTAACAACACGTTTGCCTCTCAAGTCAGCCACGCAGAAGACAAGAGCAATAGTCACACTGTCCTGGAGAAAATGCAAGCACCCAAATGTTCTGGAGCCTAACTTAACAATCACTGTCAAATATCCCCAAATATGTGTTCCCTTGTGTCCCAAATTCCCCTTCTAGGAATTTATTTCGGGGGAAATAATTATGGATATGCTTAAAGAAAAAATATAGAAAGTTTACAATACACTACAGAGGAAATGAAGCGAATTCCCTCAACTTTCTCTTTTTTGCCAGCTTCCCAACTACTACTTCTGGTCACCTGCACGGTGGACAATGAGCGAGTGGCTAGTTTGGGGCAGAGGGCAGAATCACAGAGCGTGGATGAGGGGGTGGAGGGCAAACGTTGTTCCACCCACACCGGGCTAGAATTTAGGGGGGGGGAGGCTGCACTGTGCGTGTGCTTTCCATCCCCCCACCTCTGTCCCCCTATTCGGTGGTCTCCTGTCCAACCCCCCACACCCAGCCCTCTCTGTCTTTCTGTTAAGCACAATTTTACCAAGAGAGAGCCTCACGGCGTAAACAGATGGGTTCCACCCTGCAGCTGCTGCCAGGAAATTAATCACAAAAGTCCCGATCGCCAGAAACGAATAAAGCAGCCACGTCAAGAAGAGCTCACCCTAAACGCGGGCTTTTCTACCTGCTCCTTCGCTGTCCCGGGGCGCAGGGGCTGGCCAGAGGTGGCTCCCGGAGGACAGGGAGCAACGCGGGGAGGAACCGGAGGCAGGAAGAAGGCTGGCTTCCGCCCACGCAGGGAGGGCTTGGCCTCCCAGGAAAGAAAAGTGAAAGTATTTTGAGCAGATCGTACGGGAAGCCGAAGGCTGTGCCTGCAACCTGGCCCCACCTCTGGAAACTTGTGAGATTACGGTGGCATCTGGGGTTGGTGCTGGTGCTCCCCCATCCATCCGGACCAGGCCTGGAGGGTGTACAGAGGGGAGAGACCTGGGGGCCCAGTCCCAGGGTCTATGGGCCTTCCCGACCACCTATCTTTCCTCTGTCCTGCCCTGCTAGACTTTCTGGAGCGATGAGAATGTTCTACAACTGGATTGTGGTGACGGGGATGGTGACATAGCTGAATACATTTACTAGACACCATCCAAGTTTTTAAAAAACAAACAGGAAATTAAAGGGGCAGCTCAGAAATGCCTGCAGTTTGTCAGGATACAAACTGAAATTACGCGGATGCAGGCAGAGGGCCAGGCTGGAAAGAGGCTGGCAGCCTGGGAGAGTGTGGCACCACGGTTAGGATACAGACCCTTCCACCACCGCCAGGTGCCCTTTGCAGGTCTCCTCTGCAGCCCCAGCCTCAGGCAAAGCCACCTATCTGCTTTCTATCACTATACATTCGTTCTGTCTGTATTAAATTTTACATCAGTGGAAACATACAGTATGTGCTTTCATGATGTATAGCTTCCTTTGCTCGTCGTAATGCTTTTGAGATTCATTACAGTTGCCGCAAAGACAGTAATTTATTCCTCTTCAGCAGGTGTACCGGCCACCTCTTTTGTATTCTGTCTGATCCTCGTGACGTCAGCAAGACAGTCAATCAGCGTGACGGCCTATGGGATGTCCAGGTGATCCAGACATCTTTGAACTATATTATGACAAAGGGCAGGTGAGTTCATGTCACCCAAGACAGATCTGTAAATGAATACTCTTATCTGTCACGTGAGAATGAAAACTGTTTCTGATTCTCTTTTCTAATCAGAATAGAAAGAACGCATTCGCCATATCGATGGCCGCACACGCTGTGTACATGAGGCCAGTACAATGACCTGGGCTGGCGACCTTACTGCCTCGACTGCCCGCTTTCTTATCCCAGTTCTCCAGCCTCCCCAGACATCCTTGAGCTCCTGAATACATTCCCAAGAAATTGATTTCCTGTTGAGTTAGCCAGAGTCTGTGTGGTTACATGTACCCTAAAACCCCAACTGATTAAAAAATTGGTACCAGAGAGTGAATTGTAGGCAACAGATCATCACAGAAATGTGCTCAATCTTGGATTATCTGAGCTAATTGGACATAAAAGGGGTGAACATCCTATGAGAGTTCCCAGGTGGGAGTTGCTAGTCTTTGCCAAGCAGGGGGCAAAATAGCAAATAAACTTACAGCACCGCACTGTGGTCAGGACTCTAGAATTCACTCCCCGACTCCAAGCGTCAGACACTGGCACACTCAGCACAAGGGAGAGAAAGCTTTCAGGTGGAAAGAAAGCATCAACATGCCTTCAGAGATGATCCTGTCGTTGGCCTAGTTCTGGGTGGGGGAACAGAGGACGAGGGCAGGCTGGAATTTTCTCACCCCATGGAAGGAAAAGAAGACAGCCCTACACTTGTGTTAGAAACCAAGGATCATCTGATACTCTTGGTCCAGGAATCCTTTATCCTAGAGAGTTAGATTCTCTAGTGAATGTAGAGAAAAACAAGACCGTGGAAAATGGAACCTAAAATCCCAGCTCAGGCGAACACACGATATTGCTGAGTAGGGCTTTCTCATAAACTCGGGAGGGATATCGCTCCGATCTCGGTCTCACCACCGGCCAGCGAAGGCACACCAAAGACCTTGTGCTTACAAGCAGAAGAAACTGGCACATACATGTCACTGCTCAGCTCAGTGGTGGCCGGGGTCGGCCTGCTGCCTGGAGCAGAGGGAGGGGTATAGTCTCTGCGAGGCTTTGTCTGGGCCCCTGTGGCTCATAAAGGCTAAGAACAGAGGACAGTGGTGTCTAACAGAGGCTCAACTTACCTGCTCTTCTGCCCTACAAAGTGGGCAGGTAGGGAGGGAAAGAGAGAGGGAGGTAGGGAGAGAGGAGAAGAGAGAAGAGAGAGGGACAGAAAGAGAGAGAGGGGGCTGTGTGTACAGCATCTGCTAGGCACACAGACCCTGCCCACTGTCCTGGAATCTTTGCCAGGGGAGAGAAAGAGCAAAAGTTGGCAGAGGAGCAAAAATCCCTGCGTTCTGTATTTTGGAAACATGCCCAATTTTGAGCAAATCTGTAATGAACCGGAAGAAGTAGGATTGAGTGGAACATACTTTAGGAAAATATTGCTTTCCTGGTCCTTTGGCTCGCTGTTGTGGCTGAGGCCCTGGGTTCTGCAGGTGTCCTGGTTCCCGTTCACCTCTGCCTGTGACCCGTTGTCCTGCCTAGATTTTTATCCTCTGGTTTGGTGTATTTATTTTTTTTGTACATCACTCCTATTTTTCCCCCCAAGTTGATGTTGATACAGTGTGTTTTTATAAATGGCTTCAAATCCTTTACAGCCTGAGGGCTGGCTAAAAGTGAAAAAATCATGTACCGACATAAATATAATGCACTGGTGAGTGAGGGACCGCCTTGTCCTTTAAGGCCAAGGTCGTCGGAGTTCTAAACCTCCCATTCGGTGAGAAGCCTGCCGCTGTCCTCAAGATGTAGGTGACTAGTTGGAGCTTGGTTTTCCCCTCGTAACCACTGTGGCTGCTTGGAAAGGACCCACGTATTCAGGAAAGCTTAGAATCCCATGTCGAGCTTCTCTGCCCAAACTTGGCGCTTCCCTCTGATCTCAGGGGTTGGGAAGGGTTCTCTCCTCACTCTGGCTGCTTCCCAGGAATGTGAAGAACATCTTTTCCATGTTGCAATGCTGGCATTCAGGCTGTCCCCAGCCCTGTGTCTGAACACGACACCTACCTTGTTCAGTCCCAGACTTGCCGCCGTGCCGTGCCCGGCCAGCCTCCCGGGCCTGAGAGAGGATCTGAAAAGGTTTTCGTTCCCCTTTCCTTCTCCCTCACCTCGGCAAGGGGAAGGGGTCCATGTGACGCTCACTTAACCCCCATACAACGGTACCCCTTCCCCTCCAAACAGCGAGGGTTCCTCTAAGCTCGTTAGACTTCCCTGCTATCTTTCCTGTGTGTGAACACGTGACCCCTGGCTTCCACCTAGATCTGGTCATGCTCCTCCCTCTGCTCCCCCACCCCCAAAGGGGGCTGAGAAGCGCCTTGGACGTTGGGGGGAGGGACAGACACAGTGCAGTGATCAGACATTTCACTTTTCTTTCCCCTTCCGGGGGGGCCACCCTGAAGGATCTTTCAGCGGGCAGCCATTCTGGCGCTCTCTGGGAAGGCGGAGAGGCAGGGGAAGGCTAACCGAGGGTGACCCCAGGCCGGCTCCATGGCCCAGCGTGTCCAGCAGGAGAAGATGGCCGGAGGAGGCAGTGATCTCAATTGCAGGTTAGTCCTGTCCTTCATCTGCGGTAAGGTCGGCATCGACCTTTGTTATTTCCGTCTGCCCAGCCTCAACCCGCTGGTGCACAGGGGAATGAGGTTACAAAGAAATACGTGGTGAGCACGTCAGGTTTTTACAATTAAAGTGGGAAAGTTTAAGGCCACATGACTCACATGACTGGATTTCCTTGCAACAGCCATGCAGCTGGGCCTGGCGGCAGAGCTCAGGGATTCCCCCACGCCTGAACCCCTCTCATTTCCCCCACGCCTCCTCTCTCCCCATTCAAAGACAACTCGGTTCAGAAAAAGTCTTCTTTAGAAATATTAGCATCCACATCAAATGCCTGACAATTGTCAAACTTTTCCCAGTTACCAGGTAGGTGGGCACCAGTATTATTCAGAGCCCAAGAGTCAACTCAATGCCTCTGTACACTTGATAGGAGGAAGTAAGAATAGATGGGCCCAACAGGGACTAACACAGTCACGAGTGTTGCTCTGGAGGGCGGAGCAGGGGGATGTAATACTCTTCTGGTTAGAGAAGGATGCAAATTGTCTTTTTTTTTTAATTTGTTTTCTCAGTTTAGAGAGGAGATAGAGAGTGAGAGAGAGAGAGAGAAAGGGGGGAGGAGCAGGAAACATCAACTCCCAAATGTGCCTTGACCAGGCAAGTGCAGGGTTTTGAACTGGCGACCTCAGCGTCCCAGGTCGACGCTTTATCCACTGCGCCACCACAGGTCAGGCTCAAATGGTCTTTTAAAATGCAAGATAACTCCATCAATATATTCTTGCTCGTAAAAATTAAAACAATGTATAATTGTATGGAAACTCCTCTAACCCTAGATTATGAGCTGGGACTAGTTCTGGCACTGGCTGGACCCCAAGGAGGGTTACCAGCAGTAGCACAATGTGGTGGGTCCTCAGCACCCAGCACCATCTCTCTGGGGGGCAGAAAGCACACCCTGACCACCACTCCTCTTTGTACTTCTTAATGCCATCACCTTTTTCACCTCCTCCCACCCCCTTTCACCCGGCAACTGTCAATGTTCTCTGTATCTCTGAGTCTGTTTCTCTTCTGCTTGTTCATTTATTATATTTTTTAGATTCAGTTGTTGATAGCTGTGTTTTATTATTTATATTTTTGATCTTTTGTCTTCTTCTTAAAGAAGACCCTTTAACATTTCATATAATACTGGTTTAGTGGTGGTGAACCCCTTCAGCTTTTTCTTATCTGCGAAGCTCTTTATGTGTCCTTTGATTATGAATGGTAGCTTTGCTGGGTAATCTTGGTTGGAGGTCCTTGCTTTTCATCACTTTGAATATTTCTTGCCACTCCCTTCCAGTCTGCAAAGTTTCTGTTGAGAAATCAGCGAGAGTCTTATAGGAGCTTCCTTGTAGGTAACTAACTGCTTTTCTTATGCTGCTTTTAAGATTCTCTCTTTGTCTTTAACCTTTTGCATTTTAGTTATAAGGTGTCTTGGTGTGGACCTCTTTGGGTTCATCTTTTTTAGGACTCTCTGTGCTTTCTGGATTTGTATGTTCATTTCCTTCAAGTTAGGGAAGTTTTCCATCATTATTTTTTCAAATAAGTTTTCAGTTTCTTGCTCACTTTCTTCCTCTTCAGGCACCCCCATGATGCAAATATTGGTATGCTTGATGTTGTCCTAGAGCCGTGATGGCGAATCTATGACACACATGTAAGTGCTGACACGCATAGCCATTTTTGATGACCCGCAGCCGCATGCAACCGCATACCAGAGAAGTATGGGGCTGCATGCCAAGAAGGATGTTTAATCCTCGGCTTCTGCATGGCCAGGTGCAGGAGCCGAGGATAAAACACTTGCTGTAGTGTAGACACTCTATGCCGGAGGTCTGTAGGCCAAAATAACAGAACTCCGGCACAGAGTGTCCTGGGACTTCCGGTTAGGCCGATTTTCTCAAAGTGACACACCACCTGAGTTATGCTTGGTTTCTTGGTGAATTTTGACACACCAAGCTCAAAAGATTGCCCATCACTGTCCTAGAGGCTCCTTACACTATCCTGTTTTTGGATTCTTTATCTTTTTGCTGTTCTGATTGGGTGTTTTTTGCTTTCTTATATTCCAAATTGCTGTTTGACTCTCAGCTTTACCTATTCTACTATTGATTACCTGTAAGTTACTCTTCATTTCAGTTAGTGTGTCCTTCGTTTCTGATTGGGTTGTGGGTTTTTTTTTTATGGTTTCCATATCCTTTTTTATGCTGTTAAAATTCTAAGTTCATGTACTCTTCCCATAAGTTCACCGAGTATCCTTACAACCATTGTTTTGAACTCTGCATCTAGTAGATAGCTTGTGTCCCTTTTGTGTAGTTCCTTTTATTGGAGTTTTGTTCTGTTCTTCCATTTGCGATGTGTTTGTCTCCTCCTTCGTAAAGTGGCCTAATTTAGGTGTCCTGTAGGGTCCAGTGACACAGCCTCCTGGTTCACCCAAGCTGGGCACTCCAGGTATGCTCCCTCTACCTCCCACTACTGTGTGGGCTGTGTACAAATGCTTGTTGTAGTTGAGACTTAATTGATGTTGGCACATAAATGGGAGAGATTTACCTCCAGGTCAATTTGTTGCAAGGAGTTGCTGCAAGCATTGTGGAGCATCAGTTGTGCAGGGCTCACCCCACAGAGGACTTACTTCAGTGGGGCTCTGGTGCCTGCTAAGTCTCCCCCTTGAGTGTGTCACTTTTGAAGGTGGTTGGGAGGTGTTTTGATACACTCTGAAGTTATCCACTGGTGCACTGGCTCTGGGACCTCACAGGAGGTGCAGCCCAAGATCAGTCACTGCCTGTGTTCTGCCCAGTACTACCTGGCATAGCTATAAAGCAATCTGCAAATGGCTGCTCCTTGTGCTGGGCTTGAAGGTGCCCAGGAGAGGCAGCTAGCCACTTCCTGAGAGGTACAGGGCATTCTGAGGCCAAGTGCTGCTTGTTTAGAGAGATTTTAGGAAAGTCTGAAACCTGAGCCAAGACAGGCCATTCATATGGAAAAACCACTGGAAACAGTTTGGGTGGGGTCACCAGTTAGGTGGGGTGGAGTCTCAGGGAGTCACCAGAGTGGGGTGAAGAGTGTTAGCCAGGTGGATGGAGACTGAGGTATGGAGCCCGTTTGCTGGCTCGGTGGGGTGGGTCACAGACAAGGAACCATGACCTCTGCCAACACTTTTGTCTGGTAGAAAGCTGCTCCACCAGCTCTCACCTGACTAATTCAAGGACAAATACTTGATATGTTCTTGTGTGTTTAAGACCAGGAATTATTAAAAAATATATTTTGCTAATATCCTGTATATAAATTTTAAAATGATACTTTAGGAGTTAAGGATAGGATGCAAAGTGGTTTTTAATCACCAAAAAAAATTTGTCTATTCGTCGTCTTAAATTTTACTTTGAAATACAAATATTGTGAATTTTGCTTTCTGCCCTTTTTACCTTTCTTTAAGGTAACTTGCCTATCTTTTTAAGTTTAACATTTTTAATATCACTTTATTTTGTTGCATATTTTTTTAGTCAGATTCTATTCTGACCTTTATACCTTAAGATGATAATTTAATCTATTTTAAATCACATATCTTTTTGCTTATGACTTTTTAGCACTTTTTATATCATCTGCCTCTGTTTTCTCTGGTTAAAAATAACAGAGTGCACCCTGGCCAGACAGCTCAGTCAGTTAGAACACTGCCCCGATGCGCAAAGTTGCTGGTTTGATCCCTGGTAAGGGCACATATAGAAACAGATAGATGTTTCTGTCTCTTTCACTTCTCTTTCTGAAATTAACAAAAAAAATATTTTAAAAATAACTGTATATTTTCCTTACTTTATTTTCTTGGTAAGATTTATAGTCTGACTCTGGCTCTATTTGTTACTCTTATGTTTTCTAACTAATTTCTCTATTTGGTAGCATCAAATGTCATTTGAATTTCCTGTCTTTGAAATAAGTTATCTAGCTGAGTTCTTTAATTGTCCCACTCAGTTTAAAACTTTTAATATAACCCAGATATTTTACATTAAAGTTTTTATTAATAATTTTACTATTATATTCTCTCTTTTTCTAGCAGTGCTTCTCAAATATTTTGGATTCAGGATTCCTGTATATACTCCATATCACTGAAAGCTCCAAAGATCTAGCTTTTGTTCATGTGGGTTATATCTATTGATATTTACCACATAGGAATTAAGTTAAAAATTTGAACTTTTTTTAGTGAGAGAGAGAAAGGGACAGACAGAGGAAAGGAGAGAGATGAGAAGTATCAATTCTTCATTGTGGCAGCTTAGTTGTTCATTGATTGCTTTCCCATATGTTCCTTGACCTGGGGGCCCCAGCCAAACCAGTGACCCCTTGCTCAAGCCAGTGACCTTGTGCTTCAAGGCAGCAACCCTTAGGCTCAAGCCAGCGACCATGGGGTCATGTCTATGATCCAACGCTCAAGCCAGATGAACCCATGCTCAAGCTGGTGAGCCCGTGCTCAAGCTTTCAATCTTGGGGTTTTGACCTGGGTCCTCAGCATCCCAGGCTGACACTCTATTCACTGCACCACTTCCTGGTCAGGCAAAAACTTGGAACATGTAAACATATTTCTTTATTCATTTAAAAAAGAATGATGGCTTCCTTACTTGCTAACATAAATGACAAAGTGTATGAAAAAGAACTATGTTTTTCAAAATAAAATAAGTTTTTATTAAGAAGTTAGTAATGTTTCACACTTTTGCAAATCTCTTTAATAGCTGGTTCAATGGAAGACAGGTAGATTTTACTGTCTGTTTCTGCATTCAATCTGTTGTGATACCATAGACCATGTATTCTTTGAAAAGTCCAACCATACATTTGTCAGAAGATTGAGAGACAAGAAGGGTAAATATCCTGCTCACAAAAATTAGGGGATATTTTACTACTTCATATTCATTTTGAAATATCCCCTAATTTTTGTGAGCAGTATATATCTTAGCATTGTTATGAAACAGAATTTACTTTGGTGACACCTGAAAGGGTGTTGCACAATCCCGGGGGACTGTCAGCATGAGAACATCCGAGCCTAAACAAAAATTTTATAAGCACCTGTTAGAGTTTATTTGAGCCAAAGTGAGAACATGCCCAGAAATAAGCTCTCAATGAATTGAGAAACTGCTCCAAAGAATGGCAGTTTTGCAGTTTTATTTTTGTACATTTGGAATCAAAGGAAAAGGAGAGATTACATGACGTCCACTGGTGATAGATTCAGGAGGCAGGAAAAGCCAGGTGGAAAATCCCCTATGATTGGATAAAAAGTAAACTGGGGACATATACTTCTTTCTCATTAGTGGATACAAGTTAGTTAACATCTAACATTTACAGTGAATAAGGATGGCATTCGGGAGGGAGGATCATTTGGTCTCTTGAGGGTAGTAATGCCTCCGAAGGGTCTGGAGAAAGGATTATTTTGGCACGTCAGAGGTGTGTTATCCTAGAGCAGGTGTGGCCAACAGTTTTTGCCCCCTGGGCCAGATTAGAAAGAAAACTTTTTTCACGGGCCAGACAAAATATTAAAATTAAAAAATGTTAAATGCAAAAATGATTCGTTTAAGGAAACAATATTATGTAATTTGTTTATGAATAAATGTAAGTAATTTAGTACAGCAAATTAACAAAAGAACTAATGTGACATGTTGAGGCGCTTTGCATCGCCTATTATTTTTCTTAATACCTGGCTCTATACTTGTAGTAGTTATTCTTTCTTTTTTTTAAATTTCTTTTTATTTATTCATTTTAGGGAGGAGACACAGAATGAGAGAGAGAGAGAGAGAGAGAGAGAGAGAAAGGGGGGAGGAGCTGGAAGCATCAACTCCCATATGTGCCTTGACCAGACCAGTGCAGGGGTTTGAACTGGAGACCTTAGTGTTCCCAGGTCGACGCTTTATCCACTGCACCACCACAGGTCAGGCTGTAGTAGTTATTCTTAACACAGCCTCCAAATGTAAATCATTCAGTCTTGATCTTGTTGTACTTTTGTTTAGATTCATTAAAGAAAAAATTTGTTCACAAATATAAGTTGAGCTGAAGATTACTAAATATTCCTTGGCAAGTTTTTTTTTAATTTCCATATTTTCCATTGTTCAATTGCTTATAAAAATTGCACAGACAAGTACAAAAGTTGTAAATCTTTATAATGGAATTGTTTTTAAAAATAAAGAAGTATCGCAAATCCATTCGACCAATTATTGGAAGTTAACCCTGGATTAGTCAGATGCGGCATTCTTTTCTGCATATCGCTATCTTCTTAAATATATCTCGATTTCCAATAATCAAAGACACTTCCGCTTCTGAGTAGCTGAGGTTTTAACTTGCGTTGTTGTACAATGGTTAGATATCGTAGTTTATGTATAACGATTTAAAAGTACCACTTATTTCATTTCCACAGTGCGTCGTGCAGAGAATATTAAAAATTTAATCGTGGGCCGCATTAACTCATTACGTGGGCCGGGCCGTATGTTGGCCTTGTCTGCCCTAGATGCACAGAAGCAGGGGACTGGGCTTGCTTAAGGCAAAGATAAACAATTTTAGTGAAGAAGTTTTATGTCTTGAGCGTGACCCCCCCCCCCATGACCTACGATCAGATCCCTCTGTGAGGTTGCTTTCCATAGAACCCCACCTGCTATTTTATTTTTGCCCATGGCTTTTTTATTTTTATTTTTTGCAACCTCTCTGGTTTTATATCTGTATTAGTCACAACTTCACAAAGAAACAGAACGTGAAAGAGAGGGAGAAAGAAATATTTTTGAAATAAGTATCTCAAAGAAATGGGCTCACATGCAATGGAGGTTGGCAAATCCGAAACCTGCAGTGTGTCTCCGTGGGCTGGGGACCACATAGCTGATGGTGCGTTTCCGGTCTGAAGGCTGTGGGCTGGGGACCACATAGCTGATGGTGCGTTTCCGGTCTGAAGGCTGTGGGCTGGGGACCATATAGCCGATGGTGCGTTTCCGGTCTGAAGGCTGTGGGCTGGGGACCACATAGCCAATGGTGCGTTTCCGGTCTGAAAGCTGTTGGCTGGGGAATTTCTTCTGATTCAGGGAAGCTGGTCTCTTGGTTCTATCCATGCTTCAAGTGATTGGATGAGGTCACCCACATGATGGAGGTCAAACTTCTTCCTCAAAGTTTACCGGTTTGAATGTTAATCTTATCCCAAAGCACCATCCTAGTTGACACATAAAATTAACCATCACAATTTCATATCAATTCCCGGGCAACATTTAACTTTTAAAAATTCAGTGTTTTTCCTAGAGGGTTCAAGTGACAGTCTTTTTACAACAGTTTTGATTAGAACAGGGTGAACTCTTTGTGTTTTCTTAAGTTCTGTGTTTCCTTCTATGACACATTACTCTTTTTTTTTTTCTGAAGTTAGAAATGGGGAGGCAGAGACACAGACCCCTGCATGTGCTCCGACCAGGATCCACCCAGCAAACCCCTTACTGGGTGATGATCTGCCTATCTGGGGCCAACTTGCTCCAACCAAGCTATGGCTGTGGAAGGCGAAAAGAGAGATAGAGAAAGAAGGGAGAGTTGAGAAGCAGATGGGTGCTTCTCCTGTGTGCCCTGACCAGGAATTGAACCCTGGTCTTCCAGACACCAGGCTGATGCTCTATCACTGAGCCAACTGGCCAGGGACAATTACTTTTTAAATAAATAAATTTCACTTATTCTGGTTCTCTCCACAAGCACCTATTTTACATGTGTTGGCTCTCCATTGACTATCTTTTATGTCTAAAATCTTCCAGCCACCACAAACTTCTTAGAAACCCAATGTGTATTTTTACATTGTGCCTTTCTTTCTCAGGGTATTCATTAGGGACCAGAACCCAGAGAACCAGAGTCCAGAGGAGCAGTTTTTCTATGACTTCATTTTCAGACTCTTCAAAGAAAACAAGGTGGAGATTGCCAGTGCAATAACAAAGCCATTTCCTTTTCTGATGGGCCTCCGAGACCGTGACTTCATCCCTGAGGAGATGTATGAAGTAAGTGAGGAGACTGTCCTCCTGATAAACAGCCCCTCACTGTATTATTGCGAACTTCAGGATGCAGTGGACAGACTGAGGGCCTTCTGGAACTGTGGACCATCACCGTCCTATATTTCAGGAGGTGACGGGAGAAGCAGCGTCACAGAAAGCATCCTTCTTCTGCAGTAAATGTTGGTAGAGGGGCGTGGAGACGGCAATGTGGCAGGATTGGAAACGGGGTGATCCATAGGTACAGACATCTTAGGCAGTGGTGGGATTCAGCCGGTTTGCACCGGTTCAGCAGAACCGACACCTCATTTTTTTGTTGAGTCCAGTGAACTGGTCGTTAAAATGGCACCCGTCATCAGGGTTCTCTCTAAGGGGGGCGCCCGGGAAGCCGCCTAGTGTGGACATCGCACACTGACATTTCTTACTCTTTTTTTTAACTTTTATCTGCGCAACAGCATATTCTCAGCACCCATAGTATGTTCATTCTGTCCATAGGTGAAAAAAATTTGACGGAACTATGCTTGTAGTATTTATTTATTCATTTCATAGAACTCGTTATACCTTTGAAGAAATACTACATTTTAATCCTCTTGTGTTTGTTACTTCAGTAAACAAACATATAAAGTAAAGAGAAAAAGTGCCAAACGACCAGGGAGTGACAAGCTGTCATTGGAAATAGCTTAAATAACGGTTTTTATTGTATTTTTTGTCAGGTGTTATTTAATATTTTTTCATTACTATTTTAAAACTCATAAGATAATCTAGTTTTGTGTATCTCTTTTATTGTTCTTATTTAAGTATTAAATGCATGAAATTATAAACTACCTTTAAGTATATCTTTTTTTATACTTAAAACAGTTATTAGGGCAGAGAACTTGTTTGTAAAATTATCTGAATCCCACCACTGGTTGTGATCATCTGGTTTCCTGTAAACCCCTGGCCAGGCCATTCCTGGGTGGAGGGCAGTGGTCTATTGTCTAGTCACCAAAATGGCCGCTCATTACCAGTCAGGCCACTCCTGAAACATTCTGGCCAAACTCTTCAAGTCCCCACACAATATTCAACTTGAACCCACTTTATTCATTCAAAAGATTTTTTTGAACCCACTTTTATTCTTTAGAGGAACTCTCTCAAGTGTACACCAATGTCAGAGAGATTCACAAAATAAGTTTCCTTTTCTGGTAGAGAACATTTAAGGAGTCATCTGAATATATGTAACATTCTGAGATTTTATAAAAGAACACATGGTCTCATAAATGCACATCTACTAAATTGTCCATTTAATATTTTTAAGCATTTTCAAGAAGCTTGTAGAAATCTGGTCCCCATGGAGACAGTGGCCTATAATGTTCTCAGTGAACTGGAGAAGACATTTGACACCACCGTTCTGAATACATTGTTCAGCAAGGTCAACCTGAAGGCCTATCCTGATCTACTTGAGGTTTGCAGAAGCTTCCAAAATGGTAACTATAGCTTTCAAGGGCATTTGGTGATTAAAGTCTATTTCTTTCACTGAGTAATTCATTTATTCACTATATTTGACAGTTGTTTTGAGTGATTACTATGGAGCAGGAATGAGATAGTACAGTGTGAAAGAAAACACACATAACCTGTGTCTTCATGGAGTTGACACAAGAGGGGGTGACAGAGGTTAACCAAATAACCCCACAAGTGATTCCTCAGCCAGGACCTGAATTTGGTGCTAAGAACCATAGTATTTGAGTCTTTATTCTTTGGGGAGGAAGACATAAATTATGCTCTTTTGTATGAAAGACGAAAACCCTGTCTGATATTTGCAGAAATGTTCAAAAATGAAAAGATTTCCTTTGTATTAGAAAATTTGTTATTAAATGTGGTCTATGCTTACTTCTCCAAACAAAGAGTAGAGAAGTCACAAGAGACCGTCAGCACATACCCACACATTTGGGCGGGGCAGCATGTGAAAGCTACAGAATGCAAAAGAAATTTAAAGTAGTCTATGGTTTTAAAAGTAGAGTGTCAGAGAGGGTGGTAGGAAGCTATTGCTAAAGAGAGACATTGGAAGGAACTTTAAAAAAAATATTTATTGATTGATTTGAGAGAGAGAGAGAGAGAGGAAGAGCAGGAACCATCAATTTGTAATTGCTTCTTGTGTGTGCCTTGACCAGGTAAACCCAGGGTTTTTTAATTTCTTTTTTTTATTTATTCATTTTAGAGAGGAGACACAAAGTGAGAGAGAGAGAGAGAGAGAGAGAGAGAGAGAGAGAGAAAGGGGGGACGAGCTGGAAGCATCAACTCCCATATGTGCCTTTACCAGGCCAGTGCAGGGTTTTGAACTGGCGACCTCAGTGTTCCCAGGTCGACGCTTTATCCACTGCGCCACCACAGGTCAGGCAGACCCAGGGTTTTGAACTGGTGACCTCTGCATTCCAAGTCAATTCTTTATCCACTGCACCAGCACAGGTCAGGCTGGAAGGAACTTTTGAGGTCCAACACTCTGTGCCAAGGAATTTAAAGTTTATTATTTGGGAAATAAAGAAGCAATAAAGATTTTTAAACAGAGAAAAAGTAAAAGAAGTCAGTATAAAGAATGGGACATGTTGATTTGTGAAAGCTATGATCTTGATTACACTGGGGAACAATTTCTTTTTCATTTTCTGTTGCATGAGGTTTTAGAACTTTTTCTATATATTTCTACATCGCTGATTCCAAATATGAAATCTATTTTTTGGTGCATGCTCCAGTTTTAATGCAATTTTAATTTCTTTGTTTTATAGTTAATGGCATACATTGGTTTTTAAATTGGAGGTAAAGGACAAGGACTCTTGGATTGAACATAACCACAAGGCAATTAATGTTTTACAAACATCACTTTTACATAATTGTAGTTGTTTTTAAGTGAAAGAAATTATTATCTGATAAAAACACCCTCTTATTTTGTTTTAAGATTGAATCATGGCTTCTTCGAGTAGGCGTAAATGTAATAGTTCTGACACCTTCTGTTGTATATGTGGCTGTTAAACACTTCAGCGTCAAAGGCACAATATTTCATTATATGTGACATGTGTATATATTGCCTATTTTCAAGTTCCCCTTGGTGATCGAGACAAGAATTGTACTCCTCATATTGTGTGTCATGACTGTGAGGAAATGCTTCGTGACTGGACAAGAGGAAAACACAAAGGAATGCCTTTTGGTATTCCCATGGTTTGGCGTGAACCTAAGGACCACAGCAGTGACTGTTATTTCTGTCTGATCCAAACAAAGGGCATTGGCAAGAAAAAACGGCATATGATCGCATATCCTAATATTCCTTTAGCAATACGACTTATCCCACACTCTGAGACACTCCCGGTTCAAGTTTTCAATGGTTTTATTTATTCTAAGGATGAAGAAAGTAAACATTGTGATCAAGTGTATTTTGATAAGATGCATGAGCAAATGGTTGTAGAATCTGAAGGGTCTTCTTCTGATGCCAAGCAGTCATTAACCCCTCAGCAGTTTAGCCAACCCTAATTGAATGACTTAGTAAGAGATTTGGGACTATCAAAGAAAGCAGCTGAGTTATTAGCCTCCAGGCTTCAAGAAAAGAATGGACTTCACCGGTCAGCTAAATTATCCCATTTCAGGAAGGGTGAACAAATTTTTGTGAACTTTTTTTTCCCGAAGACAAACACTTTGTTTAATGTCATGATATCAGTAGTCTTCTCAGCCAGCTAGGTGTTACCACCGATAGTCCAACAGAATGGCAGCTATTTCTTGACAGCTCTAAATGGAGTCTGAAATGTCTTCTCCTACACAATGGTAATGTTTATGCAGCAGTTCCAATTGGTTATTCAACTCATCTGTGAGAAGAATATAATGACATAAAAATTGTCCTCGACTTTCTGAAGTATGAGGAGCATAACTGGATCTTAAAATGGTAAATTTCCTGCTAGGACAACAGAGAGGTTTCATGAAGTATCCTTGCTTTCTGTGTTTGTGGGACAGCTGAGCTCGGGAGAAACACTGGACACAGAAGGAGTGGCCAAAATGTGAAGCACTGGAAGTACGGATGCAAAATATTGTGAATGAAACTGTAGTTAATCGAGACAGGATCATTTCCCCCACTTCACATCAAACTTGGCTTAATGAAGCAGTTTGTTCAGGCTTTGAATAGAGAAAGTGAATGCTTTCAACATACTATTTCTGCTTTTCCTGCCTTGTCTTTCAAGAAGATAAAAGCAGGTGTATTTGATGGACCTCAAATTTGAATTCTCATACGTGATGACGAATTTTTCAGGAAGATGAATAAGGAAGAGAAAGCAGCATGGCAGTCCTCTGTGGCAGTTGCAAAGAACTTCCTTGGCAACAACAAAGCAGAAAACTATGAAGTTCTGGTTCAAAGGATGCTGTTGGCTTTGCGCGACATTGGATGTAACATGAGCATTAAGATTCACTTCCTGAACAGTCACCTTGATAAGTTTCCCGAAAATCTTGGATCTGTTAGTGATGGCAGACTACTGCTGGAGCATCAAACGAGATTGTCCTCAACAAGTTCACAAATGCAAGAGCTACAGACGCAAATTTTTGCCTGAATAGAATTTAAATAAGTTTTGAGCAAGTTTTATGATTAAAATAAGTGTTTTAATATGTTCTTTTTCGAAATTGTAGACAAATTCTGATGCAATCATATCTTTTAGTGTATTAGTGTATTTATTGCATTCTATAAATTATTATATTTTCACAAAGATGATGCCCAAGAAGACATTCTACTTCAATATGTTAAACTAAATGTTGAACATTTTACAATAAGATGAAAACCTAAAATCTTGAATTGCAAAAAAAACCAAAACAAAACTGTAGCTTACAGAGAAAAACTAATGTCAGATTTGAGGTCAGCACACTCAAAGTAGGTAAGAACAAGTGTTTTTGTGGGTGCAACAAACATTTTGTTCCCCAGTGTTATAATAAGAGCCATCTCATTTCCACACTATGATATATTTAAGTCAGAGAAAGGAATAAAGAAATCAAATACTTTGTCACAAATGTCAAGGAATTCCCTATGGTATAGGTACAAATGAGTGGCCGTTTTCTTTACTGTCTACAGCGTAGGGCTCTAATTCTCTCCGTGGACTGTGGAGTACCCTCGCACAGCCCCAGCACCCACAGCACACGTCTAAGTTTCTGGGCCTCCTGGCAGGATGATCTACCCCTTAGGCTCACTGCTAGTGCGTGCCCAATGCAGGTGCCCACCTGCCCCCAGGGAAGGTTGCTGCTGGTATCTCCCAGACCCTGCTCAGTGAGTGGCCCAAAGCCTAAACTTTTAGAAAGGTGACATGCAGGTATGGGGAAGAACCTTTCACCTCCATTTTTTCTATGCTTGTGCTTGGGGCTCCCCTTACGTTTTCTAGACCACTGGTTCACACAGAGTGCACACACCGTGTCCTCCTTCAGACTTTGCCAGGACATGAGGTCAGCATGTGCTTGATATGGCAAATGCATCTGGTCTCCCGTTGGGTCCTTTCCACCTTCACCGCCTCACTAGTGCCCTGACTCCCCTGTGGGATTTGTGCCCAGAATGTCTGCTCCAGCCATCTCTCCTTCTAGGCCAGCATCTTTCTATATTTCTTGGATATTCTTCTCATGTCTTGGGAGTCTTGCTTTTTTATGTTTTCTGAGTCACCCTGACATGCAGCTCTGAAGTGGTGAGCTCTGGGCTGGTTTCCTGAACCTCTTACCTCTTGCTGGGTCACTGGTGCAGCTGTGGTATGTTCATTTCCTGTTTGCCCCTCTCAGAAAGTATTCATTTTTGTTTGTGCGGTAGAAAAAGTGTCTTTCCTTTGTTTCCACCCATTCTGCCCTGGGGAAGTTCTAGTTTCTTTATAGTTTTGTGTCTCTTTCTTTGTAAACAGATCATCTTCCCTGACCCAAGATCTCCTCCCTCTTAGCCTCCCTCCCTTCCTCCTGCCCTCCTTCCCTCCTTCCCTTCTTCCCTCCTTTCATTCCTTTCTTCTTTTTTCCTTTTCCCTTCCTTCTAAATTCTTAAGGAAAGATGTTGTGGGGCCCCCAGGCTGGTAGCTCAGCTGATAAAGTGTCGGCGGCGTACGGATGTCCTGGGTTTGATTCCCAGTCAGAGCACACAGGAGAAGCGACCATCTGCTTCTCTCTCTCTCCCCCCTCTCCCTTCTCTCCCTCTTCCACTCCTGCAGCCAGTGGCTCAGTTGGTTCGAGTGTGGCCCTGAGGCCCCAGGCCCTGAGGTTGGTCTGAGCACGTCAGCCTCAGGTGCTAAAAGAGAGAGAGAGAGAGAGGGAGAAATGTTGGGACTTTCTTTTTTTAAATTTAATCTAGGTCTGTTTCTCTATCCCAGTGGTTCTTAACCTGGGTTCTATGGAACCCTAGGGGTTCGATGAGTGGGTCTCAGGGGTTCGGAGAAGCCTCTGCCGCGGAGGCCAGAATAAAGTAATACCATAATTTGTTGTGAGTTCATGCATTTTGTTGGTTTTGTTCTTTGAGCAAGGTGATGTTCATGCACGGCTCATTTTGTGCTCCAGTATAAAAACATAGACCTATGTCTTGAATTTGGAAAAAAAATCCTATTTTATTTATCACTAAAGAAGGGTTCGGTGAATGCGAATATGAAACTGGTGGGTTCCGTACCTCAAAAAAGGTTAAGAACCACTACTCTATAAACATTAACTTTCTCCTAAAGAAATTTCTGTGCTTTTTCTCTATTTCCCTTGCATGGAGAATTTACAAAACACATTTCATATGTATTATTTATTTTAAATTAGCTTTCACTTTTCTCTGACCATTTAAAGAACTTTACACATGATTTACAACTTGTCCACTGTCCATCATGTTTAAACTGAGTGGTGCATCTCTGTGCAGAACAGCCGTAGGATTCTAGAATCAACGTCAAGTCATAGGTCATGTGAAACCCACAAAAGCCCAGGATTCCCTGAGGACTTGAAGGTTCCCTCTCATTAGTGGAGTCCAGGATGTACCTGTGTGCATAATTTTGTATGGCAGCACTGGTCATGGCCTGAGACCTCTAATTGCCTTTCCCTTCCTGTTTTCAGTGATTCACGAGAACTTCCATTGCCCAGTTACTGATGATGAAGAGACAAAGGAGATACTCAACTTCCAAAAAAACCATGAGCAAGGTAATTACGACTTGATAGGAACATCTGAGAGGAAAGGAGACCACAGATCAGGGGGCTGAGCACCTGAGTGCAGAGTACAGCCTGGGGAAGGGAGCAGAAGGAGACGGGAAGCCAGAGCAGTGGTGTGTTGTATGGGCTCCCAATGAACCAGCCCGTTGTGGAATCCAAGAATATCTTCAGACACATGTAACAACTGAGAAATTGGAACATACACCCAAGAGTAAAGATCTTACTGCCACCATAAGGCAGAATTAAGAGAAAAACTGAGCACAGTATTTGTGAGTGAAGGACTCAGTAGATCTAGAAAGGAGTAAGGGATGGGTCCTTTGTAACAAGTCCAAACAGGAAGCCTTGGTACATCAAAAGAATGAGCTGCTGTAAATATTACTCATAATACAAGAAAAGGGAGGAAGAAAAATGAGTAGTAACTATGTGTGGGAGAGAATGTGGAAGGAGTGGAGCTCCATAGAAAAGAAGAGAGGAAGAAGAAGGGGAGTAAAAAGGGAAGAAGAAAATAAAGGGCGGTAGTAACTCTAATGATGACAATAGTGACAACACCTAGCTTTGATGGGCCACTAGGCAGAAGGCCAGCACTTCATGGGGACCCACTCTTCCGATGCTCCCATGTGGCCTCTGTGCGGTTGTAACCAGTAACCACCAATTCTGACGACTCAGTCCTCCTTTCACATGTATATTATTGCTAATTTATAGCACAGAAGACACGGATACTGAAGACTACGATCTCTCGCAAAGTTGCTATAATATTGGTGTCCTTTACAAGCATTTTACTTAATCCTCCTAGCAATCTGTCCTAAGGGATTTCTTATTCCCATTTTTCAGACCTCTTCCTCACTAGCTGAGGGCAAAGACTCTGAGGTCCCACTGCTAGGCTTTAAATCTTGAGTCTACCATTTGCTTACTTGGGCAAGGTACTTAATTTCTGTGTTCAAATATTTCCATCTGTAAATCTGTGTCTATATCTGTTTCTAAAATAATGTTGTGAGAATTAAATGACTTAATTTATGCAAAGCACTAAGAATTCATGGCCCAAGGTAATTGCTATATGTTTACTACTGTTAATGTTACTATAATGTATATCTGACTACAAGAACTAGGCATTTAGTCAGTGCTTGCCATCTTTTGAGATTCTTTTTCCCTAAGGCACCCACCGAAGAAAAACTGATTTTTCAGACTAGAGTAGCAATGCGTGAAGCAGTCTTCAGTCCTAAGAAAAGGTCATCCTTAGCCTAAATGGTCTACAATAAATATTTTTTGTTCAATGTTGATTTATTTCCCCCTTGGATATAGCCAGTGTAAGAGAAACCATAATAATATAATCAACCTTGTAAAATGCCATTAATACGTATCCTTTAATTTGGATGTACACATCAGGTATTATGCACACCTCACAAAAATTAGGGGATATTTTATAGTTTCATATTCACTTTGAAAACATCCCCTAATTTTAGTGAGCAGTACATTTTTAACCATATCAATACATTTGTATAAAATCTAGATTTAATAGTCATACGTATTCTTTTGAGTGAAGACTAATCGCAAAAGGTATAGACTGTACATTAAAAAGTACAAAGTATATGAAAACGATGTTGAGAGATCCATCTAGTAGTAGGGCGGGGGAATGAGGATGGGTTAGTTGAGAGATTAGTAGTAGATATTAGTAAAGACTAACAAGGCTGATCGTGAAGGAAAGAGAAATTCATCAACATTCCCAATGCGACCCAGGTGGCAGCCTCCCTGAAGCTGGAATCCCAGGCTATCTTGGTGATGAACAACAGCACATGAGCACAAGGGAAGAAGATTCATCTTACGACCCAAACAGTTCAATGCAAACTCAGAAAACGACAAACAAATCTGCCCAAGAATCTCGACAAACAGGTAAGTTTCATTCAGTCCAACATTCACCTGGATGACTCTGAGTGACTCTAGCAACTACGGGAAGAGGGTAAGGGCTGTGTCGCATGGTCATAAGTCAGAAAGGAGATCCCAAGAAGCCTAAAACAGGGCAGAGGAAGTGGACCAGAGTCTGAAGTAGGGAGACATGTATTTATCACAAAGGGTCCCTGGTTTATACGGCAGAGGACAGAGGAGGAAAATCACAGGGAGACAGAGAGGGTAAGGCACTCAGATAGCATAGAGAGAGCTGGGAGGGAAAAACAAGGAACAAAGGGGAAGGTGTTGGAAACCCCCTTGGGGAAAACAGAGGCAAAAATACAGAGAGACAGGAGAGGCCTCGGAGAGCGAAGTCCTTAGAACCAAGGATGCCCAGAGAACTAACTCCTCAGGCAGAGGCAACAGGGGCCTGACCAGAAGTAGAATTTTGAGGAACAGAGAAGAAGAGTGAGCTGTGGAAAGACTGAAGAGGTTACCAAATGCAGGCTTGGCTGCTTGCTGCAACCCCAAAAGCCAATATTTGTGACACAGGTGCTTGTGAGAGAGAAAGAAGTTCATTCAAGTGCCAGCCACCCGATGGGGGTACTCCTGTCCTCAAAACCCCAAAGGAACAGTGCAGGTGCCTTGGCCAGATTATATGAGGGATCATGGGAATTTGCAAGGGGGGAACTCCAAGGGGGAGGGCAGACATGTGGTTTCTCTCGAGAAAGGGGCTTTTTCTTATTTTCATGGCTGGCTGGACTTCCACGGTGCTCTTGGCCTTGTAACAGGAACTGAAGCTACCAAGTAATTTATCAACTAGTGTCATGATCTTCCTGGTGTTTTTACGTTTCTATGGTCAGACTGCCCAGAGGGGAGGGAGGTCTGAGGGTTCATTCTTCTCGCTCTGATTGTTAACTCTTGATATGTGTCAGCCATATTCTGTGATTTATTGCCAGCGTTAGTGTCCCTTATTCTGGGAGGGGAAAGGGCTGTTGAACTGCAGTGAGAACTCAGCCAGAGACAAAAGCATAGGACTGATTATATATTTTTCATTTGTTACAGAGTACATAAGTTATTTTTTATTTTTATTTTTTACAGGGACAGAGAGGGAGTCAGAGAGAAGGATAGATAGGGACAGACAGACAGGAACAGAGAAAGGTGAGAAGCATCAATCATAGTTTTTCATTGCCATTGTGACACCTTAGTTGTTCATTGATTGCTTTCTCACATGTGCCCTGACTGCGGGCCTTCAGCAGACTGAGCCACCCCTTCTGGAGCCAGCTACCTTGGGTCCAAGCTGGCAAACTTTTGCTCAAGCCAGATGGGCTCGCACTCAAGCTGGCGAGCTTGGGGTCTTGAACCTGGGTCCTCTGCATCCTAGTCCAATGCTCTATCCACTGTGCTACCGCCTGGTCAGGCCAGAGTACATAAGTTTTATTACTAGATTGGTAATATTAAATCATAGTTACAGTAAGGTAGCAAGCTGGATTTAATAGTTACTAAGATTAGCATGGATGGCTTTACTGAAATTATTTTATAAGCTTGTTTTATTAGTATATTTTTATTTTCATTCTAGTCTGTGCCAGTTTGACTAATATCAGGAATATAGCATGCTGATTCCCTGTTACAAAAAGGGCAGAGCAAACCTAGAAAAATAAACCTTCGCTCCTACTTCATATCGTTCACAATAGATAAATCATGTAGGATCACAAATATAAAAGTCAAGGCTAGTCTCTCTCTCTGTCCCTTTCTCTCTCTCAAAAATAAACAAACAAACAAATAAGTAAGTAAATAAAGGTCAAAGTCAAACTATGAAGCTTCCAGAAGAAAACACAGGAGAGTATCTTTGCAACCAAGGTAGGCAAAAATTTGTTATACAGGACACAAAAAACATGGGTCATAAAATAGAAACTTGGCAAATTGGACTTTCTCAAAACTAAAAACTTCTTCTATCCAAAGGCATTATTAATAAAAAGAAAGGCATGTTGAGAGACTGGGTGAAATTACGTACGATCCACATATCGGACAAAAGGTTCTACCCAGAATTATAAAGGACCCCTATGAACAAATAATAAAAAGACACACCACTAATTCAAAAAATAGGCAAAGGGGTCTGACCCGGTGGGGGCACAATGGATAGAGCATGGGCCTGGGATGCAGAGGACCCAGGTTCGAAACTCTGAGGTTACTGGCTTGAGTGCGGGCTCGTCCGGCTTGAGCATGGGGTCGCTGGCTTGACCGTGGGATCATAGTCATGATCCCATGATCACTAGCTTGAGCCCAAAGGTCACTGGCTTGAAGTTCAAGGTCGCTGGCTTGAGCAAGGGGTCACTGGTTCTTCTGAAACCCCCTCAGTCAAGGCACATATAAGAAAGCAATTAATGAACAACTAAGGTACTGCAATGAAGAATTGATGCTTTTCATCTCTCTCTCTCTTCCTGCCTGCCTGTCCCTCTCTCTCTTGCTCGCTTAAAAAAAAAAGAAAGAAATAGACAAAAGACTTGAGCGGGCACTTCATGCAGAAGATATGAAATGGCTAACAAGAACGTAAGGTATGCAGTGTCATTAATCATTGGGAAAATGCAAATTTAAAAAACCACAACAGACTACCACTCACCCACTGGAATTGCTAAAATTAACAAGACTAAAAACGGCATATGTTGGTGAAAATATGCAGCAATGAGCACTTTTGTGTGTATTTTGCTGGTAGGAATATAAAGTGATACGACCACTTTGGAAAACTGTTTAGCAATGTCTTATAAACTTAGTCTAATCTATGACTCAGCAAGTCTGCTCGTAAGAGTGAGAAATGAAATTGCGTGCGCGTAAGAAAGGAAATTGTGTGTACAAGAATGTTGATAGTAGCTTTCTTCCTAATAGCTTAAATCTGGAACCAGACAAAATGTTCATCGATAGGAGAGTAAATAAACAAACTATGGTAGAGAGTAGAAGACCTATCAGCAATGAAAAGGAATGAACTACTGGTATATGTAATAACATGATGAATCCCTAAGATGTTACGTTGAACAAAAGAAGCCAGTTACAAGAGCCCATGCCGTGTGATCCTATATGTATGAGTCCCAGTACAGACAAGTACTTGTAGCATAAAGGAAGAGGTTATTAGTGGTGATAGAAATCAGAACAGTGGTTGCTTACAGTGGAAACTGACTGAAACGCAACACGAGGAAAAAGCCTGACAGGTGGTGGTGCAGTGGATAAGAGCATTGACTGGAAAGCTGAGGTTGTCTATGCAGAACCACTCCCTTGCCCGGTCAAGGCTCATACAAGCAGCAGCTACTCCGACTTGATGCTTCCTGCTTCTCTGCCTGCCTTTATCTCTATCATCTTTTTAAACCAATAAATAAAACCTTAAAAAAAACCACAAACACATGACCCTAGCCGGTTGGCTCAATGCTAGAGCATCAACCCAAAGTATGGATGTCCTGGGTTTGATTCCTGGTCAGGGCACAAAGGAGAAGTGATCATCTGCTTCTGCCTCCTCCCACTCTCCCTTCTCTCTCTCTCTCTCTTCTCCTCCTGGCCCTGGGCACTGAGGATGGCTCTGTGGAACCTTTGCCTCAGGAGCGAAAAATAGCTTGGTTGCAAGTACTGTCCTCAAATGAGCAGAGTATCGGCCCCAAATGGGGGTTGCTGGGAGGATCCCAGTTGGGGTGCATGTGGAAGTCTATCAATCTCCCCTCTCTCAAATTAAAACAAAAAACAAAACATACACACAAGGAAACTTTCTGACATGGTGGAAATATTCCAAATCTTTGTTTTTTCACTACTCACAGTTACATTTATTACAGGAAACAGATATATTAATATCAGCCAAAGATGCATAGGGCATAGTTTGAGACGCTCCAAAGTGTTCCAACCTCAAAGCTTCCATTGTTCCCAGGATGCATTACCCTCCTGACAGTGATATGTAACCATGCACATGAAGTATTGCCAACAATATCCCTATTGCATATTAGCAATCAGGAAGCTCATCCAGAGTTTGGTGTTCAAGAGTTTTTATCAGGGCTTTATTACATAAGTATGATTAATTGAATTGTGGCTGAATTGAATCTTCATCTCTCCCCCACCCCTACCCATCACATGGTTAGTCTTTCTAGTATGACCAGTGGACACAGAAAACCTTTTCATTGTGGCTGGTTCCATCCTGAGTCATCTCATTAACATAAGTTATCTGGTGAGGTCCAAGGAGCTCACTATGAATAACAGACACTCCTATCACGTAGGAATTTCCAATGTTTAGAAGTCAGCTCCAAGAGGACAGACAATACCAGACAGCTCCTTTGGCAAGGCCAAGATTTTACTACATAGTCCCTTTTTCTCAATTATTTTATTTACTTATTTTCTTTTTAATTTTTAAAAGTTAAAATTGATTGGGCGTGACATTGGTTAATTAAATTACATAGGTTTCAGGTGTACAACTCTATAAGACATTATTTGTATATCGTATTGTGTGTCCACCACCCCAAGTCAAGTCTCCTTCCATCACCATCTGTTCCCCCTTTACCCTCTCCTCCCTCCCCCACCCTTTATCCCTCCATACCCTCTTCTCCCTTCCCTCACCCCCTGAAATATTCTAAATCATGACTGTGATGTTGGTTACAAAACTTTTAAATTAAGTAATGTGAATCTCAGTGAAAAAGGGGAACAGGACTTTTTCAGGCCACTGGTAGAGTCTTTGGTGATTGAACATTGGGGTTCAGCTTGAGCACACAGACCTCTTCTCTGGTCACTGCGTTCTGTCATCTTCTCGTCACCCTCTTCAGTGTGCTCCGAACGCTCACGTGTCCGAATGAATAACGTCAGCGTGTTAGAAGACAGACCCAGCTTACTGCCAGATGATGAACAAGGTAACTACCATTTAGCTTATCAATTCCATATTAAATCTTTGTTCTCTTGACCTCATGGAAGCAAATATAGATAAAAGAAATTGGAAAAGGTGGACAGGAGATAATATATGACAAATTACGTGAATGAACCCAGTTTTTTTTAGAGGGAACATACAATCCTACCATTCCAGGTTGGAATGGGAATAATTTTCAATTAATTTCTCAGAACAATGTAGAATGCCTTTGAAACCATGTGACATGTCAGTTTCATGTGGGAAACCGTCATTATGTAACTGGCCAGTTGGAGGTCCCTGGTTTTGTAGTCAAAGTCCAGGAGGAGAGTTATGGAGATGATGAGACAGGAGCACCTGGAGGCGTAAATCGCACAGAGAGACGGAAGTTAACACAGTCTTGGCAGACAGACGGTCAAGGTCAAGTCAAAGATACAGGGACGGGAAGGGAGGAAGTAAAAGACACATCATAGAACAGGTAAGCGAAAAGAATCTTTCGATGACCAGAGATAAAATTTAAGAGAAAAACATCTGAAAGGGGAGAGATTTAGAGGAAAATAAATACTAAGGAATGGGGAATGTAGGGGCTAGGTACAAAGGCAACAAGGTGGAGAAAGAATGACAGAAGAATAAACGAAAAACAGGTTGGAGTGAAAGAGGGCAGTGGTGAGGGAGGCAAGATTGGGATGCAGTAGGTTGGAGGTAGGAGCTGGCGTAAGCACTTTCAGCACGAGGGTTGCCAACATTAGCTGTGATGTTTCAGAAGGAACTAACCTTAATCCTCTAGATGGCCTTGCAGAATACTCAGAACGCAACATGCTTTCCCCGAGTATTCCAATGGTTCCCAAGACCCAGAGTCCACCCAGGTTATCTCAGATCCCATTTACCCATGGACTTGAGGAAAAGAGGTCTGATTAAGATTTACATTTGAATTGCTGTATTTCAAGATCCTTTAGGTAATTCTAGTCTTGAGGGCAGCCTCTTCATTGTTCACGCTGGATCTAACCCCTGCTAGGTATTCTGCTCTCCATGAGGGACCACTATTGGTCCATGGTTTTTCAACTTGGAAACCTAGGAGTCAGCCATGACTTTTGCTCTCAAATATGTGCCCGTGTCCTACTAAACACAACATTTGTCATTCAGACTATCTCTCACCTGTCCTTTGGGCTTGAGACTTGTTTGGAGGTTCTAGCAGGGGAGCGCAGCTACTCGTACACCCTTGTCTGGAGAACGGTCCTCTCCTCTATCGGGGAAGGTCGTCCTCTTCGCCCGAGCACGCAGCTTCGGGAGGGACGCACATGGAGCAGTGAGGGAGGAAGGGCGCACCCGCCTAGCCAGCCAGATCAGCCGAATCAACCCTGGCGATCAATGGGGTGACAGATGTCGCAGCCAGATCGCCCTCACATCCCCACCTGTCCTTTGGGTACATCCCCAAACCCAGATCTTAGTCATGGTTCTGAGGGCAACAGCCACCTGCCTATGCCCTTTTTCTAATCTTGCTCCTACAAACTGAGTTGTTTGCATTTCAACCGGATGGGACATTTGAAAGTAAAAATTAGATTGTATTATTTTTCTACTTACTTTATTAATAGACAAAGATTAAATAAATGTTTCTTCAGTGAAATCCAGAGTCATCCACAATGAGCCACCTGCCTATTCCCCAGTCTCACCACTCTTCAATACCTGCCTCCTATACTCTTTAAGATAGAGTAAATCGTCTTTCCCAAGAATTTTAATTGTTACCTTTTTCTTTCATTTCTGAGCCTTCTTATAGGCGTTTCCAGAACAGTCTTCATGGTCTACTATCCTCCAATTACCTTCTCCACTCTGGCTAAATCATGTTTAAAATAGACTATCTCAGAGGGGCCTTTTAAAAGAGAAAGCTAGAAAGAACAATGGAGAGACAATGGGTAGGAGAGAGAGAGCAGTATCTAAGGGAAGCAGGAGCCCTGACCAGAAGGTGGCGTAGTGGATAGAGCATTAGACTGGGATGCAGAGGACTCAGGTTTGAAACCCTGAGGTTGCAGACTTGAGCGCGGACTCATCCAGCTTGAGCATGGGCTCACCAGCTTGAGCACGAGGTTGCTGGCTTGAGCGTGGGATCATACACATGACTCCATGGTTGCTGGCTTGGGCCCAAGGGTCGCTGGCTTGAAGCCCAAGGTCGCTGGCTTGAGCCCAGGGTCACTGGCTTGAGCAAGGGGTCACTTGCTCTGCTGGAGCCCTCCATCAAAGCACATATGGGAAAGTAATCGATGAACAACTAAAGGGAAAAAGGGAGCCACAATGAAGAGTTGATGCTTCTCATCTCTCTCCCCTTCTGTCTCTCTGTCACTATCTATCCCTCTCTCTGTCTCTGTCACAAAAAAAGAAAAACAAGAAAAAGCAGAAGACAAAGTTGAAGGAACAGAGAAGAAAAGAGAAACACACCAAGAGAAAGAGGAGCTCTAAGACACACCAGCAGAAAGAAACGGAGGCAGAGATTGATAAAATGTAGAGACTGAAATGGGAAGGGAAGTTGTAGGAAGAGAATTGGGTGTGAGAGGAGGAGACTTTCCCCAGGATCAGTCCGCAGGGGATCCTTCTGAAGTAAACAAGTTCACCTCAGGCCAGGTTGCTGTGCAGAATGGACCATTCCAGTTTCTCAGACTTTCTTGGTTTTCTCCTTATTTTCTTGTGGTGATTCCTTCTTGGTCATAAAGTGAGATGTCATTGAGATTTTTATTCCTTTCTAAAGAGGACAGCAGGGCCTTTTCTGTAGTCTGTGATGGAGAAAAGTCCCAGGGAGCCTTGAGCTCCTCGCTGATAAACAAGCCAGGCGATGGATCGGCAGCCCTGGGCTGCTGGAGGTCAGGTGGCTGAATTCACAACTGCTGTTTCCTGATGGATTCAGTTGTGAGGACACTCCACTGGCCAAAGATTCAGTGTGTCCTAAGAGCTCATAAGTCACATAAATGTTTCTAAATGCATATAATCTAGTACAGACATGTAAAGAAAGGGGTTGCCTTTCACATCTATTAATACTCAAGACTTGAATTTATACCTACTCACCCTTACAGAATAAAAGTATTATTCTGTTTGCTTATAATGTTATTTTGTGCCTAGCTTTGGAAAACACTCAAAAGCAACATGAATGTTCAGATCAACTGTTCTAAAATTTAAATGATAATTTTTCGTCAAGTGTTTTGCATTAGGTTATGTGATTTTTTTCAAAGAATTTTGGCAAAATTTTGCCTGAAGTATAGAAGAGTCCTTTACCAGTTCAAATTAGTTAAGCAAGTGGGTGGACCAGAATCCTCAACGGCTCAGTGTGGTTATGGTCATGTGGGACTGACCAAGGGTTGGGGCAACCAGGGTCACCCTGGCTGAGCTCATTCAGGAGGACCCACGTGTTCTGCAGGGCAGAGGAACAGGGCCCGGCGCTCGGAAACTCTCATTCGACAGATGGATTTCACTGGCGAGGGCGGGGAAAAGCAGAAAGAGATGGTAGGCCGGGCCTTGCCCTGTGGGATGCAGGATATCTAGAGAGAGTGAGAAGGAGAAAGAGCCACAAGAGGGAAGTGATACAGAGCCGTGAAGAAGAGAAGGACCGAGAGGGAAGCTGGAAAGTCAAGGAGACGAACGCCCTTCAGGGCGCAGCAGCAGGGTGGATGGTGACCAGTGAGGTGACTGAGGGAAAACACAGAGGGAAGGGACAGAGGTCGAGCGGGGCTAGGTGAGGTCCTTGGGACAACTGTACCTTTTCCCCAAGGGGAAGCTCACCTGACCGTCACAACTCAGCGTGCACTCCTGGAGGTCTGTTTCCTGGCCACAGTGTCTGGTCGGTCATTTCTCTGTTTCTCTTCAGTTTTCCGTGAGCATGAAGATCCCCAAGGGACTTATGATGCCGATTCTGAAGAGATTCCCAAACTGCTGCCAATCAATGAGGAAGGTAATTACGGTTTACAGGACTGAAGCTCACCAATCTGTTGGCCTGTCTGTATGTGAGGGAAGCTTCCCTTCCTTCCCTCCCAACAAGATTCCGTACTCCCCCCCCTCACCCCCCATCTGTGTGTGTGGATGGAGGAGGAAAGAAAGGAAGGCTAAGAGCCACAGGGAAAGTTCTCCTGGGAGGAGGGTTTAAGGTCACAAACTAGTAAAAATGTAGACAGGAGGCACAAAATGGAGTTGTCTAATTGGGCCCAATTTTATCTAAATGTGTTTGGAACCTAAAAACTACCAGTTTTTTATTTTTTTATTTTTTACAGGGACAGAGAGAGAGAGAGAGAGAGAGAGAGAGAGAGAGAGAGGGATAGATAGGGACAGACAGACAGGAACGGAGAGAGGTGAGAAGCATCAATCATTAGTTTCTCGTTGCCGTTGCGACACCTTAGTTGTTCATTGATTGCTTTCTCACATGTGCCAGCAGACCGAGCAACCCCTTGCTGGAGCCAGCGACCTTGGGTCCAAGCTGACGAGCTTTAGGTCAACCCAGATGGGCCCGCGCTCAAGCTGGCGAGCTCGGGGTCTCGAACCTGGGTCTTCCGCATCCCAGTCCGATGCTCTATCCACTGCGCCACCGCCTGCTCAGGCAAAACTACCAGTTTTAAACTTACTCTCTGAGGATAGCCTGGGAATAATGAAATGCTATATAAAGACAAAGAGGAAATGAGTTAAAAGAATAAATGGAAAGACAATGGAGCCTGACCAGGCAGTAGCGTAGTGGATAGAGTGTAGGACTGGGATGCAGAGGACCCAGGTTCAAACCCCTAGGTCACCGGCTTGGCATGGGCTCATCTGGCTTGAGCAAGGGGTCACTCACTCTGCTGTAGCCTCCCCGGTCAAGGCACATATGAGAAAGCAATCGATAAACAACTAAGGTGTTGCAATGAAGAATTGATGCTTCTCATCTCTGTCCCTGCTGTTCCTCTCTCTGTCTCTGTCACAAAAAAAAAAAGACAAAAAAAGACAGTGGAACAAAGAAGTAAAGAACGCCATGGAGGACAAAAAGGCGATGTGGAGAGGGTAGAGGTCAGGGGCAGGAAGTCATTGTAGAGAGACATACAGATGGCTTCCTGGAGCAGCGGCAGTGTTGTGTAGAAATAGGGTCAAAGGGCTGAAAAAAGAGAAGGGGAGAGGAGCAGAAAGAAGGAAGGGCTTAACAAGGACCTCAGTGGAACAGAGCAAAGCTTGTTTGGATTTTCAAGGAACAGTTCTCCTACACTCTGAACATCAGAGCTCAGGGGCACTCTGAACATGAACACCTCCAGGTAGAGTTTAAATTGCTCTCAGTTGTTCAACATGATCCTGTTTCTCTCTTCAGTGTCCTTGGAACTCACAGATCTACAAAGGGATGAAGGGAGAGAGTTGGAAGAAATTCCCCAGTTACTGCCTTATGATGGAGAAGGTAATTAGCATCAAAACGACCTATTATTTAGTTAAAGCTTTACTTTTCTGTCAACATAAAGACTGATTTTTCATCTCCTTTCTTATTCCTTCATCCACTTACCCATCTACCTATCCATTCATGTATTCATCCATCTGCCCACCCTTCCATTCATCCATCCATTCATCTACCCACGCTCCTACAGACACATAGACTATGCCCAGCTTCTGGTTGCTTTTCCAGAGAGCCGCAAGGAGCAGAGGAGAGACGAGCTCAGGAAGGCTGGGGTTTCACAGGTACAGGACACAGACAAAGACAGGGAGAACAATGGAGTCACTAACTGAAGAGAGACTGGAATGTTGCCAGTTTTACTTAAATAAAATCCGAATGCAAATATTAGCAGGGTGGATGTGTTATCCGGAGTGGAGGTAGTTTTATGCTACTTCCTCCAGGTTGTGCTAGGAACACGGGCATGATGAGTGTAATTGCAAAATAGAAACCACTTGTGAAAAACTTTCAAAATGGACATGGCCAGGTTCCGGAAGGATCCCTGTTTATTCGTCAATGGCCAAAGAAGAAAACTTTGATGACATGGAAGAAGAAATATGTAAGATGAACAAAATATAAATATACAAGAAGACTGAAATTTAGATTTCTTAAATTTAAATTTTAAGTTCAGAAGTTGGTAACAGAATGTTAAGAACGAGAGAGAACAGATAGAAATAGGAAAATGATCATCATAGAAGAAAGGAGGCTAGCTTAATAGTCAAACAGGGTGTAGAATAGAAAGTAGGGTATATGCTAGTAAGAGATAAACTCAGAGAAAAAAGTGCCCAGCAATAGAAAGAGTTGGGGGAGGCACATGATTATACAAAGAGGAAAAGATAAAGGTGAATGAGTGAGAAGTCAGTAGAGAGGGAGCATTGTGTACAAGAGGCAGAGAGGATGGTTCGCGACATTGTAGAAACTGAGAAATGAGTCACCGCACAGGAACAACTTCTGGCTCCAGGAGCGAAACATGTTAGCAGTGAGTGTTCAGATTATGGTGTGCCAAGTTATCAAAGTGGCTTCTGTTATATTCTCAGAGACACGGGCCTTCCCCAGCCATTCTTGTCTACTCCCATCACAAGCTGATAATCCCAAAATTCCTATCCCTGGCCTCGACTTGTCTTCTAAACTCATTTATCTAAGTGCCTGAATGCGTTTCTGCAGGGATGTGAAAGAAATCTTCATTCAGAATCCTCTGCCGGACCCTCAGTACAAGATACTTCCACAATGGCACACACCATCTTGACACTAGATCGGCCCCCTTTTCTGGTGTTCCCTATCTCAGGACGGGACACTGTTGTCTAGCCCCTCTCCCTCAATTTACACGCTCCACCAATCCCCTAGTTCAGTCAGCTATACCTTTGATTTGTCTGCTCGTCCATTCCTTTCCGCACCCAACTCAGAAACTCTGGTCGGACCTCTCCTCTCTCCGGAACTGCATCAACAGTCTCTATTCTCGTATCTTTCTCTGGGCATGCTCGCGGCACCTTCCTTTTTTCCTAACTCACCTAGATTACTGTTTGAAAATGTGAGTTAGCTTAGGTTACTTCCCTGAACAATAACAGCTGTTGTCATAAGACTTTTCCTTCCCACGATTCTAGTCTCCTACCTTTCTCTCTCTCCTGCAATCACTTCAAAACTTTGCATAAAAACACGGCCATCTTGATTTTTTGATGACTGTTTCTCATCTGAACTTTTGCACATGCTGAGCTTCATGCCAGGGACAGTTTTCTGGGCTCTCCCACTGGGCTCAGCCCACTGGGCTCTCCATCCCACTCACTAATTTGGTGGACTTACGTGGCAATGACATTCTCTCTCAGAGATGCCTTTTCTAAATGCTGGTTCTGGAAAGCCACAGGATGAGAGATGGGGAGAGACATAAGGCAGCAGGGAAGCAAGAGGGAACAGACATGGGTAAAGAAACAAGTCCGGACCAAGAGATTCCATCAGCAGGATACAGAGGTGGAGGCAGAAGCAGCAGAGACTCGTGGGAAGGGTGAAACTGAGAAAGAACATTGTATACGTCAGGATGAAAACAGAAGACGTAAAGGTGTTACATGAAATCTATTGGTGATAGGTTAGGGAGGCAGGAGAAAGCCAAGAGGGGGAATCTCTGGGATTGGTTAAAAAGTAAAATGTATAGACACAGACCTCTTCCATATAAGCAGGTGTAAGATAGTTCGCAGTTAACAATTCGCATGGTAATACCAGTGAGAGGGTTTGTGGGGTGGTTGTACCTTGAGGGGGCAGGCAAAGGAGTTTCCTCTTACATTTCAAAGGTATGTTATCAGGAACAATATTATAGATGCAAAAGATAACAGACAAGACTTGATTAAGGTAAGCACTGACTTTTGTTAAAGAAAAATACCTCCCTAGGACATGACTACCTGCCATGAACTGCTTTTAGTTAGAAAGTTTTCATTTCAGACCATCCTGTGTGGTCACTTTAGGTCTGAGTGTGCAAAGCCACCCTGCAGGCCCCCCTGAGCTTGTCAGGTTCAGCATGTAGCCCAGTTTTTCATCTACAGAGGCAAGGTTTCTATAGTCTCCATCAGAGTATTGGATTGTGCATGACCTAGGACCTTCACCAAACCTGAGACATGGACACGCACACTGTTTGACACTTTTATAAAGGAGGAAATAAAGCCCAGAAAGGCACACAGGTCAGTTTTCAAGGGCAAAGTGGGAAAGGAAGAGTGACACTCTTTAGAGTCCTGGGTGTGTCACTGAGGGTAACAGTGTAGAGAACCCACCAGTGGTCAGGGTGGGGTCACATGGTCAGAAGAGAAAACAGAAGTCAAGAAATTCTGCAGATTCCCATGAAGTGCGCCAGACTCCAATGACAGACCTTAAGTAAGGGGGAAGTAGTGTTGATGGGGAGGGGAGGGAAACCAGACAGAGTGTAGGAGCGCCCCGACCACTTGGGCTAGGAGAGATCTAGAATCGGAGAAATGGGAAGCACAATTGGAGAAATGGTACGTTATCCCTGGAAAAAAAAAAACAAAACAAAAGCCAAAAACCAGATTAAAAACAGAGAGAGAGACGAAGAACTTGACGAAGCGATGCACAGCGAGGACTCAGAAAGGCGTGGACGCAGGATGGTAGGAAGGACGCGGAGAAACAGAGAGGAGAAGGAGCGGCCATAGGATGGCAGAGAAGCAGGACACGCGGGGCGGCCCTCAGTAGCAGTGTTTGGGGCAGGCTCGCCCCCCCCCCCGAACACCCCTCCCACGTGGCTGGGGCAGAAGCGAAGAGGTCCATTTCTGAGCACACCCCCCCTTCATCATTTTCTTGTTTCTCTGCAGTGATCTGTGACCTCAAGGCTCCAGAAATGACTAACGCAGGAGATATAGAGAAGGTGCTCAGCCTACTACCTGCTGAGGAAGAAGGTAATTATGATTTCAATCCCAGCTTTCTCAATCCATGTTTGTTTTCTGGTCAGCAGGGGAACAATCTCCCTGTTTTCCCATCTTCCCATTCTCTTCCTCACATTCGCACACATATTGGTGGGATTGCTTTCTTTTCCCAAACTGTGAGAATAGAATAAAGGTGAGCTCAGCTGAAGAAGGGTTCGGTGAATGCGCATATGAAACTGGTGGGTTTGGTACCTCAAAAAAGGTTAAGAAGCACTGCTCTAAAGAGAGGGCAGATCTCAGTGAGTGCTATGCTCTGACCTTGCTTGTATTTGTGCGCTTTTGAGCAACTTTGCCTTGTGTCTGGTGGTGTCGTGTTGACCTGCTCTGCTCCTTGTCCCATGCCCGATTCAGGTTATAGCATACTATTTCAAGGATGCCATTCCTGAAAGGGAGTGACAGATCAGTGAGACGGGGGAAGTCAGTAAAGACCAGTGTCAGGAGCTCAAGAAATAAAAAAAGAGAGCAGCAAAGGAAACAGAAACACATCAATACAAGACGCATCTGGAGCCATGGCAGCAGGCAACAGGACACAGGCAGAAACCACGTGCAGGAGCCCTGGGGAGGGGAGAGGAGTAGAGAGAGGATTAGGCATATGGGGGGGGGGGGGAGGAAGATGGTGCATGGGTCTCAGCCTCTGATGACAGGGACGGAAGTGAGTCAGCCTGCAGGCCAGGTGAATGCAGAGGGTGGTCCAGGATGGTCTGGGACAGGGACAGTCCCACTTAGGCAATGCTTGAGTTTCTCAGGTTTTCACTATGAGTTGTCTCTCCATGATTCCCCCGGTTGTATCCTGAGACCTCTAAGGGATTTTAATCCTTCCTGCAGATGACAGCAATGCCTATTGGGAGCCCTATGACAAAGAAGAGTTCCAGGAAGCCCTGAGCTCCCCCTCAAGAAGTGAGCCAGGTAAGAAAGGGGAGGGGGTGTTGCCGGCCCTGGGCTGCAGGGTGGCAGGAGCCTGAATCCAGAGCCAAACAGCAGGACCCTTAGGGTTGGAATAGGTATGTCCCCTCTCCTTCTGTAGTTGATATATATCAACGCGAGGTAGCGTCTTTTATGTTCTCGATAGTTATTTACACTAAAGACTCAATATCGTGATTTTAACCTTGCCTACATTATTCTCTATATAATTCCCATTTAGCAAATTGAATCTTTGTATAATTGTCTACAGAGAGAAAAATCTCCCCCTTTCTCCTCCCTCCTACCCTGCTCCCCATCACATACCCAAGCAGAAGCACTGTGTAGTGCTGAGTAGAAAGGATCAAAAATATTGAGAGCATTACATACAAGGGAAGGGAGTGAGACAGCTGGACTGTTCTCAGCCTCTGGGGATACTGACAGGAGCCATGTTAACCTCCGGGTCAGGTGAACGCAGAAGCAGGAGGGTCTGAGGGCAGGGACAGTCCCTAGCACTGCCTTAGTCTTCCTGGTTGTCTCAGGGTGGGCTTTCCTGCCTGTTTTTTTGTTTGTTTGTTTTTGTTTTGTTTTTATTGTCTGTAGATCTTGAATTCTACATAGGGCAGTGTACTGATGTGCACATTTACTGTAAATTGATCACATGTGAAAGTACTTCCCAGGAATTCTAAAGTTAGTCCTTTTTTAGGATATTTAATGTGTTAGGCTCATTTGCAGAATAGAACCCAGTGGTTAACTATGTAGGGTGTTTTTAAAACAGAACGAAAGAATGTGTTTTTTAGACTATTGTCTGAAAGTAACAGTTACTGGTCGGGACATAGGAACTTGTAGCTGTTTCTTTTTCAATCTCTCTTTTTTAATGGAAATACTATCAAAAGCATTGTTTAAAGTTCCCCATTGAAACGCGAAGTCATCGCCTGTGAAGTTTTGTCATTTATTAAGATATATGCAGGTTAGAATCACAGTGAGAGGACAGAGAGGAAGTAGGGTTCTGTCGGTGGGAGACTGTGGCTTTGGAAAAGACAAGCTCATGATGAACAGCAAAGAGGCCACAATATTCACTCATACGTGTGAATGGTGTCCTGCTTGTGAATATAGTCTTTTCACAGTAGACCAGTGTTTGGTCTATCCCCCAAACAAAGATGAAAAAGGAGATATATGATCAACTACATGGTAATAGTTGACCTCAGATTATGTGCTAAACAAAATTATTTTCTTACCAACCTGAAAGGATGTTAAGTGTCTTCACAAAGTTTTTGGTGAGGGATTTGAGACAAAGTATGAACAAATATCTTTGCACAAATTGGCTACTGTCTAATGGACCCACACTCATTAATTAGTCTTTGAAGCTGGCTTGGATAGGGGACTTACGAGGTCTATGCTTTTATTCATTTGTTTTGGATTACTTTCTTCTAACAGTCAAGATGTACAGGAAAATTAGGACAAGCACACGTGAGATAAGACTTTTTATAATAGACAAGAGAGAGAGAGAGAGAGAGAGAGAGAGAGAGAGAGAGAAAGCAGTGGAAAAGGAAGCACATTGACAGAATATTTGCTAAATGCTACACCTCCAAACCCGATGTCTAATTACTTTGTACCTAACTGCACACACACCTTTATTTTAAAGAACTGATTGTTTATCCCATTTATTTTTTCAACAAATAAGCCACTGGGTTACAAACAAATCAAATCATGCTATCACAGCATCTGGAAAGGATGCAGATTTTTGGAGTCAGACTGAGTTCAAGCTTTGATGTGATCTGAAGTTATTCGATCTCTGTGAGCTTCAGTTTCTTTATCTGTAAAATGGGCATACTAATGCCTGCCTCAAGAAGATGTAAGAATTTAATAACATAATAATGTAAAAGCTTAGCCCTGTATCTGGCTTCCTTTTTCTGTTTTCTTTTTTTTTTAGAAATTTAATGTGGTAACATTGGTGACATATAGATTTCATGCAAACATCTCTATAGCATTGGAACTGTTGATTGTGTTGCATACCCATCACCCTAAGTCAGATCACTTTCCGTCACCCTCTATTTACCCTTTTGTAACTTCCCTCCCACCCACCGCCTTCCTCTGGTAACCACTTCACTTCTGTCTACGTCCATGAGGCTCAGTTTTATTTTTCCCCTATGTGTGAAATCATATAGTTCTAAGTTTTTGTTGATTTACTTAGTTCATTTAGCATAATGGTCTCAAGGTCCATCCATGTTGTTATAAATGCCAATATATCATCATTTCTTATGGCTGAGTAGTATTTCATTGTATATA
Source organism: Rhynchonycteris naso (assembly GCA_037038555.1). NCBI lineage: Eukaryota > Metazoa > Chordata > Mammalia > Chiroptera > Emballonuridae > Rhynchonycteris > Rhynchonycteris naso. The sequence continues at coordinate 7,969,586 of CM072997.1, read as the reverse complement.
TGTACCACATCATCTTTATCCAGTCCTTTTTCTTTTACAGGGACAGAGAGAGAGAGTCAGAGAGAAGGATAGGTAGGGACAGACAGACAGGAACAGAGAGAGATGAGAAGCATCAATCATCAGTTTTTCGTTGTGACACCTTAGTTGTTCATTGATTGCTTTCTCATATGTGTCTTGACCGTGGGCCTTCAGCAGACCGAGCCACCCCTTGCTGGAGCCAGCGACCTTGGGTCCAAGCTGGCGAGCTTTTGCTCAAGCCAGATGAGCCCGCGTTCAAGCTGGCGACCTCGGGGTCTTGAACCTGGGTCCTCCGCATCCCAGTCCGATGCTCTATCCACTGCGCCACCGCCTGGTCAGGCTATCTAGTCCTCTTTTGAGGAACATTTTGGTTGTTTCCATGTCTTGGCCACCATGCATGTGTCTTTGCATAGCAATATTTTTTACTTTTTCTGGTAGATACCCAGTAGGGGGTTGCTGGGTCATATGGTAGCTCTACCCTTAATTTTTTGAGGAATGCCATATTGTCTTCCATAATAGTTGTACCAATTTACATTCCTACCAGTGACAAAAGACAATGACAAGTGTTGGAAAGGTTGTGGAGGAAAAGGGGGCACACCTATAAATAATAAGATTAAGAGCTTATGAAGCATGTCAGGACTCAAGCAGTTGTTGAGACTGAGGATTTATAGCAGTTGGTCCAAGGGCCCCAAAGGACCTTTCTAAGCAAAATTCTTCAAGATGATCTTGGTGGGAACTACATTTTGAAGGAATTGTCTATCACACAATATCTGAAGCTAAAAGAAGGATTTATTGATCATGACACTTGGCTATGTGGATAAAGTGCCTTCCCAGTGCCCTGAGGTTATGGGTTTCATCCCTCGTCAGGGCACATATGAGAAGCAATCAATGACTACACAACTAAGTGGAACGAGTTGATGCTTCTCTGTCTTTCTCCCTCACCTCTTCCTCTGTCTCTTTCAATCTATGGAAAAATTAAAAAAAGAAAAAGGATTTATATCTTGCTTAACAAGGCACACAGGAGGAGGCAGTATACTTATTGAACACTGTATCTTTAAAAATGGAAACTATTGTTTTAATATCGAGTTTTAGCAAACATGTAGTACAGGGATTGTAGACTCTCAGAAACAGGAATAAATATAAACAGACTAGCATTTAGCCATAGACTTGGGCTTTCTGGAGTGTGGTTGTTGCCAAAAGCCTGCTTTTTAGAAGTTATAAGGTTTGAGCTAATGAGTTGGCTTTAAATGTGGTTGGTGATGTAAGTAGTCATTGGCCAATTGGGATGATTTTAAAAGTGGTTCTGGTACTTACTTTTACAATTTTCTAAGAACAACAGTTAATTTTTTTTCCTGGAAGAATGCAATCTTTTAATTTTATTTTAGGGCTAAAGTAGAAAAATAAAAGCAAAGGAAGCAGAATGAGGTACAGAAGTTGGAAAAGCACTTCTCTGTAGGATCTCAGGTGTGATTATTGAGCAGGTATATTTTTTCTGAGGAAGCAGTTTATCCTAACTCAGAATATCAGCGTGCTGCATGAGAGCACCAGGAACTCTTCCCTAATCTCTGTCTCAGGATTCCTGGACAGTAACTTCCTTGTTTCTCATCAGGATCTGGTGAACTAGAAGCTCCCCAAACGAGTAGAGAAGAAGAATCTGAAGAGTTTACCTCTAGCTCACTACCTGTTGATGAACAAGGTAAGCATGACTTAAAGACATAATAAAAATGGAAACAGTGTTGTGATAAAGAGAAAATAACAAAAGGGAAAATGGTAGATTTAAAGGCAGAGTCAGATAGAGGGTAGATGGATGAAAAATTTCAGAGGAAAAAGTAGAAAATGGGGATAAAAACATTTACATACAAGAGGATCCTAGGGTAAATGAAAGTTCTTTATAAATCACAATTTAGTTTCAGAAGCAGAGCTGTCAGTACCAACAGGTGGAAAGAAGATGTATTCCGACATTACGTGCTTCTCAGAAGACGAGCCAGGAAGTCCAGAAGCGATGACTGAAAGCAGTCAAGCGCGTGACACAACAGGTAAGGCTGTCCAAAGGTCATGGCGTAAGGGTGGATTCACAGGTACCACAGACCCCAGGTAGAGTGTGATAGGTGGTGCCGTCCATCCCACTATCCTGTTCTCTGCATTTTCTCAACACGAACCTTTTGGGAACAGCAGGGAGGCAAGAGTACATTATGATGTCATGTTAACAGGGTGGGTCCTGTTGGTTATATGTGGATGATGTAGTAGAAGTACTCTCTTAATATGACAGTATCTAATTTACTACATTAGAATATTAGTAATAACTTTGTATTCATACAGTGATTTCCACCCTTGTCCTACCCAAAAATCTATGGAATCTGAGGGGGAATGAAAAAGGAGGATGTACTTCTGCTAGGAGATAACAGTGTCATTTTTTTACAACCTTAGAAAGACCTCAATGACAGCTGATTCTGCACTTTTCAGCAGGAGAAACTTCAGATTAACTGCTCTTAACCCAGTACATATTTTTGATTGACGTCCTTGGCATGTCACTAATTTATATAGTGTTTTCCTACAAACTTTAGCACATAAGGTATTATTTAATATTCACAGGAATTCTTAAGACTGAGACAGAATAGGACACCTATTCTTATCTGTCAGTGAATATGCAAGTATTTAAGAGTGTTTTTCAAAGACCCATTGAGAAATAAAGGAAGACCCAGGGCTTATCCTGGACTCCTACTTCTCATTCAGAAGATACTTAGTTTTTTTAGAACAGGGATCGGGAACCTTTTTGGCTGAGAGAGCCATGAAGGCCACATATTTTAAAATCTAATTCCATGAGAGCCATACAATATGCATAACACTAATTACAAGTAAATGTGTGCATTTTATGTAAGACCAACACTTTTAAAGTACAATAAGTCTCTGAATTCTTTTTAATAACGTTGTTATGCTGTTGCTAACCAATGATGAATAAAGTACTTCTTACCATGAATGCGACTTCTGATGCTGCATGGTTTTGCTGATGGCTTTGTAGTCTGCTTGATTCATGGTGGGGTTAATCTTCATGCAGGCTTTGAGACTTCCATCCGTTAAATGTGATCATAAGTTGGTCTTAACGTTCTTTAGATGTGAGAAAGACTGCGCACATGCATATGTCGAGCCAAACATTGTCAGTACAGCAATACTCACACGCTGCAGTGTGTGGTATGTGACGGGAAGTGCATTCCAAGTTTCGACAATCAGCTGGTCCGCGGGTTGAAGTTTTTTCATTTCTCCCCCTTGTGTTTGCTTGCCGACTCTGCTTGCTGTCATGCAAGTCTTTCCAAATCTTCATTCAGTGACTTGAACTTATTCACCCACATGTCTGAGGCCTTCAGGTCAGCAGCTTGTAGCTCAAAATCTCTGACGGAGACACCAGGGATGTGACTCAGGTCAGCGCTGTCCACCGCACACTCGTGTGGATGGGTGATGAACTTAAAAAGATGAGTGCGCTCACGAAATTCTCCAAAGCGCGCTTTGAATGACTGCTGATTAGATGTGAAGCCCACTAGCTGCTGGAGATCAAGATGTTGAGCAGGGTCACTTGCTGTGCATGCATCTTTAAACTCTCCCAGTTTTTCAAAGTGTAGTAAAAGAGCTGTTTCAATGTTGGCGATGAAGAGTTCCAGCTTGTTTTCAAATGCAAACACTGCTTGTTGAGGGGATAAGACTGTATTTCCAATACCTTGCATTTTTACATTGAGCTGGTTCAGACGTACAGTCATGTCCATGAGATAGTAGAACTTCAGGAGCCACTCAATGTTAGCTAACTCAGGATGCTCGACGTTTTTCAGTTCAAGAAAAGTCCAGATTTCGCTCAGACAAGCCGCAAAATGGTTGAGCACCTCCCTCTTGACAACCAACGCACATTGCTATGTAGAAGCAGACCAGGATAATTATTCCCAACTTCATCCAGCAGTGTTTTAAACTGGTGATCATTAAAGCTTGAGCAACAATAAAGTTGACCACCCGAATGACCAGCGACATCACCTCACCAAGCTGCTCACCACACATCTGAGCCCAAAATGCCTCCCGATGTAGGATGCAGTGAAAACTTAGGATTGGTCTCCTTTCATGTTCACGAAGAAGCGCTACAAATCCTCTATTTTTCCCCACCATGCGCGGAGCACCATCAGTACACACCGAAATAAGTTTATCCATCGGTAGATTTTTTTCTTTAGCGAACTCAGTGAAAGACTGGAATAAATCCCTCCCTCTTGTTGTCTCTTTCATAGGCAAAACAGCAAGACTTTCCTCACATAGTGTGTCACCAACAGCATACCTTGCAATCATGCTGGCTTATGTCCGTTGATTCATCCAAAACGAGACAAAAGAATGGTGCTGCATTTATGTCCTTCACTTGTGTTGCCTCAATTTGATTTGCCATCATGATGGTACTATCGTGAACAGTTCTTGCCCACAGAGGCATGTTTTTTATTCATTTGATTATCTTGTCTTTATCCGATAAGTCGTCAAAAAGTTCACTGGCAACATCAAGCATGAATGTTTGGGCATACTCCGCATCTGTGAATGGCTTTCCGTTTCTCACAATTGCTAAAGCACCAGCAAAGCTAGCTGAATTCCAGTCACCTTGTTGGGTCCAAACACGGAGTTGCTGCTGACTAGCTTGCACTCAGCACAGTAGCCCTTGACATGCTTTCTTCCTGCTGTCCCCCACTGGATATTTTGATGCAAATGTAGTATGGCGTGTGTGGAAGTGCGCTTTATATTTGACTGTTTAATTGATGCAATTTTATCATTGCATACTAGACACACTGCAGAACCTGCTCTCTCCACAAAGGTGAATTCCTCTGTCCATTCCTGCTGAAAAGTACGATACTCCTCATCATTTATTTCTTTTAGCCATCTTCTTCGTCAAAAGGGTTTCTGCAATTAGTTAGCTGAGTACTTGATTAAAAGGAGGGAAGTTTACTTCCTGACCTTACAACAACCTGTGTACATTACGCATTATCTGATAAAAATTTGGTGTTGTCCCGGAGGACAGCTATGATTGGCTCCAGCCACCCGCAACCATGAACATGAGTGGTAGGAAATGAATAGATTGTAACACATGAGAATGTTTTACATTTTTAACGTTATTATTTTTTTTATTAAAGATTTGTCTGCGAGCCAGATGCAGCCATCAAAAGAGCCACATCTGGCTCGTGAGCCATAGGTTCCTGATCTCTGTTTTAGAAGGAAGAGAAAAATGATAATCCAAATGGCTTTAAAAAAACTCAAGCCTTCTATATAGTATGAATCATCCTAGTATTGGTAACTTTTAGTTAATTTCTATCCTTATATCAACTTCTTGTTTTCCAGATAATGTGAATCTTGGAAACAACTCTACTTTGGGAAGGATCAAGAGGAAAAGAAGTAAGAGTGAATAAAATTTTATTTTGTTTTCATCTTAAAGTGAACTTTTTAATGGAAGTTTCATATTCTTATTTATAACAATGTGATAATAATATGACAGTCCCTCAAATATGTTCCTATCCTGATCTCTGGAATTTGTAATTTTTTCTATTCCATGACAAAAGAGAGATTATCCTGCAAATTTGGGCGTCACCAGTATAATTAATGGGTTTTAGAGTGAAGAACTATTCCTAGATGTGGAAGACAGACACAGAAACATGCAATATTGCTGCCTGTGAAGATGGAGGAGAGGAACAAGGAATATGGGTTACAAGTAGAATTTGGACAATGGAAAACTACTCAGCCATAAAAAGGAGGAAATCTTATCTTTTATGACAGCATGGAAAGTATTATGCTAAGAGATAATTCAGTCAGAGAGAGACAAGCACCATATGACTTTACTTATATGTGGCATCTAATGAACAAAATAAACCAACAAACAAAATAGAAACAGACTCATAGATATGAAGAACAGGCTGACAGCTGTCAGAGGGAATGGGGGTTGGATGATTACATGAAAAAGGTGAGGGGATTAGGCAAAGAAAAACTCATAGACTGAAGACAACAGTATATGGGGAGTAGAAGTGGGAAGGGGGTGGGGCAGGTAGAGGAGGGTAAAGGGGAGATAAATGGTGACAGAAGGAAATGACTTGGGGTGATGAAGACACAATACAATTTACATCATCTGCTGAAATGACATTACTTAATAAAATTAGTCGATTCACTATCAAGAAGTTGTGTTCTGTAGAAGTGACCAAGAATGTGGCTTAATAACTTTTTGCTGATACCTCAGAAATAGCAAAATATCAGAATATTCAGTCACATAAAACGTTTTTTGAAGGAATTAAATGCATATCTTATAGATCCCCTCAGCCATGTCCGTGTAGATAAAAAAATAGATATGTAATTATGTAGGAAAATTTGTGGAGGAGCTCTTGTCTATGGAGTACATCTCCATGACATACATGGGAGATCTGTAAGGTTCTTGAGAATTTCATATCAACAGAAACAGAGACATCCATGCTTAATCCATGGAACCTGTAAGTTCTTACTTCACATGGTGAGAGACTTTGAGAATATGATAAGGATATTGAAATGGGGAGATTTTCTTGGCTTATCTAGATAGTCCCAATTGGATTATCACATGGGTCCTGAAAATCAGAAAACCTTTCCTGTTGTGAGAGAGGGTACGTGTCCATGGAATAATGATCTGAGCGATGCGACGAGGCTGGCTTTGAACATGCTGGCAGGGGACACTGAGCTAAGGATATGGAAGCCGGAGACAATTTTGTAAAATAGATTATTTTCTACAGCCTCAGAAAGGAACAGCCCTGTGGGTTCCTAAATTTTAGCCCAGTGAGACTTGGGTTAGATTACTGACCTTCAGATATGTGAAATAATACATTTGTGTTATTTTAAGCCATAAAGTTTATGATAATTGATTACAGTAGCTATGACAATGAATACTTTATATATGCCCCCTCCCAAAATGAATATTTACCTTTGTATGGTTAAATTACATCTTTTAAAATGACAATTTATATTTTTCAATGCTCATATCTTTGTTTTAAAATTTTTTAAATATATGAACTTTATAAATTTGATGTATATGTTTCTAGTTTTTTTGTATGCATTTAACACATCTAGAATGATATTATCTATCTAAAAATATCTATTGATACTGTTCCGTTTTCCTTACTTTAAATTAGTAGATCATGCATAAGACAATATAAACATTTAGTATTTTGCCAAGTTACCTTTTAAAAAGTTCTCTTGAGATAAAATTTACAGTGAAATATAATTGTAAAGATGTTGAGATTAGCATTTGATGCATTCTGACCTGCATTGTCCTGTATAATTCAAATCCTATTAAGATGCAGAACATGACCATCAGCCCAGAAAGGGCCCTTGTGTTCTTCTAGTATATCCTTACCCCTCACTCATCAAGCACAATTACTACTCTTATTTTTTCATAACTTAATTTGGCTTGTTTCCCAATTTCAAATAAATGAGGTTTTTAGAACATATTCTGTTTTGGTGCAGTGTTTCACTCAGCACAATTTTTTTTTTAATTTTATTTTAGCCTATATTGTTGAATGTACCATTATAGCTTCTTTCTTTTGATTGCAGTGAACGCACATTGTATGGACATACCAACTACTGTGTACATATTTTCCTATTGATGGACACCACGAGTGTGTCAGTTTGGGGCTAACATAAAGACATTGCAATGGACATTCTTGTAAAGCTCTTTCTGTGGCTTCATGCCTTCATAGACCTTGAATAAATCCCTAGAAATGACATCTCTGAGACACGACACGGGTGCATCAGTCCTTTGCCCCCCAACACCAATGCAGAGGCAATGCGGCACACAAACCCTTGGCCAGGCTGAGGGACGTGAGCTTCAGAAACTGCTCCCAGCTGTCAGAGACCCTGGCTTAGAAGGGGCTGCTAGTAACCCTGCTCGAACCTTAAGCCAATCTCCTCTGAGCAGAGGAGAAAGACCTCATTATCCCGGGATATTTCTAAGGAGGGAGATGTTCTCTATCCTATACTGGTCAGGAAACATCTGCCCTCGGACCTGGACGGCTACATTAGATACTCGGAGGCATGTGGACGTCCACCGAGAAGTGCCCTGAATAAACCCACTTCACCCAGCGCATTCTGGTGCATTTTCCCCACGAAGACACCACTCCCACCGGCCCCTTTATTACTTGGACCAGTGGGGGGTGGGACTGAGTCCATCTGATTTGTTTCTTTCAGCATTTAATCCTAAGTGCTCTGGGTCTCCTGGGCCCACTCCCAATCTGCCGTTCACCATGTTTCTGTGAGCAAGGCAAGTGAGTACCTGGCTTTCACTTAAGAAGCATCCTCTCAAGGGCATACACAGGGACCCTGGGAGAGAAGCATTTACAGTGGTTGAGGTCCCTTCATGTAATGGGCACCAGCCAAGGGCAAGGAGAAGAGTGCCCCAGTGTGTGCCCTGGCTGTAAGCCTTATCGTTCCCACTTCCATTCACTGCGTCTAGTCCTTGATGCTCAGAGGGGCGCTGCATGGGGCCACAGAGGCAGGGAACAGCCCCTGTTTTCTCTGCACCAGACAGAACGGCAGACTCAACGTCTCCTCGGTGGGAGAGCTGGACCACGTGCGTGGTCCTGGAAGAAGGATTCAGGGCGGTTCTGCGAGACAGATATTATTAATGCTTCCTCCTCCCTCGGACATCTTAAGGTGTATGGTATTCCTTCCTCAGATGCCTGGATCTTTGCTCTTCCTTGACTGCCCCCCAAAATCTGTGTGTACCCTCTCAGTGGCTATAACTGCATCTCTCTCTCTCTCAATCATCTTTCATCGTCACTCAGAACTTTTATCCAGAAGGATCAGATACAAACAGGAAAAGGCATTTCATAAAATGTAGCCAGAACTAAATCTGACTCTCCCAGGCACTCAGGGTGGTTGGGAAAGGAGGCATCATCCAGGGCAGGGCAGGGCAGAATCCTGACTTCTTAGAATTGGCCGATATAACACCGTTCACCTCTCACTGCTTTGGTCCTGATCATGATGCAGGAGGAGTTGGTCCTTTTCTGGGAACAGCTGTCTTCAGTGACCAAAGAGCCTTACAGAGGTGTGTAGACAGGAGATGAGGGACGTTGAGCCACATGATCAGTGCATTGGGAGATGCACCATTGTCAGACTCAGATGGTCCAGCCAGCGAGGTTCATGACACGCATGAGCTTCTAGGGTCACAAAGGTGTGGCCAGTCAGCTGCCCTGTAAGTTGAAGTGTGGACTGCATTGATGCCCCCCACACAGCCCCAGGAGGGCTCTGTGGCCTGATCAGTGTGTCAGGAGCAGACAGAGAAAGCGCCAAGTGATGGCTCCCTGACTGTGGGATGAGCAGTCGGGCTTCACAGGAGTCGTGAGCCTGGCGTGCAGCGGTAGCCCCGGCATTAGAACGTGGTGTCAGCCTCTGTCCGCAGAGACCAGGTACTGGGCATTTCCGTGAGAGTTCCCCACAAGTTCATTTCTGCAGTCTCGGTCTGAGAGATAGGCGCCTGCTCCTTGCCAGCTGTAGTTTGCCGCTTGGCCGACACCGCACCTAGACCCTGTGCGGAAGCCAGTTGTCTGAGTTCTGCCAGCCAGAGGAGGGACCAAATTTGATTTGGCTTCTGCCAAGTTGGCTCTGTGACCAAGCAGCCACAGTAGCCCCGTGGACACTGGCTATCAGCTTAGCCAGGCATGTGGACACCAGGCCCAGGCCAACAGGGGAATCTTGCTGAATTGAGGACCCCGTGAGATCATTGTTTGCTTCCTGCTGTGAAGGAGACAGAAAGCCTAGCTGTCCTTGGGTCAGCGTCCTCGCATTCTTGAATATACCAGTTCCACTCGAAGGGCATGACTTTCAGGCCCTTCCTGCCTTGTAAGTCCTAGAACTGAGCTGGACTCACCTCGAAGTGGGCCTGCCTCCATGGATTGAGGCTTTGCTTTCAGCAGAAGAAATCTAGTAGCTGACCGTCGTGATATTCCTAATAATAACAAGATACCATCTCTACTGACCAGCGCCGGTGGTCTTCTCACGTCCACGTTTTCATGTCGTTCACACGAAAGCGAAAACGCAATCACACAAAACCCCACTGTGGGTCCTTACATTCTGCAGGGGCCTCAGGCACTCGATTCAACACAAGTGAGAGGATCTGTCTCGTACCTGCGGGAGTCCAGAGATTATTTCATGGAAATGCCTCCATATCGAAGTCAAGACTGTTGTATATGGTCCATGACACTCGTTAGGAATGGAATAACAGAGCGCTTCCCGTGGCACGTTTGAATGGACACTTGTGAGGGGGACATACTCTACATAACCACAATTATCATCCAGTCTAGGCCACCGGCTGGGGTTTGTTGTCTGCCTTTAAAAACAAAATTTCCAACGGAGGCTGTCTCTTCTTGTCTCCCAAGTCCTTGCAGCGCGAGATATATCTCTGTAATCAACCTCACGCTGCTCCCCTGAGAGTTAGAAATTCCACCCCCCCTTTTATTTCTTTCTTGTGGATCAAAGTCTGAAAAAAGTACTCGAATGCTACCAAACCTACAAGGCTTTGAGAATTATATTTGTGGTTCTGAATAATTAACTTTATCCTCTTCCTTTTTGAAGAAATAAAGAAAGGACATTCCTGGACAAGAATAAAAAGGAAGCAGTGGAGAGCCCCCCGCGACAAAGGTAAGCAGGCCGGGTGCGGCAGCCCCCCACTGCCACCTCTGACTTGACCTGGGCGCTGCCTGTGGCCCGCGGTCCCCTGAGGGCCCTCCGTTTCCCTGCTGCCCCGTCAGGCGGGAGGGAGGCCAAGACACTGGAACGAAGAGGCTCTGGAAAGGCAGAGGCGTCAACAAAATGGTTTACTCTCCTCCACGTAGTCATCCAGAATTAAATGATCGGGCTGATAGGGAGACACTGCTGTCCGCAGCACGCGGCTTCTTGACTGGGTCAAGAAACTTTAGTTTATTTGGAAAAAGATGTTCCAAAGAAGGCTCAACAAAGAAAGCAGACTGTATGTGTCTGTGTGTGCACATGTGGTAAAAAATATATACATGTAATTATATACACACATAAACATACACATTGGTGCAAATGTGTACATGCTTATTTCGACGTGTTTATCCATCTCTGTATATAAACACAGACAGAGAGATAGAAAAAATCCATGGCAGTTCATCCACAAACATATAGGCGGTGATTACATTCCGCCATGGCACTGGAGATGATGTGTATATTTTTCATCTGTGTTTTTAAACTGTATGTTGTATATATTCAAAATAGTAAACATGTTCAACTATTGTAATGAAAAAATATTATTTAAATAGTGGCATATGCCTATTTTTTTATGTACATATAAAATAAAAGGATTATGTTAATTTGGGGGACCGGTGTAAATGGGTGTTGAGGGAGCATTTTGAGATCATGGAGGTCTTTCCGGTTTGTGCTTTCCGTGAGAGTGGCTCTAAGACAGTGGTTCTTAAGCTTTTTTGAGGTACCAAACCCACCAGTTTCATATGCGCATTCACCGAACCCTTCTTTAGTGATAAATAAAATAGGATTTTTTTTCCAAATTCAAGACATAGGTCTATGTTCTTTTACTGGTGCACAAAATGAGCCGTGCATGAACGTCACCTTGCTCAAAGAACAAAACCAACAAAGTGCATGAACTCACAACAAATTACGGTATTACTTTATTCTGGGCTCCGTGCCAGAGGCTTCTCCGAACGCCTGAGACCGAGTCATCGAACCCCTAGGGTTCGATAGAACCCAGGGTAAGAACCACTGCTCTAAGATATTTGATGTAATCAAATGTAGAAAGGCTATTACAAAATGTTTGACACCTATTGTTAATTCTCTCTATATATCCTCTTATTTGTCTTTTAGTAATTGGTTTTGGGTAATTTTGGGTACTCTGTAGCATTTCTTTACACAGTATTCTTCAGCCAATAGATTATGGCTTAGCCTGTTGTTTTACAAACTAGGAGTTTTTACTCAAAAGTATTGTATGAGTAGGTTTTTTTTTTTGTTTGTTTTGTTTTTGCCAGTTCAATGGGTAGATTAAGGATGATTTAGACGTATAGAGTATAAGAGGAGGTGATTTATATATTGGATCAGAGAGGGTGCACTAATGAACTTTATATCCCTCAGGTCTTATTCAAGAGTTGGCAGGGGATGTTAGTTTTCCATTCCTGCATGAAAAATTACCAAAATCTTAGTGACTGAACACAAGACCTATTGTCTTCCAGTTGTGTGGGTTGCAAGTCTGGATGGGTGCAATACAGTCCTCTGCTTAACATGTCCCGGGCTAAAATCAAGATGTCCACTAGCTTTTACTCTTATTCGGAGATTCTGGGGAGATTTATTCAAACTGTTGACAAAATCTAGTGCCTTTTGGTTGTAGGACAGAGATTCCAGTTTTGTTTCTGATGGTTGGCAAGAGTTCATTCTTAGTTCCTAGAGGCCACTCACTTTCCTTGATATATGGCTCCATATATATTCAATCCAATGACAGCTTGTAGAGCTTTTCTCAATCCTTTTTAATCTTTGAATCTATGGCATCCTTTTCAGATACTAGCTAGAGAAAACTCTCTACTTTTAAAGGGCTTCTGTAGTTAATTTGGGCCTGCCAGGAGAATCTATCTCTCTCTCTTTCTCTTCCTTTCTTTCTTTCTTTCTTTCTTTCTTTCTTTCTTTCTTTCTTTCTTTCTTTCTTTCTTTCTTTCTTTCTGTTGTTCACTAAATTCTTTCTATTTTGCTTTCAGTTTTATTGGGCTATAATTGACATACAACACTGTATAAATTTAAGATGCATAGCATAATGGTTTGACTTACGTACATTTACGTATATTGTATATTGTGAAGTAATGTTTACAGTAATTTTAGTTAAGATCCACCATCTCATATAGACACACTAAAAAAAGTATATTTTCTTGTGATGAGAACTTTTAAAATTTACTCTCTTGGTAACTTACAAATAGTGCAATCGTGTTAACAATAGTCATCATGGGGTATATTACATTTACAGTACTTGTTTATCTTACAACTGGAAGTTTATACATTTTGATAACCTTTCAATTCCTCCAGTCCCCATTGCCCACTTCTGGCAACAACAATTGGTTCTCTTTTTCTATTTTTTTTTTTTTAAGATTTCATATTTAAATGAGGTCATAGAGTGTTTGTCTTTCTCTGACTTATTTCACTTACTTACTGCCTTCAAGGTCCATTTATGCTGTCAGAATGGGCAAAATGCATGATTTTCCTTTCTTTTTTTATGGTTGAATTCCATTATGTGTATTATATCACATTTTCGTTATTTATTTATCTGTTGTTGGATACATAGGTTGTTTCTATTTCTTGGCGTTGTGAGAAATGTTTCCATGAACAAGGGGCACTATCTCCTTGACATAGCTCTTTGGGTTGTTTGGATAGTTTCCCGTAAATGAAATTGCTGCATCATATGATGGTTCTGTGTTTATTCTTTTGCGGAACCCCCATACACTTCTCTACTGGTTGCACAAATTTACAATCTCATCTACAGTGCTCAAGGGTTCCCTTTCTCACCAGCCTTGGTTATCTCTTGTGTTGATAACATTTGTTTCTTACTATCACTTCTGCATTATAACCTCGCTTAAAAATTGAGAAGTATCTCATGTTATTCACAGAGTTTAGAAAGGAAGTGTCGGAGGGTCATTTTAGAATTCTGCCTACCACAGTAAGGTTTAAGTAAATCTCTAGAAAATAATTTCAGTTGAGCCATTGCTTTTTTCTAAGCAAGTAATATAGGCTATTCTTATCAGCTGGGACATCAAACAAAGTTGAGCGTAAATACACTAAAGATTTGTTTATAGAAGAGAGTATAGTAATTGGGTTAGGCGCTATAGGGAAGTGAGGTATTCCTGTTTTGTTTGTTGCCTACAGATCTTGAATCATGCATACTAGTATTCAAAGTAACTATATATAAAAGGATTTTGCAGGAATTCTGAAGTTATTCCTTCTTTAGAACACTTAATCTGTCAGCTTCAGAGAGATAGAAAAAATCCATGGCAGTTCATCCACAAACATATTGGCGGTGATTACATTCCGCCATAGCCCTGTAGATGATGTGTATATTTTTCATCTGTGTTTTTAAACTGTATGTTGTATATATTCAAAATAGTAAACATGTTCAACTATTGTAATGAAAAAATATTATTTAAATAGTGGCATATGCCTATTTTTTTATGTACATATAAAATAAAAGGATTATGTTAATTTGGGGGACCGGTGTAAATGGGTGTTGAGGGAGCATTTTAGATCATGGAGGTCTTTCCGGTTTGTGCTTTCCGTGAGAGTGGCTCTAAGACAGTGGTTCTTAAGCTTTTTTGAGGTACCAAACCCACCAGTTTCATATGCGCATTCACCGAACCCTTCTTTAGTGATAAATAAAATATGATTTTTTTTCCAAATTCAAGACATAGGTCTATGTTTTTTTACTGGTGCACAAAATGAGCCGTGCATGAACGTCACCTTGCTCAAAGAACAAAACCAACAAAGTGCATGAACTCACAACAAATTACGGTATTACTTTATTCTGGCCTCCATGGCAGAGGCTTCTCCGAACGCCTGAGACCGAGTCATCGAACCCCTAGGGTTCGATAGAACCCAGGGTAAGAACCACTGCTCTAAGATATTTGATGTAATCAAATGTAGAAAGGCTATTACAAAATGTTTGACACCTATTGTTAATTCTCTCTATATATCCTCTTATTTGTCTTTTAGTAATTGGTTTTGGATAATTTTGGGTACTCTGTAGCATTTCTTTACACAGTATTCTTCAGCCAATAGATTATGGCTTAGCCTGTTGTTTTACAAACTAGGAGTTTTTACTCAAAAGTATTGTATGAGTAGGTTTTTCTTTTTTTTTTTTTTTGCCAGTTCAATGGGTAGATTAAGGATGATTTAGACGTATAGAGTATAAGAGGAGGTGATTTATATATTGGATCAGAGAGGGTGCACTAATGAACTTTATATCCCTCAGGTCTTATTCAAGAGTTGGCAGGGGATGTTAGTTTTCCATTCCTGCATGAAAAATTACCAAAATCTTAGTGACTGAACACAAGACCTATTGTCTTCCAGTTGTGTGGGTTGCAAGTCTGGATGGGTGCAATACAGTCCTCTGCTTAACATGTCCCGGGCTAAAATCAAGATGTCCACTAGCTTTTACTCTTATTCGGAGATTCTGGGGAGATTTATTCAAACTGTTGACAAAGTCTAGTTCCTTGTGGTTGTAGGACTGAGATTCCAGTTTTGTTTCTGATGGTTGGCAAGAGATCATTCTTAGTTCCTAGAGGCCACTCACTTTCCTTGATATATGGCTCCATATATATTCAATCCAATGACAGCTTGTAGAGTTTTTCTCAATCCTTTTTAATCTTTGAATCTATGGCATCCTTTTCTGATACTAGCTAGAGAAAACTCTCTACTTTTAAAAGGCTTCTGTAGTTAATTTGGACCTGCCAGGCGAATCTATCTCTCTCTCTTTCTCTCTCTCTCTCTTTCTTTCTTTCTTTCTTTCTTTCTTTCTTTCTTTCTTTCTTTCTTTCTTTCTTTCTTTCTTTCTGTTGTTCACTAAATTCTTTCTATTTTGCTTTCAGTTTTATTGGGCTATAATTGACATACAACACTGTATAGATTTAAGGTGCACAGCATAATGATTTGACTTACGTATATTTACATATATTGTATATTGTGAAGTAATGTTTACAGTTATTTCAGTTAAGATCCACCATCTCATATAGACACACTAAAAAGAGTATTTTTTCTTGTGATGAGAACTTTTAAAATTTACTCTCTTGGTAACTTACAAATATATCATGCAATAGTGTTAACAATAGTCATCATGGTGTATATTACATTTACAGTACTTGTTTATCTTACAACTGGAAGTTTATACATTTTGATAACCTTTCAATTCCTCCAGTCCCCATTGCCCACTTCTGGCAACAACAATTGGTTCTCTTTTTCTATTTTTTTTTTTTAAGATTTCATATTTAAATGAGGTCATAGAGTGTTTGTCTTTCTCTGACTTATTTCACTTACTTACTGCCTTCCAGGTCCATTTATGCTGTCAGAATGGGCAAAATGCATGATTTTCCTTTCTTTTTTTATGGTTGAATTCCATTATGTGTATTATATCACATTTTCGTTATTTATTTATCTGTTGTTGGATACATAGGTTGTTTCTATTTCTTGGCGTTGTGAGAAATGTTTCCATGAACAAGGGGCACTATCTCCTTGACATAGCTCTTTGGGTTGTTTGGATAGTTTCCCGTAAATGAAATTGCTGCATCATATGATGGTTCTGTGTTTATTCTTTTGCGGAACCCCCATACACTTCTCTACTGGTTGCACAAATTTACAATCTCATCTACAGTGCTCAAGGGTTCCCTTTCTCACCAGCCTTGGTTATCTCTTGTGTTGATAACATTTGTTTCTTACTATCACTTCTGCATTATAACCTCGCTTAAAAATTGAGAAGTATCTCATGTTATTCACAGAGTTTAGAAAGGAAGTGTCGGAGGGTCATTTTAGAATTCTGCCTACCACAGTAAGGTTTAAGTAAATCTCTAGAAAATAATTTCAGTTGAGCCATTGCTTTTTTCTAAGCAAGTAATATAGGCTATTCTTATCAGCTGGGACATCAAACAAAGTTGAGCGTAAATACACTAAAGATTTGTTTATAGAAGAGGGTATAGTAATTGGGTTAGGCGCTATAGGGAAGTGAGGTATTCCTGTTTTGTTTGTTGCCTACAGATCTTGAATCATGCATACTAGTATTCAAAGTAACTATATGTAAAAGGATTTTGCAGGAATTCTGAAGTTATTCCTTCTTTAGAACACTTAATTAGTCAGCTTCATTTGCATATTAGATCTCTACTGTTTAAATATGTAAGGGAGTTTAAAAGAAAAGAGAAGAGAAAAAGATGTTCATTAGGTAATGTTCTGAAAGTAGCAGCTGGGACTTAGGAACTTTTGGTCACTTGACTATCCTTTTTTATTGAAATACTATCAAATGCATTGTTTACTTTTGATGTGTCAAAAGTTCCCCATTGAAACTTGAAGTCATCGCCTGTGAAGTTTTGTCATTTATTAAGATATGTGCAAGTTAGAGTCAGAGTACAAAGAGGAAGTAGAGTTGTGTCAGTGGGAGACTGTAGCTTTGGCAAAGACAAGCTCATGATGAACAGCAAAGAGGCCACAATATTCAATTATAAGGGTATACTGCATGTGAATCGAGTACTGGGTTCATCCACCGAGGAGAATAAAATGGAGGCTGTGTGATCAATTATATGGTAATTGTTGAGCTTACAGTATGTGCTAAACAGAATGATTTTCTTTCACAAAAATTGACAAGATATCAAGCACCTTCATGAAAGTTTTGGTGAGGGATTCAGGACAGAGTATGACCAAATATCTTTATACAACTTGGCTATTTAGTCCAATGAACCCAAATTTATTACTTAGTCTTCTGGGCTGATTTGGACAGGGGAACTCCTCAGGTCTATGCCTCCATTTATTTGCTTTGGATCAGTTTCTTCTAGCATTCAAGAAGCACAAGAAAACCAGAAACAAGCACACATGGGATAGTGAGAGTAAATAAAGTAATGGAAGAGGAAACACATTAACTGAATATTTGCTAAATGCTTTTAACTTCAAACCCAATGTCTAACTACTTTGTACCTAATTGCACATACATCTTTCAATAATAAGATAAATTCAGGAATAAGGGCTCATGAAACACGTCAGAACCCGAGTTGTTAGGATGGATTCACTTGGCAGTGGATCAGAAAGACAACCTGATTTGGGCACGAGAGGCCAGGGAATGTTACTTGTGGGTCTAAAGGTTTCACAGAACATTCCATGCAAGAGTTTTCAAGATGATCTTGGTGGCAACTCCATTTTAAAGGGATGATCTATACCCAATATCTGAAACTAAATGTGGAATTTATTGCTTGCTAAGCAAGGCACATGATAGGAGGAGGCAGTGTATTTACTGGACACACAACTCCTTTTTTAAAGTTGAATTTACTGTGGTGGCATTGGTCAATAAAATTATATAAGTTTCAGGGGTGCAATTCTGTAATACGTCATCTGTATATTGTATGGTGTTCATCACCATAAGTCAAATCTCCTTCCATCACCATTTATTCCCTTTACCCTCTCCTACTCTACCCCTCCCCCTTTCCCTTGGGTAATCACCACATGGTTGCCTGTATATGAGGCTTTTATTATTTCTTTTTGCTTAATCCTTTCACCTTTTCCACCCAGTCCCCATACCCTCTCCTTCTGACTGAACACAATTTCTTTAAAAAAGGAAATTGCTATTTTTTTAAGGAATTCTGGGAACCATGGGTTTTAGGAACTGCAGACTTTCAGAAAAAGGCGTAATTGTAAATAGACTAGCATTTAACTATAGACTCAGTCTTTCTGAAGTGTGGTTGTTGCTGATTGGCAATATTCACAAATGTAAGACCGTAGCTGATTAGCTAGCTTTAGATGCGGTTAGTGATGTAAGCAGTCACTGGCCCATTAGGATGAGTTTTAAAGTGGTTCTGGTAGTTCCATGTACAATGATCAAAGAACAGTTGTTTTTTTTTTCAGAAGAATACAATTTTAAATTTTAATTCTTAAGGCAAAAGTAGAAAAATAAAAGTGGAAGAAGCAGAATGAGGTACAAACGATGGGAAAAGCATGTCTCTGTAGCGTGGCAGGTGTGATTATTAAGCAGGTATATTTTTTTCTGAGGAAGTGGAAAAAATTTGCTTTGGATCAGTTTCTTTTAGCATTCATCTTAACTCAGCATATCAGCGTGCTGCATGAGAGCACCAGAAACTTCTCCCTAATCTCAGGATTCATGGACAGTAACTTTCTTGTTTCTCTTCAGTATCTCGTGAACTAGATACTCCCCAAATGAGTAGAGAAGGAGAATCTGAAGAGCCACTTACCTCTAGCTTACTACCCAGTGATGGACAAGGTGACCGTGACTTAAAGAAATAGAGTTGGTTAAAGATATCTGATGAAGATAAAAAGACAAAAGAAGGGGAAAGTCAGAGATAGGGAAGATTAATATTATATTTCAGAGGAAGAAGTAGCAATACAGAAATCCACAAGGGTGCCAAACATGGGATCACAGCAGCATAGGGAAAGGGTCTTCATAAGTTGTGATTTTGTCTCTGGAGCAGAGCTACCAGCACCTGGAAATGAGAGGTGTTCTTGTGTCATGTGCTCCAGAAGTTCTCGTTCTGCCCCACCTTCAGAGCAGACAGCACAAGGAAGTGAGAAGTGTACCTGTGTTATGTGCTTCCGGAAAGCTGTGCGAAGAAGTCCGGCACCAAGGATTAAAAGAAGGCAAGGTAAGGCCCTGCACCAGGGTCATGGCATGAGGGTGGGTCCACAGGTACCCAGGACCCCACTAGAGTGAGGCACAGCGTCCAGTCCATCCCATACCCCATTCTCCGCATTTTCTCAACACGGCCCTTTTGGGAATAGCAGGGAGGCAAGAGATCATTATAATGTCCTGTTAACAGGATGGGTCCTGTTGAGTATATGTCGATGATGTAGTAGAAGTATTCTCTTAATAGGACAGTTTCTAGTTTACTACATTAGTTTATTAGCAATAAATTTGTACTTATATAGTGATTTCCAACCCTGTCCCACCCAGAAATATATGGAATCTGTAAAAAAGGAGAGTGTACTTCTGCTAGCAGAGAATAATAGCATTCGTCACAACCTTAGAAAGACCTCAAAGACAGCTGGTCTTGTCAATTGTCAGGAGAGGAGACTTCAGGTCAATTGCTCTTAACCCAGCATATATATTTCTTTTTAACAAAAAAGAGATAGAAAAAAGAGAGAAAGAAGAGGGAGAGATATGGGAAGCAATAGCTCATAGTTGAGTTAGTTTTTCATTGATTGCTTCTCATGTGTGCCTAGACTGTGGGGCTCATGCTGAACCAGTGACCCCTTGCTCAAGCCAGTGACCTTTGGGCTCAAGCCAGTGACCCTTCACTCAAGGTGGTGAGCCTCTGCTAAAGCTGGATGAGCCTGTGCTCTAGCTGGCGACCTCAGGGATTTGAACCTGGGACCTCAGCATCCCAGGTCGGTGATCCATCCACGGTGCCACCGTCAGGCACCCAGCACATATTTTTGATGGCAGTCCTCCACATGTCACTAATTATACAGTGCTTTCCTGCACACTTTTGCACTTAAGATGTTATTTAATCCTCACACAACATTTTAAGACCTAGACAGGATAAGACACTTGTTCCTGTCTGTGAGTGAATTAAGGTATGTAGGTATTTAAGAGGTTTTCTAAGGTCCCATTAAGTAAAATAAAAGGAAGACCAGAGCCCATCTTAGACTCCTACCTCTCAGTTCAGGAGATTTTTAGTTTCTTTAGAAGGAGAGGGAGATGATAATTCAAACATCTTTATAAACTCCAGCCTTCTATAGTAGGAATTGTCCTAGGATTGGTAACTTTCAGCTATTAATTTCAACCTTTCTTTCATCGATACTGCGAATCTTAGAAACAAGTATACTTTAAGAAAACTCAAGTTAAAATGAGGCTATTTATGCCAAATTTTCATTATCATAATAATAAGTGATAATAATATGATGGTCCCTCAAAGATGTTTATATCTTCATCTCTGGAGCCTGTAATGTGTTTTCTTCCATGGAATAAGGAATTTTACAGATCTAATAAAGCTAGGGACTTTGAAAGAAGAGTTTATTTTGTTTTTTTATTATTTAATGATTGATTTGAGAGAGAAAGAGACAGGAAAGAGAGAGAGAAGAAAAGGAGAGAGAGTGAGAAGCATCAACTTGTAGTTGCTTCACTTTTAGTTGTTCATTGATCGCTTCTCAGATGTGCCTTGACCAGGGCGTGGAGGGGGAGCTCCAGCCAAGACAATGACCCCTTGATCAAGCCAGCAATTTTACTCTGAAGCTGGTGAGCCTGTGCTCAATATGTCGAGCCCGTTCTCAGGCCTGTGATCCCAGGGTTTCAAACCAGAGACCTCATCATTCAGGGTTGATGCTCTATCCACTGTGCTACCACTGGTTAGGTAGGGGAGTTTATTTTAGATATCTGCATGCCACCAATATAATCAAGTGGCCTTAAAAATTGGAAGACAGTTTCTGGTTGTGAAGAGAAGGAGAAGGGATTCTGGAAGATACAGAGAACTACATCATTGTTGGCTTTGAAGATTGAAGAAATGAACAAATATATAAGTGACTTGTAGAACCTAGAAAAGTCACAGACATAGCTTCTCTTCCACAGCCTCTAGAAAAGAAGGAAGGCCTACTGAAACCTTCCTTTTAACCCTGAGAGACCTTGTCAGATTTCTAATCGACATATCTGTGAGACAATGTTTGCATTGTTTTAAGCCACCAAATTTGTGTTCGTTTGTTATAGCAGCTATAGAAGAGCAATAGAGATGTCCAGTTGGCATCTATAAAGTGCTTCCCATGTAGCTGCTTGGGATATAAGTGAATGCTGATTTCAGTGATTTGTTTTATTGATGTGGGCTTATGAGCGATAAATGGAAGATGAGCCTAAGATCAGCCACTTAATTCTTGGTAGCTTAAAGACTAAGGATTATCTATTTTTATTTATGCATAGACAGGCTTTGGGGAAGTTAGCGTTTCAATGGAAATTTTGAAAAGCACTAGTATCTGCAACAAAACTGCATATCTGCAACTGTGATTATATTTTTTCATTTTTGTCAAAGGAAAAGAGAGATAGATCTAGAATCCACTTATAGTGACAGAGCCCTAAAAAGAGAGTCCGGTCAAGAGGCGATGGAAAAAAGAAGAGTATACTTTCAGTCACTAAACATCTAATGCCCTATGCCCCAGTCCATGTTTTTAGTAATAAACACATTTCCCTAATTGCTTCCTGTAGGTTTACTAATGGCTGTGAAATGTATATAATTTGGTCTGTTTTCTAAATGTGTCAGGAACAAAAGGAAATCACACTTGGTGAGAGATCTAAACCAGACCCAGGCAGGGGTTCAGGGTCCATAGCAGAGCTGCAGGCCCCAGTGGACTGGTAACTTCAAATCTGGACATAGCTATTGCCATAAAAAGGGTATACCTAACCCACAAATAATTTAGGCGACTCTTCTGTTACACAGAGAGTCACTGGCTGCATACCGCAGGTGACCCAGAGTGGTGGTGGAAGTCTGGAACTTTTTCTCTCTTTTGACGTCTGGGCTTGTGCCAGTCACTTGACCACTTTGGCCCCAGTTTCCTCATATGTCAGTGGCAGTCAACCTGGTCCCTACCACCCACGAGTGGGCATTCCAGCTTTCATGGTGGGCGGTAGCGGAGCAACCAAAGTATAAATAAAAAGATAGATTTAACTATAGTAAGTTGTTTTATAAAGATTTATTCTGCCAAACTTAGCGAAAATCCGACATAAAGTACTTGCTAAGTAATTATTATTATATGCTTTAACTTGTTGTAACTCTGCTTTATAAATTATATAAAGTAAAATTACTTCCCTACTTTATAAATCACCATTACTGTGGAACCAGTGGGCAGTTAGAAAATTTTACTACTAACAGAGATACAAAAGTGGGCGGTAGGTATAAAAAGGTTGACTACCCCTGCTCATATGTGAAGAAGGAGTGTAAATTAGGCCAAACATACTTCTCAGTCCATCCCAGTCCTAACAGTCTCCTTTTCTCAAAACTGGAACAGGGAGGGACAGTCCCCCCTGCCAACCTCCTACCCCGCACATAATTTGCAGATTGTTCTAGAGCTTTCGAGCACCTCTTTCAGATGTGGGGAGAAATGAGGTGAAGCAGAGAATACAATAGCCTGCAGACACCATCTCCATGAGGTTACCCCATCATTGTTCTCTCTGCTCCCGGAGTCAGAGCTCAGAGAGGGAGAAAGTAGACAGTCTCTGACTTTGTCTGCAGCTGCCTCCCTGCAGGGAAATAGCACAGAACCTGACAGCCGCTGTGTGTCCCATTGTCATGTCAGAATCAGGGGGCTCAGTGGATTGGGAGCTAAGGCAGATTCATTGATGCCTGGTGTGGACACTCGGTAGTTAGGAATCTATAATGCCACTAGGAAGAATGACTTTGACTACAGGGACTTGTGGCATGAAGTTTCCTAGGTACGTCTGTATCTTTATAGGAACAAACGCGCTGTGGGAGGGGGTGCACGTGCACCTGCGAAATGGTAACAGAATGAAGAAATCTTCTGTTTCAGGGTCAAGAAGGCGCAGAGTAGCACGTCTGTATTTCCGTTCTAAAGTACTTCCTGTGACCTGTGGCAACATGAAAGGAAAGTTATATAAGATGAAATTGAAAGGAGGTGAGTTTTATGGTATAATTTGCAACTTATGTGAAGGAGTGATGAGAAGTCATAGGATTTCCCATGTGAACTGCACATTAGTCAGGGAACTAAGGTCTCAATGTGACTCAGTTGTGAGAAGGAAGCAGGGTCCCCAGGATGATAGTCTCACACTTTGAGGAACTGTACATATTAGATGCTCACAAGCCCATGGAAGTGACCATGGAAATGCCCAAAACACAAAGAGAAGTGAATCAGAAAATAAAGGGCAGAGGCCCTGCGCCTCCACCTTCGTATCCTCCCTCTGTTCTGGGTCATCGTCACCAGGACACGGTGTTGGATGTAGTGAGAAGATCACAGAGTTTGGAAGCAGAAAGCCCGAGTCCCAGCCTCAGCTATGCTAAGAGGGACTGATTCATCTGAATAGAGATTGGGACCTTTCTTGACCCTGAAATTTCTCAGCTAACAAAAGAGATGATCATTAAATCTGCCTGAGGGTATGGGTACACAAGAAATTACTTCCATAATTAATGAATAATATCGAAACAGTTCTCCTGAGATACAATTCACAAACCAAACAGTTCACCACTCAGAGAGCATGATTCATTGCTGAGCTTTGTCTGTGTCGTCACAGGATTGTGAATTTACAATCTGATTTAAGAATGTTTTTGTCCCCTCACTAAAGGAAACCCATGTCTCTCAGTCTTCAATGCCCATTGCCACCCCAGCCCACTGCCCAGCTCTGAGCCACCACTAATCAGTTTCTGCCCTGTAACATGACCTAGTCTAGGTATTTCCTATACATGGAATCATATAATGTGAGTCCTTTGTGACTGGGTTTTTCACTTAGCATGATGTTTTCAAGGTTCATCTATGTGATAGCACGTATTAGCACTTCATTCCTTTTATTGTCAAATAATATAATATTCCATGGTGTGACTATATCATATTTTGTTTATGCTTTCTTCAGTTTGGGTTGCTTTTACTCTTTAGTATTATGTATAATATTGTTGTGAATATTTGTGTGCAAGATTTTATGTGAACACATCTTTTATTCTTTGGGTATATACCCAGGAGAGGAGTTGCTGATTCATATGGTGATTTCATGTGTAAGGTATTGAGATAAAATGAGTAGATTTGATTTGCATTTCTTAAATGACTAATAATGTTCACCACATAGTTACCTTTTGTATATAACTTAAATTTTGCACTGGGTACATTTACAATTATTTTTATTGCTGTCCATGAGTTCAGGAGTGAAATAAATCACTGCTCAATAATGCCATTAAAGTGAATGAAAGATGTTGCAGTAGAGGGCACAGATACTCTGTGGTGCCGGTATGGGTTGCGGGCCCCCAGCTGAGATCTCAATAGGGTTTGAGTTCTGCCTTTACCTGAGCCCCAAGGCCATCAGAGTCTGACCTGTCTCTATCCCCTGAGCTCAATAGCAGGTTGAATCCTGTCCTTGTTGAAAATGAGAGGATTCTTAGAGCATTACTTGTAGGTGATCCTAGAATCCCTTTATAATGTTTATTTTGATTGTAATGATCACTTTTTTTGTTGTATGTAAGACAACGTTATGTGTGCACAAAGCAGGAAATCTCTTTGGAGGGGACATAAGGCTGGGTTGGAGGTCTGAGGTTCAAGAGGGGAGGCCAGACTCTCCCGCAAGTGATCTTGAGTCCAAATGGGGACTGAGAGCCAGTGTGGTGGAGGGCCGCGTCTGAGCTGTGTGGACAGAAGGCCCAGAATTGACTTACCTGATCTCACAGGAGCCATCTGGAAGTGCATCCAGACTGAGGACGGAACTTGGCTCACCCCCAGGGAGTTTGAAGTGAAAGGAGGCCGTGCAAGATCAAAGAACTGGAAGATGAGTGTATACTGCTTTGGGAGGCCCCTGCGATGGCTGATGGAGGTACTTCTTCTATGGGGGCGGGAGATGTGATTTTCCCGGTTGTACATGAAGATAAGGTCACTGTGCGCTCACCTAATATATGCTGCATTAGGACTAGAGCTCGGAAACCCCTGACATTGTCCTTCCCCCGGGAGAGGTGCCCACTCTCATAGCTCAGCGCAAGGCAGCACTTGCTCTATCCAAGGGACTCTGTGTGCGCAGGAGCTAGAGGGGAAGGTCATTCTGACTCATGCTTGCAAAGGATTCTACGCACTGAGAGAGACAGTCCACAGCCAAACAGTGGGCAGAAGAGACTCCAGGAAAAATAAAGGAATGAAAACTAGAACTAGTGTTAGTGTAGTTCTGTGGGGTGAGGTGGACAGTGGCATGTGATATAGAATAATCCATCAAGTAGGTTAGTTTGTGGAGAGATTTAATGCCAGGCTGAGGAGTTTAAACTCATAACCCATTCCTAGACAGCTCAGAACCAGGGAGTCTCCTGAGCTATGAAATGATATATTTAAAACTGTATCGCAAAGAACATGGGCCTTTGAAATGACTTCACTGTCTTTCAGCCCAACAAGCCTATAGTCAACCTTCCATGCTCAGCTCAGATGTCACCTCTCTCTGAATGTTCCCTGACTGACCTGCCCCGGTCACCCATCCCTGGGCCCCTTGACCCCTCTATTAAGGCCCTTCTCACACTGTTTTATTCTTATCCTTCCATGCATTCCCCTTGTATCTCTAGACTCCCCTGGGGTTTGTCCGTGTTTGTGGGCTCAGCATTGTCCAGAGTGTCTGACACCTGTAGGTGTGGGGTACGTGTGTGTGGACCGAATGGTCCTGTTGTGAGGACTCAAGTGTGAGTGACAGATGGTAATAAAAAGAGGTGAGACGTGTCAAAGAGATGATGACGGAAAACCTCTGAAATCGTAGGGAAATAAGAACATGAAAGAAAGGGAAGTGGTTCTAATGACAATTTTCCAGCTACCTTTGCT
The DNA here is from genome assembly GCA_037038555.1 of Rhynchonycteris naso. Classification (NCBI taxonomy): domain Eukaryota; kingdom Metazoa; phylum Chordata; class Mammalia; order Chiroptera; family Emballonuridae; genus Rhynchonycteris; species Rhynchonycteris naso. Next base: position 7,943,366 of record CM072997.1, on the reverse strand, counting down.
GATTTCTAGAAGAACAGCTGAAGAGAGGGAGCTGCAGGAGTCTCATTAGACACCCGGTTGAACCTCACTGGGGGACATCCAACAAGAAATATTTGGGAGGACGTTGGAATTCCAGGCTCACAGACCAGAAACTCAGGCTAACCATGTACTTGGTTCTTTTTATCTTTCAGCACGGATACCTGTATAATCCTCCGAGAATTTGGGGACGAAGAAAATGGGTAATGATCATATACCTTTCTACAGGCTTTCATCACATAACTGACTTTGCATATACAGTATGTTATTTTATGGTTTCTCCATTGGATAATTATAATTAAGTATCCTTGGTTTTGCATGTGCCTTCAGAGTTGTTACTTTGAACGTTATGTCGTGCACAAGGTCTTTGAATAGCAAATCAGTGAAGACAGAGATGATAAGACAGTTAAAAAACAGATTTCTCATAGATGAGTGTTAGTTTTACATGCAGCTGTTGTAAGGGTGTCAAAGCTGTAAAAGCAAACATAAAAACATTTCATAATAAAGTCACAGGGTCATCTTCAACTCAAGATTATTTCAGAAATTCAAGGTGACTGGTTTGTGTGAGTTGAAATCTGATGGAGCAGAGATGCTCCCCACCAGCCAGGTGACTCAGCTCTGGCACACAGTCCGTCTGGGGACACACAGGGAAGCACACACCACTGCATGAGGTGCACAACACAAAGCATGTTTCCTTTCCGATCCTTCACATCCTCTTCCGCCTCCCTCCCAGTAAAATGTGCGCAGAGACACACAGAATTCTTTCAGGTGAAAATTACTTCCCTTCAGGAAGATGGTCCCTCTGGGGAGGAAGCTTTTGGGAGATCCCAGTATCTGGGAGGGCGTGACCTGGGAAATTGTTTACTTTGACTCCGCCCCTTTGACTCAGGCAGGAGAGCTGGGCGGAGCTCTTTTCTGTCTGTGACAGTGATTGCTCCCTCTGTGGAAGAAGGCTGTGCAGGCCACAGACAAACACATAATGTGCGGTGAAGGCTGAGGACAAAGGGATGGTTTTTTCCAGATTGGAGATGAATGAGAACTTAAGAGAGAGGAGAAAAGAAATACCATTCTTATGTACTTCCGGTGGCAATGGCCATCCAAAGCATGCTCGGAATATGAAAATCACTCACACATAGCTGGCCAATGGCACTTCATTTCTCTCTGGAAATGTGAGGTCCTGGCCTTTATATTATCTGATAATCTGGATGGTTTATGCTATTAATCCTTGGAGTATTTCATTCACTGATTTTTTCAATTGGAAACTATTAGTAGACTTATTCAGTGAGTATGTTAAAAGACTGCATTTGTACCATAAATGTCAAAAGAACATTTATTCTATAAATGTCAATTAGAGAACTCCAAGTGAGCTGGTAACTTCCTAACACTAGGGTTTATCTTCATTTATAAATCAAACACTTTTTACCACCAAGTTGCAATTGCCTCTATATTTTGTGCCTTCTTGATCAAGAACACAACTCCCCAAAGTGGCAAATGTCAGGACCAATTTCTGTCTCTGTGGGTCCTCTGTGTCTCTCAGTATCTCTCTTGCTGATGGAGCCTGTTGGCTTCTGGAAACTTCAGTGTCATTCTCAGCACCACAAGACAGCTTCCTGGCTCCTGAAAAGGATCCCTAACATCTTTTGATGAGAACTTTGGTTTTGAAAAATAGTATATTTCTCAAGAATATTCATTTATTTATGCTAATGTTTACTTAGGAGATAGTAAGTAAACTCTTTTCCTAAGTGAAACTGTACTCATTTATTCACATGTTCAACATGTAATTGGTGGGTCACACTAAGTACCCAATGTCCAATAAAGAAGATTTAAGCAATATCCATGACCTGAAGAATTGCTTTGACTTTATTGTCTGATATGGAAGAATAATTGATTGGTAGGTCTGAGGGAATGTGGGCCACAAGAAGAGGTGGGCCATGACATGGCCACTTCTTAGGTGACAGTCTATAGATCGCATTTGTCTGTGACCCCTCTGCCCTGGGCTGGAGATAAAGGCTGAGGCTGCCTGAATCCAGAAGTGAAGGACATCAAGTCATTCCACTAAATATGCACAAGAAATGTAAATCTAGTGGGTGATAGTCAGTTACATCTGAAAGGTTACCCTGTTGACATCTTGGGATTCAAATGGAGAGAAGAGGGTCATCTTCTGGAGACCTGTATGCTGGGGCCCTGAAGCACATTTTATCTTTGAAGCTCCACCCCAGAGGAGTTTCAGAGGGTGGTTGAATTCCTCTACCGGGCACTTGCATGGATCAGGAGTCTGGGCTCTGAGGGAGCCTAAGGCTGTTGGTAGTGAGTCCTCAGGCTGTTATTCTCAGTAGGACAACACTTCCTAGTACAGGAAAGGATGCCCGAGAGCCCCTCAAAGTAGGTGAACCAGAAGAGTTCCTCTAATTCGACCTGCGGACACCAGGGCCAGACTCCCTGCACAACTTCACTGAGACCCACCTTGTGTCTGAGAGCCAGGAAACGTAACTAGATTGGAACAAAGAGCAGTACTTTGGCATTTTTAATTCGCCTTGTAGATATATTAAAGTATGTATGAAATAATGGAGGGACTGTGAATTGAATCTTTCAAATGATGGTTATTTAAAGAAATGATGGATGCAAACATTTCATTCAGTATTGTCACTCACTCTTTCTCTCTCTTCAGTGGAGAAGATTGAAGTCTCACAGCAGTATCTATGGTGACCCATGTGTAAGTACTACTCTCACCAGTAACCCCAGCGTAATCCAGGCTTTCCTGTGGGTACGTTCTCTGTGTCATTGGCACCTTTCCCTGAAGCGTGCTCACACTCAGTGGGAACACGGCACTGTGTGTGATGAGCAGAGAGCAGCACACCTGTTCCAGGTAGATGGTTCTGGAGTTGGGTGTCACAGCGTGAAAGCATCCTCTCCGTTGTTCAGTGGAAACCTTCCCGTTTCCCCAGCAGTGTAGGACCAGAGCTCTAGATCACTGGGGTCTCTAGAGATGGGGCATGAATGAAATGGGCACAGCCGACTCCCAGCTCAGAGAGAAGCATGTGCATGTCCGTGCCGGTTCCCACAGAGGCAGGGAGTCTAGATTCCACGGCGCTGGCCTTCGGGTCTCACTGGGGACATGGGTGTTGCTTTACCTTCTAGCTGGGAAATTCAGATGTATGTGAGATCTGCCGGGATGGAGGGACGCTCTTCTGTTGTGATACATGTTCCAGATCCTTTCATGAGTACTGTCACCTCCCAGCTGTGGAAACTAACAGGTTTGTGAGATGCAGCCCGTCTCTCCTTTCAGGGACCCTTCCTCCGGCCATGTCCCTCCCCCCTCAGAGCTGCTGCGTGTGTCCTGATGGGACAGAGCGGGATTGGAGGGGGTGGTCCGGCACTATAATCCAGACTGTTCCATGATGCTGGCAGCAGGAGAGGAATGCTCTCCTCTCTCCTCTGGGAGGCTGAGGCTGGTAGCTGGGTCCTTTGCTTTGATATTGCTACTGTTCTTTCTAGAACTGTCCCAGCATGACTATGGTTTCTGGGGTGGAAATGCCAATTTATTATGATCTGTGCTTACTTAGGAAAGGCAGGAAACACGGACAGGTTTCCTCATTTTGCCACCTTTTCAACTGTCCGATGTAGGCCCGAGCCCCCAGGGGTTAGGGCCCCGACTCCGACGCAGAGGCCTGGGGGGGGGACAGGGTCCCTTGGGCTCCCAGCAGCTCAGAAGGGGAAAGGAGGGCCGTTACTCACCCTGACAGCACCCTGCACCCCCTCAGACCCTGATGCTACCTTCAAGGGAAGGAGGGTCATTGGCTCAGACCCCACCTCAGGGTCGCAGAGACTCTGGGAGGTGTGTCCTTCATCATGGCTGTGCCCATGGGCCATTCCCGAGAGGACGGTGGCAGCAGTGGGAATGGTGGCTCTTTGAGGGCCTGCCTTGCTCACTTGTGTCCCCTCCCAGGAACCCATGGAGCTGCATCTTCTGCAGAATAAAGGACTCTGCAGGAAGTCAGCAATGTCATAGTGAGTCTGAGGTCCTGGCAAGGCCGATGGGGACTAAGGAACAGGTGGTGAGTCATATTCAAACCCTAAGCCTTTTCATTTCTGCTCACGTGTGAGAAGTCAACAGTGTCAGGAAGAGAGGCGAGGGCGCTAAGGGGAGACCCTGCCCGCCTCCTCGTGCCTCTCCTGAAAACCCGTTTGCAGAAAAACGAGTTCAGCCATTCCACGGCTCCTTCCTGGAGCCACAGCTGTTTGGGGAGACTTCCTGGGGATGGGTGGGTCTTGCGCGCAAGTGCATACGGGGCCTTCTCTCCCCGCTGCTTCTCCTGACACTTTCCTTCCTTTGCAGCAATGCGAGTTCCTCCTCTTGCAGCTCTACTGCCATTCAGAGAGCTCGTTCTTTGCAAAGATTCCATATTATTATTATGTAAGTAAGAACAGTAAACCATGATTACGGGTCGCCATGACGTTACCTGCCCTGACACGGGCACTTGTGGGATTTGTGATCTGAATCCCAGGGGAGGGGGCAGGTGATCTTCATCTTGTACTTCTGCTGGGCTCGATGGGAATCCACAGAAGGCGGACACTGGCTCTCTCCGCCATTCTCTCAATGATAATTTTTTTCCCACCAGATTAAAGAGATTTCTCAAAACCTAAAGGAACCCATGTGGTTGGACAAGATCAAGAATAGGCTGAAAGAGCGTCATTACCCCCGAGTGGAGGGTTTTGTGCAGGACATGCGCCTCATCTTTCAGAACCACAGGGCATCTTACAAGGTGAGTGGCTCCCTCTTCCACCTCATTCCTTTGCATGGAGTGACTCTGCCCTCCGTTCCTGCTGCGGGAAAGTTTAGTTTCCCTCATCTGTGACGAGCCTTTTAAAATTCAGGATTCACGCTCACCAGGGAGAGTCACAGTGGGTCCGAAGGTGTCCCAGCAATCAGAACCCAGGCCCCTGGGAGCTCATTCCTTTTGGAAAAGGTGAAGGTGACAGGTGCCCCCTGAGAACGGCCGTATACTCCCTGCACTGAACCTAAGGAGAAAATTGTGTCTTAAAGTAATGTTGTTCTTATCTTTCCCCAAATACACTCAGTCAGACCTCCCAGAAGTCCCACACTCCAGAGCCCTTTACACATGAATGGACGGTAGAGCAGCAGTCACCAGAGGAGAAGAACAGTGACAAGATGAAGGGAACATCACTGGTTGTACCCAGACGTCGTAGTATTTGATTGTTACAAAGACCTTAGATTACTTCTCTAACTCTCACGAGACACCACAAACGAAATGAGTAACTGTCCCTACATGTGACAATGATTGTCCTTTTCTGTATAGTTAACAAGAATTAAATGTCACAAGGACATAGAAAGTACTCTTAGGCACTTGAATCGTTTTTTTTTTTTTATCTTCACCTTGTTAATATAATTTAGATGTATAAGGTAATTATTCTTAAATACAGTGTTTCTTAGCACTGATAATGAGTGTTATTACTTTTGCTGTTATTTATCTTTTTTTCCAGTACAATGACTTTGGCCTAATGGGACTGAGACTGGAGGCGGAATTTGAGAAGGTTTTCAAAGAAGTGTTTGCAATTCAGGAAACCAATGAGAGCAGCCCAGTGGTGTAGTGGGTGCAGCTCGGACCCTGGGAACCCCCTTTGGGAGCAGAATTCTCATCCCCTCGGTGCTGTGAAGGTTGGCTCCAATCCACCTCTCCCCAGAGTCCGGCTCTAACCCGTGTGGAGAGGCTTTGCTTGGAGGATACACCTCCGTGTGCTTGGATCATGCTCCACACTGGGGTCTGGCTGGAGTTGGTCCCACCTGTCACCCCATTCTTGCTTAGCTTTCCCACCAGACAATCCTATTCCCTCACCCCTCCTCCTCTTCCAGAGAGTTCTCATAATAAATCATTTCCTTACTGGACTTCATCTCAGGTTCCGCGAATAAGGAACACAACCTAAATAATAGTCCTGGCAAGCAGGTCCAAAGGATGGGACTTGTGTGTTGGGTGACTGTCTAGCCAGACAGTGACAGGCAGAACACTTACAGTCCCTGGGTGCTATACTGGTGCCACTGACAAGCTCTTTATCTGTAGGACATGAGATGAGATAGAAGGGAAGAGGTATACCGGCTCATACAATTCTCTGCCATGTATAAAAAGAGAACTTGGTACTATATGAAGTGTGGATTTTGGTAGCTATTGCTAAATGCCACAAATGTGTTGAAAAGAGTACATGACAGGCTTAGATCTATAAGTCACCACCCAAAGCAAAGACACCGTCATACTTGCATCTGGAAGGAAGATAGTAAGAAAGACTTGATATAAGCCTCAATTTTGAGAATGGCAGAACTTCAGAGGAGACAGAATTCTAAGCTTAGCAGGGCCTCTTATTCCAAACTCAGGGCCTCAATGTAGACAGAGTGAAGCCCTGAGACTCAGACTGGGGATTTCTGGGTAGATGAACATGAGAACTCTGGACTCCAGGTGGTGGATGACCCCATCTGACTGGATTCTACTCTGGGACCGAAGGCGCCATCATGGTTCCTGGGAGAGCAGAGCGTATGGAAGGCCGGCCATGTCCATCTCACAACGGGTTCACTCAATCCACGGACATAACCACAGTCATTTCCCCTGTTCCCGAGGTGTAACCAGAACACTCACAGCAGGGGCTGTTCTTTAACCTATGAACTACTCTGTGAATAATAACGACTGCTTTGAGAAAAGCCTGATGGAAGGTCCCGAAACTGAAGTTTCCCCACGATGAAACAGGAAACTGAAAGCAATATATTCTAAAGGAATCAGAGATTAGTGTCACCTACAAAGATCTAACGAATTCAGCAGTTGGAATGCCCATTACATCTCCATTTGATTCTGCAGTCTGGCTTCTGCAAAAGCTCAGGAGTTCATGACTACTGGAGACTTCACAAGGATGAGCCCAATTGTAGTGGGTATGCTAGACATGGTGCCCTCATTAGAGCTGATTAGCATGGCCTACCATATGCACTACACAACTATTAATACGGAAAGTGAACTTTAAAAATATCCCGGAGGAGGTAGAATGAGAAGCAGTTCACACTAATATATAAATACATATACACATATATGCATATAAACATACATGTAAAAGAATTTATTATGTGGAATCGGCTCATGTGACTATGGAGACTGACAATTCCTATGATATGTCACCTGCAAACCTAAGACCCTGTACGCTGAGGTGGAACATTAGGCCAAGCCTAAAGTCCCCAAAACAAGATGGTATAAATCTCAAGAGCAGGAGGAGACCTAAGTCCAGCTCCCCAGAGCCGCGGGAAGAGAATAAGTTTCCCTTCCCCCACTCTCTGTTCTGCTGGGACTCTTACCCATTGGATGACGCCCACCCACTGTGGGGAGTGCAATCTGTTTTGCTGAGTCTGCTGATTCAAATGCTAATCTCCTTCAGAAGCATCCTCAAAGACACACCCAGAAATAACATTTAACCTGGGCACCCCATGGTCCAGTCAGGATGACACATAAAAGCAACTGTCCTAATGGCAGTGTGTTCATTGGTCCTGATGAACAGGAAGTGTCAGGTGTGCTGGTTGTCGAGTCTCATGCAGTCTGGTTCCTAGAGGTAAACCCTACAGAGATTCAGAGACGGCCATAGGGGTGAGTTTCCAGGGGCTCCACGGTGGAGCATACGCGGTATTCTCTCTAAGCTTCAAGCTATTGGACCTGCCGTGTCCTACCACTGGGAAGCACAATGTTGGTAGGCTCCACCAGGTAGAATAGAATGACCATGGTTGACAATCTGGTGACAGTTAATTTAGGTTTAGTAATGTATTGTGCCAGAGGCTGAAGGAGGTGATTTACAATGTTAATAATAAAGTGTGTCCTCAGTAATGTGTTCCACTTAATAGTATATAATGGGCGTTGTTGCATGTCAATAAATACGGTGCTGTATCATCTATATCAGAGCTTCTGTGTTTCACCAGTCCTCGGTTGTGTTGGCAGTTACTGGTTATTGTTGCAGACGAATGTTTTCCTACTATGCTGCTAGAGTCTAAAAGAACTTCACTTGGAGCCTGTCTCCCCAGAGCGAGTCTGACAGTCCTGGATGGCTCAGAGCCAACACGTTGATCGAGAGTCCCCCACTCGTGCACACAAAGGGGAGAAGTCGTCCACAGGAAGAGAACTGAGTGGCAATGGGGAAGGGGAGGAGGCAGGATGACCAAGGAATACATGACCAACTCACAGAACCACACAGAGGACTCCCAGGAGGGCCTGGTAACCAGTTTCTGGCCCGACCACCCACAATGGCTCCCCTGGGAGCCAGCACACATCAGGCTCTGCTCTGTTGGACAGAAGACCCTTCCGCCTAGGAGCTGTCCCTGGATTCTTCCACTTCCTGTGCATTCCTGCCAGGACAGTATTCAGAGAATATTTGACTGAGGCGTTGGGACAGTGAATAGGGGTGACTCACTTAGGAGAAAAGTAAAATTTCAGAGGCAGCCAGCATGAGATATTTCCTATTTATTATCACCTAACTTCACCTAGCGCAGGGAGCAGCCACAGGCTTCCGGGGGTTGGGTGGCGTGGTTCACACTCTATAAGAAAGTAAACTTTCTTCCAGGTCATTGTACCTGGGGAAGAACATGGCCACTTCTTAGGTGACGGTCTATGGGTCACACTTGTCTGTGACCCCTCTGCCCTGTGCTGGAGATAAAGGCTGAGGCTGCCTGAATCCAGAAGTGAAGGATATCAAGTCATTCTACTAAATATGCACAAGCAATGTAAGTCTGGTGGGTGGTAGTCAGTTACATCTGAAAGGTTACCCTGTTGACATCTTGGGATTCAAATGGAGAAAAGAGGATGACTTTCTAAAAGAAGAGCTGTACACTGGGGCCCTGGAGCACATTTTATCTTTGAAGCTCCTCCCCAGAGGAGTTTCAGAGGGTGGTAGAATTCCTCTCTGCGGCACTTGCATGGATCAGGAGTCTGGGCTTTGAGGGAGCTGGAGGTTGTTGGTAGTGAGTCCTCAGGTTGATACTCTCAGTACAGCTACTCTGGCAGGACGACACTTCCTAGAACAGACAAGAATGCCTGAGAGCCCCTCAACGTAGGTGAACCAGAAGAGTTCCTTCAATTAGACCTGAGGAAACCAGAGCAAGACTCCCTGCATGAGTTCACCAAGGCTCACCTTGTGTCTGAGAGCCAGAGAATGTTACTAGATTGGAACAAACAGTGGTACTTTGGCATTTTTAATTCTCCTTGAACATATATTAAAGTATGTATGAAATAATAGATGGACTGTGAATTGAATCTCTCCAAAGATGTTTATTTAAATAAATGATGGATGCAAACATTTCATTCAGTATTGTCACTCACTCTTTCTTTTCAGCCCAGAAATTTGAAGTCCCACAACAGAACCTCCTGTAACACACGTGTAAGTACTACTCCCACCGGTAACCCCAAATTATCCAGGCTTTCCCAGGGTACGTTCTCTGTGCCACTGCCGTCTTTCCCGGAGGCGTGCTCACACTCAGTGGGAACACGGTGCTGTGTGTGATGAGCAGAGAGCAGCACACCTGTTCCAGGTAGATGGTTCTGGAGTTGGGTGTCTCAGCGTGAAAGCATCCTCTCCGTTGTTCAGTGGAAACCTTCCCGTTTCCCCAGCAGTGTAGGACCAGAGCCCTAGATCACTGGGGTCTCTAGAGATGGGGCTTGACGTGAAATGGGCACAGCTGACTCCAGCTCAGAGAGAAGCACGTGCATGTCCGTGCCGGTTCACACAGAGGCAGGGAGTCTAGATTCCACAGCGCTGGCCTTCGGGTCTCACTGGGGATATGAACGTTGTTTTACCTTCTAGCCAGGAACTTTGGACAGATGTGAGACCTGCCGGAATGGAGGGACGCTCTTCCGCTGTAATACTTGTTCAAGATCATTTCATGAGTACTGTTACCTCCCAGCTGTGGAAACTGAGAGGTCTGTGAGATGCAGCCCCTCTCTCCTTTCAGGGACCCTTCCTCCGGCCATGTCCCCCCCTCCCCCCCCAGAGCTGCTGCGTGTGTCCTGATGGGAAACAGTGGGGTTGGAGGTGGGCGTCCAGCACTATGATCCAGACTGTTCCAAGATGCTAGCAGCAGGTGAGGACAATTCTCCTCTCTCTTCTGGGAGGCTGAGGCTGGTAGCTGGGTCCTTTGCTTTGATATTGCTACTGTTCTTTCTAGAACTCTCCCAGCATGACTACTGCTTCTGGAGTGGAAATGCCAGTTGTTTGTGTTCCGTGCTTATTTAGGAAAGGCGGGAAACATGGACAAGTTTCCTTATTTTGCCACCTTTTTAACTGGTTGATGAAGGCCCAAGCCCCCAGGGGTTAAGGCGCAGTCTCTTATAGGTACAGAGGCCTGGGGGCAGGGTCCCTTGGGCTCCCAGCAGCTCTGATGGGGAAAGGAGAGCCATTACTCACCCTGACAGCACCCTGCACCCCCTCAGACCCTGATGCTACCTTCAAGGGAAGGAGGGTCATTGACTCAGACCCCACCTGAGAGTCGTAGAAACTCTGGGAGGTGTGTCCATCCATGGCTGTGCCCATGGGCCATTCCTGAGAGGACGGTGGCAGCAGTGGGAATGGTGGCTCTTTGAGGGCCTGCCTTGGTCACTTGTCCCCTCCCAGGAGCCCGTGGAGCTGCATCTTCTGCAGGATAAAGGACTCTGCAGGAAGTCAGCAGTGTCATGAATTTTTTTTCTTCACCTTGTCAATATAACTTAGGTGTTTAAGGTAATTATTCTTCAATACAATGTTTCTTAGCACTGATAATGACTGTTATTACTTTTGTAGTTATTTTTCTTTTTTTCCAGTACAATGACTTTGCCTTAACGGTACTTAGACTGGAGGCAGAATTCGCGGAGATTTTCAAAGAAGTGTCTGCAATTCAGAAAACCAATCAGAGCAGCTCAGTGGTGTAGTGGGTGCCGCTGGGACCCTGGAAACTCCCTTTGGGAGCAGAATTCTTGTCCCCTCTGTGCTGTGAAGGTTGACTCCAATCCACTTCTCCCCAGAGTCCTGCACTCACCCGTGTAGATGTGTTTTGCTTGGAGGCTACACTTAATAGTGTATAATGGGTGTTGTTGCGTGTCAGTAAATACGTTGCTGTATTATCTATATCAGGGCTTCTGTGTTTCACCAAGCCTCGATTGTGTTGGCAGTTACTGGTTATTGCTGCAGACGAATGTTTTCCTACTATGCTGCTAGTGTATAAAAGAATTTCACTCGGAGCCTGTCTCCCCAGAGCGAGTCTGACAGTCCTGGCTGGCTCAGGGCCAACACGTTGATCGAGAGTCCCCCACTCGTGCACAAAAAGAAGAGAACTCGTCCAGTGGGAGAAAACTGGCTGGCAGTGGGAAAGGTGAGGAGGCTGGATGGTCAAGGAAAACACAATGGACTGGCCCAGCCACCTAGAGGACTTCCAGGAGGACCTGGAGCTAAGGAGGTTTAGAAGCTCCTGGTAACCACCCCGCAGCCAGGCCACCCACAATGGCTCCCCTGGGCGCCAGCAGGCACCCGGCCATGCTCTGCACGAGAGAAGCACCTGCTGCCTAGGAGCCGCCCTTGGATCCTCCCACTTCCTGTGTGTCCCTGCGATGACACTATTCAGAGAACAGTTGACTGAGGTGTCCGGACAGTGAATAGGGGTGACCCACTAAGGAGAAAAGTCAAATTTCAGAGGCAGCCAGCCTAACTGCACCTATCTCAGGGAGCAGCACAGGCTCCCGGTGGGGAGTTCTCACTCTCTAAGAAAGTCTGCTTTCTTCCTGGTCATCGGAGCTGGGGAAGAAGCACTGGCCCCCAAGCTTTCTGGGGAGGAAAGGGAATTTCTATAAAAAAGAAAACCATAGGAAGGATCCCAGATTCTGTGTATTAACCCTTCCCAAGCCTCCCCCACTTGAGTTTCAAACCAGCTGATTGGCAAAAGCTGAGACAGAGATGGGGTTAAAATCCAATCTTTCTTCCTGATAAATGCTGGATCCAGGGACACGGTTTGGACACGTGCCAAAAAAAGGACCCTCAAATCTGGACCCCAGAATGCGGCTTAGCCACAAAGCCTCTGGCTGCTCCCATTAACCACACACACTGCCCCCTGCCCACTGTCCTTGTGTCCTTGAGCTCAGAGAAGTGCAGAGCCTCGCCTCCGAGGCAGGGGGAGCCCAGGGAGACCGCCCCCTAACTCCCCCACTCGACCCCACCTCAGAGCATACTCCCCTTCACAGACTCCCTGCCTGAGCGTCTCCTCAGAAAGAAGGGTGGGCAGGGGACCAGGAGTCCTCCTGATTGAGAGAACACCTCCTAGAAAGGGACATGGGTACAGGGTCTAAGGGCCCCCACTGAGGTCCCGGGGCCCCTTCCTCTGCCTCTCTACACCCACAGCGGTGCCTGGGGTCTCCATCCTCTGCCCAGGGGCTGCTGGGGCTGCTGTGGCCCTTCCTCCTGCTGAGGTTGTCAGGTCCAGGACTGTCTGTCTGACTGTTTGTCCCTGTCCGGGACAAACTTGTCCCCAATGGGTCTCCCAGGTGGAGACACAGCCCGATCCTGGGGCCTGAACGGCAGCTGCTCCTGGTGACGCTGAGGAAGCCCATCCCCTTGTTGTGTCCTGTGCTCCACGTGACACCTCAGTGCTCAGTCCAGCAGCACTGTTAGGGCTTCAGCCTGCTTCTGCTTCTGAGATGGTCCTGTCTGGTTCCTAACTGGCATGGTCTGACGTTGTTCTCTGGATCAAGAAAACTTTGCTTTGTCCACAGGAGACTCCCGACCCTCAGGGACACTGCTGTTCACAGGGGGAAGTTTGCCCTGCTCCCTTTGGCCCCACATGGGCCTGTCCTTCCTTCGGTCCAAGGCAGCCCCAGGGTGGGAGTGCCCACCTGGGAAGCTGGCTCTTGCGGACTGCCTACCCAGCGACTGCTCTGTGTCTCTAATTTACATGCTGCTCTTGGTGACTCTCAGCAGACCCAGGAAAAGCTGACACATTTATGCCAACACCTGGCGCGGTGGTAGACTAGTCTCATGCTGCCCAGGGACAAAGGAGAGAGAGAGGACACTAGAAAAGACAGGTAGGCTCGGTCTGCACCATGAGTCTCATGGAGACCGGGAGCAGAAGACAGCTGTGCCTGGGAGAGGCTCAGCTCACTGGTCTAGAGGGAGTGGACTTCCCTGTATGTGCGGCCCTGGGACACGGATGTGCTCATCAGTGTGAGGAATCTGTCTACTGTGATGTCCACTTCTTTGGGGGGGAAAAAGAGCAGAGATGGAGAAAGGGTGGAACCTTCCCCTGTATCCTCAGTGTAATTGGGCTGGAGGAAATCCTAGTCAGGAGAACAAACATGGAAATCATTGTTCTAGAAGATGACTGTCTCTCCTGCTCATGTCCAAAGCCCAGGACCACATGGTTGGTTCTGAGCTCTCTATGTGACCTGGCTGAAGATCTGCAATTTCAGTCTTTCCCTCCTTCCCCCACAGTCACCTTCACAAGGGTCCACGGCCACGTGGAGTTCCCCCTCACCCCATTTCAGCACCCCCTTAGAAGGTTGGGCAGCTAAAGACAGTGGGTTCACAAGATGATTTTGGTGTCTTTGTACAAATGAGTGGACTCCTGGGAGCTGGCCCTGCTCCCCCTGAAGGTGCTCCTTGCCTGGCCTCCAGGTCCTGACTGTCCCTCCTTTTCCTCCATTCCTGCTGCCACATGCCATCAGGGGAGATGTAGAAGCAGGGAGACAGCATATGACAGCACATAGAAACTTACCATATTTCACCATGTATGAGAAGCACCTTAATTTTGGGGCCAGATATTACATAATGTTATTGAACTCAAGTTTTATTCATTATGAAATTCATATAACTCTTCTTCATTGTCCAGACTCCCATCCATTAGCTTGTCCTCATCTGTGTCTGATGACGAATCGCTGTCTTCAACAATGAGCACAAAAAGCAAGTGTGAAAAGCATAAAATGCCAATGTAAAATACACGACAACCACAGCATAAGACACACCCAGATTTTAGACCCCAAATTTTTCAAAAAAATTTGCAACTTATACATGAGGAAATACGGTTATTTTACTTCTCTTTCCCCCATGTGGGTGGGGACCTGTCTCAATGAGTTCACACACTTCCTGCTCAGGGCTGGGGAGCCACATTGGAACCAGGCTGGGGACATCTGATGGATGAGGCCCAGGCAGAGCCCGGAGCAGGACAATGGCCAGTGGTAGCAGTGACCTCAACACCAGGTCAGTCTCTGTCTCTCTCCCTTTAACTTTCTCTCTATCTGGGCTGCTGCTTTCGTATCTGTCTCTAGAAACACAGCTAAACCTTGACCTCAGTCCTGCTTTACAGGAGCACTCAGGTACTTTATATATATTTTTGTTGTTGTTGTTGCAATAGTGAAGGGGATTGTTTTCTTAATTTCTCTTTCAGACAGTTCATTGTTGGTGTATAAAAATACCTCTGATTTCTGAATATTAATATTTTATCCTGCCACCTTGCTGAATTTATTTATAAGGTCCAGTAGCTTTCTGACTGAGACTTTAGGGTTTTCTATATACAGTATCATATCATCTGTAATAATGCCAGTTTTACTTCTTCTTTTCCAATTTGGATGCCTTTTATTTCTTCTTCTTGTCTGATTGCTGTGGCTAGGACTTGCAGAACTATGTTGAATAAGAGTGGTGAAAGAGGACACCCTGCCTGGTTCCTGATCTTAAGGGGATTGCTTTTAATTTTTTGCTCATTGAGTATTATGTTGGCTGTGGGCTTGTCATAGATGGCCATTATCATGTTGAGGTATGTTCCCTGTATTCCCACTTTGCTGAGAGTTTTGATCATCAATGGGTACTAGATTTTATCAAATGCTTTTCTGCATCTATTGAAATTATCATGTGGTTTTTGTTTATGTGATGAATCACATTGATTGATTTGCAAATATTGTACCAGCCTTTCCTCTCCAGAATAAATTCTACTTTATCATTATATATAATTTTTTTCATGTATTGCTGGATCCAGTTCTGCTAATATTTTGTTGAGAATTTTAGCTTCTAAATTCATCAGGGATATTGGCCTATAGTTTTCTTTCTTTGTATTGTCTTTGCCTGGTTTTGGAATCAGAATTATGCTCACTTTATAAAAAGAGCTTGAAAGTCTTTCCTCCTATTGAATTTTTTTAAATAGCCTGAGAAGGATAGGAGTTAGTTCTTCTTTGAATATTTGGTAGAATTCACCTGTGAAGCCATCTGGCTCAGGGCTCTTGTTTGTTGGGAGTTTTTTGATAACTGTTTTGATCCCATTTGTTGTAATTGGTCTGTTTAGGTGTTCTGATTCTTCCAGATTGAATTTTGAAAAATTATATGTTTCAAAGAATTTGTCCATTTCACCTAGGTTTTCTAATTTTTTGGCATACAGTTATTCATAGTATTTTCTTACAATTCTTTGTATTTCTGTTGTGTCAGTTGTTACTTCTCCACTCTCATTTCTAATTTTATTTATTTGAGTCCTCTCTCTGTTTTTCTTGGTGAGTCTGGTTAAAGGTTCATTGACCTTGTTTACCTTTTCAAAGAACCAGCTCTTGGTTTCATTGATCCTCTGTATTGTTTTTTTAGCCTCTATATCATTTATTTCTGCTCTGATCTATATTATTTTCTTCCTTCTACGTTCTCTGCGTTTTATTTGCTGTAATTTTTCTATTTATTTTAGATGCAGCATTGATTATTTAAGCTTTTTCTTGCTTCTTAAGGTATGCCTGTAATGCTATGAACTTCCCTCTATGAGTAAATTTAACCAAGGAGGTTAAGGACTTGTACTCGGAAAATTATAAAACATTGATAAAAGAAATCAAGGAACATACAAACAAGTGGAATCATATACCATGTTCATGGATAGAAAAAATAAACATTATTAAAATGTCTATATTACCCAAAGCAATTTATAAATTCAATGCAATTTCTATTAAAATGCCAATGACATACTTCAAAGATATAGAAGAAATATTCCAAAAATTTATAAAAAATCAAAAAAGAACACGAATAACCTCAGCAATCTTAAAAAATAAAAATAAAATGGGTGGTATCATACTCCTGATATCAAGTTATACTACAAGGCCATTCTACTCAAGACAGCCTGGTAATGGCATAAGAACAGGCACGTAGATCAATGGAACAGAACAGAGAACCCAGAAATAAATCCATGCCTTTATGGACAACTGGTATTTGATAAAGGAGGTAAGAGCATACAATGGAGTAAAGACAGTCTCTTTAACAAATGGTGTTGGGACAATTGGACAACTACCTGCAAAAAAATGAAACTAGACACCAACTTACACCATTCACAAAAATAAACTCAAAATGGACAAAAGACTTAAATGTAAGTCATGAAAATCATAAGCATCTTAGAAGAAAACATAGGCAGTAAACTCTCTGGCATCTCTTGCAGCAATATATTTGCCGATTTATCTCCACGGGCAAATGAAATAAAAGGCAGGATGAAAAAGTGGGACTATATCAAACTAAAAAGGTTTTGCACACCTATAGACAATATGAACAGAATAAAAAGACAAACCACACAATGGAAAAACATATTTGACAATACGTCTGATAAGGGGTTAATAACCAAAATTTATAAAGAACTTGTAAAACTCAACACCAGGAAGATAAACAATCCAATTAGAAAGTGCGCAAAAGAACTGAATAGACACTTCTCCAAAGAGGACATACAGATGACCAATAGGCAGATGAAAAAATGTTCAACATCACTAATCATTAGAGAAATGCAAATTAAAACCACAATGAGATATCACCTCACATCAGTCAGAATGGGCTCATCAACAAAACAACACAGAATAAGTGCTGACAAGGATGTGGAGAAAAGGGAACTCTTCTGCATTGCTGGTGGTGCAGCCACTGTGGAAAACAGTATGAAGATTCCTCAAAAAATTATAAATGAAACTGCCTTTTGACCCAGCTATCCTACTTTAAAAAATATATCCTAAGAACACCAAATCACTGATTCAAAAGAAGAAATGCACCCCCTTGTTTATAGCAGCATTGTTCACAATAGCCAAGATCTGGAAACAGCCCAAGTGTCCGTTAGTGGACGAGTGGTTTAAAAAACTTTGGTACATATATACAATGGAATACTATGTGACCATGAAAAAGGAATTCTTACCTTTTGTGACAACATAAATAGACCTGGAAACTATTGTGCTAAGTGAAATAAGTGAGGCAGAGAAAGCAAAATATCATATGACCTCACTCATTTGATGAATCCAATGAACAATGTGAACTGAGGAATGGAATAGAGACAGAGGCAGGATCAAAAGGACCAGAGTGAAATCAGACAGAAGGAAAGGGGATGAGAGGATGGGATCAGAAAAGGGAAAGAGAGTGGTGAAATTATATATACATAACACAGCGTTAGAGAGAACAGGAAAACAAATTCTAGAAAGAAGGGGGAAGGGCGTTGGAGGGAGGGGGCAAGGGGGATGTTGAGGGGAACATGGGGGTGAGGAGGATGTATTCAGTGACACACTTGAATATATGTAAACACAATAAATTAAATTTTTTTTTAAAAAAAAGGAGCACTCAGGTGCACTGTACTGAAATGCAGGGCTAGGCAATGAGGAAATCAGATCTTTCACCTGTACAGCTCTTGGTGTGAGTGCAGCTGCCACAACCCACAGGACTCCTGTCTTCCAGCCACTGCTCCGCGGGCAGGCCTGTCCCTCTTTTCTGTTGCTTTGAGGCAGAGATTTGTTATTTTCTCATGACCTTTGAGCCCTCTCATTTCTCTCACCCTTGCTCTAGGTCATTTCAAAGAAGGTGGTTTAAGAAATCTATAATTCAGAGTAACCCACTCATTTATTTTTCATCACGGGCTGGTGTGCTGGTATCTTGTACCTGAACTGTGCACAGGTCTCTGCAAGGAAAAGGCTAGAAATACTGTTTTTTCTCGAGTGCTGGGTCAGAACAATGCTACTTAGCACATTTAGTTTTAAAATCATTAATGTAAAGAAATATATATTCTTGGTCATAAAATTACAAATGACATGGATGTATGTAGAGGAAAAAGTCCTGTTCACCACCCACCCTGCAGCTTCCAGTCCTGGTCCTGTTAAGTGCTGTAGGCACAGCCTTCCACAGCTTTCTCTCTGCCTGTGCACAGACAACTGATTTCCTACAGGCAGAACCGTGTCCTTGTTATTAATAAAGAACTAGTATCTTATATGCCTTCCTGTACTTTACATTTATACTTAGTTTAATATTAAATACCTCAAAGATCTTTTACTTTAATACAGATAGACCTACCTCATTCCTTTATTATGAGATACATGCTATTGCATAGCCTTGCTACGTCTTAGCTTCTAAATCATTTCTCTTCTATTCCCTGCGATTTAGGTTGCTTTCAATAGTTCATTTTTACCAAGAAGCTGTAGGAATGACAATTATATATATATAATGTTTATATATATATATATATGCATATAAAATGTTAGAAATACATGTATAAATTGTTAATGTACAAAATATGACAAAAGCAGATTTCCAGTTATGAGTACGTGAAGCACAGAGCTTATTCTTGTGTTATTATTTATTAATTATTGTACTATTTTTCCATACAAACAATTTAAACTTATTTTTGCCCCACGATGCATATAAGCACTTGGCTTTTGTCACACACCAATAGGTGGGATGGGGACACCAAGGACATGGTATGTGCTTGTTCACCGATCCTGCCATGTCGCCTTTCTAAGTGGCCGAGCCCATCCCATCATACCACCACAGGAGAACAGCCACCCCCACACCCAGACATTGCAAAGGGAGTGGATGAAGAGTTGCATCTTGCTTTAAGTTGCATTCTTCTCATTACATGGGAGGTGGAATATTTTTCATGTTTATTGGTTATTAAAATTGCTTTTTCTGTCCCTGGCCAGTTGGCTCAGCAGTAGAGTGTAGGCCCAGTGTGTGGAAGTCTCCCGTTTGATTCCAGGTCAGGGCACACAGGAGAAACGACCACCTGCTTTTCACGTCTTCCCTCACCCTTTTCTCTCTGTATCTCCCTCTCTCTCTCTCACTCTCCCCCACTTCCATTGCTCATTTGAGCAAGGTGCCCCCAGGTGCAGAAGATGGCACGATGGCCTCGCCTTACATGCTAAAATAGTTCAGTTGCCAAGCAACAGAGCAACTGCCCCAGATGGGCAGAGCATAACCCCATAGAGGGCTTGCCAGTGGATCCTGGTTGGAGCACATATGAGAGTCTGTCTCTCTGCCTCCCTCCCTCTCACTTAATAATAATAATAATAATAATAGATAATAAAATTGCCTTTTCTATGACTTGTTGGTTCATTTTATCCAATGTTTTTCAGTTGAAGTTGGAATCCTATCTATCATGTTTGTAAGAGTTCTTTGTTTATTTGTTTGTTTTTAAGCGAGAAAGACAGAGAGACACAGAGAGGAACATATTGGAACAGACAGAAAGGGAGAGAGACAAGAAACATAATTCTTTCTTGCGGTTCCTTAGTTGTTCATTGATTGCTTTCTCATATGTGCCTTGACTGGGGGGCTACAGCAAAGTGCGTGACTCTTTGCTTGAGCCAGTGACCTTGGATTTCAAGCCAGTGTCCATGTGGTCATGTCTATAATCCCATGCTCAAGCCGGTGACCTTGGGGTTTCGAACCTTGGTCGTTCTCATCCCACTTTAATGCTCTATTCATTTAACCATTGTTTAGTCAGCCCAGAAACTTTTTTATAAAGAATTCAGCACAGTTTTACTTTATTATTTTCTCATGCATGTTGGGTAGTGGCAAATGCTGATGATTCTTTCTGGTATGAAAAAAGAAAGTTTAAGAATCTTTATAAGCTTTAGAAAATACAAGATGTGGATTAAAACATTATTATCAAAGCAATAAAATGACCAACAAAGAACTAGAATTACAGACTTAAGTTTAAAATTACTTTCACAGGAAACAGCAGAAATATCTGAAATTTAGTTGTCTAGAAGGTGTAAACAATCATAACATAAACAGGTTTACATTAACACAAAGTCAAAGTTCCAGGAGAAAGGATTGATATTCTTTTGAAATCCAGAATTTACTGTATACCATATTCAGACCATTATTAAATCACATCTTATCATTTCTAAATCAGTTTTATAATGCAAGATGGTGTTTCCCTATGTAGCTAAGGTCATAAGAGGGACATCTGGTTTATATCTCTCTGAGATTTCCAGGATACATTATCATCCATTTTTTTTTCATTCCTCTGTTTTCTTTATTTTGATTTTATATGAATTTAAACTTTTAATTAAAAATATTGCAGCTATGGTAAGATACCTTTATAATGGCTTAGACAAAGGCAGACTGAAATGAACTTTTTTAGTCCTGTGCTTGTCTTCCTGATCCCTCATGCTTCCTTCAATTACATGCTTGTCTGTTGCTTTCATTCTATTTATTCTGGTTGTCACTCAGGACCACTTATTTTACCAATGTTGGTTCTTCACAACCTATTCTTTCCTTATAAAAGTTACAGCTTCCACAGCATCTCAGAATCCTGATGATCATTTTATCATGGTGTCCTTTCTCCCTAGGATGTCTGCAGAAGAACGGAAGAGAGCTATCTCTAAGACTGTACTTGATCACTTCATCAGTCAAAAACTCAAGATTTCATATGCAATAAAAAAGCCATTTCCTTTCTTTGAAATCCTTCGTGACCAAAAACTCATCACTGAAAAAAAATATAACGTAAGTGAAGTTTCTTACGGCCTAATCTGGTCAATGGTCCTCCAAGAAGTTAAGCATTGATATCCTGAAATTAAACATCAGGAACCTTCAATAGACCAAGGAGTCTCCTATGAGTGGGGAAGTTCTCAAGTACTAGTGTAAGTGTTCCCATAAGGTAACAAAAGAAGAAGAGAAGCAGTGCATCCCTGAGACACTCCTGCTAACTGAAGGAACCCCAGGAGTTGAGGTATCTAGGGCTAGAGGTAGTCTGATTCTGAAGCAACTGGGCTCCATAGATGTATAGTGCCTTATAAGAATTCTACATATACAATGTACCACAAACTAGAAATCAAAATGAATTCTAGTGAATGAATGGATAAACTTAGTGAATTGACTTAATAAAATGATAATTGACATAACATTTTTTCAGTGACCCCCAATGTAAACAATTAGATTGGAGATTCAAACCCTCAGAGAATTACTTCCTTGTTGGACAGATTTGGAAGTAGATGCCTGCTAATCTATCTCCAACAGTTTTCAGTTTACTTTCTTTTCCTTTTTTCCTTTTGGTATTCTGGAGTCTTGGAATTTAGGTTAATTTTTGCAAAAGATATAGGTGGAGACACAGAGATGCAAGTCTTCCCTTTCCCTATAAATAGACTTTCTCTCGGGGCAAGTTCACCATGCAGCAGACTTGTCACTGGCTTCCTTGAGACTTTCCTGGCTAAGCTGGTACAGAGGATGGGACACAGATGGCTCAGCCAATAGAACATGAGCTCATCACCTATTACGTCTCTCCCTAAAATATTTGGCCAGGCTCTTTAAAGACATCATAGCATTTAACTTTGAAGCCAACTTTAGTTGTTGAAATTGCTCCACAGTAGGTACTATTGAGGAGGAAGGACTTACTTGTTTCACTTAGTAGCCACATAAATATAAAAATTTAAAACTTTGTGTGAGAAAAGAACTATAGGAAAATTGTAGCACGTAGACAATAAAATCATTTTCTAGGGGCCTCTGTAATTTGGAAGGATGTGTTTTCATTTTTCTCCATTGATGTTCTTTAAGGATTGTCAAGAAGCTTGGGAAAACATGGTCCACCTGCCGCCTTTGGTGTACGGTGTTCTCAGCGAACTTGAGAAGACATTTGACATTCCAGTTCTGGAAGCATTGTTCAACGAGTTCAACATAAGGGAATACCCTGACTTAACTCACATTGGTAAAAGCTTTGAAAATGGTAATTAGGCTTATTATCTACTTTTTTATGTCCAGGGCCAAGTTTTTTGACAAGAACCTATTGAGTTTCTGCCACGTGCCATACACGATGCTGGGTAGTTAGGATATAACTGTTAAGAAAACAGACATATCATGAGTCACTCTACGCTTATGATACAATGGCTACAGTACAACATCCACCTGGACATCTACCTGACTAGGCTTGTAGACTCACAGGACAACCAGAGGCACAGCGGCATCAGAATACTTAGAAGAACAAATGAAAGAAAACCCAGCATCCCGACAGGGCAGCATCAGGTGCTTCTCTTCTTTTGGGACCTCAAGCAGCGGTCTACACAGCAGTCCACCAAGTTGACTGCTACCCATCTCAGATGACAATTTAGCTAAGGGTGCATAATCCACCCTAGTTTAGCAACACCATGCTCAAGGAAGTCAATGTCTCTCATGTAACAAGTCTGTAGTCATAACAACCAAGATCTCTAAGTCACAAAAAATGATTACATGGCCTGAAGAGAGCAGATGCTACAGGAAAAGGCTCAGAGTGTGAAATGGTGCCATGTGTTAGCAATAAGGAACAATCAGATTTCTCTTAGACTCAGTAAGTGGTTGTGGGGGTTGATTCAAAAGAGATAAACTTGAAAATGATTTTGGAAGGTTTGGCATTGAAAACAAAGAAATTGTAAGTTTATTTACTGGACACCAAAGAGATCCTAGCAGTTTATACGTTTGTACCTACAGGTCACTGCCCCAGTAGGCACCCTGCTCTCAGCACTGGGCAGTGAGGGCCCAACACTTTCCTGCCTCCTCCTCCCGAGACACCCACCCCCAGGATCCTGATGTACCTTCTTCTCCTGACACTTGCTGCGTCACCTACGTACAGAGCCCTCGGCTGGTGTCCTGGCTCCTCTCTTTGGCAGCCTCCCGGTCCCTGTCCTGTATTGCAGTCTGCTGTCTTTGCTTTTCCCTTGTTCCTGAGACCCGCCTTTTGCCCCGGGACTTCTTTCTAGTTTCCCCAGTGTCTTGTGATTTTTTGGGGGAAATATGTCCCCCAACCCAATTAATTGCACCCATCCCTTGCCCAGACAACATGGTAAAGTTCTTGCACTTTCTCATTTATACACGTGGATACTTATAGGATCTTAGTTCTCTCCTGAGGAGATTTCTTTCTTCTTTACAATGTGAACAGATCAGAAAACACGTTTCTTTTATTACTATTATTAAAATCTTTATTGATTGATTTTTAGAAGTGTGGGGAGGAAGACATGTCAAATCATAGTTGCTTTCTTTAGTTGTTCAGTGATTGCTTCCTGTATGGGCCTTGCACAGACAAGCCCAGGGTTCGCTACCAGAGCCTCTGCATTCCAGGTCAACACTCTACCCACTGCACCACCACTGGTCAGGCTATTACTCAGTTTGATATATGCTTTCTCAGTCATCTGTAAATCTTGTCGCATAAATAACAGGCTCACAATGTTTCCATGACTTTTTAAATCTTACATTTCAATGGCTCTCTTTTGTACAAGAATCATCAGGATTTCCTCTTGGGCATTCTCTTTCTGTCTCAGGAATGACGGGGACCTTTACCATGAGTATGGGGATTCACTGAGGTCTGAGTGACCAGAAGGCTAGACATTTCTAAACATGTACATTTACAATGATGTCCCTGAGCTGTAATGGAAATGTTTCGTTTCTTTTCTCTTCCTCTCTTCAGTGATTCAAGAGCAATTGTGTTACCAAGAAAATGATGCTGAAGAGAGAGAAGAGTACCCTTCCTCCCAACTAAGCCTTGAACAAGGTGATTGCAAACAGATAAAAACCAAACTCATCTGCTAAGAGGAAAGGAGAAAGGGAGGTGGGCCCCAAGTTCTGAATGGACGTGGGGATCAGGCAAGGACTGGGAGGAACTTGGAAAAGGCAGGGAGGGTTGTTCATATGCGAGTCTGACCTGAGGCCAACACTGAAGAGTGGATGTAACAAGATACAGAGGAACAGGGACACAGTGTGTCAGGACACAGGATTTAAAGAGAATGCTGACCCGGAAGTAATGGTGATCTGGAAGGGCCCCTGTAGGAGGAGATCAGTGTGAAGCTGTGAAGGGCTGGGAACTATGGGCTCAGGGTCACATCAGAAGGAGAGCATTGATGATGGAAAAAGGAACTGATTTAAACATGGGGGATGTTGTTCAAGGGCGGAAATGTTCAAGATCGGCAGTCCCACAGGGAGGGAAGAGAGGAAGTGGAGAGATGTATTTGAGGGGGTGGGGGCACCTTGAGAGGGAGGAAGAAGGAGGAGTAATGAAAGCT
Source organism: Rhynchonycteris naso (assembly GCA_037038555.1). Lineage (NCBI taxonomy): Eukaryota > Metazoa > Chordata > Mammalia > Chiroptera > Emballonuridae > Rhynchonycteris > Rhynchonycteris naso. The sequence goes on along the minus strand of CM072997.1, from coordinate 7,919,094 downwards.
GGGGAAACGGGTGAAGGACACGGTAAAACAACTACATCACTAACAGCTCACTTATTGAAAATTTGCTCTGGCAGCTCTGGGTTTAATGCTCACTGCTGCCTTGGGGGGTAGTATAACCCTCTGTCCATTCTCAAAAAAGGAGACTGAACTCTAGGGAGACCATGTATGTGGTTGGCCTTTGGTCAAATGAGCAGGATGAACCAGGCACTGTGATCTAAACCCGCACACTCAATCCTCATAGAAAGACCGACAAGACAGTACACTGGCATGCAGAGGGGGGTGTGGTTTGAAGAGGGGTGTGGACAAGGAGACTTGACTTTGCAGGAAGTAAGGTGAGCCCACTAGACAAGGAGAGTTCTAAAGACAAAACCAAGCTCATTATTGGCACTGGTGACAAAAAAAAGTCATCACCAAGTACTGAGTGCTCATGGATAATCTCAGTGAGAAGGCTTGACTGAGGCCAGGGGGACAACTGAGGGCCAGGGCCTGGGTCAAGGCCAGGTGTGTCCTCCTAGTCCTGAAGGGCTCTGCACTGATACCTGCGGGGAGGGGTTATTCATCCTACTTTGCATACTCCAATATCTGAAATATGCTTCTCATTTCTTCCCCCAGGAATGGATGAAGACCTGTCTCAAAACCAGGACTCCTTCCCAGTAGATCCCTCATCTCATCTTGGTCTGTTTCTGCTGTCTGTTCTGCGATCCTTGTCCCTTTCTGGAATGTACTGGGGGAGGGGCGGCTTCTTTTCAGGGCTGACTGCCCAGAGTAAGCAGTGTTTTCATCTGAGATTTCTCCAAGGACTCAGATGACAGAGTCTTGGCACTCTGGGTTCCTGGGAAGACGCTGTTTCTGCTCTGACGTGCACTTCCTGCTGTCACGTGACAGCCTGGGTTTGAATGCTCTGTCCCTGCACCTGACTTCAGTATTCTGCCTCTCTCTTCCTTGAATCTGTGGTGCTTTGAGGTCACGTCCAGGTGGCCAGCGCTGCAGTGAGAAGGGCATGTCTCTGGTGGGTCAGGGAACCTCCCCTTGTGTCCCCCACTTAGGACCATGTACAGACCCCACGTGCCTCCCATGCAAACACTTTCCCTTCCTCCTCGGGGCGGCAGGCCTGGAGCAGCCCCCTAACACCTGTCAGGTCGCTGAGAGAACACTTTGCTACTTTAGTGAGCAATAATTTCTGTTTATAACTCTTGAGCTCCCTTAATCCACTACTCACGTTATATGCTTATCTTTATTTTCAAATGGTATTACTTCCTTTTTATTGAATTTATTGTGATAACACGGGTTAACAAAATTATTCAGGTTTCAGGTGCCCAGTTCTACAGCACATAATCTGCTCACTGTATTAGGTGTTCAGCACCCGAATCAAGTCTCCATCCATCGCCATTTATTCCTCCTGCAGCCTCCTCCATGTTCCCCCTCTACCTCCCTCCGCAATCCCCACTGTTGTCCGTGTCCACGAGTTTCCCCCCACCTTTTTTTTCTTGCTCTATCTTTCCATGCCCCTGCAGCTCACCACTATTCATGAGTCTTTCTCTATTTTGCCTGTTAGTTCATTCTGTTCACTAGATTCTACATAGGAGTGAAATCATATGGTATTTGTCTTTCTCAACTGGCTTATTTCACTTAGCATAATGCTCTTCAAATCTATTCATGCTTTCCCAAAATACAAGGTTTCATTTTTTTAAAAACACTTTTATTTATTCATTTTAGAGAGGAGACACAGAGTGTGAGGGAGAGAGAGAGAGAGAGAGAGAAAGAGAGAAAGGGGGGAGGAGCTGGAAGCATCAACTCCCATATGTGCCTTGACCAGACCAGTGCAGGGTTTTGAACTGGCGACCTCAGTGTTCCCAGGTCGACGCTTTATCCACTGTGCCACCACAGGTCAGGCAACAAAGTTTCATTTTTATTTATTTTTTTATGGCCAAGCAGTATTCCATTGTGTGAATGTGCCCATCTTTTATACACTCATCTAGTGTTAGGCACTTGGGCTGATTCCAAATCTTGGCTATTGTAAATAACACTAGAATGAACATAGAGGTACATGTAGTCCATATGTTTAAAATTATGTAAATGATATGTTTAAGACTTTGTTAAATCATTTAATTTTCTGATGTTATGATTTCCTTTTAAAGATACAAGTAATATTTTATTTAATCTTCTAAAATACCTAAAATGATGGTGTATCATTTGAATTTTTCAGAGAACAGAGAGTCAGCTTAGAGACTTTGGCTACTGGTGCGAGTTCAGCCACTGAGAGTAGAGATTGAGCTCTGCTGTAGGGAGGTGTCAGAGCAGGAGGTGTGGTGCCCTGTGGCCTGGCTTCCAATGCTTCCTCTGCCCTTGGGGATGTGACTTCCCCTCTCTGTCCCTCAGATTCATCATCTATAAAATGGATATGATAATGGTTCCTATCTGGGAGACACTGGCAAGGGACTGGAGAGAGGGAGCAAGGGAGGAGCGGGTGTTTCCCCATGGCTGTCTGGGCAGCAGTTCTGACTGTAGCTGCATCTACCGTGACTCTATCTCCCACCAAGCAGCTTCTACCTCCCTGGTGACCTTGGCACATTAACTCACCTTTGTGCTGTGCTTAGTTTCATATCAACTATTCTCCAGGTTGCCTCATTCTTCCATTTGGATTTCTCAGTTTTTCCATCAACTGCATAACCAGTCTTCTGGATTAAATTCCCTCTGCTTTAAAATATTAGTGTGCATATGTGTGTGTGTGTGTACATACACACATGTATACCCACATACATACATAGATATCTATATATATGCACACATGCTTGTGTATGTATGTATATGCATATATCTACATAGGTGCGTGCATGCATGCATGTATATGTGTGTATATTTTTAGTGAAACAGAGTCAGAGAGAGAGAGGGGGACAAAGACAGACAGGAAAGGAGAGAGATGAGAAGCATCAACAGGTAGAAGTGGCACCTTAGTTGTGCGTGGATTGCTCTCATACATTCCTTAACTTGGGGGATCTGGTTGAGCCAGTAACCCCTCGCTCAAGCCAGCTATTGGGGCTTGCCCTGAAACTTTGGGGTCAAGCCAGTATCCTGCGACCTTGGGGTTTTGAACCTGGGTCCTCCATGTCCCAATCAACACTCTATCCACTGTATCATTGCCTATCAGGGTAGAGTGATTTGTATTATCCCCTTGGGCCCTGACTGATGTGGGAGACGGATAAAATATATACGAATCAAAATGTGCTTTAGGTACAGACCCACCTGAAAATGAACTCCCAGAGCAGCTCTGTGAAGTAGAACAGATAAATGTGGTGGAAACAGGTACAACCAGTGACAACGATGCACTAGAAAGCCAACAAGCAAGTGAACAAAGAGCTCAACTGTCTGAGCCAGCAGGTAAGACTCAGAGCCTGGGCTCGCTGAGTGTGGAGGGGACCTGATGGAGAGGTGCTGGCGTGCTGAGCAAAGGTACAGAGGAGATTGTTGGTGACAACTACAGTGTTTGAGATGAGGAATATAGAGAAAGTGTTGATATAGAGGAGGCTAACGCAGATCACATAAAGTATGGAGGAAGAGGGATGGAACAGGAGAGAGTAGGAAATGTAACAAAGTACAGATACACTGGACAATCAGGCTGGGCAGCAGGGCCAGGTCTCTGTGAGGCAGGGAGACCCGGGACACCTGGGAGGGAGAGCTCACTCTCAGCACCTAGTGGGTCCTGGGCACCCACTTTGCTTCCCCTGACCCTGCTGGACCCTGGTGGGCCCTGATAGAAAATGTGGAGAAATAGTCTGAATAGAGGAAGGTACAGAGGGGAATGAATGTCAATAAATAGAGAAAATGGGGGGAGACACAGTGAGAGTCATGTCGAGAATGAGTAAAGGACAACGAGTGAAGGACTGGCCAGGAGTGGACCAGGTGGAGAGAGAGGACAGAGCATCGTCTGATCAGAGCAGATGGTCACCACAAAGAAGGCACAAAGGGCAGCTACTAACATCACTGAAAATCTGACCTAATGACTTTTTGTCAGACCTGTCACTGTTTGGTGTAATCAGGTCTATAACCCTCTCTCTGCATACAGTTTGCAGACTGTTCTAGAGCTTTCTGAGCACCTCTTTCATATGTGGGGAGAAATGAGGCAAAGCAGAGAACACAATAGCAGGTAGACACCATCTCCATTAGGTTACCCCATCATTGTCCTCTCTGCTCCTGGAGTCAGAGCTCAGAGAGGGAGACAGGGGACAGTCTCTGACTTTGTCTGCAGCTGCCTCCCTGCAGGGAAATAGCACAGAACCTGACAGCCGCTGTGTGTCCCATTGTCATGTCAGAATTAGGGGGCTCAGTGGATTGGGAGCTAAGGCAGATTCATTGATGCCTGGTGTGGACACTGGGTAGTTAGGAATCTCTAATGCCACTAGGAAGAATGACTTTGACTACAGGGACTTGTGGCATGAAGTTTCCTAGGTACGTCTGTATCTTTATAGGAACAAACGCGCCATGGGAGGGGGTGCACGTGCACCTGCGAAATGGTAACAGAATGAAGAAATCTTCTGTTTCAGGGTCAAGAAGGCGCAGAGTTGCACGTGTGTGTTTCCGTTCTAAAGTACTTTCTGTGTCCTGTGGAAAGGTGAAAGGAAAATTATATAAGAAGAAATTGAAACGAGGTGAGTTTTATGGTATAATTTGCAACTTATGTGAAGGAGTGACAAGAAGTCATTGAATTTCCCATGTGAACTGCACATTAGTCAGGGAACTAAGGTCTCAATGTGGCTCAGTTGAGAGAAGGGGGCAGGGTCCCCAGGATGATAGTCTCACACTTTGAGGAACTGTACATATTAGATGCTCACAAGCCCATGGAAGTGACCATGGAAATGCCCCGAAAACAAAGAGAAGTGAATCAGAAAATAAAGGGCAGAGGCCCTGCGCCTCCACCTTCGTATCCTCCTTCTGTTCTGGGTCATTGTCACCAGGACACGGTGTTGGATGTAGTGAGAAGATCACAGAGTTTGGAAGCAGAAAGCCCGAGTCCCAGCCTCAGATATACTAAGAGGGACTGATTCATCTGAATAGAGATTGGGACCTTTCTTGACTCTGAAATTTCTCAGCTAGCAAAAGAGATAATTGTTAAAATCTGCCTGAGGGTATGGGTACACAAGAAATTAACTTCCATAATTAATGAATAATATCGAAACAGCTTTCCTGAGATACAATTCACAAACCAAACAGTTCACCACTCAGAGAGCATGGTTCATTGCTGAGCTTTGTCTGTGTTGTCACAGGATTGTGAATTTACAATCTAATTTAAGAATGTTTTTGTCCCCTCACTAAAGGAAACCCATGTCTCTCAGTCTTCAATGCCCATTGCCACCCCAGCCCACTGCCCAGCTCTGAGCCACCACTAATCAGTTTCTGCCCTGTAACATGACCTAGTCTAAGTATTTCCTATACATGGAATCATATAATGTGAGTCCTTTGTGACTGGGTTTTTCAGTTAACATGATGTTTTCAAGGTTCATCTATGTGATAGCACGTATTAGCACTTCATTCCTTTTATTGTCAAATAATATAATATTCCATGGTGTGACTATATCATATTTTGTTTATGCTTTCTTCATTATGGGTTGCTTTAATTCTTTAGTATTATGTATAATATTGTTGTGAATATTTGTGTGCAAGATTTTATGTGAACACATTTTTTATTCTTTGGGTATATACCCAGGAGAGGAGTTGCTGATTCATATGGTAATTTTATGTGTAAGGTATTGAGATAAAATGATTAGATTTGATTTGCATTTCTTAAATGACTAATAATGTTCACCACATAGTTATCTTTTGTATATAACTTAAATTTTGCACTGGGTACATTTACAATTATTTTTATTGGCTGTCCATGAGTTCAGGAGTGAAATAAATCACTGCTCAATAATGCCATTAAAGTGAATGAAAGATGTTGCAGTAGAGGGCACAGATACTCTGTGGTGCCGGTATGGGCTGCGGGCCCCCAGCTGAGACCTCAGTCTGGTTTGACTTCTGCCTTTACCTGAGCCCCAAGGCCATCAGAGTCTGGCCTATCTCTATCCCCTGACCTCAATAGCAGGTTGAATCATCTCCTTATTCAAAATAAGAGGATTCTTAGAGCATTACTTGTAGGTAATTTTAGAAAACCTTTATAGTGTTTATTTTGATTGTAATGATCACATTTTTTGTTGTATATAAGACAACGTTATGTGTGCACAAAGCAGGAAATCTCTTTGGAGGGGACGTAAGGCTGGGTTGGAGGTCTGAGGTTCGTGAGGGGAGACCAGACCCTCCCACAAGTGATCTTGAGTCCAAATGGGGTCTGAGAGCCAGTGTGGTGGAGGGCGGCGTCTGAGCTGTGTGGACAGAAGGCCCAGGATTGACTTACCTAATCTCACAGGAGCCATCAGGAAGTGCATCCAGACTGAGGACGGGACTTGGCTCACCCCCAGGGAGTTTGAAGTGAAAGGAGGCCGTGCAAGATCAAAGAACTGGAAGCTGAGTGTACGCTGCTTTGGGAGGCCCCTGCGATGGCTGATGGAGGTACTTCTTCTATGGGGGCGGGAGATGTGATTTTCCCGGTTGTACATGAAGATAAGGTCACTGTGCGCTCACCAAATATATGCTGCATTAGGACTAAAGCCCGGAGGTCCCTGGCATTGCCTCTCCCCCGGGAGAGGTGCCCACCCTCATAGCTCAGCGCAAGGCAGCTCCTGCTCTGTCCAAGGGGCTCTGTGTGCGCAGGCAAGGAGCTGGAGGGGAAGGTCATTCCAACGGGGTGCTTGCAGACAACTCTATGCACTGAGAGAGACAGTCCACAGTCAAACCGTGGGCAGAAGAGATTCCAGAAAAGAAAAGCATGAAAAGCAGAACCAGTATTAGCGTAGCTCTGTGGGGTGAGGTGGACGGTGGTGTGTGATATAGAATAGTTCGTCAAGTGGGGATGTTTGTGGAGAGATTTAATGCCATGGTAAGAAGTTTAAACCATAACCTAGAAAGTTCAGAACCAGGGAGTCTCTGAAGCTGTGAAAAGATGTATTTAACACAGTATCCCAGACTACAAGGGCCTTTGAAATGACTTCACTGTCTGTCAGCCCAACAAGCTTATAGTCAACTTGTCATGCTCAGCTCAGATGTCACTCTACTCTGAATATTCCCTGACTGACCTGCCCCGGTCACCCATCCCTGGGCTCCTGACCCCACTATTAAGGCCTTTCTCACACTGTTTTATTCTTATCCTTCCATGCATTCCCCTTGTATCTCTAGACTCCCTTGGGGTTGTCCAGTTTGTGGGCTCAGCTTTGTCCAGAGTGTCTGACTGTCCCAGTAGAGCCCAAGCTCTACATTGATCAGGCGTGCCTGATTCGACTTCCACGTGCAGTGGGACCTTCCTGCTTATCAGCAGGGCTGGCAGCCTCTTCGAGACTACTCTAGAGGCTGCTATGAGGATGCTACTGTTAAGTGTCACCAGAGGAAAGACACGACCAACACAAATTAGTTGCAATAATCACACAGGCAATTTGTTACTCACAAATCCTTTTGGCGTGCCTGGATACAGCTTAAGGGGGCCCCCTCAGCGTGCTCCTCTCGGCTGGCTTTGGTCAGAGCTCAGAGCGGCGTGGAGACAGTCCACATCAACGTTGGAGTCTGGGGGACTACTGCAGCAGGGGGCCCCTCAGCTTTAGTACCTTTTCTGGCCAACGCCTTCTAACAGGTGTCAATCTACAGGATTATCACCTCAAACCACCTTTTTGGGAGTTCCTCACAGGGAATCCCCTCTATGTCATTCTACTAAAATGTTTACATAAAACCACTTTTTAAGATGTTCTTATTTTCATTAATTTACAAAGTTAATGTAAATAACACCAAGCCACTTCTTATCTATGTATAACTTCACAGACATACTAACTGGGCTCTGCTTGTAGGTCAGAGTCTGTTTATCACATTACAGAGTTACTGCACTAAGCCACTATACTAATTCCTATCCAAATGGCATAACTTTATTTAATTTTAAAATCCTTTTACTTACTTTTATATATCTTCCATATTTTTATATTTCTATATATTTAATTACTATAACCTTATATTACTGCAACACTGACACCTGTAGGTGTGGGGTACGTGTGTGTGGACCGAATGGTCCCGGTGTGAGGACTCAAGTCTGAGGGACACTCATCGGAATGGAAAAGAGGTGAGACGTGTCAAAGAGATGATGAAGGAAAACCTCTTAAAACATAGAGGAAATAACATGAAAGAAAGGCAGTTTTCTAGATACCTTTGATGATTGCTGGAAGAAAAGGTGAGGAGAAGAAGCTGCTTGTGTCTTATTGAGACACCTTGGTTGGACCCGACCTTGGGACATGCAAAAAGAAATATTTGGGAGGAGGTTGGAATTCCAGGCTCACAGACCAGAAACTCAGGCTAACCATGTACTTGGTTCTTTTTATCTTTCAGCACGGATACCTGTATAATCCTCCGAGAATTTGGGGACGAAGAAAAAGGGTAATGATCATAAACCTTTCTACAGCTTTCATCACATAACTGACTTTGCATATACAGTATGTTATTTTATGGTTTCTCCATTGGATAATTATAATTAAGTATCCTTGTTTTTGCATGTGCCTTCAGAGTTGTTACTTTGAACATGATGTTGTGCACAAGGTCTTTGAATAGCAAATTAATGAAGACAGAGATGATAAGACAGTTAAAAAACAGATTTCTCATAGATGAGTGTTAGTCATAGATGCAGCTGTTGTAAGGGTGTCAAAGCTGTAACAGCAAACATAAAAACATTTCATAATAAAGTCACAGGGACATCTTCAACTCAAGATTATTTCAGAAATTCAAGGTGACTGGTTTGTGTGAGTTGAAATCTGATGGAGCAGAGATGCTCCCCACCAGCCAGGTGACTCAGCTCTGGCACACAGTCCGTCTGGGGACACACAGGGAAGCACACACCACTGCATGAGGTGCACAACACAAAGCATGTTTCCTTTCCGATCCTTTACATCCTCTTCCGCCTCCCTCCCAGTAAAATGTGCGCTGAGACACACAGAATTCTTCCACGGGGAAACTACTTCCCTTCAGGAAGATGGTCCCTCTGGGGAGGAAGCTTTTGGGAGATCCCAGTATATGGGAGGGCGTGACCTGGGAAATTGTTTACTTTGACTCCGCCCCTTTGACTCAGGCAGGAGAGCTGGGCGGAGCTCTTTTCTGTCTTGACAGTGATTGCTCTCTCTGTGGAAGAAGGCTGTGCAGGCCACAGACAAACACATAATGTGCAGTGAAGGTTGAGGACAAAGAGATGGCTTTTCCCAGATTGGAGATGAATGAGAACTTAAGAGAGAGGAGAAAAGAAATACCATTCTTATGTACTTCCGGTGGAAATGGCCATCCAAAACACTCTTAGAATTCTAAAATCAGTCAATCATAGCTGGCCAATGGCACTTCATCATTCTCTGAAAATCGGAGGTCCAGAAGTTTACATTTTCTGATGATCTGGATGGTTTAAAGTACTATTAGTCTCTGGAATGTTTCATTCATTGAATTTTCTAATTGGAAACTATTATTAGACTTATTCAGTGAGTATGTTAAAGGCCCGCATTTGTATCATAAATGTCAACTAGGGAACCTGAGTGAGCTGGAAAGTTTCTAACACTAGGGCTTACCTTCACTTATGAATCAAACACCTTTTAGCACAAAGCTGCAGTTGCCTCTATATTGTGTCTCCTCGATGAAGAACACAACTCCCCAAAGTGGCAGATCTCAGGACCAATTTCTGTCTCTGTGGGTCCTCTGTGTCTCTCAGTATATCTCTTGCTGATGGAGCCTGTGGCTTCTGGAAACCTCTGTGTCATTCTCAGCACTACATGACAGCTTCCTGGCTCCTGAAAAGAACCCCTAACAACTTTTGCTGAGAACTTCTGTTTTGTAAAATAGCATACTTCTCAAGAACAATTATTTATTGTATGCTAATGTTTGTTTAGGAGATAGCAATTATTCTCTTTCCTAAGTGAAACAATACTCATTGCTCACATTTTCAACATATAATTGTTGGGTCATACTAAATGCCCAATGTCCTTTAAAGAAAATGTAAGTAATATCCTTGACCTCAAGAATTGTTTCAAAGTTATTCATCAATTTTGAAGTTTAGTGGAAGAATAATTGATGGGTAGGTCTGAGGAAATACGGGACACTCGAGGAGGTGGGCAGTGACATAGCCACTTCTTAGGTGACGCTCTATGGGTCACACTTGTCTATGACCCCTCTGCCCAGGGCTGGAGATAAAGGCTGAGGCTGCCTGAATCCAGAAGTGAAGGATAACAAGTCATTCTACTAAATATGCACAAGCAATGTAAGTCTAGTAGGTGATAGTCAGTTACATCTGAAAGGTTACCCTGTTGACATCTTGGGATTCAAATGGAGAGAAGAGGGTCATCTTCTGGAGACCTGTATGCTGGGGCCCTGGAGCACATTTTATCTTTGAAGCTCCACCCCAGAGGAGTTTCAGAGAGTCGTAGAATTCCTCTCTGGGCACTTGCATGGATCAGGGGTCTGGGCTCTGAGGTAGTCTGAGGCTGTTGGTAGTGAGTCCTCTGGCTGTTACTCTCAGTACAGCTTCTCTGGCAGGACAACACTTCCTAGTACAGACAAGGATGCCCGAGAGCCCCTCGAATTAGGTGAACCAGAAGAGTTCCTCCAATTTGACCTGCGGAAACCAGGGCCAGAACCTTGCACGAGTTCACCAAGGCTCATCTTGTGTCTGAGAGCCAGAGAATGTTACTAGATTGGAACAAACAGTGGTACTTTGGCATTTTTAATTCTCCTTGAACATATATTAAAGTATGTATGAAATAATGGAAAGACTGTGAATTGAATCTTTCAAATGATGGTTATTTAAATAAATGACGGATGCAAAATTTCATTCAGTATTGTTACTCACTCTTTCCCTTTCAGCGGAAAATATTGAAGTCTCACAACAGTACCTACGGTGACCCTTGTGTAAGTACTACTCCCATCTATAATGCCAAAATAATCCAGGCTTTCCCCTGGGTACGTTCTCTGTGCCACTGCCGTCTTTCCTGGAGGCGTGCTCACACAGAGTGGGAACACGGCACTGTGTGTGATGAGCAGAGAGCAGCACACCTGTTCCAGGTAGATGGTTCTGGAGTTGGGTGTCTCAGCGTGAAAGCATCCTCTCCATTGTTCAGTGGAAACCTTCCCGTTTCCCCAGCAGTGTAGGACCAGAGCTCTAGATCACTGGGGTCTCTAGAGATGAGGCTTGACGTGAAATGGGCACAGCTGACTCCCAGCTCAGTGAGAAGCACGTGTGTGTCCGTGCCGGTTCACACAGAGACAGGGAGTCCAGATTCCACAGCGCTGACCTTCAGGTCTCACTGGGGACATGGGTGTTCCTTTACCTTCTAGCCGGAAAATTCAGATGAATGTGAGATCTGCCGGGATGGAGGGACGCTCTACTGTTGTGATACATGTTCCAGATCCTTTCATGCGTACTGTCACCTCCCAGCTGTGGAAACTGAGAGGTCAGTGAGATGCAGCCTGTCTCTTCTTTCAGGGACCCTTCCTCCGGCCATGCCCCTCCCCCCTCAGAGCTGCTGCGTGTGTCCTGATGGGAAACAGTGGGGTTGGAGTTGGGCGTCCAACACTATGATCCAGACTTTTCCAAGATGCTAGCAGCAGGCGGGGACAATTCTCCTTTCTCCTCTGGGAGGCTGAGGCTGGTGGCTGAGTCCTTTGCTTTGATATTGCTACTGTTCTTTCTAGAACTCTCCCAGCATGACTACTGTTTCTGGAGTAAAAATGCCAGTTGTATGTGTTACATGCTTATTTAGAAAAGTCAGGAAACATGGACAAGTTCCTTCATTTTACCACCTTTTCAACTGGCTGATGAAGGCTCGAGCCCCAAGGGGAGAGGTCCTATCTCTGACACAGAGGCTTGAGGGGAGGGCTGCTTGGGCCCCCAGCCAGCTCAGATGGGGAAAGGAGAGCCGTTACTCACCCTGACACCACCTTCCACCTCCTGGTCGCCAGCTGCTACCCTCATTGGGAGGAGGGTCATTCTATCAGACCCCACCTGGGGTCTTAGAGACTCTGTCTGGGAGGTGTTGCCTTCATCTCTGGCTCTGTCCATTGGCCATTCCCGAGAGGACGGTGGCAGCAGTGGGAATGATGGCTCTTTGAGGGCCTACCCTGGTCACTTGTGTCCTCTCCCAGGAGCCCATGGAGCTGCATCTTCTGCAGGATAAGGGACTCTGCAGGAAGTCAGCAGTGTCACAGTGAGTCAGAGGTCCTGGCGAGGCCAATGGGGCCTGCAGAGCAGCTGGTGAGTCAGATTTGATCCCAAGCCTTCTCCTTTCCGCTCACGTGTGAGAAGTCAACAGTGTCAGGGGGAGGGGGAGGGTGTTCAAGTGCCTCACCTTGCCTCTCCCGAAAACCCGTTTGCAGAAAAACGAGTTCAGCCATTCTACGGCTCCTTCCTGGAGCCACAGCTGTTTGGGGAGACTTCCTGGGGACGGGTGGGTCCTGCACGCAAGTGCATACGGGGCCTTCTCTCCCCGCTGCTTCTCCTGACACTTTCCTTCCTTTGCAGCAATGCGAGTTCCTCCTCTTGCAGCTCTACTGCCATTCAGAGAGCTCATTCTTTGCAAAGATTCCACATTATTATTATGTAAGTAAGAACAGTAAGCCATGATTACAGATCGCCATGATGTTACCTGCCCTGACACGGGCACTTGTGGGAGTTGTGATCTGAATCCCAGGGGAGGGGGCAGGTGATCTTCATCTTGTACTTCTGCTGGGCTCGATGGGAATCCACAGAAGGCAGACACTGGCTCTGTCTGCCATTCTCTCAATGATAATATTTTTCCCACCAGATTAAAGAGATTTCTCAAAACCTAAATGAACCCATGTGGTTGGACAAGATCAAGAATAGGCTGAAAGAGCATCATTACCCCCAAGTGGAGGGTTTTGTGCAGGACATGCGCCTCATCTTTCAGAACCACAGGGCATCTTACAAGGTGAGTGGCTTCCTCTTCCACCTCATTCCTTTGCATGGAGTCACTCTGCCCTCCGTTCCTGCTGCGGGAAAGTTTAGTTTCCCTCATCTGTGACGAGCCTGTGCAAGCAAGGGCACAGGAAGTGAGTGAACCCTTTTAAAATTCAGGATTCACGCTCACCAGGGAGGGTTACAGTGGGTCCGAAGGTGTCCCAGCAATCAAAACCCAGGCCCCTGGGAGCTCATTCCTTTTGGAAAAGGTGAAGGTGACAGGTGCCCCCTGAGAACGGCCGTATACTCCCTGCACTGAACCTAAGGAGAAAATTGTGTCTTAAAATAATGTTCTTATCTTTCCCCAAATACACTCAGTCAGACCTCTCAGAAGTCCCACACTCCAGAGCCCTTTACACATGAATGGACGGTAGAGCAGCAGTCTCCAGAGGAGAAGAGTAGTGACAAGATGAAGGGAACATCACTGGTTGTACCCAGACGTCGTAGTATTTGATTGTTACAAAGACCTTAGATTACTTCTCTAACTCTCACGAGACACCGGAAATGAAATGAGTAACTGTTCCTACATGTGGCAACGATTGTCCTTTTCTGTATAGTTAACAAGAATTAAATGTCACAAGGACATAGAAAGTACTCTTAGGCACTTGAATCGTTTTTTTTTTTATCTTCACCTTGTTAATATAATTTAGATGTATAAGGTAATTATTCTTAAATACAGTGTTTCTTAGCACTGATAATGAGTGTTATTACTTTTGCTGTTATTTATCTTTTTTTTTTTTTTTTTTTCAGTACAACGAATTTGGCCTAATAGGACTGAGACTGGAGGCAGAATTTGAGAAGATTTTCAAAGAAGTGTTTGCAATTCAGGAAACCAATGAGAGCAGCCTTGTGGTGTAGTGGGTGCCGCTAGGACCCTGGAAACCCCCTTTGGGAGCAGAATTCTCATCCCCTCGGTGCTGTGAAGGTTGGCTCCAATCCACCTCTCCCCAGAGTCCGGCTCTAACTCATGTGGAGGTGCTTTGCTTGGAGGCTACACCTCCGTGTGCTTGGATCATGCTCCACACTGGGGTCTGGCTGGAGCTGGTCCCACCTGTCACCCCATTCTTGCTTAGCTTTCCCACCAATCTATTCCCTCAGCCCTCCTCCTCCTTTGAGAGTTCTCATAATAAATCATTTCCTTACTGGACTTCATCTCAGGTTCCGCGAATAGAAAACACAACCTAACTAATAGTCCTGGCAAGCCGGTCCAAAGGATGGGATTTGTGTGTTGGGTGACTGTCTAGCCAGACAGTGACAGGCAGAACACTTACAGTCCCTGGGTGCTATACTGGTGCCACTGACAAGCCCTTTATCTGTAGGACATGAGATGAGATAGAAGGGAAGAGATATACCGGCTCGTACAATTCTCTGCCATGTATAAAAAGAGAACTTGGTACTACTATATGAAGTGTGGATTTTGATAGCTATTGCTAAATGCCACAAATGCGTTGAAAAGAGTACACGACAGACAAGCTTAGATTAGTCACCACCCAAAGCAAAGAGACTGTCATACTTGCATCTGGAAGGAAGATAGTAAGAAAGACTTGATATAAGCCCCAATTTTAAGAATGGCAGAACTTCAGAGGAGACAGAATTTTTAGTTTAGTTGGGCCTCTTATTCCAAACTCGGGGCCACGATATAATCAGAGTGACGCCCTGAGACTTAGAATGAGGATTTCTGGATAGATGACCATGAGAACCTGGACTCCAGGTGCTCTGAACCCACTGGCCGGCAAAGTTGGATGCTTCCTGTTGGAGGACTGACCCCGATCAGCCCCTGTTTTACTTGACTAAAGAACACGCAGACTCCTCTACTTGCCCCAGTAAGCAAGTCCCCTGGGTGGAGCAGCCAGGTGAGGAGGGGGTTTCTATTCCAATGAAAGTGCAGGTGACCAGCCTGTACCAGGAGGTGCCAGGAGACTGAGTCAGGGAGTGGATTCTGGTGAATAAGTGGGGATATAAAACGAAACAGAAAAAATTGTTCTAATGAGTCTATGAGTGGGTGGAACAGCAGGTGAATCACTCTCTCTAAAATTGATGAACAAAAGTTTTAAATGACAGAAGTTGTTGGTAAAACCATACGCTCCTGTACCACAGAGTTGTAGCCATAAGAGAACCACAGTGAAGGTCTGAACACTCCAGGTTGGCTCTTAGAGGCTTGCTATCAGGCACGGGGCACACAAGGTGCAGTGGAAGGGCAGACTAAGGATGAGGGGATCCAAAGTCCTCGGGAAGATGATGTTACAGCTGGAACACCCATCTTTCTGGTGGCTTTGCTCCCTGAAGGCTCAGAAACAGTTGCTGAACACGGTGATAAGAAATACGTTGCAGAGGGGGCACCAGCCTCCTTGAGATTCTCAGATGTAGCAGTCCGATGTCGACTGGAATGACGTAGAAATGTTTTACAGAACGGGCTTCTCCATAAGAATTGATGATAAAATACCAGAATGACAGGTGCAAGTGGCAGCATGAACTGTGAGAGTAAGATGAAGTTATTTTTGTCGTGGCAGCTAGGGTAGAATGACGGCCTGGGAGCTGGCCTATAGATGTCTGTGGGGAGAAGGAACAGGACATGGTGTTCTTCTAGGCCGGAAAGATGAGCAGCGAACAGGGTGGTGCTTCCTGTACACCGTTACAAGGGAGAGGCGATGTCTGATTTCAGCTACTCAAATGTAAAGAAAATACCGCTTGCCCAGTTTCCAGACTTGAGCGGCTTATTTTTTAAAATTTATTTTATTTTATTTCTTTTACCTAGAACCAGCTACTGGAAATGAGGGCAGGTGTCATAGGAAAGAATTCTACACAAGCCCGTGCAGAGATTCCCTCAGGTCTTCACCAAAAAGACCAGTGGCCATTTATTCAAGTAACCTTATTTCAGAGTATGGGAAATGCACAGATCTTTCAAGGTGGTGGATGACCACATCTGACTGGATTCTACTCTGGGACCGAAGGTGCCATCAAGTTCCTGGGAGAGCAGAGCGTATGGAAGGCCGGCCATGTCCATCTCACAACGGGTTCACTCAATCCACGGACATACCACCAGTCATTTCCCCTGTTCCCGAGGTGTAACCAGAACACTCACAGCAGAGGCTGTTCTTTAACAACTATGAACTACTCTGTGAATAATAATGACTGCCTTAAGAAAAGCCTGGTGGAAGGTCCTGAAACTGAAGTTTCCCCACAATGAAACACGAAACTGAAAGCATATCCTATTTTGAAGGAATCACCGAGATTAGTGTCACGTGCGAAGACCTACGGGACTCAGCAGTTGGAATGCCCATTACATCTCCATTTGATTCTGCAGTCTGGCTTCTGCAAAAGCTCAGGAGTTCATGACTACTGGAGACTTCACAAGGATGAGCCCAATTGTAGTGGGTATGCTAGACGTGGTGCCCTCATTAGAGCTGATTAGCATGGCCTACCATATGCGCTACGCAACTATTAATACGGAAAGTGAACTTTAAAAATATCCCGGAGGAGGTAGAATGTGAAGCAGTTCACACTAATATATAAATACATATACACATATATGCGTATAAACATACATGTAAGAGAATTTATTATGTGGAATCGGCTCATGTGACTATGGAGACTGACGATTCCTACGATATGTCACCTGAAAACCAAAGACCCTGTAGGCTGAGGTGGAACATTAGGCCAAGCCTGAAGTCCCCCAAACAAAATGGTATAAATCCCAAGAGCAGGAGGAGACCCAAGTCCAGCTCCCCAGGGCGGCTGGAAGAGAATAAGTTTCCCTTCCCCCACTCTCTGTTCTGCTGGGGCTCTTACCCATTGGATGATGCTCACCCACCATGGGGAGTGCAATCTGTTTTGCTAAGTCCGCTGATTCAAATGCTAATTTCCTCCAGAGGCATCCTCAAAGACACACCCAGAACTAACATTTAACCTGGGCACCCCATGGACCAGTCAGGATGACACATAAAAGCAACCGTCCTAATGGCAGTGTGTTCATTAGTCCTGATGAACAGGAAGTGTCAGGTGTGCTGGTTGTCAAGTCTCATGCATTCCGGTTCCTAGAGGTAAACCCTACAGAGATTCAGAGACGGCCATAGAGGTGAGTTACCAGGGGCTCCACGGTGGATCATACGCGGTATTCTCTCTAAGCTCTAAGCTATTGGACCTGCCGTGTCCTACCACTGGGAAGCACAATGTTGGTAGGCTCCACCAGGTAGAAAAGAATGACCATGGTTGACAATCTGGTGACAGTTAATTTAGGTTTTGTAATGTATTGTGCCAGAGGCTGAGGGAGGTGATTTACAATGTTAATAATAAAGTGTGTCCTCAGTAATGTGTTCCACTCACTTAATAGTATATAATGGGCATTGTTGCATGTCAGTAAATACGGTGCTGTATCATCTATATCAGAGCTTCTGTGTTTCACCAGTCCTCGGTTGTGTTGGCAGTTACTGGTTATTGTTGCAGACGAATGTTTTCCTACTATGCTGCTAGAGTCTAAAAGAACTTCGCTCGGAGCCTGTCTCCCCAGAGCGAGTCTGACAGTCCTGGCTGGCTCAGAGCCAACACGTTGATCGAGAGTCCCCCACTCGTGCACACAAAGGGGAGAAGTCGTCCACTGGAAGAGAACTGGGTGGCGATGGGGAAGGGGAGGAGGCTGGATGGCCAAGGAAAACACGACCTACTGTCCCAGCCCCCCAGAAGAGCCCCAGGAGGACCTAGAGCTCTGGAGGTCCAGGGGCTTAGGTAACTACCCACAGCCAGGTCACCCACAATGGTTCCCCAGGGCACCAGCAGGCACCCGGCCATGCTCTGCAGGAGAGAAGCGCCTTCTGCCTAGGAGCCTCCTGTGTATTCTCCCACTTCCTGTGCTTCCTGACAGGACAGTATTCAGATAACAGTTGACTGAGGTGTTGGGACAGTGAATAGGGGTGACCCACTCAGGAGAAAAGTCAAATTTTAGAGGCAGCCAGCATGAGACATTTTCTGTTTATTATCACCTAACTTCACCTAGCACAGGGAGCAGCCACAGGCTTCTGGGAGTAGAGGGTTCAAATTTTGTAAGAAATTCCACTTTCTTCTTGGTCATCGGAGCTGGGGAAGAAGTCCTGGGCCCCCAGGCTTTCTGGGGAGAAGGGGGAATTTCCACAAAGAAGAAAACCATAGGAAGAACCTCAGATTCTGTGTATTAACCCTCCCCAAGCCTCCCCCACTTGAGTTTCAAACTAGCTGACAGGCAAGAGGTGAGATGGAGATCAGGTTAAAAATCCCACCTTTCTTCCTGATAAAAGCTGGCTCGGGGGACGTGGTGTAGACACGTGCCAAAAAAGGATCCCAAATCTGGACCCCAGAATGCAGCTTAGCAACAAGGCTAGGGCTGCTCCTATCAACCACACACACCGCCCCCCGCCCTCTGTCCCTGTGCCCCTGAGCTTGGAGGAGCACAGAGCCCTGGCCTCCATGGCAGGGGAGCCCAGGGAGACCCCCCAGGAGCAGACTGCCTTTCACAGACTCCTTGCCTGAGCTTCAACCCAGAAAGAAGGGGGGCAGGGGACCAGAAGTCCTGCTGATTGAGGGGCGACCTCCTAGAAGGGGACCTGGATATGGGCCTGAGTGTCCCCACTGATGTCCCGGGACCCCTCCCTCTGCCTCTCTGCACCCACAGCAGTGCCTGGTGCCCAGGTCTCTATCTCTGCACCCACAGCAGTGCCCGGGTCTCCATCCTCTGGCCCAGGGGCTGCTGGGGCTGCTGCAGCTGCTCCCTCCTGCCTAGATAGTCAGATCCGGGACTTTCTGTCTAGCCTCAGGGACAAACCTGTGCCCACAGGGTATCCCAGGTGGAGACACAGCCCACCACTGGGGCCTGAAGAAAAACTGCTGCTGGTGACGCTGAGGAAACCCATCCCCTTGTTGTGTCCTGTGTTCCATGTGACACGTCAGTCCTCAGTCCAGCAGCACTGTTAGGGCTTCAGCCTGCTTCTGAGATGGTCCTGTCTGGTTCCTAACCCGCATGGGTCTCATGTTGTTTTCTGGATCAAGAATACTGTGCTCTGTCCACAGGGGCCTCCTGGTCCCTCATAGCCACTACTGTTCACAGAGTGCAGTGTTTCCAGCTTCCTCTGTACCCATAAAACTGTGTCCTACCTACAGGTCAGGGCAGTCCCAGTGTGGAACTGCCCACCCAGCTGACTGCTTTGGGACTCTAATTCATGTGCTGATCTTGATTCTCAGAAGACCCAGAATAAACTGGCAAATTAATGCCAACACCCAGCACGTAGACTAGTCTGCCTGGTGTCCAGGGACAGAGGAGAGAGAGGGGACACTAGAAAGGACAGGTGTGGGCTCCATGGGACTCTCAGTCTGCGCCGTGAGTCCCACGGAGACCAGGAGTAGAGGACAGCTGTGCCTGGGAGAGGCTCAGCTCACTGGTCTAGAGGGAGTGGACACCCCTGTATGTGTGGCTCTGGGACACGGATGTGCTCATCACTGTGAGCAATCTGTCTACTGTGATGTCCACTCCTTTGGGGGGAAAAAAGAGCAGAGATGGAGAAAGGGTGGAATCTTACCCTGTATCCTCAGTGTAATTGGGCTGGAGGAAGTCCTACTCAGGAGAACAAACGTGGAAAACAATGTTCTAGGCAATGACTGTCTCTCCTGCCCATGTCCAAAGCCCAGGACCACATGGTTGGCTCAGAGCATCTATGGGCCTGGCTGAAGATCTGCAGTTTCTGTCTTTCCCTCCTTCCCCCACAGTCACCTCCACAAGGGTCCACGGCCACGTGGAGTTCCCCTCACCCCATGTCAGCACCCCCTTAGAAGGTCGGGCAGCTAAAGACAGTGGGTTCACAAGATGATTTTGGTGTCTTTGTACAAATGAGAGGACTCCTGGGAGCTGGCCCTGCTCCCCCTGAAGGTGCTCCTTGCCTGGCCTCCAGGTCCTGACTGTCCCTCCTTTTCCTCCATTCCTGCTGCCACATGCCATCAGGGGAGATGTAGAAGCAGGGAGACAGCACATAGAAACTTAATTTTACTTCTCTTTCCCCCGTATGGGTGGGGACCTGTCTCGGTGAGTTCACACACTTCCTGCTCGGGGCTGGGAGCCACAGTGGAACCAGGTTGGGGACATCTGAGGGGTGAGGCCCAGGCAGAGCCTGGAGCAGGACGATGACCAGTGGGAGCAGTGACCTCAACACCAGGCCAGTCTCTGTCTCCCTCTCTTTAACTTTCTCTCTATCTGGGCTGCTGCTTCCTGTCTGTCTCTAGACACTGCTCTCAACCTTGACCTCAGCCCGCTTTACAGGAGCACTCAGGTGCACTGTACTGAAATGCAGGGCTGGGTAGTGAGGAAATCTGAGCTTTAACCTGAGGAGGGACAGCTGCTGGTGTGAGTGCAGCCGCCACAACCCACAGGACTCCTGTCTTCCAGCCACTGCTCCGCGGGCAGGCCTGTCCCTCTTTTCTGTTGCTTTGAGGCAGAGATTTGTCATTTTCTCATGACCTTTGAGCCCTCTCATTTCTCTCACACTTGCTCTAGGTCATTTCCAAGCAGGTGGTTTAAGAAATCTATATTTCAGAGTAACCCACTCACTTATTTTCCATCACAGGCTGGTGTGCTGGTATCTTGTACCTGAACTGTGCACAGGTCTCTGCAAGGAAAAGGCTAGAAATACTGTTTTTTCTCTAGTGCTGGGTCAGAACAATGCTACTTAGCACATTTAGTTTTAAAATCATTAATGCAAAGAAATATATATTCTTGGTCATAAAATTACAAATGACATGGATGTATGTAGAGGAAAAAGTCCTGTTCACCACCCACCCCTGCAGCTTCCAGTCCTGGTCCTGTTAAGTGCTGTAGGCACAGCCTTCCACAGCTTTCTCTCTGCCTGTGCACAGACAACTGATTTCCTACAGGCAGAACCGTGTCCTTGTTATTAATAAAGAACTAGTATCTTATATGCCTTCCTGTACTTTACATTTATACTTAGTTTAATATTAAATACCTCAAAGATCTTTTACTTTAATACAGATAGATCTACCTCATTCCTTTATTATGAGATACATGCTATTGCATAGCCTTGCTACGTCTTAGCTTCTAAATCATTTCTCTTCTATTCCCTGCGATTTAGGTTGCTTTCAATAGTTCATTTTTACCAAGTACCTGTAGGAACGAGAATTTATATATATATATAATATTTTATATATATGCATATAAAATGTTAGAGATATATGTATAAACTGTTAATGTACAGGGTATGACAAAAGCAGGTTTGCAGTTATGAGTACGTGAATCACAGAGCTTATTCTTATATTATTATTTATTAATTATAGTACTATTTTCAATACAAACAACTTAAACCTATTTTTGCCCCACGGTGTATATAAGCACTTGGCTTGTGTCACACACCAATAGGTGGGATGGGGGACACAAAGGACACGATATGTGCTTGTTCACCGATCCTGCCATGTCGCCTTTCTAAGTGGCGAGCCCATCCCATCATACCACCACAGGAGAACAGCCACCCCCACACCCAGACATTGCAAAGGGAGTGGATGAAGAGTTGCATCTTGCTTTAAGTTGCATTCTTCTCAATACATGGGAGGTTAAATATTTTTCATGTTTATCGGCCATTAGAATTGCCTTTTCTGTCCCTAGCCAGTTGGCTCAGTGGTAGAGCGCTGGTCCAGTTGTGGAAGTTCCAGTTTAGACTCCTGGTCAGGACACACAGGAGAAGCAACCATCTGCTTTTCCACCTCTCCCCTTCCCCTTTTCTTCTCTCTTTATCTGTCTCTCTTGCCCTCTTCCTCAACCATGAGTAATTGAAGCAAATGGCCCCTAGCACTGAGGATGGCACCATGGCCTCACCTCAGGCTAAGCAATGGAGCAACCTCTCCAGATGGGCAGAGCTTGTTCCATAGGGGGCTTGCTGGATGGATCCCAGTTAGGGCACATGTGGGAGTTTGTATCTTTGCCTCCCCACTTCTCACTTATTGATAATAATAATAATAATAATAATTAATTTGCCTTTTATATTACTTACTGATTCATTTTTGCCAACGTTTTTCAGCTGAAGTTCGATTAATTTAATATTTACCATGTTTGTAAGAGTTTTCTTTTATTTTAAGCAAGAGAGACAGAGAGAGAGTCAGAGGATGGCACAGATAAGGACAGACAGATAGAAAGGGAGAGAGACAAGAAGCATTAATTTGTCATTGCAGCTCTTTAGTTGTTCATTGATTGCTTTCTCATATCTGACTTGGGGGCTATGCAGAGCAAGTGACCCCTTCCTTGAGACAGCAATCTTGAGCTTCAAGCCAGTGACTTTGGACTCAAGCCATCGACCCTGGGTCATGTCTATGATCCCGTGCTCAAGCCAGTGATTTTGCATTTAAGGTGGTGAGCCTGCGCTCAAGCGAGATGAGCCCGTGCTCAAGTTGGCAACCTCGGAGTTTTGAACCTGGGTCCTCTACATCCCAGTCTGACACTCTTTCCACTGCACAACTGCCTGGTCAGACCACAACTTTTTATTTTTAATACAGAATTCAGCACAGTTTTACACTATTATTTTCTGATGCATGTTGGGTAGCGGCAAGTGCTGATGGTTCTCTTCTGGTATGAGAAAAGGAAGTTTACGAATCTTCATAAGCTTTAGAAATACAAAATGTGGATTAAAACATTATTATAAAAGCAATAAAATAACCTATAAAGAATTAGTATTACAGACTTAGATTTAAAATTACTTTCACAGGAAACAGCAGCAATATCTGAAATTCAGTTCCCTAAAAATATTCACTGTAAAAAATGATAGCATTAATAGGTTTACATTAACACAAAGTCAAAGTCCCAGAAGAAAGGATTGATATTTTTATGAAATCCACAATTTATACCTTATCAGACCACAATTAAACCCCATCTTATTATTTCTGAATCAGTTTATAATGCAAGATGGTATTTCACTGAGTAGCTTTAGGTCAGAAGGGGTACATCTGGTTTTTATCTCTCGGAGATTTCCAGGATACATTATCACCCACTGTTTTTTATTCCTCTGTTTCCTTTATTTTGATTTTACATAAATTTAAACTTTTAATTAGAAATATTGCAGATATAATAAAATGCCTTTATAATGGCTTAGACAAAGGCAGACTGAAACGAACTTTTTCAGTCCTGTGCTTGTCTTCCTGATCCCTCATGCTTCCTTCAATTATATGCTTGTCTGTTGCTTTCATTCTATTTATTCTGGTTGTCATTCAGGATCACTTATTTTACCAATGTTGGTTCTTCACAACCTATACTTTCCTTATAAAAGTTACAGCTTCCACAGCATCTCAGAATCCTGATGATCATTTTATCATGGTGTCCTTTCTCCCTAGGATGTCTGCAGAAGACCAGAAGAGGCTTATTACTGAGACTGCACTCAATTACTTCATCAGTCAAAAGCTCAAGATTTCATATGCAATAAAAAAGCCATTTCCTTTCTTTGAAAGCCTTCGAGACCAAAAATTCATCACTGAAGAAAAATATAAAGTAAGTAACGTTTATTACATCATAATCTGGTCAATGCTTCTCCAACAAGTTAAGCTTTGATATTATGGAATTAAATGGCAGGGAACCATGAACAGACTGAGTAGTCTCCTACAGTGGGATGTTCTCAAGGACTAGTGTAAGTGTTCCCATAAGGTAACAAAAGAAGAAGAGAAGCAGTGCATCCCTGAGACACTCCTGCTAACTGAAGGAACTTCATGGTGTCCCCAGGAGACGAGGTGACTAGCACTGGAGATAGGCTGATTCTGAAGCAGCTGGGCTCCATAGATGTATAATGCCTTGTAAGAATTCTATATATACAATATACCATAAACCAGAAATTAAAATTAATTCTAGTGAATGGCTGCATAAATTCAATGAATTGATTTAATGAAATGATAATTAACATAACATTTTATTTCAGTAAACATCAATGTAAACAATTAGATGTGAGACTTAAACCCTCAGAGAATTACTCTCTTGTTGAACAAATTTGGAAATAGATGCCTGCTAATCTATTTCCAACAGTTTTCAGTTTACCTTCTTTTTTCTTTTTTTCCTTTTGGTATTCTGGAGTCTTGGAATTTAGGTTAATTTTTGCAAACAATATAAGTGGAGATACAGAGATGCAAGTCTTCTCTTTCCCTATAAATAGACTTTCTCTAAGGGCAGTTCACCATGGAGGAGACTTGTCATTGACTTCCTTGGGCCTTTCCTGGCTAAGCTGGTACTGAGGATGGGACACAGATGGCCCAGCCAATAGAACATGAGCTCATCACCTATTACGTCTCTCTCTAAAATATTTGGCCAGGCTCCTTAAGGACTTTATAGCATTTACTTTGAACCCACCTTTAGTTGTTGAAATTGCTCCACAATAGGTACTATTGACGAGAAAGGACTTACTTGTTTCACTTAGTAGCCAAATAAATATAGAGATTTAAAACTTTGCCTGAGAAAATAACTATGTAGAAAAAATGTAGCACGTAGAAAATAAAATCATTTTCTAGGGAGACTCTGTAACTTGGAAGGATGTGTTTATATTTTTCTCCATTGATGTTCTTTAAGGATTGTCAAGAATCTTGTAAAAACATGGTCCACCTGCCGCATTTGGTGTACGGTGTTCTCAGCGAACTTGAGAAGACATTTGAGCTGTCGCTTCTGAAAGCATTGTTCAACGAGTTCAACGTGCTAGAGTACCCTGATTTAACTCACATTGGTAAAAGCTTTGAAAATGGTAAGCAGGCTTATTTATCTACCTTTTGATGTCCAGGGCCAAGTTTTTTGACAAGTACATATTGAGTTACTGCCAAGTGCCATACACGATGCTGGGCAGTGAGGATATATAACCGTTAAAAAAAACAAACAAATTACGATCCTCTCCATGCTTATGATACAATGGCTACAGTACCACACCCACCTGGAGGTCTGATTAACTAGGCTTGTAGACTCACAGAAGACTGGAAATTTCTAAACATGTACATTTACAATGATGTTCCTGAGCTGTAATGGAAATCTTTCATTTTTTTCTCTTCCTCTTTTCAGTGATTCAAGAGCAACTGTGCTACCAAGCAAATGATGCTGAAGAGAGAGAAGAGGACCCTAACTCCCAACTAAGCCTTGAGCAAGGTGATTGCAAACAGAAACTGAAACTCGTCTGCTAAGAGAGAAGGAGAAAGGGAGGTGGACCTTGAGTCCTGAGTGGACGTGGAGATCAGGGAAGAACTGGGTGGGCTTGGAGAAGGCAGAGAGGGCTGTTTATATGAGAGTCTGACCTGAGGCCAATACCAAAGAGTGGCTGTGACAAGATACAGAGGAACAGGGACACAGTGTGTCAGGACATAGGATTTAAAGACAGTGCTGACCCGGAAGTAATGGTGATCTGGAAGGACCCCTGTAGGAGGAGATCAGTGTGAAGCAGTGAAAGGCTGGGAACTCTGGGCACAGAATCAAACCAGAAGGAGAGACTTGATGAAAGAAGAAGAGACTGATTTAAACATGGGGGATGTTGTTTAAGGGCTGAAACATTCAAGATCGGCAGTCACACAGGAAGAGAGGAGAGGAAGTAGTGAGAGGTGGAGGGGAGGATGTGGGTGTTTTGTCAGAGAGGAAGATGGAGGGGAACTGAAAATGGGGGAAAGATTAAAGGACACACAAAACAACCACATCACTAAGAGCTCACTTATTGAACTTTGCTCTGGCAGCTCTGGGCTTAGTGCTCACTGCTGCCTTGGGGGGTAGTACAACTCCCCACCCATTCACAGAAAAGGAGACTGAAGTCTAGGGAGACCATGTGTGTGGTTGGCTGAGGTCAAATGAGCTAGATGAACCAGGCACTGTGATCTAAACCCTGTACACTTAATCCTCATGGAAAGGCCAACAAGACAGCAAACTGGAATGCTGAGGGAGGGTGTGGTGTGAACAGGGGTGAGGACAAGGTGACATGACTTTGTAAGAAGTAACGTGAGGCCACCATTCAGAAGCAGCTCTAAAGACAAAAACAGGCTCACTATGGTCACAGGTGACAAGAAAAGTCATTAGCAGGTTCTGAGTGGCTTATGGATGATCTCAGTGAGATGGGTTGACTGAGGCCAGGGGGGAAGCTGAGGGTCAGGGTCAGGGTTGGGGTCAGGTGCGTCCTCCTGGTCCTGATGGGCTCTGCACTGATACCTGCGGGGAGGGGGACATTCATCCTACTTTGCATACTCTGAAATATACTTGTAATTTCTTCCCCCAGGAATGGATGAAGACCTGTCTCAAAACCAGGACTCCTTCCCAGTAGATCCCTCATCTCATCTTGGTCAGTTTCTGCTGTCTGTTCTGTGATCCTTGTCCCTTTCTGGAATGTACTGGGGGAGGGGCAGCTTCTTTTCAGGGCTGACTACCCAGAGTAAGCAGTGTGTTCATCTGTGATTTATCCAGGGAATTAGATGACAGAGTCTTGGCACTCTGGGTTCCTGGGAAGATGCTGTTTCTGCTCTGACGTGCACTTCCTGCTGTCACGTGACAGCCTGGGTTTGAATGCTCTGTTCCTGCACCTGACTTCAGTTTTCTGCCTCTCTCTTCCTTGAATCTGTGGTGCTTTGAGGTCACGTCCGGGTGGCCAGCGCTGCAGTGAGAAGGGCATGTCTCTGGTGGGTCAGGGTACCTCCCCCTTGTGTCCCCCACTTAGGACCATGTACAGACCCCACGTGCCTTCCATGTGAACACTTTCCCTTCCTCCTCGGGGCGGCAGGCCTGGAGCAGCCCCCTAACACCTGTCAGGCCGCTGAGAGAACACTTTGCTACTTTAGTGAGCAATAATTTCTGTTTATAACTCTTGAGCTCCCTTAATCCACTACTCACGTTATATGCTTATCTTTATTTTCAAATGGTATTACTTCCTTTTTATTGAATTTATTGTGATAACCTCGGGTTAACAAAATTATTCAGGTTTCAGGTGCCCAGTTCTACAGCACATAATCTGCTCACTGTATTAGGTGTTCAGCACCCGAATCAAGTCTCCGTCCATCGCCATTTATTCCTCCTGCAGCCTCCTTCATGTTCCCCCTCTCCCTCCCCTCCGCAATCCCCACTGTTGTCCGTGTCCACGAGTTTTTACTAACTTTTCTGTTTTCTTTTTCTGCTCAGTCTCTCCATGCTCCACACCCAGAAGCTCACCCTCTCATTTATCAGCCTGCTTTCTATTCATGACTCTGTCTCCTTTTTTCTTGTTAGGTCATTCTATTCATTAGATTCCACAGATAAGTGAAATCATATGGTATTTGTCTTTCTCTGACAAATGGCTCACTTCATTTAGCATAATGCTCCCCAAGTCTATCTATACTGTCACAAAGGGTAAAATATCCTTTTTTATGGCCGAGTAGTATTCCATTGTGTGAATGTTCCACAGCTGTTTTATCCACTCATCTACTGAGGGGCACAATGCTTCAATGGACATGAGGGTACATGTAGTCCATATATTTAAAATTATGTAAATAACAAACTTTTAAGACTTTAGTTATAGTCATTTAATTTTCTGATGTTACAATATCCCTTACAGTGATACAGGTCATATTTTATTTAATTTTCTCAAACACCTAAAATGATGGTGTATCATCTGAATTTTTCAGAGAACAGAGAGTCAGCTTAGAGACTTTGGCTACTGGTGCGAGTTCTGCCACTGAGAGTAGGGATTGAGCTCTGCTGTAGGGAGGTGTCAGAGCAGGAGGTCTGGTGCCCTGTGGCCTGGCTTCAAACGCTGCCCTGTGTCCTTGGAGAAGTGACTTCCTCTCTGTGTCCCTCAGTTTCATCATCTATAAAATGAATATGATAACACTGGGGAACGATATTTTTTAATTTTCTGTTGCATGAGGTTTTAGAACATTTTCTATATATTTCTGCATCGCTGATTCCAAATCTGAAATCCGTTTTTTGGCACATGCTCTAGTTTTTATGCAATTGTAATAACCACAAGGCAATTAATGTTTTGCAAACATCCCTTTTACATAATTGTAGTTGTTTTTAAATGTAAAAAACTATTCTCTGATAAAAACACCCTCTTATTTTGTTTTAAGATTGAATCATGGCTTCTTTGAGTAGGCGTAAATGTAAGAATAGTCCTGACACCTTCTGTTATATATGTGGCTGTTACACTTCAATGTTAAAGGTGCAATATTTCATCATTTGTGACACATGCATATATTGCCTATTTTCAAGTTCCCCTTGGCGATCAAGACAAGAATTGGGCTCCTCATATTGTGTGTCATGATTGTGAGGAAATGCTTCATGACTGGACAAAAGGAAAATGCAAAGGAATGCCTTCTGGTATTTCCATGGTTTGATGTGAACCTAAGGACCACAGCAGTGATTGTTATTTCTGTCTGATTTATACAAAGGGCATCGGCAAGAAAAAATGGCATGTGATCGCATATCCTAATATTCCTTCAGCAATACGACCTATCCCACACTCTGAGACACTCCCAGATCCAGTTTTCAATGGTTTTATTTCTTCTGAGGACGAAGAAACTGAACATGGTGATCAAGTGTATTTTGATAAGATGCATGAGCAAATGGTTGTAGAATCTGAAGGGTCTTCTTCTGATGCTAAGTAGTCATTTACCACTCAGCAGTTTAGCCAACCCAAATTGAATGTCTTAGTAAGAGATTTGGGACTATCAAAGAAAGCAGCTGAGTTATTAGCCTCCAGGCTTCAAGAAAAGAATGGACTTCACCGGTCAGCTAAATTATCCCATTTCAGGAAGCATGAACAAATTTATGTGGACTTTTTTCTGAAGACAAATACTTTGTTTAATGTCATGATATCAGTAGTCTTTTCAGCCAACTAGGTGTTACTACCTACAGTCCAACAGAATGGCAGCTATTTCTTGACAGCTCTAAACGGAGTCTGAAATGTGTTCTCCTACACAGCAGTAATGTTTATGCAGCAGTTCCAATTGGTTATTCAACTCATCTGCAAGAAGATTATAATGACATAGAAATTGTCCTTGACTTACTGAAGTATGAGAAACATAACTGAATTATTTGTGTGGATCTTCAAATGGTAAATTTCCTGCTAGGACAGCAGAGAGGTTTCACGAAGTATCCTTGCTTTCTGTGTTTGTGGGACAGCCGAGCTCGGGAGAAACACTGGACACAGAAGGAGTGGCCAAAACGTGAAGCTCTGGAAGTAAGGATGCAAAATATTGTGAATGAACCTGTAGTTAATCGAGACAGGATCATTTTCCCCCCACTTCACATCAAACTTGGCTTAATGAAGCAGTTTGTTCAGGCTTTGAATAGAGAAAGTGAATGCTTTCAACATATTATTTCTGCTTTTCCTGCCTTGTCTTACAAGAAGAAAAAAGCAGGTGTATTCAATGGGCCTCAAATCTGAACCCTCATATGTGACGAAGAATTTTCCAGGAAGATGAATAAAGAGGAGAAAGTAGCATGGCAGTCTTTTGTGGCAGTTACAAAGAACTTTTTTGGCAACAACAAAGCAGAAAACTATGAACTTCTGGTTTAAAGGATGGTGTTGACTTTCCGTGACATTGGATGTAACATGAGCGTTAAGATTCACTTCCTGAACCATCACCTTAATAAGTTTCCCGAAAATCTTGGAGCTGTTAGTGATGAGCAGGGAGAATGCTTTCATTAAGATCTGAAGATGATGGAAGAGCATTATCAGGGGCAGTGGGACAGAAATATGATGGCAGACTACTGCTGGAGCATCAAACAAGATTGTCCTCAACAAGTACACAAACACAAGAGCTACAAACACAAATTTTTGCCTCAATAGAATTTAAATAAGCTTTGTGCAAATTCTATGATTAAAATAAGTGTTTTGATATGTTCTATTTAGAAATTGTAGACAAATTCTGATGTAGTCATATCTTTTAGTGTATTAGTGTATTTACTGCATTATATAAATTATTATATTTTCACAAAATTGATGCCCAAGAAGACATTCTACTTTATTATGTTAAACTAAATGTTGAAAATTTTACAATAAGATAAAAACCTAAAATCTTGAATTGCAAAAAAACTGTAGCTTACAGAGAAAAACTAATGTCACATTTGAGATCAGCACACTTGAATTAGTTAAGAACAGGTGTTTTGTGGATGCAACAAAAATTTTGTTCCCCAGTGTAATGGTTCCTAACTGGGAAGACACAGGCAAGGAATTGGAGAGTGGGAGCAAGGGAGAGGCAGGTGTTTCCCCATCACCTTCCAGGTAGTAATTCTGGTAGTACCTGCATCTATCATGTAGTACAGCCATCATCCAGCTTCTACCTACCTGGTAATCTTGGCACATTAACTCACCTTTGTCCTGCCCTTAGTTCCATGTTGAGCTTTCTTCAGGTTGCCTCATTCTTCCATTTGGCTATCTTAGTTGTTCCATCAACTATAAAACCAATCTCCTGGGTTAACCGAGCTCTGCTTTAAAACATTAGAGTGGTTCACCTGACCAGGTGGTGCTGCAGTGGATAGAGTGTTGGCCTAGGATGCTGAGGACCCTGGTTCGAAGCCCTGGTGTTGCTGGCTTGAGTGTGGGATCATCCGGTTGGAATGTGGGCTTTCCAGATTGAGAGTGGGATCATAGACATGACCCCAAGGCCACTGGCTTGAGTAAGAGGTCACTGGCTCAGCTAGAGCCTTTTGGTCAAGGCACATATGAGAAAGGAAAGAATGAATAACTAAGGTGCCAGTAAGAAGAATTGATGCTTTTCATCTCTCTCCCTTCCAGTCTGTCTGTCCCTGACTGTCCATCCCTCTCTGTCTCCCACACAGTGTCCATAAAGTCATGGTGCACTTTGACCGGTCACAGGAAAGCAACAAAAGATGATAGAAATGTGAAATCTGCACCAAATACAAGGAAAACCCTCCCAGTTTCTGTAGGATGATGTGGCAGCATGTGCGCATGTGCAGATGGTGACGTAACACCATGTATACAGCGGAGCAGCATGCCAGTCGAGATGTGGATGGTACAGAGGAAAGTTCAGTGTGTTCTGTGGCTCGCTAAATTCGAATCCGTGACCAAAGTGCAACATGAATATCGGAGCATTTATAATGAAGCGCCACCACATAGGAATAACATTACTCGGTGAGATAAGCAGGTGAAGGAAACCGGCAGTTTGGTGGAGAAACCCCGTTCTGGTAGGCCATCAGTCAGTGACGAGTACGTAGACGCTATACGGGATAGCTACCTAAGGAGCCCTAAAAATCTGTGCTCGACAATTACACCTAAGCAAGACTACAGTTCATAAGGTGTTAAAGAAACGTCTCTCTTACGGGGTACAAATTGCGGCTGTTGCACACTATCAAACCGGCGGATAGACCCACACGATGCGCGTTTGCTACAGATATGCTTCAGGAGATTGACAATGATGCAAGATTTTTGCAGAAGATTGTGTACATTGAACGTATCAATGACATTAATCACTTAAAACAGAGAATCACAGACATTATTCACTCTGTTACACCAGACGTCCTTACCCGTGTGTGGCAAGAACTTCACTATCGTTTGGATGTCTGCAGGGCAACAAATGGAGCCCACATTGAACTGCACTGAATAGGTAGAAACTGGGAGAGTTTTCCTTTTATTTGGTACAGATTTCACATTGCTATCGTCTTTTGTTGCTTGACTGTGACCGGTCAAAAGTGTACCATGACTTTATGGACAAACTGTGTGTGTGTGTGTGTGTGTGTGTGTGTGTGTGTGTGTGTGTGTGTGTGTGTGTGTGTGTTAGAGTGATTTGTATTAGCCCCTTGAACCCTGACTGATGCAAGGGGCAAATAAAATATTTATGATTCAACATGTGATTTAGTTACAACCCCACCTGAAAATGGACTCTCAGAGGAGCTCAGTGAAACCGGACAGATAAATGTGACCAGGGAAGGTGCAAACAGTGACGATGATGCACTAGAAGGCCAAGAAGCAAATGAACAAGCTCAAGCGTCTGAGCCAGTTGGTAAGACGCAGAGCCTGGGCTTGGTGAGAGTGGAGGGGACCTGGCCAGGGGAGGGACTGGCGTGCTGAGCAAAGGTACAGGGGAGATTGTTGGTGATAACTACAGTGTTTGAGATGAGCAATATAGAGAAAGTGTTGATATAGAAGAGGCTAACGCAGATCACATAAAGTATGGAGGAAGAGGGATGGAACAGGACAGAGTAGGAAATGTAACAGAGTACAGATACACTGGACAATCAGGCGGGGCAGCAGGGACAGGTCTCTGTGAGGCGGGGAGACCCGGGACTCCTGGGAGGAGGAACTCACTCTCAGCACCTCATGAGTCCTGGGCACCCACTTTGCTCCCCTGACCCTGCTGGGCCCTGGTGGGCCCTGATAGAAAATGTAGAGAAATAGTCTGAATAGAAGAAGGTACAGAGGGGAATAAATGCCAATAAATAGAGAAAATGGGGGGAGACACAGTGAGAGCCATGTGGAGAATGAGTAAAGGACAATGAGTGAAGGACTGGCCAGGAGTGGACCAGGTGGAGAGAGAGGACAGAGCATCGTCTGATCAGAGCAGACGGTCACCACAAAGAAGGCACAAAAGGTGGCTCCTCACACCATTGAGAAGGTGAGGTGTCCCCAGTGACCACCATGGCCCTGGGATCCTCTCAGATGAAACAGGTCTCTCCTCTGAGAGTGAGACTGAAAATAGAAACAAGAACTCAGAGTCAGTAGAGGCCAGATGAAGGGCTGAGCTGAGCAGCAGGGTGGGGGGAGCTCTCCTTGCAGAGGGACTGGGGTGTGGGGGTTGCAGAGGGCAGGGAGAGTGCGCACTCTCTCTGGGGAGACAAACGAAATTCTTCCTTTATTACAATTTTGTCCAGGAGCACCTGTAGCCAAATATGGAAACAAAATAAATTCCTGCTTTGTAAGACTTTTTAGATATAAACCCGTGGATATGGAGAGGGGAAAGGCATCAATAAGTTCAGGAGTTAAAAGACAAGCCCACACTGCCTGTAAACACGTATCTGACCCAATAGGTAAGACTGGCTGTAGAATGTGTGATGTGAATCTGGGCGCCTGGCACAGGTCTGGGACACGTCACCAGTGTCCACTGAGGAGACCCAGGTGACCTTGGATGGAGGCAGAGGAGAGGGAACCAGCACTTTACACAGTGAGTTTATCAGAAGAGGTTTCCCAGGAATTGGAAAAATATCAAAAGTTGAACATAGCAAGTATAAGTATTGATGCTCATGGGGCTCTTTCTAAAGCAAGAGAGTCAAGTGCGGGGTTAGGAGTTAAAGTGAAGGCATAAAACCTAGGAGCTAAGATACTCAT
The DNA here is from genome assembly GCA_037038555.1 of Rhynchonycteris naso. Classification (NCBI taxonomy): domain Eukaryota; kingdom Metazoa; phylum Chordata; class Mammalia; order Chiroptera; family Emballonuridae; genus Rhynchonycteris; species Rhynchonycteris naso. The sequence goes on along the minus strand of CM072997.1, from coordinate 7,885,761 downwards.
GAAAAGAGCTAAAAGACATATACCATGGCCAGAAAGACAGGCGTGACCGGGGGCAATGGGCTGAGCCAGGAGCAAAGAGAGGGAATGAGAGAAGGGGTGACAGGAGGGGGGGTGGCGGAGGTAGATGAGGCTGGAGGGGGGCAGTGAGCACGGGGTAAGACGCGGGCTGCAGGACGGCAGGGCTGCTGTCCAGGCACGGGTTCCACCACCTTCTGTGTGGGACCTGGGGCACCCTGTGGGTCACACCCTCGGGCACAGGCTGGGGTCACCTGAGCTAATGTAGCTCCAGGTCTTCTTAGTGCTCTCATGAGGGGATTCCTGCCCGTGGGTCCTTTGCCTCCCCCCGCCCAGACACTAAGGGGGTTTCTCCTCTGCACAGTGATCTCGAGTGAGGACTCCGCAGAATCTGGTGATGGAGACGAGCCCTCCGTTATTGTCACCTTGTCACCAAGAAGGCCACCTGGTAAGGAGGGGGAGGGGCAGGCTGGGACTGCGGGGACCTTAATTCAGAGCCACTGTGTCCTGAGACTTCTCTCCTGAGGTCATTCTGTGCCACGGATCCCCATTTGTCCTGGAAGCCCCTCTCTGCATTTGTTTTACTTGACATTCTTGGGAAATGCAGGAAGGTAAAATCATTGTATATATAATTATTATATAAATATATACATGTTTTTGGAAAGTAAGGTCTATTAGTGGGTCCTATTAGTCAATATATGTTTTCTATATTGATCGTATAGTAGAAATAAACTAGCAAAATGATGGGTTTTTTTTTTACAGAGACAGAGAGAGAGTCAGAGAGAGGGACAGATAGGAACAGACAGACAGGAAGGGAGAGAGATGAGAAGCATCAATTCTTTGTTGCATCTCCTTAGTTGTTCATTGATTGCTTTCCCATATGTGCCTTGACCGGGGGCTACAGCAGAGCGAGTGATCCCTTGCTCAAACCAGTGACCTTAGGCTCAAGCCAATGACCTTTGGGCTTGACCCAGTGAACATGGAGTCATGTTTATGATCCCACGCTCAAGCCAGCAACCTTGGGTTTTCGAACTTGGATCCTCCACATCTTAGTCCGATGCTCTATCCACTGTGCCACTGCCTGGTCAGGCATAAAGTGATGAATCTGTTTTAAAACTAACTACTTGCTACACCAATAAAGTGTTGGATTTCTACATTTATTTCTAAAAGACTAAAAGCTAAATACTCTTACTGTATGGTTGTATTCTCATCTGATCTCAACTTTGGATCATGACTGAAGACAATTCATCCAACTCTCTAGGGTTAGCAGAAATAGAGACTTCAGTGAGGGGTTCTGAAACAGAAAGTGTTTGTGACAGAGTTTTTCAGCAAGTAATGACATATAGAGTGATTTGTCAAAGGACCTTTGCAAATAGTACCTTACTTTTCTGTTAAAACAACCCCAAAGGGTAAGCAAGTTGGACCTTGTTACCTTTGCATCTAGATGAGAAAACACAATCACATCAGTGCTTCAAGGTCTTCCACAAAGTCTCATGGAGATAAGGGAAAAGACAAGACTACTGTCCTGGATCCTATGCCATTTTCTCTGTAAACTGGAGCTCGAAATGGGTATCAAAATGTTGTGTCCTCCATCCTGTGTGCAGCCCGGTGGTCACCTGATGGGCAGCTCCTCAGTGCACCGACTGCTGATGGGTCCTCCCATCCTGCTTGCTCAGAGCGTATCGGAGACACGCTTTTTTAGGAAGGCACATTAGGAAAAGACCTAAGAGCAAATAAAAATGTTACCTTGTCTTGATGTTACAAAAGACCAATATTTTATTTTGTTTTTAAAAAATTTTATTGAATTTATTAGGGTGACATTGGTTAATAAAATTATATAGGTTTCAGGTGTTCAATTCTACAGTACAATTATGTATTATATATTGTATTGTGTGTTCACCACCCTGACCAGTATTTTAAATAATGTTTATTCTAATCGCTTCACAACACCTATCAAAGTAAAATGTAAATTTGCTTCAGTTTTTAGAGAGTACACTACACATTCTGACTTGTGTCTTAGTGTAGGTGCCTTAAAAGGTGATCCTAACAATGGTCTGGGGCTCAGGCACAAGAGAAGATTGTCAGCCTGGCAAACAGTTCAAGGCGCACCAGGGGGGAGAGGGAGCTCACTGTCATCAACACGAGATTTCCCAGGTCTCCCCACGAAGAAACAGCAGGTGAAGGATGTGGTAATGACAACAGGAGGGGTGAGAGGAGGAAGAGAGAGAAGTGTAGGAAGGTAAGAGTCAAAGAGAGCAGAGGTGACTCTTGCCAGTGAATTGTCTGTGCCCTGGGGATGGATTATTACTCCAGGTGACTTAGAAAGGCAGACCAGGGTCGCCTGGGTGCAGGTCACAAATCCATTAGTTTTCAGGACCTTTCCAAGTTTTCTTATTAGGAAATTTCTTGCTGAATTAGTTCATTGGTCTCACACTGAGAGACCTAAAGAATTCTATTTTTTTGTGTAGTTATGAATAACCTTGACTCTGAAGAATCAAGTGAGGGAGGAGAGACCTAGGAAGCCACCAGAGATTACACCATGTAAGGATATTAACACTGCTGTCCTAAACAATAATATCCAGGCTCTACATCCAGAGCTCAGTTCCCCAATGAATCTCAGTCTGACGTTCTCCACATGCATTGAGCCTATTGCTTCTAGGGCACCATTGTCTGCATTTAAATTCTTTGACCCTATAGTACTATGAAAGGGGCACAAAGGCATTATAAACTGTTGTGTAACTGGATGAACCCAATCAACTGATATATTGAAAGTATAGCAATAATACACTAGTAAATGACACTCTCTTTTTAACTACACACAGTCACATCTATTAATGTAAAGAGTTGAGATAATACACTTAGTCTCTGCTATTGAGCTATATGCTCCGCAGAGAATAGTAAGCGCAGTATTTCACCATTCGTTGACCATAATGTCATTGCTACCAAACTTAGAAAGTCTTCATAGGATAATTTGTGCTGCTACTTAATTCCTGGTGGAAAAAAGATGGCTTCAGCCCAGCTACTCTCAAACTCAAATGATGGTGAAATCATTGGCTTGCACTGTGATTTTCCCCAGTGCTTTTGTGAATAGAGCTTCATTTTGTTTTCACAGAGATCTTAAAAGGATGATGAAGTAAATCTGTTATACCAGCTTTATAGATAAAAGATTTAGGAGCTAGTGATGTTTGAGGGTTCAGTTGAAGGAAAGAGGAAAATGATTATCAAAACATGGACATCATCACAAGCCCATCAGCCATGTAAGTTGTCATTGAAATTGGAATACTTTTGCAAACAAATAACAGTTTACTTCTGCTTACTTTAAGGGCTCATGGATTCCAGAAAATCACCTACATCCAGGGTTTGGAAGAAAAGTAAGAGCAAACAAGAACTCTTTATGGTTTTCTACAAAAGATTCATTCTAATTCATGAGGGGAGTCCTGTTCGTGGGCCCCTTGCCTCCCTCCCACCCCAGACACTAAGGGGGTTTCTCCTCTGCACAGTGATCCCTAGTGAGGACTCCGCAGAATCTGGTGATGGGGACAAGCCCTTGGTTATTGTCACCTTGTCACCAATATTATTTTATGTTTATAACAACCTAAAATTTAGGCCAGATAACTGTTGTTCTCCTCATTTTATAGAAAAGAAAATGACCATATCAAAGGTTGTTTTTGTAATTAAAAATTTGATTTTCCAATTACAGGTAACATTCAATATTATATTACTTTCAGATATAAAGCGAAATGGATAGTTACAGGAAGAGGCAGAACTAATAACCTGGACTACTAGCAAACACCCATAATCCTTTATTCAAACCCTCTGAAGCCACATGTAACATAATATCATTTTAGAAGGATGCTATGATTTATATTGTATATGTTGCAAAGAAACCCCAACAATGTCTGGGAAGAATCCTGTTCTCAAATGTATTAATGTTTCTACAGCAAATTATGTGAATTCACAAGTGTGATAAACAAAGATATTGTGTGGGCTAATGGCAACTCAAGTCCATATTCACTGCCCCATTGGCTGAGGGGAAACCTATGAAATAATGTTGATTTTCACAACTTCTTTGATTTTGTATATGGGCTAAAAGATTGTGGGTCTTTCTCCATTTGGTAGCAAACACTTCCCTTTATATGAGAAGAGACAGAAATGATTATCATCAGGTCTTTATGTTCCAAATTCTTCTATGACGTGAGGAGCTAGCTATAAGATTTACAACTTGTTTAGTTATAGATTACTGGTTACTTTTTCCTTTAACTGAAAATCCTGTGGACACTGTAAACAAATCTGTTTAGGGGACAGCAATCAGAAAAGACTGAAGAGCAATTAAAACTCTTGATATAACAAATAGCTTTCTTTGCCACACAAACTTCATTCTGCCGAAACCAGTTCAGCTGAGGCATGCATGAAAGGAAGGCGCTGCAGGACTTGGGAAAAATCACACACAAGACACAACATAGAGAAAAGACGGGCACAGGGGACTCCCAGCCTCTAGGACTGACAGCCCAGATCTCCGCAGCCTCATCGTATTTATTGATCTCTTTGCTTATCAAGCAAATTAGCAGAGCCTGGGTCAAATTAGTCTACAATGGATTCAAGTGCAGAGAAAGATGACCAACCAACGCCCCCCAGGAATGTAGAAATGTAGGAATGTAGCAGGAATCAGCCGCTTCCTATATATAGTGGTGCTTGCTGGGGCAGCATTCTGCCCCTGCAGGACTTGGTGTTCCAAAGTCCGTACCAAAGACTTGTCTCAAGGCTGCCATTTAACTCTCGGCCATTTTTCTACATCATTCAAACATTTTTGTTTTTTCTTTAAAATAAGTTAATGTGTTGGAATGTTAGCTATTGTACATTTTACAGTAGGTGAGCTGGGCTAATTGGTATAAAAGGTCAGTGGCACAAGTGTAATGTGAGTTTATACTGTTCACTCACATAGAGGATAAAGTCGCCCAGGGTGGCGGGTGCTCTGCTCCCCACGATCACTGAGGGCCAGCTGCTGCAGGCTCTGACATCTTGGTAAGGCCGCTTCCATGGTTCCCCTGGTTAAGAAGCCGAGTAGAGGGTGCAGACAAGAAGGAAGGTTAAGAAGTGTAAGAAATGGTGACAAAAAGGAGTGCCTTTTATGGCAAAGTTGCCCCCTGTCTTTGGAGATAGTACCTGAAGCAAGCTGTTAGTACAGGTTGGAGGGAACCATAGGGTGGCCCAGCAGTGGGAATGCTCCTACCCCTCCCACACAAGCCTCCCTTTTGCAACTGTCCTTTCGAAGATTTCCTGCTGGGTTGGTTCTTAGGATGCAAACTGAGACTGTTAATGGAACTTTATTTCTTTCTGCAGGGTTTGACAGCGATGACTCTACAGATTTGAGTAACGAAGAAGAGCCTTAGGAAATTTCCAGCTCAGCCCTAAGAAGCCAGTCACGTAAACAAAATTAAGATGCCGAGCTCTGACCTGTGGATGTCAGGAATTAAAAGCAACTTTTTCCTTGGTTAGATCATTGTGCTATATGCCAAATTTGAGGGTTCAATCTCCAGCCAAGGCATAAGGAAGAATTAACCAACAAATGTATGAATAGGTAGAACAAGAAAAACAATTTTCTCTCTTCTCTCCCTTTTTTTCTCTCTCTAAAATTCAATCAATAAATTTAAAAAATAACATTAGAAACTACCATTTCTATTTTTAATTTGTTTTATTGAATTTCTTTAAAACATCTACGGTTTCCATGTGCATTTTAATGTGAGCACATCAAAGACCTTATGCCCAGTTACCCTGGGAACTCCTTTCAGCATTTTAGAAAATGGGAGGAGGCAGGAGATTTATAAACTCATGTTTAACAGAATAAGTCCTCTAACTAAATATATATAACTACACACAGAAGTGGCCAAACCCAACTGAGACCTTCATAGCATGCCCCACGTGCCCATGAATGCTACCACCTATTGTATCTAGTATCCCAACCTGAGCTGACAGATGAAGGTCCCTCCCTACTAAAGTGAACCTGTAAATTCTGGAAGAGGAGATTGCTTGCTCAAATGTGCTGATACCAAGACATGCAACAAGAATCATGAAGAACCAGGTAAATGTGAAACCATCTAAGGAAATAAATAAACGCTGGTAACTGCTCCTAAACAGATGGCCCTCTATAAACTAAGAAAAAATTCAAGATTATCTCTTAGATAATTTGAATAAACTATATGAATGCAGAGACAGACAACTAAATTAAATGAAGAAAACTATGCATACACAAAGTTAGAAGTTCAGTGAAGAAAAAGAAACTATCAAAAAGACAAACAGACATCCAAGAGCTAAAGGAGAATTCAACAGAGGGCTCCAACAGCAGACTCAGTCAAGCAGAATGATGCAGCGAAGTGGAAAATAAGTTATTTGAAATTATGCAGAGAGAAGAGAAAAGCAAGAATGAAAACGAGTGAAGACTGCTTACAGGACTTAGGAGACACCATCAAGGACAACATATATGCATTATGGGACTCCTTGAAGGGGAAAAGAAACAGAAAAGGACAGTTCATTTAAATCATTAATGATTGAAAACTCCCAAATCTTTGGGGAGAAATGAACACCCATATCTTACAACACAAAGGCCCTGTTAGGTTGAACCTGAAAAGAGTTACATACACCAACACTCTTGATAATGAAATTGTCAAAATTCAAAGACAAAGAATTTTGAAAGCAGCAAGAGAAAAGTGACTTGTTACCTGTAAGGGAGCCCCCACAAGACCATCAGCAAATAGCTCCATAGACACTTTTCAGGTCAAGAAAAAGTGGGATTGAATATATTCTCAGTATTGATATAAACCAGGGGTGCTCAATATGTCGATTGCAATCTACTGGTCGATCGCGAAGGAAGTGTGGGTAGATTGCATGACATTAAATAGACATTTGTCTTTTGATTGGCATACAGGGTAGCCAATCTGACGTCTGAACTTTTGACACCCTACGCGTGCGTGTTAAACCACGCTCACTTGGTCAGTTACATTGCTGCGTAGTTAGCCTTCAATCTATTAAAACTAAATACAACAAAGGGTATAAAAATGAGTGCCGTAGCTGGTCCGAGTAAGAAACCTAAAACCTACCACTTTCATACAGAATGGGAGGGGATTTTTTTCACTATGTCATATTCTAAGTGCATTTGCCTCATCTGTCTGTGTGCCATTGCTATTCCAAAGAAGGGAAATGTGGAGCAGCTTTTTCGGACTGTTCATAAAAACTATGACATTGGCTTTCCTCTGAAAAGAGAGCTGAGAAGGAGAAAGGTGAAAGAAGAATACACAGTATTAAATAGTAATAATAGTAACTTAAATAATGATAATATAGAAGAAATCAATTTATGTTTTGCATTTTTGTTGTAGGTAGATCATTTTGACTTGGTCATCTTATAAGTAGCTCGCAAGCTGAAAAAGTGTGGGCACCCCTGATATAAAAGAACTGTTAACCAAGAATAGTATGCAGCAAAGCAGTGCCTCAGAAATCAAGGGAAAATAGACTTTCCCAAACACACAAAAGCCATGAGAGGTCATCACCACTGGAACTGCCTTGTAAAGAATGCTCAAGGGTGTTCTTCAAGCCAAAATAAAAGAAATATTATCAAGATTCTAAACACATGACCTCAACTCTCACATGTACACACTTGGGTGCTCCTTCTTCTACTATGAAACACACAGGGAGCTTAGATCTAGAGAGAGGCAGAGGGAAAGCAGTGGCCCAACCCCCTCGGAAAGAGACTGATGCATCAATAAGTCCTCAAAACAAAAACAAGATTCCAGAACCATAACCCTTTCTCCTCTCTTAGCAAAAGAAGAAGTAGGAGGAGGAGGAGAAATAAATAAACAAACAAACAAACAAATAAATAAATTCTTAGGGTTTTTGGTGATAACTTATATGTCTCATCATTATAGATGTATTCGATCCAACTGAAATTCTATAATCATACTTGTCTTTTCTCCAGACATGTTATTTGCTCTGTTATGTTGTTTATAAACCAGCTCACTCTAAATTTTATTTGTGCTCCTGAGCACAGAAGTACGAAGTGTAAACAGTCTGGTGTGTGTGCCTCTGATGCACGCACAGTAGCCTCTCTCTTCCTTGGTGGGTGGGGGGCTCAGGGGCACTGGAAACCCGGGGGTCTTCAGAGGCAGGCCTGGGCCTGTAGGTGGGCGGGCTGGTCAGCTGCTCACAAACAAAGACAGAGAGCTCTGCTTCTGACCTACAGTCTGAGTTCCTGGCGAGCTGTCCTCCTGAAGAAAACAGCTAGGCACTCAGGACAATAGAGTATTCAGAGAGCTATGCCTGACACTCCTGGACAGTGAACAAAGATAGGGCAACTCTGGAGGGAAGTCAAATCTCAGAAGCAGCCAGCACAAGATGTTTCCAGTTTACTGTCGCCTGACTCAGAGCATCACAGGCTCCTGGTATGGTCAAAGCTGTGGTAGAAAGCCCAACTTTCTTCCTGGCTAGCAGAGACAGGCAACTAGGCTCTCCGGGAAGCCATGGGGAAATTCCAGAGAGGAGAGAGTCACAGAGGGGAACCTCAAATTTTGTGTATTAACTCTCACCAAGTCTCTATACCTGAGTTCCAAACCCACTGACAGGAAAAAGGTGAACAGAGGGCAATAAAAACCCAGCTTTCTGCCTGATAAAAGCGGGATCCGGTGATGAGGTGTGGACACATGCCAAAAAGGATCTCAAATCTGAATCCCAGAATATGGCTTAGCCACAAGGCTCAGGCTACTCCCATCAACTCCCCCTCCCCTGCTGTTCCTGTGACCCTGAGCTCTGAGTAGCGCAGAGCCCTGGCCTCCGTGGCAGGGGGAGCCCAGGAAGACCCCCCGCCCAGGAGCAGACTCCCCTTCACAGACTCCCCGCCTGAGCATCTCCCAGTAACAAGGGCAGCAGGGGACCAGGAGTCCTGCTGATTGAGGGGCCACCTGGGTGCAGGGCCTGAGTGTCCTCACTGAGGTCCAGGGACCCCTCCCCCTGCCTCTCTGCACCCACAGCAGTGCCAGGTCTCCATCCTCTGGCCCAGGGGCTGCTGGGGCTGCTGCGGCCAGTCCCTCCTGCCGAGATTATCAGGTCCGGGACTGTCTGTCTAGTCTCAGGGACAAACCTGTGCCCACAGGGTCTCCCAGGTGGAGACACAGCCCATCGCTGGGGCCTGAAGGAAAACTGCTCCTGGTGATGCTGAAGAAGCCCATCCCCTTGTCGTGTCCTGTGCTCCATGTGACACGTCAGTCCTCAGTCCAGCAGCACTGTTAGGGCTTCAGCCTGCTTCTGAGATGGTCCTGTCTGGTTCCTAACCCGCATGGGTCTGATGTTGTTCTCTGGATCAAGGAAACTACTTTGTCCACAGGGGACTCCCAACCCCTCAGGGACACTGCTGTTTGCAGGGAGCAGTGTCTCCAGCTTCCTCTGACCCCACAGGGATGTGTCCTTCCCTCGGGCCAGGGCAGCCCCAGTGTGGGAGTGCCCACCCGGGAGGCCGGCCCCTGCGGACTGCCCACCCAGCTGACTGCTCTGAGACTCTAATTCACGTGCCGACCTTGGTGACTCTCAGCAGACCCAGGAAAAGCTGCCACATTAATACCAACACTTGGCACAGCGGTGACCTAGTCTGCCTGCTGTTGAGGGACAGAGGAGAGAGAGGGGACACTATAAAAGACTGGTGTCGTCTGTGTCAGACCCTGTCTGGGTCCCGTGAACCGTGGAGACCAGGAGTACAGGACAGCTGTGCCCAGCACAGGCTCAGTGAGGGAGGGAAGGGGGGAGACCCCATGCACAGCACTGGACACACTGTGACCCTGCCCCCTGCACGGTGTCCTCCTCAGGGAGTGGAATCTGCCCAGATGGAAGTCTGCCCCTTTGGGGGAAAGAAAGAATGGAGGTGGAGAGAGGGGGAACCTTCCCCTGTATCTTCACTGAAACTGGGTGAGAACCCTAATTACAGCCTGAGGAAGTCGAACTCAGGGGACCAAATGTGGAAGCCATGACACTGGAGAAAGTCGCTCCCCCAGCCCTGTTTCTGAACACGGAGACCTAACTGCTGTCCTCTGGATGCTCTCAGGAGGGTGGGGCCCCAGAGGACAGCAGGAGTCAGAGAGGTTTTCCTGTCTTTGCACAAACAAGGGGACTCCCATTGGCTGGTTCTGCTCCTTGCTGGGGGTCCTCCTCTGGCCTTCCAGACCCTGCCTGTCCCTCCTTGTCCCCCATTTCTGTTGCCACAAGTTCCGATGGCTGAGAACCACTGAGCACCACCGTGGGGCTGCGGGGGGAGGGAGACAGTGTGTGACAACACTCAGAAAGTTCCTTTCACTTTTGTTTCCCTGTTTGGGTGGAGCCCTCCCTTGCTGACAAGATTCTCAAACCTCTAGTTCAAGGCTGAGCAGTTACACTGGTTTTGTCAGGGACGCCGGAGGGATCAGAGGCCCAGGCAGGGCTCAGGGTAGGAGGATGGCCCATGAGTGCCAGGACCTCAGCACCAGGTCAGTGTCTGTCTCCCTCCCTTTAACTTTCTCTCCGGCTGGGCTGCTGCTTCCTGTCTGCCACTAGTCCCCTTGTAAGAATGCGGTCGGTCGGGGAATCTCTCTTTTCTGATGCTTTGAGGCAGCAATTTGTTATTTTCTCATGACCTTTGATCTCTCTTGTTTCTCAGGCCTCCTCTGCCTTCTCCTAGGTTGTTGCAAAGAGAATACTTTATAATTCAGGGGAACACATGACATTTTCAAACACTGGGTGCCCTGGTCTCAAGCCTGACCTGGGGACAGGTCAGCTCGGGCCTCTCCCATCTCTGGCTGGGGGTCCGGCTCCTCCTCCAGGGATCTTGACCTAAGGGAATAAAGGAAGGGAGGGACCAAGACACCAAAGACTAGTGCAGGCTGAGTGTTTTCATTTGTGTAGTGATTTCCTGGTCTGGAATGGCTTCTACCTCCAACAAGGAAGAGGCTAGAAATTCTATCATTTTTTCTCATAATGGGTCAGAAATAACATTAGTGAATATGTTTAATTGTTTGATTTTTTTTTAACACAAAAAGTATATTATCCATCCTTCATCATAAATTTTCAAATGACATGAATATTTGTAGAGGGAAAAAGTCCTGCACCCCCCACCCTGTCCCCACAGCTTCTGATCCAGGTCCTGTTGAGAGCTGTAGGTACAGCATTTCATGTTTCTTTCCATTCATTCACACGTATACCATAACAGACTCCTCCAAATATGTAATCTGTGTCTTGCTTTTTATATTGTATATGCTATTATTATCTATATTAATATTTATATGTGTGTATAAGTATATATATAAGTATTAAATATTTATATAAATATTAATTTAAAATTTTTAATATTAAAATTACTAGAGGTCTTTTCATGTTAATGACCATATGGATCTACCTCATTTCTTTTTTTTAAAATTTCTTTTTATTTATTTATTTTAGAGAGGAGACACAGAGAGACAGAGAGAGAGAGAGAGAGAGAGAGAGAGAGAGAGGAAGGGGGGAGGAGCAGGAAGCATCAACTCCTATATGTGCCTTGACCAGACCAGTGCAGGGTTTTGAACTGGCGACCTCAGTGTTCCCAGGTTGACGCTTTATCCACTGCGCCACCACAGGTCAGGCTACCTCATTCCTTTTAATAGTTGCATACTTCTGGATGGGATTGATATACCCTAATTTAAAAACTATATCCCATTTAAACCATTTATGCTGTTTTTAATTATTTACTATTACCAACAATAAGTATTTGTCTTGTGTCAAAACCAAAAGGTAACTATCTTGAGGCTAAGAATACTAATATTTAATTGTTTGGGAGAGCCTACCAAACTGCCTTCCTAGTGGAAGGACCGCCCTAACCTCCCCAGGCTGCCAGCGCACCACGCCCAGACCTCACAAAGGGGTTGGATGAAGGATGCCTCCTGTTAATTTGCATTTTCTGATTATAGGGGCGTTTGAGCAGGTTTTGTGTGTGTTGGCCATTTAAATTACCTGTTCTGTCAATTGTTGGTTTATTTTTTGGCCAATGTAATCAGTTGAGGTGACTGTCCTTTCTTTATGGATAGAGTCTATAAAGTCTGAACTTCATAAATTATACTTCCTTGTCTTTAAACTGTTTAATGGCAGCTCCTATTTTATTAAAGTTTTCAAATTTAGAAGACAAACTTATTACAGTATTGATTTTATAAAATAGATGTACCTTTGTTATTACAAATAAATAAAAGTGGTGCAGGAAGTTACTGGTGAATTTCATGCACACTGTCTTTAACCAGAGTTCTTGGGTTCTGAAGGAGGCAGACTCAATTCTACCTCTACTTCAGGGTAAGTTTCTTGTTGAATATATTAAAAAAGTGTTCTCTTTAATTTAAGGGGAAAGCTATCCTTTCATTGCTGCTACTTTAACCTTCACAGCTTTATTTGTCCCTAATAAATCATGTCTTTAGTTTTTTACTTTCTGTTCAGTGGTTGTCTCCATCCTGTCTTCTATGACAATTAATTTTTAGTAGTCCTTATGGTTCTTAGTACTAATTTTTTAAAATAATGTTGATTCTGTTCATTTCTTCATCCCCCAGACATAGCCCTCTGCCTGTATCAAGTTCAGATAATCAGCCTCTAGCTGTGTTCAGAATTGACGTATCTTTTCATAGGTCAAAGTGACTTCATAACTTTCAACTGTCTACGTTCTCTGGACTCGTTTCAATTCTTGTTTCCATTTCTGAATGGGGAGCCCTCAGGTAATTCTACTCTGCTTCTCTGAGACTTTTCACACGGTTTCTTTCACTTCTTGGCCTGAAAAATATTTATATGTAAACTGGGGCGGGGGGCTGACTGTGTTGGAGCCCCTCACCCCAGCCCTGCATGGCCATTACAAGCTTCTCTCTCTCCCTGGCTCCCAGCAGAACCTTTTGTCCTTGATCAAGCCCAGATTCTCGCTCTCTGCTCTCTGACTAGTCTTTCCATTTTCTTAATGGTGTCTTTTGAAGCACAAAAAGATTAAATGTTTTTTTATTCTAATTTATCAGATTGTTTCTCTTATGGATCAAGCTTCTGGTGTTATAACTACCTTTTTGTCTAACCCCAGTTCACAAAGACTTCCTCTTACATATTTTCAAAAAGTGTGACCGTTTCCTCTTTGACACAGTACCAGCTGTAGCAATTCCTGCTCACACCAGCGATGAGCCTCTGCTTCTCCCAGTCTTTTCTCGCGCCATGTTGTCTGTCACTCACGAAATTATGTGAGTCAGTCTAATGGCTGAGATATGGTTTCTCACTGATGTTTTAGTTCGTATATGTAAATGTATTTACTGGAAAATTACTGCATTAGTTCCCTTTTCTCTAAGTGACTGTTTAGGTCCATTATTCTCAGGGTTGTATGTCACTTTTATCAATCGGCCGGAGTCTTCGTATATCAGATATATTAACACTCAGATGTGTGCTGAAAATATTTTTCTAAGTTCCTTTAACATCTTACAGTATTTTTAACATTTAAACCTATTAAGTCTTCCTTTACTTTTTTTTTATATTTTTCTCTGCTTGCCTCAAATATTTGTTCTGTCATATAAATTTTTAAATTACTTTATGCAGTTTCAATGGGATTACAAATTGCAAGTGCTCCACACTTTTACAATAATTTCAGAGGGATTAACATTTTAAAATTGTGATGTTTTCTGAATTGGTGGCACTTTCTACATCTCCATTTATTTAGATCTGTTTAATTTTCTTTAATGAGACATTATAGTTTCTTTCGTAGGTTTATGACTGTGCATTTACTCTTGTGTTTAAAGTATTATTTTATTCTTTTCAATACAGCACATGTTGCTACAAATAATATCTGTCCGTTTAATGCGCCTGTTCATTTTACTCATTGTTTCAATTTCTCAGGGAATTTAGGTAGGTCTTCATTGTTTCTGCATATATACTCATAATGTTGTATCTACACCAATGCATTCATTTTCTTTATCCTATTGCATTAGGTAAAACATATAGATGTAAATTGTGGTAAATATAAGCATTGTTTATTTTTGTTTGAATGGCCTCATCATTTCAATGTTTACCTCAATGTTTGCTAATTTTAGTGACTTCATATTGTGTCAGTTTCCACCTATTTCATATAGTTTTTCTAAAAATAGTTGCTAGGTGTTTCCAAATTTTCTATTTAAATAATTTATGGATATAATAAAATACTTTTCTTGCTTTTTATTGTTGCAGTTAATTACATAATAAGATTTCCTAATATTTATTCATTCTTACTCAGTTTCATTCCACTACTTCCCTTTTTTCTTCTTCTTCTTTATCAAAATAGCCTGTAACTAAAAGATCAACTTCCTCTTTTACCCAACAGAGTGTTTTCTGTTTCATTTCATAAAATCTTTGGTCGTGTTTTTGTCTTTTTTTTCTTCCACAAGCAGTCTGTTAAACTGAGCCCACTATAACTTTCTGAGTCTTCTTTTGTGACCAAGATTATGATGTACTGATACATATTTCGAAAGTATTGAAAAATACTGTGCTTCTTATTTCTAGGACACAAGATTAAGTAATATATCTTTTTTCTAAATTCTCTGAGCCTGTGTGATCATTTTTGCCTATGTAAAGAGTCAAAACTAGACTCTTTAGTTTTAGAGGTGAATGTTTTTCAATATCTGTGAAACATTTGTCTTATTATTTGTTTACTTTCTTTATTACGTGGATACTAGCATCATTTTTTGTTATTGTTCATGTTAGCATACTCTAACTTGCCTATTTTTTATTTTAACAACTTTTGTGGCACTTATTGTATCAAAAAAACCCTCATGTCTCCTATTGGATTCTAGTTTTGGTCCTGTGTCTTCCAGTATCACCACTGTTTCATTTACATTGTTTCATATATTTTCATATTGTTTCCTGTTTTAACTGTTATACTTCTTATTGTTTTTCTTGTTTTGTTTTTGTCTAAAAATGCAAGCTATATTTTCTTTTTCTTTTATTTTCTACTATTTTAAAAAAACATAACTTTAATTTTTATTCCTGAAATTTAGTTTTAATCTATTTTTTGGTAATTCTTAGTTTTGAAAAGATATTGTTCAAGTTTTTAAATGATTTAAAACAAATTATTCAAATCAGATTTCCCTTTACCATATAGCTTAACACTTTAAGTTTGTTATTATACTTCAAAGCTTTACATAAAAATAGCTGTTATTATTTTATAAAATAAAATTCTTCTCTTTCCAGAATAATTTTTTTCATACAGATTGTTTTACACATTTTATTAAATACAAACCTAGGCTTTTCATATTTTGTTGTTATTGTTAATGGTATTGTTTTATTTAATTTTGAATTCCAATTTTTCAATGCCAGTATATTCAAAAGCAATTAACATTTGCAGGTTGCCTTGAATCTGTGTCCTTGCTCTAATTACATAGTAGTTTCAGGAGATTTTTTTGTGAATTCTTTAGGTTTTCCTACATAGACAATTATGTCATCTGCCAAGAAAGACAGTTTTATTTCTTCCAACCCAAACTCTATAGTGTTATTTTCCTTTTCCCTTTTTAGTATGCATTCCTGTACAGTATTGAATAGGAGTTGTACAACAGGACATCTTTGCCTTGCTCCTGATCTTAGGGAGAAAGCGTGCAGGTGCTCAGCAGTATGGCTGTCGGTTGCTTAGGGGTGTTCTTTCTCCTGTTGAGGAAATTCCTTTCTCTGTCCACTTTGCTAGGAGTCTTTACATGAATGGGTGTTGGATTTTGTCAAATGAATTTTTTGCATCAGTTGATATGATCATTCCATTGTTCTTCATCAGCCTCTTGATATGGTGGGTCACACTGATTGGTTTGGAATATGAACCAGCCTTACACATCTGGGATAAATTACACTTGGTCATTAGTATAATTTTTTTATACTTTGTTGTATGCAATTTGCCAATGTTTCGGTGAAGATTTTACATCAATATTTATGAGAGCTATTGGTCTATAATTTGCTATCATGTGCTTTTAGTGATATCAGATCGTTGAACTCATGGAATGAGTTAAGAAGTGTTCCCTCTGGTTCTATTTTCTGTTCAATGTTTTGAGGAACTGGTATCATTTCTTAGTTCAATGTTTAGTAGAACTCACCATGGAAACTATTTGAGCCTGACACTTAATTTTTTCAAATGTGTTAATTACTCCTTCCGTTTTTTAAAAATGGATATAAGCTTATTCAAAGGATCTACTTCTCCTTGAGTGAGTTTTGATAGTTTGTATCTTTTAAGGATTTGGCCCGTTTTATTAAAATTACCAAAAATTGTACACATAGATTTGTTTACAATATTCTTTCAAAATGCTTTTGATGTTCATGAGGTTAGTTGTGATGATCCAAATTAAATTTCTAATGTTGATATTTTGTGTCTTTTCTACTTTTGTTTTAATTAGCCTGTGGGAAAGTTTATGATTTTATTAATATTTTCCAAGAATCAGCCTTGGGTTTTGTGAGTTTTTAATTTGCATTTAGTTCAAACAATTTTAAAAGTTCTCTTGAGACTTCTTTTTTGACCCATTTATTATTTAGAAGTATATTTTTCAATTTCCAAATATCTGAAGTTTCCATTTATGTCTGTTAATAATTTCTAGTTTAATGTCTACGTTGTCTGATTTCTATTCTTTTAAATTCAACATATGTTTTTTGACCCAAAATGAGGTCTATCTTGGAGAAGACGAGTTTTTCCTGTGATAAGGAGGAATATGTGTATTCAGTGTTGGGAAATGTAGTATTCTATAGATGCCAAATAGATCAATTTGATTGACAGTGATATTCACATCAAATGCATTTTATTGAGTCTCTGCTTGCTAGATGTATAAATTACTAAAACAGGGTGTTGAACACATCAAACTTTAATAGTAGACTTGTTTATTTCTTCTTGTAGTTATTTTCAATTTTTACACTATATAACTTGGTTTTCTGTGTTTAGGTAAAAGCAGGTTAAAGGATTGTTAAATCTTTTTTTAAAATTAATTTTAATGGGGTGACACCAATAAATCAGGGTACATATGTTCAAAGAAAATATCTCCAGGTTATCTTATCATTCAATTATGTTGCATACCCATCACCCAAAGTGAAATTGTCCTCTGTCACCTTCTATCTGGTTTTCCCAGTGCCCCTCCCCTCCTCCCTATCCCATCCTCTCCTCCCTCCCCCCACCCCGTAACCACCACAGTCTTGTCCATGTCTCATAGTCTCACTTTTATGTCCCACCTATGTATGAAATCATTCTGTTCTCAGTTTTTTTCTGATTTACTTATTTCACTCCGTATAATGTTATCAAGGTCCATCCATTTTGTTACAAATGATCCGACGTCATCATTTCTTATGGCTGAGTAGTATTCCA
Organism: Rhynchonycteris naso; assembly: GCA_037038555.1. Lineage (NCBI taxonomy): Eukaryota > Metazoa > Chordata > Mammalia > Chiroptera > Emballonuridae > Rhynchonycteris > Rhynchonycteris naso. The sequence continues at coordinate 7,868,405 of CM072997.1, read as the reverse complement.
TAGTATATATATATATATATACCAAAGCTTTTTAATCCACTCGTCCTCTGATGGACACTTGGGCTGTTTCCAGATCTTCGCTATTGTGAACAATGCTGCCGCGAACATGGGGGCGCATTTCTTCTTTTCGAACAGTGCTATGGTGTTCTTAGGGTATATTCCTATAAGTGAGATAGCTGGGTCAAAAGGCAGTAGTTCAATCTTCAATTTTTTGAGGAATCTCCATACTATTCTCCACAGTGGCTGCACCAGTCTGCATTCCCACCAGCAGTGCAGGAGGGTTCCCTTTTCTCCACATCCTCGCTGGCACTTGTTCTTTGTTGTTTTGCAGATGAGCGCCATTCTGACTGGTGTGAGGTGATATCTCATTATGGTTTTAACTTGCATTTCTCTAATGATTAGTGATGTTGAGCATTTTTTCATATGCCTATTGGCCATCTGTATGTCCTCTTTGGAGAAATTTCTATTCGTTTCTTTTGCCCATTTTTTGATGGGATTGTTTGTCTCCCTGGTGTTGAGTTTTAATAGTTCTTTATAAATTTTGGTTATTAACCCCTTAGCAGACGTGCTGTCGAATATGTTCTCCCATTGTGTGGTTTGTCTTTTTATTCTGTTCTTATTGTCTTTAGCTGTGCAAAAACTTTTTAGTTTGATATAGTCCCATTTGTTTATCTTGCCTTTTATTTCATTTGCCCGTGGAGATAAATTGGCAAATATATTGCTGCTACAGATGTCAGAGAGCTTGCTGCCTATGTTTTCTTCTAAGATGCTTATGGTTTCACGGCTTACGTTTAAGTCTTTTATCCATTTTAAGTTTGTTTTTGTGAATGGTGTAAGTTGATGGTCTAGTTTCATTTTTTTGCAGGTAGATGTCCAATTTTCCCAACACCATTTGTTAAAGAGGCTGTAAGGATTGTTAAATCTTCTTGGAAAACAGATCCCTCTTTCATATGTAAGGCCCTCCTTCTCCCTCCTAATTTTTCTTGTTCTGAATCTTCTTTGTCCGGAAATAATATAGTTACTCTATCTTTCTCTTGATTAGTGTCAGCGTGATATATTTTCTCCATTCTTTACATGAGTCTTTATATTTAGAGTTTTATTTTGTTGGCAGGATACAGTTTTAAAAATTTTCTCAGTCACTTTGATAATCTCTGATTTTAGTTTGTAGGAGTAAGACCATTCCCATTGAAAGTGATGATTAATATGTTGAATGAATAATTATCATGTTTGTAACTGTTCTCCATTTACTGCATTTGTTCCTTGTTTCATTCCCCACCCCCTTTTTTCTGCCTCCTTTGGTTTTTTATTTTATTTTATTTTATTTTATTTTTTTATTCATTTTAGAGAGGAGACACAGAGAGAGAGAGAGAGAGAGAGAGAGAGAGAGAGAGAGAGAAAGGGAGAAAGGGGGGAGGAGCTGGAAGCATCAACTCCCATATGTGCCTTGACCAGACCAGTGCAGGGTTTTGAACTGGTGACCTCAGTGTTCCCAGGTCAACGCTTTATCCACTGCGCCACCACAGGTCAGGCTGCCTCCTTTGGTTTTAATTTAGCACATTACATGATTTCATTTTATCTCTTCTATTAACATATAAATTTTACTTCTCTTTAAATATTTTTAGTGTTTGCTTAGATATTGAAATATACATTTTATACCACTTCACCTGTAGCACAATACCTTATAACGGAGTATTCCCAATACCCCCCGCCCCCCGTCCCTAATGGCATTACCGCCATTCACTGCACTGATCTATGTGCTGTGATCATCACTTGCTCCATTCCATGCTGCTGGGTCCAATGCTAGCTCCATCGTGTGCTCTTTGTACTGTCTCCTAGTTTAGATACACTGGGTTTTTATTTTTATATCTTCCTCACTACTGGTTTACTTTTCTGTTTTTCTAAAATTCATTCTAATGTATTTTCATAAGGTTATAAAGATACTGCTGAGTATTATCCATTCATTAAACAAACAAAACCCTCTAAAACCATACTACATGATTTAGAAAATTTTTGCAAGGTATTAATGTATAAAACAACCATGATGCAGAAAAGGCTGTATAGTGCAGAGAAAAAAAAAATGTACGATGCCAAAAAAGAAAATTATGTAATATCATAATATAATATGATGCCAAAACGTTCTGGAATGTATGGGTAGGGTATAAACATAGGTAGATGAAATTGCATGCTTATGGAGCATGTAGGGAAGAATCCGTGCAAAGTAACTAAAATGGTTATGTGGCAGGGGTGCAAACAGTGCCGTGAGTGGAAAGGGAAGAGAACGAGCTGGGCAGGAAACAAGCCACATAAATAAATTAGTGAATGCATAAACATTTAAGACCAGTTTTAAACTCCCATTTAAAAATACGTATTTGTGTACCTGTATATAAAGGCACTAACAAAAGTTTAAGGAAAGCATCAAAACTGGATTTTCATAAAGTAGAATTCCCCAGCCCTGCATGGGTGACGTTGACCTGGTTCTCTCTGAGGTTGAACGCCTGGCTCTACACACTGTGTCAGAGAAGAGGTACTTCATGCTGCTCACCATCATTCCTCTGTCGGTGCAATGTTTCTTAATGCTTTCTGGAAGCTTTAAGTTTTTCCTTTTCAGGCATTCTTATTTCATAGTGTTGTGCCTTGGCAGTTCTTTTGAAATTCATTTGTGTGAAATACCCTATTGTGCCGTTTTAAAAACATTCATGTCCTCTACTCTATGGTCTCCTTATATGTTCCCTTGATGTGTCCCTCCTCTCTGTTTTCCCTGCCCAGCTGTCTCAACTCCAATTATATGGCTAGTTATTGTCTATATTAAACCTTAGAATCTTACATTTTCTCTCGATTACTTTTTCTTTTCCATTTTAATCTCTTTATCTATTTTTGTGTTATAGTTTCTCTGTTTTATTTTACTATTATATAAATAATATTTTAGTTCTGATATCATTTTAAAAATACCTAAGACCTTTTAAATATTTTCCCCATTGGTTTGAGAGAGAGAGAAAGAGAGAGAGAGAGAGAGAAAGCAAAAGGGAGAGAGAGAGAGAGAGAGAAACATCCACTTATTGTTTCATTTAGTTGTCCCTTTGTGTTTTACGCTCATTAGTTGCTTCCCATATGTGCCCTGACTGGGGATCAAACCTGTGACTTCTGTTTGCCGGGATAATGCTCGATCTACTGAGCTACCTAGCCAGAGCCTAGACCACTATCTCTTTCAATGGTAATTCTGTTTTCTTAGCATCATGGGGTGCAGTATGGATTCTCAGATCTCTCTAAATACATTACTTTAGGGGAAATCTCATTTTTCCTACATTATTTGTTTCTCACAGAGTAACTTTTTAAAAAAATTTATTCTTTTATTCTGATGTTGGAAAATTTCCTCAGATGTCAATGGACTGGTCATTATATATTTCTGCTTAAGAAGAGGCTAAAAAGTCAATCATTGAGATTCACTATTAAAGAATAAAGAAGCAAAATCATACAAATATCTCAGTAGATACATTTGATACAATTCAACATACATCTGTGATAAAACTTGATACAAATTTACAGTTGCCAGAAACTTCCACATTATTATTAAAAACATATATTTACAAAAATGTACAGCAAAACTTATACTTAATGGTGAAAATGAATGTTTTTTATTGTAGTCTGAAAACAAGGCAAGTAGGTCAACTCTCACCACTTCTTTTCAACATTGAAGTTAAACTGCTAAGCACTGCAATAAGACAAGAAAAAATTTTTGGAAAGCAAAATGTCAGTTGTTTTTTATTTGTTTTGGTGGTGTTGTGTTTTTTTGTTTGTTTGTTTGTTTTTGCTAATAATAATATTGTTTTCTATAAAATCCAAAGGAAATCCGTAATATTTTTTTGAAGACTGACTAGTGAATTAGAAAGGTTGCAAATACATTGTTAATATTTTTTAAACTAATACTATTTTATAATACTATAAAATAGTAACAAGCTGTTAAAATCAATTTTATTTAAAATAACATCATAAAGAATAAGTTTAAAGGAAGACATGCATGACATCTATACTGAAAACTAACTATAAACATTTCCAACTAAAATGAAAGAAAACTTCCTGAATGGAGAGTGATATAATGTTAACAAATTGGAGCTCAATGTTGTCAAGATATCAATTCTCAGCAAACTTATCTATAGAGTACATATATATATATCTCCATTTCTATATTCCTTTCTCTATCAATGGGCATCTAGGTTGCATTCATATCTTAGCTATAACTAGTAATGCTGCAATGAACATAGGGATATATATATATACATATATATATATGTATATATATATATATATATTCAAATTAGTGCTGTTTTCTTCAGATAATTGCCTAGAAGTAGAATTGCTGGGTCATATGGAAGCTCTATTTTTTTAAGTTTTGAGGACTCTCCATACTCCTTTTTATAGTCATTGCACTAATTTACAATTCCACTAATAGAGTACAAGAGTTCCTTTTTCTCTGCATCCTGGCCAGCACTTGTTATTTGTTGATTTATTGATGATAGCCATTTTGACAGGTGTGAGGAGCTATTTCACTGAGGTTTTAATTTACATTTCCCTGATGATTAGTGATGATGAGCATCTTTTCATATGTCTATTGGCCATGTGTATGTCCTCCTGGGAGAAAAGTCTATTCTCCCAATAGGTTCTCTGCCAATTTTTTGATTGGATTGTTTGTTTTTATGGTGTTAACTTCTGTGAGATATTTATATATTTATCATAAGTATCATTTACAAATAACTTCTTTCATTCAGTAGATTGTTTTATTTTTTGTTTTGTTTTGTTAATAGTTTCCTTCACTGTGCAAAATCTTTTTAGTTAGATGTTGTCACATTTAATTAATCATTTATTCTTTTCTTTCAAAGAGATCTTCCAAAAGATATTGCTAACAATGATGTCAAAAAGTTGACTGCCTATATTTTCTTCTAGGAGTTTAATAGTTTCATGTCTAAAGTGAAGTCTTTAATCCATTTTGAGTTTATTTTTGTATATGGTGCAAAAAAGTGGTGAAATTTTAATTTTTTATACATGTATCTGTCCAGTTTTACTAACAACACTTATTGAAGAGACTGTCTTTACTTCATTGTCTTTGCCTCCTTTATCTTAAATTAATTGGCCATATAAGCAGGGTTCTATTTCTGGGGTCTTCAATCTATTCCATTGATCTACATATCCGGTTTTTGCCAGTTAATTATTATAACTTTATAGTATATTTTGATATTAGAGAGCATGATACTTTTCACTTTGTTCCTTCTCAAGATTTCTTTGGCTATATGGGGTCTTTTGTGATTCCATATACATTTAGGATTAATTCTAATACTGAGAAAAATGTACTTTAATATGTATTACATTAAATCTGTATATTATTTTAGGTAGTAAGGACATTTTAATTATATTAATTTTTCTAATTCATTAGCATAATATATATTTCTTTTTACTTATTTATTTATTTAGTATCTTCTTCAATTTCTTTCATTAATGTCTTACAGTTTTCAGAGTAAAGGTATCTCACATCTTTGGTTTAATTTATTCTTAAGTATTTTATACTTTTTGATGCAGTTGTAAATGAGATTGTTTTCTTAATTTCTTCTTATGATCTTTTATGCTTGGTGGGTGCTTAGAAACACAACAGATTTCTGTATATTAATTTTTATCCTGCAACTTTAGTGATGTCATTCATTAACTCTAATAGTTTTCAGTGGAGTTTTCAAATACAGTGTGTCCATAAAGTCATTGTTCACTTTTGACTTTTGACCAGCCAAAAGTGCACCATGACTTTATGGACACACTGTATAATATCATGTCATCTGTCAATAATGAGAGTTTTACTTCTTCTTTTCCAATTTATATGCCCTTTATTTTTTTGTTTTATCTGATTGTTGTCACTAGAACTTCTAACACTGTTGAATAGAAGTTTTCTCTCTTTTATTATAAATTTCTTATTTAAAATATTCTAGATATGTTTAAAAGAATACAGTGGCTTTAATTGGGACAGTCTTTACTTTTGTAACAATATGTATGCTTTTCTCATCCTTTCTGTTTTCATTATATCTTTATTGCATCAATTTTACTTATTCTGTTCTCTACTCAGGACCACTTACTTTATACATTCATTCTTCACATTCTGTCCTTCATATGTAAAATGTTACACCCTTTACAAGCATCTCAAAGTCTTGACCATTTTGTCACGGTGTCCTTTCTCCACAGGATGGCTTCAGGAGACCAGAACATAGTCGAGAGGCTTATCTATGAGACTATACTCACTCATTTCAAAAGTCATAAGGTCGAGATTTCAGATGCAATAAAAACAGCATTTCCTTTCCTTCATATACTTCGTGACCGTGGTTTCATCACCAATGAACTGTATGAAGTAAGTGAGGTTTATTATGTCACAATCTGGTAAACCAGCCCCAAATTAGTTATGTTTTGAGATTGGAATCGCATGTCAGAGCACAGCTAAGCAACTGAGGAGTCTCCGAGTGGGGTCCTTCTCAAGTACTGCTGTAAGTGTTTCTATAAGGTCAAAGGGAGAAGAGTAGCAAGCATCATTGGAAAAGGCTTTGCTTCTAACTAAAGGACTAGGACCCCATGGTGTCCCCAGAAGTTGGGGTGAATAGCACAGGAGATAAAGGATCTGAAGCTGGTGGGCTCTAGGCTGTGGAATGCCTTGTAGAAGTTGCATGTACAAAATAGCATATTCTAAGAATTAAAAGCAATTTTAATGAATGAGTGAATAAATTTAATGAATTGATTTAATAAAGTAATTTATAAAACATTTTATTTCAGTGAACATCTATTTGAGTACTTAGATCTGAGATCATTAAAAAACAGAATTATAGTCTTATTAAGACAAACTTAGACATAGATGCTTACTAGTCTTTCTCCAACCATTTTTAGTTCTTTTGTTTGTTTATTTCTTTTTTACTTTTGGTATTCAGGGTTCTTGGAATTTAGGTTAATTTTAGCAAGAGACATAGATGGAGATCAGAGACACAAGTCTTTTCCTTTTGTTCTCTATGACCTAGTTCACAGGAAGGGGAATATTACCACTTGCTTTCCTTGAGCTCATGCAGGCCAGTAAGCCCTGGGGAAGGGACAAGGTTGTCCTGTCAACAGAACAGCAGCTCGTCGCCTGCTAGGTCTATTCCTAAATCACCAGGCCAGGCTTGGAAAGGGCTACACATCACTTAACTTTGAACCCATTTTTCTTTAAAATTTCTTTTTCTTCCATCTAACATAAAAGAGGGTGAGGAGTTTTGATTCACAAGTAGGTATTTTGAGGGAGGAAAGATCCACTTATGTCACTTAGTAGCCATACAACTACAGAAAAATCCTAAAACTTTCCATGAGAAGATACCTATGTAGGGAAATTATAACACATTAACAATGAAATCACTTTCTGGGGCTCTTCTGGAACTTGGAAGTCCATATTTATATTTCTTCATTCATTATTTTTTAAGGAGTCTGAAAAAGCTTGGAAAAACCTGTCACCTGTTCCAAAACTAGTATATGATGTTCTCAGTGTACTGGAGGAGAAATTTGACATGTCACTTATGAATATTTTGTTCAGCAAGGTCATCATGAAGAACTACCCTGAATTGAATGAAGTTCGTGAAGGTTTCAGAAATGGTAATTGGGTTTATTACCTATCTTTCAATGTTCATAGCAATTCTTTTTTAATGAATACCTATTCAGCATCTAGCATGTGCCACATACAGTGCTAGGAAATGGGGATGTTGTATTCAGGAAAGCAGATCTATCGTGAGCCTTCCTGAAGCCTTTGGTATGATGACTATACTGCAACACCCACCTGGAAGTCTGCTTAGCTCTACACCTAGACTCACAGGACAACCTGAGCCACAGTGACATCAGATTTACTTAGAAGGACGAATGACAGGAAGCACAGTATCCCACCATGGCAGCATCAGTTGCTCCTCTTCCGAGGGACCCCTAACAGCGGTCTGCACAGCCACCCACCAAGTTGACTATCTGCCTCGAGTGGCAGCTCAGCTGTGAGTTCAGGATCCATCGGGCTTAGCAGAGCCTTGACTAGAAAAGTTAATGTCTCATGTAGCAACTCTGTAGTCATAACTTTCAGGGGCCCTACAAGGGATAGCTGAGTTGCAAGAGTCACTGCACTGAGGGAAGACAAATTATGACTGATAGTTTACATGTAGTCCCTCTGAGTCTACATAATGTTTATGGGTCATGGGTCATTTTTCACCCCAAATCCAGTGTTGCCCTAGTCACACAGGAGAGAGACCACCTTTTCAGGTGTCTAGAGTAATGAGCAAGAAAGTTAACCCAGGTCAAATTCACCCTTAAAAAAGGATAATGGTTGTATTAGGTCTTTCTCCACAAGGAGTGAAGTAAACATTAATCAAATAATCTCAAAACCAGTTGTTCTTCCATAGTCTGTTTTTAATACTACACAACACTATAAGATTGATCCACCACTTTTTCTGAGATGTACAATATATATATTTTAATTGTAGTAGGAATATGTGATTGGAACTATCTCTTCAAAACTTTTTCATCTGACATGCCTGACAAATTTTTCATTCCAACACAGTCTGGTGTCAACACAGATGTCCAAATAACAATGGGAAATACACAGGTGAAATAATTATATGAAGTAAGGGTGCAGATGCTATGGGAAAAGGTACAGCATGTGAACGGGCCCCATGTATCTGCAAAACAAGAACACAATGGATTTTTCTCAGAGAGAGAGAAGAAGATGGGAGTCAATTCAAAAGGATAAATTTGAAAAGATTTTGAAAGGTTGGATATGTGAAGCTAAAGAATTCTAAGTTTATTTGTTGGACATGAAAGAGATCCTATGGGCTTGTAGGTTTGTAAGTACAGGTTTCTTGCTCCAGAAGGTGCACCTGCCATCAGTCCTGGAGGGAGCGGACCCCGCGCCTTTCACATCTCCTCCTGCCTGGACTCCCCTCAGATGCCCACTTGGGCTTCTTGGTTTATTTCCATTCTCTTACTTTTCTGAGTCACCTACATGCAGGGGCCCTTGGGCATTGACTGGTTTCCCCTCTTTGGCAGCCTCCCAGGTCCCTGGTCCAGGCCTCTTGGGACGTCCTCCTGTGCCACAATATTCACTCCCTGCTTGTGACCTCAGAGTGTGTCCCTCCTTTGTTTCTGGGAACTGGGTTCCACCGGAAGTCTTTCTAGTTCTTCCTGTGTCCTCTGGTGTTTCTCTGGGAAGTGCTCATTGTCCCTGACTTAGTTTATTCCTTCCTTTTGACCAATAATTTACTTAACTTTCTTGTGCTTTTCTTTTATACACATAGACATCTATAGGGTATTAGTTCTTCAGTGAAATTCCTGTTCTTTCCTTACACTTTGAACAGGTCAGAATACACATTTAATTTTCATTGTTTGTTTGATATATGCTTTTCCAGCCATCAGAAACTTGTTTACATGAGGAATAGGCTCACAATGTCTCCATGACTCCTTTACCCTGAGATTTGAGTGGCCGCTGTCTGTATAGGGAACATAAGGGTTCCCTCGTTGGGGGTTTTCTTTTCTGTCCCCGGGATGATAGGAAACTTTACCATGAGAATTGCCATCAACTTTGTCATGAGTGAACCAAGGGCTGGAAATAACTAAACATACATATTTGAGATGATGTTCTTAAGCTGTGATGGAGATCTCTAATTGTTTTTTTTTTCTATCTCTCTTCAGTGATTCAAGAAAAGATTTGTTACCAAGAAGGTAATGAAAAAGAGAGAGCAGAGAATCCTAACATCCAACTAAGCCTTGAACAGGGTGATTGCAAGCAGACAAAACCCAACTCTCATCTGCTAAGAGAAAGGGGGGTGGGCCCTGAGTCCTGAGTGGACGTGGGGATCAGGGAAGAACTGGAAGGAGCTTGAGAAGGCAGGGAGGTGTTTGGATGAACATCTGACCGGAGCCTCATCCTGGAGGAACAGCTATGAAAAGAGGCCACTGGCCCAATAACCAAGGCCAAGAAACAGGAACCCAGAGTTTCAGGAAACCAAATTTAAAGAGGATGCTGACTCGGAACTAATTGTGATTTAGAAGGACCCCTGTAGGAGATGTGTGATGCTGTGAAGGGTTGGAAACTATGGGCCCAAAGTTATTATCACAGAGGAGACTCTCGATGATGACAGATGAAGAAACTGATTTAAACCTGGGGGATGTGGCTCAGGAGCAGGAACATTCAAGGAGATCGGCAGTCACACAGGGAGAAAGGAGAGGAAGTGGTGAGAGGTGGAGGAGGGGATGTGGGCACCTTGAGAGAGAGGAAGAAGGAAAAGCAATGAAAGCCAGGGAAAGGGGGAAAGGTCAGAGTAAAACAACCACATCACTAAGAGCTCACCTACTGAGCATTTGCTCTGGCAGATGTGGCTTAGTGCTCAGAGCTGCCTTGGGGGGCAGTATCCCTCTCTGCCCATTTGTAGAAAAAGAGACTGAACTCTAGAGAGACCATGTGTGTGGCTGGTCTGTGGTCAAATGAGCAGGATGAGCCAGGCACTGTGATCTTAACCCGCACACTCAATCCTCATGGAAAGACCAACAAGACAGCACACTGGCATGCAGAGGGGGGTGCGGTGTGAACAGGGTGGGAAGTCAGGGAAGGTCACTCGTCAAAGTTATCACTGGGCACTAAAACAGGTCCCCTATGGCCGTGGGTGACAAGAAAAGCCATCTCCAGTTACTGAGTGGTTCGTGGCTGACACAGCAGAGTGTTCTGACTGAGGCCAGGGGTGCCGCTCTGTACTGATACCGAGGGGAAGGGTCTTCAAGTCCTACATTATAAACATTAAAAGGGGAAGAGGGAAGAATGGTGCAGCTCATACCTCAGTTTTTGAAATAAACTTCTAATTTCTTCCCCCAGAAACTAGTGAAAACTGGTGTCAAAACCTGACCTGGTTGTTCCCGGAACCCTTGAACTACAAAGGTCTGTTGCTGTTGACTGTTCTGTGATCCTCTGCTGTCCTTGTCCGGTCCTGGCGTGTGCTGTGTGGGGAGGGCCATGGCTTTTTAGTGCTGATGGCCCAGAGCTGTTTGTCTCGGCATCTGCAGTTTCCGCAAGGATTCAGACAGCAGCCTTCATACACTGGGTTGCCTGGGCGGCTTGCTTCTTCCATTCTCACATGCATTTGCTGCCAGCTGTTGACACTTCTGGAAAATACTGTTCATGTGCCTGGTCACGTCTTTCTGCATCTGTCTTGAATTAGGCTGTGGATGTGATAATGGGACCTACTTCACAGGGTGATGGATTTCCAACAGCTGTGCCATGTGAAGCATTCTCAATCACACCTGGTACTTCACCAGTGTTTGTGCATTTGTTATTATCATTCAGTTCAATTTTTAGCATTATTTCTATCTGGGCCTGAGTCTATGCTTTTACCCACTACAGTAAACTGTGGGATTTCTCCTCCCACATATACCCATAGTGGACGTAATTGTCCCCCAGGCCGGGGAGCAGTGATAAAAGCAACCCCAACCTCGGACCCAGGAAAACAAATTGAGAGGCATGACATACGTTGCCCACCCTAGAGCAGCCTACTCTATAAGAAGCTTCACATCTTTACTCCATGACTCTCCCCAGGAAATGAGTGACATGGAAGAGACTCGGGGAGCCTCCTGAACCGTGGAAGGCGTCGTAGTGTAGCCTTCAATGAGATGGGTTAATTAAGAAAAAATGTTCTAAATTAGTAATATATTTTGATTAAAAAGAAAAACTTTTGACATCATTTCTGAAAGCACCATTATACTTTTAGCAAATCACGTGTAGTCAGGAAGTTAACAGTTAAGAATATAAAGAATACAGCATGTATCAATCTATATTTTTTGCTGTTCCTCTACCAGTGCAGCTGGTGGGAATGGGAAGGGGTGACGGGAAGGAATTGTGACAAGTAAGGAGCAATGAAAGGTGTGTGTGTGTGTGTGTGTGTGTGTGTGTGTGTGTGTGTGTGTAATGTGGGGGGAGTAAGCAGTGACATTATAACCCAAAGGATGCACAAAACACCACCAACAAATGTGTCCAAGTCTCTGACCCAGAGGGAATGTCTGTCTCACCCCTCCCAGCCCCAGGGAGGAGGCTCCAGGGAACTGAGGATATGGCAGAAAGCATGCACCAGGGCCCAGGTTCTGTGTTAAATGGTGGGGATTAATTTAAAATCATCTTTACATAAACTTTTTTACTTAGAAAAATAGCACTAAATAAAAAAATCTAAAGGGCACTGCAAATCCATTCATCTTGTTATTGAGGTTTGAGGATATAGAAGGGGGTGAGCAGTTGGAATTGATTTTGAGCAGAGGAGGTTTGTTATGGGGCAGAGAAATGCATTGGTCCTGGCTGGTTCAACCAGGGATTCATTCCTCATGGGTTACTGTTTCACTCCGCCCTCCGTCTCTGGCCACAGACCCCTGCAGACCTGCTTGTCAGCTCCCTTGGTTGCTGGCTTCCTGCTGGGTTCCTAACCGGGAGACACTGGCAAGGGACTGGAGAGAGGGAGCAAGGGAGGAGCGAGTGTTTCCCCATCACCGTCTGGGCAGCAGTTCTGGCCGTATCTGCATCTCCTATGACTTTACCTGCCACCAAGCAGGCCAGCCATGGTCCAGTTATTCTTACCTGGTGACCCTGGCCTCTGGGCTGACCCATGGTTTTTTGCACAGCTGCCTTTGGCCATTCTTCAAGGTGTCTGCATTCTGCCATTTGGAGGTCTCAGTTCTTCCATTGGCTAGATAACTAATCCCCTAAATTAAATTCCCTCTGCTCCAAAAGCTTAGAGAGCATTGTATTTTCTGGTTGGAATTTGATTGATGAAGGGTGCAAATAAAACATTTATAAATCTAAATGTGATTTACGTGTAGCACTACCGGAAAATGAACTCCCAGAGCAGCTCTGTGAAGTAGAACAGATAAATGTGGAGGAAACAGGTACAACCAGTGACAACCATGCACTAGAAATTCAACAAGCAAGTGAACAATGTGCCCAGGCGTCTGAGCCAGCAGGTAAGACCAGTTCCTGGGCTTGGTGAGTATGGAGGGGACCTGGCCGGGGAAGGGACTGGTGTGAATGAAGTCAGGAGAGTAGAACTTTGGTGATGATGGGAATGCTTAAGATGGAGAAGATACAAAAAAAAAAAAAAAAACTGATATAGAAGAGACATCTATGATCACAAAAATAAGACACAGAAATAGAATAAAAGAAAGTAGGAAACGTAACAGAACACGGATACACTGGACAATCAGGCGGGGCAGCAGGGCCAGGTCTCTGTGAGGCAGGGAGACCCGGGACACCTGGGAGGGAGAGCTCACTCTCAGCACCTCGTGGTTCCCGGGCACCCACTTTGCTTCCCCTGACCCTGCTGGGCCCTTGTGGGCCCTGATAGAAAATATAGAGGAGTAAGTACAGCAGGTCCTCAGGTTATGACAGTTTCATTCCCACGACAGTGATATAAGCTAAATTTTGTTGTACCTCAAAACACACACTATCCTAACACAAACAGAACACTTGCACTTTTAACAGTCCAAAATGTGGTAGGTAAGTGTACTGGGGGACGTCAGCTCCCTCACTCATGTGCCGGATTACCGCGAATTCTTCTGCTGTGCAACCAAACTAGCTCGGCCACGTAGTCTGCAGGTAGGCTGCTAACAGTGTAAGCCAAAACATGTCTCAATCATTTTAAGTTTTTATGGGAGTGAGCATGGTAAATTTGAAACGTTATGTCCAGACTGTCATGACCAGAGGACCCCCTGTATGAATAGAGGAAGGTACAGAGGGGAATGAATGCCAATAAATAGAGAAAATGGGGGGAGGCACAGTGAGAGCCATGTCGAGAATGAGTAAAGAACAATGAGTGAAGGACTGGCCGGGAGTGGACCAGGTGGAGAGAGAGGACAGAGCATCGTCTGATCAGAGCAGACGGTCACCACAAAGAAGGCACAAAAGGTGGCTCCTCACACCATCGAGAAGTTGAGGTGTCGCCAGTGACCACCATGGCCCTGGGACCCTCTCAGATGAAACAGGTCTCTCCTCTGAGAGTGAGACGGGAAATAGAAAGAGGAACTCAGAGTCAGGAGAGGCCTGAGGAAGGGCGGAGCTGAGCAGCAGGAGAAGGGGGAGCTCTCCCTGCAGTGGGACTCGGGGGAGGAGGGTCCGGGAGAGGGGGCTTGCTGAGGGCAGGGAGGGTGCGAACTACTACCTACGGGGAGACAAACAAAATTCTTCCTTTATCACAATTTTGTCCTACAGTGGAACCACCCGACCACGTAATCCCAGGGAATTCCTGCTCTGCAGGGCTGATGCATATAAAAACGGAAAAGCCATGTGTTCAATCAGGAATTACAGTGGAAGCCCAAGCCAGGACCGACTGTAACCAGGCGTCTGACACGATAGGCAAGGCTGAGGGGAAGAATGTGTGATGTGAATCCCGGTACCGGGCACGGGTCTGGGACGTGTCACCAGGGTCAGGGAGGTAGTCCTGGTGGCCTTGGTTAGAGGTCCGAAGGGGAGGGGACTAGCGCCTCACGCAGCGAGTTCAACAGGAAGAGGTCCTCAGTAATTGGAAAAATGTCAAAACCAGAAATGGTGAATTTAAGTAATGATGTCAGAGAGACTATTCCTATATTCAAAGATGGGAAGGTATGAGGGTACCGGTTGAAGGAAAGTGAAAAAAATCCAGAGAGCCACAATGGTCGTAAAAGGAGATGAAAGAATAACCACAGAAAAACAAGGAAAAATAAGAGGACACCTTCTCCAGACACGCGCGCACTCAGGGGCAATGAACTGGGCCCAGAGAAACGCGCAGAAGGACGACTGGAATGAAAGCAGAGAGGTGGAATGGGGGTGGAGGTCCTAGAAAGGGGACAGCGGGAAGAGGGAGAGAGCAGACGGGAGCTGAGGCTGGGCAAGGGAGGAAGGCGGGGATGGGGGTGGGGGTGGGGGCCGAGGTCAAGGTGAGACGCTCGCTGCAGGATGGCAGGGCTACTCTCTGGGCATGGGTTCTACCACCTTCTGTGTGGCACCTGGGGCACCCTGTGCGTCACACGGTTGGGCACAGGCCAGGCTCATCTGAGCTAACGTAGCTGCAGGTCTTCCTAGCGCTCTCCTGAAGTGTCTGAAACACTAAGGGGGTTTCCCCTCTGCGCAGTGATCCTGAGTGAGGACTCCGCAGAATCTGGTGATGGAGACGAGCCCCCCAAAGCTTCCACCTCAGCAGTGAAAAGGCGGCCTGGTAAGGAGGACAGGGGTGGGGCTGTAGAGACTCGAATTCGGAGCCACTGTGTCCTGAGACGTCTCTCCTGAGGTCATTCTGTGCCATGGATCCTGTTTGTCCTGGAACCCCCTCTCTGCATTTGTTTTACTTGAGTTTTTGGGATGTGCAAGGTAATAAGAAATCGTATTTCTATTTTTTAAAGATGTGGCTTATTAATTCATAGGTCCTATTAATCAACCTATGTTTCCATCAGTTGATTATATATTAAAAATAAGCAAACAAAATAATGAATTCTATGACTATAAAGTGTTGGATTTATACAATGATTTGTACAGAGAAAGAAAGTCAAATATCTTTTTTATTGGAAGGTCACATTGTCATGTGATCACAAACTTGAAATATAGTCATGGGTCAATTCCTCCAGCTGTCTAGTGTTAGCAGAAGTGAATGAGGTATTTTGAAACCCAAAGGATTGTTTTTAAAGAGTACTTCAGCAAGCCAAGTATATATAGTGACTTTTCAAAGGGCCTTTGCAAATAGTATCTTACCCGTATTTCCCCATGTATAAGATGCACCCTTTTTTGAAAAATTTGTGATCTATACAGTGGTTGTAGACTTTTTCTCTTACATTTCCCACTTTGTCACGCTTGTTTTTGCACTCATTGTTGACAATGATTCATCATCAGACACAGATGAGGACAAGCTAATGGATGGGAGTTTTGACAGTGATGAGGAGTTGTATAATTTTATGATGAATAAAACTTGAGTTCAATAACTTTATGTACTACATTTCTTTTTCAAATTTCGGATCCCAAAATTAAGGTGCATCTTTTACATGGGAGCATCTTATACATGGGGAACTATAGTACTTTTCCTCTACAACAACCCTGAGGAGTAAGCAGGAACGACCTTGTTACCTTTGCATCTAGATGAGAAAACACAATCACTTCAGTGCTTCAAGGTCTTCCACAAAGTCTCATGGAGATAAGGGGAAAGACAAGACTACTGTCCTGGATCCTATGTCATTTTCTCTGTAAACTGGAGCTCAATTTGAGTATCAAAACGTTTCCTCCATCCTGTGGGCAGCCCGGGTGGTCATCGGATGGGCAGCTCCTCAGTGCACCGACTGCAGAGGGGTCCTCTCGCCTGCTTGCTCAGAGCATATGGGAGACATGCTTATTTGCGAAATGATTTAAGACCAAATAAAAATGTTACCTGGTCTTGATGTTGCAAAAGACCAATATTTTATTTTATTTTTTATATTTTTATTGAAATTATTGTGGTGACATTTTTAAATAAAATTGTATAGGTTTCTACAGTACAAAAAAGCATTATAAACTCTTGTTTAGCTAGATGAGCCCAATCAATTGATATATTGAAAGTGCAGCAATAGTACATTACTAAAATGACAGTCTTCTTTACTATACAAAGTCACATCTATTAATGTAAGAAGTTGAAGTAATGTCCTTAGTCTCTAACCAATGTGCTTTATATTCTATAGAGAGTAATAAGCACAGTATTTCACTATTTGTTGACAATATTGTCATTACTACCAAAGTTAGAACATCTTCAAAGAATAATTTGCACTGCTATTTAATTATTAATGGAAAACATGGCTTAGACCAATTACTCTCTTAAATCATTGGCTTACATTGTGATTTTTCACAGGGCTTTTGTGAGTAAAGCTTCGTTTTGTTGTCACAGAAAGTGTAACAGGGAAACTCGGTCTTCCCAGTACTAAAGACGAGGAAACCGGAGAGAGTGATGTTCAGGGTCATTCACAGATGCACATGCAGAGTGTAAGGCAGAGCCAGGCAGGGAGCCCTGCACCATGACCCTGGGCACCAGAACTGGGTTCAATTGAAAGAAAGAAGGAAATGATCATCTAACATCGATATTCCCGCAAACCCTGTCTGCTGCGTGAGCTGTCATAGAATCTGTAAGACCACTACAGACACATAACTGCTTGCTGCCTTTTACTTTACAGAGTCCACGGGTTCAAGGACACCACCTACGTCTGGAAAAAGACTTTGCAAAAGAAGTAAGAGCGAATAAGAATATTTCATGGTTTCAAACAAATAGTGTTCTGTACCAAAAATTCATTCTAATTCTTTATGTCCTTTCTAGTAAAGTACAAGATTGCTTTAATTGAAAGTAGTTCATATTTTAACTTTTGTATTAGGCTAGTGGCTGTGATAAATAAACCCAAAGAAGTCAGTCACTGAAACACAACATAATTTAAATGTTTTGTCAAGTAACCATTCCCAGGCCTTATGGGAGGGGAGGGAAGGAGCAGCCAGGTGGGAGGTCTGCTTTCCTTAGGACTGGACTGCTAAGGCTACCTTGGGAGGTAGCAGAGCTGATAATAATACAGCCTCAGACACAAGCTAATGTCACCGGGCTAATGTCAGAGAAGAAAGAATGCCGTGCAGACTGTGGGGGCCAGGAGAGCAGGGGACCTACAGAGTGCAGTGTCTTAGCCCAGGCCCCGAGGACAGGAGGGATAAATACTGACCCACAGGTCACCTGCATACAGAAGGCAGATCATGGAGGCCTGGGGGGAGGGACATTCTAGCCCTGGGTTTTCAGAGTTTCCAGGTTTTTCCCCTCTGGGTTGTCTGTCATCCACTGAGACCTTCAAGGGACATTTGTTCCTTCTGCAGAGAGAAGTCATGAAGAGTCTCCCAAGGCCAGTGCAGACAAGGCGCCCCCAGGAGCCTGCAGCTCTGCAGTGAGGACTGGCCCTGCAGGGGCGGGTAAGGACTGCGGTCCCCGGGCTCCAGGACACCGGGAGTCCGAGTTCAGGGCACCTGTTTCTCTGAGCGCACACAGGGTCCGGACACCTGTCCCTGCCCCGATCTCAGGTGATCACTTTGACCACTGCAGTGAACAAGATAAACTAACAGACAAAATACAAATAGACCCATAGATACAGGGGACAGACTGAAGCTGTCAGAGGGGATGGGAGGTTGGAGGTCCGGGTGAAAAAGTGAAGAAATTATAAAACCCCAAAACCAATAAGCCTCCGTTTGATGATTGTCATGTTGACAACCAACTACTGGGCAAGCAGATGACATGCGCCGAGGGGCCAAGGGGAGGCAGCGGCCTCTGTCCACAGACCGAAGGACTGAAGCCCCGTCCCAGCCTTGCTCAGATATTCATTAGCAGGTACAGATAACTCAGGGAAGCAGACAGGAGAAGTTCTCAGGGCGTTAAGTAAAGGACAAGGAACGTGCCAGCTTTCCATCTCCGTTCTGAGAGCCTAAACATTTCTGTTGCTGCATCTCATCCTGCTGTTTTCCTGCTTCCAGTATGAGTCAGAGAGGCCACGGGACTCCCATCCACTCAGGGTTTTTGTCCTAGAGTGCCGTGCTGTCTCTGTTTCCCTAACTCTGCATGTCTCACAGCATATTCCTACAGGTGATTCCCAGGGAAGGGAGTGTAGAAGAGGGTAAAAGGGGGTAAATGGTGATGGAAGGAGACTTGACTTGGGGTGATGAACATAATACAATAAACTGATGAGGTTTAACATCTGAAAGCTATACAGTTTTATTAACCAGTGTCACCCCGATAAATTCGATATAAATTTTAAAAGTAGAAATAAATATGGATGAATAAAGCTGCAGAGAAAGAAAACCCTATCATTTCAGGGTTAACAAGATGGCTCCAGTCTGAGGGGGTGTGTCTTCCTCCACGGTCTCGGACAGGCTCTGCCCCACATGGTCGGTGACCTAGTGATGTCCCCCTTCCCCACATGTTTTATAGAGAGCAGGGGAAGGGGACAGTCAGCTGTTGTCAGCTTCATCACAAATTTGTCCAAACCTCTATAAACTCTGGCCATACCCTCTAGTTATTGACAGCAAGAAAAGCTTCTGTTAATTGTAGTCAAAGTCCATTTATAACTTTTGACAGATGACCCCCAATATGACATTGGTTTATATATAGTGACATTTGAACATGTCTTTGCAAGAAAAAGACATCTGTTTATGTTTACAACAACCTAAAAGTTAGGTCAGATCCCCATTCCGCAGTTGGGGATGCATCCGCTTGGCCTCTGTATCTGAGGTGTGAAGGATCTTTGCACATCACATGGAAAGTTACCAGAAGAGGCAGAGCTAACAGTCTGGACTCCCAGCAAACACCCATAATCCTGTATTCAAAACCTCTGACACCACAAGTAAAATATCAGTGTATCATTGTTTTAGAAAGACATTGTGGTTTATGTCCTTATGTTACAAAAGACACCAACAGTTTCTGGGGAAGAATCCCATTTGCAAATATACTAATGCCTCTGCTAGTTGTGGAAAACCAAGCAGTTTGAGTCCAGATTCACTGTAAAATTAGTTAGCTGCAAACCTATGAAAAAATGCTGGTTTTTAAAATGTCTTTGATTTTGCCCTTGGGCTAAAGGATTGTGCATTTTTCTCTATTTGTTAGTGATCTCTTTCCTTTAGATGGGAAGAGACAGAAATGATCATCATTGTCTTTTTTTAAAAATTTTTTTATTTTATTCATTTTAGAGAGGAGACACAGAGTGAGAGAGAGAGAGAGAGAGAGAGAGAGAGAGAGAGAGAGAAAGGGGGGAGGAGCTGCAAGCATCAACTCCCATATGTGCCTTGACCAGACCAGTACAAGGTTTTGAACTGGCGATCTCA
This sequence comes from Rhynchonycteris naso, assembly GCA_037038555.1. Lineage (NCBI taxonomy): Eukaryota > Metazoa > Chordata > Mammalia > Chiroptera > Emballonuridae > Rhynchonycteris > Rhynchonycteris naso. The sequence goes on along the minus strand of CM072997.1, from coordinate 7,848,532 downwards.
GTGTTCCCAGGTCGACGCTTTATCCACTGTGCCACCGCAGGTCAGGCCGATCATCATTGTCTTGATGTTCTACATTCTTCTACAATGTAGGGAGTTACAAGATTTATAACTCGTTTAACTCTGAATTCTGGCTGTATTTTTCTTTACTTCCAAATCTTGGGGACATTGAAAACAAATCTACTTAGGAGTCAGGCAATCATAAAAGACCTAAGAGCAAATGAAACAAATAGCTTTCTTGGCTGTAAAAGCTTCATTCAACTATTTTTGAGTTTTCTTTAAAATGATTCTAGCTGATACACATTTAACATTGTGCATTGGGGGCTGGGCTAATTGGTATAAGGGTCAATGGCACAAGAGCAATGCCAGTGTATACTTTATGCAAATAAAAAGATAAAGTAGTTCCACTGCTCTTTGAGGACCCAGCTAAGGGGACTCTGGCATCTCACAAAAATCTGAAGACCCAGACAGGAAAGGATACCTGTTCCTATCCCTGCACCAACTGAAGTACGAAGGTAGTCAAGGTGTTTTTCAAAGTCTAACTGAGAAATAAAGGGAGGCCCAGGGCCCATCCTGGACTCCAGCTTCTCAGTTCAGTAGGTTTTGAATTGCTTTAGAAGGAAGAGAAAAACATGAATTCAATCTTTCTTATAAACTTAAGTTTTCTGCAATATAAGTCACCCTAAGTTTTGCCACTTTTATTTATTAATTTCTGTGTTCTCACCACCACCTGTTATTTTCTAGGTCAGGGGTGCCCACACTTTTTCAGCTTGCGAGCTATTTATAAGATGACCAAGTCAAAATGTTCTACCTACAATAAAAATGCAAAACATAAATTTATTTCTTCTATATTATCATTATTTAAGTTACTACTATTACTGTTTAATATTGTGTATTCTTCTTTCACCTTTCTCCTTCTCAGCTCTCTTTTCGGAGGAAAGTCAATGTCATAGTTTTTATGAACAGTCCGAAAAAGCCGCTCCACATTTCCCTTCTTTGGAATAGCAATGGCACACAGACAGATGAGGCAAACGCACTTAGAATATGACACAGTGAAAAAAATCCCCTCCCATTCTGTATGAAAGTGGTAGGTTTTAGGCTTCTTACTCAGACCAGCTACGGCACTCATTTTTATACCCTTTGTTGTATTTAGTTTAAATAAATTGAAGGCTAACTAGCAGCAATGTAACTGAACAAGTTAGCGTGGTTTAACACACATGCGTCAAAAGTTCAGACGTCAGATTGGCTACCCTGTATGCCAATCAAAAGACAAATGTCTTTTTAATGTCATGCGATCTACCCACACTTCCTTCGCGATCAACCAGTAGATCGCGATGACGTATTGAGCACCCCTGTTCTAGGTGCTGTGGATCCTGGAAACAACTCTACTTTAGAAAAAGCCAAGAAGAAAATGAGTAAGAGTTAATTATTTACTTACTTTTCATATTAGAAAGTGAAAGGCAGAAACTGCAGGAGGAACCGAAAGCAGGAGGCTAGTGTGTTCCAAAAGGAAAATTTATTTTAAAAGCACCTGGGAACAAGCAGACTGAGACAAGCAAAGAGTGTCAGCACTGAACTGCGGGAAGGAGCGTTAGATATAAGGGTTACAGCAGGCACTTGCTGGCATGAGGTTGCCTGAGCCCGGAAATGCTCAGAAGAGTATATTGGGGTTTATGGCCTCGGTCACTGACTTAAAGATGAGCAGGAGGAGGGGAATTCTGCTGCAGAAACACAAGTTCTTTGTCTTTCTGGTGTCCTTGGTAAATTTTGAAAATAGCCAAGAGGTCAGAAATCTCTGAGAAACAGCTGGGACTTGATGCCTCTGGGCCTGTGGTTATGCTTTCATGAACAACTATTGTGATTTAAACTCCCCTAATGGTCAGGTCCCTCTCCAATGCAAGCTCTCCCAGACATTCCTGTGAAGGTAAACTTTTTGCTACATTTTTAAGTGAAGGCCAGGAAGCCATTAGGAGAGAGAATAGCAAGTAAATTAACTACAACCTCACAGTGGGGAGTGAGAATGTTTTGTTTTCAGCCCAGATAAGAAATTGGGAAAGGGGAATTTGAGTTTTTTTTTTTTATTTTTTAATTTTATTCATTTTAGAGAGGAGACACACAGAGAGAGAGAGAGAGAGAGAGAGAGAGAAAGGAGGGAGGAGCTGAAAGCATCAACTCCCATATGTGCCTTGACCAGACCAGTGCAGGGTTTTGAACTGGCAACCTCAGTGTTCCCAGGTCGACGCTTTATCCACTGCGCCACCACAGGTCAGGCGGAATTTGAGTTTTAAAGGAACCAATTTAAGCCTAATAGAAATGAGTTCTTTAATGCCAGCATTCCGTTGTTGTTATTATTACTTAAAATATTGTGGTGGGTAGAAAGAATACTCCTCAAAGATGTCCGTGTCCTGCTCCCTGGAACCTGGAATCTGTTCTTTTACATGGCAAGTGGACTTTGTGGATATAACTAAACTAGGGAGCTTGAGATGGAGATTATCCTGGATTACCTGGGTGACCCAGTCTATTTCCATAGCCCTTAAAGAGGAGAGAACCTTTCTTGACTGTGGAGGAATGATCATAAGCATTGAGCTATTTCTAGTTTGAAGCTATTATAAAAGAAAAGAAAAGAAAAGAAAAATATTACTAGGAACATGTTTATATAAATATTTGGATAGACATATGTTTTCATTTGTCTTGGATAAACACCTAGATGAAGTACTACCAGGTCATATGAACACAGTGCATGATCAACAATATTCCAATCTGTCAAAGTATTTTTCAAAATGGTGGAATCCTTTTACATTTGCACTAGAAATGTATGAACGTTCTGTTGCCTCTGCTTACTCAACAGTACTTGGTTAGGTTTTTTGTTTTTGTTTTTAATTTTGCCATTCTCAGTGGGTGTGTAGTATTTTTTCTTATAGTTTTAATTTGCATTTCCCTTATGACTTACAATGTTGAGCATCTTTTCATGTGCTTACTTGCCATCTATAGATTTGAAGTGTAATCAAATCATTAGCCTTTGTGTAGTTGGAGTCTGGTCCTTTGTTGGTTATATCTTCCAATCGGTGTGTTTACCTGTTTAATATTTTGGCATCGCCTGTTGAAAAACAAAATTTTAAATTTTGATGAAGTTTAACAGTTTTTTCTTTCATCATCTGTAATTTTTGGTATCTATTTAATAATTCTTTGCCTCAATATTCTGTGTTTTCTTCATCAGGTTTTACAGTTTGGCTCTTATATTTAGATTCATGATCTAGTTTGAGTTCATTTCTGTGTATGACATTAGGTAAGGATGTCCTTTTCTTATGGATATCCAATTAGCCCAGTGCCGTTTATTGATGATTATCCTTTCACAGTAAATCAATCGCTTCAACATCCTTTTGAAAGTCAGCTGGACATATGACTTCAAATGTATTTCTGAAATTCCTTTTCTGTTTTACTTATCTGTATGTCTAGCTTTAGATCAATATTATACCTTCTTAATTACTACAGCTTTATAATAAGTTCTGAAATCAGGTAGTAAAACCTGTAAGTTTATTTTTTTCCTTTCCAAAATGATTTTGGGTAAGTTAGGATTTGTGCATTTTGAAGTTTCTTCTGTCTCACAGTTTAGCTATTTTTAAGATCATGTGTCTGTCTAAGGTGCCTGCTGAGCTCTGGTCATATGTCCATGTGCTAGCCAGTGGTCGGCAAACTCATTAGTCAACAGAGCCAGATATCAACAGTACGATTGAAATTGCTTTTGAGAGCCAAATTTTTTAAACTTAAACTATATAGTTAGGTACATTCCTTATCGAGGTAGCGCCCGCACATGGTATTTTGTGGATGAGCCACACTCAAGGGGCCAAAGAGCCGCATGTGGCTCGTGAGCCGCAGTCTGCCGACTAGGGGCCATTCAAAGAGAAATAGTGAAGAGCAAAATGTGTCTTCCCTCAGAGGTCTATCCTTTCTGTGTGAAGCTTTTCTAATGGTTCCCCCCTCCCACAGTACTCTGCTCTCCTCTTACTCATCAAATCTTCAGGTCCTGCTGCTATGAGGGGAGTTATGAACTATGGTACTTTGTCGGAACCATGACATCTCTCAGAATGCAGATGTTCTGTTAGTAAATTAGAAATGGAAAATGGATATCTAGAACATGATATGAAGAATTGACTTCATTAATTCTTTAAAACTTATTGAAAGTCCCTTGGAACCTAATATGTAATAAATATTAAGTAAATGCTTTCTATTCCTTTAAAATAATATACGTTTAAACTATTGGTTGGGATTTGATTTCTCACCATATACATTCTCTCTCTCTCTCTCTCTCTCTCTCCCTGTCTCTCTCTTTTTTGAGAGAGAGAAACAAGAACATGGAGCTGCTCCTGTGCATGCCCTGACTGAAGAATCCAACCGGCAACCTCTGTCTCTGGGAGAATGCCTCAACCGACCGAGCTATCTGGCCAGGGCTCAATTTCTTTTATATTTTCAGAGAGATAGAGAGAGAGCGGAAAAGGGAAAGGGAAGTATTTATTTGTTGCTCCACTCAGTCGTGGATTCATTGGCTGCTTCCTCTGTGTGTCCCGACCATGGACCAAACTCTTAGCCTTGCTATTTCAGGATGATACTCTAATCTACTGGGCTACCTGGCCAGGGCCAACCTTATGTCTTTATAGAAAGACCTCAACATAGGAAGAAGTTGTACATGAACAACTGTAAAATGGGATAGAACAAAGAATCTTCTCTTTCAGGGTCAACAAATCACAAAAAAGAAAGTGTGGATTTTTCCTCTGAAATTCTTCATGTGTCCTGTGGGAAGGTGGAAGGCATGTTATATAAGAACAAGTTGGAACAAGGTGGGTTTTATGGTCTACTTTAATTTATAATTTGTAAATGAAGGACTCACAAGAGGTAATGGAATTACCCACATGAATTACTGATCGTTCAAGGAATTGAGGCCCTACAGAGGCTTGAGTATAGGAAGGGGCTATTAAGATGATGTTTTCATACTTTAAAAAATGTTACATATTAAGTGCTCACTTCCACATGGAAGTCTTTGTAAGGATGCCAAAGAGAAGTGCAGGAATGTCAATTGATGATGGACCATGTTGTGTATTTCACTTTGAATCAGATATAACAGGAAGAGGCCCTAGCATCCACCTCTATATCTTATATGCTTTCTGGATAATCATCACCAGGACAGGGTGTTTTAGTGAGATCACAGAATTTAGAATCAGAAAATCTGAGTCCCAGCCACAGCCCTGCTTAGAGTGATCTAGTAAAGAATGGGAATTTCTTTGGCCTGAAATTTCTCATCCAAAAATTGGATTAATGTTAAAAAAAAACCCACCTCATGGTATGACATTGAGAATTCATTTACACAATGAATAGAAAATATTTTGTGATTTTTAAATTATAAAGTGTTGCAATAATTGTCTGTTATAATGAACTCAGTATGAGATTTCTCTTAATATGGCTATGTGAACACCAATTAATATAAATGTTTGCATGATAACTATTTTTTAAACAGCTTTACTGATATACAACTCACATATACAACTTACTGTGTAAAGTGTAGAAGTCACTGTTGAGTTTTTGTTTGTTTTTTTTTTTTTTGTACATTCATAAGATTACGCAGCCATCATCACAGTCTAATTTTAGAATGTTTTTGTCCCTCACTGAAAGGAACCCCGTGTCTCTCAGTAGTCAGCACCAATTCTCACCTCATCCCACTGCCCAGCCTTGAGCAACCACTAACCTATTTTCTGATCTATAAACTGGCCTATTTTAGGCATTTTATATCAATGACTCATATAACATGTACCTTTTTTGTGACTGATCCTTTCACTCAGTTTGACATTTTTAAGTTTCATGCATGTAGTAGCATGTATCATATGTCCTTCTTTTTACGGCAAAATAACATAATATTCCTGAAGGCAGAAACCACATCCCAAAACAAAAACACAATGATAGTGTGTCCCAAAAGGAAAATTTATTTTAAAAGAGCCTGGGTGCAAGCCGGCTGAGACCGGCAAAGGGTGTCAGCCACGAGCTGCGGAAGGGAGCATTAGATATAGGGGTTGCTGCAGGCATTTGCTAGGATGGGTTGCCTGTACCTGGACATACTCATATGAGCATATAGGAGTTTGTGGCCTTGGTCACTGACTTGACAATGAGCAGGAAGAAGGGGATTCAGCTGCAGAAACACAAGTTCTTTCTGATGTAGCACAAACTTAATCAGCATGTGTCCTTGGTAAATCTTGAAGACAACCAAGAGATCAGGAATCTTCCAGGAACAGCTGGGACCAGTCATTTCTGGGTCTGTAGCTAGACTTTCACAAAGAACTACTGTGATTTAAACTCCCCTAATTGTCAGGCCCCTCCCCAATGTAAACGTTCCCTGATATTCCTGCAATATAAACTTTTTGCAACATTTCAAAGTAAAGGCCAGGAAACCATTAAGAGAAAGAATAGCAAACAAATTAACTACAACCTCACAGTGTGAGGTGAGAACGTTCTGTTTTGAGCACTAGTGGGAAATTGGGTGAGAGGAATTTGAGTTTTAAAGGGGCTCTGAATTTAGAGAAACCCTGAACCAAAACCTAACAATTCCATGGTGTGGATATGCCATATTTTATTTTTCCCTCCATAAGTGGGAGCTTTCCCACTCTGGCTATTATGAATAATGCTGTTTTGAGCATCCATGTAGTGTTTATGTAAATATTTTTCTTTTCAATTTTTTTTTTTTTTTTTGCTTATATACCCAGGGGTAGAATTGCTGGGTTATATAATAATTCTATATTGAATTTATTGAGGAAAAACCAAACTATTTTCTGTAGTATTGCATCAGTTTAATATTCCCACCAGCATAATTTCCAGTCACCAATTTCTCTGCATTCTCACCAACACTAGTTATTGCCTGTCTTTTTCATTATGGCCGCACTGGTGCGTGTGGTTCTGACTTTCATTTCCCTAATGATGAACATTGCTATGACTGCCTTTTATGTATAAATTAAATTTTCCAATGAGTAATATTTCACAATTATTTAAATGTCAGCTACCCATGATTTCAGGAATGGAAAGACCACTGCTCGATAGTGCCAGTAAAGTGGTTGAAACATGTTACAGTAGGGGGCACAGATATCTTGTGGTGCCTTCTGAGCTGCGGGGCCCACACCTGAGATGTCAGTCCAGTTTGAGGTTCTGCCCCCCCTCGCCAGTGCCCCTGGGCCATCAGAGAGCCTGACTAGTTCTCTATCTCCAGAATTCATTAGCAAATTTAAGTCCTCTCCCTGTTCAGAATCAATTGCTTTTCCTAACGGGTGCTTTTGGAATACATTTATAATGTTGATTTTGATGCTAACTATCACTGTTTTTGTTGTTGCATAAAGGTCAAAGAAATGTGTTCACAATGCAGGGACTCTCCTTGGAGGGGACTTACAGGCTGGGTTTGGAGGTTCTTAAGTCTGAGAGGGGAAGCCAGGCTCTCCTGCTATTGATCGTGAACTCAAATCGGGCGAGCTGAGAGCCAATGTGCTGGGAGGCCAACATCTGAGCTCTGAGCACAAAGAGGTTTCAGGATCCCCTCACCCACCCTGGTCTTACAGGAGCCACAGCGAAGTGTATAAAAAGCAGTGATGGAAACTGGCTCACCCCCAGGGAGTTTGAAATTAAAGGAGGCCGTGAAAAATCGAGTAATTGGAAGCTGAGTATACGCTGTGGCCCGAAAAACCTGAAATGGCTGATAGACGTGAGTGACGGGGTGGGGGGTGGGGGCGGAAATGTGACTTTCCCGGTTGTACTCAAAGATAAGGTCACTGTGTGCTCACCGAATACAGGCTGCATTATGACCAGAGCCCGGAGGCCCCTGACACTGTTCTTCCTCAGGGAGAGGTGCCCACCCTCATAGCTCAGCACAAGGCAGCTCCTGCTCTGTCCAAGGGGCTCTGTGGGTGCAGGAGCTGGAGGGGAAGGTCATTCTGACTCGTGCTTGCAGACGACTCTATGCACTGAGAGAGACAGTTCACAGTCAACCAGTGGGCAGAAGAGACTCAGAGAAAGAAAGACATGGAAACCAGAACCAGTGTTAGCATAGCTCTGTGGGGTGAAGTGGACAGTGGTGTGTGATATAGAATGGCCCATCAAGTGGGGATGTCTGTGGAGAGATTTAATGCCAGCGTAAGGAGTTTAAACTCATAGCATAGACAGTGAAGAACCAGGGAGTCTCCTGAGCTGTGAAATGATGTATTTAAAACACTATTGCAGACAACATGGGCCTTTGCAATGACTTCAGTCTTTCATCCCAACAAGCCTATTGTCAATCTGCCATGCTCAGCTCAGATGTCACCCCTCTCTGAATGTTCCCTGACTGACCTGCCCCAGTCACCCATCCCTGGGCCCCTTGACCCCTCTATTAAGGCCCTTCTCACACTGTTTTATTCTCATCCTTCCATGCATTCCCCTTGTACCTCTAGACTCCCCTGGGGTTTGTCTGTGTTTGTGGGCTCAGCTTTGTCCAGAGTGTCTGACACCTGTAGGTGTGGGGTACGTGTGTGTGGACCGAATGGTCCTGGTGTGAGGACTCAAGTCTGAGTGACACTCGTGGGAATGGAAAGGAGGTGAGACGTGTCAAAGAGATGGTGACGGAAAACCTCTGAAAACTTAGGGGGAAAGTGTAAGAGCAAGGGAGAAGGTTCTGAAGATGATTTTTCTGGGCCCCAATGACAAATTCTAGAATAAATACAGGGGAGGAGAGGAAGCTCATGTCTCATTAAGACACCTTGGTCTGGGACATTCAAGAAGAAATATTTGGGAGGAGGTTGGAATGCCATACTGACAGACCAGAAATTCAGGCTAACCACGTATTTGGATCTTTTTATCTTTCAGAGAGAACTTCTACCTAAACCTCCAAGAAAAAATAGCGGGAGGAAAAAGGTGATTAGCCCTTTACTCAAGTTCTTCTCATGCAAATGACTTTATATGTACGGTGTATTTTTTACGGTTTCCCAACTGTGTGATTATTGTTTAGCGTTCCCTTCCACTCTTCCCTGCCTTCATTTTATTTTTTGCGTGTGCCTTCAGATATGGTCACTGGACATTATGTTTATGCAAGGTCATCTGTGCATGGTCAACCATCTGAGATGGAGATAAGGAGCTATCCAAATAGCTTCATAGGAAGGTTTTAGCTATAGAGGCAGGTGTTATAAGGGTGTCAAATATAAAGTAAATATGACTATGGAGCCTGACCTGTGGTGGCGCAGTGGATAAAGCTGTCGACCTGGGAACACTGAGGTCGCCAGTTCAAAACCCTGCACTGGTTCGGTCAAGGCACATATGGGAGTTGATGCTTCCAGCTCCTCCCCCCTTTCTCTCTTTCTCTCTCTCTCTCTCTCTCTCTCTCTCTCTCTCTCTCTCTGTCTCCTCTCTAAAATGAATAAAATAAAATAAAATAAAAACATTAAAAAACAACATGACTATGGAATACATAAAAGATTTTCTTAATAAGGTCACTAGGTCATCTTCAACTCAATCCCAGATTTTGATTATATTATTTACATCCTCTTCCATTATTCAATAAAACATATACTCAGATATACAGAATTCTTTCTCAATTGGGAATTACTGGCATACTTTTCATGCAGATAGTGCTGTAAGGTTGGAGCTTTTGGGAGATGGATGCATCTTAAATAATAGGCTGACTTGGAAAATAGTTTATTTGATGCCAGCCCTTGGCTCCACTGCAGGGCTGTGCAGCCTCCTTTCTATCTATTGAAGTGGTTTCTCCCTCAGTGGAAGAAGGCTGTGGATAATACAAACAAATACACAATGTGCAGTGTAGACTCAGGACCACAAGATGGCTTGTTCAAGACTGGGTATGAATGAGACCCTGAGCAGAAGGGGAAGGTGAGAAGTGCCATCCTCATATACTTTGGGTAGAAATGGCCACACAACACTTGCTACACATAGCTGGTCACCAGGACTTCACCTTCCATTGGCAATGTGTAGTCCAGGCCTTTACATTATCTGACGTTCAAGGTCTTTTGAACTGTCAGCCCTTGAGACATTTCATCCACTGGCTTTGGTGCTCTTTAAAGAATGGTTCACAGTTTTCCCAGCTGCAGTTCTCTGTTGTGTGACTTAACATGCCCTCAGTGACTGGTTTTCTGCTTCTATCACCATTGATGAGGGAGGGATGTCCACTGGAGAGTTTGGGATGGCAAGTAATGGCATCTCTCACTGGACAGGTGAACTGACAGGTGTTTATTAGTCACATACACTTCCAGACTGAGGAAGGAGGGCAGGGTGGCCATGTAGCCTCATAAGGTGGCCCTCAAGGACAGATGAACAACCAGGGGCTGTGGAGGGTTGGGTGGTCTCTGGTCTCTGTGGGACGTTGTGGTTGGTTTCTTTGAATAATTCCATGGCTGACTAGGAACTCAAATACAATATTATAGATCATCAAGATTACAGGTGGTCCCGTGACAAGGACAAGTTTAGCTGAGGGACCTTATCCAGGGGAGCAGAGTGGGGAGGGGAACATGCAGATAAGTCGTTCAAGGCCCTCCTTATTTTACCAAATGTCACAGCAGCATGTAATACTGAGCTTTAATATTGGCCCTTACACCGCATTTTCTTGACTGACAAAGGGCCAGTTCTTTTCATGAATACACTTGTGCTTGTATATGATTCAACGTATCTTCATGTCTGCTCTATAAACTTTGTTGGGTTCAATATGTAGGAGTTATACCACAACATTTGGATGGAAATACTATAAAACTTTATCTTCTTCAAATGAAATTAAGTCTGGCTCAAGGCCTCACATTAAGACTAAAAAATAAATTTATTTTCAGTTGACTAGGAAGTCCCGCCCCAGTCTGATTATAGAACACAGCTCCAGCCACACTCCCTGGCCATTCAGAGATGGTGCCAGCCTACCCTACACAGGGAGCTGAGTCACAGGGCATCTTCCCAAGCTCTCAGAGCCACACACATCATCCTCCCTGGCACCACCTAGTCATCTGTACCCATGGTCATTCCACCCCAAAGTTACTGTCACAGGTCCAGGGACCCTCCAGGCACAGAATCTAGAGTCCAGGACTTCCTTCCAGGCCCTTGAACTCATGGGGAGCCGACAGCCAAGACAATAGGATGCAGTGTTTTCTTAAAAGTTTATTCCACCTTATTAACTTCTCAATAATCCAACTTCTATGAGTCTTTTAGGTCACTGTAGTGTAGGCAAATGGATTCGATGCTTTATTGCAGGACCTTGTTTGATCTGCAAGGTAATAAAATGATTCACATGTCTATAAACCTCATTGTCTTGTTTTGTGGCTAGATTTTCTGTGTTAGAGTTCCGTGGTTTGTGGTCTGACACAGGCATGCCTCCTCCTCAACTTCACTGTAGACAAAGAATTCTTTTGAAATCTCCACTCAGAAGCACATCAGTGTTTTCCAGGTTCACAAAATGCTGTGCATTCTAGATTCTCGTAGTGGAGGCCTTCTGGGGTCTTACTGGGGACAGTTTTATTTTCTAGTTGAAAAAGCCAAACGCATGTGAGATCTGCCGAAGTAGAGGGACGCTCTTCCGCTGTGATACTTGTTCAAGATCCTTTCATAAGGACTGTCACCTCCCTCCTGTGGAAACTAACAGGTTTGTGAGATGCTGCCCCTCTCTCCTTTTAAGGACCCTTCCTCCTGCCACCCCCCCACCCCCCCGCAGAGCTGCTGCTTGTGTCCTGATGGAAAATAACTGGGTTGGAGGTAGGGGTCCGGTAGTATGACCCCAGTTTACAAGTTTGAAGACACTTGTAGCAAGAGGGTATGGTTTTCCTCTCTCCTCTGGGAGGTTGAGGCCAATGGCTGGGTCCTTTGCTTACATACTGCCACTGCCCTTTACAGAACTTTCCCAGCGTGGACTTCTGTTCACAGGAGTGGGAACCCAGGGGAACGCAGGAAACATGGACTTTTGTCATGTTCTCAACTGGTTGAGGCTGGAAGACCCCAAGGGTTAAGGCCCAGTCTCTGACACTCAGGTCAGGTGGGCAGGGTCCTTGGGGCTCCCAGAAGTTCTGAGAAAAGGAGAGTCCACCCCTCACCCTGATGCTGCCCTCCACCCACTCACCCCCTGCCGCTACCCTTGACGGGATAAGGGTCATTGGCTAGACCCAACATGGGGCTCTTGGAGACCCCAGGCAGTGTTCCCTCAGTTCTCAAGCTGGGCCCATGGGCCATTGCTGAAAGGACAGTGGCAGCTGTAGAAACGGTGGCTTTTGGGGGGACCTGCCTTGCTCACTTGTGCCCACTCTCTCAGTGGCCCCTGGAGTTGCACCTTCTGCCAGGTAATGCTGTCTGCAGGAAGTCAGCAGTGTCACAGGGAGGCTGAGGTCCTGGCGAGGCCGATGGGGCCTGAGGAGGATCTGGTGAGTTGGATTTGAACCCCCAGCCTTTTTTTTCCCATTGACGTGTGAGAAGTCAATCAGTCAGAGGGTAAGGGGCAGGGTGCCAAAGGCTACCTCCTCTTCCACCCAGGTCTCAACCATGCTGAAACCACACTGAGACTCACGTGCAGAGAAAAAACAACTCTACCATTATATATCTGTTTCTTAGAGCCATACACTTGTTTGAGGAAGCTTCTGGAAAACCAGTGTAGCCATACTTCTGCCTTAGATATATATGGGATCATTCTGTCTAAGCTGCTTTTCATTCAAATCCTCCTTCTCTTGCAGAAATGTAAGTTCCTCTTCTTGAAAGTCTATTGCCATTTCGAGGAAAATTTCCCTAAAAAGAGTCCACACAATAACAACGTGAGTAACAATAACAAACCATGACTAATGGCCGCCATAATGTCGCCTTACCTTGACATGGGCTCTTGTGAGATTTGTGATCTCTGAAATCTATGGGAGGCAGAGCACGGGCAGCTGCTGTCCTTACCTTGTATTTCTGCTGGATTTTATAGGAATCCACTGAAGGCATACCTTGCACTGCATCAGAAATTTTCTCAATATCATATTTTCCTCACCAGCACATACCCACCTTTGAACGCAAGACGGCTCTTGTGATGTTGAAAGCAATCGGGAAGAAGCTGAGTGAGCAGCGTTACACCCAAGTGGAGGGATTTGTGAGGGAACTGCGCAGCGTCTTTCAGCACCACGGGGCACCTACCAATGTAAGGGGCTCTCCCTGCTTGCATTTCGTTTCTTTCCATGGAGGCACTCTGCCCTCATTTTGTGGTGTAGGGGAATTGAGCAGTTTATCTCATCCTATCACAAGCTCATCCAAGCAAGGGATCTAAAATTGAGTGGCTTTTAATAGAGTGGAACAGTGGGTCACTAGGTGTCCCTGCAACCACAGCTTCAGCCCCCTGAGAGCTCACTCCTCTCCTAGAAGACAAGAGGTAGCCATTGGGAACACCCATGTCCTCCCTGCTCCAAACAAAGGGAGAAGAGAATTGCAGCCTAAAGTCGTATTGTGCTTCTTATCTCTCCCCAAACATTCTCAATGGAAATGGCTCAGAAATCTGAAACTCTGGGTTCCTTTGCATGTAAGTAAACCATATAATTCAGTGATTTTCAACCTCTTTACACTTGGGAACCAGTGACCTAGCAAGCTGAAAATGGAAGCGTGCAGTGAATAAAGTTTTATTTAACTATGTATAACAAACAGTGCAACAAGCTGGTGCTTGATTTTCAAACTTCACAAGTATGATGCACTGAATATGACCTAAGTTTTTTTGGATGCCTTTTGTCTATTGTGCATGATTTGTAAATGCTCTGTACAGTGCAAAAGGTTACTCAAAAGAAACCCCAAGTTCCAAAGATATCTAAGACAACCTCAATAGTGTTGTCATCGATGATACAGGCTGATAAGTGGCAGTCACTCTGAGCATAAGCGAGTCTGACTAAGATCATTGGGTCTATAATCTTCATACAACATCAGAGTAGTCAACTCTTTCATGGATCAGCAGCAAATTTCTGGTGGACTAGCATTGGTCCACAGACTGATGGTTGAAAAACACTGATGTAGTTAACAGGAGCCACCAGAGAAAAATAGAAGTGACAAGAAAGGAAGATCACTGATTGTACTTAGATATTTGTAATATTTGATAATTTTAAAGACCTTACATTACTTTTCTAATTATCACTAAAGTAAACAACCCAAACCCACTGAGTAAGAATACCTAAGCATGGTAATTATTTTCTATTTTTGTCTAATTAATAGTAAATAATCCTGCTCTTAGGACACAGAAATTACTCTTAGCCATATGAGTTTTTATCTTACCCTGGTTAAGGTAATTTAGGTGTTTTAGACAAGATTTCTGATCATTCTCGATTGTAAGGTGTCTAGTAATACTAAAAAGTGTCATTATTTCATCATTTTCTTTTTCAGAGCAATGATGTGGGCTTAATAAAACGTAGACTGGAGATGAAATTTGAGCAGAATTTCAAGAAAGTGTTTGCTATTCAGGAAATAAAACAAGAACCCACAGACAACTAAATTAAACAAGGAACTAATGTGTGAACAAAATTAGAAGTTCAACAAAGAAAAAGAAACTATCAAATAGACAAACAGACATTCTAGTGCTAAAGAAGACAAGGACTGCACTGGAAGATTCAATAGAGAGCTTCAATAGCAGACACATTTAAGCAGAAGAAAGAATCAGTGAGCTAAAGATAGGTTATTTGAAATTATCCAGTCAGAGGACCAAAAGGAGATTAAGGAGTGAAGAATGCCTATAGAACTTAGAAGACATTATAAAGGAAAACATATATGCATTGTGGGACTCCTAGAAGGTGGGGGGGGGGGGAGGAGAAAGGGACATAAAGTCTAATTAATGCAATAATGATTGAAAACTCCCAAATTTTCAAAGAAATTAATATCCCTATTTGTAAAGGCCAAAGACCCCAATAGATTGAACCTGAAAAGGGCTACACTGACACTCTTTATACTTAAACTTTCAAAATTCAAAGACAAAAAGAGTTTTGAAAACAGCAAGAGAAAACTTGTCATATACACCTGAGCCCTCATAAAACTATTTGCGAATTGTTCACAAAACAGTTTGCAGGTCGAGAAAGAGTGAATGATATACTGAAAATATTGAAAGGAAAGAACTATTAATGAAGATTAGTACTTAGAAAAGCTGTCCTTTAGAATTAAAGAAGAAGCGGACTTCTCCAATCAAATGGAAGCTGACAGATCATCATCACTAA
Organism: Rhynchonycteris naso; assembly: GCA_037038555.1. NCBI lineage: Eukaryota > Metazoa > Chordata > Mammalia > Chiroptera > Emballonuridae > Rhynchonycteris > Rhynchonycteris naso. The sequence goes on along the minus strand of CM072997.1, from coordinate 7,833,350 downwards.
AACTGCCTTATAAGAAATGCTAAAGGCTGTTACTAAGCTAAAATAAAGGAAATGTAATTAACATTGTAACCCCACCACCACCTGAACGCTCAATTGTACACGGTTGGATGCTCTTTCTTTCATTGGTACAATAAAAAGTTCAGCACAAGAAAGAGGCAGAGGGAAGGAGGTGTCCCAAATCCCTTGGAAAGAGGCTGAAGCATCAGTAAATCCTCGAAACAAAAACCAAATGCAACAACCATATAACTCTTATCTCCTGTCTTAGCCAAAAACATCAAATAAATAAATAAATAAACAAGCAAATAGATAAAAAGAAACCATATATATTTTTTTTTTTCTTAAGCTTTTCAGGAACAACTTATATGTCTCCTGTATAGATGGTTTGTAAAATTCTAGAATAAACCATATCTTTTCTTTATAAATATTACTTGTTATTTTGTTTATGAAAGAAGTCATTTTAAGTGGGTGTTTGTGGTCCTGTGAGCACGAAGTCTATATAGACTGGCTGTGTATCTCCTAACAAAAGTGTGACTCTGAGTCACGCACAGTAGCCTCTCTCTTCCTTGGTGGGTGGGCGCTGGAGGGGGGCGCTGGAACCAGTGGGGTCTCTGAAAGCGGGGCTGGACCTGGGAGTGGGCGGGGCTGGTCTGCTGCTTACAAGTGGAGTGGAGATTCTGCTTCTGACCTGCAGGATGCGCTCCTACCCAACAGGCTCCTTGCAGAAAACAGTGGGTAATGTTCAAAGAAAAACAACCGAGACTTCCAGAGGGGGAACAGAGGCTGGGGGACTCTGGAGGTAAATCAGACCTCACAAGCAACCAGCATGAGATGTTTCCTGTTTACTGATAGGGGTGCAGCCGAGGGCCAGGACCCCTCCTCCCTTAAGTGGACAAAGGGACATTGACAATTGGATGGTCCAGATCACTACCCCCTGGGCATCTGGGTGACTAACCCGGGTATGGAAGGTCCCCTAGCTTATTTACGGTTAATCTTACATAAATCGCTGAAAGATACATTTTCCCTTAATGACCACCAGACCCCACCCTCAAGTCCCCTATTTAACCCTACCTGTTAGAGAACCGGGGGCTGCTCTCCCTTACGAGACAGCCCGGCAGCTTTCCTGTCATTAAAGCCTGTCACACGGGTCTTTCTTTCGGACGCCGATTGATTCTATCATTTACTATCACCTGGCTCAGAGCAGCCACAGGTAGAGAGTTCTTCTTTTTTTCTGCTGGTCAGCAGAGCCCCCACGCTCTCTGGGGATAAAGGGGGAGTCCCAGGAGGAAGTCACAGAGAAGAACGTCAGTTCTGTGTATAAATGTCCCAAGTAGCCTGACAGGAGTCCTAAAGCAACTGACAAGCAGAAGGGGAGGGAGGGGGATGAAAACCCCAGCTCTCTTCCCCGATAAAAGTGGGGTCCGGGGATGTTGTTTAGACATGTGCCAAAAGGACCCCCAACTCTGAACTCCTGAGTTGGGCTTAGCCATAGGGCTGCTCCCGTCAACCACGTACATGTGCCCCCAGGCCACCCGGTCTCCCAGGTGCAGACACAGCCCGCTACTGGGGCCTGAAGGGCAGCTGCTCCTGGTGACGCTGAGGAAGCCCGTCCCCTTGGCGCGTCCTGTGCTCCGCGTGACACCTCAGTGCTCAGTCCAGCAGCACTGTTAGGGCTTCAGCCTGCTTCTGAGATGGTCCTGTCTGGTTCCTAACCCGTGTGGGTCGGATGTTGTTCTCTGGATCAAGGAAACTGTGCTTGTCCACAGGGGACTCCTGACCCCTCAGGGACACTGCTGTTCACAAGATGCCGTGTCCCCAGCTTCCTCTGACCCCATCGGGACATGACCTTCTCTCGGGTCAGGGCAGCCCCAGTGTGAGAGTGCCCACCCGGGAGGCCAGCCCCTGTGAATTGCCCACCCAGCGACTGTTCTGGGACTCTAACTCACGTGCTGATCTTGGTGACGCTCAGCAGACCCAGGAAAAGCTGGCACATTAATGCCAACACCCGGCATGGTGATGGACTAGTCTGCCTGCTGTCGAGGTACAGAGGAGAGAGAGGGGACACTATAAAAGACTGGTGTCATCTGTGTCAGACCCTGTCCGGGTCCCGTGACCCGTGGAGACCAGGAGTACAGGACAGCTGTGCCCAGCACAGGCTCAGTGAGGGAGGGAAGGGGGGGACCCCATGCACAGCACTGGGCACACTGCAGCCCTGCCCCCTGCACGGTGTCCTCCTCAGGGAGTGGAATCTGCCCAGATGGAAGTCTGCCCCTTTGGGGGAAAGAAAGAATGGAGGTGGAGAGAGGGGGAACCGTCCCCTGTATCTTCACTGTAACTGGGTGAGAACCCTAATTACAAACTGAGGAAGTCGCACTCAGGGGACCAAATGTGGAAGCCATGACACTGGAGAATGTCGCTCCCCCAGCCCTGTTTCTGAACACGGAGACCTAACTGCCTTCCTCTGGATGCTCTCAGGAGGGTGGGGCCCCAGAGGACAGCAGGAGTCAGAGAGGTTTTCATATCTCTGCACAAATAAGGGGACTTCTCGTGGCTGCTCCTGCTCCTTGCTGAGGGGTCCTCCTCCTCTGGTTTCCAGACCCTTCCCGTCCCTCCTTGTCCCCCATTCCTGCTGCCACAAGTCCCGATGGCTGAGCACCACCATCAGGAAAAGGGAGACAATCTCAGTTACTTTCACTTCTTGTTTCCCCATTTGGGTGGAGCCCTTTTTGGATAAGTCCTTTACACATTTCCTGCTCAGGGTTGGGCAGCCACACTGGTCTCAGAGTGGGGACACGGGCAGGACCAGAGGCTCAGGCAGGACCCACGGCAGGACGATGGCCAGTGGAGGAGGCGCCCTCAGTACCAGGTCAGTCTCCGTCTCCCTCCCTTTAATTTTCTCTCTGGCTGGGCTGCTGCTTCCGTGTCTGTCTCTAGAGACTCATCTCAACCTTGACCTCAGTCCCGCTTTACAGGAGCACTCAGGTGCACTGTACTGAAATGCAGGGCTAGGCAATGAGGAAATCTGAGCTTTAACCTGCGGGGGGACAGCTGCTGGTGTGAGTGCAGCCGCCACAACCCACAGGACTCCTGTCTTACAATCACTGCTCATTGGCCGGGCCTGTGTGGACTCAGCTGTCCTTTCTGAGGCTTTTAGGCAGGGATTTGTTACTTTCTCATGACCTCTGAACTCTCTGTTTCCCACAGGCCTCCTCTACCTTCACCTATAGACTGTTTCGAAAAGAGTTCATTAGAAAATAAAAAATTCAGGGTAAACATATGACCAATTTTCAAACACTGGGTGCCCTGGTCTCATGGCTGACCTTGGGACAGGTCAGCTCCGAGCTTATTCCCATCTGTGGTGGTGATGGGGGTGGGGGAGCGTATCTGGGCTCCAGGGATCTTGACCTAAGGGAGTGAAAGGAAGGGGAGGGACCAAGACCCCAAGACTAGTGCAGGCTGAGTGTTTTCATGTGTGCTGTGATTTTCTGGTCTGCAATGGCTTCTATCTCCGACAAGGAGAAGGCTAGAAATCCTGTCTTTTTCTCTAATAATGGGAAAGAGGTAAGTAACATTACTAATATGTTTAATTGTTTGATTTTTTAAATAGAAAAAATATATTATCCAATCTTAATCATTAAATTTCAAATGACATGGATGTATATAGAGGAAAAAGTTCCTGTTCACCACCCTCCCCCCCTGCAGCTTCTAACCAAGGTCCTGCTGAGTATTGTTGGCATAACATTTTATATCTCCTCGTGTTTAAGCATATAAATTATGTTCCTAAACACACAATTTGTGCCTTGTTTTTTAATAAATTAGATTATATTGTGTATGCCATTCTGGAATTTACATTTTAAAAATATTAATATTAAAATTATTAAAAGCTTTTTCACATTAATGAACTTATTGATCAACCTCATTGTTTTTTAGTAGTTGCATACTACTCCATGGAATCAATATACCATATTTCTAAGTTTTTTTTTATTTAAAGAGCTATTTATGTGGTTTTCAATTGTTCACTAATACCAACAAACTGCAATAACAGTAATATATTTCTTTATGATTTTGTATATGTACCAATATTTGTCTCATGTCAAAAGCCAAAAGATAAAATTGTGGAGGCAAAGGGTACTGATGCGTGCTTGTTTGGAGAGCCTACCAAACTGCCTACCTAGGGGGCGGAACCATCATACCCTCCTACCACCAGCTGGTGAGCCATCACCCCACACCCAGAACGCTCCAAGGGGCTGGATGAAGGGCTGCCCCCTGTTAATTTGCATTCTCTGATTACGGGGGAAGGAGGTTGAGCAGCTTTTGTGTCTAGTGAGCACTTAAATCACCTCTTCTGTCAATTGCTGGTATATTTTTGATCAATGTAGTCAGGTGAGGTAACTGTCCTTTCTTTATGGAGAGAATCTACGTAGTCTGAACTTTATACAACTGCCCTGTCTTTTAACCTTTTTATGGTGATTTCTATGTTATTAAAGCTTTCAAATATAGAGTAAAAACTTATTTCAGTATTGATTTTGTAGAGATACTCTTGTTATTACTAATAAAAGTGATGCAGAAAAAAGCTACCGGTGAATTTCATGTGCACTGTCTTTAAACACAGTCATTCTGTTCTGAAGGTGGCAGATTCAATTACTAGTTTTTTTTAAAATGTTGATTCTGTTCATTTCTTCTAGCCTTGTCCAGAATGGACTTACGCTTTCGTAGGACAGAGTGACCTCACAGCTTCCAACTCTCTTTCTTTTATGTCTCTGGATTCATCGCAATTGTCATTGTCATTTCTGAATGGGGAACCCTCAGGTAGCTCTGCTCTGCTTTTCAGAGACTCTTGATATGGTTTCTTTAGCCTCCTTGCCTGGAAAGCTTTACTGTGCACCCCGAGAGGGGCTGACTGTGTTGGAGCCCCTCACCCCAGCCCTGCATGGCCATTACAAGCTTCTCTCTCTCCCTGGCTCCCAGCAGAACCCCTTGTCCTTAATCAAGCCCAGATTCTCACTCTCTGCTCTCTGACTAGTCTTTCCATTTTCTTAATGGTGTCTTTTGAAGCACAAAAAGATTAAATGTTTTTTTATTCTAATTTATCAGATTGTTTCTCTTATGGATCAAGCTTCTGGTGTTATAACTACCTTTTTGTCTAACCCCAGTTCACAAAGACTTCCTCTTACATATTTTCAAAAAGTGTGACCATTTCCACTTTGACACAGTACCAGCTGTAGCAATTCCTGCTCACACCAGCGATGAGCCTCTGCTTCTCCCAATCTTTTCTCGCGCCATGTTGTCTGTCACTCACGAAATTATGTGAGTCAGTCTAATGGCTGAGATATGGTTTCTCACTGATGTTTTAGTTCGTATATGTAAATGTATTTACTGGAAAATTACTGCATTAGTTCCCTTTTCTTTAAGTGACTGTTCAGGTCCATTATTTTCAGGGTTATATGTCACAGTTTATCAATTGGCTTAAGTCTTCATATATCAGATATATGAACTCTCAGACATGTGCGCTGAAAATATTTTTCTACATTCTTTTAATATCTTACTGTATTTTTTAACATTTCAACCTATTTGGTCATTGTTGGGCAGATAAAATATATTATGCTCACTTTGTTAAAGATGGCACTGCCCATGTGCAAGTTTTAAGAGTGAGCTTTTCCCCGCACCTTTGACTGATTGGATGATGTGGGGTGGTGCACTCTCATGAGGAATCCTCCCAGTATGTCTCAGATAAGTGACTTTGTATCAGAGACTTCCTTGTTTGTAGATTGGATTAAAGGTTTTGAATCTATGCTATAAAGTGGGGCAGACCAGGAGCTTGCTCTCTTGGTTCCTGAGGTTAGCATTAGAGAGGAGAGCAGATTAAGGCCATGTGGAGGAGAGGAGAAGCAACCAAGATGGCAGAGTGCTGAGGGAGAAGCCAGTTTGTCCAGAGAGGAGATGGGGAACAGAGGTGACTAAGTCTGGTGAGCTAGAAGCCTTTGATGCTAGGAAACTCGGATAAGTCAGTAGCTTTGTGAGCACTGAGTGAGTGGGTTTTGGAGCCCAGTGTGTGTTTTTACTTGACCACTGGGTGCAAGCTAGGATTAAAGCTGATGGCTCACCAGTTCTTGGCTCCATTGTTTCATTACCGACTGTCCGAATCTAATGAGGACCTGCATGGGCCAGGCAGCTGTGATAGTGGCCCTGACTACTGGCTTTACAGCCATCATCTACTTATTTTCTCTTTTATACCTTTCTTTGCTTGAGTCTGATAGTTTTTCTGTCACATGTATTTTTAAATTAGTTTATCTATATTCAATAAGATTACATATCAAGTGCAACACACTTTAACAATAATTTCAGAATGATTAACATTTAAGAATTGCTATGTTTTTCTGACTGGAGCCACCTTCTGTACATCTTCATTTATTTAGATCTTATCTAATTTTCTTCAATAAGACATTTTAGTTTCTTTCATAGGTTCATAACTTTTAGCTGTTCATAAATAAATGCATGTGTATTTACTATTGTGTTTTAACTGTTATTTTATTTCTTTTCAGTATATATTGTTGCAAATAAAATTGTTAAGTTTTAAGTACTTGTGTGCTGTTGCTTTTTTTAAATTCATGCTTCTTGGCAAATTCCTTTTCTTGTTCTTAGGGAATTTAGTTAGGTGTCTATCATTTCTCCATATATACTCATATGTCATATAATGTATCTTATTTTAGTATATATATAAATTCATTTTCTTATCCTATTGCATTAGCTAAAACATATAGATGTAAATTGTGGTAAAGGTAAGCATTACTTGCTTTTGTTTGAACGGCCTCATCATTTCAATGTTTACTAATTTTGGTGACTTCATATTGTGTCAGCTTCCACCTATTTCATAGAGTTTTTCTAAAAATAGCTGCTAGGTGTTTTTCAAATTTCCTATTTAAATAATTTATGGATACAATGAAATACTTTTTCTGCTTTTTATTGTTGTGATAAATTACATTATAAGATTTCCTAATATTTAACCATCTTTCCAATATTTAACCATCTTTCTAAGATTTAACCAATCTCCTTCCACTACTTCTCTTTTTCCGTTTCTTTATCAAAATAGTCTGTAACTAAAAGATCCATTTCCTTTTTTACCCAACAGAGTGCTTTCTGTTTTGTTTCATAAAAATCTATGGGCGTATGTTTTTCTTTTTATATTTTTACATGCAGCCTGTTTAGCTTCTGCCAATTTTAATTTTCTGAGATTTCTTTTGTGTCCAACATTATGATGTATTGATATACATTTTAAAAGTATTGAAAAATATTGTGTTTTCTGTTTTAGGAACACAAGATTAAGTAATACATCTTTCTTGCTAATTTCTCCAGAGCCTGTATGTAAATTTTTGCTTATTTGAATAGTCAAAAACTAGAGGGAGACCTGGCAGGTTGGCTCAGTGGATAGAATGTCAGCCCAGTGTATGGACATCCTGGATTCGATCCCTGGTCAGGGCATACATGAGAAGTGACTATCTTCTTCTTTTCCCTTCCTCTCCCTCTTTTCTCTCTCTTTCCTTCCCATAGCTAGTGGCTTGGTTAGTTTGAGTATTGGCACCTGGAGCTGAGGATCACTCAGTTGGTCCAAGTATATCAGCCTCAGGTGCTTAAAATAGCTCAGCTGATTCAAGCATTGGTCCCAGACAGGCATTGCCAAATGGATTCTGGTTGGGGCATATGCAGGAATCTGTCTCACTATCTCCTTTCATTATATTAAAAAAAAAAAAAAAAAAAGCTAGAGAGAATGACATTCAATATCCATAAAATATTTGTCCCATTATTTGTTTATTGAACTTTTCTATTACATGAATACCAGCATTTCTTTGTTGTTGTTCACGTTTGAATACCTTAACTTGAGTATCTTTGATTTACAGCTTTCATGGCACTTTGTCTTCCTTGTGCCTCTTGTTGGATTCCATTTTTGGTGCTGTGCCTTCCAATATCAACACTGTTTTATTTACAATTAGTGTTTATATAATATAGTTTTTATACTTTCTTCCATGTTTCAACTTTTATACTCCTTATAGTTTTCCTTGATTTACCTGTCTAAAAAATACAAGCTTTGCTTTCTTTTTATTTTAATTTTTACTGTTTTAAGAGACATTAAAGGGCATAATGTTAATCAACCAGGGTTTTTTCAGTTTCTTAAATTAATTTTTAATTTATATTTTCATAATTGTTAGTTCTGAGTTTGGAAACATGTTGTCCAAGTTTTTAAATTATTTAAAACAAATCATTTAACTCAAAATTTTCTTTGCCACTCAGCTCTACTTTGTTTGTGAATATATTTTGAAGCCTGATATTGAAATAATTCTTTTTATTTTTTATTTATTTATTTTAATGAGAAAAGAGGGAGGGAGAGAGAAGGAGGGAGGAGCAGGGAGCATCACATCTCATATGTGCCTTGATCAGGCAAGCCTAGGGTTTCAAACTGGCAACCTCAGCATTGTAGGTTAATGCTTTACCCACTGCACCACTACAGGTCAGACTTTAATTTTTATTTTTTAATTTATATTTTTTTACTTAGTGAGAGAAGGGGAGGCAGAGACAGACTCCTGTATGAGCCCTGACTGGGATCCACCCCACAAACCCACTAGGGGGTAATGCTCTGCCCATCCGAGCGTTGCTCCTTTGCTCAGCAGCCAAGTTCTCCTTAGCACCTGAAGCAGAGGCCATGGAGCCATTCTCAACTCCTGGGGCCAACTAGCTCCAATCAAGCCATGACTGCAGGAGGGGAGGGGAGAAGAGAGAGAGAGAAGTGTGGGGGGATGGGGGAGCAGATGGGTTCTCCTGTGAGCCCTGACCAGGAATTGAACCTGGGACATACCCACTCCTGGCCAACACTCTACCACTGAGCCAACTGGCCAGGGCAAAATAAAATTCTTATCATTCCAAAATAATTTTCTGCACACAGATTCTTTACTTGTTTTGTTAAATATAAACCTTGGTTTTTTATATATTGGTACTATTGTTAATAGTATTGTTTTATTTAATTTTGAATTCCAATTTTTCTATGTCAGTAGTATATACAAAAGTATGTTACCTTGCATCTTGTGTCCTTGCTCTATTTACCTATTAGTTTCAACAGATTTTTTGGTGGATTCTTTTGGTTTTCCTACATAGACAATTGTGTCATCTGCCAAGGAAGACAGTTTTATTTCTTTCTTCCCAAACTCTATAGTTTTTATTTTCTTTTATTTTTTTAGTATATGTTCTCATACAATGTTGAATAAGAGTTGTAAAAGAGGACATCTTTGCCTTGCTCCTGATCTTAGGGAGAAAGTGTGCAGGTGCTCAGCAGTATGGCTGTTGGTTGCTTATGGGTGTTCTTTCTCCCATTGAGGAAATTCCTTTCTCTGTCCACTTTGCTAGGAGTCTCTACATGAATGGGTGTTGGATTTTATCAAATGAATTTTTTGCATCAGTTGATATGGTCATTCCATTGTTCTTCATCAGCCTCTTGATATGGTGGGTCACACTGATTGGTTTGGAATATGAACCAGCCTTACACATCTGGGATAAATTACACTAGGTCATGAGAATAATTTTTTTATACTTTGTTGTATGCAATTTGCCAATGTTTTGGTGAAGATTTTTACATCAATATTCATGAGAGCTATCGGTCTATAGTTTGTCATTATCTGCTTTTGGTGTTATGGGATTGTTGGACTCATGAAATGTCTTAAGTGTTTAAGAGAAGATATGTTTGTAATTGCTTTCATTGGGGAAGTCTGAACTTTTTAAATAATACATGTTTTTCTATTTCTCCATGCTTCATTCTATTATATCTTTGTTTATTGCATCAATTCTTATTTATATCAGTGTCTACTCAGGACGATTTATTTTATATGTGTTAGTTCTTTAAATTCTATCCTTCATATATAAAATGTTACAGCTTCCACAAGTATCTCAAAATCTTGATGACCATATTATTATTGTACTTCTTTTCCCTAGGATGACTGCAGGAAACTGGAACATAGTCAAAAGTCTTATCTATGAGACCGTACACCAGCACTTCATAACACATAAGGTGGAGATTTCAGGTGCAATAACAGCAATATTTCCTTTCCTTGCAAGTCTTCGTGATCGTGGATTCATCACCAATGAACTGTATGAAGTAAGTGAAGTTTATTATGTCACAATCTGATAAATCAGCCCCAAATTAGTTATGTTTTGAGATTGGAATCGCATGTCAGAGCACAACGAGGCAACTGAAGAGTCTCCAAGTGAGTTCCTTCTCAAGTACTGCTGTCAGTGTTCCTAAAAGGTCAAAGGAAGAAGAGTATCAGGCATTATTGGAGGCAGTTCTGCTCCTAACTGAAGGAATAGGACCCCGTGGTGCTTACATAAGTCGGGGTGAATAACACTGGAGGTAAAGGATCTGAAGCTGGTGGGCTCCAGGCTGTGGAATGCCTTGGAGAAATTGCATGGACAATATAGCATATTCTAGGAATTAAAAGTAATTTTAATGAATAAATTTAATTAATTGATTTAATAAAGTCATTTACATAGCTTTTATTTAAATGAACATTAATTTAAATCCTTAGATCTGAGAACATTAAAAAACAGGAAGAATTAATGTCTTATTGCACACATTTGGAAGGAAAACTTGCTTTTTTCTCTCTAACAGGTTTCAGTTTCCTCTTGGTGCTGTTTCTGGAGTCTTGGAATTTTAAGTTAATTTTAGCAAAAGATGTAGGTGGAGATACAGAGATGTTAGTCTTCAGTTTTCTCTTTCCTTATGAATAGGCTTTCTTTATGGCCAAGTTCTCAGGAAGGAAAAATTAGCAACTGGCTTCTTTTAGCCCTTTCAGGCCAGTCAGTCCTGGGGAAGGGGGACAGATTGTCCTGTCAACAAAACAACCGCTCATCACTGATATCAATTCCTAAAACACTGGACAAAGCTCTAAAAGGGTTACACATCACTTAGTTTGAACCCATTTTGTTCCTCATAATTGCTCCTTCTTTCATCTAATGTAAATAACGGTGAAGAAATCAGATTCACAAATTGCTATTTTAAGAAGAAAATATTGACTTATTTCATTCAGTAGTCATACAAATATAGAGAAATTCTAAAATTTCAAATGAAAAATATAGCTGTGAACTGAAATTGTAATACATTAACAATAAAATCAATTTCTAGGGCTCTTCTGTATCTTGAAAATCTGTATTTATATTTTCTTCATTTAATATTTTTAAGGAGTCTATAAAATCTTGGAATAATCAGACACCTGTACAAAAAGTGGTATATAATGTTCTTGAAGAACTGGAGAAGAAATTTGACCTGTCACTTCTGAAAGTTTTGTTCAGTAAGACCATCTTGAAGAGCTACCCAGATTTAAATGACATTTTAGAAGACTTCAGATATGGTAAATAAGTTTATTACCTTCCTTTCCACAGCCAATTTTTAAAAAACTCAGTGAGAGGAGGGGAGACAGAAAGACAGACTCCCACATGCACCCAGACTGGGATCCATTCAGCAAGCCCACTAGGAGATGATGCTCTGCCCATCTGGGGTATTGCTTCATTGCTCAGCAACTGAGCTCTTCTTAGCACCAGAGGCAGAGGCCATGAAGCAATCCTCAGCACCTGGGGAAAACTTGCTCCAGTTGAGCCATGGCTACAGGAGGGGAAGAGAGAGAGAGTGTGTGAGAGAGAGAGGAGAGAAGGGGAGAAGTGGAGAAGTAGATGAGCACTTCTCCTGTGTGCCCTGACCTGGAATGGAGCCCAGGACATCCAGACACTGGGCTGATGGTCTACCACTGAACCAACTGACCAAGGCCCCCAGCCAATTATTTTGACAAATACATATTGCGCATCCACCATAGTCATACACAGTGCTAGGAAATGGGAATACTGTATTCAAAAAGGCAGATCTATAATGAGCCTTCCTGAAGCCTTTGGTATGATGACTATACTGCAACACCCACCTAGAAGTCTGCTTAGCTCTACATCTAGACTCACAGGACAACCTGAGCCACAGTGACATCAGATTTACTTAGAAGGATGAATGACAGAAAGCACAGTATCCCACCATGCCAGCATCAGTTGCTCCTCTTCCGAGGGACCCCTAGCAGCAGTCTGCACAGCCGCCCACCAAGTTGACTATCTGCCTCGAGTGACAGCTCAGCTGTGAGTTCAGGATCCATCGGGCTTAGCAGAGCCTTGACTAGAAAAGTTAATGTCTCATGTAGCAACTCTGTAGTCATAACTTTCAGGGGCCCTACAAGGGACAGCTGAGTTGCAAGAGTCACTACACTGAGGGAAGACCCATTATGGCTGATAGTTTACATGTAGTCCCTCTGAGTCTACATACAGTTTACGGTTCATGGGTCATTTTTCACCCTAAACCGAGTGTTACCTTAGTCATACAGAAGAGAAGTCACCTTTTCAGATGTCTAGAGTAATGAGCAAGAAAGTTAACCCAGGTCAAATTCACCCTTAAAAAAGGATAATGGTTGTATTAGCTCCTTCTCCAATGGTGAATAAAACATTAATCAAACAATCTGAAAACCAATTGCTCTGTCAAGGACCATTTTTAATACTACACAAAACTATAGGATTGATTCATCACTTTTTCCTGAGATTCACAATTTATACTTTTTAATTGTAGTCTGAATTTGGAGTTGAAACTATCCATTCAATACTGTCCATTCATTTTTGGATGGTTGTCCCTGATTACATTTCATCCCTTCAATAATTTTTGTTTTAATTTGTCTGGAATAATTTTTATTCCAACACAGTTTAGTATCAACCGAGATCTCCTAATAACGATAAAGAATTCACGGGAAAAATAATGTGGACGGAGCCGTGCAGATGCGAGGGGAAAGGTGTAGCATATGAGAGGATTCTGTGTATCTGCAAAACAGGACGAAAGGACAAATTAGATTTCTCTCAATTGAGAGTGAAAAGCAGATTGTGGGAATTGATTTAAAAAATAAATTTGAAAAAGATTTTGAACATCTATTGCTAAGGAAGTTGAAGTTCTTTTTTCCTGGACATGAAAGAGATCCTACGGGCTTGTAGGTTTGTAAGTACAGGTTTCTTGCTCCAGAAAGTGCACCTGCCATCAGCCCTGGAGGGAGCAGACCCCGTACCTTCCACGTTTCTTCCTGCCTGGACTCCCCTCAGATGCCCACTTGGGCTTCTTGGTTTATTTCCTTTCTCTTACTTTTCTGAGTCACCTACATGCAGGGGCCCTTGGGCATTGACTGGTTTCCCCTCTTTGGCAGCCTCCCAGGTCCCTGGTCCAGGCCTCTTGGGACGTCCTCCTGTGCCACAATATTCACTCCCTGCTTGTGACTTCAGAGTTGTCCCTCCTTTGTTTCTGGGAACTGGGTCCCACCGGAAGTCTTTCTAGTTCTTCCTGTGTCCTCTGGTGTTTCTTTGGGAAGTGCTCATTGACCCTGACTTAGTTTATTCCTTCCTTTTGACCATGATTTACTTAACTTTCTTGTGCTTTTATACACATAGACATCTATCGGGTATTAGTTCTTCTTCAATGAAATTCCTGTTCTTTCCTTACACTTTGAACAGGTCAGAATACACATTTAACTTTCATTGTTTGTTTGATATATGCTTTTTCAGCCATCAGAAACTTGTTTACATGAGGAACAGGCTCACAGTGTCTCCATGACTCCTTTACCCTGAGATTTGAGTGGGTTCCTTCTGTATAGGAAAAATAAATGCTCCCTTGTTGGGGGTTCTCTTTTTTGTCCTCGGGTTGACAAAAGATTTTACCAGGAGAATTGCCATCAACTGATCTCTGAGTAACCCAAGGGCTGAGAATTCCTAAACATGTAAGTTAGAGATGATGTCATGTCCCTGGGCTGTGATGGACATCTTTAATTTTATTTTTTTTGTGACAGAGACAGAGAGAGGAACAGATAGGAACAGACAGTTCAGAAAAGAGAAAGATGAGAAGCATCAAATCTTCATTGCAGCACCTTAGTTGTTCATTGATTGCTTTCTCATATGTGCCTTGACCAGGCAGGCTATAGCAGACCGAGTCACCCCTTGCTCAAGCCAGCGACCTTAAGCTCAAGCTGGTGAGCCTTGCTCAAACCAGATGAGCCCACGCTCAAGCTGGTGACCTCAGGGTTTCGAACCTGGGTCCTCCGCGTCTCAGTCTGACGCTCTGTCCACTGCACCACCGCCTGGTCAGACTGGACATCTCTGATTTCTATTGTCTCTTTCTCTTTCTCTCTTCAGCGGTCCATGAGAAAATTTGTCACCAAGCAAGTGATGGAAAAGAGAGAGCAGATAACCCTCACACCCAGCTAAGCTTTAAACAAGGTGATTGTTCCTAGATAAGAACCAATTTCTTGCAGCTAAGAAGAAAAGAGAAAGGGAGGGGGTCCCTGAGTCTTAAGTGCAGTTTGGGAATCAGAGAAGAGCTGTTGAGGAGCGTGGAAAGGTGTTTGTTTGAAGGTCTGACCAGAGGCTAATGCTGGAGAAGTAGCTGTAACAAGAGACATTTGGCCTAATAACAAAACAAAAGAAACTGAAACCTAGTTTGTCGGGAAGCCAGATTTAAAGACAATGCTGACCCGGAAGTAATGGTGATCTGGAAGGGCCCCTGTAGGAGAAGGTCAGTGTGAAACTATGAAGGGCAGAAACTATGGGCCCAAAGCCATCATTGCAGAGGAGACCCTCGATGATGACAGATGAAGAAACGGATTTAAACCTGGGGGATGTGGCTCAGGAGCAGGAACATTAAAGGAGATCAGCAGTCACACAGGGAGAGAGGAGAGGAAGTGGTGAGAGGTGGAGGAGGGGATGTGGGCACCTTGAGAGAGAGGAAGAAGGAGGGACAATAAAGACTGGGTGAAGCGGGAAAGGTCACAGTAAAACAACCTCATCACTAAGAGCTCACCTACTGAGCATTTGCTCTGGCAGAGGGGGCTTAGTGCTCAGAGCTGCCTTGGGGGGCAGTATCCCTCTCTGCCCATTCGCAGGAAAGGAGACTGTCCTTGTGTGTGGCTGACCTGGGGTCAAATGAGCAGGATGAGCCAGGCACTCAGAACCCAGAGCCTGTGTTCTTAACCCTGTGCACACTCAGGTCATCTCATGGAAAGACAGAAACATGGAACAAGAGTAGGGGAACATCTGCAGATAGAGAAATAGAGAAAGAACATGAGGAGCTTGAGGACGTGCAGGAGCATCAGACACTGACCTCAGAAAAAGGCCCACAGGGCAGAGGGACAGACACGAGAGGCGGGTGTGGTGTGAAGGGGGTGGGAAGTCAGGGAAGGTCACCTATCAGAACTAGCACTGAACACAAAAGCAGGTCCCCTATGGCCGTGGGTGACAAGAAAAACCATTTACCAAGTGGTTAGTGGTTGACACAGTGGAGTGTCCTGACTGAGGCCAGGGGTGCCGCTCTGTACTGATACCTGGGGAGAAGGGTCTTCAAGTCCTACGTTATAAACATTAAAAGGGGAGAATGGCACAGCCCATACTTCCATTTCTGAAATAAACTTCTAATTTCTTCCCCCAGAAACTGGTGAAAACTGGTATCAAAACCTGACCTGGTTGTTCCCGGAGCCCTTGAACTACGAAGGTCTGTTGCTGTTGACTGTTCTGTGATCCTCTGCTGTCCTTGTCCGGTCCTGGCGTGTGCTGTGTGGGGAGGGCTGCTGCTTTTTAGTGCTGATGGCCCAGAGCTGTTTGCCTTGCATCTGCAGTTTCCGCAAGGATTCAGACAGCAGCCTTCATACACTGGGTTACCTGAGCGGCTTGCTCCTCTCATTCTCAAATGCTCTTGCTGCCAGCTGTTGAGAACTCCGGGACCTATTGTCCACATGTGTGGCTTCATGGCTGTCTGAGTCCATCTGGCTTGAATTAGGCTGTGGTCTCAGCTAGTTGATGTTGCATCCAGTGGTGGCCAGCACTGCAGAGAGTGTTTCTGTGGTGATGACAGTTTTTCTTGGGTGTAGAGACCCTCACTTGTTGGATTCTTTTTGGATTCTTTACACGGGACACCATGGACCCCCCCCCCCCCCCCCGTGCAAACCCTCTCTCATCATCCCCGGGGCAGCAGGCTAGGAGTTTCTCTAAAAACACCAGATGGCCTCTGAATAAAACAGTTGGTACCTTAGCAACCGTTAATCACTGTGTACAATTCTTCACCTTCTTTCAGTCTATGGAACTCTTACTATAGTTATTAAAATATTTAACATATTATAAATTTTAGGTCCTAGCTGGGTGGCTCAGGGGATAAAGTGTCATCCCATTGCATCAGAAGTCATGGGTTTGATCCCTGGTCAGAGCACCTATAAGAAGCAATCAGTGCATACACAACTGAACGGGACAACTAAGTGAAATGAGTTGATGCTTCTCTTTCTCTCTCTCTCTTCTTTCCTTTCTTTCCCTCTCTCTCTTTCTCTCCCCCTTTCCAGTCAAGGGGAAAATTAAAATATTATAAATTTAAGATATTAATCATGAAAAGTTAATTTTTCTTCCTTTTTTTTTTAGCAAGAAAGAAAGAGAAAAAAACAGAGGGCAGGCGGAGACAGACAGGAAGGGAGAGAGATGAGAAGCATCAACTTGTTGTAACACTTTAGTTGTTCATTGATTGCTTCTCATACATGCCCTGACCAGGGACTTCAACCAAACCAGTGACCCCTTGCTCAAGCCAGCGACCTTGGGCTTCAAGCCAGCCACCATTGGGCTCAAGCCAACAACCATGGGGTCATGTCTATGATCCCACGCTCAAGCCAGTGACCCTTGGGGTTTTGAACTTGGGTCCTCAGCATCCCAGGCTGACACTTTATCTACTGTGTCACCACCTGGTCAAGCTTGACAAGTTACTTTCTGATCAGTCACCATATCTTTTATAGTAATACTGGTAATTATTTATTTAATCTTCTCAAACACCTTAAAATGATGGCATATTTTCTTCATTTTTCAAGGACAAAGAATCAGCATAGAGACTTTGGCTACTTGTCTAAGTTCAGCCACTGAGACTAGAAATTGAGGTCTGCTGTAGGGAGGTGTCGGAGCAGGAGGCCTGGTGCCCTGTGGCCTGGCTTCCAATGCTGCCCTGTGTCCTTGAGGAAGTGACTTCCCCTCTGTGTCCCCCAGTTTCAGTATCTTTAAAAAGGAGCTGACAATAGGACCTACTTCACAGGGTGATGGATTTCCAACAGCTGTGCCGTGTGAAGCATTCTCAGTCATGCCTGGCACTTCACCAGTGTTTGTGCGTTTGTTATTATTACTATCCTTAATCTTCATTATTATTTGCGTCTGGGCCTGAGACTACCCCACTACAGTAAATTGCGGGATTTCTCCTCTCACATATGTCCATGGTGGTCACAATTATCCCGCAGGCCATGGAGCAGTGATAAAAGCAACCCCAACCTCAGACCCAGGGAAATAAATTGAGGGACACAGGTTCCCCACCCTAGAGCAGACTAGTCTATAAGAAGCTTCATGTCTTTATTCCATTATTCTCCTTTGGATCTGAGTGACATGGAAGGACACTGCTTGTGCCATAGCAGGCCTTATAATGGAGCTTTCAGTGAGATATGTCATTTAAAGAAGGATGTTCTGTATTAATAATATTTATTTATTTTATTGAGAGGGACAGAGAGAGGGACAGATAGGGACAGAGAGGCAGGTAGACAGATAGATGAGAAGCATCAGTTCTTTGTTGCGGCACCTTTGTTGCTCATTGATTTGCTTTCTCATATGTGCTTTGACCAGGGGGGCTACAGCAGAGTGAGTGACCCTTTGCTCAAGCCAGCAACCTTGGGCTCAAGCCAGTGACCATGGGCTACAAGCCAGTGACCTTTTGCACTTAAGCTGGTGACTTCAGGGTATTGAACCCGGGTCCTCTGCATCCCAGTCCGATGCTCTACCCACTGAGCCACTGCCTGGTTAGGCAATATAATAATAATATATTTTTATAAAAGAAAAATACCTTACAGAGGGATTTTTGAAATCATCATAATACTTTTAGCAAATCACATTTAGTCAAAAAGTTAACATTTTAGAATACAAAATATTCAACACACATCAACTGATATTCTTACCAGTTCATCTACCAGTGCAGTTGGTAGGAAAGGGAAGGAGTGAGAGGACAGAATTGTGATGAATAATGAGCAGAGAAGGAATTCAGTGTGTGTGTGAGTGTGTGTGTGAGAGTGAGTGTGTGAGTGTGTGAGTGTGTGTGTGTGTGTGTGTGTGTGTACAGTGTGTAGAGAGGAGGCAATGATATTATAACCCAAAAGATGCACAGCAACCCACCAATAAATGTTTCCAAGAGTCTGACTCAGCTGGGTTGGTTAGCTATGACATGAACAGGTAAAGGAAAGGCTGTATCTCACCCCTCCCTCCCTAAGAGGAGGCTCCAGGGAACTGAGGATGTGGCACAAAGCACGTACCAGGGCCCAGGTTCTGTATTAAATGGTGGGGATTAATTTTTAACTGAAATGTGTGCCTTGGTTTTTGTTTGTTTTCTTTTTTAATAGCCTTTTTTATAAAAGATTTTATTTATTCATTTTAGAGAGGAGAAAGAGAGAGAAGGAGGAGGAGCAGGAAGTATCAACTCCTTGACCAGGCAAGCCCAGAGATTTGACCCAGTGGCATCAGCATTCTAGGTCAACACTTTGTCCACTGTGCCACCAGAGGTCAGGGTGGTAGGGATTAATTTTTAAATCATACTTTACATAAATTGCTTTGTTAGAAAAACAGCACTGAATGAAAATATCTAAACTGCCCTGAAAAAAAAATTTTATCTATTCACAAGTTATTGAGGTTGGTGGGAACAAGTGGGATGGGTCATTGGCACCAATAATGAGCAGAGAGGTTCACCGTGGGGAATGGGGTGTGCTGGTCCTGGGTGGTTTGCACGGGGATTTATTTCTTATCATTTCCTGCTCCGCTCCACCCTCTGCCTCTGGCCACAGACTCCTGCAGACCTGCTTGCCTGCTCCCTTGGTTGCTGGCTTCCTGCTGGGTTCCTAAGCCGGGAGACATTAGCAGGAGGTTGGTTAGTGGGAGCATGAGAGAAGCAGCTCTGACAGTAGCTGCATCTACCATGACCTTGCCTCCCACCAAGCAGGCCAGCCATGGTCCAGCTTCTCTATCCCTGGTGACCCTGGCCTCTGGGCTGACCATTGCTTTCTCCCATGGCTTTCTGCTGACCATTCTTCGAGGTTGCTCATTCTTCCATTTGGACTTCTCAGCTCTTCCAACAGTTGTATAACCAATCCCCTGATTCAATTCCCTCTGCTCTAAAAGCTTAGAGAGCTTTGTATTTTCTGATTGGAATCTGATTGATGAAGAGGGCAAATAAATACTTATGAATCAAAATGTGATTTAATATAGCCCCACTTGACAATGAACTCTGGGAGCCGCTCTGTGAACGAAGACAGATAAATGTGAAGAAAACAGGTACTGCTAATAACAGCAAAAAGGCATCAGAAAGCCAACAAGCAAGTGAACAACGTGCCCATGTGTCTGAGCCAGCAGGTAAGACCAGAGCCTGGGCTTGGTGAGTGTGGAGGGGACCTGGCAGCGGGAGGGGCTGGTGTGGTGGATGAAGTCAGGAGAGTAGAACTTTGCTAATGATGGGAATGCTTACGATGGAGAAGATACAAGGACAGACAAAACTGACAGAGGAGGAACCAGTGATCACAAAAATAATTAAGAACCAGAAATAAGCAAAAGAAAGTAGGAAACGGAACAGAACACGGATACACTGGACAATCAGGCGGGGCAGCAGGGCCAGGTCTCTGTGAGGCAGGGAGACCCGGGACACCTGGGAGGGAGAGCTCACTCTCAGCACCTCGTGGGTCCTGGGCACCCACTTTGCTTCCCCTGACCCTGCTGGGCCCTGGTGGGCCCTGATAGAAAATGTAGAGAAATAGTCTGAATAGAGGAAGGTACAGAGGGAAATGAATGTCAATAAATAGAGAAAATGGGGGGAGACACAGTGAGAGCCATGTCGAGAATGAGTAAAGGACAATGAGTGAAGGACTGGCCAGGAGTGGACCAGGTGGAGAGAGAGGACAGAGCATCGTCTGATCAGAGCAGATGGTCACCACAAAGAAGGCATGAAGGGCAGCTCCTAACACCATTGAGAAGGTGAGGTGTCACCAGTGACCACCATGGCCCTGGGACCCTCTCAGATGAAACAGGTCTCTCCTCTGAGAGTGAGACGGGAAATAGAAACAAGAACTCAGAGTCAGGAGAGCGACTGGCAGCGGGGGATGGTGGTGGTGGTGGTGGCGGTAAGGGGTGTCGGGGGGTAGGGGAGTAGGGGGGAGGCTTGCTGAGGGCAGGGTGGGTACGCAGTCCTTCTGGGGAGACAAACAAAATTCTTCATCACAATTTTGTCCTACAGTGGAACCACTCAACCACAGAATCCCAGGGAATTCCTGCTCTGCAGGGCTGATGCATATAAAAACGGAAAAGCCATGTATTCAGTCAGGAATTACAGTGGAAGCCCAAGCCAGGACCAACTGTAACCAGGCGTCTGACACGATAGGCAAGGCTGAGGGGAAGAATGTGTGATGTGAATCCCGGTACTGGGCACAGGCCTGGGACGTGTCACCAGGGTCAGGGAGGCAGTCCTGGTGGCCTTGGTTAGAGGTCCGAAGGGGAGAGGACTAGCGCCTCACGCAGCGAGTTGAGCAGGAAACGGTCCCCAGTTATTTGAAATATTTCCAAAAGCAGAAATGGTCGGTTTAAGTATTAATGTCAGAGAGACTATTTCTGTGCAAGACAGGAAAGTGATGGTGTCAGGAGTTAAAGCAAAGGAAGAAAATGGAGAAGCCATGATATCATTAGAGGAGAGAGAAAAAAATAAAAAAAAAAAAACAATGAAGACAAGGAGCGCTATAAAATGAGACACCATTGCCCGGCATAAAGAATGGAAGTTGTTCAAGCCAACAGGAAAGTGAGGAAGTGGGATGAGGAGGAAAGAAGAGGTAGATGAGGCTGGGGGTGAGCGCGGGGTAAGACACGGGCTGCAGAATGGCAGGGCTGCTCTCTGGGCACGGGTTCCACCACCTTCTGTGTGGGACCTGGGACACCCTGTGGGTCACACAGTGGGGCACAGGCTGGGGTCACCTGAGCTAACATAGGGGATTCCTGGCGCTCTCATGAGGGGATTCCTGTCTGCGGGCTACTTGCCACCGGCCCCAGACACTAAGGGGGTTTCCCCTCTGTGCAGTGATCCTGAGGGAGGACTCCGCAAAATCTGGGGAGGGAGACAAGCACCCAGAAGCTTCCACCTCAGCAGTGAAAAGGCGGCCTGGTAAGGAGGACAGGGGTGGGGCTGTGGGGACTCGAATTCAAAGCCACTGTGTCCTGAGACGTCTCTCCTGAGGTCATTCTGTGTCCTGGACCCTGTTTGTCCTGGAACCCCCTCTCTGCATTTGTTTTACTTGAGTTTTGGTATGTGCAAGGTAATAAGAAATCATTATAGTTGTATTTTTTGAAGATGTGGCTTATTAATTCATAGGTCCTTTTAATCAATCTATGCCCCATCAATTGATTGTATAATAAAAATAAGCAAACAAAATAATGAATTCTATGACTATAAAGTATTGGATTTATACAATGATTTGTACAGAGAAAGAAAGCCAAATATCTTTTTTTATTGGAAGGTCATATTGTCATGATATCACAAACTTGAAATATAGTCATGGGTCAATTCCTCCAGCTGTCTAGTGTTAGCAGAAGTGAAAGAGGTATTTTCAAACCCAAAGTACCGTTTTTTAAAGAGTTCTTCAGCAAGCCAAGTATATATAGTGACTTTTCAAGGAACTTTTGCAGATACTCTCTTACTTTTCCTTTACAACAACCCTGAGGAGTAAGCAGGAAAGACCTCGTTACCTTTGCATCTAGATGAGAAAACACAATCACATCAGTGCTTCAAGGTCTTCCACAAAGTCTCATGGAGATAAGGGGAAAGACAAGACTACTGTCCTGATTCTGTGTCATTTCCTCTGTAAACTGGAGCTCGAAACGAGTATCAAAATGTTGTGTCCTCCATCCTGTGGGCAGCCCGGGTGGTCCTCGGATGGGCAGCTCCTCAGTGCACCGACTGCAGAGGGGTCCTCCCGCCTGCTTGCTCAGAGCATATGAGAGACACGCCTTTTTAGGAAAACCCACCAGGAAAACACCTAAGAACAAATGAAAATGTTACTTGTTCTTGCTGTTACAAAAAGAACCATATTGTAAATAATACATTTGTTTTAATATTTCACTATATCTATCAATGTAAGATGTAAACTTGCTTCAGTTTCAGAGGTTGCATATTCTGACTGTGTCTTAGTGCAGGGAAACTTCTGTGAAAGATAGTCCCAATTTAGTCCGGGGCTCAGACACAAGAGACGATTTCTTAGCCTGGCAAACAGTTTAAGGTGCCTGGGGGTGGGGGGTGGGGCTGGGGGAATGGGGAGGAAGAGGAGACTCACTGTCATCAACATAAGATTTCTGAAGTCTCCCCACGAAGAAACAGCAGGTGAAGGATGTGGTAATGACAACAGGAGGGGTAAGAGGAGGAAGAGAGAGAAGTGTAGGAAGCTAAGAGGCAAACAGAGACCCTTGCCAGTGAATTAATTGTCTCCGCCCTGGGGATGGAGTATCACTCACCTACCAGCCCGGTGACTTTGCAGGGCAGACAGGGTGGCCTGGGGGCAGGCTATGATATTACATGGGTTTTGAAGATTTTCTCAAATTCTATTAGGGAATTTCCAGCTGAACTGGTTTGTTGATCACACACAGAAACACTCAAAGAATCCTGTTCCTGTGCAGTGTGATCAATCTACTAGACTCCATAGACTCGAGCAAAGGTGGAGAGACCCAAGAATCCATGACTCCAAATAGCACCAGACAAGAATCTCCACATTGTATTTGGATATCACAAATATCCAGGGTCTCCTTTCAGAGCTGTTTTTTCTGATGAATCTTAGTCTGACATTCTCCATGTGCATTGAGTTGGTTACTTCCTGGGCACCGTTGTCAGCATTTATGGTAACTTCTTCGACCCTATTGAAAAGTGGGAGGTAGCAAGAGACAGTATACATTGTTTAACTGGATGAGCCTAATCATTTGATATATTGAAAGTTTCCCAATAACACACTACTAAAATGGCAGTCCTTTTTTACTACATGGCCATATCTATCAATGCTAGAGAGTTGAAATAATGTCCTTAGTCTCTAACCAATGTGCTTTATATTCTATAGAGAGTAATAAGCACAGTATTTCACTATTTATTGACAATATTGTTATTACTACCAAAGTTAGAACATCTTTACAGGATAATTTGTGCTGCTGTTGAATTAGTAATGTAAAAAATGGCTGAGAACAACTAGTCTGAAACGCAAATGAGAGTTAAATCATTGGCTTACATTGTGATTTTTCACAGGGCATTTGTGAGTAAAGCTTCGTTTTGTTGTCACAGAAAGTGTAACAGGGAAACTCGGTCTTCCCAGTACTAAAGACGGGGAAACCGGAGAGAGTGATGTTCAGGATCATTCACAGATGCACATGCAGAGTGTAAGGCAGAGCCGGGCAGGGAGCCCTGCACCATGACCCTGGGCACCAGAACTGGGTTCAATTGAAAGAAAGAAGGAAATGATCATCCAACATCGATATTCCCGCAAACCGTGTCTGATGCGTGAGCTGTCATAGAATCTGTAAGACCACTACAGACACATAACTGCTTGCTGCCTTTTACTTTATAGAGTCCACGGGTTCAAGGACACCACCTACGTCTGGAAAAAGACTTTGCAAAAGAAGTAAGAGCGAATAAGAATATTTCATGGTTACAAACGAATAGTGTTCTGTACCAAAGATTCATTCTAATTCTTTGTGTCCTTTCTAGTAAAGTACAAGATTGTTTTAATTGAAGGTAGTTCATATTTTAACTTTTGTATTAGGCTAGTGGCTGTGATAAATAAACCCAAAGAAGTCAGTCACTGAAACACAACAGAATTTAAATGTTTTGTCAAGTAACCATTCCCAGGCCTTATGGGAGGGGAGGGAAAGAGTAGCCAGGTGGGAGGTCTGCCTTCCTCAGGACTGGACTGCTAAGGCCGCCTTGGGAGGTAGCAGAGCTGATAATAATACAGCCTCAGACACAAACTCAAACCCACCGAGCTAATGTCAGAGAAGAAAGAATGCCGTGCAGACTGGGGGGGCCAGGAGAGCAGGGGACCTACAGAGTGCAGTGCCTTAGTCCAGGCCCTGGGGACAGGAGGGATAAATACTGACCCACAGGTCACCTGCATACAGAAGGCAGATCATGGAGGCCTAGGAGGAGGGACATTCTAGCCCTGGGTTTTTAGAGCTTCCAGGTTTTTCCCCTCTGGGTTGTCTATCATCCACTGAGACTTTCAAGGGACATTTGCTCCTTCTGCAGAGAGAAGTCATGAAGAGTCTCCCAAGGCCAGTGCAGACAAGGCGCCCCCAGGAGCCTGCAGCTCTGCAGTGAGGACTGGCCCTGCAGGGGCGGGTAAGGACTGCGGTCCCCGGGCTCCAG
The DNA here is from genome assembly GCA_037038555.1 of Rhynchonycteris naso. Taxonomy (NCBI): domain Eukaryota; kingdom Metazoa; phylum Chordata; class Mammalia; order Chiroptera; family Emballonuridae; genus Rhynchonycteris; species Rhynchonycteris naso. The sequence continues at coordinate 7,808,833 of CM072997.1, read as the reverse complement.
GACACCGGGAGTCCGAGTTCAGGGCACCTGTTTCTCTGAGCGCACACAGGGTCCGGACGCCCGTCCCTGCCCCGATCTCAGGTGATCACTTTGACCACAGTGAACAAGATAAACTAACAGACAAAATACAAATAGACCCATAGATACAGGGGACAGACTGAAGCTGTCAGAGGGGACGGGAGGTTGGAGGTCCGGGTGAAAAAGTGAAGAGATTTAAAAACTCCCAAACCAATAAGCCTCCGTTTGGTGATTACCAGAGAGAAGGGGGTGGGGGGTGGAGAAGAGAGTAAAGGGGGTAAATGGTGATGGAAGGAGACTTGACTTGGGGTGGTGAACACACAATGCAATATATAAATGAGGTATTAATAGAATTGAACATCTGAAACCCATACATTTTTATTAATCAGTGTCACCCTGATAAATTCGATATAAATTTTAAAAGTAGAAATAAACATGGATGAATAAAGCTGCAGAGAAGGAAAGCACTGTCATTTCAGGGTTAACAAGATGGCTGCAGTCTGAGGGGGTGTGTCTTCCTCCACAGTCTCGGACAGGCTCTGCCCCACATGGTGGGTGACCTAGTGATGTCCCCCTCCCCCCACATGTTTTATAGAGAGCAGGGGAAGGGGGACAGTCAGCTGTTGTCAGCTTCGTCACAAACTTGTTCAAACCTCTATAGACTCTGGCCATACCCTCTAGTTATTGACAGCAAGAAAAGCTTCTGTTAATTGTAGTCAAAGTCCATTTATAACTTTTGACAGATGACCCCCAACGTGACATTGGTTTATATATAGTGACATTTGAACATGTCTTTACAAAAAAAAGACATCTGTTTATGTTTACAACAACTTAAAAGTTAGGTCAGATCCCCATTCCGCAGTTGGGGATGCATCAGCTTTGATTTTCAAAACTTCTTTGATTTTGTATTTGGGCTAAAGGATTGTGGGTCTTCACTTTATTTGGTAGAAATCTCTTTCCATTAGATAGAAAGAGACAAAAATGACCATCATCATGTTTCAAAGTCCAGATATTTCAACAATGTGAGGGATTATAAGATTTACAACTTGGCCTGACCTGTGGTGGCACCATGGATAAAGCGTCGACCTCAGTGATTCTTAACCTGGGTTCTATCGAACCCTAGGGATTCGATGAGTTGGTCTCAGGGGTTCGGAGAAGCCTTTGCCACGGAGGCCAGAATAAAGTAATACCATCATTTGTTGTGAGTTCATGCACCTTGTTGGTTTTGTTCTTTGAGCAAGGTGATGTTCATGCACGGCTCATTTTGTGCACCAGTAAAAAAACATATACCTATGTCTTGAATTTGGAAAAAAAAAATCCTATTTTATTTATCACTAAAGAAGGGTTCGGTGAATGCGCATATGAAACTGGTGGGTTCGGTACCTCAAAAAAAGGTTAAGAACCAATGGTCGACCTGAAACGCAGTGGTTGTTTGAAACCCTGGGTTTGCCTGGTCAAGGCACATATGAGAGTTGATGCTTTCTGCTCCTCCCTCCCTTCTCTCTCTCTCTCTCTCCTCTCTAAAATGAATAAATAAAATCTAAAAGAATAAGATTTACAACTCGTTTAGTTATAGATTACGGGCTGTGCTTTCTTTTACTTCCAAGTACGGGGGACATTGAAAACAAATCTATTTTGTGGGGAGTCAATCAGAAAAGACCTAAGAGCAAAGAAAAAAGCAATAGGTTTCTTTGCTACCAAGCTTCATTCAAATATTTATGGTTTGTTTTTCTTTTAGTGCAAAATATTAATTTGTTGGAATTCTAGCTGATACACATTAAACATTGTGCATTGGTGGGCTAGGCTAATTGGTATAAGGGTCAATGGCACAAGAGCAATGCCAGTGTATACTTGATGCAAATAAAAGGATAAAGTAGTTCCACTGCTCTTTGAGGACCCAGCTACGGGGACTCTGGCATCTCACAAAAATCTGAAGACCCGGACAGGACAGGATACCTGTTCCTATCCCTGCACCAACTGAAGTACGAAGGTAGTCAAGGTGTTTTGCAAAGTCTAACTGAGAAATAAAGGGAGACCCAGGGCCCATCCTGGACTCTAGCAATTCTCAATTCAGTAGGTTTTTAGTTGCTTTAGAAGGAAGAGAGAAACAAGAAATCAAAATCAAATGTCTCTCTATCAAACATAAACCCATGCCTTCTGCAGTATGAATTACCTTAAAATTTGTAACTTTTATTTATTAATTCTGTGTTCTCACCACCACCTGTTATTTCCCAGGTGCTGTGGATCTTGGAAACAAGGCTCCTTTAGGAAAAGCCAAGAATACAAAAAGTAAGAGTGAATAAGATTGTACTTGATTTTGATGTGGGAAATGAGTTTTATAATGCCAGTGTCTCTTTGCTGTTATTATTATATACAATACTGTGGTGGGTAGAACGAATGCTCCTCAAAGGTGTCCGTGTCCTACTCCCTGGGACCTGGAATCTGGCATCTTACATGGCAGGTGGACTTTGCGGATAGAAGTCAACTGGGGACCTTGAGATGGGGGCGCTGATTCTGGATTACTTGGTGGCCCAGGGCACTCCCATAGCCCATAAAGAGCAGAGAACCTTTCTCAGCTGTGGAGAGAAGAAGTGTCTGGGGAGGGATAATCAGAGATGCAATATTGCTGGCTTGCAAAATGTGAGAAGGAACGAGGGTGTGTGGGTGACCTTAACAGGCAGGAAAACCGATTAAAGAAACTGTCCCCTGCAGCCTCCAGAAAGGAATGAAGGTCGGCTGACAATTTGATTTAGGCCCAGTGTCAGAATTCCACTGACATTAATTATTAGGTTGTAGATTTATGTTGTTTTAAGCCACAATCTATAGTAAGTTGTTATGGCATCAATGTGGAAATAATATAGACTTTGGTTCTTAAAAATGGGTTATGGCTATAAAAAATTCCAAAAATGTGGCAGTGGCTTTAGTCAACGGGCAGCCTTTGAATTGCTGGAGATTTGTGGAATCCAGCTTCTCAGGTACCCCTGTGACTTTATAAAAAGTCCTACGTGTCCAGTTATAAACTGAGACTGAGTGAAGAATCTTCTCTTTCAGGGTCAGAAGAGCACACAGACACAACTCCAAAGAGCTGCAATGAAATATTTCCTGTGACCTGTGGCGAGATGAAGGGGATGTTAATTAAGAGAAAATTGGAACGAGGTAGGTTTCAAGATCTACTTTAATTTGCAACCCCTATGTGAAGGAATCACAAGAAGTAATGGAATGACCCACATGAATTACCCATTGTTCAAGGAACCGCAGCCCCTATATGGCTTCAGTGAAGGAGGCAGGGATCCCTAAGATGATGTTTCTGTCCTTTAAGAAATAATGCTTATTAAGTGCTCACTTCCATGTGCAAGGGTCCATGACAATGCCCGAACACCAAAGAGAAGTGCAGAAACATCAGTCTAGGGGTGGAAACTATTGCATGTTTCACTTTGAATCAGATATAACAGGGAGGAGGCCATCAGGGTCCACTTTCATATCTTATAGCCCTTCTGGGTCATCATCACCAGGACAGGGGGTTTGATGTAGTGAGAAGATCACAGAATTTGGAAGCAGAAAGCCCGAGTCCCAGCCTCAGCGCAGCCTAGAGTGACTGAGGAAAGAATGGCACCTTTGTTTTTTCTTTGGTTTTTTTTTTTAGGTTTTATTTTATTGATTTAGAGAGAAGAGACAGAGAGAAAGAGAAAGGCAGGGAGAAGGAGGAATGGGAAGCACCAGTTCACAGTTGCTTCTCATATGTGCCTTGACCAGGCAAACCTAGGGGTCTTGAACCAGCAACCTCAGCATTCCAAGTTGACACCTTATCTACTGTGCCACCACAGGTCTGGTGAATGGATCCTTTCTGAGCCTGAAACTTCTAATCTAAGAAATAGACAATAATTAAAAACCTGCTTCATAGTATGATTTTGAGAGTTAATTTATATATTGAAGATAAAATATTTTGTGATTTTTAAGTTATAAAGCTATGCAATATATATATATATATATTATAATAAACTTTATATCAGATTATTCTTAATATGGCTATGTGAACACCAGTTAAAAGAAATGCTTGCATAACTATTTTTTAAACAACTTTACTCAGATTTGTCTTACTTAAACAGTTCAGTTTTTAAAATATAAAATTCCGTGGTGAGTTCTTTTGCTTTTGCTTATTCACAAGATTATACAACCATTATTACAGTTCAATTTCAAAGCATTTTTGCTCCCCACTAAAGGAAGCCCTGTATCTCTCAGTAGTCGGTCAATGCCCATTTCAACACCACACCACTGCCCAGCCCAAAGCAACCACTAGTCTATTTTTTCATCTAAAAACTGGTCTTGTCTTAGCAATTCATGTCAATTGATTTATATGACATGTGCTTTTCTGTGACTGGTTCTCTTGCTTAACATGATATTTGCAAGATTCATGCATATAGTACCATGTATTATACTTCATTCTCTTTTCTTGTCAAATAATATAATAGTCCATGAATATACAATATTGTATTTTCTTACTCTTTCACCATTATGAATAATGCTGTTTTGTGTGATTTTTCTGGGAACATATACTTTTAAATTCTTTTTGGTATAGACTCTGGAGTGGAGTTTCAGAATCATGTGGTAATTCCATGTTTAACTTATTGAGGAAAAACCAAATATTTTCCACAATATTGTACCAGATTATATTCCCACCAACAAAATCTGAGGGTTCCAATCTCTATATTCTCACCAACACCTGTTATTGTCTGTCTTTTTTATTATGGCCTTCCTAGTGGATGTGATAGAGTCTCATGTGCGGTTTTGATTTCCTTTTCTCTAATGTTTAGCATTGTTAAGTATAAATTAAATTTTCCACTGAATGATAGTTCACATTATTTTAAAGTCAGCTATTCATGACTCCAGGAATAGAAAAATATAATATGTAATGTCATTAAACTGTAAGAAAATTGTTACAACACAAGGCACAGATGTGGCTTTGTTCCATTGTCACCAGCAGGGTTTCCACTTGAGGTTTCAATTCAAAGCAAGGAATCTACTGGAAGGGGTCCTACAAGGAGGGTTTGGGGGTTCTGAAGTCTGAGAGGGGAGGCCAGGCTCTCCTGCTATTGATTTTGAACCCAAGTTGAGTGGGCTGAGAGCCAATGTGCTGGGAGGCCAACATCTGAGCTCTGAGGACAAAGAGGTTTCAGGATCCCCTCACCCCGGTCTTACAGGAGCCACAGCGAAGTGTATAAGGAGAGAGGATGGAAACTGGTTCACCCCCAGGGAGTTTGAAGTTGTAGGAGGCCATGAAAAGTGGAATAACTGGAGGAACACCATACGCTCCCGTGGGACAAAGCTGAAACAGCTGATGGAGGTGCGCGAGTGACGAGTGTGTGTGGGGGGGAGATGTGACTCTCCGGTTGTCACTGTGTGCTCACTGAATACAGGCTGCATTATGACCACAGCTCAGAGGCCCCTGACGTTGTCCTTCCCCCGGGAGAGGTGCCCACCCTCATAGCTCAGCACAAGGCAGCTCCTGCTCTGTCCAAGGGTCTCTGTGGGCGCAGGAGCTGGAGGAGAAGGTCGTTCTGACTCGTGCTTGCAGACGACTCTACGCACTGAGAGAGACAGTTCACAGTCAACCAGTGGGCAGAAGAGACTCAAAGAAAGAAAGACATGAAAACCAGAACCAGTGTTAGCATAGCTCTGTGGGGTGAAGTGGACAGTGGTGTGTGATATAGAATGGCCCATCAAGTGGGGATGTCTGTGGAGAGATTTAATGCCAGCGTAAGGAGTTTAAACTCATAGCATAGACAGCTCAGAACCAGGGAGTCTCCTGAGCTGTGGAATGATGTATTTAAAATAGTATCGCAGACAACATGGGCCTTTGCAATGACTTCAGTCTTTCATCCCAATAAGCCTATGCTCAGCTCAGGATCAGAACACCCCTCTCTGAATGCTCCCTGACTGACCTACCCTGGTCACCCATCCCTGGGCCCGTTGAGCCCGCTATTAAGGCCCTTCTCACACTGTTTTATTCTTATCCTTCTATGCATCCCCTTGTATCTCTAGATTCCCCTGGGGTTTGTCTGTGTTTGTGGGCTCAGCATTGTCCAGAGCAGTGGTTCTTAACCTGGGTTCTGTCGAACCCTAGGGGTTCAATGAAACGGTCTCAGGGGTTCGGAGAAGCCTCTGCCGCGGAGTCCAGAATAAAGTAATACCGTCATTTGTTGTGAGTTCATTCACTTGGTTGGTTTTGTTCTTTGAGCAAGGTGATGTTCATGCACGGCTCATTTTGTGCACCAGTAAAAAAATATATACCTATGTCTTGAATTTGGAAAATAAAATCATATTTTATTTATCACTAAAGAAGGGTTCGGTGAATGCGCATATGAAACTGGTGGGTTCGGTACCTCAAAAAAGGTTAAGAACCACTGGTCCAGAGTGTCTGACACCTGTATGTGTGGGGTACATGTGTGTGGACCGAATGGTCTCGGTGTGAGGACTCAAGTCTGAGTGACACTCGTGGGAATGGAAAGGAGGTGAGACGTGTCAAAGAGATGGTGACAGAAAACCTCTAGAAACAGAGGGAAATAAGAACATAAAAGAAAGGGAAGTGGTGCTAATGACAATTTTCCAGCTTCCTTTGCTGATTTCTAGAAGAACGGCTGAGGAGAGGGAGCTGGTCTTGGTCTGGGCTGACAGGGGAACAGCCAAGTAGAAATATTATAGAGGAGGTTGGAATTCCAGACTCACAGACCAGAAACTCAGGCTAATCATATGCTGGGATCTTTTTTTCTTTCAGTATAAGTTTCTACCCGACCCTCCAAGAATACATGGCAAGAGAAAAAAGGTGATTATTACTTTATACAAGTTCTTACTACATAATAGATTTTACATCTTTTCTATGTTTTCTCCATTGTATAATTAACATTGTTCCCTCTTCTCCTCTCTTCTGACTTTATTTTAATTAATTAATTTATTTATTTATTTTGCATGTGCCTTCAGAGTTGCTACAGTGAATATTAGGTTGTATGAAGGGTCACCTGTGAATGGTACACCATTTCAGAAGGGTATAATAAGGAACCATCAAAATATATCTCATGGGTGATTTTTAGCTATAGATGCAAATGTGGTGAGAGTGTCAAAGCTGTAAAAACAAACATGATTATGGAATACATAAATACATTTCTTAATAAGGTCATAGGGTCATCCTCAACTCAATCCCAGATTTGTCTTATAAAGGTTACTGTTCTCTAATGTTAATGACACCTGGTGGAGCCAAAGTTTGCCCACCATTGTTCAGATGAACCAGGCCTAGTGGACAGTCTATCTTGGGGCATCTATGAAACCAATACTATTTTATGGGGTAGGCAACAAACAGTATACTCTTTTTCTGATTATTTACATCCTCATATCCTTTAATAAAAACATACACACAGACACACAGAATTCTTCCTCAATCAGAATTAGTGGCAGACATTTCATGTGGATGGTGCTGTAGGCTTGGAGCTCTTGGGAGATGGATGCGTCTTAAATAATAGGCTGACCTAGACAATAGTTTATTTGATGCCTACCCCTTGGCTCCAGCGCAGGGCTGTCTAGCCTTCCTTTTATCTATGGAAGTGGTTTCTCCCTCAGTGGAAGAAGGCTGTGGAGGCCACAAACAAATACACAATGATCAGTGTAGACTCAGCCCTGGCCAGTTGGCTAAGTGATAAAACGTTGGCCCAGCGTGTGGATGTCCCGGATTCAATTCCCGGTCAGGGCACACAGGAGAAGGGACCATCTGCTCCTTCACCCCTTCCCCTCCCCCTTCTCTCTGGACTGACAGGTGTTTATTAGTCACATATACTCCTGGACCAAGGAAGGAGGGCAGGCGGCCAGGCAGGCTCACCGGGTGGCCCTCAGGGACAGATGGACACTGGGGGCTGTAGAGGGTGGGGTGGCTTCTGGGTATTTTTTGGAGGTTGTGGTTGGTTTCTTTGAATAATTCTATGGCTGACAGGGAACTAAAATGTGACTAACATTCCAGCATGGGCAGGACTACAAGGGGTCCCGTGACAAGGAGCATGGTTTAGCTGAGGGGACCTTATCCAGGGGAGCAGAGTTGGGGGGCCGGGAGGGACGTGCAGATAGGTCGTTCAAGGCCCTCCCTGTTTTACCAGCTGTCACAGCAGCACGTAATACTGAGCTTTAATATTGGCCCTTACACCGCTCAGTCCCAGGCCAGTTTTTATTGTTGTGAATACACGAGTGCTTGTATATGATTCAATGTATCTTCATGTCTGCTCTATAAACTTTGTTGGGTTCAATATGTAGGAGTTATACCACAATGTTTGGATGGAAATACTATAAAACTTTATCTTCTTCAAATGAAATTAAGTCTGGCTGAAGGCCTCACATTAAGACTAAAACTAATTCACTTTCAGTTGACTAGGAAGTCCCTCCCCAGTCTGATTATAGAACACAGCTCCAGCCACACTCCCTGGCCATTCAGGGTGGGCCATTCACCCCACCCTACACGGGGAGCTGAGTCACGGGGCATCTTCCCCAGCTCTCAGAGTCAGAGAGCGCCATTCTCCCTGGCACCACCTGGTCATGTGTGCCCATGGTCGTTCCACCCCATAGTCACTGTCACAGGTCCAGGGACCCTCCAGGCACAGAATCTAGAGTCCAGGACTTCCTTCCAGGCCCTTGAACTCATGAGGAGCCGACAGCCAAGATAATAGGAGACAGTGTTTTCTTAGAAGTTTATTCCACCTTATTAACTTCTCAATAATCCAACTTCTATGAGTCATCTAGGTCACTGTAGTGTAGGCAAATGGAATGAACACTTTATTACAGGACCTTGTTTTATCTGCAAGGTAATAAAATGATTCACATTTCTTTCCATAGAAATTATTATCCTGTTCTGCTGCCTCTGTCTGTGTTAGAATCCGTGGTTTTATAGGGAAAACTCTTCTGGGCACACAGAGTCTTCCTCCCGAGCTTCGCTGCAGACCAAGAATTCTCTTCCTGACACCTCCACTCCCTGCAGCTCGCTCCCAGCTCAGGGAGAAGCAGTGCGAGTCCGTGCCGGTTTGCACAGAGGCAGGGAGTCTAGATTCCACAGCGCTGGCCTTTGGGTCTCACTGGGGACATGGGTGTTGTTTTACCTTCTGGCAGGACAACTTACACATATGCAAGATCTGCCTGGGTGGAGGAACACTCTACTTCTGCAAATCTTGTCAGAACATTTTTCACGGGGACTGTCACATCCCAGCTGTGGAAACTAACAGGTTTGTGAGATGCAGGGATCCTTCCTCCGGTCATGCACACGCGCTCTCAAACCCTCTCACCCCCCACAGAGCTGCTGCGTGTGTCCTGATGGGAAAGAGCGGGGTTGGAGGTAGGGGTCTGGCACTATGCTCCAGACTGTTCCATGATGCTGGCAGCAGGAGAGGAATGCTCTCCTCTCTCCTCTGGGAGGCTGAGGCTGGTGGCTGGGTCTTTTGCCACATCCTGCCACTGTCCTTTCTAGCAAGTATTTCTATTCACAGGAGTGGTGATGCCAGGTCTCTGTGTTCTGTGCTTATTCCAACAAGGCAGGAAACACAGCCTGGTGCCCTCATTTTGCCATGTTCTCCACAGGCCAGTGGAGGCCCGAGCCCCCAGGGCTTAGGACCCCATCTAGGACACTCAGGTCTTGGAGGCAGGGCCCCTTGGGCTCTCAGCAACTCCAACAAGGAATGGAGAGCCGCCACTCACCTTGCACCCCCCTCCACCCAGGCACCCACTGCTGGGGGTCAAAGGTTATCACATGAGAGTTATGCCGCCCCTGGGGGTGTTCCCTTCATCCCCGGCTGTGTGCATCGGCCCCTCCTGGAAGGAGAACAGTGGCGGCCATAGGAATGGAGGCTGATCCTGGGGTGTTCTTGCTCACTTATATCTGACATCTCAGGTCCAGTTGGACTTGTACCTTCTGCATGGTACAAAAGTCTCAAAGAAGTCAGGAGCGTCACAAGGAGTCGGAGGTCCTGGCGAGGTCAATGCAGCCTGTGGAGCAGCTGGTGAGTTGGGTTTGAACCCCAAGTCTTCTCCTCTCTGGTCACATGCGAGAATTCACCTGTCACAGAGTGGGGGGAAGGGGGTGTTCCAAAGGGTGTCAGCTCTCCTGAACCCACTTCAACCCACTGACAACTCACCAAACCTGTTTGTAGAAAAAACTCAGCCACTACATGTTAGTGTCAAGAGCAATACTACTTTGGGGAACCTTCCAGAAGACTGGCGTGGTCCTGAACATGTCTGGTTGCGATTAGGGGCTCCTTCTCTCCAAGCCGCTTCTCATTCACAGCCTCCTCCTTTTGCAGAAATGTGCGTTTCTCCTCTTAATAGTCAACTGCCGTTTAGAGAGTGACGTTTATGTGAACATCCCACATGAAAACTATGTGAGTAACAATAACAAACCATGATTACGGGTCACCATGGTGTTACCTGCCCTGACACGGGCACTTGTGGGAGTTGTGATCTGAAGCCCAGGGGAGGGGGCACGTGATCTTCACCTTGTCCTTCTGCTGGACTCGATGGGAATCCACAGAAGGCAGACACTGGACTCTGGCAGTCATTCACCCATTGATATGATTCTCACCAGAATGAAAAGGCTTCTAAATGCCTGGAGAAACTTAGGACTTTGGACAAAATCAAGAAGAGTCTAACTGGCGGAGAGTACACCGAAGTGGGGGCGTTTGTGCGGGCCATGAGCCCCATCCTTCAGAACGCCAGCGCCTCTCAGAAGGTGAGTGTCTCCCCGCTTCCGTCTCATTTCCTTTCTATTGAGTCGCTCTGACCTCTGTTCCTGTTGCGGGAAAGTTTAGTTTCCTTCATCTGTGACGAGCCTGTACAAGCAAGGGTGCAGGAAGTGAGTGAACCCTTTTAAAATTCAGGTTCACGCTCATCCAGGGAGAGTAGCAGTCAGCCAGGTGTCCCTGATCCCAGAAACCGAGGCCCCTGGGAGCTCATCGCCCTCAGAAAAGGCGAGAGGTGCCCACTAAGAACTGTCGTATCCGACCCGCTCCAAACCTAGGAGAAGACCACGTCCTAAAGTAATGTTGTTCTTCTCTCTCCCCAAATGTACTCAGTCCCTCTCTCACAAGTCCCAAACTCCAGTCCTTTGAATGTCAATGAGCATCCAGTTAACAGGGGCCACCAGAGGGGAATAGAGGTAGGTGCCAGTGTGAAGGCAAGCGCTGGTTGTAGTCAGACACGTGTAATCCATGATTGTTACAAAGACTTCACAGCGCTTCTCTAACTCTGAGAGAGACAACCCGAATTTAATGAGGAAGAGCCCCTAAAGCGTAGGACTGATTTCCCATTCTGTCTAGTCAAGAAGAGGTAATCATGCTCTTAGGGGGGAAAAAATGTTATTCTTAGCTGCCTGAGTTTTTAAATCGAACCTAGTTAATGTAACTGAGGTGCTTAATTCAAGAGTCCTGATCATTTTTCATTGCAAGGTGTCTAATGACACAACAGATGTCATTAATTTTGTCTTTCTTTCCAGTATGACTCAAACCTAATAGAGGAGGAATTCAAGAAGAGTTTCAGAGAAGTTTTTGGTGTTGAGGAAACAAGTCAGAACAGCTCACTGCAGTAGCAGATGCGGCTGGTGCCCGGGAAACCCTGCTTTTAGGAGTTCTACCCCTCACCCCAGCTGCTGCGAGTTCCGATGCCGAGGCCACCTCTCCCTAGTGTGTTGCTTAATGCCAAATGGAGCCAGAGTCACCTGAAGGTTGCAGCCCTCTGGCCTTGGGGTCCCAAGGTTGACCGTGTGGGGTGATTCATGTTCCTGAGCTCCCGGGGAATCAGGCAAGAACTCTAACCACATTCCTGCTTAGCCTTCCCCCCAGTGCCCTGCTTCCTTACGGCCCTCTCCTCCTGAGAAAATTCTCACAGTAAAGCACTTACTCAGGAGACTTTATACCAGACTTTGCTTTTAGGGAACCCATGTTCACATAAGGGGCTTAGCAAGCCAGCACGAAGCATGGAGTTCTGAGCTGGCTCACTGTCTAGCCAGATGGCTACAGGCAGAATGCTGATAGTCCCCTGGGTACAAAACAGTGTCCTTGCAAACACTCACCCGTAAGAAACTGGATTAGGTGTAGGGGAAGGGCTCTACCCCCTGGTACAATTGTCTCACATTTATGAAGTGAGAAATAATAACAATAAGAGCTGTAAAAATTTGTTGGTTGCTTCTAGCTCCACTCATGTGTTAAAAAGAGTATATGACAGGGTTAAATATATAAATGACCACTTGCAGCCTGTGCAGACAGTAAGGAAATCTAGTACACGCCCTAATTTTAAGAATGGCAGAACTATGGAGAGGACTGAATGCTGAGCTCATGGTGGCCTCTGCTGTCAAAGTCAAGGCTCTGATTGAGGAAGCATGAAGCCCTGGAACTCAGAATGGTTCTTTCTAGGCCGATGCACTTGAGAGCTCTGAACTCTACGTCCTTCTGAACGCCCTGGCCTGCAAAAGGCCCCCTGTCTCTGTTGGTAGACAGACCCTTGCCCAGCGCCATCTTGCCTGAATTAAGACTATGCAGAGTTCTCTCAGAATGGCCAGACCAGGAACATACTGGATGAGTATGTCCTCCTCCCATAGAACTGCGGAACTGGCCAGCGTGTCCCAACAGGTGCAGAGCACACTGTGAGAGACGGGGGCAGCAGGAGAAGAATGGACAGGAGGCAAGAGTAAGTTCTTACCTCTCACACTATTTTCATGAAGATGTATTAATGTCTCTAATCAAAAGACACGGGATGGCTGAATGGATTTAAAACACAAGATCCAAGTACATGCTTCCAACAGGAGGCTCATCTAAGCTTTAAGGACACACAGACTGGCAGGGAAGGTTTGGAAAAAGATATTCCAAACAACTGGTAACCATAGAGGGTAGCGGAAGCTATACTTATATCACAAAAATAGTATTTACACTAAAAACAGCCAAAGAGACAAAAATTATTATAAAAAGATACAACTTATCAATTCATCAAGAAAATATGATTTTAAATGTACACCCAACAACGGAGGGCCTAAATATGCAAGGCAAATGCTAATCTATTAAAATAGGAAATAAATAGCTATACAGTAATAGTGGAGAACTCTAATACCCTACTGTCGACAACGGCTAGATCATTCAGACAGAGAATTAACAAGAAAACGGCAGATTTGAACAACACTATAGCCCAAATGAACCCAACAGACGTAACACAAGGTTTCATCCAGCAGTAACAGAATACACATTTTTCTCAAGCACACAGAAACAGTTACTAGGATAAATCGTATGGTACGTAACAAAACAAGTTTCCACATATTCAAGAAGACAAAATTATATTGTGTCCCTTCCAACCACAGTGTTTTAAAACTAGAAATCAATAAAAAGAGAAAAGCTGGAAAATTCATAAGTATATTGAAATGCAATCTCTACCATGCTTCCAATGGTTATTTTTACAGAAATAAAAAAATAAAGCCAAAAATTTCAGTGGAACCACAAAAGATTTTAAGTAGTCAACAGAGCCCTGAGAATGCAAAACCAAGCTGTAGGCATCACACTTCCTGATTAAAATTATATTACAAAGCTACGGTACGCCTAACACATACACAAATGGAACAGAATTGAGAGCCAAACAAAGCCATGTGTATGCAGTTAACTAATACAGTGGTACTCTGAGATACGAATTTAATTCGTTCTGTAACCAAGCCCATAAGTCAGTCAACTCATATATCAAACTGCCGATACTGGACCCGTGCGCCAACACGCCGACTAGTGGTAGCTTCCGGAATCACGACTCGCATCTCGGAATTTCACTCGGATCTTGAACAAAAATACGGACTGAGTCGCAGCTCATATCTTAAATATATATATATGTTGGTCTGTTCGTATCTCAAGGTACCACTGCATTTGATACGGAGCCAGAATACTCAATGGAAAAGATAGTCTCGTCCACAAATGATATTAGAAAAGTAGATATTCATATACAAAAGAATGAGAGGGGATCTTATATTACATTTCTAGAAAAATTTAACTCAAATAGATAAAAAGGCTTAAAGGTAAGATCTGAAACTGTAAAACTCCTAGAAGAAAACACGGGGGGAAAGAGCCTTGACATTAGCACCGAAAGCACAAGCAACAGAAGCAAAAGGAAACAATTTGGACTATGTCAAACTAAAGAACTTCTGTGCAACAACAACAAAAAATCAACAAAAATGAAAAGGAAATCTGTAAAATGTAATACTCGCAGACCAGTGCCACTGAATGAATGTTTTCCAGCTGTCCTTTTATTAACTGCTTAACAGACATCACTCAAGAATCCGACTCCCCAAAGGCACTCTGACTGACCAGGCTTGCTGAAGGGCCAGCACCTCATAAACGACCCCTCCACTCCTGCACACAAAAATATAATTAGTCCAGCCTGACCAGGCGATGGCGCAGTGGATAGAGCGTTGGACTGGGATGCGGAAGACCCAGGTTAGAGACCCCGAGGTTGCCAGCTTGAGCGCGGGCCCATCTGGCTTGAGCAAAAGCTCGCCAGCTTGGACCCAAGGTCGCTAGCTCCAGCAAGGGGTTGCTCGGTCTGCTGAAGGCCCGCGGTCAAGGCACATGTGAGAAAGCAATCAATGAACAACTAAAGTGTTGCGACGGCAATGAAAAACTAATGATTGATGCTTCTCACGTTTCTCCGTTCCTGTCTGTCCCTATCTATCCCTCTCTCTGACTCTCTCTCTGTCTCTGTAAAAAAATATATTTATATATAATTAGTCCAGCCAGAGAAATCGGGGTCTTTGGAATAGGGGGGAGGAGGCTGGGTAGCAGGGAAAACATGACTGACTGATGACACCCACCCAGAGGACCCCCAGAAGGGGGTTCTGCTTTCTAACGGGAGGAATGGGGCGGTCCCGGGCCTGTCAGAGGGGCCCAGGACCTGGGCCTTCCTCAGTGGAGCAGGTTGAGTGTGGTCCCATTGCCAGGTCAGTGCTCTGATGTGCGCACAGTAGCCTCTCTCTTTCTTGGTGGGTAGGGTGCCCAGGGGCACTGGAACCACTGGGCTCTCCAGAAGCAGGGCGAGGCCTGGGAGTGGGCGGGGCTGGTCTGCTGCTCACTAGCAAGGACAGAGAGCTCTGCTTCTGATCCACAGGAGTGAGCACCACCCAGCTGGCAACCCTGGAGGGGAGATGGAACTCTGTGGCAAAAGCCAGAGGGCAATGATCCTCTTTACTGTTGCCGGGTTCTGAGGGGCTGGCATTGGGTGGCTGTAACTTTGGTGGGAACCCACCTTCTCTCTGGTTAGCAGAGTCGGGGAAGGAGCCCAGAGCCACCAGGCTTTCTGGGAGTGAGGGGGGGAATTCCAGAAAACAGAAAGCCACAGAAAGGGACCCCAAATTCTGTGTATAAACCCTCCCCAAGTCTCCAACAGATGCCTGGGACTAAGTGAAATCCATCTGACCTGAGGTCTGAGCTGTGGAGGAGATGGGAGGAATTTGAAATGCGCCAGGAAACGAGCTGATTCTCTTCTGATTCCAACAAGAGTCCTCAGTGAGGCACGTATTTAGTGAATCTCAGCCCGGCCGGGAAGCAGTGGTTGCTGTGAATTGGTTTCACATGATTTCAAATCTGTTTGTTTATTACTGAAGTTGTTTTAATTCGCTTATTTATGACCAAGACGAAAGAAGAGTTGCTTTGATATAAGTGTGCAATAAGTCATGCCGTGATGTCATCATTCCACATCTGGGGCCGTTGATACACCCAGCATCTGAGGGTCCCTTCTGAGGACATGTCAGTAAGAACATGATGAAAAGCAACCGTGACAAGGGGACAGTGAGACTAAAAACGCTGGGGATCTGTGAGGATTATTTGAGACTTTAGGTATGAACGAGGCAACTCTTCACCAACCTAAAGACCCTTGGGTCATCTGCTCCTGTCCCGTGCTCCTAGTGTCTATGCCCTCCTGGCAGACAGTGGTGACACACAGTGCAGAGAGGTCCATTGAAAGAGATCAGCCCGCCTACCGATGCTGGCATCTTTGTTCCCTAGCAACATGCTCTATAGCAACAGGGGACTTTTCCTCTTGTGCTGGCAGCCAGAAATCAGCCACTGGGTGACTGTGCCCTGTGCTAAGCACCACCACTAGGGGGAAGTGCATAGGCGCCTGGAGCCAAGTCTAGGAGGAAAGG
Source organism: Rhynchonycteris naso (assembly GCA_037038555.1). Classification (NCBI taxonomy): domain Eukaryota; kingdom Metazoa; phylum Chordata; class Mammalia; order Chiroptera; family Emballonuridae; genus Rhynchonycteris; species Rhynchonycteris naso. Next base: position 7,792,641 of record CM072997.1, on the reverse strand, counting down.
GGTGCCCAGCCCATGGTGATGGGGACACTGGGTGCTAAAATGAGAAATGTGATGGCAGTTACAGCTCCCTCCTTGGTGTGTTTGGGGCCGAGAGGTCATGGGAGAGAGGCATAGGGTGGTTTCAGGGGTCTCGGAGAGTGTGGCACTGTCTAGCAGTAACCAGGGTGTCGGTAACTCAGTCTTTGTTCCGTTGCAAATGCCGGTCACTTACCTCCCCTGAGGTGCAGCCCAGGGCTCCAAACGAATGGCTGTGGGTGATGGTGGCGACTGTGGGTTGTGACTGGCATGTGGCCCAGGGCCAGCCTCCTTCCTCCCTGGGCTGTAGGTGTTTCTCATGGCTAGCCCCCAGACCTCCTGAAAGTGGCCCAGAGACTTCCTGCGCTCCTCAGGGGTGCCGTTCCCTTCTGCACCGCCCCCCCCCCTCCAGCTTCCCTCCTTAACCTCTTCCCGCCCAGGTGCCTCCTCCCATGCCCTTTGCCAAGGAGGCGCTGTCTCCTCGCAGGAGTAACCACACATCGCCTGGAGCAATCCCTCTGGGCTCTTACAGACTTTGCAGGAAGACGCAGGATTCCGTAGCTGTAGCTGTACCACCGCTGTGCCCAGTCACCGAGGTCCTACTGGGTGGGAGAAGGGGGCTCCACCTCACCCCACTCCTGAAAAGCTGAAATACTGCCACCTGGTGCCATCAAGCCTACACAGCCGTGCAATTGCAGGGGTTTGACTGCCCACCTCTTGACTCATCCAGGGCACAAGTGGAGGACAAGTCAGGAGCAAGGCATACACCCAGGTGCTTGGCCCCCTTAAGGTGTTTGTGGATACCCCCTTAAGGTGCCTGTCTTTCCACCACCTGAGTTACAAACTGACAGGGAAAAAGGTGAGACGGATGGAGATAAAGAAAACTGCTTTCTTTTCTTTTCTTTCCTTTTCTTTTCTTTCTTTTCCTTTCCAAGTGAAAGGAAGGGAGATAGAAATATAGACTTCTACATACACTGCAAGTGGGATCCATGAGGCACCCCCATCTGGGGCAATACTCGCAACAGGACTATTTTTAGCACCTAAGATGAAGGCTCCACAAAGCCATCCTCAGTGACTGGGGCTAATGCATTCAAACCAATCAAGCCATGGCTGCAGGAGGAAAAGTAAGAGTGAGAGAGAGAGACAGAGAGAGAGAGAGAGAGAGAGAAAGAGGAGAGGGATAGAAAAGCAGATTGTTGCTTCTCCTGTGTGTCCTGACTGGTAGTCAAACCCGGGACTTCCACACACCGTGCCAGTGCTCTACCACTGAGCCTACCAGCCAGGGCCAACTTCCTTGCTGATAACAGCTGGGTTAGGAGTGTGGCTTAGACACGTGCCAAAAAAGGACACTCAAATCTGGAACCCAGAATGCGGCTTAGCCACAAGACTCGGGCTGCTCTCATCAACCACACACACTGACACCCGCCCACTGTCCCTGTGCCCCTGAGCTTGGAGGAGCGCAGAGCCCTGTCCTCCATGGCAGGGGAGCCCAGAGAGACACGCCAGGAGCAGACTCCCCGTCACAGAGTCCCCGCCTGAGCGACTCCCAAGAAAGAAGGGGATCAGGGTAACAGGAGTCTTGCTGATTCAGGGGACACCTCCTAGAAGGGGAGATGGGTGCGGAGCCTGAGTGTCCCCGCTGAGGTCCGGGGGTCCCTCCCTCTGCCTCTCTGCACCCAGAGCAGAGCCCGAGTCTCCACCCTCTGGCCCAGGGTCAGCTTGAAGCTGCCGCAGCGACTCCCTCCTGCCAAGAACTGTCAGGTCCAGGACTGTCTAGGTTCAGAGACAAACCTGTCCCCACAGGGTCTCTGACAGTAAAGAGCCTGCTACTGAGGCTGCTGCTGCTGCTGAGGCTTCAGAAGCCCGTCCCCTTGGGGCATCATTTGCACACTTACCCTCCTCAGCTGCTGCATCTCCTGCTTCCCCGGTACCCGGCCCCAAGCTCAGGCTCCCTCCTGACAACAGAAATGGTCCCTGTCATCAGAGCTCCTGTCTCCATAGAAAATGGCCCAGCCAGTCCCTTCTTTCCTTCAAATCAGTCCAACAGGCTTTGACCTGCTTCTGAAGGTAGTTTCCTCCGGAGCTAACCTGCGTGGGTCTGGTGACTTCTAGATCAACAATCTTTCTTTGTCCACAGGGGCTCCCGACCCCTCAGGGAAGCTGCTGTTTGCAGTGGGCAGTGTGCCCACCTTCCTCTGTCCCCACAAGGACATGTCCTTTCTTCAGGCCAGAGCAGCCCCAGTGTGGGAGTGCCCACCCAGGAGGCCGGCCCCTGAGGACTGCCCACCCAGCTGACTGCTCTGAGACTCTAATTCATGTGCTGATTGTGGTGACTCTCAGCAGACCCAGGAAAAGCTGGCACATTAATGTCAACACCTGGTACAGTAGTGACCCAGTCTGCCTGCTGTCGAGGGACAGAGGAGAGAGAGGGGACACTATAAAAGACTGGTGTCGACTGTGTCAGACCCTGTCCGGGTCCCGTGAACCGTGGAGACCAGGAGTACAGGACAGCTGTGTCCAGCACAGGCTCAGCTTACTGGTTCCTCTACCCTTACTCTGCACGCTCTCAGGAGGGTGGGGCATGTGACAGGTGGGTTCACAGCAGATATTTTTGTGTCTCCTCACTGAAGATCTCCCTCGTCTGGCCTTCCAGGCCCTGCCTGTCCCTCCTTGTCCCCCATTCCTGCTGCCACAAGTCCCGATGACTGAGAACCACCGAGCACCACCGTGGGGCTGCAGGAAGAGGCAGAAGCTCTCTGACAACACTCAGAAAGTTCCTTGCACTTCCTTTCCCTCATTTGGGTGGAGCCCTCCCTAAGAGAGTGCACACACTTCATTCTCAGGGCCAGGCAGCCACACTGGTCCCAGCTGGGGACACCTGAAGGACAGAAGGCCAGGCTCCAGCCCCCACAGTTCCTGGGGCTGACAGATGGCTGGTGGGGGCAGCGACCTCAGCACCAGGTCAGACTCCGTCTCCCTCCCTTTTACTTTCTCTCTGGCTGGGCTGCTGCTTCCGTGTCTGTCTCTAGAGACTCATCTCAACCTTGACCTCAGTCCCGCTTTACAGGAGCACTCAGGTGCACTGTACTGAAATGCAGGGCTAGGCAGTGAGGAAATCGGTGCTTTAACCTGAGGAGGGACAGCTGCTGGTGTGAGTGCAGCCGCCACAACCCACAGGACTCCTGTCTTACAACTTCTGCTGGGCAGGCCTGTCTGCACTGGGCTGGCTGCCCTTTCTGAGGCTTTGGCAGGGATTTGTCATTTTCTCATGACCTCTGAACTCTCTCCTTTTCTTAAGCCTCCTCTCATTTACTGTTATTTTCAAAGCTGGTACTTCAGAAAATATAAAATTCAGGGGTACAACTCAACATTTTCAAACACTGGGTGCACTGTTGTCATGCCTGACCTGGGGACAGGTCAGCTCCGGCCTCTCCCATCTCTGGCTGGGGTTCGAGCTCCTCCTCCAGGGATCTTGACCTAAGGGAATAAAGGAAGGGGAGGGACCACCAAGACCCCAAGACTAGTGCAGGCTGAGTGTTTTCATGTGTGCAGTGATTTCCTGGTCTGGAATGACTCTACCTCTAATAAGCAGGAGGCTAGAAATCTTATCTTTTCTCTCATAATGGGTCAGAAATAACATTACCAATGCCGTACTTCCCCATGTATAAGATGTTCCTATGTTTAAGGTGCACTTTAGTTTTGGGGCCTGGAACTTGAAAAAAAAATGTAGTACATAAAGTTATTGTACTCAAGTTTTATTCATAATAACTTTTATTCATCATAAAATTCATACAACTCCTCGTCACTGTCAAAACTCCCATCCATTAGCTTGTCCTCACCTGTGTCTGATGACGAATCACTGTCTTCATATGTTGCTTCGTCCTCAGTTCCATCTATGGTATTTGAAATGCCACAACCAGTGTATAAGATGCACCTGTTTCTAGATCTCAAATTATTCAAAACACGGTGTATCTTTACATGGGGAAATGCAGTGTGTTTAATCGTTTGATTTCTTTTCTTTTACCAAGGAGGAATATATTCTGGGTCAAAAAGTTCCAAGTGACACTGATATATGTAGAGGGAAAGTCCTGTTCACCACCCTCCCCTGCGGCGTCTAATCCAGGTCCTGTTGAGAGTTGCGGGCACAGTGTGTTATATCTCTACGCCTTTACACATATAACATCCTCTGGAATACCACATGTGTGTCTCGCTGTGTAAGGAATTAGATTATGTCGTATATGCCATTTGGAAATTGACAAATAAATGTTTTTTAATATTACACTTACTAGAAATCTTCTCATGTTAATGAGCATACAAACCTACCTCATTCCTTTCAACAGCTACATTCTACTGCATGGAATCAATCTTCCATAATTTTTAAATAATGCTTCCCTTATGCTGTTTACAATCATTCACTGTTACCAACAAACAGCAATCATAACAATTATGTATCAATAAGACATTATAAGTTCCTTCATAGGTTCATAACTTTTAGATGTTTTTAAATATATGCATGTGTACTTTACTATCGTGTTTGAGGTATTATTTTATTGCTTTTCAATATATATTGCTGCAAATAAGTTTTTCCTTGTTCTTAAGGAATTTAGTTAAGTCTCTATCCATATATAATGAAAAATCATATAACGTTATGTCTTATTTTAATATTTATACCAGCAAATTCTTTTTCTTAACTTATTGCGTTAGCTAACACATATATATTTTGTAAATTGTGGTAATGATGGGCATTGCTCTCTTTTATTTGAATGGCCTCGTCATTTCGATGTTTACTGCAGTATTTGCCAATCTTGGAGCCTTTATATTCCGCCACCTTCCACCTATTTGATATAGTTTTCCTAAAGTAGCTACGAGGTGTTTCTAATTATTCTTCTTAAATAATATATAGATATACTTAAATGCTTTTTCTGCTTTTGTGTATTGTTGCAATCAATAACATAAAGAGGATTCCTAACATGTAACCATTTTTGCTCAACTTCTTTCCACTATTTTTCTTTTTCTTCTTCTTCTTTTTCCAAATAACCTCAAATTACAAAGTCTAGTTCCTCTGTGACCGAAAAGTGTGTTTTCTGCCTTGTTTCATAAAATTTAGGGGCATTTCCTTTACACATGCAGCCTGTTTAGCTTCAGCCAATTATAACTTTCTGAAACATATTTTGTGACCAAGGTTATGATGCATTGATATACATTTCAAAAGTATTGGGAAAAATTATGTCTTTTGTGTTTTTAGGACACTGGATTAAATACTATGTTTTTCTTGCTATTTCTGTAGAGCCTGAATGATCATTTTTGCCTATATGAAGAGTCAAAAACTAGAGGTGAATGTTTTTAATATCCATAAAACATTTCTCTCACTCTGTTTTTGAACTTTACTATTACGTCATTTTACTGTTGTTTACCTTTGCGTACCATACCTTGCCTATCTTTGATTTTAACAGCTTTTGTGGCTCTTGTCTTCCATGTGCTTCTTGTCGGGTTCTGTTTTTGATCCTCTGCTTTCCATATAATTATTGCTTCATTTACACTTAGTGTTTTATACAGAATCATTTTGTACTTTTTTTCTGTTTTAATTTTTATACATCTTAATGTTTTCTTTATTGTCTAAATATGCAAGCTATGTTTTTCTTTAATTTTTCAATATTTTAAATGATATTTATAGAACCTAATTTTAATCGAGCAGGGTTATTTTCAAATTTTTTAATTAATTAATTTATTTATTTATTTTTACAGGGACAGAGAGAGAGTCAGAGAGAGGGATAGATAGGGACAGATGGGAACGAAGAGAGATGAGAAGCATCAATCATTAGTTTTTCATTGCCGTTGCGACACCTTACTTGCTCATTGATTGCTCTCTCACATGTGCCTTGGCCGAGGGCCTTCAGCAGACCGAGCCACCCCTTGCTCCAGCGACCTTGGGTCCAAGCTGACAAGCTTTTGTTCAAGCCAGATGGGCCCTGCGCTCAAGCTGGCGACCTCGGGGTCTCCAACCTGGGTCTTCCGCATCCCAGTCCGACGCTCTATCCACTGCGCCACCACCTGGTCAGGCAATTTTTTTAATTCATTTTTAATCTGTATTTTTGTTACTGTTAGTTTTGAATTTAAAAGCATATTGTTCAAGTTTTCATTATTTAAAGCAAGTCATTTAATTCAAATTTCCCTTTATCTCTCAGCGAAACACTTAAAGTTCATTAATATACTTTGAAGCCTTGTATTGAAATACTTATTACTTTACAAAAGAGAATTCTCTTTCCAGAATAATTTTCTTCATACAGATGCTTTGTACAATTTGATAAATACAAACCTAAGTTTTTCAAAGTTGGTGCTATTGTTAATAGTATTATTTTATTTAATTTTGAATTCCAATTTTTTAATGTTAGTATGTTCAAAAGCAATTAACCTTTGTATATTACCTTGTATCTTGTGTCCTTGTTGTATTTACGTATTATAATAGTTTCAGGTGACTTTTTGGTGAATTCTTTAAGATTCTTACATAGAACAGTATGCCATCTGTAAATACAGTTTTATTTCTTTCTTCCCAAACTCTATAGTGTTATTTTCCATTTCCTTTTTTAGTATGCGTTCCAATGCAATAATGAATAGGAGTTCTAAAAGGGGACATCTTTGCCTTGCCCCTGATCTTAGGGGTGTGCAGGCTCTAAGCTGTAAAGTATTAGTTGTAGGTTTAGTGTGTGTGTGTGTGTGTGTGTGTGTGTGTGTGTGTGTGTGTGTTTCTGAAGTTAGAAGTAAAGAGGGAGCTCCATTGCAACCGGAGACATTCTAGTGCCTGTGGCGGATGCCATGGAGCCATCCATTCTCAGTGCCCGGGCCAACTTTGCTCCAATGGAGCCCTGGCTGTGGGAGGGGAAGAGAGACATAAAGAGGAAGGACAGGAGGAAAGGCGCTTCCCCTGTGTGACCTGGTCAGGAATCAAACCCAGGACTTCCACACACTGGGCCGACGCTCTATGGTTTTAGGTTTCTTATGGGTGTTCTTTCTCCAGTTGAGGAAGTTCTTTTCTCTGTCCAGTTTGCTAGGAGTTTTTTACATGAATGGGAGTTGGATTTTGTCAAGTGATTTTTTTGCATCAGTTGATTTGATCATTCCATGTTTTTACTCAGCTTCTTGATAATGGTGGATTACACTGGTGGATTTGGAATATGAACCAGCCTTATAATATGTAATAAATTCCATTTTGTCATGAGTATAATTGTTTTGTATATTGTTATATGCAATTTGCTAATGTTTTGGTGAAGGTTTTTCATCAATATTTTTGAGTTGTTGGTTTATATTTGATTGTTATCTATTTTTGGTGATAGATGACAGCTGGACTCATGCAATGAGTCAAATGCATTTCCTTCACTTCTATTTTTAGCTCAATGTTTAGTAGCATTCACCAGCAAAACTGTTGGAGCTTGATGCTGACTGCCTCCCCACTTTCAAAGTTCTTTGAAAGTTTTTTAAAAGTTCGTAATGACTTATTCAGAATTTTAAATGGATATAAACTTATTGAAATTATTTCTTCTTCTGTGAGTTTTGATAGTTTGTAGTTTATGATAATCTGGCCCATTTTATTGAAATTTCCAAAATTGCACATATAAATTTGCTCACAATATTCTCTCAATATGCTTTTGATGTTTATAGGATCACCTGTGATGACCTTACTTAGACTTCTAATATTGGTATTTTGTGTCTTCTCTATGTTTTTCTTAATTAGCCTGTATAAAAATTTATTAATTTCATTAATCTTTCCAAGAACCAACTTTGGGGTTTGTGGGGTTTTCTCTAGTTCTGGTCTCTTTATTCTACTCCATTGATCTACATGTCTTCTTCTTTTTCACTTTCTTTTTTTTTTTTTTTGACAGTACTATACTGTTTTGATTATTATAATTTTAAAGTATAGTTTCATTTCAGAGCGTATAATACTTCTCACTTTCTTCCTTGTCAAGATGTTTTGGCTATTTAAGGTCTTTTGTGGTTCCATATAAATTTTAGGATTAGTTCTAATTCTCTGAAGAAATTATTTTAATAGGGATTGATTTAACAATATTAATCCTTCTAATTCATGAGCATGACATATACATCCATTTATTTTTATCTTTTCAATTTACTTTATCAATGTCTTATAGTTTTCAGAATAAAGGTATTTCAGCACTTCGATTAAATTTATTCATAGGTATTTATAACTTTTGATGCAATTTGAAATAGGATTGTTAGCTTAAATATTTTTTTATGGTCTTTTGTTATTGGTGTATAGAAACACAACAGATTTCTGTGTATTGGTCCTCTATCCTGTAACCTCACTGAAATTATATATTAGTTTTAGTAGTTTTGTGGTAAAGTTTTCAGGGTTTTCTAATATATTATCATGTCATCAGCAAATAATGAGATTTTTATTTTCTCCTTTCCAATTTATATGGCTTTTATTTCTTGGTTTATTTGATTACTGTGGCTAAAAGCTCCAATATTATGTTGAAAGAAAGTTTCTTCTTTAATGGAAATTTTTAACAAAAAACACTCCGTGTATGCTTAAAGAAGATATAGTTACAAAGGCTTAGATTGGAACAGTCGGGAATTTTCAATAGTATGTATGTCTTTCTGATCCTCCCTGCTTTTCTTTCTTCTTTTTCCTTTCTTTTGGGGGGGGGTATTTTTTTGAAGTGAGAAGTCAGGAGGCAGTCCCTACTCCTGCTAGTGCCCATCTGGGATCCACCTGACATGCCCATTAAGGGGCAATCCTCTGCCCATCTGGGGTGTTGCTCCAATGCAACTGGAGCCATTCTAATGCCTGAGGCCAAGGACATGGAGCCACATCCTCAGAGCCCAGGCCGAATTCACTCCAATGGAACCTTGGCTGCAGGAGGGGAAGAGAGAGATATAGAGAAAGGAGAAGGGGAAGAATAAAGAAACATATGGGTACTTCTCCTGTGTGCCCTGACCAGAAATCAAACCTGGGACTTTTACAGGCTAGGCTAACGCTCTACTGCTGAGCCAACTGGGTAGGACCCTGCATTTCTTTTAGATCTTTGTTAATTGCGACAACTCCATTTATTCTGGTCTGTACTCAGGACCACTTCTGTTACATAAGTTGGTTCTTCAATTTCTATCCTTCATCTAAAATGTTACAGCCTCCACAAGCATCTCAAAATTTTGATGGCCAGCTCTAGCTGGTTGGCGTAGAAGATAGATCATTGGCCTGGCATACAGATATTCCAGGTTTGATCCCATCAGAGCACACGGAAGAAGTGACTATCTGCTTCTCTCCCTTCCCCTCACCCACTCCGCTCCGTCTTCCCATCCTGCTGCCAGTGACTCAATTGGTTAAAACATTGGCCCTGTCACTGAGAATAGCTCATTGGCCCAAGCACATTAACCTCAGGTGCTAAAAATAGCTCAGTAGATTTGAGCATCATCCCCAGACAGGGGTAGCTCGGAGGATCCATGTCGGGGTATATGCAGGTGTCTGTCTCACTATCTTCCCTCCTCTTGCTTAAAAGAAAATTCGAATGGCCATTTTATCATGTTCTCCTCTCTTTCCAGAATGTTTGCAGGAGACCAGAACATAGGCAACAGATTTCTATCTGAGACTGTATTCAGACATTTCAAAATGCATAAGGTTGAAATTTCTGATGCAATAAAAACAATTTCTCCTTTCCTTGAGATTCTTCGTGACCATAGAATCATCACCAATAAAATGTACCAAGTAAGTGAACTCTATTATGTCACAATCTTGTAAACCAAACTCAAATTCATTATGTGTTGATAGTTAAGAATCATATGTCAGGCAGCTAGACAAGTGAGGAGTCTCCTAGAAGTGGGGACCTTCTCAAGTACTGCTATATATGTTCCCTCAAAGGGTGAAGAGTACAGGCATCACTGGACGCAGGTCTGCTCCTCACTAAAAAGCTAAGATCCCGAGGTTGAGCAAGATGGCGACGGAGTAGGCGGACGTACCAACTTTCAACTCCCAGAACCAAAGTGGATTACAACTCAATTTTAAGAACCATCACCTGGATAAACCAACTTTGAACAAAACTAAGTGGACTCTTCAACCAAGGAACACAGAAGAAGCCACATTGAGACTGGTAGGAATAGCGAAAACGCGAAGAGGGCTGCCCAGCTCCCCGGAGCAAACGGCAGCCGGGAGAGACCCGCGGGGCGGGAGGAGAGTTTGGCGGAGAGGGAGGGACCTGGGTCCCAGGAACCAAGCCCCAGTGTGCAGTCCCAGAGCCTAGAAAGGCGTTTGGACAGTTTTGAGCTGTGAACCAAGTGAGGGAGCTCCCAGGCCTACAGTGTGGAGTATTAGGTCCTTTCCTACTCTGCTGAGGGCTGCTTAAGGTTTTGGGGCGGCAGGACGCTGAAAGGCGGTTCTGTCGGCGTGGGCAGAGGCCAAGCCGGTGGGAGATCGGGCTAGCCCAGAGGGTCGGAGGGGAAGCGCGAGAGCGGTCCGGAAGCTGCGGGCCCGCCTTTAATCCCACTTACGGGGAAAAAGCGGGAGGCCAGGAACGGGCAGGCCCTGCGCAAGCCGGCCCTGACAGCGGGGACCGGGCTAGGACCAGGGACGGGCAGGGGCTCGTGGCTGAGCTGACGCTACCAGTCCCCCACCCCCCACCCCCGGGCCGGAGAAACTGCGGTTGGCCAGTATACGTGAGCGAACGGGCTCCGAGCGCAGGAATGGGGTGGACCCCGAGACAAGTGGAGGCTCGCAGCTGAGCCCGCACTACTATCCCCGCCCGCCCGGAGAAACTGCGAAGTGCATTCATACCTGCACAAGCGGGCTCCGAACGCGGGGGCGGGGTAGAGTCCGGGACGAGCGGAAGTACGCAGCTGAGCTGAAGCCAGCAAACACGCCCGCCCCAATAAACCTTGGTTTCCGACCCTGCGCAAAGGGCCCTGGCCTCGAGGGCGGGGCTAAAGCTCCAGACGGGCAAAAGCTTACAGCTGAGAGCACGTCAAAAGCCCCGCCCAACCCGCGGAACTGTAGCGAGCAGGCTCCGACTGCTGGTTCTGGGCGGAAGTCTGGAAAAAGGCTGGGTCCGCAGCTGAGGAAAGGTGCTCACCTCTACCCTTGGTGCTAATCTTGTGGCTTCAGTGACAGCCCCTCCCACGGAGGAGAGGCAGAAATCACAGCAAAAGCCACAGTGGGCCGGCGCTGGCAACGCTCATACCCAACCACCTTAGGCACCGGCAGAGGGGGTAGGATGCCTGCAGATAGACCACACCTAGAGAACACAAAGGCAACACCTACTGGACTCCAGTGGCCACAACTTGCTTATACACAGAAAAAATGGGCAGGCAGAAGAATGCAAACCAAATGAATCAAGAGAAATCCCCAGAGAAGGACCTGAATGAACCAGATATAACCAAATTACCAGAAGCAGAATTTAGAATAATGATAGTTAGGATGTTGAAAGAAATTAGAGCAACAATGGATAGTCATTATGAACACCTAAATAAAGAGATAACAAGTATAAAAAATGAAATTGAAATAATAAAAAAGAATCAGACAGAAATGACAAATACAGTATCAGAACTGAAGACCACAATGGAAGGAATTAAAAGCAGGATGGATGACGCTGAGGATCGAATAAGCGAGTTAGAGGACACAATAAACAAAGGCACAGAAGCAGAGAAGAAAAAGGAAAAGAGACGTTAAAAATGTGAGAAAAATCTAAGGGAGCTCTGTGACAACATGAAGAGAAACAACATTCGCATCATAGGGGTGCCTGAAGAAGAGGAGAGAGGACAGGAAATGGAAACTTTGTTCAATCAAATCATAGCAGAAAACTTTCCTAAATTAAGGCTGGGAAACACTCCACACATTCAAGAAGCACACAGAACTCCATTAAAGAGAAACCCAAAAAGATCTACACCAAGACACATCATAGTTAAAATACCAAAGCTAATGGATAAAGAAAAAATTTTAAAAGCTGCTAGAGAAAAAAAGACTATCACCTACAAAGGAACCCCCATAAGGATGACATCGGACTTCTCAACAGAAACACTTGAAGCCAGAAGGGAATGGCAAGAAATAATCAAAGTAATGCAGAACAAGAACCTACAACCAAGACTACTTTATCCAGCAAGGCTAACGTTTAAAATTGAAGGAGAAATAAAGAGCTTCCCAGAAAAAGAAAGCCTCAAGGAATTCATAAAAACCAAACCAATTCTGCAAGAGATACTAAGGGGCCTCTTGTGAACAGTTTAAAGGGAGGAATGAATAGAGCAAAAGAAGAATACAGCTTTAAAGAATAAAATGGCAATAAACAACTACATATCAATAATAACCTTAAATGTAAATGGATTAAATGATCCAACCAAAAGACATAGGGTAGCTGCATGGATAAAGAAACAGGACCCATACATATGCTGTCTACAAGAGACACACCTTAAAACAAAAGATGCTCATAGACTGAAGGTAAAAGGATGGAAAAAAATATTTCATGCAAATGGAAATGAAAAAAAATCAGGGGTAGCAATACTTATATCAGACAAAATGGACTTTAAAACAAAGGCTGTAGTAAGAGATAAAGGAGGACACTACATAATGATAAAGGGAACAATTCAACAGGAAGATATAACTATTGTAAATATCTACGCACCAAATATAGGAGCCCCGACATACATAAAGCAGACTTTGATGGATATAAAGGGCGAGATTAACAGCAATACTATCATAGTAGGGGATTTCAATACCCCTCTAACAACACTGGATAGATCATCAAGAAAGAAAATTAATAAAGAAACAGCAGACTTAAAGGATACACTAGATCAACTTGATTTAATAGATATCTTCAGAACTTTTCACCCTAAAGTAGTAGAATATACATTCTTCTCAAGCGCTCATGGTACGTTTTCTAGGATAGACCACATGTTAGGACACAAAAATGGTCTCAATAAATTTAAGAAGATTGAAATCATATCAAGCATTTTCTCTGATCACAATGCCATGAAACTAGATATTAACCACAAAAGAAAAACTGAAAAATACTCAAACACTTGGAAACTAAATAGCATGTTATTAAATAATGAATGGATTAACAATGAGATCAAAGAAGAAATAAAAAAGTTTCTAGAAACAAATGATAATGAGCATACATCAACTCAAAATTTATGGGACACAGCAAAAGCAGTTCTGAGAGGGAAGTTTATTGCACTACAAGCATATCATAAGAAGCTAGAGAAAGCTCAAATAAGCAACCTGACCCTGCATCTAAAAGAACTAGAAAAACAACAACAAATAAAACCCAAGACAAGTAGAAGGAAGGAAATAATAAAGGTCAGAGCAGAAATAAATGACATAGAGGCTAAGGAAACAATACAGAGGATCAATGAAACAAGAAGCTGGTTCTTTGAAAAGGTAAACAAGATTGATGAACCTTTAACTAGACTCACCAAGAAAAAAAGAGAGAGGACTCAAATAAATAAAATTAGAAAGGACAGTGGAGAAATAACAACTGACACAACAGAAATACAAAGCATTGTAAGAAAATACTATGAAGAACTATATGCCAAAAAATTAGACAATCTTGGTGAAATGGACAAATTTCTTGAATCATATAACCTTCCAAAAATCAATCTGGAAGAATCAGAACACCTAAACAGACCAATTACAGCAAATGAGATAGAAACAGTTATCAAAAGACTCCCAAAAAAGAAAAGTCCTGGGCCTGATGGCTTCACAAGTGAATTCTATCAAAAATTCAAAGAAGAACTAACTCCTATTCTCCTCAAGCTATTTCAAAAAATTCAAGAGGAAGGAAGACTTCCAAACTCCTTTTATGAGGTGAGCATAATTCTGATCCCAAAACCGGGCAAAGACAACACAAAGAAAGAAAATTATAGGCCTATATCCCTGATGAATTTAGACGCTAAAATTCTCAACAAAATATTAGCCAACCGGATCCAGCAATATATGAAAAAAATCATACACCACGATCAAGTGGGATTTATTCTGGAGAGGCAAGGCTGGTTCAATATTCGCAAATCAATCAATGTGATTCACCACATAAACAAAAGGAAGGACAAAAATCACATGATAATTTCAATAGATGCAGAAAAGGCATTTGATAAAATCCAGCACCCATTCATGCTCAAAACTCTCAGGAAAGTGGGAATACAGGGATCATTCTTTAACATGATAAAGGCCATCTACGATAAACCGACAGCAAACATCATACTAAATGGACAAAGATTAAAAGCAATCCCCTTAAGATCAGGAACCAGGCAGGGTTGCCCACTTTCACCACTCTTATTCAACATAGTTCTGGAAGTCCTAGCTACAGCAATCAGACAAGAAGAAGAAATAAAAGGCATACAAATTGGAAAAGAAGAAGTAAAACTGTCATTATTTGCAGATGATATGATATTGTATATTGAAAACCCTAAAGTCTCAGTCAAAAAACTACTGGACCTTATAAATGATTTCAGCAAAGTGGCAGGATATAAAATTAATACTCAGAAATCAGAGGCATTTCTATACACCAACAATGAAATATCAGCAAAAGAAATTAAGGAAACAATCCCCTTCACCATTGCAGCCAAAAAAATAAAGTACCTAGGAGTAAATTTAACCAAGGAGGTTAAGGACTTGTACTCAGAAAATTATAGAACATTGATAAAAGAAATCAAGGAAGATACAAACAAGTGGAAGCACATACCGTGCTCATGGCTAGGAAGAATAAACATCATTAAAATGTCTATATTACCCAAAGCAATTTATAAATTCAATGCAATACCAATTAAAATACCAATGACATACTTCAAAGATATAGAACACATATTCCAAAAATTTATATGGAACCAAAAAAGAACATGAATAGCCTCAGCAATCTTAAAAAGAAAAAATAAAGCAGGAGGTATCACTCTTCCTGATATCAAGGTTTACTATAAGGCCATTATACTCAAGACAGCCTAGTACTGGCATAAGAACAGGCACATAGATCAATGGAACATAACAGAGAACCCAGAAATAAACCCACAGCTTTATGGACAACTGATATTTGACAAAGGAGGAAAGAACATACAATGCAGTAAAGACAGCCTCTTTAACAAATGGTGTTGGGAAAATTGGACATCTACCTGCAAAAAAATAAAACTAGACCATCAACTTACACCATTCACAAAAACAAACTCAAAATGGATAAAAGACTTAAATGTAAGCCGTGAAACCATAAGCATCTTAGAAGAAAACATAGGCAGCAAGCTCTCCGACATCTGTAGCAGCGGTATATTTGCCAATTTATCTCCACAGGCAACTGAAATAAAAGGCAAGATAAACAAATGGGACTATATCAAACTAAAAAGTTTTTGCACAGCTGAAGACAATAGGAACAGAATAAAAAGACAAACCACACAATGGGAGAACATATTCGACAGCACATCTGATAAGGGGTTAATAACTAAAATTTATAAAGAACTTATAAAACGCAACACCAGGAAGACAAACAACCCAATCAAAAAATGGGCAAAAGAAATGAACAGAAATTTCTCCAAAAAGGACATACAGATGGCCAATAGACATATGAAAAAATGCTCAACATCACTAATCATTAGAGAAATGCAAATTAAAACCACAATGAGATATCACCTCACACCAGTCAGAATGGCGCTCATCAGCAAAACAACACAGAATAAGTGCTGGCGAGGATGTGGAGAAAAGGGAACCCTTCTGCACTGCTGGTGGGAATGCAGACTGGTGCAGCCACTGTGGAAAACAGTTTGGAGATTCCTCAGAAAATTAAAAATCGATCTGCCTTTTGACCCAGCTATCCCACTTTTAGGAATATACCCTAAGAACACCATAGCACTGTTCGAAAAGAAGAAATGCGCCCCCATGTTCGTGGCAGCAGTGTTCACAATAGCGAAGATCTGGAACCAGCCCAAGTGTCCGTCAGAAGACGAGTGGATTAAAAAGCTATGGTACATATATACTATGGAATACTACTCAGCCATAAGAAATGATGACATTGGATCATTTATAACAAAATGGATGTACCTTGATAACATTATACGGAGTGAAATAAGTAAATCAGAAAAAAAGAAAAACTGAGAACAGCATGATTTCATACATAGGTGGGACATAAAAGTGACAATATGAGACATGTACAAGAGAGTGGTGGTTATGGGTTGGGGGGAGGGAGGGAAGAGTGGGATAGGGAGGAGGGGAGGGGCACAGGGAAAACCAGATAGAAGGTGACAGAGGACAATTTGACTTTTGGTGATGGGTATGCAACACAATTGAATGATAAGATAACCTGGAGATGTTTTCATTGTACATATGTACCCTGATTTATTGGTGTCACCCCATTAGAATTAATAATAATAAAATATATTAAAAAAAAAAAAACTAAGATCCCCCCAGTGCCCCAGAAATCAGGGTTAATTGCACTAGAAATAAAGTATCTGAAGCTGGTGGGCTTCAGGCTGTGGAATGCCTTGTAGAAATTGCATGTACAATACACCATATTCTAGGAATTAAAATTAAAAGTAATATTAATGAATGAATGAATAAATTTAATAAATTTATTTAGTAAAGTAACATACACAACTTTTCATTTATATGAACATCAATTTAAATTCTCAGATCAGAGAACATTAAAATCTGCAGAGAATTAATGTCTTCATAGAACAAATTTCGCAGTAGATGCTTGCTAACCTCTCAGACCATTTTTAATTTTCTCTTTTTTTTTTCTTTTGTTGTTTCTGGAGTCCTGGAATTTAAGTTAATTTTAGCAAGAGACATAGGTGGAGGTCAGACATGCAGTTTTCTTTTTTTATGGCTAAGTTCACAGCAAACGAAAAATCACCACTTGGTTGCCTTGAACTCTTCCAAACTAAGTCAGTGCTGGGGAAGGGAGAAGGTTGTCCTGTCAATAGAACAGCAGCTCATCATTTGCTAAGTCTATTCTTAAATCATTAGGCCAGGCTCATCTAACTTGAACCCATTTTTGTTCTTCAATTTTGCTCTTTCTTTTATCTTATGTAAATGAGGGTGAGGAAACTTGATTCATAATTGGGTATTTTTAAAGAGGAAAGATTTACTTACTTAACTTAGTAACCATACCAATATAGAGAAATTCTAGAACTGTAATGAGGAGATACATATGTAGGGAAATTGTAACACATTAACAATGAAATTGCTGTGCAGGGCACTCCCATAACTTGGATGTCTGTATTGATATTTTCCACATTTGCTATCAATTAAGGAGTCTCAAGAATCCTTTCAAAAATGGGTTCCTGTACAAAAAGTTGTATACGATATTCTCAGTGAGCTGGAGAAGACGTTTGATGTGTCCATTCTGGAAGTATTGTTCAACGAGGTCAACCTGCAGGAATACCCTGAATTCACTCACATTACTAAAAGCTTTAAAAATGGTAATTAGTCTTATTTTCTACTGTTTGATGGGTGGGGCAATTTTGTTGACGAGTACATACTGAGTTGCCACCATATGCCACACACAGTGGTGGGCTTTGAGGAAACAGCTGTTAAGAAACAGACATATCATGAGCCACTGCATGCTTATGATACAATGGCTACAGTACAACACTCACCTGGAGGTCTGTCTGACTTGGCTTGTAGACTCACAGGACAACCAGAGCCACAGTGGTATCAGGTTTACTTGGAAGGACAAGTAGTAAAACTCAGCATCCCAACAGGGCAGCATCAGTTGCTCTTTCTCTGTAGGGACCCCCAGCTGTGGTCTACAAAGCAGTCCACCAAGTTGAGTACTACCCACCTTGAGTGACAGCTCAGCTACGGATGCAAAATCCACCTTAGCATAGCAACATCATGCTCATGGGAGTCAATATCTCATGCAACAGTTCTGTAGTCATAACTTTCAAGGACAACATGAGGGAAGTCAAATTACAAAAGTCATTACAATGAAGAAAGACAAATTTGGCTAATGGTTCCCGTAGAGCAGTGGTTCTTAACCTTTTCTGAGTTACCGAGCTCACCAGTGTCATATGTGCATTCACCGAACCCTTCTTTAGTGATAAATAAAATATGATTTTTTTTTCAAATTCAAGACATAGGTATATGTTTTTTTACTGGTGCACAAAATGAGCCTTGCATGAACATCACCTTGCTCAAAGAACAAAAACAAAAAGTGCATGAACTCACAGCAAATTACGGTATTACTTTATTCTGGCCTTCGCTGTAGAGGCTTCTCCGAAACCCTGAGACCGACTCATCGAAACCCTAGGGTTCGACAGAACCAAGGTTAAGAACCACTGCTGTAGAGTCTATCCTGGCCACATGCAGCTTACCTACCTACAGTCACAGTTCAGTCTCACGCTAAGCAAGTGTTAGACTTAGAGCAGGAAGAGGGGTGACCTTCATCAGGTTTCCAGAGTAATGCTCAAGAAAGTTAACTCAAGGTCAAGCTTGCTATAAAGTAGGAGAAATGGTTGTATTCATTCTTTCCCCACAGGGAAATACCACTAATCAAATAATCCCCAAATAAATTGCTCCACCAGAGGCTGTTTTTTATACTCTACAAAACGGATTAATCCACTACTCTTTCCTGAGACTCATGGTATTAAATACGCCCTATTTAATAGTCAGTAAAGACAATGTCCTCCAACAATGTTGTATTGACTTGCCTAAAAAATATTTTATTCTAATAATTGGAACCAGTTTGGGATCAACCAAGATCTCCAAATAATGATGCAGAGGCCACAAGAAAAGATGATGATATGAACTGAGGAAAACAGACGCTACAGGAAGTGGCACAGAGCGAGCAAGGGCCCCGTGTGTTCGCTACGCAAGGGCAGTTAGAGTTCTCTCAGAGTGAGTAGCAGATTGTGGGAGATGATGCACAAGAGGGACATTGGGAAAACATTTTGGAAGGTCTGACATTTAAAGCATGTAAATCTGGAGTTTATTTGCTGGATAGTAGAGAGATATACAGGTTTATAAGTTTATAAGTAGACATTTATTGGCCCAGTAAGGACTCCTGCCATCAGAAGGACCTGGTTCATGAAGCCTCACCACATCCTCCCCCTAAGATACCCACACCCAGAATTCTGGTTTATTTTCTTCCACCTTACCTTTGCTGGGTAGCCGATATGGCGGGACCCTTGGCTGCTGCCCTGGCCTCCTTCCTTAGGCAGCTGGTAGCCTCATAGAGTTTCCTTATTTTATTTCTGAGATCTTTCTCCCTCCGCTTTGGGAGAGACTTTCTAGCTCCTCTTGTGTCCTCTGATATCTCTTTGAGGAAGTGCCTCCCCATGACCCAGTTACCTGCACCTTTCTCTTCTCTGGCAAAATTTTAGAGCTCTTGAGTTTTCTGTTTTCCATGTGGACACTCAAAAGATCCAAGTCGTTCTCCCCGGACAATTCCTCTCTTCTTCACAGTTTGAACAGGTCAGAAAACACATTTCGAAACCATGATTTATTTTCTTACGTGCTTCTCCAGATATCTGTAAATTTTCTTTTACATAACTAACAGGCTCATGACTTCTCCATGATTCCTTGATTCTTAATTTTAAGGTGGTTGTTTCTGTCTAGAAAACATGAGGGCTCCCTTGTTAAGGTTTCTCTTTTTGTTCTCAGGTATGACAAGAAACTTTGCCATAAAGACTGGGACTCAATAACTTCTGAGGGACCAGAAGGCTGGAAATTACTAAACATGGAAATATGAGATAATATTCCTGAAATGTGATGGAGAACTTTAATTTTTATTTGTTTCCCTCTTTCTCTTCAATGACCCAAGATAAAATTTGTCACCAAGCAAGTGCTGGAAAAAAGAATGCAGAGAACCCTAATACACACTAAGCCATAAACAAGGTGATTATAATCAGACAAAACCCAATTCTCATCTGCTCAGAGAAAATGAGAATGGGAGGTGGGACCTGAGTCCCGAGTGGATTTGGAGACCAGGGAAGAAATGTTGAGGAGCAGGGAGAAGGCATGGAGGGTATTGATATGGGCATCTGACCATGGATTGATCTTGGAGGAACAGCTCTGGTGAGACCATTGGCCCAATAACCAAGACAGAGGAACGGGAACCCAGTGTGTCAGGAACCCAGGTTGAAAGAGAATGCTGACCCGGAAGTAATGGTGATCAGGAAGGGCCCCTATAGGAGGAGATCAGTGTGAAGCTGTGAAGGTCTGAGAAGTATGGGCACAGGGTCTAATCAGAAGGCGAGCCTCATTGATGGGTAAGGAGACAGACTGAAACATGGGGGATGATGCTTAGGAGCTGGAATATTCAAGGAGATTGGCAGTCACACAGGAGAGAGGAGAGGAAGTAGTGAGATGTGTTTAGAAGGTGTAGGTGGGTACTTTAAGAGAGAGCAAGAAGTGGGGGGGACTAAAGATGGGGTAAAGGACACAGCAAAACAACCAATCACGAAGAGCTCACCTATTGAGTATTTACTCTGACAGATGTGGGCTTAGTGCTCCCTGCTGCCTTGGGGGCAGTATCACTTTCCACTCATTCAGAGAAAAGAAGCCTGAAATCTAGAGAGACCGTGTGTGTGGTTTGCCTGTTGTCAAATAACAGGATGAACCCATAACCTGTGATCTTAACCACGTACGCTTAATCATCATAGAAAGACCAAGAAGACAGTAAACAGGAGTGCAGAGGAAGGGTGTGGTGTGAAGAGGGGTGGGCACAAGGAGATATCCTTTGGCACTAAGTAAGGCCATCATTTAGAGGCACTTCTAAGGACAAAAACAGGCTGACTATGGCCATGGGTGACAGGAAGATCCATCACCCATGGCCATAGACAGGTTCTGAGTGGCTGGTAGATGATCTCAGTGACAAGGCTTGACTGAGGGTGCAGCTGAGGGCCAGGGCCAGGGTCACGGCCAGGAACGGGGCCAAGTGTGTCTTCCTGGTCCAGGTGGGCTCTGCACTGATACCAGCAGGGCAGGTTTTCAGGTCCCACTAGGTAAGGATTAAAATGGGATTATGGGAGATCAACACAACACACACTTCAATATCTGAAATAACCTTGTTTTGTTTCCTCAGGAATTGGTGAAAACCTGTAGGAAACC
This sequence comes from Rhynchonycteris naso, assembly GCA_037038555.1. Classification (NCBI taxonomy): domain Eukaryota; kingdom Metazoa; phylum Chordata; class Mammalia; order Chiroptera; family Emballonuridae; genus Rhynchonycteris; species Rhynchonycteris naso. Next base: position 7,771,607 of record CM072997.1, on the reverse strand, counting down.
CTTAACCCTTGACCTTGAATGGTTTGGCGAACCCGTGTAACCACAATAACTTTAATTAAAAACCAAAACTATAAAACACCGACCTCCTTGCAAAAGGTCCGTCGTCTTACTTGGTCTGTTCCTATTGAATGTTCTGTGATTCTTGTTCCTTTCTGGAATGTGCTGGGGGAGGGGCTGCTTCCTCTCAGTACTAATTGCCCAGAAAGGTCAATGTCTTCATCTGTGATTTCTCCAGGGACTTAGATGACAGAGTCTTGGTACTATGGGTTCCTGGTGGGACCAGACCTTGGTACTCTTACATGCAAAGTTGCTATCTCACGACAGCCTGACCTGCACGTTTGGCCTGAACACCTGACTGCACAGTTTTCTACTCTGACTTATGTGAATCTGCTGTGTTTTCAGGTCACATCAAGTGGTGGCCAGTACTGCAGAGAGAAGAGCTTGTCTCTGCTGGGTCAGGGGACCCTTGTGTCACTCACATAGGACCGTGAACACTGTGTGACTCCCATTCAGACTCTTTTCCATCCTCCTCGCGGCAGCAGGTCTGGATCTGCCCTACAAATGCCTGAAGGACACGTACAGAAACAGCGTGATGTTCCTGTCTCTCTCTTTCCCTCTTTCCTTTCCTCACTCTCTAAAATCAATAAATAAAAATTAAAAACTAAAAAAAAAAAAAAAAAAAAAATTAAAAACTAAACAAACTACTATTTCCTCGGTGAGGTCATTGTCCTGAAAAATAGAGGTTGCAGGTTTGATCCCTAATCAGGGCACATACGAGGACCTCAGAGCACAGAAGTGGCCACGCCCAACTGACACCTTCAGAGGTGCCCCACCAGCCCAATGCTGGGACCAGCCAGTCGGGCCACTGCCTGTGAGAGGGGAAGAGAGAGAAGGGGAAAAGGGTGGGAAGAAAAGCTGATGGTGGCTTCTCATGTGTGCCCTGACCAAGGATCGAACCTGGGACTTTTGCAGGCCGGGCCAACGCTCTATCCACTGAGCCAACTGACCAGGACCCCCACCTAAGTTTCACACTAACTGACAGACAAAAACTGAAACAGAGATGAGGTTAAAAGTACCAACTCTCTTCCTGATAAAAGCTGGATCAGCAGACATATTGTAGTTTAGACACCTGCCAGAGAAGGACACTCAAATATGGACCCCGGAATGCGGCTTAGCTACAAGGCTCAGGCTGCTCCCATCAACCACACACATCACCACCCTCCTCCCGCTGTCCCTGTGCCCCTGAGCTCGGAGGAGCACAGTGCCCTGCACTCCGCGGACGGGGAACCAAGGGAGACACCCCGCCCAGGAGCAGAATCGCTTCACAGATAACCCACCTGAGCATCTCCCCAGAAAGAAGAGGGGCTGGGTACCAGGAGTCAAGCTGATTCAAGGGACACCTCCTAGAAGGGGACTTGGGTGCGGGGCCTGAGTGTCCACACTGAGGTTTGGGGCTCCTCCCTCTGCCTGTCTGTACCCACAGCGGTGCCCGGGTCTCCATCTTCTGGCCCAGGAGCTGCTGGGGCTGCTGCGGCCGCTCTCTTCTGCCAATATTGTCAGATTCAGAACTGTCTGTCTAATCTAAGGGACAATCCCCTGATCTCACAGTGTCTCTGACAGTAAAGAGCGCACTACTGAGCCTGCTGCTGATGCTGAGGCTTCAGAAGCCGATCCCCTTGCGGCATTATTTGCACACTTACCCTCCTCAGTCACTGAGTCTCCTGCTTCACCAGTGTCCCGGCCCCAAGCTCAGGCTCCCTCCTGTCAACAGAAATGGTCGCTGTCATCAGAGCTCCTGTCTCCATAGAAAATGGCCCAGTCAGTCTCTTCTTTCCTTCAAATCAGTCCAACAGGCTTTGACCTTCTTCTGAAGGTGGTCTTCTCCAGACCTAACCTGCGTGGGTCTGGTGACTTCTAGATCAAAAATCTTCTTTGACCACACTGGCTCCCGACCCCTCAGGGATGCTGCTGTTCGAAGAAAACAGTGTGCCCAGCTTTCTCTGGCCCCACAAGGACGTGTCCTTCCCTTTGGCCAGGGCAGCCCCAGTGTGGGAGTGCCCACCCGGAAGGTCGGCCCCTGCGGACTGCCCACCCAGCCAACTACTATCAGCCTCTAATTCACTTGTTGACCTTGGTGACCATAAGACACAGGAAAAGCTGGCACTTTAATGACAAAACTTGGCACATCGGTGACCCAGTCTGCCTGCTGTCGAGGGACAGAGGAGAGAGAGGGGACACTAGAAAAGACTGGTGTCGTCTGTGTCAGACCCTGTCCGGGTCCCGTGAACCGTGGAGACCAGGAGTACAGGACAGCTGTGCCCAGCACAGGCTCAGTGAGGGAGGGAAGGGGGGAGACCCCATGCACAGCACTGGGCACACTGTGACCCTGCCCCCTGCACGGTGTCCTCCTCAGGGAGTGGAATCTGCCCAGATGGAAGTCTGCCCCTTTGGGGGAAAGAAAGAATGGAGGGGGAGAGAGGGGGGAGCCTTCCCCTGTATCTTCACTGTAACTGGGTGAGAACCCTAATTACAGCCTGAGGAAGTCGCACTCAGGGGACCAAATGTGGAAGCCATGACACTGGAGAAAGTCGCTCCCCCAGCCCTGTTTCTGAACACGGAGACCTAACTGCCATCCTCTGCACGCTCTCAGGAGGGTGGGGCCCCAGAGGACAGCAGGAGTCAGAGAGGTCTTTCCTGTCTTTGCACAAATAAGGGACTCCTATTGGCTGGTTCTGCTCCTTGCTGGAGGTCCTCCTCTGGCCTTCCAGGCCCTGCCTGTCCCTCCTTGTCCCCCATTTCTGTTGCCACAAGTCCCGATGACTGAGAACCACCGAGGCACCACCGCGGGGCTGCAGGAAGAGGCAGAAACTCTCTGACAAGGCTCAGAAAGTCCCTTGCACTTCCTTTCCCTCATTTGGGTGGAGCCCTCCCTAAGAGAGTGCACACACTTCATTCTCAGGGCCAGGCAGCCACACTGGTCCCAGCTAGGGACACCTGAAGGACAGAAGGCCAGGCTCCAGCCCCGGCAGTTCCTGGGGCTGACAGATGGCTGGTGGGGGCAGCGACCTCAGCACCAGGTCAGTCTCTGTCTCCCTCCCTTTTACTTTCTCTCTGGCTGGGCTGCTGCTTCCGTGTCTGTCTCTAGAGACTCATCTCAACCTTGACCTCAGTCCCGCTTTACAGGAGCACTCAGGTGCACGGTACTGAAATGCAGGGCTAGGTAGTGAGGAAATCGGTGCTTTAACCTGCGGAGGGACAGCTGCTGGTGTGAGTGCAGCCGCCACAACCCACAGGACTCCTGTGTTCCAGCCACTGCTCAGGAAACAGGCCTGTCTGCACTGGGCTGGCTGTCCTTCTGAGGCTATGAGACAGAAATTTGTCATTTTCTCATTACCTCTGAACTCTCTCTTTTTCTTAGGCCTCCTCTGATTTTACTGTTATTTTCAATGCAGGTTCTGCAGAAATTTAAAATTCATGTGTAAAACATGGCATTTTCAAACACTGGGTGCACTGTTGTCATGCCTGACCTGGGGACAGGTCAGCTCCGGCCTCTCCCATCTCTGGCTGGGGGTCGGGCTCCTCCTCCAGGGATCTTGACCTAAGGGAGTGAAGGAAGGGGAGGGACCAAGACCCCAAGACTAGTGCAGGCTGAGTGTTTTTGTGTGTGCGGTGATTTCCTGGTCTGCAATGGCTTCTATCTCCGACAAGCAGGAGCTAGAAATCTTCTTTTTCTCTCATAATGGGTCAGAAATAACATTACCAATACCGTGTTTCCCCATGTATAAGATGTTCCTATGTTTAAGATGCACTTTAGTTTTGGAGCCTGAAATTTGAAAAATATATATAGTACATAAAGTTATTAAACTCCAGTTTTATTCATAATAAAGTTTATTCATCATAAAATTCATATAAATCCTCATCACTGTCAAAACTCCCATCCATTAGCTTGTCCTCACCTGTGTCTGATGACGAATCACTGTCTTCATATGTTGCCTCGTCCTTAGTTCCATCTATGGCATTTGAAATGGCACAATCACTGTATAAGATGCACCTGTTTCTAGATCTCAAATTATTCAAAACACGGTGCATCTTTACATGGGGAAATGCAGTGTGTTTAATTGTTTGATTTCTTTTCTTTTACCAAGGAGGAATATATTCTGGGTCAAAATGTTCCAAGTGACACTGATGTATGTAGAGGGAAAGTCCTGTTCACCACCCTCCCCTGCGGCGTCTAATCCAGGTCCTGTTGAGAGTTGCGGGCACAGTGTGTTATATCTCTACGCCTTTACACATATAACATCCTCCGGAATACCACATGTGTGTCTCGCTGTGTAAGGAATTAGATTATGTTGTATATGCCTTAGGGAATTGACAAATAAACGTTTTTTAATATTACACTTACTAGAAATCTTCTCATGTTAATGAGCATACAAACCTACCTCATTCCTTTCAACAGCTACATTCTACTGCATGGAATCAATCTTCCATAATTTTTAAATTATGCTCCCCTTATGCTGTTTGCAGTCATTCACTGTTACCAACAAATAGCAATCATAACAATTATGAATCAATAAGACATTATAATTTCATTCATAGGTTCATAACTTTTAGAGATTTTAAAACAGTGGTTCTTAACCTGGGTTCTATTGAACCCTAGGGGTTCGATGAGTCGGTCTCAGGGGTTCGGAGAAGCCTCTGCCGCGCAGGCCAAAATAAAGTAAGACCGTAATTTGTTGTGAGTTCATGCACTTTGTTGGTTTTGTTCTTTGAGCAAGGTGATGTTCATGCACGGCTCATTTTGTGCACCAGTAAAAAAGCATATACCTATGTCTTGAATTTGGAAAAAAAATCATATTTTATTTATCACTAAAGAAGGATTCGGTGAATGCACATATGAAATTGGTGGGTTCGGTACCTCAAAAAAGGTTAAAAACCACTGTTTTAAAATATATGCATATGTACTTTACTATCTTGTTTGAGGTATTATTTTATTGCTTTTCAATAGTTGTTAGGGAATTTAGTAAAGTCTCTATCCATATATAATGAAAAATCATATAACGTTATGTCTTATTTTAGTATTTATACCACTGAATTCTTTTCTTATCCTATTGCGTTAGCTAACACATATATATTATGTAAATTGTGGTAATGATGGCCATTACTCTCTTTTATTTGAATGGCCTCGTCATTTCGATGTTCACTGCAGTATTTGCCAATCTTGTAGCCTTAATATTCTGCCACCTTCCATCTATTTGATATAGTTTTCCTTAAGTACTACGAGGTGTTTCCAAATTTTCTTCTTAAGTAATTTATAGATATACTTAAATGCTTTTTCTGCTTTTGTGTATTGTTGCAATCAATTACATAAAGAGGATTCTTAATATGTAACCATTTTGCTCAACCTCTTTCCACTATTTTTCTTTTTCTTCTCCTTCTTTTTCCAAATAACCTCTAATTACAAAGTCTAGTGCCTCTGTGACCGAAAAGTGTGTTTTCTGCCTTGTTTCATAAAATTTAGAGGCATTTCCTTTTCACATGCAGCCTGTTTAGCTTCAGCCAATTATAACTTTCTGAAACATTTTTTGTGACCAAGGTTATGATGCATTAATATGCATTTCAAAAGTATTGGAAAAAATCATGTGTTCCGTGTTTTTAGGACACAGGATTAAATGCTATGTCTTTCTTGCTATTTCTGTAGAACCTGAATGATCATTTTTGCCTATATGAAGAGTCAAAAACTAGAGGTGAATGTTTTTCAATATCCATAAAACATTTCTCTCACTCTTTGTTTTTGAACTTTACTATTACGTCCTTTTACTGTTGTTTACCTTTGCGTACCATACCTTGCCTATCTTTGATTTTAACAGCTTTTGTGGCTCTTGTCTTCCATGTGCTTCTTGTCGGGTTCTGTTTTTGATCCTCTGCTTTCCATATAATTATTACTTCATTACACTTAGTGTTTTATCCATAATATATTTGTACTTTGCTTTATTTTAATTTTTATACATATTAATGTTTTCCTTTTTGTCTAAAAATGCAAGCTATGCTTTCCTTTTATTTTTTAATATCTTAAAAGATATTTTAAAAACCTAATTTTAATCAAGCAAGGTTATTTTCAATTTCTATTTCCAGAATTATTTTCTTCATACAGATGATTAGTACAATTTGTTAAATACAAACCTAGGTTTTTCAAAGTTGGTGCTATTGTTAAAAGTATTATTTTATTTAATTTTGAATTCCAATTTTTTAATGTTAGTATGTTCAAAAGCAATTAACCTTTGTATATTACCCTGTATCTTGTGTCCTTGATGTATTTACGTATTATAATAGTTTCAGTGATTTTTTTTGGTGAATTCTTTAAGATTTCTTACGTAGAACGGTATGCCATCTGTAAATACAGTTTTATTTCTTTCTTCCCAAACTCTATAGTGTTATTTTCCATTTCCTTTTTTAGTATGCGTTCCAATGCAATAATGAATAGGAGTTATAAACGGGGACATCTTTGCCTTGCTCCTGATTTTAGGGGTGTACAGGCTCTAAGCTGTAAAGTATTAGTTGTAGGGTGTGTGTGTGTGTGTGTGTGTGTGTGTGTGTGTGTGTGTGTGTGTGTGTGTGTGTGTTTCTGAAGTTAGAAGTATGGAGGCAGTCAGACAGACTCCCTCATGTGCCCTACTGGAATACACACACCAATAACACCAGGTGGTAATGCTGTGCCCATCTGGGGCATTGCTCCATTGCAACCGGAGCCATTCTAGTGCCTGAGGCAGAGGCCATAGAGCCATTCTCCGCACCGGGGCCCACTCTGCTCCAATGGAGCCTTGGCTGTGGGAGGGGAAAAGAGAGATAAGGAGGAAGGAGAGGGGGAAGCATGGAGAAGCCGATGGGCGCTTCTCTAGTGTGCCCTGGCCAGGAATCAAACCCTGGACTTCCACACATAGGGTCGACTCTATGGTTGTAGGTTTCTTATTGCTGTTTTTCTCCAGTTGAGGAAGTTATTTTCTCTGTCCAGTTTGCTAGGAGTTTTTTATATGAATGGGTGTTGGATTTTGTCAAATGAATTTTTTGCATCGGTTGATATAATCATTCCATGTTTTTCCTTCAGCTTCTTGATAATGGTGGATTACACTGATGGATTTGGAATATGAACCACCTTATAATCTATAATATATCCCATTTACACATGGGTATAATTGTTTTGTATATTGTTGTATGCAATTTGTTAATGTTTGGTGAAGGTTTTGCATCAATATTATTGAGAGTTGTTGGTTTATATTTGATTGTTATCTATTTTTGGTGATATAAGACAGCTGGACTCATGCAATGAGTTAAAATGCATTCTCTTCACTTTTATTTTTTTGCTCAATGTTTAGTAGCATTCATCAGCAAAACTGTTTGAGCTTGATGCTGACTGCCTCCCCACTTTCAAAGTTTTTCAAAAGTTCTTAATGACTTATTCAGTATTAAAAATGGATATAAGCTTATTGAAATTATTCCTTCTTGTGCGAGTTTTGATAGTTTGTATCTTACGATAATCTGGCCCATTTTATTGAAATTACCAAAATTGCACATATAAATTTGCTCACAATATTCTTTCCAAATGCTTTTGAGGTTCATGGGATCAGCTGTGATGACCTTACTTAGACTTCTAATATTGATATTTTGTGTCTTATCTATGTTTTTCTTAATTAGCCTGTATTAAAATTTATTAGTTTCATAAATCTTTTCTAGGAACCAGGTTTTGGTTTCTAGGGGTTTTCTCTAGTTCTGGTCTTTTTTTTCTATTCCACTGATCTACATATATTTTTTTTCTTCTTCTTCTTTTCTTCTTCTTTTTCTTCTTCTTATTTTTTTTCTTCTTCTTCTTCTTTCTGACAGTACTATACTGTTTTGATTATTATAGTTTTAAAGTATAGTTTGATATCGGGGAGTACAATACTTCCCCCATTCATCCTTCTCAAGATTTCTTTGGCTATTTAGGGTCTTTTGTTGTTCCATATAAATTTTAGGATTAGTTCTAATTCTCAGAAGAAATTATTTTAATAGGGATTGATTTAACAATATTCATCCTTCTAATTCATGAGCATGACATATACATCCATTTATTTTGATCTTTTTCAATTTACTTTATCAATGTCTTATAGTTTTCAGAATAAAGGTATTTCAGCACTTTGGTTAAATTTATTCATAGGTATTTATACCTTTTGATGCAATTGTACATGAGATTGTTAGCTTAAAATTTTTTTATGATCATTTGTTATTGGTGTATAGAAACACAACAGATTTCTGTTTATTGATTCTTTATCCTGCAAATTCACTGATGTAATATATTAGTTTTAGTAGTGTTTTGGTAAAGTTTTTTAGGGTTTTCTAATACATTATCATGGCATCTGCAAATAATAAGATTATTACTTTCTTCTTCCCAATTTATAGGGCTTTTATTTCTTGTTTTATCTGATTGCTGTGGCTAAGACCACCACTATTATGTTGAAGGAAAGTTTCTTCTTTAATGGAAATTTTTAATAAAAAATATTTCATGTATGCTTAGAAAAAGATATATTTACAAAGGCTTAGATTGTAACAGTTTGGAATTTTTAATAATATTTATGTATTCCTGATCCTCCCTACTTTTCTTTGTTTCTTTGTTTCTTTTTGCTATTTTTTGAAGTGAGACATGGGGAGGCAGTCAGACAGAATGCACATGTGCCCAACTAAGATCAACCTGGCATGCCCACTAGAAGGAAATGCTCTGCCTATCTGGGGCATTGCTCCATTGCAACTGGAGCCATTCTAGTGCCTGAGGCTGAGGCCATGGAGCTGTCCTCAGCACCCAGGTCTACTTCACTCCAATGGAGCCTTGGCTGCAGGAGGGGAGAGAGAGATAGAGAGAAAGGAGAGGGGGAAGGGTGGAGAAGCAAATAGGCACTTCTTCTGTGTGCCCTGACCAGGAATCGAACTTGGGAATTTTACATGCCAGGCTGACGCTCTACTGCTGAGCTAACTGGCCAGAGCCCAATGTTTCTTTTAGATCTTTGTTTATTGGATCAACTCCATTTATTCTGGTCTGTACTCAGCACCACTTCTGTTACATATGTTGGTTCTTCACATTCTATCCTTCATCTAAAATGTTACAGTCTCCACAAGCATCTCAAAATTTTGATGGCCAGCCCTAGCTGGCTGGTGTAGAAGATAGATCATTGACCTGGCTTATAGACATCCCAGGTTTGATTCCTGGTCAGGGCACACAGAAGAAGTGACTATCTGCTTCTCTTACTTTTCCTCACCCCCTCTTCTCCCTCTTCCTATCCTGCTGCCAGTGACTCAATTGGTTAAAACATCGACCCTGTCACTGAGAATAGCTCGTTGGCCCAAGCACATTAGCCTCAGGTGCTAAAAATAGCTCAGTAGATTTGAGCATCATCCCCAGACAGGAGTAGCTGGTGGATCGCCATCGTGGTGCATGCAGGTGTCTGTCTCACTATCTTCCCTCCTTTTGCTTAAATAAAAATACAAATGGCCATTTTATCATGTTCTCCTTTCTTTCCAGAATGTTTGCAGGAGACCAGAACATAGACAACAGACTTATCTCTGAGACTGTATTCAGACATTTCAAAATGCATAAGGTTGAAATTTCTGATGCAATAAAAACGATTTCTCCTTTCCTTGAGATTCTTCGTGACCATAGAATCATCACCAATAAAATGTATCAAGTAAGTGAACTCTATTATGTCACAATCTGGTAAACCAAACTCAAATTCATTATGTGTTGATAGTTTAGAATCATATGTCAGGCAGCTAGACAAGTGAGGAGTCTCCTAGAAGTGGGGACCTTCTCAAGTACTGCTGTATATGTTCCCTCAAAGGGTGAAGAGTACAGGCATCACTGGATGCAGGTCTGCTCCTATCTGAAGGACTAGGACCCCACGGAACCCCCAGAAGTTGGGGTGAATAGCACTGGAGATAAAGTATCTGAAGCTGGTGGGCTTCAGGCTGTGGAATGCCTTGTAGAAATTGCATGTACAATACACCATATTCTAGGAATTAAAAGTAATATTAATGAATGAATGAATAAATTTGATAAATTGATTTAATATAGTAATTTACACAGCTTTTCATTTAAATGAACATTAATTTAAATTCTCAGATCAGAGAACATTAAAATCTGCAGAGAATTAATGTCTTGTTAGAACAAATTTTGCAGTAGATGCTTGCTATTTTCTCAGACCATTATTAGTATTTTCATTTTTATTTCTTTTGGTGTTTCTGGAGTCTTAGAATTTAGGATCCTTTTAGCAAGAGACATAAGTAAAGATCAGAGATGCAGTTCTTTTTTTCTTGCGGCTAAGTTCACAGCAAAAGGAAAATCACCACTTGGTAGCCTTGAGGTCTTCTAGATCAAGTCAGTTCTGGGGAAGGGAGAAGGTTGTCCTGTCAATAGAACAGTAGCTCATCATTTGCTAAGTCTATTCTTAAATCATTAGGCCAGGTTCATCTAACTTGAACCCAATTTTGTTCTTAAAGTTTTGTTCTTTCTTTTATCTTATGTAAATGAGGGTGAGGAAACTTGATTCACAAATGGGTATTTTTAAGGAAGAAAGATTTACTTACTTAACTTAGTAACCATACCAATATAGAGAAATTCTAGAACTGTAATGAGGAGATACCTATGTCAGGAAACTGTAACACATTAACAATGAAATTGCTGTGCAGGGCTCTCCCATAACTTGGATGTCTGTATTGATATTTTCCACATTCACGATCTTTTAAGGAGTCTCAAGAATCCTTTCAAAAATGGGTTCCTGTACAAAAAGTTGTATACGATATTCTCAGTGAGCTGGAGAAGACGTTTGATGTGTCCATTCTGGAAGTATTGTTCAACGAGGTCAACCTGCGGGAATACCCTGAATTAACTCATATTTATAAAAGCTTTAAAAATGGTAATTAGTCTTATTTTCTACTGTTTTATATCTGGAAGCAATTTTGTTTACGAGTACATACTGAGTTGCTACCACGTGCCACACACAGCGATGGGCTTTGAGGAAACAGCTGTTAAGAAAACAGACGTATCATGAGCCACTCCATGCTTATGATACAGTGGCTACAGTACAACACCCACCTGGAGGTCTGCCTGACTAGGCTTGTAGACTTACAGGACAACCAGAGCCACAGTGGTATCAGATTTACTTAGAAGGACAAGTGACAAAACCCAGCATCCCAACAGGGCAGCATCAGTTGCTCTTCCTCTGTAGGGACCCCCAGCTGTGGTCTACAAAGCAGTCCACCAAGTTCACTACTACCCACCTTGAGTGGCAGCTCAGCTACAGATGCAAAATCCACCTTAGTAACATCATGCCCATAGGAGTCAATATCTCATGTAACAATTCTGTAGTCATAACTTTCAAGAACAACATGAGGGAAGTCAAATTACAAAAGTCATTACACTGAAGGAGGACCAAATTTGGCTTATGGTTCCTGTAGAGTCTATCCTGGCCACATGCAGCTTACCTACCTACAGTCACAGTTCAGTCTCACTCTAAGCAAGTGTTAGACTGGGAGCAGGAAGAGGGGTCACCTTCATCAGGTTTCCAGAGTAATGCTCAAGAAAGTTAACTCAAGGTCAAGCTCGCTCTTAAAGTAGAAGAAATGGTTGTATTCATTCTTTCCCCACAGGAAAATGCCACTATCAAATAATCCCCAAATAAATTGCTCCACCAGAGACTGTTTTTTATACTCTACAAAACTGATTAATTCACTACTCTTTCCTGAGACTCATGGTTTATACGCCCTATTTAGTAGTCAGTAAAGACGATGTCCTCCAACAATGTTGTATTGACTTGCCTAAAAAAAATTTTATTCTAATAATTGGAACCAGTTTGGGATCAACCAAGATCTCCAAATAATGATGCAGAGGCCACAAGAAAAGATGATGATATGAACTGAGGAAAACAGATGCTACAGGAAGTGGCACAGAGCGAGCAAGGGCCCCGTGTGTTCGCAACACAAGGGCAGTTAGAGTTCTCTCAGAGTGAGTAGCAGATCGTGGGAGATGATGATAAAGAGGGACATTGGAAAAAGATTTTGGAAGGTCTGGCATTTAAAGCGTGTAAATCTGGAGTTTATTCGCTGGATGGTAGAAAGATATACAGGTTTATAAATTTATAAGTAGACATTTATTGGCCCAGTAAGGACTCCTGCCATCAGAAGGACCTGGTCCATGAAGCCTCACCACATACTCCCCCTAAGATACCCACACCCAGGATTCTGGTTTATTTTCTTCCACCTTACCTTTGCTGGGTAGCCTACATGGTGGGACTCTTGGCTGCTGCCCTGGCCTCCTTCCTTAGGCAGCTGGTAGCCTCATAGAGTTTCCTTATATTTGTTCTGAGATCTTTCTCCCTTCGCTTTGGGAAGGACTTTCTAGCTCCTCTTGTGTCCTCTGATATCTCTTTGAGGAAGTGCCTCCCCATGACCCAGTTACCTGCACCTTTCTCTTCTCTGGCAAAATTTTAGAGCTCTTGAGTTTTCTGTTTTCCATGTGGACACCCAAAAGATCCAAGTCGTCCTCCTCAGACAATTCCTCTCTTCTTCACAGTTTGAACAGGTCAGAAAACACATTTCAAAACCATGGTTTATTTTCTTACATGCTTCTCCAGATATCTGTAAATTTTCTTTTACATAACTAACAGGCTCATGACTTCTCCATGATTCCTTGATTCTTAATTTCAAGGTGGTTGTTTCTGTCTAGAAAACATGAGGGCTCCCTTGTTAAGGTTTCTCTTTTTGGTCTCAGGTATGACAAGAAACTTTGCCATGAAGACTAGAACTCAATAACGTCTGAGGGACCAGAAGGCTGGAAATTACTAAACATGGAAATATGAGATAATATTCCTGAAATGTGATGGAGAACTTTAATTTTTATTTGTTTCTCTCTTTCTCTTCAGTGACCCAAGATAAAATTTGCCACCAAGCAAGTGCTGGAAAAAAGAATGCAGAGAACACTAAGACACACTAAGCCATAAACAAGGTGATTATAAATAGACAAAACCCAATTCTCATCTGCTCAGAGAAAATGAGAATGGGAGGTGGGACCTGAGTCCCGAGTGAATTTGGAGACCAGGGAAGAATTGTTGAGGAGCAGGAAGAAGGCATGGAGGCTATTGATATGAGCATCTGACTAAGGATTTATCTTGGTGGAACAGCTCTGATGAGACCATTGGCCAAATAACCAAGACAGAGGAACGGGAACCCAGTGTGTCAGGAAACCAGGTTGAAAGAGAATGCTGACCCGGAAGTAATGGTGATCAGGAAGGGCCCCTATAGAGGAGATCAGTGTGAAGCTGTGACGGGGTAGGAAGTATGGGCATAGGGTCAAATCAGAAGGAGATCCTTGCTAATGGAAGAAAAAGAGACTGATTGAAACATGGGGATGATGCTTAGGAGCACGAATATTAAAGGAGATTGGCAGTCACACAGGAGAGAGGAGAGGAAGTAGTGAGATGTGTTTAGAAGGTGTAGGTGGGTACCTTAAGAGAGAGGAAGAAGGGAGGAGGACTAAAGATGGGGTAAAGGACACAAAAAAACAACCACTCACTGAGAGCTCACCTATTGAATATTTGCTCTGACAGATGTGGGCTTAGTGCTCACAGCTGCCTTGGGGCAGTATCACTTTCCACTCATTCAGAGAAAAGAAGCCTGAAATCTAGAGAGACCATGTGTGTGGTTTGCTTTGTGTCAAAAACAGGATGAACCCATAACCTGTGATCTTAACCACGTACACTTAATCGTCATAGAAAGACCAGGAAGACAGTAAACAGGAGTGCAGAGGAAGGGTATGGTGTGAAGAGGGGTGGGCACAAGGAGACATCCTTTTGCAGTAAGTAAGGCCATCATTTAGAGGCACTGCTAAAGACAAAAACAGGCTGACTCTGGCCATGGATGACAGGAAGAGCCATCACCACGTTGTAAGTGGCTGGTGGTTGATCTCAGTGAGAAGGCTTGACTGAGGCCCGGGGTGCAGCTGAGGGCCAGGGCCATCGTCATGGCCAGGAACCGGGCCAGGTGCGTCCTCCTGGTCCAGGTGGGCTCTGCACTGATACCAGCAGGGCAGGTTTTCAGGTCCCACTAGGTAAGGATTAAAATGGGATTATGGGAGATCAACACAGCACACACTTCAATATCTGAAATAACCTTGTTTTGTTTCCTCAGGAACTGGTGAAAACCTGAAGCAACCCCTGAACCCCTGACCTTGTATGGTTTAAAAAATTTCAATTAAAAACAAAAACAAGACTTCAATTAAAAACATAAACTTGTAACTTCAATTAAAAACTAAAACTAAAAAACATTGACTTCCTTGCAAAAGGTCCGTCATCTTACCTTTGTTTCTGTTGACTGTTCTGTGATCCTTGTCCCTTTCTGGAATGTGCAGGGGGAGGGGCTGCTTCTTTTCAGTCCTAATTGCCTAGATGGGTCAGTGTTTTCATCTGTGGTTTCTCCAGGGACTTAGATGACAGAGTCTGGGTACTATGGGGTCCTGGTGGGACCAGACCTTGGTACTCTTACATGTAAAGCCTGCATCTCATGACAGCCTGACCTGCACATTTGGCCTGAACACCTGACTGCACAGTTTTCTACTCTGACTTGTGTGAATCTGCGGTGCTTTGAGGTCATGTTCAGTGTTGGCCAGCGAGAATGGTATGTCTCTGCTGGGTCAGGGGACCCTTATGTCACTCACATAGGACAGTCGACACCGTGTGACTCCCATGCAGACTCCTTCCCATCCTCTTTGGGTCTGTTGGTCTGGATCTGCCCCCCAAAATCCTGAAGGGCACGTACAGAAACAGTGTGATGTTCCTGTCTCTCTCTTTCCCTCTTTCCTTTCTGCTCTCTCTAAAATTGATAAATAAAAATTAAAAAACAAAACAAACTACTATTTTTTGGCTAGGTCATTGTCCTGAAATAAAAGGAGCTTGCAGGTTTGATCCCTAATCAGGGCACATACGAGGACCTCAGAGCACAGAAGTGGCCACGCCCAACTGACACCTTCAGAGATGCCCCACCAGCCCAATGCTGGGACAATGCTGGGACCAGCCAAGCTCTGCTCAGCGCTCGGGACTGACGCTGGAACCAGTCGGGCCACTGACTGTGAGAGGGGAAGAGAGAGAAGAGGGGGAGAGGGAAGGGAAGAGAAGCAGATGGTGGTTTCTCATGTGCCCCCTGACCAAGGATCGAACCTGGGACAGTTGCAGGCCGGGCCAATGCTCTATTCACTGAACCAATGGGCCGGGTCCCCCATCTAAGTTTCAGACTAACTGACGGACAAAAACTGAGACAGATATGAAGATAAAAGTACCAACTCTCGTCCTAATAAAAGCTGGATCAGCAGACATAGTGTAGTTTAGACACAAGCCAAAAAAGAACACTCAAATCGGGACCCCAGAATGCGACATAGCCACAAGGCTCAGCCTGCTCCCATCAACCACACACACCACCTCCCGCCCTCTGTCCCAGTGCCCCTGAGCTCTGAGGGGCACAAAGCCCTGGCATCCGCGTCAGGGGGAGCTTAGGAAGATGCCCCAGAGCAGACTCCCATCACAGTCACCCTGCCTAAGCATCTCCCTTTGAAAGAAGCAGGGCAGAGGACCAGGAGACCTGCTGATTGAGGGGTCATCTCTTAGAAGAGGGCCTGGGAGCAGGGCCTGAGTGTACCCCCTGAGGTCCCGGGTCTCTCCCTCTCTGCATCAACAGCGGTGCCCAGGTCTCCATCCTCTGGCCCGGGGGCTGCTGGGGCTGCTGCGGCTGCTCCCTCCTCCCGAGATTGTCAGGTCCAGGACTGTCTGTCTAGTCTCAGGGACACACCTGTCCCCACAGGTCTCTCAGGAGGAGACACAGCCCGCTACTGGGGCCTGAAGGGCATCTGTTCCTGGTGAAGCTGAGAAGCCCGTCCCCTTGGCGTGTCCTGTGTTCTAGGTGACACCTCAGTGCTCAGTCTAGTAGCACTGTTAGGGCTTCAGCCTGCTTCTCAGATGGTGCAGTCTAGTTCCTAACCCGCGTGGGTCTGATGTTGTTTTCTGGATCAAGGAAACAGTGCTTGTCCCCAGAGGACTCCCGACCCCTCAGGGACATATACTTCTCCCAGGCCAGGGCATCACCCGGGAGGCAGGACCCTGCGGACTGCCCACCCAGCAACTGCTACCAGTCTCTAATTCATGTACTGATCGTGGTGACTCTCAGAACCAGGAAAAGCTGGCACCTTAATGCCAACACTTGCTACGACGGTTGACTGGTTGCCTGCTGCCCAAGAACAGAGGAGAGAGAGGGGACACTAGAAGGGACACTTGTGGGCTCTGTTAGGCTCTGTCTGCGCCATGACTCCCACGGAGGCTGGAGGCTGGGAGCAAAGAACAGCTGTGCCCAGGAGAGGCTCAGCTCACTGGTCTAGGGGGAGTGGAGTCGCCCGTGTGCGGCCCTGGGACACGGATGTGCTCATCAGTGTGTGGAATCTGTCCCTAAGAGATTGATATTCACTCCTTTGGGGAAAACAAAGAACAGACTTGGAGGGAAGGTAAACTTTCCCCTGTATCCTCAGTGTAGCTGGGTGAGAACCCTTAACCACAGCTGCAGGAGGTTGGTCTCATTGGAGCGTATGTGGACACCATCGCTGGAGAAAATGTTTGCTTCTCCAGCCCGTGTCCAAAGCCCAGGACCCACTTGGTTGGCTCTGAGCTCTCTATGGGCTAGGCTGAGTATTTGCAGTTTCTGTCTTTCCCTCCTTCCCCACAGTCACCTCCACAAAAGCCTGGGGCCACGTGAAGTTCACCCCTCACCCCATGTCAGCTCGGCCCCTTCTTAGAAGGTGGCAGCAGCTGAAGACAGTGGGTTCACAAGATGTTTTAGGCATCTTTGCACAAACAATAGAACCCCTGGGGACTTGTTCTGGTCCCCCTGCAGTTCTCCTTTCTTGGCTGCCCAGGTCCCTACAGTCCTTGTCCCTCCTTATTGCTGCCACCTATCTTAATGGCTGAGAACAGCTGTAGGGCTATTGTGGGGAGAGGCAGCATATCACAGCACACAGGAAGCTACTTTCACTTCTCTTCCCTCATTTGGGTGGAGCCCTTTCTGGTTGAGTCAATTCAAAACTTCTTGCTCAGGGCTGGGCAGTCACAGTGCTACCAGACTCGGGACACCAGAGGATCAGAGGTCCAGCCAGGCCTTGAGCCAAAAGATAACCAGTGGAGGAGGTGATCTCAGAATCAGGTCAGTCCCTCTCTCCCTTCCTCTAACTTTCTCTTCAATGTCTGTCTCTAGAGACTGCTCTCAACCTTGACCTCAGTCCCGCTTTACAGGAGCACTCAGGTGCACGGTACTGAAATGCAGGGCTAGGTAGTGAGGAAATCGGTGCTTTAACCTGCGGAGGGACAGCTGCTGGTGTGAGTGCAGCCGCCACAACCCACAGGACTCCTGTCTTCCAGCCACTACTCCGCGGGCAGGCCTGTCCCTCTTTTCTGGTGCTTTGAGGCAGAGATTTGTCATTTTCTCATGACCTTTGAACGCTTTCATTTCTTTCAAGCCTCCTCTGCCTTCACCTAGATCATTTCAAAGAGGGTACTTTAGAAAATATAGGATTCAAGATAAACACATGACATTTTCAAACACTGGGTGCCCTGGTCTCATGCCTGGCCTGTGGACGGGTCAGCTCCGACCTCTCCCATCTCCGGCTGGGGGTCAGACTCCTCCTCCAGGCATCTTGACCTAAGGGAATAAAGGAAAGGGAGGGACCAAGACACCAAAGCCTAGAGCAGGCTGACTGTTCGTATGTGTGAGGTGAATTCCTGTTCTGGAATGGCTTCTACCGCTAACCAGAAAGGGGCTAAAAATCTTTTCCCTTTCAACGCCACATGAGTCCTTTTCTTTCCACTGCCTGTATCCTACTGTATGGGATTCACACACCGTAATGTTTACACCATCCTCCCATCTATTGACTGACATCTGTGTATTTTCCAGTGGTTCCGTTCTCTCTAAGCCGTGCTGATAACAATTTTATACCTCTTTGTTCTTGCGTGTATCCAAGTATTGGTCCAGTTTCAAACACTGCAGTGTCACAACAGGAGATAACGTTTTCCTGCCCAACTGTCCTTCATGGATGAAGAAGCACTGTCTTCTCCTAGCATTGCTGAAGAGCCATCTCTGCCCACCCGGACTTCACAAGGTGCCACAGGACCGGGTGCATGTGGCTGATTTGCATGGGATGTTGAACAGGTCTTTGTGTCTATTGGCCACTTAAATGGCCTCTTCTACAGATGGCTGTTTTGCTTTTGGCCAGTGTTATCAGTTGTGGTGATTGCCCTTGCTTTAATAAGGGAGAGTTTGCTCCGAAGGCTGAACTTTAGAAATATGCTTTCCTCGTCTTTAACTTGGTTTATGGTGACTTCTATCACAATAAAGCTGGAAATTTATAGTATAGACTTGCCGTGTTGGTTTTATAGGGTAGGTACACCTGGTTCTTATGAACACACAAAAGCAATGCGAAGGATTATGGGTGGTTTTCACGCGCACTCGGCTTAAACATGGTTCTTGCGTTCTTTAAGACGGCAGATTTGATCCTACCTGTATTTCAAAGATCGTTCTTTCTCCAGCATGTCTGAAAAGTTTTCATTTCTCCAACTTTAGCAAAATGATTCTTTTATTAATGTAACTTTTATCTGCTCCTTAATATTTTCATCCCTTTAGTTTTTTACTTTCTGTTCTGAATGGTTGTCCAAATTTTTTCTCTATGACTATTACTTTTATTTGGACTCTTTTGATTCTTATAATTTCTTATTTGAGAAATTTATTGTTTCTTTGGCAGGGGTGGGGTTGGGGATGGGACTCTCAACTTCCCTTGACAGCTCTGTAAGCTCGATTTTAACCACATTTTGTTCTTTTCTTGTTGTTACAGAGACAGAGAGAGACAGACATTGGGACAGATAGGGACAGACAGACAGGAAGGAAGAGAGATGAGAAGCATCAGTTCTTCGTTGCAGCTCCTTAGTTGTTCATTCATTGCTTTCTCCTATATGCCTTGACTAGGGGTCTACAACAGACCGAGTGACCCCTTGCTCAAGCCACCGACCTTGAGCTCAAACTGCTGAGCCTTGCTGGAACCAGATGAGCACATGCTCAAGTCAGCGACCTCAGGGTTTCAAACCTGGGTCCTTCATGTCCCAGTCCTACACACTTTCCATTGAGCCACCACTAGTCAGGCACCACGTTTTGTTTTTTATCAGCCCACCCGCATACTGTTGCTTTATTACGTAGGTGTTGGTGTGGGATCAGGTGTTTCTGGGGCGTCATCCTCGTCCTCGGGGCTGTCCCCCAGACTGACCCGTCCACAGTCCGCTGTCTGCACTGCCTCCGTCCTTCTCCCGCTCCTGCCCTGGCTCCCGGCCCCTCACGCATGCTGACCCGCCGTTCCCCTCGCCCCGTGGGCACCGCCTTCTCCTGGGGGGACTCGTTCTTCAGATGTCTGAGACTGAATTTCTGGGCATCTGAGGCAGACTTTGAGGGCCCCACCTTCTTCCTGTCCGTGTTTCTGAGACGCGGTGTTTGGTTTACTATCCTTTTCCCTCTGCTCTGCGGGGCTGCCCCGGGCTCTCTGCTCCGCCCCTGCCTGGAGAGCCTCTCCTCCTGTCACACTGACTGTCACAGTGAGCACGGCTCCGTGTGCGCCCTGACATCTGAAGGAGTACCTCGTCCCACCCTCCTTCCTCCATCAAAGTGTCCCTGCCCTTTGCATCTCCAAATCAGCCTGTCAGAATCTTGTTGCGATGTTTCTTAGGATTGTAATTAATCTGTGCAGCCATCAGAAGTGAACTGACATTTTTGTATTGTGTTTTCTATCTCATGAATATGCTGCGTGTATATTATTAATTTAAAATGTTTTCTAATACCTTTACTGCTTTCTCCCTAGAGGTTTTATACTCATTCTGCTAGATTTATCCATAGATCCCTTATGCTGTTAAATCTGCATAACTTAAAATCAACTTTCTAGCTGCCTGCTACTAAGATATAAAAACAAATTTAAACTTTTCCACTTTCTGATTTCAATAACTTACAAGGTGATATATGTGAATTTACACAATGTGTATAGAATGACAATTTTGTCTCTTCATTATCCCTTGTCCTCACACTGTTCCCTGTTTTCCTTGCCCTACTGTGTTGGCCAGGACTTCCAGTGTGATGGTGACCACAGTCTGATAGTGACCTCTCATCCTGAGCCCAGTCGCACAGGGAGAGCTTCCTCCTGGTAGCATCAGAGATGATCTTTGATGTAGGTGGTCTGTTTTAATACGGAAACTTGCACAGAGTAAAGAAATTGTGTAGTTGACTTCTGATATTTTCAGGGGATGAGCTTTTCCTGGCGCTGTTTTTGACGTTCTCACACAGATATCTTTTTAAACAAACAATTTTTTTTGCAATAATTTTGCATTTGCGACAGAACTGTGAAGATACAGTTTCCGTGTACTCACACCCAGTTTCATTTCCTGTGATGTTTGCTCTGACACTGCTGGGTCCATTCATCAAAATAAAAAACCAACATTGCTACTTCAGTGTCAACTAAACCACAGATATCTTTCTTAAATTTCAACGCTTTTTCCAATAAAGTCCTTATTGGGTTCCACGTCTCTCTGCAGGGTGCTACATGGTCCTCAGTCATGCTGTCACCTGTTCCCTCTGATCTGTGACAGTCCTTCAGTTTTTCCAAGTTTCCATAACCTTGATAGTTTGAAAAGTACTAGTCAAGCATCGTTTAAAACGTCCCTTAATTTTGCTTTGTCTTGATTTCTTCTTTCTTTTTTGAGTGGGATTATGGGTTTCAGGAAAGAATTCCCCGAAAAATGCCCTTCCCGTCACTTTAATCAGGGAGATGTCGCCCTGACTTATCACCAGGGATGCTTGCTCACCTTGTTCATGTGGTAAAGTGCTCATTGCCAGGCTTCTTCTCTAAGGTCGTTATTTCTTCCTTTCCAAACAATTGGCAAATATTATTTTGCCTATTTTTCTGGTTGTCTCGGACCATATTCTCAACTGTATTTGAAAAACCCTTTATGGGTGAAATTTAGGCCTGCAGTGAAGGCTGGAGCCTTTGGAAAGGATTTCTGTTAGCTGCAGCTAGGTGCCCGAGAACACAGCGCCTGCATTGGCCTGGTCTGGACTCCCGTTGGACTCTCCATCCTGGGTGGACTGGACTGAGTTTCTGTCCCTCACACAGTGAAGTTGTCAAAGCCAATCAGCAAGTGTTCTGACGTTAGAAGGGGCTTCTGTGCTCCCACAACTCCCTGCTTTCTCCTTCCTCTTGGCTTTTGGATAACAAATCCTTAGAGTATTTTCATTGATAACATTTAAATACTTTCTTCAAGGTTCACATTTTATCCCCAGAAAGCGACGTTGCATGTGGAGGTTGGGTGTACTGGATGTGTTAAGTCCTCCCCACTGCACCAGAGACCTGTGGTCACTGACTGTTGGGGTCAGGGACTCTGGACTCACTGTCATCTCTCAGATGGTGGCTTGGAACCTGCTTGCAGTTCATGAAGCTTTCCTCTGACTGTTTCTAAGATTTTTCTCTTAGCATTTTACAGGAATGTGTCCCGACATTTTGTTTTGTTTTGTTTTTTTCATTTTGTATTTCTTTTGTTGGGGTCGTCAGAGTTTCTTAAATTGGTGAGTTGAAGTCTTTCATCTGTATTGAAAAATTCTCAGACATTACTTTTCAAATAGTCCTTCCGCCCTGCCCCCAGTTACTCCCTTCCTTTTCTAAACCTCACGGTTCCACTTATGTACTGCTGGCTCCGTCTCACATATCCCTCACTCTAATTTTTTAATATTCTATCTTAAAATTACTGTACGTTAGCTGAATATCTTCAGTTGATCTGTCAAACTTTCACCTTACTAATTCATTAATTACATCTGGTTTATAATTCAATCTTCTGTTAAATACTTTCACTGAGTTTAATTTAAGACATTGTATTTCTCAGCTCTGAAATATTCATTATTTTCTGTGCCTTTCAATTCTCTAATAAAGTTTTCTTTTCTCTTTTTCAATTTATTTTGTGAATTTTAATCACTATATTTGTGTGCTCACTTCTAGCTCTATCCTGTAGTCTGTCTTTTAACTGTTGATTTTATCCAATAGTTTTACCTTTCGATATTAATGAGTTTTTACTGAATAATAGCAATTTTGTAACAAGACATAGAAGCTCCAGATTTTGTTATCTTTCACATATGAGTGGTTCCCCTTTTCTCTGTCAGTCAGCTAAAGTAATGAGGTTGATTACCTGAAACAAAGTAGGGCCTAGATTTCACGTTATCAAACTTGTTGGCGTAGATTTGTTTATACATTTGATTTTCTTTTGAATAAACCTGCAATCAGTTGTGATGATCCCACTTTTACTTTTAATATGGGTAATTTGGTCTTTTCTCTTCTGTCTTTATTCGCCTGGTAAAGATTTATCAATTTTACTAATCTTTTCCAAGAACCTCCATGAGGTATTGCAGATTTTTCTGTTATCTTATGTCACTTATTCCTTTCAAATTAATGTTTATTTTATGTCCTTTTTTCTATTTCAGTTTCAAATTTCTCTTTTTCGTGTGTTACTATTTATTTCTAGTTTCCTACCAGAGATATTCAGATTTTTATTTTAGTTCTTTCTTTTTTTTCTAATATATGCAATTCAAATAATATATTTCCCACAAATCACTGCTTTTTCTGCACCATCAGAATTTGATAAATTGTATGTTTAATTGTATTTAGTTCAAATGATTTAAATTTTTCTCTTGAGATATTTTCTTTTACCTTCGTGTGATTTAGAAATGTAGTTTTCAATCTCTAAATATTTGAGGACATTCAATCTATCTCTCTGTTATTGATTTCTAGTTTCATTCCTTTGATGTCTGAGAACATACTCTTCATGATTTCTAATTTTTTCTTTCTTTTGCTAAAGTGAGTTTTATAATCCAGATATTGGTCAAACTTGGAGAAGGTAAGTTTTCCCGTCATCTGGACTATGTGTAATTCAGTGTTACTGGATGAAGTTCTCTATAAATGTCAAATATGTCAGGTTGGTCGACAGTGATGTTCAAATCAACTAAATCTTTGTTGATTCTTTACCTGCTAGAACTAAATAAGATGTTGAAGTATCAAACTGTAGCAGTGCACTTGATCATTTCTACTTGTGGTTCTTCCCATTTTTATCTTCCATTACTTGATGTTCTGTATGCAGGTAAGTGCTGGTTAAAGATTGTTACATCTTCTTGGAAAACAGACCCTTCTTTCATGTATAATGCCTTTTTTCTCCTTCCTAATTTTTCTTCTCTGAATCTTCTTTGCCTGGAAATAATATAGCTACTCCATCGATATCCTGATTAGTGTCAGCATGATACCTCAGTCTCCATTTTTAACATAAGTCTTCACATTCAAAGGTTTATTTTCTGGGCAAGATACAGTTTTTAAATTTTTCAGTCTCTAACCATCTCCCCTTTTTTAATTGGAGTATTAAGACCATTCACATCGAAAGTAATTATTAGCATGTTGAATTAACATCAGTCAGGTTTGTAACTGCCCTCTATTCATTGTATTTGTTCTTTGTTTCTTCCCCTATGCCTCTCTTTCTGCCTCCTCTGGCTTAATTTAACCAACGACATGATTTCATCACATTCTTTGAGTCACATATCAGTTTCACACCTTTTTAAATATTTTTCGTGTTTGCCTACAGGTCACACTAAGCATTTTATACCACTTCATCTCTAGCGCAGGTGCCTTATAACAGAGGAGTTTTAATTCCTTCTTCACATCCCTATGACATTGCTGTCACTCATTACAATTTTCTCTGTTATAATCATCACTTGGTTTAGTCTGACCTGTTTGGTCCCCTGCTAGCTGCCATCATGTACTTCTTTTTACTGTCTCTGGGCTTAGCAATATTGGTTTTTGATTTTCATGGCTTCATCATTACTCGTTTATTTTCTGTCTTTATATAATGGAGCCCATTGTGTTTTTAAAGATAATGTGTGTGTGCTGCTGAATATTAGTCATTTACTGGATAAAAATATGGAGATAGATAGATAGATGATACATAGATAGATACATGATGATAGATATAGTTAGATAGATAGATAGATAGATAGATAGATAGATAGATAGATAGATGAGCTGGAACCATACTAAATGAGTAAATGAGTTAGGAAATTTTTTCAGAATATTAATGGATCAAACCTGTGATGCAGGTAAAAAAGGCATATAATGTGGAAAAATAATGATGCAGAAAAGATCATAACATAACAATAATATGACAAAATATCTGCAAGATATGGTTAAGTTATAAATATAGGTAGAGGACGTTAAATTCCTACAAAGAATTTAAGGGAGAATACGTGTGAAGACATTCAAATGGGTTATATGGAAGGTGTGGGTAGAGTGATGTTGATGGAATAAAAAGAGATGCTGTTGGAAGCAAGTAAAAATTAAAAAGTAACATATTAATTGCATAAAAATTTAGAAGCTCAACGGTAGAGTGTGGACCCGGTGTGAGGCTATCCTAGATTTGATTCCTGGTCAGGGCAAACAGGAGTGACAGCCATCTGCTTCTTCACTTGAACCCCTCCCTCTTCTCTCTTTCTCTTCTCCTCCTGTAGCCATGGCTTGATTGGTTTGAGCAAGTTGGCCTAGGGCATTGAGGATGGCTCCCTGGCCTCCATTTCAGGTGCTAAAAAATGGCTCGGTTGCTGAGCAATGGAGTGATAGCCCCAGATGAGCAGAGCATCACCCCCAAGTGAGCTTTCCTCATGGATCCTGATCAGGGTGAAACAGTAATCTGTCTCTCTGCCTCCATTCTCACATTTAAAAAAAGAAAGAAAGAGAAAAAGAAGAATAGATATTTTTAAAGTAAAATTTCTCAGCCCAAAGGTCAAAAGGTGTTTTGTTGACTCTGAGTTTGATGTAGGAAGGCATGATGGGGTCAGACTGACAGGGAGATGGGAAGCATCAATTCTTCTTTGTGGCACCATAATTATTCATTGATCACTTTCTCATATGTGCCTTAACTGGGGTGGTCCAGCTGAGCCAGTGACCCCTACCTTAAGCCAGCGACCTTGGGTTTCAAACTGCAACCTTTGGGCTCAAGCCAGTGACCATAAAGATATGTCTATGATCCCATGCTCAAGCCAGCAATCTCCGGCTTTGAACCTGTGTCATCAGCATCCCAAGTCAATGCTCTGTCCACTGCACCACCGCCTGGTCAGACCAGAACAAACATCTGATCACCAAACTCAGTGGACGATAAGATAAACAAGTCAGACACAGAAGCACACATGATATACTATTGCATACGTGAAATCCACCTATAGGCAATGTTAACGCAGGGTGATAGAAAGGCAGCCATGTTTGCCTCAGAGAGGCTGCCTGGCTCCAGGTGGTCAGGGTAATATCAAAGGCAACATTGCCAGTTCTTCATTTGTCAAATACACATTAGTTTTCAGCACCATGTCTCCCTTTCAGTCTCCACCAATTTCCAGATTCCGCAGGGCAGAGACCCGGACTGCTTTCCTGACCACTGGGAACATCCTGCACTACCTTTCTGCTCCTACGACACTTGTTCTGTTGTTGAAATCTGTCATTTGCTCACTGCTTTCTGCCAATCTCTTTGCCATTGTAAAACCAATTTTATAATTGTCATTTTAGTGGCAATTTTAATAAAAGAGTAGGCAAATGCTTCTCTCCAATCTGCAATTCATAATCAGAACCTTGTTTTTATAGAATTTGACACAGTAATGTGACATATTATACCCTGGTCCATATTGCATACCAAGGACAGTCACTAATTTTTTTCTGGTTGAAAAAGGAAGCTTAGGAGTCTTCATAACTTTTAGGAATACAAATAGTCTATTAAAACATTATTTTCAGAGCAATAAAATAATCAACTGAGAAGCAGAATTACAGACTCAGGTTACACTTACTTTCACAGGAAATAGCAGTCATTTCTGAAACTCAGATGCCTAAAATGATTCATTTCATACAACAATATCAGAGACATTGTTAATAATAATAATATACAACATATTAACGCAAAGCAGAAATCCCAACAGAAATGATTTATATTCTTGTGAAATTTCAGTTTATACTTTATCATATAATTATTAAACCACACCTTATTAACATTTATGAACTAGTTTTATAATTCAGGATGGTGTTTCTCTAATCTGTTGTTCGTCAGAGAGAGAGCACTTTGTTTTTATTGTTCTTAGATTTATTTTCTTTAGTTGTTAATTGTGATGCATTTTTAAGGTTAGATTCTGTTGTTATTTATTGTTTCTTATTCCTAGGTGGATGACCTGTTTACTCTATCTCACTTTGGTACTATTTAAAACGTTTTCATAAAAACATCCAGAGATCTTGAGGACAAAATAACTTTACAATAGCTTTTATCATAACAAACTGGAATTTTTAAATACTACACATGTTCCACTTATCCCCCATGCTGCATTTTATTATAGCTTTGTCTACTGCTTCAATTCCGTTTGCTCTAATTTCTACTCAAAACAACTTATTTTATATATATATATATATTGGTTCTCCACAGCCATCTGTTATATACAATGTTACAGCCTCCACAAGCGTGTCATAAGGTTGGTGACCCTTCTGTCATGGTGTCTTTTCTCCCCAGGATGGCTGCAGAAGACCAAAACAAACTTCTCTATGACACTGCACTCAACTTATTCAAAACACATAAGGTGGAGATTTCAGCAGCAATAACAAATACATATCCTTTCTTTGAATATCTTCGTGACCATAATTTGATCACCAGTGAACAGTATAAAGTAAGTGAGGTTTATTATGTCAGACTCTGGTAAACCAGCCCCAAATTAAGCTATGCTTAGATAGCGTGGAACAAAAGTCAAAGCACAAGTAGGTAACTGAAGAGTCTGCTACGAGAGACAGCTTTCTCCAGTACTGCTGTGAGGGTTCCTACGAGGTCAGAGGGAGAAGAGAAGCAGGCCTTAACTGGAGAGAGTCTGGTTTATCTGAATGAACAGGGGTCCACAGTCCCCCCTGAGTTGGGTGAATAGTACTGGAGATAAGCTTTATCTGAAGTGGGTAGTGTACCTAGGAGTATAATGCCTTGGAGAAACTAAATATGCAATATAGCAGAAACTAAGAATTAAATGTAATTTTAAAGAATGAATGACAAAGCTTAATGATTTAATTGAATAAAATGATAATTGACACACCATTCCATGGCAACGAACATCAACTTCAATGCTTAGATCTGAGAACATAAAAATCCAAAAAGAATGGTCTTGTTAGGACGAATTGGAAAGCAAATGCTTAATATTGTTTTTCCAAAAGTTTCAGTTCCCTTTCTTGTTTTTCTTTGTTTTTTCTTTTTGTATTTCCTAAGTATTGGATTTTAGGTTAACTTTAGCAATAGCCAGAGGTGGAAATACAGAAATGTCACTCTTCTCCTTCCTTATAAACATGCTTTCTTCGTGGCCAAGTTCACAGAAAGGGAAAAACTGTCCCCTGAGCTCCCTTGAGCTCTTCAAGGCCAAGTCAGTCCTGGGGAAGGGACAAGGGGTGTCCTGACAACAGAACAGCAGCTTGTCTCCTGCTAGGTCGATTCCTAAAACGTGTGCCAGCGTCTGAAAGGGCTACACGTCACTTGAACTCATTTTTGTTCCTCACATCTGCTCCTTCCTGCATCTGATGAACACAAGTGAGGAGATCAGTTCATAAATGGATATTTTCAAGGAGGAAGCCCTTAGTTGTTTCACTAATAGCACACAAATATGGAAAAGTTCCAAACGGTACCTGAAAAATACCTAGGTAGGACCACTGTGATACATTAACAATAAATCCCTTTCTAGGGCTCTTCTGTCACTCGGATGTCTGTATTTATATTTTCCCCATTTGCTATTTTTAAGGAATCTCAAGAAAATTGTAAAGGACAGTTGCCTGTAGAACAATTCATATACAATATTCTCAGTGAGCTGGAGGAGACATTTGACCTGTCCTGTCTGCAAGTAATTTTCAAGAAGTTCATGAGGAAGCGATATCCTCGTTTAAATCGCTTGTATAGAAAGTTTAAAAATGGTAATAAGGTTTTACTACCTACTTTTGGGCAAATTTCTATTCACATGTATATATTGAGTTCTTACAATGGGTCACACACTATGCTGCGCAGTGCGGATAGAACCGTTAAGAAAACACGCAAATCGTGAGCCTCTCAAAGCTTATGATACAATGGCTACAGTACCACACCCACCTGGTGGTCTGCCTGACTAGGCTTGTAGACTCACAGGACTACCAGAGCCACAGTGGTATCAGATTACTTAGGACAAATGACAAGAAACACTACATGACAACAGGACAGCATCAGTTGCTGCTCTTCGGTGGGAGTCCTTACAGTTGTCCACAAAGCAATCCACCAAGTTGACTACCACTACCTCGAATGGCACTTAGCTGTGCATCCAAAATCCACCCTAGCTTAGAAGTGCCATGCTCAGAGAAGTCAATGTCTTGTGTAACAACTTTGTAGTCATAACTTTTAGGGTAGCAG
Organism: Rhynchonycteris naso; assembly: GCA_037038555.1. Taxonomy (NCBI): domain Eukaryota; kingdom Metazoa; phylum Chordata; class Mammalia; order Chiroptera; family Emballonuridae; genus Rhynchonycteris; species Rhynchonycteris naso. Next base: position 7,743,024 of record CM072997.1, on the reverse strand, counting down.
AAGGGACAGCCAACTTACAAGAGTCACCACATTGGAGGAGGGGCAATTATAGCTAATAGTTTATATCTAGTTCCTCCCAGGCTTTATCTAACAACTGTCACTGGTCATTGTAAACTGTAAGCCCCGTGTTGGCCTAGTAACATAGAAGAGAGGCCACCTTCATCAGGTGTTCAGAGTAATGAGCAAGAAATTTAATTCAAGGTCAAATTAGCTCTTACACAAGAATGGTTTTATTAAGTCATTCTCTACAATAGATGGGTTCAACAATCAACCACAAAACTTATGGCTCTACCAGAGATGTTTTCTGACACTACACAAAATTACTCATTTGATTCTCTACTTATTTCCTGAGAAGGCATGGTTTTTTTACTTTTTAATTGTTTTTTGGTAAGGAAAATGTCCTCCAATACTTTTTGTTTGACTTGCCTACAAAATGTTTTTATTCTAACACAATTTTGGTTTCAAGACCTCCAAGTAATGAGTGAGAAGTCACAAGAAACATGACTGTATGAACTGAGGATGCACATGCCACAGGGGGGGCAGAGACACAGCATTCAGGTCCCCTGTGTCTGCAGAACAAGGACAGATGGCATTAATCTCACAATATTCACTCCCTGCTTGTGACTTCAGAGAGTGTCCTTCCTTCGCCCTGGATCTGCGTGGTCCTGGGTTATCTGTCTAGTTGCTCCCTGTCCCCTGACTTGTCTCTTTGGGAAGCATTCATCCTCCCTGACTCAATTAAGCTAAAACCCTCTGTGGCGCAGCCACATTTTTATAACTTTTGGGTATTTTCTCTTTTACACATGTGCTTTTTCAAGAAGTTCCCGCTGCTTCTTCCTTACAGATTGAACAGCTCAGAGCAAACACATTCTAAGATAAATAGCACATCATTTATTTTGATACACACTTTTCCGACCAGTTGATGTTGTCACTTGAGTAACAAGCTCACGACCTTTCTGTGACTCCTTTATCCTAAGACTTGAGTGGCTCCCGTATGCATAGGAAGTGTAAGGGCTCCCTTGTTGGGGGTGCTCCTCTGTCAAAAGGATGATGGGAACTTGCCTGTGAGAATTCCTATCAACTGAGCTCTCAGTGACCCAAGGGCTAGAAATTCCTGAACTTGTAATTTAAGATGATGTCACTATTCTCAGTGAAGATCTCTAATCTTCTTCTCCTCTTCTTCTGTCTTCAGAGATATCAGACAAAACCTTTTTCCCAGAAAGTGATGGAGAAGAAGAGGAAGAGTGCCCCAATATTATACTAAGACTTTAACAAGGTGATTGCAAACAAATAAAATCCAATTCTCATCTGCTACGTAAAAAGGAGAAAGAGAGGTGGGACCTGAGTCCCCAGTGGATTTGGGGACCAGGGAAGAATTGTTGAGGAGCAGGGAGAAGGCATGGAGGGTGTTGATATGAGCATCTGACCAGGGCCTGATCTCAGAGGAACAGCTCTGATGAGACCTTTGTCCAAATAACCAAGACAGAGGAACAGGAACCCAGTATGTCAGGAAACCAGGTTGAAAGAGAATACTGACCCTGAAGTAGTTGTGATCTGGAAGGACCCCTGTAGGAGGAGATCAGTGTGAAGGTGTGACAAGCTGGGAACTATGGGCACAGGGTCACATCAGAAGGAGAGCCTTGATGATGGAAGAAGAGACTAATTTAAACATGGGGGATGTTTCTCATGAGCAGAAATATTCAAGGAGATTGGCAGTTATACAGGGAGAGAAGAGAGGATGTGGTGAAATGTGTTTGAGAAGGTATGGGTGAGTATTTTGAGAGAGAGGAAGAAGGGGGGACTAAAGATGGGGTAAAGGACACAACAATACAACCAGTCACTAACAGCTCACATACTGAGCATTGGCTCTGGCAGGTGTGGGCTTAGTGCTCACAGCTGCCTTGGGGGCAGGATCACTCTCCACCCATTCGCAGAAAAGAAACCTGAAATCTAAAGAAACCATGTGTGTGGTTGGCCTGCGGTTAAAAGAACAGGATGAACCCAGACCCTGTGATCTTAATCTCTCACACTCAATCCTCATAGAAAGACTAACAAGACAGTAAACAGGAGTGCGGAAGAGGGTGTGGTGTAAAGAGGGGTGGGCACAAGGAGACATCACTTTGCAGAGAGTAAGGTGAGGCCATCATTTAGAGGCACTTCTAAGGACAAAAACAAGCTGACTATGGCCACTTGTGACAAGAAGAGTCATTACCAGGTTCTGAGTGGCTGGTGGATGGTCTCAGTGAGAAGGCTTGACTGAGTCCCAGGATGCAGCTGAGGGCCAGGGTCAGGGCCAGTGCCAGGGTCATGGCCAGGAACGGGGCCAGGTGTGTCCTCCTGGTGCAGGTGGGCTCTGCACTGATACCAGCAGGGCAGGTTTTCAGGTCCCACTAGGTAAAGATTAAAATGGGATTATGGGAGATCAACACAGCACACACTTCAATATCTGAAATAACCTTGTTTTGTTTCCTCAGGAACTGGTGAAAACCTGAAGCAACCCCTGAACCCCTGACCTTGTATGGTTTGGCAAACCAATGTCACCACAATAACTTCAATTAAATAACAAAAACTAAAAGACACTGACTTCCTTGCAAAAGGTCCTTTGTCATCTTACTTGATCTGTTTCTGTTGACTTTCTGTGATCCTTGTCCCTTTCTGGAATGTGCAGGGGGAGGGGCTGCTTCTTTTCGGTGCTAATAGCCCAGAATGTCAGTGTCTTCATCTGTGATTTCTCCAGGGACTTAGATGACAGAGTCTTAGTACTATGGGGTCCTGGTGGGACCGCCCCTTCATACTCTTACATGCAAAACCTGCTATCTCATGACAGCCTTACCTGCATGTTTTGCCTCAACACCTGACTGCGCAATTTTCTACTCTCTTGTGTGAATCTGCAGTGCTTTGAGGTCGTGTCCAGTGGTGTCCAGCACTGCAGAGAGAAGAGCTTGTCTCTGCTGGGTCAGGGGACCCTTGTGTCACTCACATAGGACAGTCGACACCGTGTGACTCCCATTCAGACTCCTTCCCATCCCCTTTGGGTCTGTTGGTCTGGCACTGCCCCCCAAATGCTTGAAGGGCACGTACAGAAACAGCTTGATGTTCCTGTCTCTCTCTTTCGCTCTTTCCTTTCTGCTCTCTCTAAAATTCATAAATAAAATTAAAAAACAAAAAAAACCCTACTAATTCCTTGGCCAGGTCATTGTCCTGAAATAAAAGGAGCTTGCAGGTTTGATCCCTAATCAGGGCACATACGAGGACCTCAGAGCACAGAAGTGGCCACGCCCAACTGACACCTTCAGAGATGCCCCACCAGCCCAATGCTGGGACAATGCTGGGACCAGCCAAGCTCTGCTCAGCGCTCGGGACTGACGCTGGAACCAGTCGGGCCACTGACTGTGAGAGGGGAAGAGAGAGAATAGGGAGAGGGAAGGGAAGAGAAGCAGATGGTGGCTTCTCATGTGCCCCCTGACCAAGGATCGAACCTGGGACAGTTGCAGGCCGGGCCAATGCTCTATTCTCTGAGCCAACAAGCCAGGGCCCCCACCTAAGTTTCAGACTAACTGACAGACAAAAACTGAGACAGAGATGAGGTTAAAAGTACCAACTCGCTTACTGATAAAAGCTGAATTAGCAGACATAGTGTAGTTTAGACACCTGCCAAAAATGACACTCAAATATGGACCTCAGCCTGACCAGGCGGTGGCGCAGTAGATAGAGCGTCAGACTGGGATGTGGAGGACTCAGGTTCGAGACCCCGAGGTCGCCAACCTGGGTGCAGACTCATCTGGCTTGAACAGAAAGCTCACCAGTTTGGACCCAAGGTCGCTGGATTGAGCAAGGGGTTACTCGGTCTATTGAAGGCCTGCGGTCAAGGCACATATGAGAAAGCAATCAATGAACAACTAAGGTATCACAACAAAAAACTGATGATTGATGCTTTTCATCCCTCTTCATTCCTGTCTGTCTGTCCCTATCTATTCCTTTCTTTGACTCTCTCTCTGTTCCTGTAAAATAAATAAATAAAAATAAGGTGACCAACTTAAAAAAAAATCTGGACCCCAGAATGCAGCTTCGCCACAAGACCCCGGGCTACTCCATTCAACCACACATACCGCCCCCCACCCCCACCAGCTGTCCCTGTGCCCCTGAGCTCCTAGGAGCTCACAGCGCCAGCCTCCGCGGCAGGGAGAGCCCAGGAGACGCCCCCAGGAGCAGACTCGCCTTCACAGTCTCCTCGCCTGAGAATCTCTCCAGAAAGAAGGGGGTCAGGAGACCAGGAGTCCTGCAAATTGAGGGGCAACCTCCCAGAAGGGGACTGAGTGTCTCCACTGAGGCCCCGAGGCCCCGCTCTCTCCTTCTCTGCACCCAGAGTGGTGCCGGGGTCTCCATCCTCTGACCCCGGGGCTGCTGAGGCTGCTGCAGCCGCTCCGTCCAGCCGAGATTGTCAGGTCCCAGACTGTCTGTCTAGTCTCTGAGACAAACCCCTGTCCCCACAGGGTCTCTGACAGTAAAGAGCCCGCTACTGAGGCTGCTGCTGCTGCTGAGGCTTCAGAAGCCCGTCCCCTTGGGGCATCATTTGCACACTTACCCTCCTCAGTCGCTGAGTCTCCTGCTTCCCCGGTACCCGGCCCCAAGCTCAGGCTCCCCTCCTGACAACAGAAACGGTCCCTGTCATCAGAGCTCCTGTCTCCGTAGAAAATGGCCCAGCCAGTCCCTTCTTTCCTTCAAATCAGTCCAACAGGCTTTGACCTGCCCCTGAAGGTGGTCCTCTCCAGACCTAACCTGTGTGGGTCTGGTGACTTTTACATCAACAATCTTTCTTTGTCCACAGTGGCTCCCGACCCTCAGGGACACTGCTGTTCACAGGGAGCAGTGTGCCCAGCTCCCTCTGTCCCCACAGTAACATGTCCTTCCCTTGGGCCAGGGCAGCCCCAGTGTGGGAGTGCCCACCCGGGAGGCCGGCCCCTGAGGACTGCCCACCCAGCCGACTGCTCTGAGACTCTAATTCACGTGCTGACCTTGGTGACTCTCAGCAGACCCAGGAAAAGCTGGCACATTAATACCAACACTTGGCACATCAGTGACCCAGTCTGCCTGCCGTCGAGGGACAGAGGAGAGAGAGGGGACACTATAAAAGGCTGGTATCATCTGTGTCAGACCCTGTCCGGGTCCCGTGACCCGTGGAGACCAGGAGTACAGGACAGCTGTGCCCAGCACAGGATCAGTGAGGGAGGGAAGGGGGGAGACCCCATGCACGGCACTGGGCACACTGCAGCCCTGACCCCTGCACGGTGTCCTCCTCAGGGAGTGGAATCTGCCCAGATGGAAGTCTGCCCCTTTGGGGGAAAGAAAGAATGGAGGGGGAGAGAGGGGGGAACCTTCCCCTGTATCTTCACTGAAACTGGGTGAGAACCCTAATTACAAACTGAGGAAGTCGCACTCAGGGGACCAAATGTAGAAGCCATGACACTGGAGAATGTCGCTCCCCCAGCCCTGTTTCTGAACACGGAGACCTAACTGCCGTCCTCTGCACGCTCTCAGGAGGGTGGGGCATGTGACAGGTGGGTTCACAGCAGATATTTTTGTGTCTCCTCACTGAAGATCTTCCTCCTCTGGCCTTCCAGACCCCGCCTGTCCCTCCTTGTCCCCCATTCCTGCTGCCAGAAGTCCCGATGGCTGAGAACCACCGAGCACCACAGTGGGGCTGCAGGAGGAGGCAGAAGCTCTCTGACAACACTCAGAAAGTCCCTTGCACTTCCTTTCCCTCATTTGGGTGGAGCCCTCCCTAAGAGAGTGCACACACTTCATTCTCAGGGCCAGGCAGCCACACTGGTCCCAGCTGGGGACACCTGAAGGGCAGAAGGCCAGGCTCCAGCCCCCACAGTTCCTGGGGCTGACAGATGGCTGGTGGGGGCAGCGACCTCAGCACCAGGTCAGACTCCGTCTCCCTCCCTTTAACTTTCTCTCTGGCTGGGCTGCTGCTTCCGTGTCTGTCTCTAGAGACTCATCTCAACCTTGACCTCAGTCCCGCTTTACAGGAGCACTCAGGTGCACTGTACTGAAATGCAGGGCTAGGCAATGAGGAAATCGGAGCTTTAACCTGTGGAGGGACAGCTGCTGGTGTGAGTGCAGCCGCCACAACCCACAGGACTCCTGTGTTCCAGCCACTGCTCAGGAAACAGGCCTGTCTGCACTGGGCTGGCTGCCCTTTCTGAGGCTTTGGCAGGGATTTGTCATTTTCTCATGATCTCTGAACTCTCTCTCTTTTTCTTATGCCTTCTCTGATTTTACTGTTATTTTCAAAGCTGGTACTTCAGAAAATATAAAATTCAGGGGTAAATCACGACATTTTCAAACACTGGGTGCCCTGGTGTCATGCCTGACGGGGGGACAGGTCAGCTCCGGCCTCTCCCATGTCTCCTGGGGGTCGGGCTCCTCCTCCAGGGATCTTGACCTAAGGGAGTGAAGGAAGGGGAGGGACCAAGACCCCAAGACTAGTGCAGGCTGAGTGTTTTCATGTGTGCGGTGATTTCCTGGTCTGCAATGGCTTCTATCCCCGAAAAGCAGGAGGCTAGAAATCTTATCTTTTTCTCTCATAATGGGTCAGAAATAACATTACCAATACCGTACTTCCCCATGTATAAGATGTTCCTATGTTTAAGATGCACTTTAGTTTTGGAGCCTGAAATTTGAAAAAAATATATAGTACATAAAGTTATTGAACTCAAGTTTTATTCATAATAAACTTTATTCATCATAAAATTCATATAAATCCTTATCACTGTCAAAACTCCCATCCATTAGCTTGTCCTCATCTGTGTCTGATGACAAATCACTGTCTTCACATGTTGCCTCATCCTTAGTTCCATCTATGGCATTTGAAATGCCACAGCCACCATATAAGACGAACGAGGTTTTACATCCCAAATTTTTGAAAAAGAGTGCATCTTATACAGGGGAAATGCAGTATGTTTAATTGTTTGATTTCTTTTCTTTTACCAAGGAGGAATATATTCTGGGTCAAAAAGTTCCAAGTGACACTGATGTATGTAGAGGGAAAGTCCTGTTCACCACCCTCCCCTGCGGCGTCTAATCCAGGTCCTGTTGAGAGTTGCGGGCGCAGAGTGCTATATCTCTGCCTTTACACATATAACATCCTCCGGAATACCACATGTGTGTCTCGCTGTGTAAGGAATTAGATTATGTTGTATATGCCATTTGGGAATTGACAACTAAATGTTTTTTAATATTACACTTACTAGAAATCTTCTCATGTTAATGAGCATACAAACCTACCTCATTCCTTTCAACAGCTACATTCTACTGCATGGAGTCAATCTTCCATAATTTTTAAATTATGCTTCCCTTATGCTATTTACAATCATTCACTGTTACCAACAAACAGCAATCATAGCAATTATGTATCAATAAGACATTATAAGTTCCTTCATAGGTTCATAACTTTTAGAGGTTTTTAAATATATACATGTATATTTTACTATCGTGTTTCAGGTATTATTTTATTGCTTTTCAATATACATTGCTGCAAATAAGTTTTTTCCTTGTTCTTAAGGAATTTAGTTAAGTCTCTATCCATATATAATGAAAAATCATATAACGTTATGTCTTATTTTAACATTTATACCAGCAAATTCTTTTTCTTAACTTATTGCGTTAGCTAACACATATATATTATGTAAATTGTGGTAATGATGGGCATTACTCTCTTTTATTTGAATGGCCTCGTCATTTCGATGTTTACTGCAGTATTTGCCAATCTTGGAGCCTTTATATTCCGCCACCTTCCATCTATTTGATATAGTTTTCCTAAAGTAGCTACGAGGTGTTTCCAATTATTCTTATAATTAATTTATAGATGGAATTAAATGCTTTTTCTGCTTTTGTGTAATGTTGCAATCAATTACATAAAGAGGATTCCTAACATGTAACCATTTTTGCTCAACCTCTTTTCACTATTTTTTTTTCTTCTTCTTTTTCCAAATAACATCTAATTACAAAGTCTAGTTCCTCTTTGACCAAAATGTTTTCTGTCTTTTTTCCTAAAATTTGGGGACATTTCATTTTCACATGCAGCCTGTTTAGCTTCAGGCAATTATAACTTTCTGAAACTTTTGTTCTGACCAAGATTATGATGCACTGATATACATTTCAAAAGTATTGGAAAGAATTATGTGTTCCGTGTTTTTAGGACACAAGATTAAATACTATTACTATGTCTTTCTTGCTATTTCTTTACTTTCTTTTATTTTTTCTTTACAGAGACATAGAGAGAGTGAGGGAGAGGGATAGATAGGGACAGACAGACAGGAACGAAGAGAGATGAGAAGCATCAATCATCAGGGGTTTTTTTGTTGCGACATCTTAGTTGTTCATTGATTGATTTCTCATATGTGCCTTGACCGCGGGCCTTCAGCAGACCGAGTAAACCCTTGCTGGAGCCAGCGACCTTGGGTCCAAGCTGGTGAGCTTTGCTCAAACCATATGAGCCCGCGTTCCAGCTCGTGACCTCGGGGTCTCAAACCTGGGTCTTCCGCATCCCAGTTCGACGCTCTATCCACTGTGTCACTGCCTGGTCAGGCTCTTGCTATTTCTGTGGAGACTGAGTGCTCATTTTTTCCTATATGAAGAGTCATAAACTAGAGGTGAATGTTTCTAATATCCATAAAACATTTCTCTCACTCTGTTTTTGAACTTTACTATTACGTCATTTTACTGTTGTTTACCTTTGCGTACCATACCTTGCCTATCTTTGATTTTAACAGCTTTTGTGGCTCTTGTCTTCCATGTGCTTCTTGTCGGGTTCTGTTTTTGATCCTCTGCTTTCCATATAATTATTGCTTCATTTATACTTAGTGTTTTATCCATAGTATATTTGTACTTTGCTTTATTTTAATTTTTATACATATTAATGTTTTCTTTTTTGTCTAAAAATGCAAGCTATGCTTTCCTTTTATTTTTAATATCTTAAAAGATATTTTAAAAACCTAATTTTAATCAAGCAAGGTTATTTTCAATTTCTATTTCCAGAATTATTTTCTTCATACAGATGATTAGTACAATTTGTTATATACAAACCTAGGTTTTTCAAAGTTGGTGCTATTGTTAAAAGTATTATTTTATTTAATTTTGAATTCCAATTTTTTAATGTTAGTATGTTCAAAAGCAATTAACCTTTGTATATTACCTTGTATCTTGTGTCCTTGATGTATTTACGTATTATAATAGTTTCAGTGATTTTTTTGGTGAATTCTTTAAGATTTCTTTCATAGAACGGTATGCCATCTGTAAATACAGTTTTATTTCTTTCTTCCCAAACTCTATAGTGTTATTTTCCATTTCCTTTTTTAGTATGCGTTCCAATGCAATAATGAATAGGAGTTCTAAAAGGGGACATCTTTGCCTTGCTCCTGATCTTAGGGGTGTGCAGGCTCTAAGCTGTAAAGTATTAGTTGTAGGTTTAGTGTGTGTGTGTGTGTGTGTGTGTGTGTGTGTGTGTGTGTGTGTGTGTGTGTGTGTGTTTCTGAAGTTAGAAGTATGGAGGCAGTCAGACAGACTCCCTCATGTGCCCTACTGGAATACACACACCAATAACACCAGGTGGTAATGCTGTGGCCATCTAGGGCGTTGCTCCATTGCAACCGGAGCCATTCTAGTGCCTGAGGCAGAGGCCATAGAGACATTCTCCGCACCGGGGCCCACTCTGCTCCAATGGAGCCTTGGCTGTGGGAGGGGAAAAGAGAGATAAGGAGGAAGGAGACGGGGAAGCATGGAGAAGCCAATGGGCGCTTCTCCAGTGTGCCCTGGCCAGGAATCAAACCCTGGACTTCCACACATAGGGTCGACTCTCTATGGTTGTAGGTTTCTTATTGGTATTTTTTACAGTTGAGGAAGTTCTTTTCTCTGTCCAGTTTGCTAGGAGTTTTTTATATGAATGGGTGTTGGATTTTGTCAAATGAACTTTTTGCATCAGTTGATATAGTCATTCCATGTTTTTCCTTCAGCTTCTTGATAATGGTGGATCACACTGATGGATTTGGAATATGAACCACCTTATAATCTATAATAAATCCCATTTAGACATGGGTATAATTGTTTTGTATATTGTTATATGCAATTTGTTAATGTTTGGTGAAGGTTTTGCCTCAATATTATTGAGAGTTGTTGGTTTATATTTGATTGTTATCTATTTTTGGTGATACAAGACAGCTGGACTCATGCAATGAGTTAAAATGCATTCTCTTCACTTTTATTTTTTTGCTCAATGTTTAGTAGCATTCATCAGCAAAACTGTTTGAGCTTGATGCTGACTGCCTCCCCACTTTCAAAGTTTTTCAAAAGTTCTTAATGACTTATTCAGTATTAAAAATGGATATAAGCTTATTGAAATTATTCCTTCTTGTACGAGTTTTGAGAGTTTGTATCTTACGATAATCTGGCCCATTTTATTGAAATTACCAAAATTGCATATATAAATTTGCTCACAATATTCTTTCCAAATGCTTTTGAGGTTCATGGGATCAGCTGTGATGACCTTACTTAGACTTCTAATATTGATATTTTGTGTCTTATCTATGTTTTTCTTAATTAGCCTGTATAAAAATTTGTTAATTACATAAATCTTTTCCAGGAACCAGGTTTTGGTTTCTGGGGGTTTTCTCTAGTTCTGGTCTTTTTTTTCTATTCCATTGATCTACATATATTCTTCTTCTTCTTTTTCTTCTTCTTCTTCATCTTTTTCTTCTTCTTCTTTCTGACAGTACTATACTGTTTTGATTATTATAGTTTTAAAGTATAGTTTGATATCGGGGAGTACAATACTTCCCCCGTTCATCCTTCTCAAGATTTCTTTGGCTATTTAGGGTCTTTTGTTGTTCCATATAAATTTCAGGATTAGTTCTAATTCTCTAATTAAAATAAGAAATTATTTTAATAGGGATTGATTGAACAATATTCATCCTTCTAATTCATGAGCATGACATATACATCCATTTATTTTGATCTTTTTCAATTTACTTTATCAATGTCTTATAGTTTTCAGAATAAAGGTATTTCAGCACTTTGGTTAAATTTATTCATAGGTATTTATACCTTTTGATGCAATTGTACATGAGATTGTTAGCTTAAAATATTTATGATCATTTGTTATTGGTGTATAGAAACACAACAGATTTCTGTTTATTGATTCTTTATCCTGCAAATTCACTGATGTAATATATTAGTTTTAGTAGTGTTTTGGTAAAGTTTTTTAGGGTTTTCTAATACATTATCAGGGCATCTGCAAATAATAAGATTATTACTTTCTTCTTCCCAATTTATAGGGCTTTTATTTCTTGTTTTATCTGATTGCTGTGGCTAAGACCACCACTATTATGTTGAAGGAAAGTTTCTTCGTTAATGGAAATTTTTAATAAAAAATACTTCATGAATGCTTAGAAAAAGATATATTTACAAAGGCTTAGATTGTAACAGTTTGGAATTTTTAATAATATTTATGTATTCCTGATCCTCCCTACTTTTCTTTGTTTCTTTGTTTCTTTTTGCTATTTTTTGAAGTGAGACATGGGGAGGCAGTCAGACAGAATGCCACATGTGCCCAACTAAGATCAACATGGCATGCCCACTAGAAGAAAATGCTCTGCCTATCTGGGGCATTGCTCCATTGCAACTGGAGTCATTCTAGTGCCTGAGGCTGAGGCCATGGAGCTGTCCTCAGCACCCAATGGTCAACTTCACTCCAATGGAGCCTTGGCTGCAGCAGGGGAAGAGAGAGATAGAGAGAAAGGAGAGGGGGAAGGGTGGAGAAGCAAATAAACACTTCTTCTGTGTGCCCTGACCAGGAATCGAACTTGGGAATTTTACATGCCAGGCTGATGCTCTACCGCTGAGCTAACTGGCCAGAGCCCAACTTTTCTTTTAGATCTTTGTTTATTGCATCAACTCCATTTATTCTGGTCTGTACTCAGGACCACTTCTGTTACATAAGTAGGTTCTTCAATTTCTATCCCTCATCTAAAAGGTTACACCCTCACAAGCATCTCAAAATTTTGATGGCCAGCTCTAGCTGGTTGGTGTAGAAGATAGAGCATTGACCTGGCTTATAGACATCCCAGGTTTGATTCCTGGTCAGGGCACACAGAAGAAGTGACTATCTGCTTCTCTTCCTTTTCCTCACCCCCTCTTCTCCCTCTTCCTATCCTGCTGCCAGTGACTCAATTGGTTAAAACATCGGCCCTGTCACTGAGAATAGCTCTTTGGCCCAAGCACATTAGCCTCAGGTGGTAAAAATAGCTCAGTAGATTTGAGCATCATCCCCAGACAGGAGTAGCTGGAGGATCGCCATCGGGGTGCATGCAGGTGTCTGTCTCACTATCTTTCCTCCTTTGCTTAAATAAAAATACAAATGGCCATTTTATCATGTTCTCCTTTCTTTCCAGAATGTTTGCAGGAGACCAGAACATAGACAACAGGCTTATCTCTGAGACTGTATTCAGACATTTCAAAATGCATAAGGTTGAAATTTCAGATGCAATAAAAACAATTTCTCCTTTCCTTGAGATTCTTCGTGACCATAGAATCATCACCAATAAAATGTACCAAGTAAGTGAACTCTTTTATGTCACAATGTGGTAAACCAAACTCAAATTCTTAAGTGTTGATAGTTTAGAATCATATGTCAGGCAGCTAGACAAGTGAGGAGTCTCCTAGAAGTGGGGACCTTCTCAAGTACTGCTGTAATGTTCCCTCAAAGGGTGAAGAGTACAGGCATCACTGGACGCAGGTCTGCTCCTCACTAAAAAACTAAGATCCCCCCAGTGCCCCAGAAGTTGGGGTGAATAGCACTGGGGATAAAGTATCTGAAGCTGGTGGGCTACAGGCTGTGGAATGCCTTGTAGAAATTGCATGTACAATACATCATATTCTAGGAATTAAAAGTAATATTAATGAATGAATGAATTTGATAAATTGATTTAATAAAGTAATTTACACAGCTTTTCATTTAAATGAACATTAATTTAAATCCTCAGGTCAGAGAACATTGAAATCTGCAGAGAATTAATGTCTTATTAGAACAAATTTGGAAGTAGATGCTTGCTATTTTCTCAGACCATTATTAGTATTTTCATTTTTATTTCTTTTGGTGTTTCTGGAGTCTTGGAATTTAGGATCCTTTTAGCAAGAGACATAAGTAAAGATCAGAGATGCAGTTCTTTTTTTCTTGCGGCTAAGTTCACAGCAAAAGGAAAATCACCACTTGGTTGCCTTGAGGTCTTCTAGATCAAGTCAGTTCTGGGGAAGGGAGAAGGTTGTCCTGTCAATAAAAGAGCAGCTCGTCACCTGCTAAGTCTATTCTTAAATCATTAGGCCAGGCTCATCTAACTTGAACCCATTATTGTTCTTCAAGATTGCTTTTTCTTTTATCTTATGTAAATGAGGGTGAGGAAACTTGATTCACAAATGGGTATTTTTAAGGAAGAAAGATTTACTTACTTAACTTAGTAACCATACCAATATAGAGAAATTCTAGAACTGTCATGAGGAGATACAAATGTAGGGAAACTGTAACACATTAACAATGAAATTGCTGTGCAGGGCTCTTCCATAACTTGGATGTCTGTATTGATATTTTCCACATTCACGATCTTTTAAGGAGTCTCAAGAATCCTTTCAAAAATGGGTTCCTGTACAAAAAGTTGTATACGATATTCTCAGTGAGCTGGAGAAGACGTTTGATGTGTCCATTCTGGAAGTATTGTTCAACGAGGTCAACCTGCGGGAATACCCTGAATTAACTCATATTTATAAAAGCTTTAAAAATGGTAATTAGTCTTATTTGCTACTGTTTTATATCTGGAAGCAATTTTGTTGACGAGTACATACTGAGTTGCTACCACGTGCCACACACAGCGATGGGCTTTGAGGAAACAGCTGTTAAGAAAACAGACGTATCATGAGCCACTCCATGCTTATGATACAGTGGCTACAGTACAACACCCACTTGGAGGTCTGTGTTACTAGGCTTGTAGACTCACAAAACAACCAGACCCACAGTGGTATCAGGTTTACTTAGAAGGACAAGTGACAAAACCCAGCATCCCAACAGGGCAGCATCAGTTGCTCTTCCTCTGTAGGGACCCCCAGCTGTGGTCTACAAAGCAGTCCACCAAGTTCACTACTACCCACCTTGATTGGCAGCTCAGCTACGGATGCATAATCCACCTTAGCTTAGTAACATCATGCCCAAGGGAGTCAATATCTCATGTAACAGTTCTGTAGTCATAACTTTCAAGGACAACATGAGGGAAGTCAAATTACAAAAGTCATTAAACTGAAGGAGGACCAAATTTGGCTAATGGTTCCTGTAGAGTCTATCCTGGCCACATGCAGCTTACCTACCTACAGTCACAGTTCAGTCTCACTCTAAGCAAGTGTTAGACTTAGAGCACAAAGAGGGGTCACCTTCATCAGGTTTCCAGAGTAATGACCAAGAAAGTTAACTCAAGGTCAACTCGCTCTTAAAGTAGAAGAAATGGTTGTATTCATTCTTTCCCCACAGGGAAATACCACTAATCAAATAATCCCCAAATAAATTGCTCCACCAGAGGCTGTTTTTTATACTCTACAAAACTGATTAATCCACTACTCTTTCCTGAGACTCATGGTTTATACGCCCTATTTAATAGTCAGTAAAGACAATGTCCTCCAACAATGTTGTATTGACTTGCCTAAAAAATATTTTATTCTAATAATTGGAACCAGTTTGGGATCAACCAAGATCTCCAAATAATGATGCAGAGGCCACAAGAAAAGATGATGATATGAACTGAGGAAAACAGACGCTACAGGAAGTGGCACAGAGCGAGCAAGGGCCCCGTGTGTTCGCTACGCAAGGGCAGTTAGAGTTCTCTCAGAGTGAGTAGCAGATTGTGGGAGATGATGCACAAGAGGGACATTGGGAAAACATTTTGGAAGGTCTGACATTTAAAGCATGTAAATCTGGAGTTTATTTGCTGGATAGTAGAGAGATATACAGGTTTATAAGTTTATAAGTAGACATTTATTGGCCCAGTAAGGACTCCTGCCATCGGAAGGACCTGGTTCATGAAGCCTCACCACATCCTCCCCCTAAGATACCCACACCCAGAATTCTGGTTTATTTTCTTCCACCTTACCTTTGCTGGGTAGCCGATATGGCGGGACCCTTGGCTGCTGCCCTGGCCTCCTTCCTTAGGCAGCTGGTAGCCTCATAGAGTTTCCTTATTTTATTTCTGAGATCTTTCTCCCTCCGCTTTGGGAGAGACTTTCTAGCTCCTCTTGTGTCCTCTGATATCTCTTTGAGGAAGTGCCTCCTCATGACCCAGTTTCCTGCACCTTTCTCTTCTCTGGCAAAATTTTAGAGCTCTTGAGTTTTCTGTTTTCCATGTGGACACTCAAAAGATCCAAGTCGTTCTCCCCGGACAATTCCTCTCTTCTTCACAGTTTGAACAGGTCAGAAAACACATTTCGAAACCATGATTTATTTTCTTACGTGCTTCTCCAGATATCTGTAAATTTTCTTTTACATAACTAACAGGCTCATGACTTCTCCATGATTCCTTGATTCTTAATTTTCAGGTGGTTGTTTCTGTCTAGAAAACATGAGGGCTCCCTTGTTAAGGTTTCTCTTTTTGTTCTCAGGTATGACAAGAAACTTTGCCATAAAGACTGGGACTCAATAACTTCTGAGGGACCAGAAGGCTGGAAATTACTAAACATGGAAATATGTTATAATATTTCTGAAATGTGATGGAGAACTTTAATTTTTATTTGTTTCCCTCTTTCTCTTCAATGACCCAAGATAAAATTTGTCACCAAGCAAGTGCTGGAAAAAAGAATGCAGAGAACCCTAATACACACTAAGCCATAAACAAGGTGATTATAATCAGACAAAACCCAATTCTCATCTGCTCAGAGAAAATGAGAATGGGAGGTGGGACCTGAGTCCCGAGTGGATTTGGAGACCAGGGAAGAATTGTTGAGGAGCAGGGAGAAGGCATGGAGGCTGTTGATATGGGCATCTGACCAAGGATTTATCTTGGAGGAGCAGCTCTGGTGAGACCATTGGCCCAATAACCAAGACAGAGGAATGGGAACCCAGTGTGTCAGGAACCCAGGTTGAAAGAGAATGCTGACCCGGAAGTAATGGTGATCAGGAAGGGCCCCTATAGAGGAGATCAGTGTGAAGCTGTGACAGGCTAGGAACTATGGGCACAGGGTCTAATCAGGAGGCGAGCCTCATTGATGGATAAGGAGACTGACTGAAACATGGGGATGATGCTTAGGAGCTGGAATATTCAAGGAGATTGGCAGTCACATAGGAGAGAAGAGAGGAAGTAGTGAGATGTGTTTAGAAGGTGTAGGTGGGTACCTTAAGAGAGAGCAAGAAGTGGGGGGGACTAAAGATGGGGTAAAGGACACAGCAAAACAACCAATCACGAAGAGCTCACCTATAGAGTATTTACTCTGACAGATGTGGGCTTAGTGCTCCCTGCTGCCTTGGGGGCAGTATCACTTTCCACTCATTCAGAGAAAAGAAGCCTGAAATCTAGAGAGACCGTGTGTGTGGTTTGCCTGTTGTCAAATAACAGGATGAACCCATAACCTGTGATCTTAACCACGTACGCTTAATCATCATAGAAAGACCAAGAAGACAGTAAACAGAAGTGCAGAGGAAGGGTGTGGTGTGAAGAGGGGTGGGCACAAGGAGATATCCTTTGGCACTAAGTAAGGCCATCATTTAGAGGCACTTCTAAAGACAAAAACAGGCTGACTATGGCCATGGGTGACAGGAAGATCCATCACCCATGGCCATAGACAGGTTCTGAGTGGCTGGTAGATGATCTCAGTGACAAGGCTTGACTGAGGCCCGGGGATGCAGCTGAGGCCCAGGGCCAGGGTCACAGCCAGGAATGGGGTCAGGTGCGTCCTCCTGGTGCAGGTGGGCTCTGCACTGATACCAGCAGGGCAGGCTTTCAGATCCCACTAGGTAAGGATTAAAATGCGATTATGGGAGATCAACACAGCACACACTTCAATATCTGAAATAAACTTGTTTTGTTTCCTCAGGAATTGGTGAAAACCTGTAGGAAACCCTTAACCCTTGACCTTGAATGGTTTGGCGAACCCGTGTAACCACAATAACTTTAATTAAAAACCAAAACTATAAAACACCGACCTCCTTGCAAAAGGTTCGTCATCTTACTTGGTCTGTTCCTATTGAATGTTCTGTGATTCTTGTTCCTTTCTGGAATGTGCAGGGGGAGGGGCTGCTTCCTCTCAGTACTAATTGCCCAGAAAGGTCAATGTCTTCATCTGTGGTTTCTCCAGGGACTTAGATGACAGAGTCTTGGTACTATGGGGTCCTGGTGGGACCAGACCTTGGTACTCTTACATGCAAAGCCTGCTATCTCACGACAGCCTGACCTGCACGTTTGGCCTGAACACCTCACTGCACAGTTTTTTACTCTGACTTGTGTTAATCTGCGGTTCTTTCAGGTCATGTCCAGTGGTGTCCAGCACTGCAGAGAGAAGAGCTTGTCTCTGCTGGGTCAGGGGACCCTTGTGTCACTCACATAGGACCGTGAACACTGTGTGACTCCCATGCAGACTCCTTCCCATCCTCCTTGGGGCAGCAGGTCTGGATCTGCCCTACAAATGCCTGAAGGGCACGTACAGAAACAGCGTGATGTTCCTGTCTCTCTCTCTCCTTCTTTCCTTTCCTCACTCTCTAAAATCAATAAATAAAAATTAAAAACTAAACAAACTACTATTTCCTCGGTGAGGTCATTTTCCTGAAGAAAAAGGAGCTTGCAGGTTTGATCCCTAATCAGGGCACATACGAGGACCTCAGAGCACAGAAGTGGCCACGCCCAACTGACACCTTCAGAGATGCCCCACCAGCCCAATGCTGGGACCAGCCAGTAGGGCCACTGACTGTGAGAGGGGAAGAGTGAGAAGGGGAAAAGGGTGGGAAGAAAAGCTGATGGTGGCTTCTCATGTGTGCCCTGACCAAGGATCGAACCTAGGACTTTTGCAGGCCGGGCCAACGCTCTATCCACTGAGCCAACTGACCAGGACCCCCACCTAAGTTTCACATTAACTGACAGACAAAAACTGAAACAGAGATGAGGTTAAAAGTACCAACTCTCTTACTGATAAAAGCTGGATCAGCAGACATATTGTAGTTTAGACACCAGCCAGAAAAGGACACTCAAATCTGGACCCCGGAATGCGGCTTAGCTACAAGGCTCAGGCTGCTCCCATCAACCACACACATCACCACCCTCCTCCCGCTGTCCCTGTGCCCCTGAGCTCGGAGGAGCACAGTGCCCTGCCCTCCGCGGACGGGGAACCAAGGGAGACACCCCGCTCAGGAGCAGAATCGCTTCACAGATAACCCACCTGAGCATCTCCCCAGAAAGAAGAGGGGCTGGGTACCAGGAGTCAAGCTGATTCAAGGGACACCTCCTAGAAGGGGACTTGGGTGCGGGGCCTGAGTGTCCACACTGAGGTTTGGGGCTCCTCCCTCTGCCTGTCTGCACCCACAGCGGTGCCCGGGTCTCCATCTTCTGGCCCAGGAGCTGCTGGGGCTGCTGCGGCCGCTCTCTTCTGCCGATATTGTCAGATTCAGAACTGTCTGTCTAATCTAGGGGACAATCCTCTGATCTCACAGTGTCTCTGACAGTAAAGAGCCCGCTACTGAGCCTGCTGCTGATGCTGAGGCTTCAGAAGCCGATCCCCTTGCGGCATCATTTGCACGCTTACCCTCCTCAGTCGCTGAGTCTCCTGCTTCTCCAGTGTCCCGGCCCCAAGCTCAGGCTCCCTTCTGACAACAGAAATGGTCCCTGTCGTCAGAGCTCCTGTCTCCATAGAAAATGGCCCAGTCAGTCCCTTATCTCCTTCAAATAAGTCTAACAGGCTTTGACCTGCTTCTGAAGGTGGTCTTCTCCAGACCTAACCTGCATGGGTCTGGTGACTTCTAGATCAACAATCTTCTTTGACCACACTGGCTCCCGACCCCTCAGGGATGCTGCTGTTCAAAGAAAACAGTGTGCCCAGCTTTCTCTGGCCCCACAAGGATGTGTCCTTCCCTTGGGCCAGGGCAGCCCCAGTGTGGGAGTGCCCACCAGGGAGGTCGGCCCCTGCGGACTGCCCACCCAGCCAACTACTATCAGCCTCTAATTCACGTGTTGACCTTGGTGACTCCCATAAGACACAGGAAAAGCTGGCACTTTAATGACAAAACTTGGCACATCGGTGACCCAGTCTGCCTGCTGTCGAGGGACAGAGGAGAGATAGGGGACACTAGAAAAGACTGGTGTCGTCTGTGTCAGACCCTGTCCGGGTCCCGTGAACCGTGGAGACCAGGAGTACAGGACAGCTGTGCCCAGCACAGGCTCAGTGAGGGAGGAAAGGGGGGAGACCCCATGCACAGCACTGGGCACACTGCAGCCCTGCCCCCTGCACGGTGTCCTCCTCAGGGAGTGGAATCTGCCCAGATGGAAGTCTGCCCCTTTGGGGGAAAGAAAGAATGGAGGTGAAGAGAGGGGGGAACCTTCCCCTGTATCTTCACTGAAACTGGGTGAGAACCCTAATTACAGCCTGAGGAAGTCGCACTCAGGGGACCAAATGTGGAAGCCATGACACTGGAGAATGTCGCTCCCCCAGCCCTGTTTCTGAACCCGGAGACCTAACTGCCGTCCTCTGCACGCTCTCAGGAGGGTGGGGCCCCAGAGGACAGCAGGAGTCAGAGAGGTCTTCCTGTCTTTGCACAAATAAGGGGACTCCCATTGGCTGGTTCTGCTCCTTGCTGGGGGTCTTCCTCTGGCCTTCCAGACCCCGCCTGTCCCTCCTTGTCCCCCATTCCTGTTGCCACAAGTCCCGATGGCTGAGAACCACTGAGCACCACCGCGGTGCTGCAGGAAGAGGCAGAAACTCTCTGACAACACTCAGAAAGTCCCTTGCACTTCCTTTCCCTCATTTGGGTGGAGCCCTCCCTAAGAGAGTGCACACACTTCATTCTCAGGGCCAGGCAGCCACACTGGTCCCAGCTAGGGACAACTGAAGGGCAGAAGGCCAGGCTCCAGCCCCGGCAGTTCCTGGGGCTGACAGATGGCTGGTGGGGGCAGCGACCTCAGCACCAGGTCAGACTCCGTCTCCCTCCCTTTAACTTTCTCTCTGGCTGGGCTGCTGCTTCCGTGTCTGTCTCTAGAGACTCATCTCAACCTTGACCTCAGTCCCGCTTTACAGGAGCACTCAGGTGCACTGTACTGAAATGCAGGGCTAGGCAGTGAGGAAATCGGAGCTTTAACCTGCGGAGGGACAGCTGCTGGTGTGAGTGCAGCCGCCACAACCCACAGGACTCATGTCTTCCAGCTACTGCTCAGGAAACAGGCCTGTCTGCACTGGGCTGGCTGTCCTTCTGAGGCTATGAGACAGAAATTTGTCATTTTCTCATTACCTCTGAACTCTCTCTTTTTCTTAGGCCTCCTCTGATTTTACTGTTATTTTCAAAGCAGGTTCTGCAGAAATTTAAAATTCATGTGTAAAACATGGCATTTTCAAACACTGGGTGCCCTGGTCTCATGCCTGACCTGGGGACAGGTCAGCTCCGGCCACTCCTATCTCTGGCTGGGGGTCGGGCTCCTCCTCCAGGGATCTTGACCTAAGGGAATAAAGGAAGGGGAGGGACCAAGACCCCAAGACTAGTGCAGGCTGAGTGTTTTCATGTGTGCTGTGATTTCCTGGTCTGGAATGGCTTCTATCTCCAACAAGCAGGAAGCTAGAAATCTTATCTTTTTCTCTCATAATGGGTCAGAAATAACATTACCAATACCGTACTTCCCCATGTATAAGATGTTCCTATGTTTAAGATGCACTTTAGTTTTGGAGCCTGAAATTTGAAAAATATATATAGTACATAAAGTTATTGTACTCAAGTTTTATTCATAATAAACTTTATTCATCATAAAATTCATATAAATCCTCATCACTGTCAAAACTCCCATCCATTAGCTTGTCCTCACCTGTGTCTGATGACGAATCACTGTCTTCATATGTTGCCTCGTCCTTAGTTCCATCTATGGCATTTGAAATGGCACAATCACTGTATAAGATGCACCTGTTTCTAGATCTCAAATTATTCAAAACACGGTGCATCTTTACATGGGGAAATGAAGTGTGTTTAATTGTTTGATTTATTTTCTTTTACCAAGGAGGAATATATTCTGGGTCAAAATGTTCCAAGTGACACTGATATATGTAGAGGGAAAGTCCTGTTCACCACCCTCCCCTGCGGCGTCTAATCCAGGTCCTGTTGAGAGTTGCGGGCACAGTGTGTTATATCTCTGCCTTTACACATATAACATCCTCCGGAATACCACATGTGTGTCTCGCTGTGTAAGGAATTAGATTATGTTGTATATGCCTTAGGGAATTGACAAATAAACGTTTTTTAATATTACACTTACTAGAAATCTTCTCATGTTAATGAGCATACAAACCTACCTCATTCCTTTCAACAGCTACATTCTACTGCATGGAATCAATCTTCCATAATTTTTAAATTATGCTCCCCTTATGCTGTTTGCAGTCATTCACTGTTACCAACAAATAGCAATCATAACAATTATGAATCAATAAGACATTATAATTTCATTCATAGGTTCATAACTTTTAGAGATTTTAAAACAGTGGTTCTTAACCTGGGTTCTATTGAACCCTAGGGGTTCGATGAGTCGGTCTCAGGGGTTCGGAGAAGCCTCTGCCGCGCAGGCCAAAATAAAGTAAGACCGTAATTTGTTGTGAGTTCATGCACTTTGTTGGTTTTGTTCTTTGAGCAAGGTGATGTTCATGCACGGCTCATTTTGTGCACCAGTAAAAAAGCATATACCTATGTCTTGAATTTGGAAAAAAAATCATATTTTATTTATCGCTAAAGAAGGATTCGGTGAATGCACATATGAAATTGGTGGGTTCGGTACCTCAAAAAAGGTTAAAAACCACTGTTTTAAAATATATGCATATGTACTTTACTATCTTGTTTGAGGTATTATTTTATTGCTTTTCAATAGTTGTTAGGGAATTTAGTAAAGTCTCTATCCATATATAATGAAAAATCATATAACGTTATGTCTTATTTTAGTATTTATACCACTGAATTCTTTTCTTATCCTATTGCGTTAGCTAACACATATATATTATGTAAATTGTGGTAATGATGGCCATTACTCTCTTTTATTTGAATGGCCTCGTCATTTCGATGTTCACTGCAGTATTTGCCAATCTTGTAGCCTTAATATTCTGCCACCTTCCATCTATTTGATATAGTTTTCCTTAAGTACTACGAGGTGTTTCCAAATTTTCTTCTTAAGTAATTTATAGATATACTTAAATGCTTTTTCTGCTTTTGTTTATTGTTGCAATCAATTACATAAAGAGGATTCTTAATATGTAACCATTTTGCTCAACCTCTTTCCACTATTTTTCTTTTTCTTCTCCTTCTTTTTCCAAATAACCTCTAATTACAAAGTCTAGTGCCTCTGTGACCGAAAGTGTGTTTTCTGCCTTGTTTCATAAAATTTAGAGGCATTTCCTTTTCACATGCAGCCTGTTTAGCTTCAGCCAATTATAACTTTCTGAAACATTTTTTGTGACCAAGGTTATGATGCATTAATATGCATTTCAAAAGTATTGGAAAAAATCATGTGTTCCGTGTTTTTAGGACACAGGATTAAATGCTATGTCTTTCTTGCTATTTCTGTAGAACCTGAATGATCATTTTTGCCTATATGAAGAGTCAAAAACTAGAGGTGAATGTTTTTCAATATCCATAAAACATTTCTCTCACTCTTTGTTTTTGAACTTTACTATTACGTCCTTTTACTGTTGTTTACCTTTGCGTACCATACCTTGCCTATCTTTGATTTTAACAGCTTTTGTGGCTCTTGTCTTCCATGTGCTTCTTGTCGGGTTCTGTTTTTGATCCTCTGCTTTCCATATAATTATTACTTCATTACACTTAGTGTTTTATCCATAATATATTTGTACTTTGCTTTATTTTAATTTTTATACATATTAATGTTTTCCTTTTTGTCTAAAAATGCAAGCTATGCTTTCCTTTTATTTTTTAATATCTTAAAAGATATTTTAAAAACCTAATTTTAATCAAGCAAGGTTATTTTCAATTTCTATTTCCAGAATTATTTTCTTCATACAGATGATTAGTACAATTTGTTAAATACAAACCTAGGTTTTTCAAAGTTGGTGCTATTGTTAAAAGTATTATTTTATTTAATATTGAATTCCAATTTTTTAATGTTAGTATGTTCAAAAGCAATTAACCTTTGTATATTACCCTGTATCTTGTGTCCTTGATGTATTTACGTATTATAATAGTTTCAGTGATTTTTTTTGGTGAATTCTTTAAGATTTCTTACGTAGAACGGTATGCCATCTGTAAATACAGTTTTATTTCTTTCTTCCCAAACTCTATAGTGTTATTTTCCATTTCCTTTTTTAGTATGCGTTCCAATGCAATAATGAATAGGAGTTATAAACGGGGACATCTTTGCCTTGCTCCTGATTTTAGGGGTGTACAGGCTCTAAGCTGTAAAGTATTAGTTGTAGGGTGTGTGTGTGTGTGTGTGTGTGTGTGTGTTTCTGAAGTTAGAAGTATGGAGGCAGTCAGACAGACTCCCTCATGTGCCCTACTGGAATACACACACCAATAACACCAGGTGGTAATGCTGTGCCCATCTGGGGCATTGCTCCATTGCAACCGGAGCCATTCTAGTGCCTGAGGCAGAGGCCATAGAGCCATTCTCCGCACCGGGGCCCACTCTGCTCCAATGGAGCCTTGGCTGTGGGAGGGGAAAAGAGAGATAAGGAGGAAGGAGAGGGGGAAGCATGGAGAAGCCGATGGGCGCTTCTCTAGTGTGCCCTGGCCAGGAATCAAACCCTGGACTTCCACACATAGGGTCGACTCTATGGTTGTAGGTTTCTTATTGCTGTTTTTCTCCAGTTGAGGAAGTTATTTTCTCTGTCCGGTTTGCTAGGAGTTTTTTATATGAATGGGTGTTGGATTTTGTCAAATGAATTTTTTGCATCGGTTGATATAATCATTCCATGTTTTTCCTTCAGCTTCTTGATAATGGTGGATTACACTGATGGATTTGGAATATGAACCACCTTATAATCTATAATATATCCCATTTACACATGGGTATAATTGTTTTGTATATTGTTGTATGCAATTTGTTAATGTTTGGTGAAGGTTTTGCATCAATATTATTGAGAGTTGTTGGTTTATATTTGATTGTTATCTATTTTTGGTGATACAAGACAGCTGGACTCATGCAATGAGTTAAAATGCATTCTCTTCACTTTTATTTTTTTGCTCAATGTTTAGTAGCATTCATCAGCAAAACTGTTTGAGCTTGATGCTGACTGCCTCCCCACTTTCAAAGTTTTTCAAAAGTTCTTAATGACTTATTCAGTATTAAAAATGGATATAAGCTTATTGAAATTATTCCTTCTTGTGCGAGTTTTGATAGTTTGTATCTTACGATAATCTGGCCCATTTTATTGAAATTACCAAAATTGCACATATAAATTTGCTCACAATATTCTTTCCAAATGCTTTTGAGGTTCATGGGATCAGCTGTGATGACCTTACTTAGACTTCTAATATTGATATTTTGTGTCTTATCTATGTTTTTCTTAATTAGCCTGTATTAAAATTTATTAGTTTCATAAATCTTTTCTAGGAACCAGGTTTTGGTTTCTAGGGGTTTTCTCTAGTTCTGGTCTTTTTTTTCTATTCCACTGATCTACATATATTTTTTTTCTTCTTCTTCTTCTTCTTTTCTTCTTCTTTTTCTTCTTCTTATTTTTTTTCTTCTTCTTCTTCTTTCTGACAGTACTATACTGTTTTGATTATTATAGTTTTAAAGTATAGTTTGATATCGGGGAGTACAATACTTCCCCCATTCATCCTTCTCAAGATTTCTTTGGCTATTTAGGGTCTTTTGTTGTTCCATATAAATTTTAGGATTAGTTCTAATTCTCAGAAGAAATTATTTTAATAGGGATTGATTTAACAATATTCATCCTTCTAATTCATGAGCATGACATATACATCCATTTATTTTGATCTTTTTCAATTTACTTTATCAATGTCTTATAGTTTTCAGAATAAAGGTATTTCAGCACTTTGGTTAAATTTATTCATAGGTATTTATACCTTTTGATGCAATTGTACATGAGATTGTTAGCTTAAAATTTTTTTATGATCATTTGTTATTGGTGTATAGAAACACAACAGATTTCTGTTTATTGATTCTTTATCCTGCAAATTCACTGATGTAATATATTAGTTTTAGTAGTGTTTTGGTAAAGTTTTTTAGGGTTTTCTAATACATTATCATGGCATCTGCAAATAATAAGATTATTACTTTCTTCTTCCCAATTTATAGGGCTATTATTTCTTGTTTTATCTGATTGCTGTGGCTAAGACCACCACTATTATGTTGAAGGAAAGTTTCTTCTTTAATGGAAATTTTTAATAAAAAATATTTCATGTATGCTTAGAAAAAGATATATTTACAAAGGCTTAGATTGTAACAGTTTGGAATTTTTAATAATATTTATGTATTCCTGATCCTTCCTACTTTTCTTTGTTTCTTTGTTTCTTTTTGCTATTTTTTGAAGTGAGACATGGGGAGGCAGTCAGACAGAATGCACATGTGCCCAACTAAGATCAACCTGGCATGCCTACTAGAAGGAAATGCTCTGCCTATCTGGGGCATTGCTCCATTGCAACTGGAGCCATTCTAGTGCCTGAGGCTGAGGCCATGGAGCTGTCCTCAGCACCCAGGTCTACTTCACTCCAATGGAGCCTTGGCTGCAGGAGGGGAGAGAGAGATAGAGAGAAAGGAGAGGGGGAAGGGTGGAGAAGCAAATAGGCACTTCTTCTGTGTGCCCTGACCAGGAATCGAACTTGGGAATTTTACATGCCAGGCTGATGCTCTACTGCTGAGCTAACTGGCCAGAGCCCAATGTTTCTTTTAGATCTTTGTTTATTGGATCAACTCCATTTATTCTGGTCTGTACTCAGCACCACTTCTGTTACATATGTTGGTTCTTCACATTCTATCCTTCATCTAAAATGTTACAGTCTCCACAAGCATCTCAAAATTTTGATGGCCAGCCCTAGCTGGCTGGTGTAGAAGATAGATCATTGACCTGGCTTATAGACATCCCAGGTTTGATTCCTGGTCAGGGCACACAGAAGAAGTGACTATCTGCTTCTCTTACTTTTCCTCACCCCCTCTTCTCCCTCTTCCTATCCTGCTGCCAGTGACTCAATTGGTTAAAACATCGACCCTGTCACTGAGAATAGCTCGTTGGCCCAAGCACATTAGCCTCAGGTGCTAAAAATAGCTCAGTAGATTTGAGCATCATCCCCAGACAGGAGTAGCTGGTGGATCGCCATCGTGGTGCATGCAGGTGTCTGTCTCACTATCTTCCCTCCTTTTGCTTAAATAAAAATACAAATGGCCATTTTATCATGTTCTCCTTTCTTTCCAGAATGTTTGCAGGAGACCAGAACATAGACAACAGACTTATCTCTGAGACTGTATTCAGACATTTCAAAATGCATAAGGTTGAAATTTCAGATGCAATAAAAACGATTTCTCCTTTCCTTGAGATTCTTCGTGACCATAGAATCATCACCAATAAAATATATCAAGTAAGTGAACTCTATTATGTCACAATCTGGTAAACCAAACTCAAATTCATTATGTGTTGATAGTTTAGAATCATATGTCAGGCAGCTAGACAAGTGAGGAGTCTCCTAGAAGTGGGGACCTTCTCAAGTACTGCTGTATATGTTCCCTCAAAGGGTGAAGAGTACAGGCATCACTGGATGCAGGTCTGCTCCTATCTGAAGGACTAGGACCCCACGGAACCCCCAGAAGTTGGGGTGAATAGCACTGGAGATAAAGTATCTGAAGCTGGTGGGCTTCAGGCTGTGGAATGCCTTGTAGAAATTGCATGTACAATACACCATATTCTAGGAATTAAAAGTAATATTAATGAATGAATGAATAAATTTGATAAATTGATTTAATAAATTAATTTACACAGCTTTTCATTTAAATGAACATTAATTTAAATTCTCAGATCAGAGAACATTAAAATCTGCAGAGAATTAATGTCTTGTTAGAACAAATTTTGCAGTAGATGCTTGCTATTTTCTCAGACCATTATTAGTATTTTCATTTTTATTTCTTTTGGTGTTTCTGGAGTCTTAGAATTTAGGATCCTTTTAGCAAGAGACATAAGTAAAGATCAGAGATGCAGTTCTTTTTTTCTTGCGGCTAAGTTCACAGCAAAAGGAAAATCACCACTTGGTAGCCTTGAGGTCTTCTAGATCAAGTCAGTTCTGGGGAAGGGAGAAGGTTGTCCTGTCAATAGAACAGTAGCTCATCATTTGCTAAGTCTATTCTTAAATCATTAGGCCAGGTTCATCTAACTTGAACCCAATTTTGTTCTTAAAGTTTTGTTCTTTCTTTTATCTTATGTAAATGAGGGTGAGGAAACTTGATTCACAAATGGGTATTTTTAAGGAAGAAAGATTTACTTACTTAACTTAGTAACCATACCAATATAGAGAAATTCTAGAACTGTAATGAGGAGATACCTATGTCAGGAAACTGTAACACATTAACAATGAAATTGCTGTGCAGGGCTCTCCCATAACTTGGATGTCTGTATTGATATTTTCCACATTCACGATCTTTTAAGGAGTCTCAAGAATCCTTTCAAAAATGGGTTCCTGTACAAAAAGTTGTATACGATATTCTCAGTGAGCTGGAGAAGACGTTTGATGTGTCCATTCTGGAAGTATTGTTCAACGAGGTCAACCTGCGGGAATACCCTGAATTAACTCATATTTATAAAAGCTTTAAAAATGGTAATTAGTCTTATTTTCTACTGTTTTATATCTGGAAGCAATTTTGTTTACGAGTACATACTGAGTTGCTACCACGTGCCACACACAGCGATGGGCTTTGAGGAAACAGCTGTTAAGAAAACAGACGTATCATGAGCCACTCCATGCTTATGATACAGTGGCTACAGTACAACACCCACCTGGAGGTCTGCCTGACTAGGCTTGTAGACTTACAGGACAACCAGAGCCACAGTGGTATCAGATTTACTTAGAAGGACAAGTGACAAAACCCAGCATCCCAACAGGGCAGCATCAGTTGCTCTTCCTCTGTAGGGACCCCCAGCTGTGGTCTACAAAGCAGTCCACCAAGTTCACTACTACCCACCTTGAGTGGCAGCTCAGCTACGGATGCAAAATCCACCTTAGTAACATCATGCCCATGGGAGTCAATATCTCATGTAACAATTCTGTAGTCATAACTTTCAAGAACAACATGAGGGAAGTCAAATTACAAAAGTCATTACACTGAAGGAGGACCAAATTTGGCTTATGGTTCCTGTAGAGTCTATCCTGGCCACATGCAGCTTACCTACCTACAGTCACAGTTCAGTCTCACTCTAAGCAAGTGTTAGACTTAGAGCAGGAAGAGGGGCCACCTTCATCAGGTTTGCAGAGTAATGCTCAAGAAAGTTAACTCAAGGTCAAGCTCACTCTTAAAGTAGAAGAAATGGTTGTATTCATTCTTTCCCCACAGGGAAATGCCACTATCAAATAATCCCCAAATAAATTGCTCCACCAGAGACTGTTTTTTATACTCTACAAAACTGATTAATTCACTACTCTTTCCTGAGACTCATGGTTTATACGCCCTATTTAGTAGTCAGTAAAGACGATGTCCTCCAACAATGTTGTATTGACTTGCCTAAAAAAAATTTTATTCTAATAATTGGAACCAGTTTGGGATCAACCAAGATCTCCAAATAATGATGCAGAGGCCACAAGAAAAGATGATGATATGAACTGAGGAAAACAGATGCTACAGGAAGTGGCACAGAGCGAGCAAGGGCCCCGTGTGTTCGCAACGCAAGGGCAGTTAGAGTTCTCTCAGAGTGAGTAGCAGATCGTGGGAGATGATGATAAAGAGGGACATTGGAAAAAGATTTTGGAAGGTCTGGCATTTAAAGCGTGTAAATCTGGAGTTTATTCGCTGGATGGTAGAAAGATATACAGGTTTATAAATTTATAAGTAGACATTTATTGGCCCAGTAAGGACTCCTGCCATCAGAAGGACCTGGTCCATGAAGCCTCACCACATACTCCCCCTAAGATACCCACACCCAGGATTCTGGTTTATTTTCTTCCACCTTACCTTTGCTGGGTAGCCGATATGGCGGGACTCTTGGCTGCTGCCCTGGCCTCCTTCCTTAGGCAGCTGGTAGCCTCATAGAGTTTCCTTATATTTGTTCTGAGATCTTTCTCCCTTCGCTTTGGGAAGGACTTTCTAGCTCTTCTTGTGTCCTCTGATATCTCTTTGAGGAAGTGCCTCCCCATGACCCAATTACCTGCACCTTTCTCTTCTCTGGCAAAATTTTAGAGCTCTTGAGTTTTCTGTTTTCCATGTGGACACTCAAAAGATCCAAGTCGTCCTCCTCAGACAATTCCTCTCTTCTTCACAGTTTGAACAGGTCAGAAAACACATTTCAAAACCATGGTTTATTTTCTTACATGCTTCTCCAGATATCTGTAAATTTTCTTTTACATAACTAACAGGCTCATGACTTCTCCATGATTCCTTGATTCTTAATTTCAAGGTGGTTGTTTCTGTCTAGAAAACATGAGGGCTCCCTTGTTAAGGTTTCTCTTTTTGTTCTCAGGTATGACAAGAAACTTTGCCATGAAGACTAGAACTCAATAATGTCTGAGGGACCAGAAGGCTGGAAATAACTAAACATGGAAATATGAGATAATATTCCTGAAATGTGATGGAGAACTTTAATTTTTATTTGTTTCTCTCTTTCTCTTCAGTGACCCAAGATAAAATTTGCCACCAAGCAAGTGCTGGAAAAAAGAATGCAGAGAACACTAAGACACACTAAGCCATAAACAAGGTGATTATAAATAGACAAAACCCAATTCTCATCTGCTCAGAGAAAATGAGAATGGGAGGTGGGACCTGAGTCCCGAGTGAATTTGGAGACCAGGGAAGAAATGTTGAGGAGCAGGAAGCAGGCATGGAGGCTATTGATATGAGCATCTGACTAAGGATTTATCTTGGTGGAACAGCTCTGATGGGACCATTGGCCAAATAACCAAGACAGAGGAACGGGAACCCAGTGTGTCAGGAAACCAGGTTGAAAGAGAATGCTGACCCGGAAGTAATGGTGATCAGGAAGGGCCCCTATAGAGGAGATCAGTGTGAAGCTGTGACGGGGTAGGAAGTATGGGCATAGGGTCAAATCAGAAGGAGATCCTTGCTAATGGAAGAAAAAGAGACTGATTTAAACATGGGGATGATGCTTAGGAGCACGAATATTAAAGGAGATTGGCAGTCACACAGGAGAGAGGAGAGGAAGTAGTGAGATGTGTTTAGAAGGTGTAGGTGGGTACCTTAAGAGAGAGGAAGAAGGGAGGAGGACTAAAGATGGGGTAAAGGACACAAAAAAACAACCACTCACTGAGAGCTCACCTATTGAATATTTGCTCTGACAGATGTGAGCTTAGTGCTCACAGCTGCCTTGGGGCAGTATCACTTTCCACTCATTCAGAGAAAAGAAGCCTGAAATCTAGAGAGACCATGTGTGTGGTTTGCTTTGTGTCAAAAACAGGATGAACCCATAACCTGTGATCTTAACCACGTACACTTAATCGTCATGGAAAGACCAGGAAGACAGTAAACAGGAGTGCAGAGGAAGGGTATGGTGTGAAGAGGGGTGGGCACAAGGAGACATCCTTTTGCAGTAAGTAAGGCCATCATTTAGAGGCACTGCTAAAGACAAAAACAGGCTGACTCTGGCCATGGATGACAGGAAGAGCCATCACCACGTTGTAAGTGGCTGGTGGTTGATCTCAGTGAGAAGGCTTGACTGAGGCCCGGGGTGCAGCTGAGGGCCAGGGCCATCGTCATGGCCAGGAACGGGGCCAGGTGCGTCCTCCTGGTCCAGGTGGGCTCTGCACTGATACCAGCAGGGCAGGTTTTCAGGTCCCACTAGGTAAGGATTAAAATGGGATTATGGGAGATCAACACAGCACACACTTCAATATCTGAAATAACTTTGTTTTGTTTCCTCAGGAACTGGTGAAAACCTGAAGCAACCCCTGAACCCCTGACCTTGTATGGTTTAAAAAATTTCAATTAAAAACAAAAACAAGACTTCAATTAAAAACATAAACTTGTAACTTCAATTAAAAACTAAAACTAAAAAACATTGACTTCCTTGCAAAAGGTCCGTCATCTTACCTTTGTTTCTGTTGACTGTTCTGTGATCCTTGTCCCTTTCTGGAATGTGCAGGGGGAGGGGCTGCTTCTTTTCAGTCCTAATTGCCTAGATGGGTCAGTGTTTTCATCTGTGGTTTCTCCAGGGACTTAGATGACAGAGTCTGGGTACTATGGGGTCCTGGTGGGACCAGACCTTGGTACTCTTACATGTAAAGCCTGCATCTCATGACAGCCTGACCTGCACATTTGGCCTGAACACCTGACTGCACAGTTTTCTACTCTGACTTGTGTGAATCTGCGGTGCTTTGAGGTCATGTTCAGTGTTGGCCAGCGAGAATGGTATGTCTCTGCTGGGTCAGGGGACCCTTATGTCACTCACATAGGACAGTCGACACCGTGTGACTCCCATGCAGACTCCTTCCCATCCTCTTTGGGTCTGTTGGTCTGGATCTGCCCCCCAAATGCCTGAAGGGCACGTACAGAAACAGTGTGATGTTCCTGTCTCTCTCTTTCCCTCTTTCCTTTCTGCTCTCTCTAAAATTGATAAATAAAAATTAAAAAACAAAACAAACTACTATTTTTTGGCTAGGTCATTGTCCTGAAATAAAAGGAGCTTGCAGGTTTGATCCCTAATCAGGGCACATACGAGGACCTCAGAGCACAGAAGTGGCCACGCCCAACTGACACCTTCAGAGATGCCCCACCAGCCCAATGCTGGGACAATGCTGGGACCAGCCAAGCTCTGCTCAGCGCTCGGGACTGACGCTGGAACCAGTCGGGCCACTGACTGTGAGAGGGGAAGAGAGAGAAGAGGGGGAGAGAGAAGGGAAGAGAAGCAGATGGTGGCTTCTCATGTGCCCCCTGACCAAGGATCGAACCTGGGACAGTTGCAGGCCGGGCCAATGCTCTATTCACTGAACCAATGGGCCGGGTCCCCCATCTAAGTTTCAGACTAACTGACGGACAAAAACTGAGACAGATATGAAGATAAAAGTACCAACTCTCGTCCTAATAAAAGCTGGATCAGCAGACATAGTGTAGTTTAGACACAAGCCAAAAAAGAACACTCAAATCGGGACCCCAGAATGCGACATAGCCACAAGGCTCAGCCTGCTCCCATCAACCACACACACCACCTCCCGCCCTCTGTCCCTGTGCCCCTGAGCTCTGAGGGGCACAAAGCCCTGGCATCCGCGTCAGGGGGAGCTTAGGAAGATGCCCCAGAGCAGACTCCCATCACAGTCACCCTGCCTAAGCATCTCCCTTTGAAAGAAGCAGGGCAGAGGACCAGGAGACCTGCTGATTGAGGGGTCATCTCTTAGAAGAGGGCCTGGGAGCAGGGCCTGAGTGTACCCCCTGAGGTCCCGGGTCTCTCCCTCTCTGCTTCAACAGCGGTGCCCAGGTCTCCATCCTCTGGCCCGGGGGCTGCTGGGGCTGCTGCGGCTGCTCCCTCCTCCCGAGATTGTCAGGTCCAGGACTGTCTGTCTAGTCTCAGGGACACACCTGTCCCCACAGGTCTCTCAGGAGGAGACACAGCCCGCTACTGGGGCCTGAAGGGCATCTGTTCCTGGTGAAGCTGAGAAGCCCGTCCCCTTGGCGTGTCCTGTGTTCTAGGTGACACCTCAGTGCTCAGTCTAGTAGCACTGTTAGGGCTTCAGCCTGCTTCTCAGATGGTGCAGTCTAGTTCCTAACCCGCGTGGGTCTGATGTTGTTTTCTGGATCAAGGAAACAGTGCTTGTCCCCAGAGGACTCCCGACCCCTCAGGGACATATACTTCTCCCAGGCCAGGGCATCACCCGGGAGGCAGGACCCTGCGGACTGCCCACCCAGCAACTGCTACCAGTCTCTAATTCATGTACTGATCGTGGTGACTCTCAGAACCAGGAAAAGCTGGCACCTTAATGCCAACACTTGCTACGACGGTTGACTGGTTGCCTGCTGCCCAAGAACAGAGGAGAGAGAGGGGACACTAGAAGGGACACTTGTGGGCTCTGTTAGGCTCTGTCTGCGCCATGACTCCCACGGAGGCTGGAGGCTGGGAGCAAAGAACAGCTGTGCCCAGGAGAGGCTCAGCTCACTGGTCTAGGGGGAGTGGAATCGCCCGTGTGCGGCCCTGGGACACGGATGTGCTCATCAGTGTGTGGAATCTGTCCCTAAGAGATTGATATTCACTCCTTTGGGGAAAACAAAGAACAGACTTGGAGGGAAGGTAAACTTTCCCCTGTATCCTCAGTGTAGCTGGGTGAGAACCCTTAACCACAGCTGCAGGAGGTTGGTCTCATTGGAGCGTATGTGGACACCATCGCTGGAGAAAATGTTTGCTTCTCCAGCCCGTGTCCAAAGCCCAGGACCCACTTGGTTGGCTCTGAGCTCTCTATGGGCTAGGCTGAGTATTTGCAGTTTCTGTCTTTCCCTCCTTCCCCACAGTCACCTCCACAAAAGCCTGGGGCCACGTGAAGTTCACCCCTCACCCCATGTCAGCTCGGCCCCTTCTTAGAAGGTGGCAGCAGCTGAAGACAGTGGGTTCACAAGATGTTTTAGGCATCTTTGCACAAACAATAGAACCCCTGGGGACTTGTTCTGGTCCCCCTGCAGTTCTCCTTTCTTGGCTGCCCAGGTCCCTACAGTCCTTGTCCCTCCTTATTGCTGCCACCTATCTTAATGGCTGAGAACAGCTGTAGGGCTATTGTGGGGAGAGGCAGCATATCACAGCACACAGGAAGCTACTTTCACTTCTCTTCCCTCATTTGGGTGGAGCCCTTTCTGGTTGAGTCAATTCAAAACTTCTTGCTCAGGGCTGGGCAGTCACAGTGCTACCAGACTCGGGACACCAGAGGATCAGAGGTCCAGTCAGGCCTTGAGCCAAAAGATAACCAGTGGAGGAGGTGACCTCAGAATCAGGTCAGTCCCTCTCTCCCTTCCTCTAACTTTCTCTTCAATGTCTGTCTCTAGAGACTCATCTCAACCTTGACCTCAGTCCCGCTTCACAGGAGCACTCAGGTGCACGGTACTGAAATGCAGGGCTAGGTAGTGAGGAAATCGGAGCTTTAACCTGTGGAGGGACAGCTGCTGGTGTGAGTGCAGCCGCCACAACCCACAGGACTCCTGTCTTCCAGCCACTGCTCCGCGGGCAGGCCTGTCCCTCTTTTCTGTTGCTTTGAGGCAGAGATTTGTCATTTTCTCATGACCTTTGAACGCTTTCATTTCTTTCAAGCCTCCTCTGCCTTCACCTAGATCATTTCAAAGAGGGTACTTTAGAAAATATAGGATTCAAGATAAACACATGACATTTTCAAACACTGGGTGCCCTGGTCTCATGCCTGGCCTGTGGACGGGTCAGCTCCGACCTCTCCCATCTCCGGCTGGGGGTCGGACTCCTCCTCCAGGCATCTTGACCTAAGGGAATAAAGGAAAGGGAGGGACCAAGACACCAAAGCCTAGTGCAGGCTGACTGTTCGTATGTGTGAGGTGAATTTCTGTTCTGGAATGGCTTCTACCTCTAACCAGAAAGGGGCTAAAAATGTTTTCACTTTCATCACCACGTGAGTTCTTTTCTTTCTACTGCCTGTATCCTACTGTATGGGATTCACACAACATAATGTTTACACCATCCTCCCATCTATTGACTGACATCTGTGTATTTTCCAGTGGTTCCGTTCTCCCTAAGCCGTGCTGATAACAATTTTATACCTCTTTGTTCTTGCGTGTATCCAAGTATTGGTCCAGTTTCAAACACTGCAGTGTCACAACAGGAGATAACGCTTTCCTGCCCGACTGTCCTTCATGGATGAAGAAGCACTGTCTTCTCCTAGCATTGCTGAAGAGCCATCTCTGCCCACCCGGACTTCACAAGGTGCCACAGGACCGGGTGCATGTGGCTGATTTGTATGGGATGTTGAACAGGTCTTTGTGTCTATTGGCCACTTAAATGGCCTCTTCTACAGATGGCTGTTTTGCTTTTGGCCAGTGTTATCAGTTGTGGTGATTGCCCTTGCTTTAATAAGGGAGAGTTTGCTCCGAAGGCTGAACTTTAGAAATATGCTTTCCTCGTCTTTAACTTGGTTTATGGTGACTTCTATCACAATAAAGCTGGAAATTTACAGTATAGACTTGCCATATTGGTTTTATAGGGTAGGTACACCTGGTTCTTATGAACACACAAAAGCAATGCGAAGGATTATGGGTGGTTTTCACGCGCACTCGGCTTAAACATGGTTCTTGCGTTCTTTAAGACGGCAGATTTGATCCTACCTGTATTTCAAAGATCGTTCTTTCTCCAGCATGTCTGAAAAGTTTTCATTTCTCCAACTTTAGCAAAATGATTCTTTTATTAATGTAACTTTTATCTGCTCCTTAATATTTTCATCCCTTTAGTTTTTTACTTTCTGTTCTGAATGGTTGTCCAAATTTTTTCTCTATGACTATTACTTTTATTTGGACTCTTTTGATTCTTATAATTTCTTATTTGAGAAATTTATTGTTTCTTTGGCAGGGGTGGGGTTGGGGATGGGACTCTCAACTTCCCTTGACAGCTCTGTAAGCTCGATTTTAACCACATTTTGTTCTTTTGTTGTTGTTACAGAGACAGAGAGAGACAGACATTGGGACAGATAGGACAGACAGACAGGAAGGAAGAGAGATGAGAAGCATCAGTTCTTCGTTGCAGCTCCTTAGTTGTTCATTCATTGCTTTCTCCTATATGCCTTGACTAGGGGTCTACAACAGACCGAGTGACCCCTTGCTCAAGCCACCGACCTTGAGCTCAAACTGCTGAGCCTTGCTGGAACCAGATGAGCCCATGCTCAAGTCAGCGACCTCAGGGTTTCGAACCTGGGTCCTTCATGTCCCAGTCCTACACACTTTCCATTGAGCCACCACTAGTCAGGCACCACGTTTTGTTTTTTATCAGCCCACCCGCATACTGTTGCTTTATTACATAGGTGTTGGTGTGGAACCAGGTGTTTCTGGGGCGTCGTCCTCGTCCTGGGGGCTGTTCCCCAGACTGATCCATGCACAGTCCGCTGTCTGCACTGCCTCCGTACTTCTCCCGCTCCTGCCCTGGCTCCCGGCCCCTCATGCATGCTGACCCGCCGTTCCCCTCGCCCCGTGGGCACCGCCTTCTCCTGGGGGGACTCGTTCTTCAGATGTCTGAGACTGAATTTCTGGGCATCTGAGGCAGACTTTGAGGGCCCACTTTCTTCCTGTCCGTGTTTCTGAGACGCGGTGTTTGGTTCACCATCCTTTTCCCTCTGATCTGCGGGGCTGCCCCCGGGGTCTCTGCCCCGCCCCTGCCTGGAGAGCCTCTCCTCCTGTCACACTGACTGTCACAGTGAGCACGGCTCTGTGTGCGCCCTGGCATCTGGAGGAATACCTCGTCCCACCCTCCTTCCTCCATCAAAGTGTCCCTGCCCTTTGCATCTCCAAATCAGCCTGTCAGAATCTTGTTGCGATGTTTCTTAGGATTGTAATTAATCTGTGCAGCCATCAGAAGTGCATTGACATTTTTGTATTGTGTTTTCTATCTCATGAATATGCTGCGTGTATATTATTAATTTAAAATGTTTCCTAATACCTTTACTGCTTTCTCCTTAGAGGTTTTATACTCATTATGCTAGATTTATCCATAGATCCCTTATGCTGTTAAATCTGCATAATTTAAAATCAACTTTCTAGCTGCCTGCCACTAAGATATAAAAACAAATTTAAACTTTGCCACTTTCTGATTTCAATAACTTACAAGGTGATATATGTGAATTTACACAATGTGTATAGGATGACAATTTTGTCTCTTCATTATCCCTTGTCCTTACACTGTTCTCTGTTTTCCTTGCCCTACTGTGTTGGCGGGGACTTCCAGTGTGATGGTGACCACAGTCCGATAGTGACCTCTCATCCTGAGCCCAGTCGCACAGGGAGAGCTTCCCCCTGGTACCATCAGGGATGATCTTTGATGTTGTTACAGAGACAGAGAGAGGTCTGTTTTAATACGGAAACTTGCACAGAGTAAAGAAGTTGTGTAGTTGACTTCTGATATTTTCAGTGGATGAGCTTTTCCTGGCGCTGTTTTTGACGTTCTCACACAGATATCTTTTTAAACAAACAATTGTTTTTGCAATAATTTTGCATTTGCGGCAGAGCTGTGAAGATACAGTTTCCGTGTACTCACACCCAGTTTCATTTCCTGTGATGTTTGATCTGACACTGCTGGGTCCATTCATCAAAATAAAAAACCAACATTGCTACTTCAGTGTCAACTAAACCACAGATATCTTTCTTAAATTTCAACGCTTTTTCCAATAAAGTCCTTATTGGGTTCCACGTCTCTCTGCAGGGTGCCACATGGTCCTCAGTCATGCTGTCACCTGTTCCCTCTGATCTGTGACAGTCCTTCAGTTTTTCCAAGTTTCCATAACCTTGATAGTTTGAAAAGTACCAGTCAAGCATCGTTTAAAACGTCCCTTAATTTTGCTTTGTCTTGATTTCTTCTTTCTTTTTTGAGTGGGATTATGGGTTTCAGGAAAGAATTCCCCGAAAAATGCCCTTCCCGTCACTTTAATCAGGGAGATGTCGCCCTGACTTATCACCAGGGATGCTTGCTCACCTTGTTCATGTGGTAAAGTGCTCATTGCCAGGCTTCTTCTACAAAGTCGTTATTTCTTCCTTTCCAAACAATTGGCAAATATTATTTTGCCTATTTTTCTGGTTGTCTCAGACCATATTCTCAACTGTATTTGAAAAACCCACTTATGGGTGAAATTTAGGCCTGCAGTGAAGGCTGGAGCCTTTGGAAAGGATTTCTGTTAGCTGCAGCTAGGTGCCCGAGAACACAACTCCTGCATTGGCCTGGTATGGACTCCCGTTGGACTCTCCATCCTGCGTGGACTGGACTGAGTTTCTGTCCCTCACACAGTGAAGTTGTCAAAGCCAATCAGCAAGTGTTGTGACGTTAGAAGGGGCTTCTGTGCTCCCACAGCTCCCTGCTTTCTCCTTCCTCTTGGCTTTTGCATAATAAATCCTTAGAGCATTTTCATTGATAACATTTAAATACTTTCTTCAAGGTTCACATTTTATCCCCAGAAAGCGACGTTGCATGTGGAGGTCGGGTGTACTGGATGTGTTAAGTCCTCCCCACTGCACCAGAGACCTGTGGTCACTGACTGTTGGGGTCAGGGACTCTGGACTCACTGTCATCTCTCAGACAGTGGCTTGGAACCTGCTTGCAGTTCATGAAGCTTTCCTCTGACTGTTTCTAAGATTTTTCTCTTAGCATTTTACAGGAATGTGTCCCGACATTTTGTTTTGTTTTGTTTTTTTCATTTTGTATTTCTTTTGTTGGGGTCGTCAGAGTTTCTTAAATTGGTGAGTTGAAGTCTTTCATCTGTATTGAAAAATTCTCAGACATTACTTTTCAAATAGTCCTTCCGCCCTGCCCCCAGTTACTCCCTTCCTTTTCTAAACCTCACGGTTCCACTTATGTACTGCTGGCTCCGTCTCACATATCCCTCACTCTAATTTTTTAATATTCTATCTTAAAATTACTGTACGTTAGCTGAATATCTTCAGTTGATCTGTCAAACTTTCACCTTGCTAATTCATTAATTACATCTGGTTTATAATTCAATCTTCTGTTAAATACTTCCACTGAGTTTAATTTAAGACATTGTATTTCTCAGCTCTGAAATATTCATTATTTTCTGTGCATTTCAATTCTCTAATAAAGTTTTCTTTTCTCTTTTTCAATTTATTTTGTGAATTTTAATCACTATATTTGTGTGCTCACTTCTAGCTCTATCCTGTAGTCTGTCTTTTAACTGTTGATTTTATCCAATAGTTTTACCTTTCGATATTAATGAGTTTTTACTGAATAATAGCAATTTTGTAACAAGACATAGAAGCTCCAGATTTTGTTATCTTTCACATATGAGTGGTTCCCCTTTTCTCTGTCAGTCAGCTAAAGTAATGAGGTTGATTACCTGAAACAAAGTAGGGCCTAGATTTCACGTTATCAAACTGGTTGGCATAGATTTGTTTATACATTTGATTTTCTTTTGAATAAACCTGCAATCAGTTGTGATGATCCCACTTTCACTTTTAATATGGGTAATTTGGTCTTTTCTCTTCTGTCTTTATTTGCCTGGTAAAGATTTATCAATTTTACTAATCTTTTCCAAGAAC
This sequence comes from Rhynchonycteris naso, assembly GCA_037038555.1. Taxonomy (NCBI): domain Eukaryota; kingdom Metazoa; phylum Chordata; class Mammalia; order Chiroptera; family Emballonuridae; genus Rhynchonycteris; species Rhynchonycteris naso. The sequence continues at coordinate 7,703,401 of CM072997.1, read as the reverse complement.
CTCCATGAGGTATTGCAGATTTTTCTGTTATCTTATGTCACTTATTCCTTTCAAATTAATGTTTATTTTATGTCCTTTTTTCTATTTCAGTTTCAAATTTCTCTTTTTCGTGTGTTACTATTTATTTCTAGTTTCCTACCTGAGATATTCAGATTTTTATTTTAGTTCGTTCTTTTTTTTCTAATATATGCAATTCAAATAATATATTTCCCACAAATCACTGCTTTTTCTGCACCATCAGAATTTGATAAATTGTATGTTTAATTGTATTTAGTTCAAATGATTTAAATTTTTCTCTTGAGATATTTTCTTTTACCTTCATGTGATTTAGAAATGTAGTTTTCAATCTCTAAATATTTGAGGACATTCAATGTATCTCTCTGTTATTGATTTCTAGTTTCATTCCTTTGATGTCTGAGAACGTACTCTTCATGATTTCTAATTTTTTCTTTCTTTTGCTAAAGTGAGTTTTATGATCCAGATATTGGTCACACTTGGAGAAGGTAAGTTTTCCCGTCATCTGGACTGTGTATAATTCAGTGTTACTGGATGAAGTTCTCTATAAATGTCAAATATGTCAGGTTGGTCGACAGTGATGTTCAAATCAACTAAATCTTTGTTGATTCTTTACCTGCTAGAACTAAATAAGATGTTGAAGTATCAAACTGTAGCAGTGCACTTGATCATTTCTACTTGTGGTTCTTCCCATTTTTATCTTCCATTACTTGATGTTCTGTATGCAGGTAAGTGCTGGTTAAAGATTGTTACATCTTCTTGGGAAACAGACTCTTCTTTCATGTATAATGCCTTTTTTCTCCTTCCTAATTTTTCTTCTCTGAATCTTCTTTGCCTGGAAATAATATAGCTACTCCATCGATATCCTGATTAGTGTCAGCATGATAGCTCAGTCTCCATTTTTAACATAAGTCTTCACATTCAAAGGTTTATTTTCTGGACAAGATACAGTTTTTAAATTTTTCAGTCTCTAACCATCTCCCCTTTTTTAATTGGAGTATTAAGACCATTCACATCGAAAGTAATTATTAGCATGTTGAATTAACATCAGTCAGGTTTGTAACTGCCCTCTATTCATTGTATTTGTTCTTTGTTTCTTCCCCTATGCCTCTCTTTCTGCCTCCTCTGGCTTAATTTAACCAACGACATGATTTCATCACATTCTTTGAGTCACATATCAGTTTCACACCTTTTTAAATATTTTTCGTGTTTGCCTACAGGTCACACTAAGCATTTTATACCACTTCATCTCTAGCGCAGGTGCCTTATAACAGAGGAGTTTTAATTCCTTCTTCACATCCCTATGACATTGCTGTCACTCATTACAATTTTCTCTGTTATAATCATCACCTGGTTCAGTCTGACCTGTTTGGTCCCCTGCTAGCTGCCATCATGTACTTCTTTTTACTGTCTCTGGGCTTAGCAATATTGGTTTTTGATTTTCATGGCTTCATCATTACTCGTTTATTTTCTGTCTTTATATAATGAAGCCCATTGTGTTTTTAAAGATAATGTGTGTGTGCTGCTGAATATTAGTCATTTACTGGATAAAAATATGGAGATAGATAGATAGATGATACATAGATAGATACATGATGATAGATATAGTTAGATAGATAGATAGATAGATAGATAGATAGATAGATAGATAGATAGATAGATAGATGAGCTGGAACCATACTAAATGAGTAAATGAGTTAGGAAATTTTTTCAGAATATTAATGGATCAAACCTGTGATGCAGGTAAAAAAGGCATATAATGTGGAAAAATAATGATGCAGAAAAGATCATAACATAACAATAATATGACAAAATATCTGCAAGATATGGTTAAGTTATAAATATAGGTAGAGGACGTTAAATTCCTACAAAGAATTTAAGGGAGAATATGTGTGAAGACATTCAAATGGGTTATATGGAAGGTGTGGGTAGAGTGATGTTGATGGAATAAAAAGAGATGCTGTTGGAAGCAAGTAAAAATTAAAAAGTAACATATTAATTGCATAAAAATTTAGAAGCTCAACGGTAGAGTGTGGACCCGGTGTGAGGCTATCCTAGATTTGATTCCTGGTCAGGGCAAACAGGAGTGACAGCCATCTGCTTCTTCACTTGAACCCCTCCCTCTTCTCTCTTTCTCTTCTCCTCCTGTAGCCATGGCTTGATTGGTTTGAGCAAGTTGGCCTAGGGCATTGAGGATGGCTCCCTGGCCTCCATTTCAGGTGCTAAAAAATGGCTCGGTTGCTGAGCAATGGAGTGATAGCCCCAGATGAGCAGAGCATCACCCCCAAGTGAGCTTTCCTCATGGATCCTGATCAGGATGAAACAGTAATCTGTCTCTCTGCCTCCATTCTCACATTTAAAAAAAGAAAGAAAGAGAAAAAGAAGAATAGATATTTTTAAAGTAAAATTTCTCAGCCCAAAGGTCAAAAGGTGTTTTGTTGACTCTGAGTTTGATGTAGGAAGGCATGATGGGGTCAGACTGACAGGGAGATGGGAAGCATCAATTCTTCTTTGTGGCACCATAATTATTCATTGATCACTTTCTCATATGTGCCTTAACTGGGGTGGTCCAGCTGAGCCAGTGACCCCTACCTTAAGCCAGCGACCTTGGGTTTCAAACTGCAACCTTTGGGCTCAAGCCAGTGACCATAAAGATATGTCTATGATCCCATGCTCAAGCCAGCAATCTCCGGCTTTGAACCTGTGTCATCAGCATCCCAAGTCAATGCTCTGTCCACTGCACCACCGCCTGGTCAGGCCAGAACAAACATCTGATCACCAAACTCAGTGGACGATAAGATAAACAAGTCAGACACAGAAGCACACATGATATACTATTGCATACGTGAAATCCACCTATAGGCAATGTTAACGCAGGGTGATAGAAAGGCAGCCATGTTTGCCTCAGAGAGGCTGCCTGGCTCCAGGTGGTCAGGGTAATATCAAAGGCAACATTGCCAGTTCTTCATTTGTCAAATACACATTAGTTTTCAGCACCATGTCTCCCTTTCAGTCTCCACCAATTTCCAGATTCCGCAGGGCAGAGACCCGGACTGCTTTCCTGACCACTGGGAACATCCTGCACTACCTTTCTGCTCCTACGACACTTGTTCTGTTGTTGAAATCTGTCATTTGCTCACTGCTTTCTGCCAATCTCTTTGCCATTGTAAAACCAATTTTATAATTGTCATTTTAGTGGCAATTTTAATAAAAGAGTAGGCAAATGCTTCTCTCCAATCTGCAATTCATAATCAGAACCTTGTTTTTATAGAATTTGACACAGTAATGTGACATATTATACCCTGGTCCATATTGCATACCAAGGACAGTCACTAATTTTTTTCTGGTTGAAAAAGGAAGCTTAGGAGTCTTCATAACTTTTAGGAATACAAATAGTCTATTAAAACATTATTTTCAGAGCAATAAAATAATCAACTGAGAAGCAGAATTACAGACTCAGGTTACACTTACTTTCACAGGAAATAGCAGTCATTTCTGAAACTCAGATGCCTAAAATGATTCATTTCATACAACAATATCAGAGACATTGTTAATAATAATAATATACAACATATTAACGCAAAGCAGAAATCCCAACAGAAATGATTTATATTCTTGTGAAATTTCAGTTTATACTTTATCATATAATTATTAAACCACACCTTATTAACATTTATGAACTAGTTTTATAATTCAGGATGGTGTTTCTCTAATCTGTTGTTCGTCAGAGAGAGAGCACTTTGTTTTTATTGTTCTTAGATTTATTTTCTTTAGTTGTTAATTGTGATGCATTTTTAAGGTTAGATTCTGTTGTTATTTATTGTTTCTTATTCCTAGGTGGATGACCTGTTTACTCTATCTCACTTTGGTACTATTTAAAACGTTTTCATAAAAACATCCAGAGATCTTGAGGACAAAATAACTTTACAATAGCTTTTATCATAACAAACTGGAATTTTTAAATACTACACATGTTCCACTTATCCCCCATGCTGCATTTTATTATAGCTTTGTCTACTGCTTCAATTCCGTTTGCTCTAATTTCTACTCAAAACAACTTATTTTATATATATATATATATATTGGTTCTCCACAGCCATCTGTTATATACAATGTTACAGCCTCCACAAGCGTGTCATAAGGTTGGTGACCCTTCTGTCATGGTGTCTTTTCTCCCCAGGATGGCTGCAGAAGACCAAAACAAACTTCTCTATGACACTGCACTCAACTTATTCAAAACACATAAGGTGGAGATTTCAGCAGCAATAACAAATACATATCCTTTCTTTGAATATCTTCGTGACCATAATTTGATCACCAGTGAACAGTATAAAGTAAGTGAGGTTTATTATGTCAGACTCTGGTAAACCAGCCCCAAATTAAGCTATGCTTAGATAGCGTGGAACAAAAGTCAAAGCACAAGTAGGTAACTGAAGAGTCTGCTACGAGAGACAGCTTTCTCCAGTACTGCTGTGAGGGTTCCTACGAGGTCAGAGGGAGAAGAGAAGCAGGCCTTAACTGGAGAGAGTCTGGTTTATCTGAATGAACAGGGGTCCACAGTCCCCCCTGAGTTGGGTGAATAGTACTGGAGATAAGCTTTATCTGAAGTGGGTAGTGTACCTAGGAGTATAATGCCTTGGAGAAACTAAATATGCAATATAGCAGAAACTAAGAATTAAATGTAATTTTAAAGAATGAATGACAAAGCTTAATGATTTAATTGAATAAAATGATAATTGACACACCATTCCATGGCAACGAACATCAACTTCAATGCTTAGATCTGAGAACATAAAAATCCAAAAAGAATGGTCTTGTTAGGACGAATTGGAAAGCAAATGCTTAATATTGTTTTTCCAAAAGTTTCAGTTCCCTTTCTTGTTTTTCTTTGTTTTTTCTTTTTGTATTTCCTAAGTATTGGATTTTAGGTTAACTTTAGCAATAGCCAGAGGTGGAAATACAGAAATGTCACTCTTCTCCTTCCTTATAAACATGCTTTCTTCGTGGCCAAGTTCACAGAAAGGGAAAAACTGTCCCCTGAGCTCCCTTGAGCTCTTCAAGGCCAAGTCAGTCCTGGGGAAGGGACAAGGGGTGTCCTGACAACAGAACAGCAGCTTGTCTCCTGCTAGGTCGATTCCTAAAACGTGTGCCAGCGTCTGAAAGGGCTACACGTCACTTGAACTCATTTTTGTTCCTCACATCTGCTCCTTCCTGCATCTGATGAACACAAGTGAGGAGATCAGTTCATAAATGGATATTTTCAAGGAGGAAGCCCTTAGTTGTTTCACTAATAGCACACAAATATGGAAAAGTTCCAAACGGTACCTGAAAAATACCTAGGTAGGACCACTGTGATACATTAACAATAAATCCCTTTCTAGGGCTCTTCTGTCACTCGGATGTCTGTATTTATATTTTCCCCATTTGCTATTTTTAAGGAATCTCAAGAAAATTGTAAAGGACAGTTGCCTGTAGAACAATTCATATACAATATTCTCAGTGAGCTGGAGGAGACATTTGACCTGTCCTGTCTGCAAGTAATTTTCAAGAAGTTCATGAGGAAGCGATATCCTCGTTTAAATCGCTTGTATAGAAAGTTTAAAAATGGTAATAAGGTTTTACTACCTACTTTTGGGCAAATTTCTATTCACATGTATATATTGAGTTCTTACAATGGGTCACACACTATGCTGCGCAGTGCGGATAGAACCGTTAAGAAAACACGCAAATCGTGAGCCTCTCAAAGCTTATGATACAATGGCTACAGTACCACACCCACCTGGTGGTCTGCCTGACTAGGCTTGTAGACTCACAGGACTACCAGAGCCACAGTGGTATCAGATTACTTAGGACAAATGACAAGAAACACTACATGACAACAGGACAGCATCAGTTGCTGCTCTTCGGTGGGAGTCCTTACAGTTGTCCACAAAGCAATCCACCAAGTTGACTACCACTACCTCGAATGGCACTTAGCTGTGCATCCAAAATCCACCCTAGCTTAGAAGTGCCATGCTCAGAGAAGTCAATGTCTTGTGTAACAACTTTGTAGTCATAACTTTTAGGGTAGCAGAAGGGACAGCCAACTTACAAGAGTCACCACATTGGAGGAGGGGCAATTATAGCTAATAGTTTATATCTAGTTCCTCCCAGGCTTTATCTAACAACTGTCACTGGTCATTGTAAACTGTAAGCCCCGTGTTGGCCTAGTAACATAGAAGAGAGGCCACCTTCATCAGGTGTTCAGAGTAATGAGCAAGAAATTTAATTCAAGGTCAAATTAGCTCTTACACAAGAATGGTTTTATTAAGTCATTCTCTACAATAGATGGGTTCAACAATCAACCACAAAACTTATGGCTCTACCAGAGATGTTTTCTGACACTACACAAAATTACTCATTTGATTCTCTACTTATTTCCTGAGAAGGCATGGTTTTTTTACTTTTTAATTGTTTTTTGGTAAGGAAAATGTCCTCCAATACTTTTTGTTTGACTTGCCTACAAAATGTTTTTATTCTAACACAATTTTGGTTTCAAGACCTCCAAGTAATGAGTGAGAAGTCACAAGAAACATGACTGTATGAACTGAGGATGCACATGCCACAGGGGCGGGCAGAGACACAGCATTCAGGTCCCCTGTGTCTGCAGAACAAGGACAGATGGCATTAATCTCACAATATTCACTCCCTGCTTGTGACTTCAGAGAGTGTCCTTCCTTCGCCCTGGATCTGCGTGGTCCTGGGTTATCTGTCTAGTTGCTCCCTGTCCCCTGACTTGTCTCTTTGGGAAGCATTCATCCTCCCTGACTCAATTAAGCTAAAACCCTCTGTGGCGCAGCCACATTTTTATAACTTTTGGGTATTTTCTCTTTTACACATGTGCTTTTTCAAGAAGTTCCCGCTGCTTCTTCCTTACAGATTGAACAGCTCAGAGCAAACACATTCTAAGATAAATAGCACATCATTTATTTTGATACACACTTTTCCGACCAGTTGATGTTGTCACTTGAGTAACAAGCTCACGACCTTTCTGTGACTCCTTTATCCTAAGACTTGAGTGGCTCCCGTATGCATAGGAAGTGTAAGGGCTCCCTTGTTGGGGGTGCTCCTCTGTCAAAAGGATGATGGGAACTTGCCTGTGAGAATTCCTATCAACTGAGCTCTCAGTGACCCAAGGGCTAGAAATTCCTGAACTTGTAATTTAAGATGATGTCACTATTCTCAGTGAAGATCTCTAATCTTCTTCTCCTCTTCTTCTGTCTTCAGAGATATCAGACAAAACCTTTTTCCCAGAAAGTGATGGAGAAGAAGAGGAAGAGTGCCCCAATATTATACTAAGACTTTAACAAGGTGATTGCAAACAAATAAAATCCAATTCTCATCTGCTACGTAAAAAGGAGAAAGAGAGGTGGGACCTGAGTCCCCAGTGGATTTGGGGACCAGGGAAGAATTGTTGAGGAGCAGGGAGAAGGCATGGAGGGTGTTGATATGAGCATCTGACCAGGGCCTGATCTCAGAGGAACAGCTCTGATGAGACCTTTGTCCAAATAACCAAGACAGAGGAACAGGAACCCAGTATGTCAGGAAACCAGGTTGAAAGAGAATACTGACCCTGAAGTAGTTGTGATCTGGAAGGACCCCTGTAGGAGGAGATCAGTGTGAAGGTGTGACAAGCTGGGAACTATGGGCACAGGGTCACATCAGAAGGAGAGCCTTGATGATGGAAGAAGAGACTAATTTAAACATGGGGGATGTTTCTCATGAGCAGAAATATTCAAGGAGATTGGCAGTTATACAGGGAGAGAAGAGAGGATGTGGTGAAATGTGTTTGAGAAGGTATGGGTGAGTATTTTGAGAGAGAGGAAGAAGGGGGGACTAAAGATGGGGTAAAGGACACAACAATACAACCAGTCACTAACAGCTCACATACTGAGCATTGGCTCTGGCAGGTGTGGGCTTAGTGCTCACAGCTGCCTTGGGGGCAGGATCACTCTCCACCCATTCGCAGAAAAGAAACCTGAAATCTAAAGAAACCATGTGTGTGGTTGGCCTGCGGTTAAAAGAACAGGATGAACCCAGACCCTGTGATCTTAATCTCTCACACTCAATCCTCATAGAAAGACTAACAAGACAGTAAACAGGAGTGCGGAAGAGGGTGTGGTGTAAAGAGGGGTGGGCACAAGGAGACATCACTTTGCAGAGAGTAAGGTGAGGCCATCATTTAGAGGCACTTCTAAGGACAAAAACAAGCTGACTATGGCCACTTGTGACAAGAAGAGTCATTACCAGGTTCTGAGTGGCTGGTGGATGGTCTCAGTGAGAAGGCTTGACTGAGTCCCAGGATGCAGCTGAGGGCCAGGGTCAGGGCCAGTGCCAGGGTCATGGCCAGGAACGGGGCCAGGTGTGTCCTCCTGGTGCAGGTGGGCTCTGCACTGATACCAGCAGGGCAGGTTTTCAGGTCCCACTAGGTAAAGATTAAAATGGGATTATGGGAGATCAACACAGCACACACTTCAATATCTGAAATAACCTTGTTTTGTTTCCTCAGGAACTGGTGAAAACCTGAAGCAACCCCTGAACCCCTGACCTTGTATGGTTTGGCAAACCAATGTCACCACAATAACTTCAATTAAATAACAAAAACTAAAAGACACTGACTTCCTTGCAAAAGGTCCTTTGTCATCTTACTTGATCTGTTTCTGTTGACTTTCTGTGATCCTTGTCCCTTTCTGGAATGTGCAGGGGGAGGGGCTGCTTCTTTTCGGTGCTAATAGCCCAGAATGTCAGTGTCTTCATCTGTGATTTCTCCAGGGACTTAGATGACAGAGTCTTGGTACTATGGGGTCCTGGTGGGACCGCCCCTTCATACTCTTACATGCAAAACCTGCTATCTCATGACAGCCTTACCTGCATGTTTTGCCTCAACACCTGACTGCGCAATTTTCTACTCTCTTGTGTGAATCTGCAGTGCTTTGAGGTCGTGTCCAGTGGTGTCCAGCACTGCAGAGAGAAGAGCTTGTCTCTGCTGGGTCAGGGGACCCTTGTGTCACTCACATAGGACAGTCGACACCGTGTGACTCCCATTCAGACTCCTTCCCATCCCCTTTGGGTCTGTTGGTCTGGCGCTGCCCCCCAAATGCTTGAAGGGCACGTACAGAAACAGCTTGATGTTCCTGTCTCTCTCTTTCGCTCTTTCCTTTCTGCTCTCTCTAAAATTCATAAATAAAATTAAAAAACAAAAAAAACCCTACTAATTCCTTGGCCAGGTCATTGTCCTGAAATAAAAGGAGCTTGCAGGTTTGATCCCTAATCAGGGCACATACGAGGACCTCAGAGCACAGAAGTGGCCACGCCCAACTGACACCTTCAGAGATGCCCCACCAGCCCAATGCTGGGACAATGCTGGGACCAGCCAAGCTCTGCTCAGCGCTCGGGACTGACGCTGGAACCAGTCGGGCCACTGACTGTGAGAGGGGAAGAGAGAGAATAGGGAGAGGGAAGGGAAGAGAAGCAGATGGTGGCTTCTCATGTGCCCCCTGACCAAGGATCGAACCTGGGACAGTTGCAGGCCGGGCCAATGCTCTATTCTCTGAGCCAACAAGCCAGGGCCCCCACCTAAGTTTCAGACTAACTGACAGACAAAAACTGAGACAGAGATGAGGTTAAAAGTACCAACTCGCTTACTGATAAAAGCTGAATTAGCAGACATAGTGTAGTTTAGACACCTGCCAAAAATGACACTCAAATATGGACCTCAGCCTGACCAGGCGGTGGCGCAGTAGATAGAGCGTCAGACTGGGATGTGGAGGACTCAGGTTCGAGACCCCGAGGTCGCCAACCTGGGTGCAGACTCATCTGGCTTGAACAGAAAGCTCACCAGTTTGGACCCAAGGTCGCTGGATTGAGCAAGGGGTTACTCGGTCTATTGAAGGCCTGCGGTCAAGGCACATATGAGAAAGCAATCAATGAACAACTAAGGTATCACAACAAAAAACTGATGATTGATGCTTTTCATCCCTCTTCATTCCTGTCTGTCTGTCCCTATCTATTCCTTTCTTTGACTCTCTCTCTGTCCCTGTAAAATAAATAAATAAAAATAAGGTGACCAACTTAAAAAAAAATCTGGACCCCAGAATGCAGCTTCGCCACAAGACCCCGGGCTACTCCATTCAACCACACATACCGCCCCCCACCCCCACCAGCTGTCCCTGTGCCCCTGAGCTCCTAGGAGCTCACAGCGCCAGCCTCCGCGGCAGGGAGAGCCCAGGAGACGCCCCCAGGAGCAGACTCGCCTTCACAGTCTCCTCGCCTGAGAATCTCTCCAGAAAGAAGGGGGTCAGGAGACCAGGAGTCCTGCAAATTGAGGGGCAACCTCCCAGAAGGGGACTGAGTGTCTCCACTGAGGCCCCGAGGCCCCGCTCTCTCCTTCTCTGCACCCAGAGTGGTGCCGGGGTCTCCATCCTCTGACCCCGGGGCTGCTGAGGCTGCTGCAGCCGCTCCGTCCAGCCGAGATTGTCAGGTCCCAGACTGTCTGTCTAGTCTCTGAGACAAACCCCTGTCCCCACAGGGTCTCTGACAGTAAAGAGCCCGCTACTGAGGCTGCTGCTGCTGCTGAGGCTTCAGAAGCCCGTCCCCTTGGGGCATCATTTGCACACTTACCCTCCTCAGTCGCTGAGTCTCCTGCTTCCCCGGTACCCGGCCCCAAGCTCAGGCTCCCCTCCTGACAACAGAAACGGTCCCTGTCATCAGAGCTCCTGTCTCCGTAGAAAATGGCCCAGCCAGTCCCTTCTTTCCTTCAAATCAGTCCAACAGGCTTTGACCTGCCCCTGAAGGTGGTCCTCTCCAGACCTAACCTGTGTGGGTCTGGTGACTTTTACATCAACAATCTTTCTTTGTCCACAGTGGCTCCCGACCCTCAGGGACACTGCTGTTCACAGGGAGCAGTGTGCCCAGCTCCCTCTGTCCCCACAGTAACATGTCCTTCCCTTGGGCCAGGGCAGCCCCAGTGTGGGAGTGCCCACCCGGGAGGCCGGCCCCTGAGGACTGCCCACCCAGCCGACTGCTCTGAGACTCTAATTCACGTGCTGACCTTGGTGACTCTCAGCAGACCCAGGAAAAGCTGGCACATTAATACCAATACTTGGCACATCAGTGACCCGGTCTGCCTGCCGTCCAGGGACAGAGGAGAGAGAGGGGACACTATAAAAGGCTGGTGTCATCTGTGTCAGACCCTGTCCGGGTCCCGTGACCCGTGGAGACCAGGAGTACAGGACAGCTGTGCCCAGCACAGGATCAGTGAGGGAGGGAAGGGGGGAGACCCCATGCACAGCACTGGGCACACTGCAGCCCTGACCCCTGCACGGTGTCCTCCTCAGGGAGTGGAATCTGCCCAGATGGAAGTCTGCCCCTTTGGGGGAAAGAAAGAATGGAGGGGGAGAGAGGGGGGAGCCTTCCCCTGTATCTTCACTGAAACTGGGTGAGAACCCTAATTACAAACTGAGGAAGTCGCACTCAGGGGACCAAATGTAGAAGCCATGACACTGGAGAATGTCGCTCCCCCAGCCCTGTTTCTGAACACGGAGACCTAACTGCCGTCCTCTGCACGCTCTCAGGAGGGTGGGGCATGCGACAGGTGGGTTCACAGCAGATATTTTTGTGTCTCCTCACTGAAGATCTTCCTCCTCTGGCCTTCCAGACCCCGCCTGTCCCTCCTTGTCCCCCATTCCTGCTGCCAGAAGTCCCGATGGCTGAGAACCACCGAGCACCACAGTGGGGCTGCAGGAGGAGGCAGAAGCTCTCTGACAACACTCAGAAAGTCCCTTGCACTTCCTTTCCCTCATTTGGGTGGAGCCCTCCCTAAGAGAGTGCACACACTTCATTCTCAGGGCCAGGCAGCCACACTGGTCCCAGCTGGGGACACCTGAAGGGCAGAAGGCCAGGCTCCAGCCCCGGCAGTTCCTGGGGCTGACAGATGGCTGGTGGGGGCAGCGACCTCAGCACCAGGTCAGACTCCGTCTCCCTCCCTTTAACTTTCTCTCTGGCTGGGCTGCTGCTTCCGTGTCTGTCTCTAGAGACTCATCTCAACCTTGACCTCAGTCCCGCTTTACAGGAGCACTCAGGTGCACTGTACTGAAATGCAGGGCTAGGCAATGAGGAAATCGGAGCTTTAACCTGCGGAGGGACAGCTGCTGGTGTGAGTGCAGCCGCCACAACCCACAGGACTCCTGTGTTCCAGCCACTGCTCAGGAAACAGGCCTGTCTGCACTGGGCTGCCTGCCCTTTCTGAGGCTTTGGCAGGGATTTGTCATTTTCTCATGATCTCTGAACTCTCTCTCTTTTTCTTATGCCTTCTCTGATTTTACTGTTATTTTCAAAGCTGGTACTTCAGAAAATATAAAATTCAGGGGTAAATCACGACATTTTCAAACACTGGGTGCCCTGGTGTCATGCCTGACGGGGGGACAGGTCAGCTCCGGCCTCTCCCATGTCTCCTGGGGGTCGGGCTCCTCCTCCAGGGATCTTGACCTAAGGGAGTGAAGGAAGGGGAGGGACCAAGACCCCAAGACTAGTGCAGGCTGAGTGTTTTCATGTGTGCGGTGATTTCCTGGTCTGCAATGGCTTCTATCCCCGAAAAGCAGGAGGCTAGAAATCTTATCTTTTTCTCTCATAATGGGTCAGAAATAACATTACCAATACCGTACTTCCCCATGTATAAGATGTTCCTATGTTTAAGATGCACTTTAGTTTTGGAGCCTGAAATTTGAAAAAAATATATAGTACATAAAGTTATTGAACTCAAGTTTTATTCATAATAAACTTTATTCATCATAAAATTCATATAAATCCTTATCACTGTCAAAACTCCCATCCATTAGCTTGTCCTCATCTGTGTCTGATGACAAATCACTGTCTTCACATGTTGCCTCATCCTCAGTTCCATCTATGGCATTTGAAATGCCACAGCCACCATATAAGACGAACGAGGTTTTACATCCCAAATTTTTGAAAAAGAGTGCATCTTATACAGGGGAAATGCAGTATGTTTAATTGTTTGATTTCTTTTCTTTTACCAAGGAGGAATATATTCTGGGTCAAAAAGTTCCAAGTGACACTGATGTATGTAGAGGGAAAGTCCTGTTCACCACCCTCCCCTGCGGCGTCTAATCCAGGTCCTGTTGAGAGTTGCGGGCGCAGAGTGCTATATCTCTGCCTTTACACATATAACATCCTCCGGAATACCACATGTGTGTCTCGCTGTGTAAGGAATTAGATTATGTTGTATATGCCATTTGGGAATTGACAACTAAATGTTTTTTAATATTACACTTACTAGAAATCTTCTCATGTTAATGAGCATACAAACCTACCTCATTCCTTTCAACAGCTACATTCTACTGCATGGAGTCAATCTTCCATAATTTTTAAATTATGCTTCCCTTATGCTATTTACAATCATTCACTGTTACCAACAAACAGCAATCATAGCAATTATGTATCAATAAGACATTATAAGTTCCTTCATAGGTTCATAACTTTTAGAGGTTTTTAAATATATACATGTATATTTTACTATCGTGTTTCAGGTATTATTTTATTGCTTTTCAATATACATTGCTGCAAATAAGTTTTTTCCTTGTTCTTAAGGAATTTAGTTAAGTCTCTATCCATATATAATGAAAAATCATATAACGTTATGTCTTATTTTAACATTTATACCAGCAAATTCTTTTTCTTAACTTATTGCGTTAGCTAACACATATATATTATGTAAATTGTGGTAATGATGGGCATTACTCTCTTTTATTTGAATGGCCTCGTCATTTCGATGTTTACTGCAGTATTTGCCAATCTTGGAGCCTTTATATTCCGCCACCTTCCATCTATTTGATATAGTTTTCCTAAAGTAGCTACGAGGTGTTTCCAATTATTCTTATAATTAATTTATAGATGGAATTAAATGCTTTTTCTGCTTTTGTGTAATGTTGCAATCAATTACATAAAGAGGATTCCTAACATGTAACCATTTTTGCTCAACCTCTTTTCACTATTTTTTTTTCTTCTTCTTTTTCCAAATAACATCTAATTACAAAGTCTAGTTCCTCTTTGACCAAAATGTTTTCTGTCTTTTTTCCTAAAATTTGGGGACATTTCATTTTCACATGCAGCCTGTTTAGCTTCAGGCAATTATAACTTTCTGAAACTTTTGTTCTGACCAAGATTATGATGCACTGATATACATTTCAAAAGTATTGGAAAGAATTATGTGTTCCGTGTTTTTAGGACACAAGATTAAATACTATTACTATGTCTTTCTTGCTATTTCTTTACTTTCTTTTATTTTTTTTTTACAGAGACATAGAGAGAGTGAGGGAGAGGGATAGATAGGGACAGACAGACAGGAACGAAGAGAGATGAGAAGCATCAATCATCAGGGGTTTTTTTGTTGCGACATCTTAGTTGTTCATTGATTGATTTCTCATATGTGCCTTGACCGCGGGCCTTCAGCAGACCGAGTAAACCCTTGCTGGAGCCAGCGACCTTGGGTCCAAGCTGGTGAGCTTTGCTCAAACCATATGAGCCCGCGTTCCAGCTCGTGACCTCGGGGTCTCAAACCTGGGTCTTCCGCATCCCAGTTCGACGCTCTATCCACTGTGTCACTGCCTGGTCAGGCTCTTGCTATTTCTGTGGAGACTGAGTGCTCATTTTTTCCTATATGAAGAGTCATAAACTAGAGGTGAATGTTTCTAATATCCATAAAACATTTCTCTCACTCTGTTTTTGAACTTTACTATTACGTCATTTTACTGTTGTTTACCTTTGCGTACCATACCTTGCCTATCTTTGATTTTAACAGCTTTTGTGGCTCTTGTCTTCCATGTGCTTCTTGTCGGGTTCTGTTTTTGATCCTCTGCTTTCCATATAATTATTGCTTCATTTATACTTAGTGTTTTATCCATAGTATATTTGTACTTTGCTTTATTTTAATTTTTATACATATTAATGTTTTCTTTTTTGTCTAAAAATGCAAGCTATGCTTTCCTTTTATTTTTAATATCTTAAAAGATATTTTAAAAACCTAATTTTAATCAAGCAAGGTTATTTTCAATTTCTATTTCCAGAATTATTTTCTTCATACAGATGATTAGTACAATTTGTTATATACAAACCTAGGTTTTTCAAAGTTGGTGCTATTGTTAAAAGTATTATTTTATTTAATTTTGAATTCCAATTTTTTAATGTTAGTATGTTCAAAAGCAATTAACCTTTGTATATTACCTTGTATCTTGTGTCCTTGATGTATTTACGTATTATAATAGTTTCAGTGATTTTTTTGGTGAATTCTTTAAGATTTCTTTCATAGAACGGTATGCCATCTGTAAATACAGTTTTATTTCTTTCTTCCCAAACTCTATAGTGTTATTTTCCATTTCCTTTTTTAGTATGCGTTCCAATGCAATAATGAATAGGAGTTCTAAAAGGGGACATCTTTGCCTTGCTCCTGATCTTAGGGGTGTGCAGGCTCTAAGCTGTAAAGTATTAGTTGTAGGTTTAGTGTGTGTGTGTGTGTGTGTGTGTGTGTGTGTGTGTGTGTGTTTCTGAAGTTAGAAGTATGGAGGCAGTCAGACAGACTCCCTCATGTGCCCTACTGGAATACACACACCAATAACACCAGGTGGTAATGCTGTGGCCATCTAGGGCGTTGCTCCATTGCAACCGGAGCCATTCTAGTGCCTGAGGCAGAGGCCATAGAGACATTCTCCGCACCGGGGCCCACTCTGCTCCAATGGAGCCTTGGCTGTGGGAGGGGAAAAGAGAGATAAGGAGGAAGGAGACGGGGAAGCATGGAGAAGCCAATGGGCGCTTCTCCAGTGTGCCCTGGCCAGGAATCAAACCCTGGACTTCCACACATAGGGTCGACTCTCTATGGTTGTAGGTTTCTTATTGGTATTTTTTACAGTTGAGGAAGTTCTTTTCTCTGTCCAGTTTGCTAGGAGTTTTTTATATGAATGGGTGTTGGATTTTGTCAAATGAACTTTTTGCATCAGTTGATATAGTCATTCCATGTTTTTCCTTCAGCTTCTTGATAATGGTGGATCACACTGATGGATTTGGAATATGAACCACCTTATAATCTATAATAAATCCCATTTAGACATGGGTATAATTGTTTTGTATATTGTTATATGCAATTTGTTAATGTTTGGTGAAGGTTTTGCCTCAATATTATTGAGAGTTGTTGGTTTATATTTGATTGTTATCTATTTTTGGTGATACAAGACAGCTGGACTCATGCAATGAGTTAAAATGCATTCTCTTCACTTTTATTTTTTTGCTCAATGTTTAGTAGCATTCATCAGCAAAACTGTTTGAGCTTGATGCTGACTGCCTCCCCACTTTCAAAGTTTTTCAAAAGTTCTTAATGACTTATTCAGTATTAAAAATGGATATAAGCTTATTGAAATTATTCCTTCTTGTACGAGTTTTGAGAGTTTGTATCTTACGATAATCTGGCCCATTTTATTGAAATTACCAAAATTGCATATATAAATTTGCTCACAATATTCTTTCCAAATGCTTTTGAGGTTCATGGGATCAGCTGTGATGACCTTACTTAGACTTCTAATATTGATATTTTGTGTCTTATCTATGTTTTTCTTAATTAGCCTGTATAAAAATTTGTTAATTACATAAATCTTTTCCAGGAACCAGGTTTTGGTTTCTGGGGGTTTTCTCTAGTTCTGGTCTTTTTTTTCTATTCCATTGATCTACATATATTCTTCTTCTTCTTTTTCTTCTTCTTCTTCATCTTTTTCTTCTTCTTCTTTCTGACAGTACTATACTGTTTTGATTATTATAGTTTTAAAGTATAGTTTGATATCGGGGAGTACAATACTTCCCCCATTCATCCTTCTCAAGATTTCTTTGGCTATTTAGGGTCTTTTGTTGTTCCATATAAATTTCAGGATTAGTTCTAATTCTCTAATTAAAATAAGAAATTATTTTAATAGGGATTGATTGAACAATATTCATCCTTCTAATTCATGAGCATGACATATACATCCATTTATTTTGATCTTTTTCAATTTACTTTATCAATGTCTTATAGTTTTCAGAATAAAGGTATTTCAGCACTTTGGTTAAATTTATTCATAGGTATTTATACCTTTTGATGCAATTTATTCATAGGTATTTATACCTTTTGATGCAATTTTAAGCTAACAATCTCAATTACATGAGATTGTTAGCTTAAAATATTTATGATCATTTGTTATTGGTGTATAGAAACACAACAGATTTCTGTTTATTGATTCTTTATCCTGCAAATTCACTGATGTAATATATTAGTTTTAGTAGTGTTTTGGTAAAGTTTTTTAGGGTTTTCTAATACATTATCATGGCATCTGCAAATAATAAGATTATTACTTTCTTCTTCCCAATTTATAGGGCTTTTATTTCTTGTTTTATCTGATTGCTGTGGCTAAGACCACCACTATTATGTTGAAGGAAAGTTTCTTCGTTAATGGAAATTTTTAATAAAAAATACTTCATGAATGCTTAGAAAAAGATATATTTACAAAGGCTTAGATTGTAACAGTTTGGAATTTTTAATAATATTTATGTATTCCTGATCCTCCCTACTTTTCTTTGTTTCTTTGTTTCTTTTTGCTATTTTTTGAAGTGAGACATGGGGAGGCAGTCAGACAGAATGCCACATGTGCCCAACTAAGATCAACATGGCATGCCCACTAGAAGAAAATGCTCTGCCTATCTGGGGCATTGCTCCATTGCAACTGGAGTCATTCTAGTGCCTGAGGCTGAGGCCATGGAGCTGTCCTCAGCACCCAATGGTCAACTTCACTCCAATGGAGCCTTGGCTGCAGCAGGGGAAGAGAGAGATAGAGAGAAAGGAGAGGGGGAAGGGTGGAGAAGCAAATAAACACTTCTTCTGTGTGCCCTGACCAGGAATCGAACTTGGGAATTTTACATGCCAGGCTGATGCTCTACCGCTGAGCTAACTGGCCAGAGCCCAACTTTTCTTTTAGATCTTTGTTTATTGCATCAACTCCATTTATTCTGGTCTGTACTCAGGACCACTTCTGTTACATAAGTAGGTTCTTCAATTTCTATCCCTCATCTAAAAGGTTACACCCTCACAAGCATCTCAAAATTTTGATGGCCAGCTCTAGCTGGTTGGTGTAGAAGATAGAGCATTGACCTGGCTTATAGACATCCCAGGTTTGATTCCTGGTCAGGGCACACAGAAGAAGTGACTATCTGCTTCTCTTCCTTTTCCTCACCCCCTCTTCTCCCTCTTCCTATCCTGCTGCCAGTGACTCAATTGGTTAAAACATCGGCCCTGTCACTGAGAATAGCTCTTTGGCCCAAGCACATTAGCCTCAGGTGGTAAAAATAGCTCAGTAGATTTGAGCATCATCCCCAGACAGGAGTAGCTGGAGGATCGCCATCGGGGTGCATGCAGGTGTCTGTCTCACTATCTTTCCTCCTTTGCTTAAATAAAAATACAAATGGCCATTTTATCATGTTCTCCTTTCTTTCCAGAATGTTTGCAGGAGACCAGAACATAGACAACAGGCTTATCTCTGAGACTGTATTCAGACATTTCAAAATGCATAAGGTTGAAATTTCAGATGCAATAAAAACAATTTCTCCTTTCCTTGAGATTCTTCGTGACCATAGAATCATCACCAATAAAATGTACCAAGTAAGTGAACTCTTTTATGTCACAATGTGGTAAACCAAACTCAAATTCTTAAGTGTTGATAGTTTAGAATCATATGTCAGGCAGCTAGACAAGTGAGGAGTCTCCTAGAAGTGGGGACCTTCTCAAGTACTGCTGTAATGTTCCCTCAAAGGGTGAAGAGTACAGGCATCACTGGACGCAGGTCTGCTCCTCACTAAAAAACTAAGATCCCCCCAGTGCCCCAGAAGTTGGGGTGAATAGCACTGGGGATAAAGTATCTGAAGCTGGTGGGCTACAGGCTGTGGAATGCCTTGTAGAAATTGCATGTTCTAGGAATTAAAAGTAATACATCATATTCTAGGAATTAAAAGTAATATTAATGAATGAATGAATTTGATAAATTGATTTAATAAGGTAATTTACACAGCTTTTCATTTAAATGAACATTAATTTAAATCCTCAGGTCAGAGAACATTGAAATCTGCAGAGAATTAATGTCTTATTAGAACAAATTTGGAAGTAGATGCTTGCTATTTTCTCAGACCATTATTAGTATTTTCATTTTTATTTCTTTTGGTGTTTCTGGAGTCTTGGAATTTAGGATCCTTTTAGCAAGAGACATAAGTAAAGATCAGAGATGCAGTTCTTTTTTTCTTGCGGCTAAGTTCACAGCAAAAGGAAAATCACCACTTGGTTGCCTTGAGGTCTTCTAGATCAAGTCAGTTCTGGGGAAGGGAGAAGGTTGTCCTGTCAATAAAAGAGCAGCTCGTCACCTGCTAAGTCTATTCTTAAATCATTAGGCCAGGCTCATCTAACTTGAACCCATTATTGTTCTTCAAGATTGCTTTTTCTTTTATCTTATGTAAATGAGGGTGAGGAAACTTGATTCACAAATGGGTATTTTTAAGGAAGAAAGATTTACTTACTTAACTTAGTAACCATACCAATATAGAGAAATTCTAGAACTGTCATGAGGAGATACAAATGTAGGGAAACTGTAACACATTAACAATGAAATTGCTGTGCAGGGCTCTTCCATAACTTGGATGTCTGTATTGATATTTTCCACATTCACGATCTTTTAAGGAGTCTCAAGAATCCTTTCAAAAATGGGTTCCTGTACAAAAAGTTGTATACGATATTCTCAGTGAGCTGGAAAAGACGTTTGATGTGTCCATTCTGGAAGTATTGTTCAACGAGGTCAACCTGCGGGAATACCCTGAATTAACTCATATTTATAAAAGCTTTAAAAATGGTAATTAGTCTTATTTGCTACTGTTTTATATCTGGAAGCAATTTTGTTGACGAGTACATACTGAGTTGCTACCACGTGCCACACACAGCGATGGGCTTTGAGGAAACAGCTGTTAAGAAAACAGACGTATCATGAGCCACTCCATGCTTATGATACAGTGGCTACAGTACAACACCCACTTGGAGGTCTGTGTTACTAGGCTTGTAGACTCACAAAACAACCAGACCCACAGTGGTATCAGGTTTACTTAGAAGGACAAGTGACAAAACCCAGCATCCCAACAGGGCAGTATCAGTTGCTCTTCCTCTGTAGGGACCCCCAGCTGTGGTCTACAAAGCAGTCCACCAAGTTCACTACTACCCACCTTGATTGGCAGCTCAGCTACGGATGCAAAATCCACCTTAGCTTAGTAACATCATGCCCAAGGGAGTCAATATCTCATGTAACAGTTCTGTAGTCATAACTTTCAAGGACAACATGAGGGAAGTCAAATTACAAAAGTCATTAAACTGAAGGAGGACCAAATTTGGCTAATGGTTCCTGTAGAGTCTATCCTGGCCACATGCAGCTTACCTACCTACAGTCACAGTTCAGTCTCACTCTAAGCAAGTGTTAGACTTAGAGCACAAAGAGGGGTCACCTTCATCAGGTTTCCAGAGTAATGACCAAGAAAGTTAACTCAAGGTCAACTCGCTCTTAAAGTAGAAGAAATGGTTGTATTCATTCTTTCACCACAGAGAAATACCACTATCAAATAATCCCCAAATCAATTGCTCCATCAGAGACTGTTTTTTATACTCTACAAAACTGATTAATCCACTACTCTTTCCTGAGACTCATGGTTTATACTCCCTATTTAGTAGTCAGTAAAGACGATGTCATCCTACAATGTTGTATTGACTTGCCTAAAAAAAAATTATTCTAATAATTGGAACCAGTTTGGGATCAACCAAGATCTCCAAATAATGATGCAGAGGCCACAAGAAAAGATGATGATATGAACTGAGGAAAACAGATGCTACAGGAAGTGGCACAGAGCGAGCAAGGGCCCCGTGTGTTCGCTAGGCAAGGGCAGTTAGAGTTCTCTCAGAGTGAGTAGCAGATTGTGGGAGATGATGCAAAAGAGAGCATTTGGAAACAGATTTTGGAAGGTCTAACATTTAAAGCTTGTAAATCTGGAGTTTATTCGCTGGATGGTAGAGAGATATACAGGTTTATAAATTTATAAGTAGACATTTATTGGCCCAGTAAGGACTCCTGCCATCAGAACGACCTGGTCCATGAAGCCTCACCACATCCTCCCCCTAAGATACCCACACCCAGGATTCTGGTTTATATTCTTCCACCTTACCTTTGCTGGGTAGCCTATATGGCGGGACCTTTGGCTGCTGCCCTGGCCTCCTTCCTTAGGCAGCTGGTAGCCTCATAGAGTTTCCTTATTTTATTTCTGAGATCTTTCTCCCTCTGCTTTGGGAAGGACTTTCTAGCTCCTGTTGTGTCCTCTGATATCTCTTTGAGGAAATGCCTCCCGTTGACCCAGTTACCTGCACCTTTCTCTTCTCTGACAAAATTTTAGAGCTCTTAAGTTTTCTGTTTTCCATGTGGACACTCAAAAGATCCAAGTCGTCCTCCCCGGACAATTCCTCTCTTCTTCACAGTTTGAACAGGTCAGAAAACACATTTCGAAACCATGGTTTATTTTCTACGTGCTTCTCCAGATATCTGTAAATTTTCTTTTAGATAACTAACAGGCTCATGACTTCTCTATGATTCCTTGATTCTTAATTTCAAGGTGGTTGTTTCTGTCTAGAAAACATGAGGACTCCCTTGTTAAGGTTTCTCTTTTTGGTCTCAGGTATGACAAGAAACTTTGCCATGAAGACTGGGACTCAATAACGTCTGAGGGATCAGAAGGCTGGAAATAACTAAACATGGAAATATGAGATAATATTTCTGAAATGTGATGGAGAACTTTAATTTTTATTTGTTTCTCTCTTTCTCTTCAGTGATCCAAGATAAAATTTGTCACCAAGCAAGTGCTGGAAAAAAGAATGCAGAGAACCCTAATACACACTAAGCCATAAACAAGGTGATTATAATCAGACAAAACCCAATTCTCATCTGCTCAGAGAAAATGAGAATGGGAGGTGGAACCTGAGTCCCGAGTGGATTTGGAGACCAGGGAAGAATTGTTGAGGAGCAGGGAGAAGGCATGGAGGCTGTTGATATGAGCGTCTGACCAAGGATTTCTTTTGGAGGAGCAGCTCTGATGAGACCATTGGCCCAATAACCAAGACAGAGGAACGGGAACCCAGTGTGTCAGGAAACCAGGTTGAAAGAGAATGCTGACCCGGAAGTAATGGTGATCAGGAAGGGCCTCTATAGAGGAGATCAGTGTGAAGCTGTGACAGGCTAGGAACTATGGGCATAGGGTCAAATCAGAAGGAGATCCTTGCTAATGGAAGAAAAGGAGACTGATTGAAACATGAGGATGATGCTTAGGAGTAGGAATATTCAAGGAGATTGGCAGTCACACAGGAGAGAGGAGAGGAAGTAGTGAGATGTGTTTAGAAGGTGTGGGTAGGTACCTTAAGAGAGAGGAAGAAGGGAGGGGGACTAAAGATGGGGTAAAGGACACAACAAAACAACCACTCACTGAGCTCACCTATTGAGTATTTGCTCTGACAGATGTGGGCTTAGTGCTCACAGCTGCCTTGGGGCAGTATCACTTTCCACTCATTCAGAGAAAAGAAGCCTGAAATCTAGAGAGACCATGTGTGTCGTTTGCTTGTTGTCAAAAACAGGATGAACCCAGAACCTGTGATCTTAACCACGTACACTTAATCGTCATGGAAAGACCAAGAAGACAGTAAACAGAAGTGCAGAGGAAGGGTGTGGTGTGAAGAGGGGTGGGCACAAGAAGACATCCTTTTGCAGTAAGTAAGGCCATCATTTAGAGGCACTGCTAAAGACAAAAACAGGCTGACTCTGGCCATGGGTGACAGGAAGAGCCATCACCCATGGCCATAGTCAGGTTCTGAGTGGCTGGTAGATGATCTCAGTGAGAAGGCTTGACTGAGGGTGCAGCTGAGGGCCAGGGCCATCATCATGGCCAGGAATGGGGCCAGGTGCGTCCTCTGGTCCAGGTGGGCTCTGCACTGATACCAGCAGGGCAGGTTTTCAGGTCCCACTAGGTAAAGATTAAAATGGGATTATGGGAGATGAACACAGCACACACTTCAATATCTGAAATAAACTTGTTTTGTTTCCTCAGGAATTGGTGAAAACCTGAAGCAACCCCTGAACCCCTGACCTTGTATGGTTTAAAAAACTTCAATTAAAAACAGAAACAAAACTTCAATTAAAAACATAAACTTGTAACTTCAATTAAAAACTAAAATCATCTGTGGTTTCTCCAGGGACTTAGATGACAGAGTCTTGGTACTATGGGGTCCTGGTGGGACCAGACCTTGGTACTCTTACATGTAAAGCCTGCATCTCATGACAGCCTGACCTGCATGTTTTGCCTGAACACCTGACTGCACAGTTTTCTACTCTGACTTGTGTGAATCTGCGGTGCTTTGAGGTCATGTTCAGTATTGGCCAGCGAGAATGGTATGTCTCTGCTGGGTCAGGGGACCCTGTGTCACTCACATAGGACAATCGACACCATGTGACTCCCATGCAGACTCCTTCCCATCCTCTTTGGGTCTGTTGGTCTGGCGCTGCCCCCCAAATGCCTGAAGGGCACGTACAGAAACAGCGTGATGTTCCTGTCTCTCTCTTTCCCTCTTTCCTTTCTGCTCTCTTTAAAATTGATAAATAAAAATTAAAAAACAAAACAAACTACTATTTTTTGGCAAGGTCCTTGTCCTGAAAAAAAAGGAGCTTGCAGGTTTGATCCCTAATCAGGGCACATACGAGGACCTCAGAGCACAGAAGTGGCCACGCCCAACTGACACCTTCAGAGATGCCCCACCAGCCCAATGCTGGGACAATGCTGGGACCAGCCAAGCTCTGCTCAGCGCTCGGGACTTACGCTGGAACCAGTCGGGCCACTGACTGTGAGAGGGGAAGAGAGAGAATAGGGAGAGGGAAGGGAAGAGAAGCAGGTGGTGGCTTCTCATGTGCCCCCTGACCAAGGATTGAACCTGGGACAGTTGCAGGCCGGGCCAACGCTCTATTCACTGAACCAATGGGCCGGGTCCCCCATCTAAGTTTCAGACTAACTGACAGACAAAAACTGATACAGATATGAAGATAAAAGTACCAACTCTCGTCCTAATAAAAGCTGGATCAGCAGACAGAGTGTAGTTTAGACACAAGCCAAAAAAGAACACTCAAATCGGGACCCCAGAATGCGACATAGCCACAAGGCTCAGCCTGCTCCCATCAACCACACACACCACCTCCCGCCCTCTGTCCCTGTGCCCCTGAGCTCTGAGGGGCACAAAGCCCTGGCATCCATGTCAGGGGGAGCTTAGGTAGATGCCTCAGAGCAGACTCCCATCACAGTCACCCTGCCTAAGCATCTCCCTTTGAAAGAAGCAGGGCAGAGGACCAGGAGACCTGCTGATTGAGGGGTCATCTCTTAGAAGAGGGCCTGGGTGCAGGGCCTGAGTGTCCCCCCTGAGGTCCTGAGTCTCTCCCTCTCTTTATCCACAGTGGTGCCCAGGTCTCCATCCTCTGGCCCAGGGGCAGCTGGGGCTGCTGCGGCTGCTCCCTCCTCCCGAGATTGTCAGGTCCAGGACTGTCTGTCTAGTCTCAGGGACACACCTGTCCCCACAGGTCTCTCAGGAGGACACACAGCCCGCTACTGGGGCCTGAAGGGCATCTGCTCCTGGTGAAGCTGAGAAGCCCGTCCCCTTGTCGTGTCCTGTGTTCTAGGTGACACCTCAGTCCTCAGTCCAGCAGCACTGTTAGGGCTTCAGCCTGCTTCTGAGAGGGTCCTATCTGGTTTCTAACCAGAGTGGGTCTGACATTGTTCTCTGTTTCAAAGAAACTGTGCTTTTTCCACAGGGGACTCCCGACCCCTCAGGGACACTGCTGTTCAAAATGGTACTGTACCCAGCTCCCTCTGACTTCACAGGGATGTGTTTTTCCCCCTGGGCCAGTGCAGCCCCAGGGTAGGAGTGCCCACCTGTGAGGCTGGCCCCTGCAGACTGCCCACCCAGCCTACTGCTATCAGCCTCTAATTCACATGCTAATTGTGGTGACTCTCAGCAGACCCAGGAAAAGCTGGCACATTAATGCCAACACTTGCTATGATGGTGTACTTGTTGCCTGCTGCCCAAGAACAGAGGAGAGAGAGGGGACACTAGAAGGGACACTTGTGGGCTCTGTTAGGCTCTGTCTGCGCCATGACTCCCACGGAGGCCTGGAGCAAAGAACAGCTGTGCCCAGGAGAGGCTCAGCTCACTGGTCTAGGGGGAGTGGAGTCGCCCGTGTGCGGCCCTGGGACACGGATGTGCTCATCAGTGTGTGGAATCTGTCCCTAAGAGATTGATATTCACTCCTTTGGGGAAAACAAAGAACAGACTTGGAGGGAAGGTAAACTTTCCCCTGTATCCTCAGTGTAGCTGGGTGAGAACCCTTAACCACAGCTGCAGGAGGTTGGTCTCATTGGAGCGTATGTGGACACCATCGCTGGAGAAAATGTTTGCTTCTCCAGCCCGTGTCCAAAGCCCAGGACCCACTTGGTTAGCCCCAGGCTCTCTGTGCGCTAGGCTGAAGATCTGCAGTTTCTGTCTTTCATTCTTTTTCCCACAGTCACCTCCACAAATGCCGGAGTTCACTTGGAATTCACCCCTGACCCCATGTCAGTTCTGCGCCTTCTTAGAAGGTGGCAGCAGCTGGAGACAGTGGATTTACAAGATGTTTTAGGCATCTTTGCACAAACAATAGAACCCCTGGGGATTGGTCTTGGTCCCCCTGGGGTTCTCCTTTCTTGGCTGTTCAGGTCCCTACAGTCCTTGTCCCGCATTCTTGCTGCCACCAGTCATGATGGCTGAGAACAGCTGTAGGGCTACTGTGGGGAGAGACAGCATATCACAGTACACAGGAAGATACTTTCACTTCTATTTTCCTCATTTGGGTGGAGCCCTTCCTGGTTGAGTCAATTCAAAACATCTAGCTCAGGGCTGGGCAGCCACACTGGTACAAGACTCGGGACACCAGAGGATCAGAGGTCCAGGCTGGGCATTGAGCCAAAAGATGGCCAGTGGAGAGAGAGACCTCAGAATCAGGTCAGTCCCTCTCTCCCTTCCTCTAACTTTCTCTTTAATGTCTGTCTTTAGATACTCCTCTCAACCTTGATCTCAGTCCTGCTTTACAGGAGCACTCAGGTGCACGGTACTGAAATGCAGGGCTAGGCAGTGAGGAAATCTGAGCTTTAACCTGCGGAGGGACAGCTGCTGGTGTGAGTGCAGCCGCCACAACCCACAGGACTCCTGTCTTCCAGCCACTGCTCCGCGGGCAGGCCTGTCTGCACTAGGCTTTCCTTTCTGAGGCTTTGAGAGATTAATTTGTCATTTTGTCATGACCTCTGAACTCTCGTTTCTTTCAAGCCTCCTCTGCCTTCATCTAGATCATTTCAAAGAGGGTACTTTAGAAAATATAGGAATCAAGGTAAACACATGACATTTTCAAACACTGGGTGCCCTGGTCTCATGCCTGGCCTGTGGACGGGTCAGCTCCGACCTCTCCCATCTCCGGCTGGGGGTCAGACTCCTCCTCCAGGCATCTTGACCTAAGGGAATAAAGGAAAGGGAGGGACCAAGACACCAAAGCCTAGAGCAGGCTGACTGTTCATATGTGTGAGGTGAATTCCTGTTCTGGAATGGCTTCTACCTCTAACTAGAAAGGGGCTAAAAATCTTTTCCCTTTCAATGCCACATGAGTCCTTTTCTTTCCACTGCCTGTATCCTACTGTATGGGATTCACACACCGTAATGTTTACACCATCCTCCCATCTATTGACTGACATCTGTGTATTTTCCAGTGGTTCCGTTCTCCCTAAGCCGTGCTGATAACAATTTTATACCTCTTTGTTCTTGCGTGTATCCAAGTATTGGTCCAGTTTCAAACACTGCAGTGTCACAACAGGAGATAACGCTTTCCTGCCCGACTGTCCTTCATGGATGAAGAAGCACTGTCTTCTCCTAGCATTGCTGAAGAGCCATCTCTGCCCACCCGGACTTCACAAGGTGCCACAGGACCGGGTGCATGTGGCTGATTTGCATGGGATGTTGAACAGCTCTTTGTGTCTATTGGCCACTTAAATGGCCTCTTCTACAGATGGCTGTTTTGCTTTTGGCCAGTGTTATCAGTTGTGGTGATTGCCCTTGCTTTAATAAGGGAGAGTTTGCTCTGAAGGCTGAACTTTAGAAATATGCTTTCCTCGTCTTTAACTTGGTTTATGGTGACTTCTATCATAATAAAGCTGGAAATTTACAGTATAGACTTGCCATATTGGTTTTATAGGGTAGGTACACCTGGTTCTTATGAACACATGAAAGCAATGCGAAGGATTACGGGTGGTTTTCACGCGCACTCGGCTTAAACATGATTCTTGCGTTCTTTAAGACGGCAGATTTGATCCTACCTGTATTTCAAAGATCATTCTTTCTCCCGCATGTCTGAAAAGTTTTCATTTCTCCAATTTTGGTCAAAATGATTCTTTCATTAATGCAACATTAACATTTATACTTTTATCTGCTCCTTAATATTTTCATCCCTTTAGTTTTTTATTTTCTGTTCAAAATGGTTGTCTCAAATATTTTCTCCGTGACAATTATTTTTATTTTGCCTTTTTTGATTTTTATAATTTCTTATTTGAAAAAGTTAATTGTGTTTCTTTGGCAGGGTTGGGGTTGGGGATGGGACTCTCAACTTCTCTCAACAGCTCTGTAAGCTCGACTTTAACCACATTTCTTTCTTTTTTGTTGTTGTTACGGAGACAGAGAGAGAGAGAGAGGGACAGATAGAGACAGACAGGAAGGGAGAGAGATGAGAAGCATCAGTTCTTCGTTGCAGCTCCTTAGTTGTTCATTCATTGCTTTCTCATATGTGCCTTGACCAGGGGGCTACAACAGACAGAGTGACCCCTTGCTCAAGCCAGCGACCTTGGACTCAAGCTAGTGAGCGCAGCTCAAACCAGATGAGCCCGCGCTCAAGCTGGCTACCTCGGGGTTTTGAACCTGCATCCTCCACGTTCCATTGCGACGCTCTATCCACGGCGCAACTGGTGGTCAGGCACTACATTTTGTTCTTTATCAGCCCACCCGCATACTGTTGCTTTATTACATAGGTGTTGGTGTGGGATCAGGTGTTTCTGGGGCGTCATCCTCGTCCTGGGGGCTGTTCCCCAGACTGATCCATGCGCAGTCCGCTGTCTGCACTGCCTCCGTACTTCTCCCGCTCCTGCCCTGGCTCCCGGCCCCTCACGCATGCTGACCCGCCGTTCCCCTCGTCCCGTGGGCACCGCCTTCTCCTGGGGGGACTCGTTCTTCAGATGTCTGAGACTGAATTTCTGGGCATCTGAGGCAGACTTTGAAGGCCCACTTTCTTCCTGTCCGTGTTTCTGAGACGCGGTGTTTGTTTCACCATCCTTTTCCCTCTTCTCTGCGGGGCTGCCCCCGGGCTCTCTGCTCCGCCCCTGCCTGGAGAGCCTCTCCCCCTGTCACACTGACTGTCACAGTGAGCACGGCTCCGTGTGCGCCCTGACATCTGGAGGAGTACCTCGTCCCACCCTCCTTCCTCTATCAAAGTGTCCCTGCCCTTTGCATCTCCAAATCAGCCTGTCAGAATCTTGTTGCGATGTTTCTTGGATTGTAATTAATCTGTGCAGCCATCAGAAATGAACTGACATTTTTATATTGTGTTTTCTATCTCATGAATATGCTGCGTGTATATTATTAATTTAAAATGTTTTCTAATACCTTTACAGCTTTCTCCCTAGAGGTTTTATACTCATTATGCTAGATTTATCCATAGATCTCTATGCTGTTAAATCTGCATAATTTAAAAATCAACTTTCTAGCTGCCTTCTACTAAGATATAAAAACAAATTTAAACTTTGCCACTTTCTGATTTTATAACTTACAAGGTGATATATGTGAATTTACACAATGTGTATAGAATGACAATTTTGTCTCTTCATTATCCCTTGTCCTTACACTGTTCTCTGTTTTCCTTGCCCTACTGTGTTGGCCGGGACTTCCAGTGTGATGGTGACCACAGTCTGATAGTGACCTCTCATCCTGAGCCCAGTCGCACAGGGAGAGCTTCCCCCTGGTACCATCAGGGATGACCTTTGATGTAGGTGGTCTGTTTTAATACGGAAACTTGCACAGAGTAAAGAAGTTGTGTAGTTGACTTCTGATATTTTCAGTGGATGAGCTGTTCCTGGCCCTGTTTTTGCTGTTCTCACAGAAATTTATTTAAATAAATAATTGTTTTGGAATAATTTTGCATTTGCGACAGAGCTGTGAAGATACAGAGTTTCCGTGTACTCACACCCAGTTTCATTTCCTGTGATGTTTGATCTGACACTGCTGGGTCCATTCGTCAAAGATAAAAAACCGACATTGCTACTTCAGTGTCAACTAAACCACAGATGTCTTAAATTTCAGCGCTTCTTCCGATAAAGTCTTTATTGGGTTCCAGGACTCACTCAGGGTGCCACACGGCCCTCAGTCATCCTGTCACCTGTTCCCTCTGATCTGTGACAGTCCTTCAGTTTTTCCGAGTTTCCATGACCTTGATAGTTTGAAAAGTACTAGTCAAGCATTATGTAAAACATACTCCAATTTTGGTTTGTCTTGATTTTTTTTTTTTTAGTGGGATTATGGGTTTCAGGAAAGAAATCCCCAAAAATACCCTTCCTGTCACTTTAATCAGGGAGATGTCGCCCTGTCTTATCACCAGGGATGCTTGCTCACCTTGTTCATGTTGTAAAGTGCTCATTGCCAGGCTTCTTCTACAAAGTCGTTATTCTGTCCTTTCCAAGCTTATTGACAAAGATTATTTTGCCTATTTTTCTGGTTGTCTCTGCCCGTATACTCAACTGTATTTGGTAAAACCCATTTATGGGTGATATTTAGGCCTGCAGTGAAGGCAGGAGCCTTTGGAAAGGATTTCTATTTGCTGCCGCCGGGTGCCTGGGAACACAGCGCCTGCATTGGCCTGGTCTGGACTCCCGTTGGACTCTCCACCCTGCGTGGACAACACTGCGTTTCTGTCCCTCACACAGTGAGGTTGTCAAAGCCAGGACCTGATTCACTGGGATCAGCAAATGCCCTGACGTCAGAAGGGGCTTCTGTGCTCCCACAACTCCCTGCTTTCTCCTTCCCCTTGGCTTTTGCATAATAAATCCTTAGAGCATTTTCATCATAACACTTAAATGCTTTCTCCCCAGAAAGCGACGTTGCATGTGGAGGTTGGGTGTACTAAATGTGTTAAGCCTTTCCCACTGCACCAGAGACCTGTAGTCGCTGACTGTTGGGGTCAGGGACTCTGGACTCACTGTCATCTCTCAGATGGTGGCTTGGAAACTGCTTGCAGTTCATGAAGATTTTCTCTGATTGTTTCTAAGATTTTTTCTCTTAGCATTTTACCAGGATGTGTCCCGACGTTTTGTTTTGTTTTTTTTCATTTTGTATTTCTTCTGTTGAGGTCGTCGGAGTTTCTTAAGTTTGTGAGTTGATCAGTCTTTCATCTGTATTGAAAAATCCTCAGCCATTACTTTTCAAATAGTCCTTCCGCCCTGCCCCCAATTACTCCCCTTCCTTTTCTAAACCTCACGGTTCCACTTATGTACTGCTGACTCCGTCTCACATATCCCTCACTCTAATTTTTTAATATTCTATCTTAAAATTACTGTACGTTAGCTGAATATCTTCAGTTGGTCTGTCAAACTTTCACCTTGCTAATTCACTAGTTACATCTGGTTTATAATTCAATCTTCTGTTAAATACTTCCACTGAGTTTAATTTAAGACATTGTATTTCTCAGCTCTGAAATATTCATTTTCTGTGCATTTCAATTCTCTAATAAAGTTTTCTTTTCTCTTTTTCAATTTATTTTGTGAATTTTAATCACTATATTTGTGTGCTCACTTTAGCTCTATCCTGTAGTCTGTCTTTTAACTGTTGATTTTATCCAATAGTTTTACCTTTCGATATTAATGAGTTTTTACTGAAAAATAGCAATTTTGTAACAAGACATAGAACCTCCAGCTTTTGTTATCTTCTACATATGAGTGGTTCCCCTTTTCTCTGTCAGTCAGCTAAAGTAATGAGGTTGATTACCTGAAACAAAGTAGGGCCCAGGTTTCACGTTATCAAACTGGCTGGCATAGATTTGTTTATACATTTGATTTTCCTTTGAATAAACCTGCGATCAGTTGTGATGATCCCGCTTTCACTTTTAATGTGGGTAATTTGGTCTTTTCTCTTCTGTCTTTATTTGCCTGGTAAAGATTTATCAATTTTACTAATCTTTTCCAAGAATCAAAATGAGGTATTGTGGATTTTTCTCGGTTGTTATCTTAGTTCCAATTTCACTTATTCCTTTCAAATAATTTTTATTTTATGTCCTTTTTTCTATTTTAACTTTAAATTTCTCTTTTTGTGTGTTATCCTTTATTTCTAGTTTCCTATGTGGGAAACTTAGATTTTTGTTTAGATCTTTCCTTTTCCCCACTGATCACTGCTTTATCTGCATCACCAAAATTTGATAAATTGTATGTTTAATTATATTTAGTTCAATGATTTAAAATTTTATCTTGAGGGTTTTTTCTTCACCCTCATGTGATTTAAAAGTGTAGTTTTCAATCTCTAAATATTTGAGGAGATTTAATCTATCTCTCTGTTATTGATTTCTAGTTTCATTCCTTTGATGTCTCTTCATGATATCTATTCTTTTTCCTAAAGTGAGCTTTATGATCCAGAAATTGGTCACACTTGTTGAAGGTGAGTTTTCCCGTCATCTGGACTGTGTGTAATTCAGTGTTACTGGATGAAGTTCTCTATAAATGTCAAATATATCAGGTTGGTCGGCAGTGATGTTCAAATCAACTAAATCTTTGTTGATTCTTTACCTGCTAGAACTAAATAAGATGTTGAAGTATCAAACTGTAGCAGTGCACTTGATCATTTCTACTTGTGGTTCTTCCCATTTTTATCTTCCATTACTTGATGTTCTGTATGCAGGTAAGTGCTGGTTAAAGATTGTTACATCTTCTTGGAAAACAGACCCTTCTTTCATGTATAATGCCTTTTTTCTCCTTCCTAATTTTTCTTCTCTGAATCTTCTTTGCCTGGAAATAATATAGCTACTCCATCGATATCCTGATTAGTGTCAGCATGATAGCTCAGTCTCCATTTTTAACATAAGACTTCACATTCAAAGGTTTATTTTCTGGACAAGATACAGTTTTTAAATTTTTCAGTCTCTAACAATCTCCCCTTTTTAATTGGAGTATTAACACCATTCACATCGAAAGTAATTATTAGCATGTTGAATTAACATCAGTCAGGTTTGTAACTGCCTTCTATTCATTATATTTGTTCTTTGTTTCTTCCCCTATGCCTCTCTTTCTGCCTCCTCTGGCTTAATTTAGCCAACGACATGATTTCATCGCATTCTTTGAGTCACATATCAGTTTCACACCTTTTTAAATATTTTTCGTGTTTGCCTACAGGTCACACTAAGCATTTTATACCACTTCATCTCTAGCGCAGGTGCCTTATAACAGAGGAGTTTTAATTCCTTCTTCACATCCCTATGACATTGCTGTCACTCATTACAATTTTCTCTGTTATAATCATCACCTGGTTCAGTCTGACCTGTTTGGTCCCCTGCTAGCTGCCATCATGTATTTCTTTTTACTGTCTCCTGGGTTAGCAATATTGGTTTTTGATTTTCATGTCTTCATCATTACTGGTTTATTTTTCTGTTTTCCAGGAATTGATCCTAACGTGATTTTAAAGACAATGTGTGTGTGCTGCTGAATATTAGTCCTTTACTGGATAAAAATATAGAGATAGATAGATAGACAGGTAGATAGACAGATGAACTTGAACCATACTAAATGAGTTAGAAAATTTTTTCAGGGTATTAATGTATAAAATATGAGATGCAGGGAAAAACGGCATATAATTTAGAAAAGTTAATGATGCAGAAAAGATTATAACATAACAATAATATATTATGACAAAATATCTGCAAGATATGGTTAAGTTATAAATATAGGTAGATGAAATTAAATTTCTACAAAGAATTTAAGGAAGAATACGTGGGAAGACATTAAAATGGGTTATATGGAAGGTGTGGGTAGATTGATATGGATGGAAAAAGAAGAGATGCTGTTGGAAACAAGTATAAATTAAAAAGTAACATATTAATTGCATAAAAATTTAGGAGCATGTATGAAATTGCATTTTAAAACAGTTAGATAGATAGATGATACATAGACATACAAAAAATTTATAGAAACATCAAGAATAGATATTTGGCCCCAGCTGGTTGGCTCAGTGGTAGAGTGTGGACCCGGCGTGTGGCTGACCTGATTTGATTCCCGGTCTGGGCAAACAGGAGTGACAGCCATCTACTTTTCCACTCCTACCCCTCCACCTTCTCTCTTTCTCTTCTCCTCCTATAGTCATGGCTCAATTGTTTTGAGCAAGTTGGCCTCGGGCAGTGAGGATGGCTCCATGGCTTCCACCTCAGGTGCTAAGGATTGGCTCAATTGCTGAACGATGGAGTGATGGCTCCAGAGGATCAGAGCATTGCCTCCTAGTGAGCTTTCCTCATGGATCCTGATCAGGGTGCAACAGTAGTCTGTCTCTCTGCCTCCATTCTCACATAAAAAAAAGGAAAGAGAATAAATAGAATAGATATTTTTAAAGTAAAATTTCTCAGTCCAAAAGATGAAAGGTTTTTTGATTGACTATGAGTTTGATAGGGGAGGGGGGTGGGATGGGGAACAGACTGACATGAAGGGAGATGGGAAGCATCAATTCTTCTTTGTGGCACCATAATTATTTATTGATCACTTTCTCATATGTGCCTTAACTGGGGTGGTCCAGCTGAGCCAGTGACCCCTAGCTTAAGCCAGCAACCTTTTGTTTCAAGCTGCAACCTTTGGGTTCAAGCCAAAGACATATACCATAAAGATATGTCTATGATGCCTGACCTGTGGTGGCGCAGTGGATAAAGCGTCGACCTGGGAACACTGAAGTCACCAGTTCAAAACCCTGCACAGGTCTGGTCAAGGCACATATGGGAGTTGAGCTTCCAGCTCCTCCCCCCTTTCTCTCTCTCTCTCTCTCTCACTCACTCTGTGTCTCCTCTCTAAAATGAATAAAATAAAAATTAAAAAAAAAAAGATATGTCTATGATCACATGCTCAAGCCAGCAACCTCGGGCTTTGAACCTGTGTCTTTGGCATCCCAAGCCAATGCTCTGTCCACTGCACCACCGCCTGGTCAGGCCAGAACAAACATCTGATCACCAAACTCAGTGGACGATAAGATAAACAAGTCAGACACAGAAGCACACATGATATACTATTGCATACGTGAAATCCACTTATAGGCAACATTAACACAGGGTGATAGAAAGGCAGCCATGTTTGCCTCAGAGAGGCTGCCTGGCTCCAGGTGGTCAGGGTAATATCAAAGGCAACATTGCCAGTTCTTTGTTTTTTAAATAACACGTTAGTTTTCAGCACCATGTCTCCCTTTCAGTCTCCACCAATTTCCAGATTCCGCAGGGCAGAGACCCGGACTGCTTTCCTGACCACTGGGAACATCCTGCACTACCTTTCTGCTCCTACGACACTTGTTCTGTTGTTGAAATCTGTCATTTGCTCACTGCTTTCTGCCAATCTCTTTGCCATTGTAAAACCAATTTTATAATTGTCATTTTAGTGGCAATTTTAATAAAAGAGTAGGCAAATGCTTCTCTCCAATCTGCAATTCATAATCAGAACCTTGTTTTTATAGAATTTGACACAGTAATGTGACATATTATACCCTGGTCCATATTGCATACCGAGAACAGCCACTAATTTCTTTCAGGTTGAAAAAGGAAGCTTAGGAGTCTTCATAACTTTTAGGAATACAAATAGTCTATTAAAA
This sequence comes from Rhynchonycteris naso, assembly GCA_037038555.1. Lineage (NCBI taxonomy): Eukaryota > Metazoa > Chordata > Mammalia > Chiroptera > Emballonuridae > Rhynchonycteris > Rhynchonycteris naso. Next base: position 7,668,285 of record CM072997.1, on the reverse strand, counting down.
CATTATTTTCAGAGCAATAAAATAATCAACTGAGAAGCAGAATTACAGACTCAGGTTACACTTACTTTCACAGGAAATAGCAGTCATTTCTGAAACACAGATACCTAAAATGATTCATTGCATACAACAATAGCACAGACATTGTTAATAATAATAATATACAACATATTAACGCAAAGCAGAAATCCCAACAGAAATGATTTATATTCTTGTGAAATTTCAGTTTATGCTTTATCATGTAATTATTAAACCACACCTTATTAACATTTATGAACTAGTTTTATAATTCAGGATGGTGTTTCTCTAATCTGTTGTTCATCAGAGAGAGAGCACCTTGTTTTTATTGTTCTTAGATTTATTTTCTTTAGTTGTTAATTGTGATGCATTTTTAAGGTTAGATTCTGTTGGTATTTATTGTTTCTTATTCCTTTGTGGATGACCTGTTTACTCTACCTCACTTTGGTACTATTTAAAACGTTTTCATTAAAAAATTCCAGAGATCTTTAGGACAAAATAACTTTACAATAGCTTTTATCATAACAAACTGGAATTTTTAAATACTACACATGTTCCACTTATCCCCCATGCTGCATTTTATTATAGCTTTGTCTGTTGCTTCAATTCCGTTTCTCTAATTTCTACTCAAAACAACTTATTTTATATATATCAGTTCACCACAGCCATCTGTTATATCCAATGTTACAGCCTCCACAAGCGTGTCATAAAGTTGGTGACCCTTCTGTCATGGTGTCTTTTCTCCCCAGGATGGCTGCAGAAGACCAAAACATACAAAACAAACTTCTCTACGACACTGCACTCAACTTATTCAAAAGACTTAAGGTGGAGATTTCAGAAGAAATAAAAACAACATTTCCTTTTCTTGAATATCTTCATGACCATAAATTGATCACCAATGAACTGTATAAAGTAAGTGAGGTTTATTATGACCTGTATAAAGTAAGTGAGGTTTATTATGTCAGACTCTGGTAAACCAGCCCCAAATTAAGCTATGCTTAGATAGCGTGGAACAAAAGTCAAAGCACAAGTAGGTAACTGAAGAGTCTGCTACGAGAGACAGCTTTCTCCAGTACTGCTGTGAGGGTTCCTACAAGGTCAAAGGGAGAAGAGAAGCAGGCCTTAACTGGAGAGAGTCTGGTTTATCTGAATGAACAGGGGTCCACAGTCCCCTCTGAGTTGGGTGAATAGTACTGGAGATAAGCTTTATCTGAAGTGGGTAGTCTACCTAGGAGTATAATGCCTTGAAGAAACTAAATATGCAATATAGCAGAAACTAAGAATTAAATGTAATTTTAAAGAATGAATGACAAAGCTTAATGATTTAATTGAATAAAATAATAATTGGCACACCATTTCATGGCAACAAACATCAATTTAAATACTTAGATCTAAGAACATTGAAATCTAAAGAGAATTATCTTGTTAGGACAAATTGGAAAGCAAATGCTTAATACTGTGTTTACAAAAGTTTTCAGTTCCTTTTTTTTTTTTGCTTTTCTCTTTGTATTTCTAGAGTCTTGGAATTTAGGTTATCTTTAGGAAGAGCCAGAGGTGGAAATATAGAAATGTCAGTTTTCTCCTTCCTTATGAACTGGCTTTCTTCATGGCCAAGTTAACAGAAAGGGAAATTTATCTCCTGAGCTCCCTTGAGCTCTTCAAGGCCAAGTCAATCCTAGGGAAGGGACAAGGGGTGTCCCAACAACAGAACAGCTGCTTGTCGCCTGTTATGTCGATACCTAAAACATGTGCCAGGGTCTGAAAGGGCTACACATCACTTAACTTGAACTCATATTTGTTCTTCACATCTGCTCCTTCCTGCATCTGATGTACACAAGTGAGAAGATCAGTTCATAAATGGATATTTTCAAGGAGGAAGTCCATAGTTCACTAATAGCACACAAATATGGAGAAGTTCTAAAATAGTACCTGAAAAAATACGTACGTAGGACCACTGTGATACATTAACAATAAATCCCTTTCTAGGGCTCTTCTGTCACTTGGATGTCTATATTTATATTTCGCCATTTGCTGTTTTTAAGGAGTCTAAAAGTTTTTATAACGGACGGTGTACTCTACAAGAAGTCATATATATTATTCTCAGTGAACTGGAAAAGACACCTGACCTGTCCTATCTGCAAGCAATTTTCAAGAACGTCATCAGGAACAAATACCCTGGTTTAAATCGCTTTTATAGAATATTTAAAAATGGTAATAAGGTTTTATTACCTACTTTTGGGAAAATTGTTTTTCACACGTATATCTTGAATTCTTACTATAGGTCATACACCATACTGGGCAGTGGCGATATAACCATTAAGAAAACACGCAAATCGTGAGCCTCTAAAAGCTTATGATACAATGGCTACAGTACAACACCCACTGGGAGGTCCGCCTGACTAGGCTTGTAGACTCACAGGACTTCCAGAGCCACAGTGGTATGAGATTACTTAGGACAAATGACAAGAAACACTACATGATAACAGGACAGCATCAGTTGCTGCTCTTCGGTGGGAGTCCTTACAGTTGTCAACAAAGCAGTCCACCAAGTTGACTACCACTACCTTGAATGGCACTTAGCTGTGCATCCAAAATCCACCCTAGCTAGCAGCGCCATACTTAGGGGAGTCGATGTCTTGTGTAACAACTTTGCAGTCATAACTTTCAGGGTAACACAAGCGACAGCCAACTTACAAGAGTCACCACATTGGAGGAGGGGCAATTATAGCTAATAGTTTATATCTAGTTCCTCCCAGGCTTTATCTAGCAACTGTCACTGGTCATTGTAAACTGTAAGCCCAGTGTTGGCCTAGTAACACAGAAGAGGGGCCACCTTCATCAGGTGTTCAGAGTAATGAGCAAGAAATTTAATTCAAAGTCAAATTTGCTCTTACAGAAGAAATGGTTTTATTAAGTCATTCTCTACAATAGATGGGTTCAACAATCAACCACAAAACTTATGGCTCTGCCAGAGATGTTTTCTGACACTACACAAAATTACTCATTTGATTCTCTACTTATTTCCTGAGAAGGCATGGTTTTATACTTTTTATTTGGTTTTTGGTAAAGACAATGTCCTCCAATAATTTTTGTGTGACTTGCCTAGAAAATGTTTTTATTCTAACACAATTTTGGTTTCAAGACCTCCAAGTAATGAGTGAGAAGTCACAAGAAACATGACTGTATGAACTGAGGATGCACATGCCACAGGGGCGGGCATAAAGCATTCCAGGTCCCCTGTGTCTGCAGAACAAGGACAGATGGCATTAATCTCAGAGTGAGAAGCAGACTGTGCGAGATGGTGCAAAGGGGAAAATTGAAAAAAAAGGGTTTTGAAAGGTGTGGCTTCTAAAGCTAAGGAATGTGAAGTTATTTACTACACAGTAAAGAGCTGGTAAAGGTTTGTAAGCACAGGTGTATTGCTCCAGCAGGTACCCCTGCCATCAACCCTGTGGCATTTGAGCCCACTGCTTCCCTCTGTCTCCTCCCTGGACTCCCTGCCAAGACCTACCCAAGGAGTTTGGCTTATCTCCTTCCTCCGTGTGTTTTCTGGGTCCCTACATGCAGAGACCCTGGGCTGGTGCTGTGTTCTTCCCTCTTTGGCAGCCTCCCAGGTCCCTGGGCCAGGCCTCTCGGGACGTCCTTCTGTGCCACAATATTCACTCCCTGCTTGTGACTTCAGAGAGTCTCCTTCCTTGTCCTGGATCTGCGTGGTCCTGGGACATCTGTCTAATTGCTCCCGTGTCCTGTGATTTGTCTCTTTGGGAAGCATTCATCCTCCCTGACTCAATTAAGCTAAAACCCTCTGTGGCGCAGCCACATTTTTATAACTTTTGGGTATTTTCTCTTTTACACATGTGCTTTTTCAAGAAGTTCCCGCTGCTTCTTCCTTACAGATTGAACAGCTCAGAGCAAACACATTCTAAGATAAATAGCACATCATTTATTTTGATACACACTTTTCCGACCAGTTGATGTTGTCACTTGAGTAACAAGCTCACGACCTTCCTGTGACTCCTTTATCCTAAGACTTGAGTGACTCCCGTATGCATAGGAAGTGTAAGGACTCCCTTGTTGGGGGTGCTTTTCTGTCAAACGGATGATTGAACTTTACTGTGAGAATTCCTATCAACTGAGCTCTGAGTGACCCAAGGGCTGGAAATTCCTGAAGTTGTCATTTAAGATGATGTCAGTATTCTCAATGAAGATCTCTAATTGTCTTCTTCTCTTCTCCTCTCTTCAGTGATACCAGACAAAAATTTTTTCCTAGAAAGTGATGAAGAAGAAATGGAAGAGTGGCCGCATATCCCACTATACCTTGAACAAGGTGATTGCAGGCACATAAAACCCAATTTTTCATCTGCTAAGATGAAGGGAGAAAGGGGGTCAGCCCTGAGTCCTGAGTACATCTGGGGGTCCGGGAACAACTTGGAGGGGCGTGAAGAAGGCAGGGAGCACATTGGTATGAGCATCTGATCAAGGCTAATCCCTGAGGAGTAGCTATGAAAAGAGCCGGTATCCCAGTAACCGAGTCAAAGAAGCAGAAACCCAACGTGTCAGGAAAGCAGACTTAACCCTTTGAGTAGTACAACATCCGTGTACGTCCTTGTGCCTCCTTCCCATCCAGAGTACGATCGTACATGCGTAAGGCAACATTAACAAAAAGGCAAATGTATTCTCTTCTTGTTTCTAGAAATTGGTTATCAAACAAACATGATATGAAGGTAATAAAACTCTAACTGAAACTAATTTTATTTTTTGAAAAAAAAAACACCTCACTTTCGGGGGTCAGCAAGCATGAAAAACAACTCACTACTCACAGGGTTAAAGACAGCTGACCTGGAAGTAACTGTGGTTTAGTAGAACCCTACAGGAGATCCGTGTGAGGCTGTGAAGGGTTAGGTAATGTGGGCACAGGGTCAGCATCACAGACGCTGAGGATGACAGAATAAGAGACTGATGTAAACATGGGGGACGCTGTTCAAGGCAAGAATAATCAAGAGGATCGGCGGGCACACAGGGAGAGAGGAGAGGAAGTGGTGAGAGGTGGAGGAGGGGATGTGGGCACTTTGATAGAGAGAGACCTGACCTGTGGTGGCTTACTGGTTAAAGCATTGACCTGGAATGCTGAGGTCACTGGATTGGAACCCTGGGCTTGCCTGGTCAAGTCACATACAAGAAGCAAGTGGAAGAGAGAGGAAGATGGTGGGGCAGTGAAAGACAGGGGAGAAGGGGAAAAGACACAATAAAACAACCACATTACTAGGAGCTCACTTATTGAACATTTGCTCTGGCAGAGGGGGCTTAGTGCTCACAGCTGCCTTAGGGGGCAGAATCCCTCTCTGCCCATTCGCAGGAAAGGAGACTGAACTCTAGAGAGACCATGTGTGTGGCTGACCTGGGGTCAAATGAGCAGGATGAGCCAGGCACTGTGATGTTATCCCCACACACTCAATCCTCATGGAAAGACCAACAAGACAGCACAGTGGCATGCAGAGGGGGGTGTGGTATGAAGTGGGGTGGGGACAAGGAGATATCATTTTGTAAGAAATAAAGTAAAGCCACCACTCAGGGACAACTCTGAGGACATAAACAGGTTCACTATGACAGTAGGTGACAAGAAACGCCACCTCCAGTTACTGAGTGGCACATGGATAATCTCAGGGAGCTGACCTGGTTTAGGCTATGGGCAGAGCTGATTGTAAGAGTTGGGTGGGTCCCCCAGGTCCACATGGGCTCTATACTGGTAACTCCGGGCAGGGGATCTTCAAGTCCTACCTCCTAAAGACTAATATAGGACTAGGGGAGAAGGGCACAGCCGTACCTCAGTTTCTGAAATGAACCTCTAATCTCTTCCCCCAGGATCTGGTGAGAACTCACATCGAATCCTGCCATTACCTGCCCCATGTTCCTCGATTAACAACGGTCTGTTCCTATTAACTGTCCTGTGACGCTTGCTGTCCTTGTCCCGTCCTGGCGTGTGCTCAGCTGGGGGACGGGGGGGAGCTGCTTTTTAGTGCTGATGGCCCAGGGTAGTCAGCCTCCCTATCTTCAGTTTCTCCAAGGATTTAGACAGCTGAGTCTTTATTCTCCTGGTTGCCTGGGAGGGTCGCCCCTCCCACCATCCTGAAAGGCCCTCGCTGCTAGCTCCCGACAACCTGGGCCTGAACCTTTGCCCGTGCATCTGGCTTCACAGTTGTCTCCTCTGTAGCTGAATCTGGCTGTGACCCTAATACTCTGACTTCACATCCAGTGGTGGTCCCAGTGCAGCGGGAGTGGGGGTGGGGGTGAGTGAGCTCCTCCCAAGCCAGCGTCTCTCACCTGTTGGGACCCTCACACAGGACCACAGAGAGCATGTGCCACCCCTGCCAACCCTCCCCCAACCCCTCCCCGGGCAGCAGGCCTGGAGCTGCTCTGAAGCACCATGGAAGGCATTAGTATGCGGCTTCCCTTAGGATGTGTCATTTAAGAAAGGATGTTCTAAATTAGTGACACATTTTTATAAAAGAAAAAAACCTTTCAGAGTGATTTTTTAAAGCACCATTATACTTTTAGTAAATTATGTTTGGCCAAAAAGTTAACACTTAAGAATATAAAATATCCAACATGCACTAATCCATACACTTAACTGTTCATCTCCAGCATGGCTGGTGGGAACAGGAAGGGGTGAGGGAAGGGACTGTGAGGAGTAAGGAACAGAGAAGGGAGTGTGTGTGCGCATGTGTGTGTCTGCGTGCATGTGTCTGTGTGTGTGTGTAGGTATAGCTTGTGGGGGAGGAGACAACGACATTATAGTCCAATGGTGCACAGCGAGCCACCAGCGAGTGTGCCCCAGAGTCTGAGCCAGCAGGAACAGATGACTGTGACACGCACAGGTGAGGCCATGGCTGTGCTTAATGCCCCCCCAATGTCTCCCAGAAGGAGGCTCCCAGGACCTGGGGGTGTGGCATTAAGCATGCACCAGGGCCCAGGTTCTGTGTTAAAATGGTGGGGATTAAGCTTTAAATCATCTTTACAAAAATTAATCTGCTTAGAAAAAAGAAGTAGATGAAAAAAATTAAACATACTGGAAAACATTATTCATTCATACAGTATTGAGGTTGGTGGGAAACAGAGTGAGATGGATGACTGGAATCAGTAATGAGCAGAGAGGTTCGCAGTGGAGAATGGGGTGTGCTGGACCCGGGTGCTTTGCCTGGGGATTCATTCCTTCTCATTTCCTGCTCTGCTGCAACCTCTGTCTTGGGCCACAGACCCCTGCAGACCTGCTTGCTGCTAGATTCCGAATCGGGGGACACTGACAAGGGATGGAGAGAGGGAGCAAGGGAGAAGCAGATGTTTCCCCATCGCCGTCTGGGCAGCAGTCTGGCCGTAGCTGCGTCTCCCCCATGACTCTACCTCCCACCAAGTAGGCCAGCCATGATCTGGCTCCTACTTACCTGGTGACCTTGGCACAAGAGCTCACCCTTAGTCTCTCCCATTTCCCTGTTGACTGTTCTTTGGATAGCCGCATTCTTCCATTTAGAATTCCTGGCTTTTTCATTAACTATAAAACTAATCCCCTGGATTAAATTTGCTCTGCTTTAAAGCGGCAAATACAAAAACAATAAATAAATAAAGCGGCAAATAAAATAATTATGAATGAAAACATGGTCTAGGTACAGCCTTACCTGAAAATAGACTCTCAGAGCTCGTTGGTGAAACAGGACAGACAAATGCAATGGAAACAGGTTCAAGTAGTGACAACGATGCACGAGAAAGCCAACAAGAAAACGAACAACGTGCCCAACTGTCTGAGTCACCAGGTAAGACACAGAGCCTGGGCTTGGTGAGTGTGGAGGGGACCTGGCCAGGGGAGGGACTGGCGTGCTGAGCAAAGGTACAGGGGAGATTGTTGGTGATAACTGCAGTGTTTGAAATGAGGAAAATATTTTAAAAAACTAAATTGATATAGAGACAAACACAGATCACATAAAGTATGGAGAAAGAGGGATGAAACAGGAGAGAGTAGGAAACGTAACAGAGCACGGATACACTGGACAATCAGGCGGGGCAGCAGGGCCAGGTCTCTGTGAGGCAGGGAGACCCGGGACACCTGGGAGGGAGAGCTCACTCTCAGCACCTCGTGGTTCCCGGGCACCCACTTTGTTCCCCTGACCCTGCTGGGCCCTGGTGGGCCCTGATAGAAAATGTAGAGAAATAGTCTGAATAGAGGAAGGTACAGAGGGGAATGAATGTCAATAAATAGAGAAAATGGGAGGAGACACAGTGAGAGCCATGTCGAGAATGAGTAAAGGACAATAAGTGAAGAACTGGCCAGGAGTGGACCAGGTGGGGAGAGAGGACAGAGCATCGTCTGATCAGAGCAGACGGTCACCACAAAGAAGGCACGAAGGGCAGCTCCTAACACCATTGAGAAGGTGAGGTGTCCCCAGTGACCACCATGGCCCTGGGACCCTCGCAGATGAAACAGGTCTCTCCTCTGAGAGTGAGACCGTAAATAGAAACAAGAACACAGAGTCAGGAGAGGTGCAGAGAAGGGTGGAGCTGAGCAGCAGGAGAGGGGGGAGCTCTCCTTGCAGAGGGACTGGGGGGGGGGGCTTGCTGAGGGCAGGGAGGGTACGCACTCCCTTTGGGGAGACAAACAAAATTCTTCATTTAATACAATTTTGTCCAGGACCTGAGTTACCCAACAATGAAATGCCAGTGAATTCCTGCTCTGTCTATCTGGTGGATGTAAAGAAGGAAATGCCATTTTTAAATTCAGGAGTTGAATGGGAAGCCCAAGCCGGGACCGACTGTAACCAGGCGTCTGAGACAATAGGCAAGGGTGACAGAAAGAATGTGTGATATAAATCCCGGTACCGGGCACGGGTCTGGAATGTGTCACCAGGGCCATGGGCAGTCCTGGTGGCCTTGGTTAGAGATCAGAAGAGGAGAGGACCAGCGCCTCATGCAGCGAGTTGAGCAGAAACGGTCCCTAGTTATTCGAAAAATACCCAAAAGCAGAAATGGTCAGTTTAAGTATTGATGTCAGAGAGACGATTTCTGTGCAAGACAGGAAAGTGATGGCGTCAGGAGTTAAAGCAAAGGGAGAAAATGGAGGAGCCATGATATCATTAGAGGAGAGAGAAAAACAAAACAAAGCAAAACAATGAAGACACCATTGCCCGGCATAAAGAATGGAAGTTGTTCAAGCCAACAGCAAAGTGAGGAAGTGGGATGAGGAGGAAAGAAGAGGTAGATGAGGCTGGGGGTGAGCGCGGGGTAAGACACGCGGGCTGCAGGACGGCAGGGCTGCTCTCTGGGCACGGGTTCCACCACCTTCTGTGTGGGACCTGGGACACCCTGTGGGTCACACCCTCGGGCATAGGCTGGGGTCACCTGAGCTAATGTAGCTCCAGGTCTTCCTAGCGCTCTCATGAAGGGATTCCTGTCCGTGGGCTCCCTGGCTCCCCCAGACAGTAACGGGGTATCTCCTCTGTGCAGTGATCACTGACGACTCCTGTGATGAAGATGAGCGCCCCCAAGCTTCCACCTCAGCACTGAACTGGCCTGGTAAGGGGGGAAGGGAAGGCTGGGCTGCAGGGACCTGAATTCAGAGCCACTGTGTCCTGAGACATCTCTCCTGAGGTCATTCTGTGTCCTGGACCCAGTTTGTCCTGGAACCCCTCTCTGCATTTTATTTGACCATTTTGAGATGTGGCAAAGCAAGAAGATTTCATTACATTTCTATTTTTTGAAGATGAGGACTATTGATTGATAGATCCTATTAATATATGCATTCATATATTGATTACATAGTAGATAGGCTAGCGAAGTAATGAGTTTGTTTTAAAATTAACTAATTGATAAGACTATCAAGTGTTGGATTTATACATTTCTAAAGAAAAGAGGAAGCTAAGTATCTATTGGAAGGTCACATTGCCATCTGGTCACACACTTTGAATAGTGTCAAAAGACAACTTATCCATCTAGTGTTAACACAAATAGGTGAAGGATTTTAAAACCTGAAATGTTGTGTTTGACAGAGTTCTTCAACAAGTCACATATATATATATATATATATATATATATATATATATATATATATATATATATATATAGTGACTTTTCAAAGGACCTTTGCAAATACTCTCTTACTTTTCCTTTACAACAACCCTGAGGAGTAAGCAGGTATGACCTCGTTACCTTTGCATCTAGATGAGAAAACACAATCACATCAGTGCTTCAAGTTCTTCCACAAAGTCTCATGGAGATAAAGGGAAAGACAAGACTACTGTCCAGGATCCTATGTCATTTCCTCTGTAAACTGGAGCTCAAAACGAGTATCAAAGCGTTTCCTCCATCCTGTGTGCAGCCGGGGTGGTCATCGGATGGGCAGCTCCTCAGTGCACCGACTACAGAGGGGTCCTCCCGCCTGCTTGCTCAGAAGATAGGGGAGACACGCCCTTTTAGGAAAACCCACCAGGAAAACACCTAAGAACAAATAAAAAATGATACATCATGATTATGTTACAAAATTAAAATATTGTAAAGAATATGTTTGCTGTAATACCTCACTAGATCTGTCCGTGTAAAAGGTACAGTTTTCAAGGAGGGCCCTTTCTAACCTGTGTCTTGATCTTTTTTTTTTTTTTCTGTGTCTTGATCTTGACACAGCACACTTCTCTGAAAGGTGGTTCCAAACTAAGTCTGGGGCTCAGACTCCAAGGTTATTTCTCAGCCTTGCAAACAGCTGAAGGTAGCCTCGGTAGGAAGACGAGGCCCCCTCCCTTCAGCACAGGATTTCCAAGGTCTCCCCACAAAAAAACCCCAGCAGATAAAGAATGTGTTAATGACAACAGAAGGGGTATAGAGGAGGAAGAGAGAGAAGTGTAGGAGGGTAAGGTTCGAATACAGTAGTGAATCGTCATCAGGAAATGGAGCGTCACTGGCCCACCAGGCAGGTGACTTAGAAGAACAGACCAGAGTGGCCTAGCTGCAGACCATGATTTGCATGGCTGGTCAAGATTTTTCCAAGTTTTCTCACTTAGCGCATTTCCTCTGGGATTGGTTCCTTGGTCGCTCAATGGGACACATAAAACACCTTATTCCTTCGTGCGGTGATCAATAGCCTTGACCAGAAGTCAGCTGCTCACAATGCTGATTTGCACAGAATATGAACCCTGTGCAAGGCTGCAGTCCTGGATGACAAGTATCGAGCACAGAAATTTAGAGCTTTGTGTTTCCTCTTGAATTTCCTTCTCAGCGTTTTCCATATGCCTTCATTTTATTAACTTGTAGGATATTATTTGCTTAACAATAAAAGGCCTTACAAAGTTGGAAGCAACAAGCACTTATTTGAAGTCAAAAGAATAACTATTCAGGAAAGCACTCATTCAGGCAGAAACCTGAATAGTGTTTTGCTTGGGAGACAAAGTTCAGGGGTATTTACAGGTATTTACAAGAAAAGTAAGGGGAACAATTAGATCAGAAGAAGGAAGGCATTTCTACTAGGAATTAAAAACTAATGCAGTGATGCTAATTCTAATTTTTAATTCGGTAGATATCAGTCCAGGAGTCATAATATCTGCTTTCTTGTTATCCTTGAGAACAGTTCTTTGGAACACTATGTTGTTTTAGGCCCAGTCCCAAGTTCACTGTCCCCCGTTTTAACAGCAAATGTTTAAGGCATAAGATGTGTAAGAAAATTCTTCTGAGATGGCGGCTCTGACTCCATTTTTAAGTGGCTCTCCATTTATATATAATTTTACAATTCCCCCCCCCTTTTTTTTTTTACAGAGACAGAGAGAGAATCAGAGAGAGAAATAGATAGGGACAGACAGACAGGAACAGAGAGAGATGAGAAGCATCAATCATTAGTTTTTCGTTGCTGTTGCGACACCTTAGTTGTTCATTGATTGCTCTCTCACATGTGCCTTGACCGCGGGCCTTCAACAGACCGAGCAACCCCTTGCTGGAGCCAGCAACCTTGGGTCCAAGCTGACGAGCTTTTGCTCAAGCCAGATGGGCCCACGCTCAAGCTGGTGACCTCAGGGTCTCAAACCTGGGTCTTCCGCATCCCAGTCCGACGCTCTATCCACTGCACCACCGCCTGGTCAGGCAACAATTTCCCATTTTTGATCAAGATTTTTCCATGTGGCTGTGGCCAGTATGCTGGGTGGATAGAGCATCAGCCCGGCATGCAGATATCCCAGGTTCAATCCCTGGTCAGGACACACATGAGAAGCCACCATTTGCATCTCTCACCTCCCTCTCTGCCTTCTCTCTCTCTTCCCCTCTCCTAGCCAGTGGCTCAATTGGTTCAAGCAAGAATCAGCCTCAGAAGCTGAGGATAGCACGGGTGACTCAGCGTCAGCCCCAGACAGGGGTTACCAAGTGGATCTCAGTTGGGGTACATAGGAGTCTGTCTATCTCCCCTTCTCTCACTTAAAAAAAATATATATTTTTTGAAATATCACTGATAATTATCTGAAAGCAGCACTGATCAGTTATTGAAAGCATTATTAGTTCTCCATTGTCAGGGGGCTCATTGTGGGAACATTATGCCATTGCTGGCCCCTCATTGCCAGAAAGGCTCATCCCCAGTATGTCATGTCCCATGTAGGAGGGAACACAGGGGTCCTTTTTCTTAGGAGCCTCAGGCCATGTTTGAACAAGCAGAGCGCCAGAACAGAGGAAGGCGGTACTGTCATGTTTCTTTAAGGACAAGCTTCTGTAGTTTCTTGAGTTTTCTCATGTGAAGTCTCATAGGCTTTAGTGATGATTTCAAAAACATTGAGCAACCTTATTAGAGTGGCGTCTTTATAACAGCGAGCTGCAGTCAGCTGAAGATATTAAACAACCATGTGGTGTCAGCGGGTACTGTATTTAATTATTTGGCTTAGTCTTAGATTTTATCTAGTTTTATTTTTATTTTATCAGAGGTCTTTTACCCAAGTACAACAAGAGGTGTTAGCAACATAGCACGCCCCACCATGCTCAGCTAAAAAGGTCAAGAGCAGTTCTCTTGTCTAATGTAACTCATGCAAGGAAACGTAAACATTTTTCCGGTTGACTATTGCTGGCTTGTCATTACAATTCCTGCCCAAGGAAGAACTATTCTTTCAAATCTTTATTAAACTGAATGACCAGGCATTAAACACTCTTGAAATATGTATGTAACCAGTTTTATGTTTGGACCTGTGAAGTAGGTTTTAAGATGGTGCTTGGTATTATCTTTCCAGTCAGAAATTAAGGGTAAAAAGGAAACAATAAATACTATAGTGAGTGCTTAGCATCCTATAATATTTGTGAGATAAGAAGGAACTAAGGTAAGGAGAAAAGGAAATGTGACGCTGTAGAGTATACAGGGCTGGTTCCCAATCTTGGGTTAGTTTCCTCTGCTTCACTTCTTAGCAAGTTTGAATTTCAGTTCTGTTGTTTAAGCAGTCCATTAGGTACAAGAGATTTTTTAATTTTTTTAATTTATTTATTTATTTTATTTTATTTACACAGAGAGAGAGAGTCAGAGAGAGGGATAGATAGGGACAGACAGATAAGAACGGAGAGAGATGTCTCCGTTCATCATCAATCATCAGTTTCTCGTTGTGGCATTTTAGTTGTTCACTGATTGCTTTCTCATATGTGCCTTGACCGTAGGGCTACAGCAGACCAAGTAACCCTTTGCTCGAGCCAGCAACCTTGGGTCCAAGCTGGTAAGCCGCACTCAAACTGGCAACCTCGGGGTCCTGAATCTGGGTCCTGCGCATCCTAATCCGACGCTCTATCCACTGTGCCACTGCCTGGTCAGGCTTGATATTTTTTTACAAGCTGTCTGTAAATGACACGTTAGAAGGAACAGAAAATGAGAAGTGTTTCTGCATCATGTGTTCTTCCTAAGGTGTGCCAAGGGGCCAAGAGGCAAGGACTGAAAGTAGCCAAGCATCTGACATGATGGTTAAGGCAACCCAAGGGTCTTGGGGTGGAGGTGAGTCAGCAGATACCACAGACCCTTGGTGTGTCAGTAATAGGTGATCAGGGTTCAAGAATGTCAGGCAGCTCACCAGCTGGAAGTGGGTCAGTTATAAAGGTGAGAGTCACTGGATTGGGGCTGCAGGGCGTGAAGATTCTGAAACCAGAGCTCCCGTATTCTGCTGCACTTGACTCTGAGCACATTTTGAAAGAAAAAGAGAAAAAACATGGGTCCAGTTCATGGCAGCATCCCATTCTATTTGCTAGGCCTGAGTCTTTTGGGAACAGCAGGGAGGCAAGAGGTCATTTAAAGTCATGTTTAGCAGCATGGGCCCTGTTGAGTATACATGAACAATGTAGTAGAAATATACTCCAAAAATGGATGTATCTAGCTTACTACATCACTGAATTAATAACTAATAATAATGACTGTAATAATAAAAATTAATAACGCCTTGATTTTATACAGTACTTTCCATCTTTTTCACACCCAATATTCTGTGGAACCCAAGAAAGCCAAGTATACTTTTGCTTCTAGATAATAGGACATTTTGTCACAATCTTAGTGAGGCCTCAGAAAACAACTGATTCTGCCACTAAACTGTTAGGAGGAAACCATCAAATCAACTATTCTTAACCCAACACACATTTCTGATGGATGTCAGTCCTCCAGCATGTCACATGCATATACAGTGGTTTTGTACAATTTTTGCACAAACTTCCTCATAAATATCTTGAGATCTAAACAGGATATGATACCTCTTCTTACCTCTGAGTACAAAAGATAATTTTTCAAAGTGTTACTGAGAAATAAGAAAAGATCCCAGGGTCAATTCTGAGGTCCTACTTCTCAATTTAGTAGGTTTTCAGTTTCTTTAGAAGAAAAACAGATACAAGAAATCAAACACCCTTATACACTTAAGCTTTCTACAGTATGAATTATCCTAAAATTTGTAACTTTTATTTATTCATTTCTGTGTTCTCACCACCACCTTTTATCTCCTAGGTACTGTAGATGTTGGAAACAAGGCTACTTTAAGGAAAACCACAAGGAAAAGAAGTAAGAATAAGATTGTACTTGCTTTTGATGTGGGAAATGAGTTTTATAATGCCAGTGTCTCTTTGCTGTTATTATTATATACAATACTGTGGTGGGTAGAACGAATGCTCCTCAAAGGTGTCCGTGTCCTACTCCCTGGGACCTGGAATCTGGCATCTTACATGGCAGGTGGACTTTGCGGATAGAAGTCAACTGGGGACCTTGAGATGGGGGTGCTGATTCTGGATTACCTGGTGACCCAGGGCACTCCCGTAACCCATAAAGAGCAGAGCACCTTTCTCGGCTACGGAGAGAGGAAGTGACTGGGGTTTTGGCTAAGTTAGGGTTTCTGTGTTTTGAAGCTTCTTCTCTCTTACAGTTTAGCCATTTTTAAGATCATGTGTCTGTCTAAGGTGCCCACTGAGCTCGGGCCATACGTCCATGTGCTAGGCCATCCAAAGAGAAATGGTAAAGAGCAAAGGGTGTCTTCTCTCAGACGTCTAACCTTTCTGTGTGATGCTTTCCTAACAGTTCCCCTCTCCCACAGTACTCTGCTCTCATCTTACTCATCAAATCTTAAACTGGTGGTCCTGCTGCTATGAGGGAAGTTATAAACTATGATATTTTGTCTGGAGTATGTCATCTCCCAGAATGCAGATGTTCTTTTAGTAAATTAAGAATGGAAAATAAATATTTAGGACATGATAGCATGAAACATCTAATCAATTCTTTAAAAATTTGTTAAGAGTCTCTTTGGAACCTAATATGTGATCAATATTTGTAAATATTCTATGTTGCTTTGAAATATGTACATTTGAACTATTTGGGGGCTCTCAAATCTAGTGGGTTGATGTTAAATTAGGTTGTATGTGTTCCATCAGGTTCATATTGAGATGTGTTAAATTTTTCAAACGATTGAGTATTTGCCAACTCTTCCAGGTTGTCTTTTACTTGAAAAACTTTGACACCATTTGTGGTTGTTATAACAGAGTGGGTTTCTTCATTTATAGTTATAGAGCGCTCCCTCTCATCCTTTTTCATGCCTTTTGCCTTCAAATATCTTTTTCAAGGTGCTGATCTGTTACGTTAACTTTTATGTTTATGTTTTTCACCCCTTTGCTTTAAGTCCTCCTATGCAGCTTTGTTTTACGTCTCTGTAACAACACTTAGCTTTTTGTGATCTTTCCTAATTTTTAATAATTAAGTTTTATTTGTCACTTTTATTATAATGTCTGATAAACATAGATTTATATACTGCTCACAAAAAAATAAGGGATATGTTATCGCTTCATATTCATTTTGAAATATCCCTTAATTTTTGTGACCAGTATATATTCTATAGTATTGTTAACCACGCTTTTTGTGGGTTTTGTGTCTCTCTCCTGCTTTCTGATTGTTTGAGTGTCATTCTGTATCCCACCTTTTCTCTCTGCTGGTTTAGAAATTGGAGATAAATTTCCTGTAATCTCATGAACCACACCCCAATCTCAAAAGATGACAAAGATTTTAGCACAAATTTCTTCTAATTAAACCTCTAGTCTCCACAATTAAACTACTGTTGTTTAATATTTTGCTCTGAATTTTCTTTTAATTATAAATTTTGAAACTATTATTTTAAAGTCCAAAGGCATTTCTAAAATTTACTTAAATTTTTTGTCATTTTATACACTCATTATTGTTTCTTTCATTGCTTCACGTGTGGTCTGCTGGAATACGCCCTTGGTTCCTTTAGTGACACGCCTTGGTGTCTAAGTGACAAGCCTTCCAAGAGTTGCATGTGCAAACTTGGCTTTATTTGGGCATCGTTCTTTCTTACAAGGTTCAGGTATTTGAGGTGAACATTTACTTGTCCTCAGTATAGTAAATTCATTACTGCATTGTCTTCTGACATCTCTTGTATCACTAATAAAAATTCTTCTTTAATTTGAACTGTCATTTTTTGGTTAATAAAGTTTTCTTTCTCGCTCAAATCTCTATTACCCACCATTAAATTATGAAATCCCAAGACGCAGAAAACGTGGCAAATTTAGTAAATATAGAGTCACCGTTACCACGTACTGTTCTTGCTTTATTACATTCCTCTCCATCTATCCGTTTCCCTGTCCGCCAGCTCGCCATTCTCAGGTCTGAAACGTTGCAGACATCAGCGCACTTCCCTCCAAACACTTCAGTGGCCATGTCATCAAGTAGACTTCAATATTTGTTTGTATTTCTTTTCTTTTGAAAAAAAATATTTCACTTATTGATTTGAGAGAGAGAGAGGAGAGACAAAGAGAGAAAAGTCAGGGGAGGAGTAGCATCAACGCATAGTAGCTGCTTCCCATATGTGTCTTGACCCAACAAGTCCAGGGTTACAAACAGGCGACCTCAGCATTCCAGGTAAACACATTATCCGCCGTGCCACCACAGGTCAGGCTCTTTCCTTTTTTCTGAGATAAAATTGACAATGAAATGTACAAATATTAAGTAATATCATTCTGATTAAAGTACTCTCTTATAAAATACAAAGCTTTATCAGGAGACAGACGGTGATCATCACCCTGGAGTGTAAGCATATCTCTTCTGAGGAAAGAGGGGAGACCTTACTAGCCTGGGATATTTCTAAAGAGGGACATATTCTTTATTTTATACTGGTCAAGAAACAAATTTGTCATATCCCTTTAGGGCTACATTAACTCAGCTTCTAAAACTGTTTCTATCCACATATCCTTGAAATGGCACCCTGGCCTGACCAGGTGGTGGCACAGTGGACAGAGCATTGAACTGGGATGCAGAGGACCCAGGTTTGAAACCCCGAGATTGACGGCTTGAGCACAGGCTCACCAGCTTGAGCATGAGGTCACTGACTTGAGCGTGGGATCATAGACAGGACCCAAAGGTCGCTGGCTTAAGCAAGGGGTCACTCGCTCTGTTGTAGCCCCCTGGTCAAGATACATATGAGAAAGCAGTCAATGAACAACTAAGGAGTCACAATGAAGAATTGATGCTTCTCATCTATCTCCCTTCCTGTCTGTCTGTCCCTATCTGTCCCTCTCTCTCTGTCTCTGTCACAAAAAAATAAAAGGCACCCTGGACATGTGACATATCAGGGCATTGCCTCCCGACTAGCTCCCCTCACACAGCAGACTGCCAGTTTCCCCGTGAGGACACCAGGCCACGAGCCGCTCTGATCACTCTGACCACTGGAGGCTGAACCCCAGTTCATTTGACTTGTTTCCTGTAACCTTTAACAAACTCCCTAAACTGCAATTGGTTTAGGTCTCCTGTGACCATCCCCATGGTGCAAGTCAGGCGTGTGAGAGAGACAAATGAATGCCTGGCTTTCACACAAGGGGTACCAGCCCGAAGGTACACACGATGACCCTGAAAGAGAGGCATTTATAATTGCGGAGGTCCCTAAGGGGAATATATTAGCCATGAGTAAGGTGGGCTCCTGACCACCTGTAAACCTTAGAGTTTTCATTTCTGTCTATTGTGTCTAGTCCTTGATGGGTCTGGATGGGGGAAGGGACCCTGCCTGGGGACTATCGATCCAATCTGTCCTCTATGTCCCTGACACCAACCAGATGGCACCACTTGTGCTACAACCTTCCACCACATGACTGAGAAACTCTGTAGGGACAGTGTCCGGAGACGCCGTGCATGGGATGTACAGATGCCAGCACCAGCCCGTGTCCTCCTACGTGACACAGAATGGCGGACTCAGCCTCTCTGGAGGAAGAGCTGGACCAGGGCAGGTTCCTTCTGGAAGAAGGACTCGGGGCAGTTCCAGGAGACAGATATCGTTAACGCTCTTCCAACTCCCATACCTCCCAGGTGTTTCTTCCTCAGGTGCCTGGATCTTTGCTCTTCTTTCACGGCCACAAATTCATGTGAGCCACTCCATTGATTGTCGCTTCATCTTCCTGTCCAATAATCTATTGTCACTCAGACTTTTCATCCAGAAGGGTCAGATATAAGCAGGGTGAAGACACTTCCAAGGAACAGAACCGAACTTAAGTCTGAATCCTCTAGGCACTCCGTAAAGCCATGCCCTCCACTCGGGCGGGGGAGAGAACGAGGCATCTTTACCAGCCGTGGTCAGAATAGCATCCGGAATCTTCAGAATTGATTTATAGAGTGCCTCTCATTTGTCACCACTTTTGTCCTGATCACAGTGTAGGAAGGAACTGATCCCATTCTGCCGTCATGGGGGACAGCTGCTGTCAGTGACCAAAGAGCTGTCATAGAGAAGTGTGTGGACAGAAGGAGATCAGGTCACAGGGTTAGATGATCAGTGCACTGGGTGTAGTTTCTGGTAAAGGGCACACCATTGTTGGACGGCACATGTTCCAGTCAGCCAGGCAGATTGTTCTAGGGCTCTCTGAGTACCTCTTTCAGATGAAGGGAGAAGTGAGGTGAAGCAGAGAGCACAGTAGCAGGCAGACACTGTCCCCATTACATTACCCCATAATTGTCCTCTCTGCTCCCGGAGTCAGAGCTCAGAGAAGGTGACAGCAGACAGTCTCTGACTTTGTCTGCAGCTGCCTCCCTGCAGTGGAATAGTACAGAACCGGACAGCCGCTGTGTGTCCCATTGTCATGTCAGAATCAGGGGGTCTCACTGGATTGGGAGCTAAGGCAGTCTCACTGATGCCTGGTGTCCCTGGTAAAGCATGCTGATTGTGTGGGCTTTGAGGGTAAAGGTGGACACTCTGTGGTTACATATCAAAAATATCCCTGAAAGAAAAATTTTGAAATTCTGGAGATTTGTGAAATAACGTTTCCTAAGTGCCCCTGTGTCTCTATAGAAACGACCTCAACATGGGAGGAAGTTGTGTGTGTGCAACTGAACAATGAGGCTGAATGAAGAATCTTCTCTTTCAGGGGCAAGAGAGCACACAGATGAGAGTGTGGATTATGAAAAAGAAATACTTCCTGTGACCTGTGGCGAGATGAAGGGGAGGTTAATTAAGAGACAATTGGAACGAGGTAGGTTTCAAGATCTACTTTAATTTGCAACCCCTATGTGAAGGAATCACAAGAAGTAATGGAATGACCCACGTGAATTACCCATTGTTCAAGGAACCGCAGCCCCTGTATGGCTTCAGTGAAGGAGGCAGGGATCCCTAAGATGATGTTTCTGTCCTTTAAGAAATAATGCTTATTAAGTGCTCACTTCCATGTGCAAGGGTCCATGACAATGCCCGAACACCAAAGAGAAGTGCAGAAACATCAGTCTAGGGGTGGAAACTATTGCATGTTTCACTTTGAATCAGATATAACAGGGAGGAGGCCATCAGGGTCCACTTTCATATCTTATAGCCCTTCTGGGTCATCATCACCAGGACAGGGGGTTTGATGTAGTGAGAAGATCACAGAATTTGGAAGCAGAAAGCCCGAGTTGAAAGCAGAAAGCCCGAGTCCCAGCCTCAGCGCAGCCTAGAGTGACTGAGTAAAGAATGGAACCTTTCTGACCCTGAAAATTCTCATCTAAGATATGGATGATAATTAAAAACCCGCCTCATGATGTGATTTTGAAAGTTAATTTATATAATGTATATAAAATATTTTGTGATTTTTATTATATTTAATTTTTTTTTTATTGAGTGAGAGTCAGGGAGGCAGAGACAGATTTCTAAATGTGCACTACCAGGATCCACCAGGCTATCCCCTACCAGGTGATGCTCTACCCCACTGGGCCACCGCTTTGTTGCTTGGCAACCAAGCTGCTTTAGCACCTGAGGCCAAAGCTATGGAGCCATCCTCAGTGCCCAGGGCCAGTTTTGCTCAAACCTTCCTAGTGGTAGCTGCGAGAGGGGAAAAGAGAGAGAGATAGAGAGGGGGAAGGGTGGAGAAGCAGATGGGTGCTTCTCCTGTGTGCCCTGGCCGGGAATCAAACCCAGGACTTCCACACACTGGGTCGATGCTCTACCACTGAGGCAACCAGCCAGGTCCATGATTTTTAAATTATACAACTTTGCAATAATTGTTTATTATTGTGAATACCAGATCAGATTATTCTTTTAGTGTGTGAGAGAGACAGACAGAAAGACAGGAAGGGAGAAAGATGAGAACCATCAACTTGTAATTGTGGCACTTTTAGTTGCTCATTGATTGCTTCTCATAAGTGCCTCGACTGGAGGTTGGTGGACTCCAGCTCAGCCAGTGACCCCTTGCTCAAACCAGTGACCTTGGGCTAAAGCCAGAAACTGTGGGCTTCAAGCCAGCAAACTTTGGGCTCAAGCCAACAACCATGGAGTCTTGTCTAGGATCCCATGCTCAAGCCAGTGACCTCGGGGTTTCAAACCTGTGACCTCAGCATCGAGGTTGAAGCTCTATGTACTGTACCACCATTGGTCAGGTGAGATTATTCTTAATATGGTTACATAAACACCAAATCATATAAATGGTTGCATCAAAAGTACTTTTAAAATAGTTTTACTGAGACAAAACTCACATATACAATTCACCATTTAAAGTGTAGAAATTATTGTTGAGATTTTTGTTTGTTTGTTTTGTTTATTCACAAGATGATACAACCGTCATCACAATCTAGTTTTAGAACATTTTGTCCTCCACTCTAGGAAACATATGCCTCTCAGTAGCCAATGCCCATTCCCACCCCACCCAGCTGCCCAGCCTGAAGCTACCACAGATCTGTAAATTGGGCTATTCTAAGCATTTCACATCAATTGACTCACATAACACGTGCTTTTCTGTGACTGGGTCTGTCATTCAGCCTGTCTTCAAGGCTCATGTACTTCATTCCTTTTTATTGTCGAATAATATATATATTATTCCATGGCATGGATATACTATATTGCATTTACCTATCAATTTGGATTTTCTTACTCTTTAGCTATCATGAATAATGTTGTATTGTGTAAAGTTTTTTTGTGAACGCATTTTTAAAATTCTTTTTGGTATAGACTCTGGAGTGGAATTGTAGCATTATATGGTAATTCCATGTTTAACTTATTGAGGAAAAACCAAACTATTTTTTACAGTACTGTACCAGTTCATATTCCTACCAGCAAAATCTGAGGGTTCCAATTTCTGTGCATTCTCACCAACACTTGTTATTGTCTGTCCTTTTTATAATGGCCAGAGGTATGGAGAGAGAGACAGGAACACGGAGCTGTTCCTACGTAAGGTGACCAGACGTCCCGCTTTTGGCGGGACAGTCCTGATTTTAACAATTTGTCCTGTGGCGTTTTTTAAAAGTTCCAATTTAAAAAAATATATTACAATTCCATTTTTGCATTCTATGAAATTTTTTTTTGCTCCATATAGACCAAATTTTTAATCAAGAATCCCCCCCACCCCCCCATCAATGGTGTCTCGCTTTACCAATTTTAAAATCTAGTCACCTTATCATGGGCCCTGACCAGGGAATCACACCAGCAACCTCTGCACTCCAAGATGACATTCCATAAGGCCAAGGCTTTGACTTCTTTTTCTCTAAAGAATGATGTTTTAAGTATATGACTATCTTTTATGTGTAAGTTACATTTTTCCAGTGAATAGTACTTCACATTATTTCAATGTCAGCCACCCATGACTCAGGGATGGGAAAATATCTGCTCAATAACACCCTTTCACTGGAAGGGAATTATTGTGACACATGGCACAACGGATGTGGCCTCGTTCCATTGTGAGCAGCAGGGTCCCCATTTGAGATTTCAATTTCAAGCAGGGATTCTCTTGGAGGGGACCTACAGGCTGGTTTGGGGGTTCTGACGTCTGAGAGGGGAGGCCAGACTCTGAGCCCAAGTTGGGTGGGCTCAGAGCCAATGTGCTGGGAGACCAATGTCAGAGCTCTGAGGACAAAGGGTTTCAGGATCCCCTCACCCTGGTCTTACAGGAGCCAGAACAAAGTGTATAAGAAGCGATGATGGAAATCAGTTCACCCCCAGGGAATTTGAAATTAAGGGAGGCCGTGGAAAATCAAGTAATTGGAAGCTGAGTATACGCTGTGGTGGGGTCACCCTAGGACGCCTGATAAAGGTACGCAAGTGATGGGGGCAGAGATGTGACTTTCTCAGTTGTACTCAAAGATAAGCTCACAGTGTGCTCACCGAATATAGGCTGCATTATGACCAGAGCCCGGAGGCTCCTGATGTTGTCCTTCCCTGGGAGAGGTGCCCACCCTCATAGCTCAGCACAAGGCAGCTCTTGCTCTGTCCAAGGGGCTCTGTGGGCTCAGGAGCTAGAGGGGAAGGTCATTCTGACTTGTGCTTGCAGACGACCCTACGCACTGAGAGAGACAGTTCACAGTCAACCAGTGGGCAGAAGAGACTCTAGAGAAAGAAAGACATGAAAACCAGTGTTAGCGTAGCTCTGTGGGGTGAGGTGGACGGTGGTGTGTGATATAGAATAGTCCCGTCAAGTGGGGTTTGTGGACAGATTTGATGCCAGGCTGATGAGTTTAAACTCATAATATAGACAGTGAAGAACCAAGGAGTCTCCTAAGTATAAATGACATTTAAAACAGTATCTCATATAGCCATGGGCCTTTGAAATGACTTCACTGTCTTTCAGCCCAAAAAACTTATGGTCAACCTATTGTGCTCAGTTCACATGTCACCCCTCTTGGAATGTTCCCTGATGACTGACCTGCCCCGATCACCCATCCCTGGACCCCTTGAACCCTCTATTAAGGCCTTTCTCACATTGTTGTATTCTTATCCTTCCATGCATTCCCCTTGTATCTCGACTCACCTAGGATTTATCCATGTTGGTGACTCAGCAATGTCCAGAGTGTATAGGCATTGCAGGAGTGGTACAGGCAGTGGTGGGACTCAGCCAGCTCGTGCTGGCTTGGCAGACCCAACACCTAATTATTTTTGAGTTGGACAAACCAGTGGTTAAAATGGCACTTGCAATCAGGGTTTTCTCTAAGGTGGGCGCCTGGGCAGCAGTCCAATGTGGAAATCACAAATTTACATTCCTTACTCTTTTTTAATGTTCATCTGTGCAACAGTGTGTCATAAGCGCCCATAATAGTGTTCATTCCATCTATAGGTGAAAACAATTAGACAGAATGATGCTTGTAATAGTTATTTATTCATTTCATAAAACTCATTATGCCTTTGATGAAATAGTATATTTTAATTCCCTTGCATTTCTTATTTCAATAAACAAACATAAAAAGAAAAAGTGCCAGACAACCAGGGGTGACAAGCTGTCATTTGTTTCAGCTTTGTGTTACGCCCAAAATTTCCTCTAGATATTATAAGTGTGCTGGTGTTCCCTGATCCAGAAACAACATGGAAATGTCTTAAAGAACAGTTTTATTGTTTTCTGTCAGGTATTATTTAATATTTTTTCATTAATATTTTAAAACTTTTTAATAACAATCTAGTTTTGTATACTCTTTCATTGTCCTTATTTAAGTATTATATGCATGAAATACTAAACTGCCTTTTGGTATATTATCTTTTACACTTAAAACAATCATTAGGACAGAGAACTGGTTGCTAAGTTATTTGAATCCCACCACTGGGGATACGTGTGTGTTGGCTGAATGGTCCTGGGGTGAGGACTCCATGTCTGAGTGGCACTGGTGAGAATGTAAAGGAGGTGAGAGGTCTCAAAGAGATGGTGAAGGAAAACCTTGCAAAACTAAGGGAAATAAGAACACGAAAAAAGGGGAAAGGCTCTTAAGATGATTTTCCAGCTACCATTGATGAATTCCAGAACAGATAAGGAGAGGGAGATAGAGTTTCATTTAGACACCTTGGTCTGGGCTGAAAGTGGGACCTCCAAGTAGAAATATTTGGGAGTAGGTTGGAATGCCAGACTCATAAGCCAGACACTCAGACTAACCCTATGTTTGGCTCTTTTTATCTTTCAGGAAAAAATTCTACCTGACCCTCCAGGACTAAAGGGCCGGGGAAAAAAGGTGATTATTACTTTAAACAAGTTCTCACTACATAATGGATTTAACATCTTTTCTATGTTTTCTCGTTGTACAATTAAGATTGTTTTCTCTTCTCCTCTCCCCTGACTTTATTTTAATTATTTATTTATTAATTTTGCATGTGCCTTCAGAGTTGCTACACTGAGCATTAGATTGTACGCAAGGTCACCTGTGAATGGTACACCATTTCAGATGGGTATAGTAAAAAGCCATAAAAATAGATCTTGTAGGTGAGTTTTAGCTACAGATGCAAATGTGGTAAGAGTATTAAGGTTGTAAAAATAAACATGATTATGGAATACATAAATATGGGGTTCTTTTAGATTGAGAAGAGGGAGAGAAAGAGAGAGAGAGAAGTGGGGAGAAGCAGGAAGTAGCAATTCCCATATGTGCCTTGACCGGGCAAGTCCCAGGGTTTTGAACTGGTGACCTCAGCATTCCACATCAATGCTTTAACCAACTGCACCACCACAAGTCAGGCTAAGTATGTCACTTTTTATTTATTTATTTACTTATTTATTCATTTTAGAGAGGAGAGGGACAGAGACAGAATGGGAGAGAAGCAGGAAGCATCAACTCCCATATATGTCTTGACCAGGCAAGCCCAGGGTTTCGAACTGGCCACCTCAGCGTTCCAGGTCAACTCTTTATCCACTGCACCACCCCAAGTCAGACTAAATATGTTTCTTAATAAGATTACAGGGTCACATTCAACTCAATCCCAGATTTTTCTTATAAGGTTACTATTTTCTATCTTCAATAAAATCTGATGGTGTCTAACTTTGCTCACCATTGTCCAGATGAACCAGGTCTTGTAAGACAGTCTATCTTGGGACATATGTGGAACCAATACTATTTTATAAGATAGGTAAAAAAAGTATACTTCTTTTCTGAATGTTTTATAATCTGTTTCAGCCTTCAATCAGATATGTACACAGGCAAACAGAATTCTTTCTCAGTCAGAAATTACTGGCATACTTTCATGCGGATGGTGCTGTTGGGGTTGGAGCTCTTGGGAGACGGATGCGTCTTACATGAGGGGCTGACCTGGGAAACTGTTTGGTTTGATGACGGCCCTTTGGCTCTACAGCAGGGCTGTGCAGGCCTCCTTTCTTTTTACAAAAGTGATGTATTCTTCAATAGAAGAAGGCTGGGAAGGCAACAAACAAATACACAATGTGCAGTGTAGACTCAGGACCACGAGATGGCTTGTTCAAGACTGGGTATGAACGAGACCCTGAGCAGGAGAAGAAAGTGAGAAGTGCCATCCTCATACACTTCGGGTAGAAATGGCCACACAACACTTGCACAAACTTCCACAAGAGGCTACACATAGCTGGTCACCAGGACTTTGCCTTCTGCTGGGAATGTGCGGTCCAGGCCTTTACATTGTCTAATGATCTAGGTCAGGGGTGCTCAATACGTTGATCGTGATCTACTGGTCGATCGCGAAGGAAGTGTGGGTAGATCGCATGACATTAAAAAGACATTTGTCTTTTGATTGGCATACAGGGTAGCCAATCTGACGTCTGAACTTTTGACACCCTACACATGCGCGTTAAACTGCGCTAACTTGTTCAGTTACATTGCTGCGTAGTTAGCCTTCAATTTATTTAAACTAAATACAACTAAAAGGGTATAAAAATGAGTGCCGTAGCTGGTCCGAGTAAGAAGCCTAAAACCTACCACTTTCATACAGAATGGGAGGGGATTTTTTTCACTACGTCATATTCTAAGTGCGTTTGCCTCATCTGTCTGTGTGCCATTGCTATTCCAAAGAAGGGAAATGTTGAGCAGCTTTTTCGGACTGTTCATAAAAACTATGACATTGACTTTCCTCCAAAAAGAGCTGAGAAGGAGAAAGGTGAAAGAAGAATACACAATATTAAATAGTAATAATAGTAACTTAAATAATGATAATATAGAAGAAATAAATTTATGTTTTGCACTTTTATTGTAGGTAGGTCATTTTGACTTGGTCATCTTAGAAGTAGCTCGCAAGCTGAAAAAGTGTGGGCACCCCTGATCTAGGTCTTTTGAACTAGCAGCCCTTTGGGACATTTCACTCACTGGATTTACTGCAGAGAAATTATTGTTTCACCTATTCAGTGACTACTTTAAAGAGCAGTGTCTCCACTATTCTCCATGTGTCTAAAGTTACTCAATGTAAATCACCTAAAAAGGGTAGCAACTACCGATCAACAGGTTCTATCCTTATCAGTGGACACAACCCTTTGCTGCAAAATGGTTCAAATCTTCCATATTTTGTGTCTCCTTGATCAAGAACAAGTGACCCACAGTGGCAGATCTCAGGGCCCATTATCACCTCTGTAGGTGCTATGTACCTCCCAGATCTTGTCTTCTTTTTTTTTTTTTTTAACAGGAACAGAGAGAGAGTCAGAGAGAGGGATAGAGACAGACAGACAGAAACAGAGAGAGATGAGAAGCATCAATCATTAGTTTTTCATTGCCATTGTGACACCTTCGTTGTTCATTGATTGCTTTCTCACATGTGCCTTGACCGTGGGCCTTCAGCAGACCAAGCAACCCCTTGCTGGAGCCAGTGACCGTGGGTCCAAGCTGGTGAGCTTTGCTCAAACAGATGGGCCCACGCTCAAGCTGGCGACCTCGGTGTCTTGAACCTGGGTCTTCCACATCCCAGTCCAACGCTCTATCCACTGCGCCACCGCCTGGTCAGGCCAGATCTTGTCTTCTAGATAAAGCCTCCTGGTTTCTGAAAACTTCAGCATTGCCCTTGGCACCATATGACAGGTCCCTGTCTCCTGAAGAGGGCCACTTATTCCTTGCAGTGACAGCTACTGTGTCATCAAATAATCTGATATACTCAGCCAGAACAGTCATTTGTTGTGTGGTAATAATTTCTAAGAAAAGCCCAAGTAATCTCTTTTCCTAAGTAAAACAATACTCATTTATTTACTCATTTTACGTGTAATTACTGAGTGCATACTAAAGGCCCAGTGTCCATAAAAGAAAGTTGAAACAATATCTCTGACTGAAAGGATTGTTTCAACTTCATTGGCTACCACTGAAGAATAACTAATGGGGAGCAGGGAATTCTAGGCTACCCAGAGAGGCAGGCAGTGACGTGTCCATGTCCCAGGTCACTTTCCAGTAGATCACCCTTGTCTATGGCTTCTCTACCCTGCGTGGAGATAAAAGCTAAGGCTGCCTGAGGGGAAAGAGGCCAAGTCATTTATTAAAAGTGCAGAAGCAATGCAGTGTAGTACCCAGTAGTCAGTTTCCTGTGAAGTCAGGCAGGTGCCACCTTCGGACTTGAATGGAAGGGAGAGGAGGAAGAATTGCAGTACGAAAGACCTCGGATTCACTTCATCTTCATGGCAGCGCGCTACAAGAGCTGCAGAAGGTGGTGGAGTTCTCCTCTGAGACACTTGCATGGTTCCCAGAACCCTGAATGATACACGGAGACCCAGGTGGTCATGCCAAACTACCAATGGCCAAGAGTCGTTGGGCAGGAGAAGGCCACAGTTCCAGCAAGAGTACCCTCACCCATGTTCAGAATCTTTCTTGGGACAGACATTACAGGCCAATTCTACATTGCCTTCTAATACCCTCACACGTTTTAATAATCACACTTGCTCAGACTAAAGCTTAACCTACGTGGCACCCTGGAATCACGTGAAGACCTCTGAAAAATAACATTGGCTGAATCCCACCCTAGACACGATATTCTATTATCTATTAAGTCAGTCTGAGTTATGACTTGGACATCAGAATTGTTCAATTGTCTCCAGATGATTCTGATACACAATTTGCTCGCTCTATGACTTAAGGAGAATGCCGATGCCTATTCCCCACCCAGACCAATTGATTCAGAATCTCTGACATTGAGACCAGGACTTTATTATTTTATATGCTCTCCTCAAACAATTCAGGTGTGCAGCCAAGCTAAGAAACAAACAGACAAAGAAAGAAGGGTTTCATCTTGATTGAAGGTTTAGGGGTGTAAGATTCTTATGCATTGGTTACATCTGTTATGTTCTTGTCCTTTTGGGAAGAGAGTCACCATGTTCTGGGGAACAATGATGGTCATCTGTGTGTCCCTACGGTGAGGAGAAGGAAAATGGCCCAGGCCTCTCTTCTAGAGCAATCTCAGTCCGCAGTAGGGATGAGCTTTAAGATCCTCCAGAACACTGAATAAGAGCTATTGGCAAGATGTTCCCTGGGGCTTACACTTTCTCATATATGGATATTTTTAAAAAGAAAAAGAAACCATCAAAATCTGATTCTGCCGAAACAAGAATTTTCACCCAAAACCAAAAGGAATACTCAAAATAACTCTACGTGACTTTTCATCTTTATTCCTTTCTGCACTAAGAGAAAGAACAATAGCTGTGTTCCAAATTACTGTTCATTTGCTTCAAGAAGAACATTTCTGATCTTTGGGTGTTGTTAACAGTGATATAATACAGACTTTGAGAAACCCACCACTTTACTTTACGAATTACGGTGAAGCCATTTATTAGGGTTTCAGCGTCCCTGTATGCAGTTGGCCCGACAGGGACAACGGACTTAAAAAAGGAAGCTTTCAAATGACTGTGAGCAGGAGTGGGGGTAAATTGGATTGGGGACACAAGTGGGATTATAGACCAGGACGGAGTCTCAGTTTGCAGTAGAAGGTGTATGTTTTATGAAATGGAGGTACCAAGAAAGAACATGCAGTGGGAAGGGGGACAGGAGAACGTGTGGCGTTCCGATGGGGTACATGCGGGCTGTGCTTTAGAGGCCCAGCGGAGAGGCTGGGTGAGCATAGGGAAGGACGCGGAGGCAGAAGACAGGCTGGACACCTGGGAGCTGGAGACATAGCTACGTAACTGCAGCTCGGAGAGTGCCCTGATCACCTGGGGCCGACAGGATGGCCAAAGGTAGAAACGGAGGGACTCCGTGCAGATGTGGAGGAGGAGGAGGACAGGATAGGATAGGATAGGAAAGACACAGCAGTGAGGCCGGGGCAGTGGACCCAGGAGAGCGATGGCACAGACCACACGTGTTTGGGGACAGCAGAGAAAGGAGGACGCTGTCATCCCTGCCACCTCCTGGCCTCAATGGCCCATTGCCTTCGATCCCCGCACTTATCAGTGGTGAGTCAGGCCCTAGGCCAATCTCATTTGTGTCACCCCTGATGGTCATGGGAGTGTAGGGACTTCTCCAATGGACCAAGGGATAGGCAGGATGTTTCTATCTGGGATAGAACTCCGCCCAGTTATTCTCAAACTGTCCGGAATCTCTCAGAAGGCTGAGCCAGGAAAGCAACCAAAGGTAAATATAGTTCTTTTTTCTTTTCTTTTCTTTTTTTACAGAGACAAAGAGAGGGAAAGATAGGGACAGACAGACAGGAACAGAGAGAGATGAGGTGCATCAGTCATCAGTTTTTCATTGCAACACCTTAGTTGTTCATTGATTGCTTTCTCACATGTGCCTTGACCGCGGGCCTTCAGCAGACCAAGCAACCCCTTGCTGGAGCCAGCGACCTTGGGTCCAAGCTGGTGAATTTTTGCTCAAACTAGATGAGCCCACGCTCAAGCTGGAGACCTCGGGGTCTCGAACCTGGGTCCTCCACATCCCAGTCCAACGCTCTATCCACTGCGCCACCGCCTGGTCAGACTAAATATAATTCTTGATAGTTCCTGATCATACGGAAATGCTGATTTTCATTTAAAAAAGGAACAAAGTGGTTTTCTGTTTTAATCATTTCTTCTTTCCCCTGTTAATGAGGGAGACATGTCGGACAGTTTTAGGGATGGCAAGTAATATCATCTGTGACTGGACAGACAGACTGACATGAGTTTATTAGCCACATACACTCCTGGACAAAGGAAGGAGGGCAGGGCCGTCAGGGACAGAGTGAACAATCAGAGGTTGTAGAGGGTGGTGTGGCCGCTGGTTTTTTGGGAGGTTGTGGCTGATTTGTGTCAATGTTTCCATGGCTGACAGGGAACTGAAACCTGAAATGCCAGATCAGCGGGATTACACGTGGCCCCTTACAAGGAGCATGGTTTACCCAGGGGCGCCAAGTGGGACGGGGAACGTGCAGATAGGCTGTTCGAAGCCCTCTCTGGTCTACTGGATGTCAGAGCAGCACGTAATACTGAGCACTAATATTGGCCCTTACACCTCATTTTCTTGATTGACACAGGGGTCAGTCACAGGCTAGTTCTTTGTCATGAATACACACGTGCCTGTGTATGACACAGTATAGTGTACCTTCATGTCTGCTCTACGAATTTATTGGAGTTTAATGAGTAAGAGTTACTCCACAATACTTGAATGCAAATACCGTCAATTCTTATCTTCTCCAAGTGAAATAAAATCCAGTGAAAGACCACATATCGGGACTGGTAAAAATCCAGTATCCGATGGTTAAGCAGGCCCCTCGCTGTTCTGTTCATAGAACACAGCAACGGCCACGCTCCCTGGCCATTTAGGAACAGTGCCTCCATATCTTACCCACCGAACTGAGTCAGGGGCATCTTCCCAGCTCCCAGAGCCACAGAGCACCATCCTCCTTGTCATCTCCTGGTCATCTGTGCCCGTGGTCGTTCCAACCCAAAGGCACTGTCACAGGTCCTCAGTCCAGGACTTCCTTCCAGTCCTTCAACTCATGGGGAGCCGACAGCCAAGACAATAGGAAGCAGTGTTTTCTTAAAAGTTTATTCCACCTTATTAACTTCTCAATATACAACCTTTCCATGAGTCATTTGGGTCACTGTAGTGTAGGCAAATGGAATGAACACTTTATTACAGGACCTTGTTTTGTCTGCAAGGTAATAAAATGATTCACATTTCTTTCCATAGAAATTATTATCCTGTTCTGCTGCCGCTGTCTGTGTTAGAATCCGTGGTTTTATAGGGAAAACTCTTCTGGGCACACAGAGTCTTCCTCCCGAGCTTCACTGCAGACCAAGAATTCTCTTCCTGACACCTCCACTCCCTGCAGCTCACTCCCAGCTCAGGGAGAAGCAGTGCGAGTCCGTGCCGGTTTGCACAGAGGCAGGGAGTCTAGATTCCACAGCGCTGGCCTTCGGGTCTCACTGGGGACATGGGTGCTGTTTTACCTTCTGGCAGGAAAACCCACACAAATGCAACATCTGCCGGGGTAAAGGGACGCTCTACAGCTGCGATGCTTGTGAAGAACATTTTCACGAGGACTGTCACATCCCAGCTGTGGAAACTAACAGGTTTGTGAGATGCAGCCCCTCTCTCCTTTCAGGGACCCTTCCTCGGGCCATGTCCCCCTAC
This sequence comes from Rhynchonycteris naso, assembly GCA_037038555.1. NCBI lineage: Eukaryota > Metazoa > Chordata > Mammalia > Chiroptera > Emballonuridae > Rhynchonycteris > Rhynchonycteris naso. The sequence goes on along the minus strand of CM072997.1, from coordinate 7,636,094 downwards.
CCTGCAGAGCTGCTGTGTGTGTCCTGATGGGAAAGAGCAGGTTGGACGTGGGGTCCAGCAGTTATGATCCATACTGTTTCAAGATGCTGACAGCAGGAGAGAACAATTCTCTCTCCTCTGGGAGGCTGAGGCTGGTGGCTGAGCACTCTTCCCACGTCCTGATACTATCCTTTCTAGAACTTTCCCAGCAAGGACTATTGCTCACAAGAGTGGCGATGCCAGGTCTCTGTGCTCTGTGCTTATTCCGACAAGGCAGGAAACACAGCCTGGTGCCCTCATTTTGCCATGTTCTCCACAGGCCAGTGGAGGCCCGAGCCCCCAGGGCTTAAGGCACCGTCTCAGACACTCAGGTCGGGTAGGCAGGGCTCCAAGTTCTCCCAGCAGCTCAGACAGGAAAAGGAGAGCTGCCAGTCACCCTGACACCATGTCCACTGACTAATCTGCTACGGCCACCCTCTAACAAAGAAGGGTTATCACATTAAAGCCATGCCGACCCTGGGGGTGTTCCCTTCATCCCCGGCTGTGCGCATCGGCCCCTCCTGGAAGGAGAACAGTGGCGGCCATAGGAATGGAGGCTGATCCTGGGGTTTTATGCTCACTTATATCTGACATCTCAGGTCCAGTTGGACTTGTACCTTCTGCATCATAAAGAAGTATCAAAGAAGTCAGGAGCGTCACAAGGAGTCAGAGGTCCTGGCGAGGTCAATGCAGCCTGTGGAGCAACTGGTGAGTTGGGTTTGAACCCCAAGCCTTCTCCTCTCTTGTCACATGCGAGAATTCACCTGTCACAGAGTGGGGGGAAGGGGGGGTCCAAAGGGTGTCAGCTCTCCTGACCCCACTTCAACCCACTGACAACTCACCAAACCTGTTTGTAGAAAAACTCAGCCACTACATGTTAGTGTCAAGAGCAATACTACTTTGGGGAATGTTCCAGAAGACTGGCATGGTCCTGAATGTGTCTGGGTGCGATTAGGGGCTCCTTCTCTCCAAGCCGCTTCTCATTCACAGCCTCCTCCTTTTGCAGAAATGTGCGTTTCTCCTCTTAAAAGTCTACTGCAGTTTAGAGGGTGACGTTTATGTGAACATCCCACATGAAAACTATGTGAGTAACAATAACAAACCATGATTACGGGTCACCATGGTGTTACCTGCCCTGACACGGGCACTTGTGGGAGTTGTGATCTGAAGTCCAGGGGAGGGGGCACGTGATCTTCACCTTGTCCTTCTGCTGGACTCGATGGGAATCCACAGAAGGCAGACACTGGACTCTGGCAGTCATTCACCCATTGATATGATTCTCACCAGAATGAAAAGGCTTCTAAATGCCTGGAGAAACTTAGGACTTTGGACAAAATCAAGAAGAGTCTAACTGGCGGAGAGTACACCAAAGTGGGGGCATTTGTGCGGGCCATGAGCCCCATCCTTCAGAATGCCAGTGCTTTTCAGAAGGTGAGTGGCTCCCCGCTTCCGTCTCATTTCCTTTCTATTGAGTCGCTCTGACCTCTGTTCCTGTTGCGGGAAAGTTTAGTTTCCTTCATCTGTGACGAGCCTGTACAAGCAAGGGTGCAGGAAGTGAGTGAACCCTTTTAAAATTCAGGTTCACGCTCATCCAGGGAGAGTAGCAGTCAGCCAGGTGTCCCTGATCCCAGAAACCGAGGCCCCTGGGAGCTCATCGCCCTCGGAAAAGGCGAGAGGTGCCCACTAAGAACTGTCGTATCCGACCCGCTCCAAACCTAGGAGAAGACCACGTCCTAAAGTAATGTTGTTCTTCTCTCTCCCCAAATGTACTCAGTCCCTCTCTCACAAGTCCCAAACTCCAGTCCTTTGAATGTCAATGAGCATCCAGTTAACAGGGGCCACCAGAGGGGAATAGAGGTAGGTGCCAGTGTGAAGGCAAGCGCTGGTTGTAGTCAGACACGTGTAATCCATGATTGTTACAAAGACCTCACAGCGCTTCTCTAACTCTGAGAGAGACAACCCGAATTTAATGAGGAAGAGCCCTCAAGCGTAGGACTGATTTCCCATTCTGTCTAGTCAAGAAGAGGTAATCATGCTCTTAGGGGGAAAAATAATGTTATTCTTAGCTGCCTGAGTTTTTAAACTGAACCTAGTTAATGTAACTGAGGTGCTTAATTCAAGATCATTTTTCATTGCAAGGTGTCTAATGGCACAACAGATGTCATTAATTTTGTCTTTCTTTCCAGTATGACTCAAACCTAATAGAGGAGGAATTCAAGAAGAATTTCAGAGAAGTTTTTGGTGTTGAGGAAACAAGTCAGAACAGCTCACTGCAGTAGCAGATGCGGCTGGTGCCCGGGAAACCCTGCTTTCAGGAGTTCTACCCCTCACCCCAGCTGCTGCGAGTTCCGATGCCGAGGCCACCTCTCCCTAGTGTGTTGCTTAATGCCAAATGGAGCCAGAGTCACCTGAAGGTTGCAGCCCTCTGGCCTTGGGGTCCCAAGGTTGACCCAGCCATGTGGGGTGATTCATGTTCCTGAGCTCCCGGGGAATCAGGCAAGAACTCTGACCACATTCCTGCTTAGCCTTCCCCCCAGTGCCCTGCTTCCTTACGGCCCTCTCCTCCTGAGAAAATTCTCACAGTAAAGCACTTACTCAGGAGACTTTATCCCAGACTTTGCTTTACGGAACCCATGTTCACATAAGGGGCTTAGCAAGCCAGCACTAAGCATGGAGTTCTTAGCTGGCTCACTGTCTAGCCAGATGGCTACAGGCAGAATGCTGATAGTCCCTTGGGTACAAAACAGTGTCTTTGCAAACACTCACCTGTAAGAAACTGGATTAGGTGTAGGGGAAGGGCTCTACCCCCTGGTACAATTGTCTCACATTTATGAAGGGAGAAATAATAAAAACATCTACAACCACTGTATAAGAAGCACCCAGTTTTTAGACCCCAAAGTTTTCCCAAAAAGGTGCGTCTTATACATGGGAATTACAGTAACATCCCTTTCCCAGGGTGGCGCCTCCGTGTGACGTCCCACCTCCTGTCGCACAACCACGGAGTCTCCATGAAGCTGCACTTGCCGTGTCCACTGTCGCTGGGCCGTCCAGCCACGCTGAGGTCCCTGCCTCGGACGCTCCCCTAGACAGCGGTACCCACCCACAAGCCAAAGCGGCGGGGGCCGCGGACGCCCCCTGTGTGCCGAGCGGGGAGGGAGCAGCAAGTGCGCGTCTTCTCTTGCTGCACGAGCATCCCCTGGCTGTCCCGAGGTCCAGACCAGTCCAGGACCCCTTCCGGGTCGCCGCAGTTCGGAGTGGGGACTCTGCAAAGGCTTCACTGCTCACTCCTCCGCCTGCTTCCCTGGCACATGCCCGCTCCTCGTGGTGCCCGCGCTACCTGACACCCTGGGACTCGCTGGGGGACCCTCGGTCCAGGTCGCTCCCTAGAGACATTCCTCCCCCTTCCTGAGGGCAGGGCTGACCCCGCAGCCTTGCTTTTGTCATTATGGGGCGAGTCTGACCTGGAACCGCGGGTCCCGGGTCTGCCAGGGACGGCAGCAGGAACACACGGAGATTCACCGGGATTCCCAGAACATTAAATTTGGTGGACCCCGCAGAAGGTCAACCGATTTTCTTTCCAGCCAAGCATTTGGGCAAGAAGGTAGTGCTGGCTGGGTGAAGCTAGGACACTCAGGTCCAACCCTCCAGGAGGCAGAGACCCGGAATGGAGGAGCAGGGCGAGCACGGCCTCCCAGGGAGAGGGTGGAAGGCGCAGGCGCCACCTGGCGTCTGCACCGAAGCCACAGCTCCTTTGAAGTCTCACATTTTCTCTTTAAACATTTATTCTATGCCGTTCATTTTGGAAATTGTTTAATTAATTTAATTGCTTTAAATTGCTCACTATCGAGGCAAATCAACCTGCCCGGGAGGCACCTCGGGATGGTTCCCTTGTGTGCGGCCCAGGGAACACCTGGCTTCAGGACAGGACAGGCAGGTTTAAGCAGTTCTGCCTCCCAAAAGGTGCTGAAGGCAGAGTCACCTTGCGGCTCCAGGCCAGAATGAAGCTCTCTGGGCAAAGAGGGGCTCTGGGGGCTGGATAGGGCCAAGGTTTCAGAACCTATCTCAATTTTATACCTAGACTACCTTGGCCAGGTTATAAACTCGCTTTTGTGCTCATCAATTAATATCAAATCCGTAAATGGTTTCACCTTTATTTAGATGCAAATAATGGTGCTTCTACAATAATACTAAGTTAGAGGGTTTTAGATAGACACAATCTTGAGAGGAGAGGAATGGCTAATTTCAGTTTCTCTGGAAAGGCAAGTCCCAGTTCTGAATAGACAAGTAATATCGCAAACCACCACTAGGGGGAAGTGCATAGGCGCCTGGAGCCAAGTCTAGGAGGAAAGGGGTGCCCAGCCCATGGTAATGGGGACACTCGGGTGCTAAAATGAGAAATGTGATGGCAGTTACAGCTCTTTCCTTGGTGTGTTTGGGGCCGAGAGGTCATGGGAGAGAGGTATAGGGTGGTTTCAGGGGTCTCGGAGAGTGTTGCACTGTCTAGCTGTAACCAGGGTGCCGGTAACTCAGTCTTTGTTCCGTTGCAAATGCCGGTCACTTACCTCCCCTGAGGTGCAGCCCAGGGCTCCAAACGAATGGCTGTGGGTGATGGTGGCGACTGTGGGTTGTGACTGGCATGTGGCCCAGGGCCAGCCTCCTTCCTCCCTGGGCTGTAGGTGTTTCTCATGGCTAGCCCCCAGACCTCCTGAAAGTGGCCCAGAGACTTCCTGCGCTCCTCAGGGGTGCCGTTCCCTTCTGCACCGCCCCCCCCCTCCAGCTTCCCTCCTTAACCTCTTCCCGCCCAGGTGCCTCCTCCCATGCCCTTTGCCAAGGAGGCGCTGTCTCCCCGCAGGAGTAACCACACATCACCTGGAGCAATCCCTCTGGGCTCTTACAGACTTTGCAGGAAGACGCAGGAGTCCGTGGCTGTACCACCGCTGGGCCCAGTCACGGAGGTCCTACTGGGTGGGAGAAGGGGGCTCCACCTCACCCCAGTCCTGAAAAGCTGAAATACTGCCACCTGGTGCCATCAAGCCTACACAGCGGTGCAATTGCAGGGGGTTGACTGCCCACCTCTTGACTCATCCAGGGCACAAGTGGAGGACAAGTCAGGAGCAAGGCATACACCCAGGTGCTTGGCCCCCTTAAGGTGTTTGTGGATACCCCCTTAAGGTGCCTGTCTTTCCACCACCTGAGTTACAAACTAACTGACAGAGGAAACGGGGAGACGGGTGAGGATAAAAGAAAAAAACAGCTTTTTATCCAGACGGTGGCACAGTGGATAGAGCTTCGGACTGGGATGCGGAGGACCCAGGTTTGAGACCCCGAGTTCGCCAGCTTGAGCGTGGACTCATCTGGTTTGAGCAAAGCTCACCAGCTTGGACCCAAGGTCGCTGGCTCGAGCAAGGGGTTACTTGGTCTGTCAGAGCACATATGAGAAAGCAATCAATGAACAACTAAGATGTGGCAACGAAAAACTGATGATTGATGCTTCTCATCTCTCTCCGTTCCTGTCTGTCTGTCTATATCTATCTCTCTCTGTGTGTCTCTGTTAAAAAACAAACAAACACCTTTTCAGCCAGATTCGCCATCTTTCAGTAATTCGCCAAAATGACTAACACAAAAGGAAAGAGGAGAGGCACCCGGTACATGTTCTTCAGGCCTTTTAGAAAACATGGAGTTGTTCCTCTGGCCACATACATGCGAATCTACAGGAAAGGTGATATTGTAGACATCAAGGGAACGGGCACTGTTCAAAAAGGAATGCCCCACAAATGTTACCTTGGCAAAACTGGAAGAGTCTACAATGTCACTCAGCATGCAGTAGGCATTGTTTTGAACAAACAAGTTAAGGGCAAGATTCTTGCTAAGAGAATTAATGTGCGTATTGAGCATGTTAAGCACTCTAGGAGCTGAGATAGCTTCCTGAAACGTGTGAAGGAAAGTGACCAGAAAAAGAAGGAAGCCAAAGAGAAAGGTACCTGGGTTCAACTGAAGCGTCAGCCTGCTCCACCCAGAGAAGCACACTTTGTGAGAACCAATGGAAAGGAGCCTGAGTTGCTGGAACCCATTCCCTATGAATTCATGGCATGATAAGTGTAAAAATAAATAAAAGACCCCCACGATATTGAAAAACAAACAAAAAAAACAGCTTTCTTCTTAGTAAAAGCTGGATCAGGGTACATGGTGTAGACACGTGCCAAAAAAAGAACCCCAAATCTGAACCCCAGAATGCGGCTTAGCCACAAGGCTCAGGCTGCTCCCATCAACCACACACACCGCCCCCGCCCTCTGTCCCTGTGTCCCTGAGCTCGGAGGAGCGCAGAGAGCGCAGAGAGCCCTGGCCTCCACGGCAAGGGGAGCCCAGGGAGACCGCCCCCCTCCAGGAACAGACTTCCCTTCACAGACTCCCGCCTGAGCGTCTCCCCAGACAGAAGGGGGGCAGGAGACCAGGAGTCCTGCTGATTGAGGGGCCACGTCCTAGAAGGAGACATGGGTGCGGGGCCTGAGTGTCCCCACTGAGGTCCCGGGGCGCGTCTCTCTCCATTTCTGTAGCCACAGAAGTGCCGGCCCATTACCGCTGCTACTTGGCCAGATGGTTGAGCACCGCGGTGGGGTTGCAGGCGGAGGGAGACAGTGTCTGACAGCGCTTGGAAAGTTACTTTCACTTCTCTTTTCCCCTTTTGGGAGGAGCCTGGGTAAATCGATTTACAGACTTCCTGCTCACGGCCGGGCAGCCACACTGGATCCAGGTTGGGGACACTGGAGAGACCTAAGGCCAGGCTCCAGGCCCAGGCGGGGCTCAGGGTAGGACGATGGCCAGTGGAGGCAGCGACCTCAGCGCCAGGTCAGTCTCCGTCTCTCTCCCTTTAACTTTCTCTCTGGCTGGGCTGCTGCTTCCGTGTCTGTCTCTAGAGACTCATCTCAACCTTGACCTCAGTCCCGCTTTACAGGAGCACTCAGGTGCACTGTACTGAAATGCAGGGCTAGGCAGTGAGGAAATCGGAGCTTTAACCTCCGGAGGGACAGCTGCTGGTGTGAGTGCAGCCGCCACAACCCACAGGACTCCCAGGCGGGCCTGTCTGGACTCCTCTGTTTATTCTGATGCTTTGAGGCAGGAGTTTGTTTTTTTCTCATAACCTCTGAACTCTCTCGTTACCCTCAGGCCTCCTCTGCCTTCACCTGGAACGTTTCAAAGAGGGTGCTTTAAAATTCAGGATAAACACATGACTGATTTTCGCAGTGGGTGCCCTTGTCTCAAGCCTGACCTGGGGACGGGTCAGCTCCGGCCTCTCCCATCTCTGGCTGGGGGTCCGGCTCCTCCTCCAGGGATCTTGACCTAAGGGAGTGAAGGAAGGGGAGGGACCAAGACGCCAAGACTAGTGCAGGCTGAGTGTTTTCATGTGTGAAGTGAGTTTTTGTTCTGGAATGGCTTCTACCTCTGACAAGGAAAAGACTAGAAATCCTATCTTCTTCTCTAGTAATGGGTAAGAAGTAACATTATTCAATATGTTTAATTTTTTTAATACAAAAGAATTACATTTCACATTCTTGTTTATAAGGTTCAAATGACCTGCAGGTATATACAGAGAAAAAGTTTCATTCACCTCCCACCCCCTTGAGCTCCCTCCCAGTCCTCGTCCTGTTGAATGTTGCGGGCATAGCTTTTCATATCTTTTTCTATGCATTTACACATGACTTCCTACACACACAATGTGTGTCTTGTTTTTTTAACAAATTGCATTATAGTATATGCACCATCTTGCATTTTCACTTATTTTAGCAGTGAAAATATTATATATCTTCCTCATTCTTTTTAACATCTGCATACAACTCCGTGGACTTGATATACTATAATTTTTTAAACCATTCTTTTCCATTGAAGACACCTTAGGTCAGTGGTTCTCAAATTTTTTGAAGTCGGGGCGCATTTAAAATCCTACAAATAATTGTAGGTGCACTATATACAAATTTCTAAGAAATACGTTATAATAATTAAGTCAAATATTAAAAATATATAAAGTCCAAACGTGCTTTTATGGTAATTAAATGAAATAAATACGACAAAATTAAATTTATTCTGACATTAAAATACATTTTTATGTTACATTTTTTGAGTTATGCTTTATAGAATTCATGAAAAAGGGGATAAAATTTTTAAAATGACAAAAAGTTATCTCTTTATATATATATAGATACATTCTTAGTAAGATTACTAAATTCGGCAGGTCCCTGCACAAATGTGTTAAGTTTTTTCATTCTTGTGTTTATGAAAAACATGAGCCTGATGTGTCCTAGCAATTTCTTCAATGTTTGAGCATATATGTGAAAGGCAAACTCTCACTTCTTCATCAATACATTGAAGAATTCCTCTCTTTTTACTCTTAATGGTGTTGAGGGTAGAAAATCCTAATTCACATAAATAGGATGTTGAAAATTGTAGTAAAATATTCAAAGCTTTTTTTAGATATTGCCACATATTCTTCTTTTATAGAAATGCAAAAGGCTTCAAGAGACAATTCCTTATGTTTAATCATCAGTCCACAATCGGGAGATATAGCTGCCAGTTCCTCTTCTGTTAATGTTAAACCAAAATCACTTGAAGCTTCTATAAATGGGTTTCAAACCCAATCATATTGTTCAGTGTTAAGTGATGGAAAATGCTATAAATTAAATTCTGCCCGTTGGCCTTCAAGTCCTATTTTATTTACACTTAACTTTTGCTCACTTCCAGAACTGGATTCTTCAATATCACTTCTTTTTGAGAAATATATCCATTTTATTTGGGTGTATTTATCTAAAAATAATATAATGTTGTTTTTAATAATAAATACTGTATAATAATGACATGTTAAGAAAAAGAGCAGTATTTCCATAGTGAAATGGTATAATAGAGTAACTATATTTATTTTTATATCGGGGCACATGCCACGAACCAGCACAGCTAGTAATTCCAGGTCCTGAGTGGGAACGGTGTGGAATTAAGAAAATACGCAGAATTGCCTGACCAGGCGGTGGCGCAGTGAATAGAGCGTCGGACTGGGATGTGAAGGACCCAGGTTTGAGACCCTGAGGTTGCCAGCTTGAGTGTGGGCCCATCTGGATTGAACAAAAATCTCACGGGCTTGGACCCAAGGTCACTGGCTCTAGCAAGGGGTTACTCAGTCTGCTGAGGGCCCACAGTTAAGACACATATGAGAAAGCAGTCAATGAACAACTAAGGTGTCACAACGAAAAACTGATGACTGATGCTTCTCATCTCTCTTCGTTCCTGTCTGTCCCTATCTATCCCTCTCTCTGACTCTCTCTCTCTGTCTCTGTAAAAAAAAAAAAAAAAAGAAAAGAAAAGCCTGACCAGGCAGTAGCACAGTGGATAGAGTGTTGGACTGGGATGCGGAAAACCCAGGTTCGAGACTCCGAGGTCGCCAGCTTGAGCGTGGGCCCATCTGGCTTGAGCAAAAGCTTGCCAGTTTGCTGGCTCCAGCAAGGGGTTGCTTGCTAAGTCTGCTGAAGGCCCGCGGTTAAGGCACATGTGAGAAAGCAATCAATGAACAACTAAGGTGTCGCAACGGCAATGAAAAACTAATGATTGATGCTTCTCATCTCCTTCCGTTCCTGTCTGTCTGTCCCTATCTACCCCTCTCTCTGTCCCTGTTAAAAAAAGAAAAAAGAAAGAAAATACGTGGAATTAAGAAAATACAAGGTCAGGAGGGCCCTGTAATTGCTGCTGGCAAGAACCGAGTGTGCTCAAAAACCGCACCTTGCTTTATTTATAGGGCAAAGGGAATCCATTAGCAAATCAATGAGATCTCTGATCATGTTTCCAAGGCAACCCAAGAATTTTACCAAGTGCAGAAAACCCCCACCATACATATCATCTTAACTTGACACCAAACAAAGGATAGAAGAAACTTGCCTCCAGTCTTTCCGGGGAACATGGGGGGTAGTGTAAACAATCCAGCACCACAGCCTAACAGCCTTTTGCAACCTAATCAGGCAAGTGAGGTGGGGGGTTGGGCAGACTGTCAGCTTACAGCCAATTCCCCACACCTCTGTCCCCCAAAAATCTAAACTCCAAAAACCCTGTTGGTTTTTTGGTCCCCAATAGGTACATATTTCTCTGGGATACCATAGGGTGCACCAGAGCGCCCTGGCACACACTTTGAAAACCACTGCTTTAAGTCATTGCCAACAAGCTGTTATAACAATAATTATAGATTTCTGGGATTTTTGCATATATACTGAATTTGTCTTGTGTCAATAACAAAAAAATACTGAGTTGTTATGCAAAGAGCACTAGCACTTAACTAGTTGATATATTCTGCCAAGCTTCCTTTCTGGTTAGCTGGAACAATAGCCCCACTTAACAATAGTGAAGGAGATGAATCCTCTCCTGACACCCACTTTTACAAAGGTGCTAGATAAACAGATTCATTTCGTTACTTTGCATTTTCTGATTACATAGGAGGCTGAGCTGAATTTTGTGTTTATGGGTCATTTAAATTGCCTCTTTGGTCAGTTGCTGGTTTATTTATTGCCAATGTTATCAGTTGAGGTGGTTGTCCTTTCTTTGAGGATAAGGGAGAGTTTGCTAAATATTCTGAAAGTTATAAATATTTTTTAACTCTGTTTATGGTGACTTCTATCTGACTAACGCTTGAAATTTGGAGTATAGACTTAGTGCAGTATTGATTTTTCTATGATGGGTAAACCCATTATTATAAATAAATGAGAGTGATTCAGGGAGTTACTGGTGAATTCCATGCACACTGTCTTTACCCAGAGTTCTTGGGTTCTGAAGGTGACAGGTTTGATTCTACCTGTACTGCAGGGCAAGTCTCTTCTCTAATATCTTCACAAACATACTCTTTTTTAAATTTGGAGGTAAAGCTCTTCTTCCATTGGTGAAATTTTAGCCCTCACAGTTTTATCTGATCCTAATAAATTCTGTCTTTCACTTTTTACTTTCTGGTCATAATGATTGTCTCAACCCTTTCTTCTATGACAACTAATTTTTTAGTAGTCATTTTGTTTCCTTATTTTTAATTGTTGAAAAGTGTAGATTGTGTTTAATCCCAGGAGAGGTCTTAATTTCCTTCAACAGCTCTGCACACTTGACTTGAACCACATTTCGTTCTTATATCAGCCCACACACACACACTTGCTTTACTATGTAGGTGTTGGTGTGGGACCAGGTGTTTCTGGGGCGTCGTCCTCGTCCTGGGGGTTGTCCCCCAGACTGACCCGTCCGCAGTCCGCTGTCTGCGCTGCCTCCGTCCTTCTCCCGCTCCTGTGCTCCTGTGCTGGCTCCCGGCCCCTCACGCATGCTGACCCGCTGTTTCCCTCGCCCCGTGGGCACCGCCTTCTCCTGGGGGGACTCGTTCTTCAGATGTCTGAGACTGAATTTCTGGGCATCTGAGGCAGACTTTGAAGGCCCACTTTCTTCCTGTCCGTGTTTCTGAGACTTGGTGTTTGGTTCGCCATTCTTTTCCCTCTTCTCTGCGGGGCTGCCCCGGGCTCTCTGCTCCGCCCCTGCCTGGAGAGCCTCTCCTCCTGTCACACTGACTGTCACAGTGAGCGCGGCTCCGTGTGCGCCCTGACATCTGGAGGAGTACCTCGTCCCACCCTCTTTCCTCCATCAAAGTGTCCCTGCCCTTTGCATCTCAAATCAGCCTGTCAGAATCTTGTTGCGATGTTTCTTAGGATTGTAATTAATCTGTGCAGCCATCAGAAATGAACTGACATTTTTGTATTGTGTTTTCTATCTCATGAATATGGCATGTGTATGTTATTAATTTAATAATGTTTTCTAATAAATTCATAGTTTTCTCCCTAGGAGTTTTAGGCTCATTCTGCTAGATTTACCCATGGATCCGTAAGGCTCTTAAACCTGCATAATTAATAAAAACTTTCTAGCTGCCTGCTACTAAAATATAAAAACAAATATAAACATTTCCACTTCTGACTTCAATAACTTACAAGGTGACATATGTGAATTTACACAATGTGTATAGGATGACAATTTTGTCTTTTCATTATCCCTTGTCCTCACACTGTTCCCTGTTTTCCTTGCCCTACTGCGTTGGCCGGGACTTCCAGTGTGATGGTGACCACAGTCCGATAGTGACCTCTCATCCTGAACCCAGTCGCACAGGGAGAGCTTCCTCCTGGTACCATCAGGGATGATCTTTGATGTAGGTGGTCTGTTTTAATACGGAAACTTGCACAGAGTAAAGAAGTTGTGTAGTTGACTTCTGATATTTTCAGTGGATGAGCTGTTCCTGGCCCTGTTTTTGCTGTTCTCACAGAGATTTTTTTTTAAATAAACAATTGTTTTGGAATAATTTTGCATTTACAGAAGAGCTGTGAAGATACAGAGAGTTTCCGTGTACTCACACCCAGTTTCACTTCTCGTGATGTTTGCTCTGACACTACTGGGTCTGTTCGTCGAAGATAAAAAACCAACATTGCTACGTTAGTGTTAACTGCACTAACTACAGATGTTTTTGTTTCATTTTAAAATTGTGATTTAAAAAAGTTTGCCTCAGTGCTGAGAAATTCAGTCTCAAACATCTTTTTCAAATACAAATTACATTAAATATTATTTCATGTTAGTTTCAGGCAGACAGCATGGTGGTTAGACAATCACATACTTTACAAAGTGTCCCCACCCCATATTTCTAGTACCCACATGGCACTGTACACAGTTATTACAATATGGTGACTATGTACCCTGTGCTGTATTTTACATCCTTTTGACTGTGTGTGACCCTCAATCCGTACTTCTTCGCCCCTTCGCTCTCTTCACCCAGTCCCCTAACATCCCTTCCTTCTGACAACCCACAATCTGTTGTCTGTATCTGAGTCCGTTTCTGTTTTGTGTGTTTATTAATTTTGCTCTTTAGATTCCACATATGAGTGAAGTCACACGGTGTTTGTCTTTCTCTGTCTGGTTTATTTCACTTAGCGTGAGACCCTCTAGGTCCATCCATGCTATTGCACAGTTAAGATTTCCTTCTTTTTTATGGCCGCATAGGACTCTATTGTGTAAATGTACCACAGTTGTTATTTTACCCACTCATCTGCTGATGGGCACTTGGGTTGCTTTCATATGTTGGCTGTTGTAAATAATGCTGCAGTGAACATAGGGGTACCTATATTCTTTCAAATTCGTTTGTCAGGTTTCTTTGGATGTATTCCCAGAAGTGGAATCAGTGGGTCACGGTGATACCACTTTTAATGGTTCTATTTTTAATATTTTAATGAAACTCCATACTGCTTGCCACAGTGGCTACTCCAGTCTGCATTCCCACCAAAGCACAGGACGGTTGCCCTTTCTCCTCATTCTCATCAACACTTGTTTGTTCATTTATGGATGAGAGCCATTCTGACAGGTGTGAGGTGACATCTCTCTCCTTGCAAACCACAGGCTGTTAAATTTCAATAGTTCTTCCACTGAAGTTCCGTTCCAGGATCCCCCCAGGTACCACATTGCCAGAAGTCATCCTCTCACCTCTTCTCTCTGGTCTGGGACAGCTTCTCAGCCTTCCCTTGTTTTTCAAGACCTTGACAACTTGAAAGCACTAATCGGGCATTTTGTAGAATGTCTTTCATTTGGGGTTTATCTTTACGTTTTTCTCATAATTAGACTGGGGCTATAGGTGTTAGGAAAGAATTCCCTGAGGAGAAATGCCCTTGTCATCCCATCATGGCAGGGGAGATGTCAGCCTGATGTCACCCGGGCTATGTCCTCGAGCATTTGGCTAACGTGGTGCTTGCAAGCTTCTTCGCTGTAAAATTACTATTTTCCCTGTCCCACACTCTCTTCACAAAGGTTATTTCGTTTATATTTTGCCATTGTTGTTTTTTCAACTGCATACTCAATTGTATTTGAAAAAATTTCCTGTGGATGACATTTAAGCCTGTAGTGAAATTGAGGCCTTTGGAGAGGGTTTCTGTTTGCTACATCCAGGTGCCTGAGGGCCCAGCCGGTCTGGGGACACTTTCACACCCGGTCACGGCCTGAGAGGGGTGTCCTAGGATTACAATTCCAGGCCAGGGCTGTTTCCTCTCCTTTATTCTCACTGTGCAGGTGTGATTGGTGGCCATGGTCTGGACTCCCTGTTACGCTCTCCACACCGTGTGGACCCTGGACTCCATGTCTGTCCCAGTTACACATTAATGTTCTCAACCCTGAGGATCTGGTTCTCTGGGATCAGCAAATGCCCTGACGTCAAAAGTGGCTTCTGTGCTCCCACAACTCCCTGCTTTCTCCTTCCCCTTGGCTTTTGCATAATAAAGCCTTAGAGTGTTTTCCTCTCTTCAAAGATTAATAACATGTAAACGCTTTTTCCAACTTTTCAGCTTCTTCAACAGACACCAATGTTGCCCATGCGGGTTGAAGGGTATTGAGAATTAATTTTGATCCTGCCCCATCACACCAGAAATTTATGGTCATTGAATGATTGAATGAGTGATTAACCGTCATTTTTCAAAGTTTATGGCTTGAGGTTTGGTTGCAACTCGAGAAATTTTTCTCTGACTGCTTCTGATATTTTTCTCTTAGCGATTACACTGCAATGTGTCTAGATTTTATTGGTTTGGGGGTTTTTTAATTGTTTTTGTCTTGCATTGATCACATTGGGGTTTTCAGACTTTCTTGAATTTATGAGTTGATTTTGGAAAATTCTTAGCCATTATCTCTTCAAATATTTCTCCTGTCGTGCCCCCCACCCATCTCCACCCTCCAAGTGAGCCCTTTAAGCTGTTTCTCACACATTCCTCACATGCTTTTCTGGATTTTCCTATTTTTTTAATTTCTGTACTTTGTTTGGATAGCCCATAGTGATATGTGAGTCTTCTAGTTTGCCAATTCACTCATTTTGTCTTTTTTCTGTATTCAATCTTCTACTAACTCCTTCCACTGAGTTTAACTTAAGAAATTGTTGTTTTTACACCTAAACTGTCCATTTGATTATTATTGTGGGCTTCAGTTCTCTGGTGGAATTGTTCAACTTTCTCTATTTTTCTACTTTTTATCCACTTTCTTGTGCATTTTAATCCTAGGGTTTTTTGTTTGTTTGTTTGTTGTATTAACTTCCGTCTCTGGACCATCTGTGCATCTGCCTCATTTGTTCTTTCCCTCTCTGGTTTGTCCCAGAGTTCTGTCTTTTGGCATATGTATTAATTTTTTATTGAGTGCCAGACATAGTGTACACAAGACATAGGCCTCCAAATGGTATCTTCCCCATATGGGTGGCCTCCCAGTCCCCTGCTAAGCAGGTAAAATAATGAAGTGGGTTACCTAAAGCAAATCAGGGTGCAGAATGAGTCCAAATGGATTGGCATTTTTTTGTTATTTATTTATTCATTCATTTATTCATTTAGAGAGGGGGGAGAGAGAGAGGAAGGGGAGGAGCAGGAAACATCAACTCCCATATGTGTCTTGACCAGATAAGCCCAGGGTTTCAAACCAGCGACCTCAGTGTTCCAGATTGATGCTTTATCCACTGCGCCACCACAGGTCAAGCCAGATTTGCATTTTTTTATAAGATTTAATATACTTCTACTTTGCCCTGACCCCAGATGTGGACAGCCAGGGCTTTTGAAAACTGGGAGACCACATTCAAGTGTTCCTGCTTTCCAAAAGCTTTGTCAGCTCTTTGGTGCCTTGCTTCATGCAGCTTACAAACTGAGAAAAGTAATTAACGACAAAACCAAGTCTTCTATTTTGACCGTCAGAAGTTCTGTTAGTTCTTTGTCCTCTGGCCACAGTGCTCTGTCTTGTGCTGCATCCAGATTCTCAGCTTCTAGCTGTGTGCGAAGATGACAGGTGCTCTCTGTGGACAAAGGGACTGCAGGTCTTGTAACTGGATCACTGTCTTCGGGGCTTTCATCTTTCTTCCTCTGGGTCCTCTGGACTCATCCTAACCGTTGTTGCCACTTTGACCTGGTGGGCCTGCAGTAAATCTGCTCTGCTCTTCAGAGACTTTTGACATAGTTCCTCTGACCTCCTGGCCTGAGCCACTTTCCCAAATATCTTGGGAGGGAGAACTGGCCCTGTGTCGGAGCCTTCAAAAGTCCACCCCTGCTTGGCCATCGCACACTCTTCTGTTTTCTCTGCTCAGAGTAGCATTCCTTGGCCTTGGCCCAGGGTCTCGGCCGCTGCTCCCAGAATCAACAGAAAAACAACCAGAACCCCTCAGCTCCCAAAACTTTTCTCCTGTCTTAAAAATCTTATCTCGGAAGTCTTTGTTGCTCTGTAACTCTCTAATCCTTTTTCAGATAGTTGGGGGTTTTTTGTTTGTTTTTGTTGTTTGTTTGTTTATGTTTGCTTCTTTGTTTATATTCTATCTAGCAGTTCTAATTGTTTTAAACTAGACTTCTGGCCTGCCTCAAGCTATTCTATCTTATCCTCTCATGAATTTTTTAATAGCTTACTTTTATAAATACTAAACATGGGTCATCTCTAGCCTAGTGTGTCTTTTCCACCTTACTCAAAAATTACAGTTTAAGACAATTGGATGGACCCCAGTTTGCCAGTGTTATCCTCTCGTGTCCTTTTAAGAATGCCTTTCATATGCTCAGAGTTCTAGCCGCATTCTACTGTACGTATTATCCTAGTACTTCATTCATTCTCAGATGTTTCCCACGCCATGTGCCCAGTCCTTGATTAGTACTGGAATATAATGGTGAATCAAGCAGACCAAGTCCCAGACCTGATGGAGGTGACATTCCAGCAAGGGAGACAAACAATAAACAGAAGAACAAATAAATACATAACTTAATGGCAGGGTGTTAAATCTATGAAAAAAAAACCGCTTTGGGGTCCATGGATTGAATGCAATGGGAGTGAGTACTGTTTGGGACAGGATGTCCTGGGAGAGCTTCCTAAGAGGCATTTAATATTTGATGAGAGCCCTGAATCAATTGAAGAAAAGCACCATGCAAATTCTTGAAGGAATATGCTAAGCAGAGGCAACAACCAATGGAAGCTCAGGTATGGAAGCCTGCTTGGAAAGTCTGAAGAGAGCGAGGAGGTCAGGGTGGCCAGGGGCGGTGGCCTAGAATAGGTGTGGTAGGAAATGAGGCTGGAGAGCGAGTTACCAAGGAGTAGGTCATGGGGTTTCTCGTAGGTTATGGTCAAGACTTCAGATTACAATTGAAATGAAATGGGGAGCCCGCCCTTGAAGGGTTTTAAAAGATCTCTTTTGCTTATGTTTGGTGTTTGGCGAACAGGTGCAATGTAGCAAGGGTAAAGAGGGAGACAAGTTAGTAGCTATCGTGATAGCCCAAGGAAGAGACGATGGTGACTGGGACCAGGTTGGGGCAGTGGTTCTACCACATATGTTTATGGTAGAACCAAGGATGGTTGGATATGGATAAAATACCATGTGTGAGAGAAGGAGAGCTGTCAAAGAAGACTCCAAAAATTATGGCCAAAAAATTGAAGGATAAAGTTATCATTTGCCTAGATCGAACTATTGTGTAGTGATTAAAGGGCTTGGGCTCTGATCCAAAGCCTCATTCTGTTCTTTAATAGTTATGTGACCTGGGGGAAGTTCCTTCACATCTCCATGCCTCCATTTCTTCATCTGTAGCATGGTTAATAAGAGCATACAGTACCTCATAGGTATTGACGGGATTCATTGAGTCAACATATGTAAGTGCTTGGAATAGTGTTTAGCATTCAGTAAGTGTTATACGTACTTGCTAAAGCTTATAATTGGAAAAACTGAAGAATGAGAAGTTTTCAAAGAGGTGATTCAAAGATCAGTGCCAGGTCTTACCTGGCTAGGTGTGAAAAGCCTACCACTGTCATCAAAACGGAGATGGTTGAAGATAAATATGGAATCCAGGAAAGAGATGTCCCACTGACAATTATTCAGGGGCGGCTGGTATTCAAAGCCATGGAACTCGATAGATTACATAGGAAAGGAGCACAGACAGAAAAGGTTAGAGGTCGGACCTGAGACAGTCCGACATGTGCAGGAGGAGAAGAGGAGTAGCCACGGTGACAGGAAAAGCACGCATCATGGCATCTAGAAGCCAGCTGATGAAAGCATTTCCAGGAGGAAGAAGTGAACAATAATGTCATGGGGCAGCGGGATGGAGGGAGAGGAGGAAACTGATTGATTTCAAGTCACATAACTTTGCCTGTAATATTTCTTCAATCATTTCTTCGCTTCTGCCTCTCTCTCTTCTGTCTGTTTTGGAAATCCCGGTAGTTGGGTATTAGGACTCCTGGGTTGATCCCCTCCAAGCTTTCCGTTTCTCGTGTTTTATTGGGAATCTTTGGTAAAGTTTTCTTTTCTGCCATCATATTTTTAACTTCTAAAAGCTCTTTTTATGTAACTTTCTCCTTTTTTAAAAAAAAAATACCATCCTCTTTTTTTTAACAATTCTAATATTTTCTCTCTACTACTGTGGATGAAAAAATTTTAATTCCATCTCTTTTTTTCCAAGATTCTCTTAAGAGTTCGTTTTTTTCCACTTCCTGCCCAGTGATTTGTTTGTTCTCAAAGATTCTATCGGGCATCCACTGGGTGTCCATCCACATTTAGGGAAGAGACATGAACACCCGGTTAGGGCTCTGTGTAATGAAGGGGTGCTCTAGATGACGGGTGAGCTTCTTGTGCCAGTTTCACTTTTTACTTCTCGGCCTGTCTTCTGCAATAGTGGGGGCTCTGGTTCCTGAACCCTTTCGCAATTCAGAAACCACTGACTTGCCTCTGGCTAGTTTCCTCCTGTGTAAGTCATCATATTTTTTTAAAGATTTGTTGAGCTATAATTGAAATACAAAAATGGTATGCATTTAATGTATACATCCTCATGGCTTTGGACGTATCCATACATTCATGATGTCATCACAACAGCCACTGTAATAAACTTGTCCATCATCTCCAAAACCTTTTCCATGTTTGTTAACTGTGGGAACTATGTTTTACTAGTTTCACAACTGAAACTTTATACCCACTGGCAAACAAGTCTTGCATCTCCCTCTCCTCCAATGCTGGCGACCCCCATTCTATCCTGTGCTTCTACGAGTTTGGCTGTGTTTACTACCTCGTGTAAGTGAAATCATGCAGTGTTTATTCTTCTGTGACTGTTTATTTCACTTAGCGTGGTGTTCTTTAGCTCAGCTGTGTCGTTGCAAACAGAGGGATTGCCCTCTCTTTTAAGGCTGGATAATATTCCATCATAAGCAAATTCCACATTTCCTGCACCCATTCATCTGTCAACGAACATTTTGCGTTGTTTCCATATTTTAGTAATCTGTGAATAACACTAAGGTGATCATGGAGGTACAGCCATCTCTTCCAGATCCTGATTGTCATTCATGTAATTGAATATCTCAAAGTGGGAATACTGTGTCTTAGAGTAGGTGTTTTCTTAATTTTTCTTTTTAGGAATTTTTGTAGTGTTTTTGAGTGCGGCGCCACTTTTTCCCTCTAACAGGGTACAAGGGTTCCAATGTCTCCACATCCTTGCCAACATTTGTTATCTTTCTGTTTTTGTTTATTTTTTTTTTTTTTGTAATAGGAGCCATTCTAACAAGTGTGAGTCAATATCACATTATGGTTTTGACCTGCATTTTCCTCATGATCAATGATATTGAGCACCTTTTCATATACCTGCCAACAATTTATGTGGCTTCTTGGAGAAATCGCTACTCAAGTCCTTTGCCCATTTCCTAAATTAAGGGTTTTTGTGTTTGTTTTGTGTTTTTTTGTTGTAGTTGTTGAGCTGTAGGAGATATCCCTATATATTTCTATAGTAACCCCTTATCAGATAGATGGCTGGCACACATCTTCTCCCATTCCGTGAGATGCCGTTTAACTCTGGATATGTTTCTTCGCTGTGCAGAAGCTTTCTAGTTGGGTGTAGTCCCACTTGTTTATTTTTTGGCTTTGTTGCCTATGCTTTTGGTGTCAAAGCCAAGAAATTATTGCCAAGAACAATGTCAAAACATTTTCTAGGTTCAGATTGGGTGTTTTTTTAAAAAGAAAATAAAAACATGTTTAAAATAAATTTTACTTTTTAGAGCAGTTTAAGTTCACAGCAAACTTCCCCGTATCCCCTTCCGCAAACATGCCCAGCCGACTCCACTGTCGACATCCCCCCAGCACAATGGTACGTGTGTTACAATTACAAGCCTACACTGACATAGCACTACCACCCAAAGTTCAGAGATCTCACTGGGCTCCACTCTTGCTGTACATTCTGTGCATTTGGACAGATGTATAGCGACATGTTTCTGCCATCATATTTTAGTATTCTGCAGAGTAGTTTTTCTACTCGAAAAGGTTTCTGGACTCGGCTATTCATTCTTCCTCCTAAACCCTGGCAGCCGACCCCTGGCCTTCTTACTGTCTCCATAGTTCTGCCTTTTCTAGAATGTCATATATTTGGAATCAAACACCATGCAGCCTTTCAGGTTGGCTTTTTTCACTTAGTAACATGTATTTGACGTTCTTCCCTGTCTTTTCATGGCTTCATAAGCCCATTTCTTTTGGACACTGAATAATATTCCATTGTCTGCATGTACCACAGATTATTTGCTACTTTATCATCTAGAGGACATCTTGGTGGCTTCCACCCTTTGGCAATTACGAGTAAAGCTACTATAGACACCATGTGCAACTGTCTGTGTGGACATACTTTTTCAATTTTTTAAGTAAATACCAAGGAGTACAATCCCTGAATTGTCTATTGCTTATTATTTTAATTTATAGATTTTTTAAATTTAGATATAATTGATAAATAATATTATATCAGTTTCAGATGTACAACATAATGATTTAATATTTATATATATTGCAAAGTGGTCATCACAATAAGTCTAGTTAACATCCATCACCATATATAGTTATAAAAATTTTATTACCTGCAATGAAAAGTTTAAAAATCTACTCTTTTGGCAAATTTTCAAATATACAATACAGCAGTATTAATGATAGTTCTCATGCTGTATAATACATACAGTTTCAGGTCTTATGTGTAAGTTTTTAATCCATCTTCAGTTGATTTTTGTATATGGTATAAGACAATGGTCCAGTTAGGTTTCCTGTTGCTTCACTCTGTGAAACTGGCTACCACTTATACCTCCATACCCTGCCTTCCAAAACGTTTGTTTGTTGTCTTTCCTCTCCTGGTCTTTGATCCTTGCTGCTTTTTGCAGTGTAACTCTCGGACAAGTGATTCAGGGCGGTTCCAGAGGGAACACAGATAAGTGAGGCCATGTTCAATCTTCCAGGTTTGCTCTGCCTGGATAGCTCAGTTGGTTAGAGCATTTGTCCTGAAGTACAGAGGTTGCCGGTTCAATCCCCGGTCAGGGCACATACAGGAGCAGATCAGTGTTCCTGTCTCTCTCTTTCTCTCTCTCTCTATCTCAAATCACTACAATAAACATTAAAAAAGAAACAAAACAATCTGCCAGGTTTAACCAAAAACATAGGTAGATTTGTTTTGTTCTTTCTTTTTTTATTTTTTATTGAATTAATCAGGGTGACATTGGTTAATAAAATTACATAGGTTTCAGGTACACAATTATATAATTACATCAACTGTATATTGTGCTGTGTGTTCACCACCCAGAGTCAAGTCTCCTTTTATCACTATTTAATCCCCCTTTACCCTCTCCTCCCTCCCCCATCCCCTCTTCCCTCTGGAAATCACAGATATTGTCTGTGTCTTTGAGGTTTGTTTGTTTGTTTGTTTTTGTTTAATCCTTTCATCTTTTTTATCCAGCCTACAACCCTCCCTCCCTTCTGACAGCTATCAGTCTGATCTCTCCATGAGCCTTTTTCTATTTTGTTTATTTTGTTCATTAGATTCCAAGTAAAAGTGAAATTATACGTATGATACTTGTCTTTCTCTGACTGGCTCATTTCACTAGCATAATGCTCTCCGGGTCCATCCACAGTGTCACAAAAGGTAAGATTTCCTTCATTTCTACAGCTGAGTAGTATTTCATAGTGTAAATGTACCACAGTTTTGTTTTTTGGTTTTTTATCCAGTCATTTACTAATGGATACTTGACTTGTTTCCAGATCTTGGCTATTGTAAATAACGCTGCAGTGAAAGTACGGATGCATATATTCTCTTAAATTAGTGTTTTGGGTTTCTTGGAAATTGGAATCAGTAAGTCATAAGACAGTTGCATTTTTAATTTTTTGAGGTAACTCCATTCTGCTTTCCACAGTGGCTGCACCAGGCTGCATGCCCACCAGCAGTGCCTGAGGGTTCCCTTTTCTCCACATCCTCCTCAACCCTTGGTTGTAGATTTATTGAAGAAAGTCATTCTAACAGGTGTGAGGTGACATCTCATTGTAGTTTTAATTTACATTTCTCTGGTGACTAGTGACATTGAGCATTTTTTCATATGTCTATTGGCCGCCTGTATGTCCTCTTTGGAGAAGTGTCTATTCAGGTCTTTTACCCATTTTTTAATTGGATTATTTGTCTTTTTTAGTGTTGAGTCTTATAAGTTATTTATAAATTTTGAATATTAACCTCTTATCAGATGTATTATTGTCAAATATTAGATAAATTTTCTAATGTGACTTTCCTGGAATTTTTGACACTTAGATCACATTACTTTTTCATCCAGTCTTAGACTGGACTCACTAATATTTCACTTCAGGATTTAACTTCATGAGTTTATAAGCAACACTGATGTACAGTTTTCTTTCATCTTGTATGTACCTGGTTTTAATATAGTAGCCTCATAATGATTTGGGATGATTTGAAAATTTTAATGAATAAAAAGATTATTTAATACAGACATTTCCTGTTTGAAACTGACATCTATGTGTGTGCGTGTGGGCAGGGGGCCGGGTTAGGGCAGGTCTTGGAGTTCATCATGCCTTTCTCCTATTACTTTTAGTTCTATTTAATTCTTCTGTTGACTCTCAGTATTGATCATTCATATTTTTTTAATATATATTTTATTATTATTAATTCTAATGGGGTGACACCAATAAATCAGGGTACATATGTACAATGAAAACATCTCCAGGTTATCTTATTATTCAATTGTGTTGCATACCCATCACCAAAAGTCAAATTGTCCTCTGTCACCTTCAATCTGGTTTTCCCTGTGTCCCTCCCCTTGATCATTCATATTTTTTAATGGTCATTTTCTCTAGATTGTCACATGTATTGGTAGAAAACTATACAAGGATTTCTCTTATAAAGTTTTAAACTTTTCCTTAACTGGAAGCATATCCTTTTTCCTTAGTCCCAAGCATTGTTCATTTATAGAGTTTCTTTTGTTCTCTTGATTAAACTTCCCATTTGGTTACTCTCTTCAAAGAGTTACCTTTTCATTGAATTGACTTATTACTCTTATTTTTTGTTTGAGATTTAATAATCTCCTGCTTTTCTTTATGATACTTATGGTATATTTTTCTTTTTTTTTAATAGCTTGATTTAAAACTTAATTTTATTTTCACTGCTTCTTGTTTTCTAATAAATGCATTTTAGGCCATGAACATTTACCTTTGGGCTACTTTGGGTATGTTTGTTGTCTTTCTGTGTGATGTTTTCACTGGTGTTTATTTCCTAATCTTCCATAATGTCTTTATTGATTTGCTCCTTACGGGGGTTTGGAAGGAGCTTTGAGGACTCTGTGGACAGACTGAGGAGCTCTTCCTTTGTCCTGTTGGTTATTTGGATCTTATCACATGTAACCAGAGCATGTTTTCCTTGAGATTTCTTTCATTTGAGAGTCTTTGTTATTTCGTTTGTGGCTGAATGCGTGTCATTTTTGGGCTTCTTCGTGTTCGAAAGGCAATCTAATGTAGTGATTAATACCATGCCACCTAACGCCAGTCAGGAAGGAGGGGAGGAGGGAAGCTAGTGGGTCGGAAGGTTGTGTGTGTGGGGGGGGGGGGGTCTTCTGAACTTCAGCTCCGCTGCCTTATAGCTACAAAGAATTTATCTTCAATAGTTTTGTATAGATCAGGACTTCGCCACACAGACTGGGAGAGTGTACATTTTATCGGTATGAAATAACCTTTTGCATTCTTTGTGATACTTTTCAACCTGAAATCTATTTGCTTCTGAGGTTAATTTTGCTACAGAGCACTCTTCACTTTGCACTTGTTCAGTGTGCCTCTTTCAATCCCTTTATTTCCAATCTTGTTGAGCTGTTTTATTTTTGATATGTCCCTTATAATAGAATGCATAGAGCTAAATTTTGTTTCCTATACAATATGCATATTTCTCTATTTTATATCAGTTTATTCCATTAACATTTATTTCTCTCCTGGATTTTTATTTTCTCTCCTGGATTTTCATTGGTAGAACATTGAAACAATAGATTATACAGTATAGCTTAATTTTCTATTTTTTTTTTTTATCTTCTTTTCTCTTGCATTCCAGAAAGAAATGTGGCTAACTTTTGTTCAACTAAGCCTATTCAGCTGTTACCATGCCTACCTTTATTCTTTAATATTTTAATGAGGTATACTTTACAGTCTATATAATTTACCTGTTTTAAGTGTCCAATTCAATGACTCTTAGCAAATTTATAGAATTCTGCAACCATCACCACAATCCAAGTTTAAGACATTTTCATTTTTTCATAAAAGTCACTGAGGGCTATTTGTCATCCACCCCCATGTTACTTTCTTTTTAAGCTTCATTTTTCTGAAAGGTTCGTATAAATGGAATCATACATTATGGGGTCTTTTGTGTCTAGCTCCTCTTACTGAGAATAATATCTTTGAGGTTCATTCGTGGTGTAGCAGATACTAGTATTTCGTTCCTTTTTACTGTTAATGGTACTCCATTGAATAAACCTATCACATTTTACTTATCCATTCACCTGTTGATGCACATCCGGATTTGGGGCTATTATGAAAAATGCTGCCATTAATATTTGCATCAGTCTTTTGTGGGGACATATGTTTTCATTTCTAGGTAAATACCCAGAAGTGGATTCACGGAGTCATGTGTTAACATTATGTTTAAGATATTATCTTACAATGTTTTCAAAAGCCTGTATATTCCCATCAGCATGTGTAAAGCTTCCAGTTTTTCCACAATCTTGTTAACATCTGTCATTTTATGTCTTTGATTGTAACCAATCCAGTGGGTATACATTAGTAGCTCATTTTTTTTTTATTTTTAGTTTGCTTTTCCCCTAACAGTTTATGATGTTAAGCATCTTTTCCTGTGGTTATTACCTTCCATATGTGTCTTTGGAGAAATAGCTACTAAAATCATTAGCCCATCTTTTAATTAGGTTATTTGTCTAATGTTTGAGTTGTAAGAATTCTTTACATATCTTTATACAAATCATTCATTAGAAAAAATAATTGGCTAATATTTCCTCCAGGCTGGAACTAGTCTTTTATTTTCTTTACGGTGTCCTTTGAAGCACAAAAGATTTAAATTTTGGTAAATTCTAATTTATCAATTTGTCCTTTGTTGTATCCTGCTTTTGATGTTGTAGCTACCTTTGTATCTAACCGAAAGTCACAAAGATTTTGTTCTATATATTCTTTGGAAACTTTTATCATTTTTACTCTTACACAGGATGCTACATAGTTTTTGGAACCCCATACAAATAAAAGTGGGGAAACCCTTGATCATAAATCATGAAAGTTTTCAAAATTGTGAAAGCAGAGCGTTAGAGCAAGCAAGCATAGGGCCTTGAGTGACCACATGGATGCATGCGCCTGAGCCGGCCTAAGTAAAACTTTCCTTACTTTGATTTGTATAAAATGAGGTCATAATATATTAATATGAAATTGATGTTTTTATTCACCAGTAAAACTGTGCCCTTCGCTCAAATACTAGAATAACTATGTATCTAGCAGGATGGATTTACCTATTCACTCAACCATGTAGCTGAAGAGTGCCAGGCGGTTTTCAGGTTTGGGGTCGGTGTTAGGTTGTTATTGTTCTATTTTGCTACAAAAAAAAAAAATGCTTCAATAAAAACTTTGGTACTTAAGGGCATCTAACTAACAAATATTTATTATCACCTTGTGTGTATCAGGTCGTCAAAACAATTCAAGGAACAAAACAGCCACAACCCCAGTGTCTGTGGCATATGTATTTCTGAGAGAAGAAAGACAAGGAATAGGACAGGACACACTAAATAAAACATGTAAGAAATTAATTTAGAATATTAAGGAGTAGTAAGGACAGGGAAAAAATAAAGGCCAGATTGAGGAGTCCGTGGGCAGGGTGATGGGTGATGGGGTTCTGATTTCAAGTAAGTTGGTCAAAGCAGGTCTCACTGAGAAGGTGACATGGGACAAGATGAGGCAGTTAGTACACCACCTGGTTACCTGGACCAAGAACACACTCTGCAGGGGAGACAACCAGGACCAAGCGTCTAGGGCTAAAATGTGCCCAGGGCAGTCGAGAACAGCAAAGCAACAGGTTTGGCCAGGGGCGGTGATCTAGGGGCGAGGGGAGAAGGGCTGGATTATTTCAGGCCCTTTGAGCACTGTAAGACTTTTCTTCTGGGAAATATGGGAGCCACTGGAAGTTCTGGAGCTCTGATTTATAGAAGACGCATATTGGTGCTCGTTGCTAGACCAATATGTAGTGTATGTTAAAATTTAGGAGTTATTGCCAGATCTTTCCTGAAAAGTCTTTAGCAATTCTTGCTCCCACCAGCAATGAATGTCTGTTTCTCTGAATCTTCCCCCTCGCCACGGTGTCACTTAGGAACTGTGTTTGCCATCTAAGGTGAGAAATGGTTTCTCACTGATGTTGTAGTTTGTATATGTACATGCATCTACTGGACTTTTACATTTTCTTTTCTCTAAGTGACTGTTTAGATTCATTTTCTTTTCTTTAGGATTATCTGTTATATTTTATGAATAAATTGGAGAATCTGTATATCAAATATATTAGCCCTTACTCATGTGTTGAAAATATTTTTCTACATTGTCTTTTAACATTGTATTACTTTTTCACATTTGAATCTATTAACTCTTCCATTACCTACTTTCTTTTTATATTTTTCTTGGCTAGACTCGTATTTATTCTCTGATAGAAGTTTTCATATTACTTTCTCTAGTTTCAGTGGGATTACAAGTTACAAGTGCTCCATACTTATACAATAATTTCAGAAGAAGTGATGTTTTTAAATTACTGCTTTTCTAACTGGGGGCATGTTGTATATATCTATTTATTAGATGTGATTTAATTTCCTTCAAAAGTTTTCTTCATAGAAGTTTATATCCTTCAGATGTTTATAACTATATGTGCATATATTTTTATTGTGTTTGAAGTATTATTTTATTTATTTTCATGTTTTTCCAAATAAAATCTGTAAGTTTTATACACTTTTTTTTATTTGTGCACACTAGTAAATTTTTTTCTAGTTTTTTCAGGTTTTAGATAGTCTCTTGGGTTTCTATGTATATAATCACAGGACATATAATGTTGTATATTATTTTAGTATTTATACAAATGACTTAATTTTTTATCCTATTGCATAACTAAAACATATATATATATAACACAATAATGGTAATGATAAGCATTCCTGTTTTTTTTCTATTTAAATGACTTTTTCATTTAAGGTTTACTGATTGTTATTTTGAAAGACTTTATGTTGCATTAGCATCTATTTTACATAGTTTTTATAAAAATTGTTCCTGGGGCCTGACCAGGCAGTGGTGCAGTGGATAGAGCATTGACCTGGGATGCTGAGGATACAGGTTCAAACCCCAAAGTCACCAGCTTCAGCACAGGCTCACCGGCTAGAGCACGGACGGGGTCACTGGCTTGAGTGTGGGATCATAGACATAACCTCACGGTCACTGGCTTGAGCCCAAGGTCACTGGCAACCCAAGGTTGCTGACTTGGTTTCAAGGTCACTGGCTTGAGCAAGGGGTCACTCACTCTGCTGTACCCCCTACCCCAGTCAAGGCACATATGAGAAAGCAGTCAATGAACAACTAAGATGCTACAACAAAGAATTTATGCTTCTCATCTCTCTCCCTTCCAGGCTGTCTGTCCCTCTCTCTCTCTCTCTTTCTCTTTCTCGCTTAAAAAAAAAAAAAAAAAATGGGTCCCTAACCAGTTGGCTCAGCGATAGAGCATCAGCCCAGCATGTGGAAGTCCTGGGTTCGAATACCAGCCAGGGCACACAGAAGAAGCACCCATCTGCTTCTTCACCCTTTCCCCTCTCCTTTCTCTCTCTCTCTTCCCTCCCACAGCCAAGGCTCCATTGGAGCAAAGTTTTCCCGGGTGCTGAGGACGGCTCCATGGCCTCCTCCTCAGGTGCTAGAATAGCTCTAGTTGCAACAGAGCAACGCCCCAGATGGGCAGAGCATCGCCCCCTCGTGGGCATGCCGGGTGGATCAGGCACATGCGGGAGTCTGTCTCTCTGCCTCCAGCTTCTCACTTCAGATTTTTAGATCACAAAATTAAATAATAAATCTTCAGAAAATACAAAAAAATAAAAATAAAAAAATTGGGTCTTATCAAATTCCCTTTTAAAACCATTTAGTGATATATTTATATCCTTTTTCCTTTTGTTTGTTGACATGATGAATTATATAAAGAGGTTTCCTAATGTTGAACCAGTGTTACTTTTTCTCATTTCATTATTTTTCTTTTCTTTCCTTTTCTTTTGAAATGGGCTCTAACCATAAGTTTTATTTCACCTTTGACCCAACACAGACTTTTTGTTTTGTTTCGCAGAATCTCTGGGTGCTTTATTTTCTTTAACATACAACCTGTTTAGCATCTTCTGATTACAGCTTTTATAAGACGTTTTTATGGCCACAATTATAACCCATGTCGATATGCATTTCAAAGGCATTGAAAAAATGGTGTGTTCATTTTTTTAGATCACAAAATTAAATAATAAATCTTTCTTGCTAATTTTTCCATAGCCAGTATATTTTGCTCATTTTTTTTTGCAGTGTGTCAAGAGTCAAAAACTAGAGGTGAATTGTTTTTCAATATCCCTAAAACATGTGTCCCATATTTGTTTCTTGAGTCTGTTTTGATATGGAAATGAATTTCTTTTTGTTTGTCTTATTTATATTTGAATACCTTTACTTGCCTATCTTTGATTTCAACAAATTTTCTACCATTTTGTCTTTCTTGTGTCTCTTCTTGAATTCTATTTTTGATCTTATGCCTTCCAA
This sequence comes from Rhynchonycteris naso, assembly GCA_037038555.1. Classification (NCBI taxonomy): domain Eukaryota; kingdom Metazoa; phylum Chordata; class Mammalia; order Chiroptera; family Emballonuridae; genus Rhynchonycteris; species Rhynchonycteris naso. The sequence continues at coordinate 7,606,944 of CM072997.1, read as the reverse complement.
TATTATCATTTTTTTCATTTTCATTTAGTGTGTTAAATAATATATTTTTCATATTGTTTTCTGCTCTTTTAGAATCCTATTATTTTCCTTGTTTTTTTTCTCTCCAAAAATGCAAGCTGTTTCCTAGTTTTTTTTATTCTTTAGTGTTTCAAAAGGTTTTACAGAGTCTGGTTGCATTCAACCAGTGATTACGTTCAATTTTTCAAAATCATTTTTAATCAATATTTTTGTTTTTTTGGTGTTGAATTTGAAACCATATCATTCAAATTTTTTTATATTTAAAGAAATTGTTTAACTCAACTTCTTTACCATTTAGTTCAACACTTTAAGGAGTACGTTTAAGAAAAGATGCACATGACTTCTAGATTGAAAACTATAAATACTTCTAGGCAAAATTTAGGGAAACTAAATAAATGCAGAGTTTATAGAGTGAAAATAAATGGGAGCTTCATATTAGTAAGATGTCAGTTCTCACCAAATTTATCTATAGATTCAATACAAAGGTTATAAAAATCCTGAAGGCTTTTCTGGTAAAAATTGGCAAACTTATTTTAAAAGATATGGTGCCAAGTGTGTACTGGAAATATCAGGGGGAACACTTCATAAAATATATGATTGTCTAACCACTGTGCTATACACCTGAAACCAATACAAAATAATATTGGAAAATTTTTTTTAAAAGTGTGATGAATAAACACTTGTTAAATGAAAAAACAATTCTTTTAAATAATAAAAAATATGTGGAAAACCAAAAGACTCAGAAAAGCCAAAATAATTTTTCCCTAGTTGACATTAGAACTTTCTATAATCTATAACATTCAAGTCAATATGCTATTAGCATAAGAATAGACAAATAGATCAATGGTACAGATTGGAAAGTCCAGAAATATATCCCTGCTTATTTGTAAATGGCTTTTGGAATATTTTCATTAACTTTGGGTAAGCAAAGATTTCTTAATGCACTAAAGTTATTAATCACAAAAAATTAATTTGGCTTCAACAAAATTAAAAATGTAACTTCATCAAAAGATATAGTTAAGAAAATAAAAGGCAAACTAGGAGAAAATGTTTTCATACATAAATTAAACAAAACACTTCTTTCCACAATATATAACAAACTCCTACACAAGAGTAAATAGTAAAACACAACACAATAATCTAACTGGGCCAAAGACTTGAACAGACACTTCACACACACACACACACACACACACACACACACACTAAGATATGAATTGCCAGTAAGCATATGAAAATGTGATATCTTGGTTATTAAAGAAATGCAAATTAAAGCTATTTGAGATAGCACATCACACATTAGAACGGCTAAATTAGAAAGGCTATATATAATACACCGAGAAACAGTGTGGCCGATTCTGTAATGGTTAAACACCCTTTTAGGCACTGACTCAGCAACTCCAACCTTTGCTGTTTCCCCAAGAGCAGGGACAACATCTTGCCACAGAAGGAACAGCAGCTTTATTTATACTAGTCCTAAACTGGAATCACCCCGAATGCCCATCGCAGGAAACGGAGTGAACAGATTGTGGCAGGCACACACATTGGAATGCCCTCTACCATAAAAAGGAACAAACTTGTAATTATCCGGCAACAGGGATGACGGTCATGAGAAGTCAGACACAAGCGCATTTATGATATATTATTCCGCACGTGAGGTCTAGGCACAGGCGTCAGGGATGTATGGTGACAGAAAGACCGCCATGTTTGCCTCACAGGCTGCCTGACTGCAGGGGGTCCCGCTGCGAGTTGTGAGGTTCCTAGTTTTTTAGATGACTTGTTAGCGTTCAGCACTCAGTCCTCCTCTCCACCTCCACTGCCTTGAGGAACCCGCAGGGCACGTGGCTGCCTTCCTGACCACCAAGAGTGTCCTGCGCTTACAGTAGCCACCTCTGCTCCTCTGACCACATGCTGTCCTGTAGATCTTGGGTGACGTCTCTCATCTACTCATCGACCTCGCCATCCCCTGTGTCATTGTGAAGCCAGTGCCTTTATTATCATTTTAGTGGGGTTCTCAGTAAAAGAGAAGACAAATGCTTCTCTTCAGCTTTGTATCCTTAACCAGAAACATTTTCTGGCAGGAACTTGACCATTTATGTGACATCATTATTCCCTGGTGCATATTGGACACTGAAAAGTACCAATAATTCTTTTTCTGGTTTGACAATATATATATAGTGAGTCTTCATAACATTAAAGAATACAAGATGTTGATTACAACATTACTATCATAGTAATAAACTCATCAACTAAGAAGCAGAATTACAGAATCGGGTTTGCAATTACTTTTACTGGAAACAACAGTGATTTCTGATGTTCAGATACATAAAAACATTCACCCTATATAACAAAGCACAGATAGATTTATATTAACACAAAACAGAAGTCCCAGAAAAGAATGATTGATATTCTTGCAAAATGCTCAATATCATATCATTATCAAACCACATCTTTCATTTATGAATCAATTGTATAATGCAGGATGGTATTTCTCTTAACTGCTATTGGCCAGAGCAGGGATACCACTTTTTATTTTTCTGCGATTATTTTCTATTAGTTATTAATCAAGATGCATATTCAAGGTTAGATTCTATTGTTATTTCAATTTTATATATTTCTCTGTGGATGACCTATTAACTCCATCTCAATTTTTTACAAATTTAAAATTTTTAATGAAAAAAAATTTATATATGTAAAGATATCTTTACAATGGCTTTGATAGAGACAGATTGGACCAGACTTTTTCAGTCCTGTGTTTAATTCTTTCTTCTTTTTCTTTTCTTTCTTTTATGACATCAACAGAGAGAGACAGAGAGAGGGACAGATAGGGACAGACAGACAGGAAAGGAGAGAGATGAGACGCATCAATTCTTCGTTGCGGCACCTTAATTGTTCATTGACTGCTTTCTCATATGTACCTTGACCAGGGGGCTACAACAGACCGAGTGACCCCTTGCTCAAGCCAGTGACCTTGGGCTCAAGCTGGTGACCTTGGAGTTTTGAACCTGGGTCCTCCGCATCCCAGTCCAACGCTCTATCCACTGCGCCACCGCCTGGTCAGGCTAATTCTTTCTTAACCTCCACAATTTCTTCCTTTAAATCTTTGCTTATTGCTTTAATTCCATTTATTTTCCTTTCTACTCAGGAACAATTACATTATATTCATTGGTTCTTCACAGCCGATCCTCAATATATAAAATCTTACAGCCTCCACAAGCATCTCAGACTCCTGATGAGCATTTTCACATGCTATCCTTCTCCCTAGGATGTCCACAGAAGACCAGGGCATGGAGGACTGTCTCTATAACACTGTATTCAAGCACTTCAAAAGGCATAAGGTCGAGATTTCAAATGCAATAAGAAAGGAATTTCCCTTCCTTGAGATTCTTCGTGACCGTGAACTTATCACCGACAAAATGTATGAAGTAAGTGAGGTTTATTATGTTATGATCACTTAGTAACCATACAATTATATAGAAATTCTAAAACTTTACATGAGAAAATACCTGAGTAGAGAAATTTTAACATATTAACAATAAAGTCCCTTTCTAGGGCTCTTCTCTAACTTGGAAGACTATATTTATATTTTTCCCCATTCATTATTTTTTAAGGATTGTCAAGAATCCTGTAGAAACTGTGTCCCTGTACGGAGAGTGGTGTACAACGTCCTCATTGAGCTGGAGAAGAAATTTGAACTGGCAGTTCTGGAAGCATTGTTCAGCGAGGTCAACAAACAGGAATACCCTGAGCTAATTAACATTTATAAAAGCTTTGAAAATGGTAATTGGGTTTATTACCTACTTCTTGATGTACAGAGATAATCTTTTTTTGTTTGTTTATTTGTATTTTTCCAAAGTGAGAAGCGGGGTGGGGGTGTGGGGGAGTCAGACAGACTCCCACATGCACCCGAACAGGAGCCACCCGACATGCCCACCAGGGGGTGATGCTCAGCCCCTCTTGGGCATTGCTCCACTGCAATCAGAGCCATTCTAGCGCCTGAGGCAGAGGCCATGGAGCCATCCTCAGCGCCTGGGTCAACTTTGCTCCAATGGAGCCTTGGCTGCGGGAAGGGAAGAGAGAGATAGAAAAAAAGAAGAGGGGGAAGGGTGGAGGAGCAGATGGGCACTTCTCCTGCGTGCCCTGGCTGAGGAATCGAACCCGGGACTTCCACATGCTGGGCTGATGCTCTACCGCTGAGCCAGCCAGCCAAGGCCTGTTTGTTTATTTTGAGAAACCTATGTTAGCTCTTACCATGTATTATACACAGTGTTGGGTAGTGGAGATATAGCAGTTAAGAAAACAAGCATATCATAATCATTTTCAATGCCTATGGTATAATAGTACAACACCCACCTTGAGGTCTGCTTAACTAGGCATGTAGTCATGGGACAACCAGAGCCATAATGGCATCAGATTTACTTAGAAGGACAAATGACAAGAAACACAACATCCCAATAAGACAGCATCAGTTGCCACTCTTCTGTAGGATGCCTTGCAGTGGTCTACACAGCAGTCCACCAAGTTGACTGCTACCCACCTCGAGTGACAGCTTAGCTGTGAGATCCACCTTGATTAAGCCACACCATGCACATAAGAATCAATGTCTCATGTATCAGCTCTGTAATCATAACTTTCTGGGACCCCACAAAGAGAGCCTAGTTACAAGAGTCACCATATTGAAGACAGGTCATAGATGGCTTACAATTCACATATAGTCCCTCCTAGTACACACACAATTTATCTACCTATGGTCACAGGTCATTTTTCACCCAAAACCCACTGTTTGTCTAGTAACACAGAAGAAAGTCCCCTTCATCAGGTGTCCAGAGTTATGAGTAATAAAATTTACCCAAAGTCAAATTCACTCTTGAAGAAATAGAAATGGTTTTATTAACTTTCTCAACAAGGGATGAAACAAACATTAAGCATAAAATCACAGAACCTATTGCTCTGCCCGGGACTGCTTTTAATGCTACATAAAACTACAGGTGTGAGTCTTGTTTTGTTTTTTTCTGAGAAGACATAGTTTATACTTTTTAAGGGTACCCAGTTAAGAGAATGCTCTACTGGATCTATATCGATAGATGATAGATATAGACCAGTGGTCAGCAAATGAGCCACACGCAGCTCTTTGGCCCCTTGTGTGTGTCTCTTCCACAAAATACCACGTGCGGGCGCTACCTCGATAAGGAATGTACCTACCTATATAGTTTACGTTTAAAAAATTTGGCTCTCAAAAGAAATTTCAATCGTTGTACTATATTTGGCTCTTTTGACTAATGAGTTTGCCGACCACTGAGATATAGATAGATAGATAGATAGATAGATAGATAGATAGATAGAGATATTTACTGGCTTAAGTAAACTTTTTATTCCAGTGAAGTCTCAATGCAGTTCTGCAGATGCGTGACAGAGCCATTGCAAGAAAAATGGTCACATGTCCTGAAGAGAGAAATGCTGTGGGATCAGACACAGAGTGAGAAAGGAACGAACAAGTGTGTCTTCAAAACAAGGACAAGTTTGATTTGTCTCAATCAGGGAGGGAGAAGCTGACTGTGGGAGCTAATTCAAGGGAGGAAAGTTTCTAGATGAGCTTGCCAGGGTTAGTATATAAACTAAGCAATTTGAAGTTGATTAGTAGGCAACAAGGAGATACTAACAGGTTTATAAGCAAGGAAAGATATTAAAGCAGGTATGAAGCATGGGGCTTATTGACTTATCTAATGGGGGACAAAGTCATTTTTACAGCAAGCCATTCAGTCAGAAAAGGAAGAAAGGAAGGGAAGCCAAATACCTAGTCACAGGTTTCAAGTCAGTATCTCATCTGTAACCAAGATGTCCGAAGACGTGGGTAAGAAGGGAATGGCAGTTACCTTTCCTACTTACATTTTAGGGGCTCTGATCTTCCCCATAGACTGCAAGCAGCCCCCTCTGCAGCCCCCAACCCCTAAATGCCTGTTTCCAGGGTTCCCTGTGCTGAACAGACCCACACCTACACCTGCTGCTGCCCAGCTGCCCTGAGTAAGGTTGCAGTCACCACTTCCCATACCCTGTTGCCATGGGAACTGCAGGTCAACAACCTACAATTAAAGAAGCTAAGGGTTGTGGCCCAGGATGTGACACCCTCTCCTGCTGCCTGGACCCCACCTTTATCCCCGGGCACAGATCCACTCCACCCCTCATTGGAACACCTGTGCACAGGTCACCTTCACCATTTTTGGGCTTTGGGCCCTGTATTCCCCTCCTATCTTCTTCCTGATTCTACCAGGCTTTGTAGCCACGTCCTGGAATAACAAGGCATCTGTGGTTCCCACACTCTTTTCCATCCACCAGCCAATGGGCATGGTCCCAGGAGGAGCTCCTGTCCTCAGCCTGCAGTCACCCACAGCCCCTTCCACAATGTCTCGTTCTTCCTGGACTCCTCATGGACACCCATGTTCAGACTTCTCGGTTTATTTTTCTTCCTCCTTACATTTGCTGGGTCACCTAAATGCAGGGATTCTTGGATAGTGCTCTAGTCTCTCCTCACTGGCAGCCTCCAGTGCCCGTGCTCCAGGTGTCTGAGGATGCCCATCAGTGTTGAAATATCCACGCCCTGCTTGCAGCTCCAGAGTCCTTCCTTCATTCCTGAAACCTGGACTCTCCCTGGGAAGTCTGTCTAATTCTACCAGTGTCCTTTAGTCTGTCTCTTAGAAACCCACATCCTCCCTGGCACAATTAAGTCCAGCCCTTCTCTTATTTAGGCACACCTTTAAAATTGGTAAAGTTTTTTTCTTTAGGGGAGATAGTGAGGCTGACTCCCTCCTGATCCTTGACTGGGATATACCCTGCAAACCTGTCTGGGGCCAATGTTCCAGTACCAAGCTATTTTTAGCACCTGAGACTGATGTGCTCCAACAGAGCTATCCTCAGCACCCAGAGGCACACTCAAAACAATCGGGCTACTGGCTGAGGGAGGGGAAGAGAGAGAGAAGGGGGAGAGGAAGGTGAGAAAAGAAGATGGTCACTTCTCCTGTGTGCCCTGACTGGGAATTAAACCCAGGACATCCATACACCAGGCTGACACTCTATCCACTGAGCCACTGGCCAGGGCTGAGCTTTTTCTTTTATGTATGATTGCTCTAATATCCTAGTGCTTCTACTGAAGTGTTCCTCTGTTTCTTTATTACAATTTGAACAGTTCGGAAAATGCATTTTACTTCTATTATTTATTTTGCTATATGCTTTTCCATATAATTTTTTTACAGTTTCTTCCTGTATGGAAAATATAAAGAGTTGCTTGTTAGGGTTTTTTTTTTCTGTCCCAGGAAGGATGGGGATTTTAACCATGAAGATGGGAACCCACTGAGTGCTGAGTGACCTAAGGTCTGAAAATTCCTAAATGTGTAAATTTGAGATGATGTTCCTGGTCTCTGATGGAAATATCTAAGTATCTGCTTCTCTCTCCGTCTTCTCAGTGATCCAAGAGAAAATTTGTCAGCAAGAAAGTGATGGAGAAGAGAATATGGAGAACATTGACAGCCAGCTAAGCCTTGAACAAGGTTGTTGCAAATAGATTTTTTTTTACAATTGATTCTCATCTGCTAAGGGGAAAGGAGAAAGGGAGGTGGTGACCTGAGTCCTGAGTGGACCTGGGAATCGGGGAAGAACTGTTGAGGAGCGTAAAGAAGGCAGGAGGGCCTGACCAGGCGGTGGCGCAGTGGATAGAATGTCGGACTGGGATGTAGAGGAACCAGGTTCGAGGCCCCGAGGTCGCCAGCTTGAGCACTGGCTCATCTGGTTTGAGCAAGGCTCACCAGCTTGGACCCAAGGTCGCTGGCTCGAGCAAGGGGTCACTCGGTCTGTTGTAGCCCCCTGGTCAAGGCACATAAGAGAAAGCAATCAATGAACAACTAAGGTGCCGCAATGAAGAATTGATGTTTCTCATCTCTCTCCCTTCCTATCTGTCTGTCCCTCTCTCTGACTCTCTCTGTCTCTGCCACAAAAAAAAGAAGAAAAATGAAGGCAGGAGGGTGTTTGTACGAGTGTCTGACAGGGGTTGACCCTGATAGAGTAGCTATGACAGGAGACCATTGGCCCAATAGCCCAGTCAAAGAAACAGGAACCCAGTGTGTCAGGAAACCAGATTCAAAGAGAATGCTGACCTGGAAGTAACTGTGATTTAGAAGGACCCCTGTAGGAGGTCAGTGTGAAGCTGTGAAGGGCTGGGAACTGTGGGCCCAAGGTCAGCATCACACAGGAGAACCTTGATGATGAGACTGAGTTAAACCTGGGGGATGTGGCTCAGGAGCAGGAACATTAAAGGAGATCAGCAGTCACACAGGGAGAGAGGAGAGGAAGTGGTGAGAGGTGGAGGAGGGGATGTGGGCACCTTGAGAGAGAGGAGGAAGGAGGGACAATAAAGACTGGGTGAAGGGGGAAAGGTCACAGTAAAACAACCTCATCACTAAGAGCTCACCTACTGAGCATTTGCTCTGGCAGAGGGGGGCTTAGTGCTCAGAGCTGCCTTGGGGGGCAGTATCCCTCTCTGCCCATTCGCAGGAAAGGAGACTGTCCTTGTGTGTGGCTGACCTGGGGTCAAATGAGCAGGATGAGCCAGGCACTCAGAACCCAGAGCCTGTGTTCTTAACCCTGTGCACACTCAGGTCATCTCATGGAAAGACAGAAACATGGAACAAGAGTAGGGGAACATCTGCAGATAGAGAAATAGAGAAAGAACATGAGGAGCTTGAGGACGTGCAGGAGCATCAGACACTGACCTCAGAAAAAGGCCCACAGGGCAGAGGGACAGACACGAGAGGCGGGTGTGGTGTGAAGGGGGTGGGATGAGGCACCAGGACTTTGTAGGAACTACGGCAAGGCCATCCGTCAAGGGCAGCTCTGGGGACAAAAGTGGGTTATTATGGCCGTGGGTGACAAGAAAAGCCATCCCCGGTTACCCGAGGCGCCCGTGGCGGACACTCCGGGATACTGGATGTGCAAGCCTTCTCAGCCCCCAGGGGGACTTGGGTCTGCTGCAAGAGCTGGGAGGAGCCCGCCAGGCCCAATCTCCCAGCCCTGCTTTCTAATGGTTAATAGGGGATTAGATTATGGGAGAAGGGCACAGCCGTACCTCAGTTTCTGAAATAAACTTCTAATTTCCTCCCCCAGGATCTGGTGAAAACTCATATCAAAGCCTGACCTGGATCTGCCCACATTCCTCGAATTGCAACGGTCTGTTCCTAGTAACCGTCCTGTCCTGTGACGCTTGCTGTTCTTGTCCCGTCCCCGGCGTGTGCTGTGCTGGCAGGGCCGCTGCTTTTTAGTGCTGATGGCTCAGGGTAGTCAGCCTCCCTGTCCTCAGTTTCTCCAAGGATTCAGACAGCCGAGTCTTCATTTTCCTGGTTGCCTGGGAGGGTCGCTCCTCCCACCATCCTGAAAGGCCCTCGCTGCTAGCTCCCGACAGCCCGGGCCTGAACCTTTGCCCGTGCATCTGGCTTCAAAGTCATCTGCTTCCGTTGCTTGAATCTGGCTGTAACCTTGGGACTTTACAGCGAGAGGGGTAGGGGCGGGTGGTGAGTGTGCTCTTCTTAGAACAGGCTCTCTCTCCTGTTGGGTCCCTCACACAGAACCATGGACAGCTCGTGCCTCTGGTCCAAGCTCTCCCCCATCACCTCCAGGGCAGCAGGCCTGGAGCTGCCCACCAAATACCTGACCAGCCACCAGAGAAACACTTTGAGCCTTTAGCAACTAACAACCATTGTTCACAATTCTTGACCTTCCCTCGATCTGTAACACTCTAAATAATGCTATTAAATTATTTAAAATACTATAAATTTAGGACATTAATTATCAAGAGTTCATTTTATGATCAGTCACAATATCCCTTCTAGTGGTATAGACAATATTTAATCTTCTCAACACTTAAAACGATGGTATATCATTCACATTCTTTATGACTAGGGATTGGGCTCTGCTGTAGGGAGGTGTCAGAGCAGGAGGTCTGGTGCCCTGTGGCCTGGCTTCAAATGCTGTCCCCTGCCCTTGGGGAAGTGACTTCCCCTCTGTGTCCCTCAGTTTCAGTATCTATAAAATGAAAGTCATAATAGGACTCCTTCATAGGGTGATGGATTTCCAACAGCTGTGCCATGTGAAGCATTCTCAATCACACCTGGTACTTCACCAGTGTTTGTGCATTTGTTATGATTACTATCCTTAATTTTCATTATTATTTGTGTCTGGTGCCAGAATCTAAGCTTTTACCCACTACAGTAAACTGTGGGATTTCTCCTCCCACATATACCCATAGTGGACGTAATTGTCCCCCAGGCCGTGGAGCAGTGATAAAAGCAACCCCAACCTCGGACCCAGGAAAACAAATCGAGAGCCATGACATACGTTGCCCACCCTAGAGCAGCCTAGTCTACAAGAAGCTTCTCGTCTTTACTCCATGACTCTCCCCGGGAAATGAGTGACATGGAAGAGACTCGGGGAGCCTCCTGAACCGTGGAAGGCGTCATAGTGTAGCTTCCAGTGGGAAGAGTGTTCTAAATTAGTGACACATTTTTATGGGAAAAAAAAATTTAAGTACCAGTGCAGCTGGTAGGAATGGGAAGGGGTGAGAGAAAGGAATTTTGGCGAGTAGATTGGGAGGAGGAGGCAATGATATTAATACAATCTGATGTGGAGGCTACTCTGCCTGGAAATGAAGTCCTAGAGCATCTCAGTGATGGGGACCAATATGTATCTAGAGAAAGAGGTTTTAACCTATAGCTCAAATGATGTTCAGTAAGCCACCGATAAATATGTCCTGAAGTCTGACCCAGCAGTGACAGTTGACTGTGACGTGCACACACAGGGGAAAGGCTGTGTCTCATCCCCCATGCCCTGCCCAAGAGGAGGCTCCAAGGAATCATGGATGTGGCATAAAAATGTACCAGGGCCCAGCTTCTATGCTAAAACTAGGAAAATTATTTTTAAATCATCCTTTACATAAATTACTTTGCTTAGAAATTACCACTAAATGAAAAAAAATCCTGCCTTCACTGAAAACAATATTATTCATTCATCCACTGTTGAGGTTGGTGGGGACAGAGAAGGATGGGTTGATGGCACCAATAATGAGCAGAGAGTTTCACCGCGGGGAATGGGTGTGCTGGTCCTGGGTTGTTGGCGCAGGGGATCAGTTCTTATGGGTTCTTGTTCAACTTCTGTCCTCTGTCTCTGGCCACAGAGCCCTGCAGGCCTGCTTGTCAGCTCCCTTGCTACTCTGTACTGCTGGGTTCCTAACCGGGAGACACTGGCAAGGGATTGGAAAGTGGGAGCAAGGGAGAAGCGGGTGTTTCCCCATCGCCGTCTGGGCAGCAACTCCGGCCATAGCTGCATCTCCCCCATGACTCTACCTCCCACCAAGAGGGCCAGCCATGGTCTGGCTCCTACCTACCCGGTGACCTTGGCACAAGAGCTCACCCTTGGTTCCTCCCATCCCTTCGTGTTGACCATCCTCAGGTTGCCGCATTCTTCCATTAGGACTTCTCAGTGCTCCCGTCAGCTGTGTAACTAATCTGCTGGCTTAAGTTCCCTCTGCTCTTTAAGCTTAGCAAGCTTTGTGTTTTCCTGTTGGACCCTGCTTGAGGTAGGAAGTAAATAAAATATCTGTGAATGAAAACACGGTGTAGGTACGGCCCCACCTGAAAATGGACTCTCAGAGCACCTCGGTGAAACGGGACAGAGGAATGCGACAGGCACAGGCACAACCAGTGACAGCAACAACGCACTAGAAAGCCAACGAGCAAATGAACAAGGAGCTCAAGCGCCTGAGCCAGCAGGTAAGACCAGGGCCTGGGCGTGGTGAGTGTGGAGGGGCCAGCGGGTACTTGCTGATGGCAGAGAATCAAGTGAAACGTGACTCCGAAGACATCTATTAATGGAGAGAGGGGATTCACACCGACACGCAGGGCGGAGACGGAGCCTGATATGTTGAGAGGAGAGACCTGGAGAAAGACAGTGGAATAACGAAGAGACAAGGGGTGAAGAGCTGCAGAGCCTCCCTGGAGAAGAGGGACAGGAGCGGAAGTCCAAACCAGTCAGGGAGAGATTGGCCGGGGACTCGGTGGAGCACAAAGCTCTCACTGAGTAGAGGTGGCGGTGTAGGCGGTCAGGCTGTACGGAGGTACCGGAAGGGAGAAGGGAAGTTGGTGTGGGGCAACGCAATGGTAATAGGGCGAAAGCAAGCTTCTCTGGGACCTCAGCTGTTGTCTTTTTATTTCAGAATCCAGCAAACAAGTACCCGTCCAAGGGAATAATGGCGATGCAAGGAAGGAAACACCCTCCCCGTTGCCTGCTGATAAAGCAGGTAATAATCACCTACCTCACCAATGATCTGAGTATACCTTGTTTTTTGTATGAGAGCAAAAACTTTCTATTGTTCTTTCATGTTCACCACTTCCCCCACCCAGACACCAGCCAGGATACCCAGCTTTGTGCACAGCCTCTGGGCTGCTCTCAACGGGGTGGGGGGAGGTCAGGGGAAGGAGAGCCCAGCTCTTTGAGGGAGGGTGTTCCTGGAGGAGAATGCAGCTAGAGACTATGGAGAAGGAGGACTGGTGAACACCAAACAAAAAAGTACAAGAGAGAAGCAAAGTTCACGGAAATCAGCATGGCATCCTAACGGCACCATGTTGTGGAGGGTAGAAAGAAACGAGTCACACCTCATGTCTGGAAGTTATAACGGAAACATGGAAGTCGGGGTGATGCCACTGGTAAGGAAACCCAGGTGAAGGCAACCTCAGAAATGAAGAGACGGGGGAGGGGCTTGGTGCCGTGAACAGACACAGGGAAGAACTCTGGTGATGGCTGGAATGCTTGAGATGAGGAACATACACGGCAGGATGAAGGTGATACGAGAGACCCACGCGGGCCCCATTACTAATTAAGAAAGAGGAATCGAATGGAAGAGAGAATAGATAAACTAAAATGTCAAGTGGGACAGCAGGGCCAGCTCTGGGATGGGTCAGGGAGACCGCAGCACACAGATAAGGACATCACTCTCGGCACCTTCTCGTGTCCTGGCCACCTCCTTTGTGTCAGCCTAGACCCTGCTGGACCCAGGGGAAAGCGATTTTAAAAAATACATAGAGGAAAGAGTATGAAAGAAGAACGATGCAGAGGGAAATGAATATCAGTAAGTAGAAAACTGGGGGGAGGCACAAAGATCCATGTCAAGAATGAGTAAAGGACAATGAATGAAGACCTGGTAGAGAGTGGACCAGGTAGACAGGGCAAATCAAGACATCATCCCATTGAAAGAGACCGTCACAGGAGAGAAGCCACAAGGGGCTGTTCGTAATACCATCAACGAGGTAAGGTATCCACAGTGATCAAACTGGCCTTGGAACTTGCACAGATAAAAATAGACCTCACCATCGCTTCTCAGCCTTTTGGCTAGGATCAAGTGTAGTATCCGTTCTTATCAGTTCAATATCTGATGTGTTCTCTATTTGAGACAATGTTTTGTTGAGTTGTAGGCTTGAAACCTGTATGGTTTTGTGGACCGGTGTTACCCCCAATAAATTCAATCTAAAAAATAATAAATTTTTTAAAAAATAAGCCTCTTTCCAGGCATCTCATCTTCTCCATGGCTTCAGTCACCAATTATGAGCTATTGATTTCTGAACACACAGCTCCAGCCCAGACCTGTCACCTAAGCTCATTCAACCTAGTGCCTGAAGATATTTATGGGAAGATCTGAAAGACATCTCTACTTAGAGGCTGTATCAGTCATCTCCTACTGAGTAACAAACAGTCCCAAAACATAGCGGATTAAAACAACCATCCACTATGCCAATTCCAACTTTACAGTATCTCCATCCTGTTCGTTTCCCCCCAACCTCGCACATGCAGTATAATCCCATCCTTGTCACTTCTCACTCCAATAGAGGAACAGCCTCCTGCTGGGCTCCTTCCCCCTCTCATTCTCCCCGCAGAACCATCCTCTGCAGGTCAGCTCACTGGACCTTTCAAAAACTCAAACCACGTGACATGGCTCTACTGTTTAAAACCCAATGCCATCTTGTGGCCCTCGGCATTAGGTCCATACTGTGTGCTGTGGAGACTAAAGGACACAGTATAGTTGTCCCCCATCCTTCGTGCCACCTGCCTACCGGACAGAGGCCTTTTAGTTACTCAAATTTTTCAAGCTCTGGCAACTGAATCTCTGCCCTTACATATGCTTTTGGAAAACTGGTCTAATCTTCCAATGGTTTTCTTAATTAGGGGGTAATTTCTACAATGGAGTCCTCCTACAGCACTGACATGAATGTGCCAGGTGAACGCTGGTGGCTGTAACACACATACATTTGAGAGAATAAGTCAAATCCCCACAGCCAAGTGACAGAGAGGCAGAGAGAGAGAAGCTATTACTCCCTTTATACAAATTTATATTTCCATAACTGACAAAATTAATCACCTGTGATGTTAGAAGCAAGATCGGTGGGGACGATTAGCATCTGGCATCACCAAGAGGCTTCTGGGGTGTTAGTGATCTTCTATTGCTTAACCGAAACGACGGTTACTCAGATATGCTTCCTCTGTGATCATGCAAAGTTTGTTTTTATCCATGTGTTTTACTGCAATTGTATTATTTATTTTTGAAAAAGCAAAATAATAATAATAATAATAATAACTAGAAGAATAGGTAAAAAGAAAGTCAAAACAAAACAAAAAGAAAAATTCAGAGTCAGGGGAGGCCGAGAAAGGGCGGAGCTGAGCAGCAGGAGAGTGGGACTGGAGGGGGCGGGGCTTGTTGAGGGCGGGGAGGGTGCACACCCCCTCTGAGGAGACAAACGAAATTCTTCCTTTATTACAATTTTGTCCAGGAGTAGCCGTAGCCAACCATGGAATCCCACTGAATTCCTGCTCTGTCTATCTGGTGGATATAAAGAAGGAAAAGCCATTTTTTAATTTAGAAGTTGAAAGGAAAGCCCAAGCCAGGGCTAAAGGTTACCAGGCGTCTGACATAATAGGTAAGACTGGCTGTAGAATGTGTGGTGTGAATCCCGGTACCGGGCCTGGGACTGGGAGGTGTCACCAGGTTCGGCTGAGAAGACCTGGGTGACCTTGGACGAAGGCGGGGAGAGGGAAGCAGCACCTCAACAGTGAGTTTAGCAGAAGAGAGTCGCCAGGAATTAGAAAATGCCAAAAGACAGAAATGTCAAGTATAAGTATTGATGTCCAAGAGACTGTTCCTAAAGCAAGAGAGTCGGTTGTGGTGGTAGAAACTGAAGAAAAGTGGGGGAGTGGGGGGGGGGATTTAAAAACAGTTAGCAAGGAGATGGAGAAAGAAACAAGAGAAGACAAAGAGAGGTGCAGAGAGACACCATGGCCAGAAACACAGGCGTGACCGGGGGCAATGGGCTGTGCCAGGGGCAAAGTGAGGGAGCAGAGAGGGAATGAGAGAAGGGGTGGCAGGAGTGGGGGGTGGAGGTAGATGAGGCTGGAGGTGGGGGTGGAACAGTGAGCACGGGGTAAGACGCGGGCTGCAGGATGGCAGGGCTGCTCTCCGGGCACGGGTTCCACCACCTTCTGTGTGGGACCTGGGGCACCCTGTGGGTCACACCCTCGGGCACAGGCTGGGGTCACCTGAGCTAATGTAGCTCCAGGTCTTCCTAGCGCTCTCATGAGGGGATTCCTACCCGTGGGCTCCTTGTCCCCCACCCTGAGACACTAAGGGGGTTTCTCCTCTGCTCAGTGATCAGCAGTGACGATTCCACAGAATCCAGTGATGGAGATGAGCCCCCAGAAGTCCTCCCCTGGGAACTAAAAAGGAGACTTGGTAAGGAGGTGGAAGGGCAAGGCTGGGGCTGCAGGGACCTGAATTCAGAGCCACTGTGTCCTGAGACGTCTCTCCTACAGTCATTCTGTACCATGCACCCCGTTTGTCCTGGAACCCCTCTCTGTATTTGTTTTACTTGACTTTTCTGAGAAATGCAGGAAGGTAAAAAATCATGATACACATATTTATTAAATAAGCATATACATATTTTTGGAGAATGACATCTATTCATGGGTCCTATTAGTCAACATATGTACCAAACTGATAGTACAGTAGAAATATGTCAGCAAACTGATGAGTTTGTGTTAAAACAAACCAGTTGCTGTGCCTCTTAAGTATTGAATCTCTACCATTATTTTGTTAGAGAACAGAGACTTAACATTTCTTTATTGGAAGGTTAAATTGTCATCTGATCACAAACTTTGAATCATGTCTGAAGGCAATTGATCCAACTCTCTGGTGTTAGCAGAGATAAAGACCTCATATAAGGGTTCTGAAAACCAGAGTGTGTTTGTGACAGAGTTCTTTGGCAAGTCATGACATATAGAGTGACTTTTCAAAGGACCTTTGCAAATAATACCTTACTTTTCCATTAAAACAACCTTGAGGAGTAAGCAAGAAGGACCTTGTTACCTTTGCATCTAGATGAGAAAACACAATCACATCAGTGCTTCAAGTTCTTCCACAAAGTCTCGTGGAGATAAAGGGAAAGACAAGACTACTGTCCTGGATCCTATGTCATTTCCTCTGTAAACTGGAGCTCGAAATGAGTATCAAAACATTTTCTCCATCCTGCATGCAGCCCGGTGGTCCTCGGATGGGCAGCTCCTCAGTGCACCGACTACAGAGGGGTCCTCCCACCTGCTTGCTCAGAAGATATGGGAGACACGCCCTTTTAGGAAAACCCACCAAGAAAAACACCTAAGAACAATGAAAATGTTACTTGTTCTTGCTGTTACAGAAGTACAATATTTTAAATAATACATGTATTCTAATTGTTCCACTAGATCTATCAAAGTAAAATGTAAATTTACTTCAGTTTTTGGAAAGGGCACATTCCGACTTGTCTGAGTGCAGGCAAACTGCTTTAAAAGGTGATCCTAAAACTGGTCTGGGGCTCAGACAATAAGAGAAAATTACTTCTCAGCCTGGCAAACAGTCCAAGGGCCATTAGGGTGTGGAGGGAGCTCACTGTCATCAACATAAGATTTCGGAGGTCTCCCCACGAAGAAACAGCAGGTGAAGGATGTGGTAATGACAACAGGAGGGCTGAGAGGAGGAAGAGAGAGAAGTTTGGAAGGTAAGAGACAAACAAAGCAGAGGTGACCCTTGCCAGTGAATTGTCTGCTCTGGGGACAGCGATTGGAGCATTGCTTACCTACAAGCCAGATGACTTAGAAGGGCAGACCAGAGTGGTCTGGGGACAGGCTGTGATCTACATCAGTTTTCAAAGTCTTTCCAAGTTTTATTAGGAAATTTCCTACCGAATTGGTTCCTTGGTCACACACTGAGACACTTAAAGAATTCCTATTCCTTTTCGCAGAGATGGACAAACTTGACTCCTCGGGATCAAGTGAGGAAGAAGAGAACCAAGAAGCCACCTGCTCAGCACCCAAGATCACACCACGTAAGGATACTAACACTGCTGTCCTGAACAACAAATATCCGACTCTACATCCAGAGCTCAGTTTCCCGGTGAATCTTATTCTGACGTTCTCCACGTGTGTTGATCCTGTTACTTCTAGGGCACCGTTTTCTGCATTTAACTTCTCTACCTCTACTGAGAAATAGCATTTTAAACTTTTGTTGAGCTAGATGAACCCAGTCAATCTATATACTGAAAATACAGCAAGAATATTCTAGTAAGCCTGACCTGTGATGGCACAGTGGGTAAAGCGTTAACCTGGAATGCTGAAGTCGCTGGTTTGAAACCCTGGGCTTGCCCGGTCAAGGCTCATAAGAGAAGCAACCACTATGAGTTGATGCTTCCCACTCCACTGACCCCCTTTCTCTCTCTCTAAATATATATATAAATATATATATATATATTCTAGTAAAATGACACTTTTTATTTTGCACTATCACATCTACTAATACTAAAAAGTTGAAATAATATACTTATTTTCCATCAGCATGCTTTACAGAGCCTAGTGAGTACAGTATTTTTGTATTTGTTGACAATATTGTCATTAGTTCCCAACTTGGGAAGTCTTCAAGGAATAATGGGTGCTCCTGTTGAATTACTGATGGAAAAAAATCTTCAACCCACCTTCTCTCAAACCCAAATGATAGTTAGTTAAGTCATGGGCTTCTGCTGTGATTGTTCACAGAGCTTTTATAAAGATTTGTTTTGTTTTCACAAAAACCTTAAGAGGAAGATGGAATCACTAGGTTATCCCAGCATGGTAGATGGAGAAACGGGAGAGAGTGATGTTCAGGGTCATTCACAGATGCACATGCAGAGTGTAAGGCAGAGCCGGGCAGGGAGCCCTGCACCATGACCCTGGGCACTGGAACTGGGTTCAATTGAAAGAAAGAAGGAAATGATCATCCAACATCGATATTCCCGCAAACCCTGTCTGCTGCGTGAGCTGTCATAGAATATGGAAGACTTTTGTTTACAAGCAGCTGCTTCTACTCTCCTACCTTACAGAGCCCATGGATTTCAGAAGATCACCGACATGCGGGAAAAGACTTTGGAAAACTGGTAAGAGTGAACAAGAAGTATTTGAGTTATAAATGAACAGTATTTTCTACAAAATAGTCATTCTAACTATTTTTATGTCCTTGAAAAGTAAAGTATAAATTTGCTTTAATTTGAGCTGGTTTGGATTTTAACTTTTGTGTTAGTCAGGCTAGGCTGTAACACACAAGCACAAAGAAATCAAAGACTCACACACAATAGAATTTTGATTTTTTTCTCAAGTAAGTGTTCCTAGAAGTAGTGGAGGGCGAGGGTGAGGCTCTACTTCACACTCATCCTGGGAGGCAGCCACCTGGGAGGTCTGCCCTTCAACACTAGACTTGCAAGAAAACCCTGGGAGAGGGGCAGAGCTTAAGAAAAAAATTGCAAATGCAAATACAGAAGCAACAACAAATCCGTAAAGACACACTTAAAAGAAGGAGAATTCAGTGTAAGAAAGCAGAGGGCCGAGAGAAAGCAAAGATGCCCACCAGGTGTGAAATATCTTAGCCCAGGCCCCGGGGACAGGAGGGATAAATACTGACCCACAGGTCACCTGCATACAGAAGGCAGATCATGGAGGCCTGGGGGGAGGGACATTCTAGCCCTGGGTTTTCAGAGATTCCAGGTTTTCCCCTCTGGGTTGTCTGTCATCCACTGAGACCTTCAAGGGACATTTGCTCCTTCTGCAGGAAGAATTTGTGTGCCGTCTTCGGAGTCCAGTGCAGACGAGGCGCCCCCGGGAACCTGTGGCTCTGCAGTGAGGACTGGCCCTGCTGGGGAGGGTAAGGACTGCGGTCCCTGGGCTCCAGGACACTGGGAGTCCGAGTTCAGGGCGCCTGTTTCTCTGAGCGCACACAGGGTCCGCGCGCCCATCCCTGCCCCGATCTCAGGGGATCACTTTGACCACTGCAAAGAAAGGAAACGTTACCAGTTCAGGCTCAACAAGATGGCCCTGTTGGGCGGCTTACTCCACGTTCTCAGACAGGTTCTCCCCCAGAGCGGTGGATGACCTGGTGATGTCCACCTTCCCGCCACCTGTTCTGTAGAGAGCAGGGAAAGTGGGACAGACAGCTATGGTCAGTTTTGTCACAAACCTGTTCAAACCTCAATCGACTCTGGTCATTCTGTCTAATAATTGACAGGAGGGAAAGCTTCTGGTTATTACCATCATATTTCATTTGTAACTTTTGACAGATGACCCCCACCATGACATTGGCCTACAGAGCAAGAGTTCAAAATAGCTTCACGAAAAAAAATTGCTTGACATTTATAGCACCCTAAAAGGTAGGCCCAATAGCTGCTGTCGCCTTCATTCCACAGATGTGGAAACATCTATAGATAAACCTATAACGTTCTTTTCCACACCACACATGATAAGTTAGAGATAAGGCATAACTAGCAGCCTGGACTCCCAGCAAACA
The DNA here is from genome assembly GCA_037038555.1 of Rhynchonycteris naso. Lineage (NCBI taxonomy): Eukaryota > Metazoa > Chordata > Mammalia > Chiroptera > Emballonuridae > Rhynchonycteris > Rhynchonycteris naso. The sequence continues at coordinate 7,587,008 of CM072997.1, read as the reverse complement.
TCCATAGTCTTTTATTCAAAACCTCTGACACCAGATGTAAAATAATATTTTGTTGTTTTAGAAAGACACCACAGCTTATATCCTGTAGGTTACAAAACACCCCAACAGGGCTTAAGGCAGGATCTCATTCTACAATATGTTATATTAATATTCCTTTAGCAAATTGCAGGAATTCACAAGTGTGTGATAAGTAAAGATTTTTACATAGACTCACAGCAGCTCTGGTTCGGATTCGCTGCCAAATTAGCTGAAAACCTACGGAAAAAAATGTTGGTTTTCAAAATCTCTTTGATTCTGCATGTGAACTAGAAGATTGTGGGTCTTTGCTTCATATGGTAATGATCTCTTTCCTTTTGATGAGTAGAGACAGAAATTATCATAATTACATCTTCACGTTTCAAATTCTTCTATATTGTGAGGCATCATGAGATTTAACTCTTTTCATTGTAGATTACTGAGTGCATTTTTCTTTATCCCTTAGATTCTGCAGAGATTGGAAATGAATCTGTCTGGGAAACAAGCAGTAAGAAAAGACGTAAGAACAATTAAAACCCTTGATATAATAAATTATCTTTCCATCAATTTTTTGGTTATATCTTTTAAATTAAAAAAAAAATTTGTTGGGGGCCTGACCCGTGGTGGTGCAGTGGATAAAGCGTCGACCTGGGAACACTGAGGTCGCCAGTTCAAAACCCTGCACTGGTCTGGTCAAGGCACATATGGGAGTTGATGCTTCCAGCTCCTCCCCCCTTTCTCTCTTTCTCTCTCTCTCTCACTCTGTGTCTTCTCTCTAAAATGAATAAAATAAAAATTAAAAAAAAAAAAAAAAAAAATTTGTTGGGATGTTGCTCAATGGTCAGCAAACTCATTAGTCAACAGTGCCAAATATCAACAGTACAATTGAAATTTCTTTTGAGAGCCAGATTCTTTAAATGTAAACTCTATAGGTAGGTGCATTCCTTATTGACGTAGCGCCCACATGTGGTAGTTTGAGGAAGAGCCACACTCAAGGGGCCAGAGAGCCACACGTGGCTCGCAAGCCGTAGTTTGCCAACCACTGTGTTAGCTGATGCACATTGTACATTTTACAGTAGGTGAGCTGGGCTAATTGGTATAAAAGGTCTGTGGCACAAGTGCAATGTGAGTTTATACTGTTCACTCACATAGAGGATAAAGTCGCCCAGGGTGGCGGGTGCTCTGCTCCCCACGATCACTGAGGGCCAGCTGCTGCAGGCTCTGACATCTTGGTAAGGTTGCCTCCACGGGTCCCCTTCATCAGAAACAGAGTAGAGCAGAAGAAGTGTGTGAGACAAGGGGAAAGGTTAAGAAATGTAAGAAATGGTGACAAGAGGGAGTGCCTTCCATGGCAAAGTTGTCCCCCGTCCTTGGGGATGGTTCGTGGAGCAACCTTGACCAGTGAGAATGCTCCTACCCCTCCCACACAAGCCTCCCTTTCGCAATTGTCCTTTGGAAGATTCCCTGCTGGGTTGGTTCCTAGGACGCAGATGGAGACTGTTAATGGAACTTTATTTCTTTCCGCAGGGTCCAACAGTAATGACTCCACGGATTTGAGTAATGGAGAAGAGCCTCAGGAAACTTCTAGCTCAGCCCTAAGAAACGGGTCAGGTAAAGAAGATTAAGATGCCAAGCCTTGGCCTGCAAAATGTCAGGAATCTGAATTAAAAGCTTCTGTTTCCAGATGCGTTGTGTTCTGAGAACCTCGAAGACCTTATGCCCAGTTACCCTGGGAACTCCTTTCAGCATTTTAGAAAATGGAAGGAGGCAGGAGATTTATAAACTCATGTTTAACAGGCTGAGTCCTGTTGACTAAACGTATGTAATTGTGTATCTCTGTTGTAGAAGAAATAATTGCCGAAATGGTGACATCCTTTTTTTTAACACTTCCTCTCATGCCTGTTTACAATAAGATCTTAGATTTCTCTAGTGATATGTTGATTGACACTAATATTCACCACTGTAAAAACCTCAGTAGAGAATTGGTTCTGCTATGTGATTATAGTCAGAAATAAAGGTTTCAGATCAACAACTCTCAAACTTTAGTATAGTCTTTGACAGATTCCCATCCCGATGCATTGGCTTACCTCATATTATTTTAAAGTACGTTGGCATAAGCTCTTACTTCATCATCACAGAACTCATAAGACGTAGGCAGCCGAACTCTAGCTCTCTCCATTGGGGGATGAAAAAATTGGTGTACAACTTTGTAAAGTTCAAAAAGGGTGAGTGTCATATGTAACAGGCAGAAAGGTAAGAGCTCTGTCACATTATTGAAGTCCAAAAGGAGGTCCAAGAGACCTGACATATTCACAAGGGAATGTGTCAGTGTCTGACACACACAAAACATTTACTTAGCAACAACAATAAATAAATAAATAAATAAATAGTTGTATATGTTGTTAGATGTATAATCACCAATGTTGGTGTGGATATTGAAATGTACAATTATATCTTGATAGAGAAAAGTGAAAATCATAAAGAAACAACATAGCAGGAATAGAACCAGCTGTATAGTATAAAAAACAGCCACCATGATAAAGCTAAAAGAGTGGACAGAGAAATATAAATAAACAGCAATTAACAATATCATTACCTTTAAAAGAGAGAAACATAAATCAGGAAAAGAGAGGCTCACAGAACCAACCCGATAGAGATAGAAACGTGTGAGGCAGGGCAGTGAGCAAAAACTCGGAGAAATAAGAAAAGAACGAGGGATGGCGAGATAGAAGAAGAGACACAGACTCTCCGTTGTCCGTGAGGTGTAGTCCCCAGAGCTGGTATGCTTTCCCTTAGCTCGCCCGAGCTGTGCCCACAATTTGGCACGAGCAGAGGGGAGTGTGTTCCCTGGTCACCGTCTATGGTGTGTCATTTTCTTACTTCCCTTCAGTGTCCTGTGGATTCCAAGCTCTTCAAATGATTAGAGGAAGAGCATCAGAAGAGATGCCAGCCTATTATCACATGGTGGAGAAGCCAGTTGTGATAGTAGTTCTCAGTTATCTGTGCGCCCCTGTCTGCCAAGAAGAAGAGCTCTTCCTTCTCCTCCTTCCCTCTCCCCCAAAACACTGACACACACACACACACACACACACACACACATGAACACACACTTGTGTAGAGACAGACTTGGGCACAGATCAGGGCTGCATCGCCCGGCTTGAGGGAGCCACAGAGAAAGAATGGGAAGGGAAGGCTGTGGTCATCAAATGAAATGTGTCTGAGTAAGTCTCAAGTCTTTCTAAGTGGACATGGAATCCAAATATCATCAGATGGAGCTTTGTGGGGGAAGAGGGATGGCTTTCAAGAAACACCGCAGAAGTTTACCAGAAGTATGGTCATAAAGCCTGTGGCTGGCCGACAGACCTGTGATGTAGAAAGCTCATAGGGAACGGGGACAAAAGAAATAGTGGTCAATAAGTGAGGTCAATGTCAAGCAGCAGGTACTTGGTGATGACAAAAACAGTAATCTGGAAGATGAAGCCGAACACAGATGAAGACAATATAAAGACAGAGATTGAGGTGGTAAAAATAGTCAAAATACCAAGTTAAGATGGACAGGAACAGACTAGAAGCCAAGAGAAAACAGAAGAAAAATGACAGCAAAAGAGGGAAAAAATAACAAACCCAGGTGCAGAGAGAGGAGTATAGAAAAAGGACGGGAATGAGACCCATGCATGGTAGTAAATGCTGAGGGTTAGATGAGGTACTGAAAGAACCATGTAGAGAAAGACAATACAAGACGGAAAGTGGGAGAGAAGAGAGAGACGGAGAGATGGTGGGATCTCAGGTGACCATGGGACACAAGCAATGTTGGGGCAACGGTGGTTCACACCAGCAGCGAGTTTTCAGGGAAAGGTGTCCCCAGATGTCGAAGTGGCCCCTATAACTCACCAGGCATTTCATCCACTCTTATGGATTCAATCACCATCCGCAACCTAACAGTTCCTAAACATACATCTCCAGCCCAGCCCTGTCCTCTAGGCTTCCCACTAACCCACTATTAATTTACCCATTCTTTCAAATTCATATTCTCAGAGTAATCAGTGACACCACCCTCTCCTCAATCCATATAACCCTCTGTAACCTAATCCTGTGAATTCCTCCTTGTAAATGTCCCCAGCCTGTCCATGCGTCTCCCTGTCCAATGCGCTCACTCTCATCAGTATCTATAACACTTCTCACTACAACCAGAACTGCAGGCTCCTGCTTGTCCTCCTGCTTCTAATTTTGTTCCCACCGAACCTGGTCTCAGAGATTTAGCTAAACTGATCTTTCAAAAATGCAGATATGTTCATGCTGCTATCCTACGTAAAATCCAAGATCCTTTCCTTTCCTTTAGGATTATGTTCATTCTCCTTTGCGTGGCCCCCAAAGCCACCTAACTCGAGCCTCTTTCTCCATTGTCATGATTGCCGCTAACTCTCCTACTCCATGTTCAGACACTGAACTCCTGTTGGTTACTTGGATTTGTTGAATGTAGACTTTCGCATATCTTCTCCATCCATTCAGGGCTGTTGTCGTGGTCCCTTTTCTTCCTAATCTGCCTAACTCCTGCTCCCAGGATACATCCTCTGGAAGGGGTTCCTCATCTCAAACTGAGCTAGTTCTTCCTGCCTTATTCCCCCACCTCTCCCCCCCAGGGTACTCTGTGCAGTTTGTGTCCTACCACTCTTCAAGGTTCAATATACTCACTTCTTTATGTGTCAATGTCACGATTGCTTTTAAGATTGACAAGCACTGACGCTTCAGGAACCTTGTGCCCTGCACTGGTATCAGCGTCCAGCTTGGCACCTGGCACACGAGAGAAGTTAGCAAATTTGCTGCGTGAATGGAAAGAATTGTTCGCTCTCTGTATTCCACCATTTGGAAACTTGTCTGGCAAGAGATAGTTTGTTAGAGTATTTATATGGAATGCTTACAACAATTAATTTAATAGTTTAATTATATATACATATGTGTAGACATACAAATGAAACAATATTTCTAGGGATAAAATAACATTACATAAAAATACAAATATTTGTTTAAAATGTCATTAAGGAGTGGATGGGAGAAGCACATAAAGGAAAAATAGAAAAAGATGCATATTTGGGACAAAGAGAATAAGAAAATAGAGGAAGAACAGATTAAAAGGCGGGACAGAGACAGTAAGGGACAACAATGGAGAAAGAGATCTCAGAGGCACAGCAGCCAGCCTCTGATATAGGGGTACGGAAGGAGGGTCGTTATACCGCAGGGGGCACAAATTAAAATTTGTTGCAAATTATAGGACTTGGACATCAGAAGTGTTCCTGTGTCATGTGTTTACCAGAAAGTGTGTCAGGAGGCCAAGAGGCAAGGACTGAAAGTAGCCAAGCATCGGACATGATGGTTAAGGCGACCCAAGTGTCTTGGGGTGGAGGTGAGTCAGCAGATACCACAGACCTTTGGTGTGTCAGTGACAGGTGATCAGGGTTCAAGGACAACAAGAGGCAGCTCACCAGCAGGGAGTAGGTCAGTTATGTAGGTGAGAGTCACAGGACCCAGGCTGCTGGAAACCAAGAATCTGAAATCAGAGTTTCTGTTTCCTGCTGCACTTGACTCTGAGCACACTTTAATAAGGAAGGAGGTGATCCATGTCAGAATCTTGTTCTCTACATTTACTTAACCTGACATTTTGGGAACAGTCGGGAGGCAGGAGATCATGATTACTGTCATGTTTAGTAGAATGGATCCTGATGATTTACATGGATTATATAGTAGAAATATACTAATAAAAAGAAAAAAACTGCCTGACTAGGCGGTGGCGCAGTGGATAGAGCGTCGGCCTGGGATGCGGAAGACCCAGGTTCGAGACCCCGAGCTCGCCAGCTTGAGCGCAGGCCCATCTGTCTTGAGCAAGAGCTCGTCAGCTTGGACCCAAGGTCGCTGGCTCCAGCAAGGGGTGCTCGGTCTGCTGAAGGCCCGTGGTCAAGGCACATGTGAGAAAGCAATCAATGAACAACTAAGGTGTCGCAACGGCAATGAAAAACTAATGATTGATGCTTCTCACCTCTCTCCCTTCCTGTCTGTCTATTCCTCTCTCTGACTCTCTCTCTGTCCCTGTAAAAAAAAAAGAAAAAGAAAAGAAAAAAACTACAATATCTTGTATAATAATTGACATGTCAATACCAAAGTGTTGTATTTCTATAGTGACTTCTACCCTTGTTCGTGGAGCAAAGAAATCCAAATGCTCTTCTGTTGTTAGGTAATAGTGTCACTTTGTCACAAGTAGAAAAAGACCTCAAAAGGCAAAGTAATGGTCCTGCTACCTGTCAGGAAAAAGACCTTAGATAACTATTCTTTTAAACTCATTATATAGTTTTGAAGGTTGCCCTCCAGTATAATAGTAATTTATATGGTGATTTCTCATTAACTTTTGCAAAGTACGTACATCTTACTTAAACTTCATTAAGAAATCTAAAGTCTGACCAGGTTAACTTTTGCTACCCACTCATTTCATAAGAGAGAAAACTGATGCATATAATAATGAAGAGTTCTTTCAAAACCTCAGATGAATAAAGGCTTTAGAGATCAATTTGTATCTGTTTGATTCATTTAGATGCTCAGACATTGTTATGAACTCAAGCCTTCCACAATGTGAATTGTCATAAGATTTGTAATTTTTATTTATAAATTTCAGTTCTCTAACCATCACCTGTTACTTTCTAGATACCATGGATATTGGAAGCAATTCTACTTTGGAAAAACACAATGGGAAAATAAGTAAGAGTGCATAAGAATTTACTTGACTTTTATGTTACAAATTAACTATTTTTAATGCTAAAGTTTATCATAATTATTGTCTATACCTTTCATAAAACAAAAAATGCCTACTAAAGTAACTTTTTTTCCAAAATGCTCATATCTTCATGTTTTATTTTAATCTGATTTTAAAGTATATGTGATTTATAAACATTGATGGATCTTTTCAGAATTTTTCTGTGCATATATTAGTACATTTTAGAATATAATTTTAATTATCTAAATAGGTAAAATCTATGCATACTTTTCCTTTTCTTGCTTTTTACAATGAATATATCACCTAGACAATAAAAGCATTTAACATTTTTAAGAGATAAAAAGTCTCATTTAAGGGTGATTCAACGTGCACTATTTTCATTTTTAGTGTGGCTGAGCATTTTTCCTTTGTTTTGGTCATTCGTTTTACTTCCTCATATAACTCTTTGTCACAGGACGCCGTGTCAGTGTTCCCTGTTATGATGTTTATCTTCTTACTATACTGAATGAATATAGAAATTTTTATGACATATATTAAATCTTGGTCATGTATGTTGTCTCATTTGTTGTTTTTGTTTTTGATTTATTAATCTTTTGTCCTAGAGAAGTTATAAACTTGTAGGTAGTCAAATATGTCATCTAAATCTTGGGCTTCCCATTATATTTACAACAGCCCTTTCTAACTGAATGTTTTTTAAATATTCTATGCTTGATTCGAGGGTGTTTAACATACCTGATCATTTTTCATGTTTGCATCTATAATCCCTGAGTTTTGCTCTTTTTTTGTGTATATTTGAGGTGGGAATCATTAAAATATTCCCCCCCACTATTACATCATACTTTGAGTCACCTCTGATTGCACAGGGCCTTTGCCTATCTATCTACTAGTTCTTGTTTTGCAATTGAAGGACCTATAGAAAATAAAATTGATCTCAGAGGTACCACCATCCTGACAACTCACTGTGGATGAAATTTAGAATTAACTCAAAAAGATTTCCCCCATCTCCTTCCCAAGTTCATTGGGACCTCTGCACAGAAATGCATTGAATTTGCAGATCAATTTGAAGAGAACAGAGACTTCTACCCATTTATTCATGTGCTATTTAATGGTCTTCCACTAAGAATTTTCTTATCCTTTTTAAAATTATTTTATATGTCGTACACATTTGTTAATATGTACATCATGTTTTTCCCATTACAGAATAGCTGGAGTAAGTTTAAGTACAACAAGACTCTCAAAATCTTTATTTAAATAGGAAATCTATGGTTACTTGATCACCTGAGTACATGTGAGGAAATCAGAACATCAAGGATCTTTTTCAGATTTAATATGTATAAATGTACAAGCATTTATATAGTTTAGGGATCCAGACATCACTTCAAACAGTCAATTAGAATTAACTTTCTTAAGAAAGTTTTATAAGAAGTAGCATTAATTTCTAATTTAGGGGAATATTATAAGACCCCCTTCAAATAACACTGTCACAGACAAATTTATATTAACAGAGAACAGAACAAATTGGTAATGGTTACAAATGAACCATTTGTAAAAGAATGAACCACGTAAAAGAATCTCTGTATTCTACAAGACTTATCTTATTATGAAATTTCTCAATTGTACATTGTTAAATCAGATTTCTTACATTAATTTAACGGTACAGAACGTTCTCTCTCCTTCCACCATTATATGTGGAGAAGACTTTCCCTCCATCTCTTTCTGTAATTCTTTGTTATTTATAAAGAGTCATGTTTTTACAATCTGGCCTCTGGAATTTCATTCGTTAGCCTTGTAAGAAATACAGGCGGGTGACCCTCCTTTCCCTACGTCCCATCTCCCAAACCTCATCTTTCTGGGCCTCATCACACTTCATTTCTCACCGCTCTCCTTACCCATCACATCACCCCCAAGCCTTCCACAACTTCTCTTTCCTTATAAATAAAACCACATTTATACTAATGACTACTAAAACTCAGTTTTCCCTTCCATGTGCCAAGTTGGGGAGAGGATATAGAAGCAGACCTCAAAATTGTCCATCGTTAAGGGGGCAGGGTGGGAAATTTGGCAGAATGGAAGGAAGAACAAGATTTGAGGGGAAAGGCATTCTCCCCCCCCCCAGTGGGGGTATGGAAGCCTTCTGCATAAAGGTCAAGATTTTGAAAGACTTTGGCCAAGTTTATGCTCATACTAAAGACTGGATGGAATCATGTTGACTTATGCAAATGCAGTCCCCACAGCACAGTTTCTAGAACATTCCAGGACAATTCACAGTGACCCTACTTCCATAGAATAAGTGGTGAAGCCAGAGCATTCTTTTCAAGCTTTAAGTTTTACCCAGAGAGAGAGTCAAGAATCCATCTTTAACATAGCCCAGGGGATGGTCACACACAAAATATTGGTTCCTAGTGGCACAGGTAGTTATTGACACAGCCCCACAGTCTAGCAATCTCAGGGGCTAAATACAAAGTAAAGCCCTCTGTGTTTTCCTACAGTGATGAAACAGAGAAGGAATAATTTCACAAGGTTACACCAGCATTGTGCCCCAACTACTTGGGGTATTTTTCTCCTCCTGCTGTCCTCACCCCAGGTCTTCACAGTTCTAACATCCCAGAAATTCCTTCCCGCTGCTGTGTGACTGATAACCAGAGACTCTGCATTAGAAATAGTTAATTAAGCCTTTGCCTATTGGTGCATCCAAGAATGTGCTGCATAAGTAATTTAAAAAGATAAATAAATTGTATCAGTTTGTGAAAAGTTTAATCCAAATATATGTTTGTACAAAATACATACTTAGAGCAAAAAAAATTTTAATTAAAACAAAGGGAAGGATAAAGAAATGTTAGGAAACTACAGGTTAGAATCTTGGTGATTTTTCATTGTTGGTTATTTTTTTTTTTTTTTTTACAGAAACAGAGACAGAGGGACAGATAGGTACAGACAGACAGGAAGGGTGAGAAATAAGAAGCACCAAATCTTTGTTTCTGCACCTTAGTTGTTCATTGATTGTTTTCTCATATGTGCCTGGACCGGGGGGGGGGGGGGGTGGCAGGGAGGCACAGCAGAGTGAGTGACACCTTGCTCAAGCCAGTGACCTTGGGCTCAAGCCGGCAACCCTGGGCTTCGAGCCAGCAACATTTGGGCTACAGCGACCGACCATAGGGTCATGTCTATGATCCCACACTCAAGCCAGCAACACTCAAGCTGGTGAGCCTCTGCTCAAGCTGGATGAGCCCACGCTCAAGCTGGCAACCTCAGAGTTTCAAACCTGGGTCCTCTGAGTCCCAAACCGATGCTTTGTCTACTGCGCCACCGCCTGGTCAGGCTTATTGCTGATTCTTTGTCATAGATGGTGATGTAGTCATCAATGTTGTTGGCTAATGGGGGTTCTCTGTTGATCTCATTATGGGGGTGAGATGCCTCTAGGCTGCATGTTCCCAGGAGCACTGTCCAGATTGACCATAGATAAGTGACCCTGCTGACCTGATGAGGGAGGCAGAGATAGGCAGCCAGTGTGGAGAGCAGTGGTGGAGAAGGAGGCATACCTCTTCCCACGAGCCTGGGTCTTAGACCTGAAGGGATCAGTCCCCTGCAAGCTGGTTTCTCCAGTCAAGAGGATGGAGCTGGTGCGGCTTGCCTGAGGTGGTCTGCGGTAATCACCTGATCTTGGCCTTTCTGACTGGGAGGTTGTTGTCTACCTCCTGTCTTCTAATACCTGGCAGGCCTTGGCATCGCCTTGATCAGGTGAGTAAACTGGAAGAACGTGATGCCCCCAGGACATGCTGCTGGATGCACTCTCTTCTCTTGTCTTCTGGCATACCACAGCCTCCCACTTGCTAACAGCTCCTTCCTGTTCCTCTGTCCGCGATGCTGGTGGTAGCATTGATAGTGGCGGATGAGCGGTGGTCCCCTCTGGTGGTTTTGCTAGTGGTCCCTCTGGGCTTCCTGATATCTACACGTTGAAGTGCCCCAGGGTTCGGACCTGGGTACTTTCTTCATTTCTAACTATACTCTCTCCTTATGAATATCATCCAGTCTGGTATATGGAAATTCTATCAATATGTTAATTATACAGTGTGTCCGTAAAGTCATGGTGCACTTTTGACTTTTGACAGGTCAAAAGTGCACCATGACTTTACGGACACGCTGTATTTCTCCTCCTCTGACCCCTCTCTTCAACTGCCAAGTCATAAACTCAGCTCCTTACTCCAAGCTTGCATGTACATGCCATTGGTGTCCTAAATTTGACATGTCGAACAGATTGTTTCATTTCACCCACACCTGTCATCTACCACCAGTCATCCTCAAAATGGCACTATGCCTACTCTGCCGCTTGAACTAAAAATGTAGAAGGTGTCTTTTTTCTAACTGCCCACATTTAAATATCATAATGTTTCAAAACTATGTATCTAATTTGTTCATTCTTTATTTCTCTTGCCACCACCCCAATTCAAGTCCTATCTTAGACATGGAAAACTGCAGAGTCCTCCTAACTGGGCACTCTGAATTCACTCTTCCTACCTATTATTCATCCTCCACTAAGCACTCTGCCATCCCACTGTTTATACCCTTCCCATGGCTTCTAGTGGAACCTAGAAAAAGTCTAAACTCCTTCCCATGCTTACAAAGCATTACATAAACTGCCCCTGATTAGCTTTTAAATCTCATCTCTTACTATTCTTTCTCTCACACAGTACTTTGGTCTCCTTGAACATACTGAGTAAGTTTCTGTCTTGGAACCTTTGCACTTGCTGTTGACACTACATAAAATGCTTTTCCCGTTAGCTCAAGTGCCTTCTCTTCAGAAAGGTCTAGCTCTATCTCTGTTTCTTAAATATCTTCTCCGATGCTGTGTAATGTCACATACAGTATGCATGAACCTGCTACATACACATATGGGTTTGTTTCCGGGCTCTCTCATCTGACCCATTGCTCTATTTTATTATTCTGCATCAATGCACAGCATACTCCATAAGTACTATAACTTTATAATATCTTGACATAAGGTTGAGAAAGTTTTTCTCAATTATTTGTTTGTTTATTTCCTTTTTTCAAAATTGTCTTTGCCTATTAAGGTCATTTGCTCTTTCATATAAATGTTGGTATCATCTTGTCAAGTTCCCTTTGAAAACCCTGTTACATTATTATTGAATTGCAGAGATTGACTTTAGATAGAATTGACATCTTTAAAATATTGAGTCTTCCAATTTATGGACATGATATATCTCACTATTAATTTAATCTGGGTATTTTTTTAGATTCTCCATTCATTTATTAAAGAGCTATTTATTGCCAAAGCTACTCAACAGGGACAAAGAAGTGAACAAAATCTCGTTGGGTTTACATTTTAGTGGGAGGTATAGATATTACACAAATAAGTATATGTCATTTTAGATAGGAACAATACTGTAAAGAAAATAAAGAGTAATGGAGTATAAAGTGACAGAAACATGCCACCTTATATAGAGTATCCAGGGAAAGCCTCATTGACAACTTACCTAGAAGTAGATGTTTGAATAAGGGGAGGAACTAAGCCACAAAGCTGAGTCTGAGAAGACCTCTGTGGAAAGGCCAAGACTGGACGTGCATGGCCTTTTGGAGAATAACAAGGAGGCCACTGGCTGGGGAAGTGATTTGTCAAGGTCATTTAGAACTCATAAGTCATGGTAAAGACTTTGGATTCTTGTCTTAGAAAGAGAACACATTCAAGTGTTTTGAGCTAAGGAATGATATGAAATTTATTTTTAAAGATTACTCTGGGCCTGATCAGGTGGTGGTGCAGTGGATAGAGCGTCGGACTGGGATGCGGAAGACCCAGGTTCGAGACCCCGAGGTCGCCAGCTTGAGCATGGGCCCATCTGGCTTGAGAAAAGCTCGCCAGCTTGGACCCAAGGTCACTGGCTTGAGCAAGGGGTGGCTCAGTCTGCTGAAGGCCCGTGGTCAAGGCACATATGAGAAAGCAATCAATGAACAACTAAGGTGTTGCAATGAAAAACTAATGATTGATGCTTCTCACCTCTCTCCGTTCCTATCTGTCTGTCCCTGTCTATCCCTCTCTCTGCATCTCTCTCTGTCCCTGTAAAAAAATAAAAAATAAATAAAAGATTACTCTGGAATCCACATGGAAAGTAACTTTAGGGGGGTAGTATGAGTGATCCATAAGGAAGCTATTGTAATGGTCTAAGAAAGGTGGTGACTTAGACTAAGCTAGTAGCAGTGGAGGTGTTCAGAAATGGTTGGGTTCTGAACACACATATGCAATCACAAACACAATAAAAGCTATAAATTATATATTATATATAAATACTTCATATAGAAATATTTATTAAATAAACATAAATACCTTATATATCAATTATAAATAAAATATAAATATATTGTATGAAATATATATATATATGTAAATAAATATATAAAATGCAAATATATAAATAAAACTGTATACAAATAAATACATATTGCATGTAATATAGAGATTGTAGGAATATATTTATATATAAAACTCCAACATATTTCTGACCATCTAGATGGCCACACGTACCCAGGGAAGTACACATACCCAGGCCTATGCACATGCTCAGGAAAGACCTAAGAAAGCCCTGAGATCTCACCTTTGGCTAGCCTTGAGGCTCTGTGCAAGCAGGAGGTGAGAGTTAAGGAGGAGTTGTGAACTGCCCAGCTGTGTGTTGGAGGCATGCATCAATACTTGCAGAGCCTGACTGGCAAAGGCTGGGAGAGCCATTAGTTCTAGGTATTTAAGGAAATGTCTTTCTAATCACTCACTGACTAACTGAGCAGAGACTTCAGTGGCCACATGGCCACAAATACACACTCTGTGAAATTAGCTAAGAATAAAAGTGCTATAGGCATACCTTGGAAATACTGTGGGTTTGGCTCTAGACCACTAAATTGCAAAATTAATGAACCATACTGATTTTTTGTTCTGCAATGCATATAAAAAATGTTTAGACTCTGCCTGACCTGTGATGGCGCAGTGGATAAAACGTCGACCTAGGAACACTGAGGTCGCCAGTTCAAAACCTTGTACCGGTCTGGTCAAGGCACATATGGGAGTTGATGCTTCCAGCTCCTCCCCCCTTCTCTCTCTCTCTCTCTCTCTCTCTCTCTCTCTCTCTCTCTCTCACTCTGTGTCTCCTCTCTAAAATGAATGAAATAAAATAAAAAATAAATAAATAAGATAGTTATCCTTTAAAAAAAAATTGTTTAGACTCTATTGTAGTCTATTAAAGGTACAACAACATTATCTAAAAAAAAAACAACAATGTACACATTCTCATTAAAGACTCTCTAATTGCTTAAAAATGTTAACCATTATCTGAGCCTTCAGGGAGTCCTCATGTCTTTGCTGACAGAAGGTCTTGCCTCGGTGTTGGTGGCTGCTGACTAATTAGGGTGGTGGTTGTTGAAGGTTGAGGTGACTGCAGAAATTTTTTAAAATAAGACAACAAGGAAGTTTGCTATAGTTATTGAGTTTTCCTTTTATAAATGATTTCTCTGTAGCATGTGATGCTGTTTGATACCATTTTGACCACAATAGAACTTCTTTCAAAATTGAATTAGATCCTCTCAAAACTTGTCACTGCCTTCTCAACTAATTTTGTGCAATATTCTAAACCAGTGGTTCTTAACCTGGGTTCTATCGAACCCTAGGGGTTCGATGAGTCGGTCTCAGGGGTTCGGAGAAGCCTCTGCCACGGAGGCCAGAATAAAGTAATACCGTAATTTGTTGTGAGTTCATGCACTTTGTTGGTTTTGTTCTTTGAGCAAGGTGATGTTCATGCACGGCTCATTTTGTGCACCAGTAAATAAGCATATACCTATGTCTTGAATTTGGAAAAAACAATCATATTTTATTTATCACTAAAGAAGGGTTCGGTGAATGCGCATATGAAACTGGTGGGTTCAGTACCTCAAAAAAGGTTAAGAACCACTGTTCTAAACCTTTTGTTGTAATTCACCAATATGCACAGCTCCTTTGCCAGGAATAGATTCCATCCCAAGAAACCACTTTCTTTGCTCATTCATAAGGAGCAGTTCCTCATCCATTAAGGGTTTATCGTGAGATTGCAGTAAGTCAGTCTCATCTTCAGGCCCCACTTCTAATGCTATTTCTCTTGCTATTTCCACCACATCTGCAGTTACTTCTTTCACTGAAGTCTTGAGCCCTTCAAAGTCACCCATGATGATTGGAGTTGATTTCTTCCAAAATCACATTAATGTTGATATTTTTACCTCTTATTGTGAATTAAGAATGTTCTTAATGGCATCTATAATGGTGAATCCTTTTAAGAGGTTTTCAATTTAATTTTTCCAGATCGATCAGAGAAATAAATATTTATGGCAACTATAGTCTTATGAAATGTATTTCTTAAATAATAATACTTGAAAATCAAAATTACTCCTTGATCCATAGGCTGAAAAATAGATATTGTCTTAGCAGACATGAAAACAACATTAATGTCATTATAAATCTTCATCAGAGCTCTTGGGTGAGCAAATATATTGTCAATGAGCAATAATATTTTTAAAGGAATCCTTTTTCTGAGTAGTAAGCCTTAAGCATGGGCTTAACATATTCGGCAAACCATGTTGTAAATCGATATGCTGTCATTCAGGCTATATTGTTACATTTATAGAACACATCAGAGTAGATTGAGAGTAATTCTAGTTGGCAACTGTATTTTTAGGATTCTGAATGAGCACTGGCTTTAGCTTAAAGGGCCCTAGTATTTTCGGAATGCTAAATGAGCGGTGGCTTTAGCTTAAAGTCACAGCTGCATTAGTTCCTCACAGGAGAGTCAGCCTGTTCTTTGAAGCTTTGAAGCCAGGCACTGACTTCTCTTCTCTAACTACATAGAATCTTCTTTCAATATAGGAATGCTTTTTCTACATTGAAAATCTGTTGTTTAGTGTAGCCACCTGTATTAATGATCTTAGCTAGATCTTCTGGATAACATGCTGCAGCTTCTATGTTAGCATTTGTTGTTTCACCTTGCACTTTTATGTTATGGAGATGGCTTCTTTCCCTAAACCTCATGAACCAACCTCTGCTAGCTCTTAAGGCAAGCGTCTAACTTCCAGGATGCATACTTTAATGTCTGAGATCTATTGTTCCTTCATCTCCTTGACACTCCCCATTATGTGCTATCAGCTGCCGCCTGATTTCAGCTGCTTTTTATGCTTTCCTTGTTGTGAATGAGAAAACCTCATGGGACCATGTAAAAGCATACTATAAATTACTGGTACTATGTAAAGGTAGGTTGTGTTTGTTGCTATTATTATTTTCAGTGTGGTGACAACCAAGATGGTCTATTGGTAACTGGAGATTTAGCCCTCAAAATGGTTGAATAAAGACAAAAATAAAATACTTAAAGGTTACTGACATATAAAGCTTGTACACCTCTATTTATTTATAATTCTAAATTATTATTTTCATTCTGTTTAAAGGAGAAAAAAGAAGACACATAAGTAAAATAAACAGTTGCCAAAAAGGTAGGAATAAATGGGAGGACTCACATGTGTGAGCTGGTTTTCCTGCCAGACCTTGTCTTTGCCACAGCCCCAGAATCTCCTGTGCGCTTTGTAACTAATGGATTATTCACAGTACAAGCTGGATTGTTGTAACAGAGAGACTCCAAAATACAATGGCTTAAATCACATGATTTGTTTCTCTTTCATCAAACAGTCCAGAAGTGGTAGAAAGAAACTGATTTTCTCAAAATACAGTTTCCCTCTCCAGGTCCAAGAAAGCTTATCTGGTTGTCACTGACTCCCAACCAGTGGGAATAGAAGAAATAGAGAGGAAAATCACCCATCTATTTCTTTTCATGGAAAGACCTAGAGTCATCTGCTTGTATCCTGTTGGCCAAATTTCAATCACATTGCCAGAGCCAGTTGTAAATGAGATTGAGAAATATAGTTAGCCAGACAGCCACGGATCCAGCTGCTACTCTATTCCTATGGATGGAAAAGAGAATAATTGTAGGTAATAGATAGCTATCTGTCTACTCGCCTCCCATGTTTTCATTCTAAATCACTGATTTCTACAAGCAAAGAGGAAAATTAAGATTCTCATTATTATTTTTCTCATTGTTCCTTGAGATACAAATGAAACTCTGTCTTAAATTATTCTTTAATTAATAAAAAATTAATTATAAATGAACTAAGATTAATATGAGAGTAAAGAAAATGAAATTTAAGATGAACCCAGGTTAAACATCTAAGACTTGATATGTATAAGGCTATGGATTATATATTTTCCTTTATGTGTTAGGCTCTTGAAAAGTCATAGTAAGCTGGATCTTTTAAAAGCACTATTACATACAATGCAAGTTTTCACAGTGTTTGTTTTTATTTTTATTTTTGTATAGTTTTAGTGAGAAACAGAGACAGACATAGAATTCAAACTCTGAAAATCAGAGTCCCGTGGAAAAGGAGCAAACCAAAAGGTAAAAATTTTTGAAGATGCATACATTTTAATAAGTAAACATCTAAATTCTCATGCTTTATTCTGTGCTCTTAATAACAAACAAATTTCCCTGATTGCTTCATATCACTGTACTAAATATGTAAGATTTAGCCCATTCCAAACGCATAGGGGATTGAAAGATGATAACACTGCAAACAAGTAACTTGGTGATGAATCTACCACCAGCACTCAGGGCCCTGGGGTCACTCACTGCAGGGCTGCCTTTGCTGACCTGATAACTTTCAGACTGGAGAAACCGCTGACCCTTGAACAGCACGGGCTTGGACTGTGCCTGTCCATGCATACACAATATTTTTCCAGGTTTCACATCCAGGGACTCACCCAAATACAGACTGAAAACTATGTTTGCATTCCCAACCGTGAATGCCCAACTGCAAATGGGAAATACTGTGTTCTATTTGCAGTTGTTTATATCTGTTTAAGCGAAGGGCCAACTAGGGTCAAAAGTTATACCAGGATTTTCAACTGGGCAGGAGTCTGTGCACCTAATCCCTGAGATGTTCAAGGGTCAGCTGTATTATCCATAAAACACTGTGTAACTCTCAAGTGATGTAGATGTCCTTCCTCATGTCCCATCACCGAGAGGTAATTGGGTAGACCTGGGACTGTTGCTTTACCTCTCCTGCCTCAGTTTACTCATCTGTAAGGTAAAAGTAAATAAGAAGTAATAATAGCCTGACCTGTGGTGGCGCAGTGGATAAAGCGTCGACCTGGGAACACTGAGGTCACCAGTTCAAAACCCTGCACTGGTCTGGTCAAGGCACATATGGGAGTTGAGCTTCCAGCTCCTCCCCCCTTTCTCTCTCTTTCTCTCTCTCTCTCTCTCACTCTGTGTCTCCTCTCTAAAATGAATAAAATAAAAAAAAATTTTTAATGTATTTAAAAAAAAAAAGAAGTAATAATAACAAATAGACTGACTGCACCCCAAGTCCCACATCCTTTGGATCGTCACAGAACCATGGACAGCTCTCTCCCCTGTATCCTAGAGGGAGGATTCCCCAAATCTTTAGTGCTGGTTGGAAGGACCGGAACAGCAGAACATCATTAGGAAGGTTAAGACCTTTACATCTGTTTCTATGGAGCCAGATTCTTGTCTTCACCCCCATCATTTAGAGGTTCTAAGATGAAAAGCTTCCTCCCCTCCCTGTGCAATTCACAGATGACTCTAGAACCCCACTAAGCTTCCTTCGCAGCCAGAAGAAAGCTGATGTGGAGGAGGGAGGGAAGCAGATAAGACAGACGCTGTCTCCTGTTAGGGTGCCCCGCTGTGATCCTGCTTCCCACTCAGTCCATCCCTTGCTCAAATCTACAGACAGATTTCTCAAATTATGGCTAAATTACAGTCCAAAAAAAAAATTTTTTTTTTGGTCCTGAAACTGGAAGACGGGAAGAAATTTTGGCTACAAATTTTCTACTAGTATAGAAAAATCAATATGTTACCACCTCTCAGTGGTTAAGTACAGATATGGATCGACTTACAACCTATGCAACTTACGACCATTCGACTTTACGACCACAATCGCTAGCCACGACTGCTCCGCGTCTGGAGCAGTTTTTGTATGCACCTGTATTCTGTAATTTTGTATGTTTTGTAAATATTAAACCAGTTGTACTGGTAATGCAGTGTTTTACTTAAACCTGACGAATGTAAAAATAAGAAACAAAATGGCATAGAGATGATACAAATGGCATAAAATGAACAAAGAAAATTATGATATATAACAAGAATGGAAGAAAATTATGATCAAATATGACTTAAAGATTTTTATAACATCATTTCACAGTACTGTACATATAGCCTACTCAACTTAACGACCAAATCATGTTACGACCGGTCTGTCGGAACCAATCATGGTCATAAGTCGAGCACTAGCTGTAGTGGCCAACTTGCTTGGGAATTAAGACATTGGATGGTTCTTCTGAAAGGTCAGCACCTTGCTGCAGTTACCTCATCACTCCACGTGGTTCTCTTGGGTGGAGTTTCTCCCAAGAACACCCAGTCCGGGATTCACCCAGAGTGCCCCCACCAGGCCGTGGAAATCACGCTCCTTTATGGAGTCCCTTGCTGGTCCCCAGCTCAGCCTTCCTCCCACTGCGCATGCTCTAGCCATGACCACAGGCCAGGTGGCACTGGGTATTTCCGTTGAAGTACTAGACAGGCTCCTGAAGTGTTTTCATTTGAACAGTGGTTTTCTGCAACACTACTGTTTGCAATGCAATTGTATAAACAAGAGACATTTATGTTACGTTTCCTCCCCTCAGGGAAAAGAGCAGTCAACACTGGACCTTTGAGAAGAGGCAGAAAAAGAGGTAAAATAAAAAGAAAAAGAAAAAGAAAAAAGTGATCAATACAGTTTCAGTAATTAAGCATTTCAATTTTTATTTTATCCTCCTTTTTCTGAGTGACCAATACATTTCTAAACTGGCTTAGGAAGCCGATAACAAAAATTAGGTAGTCATGGGAGTTGGTCAGTTTCAACAGTGTGGCAGGTCACTGGCAACGCCCACTTTGTTGATGTCAATCAGTTGACCTGCGAGAGAGCTGTGGCGGGGCTCCCTTCACTGCACTGATGACCTCTGAGGAGGAAACTGCGTGTGACTCCCATGCTGCTTAGATGACCTTTCTCTTGACCACAGAGAGAGCCACAGCCTGGGTGCTAACACAA
Organism: Rhynchonycteris naso; assembly: GCA_037038555.1. NCBI lineage: Eukaryota > Metazoa > Chordata > Mammalia > Chiroptera > Emballonuridae > Rhynchonycteris > Rhynchonycteris naso. Next base: position 7,567,063 of record CM072997.1, on the reverse strand, counting down.
GACTTGGGTCCTAATTCCTAAAATTCTTTCGCTTGTGTGATTTTTGTGTGCCATTTCTTCTACTTGCCTCAATTTCCTTCTCTGTAAATGGGTGAGTGGTGGGTGGATCCAACCGAGTGACCTCCAGGCCCTCCCCAGTTCTAATAGAACTGACTCAGAAAGGACCAGGGACAGGACACCCTCCCCACCCCCTACGTGTCCTCAGCACGCGTCCTTCATGGATGCTCCTCGATGCTGGCCAGAGGCCAAGAGCAGGTGCTGCCGCCGCTACTGCTGCTGCTGCTGCTGCTGCTACTGAAGTGACTTTTAAGAACTTCAACACCTGCCTCAGCAGAATCAAAGCCCAGGGCCCTGCCAAGGGAGGCACAGAGGCGCTCCTCCCGGGCAGCCAGCAGCACGCTGCCCTGAGCTCCGCAGAGTGGACGCCGCAAGGAGAGTCCACGGGGACAAGAAGGGAAAAAAGGCCCAGGGCGCGGAGGGCAGGCAGACGCCGCTCCTGCGGGGGGGGGGGGGGGGGGGGCTCATTGCCAGCCTGCTCTCTGTTCCCCCGTCGGGTGCCTCACGTGGGGGACAAAGCAAAAAGCTGAGGGGGTTTCCTCCAACCACATAACCTCAAAGGAATCCCACTGACTAAAAATCTTCCTCGAAAAGAGGAGAAAACGCATCACGTCGACAAGCGTGGGCACGCGGGTCCCTCATGCGTGGCGTTCACGTAGGGTTCCAGAGAGCGGGAGGGGAGGGTGACATGCTCTTTATGCATCTAAGCTGCCTTTAAGGAAAGACCTAGTTCACAGGGAAACTCCCTCCAGTGCACTGTAATTTATAAAAAGGATTTCAAGGTGGGTGAGGAGGAAGAGGGCGGAGTTGTAGAAGAAGATGGAGTGAAAGAAAACGACTTATGCTCCCTTACAGGTCCCAGAATTCCCAGAGATAAAAATATGGATTTTGAACCTCCTGTGCTGCCAGTAACCTGTGGTCATGCGAGGGGGACTCTATATAAGGAGAAAATGAAACAAGGTGAGTTTCCTGCTCTTCCAGGCTTTTCAGCTGGAAACTACCAGGTGGACGTTGTTCTGTTCTGGGGCTGGTCTCCAAGACCATCCTCAGGTTTGGTGATCCGCTAAGAAGACTCAGCATTAGTCATTGCTATGAGTTACTAAATTGATACAAAGCAAAGCCAATAAAGGAAAAGGGCACATGGGACAAAGGACACCAGGGGCCAGTTTCTGTCTTCCTCTCCCCGAGGGAGTCACAAGAGGCAACTTAAGTCTCCAGCAACAAATTACAACAGCAGGTGTGAGATGTTGTCTGTCAGGGAAGCTGCCCTGCAACTAGGAGACCAGGGTTGTCACCAGGAGTTGGTGACATGGGTACACTTCACCTAGCACCTCCTAGAACTGCAGACTCTCAGGAGGAAAGCAGGTGCTCAGCACGAGCCGAATGGGAAGGGTGAGATGCCTCCCATAATCCAGGTTCTCAGCTGCCAGCCTGGAAGCAGATGTTTCTGAAGATAGCTGTCTCAGGTCGGCTCTGTTAGGTCTTTTCTGCACAGCATCCCAGATAAGCCAAAGGACAGATGGCATGTCCACTCCTTTAAAATTCATAAACATTAGCCTACCGGGCCATCTCCCCTATCCCCCATTGGAAAGGTCCCTGTACTGCCCAGCCAGCACCCAATACAAGAGCAAGTGCTTCAATATCAGGGTGAAAAGATGTATACATTTGGGAAATCCGACAACAGCCTCACAGCACCATTCCCCATAACATCTGTACGCCTTGTGCTAACCGGGAGGAGCACAGGATTTAGAACCAGGGGACCTGGCTTCGGTGTCAGCAATACCAAGAGTATCTGTTTCATCTGGACCAAGCCATTCTGTGCCATCCTACACTTCCTCCTATACAAAGTGGGAATACAAATAAACCTGCCTTGACATATTATTATGAGGGGGAAAATGGAACAGATATAAAATAATTTGCAAATTCTAATTGCTAAAGTATAGCGCAAACATTCATCTGCCACAACTGATTCCCCCCTCTTCCGAAACCAAGTTCCTTAGGCACCAACATGTAGAAAGGTGTGCTCCGTAACTACATTGCATATGAGCAGTTTAACTTTTCCTACTAGATAGCATTTCTATAACTACTTTCCACATAAAATAGCCGTGAGTCCAAAATATAAGAAATAATTGATTGCCATTAGCTGGATGGTCAACATGGCAGACACGGGTGTGGTGACAGCTGCCACATGCCACCTATGTGTCCACCTCTGCCCCCTCTGAAGTTGAGCCCAGCTCTATCCTGGGTCGCTGAGATGGGAAGAGAGAGAATCCTAGTCATTTTTCTTTAGAGCCATTCATTTTTCTTTTCTCTTTTGAATATAGTTACATGCTTTTTAAAAGAAAATGTGGGTAATGATTACTGCTCCTCTCACTGCCAAAGCAGTGTGCACCCACAGCAGGAAATTCCCTTTCCCCCTCCTTTCGGGTTGCTGTGGGGCCTCTTAGGGAACTCGGGTTTCCTGTGTTGCTAATTCTAAGCCCAAACTGGGTGGCCCAAAACCACGTGATGGGGGGCCGTGTTCTGGGGTTTTCATAGTCGGGGGCACCCCCTTACCACAAAGGGAGCTCAGTTTGTCTCGCTCGGTCCCACAGGAATCTTGGTGAAGTGTGTAACGACGACGAGTGGGAAGGAGCTCACCCTCAAGGAATTTGAAATTGAAGGAAACCACGAAAAATCCAAGAATTGGAGGATGAGCGTGCGCTGTGGCGGGTGGCCCCTGAAATGCCTGATCCAGGTATCCTAATGACAGAGGGCTCAAGTCAAGGATGTGGTGTCAGGAGTCACCAAGGCCAGGTTTTGCCAGTGTCCAGAAAACCATCATGACCTCCCTGCACTGGTCACCACACACGTTATTGCCAACATTCCACTCAGGCGTTATCTTAGCTGGCTTTTATTACATACAGCTTAATCCTGTATGAACTCTTATTCTTCTGATGGTAGAAAGTAAACTGCGGCCTTGACTTTGTCACTAGGAGTTGCCACTGTGTCACAGGAAAGTCATTTAAATTAAGTTTCTGGGACCAGTGTTTACAGTAGCCGAGTAGAATAATGTATCTTAAAATGATACACCAGTATGGGTGTTTCCTGGATTATAGATTATTTCAACATTATTTCTTTTGCTAGTCATATGAAATTAATTCTTGAAAAAAATATAAATAAATCACATTTTTAAATTTCTCCTTTGGCTCAGTGGTAGAGCATCAGCCTGGAGTGTGGATGTCCTGGGTTCGATTCCCAGTCAAGGCACACAGAAGAAGCAACCATCTGCTTCTCCACCCCTCCCCCTCTCCCTTCTCTCTTGCTTTCTCTCACTTCCCCTCCTGCAGCCATGATTCAATATGATTCAATTGATTTGAGTGCATCAGCCTCGGATACTGAGGATGGCTTATGGAGCCTCTGCCTCAGGCACTAAAAATAGCTGGATTGGGAACATGGCCCCAGATGGGCAGAGCATGGACCTCAGACAGGGGTTGTAGGTGGATCCCAGTCAGGACGCATGAGGGAGTCTGTCTCTCTATCTCCCCTTCTCTCACTTAGAAAAGAAGGCTGGGGTTGGGGGGTCTACTTTGGTCCTCGTATCAGCCCCTGATGTGGACAAAGCAGGCTGGGTCTCTGTCGCACATGAAGCCTTGCTCTTTGACTTTTTCTATCGCTCACCCATACCGGCTTCCTTGCTCCACTGTAATGACCATGAAAAGCCCTTTCTCAACAATATCTATTGAGATACACCTAAGCCACCCCCATCCATCTGCAGGAGGAAGGCTGCACACTCATACCCACAGGGCTGCTGGTGGAGAGGCCCTACAGGAAGAGGTGCACAGTGCCCGGGGACGGGAGCTTCCTTTTGACTTTGAGGTTGAAGACAGTTTGATGGAACAGTTTGCACTGAGATGCATCTTAAAAGAATAGTTCTGACAAGCAAAAACATAGGAACAACGCATTTTACAGAAAAAGGATGGTGTGAAAATCCTCCCCATGATTTATTGAGTTGTGGGAAATGAGGTCCACGGTCTGGGCTGATTGAAGAGGGGTTCTTGAGCACCGAGGAAGGAGAATGAACCCTTTTTTTAATCATGAGGGTTATCATGGTAGGTTTGAGTTAGGGACTGACTGACATAGTTGAAATAATGCTTTAGAAATAGTAAGCTGATCAGAGAATGCAACATGGATTGGAGGGTGGAATGCTTGAAGTCATGGAAACCTCTCCACGGCCATTCTGCCTGATACTCCCCCCGTAACTCAACCTACAAGGCCAACCTCCAGTAGCACATTCTAGGAAACCCTTTCAATTCACTGCATTTGTTTTCCATGCTGCTGTAACAACTTCCCTCAAAGGAAGGATTTAAAACAACACAAACCTATTATCTTATAGTTCTGGAGGCCAGAAGTCTGAAATCAGTTTCACTGGGCTCAAGTTTAGATGTCAGCAGGGAGCATTCCAGGGACAACGTGTCCCTTGCCTTCATCTGCATTCCTTGGCTCCTGGTGCCTTCCTCAAATCACTACAAGCTCTTGTTCTGTCCTCATATCTCCTACCTCCCATCTGACCCTCCTGCCCACCTCTTATGAAGACCCTTGTGATTATATTGGCCCCACTCAGATAATCAGAACAACCTTCCCATTACAAGAACCTTAATTTAATGACATCTGCAAAGTCCTTTTTGACACATAAATTAACATTCACAGGTCTAAGGGTTAGGACATGAACGTCTTCAGAGATCATTTTTCAGCCCACCCTACGTACCCCATCATTTCATACTTCATTGTCCTTAGCCATTCCATGTTGCCTTTTTCTACTGGTCTCCCCAAAAGCCTGGACACCCTTGTGTGCCCAAGGGGCACAGGTGGGGCCTCACACCTGACTCCTGTCACTCAGCAGGCGTGTCCCAACGGAGCAGCGGAAGCATGTGAGGTATAAAGACACACGCTAGAGCGGGACTGGAGGGAATGGGAAGGAAGTGGTGAGTGTAGAAGAGGTAGTGAAGGAAAGTTAGCAAGGCTGGTTTTAAACCTGAGTCTGGATGACAGAGGACACCGTGTTACCGAGCCGGAGAGGGTGGCTGTTTTCCATGAAGACACCTTGAGTGTGCGTCGTTGACAGTGGGACATATCTGGGAGGCAGTTGGGAATACCAGGTTTAAAGCAGTAGGAAAAGTACACAGTACAATGCGGACACAAAGACCCATCGTAGCACCAATCTCATTTCTCTTTCAGAAAGGACATCTACCAGACCCACCAAGAGCAAGAAAAAAGGTGATTGTCGTATGACTCTTTGCCGGTGTCTCATCTGTCACATTGCTGATTTTCCATTCCTCTGGCCTTATTTTATAGTGTCTAAGTTAACGATTCTAATAAAACTTGATTGTATAATGGTAGTGTCTTTTGCACTTGCTGCTTTTAAACATGACAGAGTGTGAGGCCAGGACTTCTTTAAGCATTAAAACATTAAACAACGAGGTGAGAATAATCCTTTTCAATAGACAGTGAGATAGCGCTGACCTTAGATGATTATTTCAACCTCGTTGTCTAACATGGGAGACTAACTCATGGGTGGGGGTGGAGGGACCTAGGGCACCCAGAGAGGCGGGCAGTCTCATGGCTGCCTCTCCAGTAGTATGCCTTGGACCCCTCAGGTGGCAGTCGCTGGCCTCTCTGCTGAGCTGGAGGTGAAAGCTGACACAGTCATTGTTCCAGACTAGATGAAGCCAAGTCATTTCACAGATACCCAAGGTCAACACAAGCTCTTGGGGTTCAGGGGGAAGTGAAGAGGTGCTCTTCTTTAGGAAGAAGAGGTGCAGACCTTGTGCCCATTTTCCCTTTAAGGCTGTGCCCCAGTGGGGCTGCAGAAGGCCGTGGGGTCCGCGGGACATCCGCATGGCACCCAGAACTCTGGGTCCTGTGGTTACTGGGGGGCAGTGGGTGATGAGTCCTCCGCCTGAGTCTGTCACTGCAGCTCCAGCTGCAACTGTGAAAACCAAGGCCAGGCGCCGTGCGAGCATGCCCTTGCAACAACCGCCTTAGGTCTGAGAGCCAGGCAACGGAGCTTGCACTGGCCACACAATCACTGACACACAATTTAATGGGTTTTTAATTCTCCAGTCAGATATTTAGACCCATAAAAGCAGATGTGAAGTACAGGGAGGGCTGTGACATGCATCCTTTACGTAAAAAGTCTGCTCCAATGTGTGGTTATTGAAAACATATTCAATACAGTCATTCAATCTTTCTGTTTCCTGTAGACAATACCAGAGACTGACAGTGATGACTTTATTGACCCATATGTAAGTACTAACTCCCACCGGCAACCCCAGAGTAATCCAGGCTTTCCCGTGGGTACATTATCTGTGTCATTGCCGCCTTTCCCTGAAGCGTGCTCACACTCAGTGGGACATGTCACTGTGTGATGAGTAGAAAGGGAACACGTCACCGTGTGTGATGAGCAGAGAGGGAACACGTGGCTGTGTGTGATGAGCAGAGAGAGAACACGTGGCTGTGTGTGATGAGCAGAGGGAACACGTGGCTGTGTGTGATGAGCAGAGAGGGAACACGTGGCTGTGTGTGATGAGCAGAGAGAACACGTGGCTGTGTGTGATGAGCAGAGGGAACACGTGGCTGTGTGTGATGAGCAGAGAGGGAACACGTCGCTGTGTGTGATGAGCCGAGAGGGAACACGTGGCTGTGTGTGATGAGCAGAGAGGGAACACGTGGCTGTGTGTGATGAGCAGAGAGGGAACACGTGGCTGTGTGTGATGAGCAGAGAGAACACGTCGCTGTGTGTGATGAGCAGAGAGGGAACACGTGGCTGTGTGTGATGAGCAGAGAGGGAACACGTGGCTGTGTGTGATGAGCCGAGAGGGAACTCGTCGCTGTGTGTGATGAGCAGAGAGGGAACACGTCGCTGTGTGTGATGAGCAGAGAGAACACGTGGCTGTGTGTGATGAGCAGAGAGGGAACACGTCTGTGTGTGATGAGCAGAGAGGGAACACGTGGCTGTGTGTGATGAGCAGAGAGAGAACACGTGGCTGTGTGTGATGAGCAGAGAGGGAACACGTCCGTGTGTGATGAGCAGAGAGGGAACACGTCCGTGTGTGATGAGCAGAGAGAACACGTGGCTGTGTGTGATGAGCAGAGAGGGAACACGTGGCTGTGTGTGATGAGCAGAGAGGGAACACGTCGCTGTGTGTGATGAGCAGAGAGGGAACACGTCGCTGTGTGTGATGAGCAGAGAGGGAACACGTCGCTGTGTGTGATGAGCAGAGAGAACACGTCGCTGTGTGTGATGAGCCGAGAGAACACGTCGCTGTGTGTGATGAGCCGAGAGGGAACTCGTCGCTGTGTGTGATGAGCAGAGAGGGAACACGTCGCTGTGTGTGATGAGCCGAGAGGGAACTCGTCGCTGTGTGTGATGAGCCGAGAGGGAACTCGTCGCTGTGTGTGATGAGCAGAGAGGGAACACGTGGCTGTGTGTGATGAGCAGAGAGGGAACACGTGGCTGTGTGTGATGAGCAGAGAGGGAACACGTGGCTGTGTGTGATGAGCAGAGGGAACACGTGGCTGTGTGTGATGAGCAGAGGGAACACGTGGCTGTGTGTGATGAGCAGAGGGAACACGTGGCTGTGTGTGATGAGCAGAGAGAGAACACGTGGCTGTGTGTGATGAGCAGAGAGAGAACACGTCGCTGTGTGTGATGAGCAGAGAGAGAACACGTGTCTGTGTGTGATGAGCAGAGAGGGAACACGTCTGTGTGTGATGAGCAGAGAGGGAACACGTCTGTGTGTGATGAGCAGAGAGAACACGTGGCTGTGTGTGATGAGCAGAGAGGGAACACGTGGCTGTGTGTGATGAGCAGAGAGGGAACACGTGGCTGTGTGTGATGAGCAGAGAGGGAACACGTGGCTGTGTGTGATGAGCAGAGAGGGAACACGTGGCTGTGTGTGATGAGCAGAGAGGGAACACGTCGCTGTGTGTGATGAGCAGAGAGGGAACACGTCGCTGTGTGTGATGAGCAGAGAGAACACGTGGCTGTGTGTGATGAGCAGAGAGAACACGTGGCTGTGTGTGATGAGCAGAGAGAGAACACGTGGCTGTGTGTGATGAGCAGAGAGGGAACACGTGGCTGTGTGTGATGAGCAGAGAGGGAACACGTCGCTGTGTGTGATGAGCAGAGAGGGAACACGTCGCTGTGTGTGATGAGCAGAGAGAACACGTCGCTGTGTGTGATGAGCAGAGAGAACACGTGGCTGTGTGTGATGAGCAGAGAGAGAACACGTGGCTGTGTGTGATGAGCAGAGAGGGAACACGTGGCTGTGTGTGATGAGCAGAGAGAACACGTCGCTGTGTGTGATGAGCAGAGAGGGAACACGTGGCTGTGTGTGATGAGCAGAGAGGGAACACGTGGCTGTGTGTGATGAGCAGAGGGGGAACACGTCGCTGTGTGTGATGAGCAGAGGGGGAACACGTCGCTGTGTGTGATGAGCAGAGGGGGAACACGTGGCTGTGTGTGATGAGCAGAGAGGGAACACGTGGCTGTGTGTGATGAGCAGAGGGAACACGTGGCTGTGTGTGATGAGCAGAGAGGGAACACGTCGCTGTGTGTGATGAGCAGAGGGGGAACACGTCGCTGTGTGTGATGAGCAGAGGGGGAACACGTCGCTGTGTGTGATGAGCAGAGAGAACACGTCGCTGTGTGTGATGAGCAGAGAGAGAACACGTCGCTGTGTGTGATGAGCAGAGAGGGAACACGTCGCTGTGTGTGATGAGCAGAGAGGGAACACGTCGCTGTGTGTGATGAGCAGAGAGGGAACACGTGGCTGTGTGTGATGAGCAGAGAGGGAACACGTGGCTGTGTGTGATGAGCAGAGAGAACACGTCGCTGTGTGTGATGAGCCGAGAGGGAACACGTCTGTGTGTGATGAGCAGAGAGAACACGTCGCTGTGTGTGATGAGCAGAGAGAGAACACGTGGCTGTGTGTGATGAGCAGAGAGGGAACACGTGGCTGTGTGTGATGAGCAGAGAGAACACGTGGCTGTGTGATGAGCAGAGAGAACACGTGGCTGTGTGTGATGAGCAGAGAGGGAACACGTCGCTGTGTGTGATGAGCAGAGAGAGAACACGTCGCTGTGTGTGATGAGCAGAGAGAACACGTCGCTGTGTGTGATGAGCAGAGAGAACACGTCGCTGTGTGTGATGAGCAGAGAGAACACGTCGCTGTGTGTGATGAGCAGAGAGAGAACACGTCGCTGTGTGTGATGAGCCGAGAGGGAACACGTCGCTGTGTGTGATGAGCCGAGAGGGAACACGTGGCTGTGTGTGATGAGCAGAGAGAACACGTCGCTGTGTGTGATGAGCAGAGAGAGAACACGTCGCTGTGTGTGATGAGCCGAGAGGGAACACGTGGCTGTGTGTGATGAGCAGAGGGAACACGTCGCTGTGTGTGATGAGCAGAGAGCAGCAGAATCATCACCCGTGCCTGGTAGACAGATTGGAGTTGGGTGTCTCAGCGTGAAAGCATCCTCTCCATTGTTCAGTGGAAACCTTCCCGTTTCCCCAGCAGTGTAGGACCAGAGCTCTAGATCACTGGGGTCTCTAGAGATGAGGCATGAAGTGGTATGGGCATGGCTAGCCTATGGATTAAGGGTGAGGAGCAAATCTGAGAGGACAGCAGCATTTTAAAGAAGGCAGGGGGAAGGGAAGGAAGGTTCCAAACACCTACTCCACAGTGCAGGCAGAGCTAAAATGGTTTCATGCATTGGACAGAAGAAACAGGCCAGGCCAAGCTGGTAAGTTCAAGGTGTGGGTCCTGCTGTGAACCCTGCAGAGAACTGTACTCAGGGCACGCGGGCATTATGCAGTCCCTGTAGCCCATGCCAACTTCACAGCGAATAATAATAGTGCAGATGGGGGCTGTAGGTCACTCGGAGAGGCAGGCAGTGACATCGTAACCTCCCAGAGCATTATGCCTTAGATCACATTGGGTGGTTGGTCTATGGCCACTTTTTTCCAGGTGAGAGGTAAAAGCTGAGGCAGCCCTTGTTCCAGACTGGAAGGAAGGCAAGTCATTCCAATGATAGCCAAGGTTCAGAAACCTTGACCTAACCACCTAGAAATATTGGTCAGCATCCATGAGTTTAATCTGTAATGACAAAATGGAAGAACAGTTACATGGCCCCATGCCAGGGCAAGCCAGGCCCATGTGGGGATGTACCCGATGATGTTGCTAGCAAGTCATTCCACAAATCTTCCTGTTGAAAGAAAACACATGGGCAAAAGACATCTGCAGCTTAGACTTGCCTCATATGGGCTACTTTTGTGGCTGCTCTTCTTTTTCTCTTTTTTTCTTTTTTTATTTTTTTGACAGAAAGAGAGGGTCAGAGAGAGGGACAGATAGAGACAGACAGACAGGAAGGGAGAGAGATGAGAAGCATCAATTCTTTGTTGTGGCACTTTAGTTGTTCATTGATTGCTCTCTCATGTGTGCCTTGACCAGGGGGCTACAGCAGACCAAGTGACCCCTTGCTCAAGCCAGCGATCTTGGGCTCACTCCATCAACCTTGGTCTTCAAGCCAGTGACCTTTGGGCTTAATCCAGCAACCATGGAGTCATGTCCATGATCCCATGCTCAAGCTAGCAATCCCATGCTCAAGCTGGTAAGCCCATGCTAAAGCCAGCAACCTCGGGGTCTCAAACCTGAGTCCTTCGTATCCCAGTCTAACACTCCAACCACTGTGCCACCACCTGATTAGGCTGTGGCTCTTCTTCTTATGTTTAATTTATAAATAGAGGGAATTTACAAATTGAGGTTCAATCTCATTCATCTAAGCTCATTGAACCCAGAAAAGACAGTCTGACTTTTAGGATTTGTAACCCTAGTGGCAGGGCACTTTTCTTTGGCTAAGTATGGTTTCACAGTTAGAATCTCTACATCCTTGTAACAGAAGACCTCACAGAAGCACTGAGAATGAGATGAGAGATTTAAAAATTGGAATCTGCAACCCTGGTGACAAATTGAAGCTCTGGGTGGGGAAAGGGCAGAATCTATGTTCATTTCCAAGCTCCTGGGTGAATGATGGGATGCTTGGTGAGGTAGGTAGCTAAAGGGGGAACAGATTCAAGACAGGAAGACAAGAAATGTGGTTGGGGACAGGGCAGATTTGATACTTGATGAAAGCCACCTAACTGAAGAGGATGGAAAGTGGGCTGCATGTTTAGGCGTTCAGAAGGGGACCTGAGCACAGGTTTCCAGTCTAAGGAAAAATCTGGTAGGCATGGTCATAGGAGTAGTTAAAAGAACAGAGGATGTAGGACTGAGCCCCAAGCAATCCCACCATTCTAAGTGAGAAAGCTGCAAAGAAAGAGGCAGGGTGTTAGGAGGGAAAACCCAAGTGAAGTGTCGCAGAACAAAGCATAACTTTATAGAAGGAAGAAGAGGAATGACACTTCCTGTCAACCTCGCCACTTCCACACTACCCACCAGCGTCTCAGCCACCCCGCACTGGTGTCAGTCCCCACGTGTGTGCGTTATTTTATACCTAGGTCGTCACAAGAGGATGTGAGTTCCTTCTTCCCACCCATGGTGTAGACAGGATAGTTTCATCTGTGTGTAGAGCTGTTACCCACCCACTGCGTGAAGCATTTCCCCACCACATAGTTCTCCTCAGATGTCTCTCTTTCTGCTCAGGTGGTCCCAGAAGAAGAGCCAAGTACTTCTAGACATTTCTCCATCACAGACACATGACACTCAGACACAGAAATATTAATATGTAGATTCACACGCTCTTGCCACATAGATTATCACAAGAAAAAGAGAAAGAAAAACGTGATTTTCTTCACCCCGCAATGAGCTCAGTTCTTGACCAATTCTTATTTTGCTTTATAAAGTCTATAATTTTTAACGTATGTTTTTCTTTTTTTTTTACAAGTGTTATTTTCTTTTCACAATACTTAGATGCAAACACTGTCAATTTTTTTACTTCATAAATGAAATTAAATCTGGCTGACAGTCCCAAGTATTAAGATTGGTGGGAGACGCAGCATCCATCAATCTTGTGGGCTTCTCTCTCTCCCTATGTAGAACAAAGCAGAGAGTCATCCAGGGACCCAGGGATCGCTGTTACCGCACGCCCTGGTCATTCAGAAATGGTGCCTCTGCACCTTACATGCCGAGCTGTCATGGGGCATCTTCCCCAGGCTCCCAGAGCTGAAGAGCTCTGACCTTCCTGACATTCACCTGGTCATCTGTGCCATGGTCTTCCCAACCCAGATGTACTTACTGTCACAGGCCCAGGGGCCCACCAGGCACAGATTCCACAGTCCAGGAATTCCTTCCCAGGCCTTTCAGCTTATGAGAAACTTACGGTTGAAAAAAATGGGATGCAGTGATATCTCCGAAGTTCATTCTATCACCTCAGTAAGTCACTCTTCGATCAGTTAATCCAGGTGATGCAATACAGACAACCAGATAAGACACCTGTATTCCTGAGCCAGATTTTTCAAGCAGAATAATAAATTTCTCAGATTAACTTTAACTCATCGTTTTTGGTTGCTAGCTGAATCTCTGTCTTCACCGGGAAAACTTTCCTGATCTCATACAGCCACTTTCTCTTGAAGTTCATGGCAGACCAGAATGCCTTCTTCTGAAACCTCTGCTCAGTGTTGTTTCTTCATATTCCGAGAAGAGAAATTTGTAGGCATCACCTTGGAGCAAGCAAAGTCTGTGTGTTCTAGAGTCCCAACTCGTCTACTTTCTGGAGTCTCACTGGTCCCGGTGAGGTCTACGTCATCTCCCCTTCTAGCCGCAGAACTCAAATGAACGCGAGGTGTGCCTCCCCTTCTAGCCGCAGAACTCAAACGAATGTGAGGTGTGCCGTCGAAGAGGAAAGCTGTTCTGCTGTGATACCTGCCCGAGGTCCTTTCATGAGAAATGCCACATCCAGCGCATTGATCCCGACAGGTTGGTGAGAACCGGCCCCTGCTTGCCCTTCCTCCTTGTGGCCCAGCTCTTCCCACCCGGCACGCTCAGCCTGCGAAGTGTGTCTCTCTCTGGTTGTGTGTGTCTTGATGCTGAGGGAACAGGGTCCTTGGATATCAGGATCCAGAAATACGACCCAAAGCTATTTATTTAACCGTGCTGGCAGCGGTAGATTCATGGGAAGCCCAAACTCCTCAAGTGTTTGTGAGGTGTAATAGAAAGAGGGGTCACCACCGTCTCCCCCCACTTGGTTCCCCAACCCATGCACTTTGATGGGGTGATGACATCATACGTCAGCTGCCGGTTGAAAGCCTATACCGCCTGCCTTGGAGACATCACAAAGCTGGCCACCCGGGGGCTGTGATGAGTCTTCAGAAGGCCTTCCCCACAGTCTGTCAAATCAGCTGACCCTAAGGGACAGGGTCCATGATAAGACTCATGGATTCCGAGGCTGAGTCCACTCTGCTGTTACATGTGTCCTGGGCCAGAGGTCAGTGCGTGGGCTTACACACACATTGATATGGTATCTGTAAGTGGTAGTGTGGGCAGAGGAGGTCTACCAGGAATATGTGTCCCCTTGAGGACAGAGCATTGCCCCATTGTAGCTCCCAGGGAGTGGTCCCACCCCAGGGATTCAGGGTAAACCTCCGTAGGCAGGGAGTCTGCCCAGGCAGAGCACAGATCCACTTTTTTCTTGAACCCACAGAGAGTCCCCATTCCTGCATCGTGGGCACTTTGTGATGGGCCTCTTTTTTTGCCAATTACCATTGACATTTGACATTATATTAGTTTCAGGCATACATCGTAATGAGGCATTTATATAACTTACCTAATGATGCCCCCAATAAGTCTAGTACCCATCTGACACCATACACAATTATTACAATGTTTTTTACTATATTTCTTATGCTGTACTTTACATCCTCATATCTGTTTTTATAACTGACAATTGGTGCACCTTAATTTGTAATAGACCTCTTGAGAAAGCATTGGGTGGTTCAGGAGAGAGGCTAAATAACATCTCTAAGATAATCATCGTAGCCACTTGATTACGGAAAGCCTCCCGGCACAGAAAGCTGGTGGAGAGGACTCGAGCAAATAGAACATCTGACACTTTGCTGATAGATTTCCTTCCCAAGACTTCTCTGCAAGCACAGATTCTAGGTAGAGATATGGCAATGCCGGGGGAGAGGAGGCCTATGGTGTGTGATCTCTGCTTATTCAGCTGAGAGACTGAGAACTGATTTTCCGACTTTTCCTATGGCCTGGCGTTCATCAAGGCCCAAGACTGCAGTGCGGAGTCTTGGTACTGAGTTCCAGTACTTGACCGTGGCACACAGGGCTCCTCACCATAGTTCTACGGGCTCAGAGGGGACCCCTACGTTTTGAGGTGAAGGGGAGTCCGTCACCCATTGTGGCACCTAACTCAACAGACTGTCAGCCCTGCCATCACGACTTCAGGAATAAGTGTCTTTGGCAATTGAGCCTAAACGGAACGCTCGTGTGGAGGTGTGGAGGAGCCTCCAAGAGAAAAGCTGACCTCAGGTGGAAACCATAGTCCTGCTTGAATGGAGGACTTTAACAGATGTAGGAGCATGACCTGTGGTGGCGCAGTGGATAAAGCATTGACTTGGAATGTTGAGGTCACTGGTTTGAAGCCCTGGGCTTGCCTGGTCAAGGCACATATGGGAGTTGATACTTCCTGCTCCTCTCCAGTTCTCTGGGGTTTTTTTTTCCTGTCTCTCTCCTTTCTATAAATGAATAAATAAAATCATTTTTATAAAAAACAGCTGTAGGAAGGAGGGCAGCTTCACAGAAAGCTCGCCCTGCTCACGTTATGTCCTGCCCCCCAGGAACCCATGGCGCTGCATCTTCTGCCAGGTGAAGGCTGCTCAGGAAAGATTCCCAGGAACTCAACCACGTCATCGGGAATCGGAGGTCCTGGAGAGGCCCATGCTGCCTGAGGAGCAGCTGGTGAGTCGCCACGTGAGGCTAAAGCCTCCTCCTTTCTGTCCGGTTGAGAGAAGCAGCCCAGCCGCGCAGGGGCTGGAGGAATGGCGCCAGGCAGGCTGCCCGCCCTCGCTGCGCTCTGACCCCATGACCTCACGAGGAGACCCGCATTGCAGAGGAAGTCCTCCTCCTGCGCTTGTTTCAGAGTCCGCATGCTCCGCCACGGGCGGGCGTAAGGGGTCCTGGTCTTTCCAAGCTGCTTTTCACTTAAGACCTCCGCTGTCTTTTGCAGAAATGTGAGTTCCTCCTCTTGAATGTCTACCGCTGTTCAAAAAGCCTCTTTTTTGCCTCAAAACCACGTTATGTAAGTAACAGCAACAAAGCCCAGAACTGGCATTTGTCAAATTTGCGCTGTGTGTGCAACGGGAATGAGCTGCCATGATCATTGCCTTGTTGATGGATGTCCCAGTCAGCTCAGTCAGCTGGGTGGTTTCAACAACAAAACTCGGTTTCTGGAAACGAATTCCCAGATCTGGGTGTCACCATGATTACATTCTGGCAAGAGCGGTCTTCCAGGATGCAGACTGCCAACTTCATGTTGTGTCCTCACATGGTGGGAACCAGAAGAGAGCTCCGTGGGGTCCTCTTTAATAGGGCACTAATCCCATTGACAACCACTCCACCCTCCTGACCTGTTAAGACCATCACACTGAAGATGGGGGGGTAGGGGGGTCAGGATTTCAATAAATGAATTTGGGGGATGGGACATAAACACCCAGCTCATAGCAGTGAGAGTCTACAGAAAGTAGACTTGCAGCCATGCTAATAGCCTACCCTTTGACACTTCCGTCCACAGAATAAAGAGGCACTTCGAGGCCTGAACAAGTGCATGTGGTTGAACAGAATCAAGGTAAAGTTGATTAGGAAGTCGTACCCCAAGGTGAAGAGGTTTGTGAACGACGTGCGCCTCATCTTTCAGAACCACAAGATATTATACAGGGTACGTGGCTGCCCCTGCATTCCTTGGTCTTTCCATTAAGTCACTTTGCCTTTCATGGTCTTATGACAGGGAAATTCCCCATGATCTGGCAAGCCCACGCAAGGAAAAATCCTGGAAGGATTCTAAAAGCCACGTGGTTTACTGAGGGGAAAATAACAACAAGCCAGAGGGGGTCATTGCAAACATTGCCCTAGGACCCCAGGGGCTACTCACCGCTAAACAGGTGATTTTCTCCCACAGAGAACAGTAGACTGCAGAGTAGTCCCTTCCACAGGAAACATAAGTGCTTTTTAAAGGCAACTAAGGTATCCTTTCTCTAAAGGAAGATGCCAAATCAAATGTATCAAATTTCAAAATATTGGATTTCTTCACGTCACTTTCCCTAGGGCTGCATCAAAAAGTTAACAAGGATTGTCTCAAGGGCTAAGAATGAAGGAAAAGGAAGGCACCTCGAATTTGCTGTCGACATTTCCATACTGTCCGATTGTTATAATACGTTTTGCGCGAATAAATTGAATTTTTGTCGAATTAAATCAATCAATCTATTTCTGATGAAGAGTTAGGCTGCAATATAGTAGATACTAGGTTTGCTTCTCTGTCTTCCAAATTAAGAGAAATGATCGAGCTATCAGGGAACATAAGCTATTCTCAACTGGATAAAGTCTCACGTGACATTCGGGGCAGCCTACAGGGAAGAGCTGGGTTATCTGAAACTTTGGGAGTCTAAACTCATTAGCAAAACTATTCTTGTTTTTGTCTTGGCTTTTTCAGACCCATAAATTCATCATGCTGGGACTTCAGCTAGAGGCCAAGTTTGAGAGTAATTTCAAAAATATTTTTGCAATTCAGGAAATCAGCAAAGACAGTGCTCAGCCGAAGCCCGTTGTTTTGTGATGTCCATTTCTGCCAGCCCCTTCAGGGCCCCGAGCAGTACAGGGGAAAGTGCCTGTGGTTCCCCCGAACCTTTCTGCCCATTGCTGTGGAAACAACATCACATCACCCTTCTTTTGTCAAACATTTACGTCACCATTTCTGCTCATTTATTTTTCTAAATAAAATTTAAAATTGCCTTGTCAAGTTCTCTTATTGAATAATTTGGAGTGAACTTTACAATAGAAAATATTGGCTGTTCTACAGAAGTGCTTCCATTTGTTTGAATTATTTATTATGTTCTTAAGTAAAGCTTTCTTTCTTCTCTCCCACTTAGAACTTACTCATTTCTCTCTTTTTTTACTGTCAGATGTTTTGTACTTTTTCTTGTTATTGTGAAAATAATCATTTTCCCACTACAGTTTTTTATTATTTCTTGTTATAGAAAACTGTTATTTATGTATTTGGTTACTGGTTACCGTTCTGAATACATTCTTGCCTCTTGCCCGTGGCATCAGGAAGCACAGAGATTCATACCATGTCCACTTTTTAATTCATAGCATCAAAACCATAATTGGTACAAGATGGAAGCATTTCTCACTTGGGTACAAAGACCTCTGGCAATCTTGGTTGGGAAATGGCTCTGTCTGACATCCTGGTGACCTTGCCTGTCTCCACGTGGCCCACAGAGGCCAGACTCACATGCAGCTGATCCGATTTAAGTCTTGGCAGAATGCCCCATGATTTTTCCAAGACATGAGAGCATGAGAGGCTTGTGAGGAGCTGTTACAAAGCCGTTTCCCACTCATCGCCTTATTTTCCAGATGTTCTCATTACATTCCTGTGTTCCAAGTTCTAATGGGGTGTGAGGCATTCTGATTCCTGCTTTAGGGCACATGTGTAGGCCATACAACTGCTTGGCCGCAGCATGGATGTGCCCCATCACTCATGTCACACCCAATGTCATCCGTATCCCCTCGGCTTGGGTACAGTCCAATGGACAGAGGACGTGGGAAGCTGATGCCTTTCCTCTTCTTGTGTTTGTTGTCTGTGTAAGTAATAAACCGTCTGAACGTGAAGAGGTGCATCATTTCTTTACCAGCCAAATCTTTTAGCTTTACTTCACCGGTTCTCAGACCCAAAATATATTGGTTATGAAAAAGAGTACTGGCCCTGGCCGGTTGGCTCAGCAGTAGAGCATGGGTCTGGCATATGAAATCCTGGGTTCGATTCCCAGTCAGGGCACACAGAAGCGACCATCTGCTTCTCCACTATTCCCCCTCTCTTTTCTCTCTCTCTCTCTCTCTCTCTCTCTCTCTCTCTCTCTTCCCCTCCCGCAGCCAAGGCTCCATTGGAGCAAAGTTGGCCCAGGCGCTGAGGATGGCTCCATGGCCTCCACCTCAGGCGCTAGAATGGCTCCAACTGCAACAGAGTAACAGCCCAGATGGGCAGAGCATCGCCCCCTGGTGGGCATGCCGGGTGGATCCCGGTTAGGTGCATATGGGAGTCTGTCTCTCTGCCTCCCCACTTCTAACTTCGGAAAAATACAAAGAGGAAGGAAGGAAGGGAAGGAAAAAAAGGAAGGAAAAGAAGGAAGAAAGGAAGGGAGGGAGAGAGGGAGGGAGGGAAGGAAAGGAAGGAAGGGAAGTACCCCAAACTAAGAAATGATTGTGTCTAGCTGGCTCCAAAGTTGAGTCTCCAACACCCCACATCACCATTCAGTAATGAAATTTTGTTATTGCAATAGATCATTTTGAAGAATAAATTTATGAATGCAAAGTGCTTAAAATCGTGTCTGAGACATATGAATGCATCAGTGACTGCACATAGCAAAGATTCCTCATTCAAAATGTTAATCCAAGCAAAAGGCATCAATCCTCATTGACTACTCAGCTTGTTGATGGAAACTGAAACAAAGGGGCCCCATAAAAACCAAGGTTGATGCATTTCCTAACCCTTTCGGAAGAGACCAATGTCTGTTTTCCAAGTTAATAATGCCCTGCAAAAAGTAAATTTTCTCATGTCCTTAAAGGATTGTTGAACATGACTCCTCAGCATTTAATTCTAGAGGCCTAGGATGCCATGCTGACCTGTGGCACAGAAGTTTTAAGAGTTAAATGCAATTTCTCTCCCATGGTAGATTTAGTCAAAAGGAGTTTCTTATTACAGTTGATGAAATTATTTGGGAACGATTCAGAAACAAATGTGTCTGAGGCAATGTCTCCCTTCACTGATGTTATGACTGAAAAAGGATGGTCACCTACATGGATAAAATGTTCAGGGAGCCTGGGTCTACAGTTATCTAGAAAAACGAAGGAATTCCATAGCAGACCAAGCAAAGTGTTTTATCCTTGAAGCTCTGGCTTGTAGCGTATTCTACTTTCCATCCTTTGACTCCTGATAAAGTTATATTTTTCATTTAGGTTTACTGTTTAAATGTTGACCTCTCCTTCACTCCTTTTTGTTTGCTTTGTTGGGTTAGGGCAGTGGTCGGCAAATCCCAGCTGCGAGCCCACGGGCCGCTCTTTGGCCCCTTGAGTGTGGCTCTTCCACAAAATACCACATGCGGGCGGGCAGGTATGGGGGGGGGGAGGCCCGTGGGATTCAGGCACGAGTTGAGTGAGCATGTGGCTCCCCTTTCCCCTTCCCCTCCCTCCCTTTCTCCTTCCCCCTCCCCTTTCGCTCTCCCTACCCCTCCCCCCTTTCACCCTCCCTTCCCCCTCCCTTTTCCCCCTCCCCTTCCCTCCTCCCCTTTCCAAGGTAACCACAGCCTCAGCTTTCACATTATTCATTTTTCACGTGGGGAAAACAAGACCCAGAGAGGTTGGGAACCGGCGGGTCGCAAGACTAGTGGGAACCACTAAATACCTTCTGCTTCTTTCCCTGGGGCAGTAGCCGGCAAACCTCACCTGGCGAGCCACAGGCGGCTCTTTGGCCCCTTGAGTGTGGCTCTACCACAAAATACCACGTGGGGGCGCACAGGTCCCCGCCGAGGTGTCCCTAGGTCAGGGGCCTGGAGCCGCTAGGCAGGATAGTAGCGCAGAGGGGGCGCGCGGGATTCATGCACCAGTTCAGTGAGTATGTGGCTCGCCAGCCCTCCTTTGCAGACCACTGCCCTAAAGATCCTAGCGGGTGCCCAAGGAGCCAGCACCAAAGGACATCGCATAATAACAGACAACACAGTCTTGGGTGACTAAGGCTTTAGTCACCCAAGACTGACCCCACTTTAGAGACCAGCTACAAAAGAGTCCCCAACTACCTACATCTCTACCCAGCAAACTACAAACTTGGGATTCCCAGGGTGCCTTCGCTTAGGGTCAATAATTTGCTAGAAAGACACAGAATTCAGGAATATGCTCTACTTATGATTATAGTTTTATTATAAAGAATACAACTCAGACCTTGGTCAGATAGCTCGGTTGGTTAGAGCATCCACCCAGTACGCAGAGGTTGTAGGTTTGATCCCCAGTCAGGGCACATATAGAAGCAGATTAATCAATGTTTCTATCTCTCCAACTCTCTCCCTTCCTCTCTCTGTAAAATCCATTAAAAAGAGAGAGAACACACACACAAACATGCACACACAAACTATACAGTTCCGGAACAACCAAAGGAAAGAGATGCACTGGGGGGGGGGGGGAGCCGACCTCCCATGCCCCCTCCAGCTTACCACCCTCCCAGAACATCAATGTATTCACCAACTCAGAAGCTCCCGACCCGACCCATCATTGTTTCCGAGTTCTTATGGAGGCTTCAGTAGCAAGCACGGTGATTAAATCATCAACTATTGGTCATTGAACTTAATCTTTCACCTCACTTATCTTCCTAAACCTCAAGGGGTGGAGTTGAAAGTCTCAATCTTCTAATCACATGGTAATTGGTTTTCATTTTATTTATTTTTTTAATTCACATGATTGGGTTTTATTTGTTTGTTTGGGTTTTATTTTCCTTTTATATTTTTCCAAAGCCAGAAGTGGGGAGGCAGTCAGACTCACACATGTGCCCCACTGGGATCCATCCGGCATGCTCACCAAGGGGCGATGCTCTGCCCATTTAGGGTGTTGCTCCGTTGCAGCCGGAGCCATTCTAGCACCTGAGGCGGAGGCCATGGAGCCAGCCATCCTCAGTGCCAGGGCCAACTTTGCTCCAATGGAGGCTGCAGGAGGGGAAGAGAGAGACAGAGAGGAAGGAGAGGGGGAAGAGTGGAGAAGCAGATGGGCGCTTCTCCTCTGTGCCATCACCAGGAATCAAACCTGGGACATCCACACACCAGGCCAATGGTCTACCACTGAGCCAAATGGCCAGGGCCCACATGATTGGTTTTCTAAAGTCACCATTATCACTTGGAAAATTCTAAGGATTTGGGGAGCTCTATGCCAGGAACTAAGGACAAAAGCCAACTACATATTTTTTGGTGTTATACCACTATAACAGTGGTTCTTAACCTGGGTTCTATCGAACCCTAGGGGTTCCATGAGTCGGTCTCAGGGGCTCGAAGAAGCCTCTGCCACGGAGGCCAGAATAAAGTAATACTGTAATTTGTTGTGAGTTCATGCACTTTGTTGGTTTTGTTCTTTGAGCAAGGTAATGTTCATGCACGGCTCATTTTGTGCACCAGTAAAAAAACATATATCTATGTCTTGAATTTGAAAAAAAAACATCATATTTTATTTGTCACTAAAGAAGGGTTCGGTGAATGCGCATATGAAACTGGTGGGCTCCATACCTCAAAAATGGTTAAGAACCACTGCACTATAAGCGTGCTCTCTTGTTTCTACTCTAATGTCAATCTATAGACACACATGCGCACTGAAGAGAGCCTCACCTCCCACACTTCCCAGGACCGTGTTCCCAGGGCTCAGCGGTCCACTGGCTGTAGAGCACATTCAAAGAAAAACGAGTGAAGAACCAGGAGCTCCGGATTCAGACGCCTGATGCTCTGCAGCCCCAGGCTGGCGGCGCCCACCCTTTTCGCCCCGCCCACAGCGTGGTGCCGGCGCCCGGCGCTGGGCTTCTCGAGGCGCTCCCTCCACACTGGATTCTCTGTAGATCTCTGCATGAAGGAACAAAACCCCCAGGCCCTCAACGTGGGGCCAAGAAGCCAGCAGGAAACCCCGTGATAAAGGGACTCCAGGAAACACCCAGAGGCTTGCAGAACTTCTAAGCAGAAGCGTTCCTGCCCCAGAAGGTCCCAGCCTCCCTGTGGAATCCTGTGGCCAACAGGTCACTGATGTGTCAGCCCCCCTCCGGGAGGTTGGATAAGGATGGGTGACCACAGGGGCCAGCTTGGCTGGTCCTGCTCTCCATCTCTGACTGTCATTCTCTTCGTCGGTCCCCAGCTGTCTGCCCCGCTTTTCTTTCCTGTAGCGCCTACCTCTTTGTTCTCCTGATCTCTGCGTTTTCTCTCCCTAGCACTTCCTGAGGTGTCTTTGTCCCCTTACCCCTGCTGCCACCTCTCTGTGCATCTCTTCTTATCCCCCCCCCCCGCCCCCGCCGGTCGCACAGCACTTGTCTGTTTCCCCCCCCACTTCACCCCATCAGGTAGAAGCTCCCTGCACCAAGCACCAGGGTCTCCCGCTCCTGCACCCACCCCCTGCTCCCCGGGCCACCTCCTGTCACCTCCACTGTGACGCACACAGTGTCCTAGCATGACAGACTCCCTTAGCCGGCCTTACCGATTCTTTCGGGTTCTTGGTCACCTGCTCGCCTGACTTGCTGGCCTTCTTCACGTATTTGGGAGTAACAAGATAAAACTGACTTCTGCGTATCCATCAGACCCACAGCACAAGACTGCCTTAGGTGTTCGTATCGGAATGGCTCTGTCCCTAGAATAAAGGATCCTTCTTGAAGAAGCTTCATCTGCGCCCCCCTCCCAAAGAGCCTTGCGGCCCCCGCCCCGGCCCCTCCCCCACGTCACCTGAGAGACTCCTCCTACCTCCTCGCTCTGTATTGGTCAACTGAGAGGCTCTGTACTCGTGTCTGTCTCTTCACATCTCAGGTGCTTTCTGTCTTACCTTGAACGCTACCGTTCGGATTTCTCTTTCCTTTTACCTGCCCTTCTCGCTCACTCACTGGTAACAACCTTGGCTGAATTTTGTGTTTATTCATAACTTAGGTTCTTTCCCACAAAGGCAGCTAGCTTATTTCACGTGTACATAGATGTCGTTGTTAGAGCTATTTTGTACAGCCTTCCATAGACATACATCAGTAATGTGATGTTTGCCAGAACTTGTGTCCAGACTTGAGAGCACAGAATTCTGAGTACTTCCATTTCCTGACACATGTTAACTGAGCTCTCATTCGCTGCCAGACACCGTACTCAGGTCAGAGGACACAGCAAGAACAAGACAGACATGGTCCCTGTCTCGAAATGACAGTCTACCAGGGACGGCCCAAATGGACCACATTGTCACAGTAAAGGGTGAATGTTGTCCCACAACCGGTACAAAGTGCTCTGGGGACCTACAGACAGACAGACAGAGGAACCAGTCCCATCCAAGAAACAGAAAACGGCTTTCTGGAGGAAGCGCCATGTGCCCAGGCGGTAGCCGGATTCCAGAAGGGCTGAGGAGAACCCAGCTAGAGGACAGAGCTGGGCAAAGGCAATGTGAGCAAGTGAACAAAGCCAGCGTGACTCAGACTTGGAAGGAGAGAATAGAGGCTCGAGAAACAGGAGGGACCCTCTGGCCTTGGCCAGGGGTCCCCAAACTTTTTACACAGGGAGCCAGTTCACCGTCCCTTAGACCGTTGGAGGGCCGGACTATAAAAAAAAAAAACTACGAACAAATCCCTATGCACACTGCACATATCTTATTTTAAAGTAAAAAAAAAAACAAAACGGGAACAAATACAATATTTAAAATAAAGAACAAGTCAATTTAAATCAACAAACTGACCAGTATTTCAATGGGAACTATGGGTGCGGATGCATCCTGTGCTCCTCTCACTGACCATCAATGAAAGAGGTGACCCTTCTGGAAGTCGGGGGGGGGGGGGGATAAATGGCCTCAGGGGGCCGCATGCGGCCCGCAGGCCGGGCTGTAGTTTGGGGACCCCTGGTCTTGGCCTTGGAAGCTACAGGAAGGAGATGACTTAATCCCTGGTGTTGTG
Organism: Rhynchonycteris naso; assembly: GCA_037038555.1. NCBI lineage: Eukaryota > Metazoa > Chordata > Mammalia > Chiroptera > Emballonuridae > Rhynchonycteris > Rhynchonycteris naso. Next base: position 7,543,105 of record CM072997.1, on the reverse strand, counting down.
AACATTAGGTAAAGACAGCAGCGTCATACAGCCACACTTCTGTAACCTCGGTCGCCTGAAGTCCAAGGGAAAGTTGTCAGGGATCCCCTTTTGCGGGGATCGAACTGTTCTAGAATTAGATAGAGGTTATGGTTGCACAATGTTGTATATACTTTTAAATGGTTAATTTTATGTTATGCGAATTTTATCTCCATTTAAAAAGGAAAAATAAACACAGGCTCCGAGGAGTTCTGAATGGCTGGGTTCATCCTTGCTTATTTGACCTCAGGCCAACCATATACACAGTCTCTCTAGATTTCAGTTTTCTTATCTGCATAATGGGCACATAAGTGATATTATATTACCACCACCACCACCCCCGAGGCAGCTGTGAGCGCTGCCAGAATAAATGTTCAATCAAGTGAGCTCTTAATAATATTGTTTTATTGTTCTTTACCCCTTCCTGGCGTCTAGCACTTCCCCTTCACCTTCCTTTCTCTCTCTTTTTATCTTCCTTTACCCCTCCCTATACTCTTCTACCACTTCCTCTCTTCTTTCTATAAGACTGCCTTTCTCCTTGAACATTTCTGCTCTTAAATAACACACCCCCGCCTTTAAGTCAGTCCCTCCTGCCATCATCAAGGCTCTCCTCCGTGATGCTGACCCTGTGCCCGTAGTTCCCAGCCCTTCACAGCTTCCCTCTGACAGTCTCCTGTGGAAACTCATAATTCGCACTTAGATTCTCAGTCCACCCTCCAGGTTCCCGGGCACAGAGTCTCTCTCTGCCGCCTCCTGCTAACACCTTTGGGTTCCGAACGAAGTCAGGTCACTTTGGAATCTATTCAGAGTAACACTCATCTACCCGCCCCCCCTCCTTGCCCCATTCCGCTGGTATTCCTTCCCCAGCACTGCGGTCTCCTTCCGATTTTCTGTCTACTTCTCCTCCTCGTGACCAGAAAACAAAGTTTGTGTCTTGTCATAATTACCTGGTTCACAGCTTGGCTGAGTGCTGGGCAGTTTGTTCGCCTCTTCTTTATGACTTTCCAGGGGGAGATATTTGTCTTGGATCACTGAGCAGAGGAAAAAATTAATTAAAGTTTGCAGGTAGGTGATCGGGGACACCACCGCATAGTTACATGTGTGGGCCACCCATTAATTCCTGTCCTTCGGTGGAGGGGACTTCTCACCCTTGGGTCACTGAACCTCAGTGGTTCTTGATTTGGTGTTGCTTGTCCCTTTCCCTGGGACAGTGAAGAGGGAAAAAAGAAAAGAAAACCCACTAAGATTCGACAGTCAGCAAGCTTGTAGGGTTTTAAGGATGGTGGAGCAAGTGAGAAAGTTGCAAAAGTGATGAGTCACACAGAAAGATAGTCAGAGAAGGGTGGAAGCTATCTCAATGGAAATTCTGTAAGCAGGATGTCTCTGTGAACTGGACAAACCTTAGGGAAGAACAGAGGAATTTTCTCAGTGAGAAAGCCAGATATTCCCATAATTGTGGGACTTGTGTCCCCAAAAGGACATAATTAAGCCAAACTAGGCCCGGGCACCATAATTATTTGGCAGATCATTTTCAGGATAAATTCAGAGAACAGTTTAGCTGTGTTCAGTTGCTTATATTCCTACTGCCTAACGCAGAGCCTGGAGGTGGTAGATATTTCATAAATATTTGTTTAATGAGGGACTGAGTGAATGAATGAATGAAAAGTAGACTTAGAAAAAAAAAAGGGAGTCTATGGCCACACCACCCTGAGCATGCCTGATTTCGTCTGATCTCGGAAGCTAAGCAGGGTCGGGCCTGGTTAGTACTTGGATGGGAGACCTGAAAAGGGAAGGAAGAAAACGAATTACCATTTTCGAAGCTTTTATGAACTTGAATTAAATCAGGATACTCCTTCAGATGAGCCCTGCTGAACAGGGTTTGTAGAAGCGACTTATTGAACTTCTTCTCAAGTTCGCAGAGAATATGGTACACCACTCTCCCTATCGGAACCAAGTTTCTACAGGCTTCTTGAGAATCCTTTAGAAAAAGTGCAATGGGAAAAGATGTAGACAAAGTAATAGTTTTCAAGTCAAACAGACATCGAGGAAGTAACTGCATAACATACTCATTCTGCTTTCTCGGTGTAGATTACCGTTTTTCATGTAATAGTTTAGAACATCTAATATATATGATCAACTGCTTAAAAATCACAAATGAGCCCTTCCTTCCTCTCAACTTTTGCACTTCTAATGGCACAGACTCCCTGAGGATTTCAGTTGAGATAAGTGGGTATTATCATGGAATACTGTCCCAATTCTTTTAAATATTTAAATTTTCCTTCACGTTGTTACAGTGTGTAAAATTGCTCTGCACGTGCAAAGTGCATCCGTGTGAATCCAGCCGTATCACCATTCCCCCCCACCCCCCACACACACTCCAGCACGTCCCACAGAAGAGAGGGCTTCAATTAGAATAGAAGTGACTCTAGTGATATCTTCCTGCCCTGTCACCCTCAACCTTATAGGATGAGTAACTAACTTAAAATAGTTTTCCCATGACAAGCAGAAAGGGCTATCATCCAGCTAGTGATACACTAACTTTTGAATTCAGGATGCCAAACGTACATGAGCGAGGGGCTGTTACCCTGGGGACGCATCGCCCACTTCTCTTACTTTATAGATTTTCTCCGTGATGAAGGAGCGGTCCTTGAGGCTCTCGAGGAAAGGAAAGGGCTTTGTGATTGCGTTCGCTATCTCCACCTTATTTTCCTTGAAGTGATTCAAGAAGGTTTCATGGAAAATTGTCTCCTTGTCCTGGGTTATTGAAAACATCCTAAGGAAAACAACAGGATGAGAAGATAAATGTTGAGATTCATGACTCAGTGGGGTGATCACTTCAAACCGTATACGAATGTCGAATTATCGTGTTGTAGACCTGGAACTAACATAATGCTATATGTCAATTATACTTCAATTGTTATTTTTTTTTTACTCCTCAGATTTCAGTAGGTGAAGAAATAAAAAGAGCTCAGTGCGGAAACTGGGTTTTGGTCTAGTGGTCAAGGCACAAAGAGTGGGAAAGAAAAATAAACGCACTGATCCAGTGCGACCCACTTACAGAAAACAAAGGCAGAACTGACGTAAGAGGCAGGCTGAATTTTGAGAAGTCCTGTTGGGTCATTTTAAAGAAAGTGTGTAATGATAAGACCTTTTCACGGCTGCAAGGAAGGGGTCAGGACATCTCTGACCCCACAGAGACAGAGTAGATAATCCAAGGCCTGAAGCTGAGGAAAGCACCCCTGAGGTGACTGTCTCTGTAAGCATCACCAAAAACAGCTTCAGTTCAGGATTCTGTGTGGAAGAGTGAGTGTGAGCTGACACCAGGGCTGTATCACTCAGACGAGAAGGCTTCCTGGGCCTGAAATCAAAGGCAGAAGGCAGTGACAGCAGCAATGGCCACTATGGCTGAAGAATAGAGTCCAGGCTTTCTCTTGTGGATGAGAATTGGAAGCAAAGAGCAGGACCCTGAGAACTTGAGATGGGAACATTTATTCTCAGCTCCTGATGTTTCCTTCTAGGAGAGGAGAACCTCAATCAGGGTGACACTCCTGGTCCCTCCCTACACCCTTCTCTTCCCCATTAGAGGTAAATTCTTAGATAGATGTTTCTGGAGAATGAACACAGACTAAGCGGCATCGTCTCTTCTTGCCTGTCTCTCTGGAGCCAGCCTGGGGGTACAGAGAAGGCCTCTAGACTGATGCTTCAGGTACATTCATTGTAAGATCCGGCCTTGCCTGGCTGGGGCAGGTTCTTTAACTGTGGTGCCCAAGGTGTGGAAACTCCTTGTCACGTATCTAAGCCATGTCTCCCAATCCGGTTTTGATTAGTAATAGGGCTGGCATTATGACCTCCAACTACCTGACTTCTTAAGTGGCTTTGAAATCAAGCATATATATGACGTTATTGTGGGGCCCTTTTGAGTCCCCACAAAAATCCAAGGGATATTTAGAGCTATAGTCTTTGCTCAGAGAGGTGCCTGTTAAAAATGAAACTGCCTCCCCTGACAGGTCCAACACTGATTCAACATTGGTGTGCCAGAGCACAGGGCTCAAAGGGCAATTGGAGATCAAAAGTCATTAGAGCCTGACCTGTGGTGGCGCAGTGGATAAAGTGTGGACCTGGGAACACTGAGGTCGCCAGTTCAAAACCCTGCACTGGTCTGGTCAAGGCACATATGGGAGTTGGTGCTTCTAGCTCCTCCCCCCTTTCTCTCTCTCTCTCTCTCTCTCTCTCTCTCTCTCTCTCTCTCTGTCTCCTCTCTAAAATGAATACAATAAAAAGAAATTTAAAAAATAAATTCTAAAAAAAAAACCATGACAAAAGTCATTAGATATCCAACTGAACATGAAGAGGCAAAAAATATAAAACCGTTAGAGCAGTGGTTCTTAACCTGGGTTCTATGGAACCCTAGGGGTTTGATGAGTCGGTCTCAGAGGTTCGGAGAAGCCTCTGCCGCGGAGGCCAGAATAAAGTAATACCGTCATTTGTTGTGAGTTCATGCACTTGGTTGGTTTTGTTCTTTGAGCAAGGTGATGTTCATGCATGGCTCATTTTGTGCACCAGTAAAAAAACATATACCTATGTCTTGAATTTAGAAAAGAAAATCATATTTTATTTATCACTAAAGAAGGGTTCGGTGAATGCGCATATGAAACTGGTGGGTTCGGTACCTCAAAAAAGGTTAAGAACCACTGCGTTAGAGGAAAACATTGGGGAAAGTCTTCATGACACTAGGGTTGGCAAAGATTTCATGTATAACACTAAAAGCACAGACAGCAAAAGAAAAAGTAGATAACTAGAACTTCATCAAAATTAAGAACTTTTGTACATCAAAAGACACTATAGGAGGTCCTCGGATTACAGCACTTACCCCCATAAAAACTTTAAAAAATTGAGACATGAGTGTTTTGGCTTACTCGTTTTTTTATCATTTTTTCTGTTACTATAGTACAGTGTACAGCACAGTATATTTATGTCCTTTTCTTTTTTCTGTGGCTTAGTTGTGTTTTTATGTTCTAGATTATGATTTTACAACTGTGTTAGGATAGGTAAGTGACTTAGGCTAGGGTGTGTTTCGACTTACACCAAAATTAAGGTTACATCACTGTCATAGGGACAGAACTGTGTCATAACCTGAGGACCCCTTGTATTAAGAAAGTGAAAAGACAACCTACAGAATGAGAAAAAAATACTTGCAGTTCATATATCTGATAGAAGGTTAATGTACAAAATTCCAAAGCTCAATAACAACAAAAATCACAAACAACTCAGTTCAGAAATGGACAAAGGACTTGAGTAGACATGTCTCCAAAGATTACACAAATGGCCAGTAAACACATGAAAAGATGCTCAACATCATTAGTCAATTACAGAAATGAAAATCATAACCACAAGGAGTTACCACCTCGTTCCTACTAGGAGGGCTATAATAAAATTAATTTTAAGCTTACACACAAAGTAACAAGTGCTGGCGAGGATGGGGAGAAAATGGAACCCTCCTGCACTGCTCGTGGGAATGCAGACTGGTGCAGCCACTGTGGAAAGCAGTAGGGTAGCTCCACAAACAATTAAACATCGGGCCACCATCTAACCTAGAAACTCCACATCTAAATATGTATCCAAAAGAAAACAAAGATTCAAACAGACATTTGGACAGCAATATTTAGAGTAGCATTATTCAAAATAGCCAAAAAGTAGAAACAACCTAAGTGTTCATCAACAGATGAATAAACAAAACATGGTGTCTACATATAATGGAACATTATTCAACCATAAATGGAATAAAATGTTAATATATGCCACTACACGGATGGACCTGGAAAGCTTTATGGTAAATGAAATAAGCAAGACAAAGGACATAAGATTCCACTTACAGAAGGTACCTAGAATAGGCAAAATCAATAGAAACAAAGTACAATATAGATTACCAAGGTCTTGGGGGGTGAATGGGGAGCTCTAGTTTGACGGGAACAAAGTTTATATTGGGAATGACAAAAAGGTTTTTCTGATAGTGGTGACAGTTACACAGCATCCTGAATGTATTTAGTATCACTGAATTGCCCACTTACAAATGGTTAAAATAATAAATACTGCTGTACATATTTTACCACAATTTAAAAACTAATAATGGGAGGGGCTCATAATATTTGAATTTGTAGCTTTGTGTTTATTATTCTAACTAAGCTGTTACAGGATGCGCTCTGGGGAACTGAGCATAACTGAGAACAGTTACAAGGGTGAGAGGCCTGCTCAGCTTAGGAGAGGGAGAGCTTGCAGATAATTAGCGTCCAAACACCGGCAGCTTCTCGGAGCCACGTCTGAGCGGCTTACTCTGCGGGTTACCACCGTGCACGGAGGCTGGCGCCAGGAAGCCCTGAGGTGTGGGCGAGAAGCCTGGCTGAGGGGGCTCTGCCCCTCCCCTCCCTAGGCCGGTGGTGGCGAACCTATGACCCGGGTCGCAGCACTGACACCCGTAGCCACGGCCGCATACCAGAGAAGTACGGGCCGCATGCCAAGAAGGACGCTTCATCCTCGGCTCCTGCACGGCCAGGTGCAGTAGCCGAGGATAAAACATCTGCTGTAGTGTAGACACTCTGTGCCGGAGGTCTGGAGGCCAAAACAACAGAACTCTGGCACAGAGCAGCTAGTTCTGGGGCTTCGGGTTAGGCCGTTTTTCTCCAAGTGACACACCACCCGAGTTATGCTTGGATTTTTTGCGAATTTTGACACACCAAGCTCAAAAGATTGCCCATCACTGGACTAGAGTCAGCCGCACCCTGGCAGGAACCAGGTTTGACGACTGTTAACATCTGGGTGGTTTCAAAGAAAACAAAAGTGAAGAGATCGGGAATGAGGAACTCCGGTGCCGGCTCCTCCCTCCTCCCCAGAGGAAGAAGTCCTGACCTGACCCGGTCCCTTCCCCGGCCCCTGGCGGAGCCGCTGGCGCAGCGGGAGCGCGCCCGGGTGGCACAGCGCTCGGCTCCAGGCCAGGCACCGCCGGCAGGAAGCCGGGCGGGCCCCTCCTGCTCGCACAAGCGCTCTTTCTGGAAGTCAGCGGCCGGCGCCCAGCCAGCGGGCTGGCTCCACGAAAGCCAGGGGCATCATTGCAGTGAACATGCTTTCCACCCAGTTGGCAAACAGCCGCTACCCAGACCCCCCACCACAACCCCCCACCCCCGAAAGGGCCTCCTGCCTTCTCCTTATCCTTGACCCCACAGACCACCCCAATCAGCCACCTGCAGGGGCTCCTCCAAGAGCCGGCTTCGACCTTCTGTGGGGGTCAGTTCTCACAGAGAGCGCAGTGAAAAACTCTCCTTCCGGGTTATTTTGTACTAATTTTAGCAGGGAAACTTTATTTTAAATTTGCATTTTTACGTCCACATCTCGCCGGTGCCGCTAGTCCTTGCTCCGGGTTCGACGCTGGTCTACACTGCCCTCCGGTGGCATGGTGTTGCTGTTGCATAGTCTGCTTTTGAAAGGTTTTGCATCTTCTCCCTTCCGAATTCATCCTGTTGCCCATCTGAGGGAAAAACAGAACCCTCTTCTCAACTCTCTAACCAAATAGTCCAAAATCAAGAATGGAAGTATCATTATTTCCTTCTAAGTAAGGATGAAGTGACCTAAACGTTTGGTGCATGAGATGGTTTTCCTGTTTGGTAAATAAATGGAGCTATGACCTAGTAGACGTTTGAACTCAAATTGTGTCTTTGACTCTTTCTACCACCCTTTTCTACCCACACCATCACGGGAAGGACACTGTCCCCGCGGTCTCATTTGGCAGCATGAGTCAACGCACAGAGGGGGATCATCGCTCTGGAGGTGACATGCTCTGAAGTGACTCCACACCAGAAGCAGCTTGCCGGTGGGAGCTCTCTCTCTGAACTGTCCAGTCGGCCGAGAGAACCCCAACTGTGTGTACTCATGCGGGTCCCACACAGAGAACAAGGTGGCTCTTGTCTGACTGACAGCCAGAACTAAGTGCCATCATGACTGTGGGCCCAGGCAGAGGCACCGGGCGCCTGCCTTGGGCCTGACTTCTGAAGGCCCCGCAAAACCCCAACTGGACACTTTTTTTCTAACGACACCAAGTTTGGTTTCCTAGGTGCAATTTTAACATTAACAGTGCATAATATATTTTATTTATTTTAAAATATGGTTAACATGTCTTTTTATTTTCCCTGTCTCTCTCTTTTTTTAAAGGGGCCCAATATTTTCTTCTCTGCCCGGGGCTTCAACTGACCTTAATGTGTGTGCCCTGCCCTGCCCTGCCTGCCCTGCCTGCCCTGCCTGCCCTGCCCACTGTGGAAAGGAAAAGCACAAGGTTTGCGCTGGTGCGCCGCAATGCTCAAAGCTTCTAGAGGATGCTGAGTATAGCGATGTCCTTTGGAATAAAGAAATACATTAATGAGGTTTTGGTTATGGAAAGATGGTCTCCACGCTTAGTTTGGTGGACTGAAAAGAGAATTGGAGGAAAACATTGAGTTTCTAAAGAAGCAGCTAGTGGAGAAGAAAAGAAAGGAGTGTAGGTAGCAATGACCCTGCCAGTGGGAGCCCTGGGCGGAGAGACTGGGGGGGGAGGATGGCCCCAGGAACACCCCACAGACCCGGACCTGGTGCTAGGTACCAGCATGGGCCCGTGGTGCCCATCAGCACCCTGCTTGGCATTCGGTAGAAAATCCCCCCAGCAGATAAATAAGGGTTGAGAAAGGGAAAGGGTGGCTACTTGTAATTTCATTTTTTTTAGTTGGATTGGCTACTGATCGTCTGAACAAAATCTCTGCCGGTTAAACGAGAGACGACTCTCTTTAGCCCCGAAAGAGAAAGGACACTTGCTCCCCCAACCCGAACAGCCAATGGGGCACCGACAGTTGTTGCAGCTCCGGAGTGGTGGAGATGAGCTCTGGGGGGTGGGGTGGGGGCGTCCAGACCCCGGGAAGCCAGCGGGAGCCCCGGGGAGAGATCTCCGTGAAGGGCAGGGCGCCTGGGTGGGTTCACCCTGAGAGCAGCCCACTCCATGGAAAGCGCCGTGATTCTGACGGCATACGCACCCTGTCGCTGGCCCTTGCTTCGGTATTCTAGATGACTAAGAATCTTTGCGGGGTTGCCTGAGGACGAATTTCCTCGAGGGCGTGAAGCAAGGCTGTAGGGATAGTCCCTGCATTTGGCTAGCGCAGGGACGCACACATGAAGGCTGGTTTCCCTACGAGCTTGAGCAGACTGCAGATCTCAGAGGGAAAACTGAAAATAGCATGGGAAATCATGCCTCTGAGGCCCGCATGTCCCAGGACAGCCCGCCTCCTACTAATACTAAAATGGCTATGTCTAAATTAATCTTTTGCACGCACAATGAGGAAAAAAAAGCCAGCTACAAAATCGGTCAGAATGAATAGAAAACATGTTATAATTGGTCTCTTGAAGCTTCGGAAAGAGGATTACTGTTGGGCAGATAAAATATATTATGCTCACTTTGTTAAAAATGGCACTGCCCATGTGCAAGTTTTAAGAGTAAGCTCTTCCCCACACCCTTGACTGATTGGATGATGTGGGGTGGTGCGCTCTCCTGAGGAATCCCAGTATGCCTCAGATAAGTGACTTTGTATCAGAGACTTCCTTGTTTGTAGATTGGATTAAAGGTTTTGAATCTATGCTATAAAGCGGGGCAGACCAGGAGCTTGCTCTCTCTCGGTTCCTGAGGTTAGCATTAGAGAGAAGAGCAGATTAAGGCCACATGAAGGAAAGGAGAAGCAGCCAAGATAGCGGAGTGCTGAAGGAGAAGCCAGTTTGTGCAGAGTTTGTGTGGAGAGAAGGAGATGGGGAACAGAGGTGAATAAGTCTGGTGAGCTAGGAACCTTTGATTCTAGGAAACTCGGTAAGTCAGTAGCTTTGTGAGCACTGAATGAGTGGGTTTTGGAGCCCAGTGTGTGTTTTTGCTTGCGCCGGAAGCAAACTAGAATTAAAGTTGATGGCTCACCAGTTCTTGGCTCTGTTGTTTCATTACCGACTGTACGAATCTAATGTGAACCTGCATGTGAATGGCCACAATGACGGCTCCTGGCTTTACAATCACTCTGGGCGGGCTTTCTCAGGTGGGCATCTTGACTTTTCTCCCCTTGAAGGGTCCCCATGAGACTTGCACCCAGGGGAGCAGTGGGCAGTGGCAGCTCATCCAGCCTCACCCCTGACCCTGTCTTCAAGCCTGTCTTCTTCTCTGACTTTTTAGTGAGCCAAGCAGCCCACCTCAGCAAGTGTTGTCGCTTCTTGTACCCTAAGCCAGTGGTTCTCAAACTTTTTGAAGTTGGGGTGCATTTAAAATCCTACAAATAATTGTAGGCACACTACATATAAATTTCTGAGAAACATGTTATAATCATTAAGTCAAATATTAAAGAAAAAATATAAAGTCCAAGCGTGCTTTTATGGTAATTAAATGAAATAAATACGACAAAATTAAATTTATTCAGACATTAAAAAAACATTTTTAGCCTGACCAGGCAGTGGCGCAGTGGATAGAGCATTGGACTGGGATGCGGAAGACCCAGGTTCGAGACCCCGAGGTCGCCAGCTTGAGCGCGGGCCCATCTGGCTTGAGCAAAAGCTCACCAGCTTGGACCCAAGGTCGCTGGCTCCAGAAAGGGGTGGCTCAGTCTGCTGAAGGCCCGAGATCAAGGCACATGTGAGAAAGCAATCAATGAACAACTATGGTATCGCAACAGCAACGAAAAACTGATGATTGATGCTTCTCACCTCTCTCTGTTCCTGTCTGTCTGTCCCTATCTATCCCTCTCTCTGACTCTCTCTCTGTCCCTGTAAAAAACAAAACAAAACAAAACAAAAAAACATTTTTATGTTACATTTTTTGAGTTATGCTTTTTAGAATTCGTAAAAAGGAGGGGTTAAAAAATAAGAAAACGACAAAAAAAGTTATCTTTTTATATATATAGATACATTCTTAGTAAGATTTAGTAAATTTGGCAGATCCCGGTGTAAATGTGTTAGGTTTTTTTTATTTTTGTGTTTATGAGAACCATGAGCCTGATGTATCCTAGCGATTTCTTCAATGCTTGGGCATATATTTGAAAGGCAAACTCTCATTTCCTCTTCAATACATTGAAGAATTCCTCTCTCTCTCTCTCTTTTTTTTTTTTTTTACAGGGACAGAGAGAGAGTCAGAGAGAGGGATAGATAGGGAAGACAGGAACAGAGACAGGTGAAAAGCATTAATCATCAGTTTTTCATTGCCATTGCGACACCATAGTTGTTCATTGATTGCTTTCTCACATGTGCCTTGACCACGGGTCTTCAGCAGACCAAGCAACCCCTTGCTGGAGCCAGCGACCTTGGGTCCAAGCTGACGAGCTTTTTGCTCAAGCCAGATGGTCCTGCGCTCAAGCTGGTGACCTCGGGGTCTCGAACCCGGGTCTTCTGCATCCCAGTCCAATGCTCTATCCACTGCGCCACCACCTGGTCAGACAAAGAATTCCTCTCTTTTTACTCTTAATTGTGTTGAGTGCAGAAAACCCCCACCATACATATCTGAACTTGACACCAAACAAAGGATAGAAGAAACTTGCCTCCAGTCTTTCCGGAGAAGATGGGGGGTAGTGTAAACAATCCAACACCACAGCTTAACAGCCTTTTGCAACCTAATCAGGCAAGTGAGGTGGGGGGTTGGGCAGACTGTCAGCTTACAGCCAATTCCTCACACCTCTGTCCCCAGAAAATCTAAACTTCAAAAACACTTTGGCCTGACCAGGCTGTGGCGCAGTGGATAGAGCATCGGACTGGGATGTGGAAGACCCAGGTTCGAGACCCTGAGCACACCAGCTTGAGCTCAGGTCCATCTGGCTTTAGCAAAAGCTTTGTCAGCTTGGACCCAAGGTCGCTGGCTCCAGCAAGGGGTTGCTTGGTCTGCTGAAGGCCCACAATCAAAGCACATGTGAGAAAGCAATCAATGAACAACTATGGTGTTGCAATGGCAATGAAAAACTGATGATTGATGCTTCTCATCTCTCTCCATTCCTGTCTGTCCCTATCTATCCCTCTCTCTAATTCTCTCTCTGTCCCTGTAAAAAAAAAAAAAAAAAAAACCCTTTGGTGTTTTGGTCCCCAACAGGCACATACTTTTCTGGAATACCATAGGGCACACCTGAAAATCTTTAAGGGCGGGCAAACCAGTGCGCCATGGTTCACATTTTGAGAACCACTGCCTTAAGCCCTTCCTTTGTTTTACTCGCCCCAGCTTTAATAAACATACTCTCAAAATTATAAAAAGAAGATTAGTCTGGGATATCCAGGGTGTGTTTGTGATAAGGTGCCAAGAAACTATAAAACTTGTGTCTTTGGCCTGACCAGGCGGTGGCACAGTGGATAGAGCGTCGGACTGGGATGCTGAAGACCCAGGTTCAAGACCCCGAGCTCGCCAGTTTGGGCACGGGCCCATCTGGCTTGAGCAAAAGCTCACCAGCTTGGACCCAAGGTCGCTGGCTCCAGCAAGGGGTGGCTCGGTCTGCTGAAGGCCCGCGGTCAAGGCACCTGTGAGAAAGCAATCAATGAACAACTAAGGTGTCGCAAGGGCAATGAAAAACTAATGATGGATGCTTCTCATCTCTCTCCGTTCCTGTCTGTCTGTCCCTATCTATCCCTCTCTCTGACTCTGTTAAAGAAAGAAAGAAAGAAAGAAAGAAAGAAAGAAAGAAAGAAAGAAAGAAAGAAAGAAAGAAAGAAACTCAGGCCTGGAATTTTGACTAGAACCGCCCACACAACCAAGCATGCCAGAAGAAGCTTCCCAAGAATCCTTGGGAGAAGAGCGACTGTCCGTCAGCCAGTGAGATTTCACCATGTCATAATTGCTCGCCCACCCTAGAGGACCTCTTTAAATACCTCTCACTCGGTTTAATTCGGGTGACTCCTCCGGCCTCTGTACCCCAGGACCAGAGGACATCGTCGGGCGGGACACACAGTACTTAATAAAGCCTTTGCTATTCCACACTTCGTGGCTCTGGGCTCCTCTTCCTTCTTTTTCGGCAGGGAAAATACCTTACACTCATATTATTTTCTTTTTTGAAAGAAAGAGTGAGAAAGACAGGAAGGGAGAGAGAGGGTAAGAAACATCAGCTCAGCCTGACCAGGTGGTGGCGCAGTGGATAGAGCGTCGGACTGGGATGCGGAAGACCCATGTTTGAGACTCCGAGGTCGCCAGCTAAAGCACAGGCTCATGTGCTTGAGTAAAAAGCTCGCCAGCTTGGACCCAAAGTCGCTGGCTCCAGCAAGGGGTGGCTTGGTCTGCTGAAGTCCCGTGGTCAAGGCACATGTGAGAAAGCAATCAATGAACAACTAAGGTGTCGCAACGGCAATGAAAAACTAATGACTGATGCTTCTCACCTCTCTTCGTTCCCATCTGTCTGTCTGTCCCTATCTATCCCTCTGTCTGACTCTCTCTCTGTCCCTGTAAAAAAAAAAAAAAAAATTCAAGATTGGTGTGCTTCTAGGGCAGATTGATCTAATGGTTAGAAGATATCTCAAGTTCTGGTCCAGTAGCTCAGTTGGTTAGAGCAGGGGTCCCCAAACTATGGCCCACGGGCCGCATGCGGCCCCCCGAGGCCATTTATTCACCACCCCCCACTTCTGGCTTGAGCAAAAGCTGGCAAGCTTTTGCTCAAGCCAGATGGACCCGCGAGCTCGGGGTCTCAAACCTGGGTCTTCAGCATCCCAGTCTGACGCTCTATCCACTGCGCCACCACCTGGTCAGGCAGGAGCACACCAATCTTACAGTGAGAGGTTTGATAGTTTAAGCTGGTGGAACTTGGATTCTGTATTCCTTGTGACCCCAAGATTCCCGGCTGACAAGCTGGTGTCACAAGGCAGTGCGTACCTCTCTAGCCAGTGAGAGGAGCTTGAAGAGAACCCCTTGGAGTTTAGACCTGAAGGACACAAGGCTGGAACTACACCCACAGAATCCGGCAGCTACAAGACATGTCTATAGTGGGAATGGCCCTCTCTTCCAGATCCTGATGGGACAAGGACGGAAGTGTATCTCCCATTGGCCAGAAATGGGCTTGCTGACAGGAGCCAGACAGGTCTTCTTGAGGGAGACTCTGCCCAAGAAGACCACATGGAGGTCCAGCAGGGGAGTCAGTGGAGTAAAGGAGAGCCCTGTGCTGGTAAACAGCTGGTCAGCAGGAGGAGCCATCGCTCATTTCAAGGCAGCTGGAGATGAAAGATATCCAGCAATGGTAGAACCCTGAAAGAGCATCCCCAAAAATGTTCCTAGAAAAAGCAATGCATCAATTGGGCTTCTGCCCCACGCAGAGAACACCAGAGCCACATTACAAAGCGATGGGTCAAGCAAAGCCTTTGCTGCCCCTTCCTTACCCCACCACCCCTGTCCAGGCTATCCCTGAAGAAACCAAAGAGAGCAAGTGGAGAAAATAGACTGAGTCAGAAAGAAAACCAATCAGACCATTCTCCTGCCGGTCCCCAGTCTAAGGCAGGCCCCCGCTGAACTAGGGGAGAGGATTCAAGTACAATAAAGCATCAACTATTAGAGCAGATGAGATTTTCTCTGATTGTTCAATGGAGTCTTTTCTTATGACTAACAGAGCCTGGAAAACTGAGCCCTCCCAGATCCCAAGCAGGTTTAGCAGACACTGTTGAGCCCGTACCCCTTGGCACTGGTGCTGTGAGGATACCTAGGACTCTGGCTCCGGGAGAGTGCCCAACCCCCGAACAAGGCAAACCGCAAGTTTGCAGAACTCAAGTGTGGGGGAGCAGTCCTCTACCAAGGAGGGACAAAAGGTGGGGGTTAAGTACCACGGCTTCCTAGCCCCCAGCGGGTGATAGCTCTGCGGGCGTCTAAAAACTCACTTTTCTTTTCGTTTTCTATGTGTTTTTTTCAATAGCAGTTTACATTCAATATTATTCTATACTAAATTCAGATGTGCAGAATAGTTGTTAGAAATTCACGTACTTTATAACGTGGATTCTCCCACCCGATGTTTCCAGAGCCCACCTGGCCCTATACGTAGTTATTACGATTTCATTGACGATTACTCCCTGTGCTGTGATTTACATCTCTCTGACAATTCTGCGACTGCCAATTTGTACTTCTCAATCGCTTCACCTTTCCCACCCAGCCCTCCAAACCCCTGCCCTTCTGACAACTGTCAGTCTATTCTCTGTATCTGTGAGCTTGTTTTATTTTGTGTGTGTGTGTGTGTTGTTGTTGTTGTTTGGGAGGATTGTTGTGGTTTTCTGCTCAATAGATTTCACATACGAGTGAAATCATATTGTACGTTTCTTTCTCTGATGGACTTATTTCACTTAGAATAACATCCTCTGGGCCCACCCATGCACCGACAAAAGATAAAATTGCATTCTTCCTATGGCCAAGTAGTTCTCCATTGTGTAAATGTATCACAGCTTTTTTATCCACTCATCTATCGAAGGGCAGCTGGGTCGCTTCCATATCTTGGCTATTGCAGATAACACTGTGATGATCATAGAGATGCACATATTCTTTTAGTGTTTCAGGTTTCTTGGGACATGAGCTCTCATTCCCCCTCCTCTCTCACTTCCTCCCCCTACCCGTGTGGCCTGGGATTGCCTCCATGTAAACTGCTTGTACTCACATTCGTGTCTCGGGGTCTGTTTCTGGGGAGACCCAAACCAAGACAGCAAGAAAAGATACGCTAATTTCAAAGAGCAGGTTGGAGTCAGCATCAGAAGAAAAAAATGGGTTCTACTGCTTGTCCACTCTATACGTGAATCACACTGGCATTGTGGTTTTTACTCATAACGAAGTTTCCTGCCTAAAACCTGGGGACCGGAGATCGTGGGGCTTTCCATTCCCTTCTGCGTGCTCATCACTTCTTTAAACTAAAGCTAAATAGAGTCAGATATTCATCACACCACTATTCTGACTTCTTCCTGCCTACTGAACTTTCCACTTCCTCCCATCATGCCCTTGGGTTGGAATGAAGTGCACAGAGGGGCACGGGGTGCTTCATGCACAGCTCATGAAGTTGGGGTTGGTGGCTGGTCTGTGTCAGGGTAGCTAGCTCCCAATAGCCCAGCAGCCTTACTGATTTTGTAGCAGAGACAGAGATAGAGTCAGAGAGAGGGACACTTAGGGACAGACAGGCAGGAAGGGAGGGAAATGAGAAACATCAATTCTTCATCGCAGCTCCTTAGTTATTCATTGATTGATTTCTCGTATGTGCCTTGACTGGGGGGCTACAACTCACCGAGTAACCCCTTGCTCAAGCCAGCGACCTTGGGCTCAAGCTGGTGAGCCTTGATCAAACCAGATGAGCCTGCGCTCAAGCTGGCAACCTCGGGGTCTCGAACCTGGGTCCTCCACATCCCAGTCCAATGCTCTATCCACTGCGCCACCGCCTGGTCAGGCTGTTTTTATATTTTCTTATCAAAGGTATTTACTTTGTTCTTACATCTTATTTATGTACTTATACAGTAAAAATTAATCATTTTCATGCATAGTTCTGACACACATTCTGCTTTTTAAGTACATTTTATTGTGAAGAAGAAGATAAAGAAGAGGATAAATTTTGAAAATAAGTAAATAAGTTGTATTGTGAAGTATTATTCATAGAATAAAAGACCCAAAACAAATACAGGGCTGGATGAATTGTTACAAAGCCGGGGGGAAAACGTTTAACAAGCTTATACAGTCATATAACCACTACTACAGTCAGGGTAGTCCATCCCCTCATGCTGTCTTAAATTTTCCCTGTGGGACTAGAATCCATCTCCAGTTAATGTGTATCGTGTGAAGTAAGAGTCAAGAGTAATCTTTCCACGTGAATGCTCAACGGACCAAAACCGTTTACTGACCTGCCAGGAGCTTTTGTCACAAATCCAGGTCCCACGGATATGAAGACAGCTCTCGACTCCCTTTTCTGTCCCATTTATTTGTCTATTCTTGCACCACTAGCAGGCTGTCTTACTTACTGTAGCATTATAGTACGTCTTGAAATCCAGTAGTTTTGGCCTGATCTGTGGTGGCGCAGTGGATAACGCATGGACCTGGAATGCTGAGGTCGCCGGTTCAAATCCCTAGGCTTGCTTGGTCAAGGCACATACAGGAGGCAACTATGATGAGTAGATGCTTCTGCCCTCTCTCCAAAAATCAATAAACAAAATCTAAAAAAAAAAGAAAGAAAGAAAAGAAAAAGAAATTAAGTAGTCTAAATCCCCCAACTTTGTTCTTATTCAGAATCACCTTGACTATTCTAAATCACTTGAATTTTCATACAAATTCCAGAATCATCTTCTCAATTATCACAAAATACCAACTAGGATTTTCACTGGAATTTCCCTAAATCTATAGATTAATTCAGAAAGAAATAACATATTTAGTTCATAACAACATTTCGTCTTCCAATCCATAAACCATGTATAACTAACTCTTCATTTATGGTAGTTTAGCTTTCTTTAAATTTTCTCAGTAATCAGTGTTTTCATTGTAGAAACCTTAACATCTTTTATTAGACTTATTCCTTGCCATTTGAATATTTTCTGACAGTTTCTTAAAACCAGGACTAGGGGGATACAGGCGAAGGAGAGAGTGAACGCCTTCTTAAATTTTGTACCCTACCCTCTTCTCTTGCCTCTCGTTACTTCCAACCTTAGCTGTTCTACATGATACCAATTTAATTTTTTGATTTCTATTAATTTGTTTCTAGTGTACAAAAATGTAACTGATTCTTATCTACAGACTTTGTATCCAGCAACCCTTGTAGCCCTGACTCTTAACTCCCAGAGAGGAGAGCGAGGCGTCCATGGCTTGACGCGGGCTTATTAAAGCTCAGTGACAGGCAGGTTCAGAAGATGCAACCCCACAGACTAACAAAGAATGGAATGTCTGTGTTTTCAGGGGTCTGTGCACTGTCCTGCAAAGTTCTCTACTACAGCCCTTCTGAGTCGCTCACCTGACTCCCAGTACATCATGAACACCTGGGAACCCAGGAAGCGGAACCAGAAATCAGCTCCAGGGAGTTGGGGAAGGGCAGGCATGAGGAGGAGTGGGACCAAGCTTCTGTGGGCCCGCGGAAGCCTGGAATCTGTTTGCCCATCTCCCTCTTTAACCACCTCTTTATCCCTCCATGTTTTGTGCTCATTACAAAGGGGAAGCGAGGTGATTCACAAAACTGCCTACAATTTGGTAAGATGAAAATTAATCAATAAGGAAATGAAGAGAAAATGGGACATGGACATAAACTGAAATCAGGTAGGGATGAGTCATACTTTATTTTGACCTCCGTCATCTCCTGTCTGGATGGCTGCATTCGCCTGTCTATTCTCCCAGTTCCAGCTCTTCCTGCTCCCCACAATCTGCTGTTCAAACAGTAACAGGCTGATCTTTTGAAAACCCAACTTAACCCCAGAATGGGAGAAAATATCTACAAATCATACTTGTAATAAGGGTCTAATAAAAATATTTAAAGAATGCTTGCAACACATCAATGAAAGACAACCCAACTTAAAAATGGGGAGTAAACTTTTCTCCAAAGAAGATCTACAAACGGCCAAAAGCTCATGAAAAGATGCTCAACCGCATTAGCCATCAGGGAAAAGTAGATCAGATCTATAACGGGGTACCACTTTGTACCCACGAGGATGGCTATGATCCAAGAGGTAGACAATAGCTAGTGTTGGTGTGATGTAGAGAAACTGGGACCCTCATACTTTGCTGCTGGGAACTGAATACGGTGCCATCACTTTAGGAAACAGTCTGTCAGTTCCTCAAAAAGATACTATAGAGTTACCGTGGGACTCAACGATCCTGCTCATGGGTATATACTCAAGATCATTAGAATACCGTAATGCCATGAAGGGGAAGTCTGCTATCCGCAACATGGGTGAAACTAACATAGTGTTGCATCAAAGAAACCAGGACGAATGAACACAAATTATACGGTCCTATTGATGCAAAGGTCAGAAACAGGCAAAACTAATTTTTTTGCCCGTATCAAAAGTATGGGAAGGGCCTGGAAACCCCTGGGCCTTGGGTATGGCAAGCATCAGACCTCAGGGGCCGCTTGCTTGCACTGTCTTTGTCTCTTGTCTCAGCGTCTATTTAGAAGTCAGCTTTAGCCTCTCTAAATGTGTTTCCGTGCAGCGCAGAAATATGACCCTGACCCACGCTGGACACCCTCCTTTCCAAACTCCTCTCTTCCCTTACCATTCCAAAAGTGCTGTGGAAGGCTTTACACCAGCTGGAGATGATATGTACTGCCCCATGGGTGGGCTGGCAAACAGTAGCATAGGTAGCTGCTACTGGAACCCAATAGTTGGGGTTGGGGAGGAGGAAGAAGGTTTCTCCCAAAGGGATGCGCTGTTTCCAAAAGACAGAGGGACTGTAGACAGGCAATTTCATAAATGTTCGTGTCATTCAGACCCCTACTCTCCTGGAATTCACTCAGCTGATGACTTCTGTCCTTTCCAGATTGATAGTTTATACCTCTGCCCTCTCCTGAATTAGTCCTCACGTGCAAAGACGCCTCGAGTCTTGCAGGCAGCTTGGGAAACACCCTCTCGGGTATACTCAAGTTAAACAGGCACTTCTTGTGTCCAGTGGCATATTTTACCTTTAAGAAATCCACAAACTGAACTGTAGCAGTGCTTGGTTCAGTCAGTTTGGTAAGGCCTCCTCAATGTTAAGTGCTTATATCTTTGACCAGCATTCCTGCTACTAGAAATGGATTCTATACTCATAGAAACACAAGCATACAAAAGCATGTGTGTAAGGTTATTCAGTTGCCGTATTGCTTCTGTAAAAGAAAAACAATGTCGAGGGGGTTGAATTCTAAGTATTTACTAATAGGAAACTCATTACATAAATGATTATTCATACATACTAAGATTGCTGTACAATTGTTTAAAACAGCAATTTTCAACCTTTTCCATCTCATGGCACACAAACTAATTACTAAAATTCTGCAGCACACCAAAAATATATATTTTGCCAACCTGACAAGAAAAAAATAGGTATACTTTTGGTTTAAATAATAATAACAATAATAGTCATTACTTATGCTTTTTGCTCCACCATGACTTTTTTAAAAATCAACTGCTTACACTTCTTTAGGAAGATTCTGGTACCAAGAATTAACCAATCAAATGCAACCTCATTATGCAATGTGACCAATAAGATGCAACTCTATTATATGACCTATTTATTTATGGTTCAAGAAGGCAGGGCATTCACACCAGATGGCTATTGTTGTGTTGGCTGCTGTCAGTTTTTTATTTGACAATCTAAGGGAAAAGAGGTCAGTTCCCATGGCTAAATAGTTATCACACGTTTTAAAAATTTGGTGGCACTCTAAGGTGCCATGGCACACCACTTGAAAATCCCTGGTTTAAAAATATGGGATCCTAATACTGAAACAAGTTCAAGATACATTAAGTCCAAAACAAACTGCAAAACAATATTTATGGTAACAATTGATAAGGGTGATGATGATAACAATGTTATCCACGTTAGTAGGTATCGAGGAAGAATCTGAACAATATACACCAACGTACGGTATTCATAGTTTCTTGGCATTGAGGGGGAGGGTGGCATATATGTATTTGGAGTAGCTGAGTTTTTAAAAGAAAATGTATTCCTTTAGGATGTGAAAAACATAAAATAATATATATATTTTTAAGATAAGGTCTTGAAAGTTGGGGCAGTGTGACAGATGTTGTGTGATTGTCTTTCAGACAGATGTCAGGGGTTCACAAGGTTATTTAAGAATTCAGACTTATCTCCTTGCTCACTGACCCATAACACAACAGACTAAATGTTTGACATGGGGAAACTCGCTGGGACAAAAGAGCTTATTCAAGCAGACCTAACAGCCTTGAGCTATCTCATAATCAGCAGAGAGACAGACGGACGTTGTTGTCCCTGTGCTGGGGGTGGGGAGAGGCTGGGAGAGTCTGGGTAGGGACAGCCATGGGCTAGCAAGGTGACTAATGACTAATTCTTGATTCCTACTTCCAGCTCCGGTGGCCTTGGCTTTGTTGAAAAGGCGATGTGCCGGTGCTGGTCTGAGTGCGGGGTGCCTGGGCAGGAGGCCCCAGGGATAGGCAGGAAGCTGTTGCAGGGAGGAAGGAAGACTTGCACTTCACAGGGCTTCAGAGCAGCGACCGTAACCAGAGAAAGACGTGGAGGGTGAGGTGCGTTTTGACTCTGGGTGATTGATGGAAAAGCACCCTTCACAGGAAGGCCTAGGCCAGGGCAACCAGTGTAGAAGCTGCTGTCTGGGCTTTCCTGACAGGAGGCCGATTATCTCCGAATCAGATGAGGGTGGTAATAATGCCCAACTTGCAAGCTGTCTTCTTGTCTCAGACTTTTTTTGGATCAACACAGCCTTCGTGAGGCACCGGGAAACTATCACAGATGTATGAACAAGGAATCCAAGGGCCACGTGCCCAGTGTCCTCCTAAGACCCACCTGACCGTGCAGGTCATGATGAGTCTGTTTCTGTTAGAGACCGAGTTTAGAATCTGTTGTATTTTTGTCTTATTGTATGTGATTGTTGTCTTAGAGCACTGTGTGTGTGCGTGCGTGTGTTATAGTCTCTGTTCGCGGAAGGAGCAGGCAGAGAGGTATGTCCACGGCTCCTTACACAAACACAGGCGTGTCCGCAGCACCTCTTTCCACGAGGCAGCTGGGCGGGCCGGACACTGGTTTCCCGCTGGCCTCGGTTCCATCAAAGCTCATCAGAAATGTGCTTGTGCGTTTCGTCAGGAGCGCTGGTTTCTTCCCAGAAGGAGAGTGTTGATTGCATCACACAGACACGGTTCTGCCCGACAGACCATTCGAAGGACCGTTTTTCCTTTTAGAGTCTGTCGGCACGCTGATTCAAGGGCCAGATGTGTTCACAGAGGAGGGTGGGCGGGCAGTGAACTTCTTTATATCCCAGGTGTGTCTATGTGACCCCGCTTCTCAAAGGTGCCCCCTTTCCCAGAACTGGCTGTTCCATTGGGGCCACTGACCACTGCTGGTCACAGCAAGATGGCAGATTTAGGGTAAGTGTGGCCACCTCCCCAGCCCTCCCCAAAGGCAAGGGGGTGTAAGTTTGAACCTAGAATGAAGTTCTGTTCCTAGGGTGAATACTCCATTTGGGGTTCAGCCTACTTTACCAAAAGTTTGAGAAGACAGACAGGGCCCACCCCACCACAGTGACAACGTAGGTGTCCCTATTCTTACAAATTTTCTTGCCCACACAGCCAGCAGTCGCTATAGAAGCCCCTCATCCCTTTTGCTGATGCCCTGATCCACCCACAACTCCAAAACGATTTCTCCCCTGCTTACTATGCAGAGAGTTCTGTGCTCTTTAGTCCCGCCAGCAGCCTGCAGCCCAGAGGCCTATCTGCATATGTAAGGTCTCAGGGCTGCAATGGGCAATTTATCCACCCCACTTCTGAGGAAGGAGGTAAGCATATGCTTACTGCGTATCTACTCCTCCTGTAAGGCCGTTTCTCTGGGCAGGCTTTTTTTTTTAGTTGGTGTGTGTGTGTGTGTGTGTGTGTGTGTGTGTGTGTGTGTGTGTGTAAGAGAGAGAGAGAGAGAGAGAGATTTGTTGCTCCACTTAGTTGTACACACATTGGGTGATTCCTGTGTGAGCCCCGACTAGGGATCAAACCCGCAACCTTGGCGTATCAGGACGATGCTCTAACAAACTGAGCTACCCAGCCAGGGCTCTAGGTAGTATCTTGAGGTTTGCCATTTACAAGGGGAAAGTGACTCTCTGATATGACTAAAGTCACCAGCCTTCCCCAACACCACCCTACACACACACTAGTGATTGTCCCCATCTATCTTCTGGGACATGCCGAGAATGCATCCCAGCAAAGGCTGCAGCACATATGCTGACTGCGAGGCCAAGGACAGAGTAGACACCAGCGAGACTCTGAGATGCCCACGAAGGACCCACCTCTTCCCCCAGTGTCGGAGCCCTTCACAGAGCACCCCTACTTGGATCCTACAGATGTGAGGAGGAGGAAAACAGACTAAAAATCAAGCAAATCTGGAACAGATGGAGGGAGGTCACAGAAATGCTGGGTGTCCTAAAATTGGGTAAAGCATCTTCCATGAGGCAGAAAGGGGGCTCAAATCGCAGAATTATCAAACCCTCCTTTGAGTCACACACTGAGACCTATGGCTTTGAAACAGAATCTATGGCTATACAAATTAGAGATAGTTTAATTCATCTTCATTAGGCAGCCGATATAATTAGGAACTGCTGGATACTGAGGATAAGACACTGAGCACCCAGCAAACCTGAACAACTACCGGCTCACTCTGTGTTTTCGCCCGAGGCCAGGGAGCCCACCTGGAGGTACTCAGATGGGGAGTCACAGAAGGCATCCCCAGGCAGAGACTCTGCACAGCAAACACGATCAACATTGCCACTTTAGAAGAAAGAAAGAAAGAAAGAAAGAAAGAAAGAAAGAAAGAAAGAAAGAAAGAAAGACTAGAAGTAAAATAGTGACATAAACACTGAAAAAATTTAGGCTGCATAGGAGTTAAGGGACAAAAAAGGTTTGAGGCAGGAAGGGAGAGGGGGCAGGGACAAAGGCATGGGAGTTCCAGGGCTCCCAGGTGGGGACTTCCCCAGGCTGGACCCCGAGGGCCAAGAGGTGGACAAGTGGGGAGTGAGAGGGAACAGCCCAGCACAGGTGGAAAAGCCTGGCTCGCTAAGGAATTTGGGGTGCTCTCCAGAGTGCCTGAAGTAACTGAACTGCCACCCAGGTCCCCCCAGAGCAGGGACGGCGTCTCTCCAGAGCAGCCCCCACGTGTCCAGGGAACTTGTGTCCCTGACCATAATCTCCCAGTTTCTCCTCTGGTGGAAACACCCAGGCAAAGTAAACACTCATCTTAGTGCACTGTGGCGGTGTGGGGCTAACGTGGTGTCTGCCTAGCCGTCACAGAGGGTCCCAGCTCTGAACAAGGCCATCGCGGGCGGCGTCCACCCAGCTCCGGCTGTGCCCGTAGGGACAGGGAAGGGATTGGGGCACAAAGGATACAAAAAGCCATCGAGTATGGCTCCAAAACTGGCTGGCACTCAAAACTCAAGGCTCCCTTCACCGTTTGCTGGAGGCCCCCCCACACCATGAGAACAGCAACTGTAGACCGAGCTCTGGCTTGGTGCCAGGACAGAGCCAACTCTCCTGAGCATCTTGTCACATGTCCACAGTGACTGCAGATGCAATTACTAATCTCTAATTACTATTAGCTGTTGTCATTTGCACTGTGACTCCTCAGCCATTCCTGTCCCCCTGCCTCCATCCTTGCCTTCTGTAAGTGACCCACACAGTCCTCAAGGCCCAGTTTCGGGCCACTTGCACCAGTGACTCGAGAACCCACCCTTTCTGTCTTCGCTCCTTTGGGTGTCAGGGCCTTTCTGCGTCTTGCTGGGGGAAAACAGGATCTTGCTGGGCCTCTGAAAGCAACCACTGGTCAAGGGAAGAAACTGGCCCTCCTGATGAGCAGGGGTCCCCAAAAGAGAGCAGCAGGGGAGTGGGAGCCTCTTCTTCCCAAGCTGGGGTAGCTGTCCTCAGTGGCCATTGTATCCAAACTACAGTTCTCTGTCATGGTCCTGTGATGGCTGAATACCAAATGTCCCACAAAGACCCTTTCCTGGTCCTGATGGCCATCCCTCCCTTGGCCACTAGCCCCCTTCCAAGTGAAGCTCCCATCACAGCCTCAGGGTCCTTGCAGCAGCAACGTCCTCTTCAGCCTCTTCCAGAAGAAAGGGCCTCCTCCTCCTATGCCTGGCCCTTCCCTGACCTGCGCACCTGCCCTGCACACCTGCCTGGCAGACAGAGGCACAGGCCACCTGCTTCCTCCCAGGCCCCCAGTAATCCCTCAAGAGTCCTGATATGGAGCAAACAGCACCTGCCCTGAGCAGGACTTTCAGAGGCCGTCACAGGTGTGCCCTGGGAACCTTGGCCACAATCCTGGTGTCCACGGCCACGTCGCAGAAATCTGCCCCACCCTCCAGCTCTCACTGAGACCGGCTCTGCCCAGCCTGGTGTGTCCTCGCATCTTTAACCAGGTCCCCCACCCACCTGCTCCTGGTTTCCCACCTCCCTGCTACCACTCCCCACCCCCATCAAGAATACACCCAGGCCCTCCTCCCACACCCCTCCCACTTTCCACCTGCCCACCCAGCTTTCTCAGAGCACCCATGGTTTTCTCAGTAACCCCACCCTGCCTGGAAAATCTACTCCAGACCTTGGGGTCCTCTCATTCTACCCCTTTCAGCTACAAGTTGCCAGAGGTGTCCCAGGGAGTCACAAAGTCTGTCACCCACTTCCCAGAGGTGGCAGAAGGCACCTTCTCAGAACACAGCAGGTTCTAATTTCTAGAACTGCAGAGTCATCCAGAGAATGGGAGGCAGGGTGTTAGGTGTCTGATAAGTGCAAATGGGGTTCAGAGGGGTTGCAGATTGGGGGGGGGCGGGGTCAGAAGGAAAGGCAGACACACTGGGTTTTGTTTTGTTTGTTTCAAGCCAGGAGGCCAGCCTATCCACAGGGGGATGAGTGTGGTTGGGAGGCAAGAGCTTTGCTGAAAAGCTGGAGAGCCATACAGGGACACACAGAACACCCCCTCCTTCAGGCGGCCTCCCGGGTCAGCCGGTATCAAGCTCAGGCCCCGGGGCGGGGCGGGGGGGGGGCACAGCGCGAGAGGCCCCGGATGTGCCGCCAGGGGCCTTTGCCCAGCTGTGTAGCTGGCGAGGATTTGGAGCTGGGGCCCTGCCGCTTGCTCAGACTGCAGTGAGTGGGCGTGGCCTTGGGCAACCTCCTCCTGCCCTCTGGCTTCTCACCCAGGCCACTCAGCCCACCTGTGTCCCAGCCCACTGACATCACTGCCCTCTTCCAGTGCCAGCCACCTTCCTGCTGGCCACCAGGGGATGATGACAGGGCAGGCTCACTAACAGGCCCAGGTGGTGCTCCCAGGCGTGTGTCTCTCCCTGTCACCCCCTCCCCGGTAGCTACCGCACACGGAGGCCACGGCTGACCCCTCCCACTTGGACTGGCCGCACTGCCAGCACTGCACGCACTGCAGGGGGGGCGGGGGGCGGGGACCTGGGAGTGGGGGAAGTGGGAAGGGCGGCTGCCTCGCCCTCCCCCAGAGCCTGCCCCAGTGCGTCCTGGGGCTGTGAAGTCAGCAGGGGGAAGGACGAGGCTCCCAGTGGGGCTCCCAGTGCCTGGTGGCCATGGACAGTCAGAGGGCTGCTCCTCAGGGGTTTTTCCAACACAAAAGGGAAACAACCCCACGCTGTCACTAGAGAGTAAAGGAACTGGGCCCTGGTGGCCAGAGGAAAGTGGTCCTGAGGGCAGAGCTCAGGCATTGCCACCCAGTCCCCATGGGCCATGCTTCAGGCTGTCTCTAGGCTGTTCTTGTCCTTGCTCCTCCAGGTGGGGCCTGGCCAATCCCAGCCACAGGAAAATTTCCTCTCCCTCCTCTGCTGTGGACTGACCAGGGTGTCTCCTCACCAGCTACCGGTGACAGAACTGGTGGCAGGGGCCACCTTCGCCTCCCCCATGAACCTGGCTGAGATGCACAGGGAGGGGGTGCAAACTCAGCTCTCAGGGAGAGGCGGGTGGTGGCAGACGGAGAACAGGCAGGGGAGGCAACCGAGCACATATTTCGGAGCTCAGATCTTCGTCACACTGGTGGGCAGTTCCTTCCCTCTTCCCTGTGAGCTTTCTTCTTAGTTCTCTCCCAGCACAGAGGCTGTGGAGAACATCCCGACCAACTACAGCCTCAGGTCCAGTGACACAGGGCACATGGCCAGCATCTGCTGATGGTGATGGGAGCCAGCACGGGAGTCAGGCTCACCACTCACCAGCTGAATGGTCAAATCACTAGAGCTCCCCAAGCCTCAGTTTCCCCATCTGTGAAATGGTAATATGCGTGTCCATCATGCAGGGCTGCCCAGAGGAGGAATGCGATATAATGCACTCAAGACAAGACTGGGCACCTGGTGGGACCTCAGTAAATATCAGCCTCTACGGTTGTCCTGGCTACCAGTGGCAGCTGAAGAACCAGCAGGCTCCTCTCGCCTCCTCTTGGGGCCAGCGGCTGGAGGAGGGCCACGTGGAGGGCTGTTCCTGTGTGTCTCGATCTTGGTACAGCTCTCTTGGCAAAGCTGTCACCCTTCTGTGCAGGTCCCCGGTCAATACACGGACGAGGACTAAGTGCTTTGGGGAACACTGATGAAATTCTTCCCGCCCAAAGCTGTCTGACTTCTCCTCCCTCCATTGACCTTGGTGTCTGAAATTGCATCACGGAGACTTGTTGCTCTGGGCAGTGCCAGGCAGCTTCTCAGATCACCAGGCTCTGCACAAAGCTGCTGGTATAGCAGGTTGGGCGCAAGGAGCCCAGCACAGAACCACTTAGGGGTGGGGTATAAGTACGTAGGGTGAGGGACAGGCCTGATTACCCCTGAAACTCCAGGTAAAAGGGGGCCCTTCGTGGGTCAGCAGCTGAGGCCCCTCCCTCCAACCCCAGGGGACCTAGTACCTCAAGATACAGCCCTCCCCAGATCCCCTCACCATGACTTCCTGGGCCTCAGTTTCCGCATCTCAGATGTAAGTGTTCTCTCAGCATTGTGGTTAAGATCAAGTGAGACAGCCCATACAATACCCTCCTAACTAATCAAGGCACAGCTGCTGCACTAGTCTGTTGGGCTTGTCATAACAAAGGACCAGGGACTGGGTGGCTTCAACTACAGAAATCTATTTCCTCATGATTCTGGAGGCTAGAAGTCTGAGACCAAGATGTTGGCAGGGTCAATCTCTTCAAAGGCCTCTCTCCCCTTGGCTGGTAGCTGGCCGTGGATTTCACCTTTTTCTTCACATGATCTCTCCTTAGCGTATGTCTGTGTCCTAATCTCTCTAATAAAGACCCCAGTCAGACTGAATTAGGGCCCACCCCAATGACCTCTTTAATGACCCTATTTCAAATTACGGTACTGAAGTACTAGAACCTAGAACAACATATGAATTTTGGGGAGTACACAACTCAACCCATAACAGTTGGTGCCCAGAAAACATTCCTATTTAATGCAATTCAACAAATACCTTCTTTGTGTCAGCATTAATTCTAGGCTCTTAGGAAGTATTAATAGACAAAGCAGACCGAGACCTTTGTCCATGTGGGATTTAATCCTGGAGGTGGGGGGAAGGGTGACAGACATCATACAATGACATAATTATGTAATGTGCTAAGAGGTGATTAGTTCTCTGGGAAGAACAAATAAAGCAAGATAAGAGGAATCAGGCGATAAGGAGAGAAATTTTGAATAGGGTGGTTAGTGGGGACCCCATTGAGGCAACGTTTGACAAAGCCTTCACCAAGGGGATCGATTAATTGATTGATTGATTGATTATTCGTATTCCGAGGGAGTCACGTCAGATTCTTTGAGCTGTGAACCCCCACACTTCTGCCAACCCCCACCCGCTCTAACGTCAGAGGAGAAATGGCACCTCTGAGACAGGAGATCGGACTTTGACAATCGGCTCTGCTCTGTATGAGCTGTGTGATGTGGGGCAAGTCACTTGCTCTCTCTGAGCCTGAGCTTCTACACCCATACTCCTCTGGGCCATCGCTGCAGTGTGGTGAGCTCCCAGGGCAGGCATGGCTATCCACAGGCAGCCTGCTCTAGGGCTGGCTGGGGTAGGCGCTGAGATGTCGGAAGGAGTTACCAGAGTTTTTATAGGAGGGCTGTGTACCAGTTAAGGACTACATTCAACTGCACATCACTGAAAACCAGAGTAAAAGGGGCTTACGCAAAGAAGGCATATTTTTCTTTTTTTTAATCTCATACAGAAAAGTAAATTCAGAGTAGGCAATCAAGGGCTGGTTCCTCTGCTGACAGCTGTCAGCCGAGATCCAGACTCCTGTGTCTCCCTCCTCCTGCACGCTCAGCATCTGCCTTTTCTCCTCATGGCTGAAAGATGGCTGCTGACGTCCAGACATCCAAACTGTCTTCCAGGAAGGTAGACAGAGGAAAGAGTGAGGTCAGCGATTGAAGATAAAGCGCTGATGACCATGTCGGTTGAGTCAGTTCTTTTCTCAATATCTACCCACTGACTTCCTCTCTTGTTGCACTGGGTGGAGCTGGCTCAACATGGCCACCGCCAGCTACAAAGGATCCTAGGAAGTATTTTAGCTGAGCTCATCACTACCACCCCCAAGATTGGGCCCTGCCCGTGGCACGGAGGGGAAATTAGACAGTAGGCAGATGTCTAACACACTGCTCTCAGCAGAGCTCCATATAACAAGAGTGGGTGAGGCTCAGGCCCCTGGGGAGGCCAGCGCCGGGGTCAGAGCCTAGAACGGGACCACCCTCACCAGTAGCTAGGGACCCAGGACTGGCAGGAGAGCCCACAGCAGAAAGAGGCAGAGCCTGGGCTGTGGGTCTGGATGGCATGCAAGGTGCAGGCAGGCAGGTGGTGGGTAGATTTGTTTCCTTCCTTAACAATGGACCATCTCAGTCACACAGGGGGCTCCTGTGTAATAGCATTATGCCCCAGCCTTCAGTTTTACAATGGTTGTGGTGCCCTTCTCTCTCTACCCACTTGGCCTTGAGTCTCTCTGGGCCTATGAGCATGGTACCGTGGGGGCAGGGGATGCCAGCTGCCCGCCTCCACACCCATGCACACTCTGCCAAAGAGGAGAAGTGAAGCTGTGTGAACAAGTACCCACCCAGGGCCTGCGCCCCCTACCCGACACCCACCTCAGGATTCACCGGGTGAGGACACAGGAGTATCCTAAGAGCCCCCAAATCCAGAGCCTGCAGGCTAGAGCCAGTACTGTACACCTGAGGATTAAAGCAAAAAGCAGAACAGGAGGACACAAAGCCTGTCACAGCAACCTTCAGGGATGAGCCCAAAGACAAAAAGATGGAACTGGAGGCGGGGGGCTGTCTTCCCCGCTCCTCATCAAAGCTTCCACCAGCACAGGCTTCTGGAACTTAGCAAATTCTTGGTTCACTTAAAGAAGACCTGCCCCACCCAACCTGCCCCCTCTCAGTCAGCCACACCTACATTATGCAAGTGGCTCCAAGGAGTCCTGCTCCATGCCTCTTCTTTTCCCACTTCCTTCTCACATCCAATCTGTCATCTTCCTTGGACATTCACCTTTGCTAAACAGAAGCTGACAGCCCCTCCTGCCCGCACAGCTACCAGGACGACTCATGACCCTCGTGAACCTCAGGACCACATCAGCCACTCGGGGAGGGGGCTCCTGCCCCAGGGAAGGGAGCTTTCTGCACCTTCTGCTTCTGAAACCTGGGGAGACTGCCTCCCCCACTCCCAGGCCTTGGAAACACCTGCCTGAGAGGCTGTCTCGGACCTCCTGTGTTAATAGACACTGCTCCCCTGCAGCACACACACCGACCCCAACCTGCTTTTTCCTCTCCGTAGCAAGTCACCACCAGAAGCAGTTGTGAGGCCCTGGAGGGAGGGACCAGATCTGTTTTGTTCACTTCTGTACCCTAGTGCCTAGAACCTGCATTCAACCAGTATGTGCCAAGCGGATGAAGATGGATGGATGGAGGATGGATGGATGGATGGATGGATGGATGGATGGATATGAGGAACGGGCAATGGTGTCATGGTCTTACTAACCTGTACATTAAGTTTCACCCTAAAGCACAATCTGAGAGTGAGGAGGGTGGAGACAGGGACAGTGGCCCCGACGGGATCCCAGTAGGGCTCATAAGGGCCGTGGTTGCAGAGCCGGCCGACCTCATTGAAACAGCAGCTCCAGAGGCCGAGACTATGGGATGTTTGGCTCTGCTACTTCCTAGAGGTGTGAGGTTGGGAGACTGAACTGCTCCAACCCTCAGTTTTCTTATCTGCATAATGGGGATAAACACTTTTTATCGCCCTTAAACCAAGTGAATTTTGAGGCTGACCCTGTTTTGAAGGGCTGGCCTAGATTTTCATTTCCATCTGCACTGGGACCTCCTCTTCCTCTCACCAGAACCCAGGAGGCTTTTTGATGCCTGTTTTTTATACATCAAAGTTACCCTGGCTTCCTTTTTTTTTTTTTCTTTTCCCCTGGCTTCTTTGTTGTTCAAGCTCACCGTGTATACACCTCTGTCTCTAACTCCCAGTGCCCCTTAGGGGTAGGAAAATCTTTGGCAAACATGGACATGTTGTGCCAGCCCAGGTGCCCCAGCTAGGGTCCCCACACTAAGTCAGCCTCCTTCTTTTGGCTGTGTGGGGTACTGAGGTCCTTGCTGTTCAAGGACCCCCAACAGCAGACCCTGAGAACTGGATCTATGCCTCTCTCCAGGTTGCTCCCTCTCCTGCCCTCTCAAGACACCTAGAATGATTCTATCAACATCTGGCTAAATTCCCGGGGGACTTACCGCCAGGGAAATTGCAAGTGCCTCCTCGGGCTGGGCTGGGCAGGCCGGCTGAACGTGGGAGCCACCAAACCAAAGGGAACAATGGGGCCTGGAGCAGTGTGCTGGGGCTGCCCTGGCAACACGCCACACAGAAATCCATCGTCTTAGTTCTTCTAGGGTCCAGAAGTCCAGAAAGTATGGGAACTGGGAGAATGCCAGGCAAACCGGGATGGTAGAGCACCCTAAACGGAGGCCCCACCCAGCTCCTCTTATTTCAAGAGTGGCCAGGGATTCTCATTGTATTATATGTAAAATCTCCCAACTTTAAATGTTGGCAACTAATTCAACTAATTTTAAAATCTTGCATGGCCCCAAGTGAATGTGACAATAGCCCTTAAACAGCCAGGGTGCCTCCCGCTGAAGTCTTGGTTGACGGGCCAGACTAGACCCCACCAGTTCCCAAGGCCAGGACGCACAAAGCACTGCGCTGTGCTGGAAAGGAGGTGAAGGCAGGTGTGTAAAAACGGGAACCCCAAATTAACATTTCGATAAATCATGCCTCCGGGCATGAGGGGCTGGAGGGTGCCTGGCAGGGAACAGAGAACAGGGAAGGTGCTGAAAAGAGCCTAAAAAATGGCAGGAGACTCAAGAGAGGGCGCCAGAGGCTGGCTGTCATCACACCGTTTTAAGGAAGCCGGCCTGGGTCTTGGTGCGCATGCTCAGTAGCACTTCAGTCTCCTAAGCTTCCGTACCAGCTGCAAAAGAGGGAACCTTGGCGACCAGAGGTGGCATTTGCACATGTAGGGCCTTGTGGAAGCTGGAGAGGAGACCCCAGGCTGGAGGGAGAGGAGAGGATAGAAGGCACCAGCGGGGTATTTAGGGGAGGGGCCGCATCAGCCAGTCGCAGCCACCATAGCAAGCACCACACACTGGTCCCCTCTATTTTCTCACTACAAGTCCAAGGTCAGGTTGGCAGGCTTGGTGTCTTCTGAAGCCTCTGCCCGTGGCTCGCAGAGGGTGTCTTCTCCCTGTGTCCTCCCAGGGTCATCCCTCTGTGTGTGTCTGTGTCCTAATCTCCTCTTCTTATAAGGACACCAGTCAGATTGGGTTAAGGCCCGCCCTCATTTTTAACATAATTACCTTTTTAAAGACTCTATCTCCCAATTCTGAGATACGTGGTAGGGGCTAGGACTTCAACAAACGAACTAGTTTGGGAGTGTGATTCAGCCCAGAACAGGCGTCTGATGTGGGGGAGGGCACTCCCCGTGGAGCGTGGAGACCCTGAAAAGGTTGCCCCGCTAGCTACCCAGCCCCCACTTCTGCCGCCACCACCACCAGGCTGGGCCTTCGACTTCCTACCGATTGCCATGCCACACGTGGCTCTTTATCTGCCCAGATCAGCTCCAGCAGCTGCTAAGGCAAGATTAGCCTCTCCAACAACTGTGCCCGCTCTTTGCTGGTGGTGACTAACGGAGGGAATTTCAGGCAAGGTCAGAAAGGAGGTAGGCACACGGGGCACTGGGTGGAGATGCCATGTCCTGGCTGCTGTCTCCGGGCCCGGAGAGGCTCCAACCCAGGCCTCTGCCCCCTGGTCGGGCTTGCCCCATGCAGTCCCTGGTTTGCCGGCAGGACAGCACCCTGGCCGGGCCCCAGCCTCTCAGCAGCGCCTGCAGATCTCAAAGGGGAACAGGGAAGGAAAAGAGGAAGCAGTGTTGAGGAGAGGGGAAGGCCAGGGACTCTCCCTGCCCTCTTGCCAGGCCCTGCAGCACTGGGGAGTCCCCCGCCCTGGGTGATAGCATTCCGGCTGGTAACCGGGTACCCTGTTCTGCCCTCTGTGACCTGGGCAAAGCACGCAGTTTCTGCACACGCCCCGCCCCGTGCCTTCTGAAACCCGAGGAGGCGGGGTGGGGGTGGGGGTGGGGGAGTGTTAAGGAGGAGTCCCGCACAGCCCAGACCCAGCTGGTGGGGCTAATTTTAGGTTTCTCCCAGCCTGACTGAGGCCACTAATCCTCATCCGGCCAGAGAATGCGCACTGATCAGATGGTGCCTTTGCTCGCAGTGTCCCCCACACCTACGCCCTAAGACGGCCCCTTCTGTCTAATTCCAACCCTTCTTTACCTGCCCAGCTCCAGCCCCCTCAGCAAACCTGCCCTGACCACTACCTCCCAGAGAGAGCTTTTCTGCCCCACCATCTGGGCCGCTAGAGTCTGAAGGCACAGTGGAGCCCTGTGTCCCCAGCACAGGGCCCATAATTAGCCTGGGAAGAATGAATGAGTGAGTGAGTGAGCACGTCATCACACAGTACTGTCACATACTACACGGAGGTGAGGTCTCAAGTTAGCAAATGAGGCCGAAAAAGCAAAGAAACTCCAAAAACAAGGCATGAATCTCTCAGGAAGTCTGATGCAGCCCCATTTTCTCCACAAGACTTGTCTTCTCCACCCTGTCACCCCTACCTACAACCAAGGAGGGGAACCCGGCCCTCTGCCCCTGCTCCCCAGCTCTCTGCCCAAGACTTGGGGGTGACAGGTGCTGGCCTGGGAATTCTCAAGGATTATACAGCCTATTCCTGAACGAGCTTCTATCTAAAAAACTTCAAGGTGAGAGGCTCCCCATCCCGTCTCAGCTTCCTCTGAAGGCAGCTTCTCTGTTGCCATGGCAGTCAGGGCAGGGTCCGGTGGGTCCCCAGAAAGTCCAACAGGCTGAGGACAAAGCCAGTCAGAGACAGAGAGGTGGCCCTCAGGCTGACAGAGGGAGTTGGAGGCCTGTGGCGAAGAGCATAGTTCCTAGTTTTGAAGAACTCGGAAGCGTGGGCAGGGAAGCTCCCTACCTCCCGACAGGAAAGGGAGATGCCCCCAGTGAGAGCCCAAATCCAGGCAGGCGGGGGGTACTGTTCGTACCTCATTTTTCCTCTTGTAGTTCAATGAGCTTACCTTTTCATTCAACAACTTCTAAACTTAGAGAAAAACGAGAAGAACAGGACAACAGTCACTCATGAACTGTCCTTCCGGATTCCACAATTCTTACCATTTTGCCTTATTCCCTGTGTACCTCCCTGTATTTGAAACACCTGATAATGAGTCTAGACATCACAACACCTCAGCCATAAAGCTTTCAGCTGCGTCCCCTAGGAATGATCTGTTCTCCTGCATAACCGCAAAAACCACCTTTAATGGGTATTTGAATTTAAAAAAAAAATTATACCTCATATTTTTTTCTAAATAAAGAAGCTTTGCAAAACTAGAAAAATAAGGGCGGGACAGGGATTAGAGTGCAACCGCACCAAGCCAAGCTTAGATTTGTTCTGAAAAACTTCTAAACTGGATTCTCAGCATGGAAAAACAAGAAAGCTTTTCAGCTCTCCAAACTACCCAGGAAGCCTCTGGGTATATATTTAACAGCCAGCCTCCAAGTTATATATTTGTCCTTCCTAAAATGATGTCTTGTGAAGCTCAAGCTGTTCTATAAATAGATGCTTAACACATAGTAGGTGCTTTATAAGTCCAAGTGCAAACTGCCTTGGGGCAGCAGAATGCCTACGGAGCCCACCACCTGGGCCCGCATGGGGCTCAGTGTGAATCGGCCCTAACTCAGCCTCGCAATACTGGCCTTTACGTATCCAAGGAGTTCCTTCTGGTCCCATTGGTCACCAGCTCCAACTTCTCTGAGACCAGACCTCCTTAACCACCCAAGTCCTCCCAACCTTTCTTCTTATAGAAATCCCTAATATATTTGTGGCTGGGATTCCAATTTGGCTCTTCATTTGTCTCCTATTTTCTCCCTGTGGGTTAGTCTTATTCCTCAACCAGAGCACAACACTGTCCCCCTCCTTACCCTGCAGCTCAGAACTCCCAGCCAGAGCGCATTTCAGACTTGGGGCAGGTGAAGATCAGAATGGCCATGGAACCCCTGACTCCTGCGGTGCCAAGAATTGAGCTAAGCTCCTCCAAACATAACCTCATCTACTCTCACAAAACCCTATGATGGGAGGACTAGTATAATCTCCAGTTTATTGGTAAGAAAACTGAGGCTCAGAGAGATGAACAAAAGCAGCACAGCACAGCGAGCAAGTTACACAGAAGTTACACAGAGGCAGGATCTGAGCGTGTCACTCAGGAAATACGTTCCAGATCTTTGACCGTGAGAAGCCAGAGGCGGGCAGGGGGGCTGCACGGGTTCCCACACAGATGGGGAGGCTGGTGGATAGAGCCGCCCTGTCAGCATCGCTATGATTCTGCTCCAGGTGCAAGCTTTGGATCCTCCTACACAGGGCATCCCACAGAGCAAGAGACCCATTGTCTCTCTTGGCCTGCTCCTTGGAGCACGCAACAGGTGCTCCCATTAGTAGTCAGTGAACACAGCAGGGATGAAGAAATGCGAGTTATTTCTCCTTTATCATCTCCCAAGCAGATGTCCAGATGGCAAAGTGCAGGGGAGCACTGAGATCCACCCACTTATGACCCCTAGACAACTGCAGGGAGCGTGTCTTCCACCGCTCAGGTTGTGTCTGAGATCCCAGCTCCGTCCCCAGGGAACGGGCTTTCCACAGCGGATGACCGGAGGGAGACACCCCACACTTCTCTGTAATGCATAGGACAGCTGTGCGGGACACGAGGGAAGCCAGAAATGGAACAAGAATGATGGAACTCAAGATGAGAGAACAAAGGACTGCCCCCAACAGACTCCTTCATTGTCTCACTCATTCATTATCTAGAAATATGAAGAAGGGGGAGGGGTAATAAAGAAGAGCTCAGTTCTTCCTCAAACAGCCAAACAAAACTTTTTTAAGAGCAAGAAGTTTGTATTTGTGGAATGCATGGGTAGAAAAGGAGCAATGGGTTTGAAAAACATTGGTGAGAACTTGTATTTTCACCTTCATCTGTGCTCCACTCATCTGTCTGGGGAAATGTTAGGACTTATTACATGAGAAGAAGAAGAAGAAGAAGAAGAAGAAGAAGGAGGAGGAGGAGGAGGAGGAGGAGGAGGAGGAGGAGGAGGAGGAGGAGGAGGAGGAGGAAGAAGAAGAAGAAGAAGAAGAAGAAGAAGAAGAAGAAGAAGAAGAAGAAGAAGAAGAAGAAGAGTCTGACCAGGCAGTGGCGCAGTGGATAGAGCATCAGACCAGGATGCAGAGGACCCAGGTTCGAGACCCCAAGGTCGCCAACTTGAGCACGGGCTCATCTGTTTTGAGCAAACCTCATCAGCTTGAGCCCAAGGTCGCTGGCTCCATCCAGCAAGGGGTTACTCAGTCTGCTGTAGCCCCACGGTAAAGGCACATATGAGAAAGCAATCAATGAACAACTAAAGTCCCACAATGAAAAACTGATGATTGATGCTTCTCATCTCTCTCCGTTCCTGTCTGTCTGTCCCTATCTATCCCTCTCTCTGACTCTCTCTCTGTCTCTGTAAAAAAAAAAAAAAAAAAAAAAAGAAGAAGAAGAAGAAAAGGCTAGGGGTTACTCAACTTTCTATAAAGAAAAAAAAATAATTACTTTGCAGGTCAGACTACTGCCTTTAAAAAGATATTCTAAATCACTCTCTCTGCCCCTCCCAAGTTCACTTTTAAGGCAATGTTCTATCCCCATCCTTTCAGAAGCAAGGGGAGAGCTGGCCCCTCCAGCCCGGGAACTAACGAGCAGGGGCAAAGAGAGGGGAGGGGTGTACAAAGCCGTCCCGGGCTGTACCAATCAGGGGGAGGTGGATAAGATACTAACGAGAACAGGTGCAGAGAAGGACTCCTTCTCCTCCTTTCCCCACTCTACCTCACCCCTACTCCCTACCCAGGCCTCTGGGGAGAGGCCATATGGACCTGCCTGGGGTGCAGTCACATCTGCACCAACCTGTGGGGGTATCTTCACTGGGTGAGGCCCACCCCACACCCGAGACCTGCCTGAGCCACCCCTGGTTCTTAAGGTCATGGTCTAGACTTTGAAGGAGTCCCAATAGGGAGCTTTAGGGGAGAAGGTGGGAAGGGGTGGGGGGATGGCTAAGCAAAGCATTAAGGGGTGGGACCAAGTGTGAGCTCCAGGCCGAACTCAGAGGGGCCTTTGCCCCAGTGGGCGCTGCGTGGGGTGAGTCAGTGGTGTGACGCTGCTAGCAGCATTGGTTTCCTAAAGCAATGGCCACGGTGTTTAAGGTCCCCGCCTGTACCCTTGCTCTACTAAGCTGGCCTGGGACAGGTGGGTACATTTGCATCAGGGCCAAGGAACCTCCCAGAACAAACGCAACCCACACCCTGGCCCTGAGCCTTTGACCTTCAGCAGGATGTGAGCATCTCTGGTGAAATGAGACTGTCCCAAATGAGGACGGGGAACAGGAAAGGCCTCAGAGGGAAACTCAGCCATGAGAACAGGTAATGAATGACAGGACTCGGGCCCAGGGTCAACAGGAAAGCTTAGGATGTGGGGCTGAGCCGATGGGCTGTCCCAGCTCCTCCCGAGTGGCTGCAGAGAGCACGGCTGAGCACAGGACTGTGAAGTGAGCATTCATACCTCAGGGGGCTGAGGGTGGGGCCCCTCCACTGCCTGGGCCAGCAGCAGCCCGGGGGCACTGTCCCCAGTGAGAACAAGGAAGCCTTCTTGTGTGCAGGCCCTTCCCAACAACAATGGCGGCCAGAACAAGGAGTGGATGGAAGTCTCCACCCAGTCACTGTCCCCCTGACATGTGGAATCCTGTGCCATCTGGGATGCTTGTTGCCTGGCCCAGGCCTCTTGTGTCCCTCTGCTGACCAAAATCCTAAGCCTCTCGCCTGTCCCAAAGTGTCCCCAGCTCTGCGGTCCAGTGTGATTAACTGTTCTGTTCCTGAGAGAGGCCATTGCACGCCACAGTCCCCCTCTCAGTCCCACACTGAGTTCCAACACAGGGTCACCTGAAACTGCAGCTCTACTTTCACAGGATCAGTGGCCACCGGCCTGGGCCCCGCCCACAGCCACACAACTGCGCTGAGGACAGCCAATCCGCACATTCACCAGCCTGGTCCTTCCTTCTGAGTCTTGCCTGGGGGGCTCTCTGTCCTCTTCCTGCCTGGGTTCACCTGGCGGGTGCTTAGAGACGCAGCTCAGGCACGCGGGCTGCAGAAAGCCATCTCCACATTTCTGGCTGGGGCTAAACTTCTCCAGCACCACGCACAGACCCGACTCCCAACAGCTCACCTATTCCTTCAACAAACACTTAAGCTCCTACTCTGCACCTGTCCTCGGTCCTAGGGATGCAGCAATGAACAAAAGAAACAGGCCTGACCTGTGGTGGCGCAGTGGATAAAGCGTCGACCTGGGAACACTGAGGTCGCCAGTTCAAAACCCTGCACTGGTCTGGTCAAGGCACATATGGGAGTTGATGCTTCCAGCTCCTCCCCCCTTTCTCTCTCTCTCTCTCTCTCTCTCTCTCTCTCTCTCTCTCACTGTGTGTCTCCTCTCTAAAATGAATAAATAAAAAGAAACTTAAAAAAAAAAAAAGAAACAAACAAGTACGGTCCCTGCTCTTAGGGAATTTGCATTCTAGAGCACATGGAAGGGAGACAGAGAATAAACAAAATAAACTACATGGCACGTGGAATGTGGAGTTCTACGAAGATCAAGAAAGCAGCAAAGGCAATGAGGCCTGGGGAGCTCGTTTCTGTGTGTGTCTCTTTCACTCTGTGCCCCTGGAACACCGGCATTTGGCTGTGTCTCTCTCTGGGCCCCAGAACTAACTGGGTACCATACTGAGTGACCCTCTCCATCACTGCTGCCACATGCATGGCCATGTGCCCCGTGAGAACCCGGAGATCCCTGGGGTGTCTGAACCCATGCCTCCCCGCCACCGGTTCACCCAAGTAGTGAGGGCCCGAGAAAGTCAAGGCAGGGTTCCCCAGGTTGCCCAAACTGCCTGAGCAACCCCTGCCTGATAGGCCTTCTTGTAACCAACCTGGGGACCAAGCCAACATTGCTCTGTGAGCCCTTAAAGAAGGGGCTTTGGGCAAAGAATTCATGAACACAAAATTCTAATGTTTGATGGACATCTGAATCCCAGTGCAGCCCTAGCAGCCGGATGGAATAGAAGACAGCCCTGCCTAGGTAGCCCTATCAGAACCACACTCCAACCGGAGAGAATGGCTCTGGGTCTGAGAAAGAGGGACTAGCTCTAATGCTGTTTTCTAGAAGTTTCTTTTCATGATTAATTTTTTTTTTAATCAGTTGTACTTGAGATGAGTATCATTTCCTTCTGGGCCACAGCTCAGATGGGCACCCCGTGTTCTGGGAGATCCTTCTCCTACCCACACTCCCAGTCTGCCCATGAGTCCTCTCTGATCCGAGGTGGCCCTGTGACTTTCTCCTGGAGATGTGGAAGTGAATCCCAGAGTCCCAAAGGTGTTGCTGCTGTCTGGAAGCTGGCTCGTGGGCAGGGCTGCAGGGAGGTGACACAGAGCTGGAACCAGGGTCACATGCAACACAAATTTCCCCAGTTGTCAGGGAGGGTGGAGCAAGTGGGCAAAGTGTAGAGGGGTGGAGGTTGCGAGTGACAGAGAGAGAGAGAGAGATGGAGAGAGAGAATGAGAGGGAGAGAGAGGCTGACTGGGTCTGGTCATGTGAGATAACGTGCTGAGATACAAGCAGTGGTAGAGGCATGCCTGGGAGAGGAGCACGTGGCTCTGCCCGAGGATGCCAGACAGGCAAGTCTTCCTGGCAAAGAGAGATTTTGCCTAAAGTGAGCACCAGGGATGAGTAAGACGCAGCTGAGATGCAAGGAGCGGAAGGGAGTTCCAGGCTGCGTGGGTCTCGATGCAGAGGCTCTATGAGGCATCCTGACATGCCCTGGGGGGGGGGGGACTTGGGAGTCTCGGATGACTGGACAGGGAGTGAGACTGAAGAAACAACAAGAGCCAAGACCCAGGGGCATGTATGCCATTCTGCTGAACTGGGCCTTGGTGGTTGCTCAGCCATGTGGGTGATGTTCATGGAGCAGCAGGCGATGCAATCCATAAGTTAAAGAAAACAGTTTAAAGCCTAGATGCAGTAGCAGGGATGAAACTATATATCAGGGCATTGGCAGTGTAGACAGGATAGAAACTCTAAGGTGGATGGGAAGTGAGGCAGAGTGTGAGAGACAAGAGCACGGTGCTGAGCACAGCCCCCTGCCCCCAGCATGGCTGAGACCTCAACACCCCCGGCCTCCATCAAGGAGCCTCCGAAGAATTGGCTGGTGAGCAGAAGGAATGCCAGGCGAGGGGCTGTCTTGGGAACCAAGGAAGTAGAAAGTCTCAAGAATGAGAGTGTGATCACCGCGTCAGATCAATAAATCGGTCCAGAAAGATAAAGACTGAAATGTATTCAGTTTGTCTGACAAGATGGCTACCACTAGCTATTTCCTCATGGTTCAAAGATGGCTGCCCCTGCTCCAGCCATCACATCTACAGTCAAGGAAGAAAGAAAGGTGGAACCAACCGTGCATGCTTCCTGTTATCAGGAAAGCAAATGCTTTCCCAGAAAATATTTCCTTACCCCCAGCAGATTCCCACTTAGGTCTCCTTGAGAGAACTAAGACACATGGCCTGAGGACATGGCTGCCATAATTGAGTTAAACCTTAAGCCTGGGCTCACTGCTGCATGGAATCAAATTCAAAGAAGAAGCGGGAACTGGACACTTGTTAGGCAAAGATGAGATCTGTTGCAATGGGTCCTCTGTGCTGTGACAGCAATTTTGCCCTGACCCAAAGGGTTGAGACTCAAGCAAGTGAGGCATGGGACTGTTGTTAGGTCCAGCTGAGGGCAGATTGGGAAGGAGAGCAGTGGGAAGGTGATCAGAGGCCAGAGCTTAGGGTTCCTTGAACTCCAGGTCTGAAATTCTTTTGTACTCAAAGGGAAGCTCTTAGCAGGGTTTTGAGCAGGTGTGTGACACAGGGAGGTGGCAGGGACAGTCTTGGTCAGACAAAGGGGGAGGAGGGGAGGACCATGGTACCAGTTTGAGTGGCAACAGGGACTCCCCAGCCTCCCACTCCTCCTTTAGGCCTCTGGGCACCCCAGCCTGCTGCCTTGTTCATAAGAAAACAGTGTGGCCCTAGTAGGGGAGCGGTTGGACAAATGAGTTGTAAAATCTGTATTTTCTGGGTTTGCTCACTCTAATTGTTAAAAATGGCTACTGCTCACGTGATGATGCTCTCATGTGATACAGCTGATTGCTTTCATGCTTGGAAAGGGGCTTGGTTATGCTAATGTGTGCTGGGGGAGGACTTTCGCACCAAAAAGTTTTAAAAGGAGGAGCTAGGAGGCCATTTTAAAGAGAAGAGACCAAGTTGTTGAAGAGGAGAGAGGCCACGTGGTGGCAGAGGAGGCAGGCAGCCAAGATGGAGATCTGCAGAGAGAAGGAGATGGGGAACAAAGGTGGCTGAGACTAGTGGGCCTTTGAATAATAATAAAAAAAAGAACGGAAAGATTCTCCTGGTGGTAGAACAGGAGAGCATTTGAATGGGTTTTGGTACCCAGTTTGTTTTTACTTGTTGGCTGGTACGAGTCTAGAATAAAGGAAAATGGCCCACCAGTTCCTGGCTCTGTTGCTTCATTACCGTCTGTCTGAATCAAATGCGAACCTGCAAAAGCCAGGAGGCTGTAATGGTGGCTGTGGCTACTGGCTTTACAAGGGCTCAGGTCAGCCTGGCCTCCATAAGCCTAGTGCCCCCACCCCCAAGCCCTTCCCCATGCCCTGTTGTCTTCACTCTGGTCCTCTCTTTAATGCAGACCCACTTGCCCAGCTCCCCTCGGGCTCCCCACACAGCACTGTGGTTCTGTCTGCCAGCAATGCTGGGTCAGAGCTTCCCAGGCCCCTCCCCCTCCCCCTCCCCCTCCCCAGGGCCCTCTGGTCCCAGAAGGAGAATAGAAGAGGCAAGAGGCAGACCATGAGCAAGACACTGCCCAGGTGACTCCAACCTGGCTGAGGGGGTGGGAGGGCAAAGCTGACTCCATTTCAAGCCTAAGTGACCTGTCCTGCAGTCCTGGACAGACCAGAGGACTTGGAC
The DNA here is from genome assembly GCA_037038555.1 of Rhynchonycteris naso. Taxonomy (NCBI): domain Eukaryota; kingdom Metazoa; phylum Chordata; class Mammalia; order Chiroptera; family Emballonuridae; genus Rhynchonycteris; species Rhynchonycteris naso. Next base: position 7,500,718 of record CM072997.1, on the reverse strand, counting down.
AGCAGAGGTGTCCCGGTGTGTGGCCTAGATATCTGTCTTTGTCTCACATCAGCCAGAGAGTGGGTGACTGAGCTTTTCCTGTCCCTCTGCCTTTTGTCCGTTCCATCCAACACACCTTCCACCCCCAGCAGAAGCTGTCGGTCTATCTAGGACGCTCCTACCCACACTGCTCTCCAGGTTAACCCCCACTCTCCCTCGGACCCTGGCCAAAACGTCACTTCTCTGAAGATGAGGATACCTTCCCTGGCCCTTTGCCTGGTCAGCTGTTTCCTGGTTTTCCCTCAGAGGAAGTAATTCTATATGAGTTAAGGTAAATACCAGCAGCTCCCAAGTCATACCTGAGGCCTCAGGGAGCAAACACATCAGAGGTTCATTTCCCCCAAGTGCAAGGCCCAGTGTGGGTTGGGTAGCCCTCCTTCAGCTCGTAGCTACCCCGTCTCACGGTGTCCAAGGTCATCAAAGATGAGCAAAGGGGGTTGAAAGAGACACACCAGCTCTTAAAGGTTTTCCCTGGAGGTGGCCCCTATCATGTCCACTCAGGGTCCTTGGCCAAAATTAATCACATGGCCCTAACCCAAACTAAGGGGGCGGGGTCGTAGGGAAGCGCACAGAATATTTGGTGAGTGCTGCCTGTCTCTGCCACAGCTCTTCCTGAGAACCTCTTATCACAATTGTCATTTTACATGTATTTACAAGCTTCTTTGAGGACATCTGTCCTTTCCCTCCAGGATATGAACCCCCCAGGGTAGAAACTGTGTGTGTTTGTTTATTGGTCACACCTATGTGTATAGTAGGTGCTCATTAAATATTGACTGAATCACCAAATGAAGGAACTGAGCCTGCGGACAAAACGGACTTAGCAATTGGAACTTCACCTCCGGAGACACAGAACATCCATTCAGAGAGGACAAACCTCCCAAGTCTAAGGGGCGAAGCTGAGTGAGCAGTCAGACGGGCAGCTCATTGGACAGAGGAGAGAAAGAAGATCTGAAAGGAGAAGGTGTTTGGTAGATGTTCGCAGCGGTTTCTGGTTCCCTAAATCAGCCTTTACTAATTCACCTGCCAGCCCTCTGGCCCTCCCTGGGCTGCTTTGGGGCAAGGAGCAGGGAAGCAAGGAGCTAAGAAGCAGGGGAGAAGGGGAAGGCTGCATAGCCATGATCAACACCCACTCCTTCCCCTCTGACCCTACCACCTCCAAAAATAACGTAGCAACAGCAGAGCGCACAGTCTCTATAATTAGGCGTCATGGGGGGGGGGGCTGTGTCAGAAAGGCAGTTGTTTTAGCTATGTTAGCTGTCTGGTAACTTAAAGGGGGAGGACCTGTTTTCCAGGACCAAGGGTTTACATACCGGCTCCCGAGAAGAGGCAAGCAAAGAAAAAGAAACTACTCAGGAAGAACGAAAAAGAAAAGGCTTCAAACCTCTAGAGAGAGCCAGTGGCCTCTGGAAGCATCTAAACCCAGCTCTGCATGTCATTAGCACTGTGGTTCTGGCCACAGTACCCTGCTTCTCTGAACTTCGGCTTCCTTATCTGTAAAATTAATTCCTCATTGTCAGTTCTAAAACACATTTTTTTTCTCTCATTTTAACATCTCTGAAATGAGGTTGCAATTTGCAATCAACGGCAGGTTACAATATCGCTGATAAGGTATTTTTTTCTTAACATTATAACATGTAGCCATGGATCTTACAACCAAGTGTCTGATATTCAATGAACTATACAATATTGCCCTTTTGTTTTAGAATCAGCTGTTAACGTGGGTAATGCCTCTGACAGAGCACCGGTACAGACTAGAGCGTCAAAAAATTCGCTATTTTAAAGGTAATACTTCATTATATATATATATACATATATATATATATGTATATATATATATATGTATATATTCAAAATCTTTGTGAATTGTTTGATTTCTACCCTCAGGCCCCACACAACTGCCATTGCGGGCTTTAAGAAGTACGTTTGCAGGACTTGTTGGGTGAATTGTGCTACTTTCGCGGGTGGGAATAAAGGCTAAATGGGGGTGGGGGTGGGGGGGATGGGGGAGAGAGCAAACACAGAGAAAAGAAAAACCAAAGGCACAAAAATAATCAATGACCTCATTGGAACTGTACAGTGGTACTGGCTCCAAGCCGGGCCAAGGCAGAGAGCCCAAATGAAGTGATCAAGCCCTGTGAATGACTCATCAAGGAGCAAAGACCTGAATGACTCAGCAGGGAGCAAAGACCATCTGGAAGAACAAATAATCCTCAACCCCGGAGAACCAGGGACCTGAAAGAGTGGAGAAGCCACGGACTAGGATTATGGTAAAGATGGAAGTTGAAACTATGAAACTTTTTCTTTCTTTTTCATTATAAAGATAGAGAACTTTGTTTAGCACAAAGCTCTCCATTGATTTTTTCCAATATTTTTTAATTCTTTTAATTGGTTTTAGAGAGAGAGAGAGAAACATCAATTTGTTTTCCACTTAGTGATGAATTCACTGGTGGATTCTTGTATGAGTCCTAATGGGGATCAAACTCGCAATGTTGGCATATCAGGACAATGCTCTCACCCACTGAGCTATAACTGAGCTACCTAACCAGGACCACCCCATTGATTTTTTTTTTTATTATTCATTTTAGAGAGGAGACACAGAGTGAGAGAGAGAGAGAGAGAAAGGGGGGAGGAGCTGGAAGCATCAACTCCCATATGTGCCTTGACCAGACCAGTGCCGGGTTTTGAACTGGCGACCTCAGTGTTCCCAGGTCGACGCTTTATCCACTGCGCCACCACAGGTCAAGCCCCATTGATTTTTAAAGTCATGAAGGAACACTGTTAGGTACATGTGAGTAGACCTGGAAAGAATCCCCCAGTTTGTCCATGGTTTAAAAACCATCTCCTTCCCGCCTTTACTCACCCCCACCACTAGTGATTTCCTCTGTTTGAATTGTATCAACTTTGTTAGAATTGTCTTAGTGGCTGACACTCTAGGTCAGTGATGGGCAATCTTTTGAGCTTGGTGTGTCAAAATTCGCAAAAAAAACAAGCATAACTCGGGTGGTGTGTCACCTCGAGAAAAACGACCTAACCGGAAGTCCCAGAACTAGACGCTCTGTGCCGGAGTTCTGTTGTTTTGGCCTCCAGACCTCCTGCACAGAGTGTCTACACTACAGCAGATGTTTTATCCTCGGCTACTGCACCTGGCCGTGCAGGAGCCGAGGATGAAACGTCCTTCTTGGCATGCGGCCCCACACTTCTCTGGTATGCGGCTGCATGCGGCTGCATGTCATCAAAAATGGCTACGTGTGTCAGTGCTGACATACGTGTCATAGGTTCACCATCACGGCTCTAGATATTTGTACTTGAGTTTAACACTTGAAAGTTTAGTTGGGTTTTTGAAATGCTTTTTATGAACGGATTTCATTTCTTAATAGAGTGGGTTAATATTTAAAGTAAAATCAGGGTTTGATCCGTATTGATCTGGAGAAGTTCTGCAGGATGTCCACTGTTTATGGTTTTGCAGGTCGCAATGATAAGAATCGGATGAGGACATTAAAAAAAATAAGCTAACAAAGAAACTTGTGTGTAAGTAGTGACTCAGGACATTCGTTATCTTAAGGGAAGAGGATTATTAATGAACTGCTTTAGGAATGGACTTGCCAATTGTTACTTTACCTCTGGACGGAAGAGGGCAAGTGTGAAGATGCTCGGTTTTGTATATAATTCAGTACACAATTGGATACGTGTGGCCAGCTGTGCTAAGGGAAGGTATAAACTTGTATAGCAGATTTATGTTAAAAAAATACAGATCATACAAAAAACGCAGAACTGAGTTTTTTATCATAAAATAGCTTGGCAAATAGCAACTTTTTTATAAATATTCTTCATGACATCATTTGTCCTTTAATCAAGATGACTTCTTTAGAGATAACTTTTGTTAAAGGGGTCAATGATGGAACTTATTTGAAATGCTGAGATAGAGATTGGGTTGGTTGTGATGTAATTTTAATTAAAAACATCCCACAGTGTTAAGGTTAGTTTGCGTGGTAATTCTTGTTTTATTTGTCTGTTTTCTGTTATTCTATCTTGCGTGGTAATTTTAATCAGGAACATGCAATGATGGTTGGTGAATGGGATGGGATTTTGTTTTTAGAGATATCTCATCTACCCATAATCTAGTGCTCTGGGTAGTTTGTGGTATAATCATCATAAAATGAACTGAGGCCATTGAACCCTTGGGATCAGCTCAGATCTACAGACTATAGACACTTTGTATTTTCTACATTTTGAAAGTAACTTCTATCTCTTTTAATTTGATACTTTGTTTACAGCATACTCAGTCCCTATCCCTGGGCTAGTTGGAGAAGCTGCTGGAAATGTATTGAATGGTCCTGCAGGTGCTAGCAGAGCTGTGAATGTGGAATCAGTATGGCTGGGTGCACTGGGGCTTGCACTGAGATTGTGATTGTACACATGAACCCTCAGCAGAGGCAGATTTAATGGCAGGCACATTGGGCGCGCGCCCTGGACCCTGACTTCTGAAGAGCCCCGCAAAACCCCAACCTTACACTTTTTTCTAATGATAAGGGGCCCAATATTTTCTTCTGCACCTGGGGCCACAACCAACCTTAATCCACCTCTGACCGTTGGCCTGGAAGACGTTTCACCTTGGTGAATGTGATCTGGGTCACCTCCAGCACACTTTGTGCACCTCATACACTGTCCCTCAGACCCTGTGGCAATATAAATACTATCCTCTGCATCAGTCCTAAGATAGAGGAAGATATTGCAGCTCCTTCTTCGGGGCCCTGCCAACAAGTGGTGGCCAGGTGCCAAGTCCATCACTTACATCCTAGATGCACCAGTCCAGACAAGCGCCATGACGTGTTATCACCAGGACCACGCCTGGACTGGAGAGAGCCCAGCTTCTGGACCGCTCTAGATCTAAGCAATTCCTTCTGGAAGCGGAAGCGGCAGCCTCCCAGGGGAGCAGAATCTTGAGAAGGCTGGATTCCAGCCAAGGTCACTGCTGAAGTGTGGATGGTGCTGATCCCTAAACCCGCCTGCTTTCAGAAGGTAAGCAAGTGATCACCCTGCCGCAGCTCACCGGTCGCCCTTCAGCGGAAAGTCAGGAATGCCTGTATTGAAGCCTGTCCCACCTGGCAGGCTCCACCCAGTTTTGGAGGTAGGGCACGAACAGGCAGGAAAGGACCGGATTAACAGAGCTCTGTGTCTTCTTGCCTTCCAGAGCAGTCCAGCATGCGCTGTCTGGGCTGGGTCAGGGCTTTCTAAGTGTTCTAGGCTGACTCTTGCTGTACCTCCCTCACATTCATCCACATTCGGGCTCACTCTCACACTCACTCATTCACCTGTACGCAACACACACACACACACACACACACACACACGCACACACCACACACACTCCCACTAGCCAAGGGGCTCATCACCCAAGAGAACCATGGCACATTCCTCAGCTTGATTGATGCTCCATTCTAACTACCTCCTCCCAGCTCCTAAGAATGACCTCATTCACCAGGAACCAAGACCCAGCCTTCCGCCCTAAGGGCAGAAAGGATTTGACTATCTGTAGAATTGAAGGTAATTATGATCTTTGTCATGGCAGATTACAGGGTGTCCAACAGCCTTCTGCCCTCTGGCCCATACCAATATGGGCAAAGAAAAGCAGCACTGAGGAGTCCCTGCTATTGAGGGACCCTATTGCTGCCAAGAGCATAACCTCTTCTGCTCTCTGTAACCCCTGCCGGAAGCCCCTCGACTCCTGACCCCACCTAACTGGAAAGTCTTGGTCTCAGACTTACTTACACTTGGACAAGGAGCCTTACCTAGTTCACTCAACCAAGTCTCCGAGATAGATGTCCTTCACCCAGATCATACCAAATACTTGAGGTTAATTTGACCAGGTTTCTGCAGTCAGGTGACATACCCTTGTAACACCAGGAATAATTAAACTTCTCTGGTTCCCATGGGTATTCAAAAACTTTATTTTCCCACCACTACCTTGTCAATGGGTTTCCTCAAAATAAAAGGAATTTTGTTTGGACCCCAAAATGAGCAAAAATCCGCAGGAAACCTCGCACCTGCCTTCTGCCCTCATTCAGCCTATCCTAAGTCAGCCCACCGTACCTGGCTTCAGACCCTCCAACCTTGTATAAGGGGTCGCCATGTTGTCAGAGGACTTTTGTTCTAAGGCTTATTATTTTTAGGCTTATTCTTTAAAGTATCTAGTTCTGTTCAAAGCCAACTCCCAAGACATGCCTGACTGAAAAAGAGGCTCAACAGCTTGGAGAGCTGAACTCAATGGAACTGGCATCAGTGGGCCTTGGAGGGTGACCACTGCGCTTGAAACAATTCTAAGAGACAGGGAAACTTAGCCCTGGCCACTTAGGCAAGGCACTTGACTTTGAATGATTGGAGTTTTCAAACAGCGAGGCTAAGCAACCACTGAGCTAAAACCTTGTCATATAAGCCCAAACAACAGAAGCCAGCAAAGGCCATCCTAACCTGAGGAAGATCCTCCATCCCAAACAAACTGTAGCTCGGCACTCTTTTTTATTTTTTTATTTAGACAATTAAATTTAATAGGGTGATATTGGTCAACCAGAGTGCATAGATTTCAAGAAAACATCTCCACATCATTTGGACTGTATTTATGCTGTATTGTATTTTATTTTTAATTCAGTGAGAGGAGAGGAGGCAAAGAGATAGACTTCTGCATGCGCCCCAACTGGGATCCAACTGGCAAGCTCACTAGGGGGTGATGCTCTGCCCATCTGGGGCTGCTGCTCTGCTGCTCAGCAACCAAGCTCTTCTTAGCATCTGATGTGAAGGCCATGGAGCCATCCTCAGTGCCCAGAGCCAACTCACTCCAGTAGAGCTATGGCTGCAGGAGGAGGAGAGAGAGAGAGAGAAAGGGAAAGAAACAAGAAGAGGAGGGGTGGAGAAGCAGATGGACACTTTTCCTGTGTGCCCTGACTGGGAATCAAACCCAGGACATCCACACACCGAGCTAATGCTCTACCACTGAGCCAACCGGCCAGGGCCGCCAAGCACTCTTATAACTACCAGCATGATCGGATACCAGCAACTGGCCAGTGGCTGCATTCAGCAGCCTCTAACACGAGACCTTGCATTGTTCTATGGGGACTTGCAGAGTGTGAAGGACTAGGGAAGCTTGCTCTGCCAAAGTGACCCTCCAGCACGTTCCTTGAGAAGAAGCCCAAACACAGGTGCTTACTGTTGCCGGGGCATCAACCTGAAAGAACTCAGATCTCAGATCTTCTGATAAGACATTATTAGGGTCTAGGAGGGGCTCAGGAAGAGGCTGCAGGCTCCTTTGTCTGTCTCTGATGCCAAGGTCCCTGAAAAATTGGTCTCTATAATGGTCTTGGGCCCTTAAATTCTAGTGTTATAGATGATGTCATCAGGACGATGAACATGATCTTCTGGACCACAGCCTTATATCCAGACATTATAACCATACATGTTAACGGTAGGTTCTAATCCACTGACTACCTAGGGGCCTCAGTTTACACCCCAATTCTGGAGGCATAGTTCAAAGCCTAATTCATGCTGATCTATCTCTTGTCTCCCATCCTTGTTAAAAGAGTAAGTGAGCCAGACCCCAGGGAGGTCCTACCATTGCTATCCACAGGGCTGATTTTCAGCCAGCATCCATTGTGTTTAGTATATGTCTGTGTAGTTCTACTTATTACATAATTTTAGTATCACCTCAGGCTTCACAACATATAGTCAGCATGACCTATTTCCTTACCCTGCCTCTGATAAGTTTTCTGGCTCTGTCATTCTTTATATAACGCAGAAAACACTTTGCACAGAAAGTACAGATTGTCCAGCCCCATGGAATGCCTCCTCAGTCCCAGGCTCTGCACTAGGCCTGGAGACAACCCAGAGACTATCTGTGGGCCCTGAGAATTCTCAGGGGCTCCCTGGTTATTATTGGCCCCTGGGCCTCACCCCAGACATGCTTGCCTCAACAAGGGCAATCGGGTATTGGACACACCAGAGAAAAGCCTATCGTAATGTCTAGAGCACACAGTAAGTAAGTAAGTCTGAGCTACACCAGAGACAATTTCGAGATAGAGGTATCGTCTGGACTCCTTCTTGCAACACGCCCTTGCTGGAATTGGGAAGGCCACTTTCTGCCTCCTGTCAAGTTGCAGAGGTGGCGAATCCCACCACACGTGCCTTCAAAGACCCTGACTGTGCACATTATCCCCAGCGGGGCCTTCCCTGCCTGCCCCTGCTTCCCCACCAAAAGAGAAATGAGATGAGGCCAGGGTTGCTTAACGGCTTGCAAACCTTTAATTTTGGGGCCAATTGTGTCTCCTGGACTTCCATCCTTGGGGGCCTCCCTTTCCCACAACTTTTAGGGGTTACCCCTGGCATTTCTGACTTCATCCTGGTCACCCTACCAGCTCCCCAGACCAGAGCGACACCTGATCTGGTCCAACTCAGGCTTGGCCTGCGTTCTGCTCAACACCTGTCAAGTCTGGGACCTCAGTTACCTTGATAGTATTTTCTCTTTTATTTAAAGGCGTAACTGGGTGTGTCTTCCCCTGGCTCAACTCAGAAACATCTCAGACTGATCCCTTCCTGTTCCTCCTTAGATAAGATGTGGTGGATTCCCTTCCGCAATTCTGCCACCTGAGAAATCTAGGGTCACACTCTCTTTGTCTCAGTATACTCATGATTATTCACAGGGTTCGGTCACAGGAGAGGTGAATGGAGCCTCAGGGCACAGAAGGTTGTCACCCCCACAGGACAGTGAGGGCGATTGTTAGCTGCCATCCAAGGGAGGTCCTCACTGGAGCTGTAACAGACAAATTTTGCCAGATAATTAAGGAGATGGTTTTATTTAGGCTATTGCACTAAGGAGAACATTCATTAATTAGGAACACCTCAAACGAAAGGAAGGGAGCCTGGGGTCCTGTAGAGACAGCTACACAGGGAGTCATCTTCGTGTCTTATGGGCGTCATGAGGAAAGATGAAGATGAGGCTTCTTGTGGAAACTCTGAGGAGAGGGTGTCCTTTATGGTTAGCTGGTTTGTCATTTCTGAAACACAAAGGACTGGGGGGATTTCTTAACCATCACTGCTGAGGCTGCACAGGGCTCCAATAAAGTTCATCCTTGGCAGTCCCCCCTTTTGTTCAAGATGAAAGCTATTTGTCACCAAACAACTTAGAGGTAAGCATAAATCTCCCAAGTGGGCTGAAGTGGGGCTTAAGAAATCTCTGGGATTCTTTTTTTTTTTTACAGGGACAGAGAGAAAGTCAGAGAGAGGGATAGATAGGGACAGACAGACAGGAACGGAGAGAGGTGAGAAGCACCAATCATTAGTTTTTCATTGCCGTTACGACACCTTAGTTGTTCATTGATTGCTTTCTCACATGTGCCTTGACTGCGGGCCTTCAGCAGACTTAGCCACCCCTTGCTGGAGCCAGCGACCTTGGGTCCAAGCTGACGAGCTTTTTGCTCAAGCCAGATGCGTCCGCGCTCAAGCTGGCGAGCTCGGTGTCTCGAACCTGGGTCTTCTGCATCCCAGTCCAACGCTCTATCCACTGTGCCATCGCCTGGTTAGGCTCTCCAGGATTCTTGCTGGCGTTGTTCCTGTAAAACTAATTGAGCCTAACCAGGCAGTGGCGCAGAGGATGGAGCATCAGACTGGGATGCAGAGGACCCAGGTTCAAAGCCTCGAGGTCACCAGCTTGAGCACGGGCTCTCCAACTTAAGTGTGGGGTCACTGGCTTGAGCCTAGGATCATAGACATGACCCCATGGTTCCTGGTTTGAGCCCAAAGGCCACTTGCTTGAAGCCCAAGGTTGCTGGCTTGAGCAAGGGTTCACTTGCTCTGCTGTACCCCCCCCCCCCCGCCCAGTCAAGGCACATATGAGAAAGCAACCAATGAACAACTAAGATGCCACAACAAAGAATTGATGCTTCTCATCTCTCTCCCTTCCTGTCTCTCTGTCCCTAACTGTCCCTCTCTCTGTCTCTGTCAAGACACACACACACACACACACACAAAACTAGTTGAATCATCTGTTGAGAGATGGTGGTGGAGGTCAGCTGTTTTAGGGTCCTAAAGATTAGAGATCTTAAAAGACGGATGCCTAAAATAGAGAAATAATAGTTCAAAAGTTGTATTAAAGTAAAGAGCCAGGAACTGAACCTTGAGAATTAACCAGTCCAGTGGATACCAGAGGTTAGCTGCAAAATATCGTGTAGCATCATTTCTTGAGTTCCTTGTTTTATGTTTGTTTCTTTGTTTGTTTGTTCTGGTACCACGTCTTTGAAACTCAGTATAATTTATACTTGTAGAACGTCCTTGAGTTCTTTGAAGCTGCAATGTCTTTGCTCTTGGGGATGTTGCACACAGGCTTGGCTACCTTTTATTGAAGGGCATGTGTGACCCATCCTGCTGGACTTCCTCAGTGGTCCAGCAGCAGCTTGTCCAGGCAGAGTTCCGACCCTGTGCGTGGTTTGCAGTGGTGCTGGTTCCCTCAAGGTCAATGCCTAGTCACCGGGCTTCAGCTCACAGTGCTTCTTCAGATTTCGGGGGCAAAGGCCCCCTGCAAAGCTACCTAGAGTCCGACAGGGACCTGAACAATCAAGTTTCGGTTCTTGGTGATGCTGAGCCAGGCAGGTGGGAGAAAAATCTAAAGCATTAGATTGGAGGATTGTAGTGAGATGTTGAAGACAACATGAAGAATGGAACATTTGGTAAGGATTGACCATTGGACAAGGCCACAGATCCGGTCCAGTTTAAAGGTAGATAACAAAACTGCTTTTTCCACCAGGGGTGGTGGAAGGAAGTCAATGAAATCTCATCAAACAAGACAGTTTGTACAGTCATCAGCTACCTGCAATTGACAAAGAGGGGCAAGAAAACCCAAAGGCGAGGAACAGGGCAAGCTTCGAATAACCTGGAAGGGTGTGCTGTATATTGAAACAGAGACATTCTCTTTTTAGTAACCCTTCTTTTGACAAAGATAATCTCTAAGAATGATTTTTTTTTTTATCACAAAATAAAGCTGGTCTCATTAGATTCGGCCAGACTGTTTGCAAAGATGCAGTAAGAATGGCAATTTACCATGTAGGCCTTAAATTTGTTTGGCTGGAAGCTTCAATAAAGAAGCTTAGATTAGAGTTTTGAAAGCATCTTAAGACTAGGAAGCCATGCCATTAAATTCACCTGCAGTAATTATAAATTTGAGCAAATTGCTTTCTTTTCAAGGTCTCCCGAATGCCCCAAGGTTAATCAGCCTGCCAGGCAATGACCTTATACTTACCTGTAAGGCTGGGAACTTTTTAAGCCAGGTACCAAGCCAGTTTTCCCAAAAAAAGAGGCTGCTACTTGTTTCCCACTGGCTCCATAAAGTCAACCTTCGTTCCTTAAAAGTATTAGGTCGTTTCTGATTAAATGAGCATCGTTATCAAATACAATATTCCAGGAAAAACCTTGGGTTTATAACCAATGTTTCCAATTACATCCTGTTAACAAGGAAGAGAGATTCCTATTAAACCTACATAAATAATTATTTTGCTATGAGATGAAGAATACTCATAATGTTTTCTGAATTTTGGAGGGGTCCAGAAGAAGGGAGAATAAGATATTCACAGGTGGTTTGTTGCTGGTTAGTAAAGTGGTTTCTTATATATCCAGAAAACAGAACATTAAAACAATATCATCGATGTCCCAAACACAACCCACCATCATCCCGCATCTGTTCATTCAGCCCTAGGTCAATAATTCTTGCTCTACCAGATATGGGGTTATTCGCTTCAAGAACTCATCTTCCTCTTGACTAAAGTTCTAAGATTCTGACTCAATCTACTGGTATGACCTCTGTGTCCTTTAAAGGAGGCTATCAGAAGCCTGAACCCCAAAGTACCTAACCCAGTTCTTTTCCCCCCTGGGCTTTTCTTTGTCAAAGACACACACTCTAGTCTCTAGCTGATTGCAAGTGGTTTCAGGGCGTCATCAGACTCTATGTGGGTGACAACACAAAAATGTCTGTGGTTAACACATGACTGACCATTTTCCAATATGAAATATCTGCTGAGAATTCATAACAGGAATAGACCAACTGACAAGAAGATCTGGATGTTGATATGGCATATGAACCGAAATAATGAAGTCAATTGAGAAAAGAAATGTAGGCAAATATCTATTAACAAAATAGGTAAGAGTGGATATTTATAAATCTAATTTATAAAAATGGAGGAACATAATCTTCATAGACAATAAAACTTAAGGTAGGACATATAACAATCCTGACATAATATTCCATAAATTTACTAACCACATAATTAGAACGCATTATATTAAAAATATTAAATAAAAAAAACTATAAATCTGGAGTAGGTCCTAAATGTTTGCATATTAATAGAATTCCATAGTTAAGTGATATGCATTTCCAACTGAAAACGGCCACCTCAGTACATGCTAAATTCGAACTTGAAAAGTTGTCTACACTGCACACCTGAACTATGTACAAAGTAATAGTGAATGTTAACTGTAATTGAAAAACAAAATTTAACCCCTGGCTGGGTAGCAAAGTTAGTTAGAGGGCCACGGTTGCAGGTTCGATCCCTGGGCAGGGCACATACATGAATCAACCAATGAATGCATAAATAAGTGGAACAAATCGAGGTTTTTCTTTCTCTTTCCCTTCCTCTCTCTCGAAAATCAGTAAGTTTAAAAAAGATTCAAACCTGTCCCAACAAAAAAAAATTTAAGTTCTTTTGTCTTAAAAAAGGACATTACGTTTTTTTATTTTTAATTTAAAAAGTTGTAACCAAGTTACCATTTTTAAAAAACGGCTGAGAAAAGTTTATAGACACAGACAATAATATGGCGAATGCCGGAGGGAAAGAGGTGAGGGAGGCAGGAGCGGGTAGACGGGGAGAGATGGGGATGGAAGGAGACATGACGTGGGGTGGAGGACACACATGCAACATACAGGAGATGTGTTACACAGCTGCAAACCTGAAGCCTATGTACGTTTATTATCTGTCATCCCAATAAATTCCATAAAAAATAAAATTAAACATAAACAGACATAGTTGAAATAATGACAACATTTCCTTTGGCTGCCTGCTCTCAGGCACAGAAGCACCAGGAGTTCCCGGGGCCAGCGAGGGCACTGACAGATATCTAGGAGTTTCCACACAGCATAATCCCTGCAATGGAATGAATGGGATTACATCTCACACACCTACCTAACCCGGGGAAAGCGAAGCAGCGGGTCTCCTGATGGAATAGCTCTTCCCCTGCAACTCAATAGTGACCATCACAGAAACCTCATGATTCCCTAGCATTTCTCTCTCCACAAGATGCAAGAACAAATTCTTTGTGGCCTCTCCTTTGGGAAATCTCAAAGACAGTTCTAGGTGCAATAGGTGTCATTTAGGATCAATTTGGGGAAGACAAAATATCAAAACTTGTCAGGAGATTTGAACACCTGAATAAGGAAGGATCGTGAGTTCCTGAGAAACAATACTTGGCTACTTATTTAAAGTAACAGTAAAGAAATTTGTTAAAGAATTTTTTAAAAATAAACAAAGGTAACATGATTGTAAAGAATCAGCTCTTTCCAAAGAAAACTTTGTTCTCTTAAATAACCGAGAACATGATAAAGTCAAACATGAACCATAGAAGAATCTTTGTTACCTAGGCTACACAGAAGGCAAAGAATAACCTTTTATAGCCTTGTATCCACTTTTTATTGCTCCCCTAACAAATAACCATGAATTTAAGAGCTTAAAACAATACAAATTCATTTTCATCTACTATTGGAGATCATAAATACAAAACTAGTCTTCCTGGATTAAAGTAAGGTGTCAGTGAAGCTGATTCCATCTGCAGGCTTTGGGGGAGAACCCACCCCAACCCCCAAGCCTCACCCCACTGCTTTCCAGCATCTAGAGGTCCTTTTCTTTTCTTTTCCTTTTTCTTTCTTTTTTTTCTTTTAGGTGAGAGGAAGGGAGATTGTGAAGCAGACTCCCACATATGCTCCAACAGGGATCCAACCAGCAACCCCATGGGGGCCAACGCTCAAGTACCGAGCTATCTTTAGCACCTGCGGCTAAAGCGCCCCAACAGAGCTATCCTCAGCACCCAGGGCCATGCTCGAACCAGTCAAGTCACTGGCTGTGTGTTGGGCAGATAAAATATATTATGCTCACTTTGTTAAAGATGGCGCGAGTAAGCTTTTCCCCTTTTAACTGATTGGATGATGTGGGGTGGTGCACTCTCATGAAGAAACCTCCCATTATGTCTCAGATAAGTGACTTTGTATAAGAGACTTTCTTGTTTGTAGATTGGATTAAAGGTTTGGATTTCTACACTATAAAGTGGGGCAGACAGGGAGCTTGCTCTCTCTCGGTTCCTGAGATTAGCATTAGAGGAGAGAGCAGAGAAAGAAGAGCAGATAAAGGCCACATGGAGGCCAGGAGAAGAAGCCAAGATGGTGGAGTGCTGTGGGAGAAGCCAGTTAGTGCAGAGTTTGTGTAGAGAAAAGGAGATGGGGAACAGAGGCGAATAAGTCTGGTGAGCTAGAAGGCTCAGATAAATCAGTACTGAATAAGTGGGTTTTGGAGCCCAGTGTGTGTTTTTGGTTGCCCGCCAGGTGCAAGCTAGAATTAAAGCTGATGGCTCACCAGTTCTTGGCTCCGTTGTTTTATTACCGACTGTTTCAAATGCGAACCTGCACGGGCCAGGAGGCTCTGATGGTGGCCTTGGCCGCTGGCTTTACACTGTGGGAGGAGAAGTAGAAGAGAAAGGGGAGGGGGAAGAAGTAGATGGTCATTTCTCCTGTGTGTTTTGCCCAGGAATTGAACTCAGGACATCCAAACACCGAACCATCACTCTATTCACTGAGTCACTAGTCAGGGCCTAGAAGCCCTTTTCATTCCTGGCTCATGGCTGCCTCTCTCATCTTCAAAGCCAACAGTGAACAGTTTTCCAATTTCTTTGTTTCCATTGTCACACCACCTTTTCCTCGTTCTGAACCACCTCCCTTCCTCTTTTAAGGACCCTTGTGATTACCTTAAACCCAACAGATAATCCAGGATAATCTCTCCCATCTCAAGGTCCTTAACTTAATCACAACTGCAAGGTCCTTTCATCATGTGAAGTGACATAGTCACAGGTTCCAGGGATTGGGCATGGCCATCCTTAGGTGACCATTATCTATGACAAAGCTCTTATGAAGGGCAGACCAATAATTTCCTCCTTTTAACAACGAGTAAAACAAATTCTGGTTTTGCATCAGTATGTTTGATACTAAAGATCTTTTTTTATGATCTGTATTTTATATGGATTATCTTTTAATTTTTAATTTTTTAAAGATTTTATTTATTGACTTTTAGAGAGAGATGGAGAGAGAAAGAGAGAAGCATCAACTCATCTTTGCTTCATTTTAGTTGTTCATTGTTTCTTGTATGTTCCTTGACCGAGCAAGCCCGGGGTTTCTAACTGGAGACCTCAGCGTTCCAGGTCAATGCTCTATCCACTGCACCACCACAGGTCAGGCAGTAAAGCTATTTTTGAAAATCATATAAATAAATTCATTAAACCTTAGCCAGCTTTGACGAAGACAAATAAAATTTGCTTTTCTAGAAATTACAACATTTTTTTTTGAGAGAGAGAGAATATTTATTAAACCTGGGTACAGTAAACAAGGAAAAGCTTAGGATAGAGAAACCACAGGAGAGAGACTAGGCGGGACTGCTTTGGGTCACAGAAATAAAAGTCACAGTGGCAGAACTGAGCCCAGGTGGGGCGGCTATCAGCTCACTGAAAAGTCAGGAAATAAGGAGTCTGAGAGACAGGGTCAGGGGTAAGCCCAGGATGAGCTGCCACTGCCCACTGCTCCCCTGGCTGCAAGTCTCAAGGGGACCCTTAGTGTTTAGGGGATGCGCGCCTGAGAGGGAAGAGAGATGTGGGCGCGCTCCCGGGAGGGAGAGCCCACTTAGAATTTAACAACTTTCTGTATCCATTTTGGTGTGTCCTCCACCTTCTTTTTTCTCATTCTGGAATAATTAGCCATTTCGCTTTAGGACAAAACAACTCTCTCTTTTTCTAACAAAACACATCCTGCGTAACTCAACTCCCAGGAACGTCCCCCCTGTGTCCCCCAGCCAGCC
Organism: Rhynchonycteris naso; assembly: GCA_037038555.1. Taxonomy (NCBI): domain Eukaryota; kingdom Metazoa; phylum Chordata; class Mammalia; order Chiroptera; family Emballonuridae; genus Rhynchonycteris; species Rhynchonycteris naso. The sequence continues at coordinate 7,484,540 of CM072997.1, read as the reverse complement.
AGCTCCCTGGACAGTTATCCTCTTCTTTCTTTGTGACTGTGACAAAGAGGGAGCTCTCATCCTTCTCCTGTGCTCCCGTTAAGCCACCTCTGTCCCCAGGGGCCTCCCAGAATCTGTGATACCTTCTCCTTCCTGTATCTTCAACTTCCCTAAGTGTTTCTTTCCATCAGCACTGCAACGTGCTCAAGTCTCAGCTATTTTCCAGACCTCCTCTTGACCAGGCCCTTCTTTCCATGCTTCTGTCTTGACAATGCGACCTATGTTCATTATTTCCATTTCCACACCTGTCACTCACACCTCAGACACACTGCCAGCCCCATGACTCTTCACCCATCGCTCCGCTGGCACACTCTCCCCAAGGTCAATAAAATACTCCTATAGCTGGATCCAGCTGGTACCCTCCAATCTTGCGTTATTTGGTCCTACTGTGCAGCACTATTCTTTCTCTTGGTATGTGCTTATGGGATGGACTCCTCTCCTGGTTTTCCTCCTATCTTCTTTTATTTTTTTAAAAAAATGTACTAATTGTACAGAGAGGAAGGGAGAGAGAAAGACTGACAGGAACATCAATCTGTTCCTGTATGTCCCCTGATTGGGGATTGAAACGGAAACCTCTGTGTGGGGGGACAATGCTCTAACCAACCAAACTATCTGGCTCTTCCTACCTGCTGGGCAGATACAATATATTATGCTCACTTTGTTAAAGATGGCACTGCCCACGTGCAAGTTTTAAGAGTAAGCTTTTCCCCACACCCTTGACTGATTGGATGATGTAGGGTGGTGCACTCTCATGAGGAATCCTCCCAGTATGTCTCAGATAAGTGACTTTGTATCAGAGACTTCCTTGTTTGTAGAATGGATTAAAGGTTTTGAATCTATGCTATAAAGTGGGACAGACCAGGAGCTTGCTCTCTTGGTTCCTGAGGTTAGCATTAGAGAAGAGAGCAGATTAAGGCCATGTGGAGGCCAGGAGAAGCAGCCAAGATGGCGGAGTGCTGAGAAAGAAGCCAGTTTGTGCAGAGTTTGTGCAGGAGGAGATGGGGAACAGAGGTGAATAAGTCTGGTGAGCTAGAAACCTTTGATTCTAGGAAACTCGGATAAGTCAGTAGCTTTGTGAGCACTGAATGTGTGGGTTTTGGAGCCCAGTGTGTGTTTTTACTTGCCCGCCGGGTGCAAGCTAGAATTAAAGCTGATGGCTCACCAGTTCTTGGCTCCATTGTTTCATTACCGACTGTCCGAATCTAATGCAAACCTGCATGGGCCTGGCGGCTGTGATGGTGGCCCTGACTACTGGCTTTACACTACCTTTTAATTGTCCCTAGATGATGTCCATATGTTGGTCGAATAAGTTTGTAAATATGATATATATGTTTGCTCGCTTATAGTTTGCATTGGGTATAGGGGACAGGCTGTAAGCAGGCAGGGTTGTTATAGCCCAGTGGTTCTTAACCTTTTTTGAGGTACCGAACCCATCAGTTTCATATGCGCATTCACCAAATCCTTCTTTAGTGATAAATAAAATATGATTTTTTTTTCCAAATTCAAGACATACGTATATGTTTTCTTACTGGTGCACAAAATGAGCCGTGCATGAACATCACCTTGCTCAAAGAACAAAACCAACAAAGTGCATCAACTCACAACAAATTACGGTATTACTTTATTCTGGCCTCCGCAGCAGAGGCTTCTCTGAACCTCTGAGTCCGACTCATTGAACCCCTAGGGTTCGATAGAACCCAGGCTAAGAACCACTGTTATAACCTAAGGCTTAGTTTTAAGACTTAAGCTTTTCCTCACACCCTTGACTGTTGCATGATGTAGGGTGGTGTACTCTCATGAGGAATCCCTTATGCCTCAGATAAGTGACTTTGTATCAAAGACTTCCTTATTTGTATATTGGATTAAAGGTCTTGATTTGTACACTATAAAATGGGGCAGAGGAGCCTATGCTGAAGGAGGGCAGAGAAAGGCCACGTGGAGGAGAGGAGAAGCAGCCAATATGGCAGAGTGCTGAAGGAGAAGCCAGTTTGTGCAGAGAGAAGGAGATGGGAAACAGAGGTAAATAAGGATGGTGAGCTAGAAACTTTTGATTTTAGGAAACTCAGATAAGTCAGTGGCTTTGGGAGCCCTGAATGGAAAGGGAAGTGTTTTCTCACTGTGTGTATTTTTTGCCCACTGGGACAAGCTAGGATTAAAGCTAATGGCCCACCATTTCTTGGCTTCATTGTTTTATTACCATCTGTCCGAATCAAATCTGAACCTGCGTTGGCCAGGAGGCTGTGATGGTGGCCGCAGATACTGGCCATACGCTATCTAACTAACTAACTAACCCGACTATCCAAAAGCCAATTTTCCATTCTATATTCCTCACTCTCCCTTACCATCTGTGTTGGGCAGATAAAATATATTATGCTCACTTTGTTAAAGATGGTGCTGCCCATGGGGAAGCCTGTTGCCCAGGTGATATTAGTTGCCCTTATGCTTGGGATGGGAGTAATTATATCATTGTGTGTGGGGGACAGGCTATAAGCAGGCAGGGTCATTATAGCCCATGGCTTAGTTTTATGAGTAAGCTTTTCCCCCACCCTTGACTGATTGGATGATGTGGGGTGGTGCACTCTCATGAGGAATCCTCCCATTATGTCTCAGATGGGTGACTTTGTATCAGAGACTTCCTCGTTTGTAGATTGGATTAAATGTTTGGATTTCTACACTATAAAGTGGGGCAGACAGGGAGCTTGCTCTCTCTTGGTTCCTGAGATTAGCATTAGAGGGGAGAGCAGAGAAAGGCCACATGGAGGCCAGGAGAAGCAGCCAAGATGGCGGAGTGCTGAGGGAGAAGCCAGTTAGTGCAGAGTTTGTACAGAGAGAAGGAGATGGGGAACAGAGGTGAATAAGTCTGGTGAGCTAGAAACCTTTGATTCTAGGAAACTCGGATAAGTCAGTGACTTTGTGAGCACTGAATGAGTGGGTTTTGGAGTCCAGTGTGTGTTTTTGCTTGCCCACCGGGTGCAAGCTAGAATTGAAGCTGATGGCTCACCAGTTCTTGGCTCCATTGTTTCATTATCGACTGTCCGAATCTAATGTGAACCTGCATGAGCCAGGCAGCTGTGATGGTGGCCTTGGCCACAGTCCTCAGCCCCCATTACCTCTTGCCAGAACAACATTGCTTCCTACTGATCTCACTGCCTCTGATCGGGGCTTCTTCTCATCCACCATGCACACAGGATCAGAATGGCATTTCTAAATCTACAGTACACAGCTGAGCTTGTCACTCTATGGCTTAAAGCTTCCATGCCCACTTCATCTACCTCCACTGCCTTCATGATGAAACTCAGTTTTCTTAACATGGATGAGACGGCTTTTTATTATTAGACCTTTGCTTATCTCTCCGCCCTTATCTGTGCTGACTCCCCTCCTCAACCCTGCTATTTTTGTGACAACATCGATAGACCTTGAGGGCACTTGGCTAAGTGGAATAAGTTGGACAGAGAGAGACAAAAACTGTATGTTCTCATTTATATGCAGAATCACAAAGAACTGAATTCATAGAAATAGAGAGTAGAATGGTGGTTACCAGCAGCTGTTTGTAGAGAAAATGGGGAGATGTCTGATTAAAGGGCATGAACTCCTAACTATAGGATAAATAAGGTCTGGGAATCTAATGTACAGCATGATGACTATAATTAACAATAGTGTATTTATATACTTGCAAGCTATTGAGAGAGTAGATCCTAAATGTTAACACCATACACGTCTACACAAAATCATAATTATGTGAGGAGATGAAGGTGTTAACTAAGCTCACTGTGGTAATCAGTTTTGCAAGATAAACATGTATCTAATCATCATGTTGTACATCTTAAACTTACATACATTATATATTAATAATACCTTGATCAAGCTGGAGGGGGGATAGCAATTTAAAAATCCCCTCCTCAAGCTCAAGCTTTAAGCTCTCTAGATTGAATATTCATAACACTTCCCCAAATTCACCATGCTTCCTGCCTTTTGGGGTTTTGCCGTATTTTTTGCTCCATAAGACAAACTTTTTCACCCCAAAAGTGGAGGGGGAAATGCCCGTGTGTCTTTATGGAGCGAAAAGTACGGCATTTTATTAAATATTTTAACATACCATTTGGTTCAGAATATTTATTTTCCTACTTAAAACCCTAGGTGTGTCTTATGGTCAGGTGCGTCTTATGGAGCGAAAAATACGGTCTTTTCCTTGAGCATTTCTTCCCATCTCCAACTGGTTAAATCGTATTCATGCTTCACGTCTCACTCGTCCATCATTACCTGTTGACCTGTGTGTATCTCGCGAACTACAAGCTCATTGAGAGCAGGGGTCATGTAGCGCTCAGTGTCCCAGCCCCATTGCTTGCGCTCAGTAATTATGCGCTCTCAGATAGTCCGTGCTGAATAAACAAAGTCTCAATGAGCCTGAGAGCAGGTTTGGCGGGTAGGAGACAGTGGGCAGGGTGGGCGGACAGGAGGAGTAATTGAACAGGAGAGCTATAAAGTTCAAGCTTTAAAGGTAGAGTGTTGGGACTGAGAGACCAGGGCGGGGCTAGCAGAGTGCTTGTTGAAGTGGAATGGAAGTGAAGGTCACTGGGGCAGAGAAGAGGAGGGACTATGACCCAACATATTACGTGAGTGGCACTTACATTGCCAGTGAGAAGTCAGGCGCAGGGTGCGGCGGGCAGGGAAGCTATGAGTCAGGCTCCGAAGTCCTTTCACAGGTGGTGTGATTAAGGCAGGGAGGTGCCTTCATCCTGTGGCCGAGCTTCAGTGGAGGAGAGAAAGGGAAGGGACAGTGATGGAGTATTTACCCAGGACCAACAATGACTGGAGAATGCTGGACTGTAAGGCCAGGGGCCGCCATCATGGCCATTCACATGCAGGTTCTCACTGAATTCGGGCAGACGGTAAAGAAATGGCAGGGCTGGAGGATGGTGGGCCATTGTGTTTATTGGTGTCTCACCAAGACAGGCAAGCCACAAGAGAAGACAAGGGAAAAGCTTTCTGCTTTTCCCATAGAAGGCGAGGGATCAGCGGAGCCTCTGCAATGCTGATGGCAGGAACTGAGCGGGAAAGCCCCTGGTCTGTCTTATTTTATAGTGTAGAAAACTAAAGCCTTTAAGCCAACATACAAATAAGGAAGTCTCTGATACAAAACCACTTATCTGAAGCATAAATGGGGTTCCTCATAAGAGTGTACCATCCCCTATCATGCAACAGTCAAGGGTGTGGGGAAAAGCTCAGTTTTAAAACTAAGTCTTAGGCTATAAAGACTTTGCCAGTTTATAGCCTGTCTCCCACACCCAAAGTGAGCAAACATATACGTCATATTTAAAAACTTATTTGACCAACAGCAACCCTGCCTACCGACCCTGAGGTTTATGGACTTGGCCCCGGGAGAGTGAAGCGCTTCTGTGGAGAGGGTTTCAAGATGAAGAGATGGAGGAATTTCCCAGAGGGCGGTTGTACCTACAAGGACAAATGTGAACAGAATCGGCTTGCCAGAGAGCCTGGTGGGAGGGATGGAGAAGGTATGAATTCAAGCAGCCAATAACAGGGGTCCTTCGGCTTGGGTTTGTTCCCACTCCAGAATTGTCTGCCATCTTGCTGGAATCCTGCTCAGACCCTTACAGCGACGGAATCAAAAACTCGCCTGTGGGGTCATCCACCCCTGTGCGGTCTTTCATTCTGTGGGAAATTGGGTCTTGACATGTTTTTTGTGGAATGTCAGCACAATCAAGGCCTCCTTTGGGGACTACAAAAAAAATAAATAACTCTCATCTTAAAAAGAAGAAAAAATAGGAAGGAAGAAAGCTGTAGGGATAAAGTCCTTATTGAGCAAAGTTTCAAAATGAGATAAAGCTTGCTTTCCTCACTGAGGACGGCCGGGCACCACGCTTCTGTGCTTGCTAGTGAAGCAAAGAGCAGCTTGGAACCAGCCTGCTCAGGACTGGTCAGCTGACGTCTTTCCGGGCTGAACCTTTTCTTTCTTACTTTCTTTTTTTTTAATCTTGTACAAGCTTTTATTTCAATGGTCAAAAGAACGCAGTAAATGGGATCTATACTGACTCACATTAGGCATGCACATCTACCTGATGAAGCTGATGTCGGGCTGTAGCTTTTCTAACAACTTCCAACGTGCTAGAGAGAAGCTGTCGACGGTCGGGATGGTCTTTACCCTTCACATGCTGCCATTGTACTCATATTTCAAATTTTTAGTTAGGTTTTCCTGACATAGCAAGAGTAGTCTAGTTTTCTTCTTTTGTGGGTTGCACTGTTTGAGGTTTTAGTATCAAGATTATAACAAGAATAAGGATAAGCGGCATCCTCCCATCCCCCTCCCAGACCAATGGAGTCACTGACTGCATTTCAACAAGATCGCCTGGTAATTCCAGGGACGTTAGATTTTGAGAAACCTGTGGTGGCACAGTGGATAAAACGTGGACCTGGGTCGCTGAGAGCGCCGGTTTGAATCCTTGGGCCTGCCCGATCAAAGCACATATAGGAAGCAACTATTATGAGTGGGTGCTTCCTGCTTCTTCCTCATGTTCCTTTTCTCTATCTCTCTTTCTCCCCTCTCTCCAAAAATCAATAAATAAAATCTAAAAAACAAAAAAATGTTGGAGCTGCCACCCCGGGCCTTGTCATTTACTGAACACTGCTCCTTCCCTAATCTCTCTGCAGGCAGCCTGGTCCTCCAGCGGGCCTCCATTCCGGCCCACTCCCCGGTGGTGCGGCCTCCTACAGTGCTTTCAGCAGCTGCGCTTGGGTCTTCCCAGTCCTCCAGGTGTCTCTCCTCCCCTGCCCTCCCCACTGCGCCCCCCCCCCCATTCCCTCACTGCCTCTGCGCGGGCTTGGGTTCAACAGTTGGTCATTACTGTTCTTGCTTCCTCCTTTACACCCTCTCCTTCCTTTGCTCGCTCTTTCTCCATGGAGTTCCCTAACAAAAATAACCCTGGTTGACTGTGACTCCCCACCTTCCCAGCAACCTGTGGTGGGTGAAAAAACAGAGTAACCCTGCTGGCTTGTCCTGCTTTACTCCTCCTCTTCCCCTAAACTTCCACAGCCCTTCCTCTCCAGGCTCTGAGCTGATGGAAGCCCTCCGAAGGGGACTTCCGTATATCCCAGCACCTCTGCCCACCGCCCCTGGCCCTGTGCCGGCACTCTGCCCGCCCTCTGCCCCTGTGAGTGAAGGCCACCCTGCTGGTATCAAGGCCAGACCCTCCCCTGTGCACTACAACCCGCTCTTCCTGCTCACCCAAGGACGGCTTTCTAGAAAATGTCCCCCTCCCACCACACACACACACCTCTCATCACATTTTCCCTCACTACTGAATCATTCCCATCAGCACTTAAGCTGGCTGGAATAGCTCCCATCTTAAAAACAACAGCAAAAAAAAAAAAAAAAAAAAAGAGGAAAATATCTGTTTGACCCCATATTCTCCGCCAGCTACCACCTTCCATTCTCTGCTCCTCTTTAGAGTAAAACTTCATGAAAAAGTTCTCTACACTCATGTTCTCTCTTTCTAGAGCCCACATTCTTTCTAGAGCTCATTCTTTCTAGAGACCAATTAGGTCAGGCTTTCCCACCCACTTCCACTGAAACAGCTCCTACCAAGGCCAGTAATTACCTCTCTGGTGCTGATACCGACCACTAACCGCCAACACCAAGCTTGCTTGAACTGTTAGCCAGAATCAGCGGCACTGATCCATCCTCTGACCCTTGGTCCCCAACACATGAAGCTCTTCCGGGTCTTTTCCTGCCAGCCTGACTCCTCTCTCCTCAGAACCTTGTGCTAGTTCCTATCATCTCCCTCATCTCTCAAGTGTTGGAGGCTTCTGGCTCATTCTTGGCTTTGCTCTAACTTCCTAAATGACCTCATTGAGCCTTGAGATTTTACTTACTCCCAAAGTTCTATCTCCAACCTGGACCTCTCCTCCAAACCCCAGACTTCTAAATCCATCATCCCACGTGGGTGTCTAACAGGCAGTTCAAAGTTAATATTGCCCCCAGATGTATCTCCGAGTCCTTCCCCCCTTTACATCTGCTTTTGTTTAAGTCTTCCCCATTTCACCAAATTATATTTTCCAGTTGCTTGAGAAAACAGAACCAATCAACCAAACAAAAACCTTAGAAATCAGCAAAATCCTACCAGCTCTACCTGACAGTCTAGGACCCAATCACTTCTTTCCTCCTCCCTGCTCCGACCCTGGCCCACGCCTGTCTTCTGTTGACTGGATTATCTCCTAAGTGTTCTCACAGGTCTCCACGCTGAAAATCTTCATGCCCATCAGACTGGTCTTCACAGCATAACCAGAGTGGTCCTTTTAAAAGGTCGGACCGCATCCTTTCTCTGCTCAAAACCCTCCAAGTAGCTTCCCATCTCATTCAGAGTCAAGACCAAAGGTCTCATTTCAGCCTATGGGGTCTCCGTTCTCTGCTCCTCTCTGCCCTCTGCCCTCCCTCAGGATCTCGCCTCGCCGGGCCCATGGTATCCCACTTCAAGGTCTTGGTCCTTGCTGGTCTCTCTGCCTTCCCATGCACACAGGCTACAGTGCGCTCTTTCTTCAGGTAGCTGCTACCTGTACAGGAAAGCTGTAGATAACAACACCCCGCATTCCCCCCCTTCCTTCATAAAACAGAAAACCGTCCGACGTCATATATGTGCTTGTTGACTTGTCTATTTTTTGTCTCAGGAGCAGGAACTGCTTGGTTTGCTGCCCCACCACCTAGAACTGTGTATGGCACAGAGTAGGTGCTCAAAATTCCCTGTCCAATTACAAATAAGAACCAAAGAAGCAAAAATATACATGTATGGCATTTTTATGTTCCAGATTCTACTGTTTGTAATGCCTTTTCTGGTTCATCCTCATAGGCCTACGGTCCTGAATCCTTACACTTCTGTATGCGTGTTTCACGGGACCCAGGCATAGGGACAGTGTTGGGCAGATAAAATATATTATGCTCACTTTGTTAAAGATGGCGCTGCCCACATGGAAGCCCGTCACCCAGGTGATATTATTTGGCCTTATGCTTGGGATGGGTGTGGGGGAAAGGCTGTAATGTAAGCAGACCTGGGTCGTTATAGCCTAAGGCTTAGTTTCAAGAATAAGCTTTTCCCCACACCCTTGACTGATTGGATGATGTGGGGTGGTGCACTCTCTTGAGGAATCCCATTGTGCCTCTGATGGGTGGCTTTGTATTGGAGACTTCCTTGTTTGTGTAATTGGATTGGAGGTTTTGATTTTACATTATAAAGTGGGGCAGGCCAGGAGCTTGCTCTCTAGATTCCTTGGTTCCTGAAGTATAGAGAGTAGAGCGGTATAAGGCCACATGGAGGCCAGGAGAAGCAGCCAAGATGGTAGAATGCTGAGGAAGAAGCCAGTTTGTGCAGAGTTTGTGTAGAGAGAAGGAGATGGGAAACAGAGGTGAATAAGTCTGGTGAGCTAGAAACCTTTGATTCTAGGAAACTCGGGTAAGTCAGTAGCTTTGTGAGCACTGAATGAGTGGGGTTTGGAGCCCAGTGTGTGTTTTTGCTTGCCCGCAGGGTGCAAGCTAGAATTAAAGCTGATGGCTCACCAGTTCTTGGCTCCATTGTTTCATTACTGTCTGTTCGAATCCAATGCGAACCTGCACAGGCCAGGTGGCTGTGATGGTGGCTGTGGCTATTGGCTTTACAGACAGGAAATAGCCCATGAAGACCAAATGGTGGACCTGGAGTTTAAATCCAGGCTGTTGAATTGTATTAATCACGATCATTCTATCACTTTCGACGTCTCTCAGAGGATGCTAAAATGAGTTATCTGTCTGTCACAGGATGACGGATTCTAGCTACAGATAGCTTCTGATAAACGTTAAGGGTTCGACCCTAGGTCAGGGCACATACAGGAATAGATTGATATTTCTGTCTTCTCTTCCTTCCTCTCTCTAAGAAATCAGTTTTTAAAACTGTTGAGGAAGTGGTTGTGGAAAGTGAGCTTGATATTCCCCCTGGAAGCGTGCTAAGGTAGGAGGGGCTGAGCACCAACATCAGATGGCGGGTGAAAGAAGAGGAACTCCCCATTCTTAGCTTCTGCTTTACGCTGGGTCCCCTCCCTTTTCGGCCTCTGCAGAAACTCCGGCGCCGAGTCCTCCCGGCCGCCAGGGGGCGTCCGAGGCCAAAAGGGGGCGTTGTGGCGCTGTCCGACGTCGCGCCCTCAGCGGCTGCGCAGTGCGCACGTCAAAGCCGGGCTCGGGCCGGGAACGGGGAGCGGCGCGGCCTGGGAGAGACTGAGCCTCCGGGAGCCGGGCGAAGGCGAAGGCACAGGCGACGCCGGTCCCGCAGCAGCAGCCGGTGATCGAGCGCAGCAGTGCGGCGGCCGCCGCGGGAGCCCGTCACCGGGAGCAGGAGCAGGCGGAAGACAACGGAGGGGCCGAGCGCCCGAGCCGCGCCGCGGGGACCGAGCGAGCAGCCCGAGGCGGCGGCGGCGGCGGCGGCGGCAGCGGCAGCGGCCGAGGACGGGGACGGCGACGACGCGGAGGCGGAGAGGGAGCCGCCCGGCGCAGCCTCGTGAGTGACCCCGGCCCTGCCCTGCCCTGCTCGCGGCGCGGGCGCCGGCGCGGCTTCCGCCTGCCCGGCCCGGCCCGTCACCGGCCCCGGGGCTGCCTCCATTTTCTCGGCCGGCCCAGCCCCCTCGCCGAACCGTCCCCTGCACCCTCAGCGGCGCCGCGCCCGGGGGCCTGCGGCGGGGTCCGAGCGCCCCTGGCTCGCCTGCCACCCTCCCGCGGGCCCCGGCCGGGCTGGGGCGTGGGGCCGGCGCCGGCCGGGGTCCGGAGGGCCGGGGCCGGCTGTCACTCCCGCCGAACCCAGGCTGCAGCCGCCTCGCTGCTGGCCGCCGGTAAACTCTGTGTCACTCCGAGGCGGGGAGCATCCCCGTGCTGTGCCTTCGGGGAAAATGTCTGCTCCCTGGGGAGGAGCGGGGCGGCCGGGGCGGCCGCGGGTGCGGCTGCACCAGCCCGGGCGCCGTCCGTCCGCCCGCCCGCCCGCCCGCCGTCCGCCCGCCGTCCGCGCCCGAGGGATTCAAAGGTGAAGCCGGACCCGCGGGGACCTGATGCGCTGGTGTGGGTGATAAGGCCAGGGCACCGATAACACGATACCAGGAAGGAGGCGATAAAAGGCCTGTGAACGAACTACAAGGTGCTAGAAAGGAACCGAGGGAAGATCGGACCCACCTATCACTTCCGCCCCGCAGAAATCTGGAAGGCGTCCTGGGCGAGGCGCACGGTGCCTAGCCGGGTCTGGAAGGCCCGGTGGGATTTGGGAGCGGAGCGTTGCAGAAGATGTAGTGAGTGTGCGGAGGGTCAGCAAAGCTAGAGGACAAAGGTGAAAGGCATAGTGTAGAAGTAGTGGGTAATTGATTTTGATGCCTAGGACCATGGTGGTAGGTGGGGGTGGGCTAAAGAGGTAATTTGGCGGGGGGCGGGGGTCTGATCCTTGAATGCTGGAGAGGAGCTGTTTGAGTGACATTCTACAGGAAACTTAAGAGTTCATTTCTCAGTGACTCATGGGTCCGGAAATGTAAGCTAGGGGATATTAAAGGCGCTCTTGTGAAAGAGGAGAGAGGGCGGCCCAGTAAAGAGTTGACTTTCTGTGCCTTGAGTATAATGCAGTTTGAGATGGCTTTTGACAGCTTCCCGGATATTCAAATAAATCCGTGTCCAGGTTAAGCAAAGTACCGTTTGCAGAAAGCTTCATTAACTGTCTTTCTTGTTCTTAAGAGGTAATGTGGAAGAGGTGTTTAAAATAGGCTTATCTCCACATAAGGCGTTTCTGTTAGTGCAGTTCACTAAACTGCTACAAAACTCCTTGCATAGTGTATTAGTTTGGAATTACTGAGCCGAACATAGCTTCATATAACATTTGTGTAAAGCAGTCTGAATTGATGGTTTTAAAAATCTAATTGGTATTGGTATTCTCAGATAGACAGTTGGACATAGAAACTTTTTATAGAAAGGTAAAATTTTCACTTTTAGTTATTAAAATCTTTATACGAGAGCCAGAAGCAAAAGTCTTTAGCTTTATTTTATACATTTAGCTTTGTTTTATACAAGTCATTAGTTGTATTTGAAGACTAAAAGCTGTGGAAGCACCTAAGAACCTGTGTTAGTTTTGTAAGCACTTATTTGTTGTTTGCTTATGTGACAAGTGAATGTCAACTTTTTTCAGTAAAAAAAGGTTGTAAAATACAAGAAGTATTGGAAAGTAATTTTAATTATCTTTTGTGATCTTACAACTTAGATTTGGTTACTAATAAGATTTTTGCATATTTCCTTTTTAGTCTTTTTATGTTCATTTTTTATTTATATAATGAAATAAACTGCATATATATAAAACACTATTAAGCTTTTTCTGTCATTGAATATCTTTATATTAAAACATTTTTATTCAAGTAAGGGGAGTCTTCTAAAAAACATTTTTTTTCTGACAAGGCTGCATTATTTATGTCAGATAAAATGCAGTAGTCATGCATTTTACTTAACTGCTACTGTGGACAGAATTTTTTCTAAAGGTTTCATGTTTGAAGTATATTTATTATCTTCTCTGTACAATTTAGATCCTATTGCTTATTGAGTATATATTACTTGGCCCTGGTCAGTTGGCTCAGTGGTAGAGCATTGGCCTGGCGTGTGGAAGCACCAGGCTCTATTCCAGTCAGGGCACACAGGAGAAGTGACCATCTGCTTCTCCACTTCTCCCCCTTCCTCTTCTCTGTTTCTCACTCTCTACTTCCCACAGCCATGGCTTAATGGTTTGAGCAAGTTGACCCCAGGTGCAGAGGATGGCTCTATGGCCTCATAGGTGCTAAAATTGCTTGGTTGCTGAAAACGGAGCAGCAGCCCCTGATGGGCAGAGCATCCCCCAGTAGGGGGCTTGTTGGGTAGATCTGGTTGGGGCGAATATGAGAGTCTGTCTCTCTGCCTCGCCACCTCAATAATAATTTTTAAAAAGAATAAATATTACTTGGGATGCATCTTGTCATCAGGTATGGAAGAGATCACACATCTCTGCTATGTAAGAGGGTGTACTTTTTAAAAAGGCATTAGAGAAAGATTATTTTCAGAGCTGGTATATCTCTCCTACAGTGTAAGGCACCTCCCATTTCTACACCCTCACCTTCGTAGTCTTTATACTAAAGCAGTGATGGGCAATCTTTTGAGCTTGGTGTGTCAAAATTCACCAAAAAACTGAGCACAACTCGGGTGGTGTGTCACTTCAAGAAAAACTACTCACTGGAAGTCCCAGAACTAGACGCTCTGTGCCGGAGTTCTGTTGTTTTGGCCTCCAGACCTCCGGCACAGAGTGTCTACACTACAGCAGATGTTTCATCCTCGGCTACTGCACCTGGCCGTGCAGGAGCCGAGGATGAAATGTCCTTCTTGGCTTGTGGCCCCATACTTCTCTGGTATGTGGCCGCATGCGGCCATGTGTCATCGAAAATGGCTACGTGTGTCACTGCTGACACGCGTGTCGTAGTTTCACCATCATGGTACTAGAGCCATCCATATAGGCTAAGTACTTTTTAAAATTTTTATATTATTATTATTTTACAGAGGGGGGAGCAGGAAGCATCACCTTATGTGCCTTGACCAAGCAGGCCCAGGTTTTCAAGCCAGCAACCTCAGCAGCGTTTCAGGCCGACGCTTTATCCACTGCGCCACCACTGGTCAGGCGAGGCTAAGTACTTTTTTTTTTTTTAATTATTTTTACTTATTCATTTTAGAGGAAAGGGAGAGAGAGAGAAGGGAGGAGGAGCAGGAAGCTTCAACTCCCATATGTGCCTTGACCAGGTAACCCCCGGGTTTTGAACCGGCGACCTCAGTGTTCCAGGTCGACACTTGATCCACTGCGCCACCATAGGACAGGCGAGGCTAAGTACTTTTGATCATGACATTACAAAGGTTCAGGCTCGATGCATTTAGTTTTCTGTTGGCATTTGTTTAGTAAATACAGAACTTGTAATGAAATAATTTGCTGCTGTAACGAAAAGGACTTCTGTTTTTATTTCCAGGGACTTTGCATTAGTTCATTGGCATTTTAGAAGACAGATTGTTGTTTAAACCAGTTTTCCCCTTGTGCTTTACATTTTAAAGTGTGTTATGAGTTTTCTGTTTTTGTTTCTAATGGCATGTAAAGGAAATACTGAGCTAGATCGTGTAAATTTTCATAGAGCCAGTACAGAATAGTTGGGAAGGTCCAGTTTTAAGTATGAAATTCCATTTTATAATTTGGTTTCATATGAATCTTATTTGTATATTGCAAATGTATATGCCGCAAGGCATTCTTTATTACTTTTGAACATTTTCTAAAGTTTTTCTGTTAATCATCTTTTATAGGTTATAGATTTCTGTTATTACTGCCCTGCTTTCTTGAGAGCCTGTTTTCCCAGGAGTGGTTGATCACCAATCATTCAGTTTTACCGTGAGCCATAAAAATACAGACACAAATCCAAACTGTCCCCCCATCTGACCTCCAAAGCACGCAAAAATAAAATTCAGTGTAGGGTGGAATTTCATTTCAGGTAGTGTGTTTTGGTTACATTCTGGTCGTGTTTCTATTTTAAAATCCATTTCCCTCTTTTTCATGGATCGTTTTAATTAGGAATTTGATTTTGTAAATTTTGTCTGGTGTTAGAGAAATAGGAGTGTTATGGGTAGATTAGTTTGGATAATGACAAAATGTTGGTAAAACATTGGTGTAAGATAAAATTGTGGGAAAGACAATGAAATCTCTAAATCTCTGGCTTAGATTGCTTGTGGCTCGTTTAATTATTGAGGTATAAAGATCTTGTGTTTTGTGTGAATGCATATCAAGCCAAGTAGCCTAAAAATTGCATAACAATGTAGTCACTCTATATTTCGATTTTTGTTTGAGAGAAGGCTGGTGTTGGATCCATCTCTAATTAAAGAAGGAATTGAGCTATATGAAAGTTCTTTCTTTGAGTGTCTCACCACTCTAACGACTATCCACGTGGACCCTAATCATGACCTTTATCAGTCCACAGTCTGGGGGCAGGGCAAAGTGAGGCACATACCTTTACCACCAGCATTTGTGAAGTAGCCCAGCCTGGGAGTAATGCTACGTGGTCTGCTTCTGTTTCTCAGGCCTTCCAAGGTTGTGAGGAGAGTTACTGAAGGACTGCGTGACAGATGATAGACTGATGGTGAAATTAAGGTTAATAGCTTGTTACCATCAGCATTTTTTTAATATAAGAGAAGGTTTATTTAGAAAGTCCCAGAGGTAAAAGAAGTCTCCATCAGCATTTTGTTTAAGGATGTGCATATGTGTGCATCATCCTCCAATGTGCTGTTTCTACTTCCCTGAGCTGCCTGGCCCCACTGTGTTTGAACTTTTGCTAGAGATGGAAGAGGTGTGAGGAACGCAGAATTGTGGCTTGTTAGCAACTGTGGTGTTAAAGCTGGCAGAGGAAGCAGGAAAGGCATGCAGGGAATTGCAAGAGGTCAGTCAGGTGTGAAGTGGCCCCAAAGGAGGGAGGTACAGCCTGTCTTGGCGTTTATGTTAATGGTGTTTAGTGCAAACCTGTTTGTAGAATCCTTAATACATTGTGTCTAATTTCAGATTTTGATACTCTGACCACAGTCTTTAGGTTGTTGGTTTGTGTTTGCTTGTGTGTGTATATGTGTGTGTGTGTGTGTGTGTGTGTGTGTGTGTGTGTGTTTCTATGCATAGATACAAAGATGAGAAAACCAATGTTTAGTGGCAGTCCGGTTTTATGGTAATTAATCTTCGGGAGCATTATCCAGCAGATAACTTGATGACATAGGAAATGTGATGATGTTAAAATATCATAACACTTTGATTCTTTTGATAAAATGTTGGAGAGACAACATGTATACTTTGTAGCTCACTCTTAATTAAATAGCTACTTTATAACTTTGTCTGATGAACTGTAGTTTGCTCTTTTACAGGGTGCTGTTAACATGTTAGTCACTGGTAACTTTGCACAGTCCATTATGTATCAGCTGTTCAGGCACAGGGAAAGAGTAGGTGAACAGATTTTTGTCTACATGTCTGTAGTTAAACCTCACTCTGGGCTTTATAGAATTCCGAATTTCAATGGTTAAAAGCACAGGTGCAGGCCTGACCTGTGGTGGCGCAGTGGATAAAGCGTCGACCTGGGAACACTGAGGTCGCCAGTTCAAAACCCTGCACTGGTCTGGTCAAGGCACATATGGGAGTTGATGCTTCTAGCTCCTCCCCCCTTTCTCTCTCTCTCTCTCTCTCTCTCTCTCACACACACACACACACACACACACACACACTCTGTGTCTCCTCTCTAAAATGAATAAATAAAAATTTTAAAAAATTAAAAAAAAAAAAAAGCACAGGTGCAGACAGACCCCTGGGTTGTTGAACCCTCAGCCCTGCTTTGGACTCTAACTTGAGGCAGGTTCTTTCACTTCTCTCTAGCTTGGATTCCTCGGATAGCAGTGATAAACCATATCTGCAAAGATTGTAGGCGCTTAAATGAGTTATTGCACCTAAAGTGCTTACAACAGCGCTAGGTACATACCAGGTGCGGGGGACAGAGTAAGTTCTGTGATGGCGCTGATGGTGGGCCGTTCAGGTGGAAGAAATATGAGAACTTTAGGAACCCTCTAGTCCAGGGGTCCCCAAACTTTTTACACAGGGCGCCAGTTCACTGTCCCTCAGACCATTGGAGGGCCGGACTATAAAAAGAACTAGGAACAAATCCCTATGCACACTGCACATATCTTATTTTAAAGTAAAAAAACAAAACAGGAACAAATACAATATTTAAAATAAAGAACAAGTCAATTTAAATCAACACACTGACCAGTATTTCAATGGGAACTATGGGTGCGGATGCATCCTGCGCTCCTCTCACTGACCACCAATGAAAGAGGTGCCCCTTCCGGAAGTGCGGTGGGGGGCGCTTATAGTTTGGGGACCCCTGCTCTTGTCAGTATGGTTCTGCAGTTGGGAGCACTGAGGCGCACTGTAACCTGAGCAGTCACTTGGAGATGTAACTGGTGGAGCTTTCTGCAAACTGGAGTCACTTGCTTAGGGTTGTGCAGCTTGTTAACCACAGGATACTGAGCTACATAAAGCCTGCTTCTCCTCATTCTTGATCCAGTTGGCTTGAAAGAAATTGTTCCAGACTTCATGCAGTAATGTCATCTTTGAACCTTTTCACTAACATTTACAGAGTTTGTATTCACACACTACATGCCCTTTGCCACATAATTCTTGTTTTAAGGTGTTGAATACTAATGTCTAATTATGATTATACCTGGCAAGTGTTTTGGGAGTGGTTGTATGAAGTTAAAAGTTGGAAAGACAAAGAATCAAGGGAGATGGACAAAAGTCGATTGAGGGAGAAAATGACCATTTCAGTACCGTTAAGTGCAGGGCACACCTCTGAGTAGATAGCACTGTTTCCCAGCAGTGTTACAGATGGGAAACGGAAGCAACGTGGGGCTTGTCCAGGGTCTCACGGTTGCACAGTGGAGCTAGGAGTTGAACCCAGATCTGCCTCACTTTACAATATGTATTCCCTGCAATAGGGGTGACTCTTTCATACGAAATCGTTTTATTTTTCTCCATAGGTTCTTGGTTTCTTGCTGAATATTTTTTATTTAGTATTTTAGAATGAAAGTTTGTAAATATAGCCTAATAAGGATTTTAATGGGTTTCTAGTTAGTGACTACATGTCATACATAATACTAAATAAGATGGTTTATTCTAGGTGCTTCAATTGTATAGAGTCATAATGTGATTGGTGGTTTATAGTTGTAGTTAGGCCAGGGGTTAGTGTTTATTTTCCTTATTAGTCTTGTAGAAGAGATGGGAGGCCTGTGTTCCAGTGGGAAATGCAGAAGCCTGGGAATTTTAAAATTTGGCCTGGGTCCTGACTCAGTGACTAATCAGATCACTCTGGGCAAGTCACTTCACCTTTCTGGGCATCAGTCATCCCAGTAGTATATGAGGGGGACCAGATTGAAAACCCCTTTTAAGCCTCTTGTTCTTATTTTCAGTGATCATATGCCTAGACCAGTGGTTCTTAACCTGAGTTCTATCGAACCCTAGGGATTCCATGAGTCGGTCTCAGGGGTTCCGAGAAGCCTCTGCTGCGGAGGCCAGAATAAAGTAATACCGTAATTTGTTGTGAGTTCGTGCACTTTGTTGGTTTTGTTCTTTGAGCAAGGTGATGTTCATGCACGGCTCATTTTGTGCACCAGTAAAAAAACATATACCTATGTCTTGAATTTGGGGGAAAAAATCATATTTTATTTATCACTAAAGAAGGGTTCGGTGAATGCGCCTATGAAACTGGTAGGTTCGGTACCTCAAAAAAGGTTAAGAACCACTGTCCTAGACTTTATCATTTGCCTTTTCTTTCTGTACTAGGTACTGCTTTATGTCTGTGGTCTTGAAGTCACTTTGTTTATGAGCGCTTTCTGACATGTAAGCATCCTTTAACATTTAACACTATATCACAGTAGTTTTCTACATCAGGTAATGTAACCTCAAAATGTGTATCTTTGAATATTTTTACTTTTATGCCAAGAATAAATCTTTAACAGCTAAATGTTACATAGTCGTAAAGTACAAGCAAGCTTTTAGTAAGTCAGGTTAATGAGTAACAAAATCCTCAAGCCTCATGTCAAGTTTTACTGTCGACTTTCATGTACTATATGCTATGAAGTTCTATGTGCTCTTTGTTTTGGGGAAAGAAAAAACATCAACCAAGGCAATGGAAATGGAAAAGAAGACCAAAAAGTGGAATCAAATTTGAGGGTATGACAAACATGTGTAAGATGGCATTCTTTGACTCTGATTGGAACTAAGATTTTACCTACAGTGAAGGTGGTGTGCTGGCCTTCGTCACAGGATGGTTTCCAGCCCAGGGTTCTGTCACCGGTAAGAGGTGATATTTGAATTGCAGGGTGTTTTTTTTTTTCCTTTTTTCATCTTTCTTGTCTTTCCCCCCTCCATGTTTTTAGAGTATAATGCATTGTTTCTATACATATTTATTAAATGAGACAGCTCTAATATTTTGATAAAACTGCTCAGCAGAGATGAAATACTTATCCAAATTACAGTTTTCTATGAATTTTATTTATCTCTGCTGTATTTGTACTTGCTTGCTGTAATAGCTGAAGCTTATTAATATCCTTTTCCCCATTTAGTTTACCTAAAGCAGTATTTCCCAAATTGTGTAGTAGCTGTTGGTGGGAGAGGTTCTAGAATGAAATCTGTGTTTGGGAGAACTCTGAGTTAAAAGCTGTTAATCAGGCTTGAATTTTGATCATAGTTGTGTTATTGTTTTTCTGCAGAGCTTTTCTAGTGCAAGAAGTTTATTTCGCCCTTAAGAGAGAAAGTCACAGAGGCAGAAGAAGTGAGCCAGCTGGGCTGCGTGGACTAAGGAGACAAGTTACAGAGGCAAAAGAAGGGTCCTTGGAGCTTAGGAGAGAGAGCAAAGCATAGGTGCCTAAGGCATGAAAGGGGGAAGGCACGGGTGTGCTCCAGAGAGACCGCACTACTGATGTGCACGCATCGTGCTGCCCGGCAGGAGCTGGAGTGTGCAGTATTCTCCAGTTGGCCAAGTTTATTTGGTCACAAGGGCACCCCCTCTTCTGGAAAATACCCACAACATCTGGGAGGAAGGTTCTGTTGGACCTCACTTTGGGAAACCCTCTTATTTACATTCTTAGTACAATAGTGTGGACTTGAAGACATACTTTTTGACTAGAATGATTACTTCGCTCAGGTTTGGAATCCAAATAAAGTTGAAATAATTTATCTTCAGTTTCATTAAGTAAAAGAACAGACACCTTAGATAAGTGGCTTTTCAATCCTTTTTCTTTTTTTAACTTCAATCCACAGTGACCCAGCAAATACATCCCCACATTTCCCAATTGGAAAAGAAGTTTCATGAAACAGCACCTAGGCCTGACGAGAGTCAGTGAGGAGACTAAGGCTCGGCACGGAGAGAAGAGGAAGGGCTCTGACCTGAGGATTCCTGGACTTAGTTTCTGGTTGTGTTCCTGGCCGGTTGTCAGACGCCAGTGTTGGCTCAGGAGCAGAGCCTACACATAAAGCTGTTGTGAAGGTTCAGGAAGACGCTCTTCACACAGCATGTCTCTGAGTGCCCAGTGCATTTTAGCATCTGTGATGACTGAAACTAAAACGTTCTACTCGACTGTACGCACATTTTCAAAACCATTTTGCGACTTTGACAGTGTGAAAGCGGGCTGCGAGTGTCGCTGCGTGTATCTCTTGTGATAGCAGCCCTCTGTGGCAGCAGGTTGGAAAGTAGCCAGAAGGGCCCACTTAACGTTGATCGGCCTTGTAGCTGTAAATGGACTCTTAGTTGCTGAGCTTCATTCTATACTGTTATATTTAACTTAAACTGTTATTTTTTAAACAATACCTAACAGTTTCCCATTTCCTGTTACAGAAACAGATGAGGTCAAGTCTTCTGCTCAGGATGTGTGATATCCTGGGACACAGAGCTTTCGTGTTGAGTTACTGTCAGGGGTCTTGGAGGAGCTGTGAAGAGAGGGAGCTGTGCAGGAAGATCAGAGAAGCTAATGCACTGTTTTCCCAAAAAAGGAAAGGGTGGAGTCTACAGCATAGAGACTAGACTTGAGGTTGATTGCTGGAAGCTGCCATCCATTACAGTTTCCTTCCCTGGTAGCATTCTGTCGGGTGTGTTGGTAAGGATGTAGGCAGGATGTGGGTATCTGCAAGGCTTCGTAGTTTCGTTCATATTTGAGATTACCTGAAAAGTGTTAAATCGTGTAATTTGTTTTGAAATACTATCTAGGACTTAGAAGTCAAAGATAATTTTATGCATGTTCATTGTACTAGAATATCGCTGTATAAGAGACTTTTCCTCAGCTGTATGTGGCGGCATTAGTCGTAGACACTGCCACATTTTTGTGTCTCGCCGTCTCAAGTAGACAAGAAGGAACTTGAGCTGGTAACATCTTCCTGTGTGTGCTCACAGCAGAGTACTTCCTGGTTCTATATTTTTTAAAATTGAGTTTACATGGGTTAATAAAATTATATAGGGTACAGGTATACCGTTCCATACCTAGTTCTCTACTGTTAAAAATAGTTCACCCCTGTTCTTTAAGATTGTTTATAGCCTACAGTGTGACTGTAAAGTCATGGTGCACTTTTGACTGGTCACAGGACAAACGTACACCATGACTTTACGGACACACTGTATTTATTTACTCAAGAACTAGTTTTGCTCTTGTTCCTGAAGACTGTAATGAGTGATTAGAAGCTAAGTAGATGAGAAGAGGGCTAGACAGTAGGAAAGAGCATGCCTTCCTCACAGAAGCTAAAAACTTGTAAGGGAGGGGGGAGAGTAGAGAATGTTATTTTACTTTATTTTTTATTTTATTTTAAGATGAGAGTAGAGGAGATAGTAAGGCAGGCTCCCACATGCACCTCAACCAGGATTTACCTGGCAACCCCAGCAAGGGCTGATGCTCCAGTATTGAGCTATTTTTAGCTCCTAAGGCTAATTCAACCCAAGGGAGCTATCCTCAGTGACCAGGGCAATGCTCAAACCAATTGAGCCTCTGGCTACTGGAAAGGAAGGAGGGAGAAAAGGAGAAGAGGAAGCTGATGGTCACTTCTCCTGTGTACTCTGACCAGGGATCAAAACCAGGATGTCCATATATTGAGCTGATACTCTAGTCACTGAGCCACCAGCCAGAGCTACTTTATTTATTTATTTTTATTTTATGAAAGTTTTACCTTTTTAAAAATAATTTATATGATGATAGACAAAGGGTTGATATTTAGCTCAGAATAGTAACAGCTCACACAAACTGATAACTGCCATTTATTAGTAAGCTGTTCTTACATTTACATTTTAAATGCTACCTTGGGCATTTTATTCATGTTAAAATTTTAACAGTATTCCTATCATTTTATAAATAATTGAGACACAGAAGGTAAATGTTTTACCCAGGGGTTTGGGCACACACCTCTCCTCTACTAAACAGCAGAACTGGGTTTAGACATGGGTCTGGTGAGAGCCTGTCCCCGTGGCCCATAAAGCATGCTGGGTTTGCAACCAGTTGAAGGCTAAAACACTGGGTAAGTGAAAGCAGTCAGTTCGGATGGTGGCCAAATAAAAGAAACACAAATAAGCAATGTGTGGAGGCTGTTCAGTAGAGATTCTTGAAAGTGCTAATGCTTATGTTAGTAGGGAGGCATTGAATTTCATATACTGCCCATTGGGCCTTTCTGGGAACCTGTTTGGTCCAGTGTATACATCCCGAGTCTTAAGATGTTCATTTCATGTAGGACAGGGAAAAATAAATGTACATTTATTTTTTGTCTTTACTGTGAGTGGTTTCCAGTATCCTTAAAATAGGTTGTTTTATTGATTATGGTGATAGCTGCACTATGTGAATAGACCAAAAACTGTTGAATTGTATGCTTTCAATAGGTGAATTGAAGGGTGTATAAAGTATATGTAAATAAAGCTGTTATTTTTAAACAGCTAGCTATATTAGCTATTGGGAGGAAGAAAATAATTTGCTTCTTGGATTACTGAATTGTTACGAAGCAGTTAGATTTTCCCAGTTGATGGGGCACCACACGTTGATGCAATGCGTCCCATTTGATACAGTGTCATTAACCAGAGGAAGGCGGGGTTGGTGCTGAGAAAACCCTAGTAGTTAAAGGAGAGCAAGCTGGTAGCTCAGTGACGTCAGCTCCTGGCAGGGAGCTCCGAGTTTTATAGTTTCAGCGTTATCAGAGTCAGGCTTTCAGACCATGTGCTTGGGTTTTGGGGGCTACCAACACCTCATCTTCATTTAAAACTCAAATGCACTCTCTCACTGTGGTTTTGCTTTAGTATCCCAGGTTGTAAATAGTATATGAAATTGCCCTTGCTTTTCAGGGGTGTCCATGAAATGGGTTTTTTATAATTTTCAAAAACGAGGATGCTTAAACCAAGGTTCAGTGCAGGGGGGAAAAGCTCACATTAAGATATTGGGCTGTTAGGGAAACTCAATCAGCCTGTTGTGATCCCTTCAGCAACTAGAGTAGGGTAGGATGAACATAATAATATTTAAGCACGTGCCTGTAGGGGAACTGGCAGCTCACTGCCACCCCGCCCCCTGGTCTGGAGTAAAGAGAGTTGGTGGAAGGCTGAGGAGTTACAGTTCCTGCCTGACGTGGGTATATCCCTTCATAAACCTAGTGAGTTGTAGGTGTTTACTGACTTGAAATACCGGATACTGCCCAGAGAGACTTACGTTTCATTATCACTATGCAGGTGATTCTACTCTAAGAGGAGGGTGCTTTGCCCTTGCTAGATCAGGGAAGTGCAATAGTTTATGTGCACAGAAAAGTTGGCTGGTCATAGGGGAGGTAAGAGAGCCACTGTTTAGTAGGAATGACCAAATGTCCTGGTTTGCCAGGGGAAGTCTCGGTTGGTGCCTGTTGTCCCCGTATAATTATTTATTGTGTCCCCCTTTATTCTCCAGATTGACCTGGTTTGCATGATAAATTATGTTGTCTAACACTTAGCAATTGCAAAACTGTTTCTTGGTCCCCTCCTCTCATTTTTGGATGCTTAGAGTATAAGGCTGTCAGATCCTAGGCGTCTCCCCCTAAAGTCGCTTGATATGGGCACTAGTTCTGCAGCCATAGCAGCTACTTGTCTCTCTTTGGAACCAAAAGGGTGTTCAGTAGATTGTTTTGAATTTTCTTTCTGAATGAGAACTGTGGTGTTCTAACTAAAATGTTCTGCTTTGCCTCAAGTCAGACAAAGAGAGATTCTAAATGTAAACACCTTGTTTTCACCCAAATCCACTTTCTCTACTCTTACGTAGCTTCTCAGAAACTATTGAAGAGAGTGACGTTGGGGAGTTCTAGTTTTTAAATGGTTGTTATTGGATGCCGTGTAACTCTCAGAAAGGAACGTTTAGGGAGATGATATTACCAGTATTAGTGCACCTACATGCAGTGTGTCCGTAAGTCACGGTGCACTTTTGACTTACGGACACACTGTATACTTATGAAATCTTTAATTTTTATACTTATTTTCCATATTTCTTCCAACTTGTAAAGCAACTGTAACCAAGAGAAAAATAAGGAATTTCACAAGATCATCTTGAGAGTGCAGTTTAGGATGGCTAGAGAAAAAAATGCATTTAGCTTTTATTTTCTTATATAATCTTTAACTTTATTCTCAGTTTGTGAGAATAAACAGATGTCTGTTTTCACATTTGCGTTTTGTTTGTTTCTCCTTATGTCTTATAATGGCACATCTCACCTGTCCAGCCCCTCAAAGGGGGTGTGCAGAGTGTGGGAGAATAGTGCGTGGGGCCACGCACAGTCACAGCCATCCCCAGGCCAGCTTGGGCACTCTGAAAGGTTACAGGGTCTGGGCCCTGCCCTCCGTAGCTGCCTTTATGGGGCAGAGCACTGGAGCCTAGGAAGGAGGGAGCCCCGGTGTTTCTGTCAGTAAGGCAGGGATGAAATGAAAGTTTACCTCCAGGAAAAGTGTGGGGAAAGCTGGAGACACATCTGGGTCTCACCAACAGCTAGAACCGGAGCAAAAACTCCTTTATGACTAGCCAGTTACCACTGCGTTTCTGCTCTTACTCAGTGCGTGCTCCATGTGCAGACCACATCTCGCCAGCAGATCAGAAGCCAGGCTGCCTGCACCTCGCAACTATTCTCTCATGGAGCCTTGGCCCCCTCGGTCCCGGGAGGTCTCCCTGCCCCGCTAGGTTACTTTGCTGGGCCCTGCAGGGGTATGGTTCTGTCTAGTCTCTCCCATTGTGTTCATGGTGTGGGATAGAGGCATTCGCCAGGAAAAGGTGATGCTGGGAGCACTGTACAGTGACCTCCTGACGTTCCTGTCTGTGCAGACAGCTGGGGCTTGCACCCTCCTGTCTGACTTACTGAGGTGAACATGGTAGAACTTTAATGGGTTTCTTGGTTATTTCCTCTGAGATCATGCATTTCTTCCTATTCCTGTTTTGCCCTTTATCTCTCCCTTTAGCCTTAAAAGCAGACTCCATTCTAGCTTCTCTGACCATAGATATCCTCAAGGCCCGAGAAGTCCGTAAAGGACTGGAATGGAGATCAGGGTCCCAAAGAAATTGCCCAGCTAACTAAAAAAGCCACTGCACTTGTACTCACTCACGATCCTGGAAATGCAGAAGGAGCGACCCCAGGGTGGGACCTCAGTTCTGCTTTGTTAGTCTGCTCTCTGTGTAAACTACCAGGATTGTTGACTGGGCAGCACTTCGTTGGTCTCGTCCTTCTCAGTCTTCTCGCGGGGTGCCCTTTGCCTGTGGCCTCCCTTCCCGCCCTCCCCGGTGTACTGCTGTTTCCCCTAGTCCCCTAGAGCCTTGTCTCCAGTGAGTAGCAGATAGAGACAGGTTCGTGGCCCAAGGTGAAATTATGAGCGGTGTTCTTTACACTAGTTGAATGGAATACATTTTGTAGAATTGTTAAAAATATTGTTCTCTAAAGGCAGTCATTTAGATCTTAATGTCTGTAATGCCTCACACATAATAGGGGCTTGAAAATTTTGTTGGATAAACTTGGAAATATTTTAATTTCTCCTTATTTACTGGAAAGGAGAATGACAGAGACTAACCACACATTCACGTTGGAATAGGAGCTCTTTGGGAGAGGGAAGGGCTGTGGTGACCATCTCGCACATTACAGAAGAGGCCTGGGTCGTTGTCATTCGCAGATAGAAATTATTTGACTCTGCAGGAAAATACTAGAAGGACCTTCTTTTACTGTTGGTTGCCCTGATACACTTTCTATGTTTGACCTGATTTAGTCATTTCTTCTCCAGGCAGGATGTGCCCTTAGCTGTGTTACCTCCACCTGAACGTGACAGCTGGCACGTTCGGTCTTGCGGTATTTAAGAAATTTATCGTGAGAGTAAAAAGTCATACTCTTGCTGAAGTTATTTTTTCATGTTCCTTGCCTTCCATTTTCAGGAAACGGAAGAAGTTAGGGGTATGTTTTCTTTTCTCTTTTTTCCCCTCTGTCTCCCCGTCCCCCTTACTCCCAAAGAATTAAATAGGGAGCAGAGGAAAACAGGGCAGGACAGATAAAGTGCTGCTTTCCGTGCTGGCCAGGGGAGGCCACACACGCGGCTGGAACAAAGGGGAGAACTAGAGCAATTCCAAGACTGCGCTCTTGAGATAAAAAACAAAGCAGCCACTTAAGAGAAGTACAGATTTTCCAGGAATTGGGACCCTGTAGATTCTTTATAATGCAGACTCTGGGTCCTTAGTGCACTCATCTCAGTTCTCTCACCGGCTCTGTAAAAAGGAAGTGCCCGGGTTCAAGTGTAAGCTGTCTTAGTACCAGACGGGAGGAATACTGTAAGGCTAAGGCTGCGGCACAATTCGATCATTACCTTTCTGATGCTCTGTAATTATTCATACCACTGAACTTACTAACTTTGGCACCAGAGAAGTCTGAGTAACCAGTGCTTAACTAGGACTTCATTTTAAATCTAGTTGTATAAGTTGACTTGAAGGCCAGGTCAGTGTTTCCTTAGAAAATATCAGTATTGTGTTTAGCATGCAGACATATTTAATGGGCAATGTATTAAGTCATAAAGTAGTAGTTTTTAAAAATGGGTTAAATTTCTGACATAGAAACTCGTATAAACAGCTGTTCGAAGTGAGGTGTTTGGATTAGAGATGGACCCTCACCTGCTCCAGACCTTAAAGCAAGGTTTAAAAGCCACTGTCTGATTCATTGGTAATGTGGTTAGCAATAACCTCAATATTTGGGAGATCAAGTTAAAAACCAAGAAGGTGGATTTTTGATGCCTGCACAGTGATGGTAATGTTTGTATGAATTTTCTGCAGATTACAGAACACTTTTCCAAATATTTTGTTTAGTCATCTCATTCACTTGCATTAGTAGCATTCTTTTGCTGAAATAGTAGAGGAAAAATAAAATGTCCAGAATTTTTGTAGAAGGAAATAAGTTTTAATGTAAGTAAATGTATCCATTGTAGCTCTTCTGAATGTTTTGTGGCCTCGACCTAAAGCTTAACTTTTTATACTCCCTTGAATATAAGATGTGTTTGTTGTACATTTTAGATAGAACTTTGAGATTAAAAAGCAAGTTTTCCCTTGTGACTATGTTGTGATGTCAGCACTCACCTGGAAAGCACCACTCCATAAAGTGTGGAATGTTCTTTGAGCAATAAATTGAAGGCATGTGGTTATTCTGTAAACAGGACTTGGGTTTATGGTGAATTTTTCACCTTCTTCCTTCTTTTTTGCTCAATACTTCATTATCCACCAGAGCTTGGTAAAATTACAAAATAATTCTTGTTTCCTTTTGATTGTGTAGATTGTTGCATAAAACTCTCTAGCTAATTGTAATACATTTTCTGACTCTTATCCAAATGTATTCTGTGTGCAAAATGCAGTTCAAGAAGCATCTACCCTTTTTCAGTCTGAGACCTTCAGCACAGAGTGGACAGTGTATGCTCTGAATTTGCTACCCACATCACTTTTTTGGATTTCTTTCATACAGTCTGGTGGCATGTATAAGTGTTCCTTAGGTTTCAGTCTTCCTGTGTGTGTGCCTTGTGTCACAGCTGTAGTTGAAGTCCTGGAACGGCTGGTGAGTGTGTACCACAAGGTGAGGTATGACCACTAAGTTTTGGCTGTAGAGTTAGGAACTTTTTCCTCCAAAAGCATAAGCAAGAGCTTTTGTGTTTGATCATACCAATCATTTGACAAATGAACTTCAGTACTTCTCTAAAATCAAATGTTTTATAGACTCATTATTTCACCTAGAATTTTTCTCTCAACCCAGGATCAAAACTTTATATGCCAGTTAGTGTGTTGACATGTAGGGATGGAAAGGATGCATCAGCTGTTCAGGAGACAGCGCAGAGAAATTACCCCTGGGTAACATGTTACACGTGATCCTCCACAGGGCCATGTCATTGTTTATTCTGTGACTCTAAATACTTCTGCTGGAAAAAGTCTATTTACACTAACTACCACCACAAGGTGGCCTTTGAGCAGTTTAAAGAGAAAACAAACCTTCAGATCTCCAACTATGGTGCTTTAGCTCGGGCTGGTCTTGTGGCGTGTTGGTGCTTTTGTGGGCATTCGGCCAGAACAGAAATAGCAGTGCTTGGACCTTGAAGGAGAGTGATTTTCCAGGTTTATATCTGATCCTCTAGAAATAAGTTTTAAGGTTGTAAATGTTAAAAAAAGGGAATTATTTTTCAGAATACTGTATGGTTCTTCATCAGACCCGACTAAAAGGAAAATAATTATTTCACCCTCCTTAGGTGAAATTTTTTAGAAGTGTGACATTTCTCTTCCAATCTATCTTGTTTGACACGCAAAATAATATTTTAAAAGCTTTTTTTCATATTCGAACTTTGTTTAAAATAGTTCTCATTTGTTTACTGTTCAGGTTTGAACTGTGCGTTCCTTTTAAGGAATTATCTTTTTAAAGAGCAGAATTGGCTATTTGCTTTTCTTATTTACCAAAATGTGGGTGAGGTCGTGATGTTTACCCATGATCATATGGGCTGTGTTTACACAACCTTGTGTCAAAGTGAAAGAAAAATGGATTTATAATTTTATCCTTGAATATTGACAGTTTCACATTTTAAAATGTGGACATTGATTAACCTTTCATGTTGTTAAAATGTACTAATCTGTAAAGAAGTAGTTGAAGTTCACATGTTTTGAAACATTCTAAAACTGTGATAATGTAACTCAATTCCTTAGAAGTTCTGTGAATGAATCAGTGTAGATAAAACTAAAGATGGAAGATCTATATTGGTAAAAGATTTTTAGCCTGACCTGTGGTGGCACAGTGGGTAAAGCGTCAACCTGGGAACACTGAGGTTGTCAGTTCAAAACCCTGCACTGGTCTGGTCAAGGCACATATGGGAGTTGATGCTTTCAGCTCCTCTCTCTCTCTCTCTCTCTCTCTCTCTCTCTCTCTCTCTCTGTGTGTGTGTGTGTGTCTCCTCTCTAAAATGAATAAATTTAAAAAAATAAAAAGATTTTTAAAGTACTCTTGGAAACCAGTTAATTAGTTATGTATTAACAGATGTTTCTAAATATTGCTTTGTAATTGAATTTCAAGTCTTAAACTGGGTGCTGAAATCTTTTTTGCCTTAAAATAATTTGAGAAGTGCAACATTGTGAATAAGATAGCTGTCATTAAAAAATGAGCTATTCAAATTGATTTTAAATCTGTTTACAAACTGCAGGTTCACCCTATCAGTTGGTTGTGAAATCAGCCTGGTGGGCTATGACTAGCATTTTTAAAGGGAGGGAAGGGAGGAGACTAGCATAGAAAGGCACAGACTAGAGAGTATAATTTTACATAGTAAGGATGTGTTGTTTGATGATACTTTGTGTTGGGGGTTACTTATTTTTTGTGTATGAATATGTGTATCATGAGGTCAGAAATCTGTAAGCCTTTACAACTAGTGGTAATACAGTTTTGGTGACCTTGCGGCTGATTAAATGACTGCACACAATAGAGATTCATGACAGGCTTTAACTGGAAAACTTCTGTATTTGTGCGTTTAACAGGGAGTAAAGGAAGACCTCTGTGACTTTCTGATCAGATTGGTAGTTAACAGGAGTCTGGTAAGGAAAGCTAATAATGCTAATAATACACGGATGGCAGAATCAGGGTCCAAGAGGAAATTTTAATGTCATACTGTGTACTGAATCTACACCAGAAGTATTTTAATAGAAATGACTGTTCAGTACTGAAGGTGTGTCCCAAAATGCAGTAGAAAATAGTTGGTAAAGATGTGGCTCACTACAGAACGCAGGTGTGGAGAAGACTTAGGTCTATTAAATTGTTCAGTAGAAAACAGCCATGTCGTGTGACTATCACAGCTATTAATGGAGCTTAAGACCACATTTGTGAAATACAGGGGTGGCATGTCAGATCACATGAAGTATAAGGTCCATTTTGAAACTGCACACTCTTAAAAAGGGTTGGTAATGAGCTGGAATGCCTGGAGAATAACTGGGGTGGTCCTTTGATTTTCTAAATCTGTAACAAGACCATAGCTGGATAAGTTTTATAGGAATTTGGCTGCCAACTATGCTAAGTGTAGTCACATTGAAGAGGAATAGATGGCTTGCAGAGCTCACAGGGCAGTGTGGTGCAGGTCATTTATATATTACCGTGTTTGATTGGACTGTTGCGAATGCTTGGAGTTCTTTCTGCATCACATCCCTCACTTCCAGTTTACTCCAGTCCTGGGTGCATTGAGCTTAAGACGTGAGGACACGAGTCTCCGCAGGATTCTACCTGCTGCCCCGCATATGCTGCAGAGTTGCCGGTACATTCTGCCATCCAGTTCTACGCCTCGTACTTGCCTCTGGCTTGGCTTGGACTGCGGTGAAATCTAGCAATGGGAATTCTGTCATGTTAACCAGTTTGAATCCATTTCTAAAGGGCACGTCTATGTAAATTCATTTTTTAAAAATATTCTCAAGTCTGCGCTGGCTGGGTGCTTCAGCTGGTTAGTGTTGTCCCAGTACACCAGGATGGCAGGTCCAGTCCTGGTCAGTCAGGGCAAGTACAAGAATCAAGTAATGGATGCAGCAATAAGTGGAACAACAAAAAGATGTTTCTCTCCCTCCCCTTCTCTCTCTCAAATCAATGAATAAAAATTTTTTAATTCTCAAATTGTAGACCTATAATTTTGAAAAATTGGTTTCAAATGTTTATTTAACATCATACTTGTTTAATATGTATTTAAGTATAGTTACCACATATAAAATATCCTGCTACCATCCAATAAACTAATTGGTGGCTAAATGGAGAAAGCTCATAAATTCTTGTTGTAGTGATTTCTGGATTGATTTTGTTCTACAACTAGGCAGTGATGGTGTGAAAGTTGTCATGCTTTCTCAAACTGGATAATATAGTGAGGTTTTTTAAGTTAGACTCTATTAGAATTTATTTTAGAAAAGGATACCATTGTTAAATGTAAATGTCTGATATCTATTAATATGAAATCTTGCATTTATATTCAACATGAAGTGACAAGCCTGATAAGAAATCCAAATTCATGAGAAGAAGATTATAGGTAAAAGTGTAAGGAAACGAAAACTGTGCCCTGGCCAGGTGACTTGATTGGCCAGAGCACCGTCCCACAGCACAGAGTGGCCGGTTCGATCCCCGGTCAGGTCACACACAGGAACAGATTGACGTTCCCGTCTCTCTCTCCCTAAAGTCAATAAAATAAACATTAAAAGAAAATAAAAAGTTTATACATTAAATGACATTGAAATGTAAATGGAAAGCTAGAACACATTTGAAAAAAATAATAGCCAAAGTAATAATATTCATAATTATATAATATCCTACGTACAAATCTATAAGAAAAATTCTCTAGTACAGATGTATAATTTACTAAGGAAATACAGATGGCTGGTAGGCATGAAACTATGTTCATTGTCATCAGTGATCAGTAATTCAAATAAAAATAATTGAATTGATGAGAGGGGTGGGAAGAGCTAGAGGTGAAGAAATCGGCATTTTTAATTGAACAGATTGATAAAATCAAAGGGAAGAATGAATGGGGCCTATGTTGGTTAGCTGACTAGGAAATAGCTGCCTGTATGCCCTGTGAAGTTAACACAGCTGTTTTTGCTTAAATAAAGACTGAATTTTGGCCCTTGCCCGTGGTTCAGTGTATAGAGCATGAGCCAAGCATATGTACGTCCTGAGTTTGATTCCTGGTCAGGGCACACAGGAGAAGCAACCATCTGCTTCTCTCCCTCTTTGTCTCCCCCTTCTATCCCTCTTCTCCTTTTGCAGCCAGTGGCTCCATTGGTTCGAGTGTGGCCCCAGCACTGAGGGTAGTTCAGTTGGTCCCAACAGATCAGCCTCAGGCACTAAAAATAGCTCAGTACACAAGCATCAGCCCTAGATGGTGTTGCCAGGTGGATCCTGGTCAGGGCAGATAGGGTAGTCTGCCTCTCTATCTCCCTTCATCTCACCTTAAAATAAAAAAGTGAATTTTACCTTTAGAACACATTATAAGCATTCACAATTTGACATTCCCATGTTTAGTGAGTAAAAGAAACCTTAAGGATTAACAGAAAGCCTATTTTAGAAAAACACAAAGTGAAATTATTTCTAAACATTAATGTTTACTAAGCCTATTTCATTAAGTACTGTCCCCTAATTCATTCAAAACAAAAGCTATTAAGTTAAAATAGGACTTTTTTTTTTTTTTTAGAGACAGAGAGAGGGACAAATAGGGACAGACAGACAGGAAGAGAGATGAGAAGCATCAGTTCCT
This sequence comes from Rhynchonycteris naso, assembly GCA_037038555.1. Taxonomy (NCBI): domain Eukaryota; kingdom Metazoa; phylum Chordata; class Mammalia; order Chiroptera; family Emballonuridae; genus Rhynchonycteris; species Rhynchonycteris naso. The sequence goes on along the minus strand of CM072997.1, from coordinate 7,452,146 downwards.
ATTACAGAACCTTAATTGTTCATTGATTTCTTTCTCACATGTGCCTTGACCAGGGAGCTCTAGCTGAGCCAGTGACCCCACGCTCAAGCTGGATGAGCCTGTGCTCAAGCTGGTGACCTTGGGGTTTTGAACCTGAGTCCTCAGCATCCCAGGCCGACTTTCTGTCTACTGCGCCACCGATTGGTCAGGCTAAAATAGGAGTTTTTAAATTTTTCAACTTTTCTAAAATTTTAATACGAATACTGTTAAAGATAGGTTCACATAGGAAATATTTAATACTTCACATTAGAAAAATGTAATTAACAGTCCACATGATATATATATATATTAGGCACATTTAGTTTCAGGATCTTGGAGAATGTTCCACTAACAATAGTCTACTTTCACCTATACCTCTAAATTCTGAAAATGTCAAAAAAATTTAAAGTGTTTTTTCAATACAGGCACAGGGAAGGTGGTATAAGCATATACCTAAAACACTTTGTTTTAGTTCAGACAACATTTTCCCCAAGGATGAGAGAATGGAGAAGCCCATCCTCACTCGGACCTATGCATGTGTTTGGGAGACTTGGTTTGAACTAGAAAATAGTGTATGGTATCATAGTCTGACTCTGTGCAGTACACTTCTGAGATTTAGTAGGAAAGGATATCAGGTTGTCGATAAGGAGCAATAAAGAGCCTTCCAAAAGCGTATGGAAGCAGAAATGCTATCCACTGTCGAACATCATTAGCCCCAGGAAATCTGGTCAGGATATATTAATTGCAAAACACACTACAGAGTCTTGTATGCTCTTGAACACTTAATTTGGCTTTGACATAGCTGATGAGCTATGTATTTGGTAGCTTTGGTAATTAACCAAAAATTCAGCTGCTTTTTTTTTTTAATTAAGGTTTTTTTTCTTTTACAGGGACAGAGAGAGAGTCAGAGAGAGGGATAGACAGACAGGAACAGAGAGAAATGAGAAGCATCAATCAGTTTTTCATTGCCATTGCGACACCTTAGTTGTTCATTGATTGTTTTTTCATATGTGCCTTAACCGTGGGCCTTCAGCAGACCGAGCAACCCCTTGCTGGATGAATAAAGTTAGAGTTAGGAGTTTGTTGCACAAACCAACTTTAATGTCCTAACAGTCCTAACTTTAATGCTGTTAGATTCGATTTTTCTGGTGGGTTTTCTAAATGTTCTCCAACATTTTCTTGGAGTGGAGCTACTTACACTCTTAGAAGTATTAACATAACAGAACAATGACTTGGCATTTTTGTGCTTTCTAAGATGAAAAAGCCCGTGTCTAGTACCAGGGATTGAACCCACAACCTTGGCTTGTCTGATGGCAATAACCAACTAAGCTACCCTGCCAGGGCTTGTGAACTGATGACATATGGAAGAGTTAACACGTAGAGAAGCTAGTATAATAACCAGATTTTGTGATTGGGTGAACAGTGAGTCTGTTCGCTCTGAAGGGGAACATAGAAAAAGAAGCAGGGCGTGGGGTTGAGGTTGGAGTCCTCTGGAGTACATCTGTAAGGAGTAGCAGCTGGAAATGTAGGCTGAGTGGTTGGGCAGGAAATAGATTTCAGGTTGCTGAAACCATGGGCGGGTGAGATCACTCAGAGAATATAGGGTAAAAAGACAGCCAAGGGTGGAACCTGGAAGGATGTGAACATGAGTCATTGAATTCAATGCAGAAAGAGAGTGTTTGGGCCCTGGTTCATGGCTCAGTGGATAGAGTGTTGTCTGGGCATGCTGAGGTTGCAGGTTCGATCCCCAGCCAGGGCATGTATGAGATGCAACCAGTGAGTACACAACTAAATGGAACAACTAAGTGGAATAATGAGTTAATGCTTCCCCCACTGTCACACAAATAAGTGGGAAACTTTACTAAATAATAAAAGAAAAAAGAAAGCATTTAGAGAGACAGGAATACAATTAGAGAAGAACAGTGCATGAAAGCTAAGAGGTGTGCTGTGCTAACTAGCCACAGAGATACCTTTAATGCAGACTCAGAGTGAAATCCTATAAATGTTGCCTAACTGGGGGTGACACAGTGGATAGAGTGTCAACCTGGGACGATGAGTTCCCAGGTTTGCTACCCAGGTCACTGGCTTGAGCACAGACTCACCAGCTTACGGTAGGGTTGCTGACTTGAACATGAGATCACTGACATGAGCAAGGGGTCACTGGCTCAGCTGGAGACCCACCCCCTAGTCAAGGCACATGTAAGAAACAATTCATGAACAACTAAAGTGATGCAACTACGAGTTTATGCATCTCATCTCCTTCGCAAAACAAAGAAAAAAATTCTAAAATTCATTTTAATATAAAAGTAGTATGTTAAATTCTCCACCCCTGCCCTCCACACTTAACCCCCCAACTTTTCAGGTTAAATTTGCTCTCCAGGTCGTCTTTTTCTTTGGGACTCCAGCATACGGCACGGACCACTGTGAGGAGCAGCCTCACCGCCAGTTTGAGAAGCGAGGTGTGGGTTTCCGAGCCCTCCTTAGGATCCTAACTGGCTGGCTTTCTCCCAGGTGCATTACTAGTTTGGGCTCAGCCCAAGGTGTCCTGCTGAGGTTTATTATGAACCTTTTTTCTTTGGACAGGACAGTGGGAAATTAGTGGTACTTGAAAGCTAGATGAATTTTAATATGTATTTTTGTATGTTTTCTAAATGAACTCATTATGTCCAAAACAAAGTTTAGGCAGTTTTAAAACATTATTAAGGAAAATATTTGAACATACAGAAAAGTTGAGTAACAAGAAAAGCCCAAATACCCACCATCTAGATTTAAATATAAGGTGTTTTATTTTTTTAACCATATTTGCAAATGTGGTGTTCAGGCTCAGAAGTATAATAGTTGGTTGGCAAGTTCAGGGAACAGAAAAGATCTCAGTGTGGGTAGACATCTGTAATAAAGGCTGGAGGGCTGTGTTGTGCATTGAAGATGGGTACAGCCTTGAGGGTCCTGATAAGGAATTTGGACTTTATATAAGGACAATAAAAAGTTATTGAAGGGCCTTAATCAGTGGATTCTTGCTGTTACTGCTCCCTAAAATACCCCCAAATACTTCTAATGAAATACTGCTGATATAAAGAAGAAAAGGTGGGAGTGAGAGGGGCAGGTAGATTGTCTCTACCGGCTTAGCTGTTTAATCATTGCTACCTTTAGCTTGAGGATCTCCGCTCGGGATTCTCAGTTCAAAAACTCAGACCAGCGCCTGTGTGTTCCACACCCTTCAGTGTCCCGAAGCACTTTGACTGGTACTGCTTTTATATTGCGTGGTGTTGGGCCAGGCCCTTCTGAAGGCACTTCTCCACTCCTGAGAAGAAGTAGAGTGGGCTGAAGAGATGCTATCATTTGAGCACTGTTGGATGGGTATTTGGTGTTCGGCAAAGGGATTAACTTCTGGGTCTTATAAGGATCGAAATAAGGAGACTGTGCAAGAGTTGAAGCAGTGAACCTTAGCTCATTTAAAACTTAAGTTTGTATTTGATTCCAAATCTTTTCTGTTGGTCTTTTTTTTTTTTTTTTTTTACAGAGACTGAGAGGGATAGATAGATACAGACAGACAGGAACGGAGAGAGATGAGAAGTATCAATCATTAGTTTTTCGTTGCGACACCTTAGTTGTTCATTGATTGCTTTTTCACATGTGCCTTGACCGCGGGCCTTCAGCAGACCAAGTAAACCCTTGCTGGAGCCAGCGACCTTGGGTTCAAGCTGGCGAGCTTTTGCTCAAGCCAGATGGACCCGCATTCAAACTGGTGGCCTCAGGGTCTCGAACCTGGGTCCTCTGCGTCCCAGTCCGACGCTCTATCCACTGCGCCACCGCCTGGTCAGGCATGACTCAGTTTCTTCAACTGTAATGTAGAGATACCTATTAATTGGAGGTATGGTGTGTTAATTAAGGACATGTGGATTAAAACAGACCTGAGCTGGTCTCACCCCTTAGCGCTCAGCAGTGGCCAGGTAGGACTACCCAGTGCCGTGTGAGTGAGAGCTGTCGCCCCTCCTTGGTCAGCACCTGCATGTTCCTCCTCAGATGGGTGGCCGATTGGGAGAGAAGCGAGAATACTTTTCAACAGGTTTAAAAAGTAAAAGTGTTCTACTATTCTATGAGTTCTGTATTGTTTCTCCCGTAGACTGGTAGGTTTCCCAGTTCCTACTGATATTGAAGTAAAACGACTTTCTCAAACACTGGTTTTCTTTCCAGATTAGGATTTAGAAAGTACCTTCTGTTGACACCACTCTTTTCTTACTTGGACCTTGTGCTGTGCCCCAGGTGAAGCAGGCAGAGCCCAGCGAGGCCGCCGCCGCCGCCATGCCGTTTCCATTTGGCAAGTCACACAAGTCCCCGGCAGACATCGTGAAGAACCTGAAGGAGAGCATGGCTGTTCTGGAGAAGCAGGACATTTCGGACAAGAAGGCAGAAAAGGTCTGTATTTGCCACTATCATATATTTTTGATCTTTTGATTAGAAGCTCATATAACACAAATTAAGAGATGATTTTAAAAATTAATAAATCTCAATTTGGGTTTATTTTGGGTTTTTAAAATATAGTCCTAAAGTGACATTGACTGCTGGTTAAATACCACATTTTCTCCTGTACTGCTGTCTACCAAACATTTAGCTAACTTTTTTTCTCTGTTTTTCATCTGAGGATTTCAAGGTTATTTCAATTTTATTTTTTCCTTGTTGATTCCTAAAATAAGTGTTTCCACCAGTAAATCTTTTTGTTCTTTTTTTTTTTTTTTTTTTCTTAGAGAGACAGGAATGAAAGAGAAATGAGAAGCATCAACTTATAGTTGCTTCACTTTAGTTGTCTTTAGTTAATTCTTCTCATACATGCATTGATGGGGGTAGGGAGCAGGAAGGGGCTCAAGCCAAGCCATTGACCCCTTGCTCTAACCAGTGACCTTGGGAGCCTCTCAGTGACCCCACAATCAAGATGGCAAGCCTGCGCTGTAGCTGGTACCCTCCGGGTTTCGAGCTGGGGCCCTCAGCGTCCTGGGCCGGTGCTTACTCCACTGTGCTGCCAACAGTCAGGCCCCGGTGGTCTTCCCGGGAGCTGCCTCACCTGCTTTTCTCTCTGTAGCCCCCGTGTCCATGGTGCGTGTCTTCCTCTCCCAATCCCCACAGCCCCAAATCCAACTCTTGTCCCAGGCTGGTCTCCCCACTCTCCTCTAAAACATCTTCCTCCACCAAATAGCATGACCCCATACTTCGCGAGGGGTTTGCGATTGATCCTGACTTCTTTACCTTCTCAGTGAACACCCTCATGACCTCTCATTTCTAAAATGTCCCCCTTGCCTCCAGTCTTCAGTGAAGATTGTTTGAATGGCACATACGACCCTTTGTGACTTCATCTCTGCTTTTCTAGGTGAAGTTCAAGCCTCCCTCAGTCTGGATGTTCTAGTACCTCAGCTTGCCTCTGTTCATGGAAACAACAAAAGCAAATCATCAGCTCTGCTGTCTTTCATGCCCTTGTCTTATTCTCCCCGTCCGTTTCCATTTCAGCCTGTTCATCTTTCACAAACCCCTGTGCTTTTCTTTCTAACTGAGGTCATGGTGGTAAAAATTACAGTGACAGCTAGGCTTGAGTCGGCACCATCAGTGCAAGTGACAGTATAGTGGAAAAAGGCAAAGAATGTGTTAGTTTGATATAAAACAGTTTTGACCGCAGAGACCCTTTGAAAGGGTCTTGAGGGACCCCAAGGATCCCACACTTTGAAATCTACTGTGATAGTTAATGAAAGGTGAATATGTGTATGTATGGGTGGTGTCGAGCAGGGAGTACCCTAATTTAGGTGTGTTACAGTGGGGGAAGTCTTCCTGAGGAAGTGACAACACTGGAGAGGAGTCTTACAATGATAGAAAGTGGGCTTAGTCTCTGATGGAGTTCATATCATCCGCAGGACTAAAGTCAGCGGTTTTCAACGAGCAGCAGATTTGCCCTTTAAGGGGACATTTTGACAATGTGTGGGGACGTTGTCAGTTATAACACAGGGATCTGCTCCTGGCGTCTCGTAGGTACAGACCGAGATGCTGCTCCCCCGTCCTCTCCAGGAACTGTGGGACCCAAAGAGTCTAGGACTTCTGCTCTAAACCTAAGCACAGATAGACCTGCTGCTATTAGAGTCAACAAAGCAAAGAAGAACAGTTGGGTTTATGAAAAATAAATTTTATTTTAAAGGAAGGGAGCAACTCTGAGGAACCACCCATATGTAAAACTATTTATTCTGAAATAGATTAAGAATGAGGAGAAAAGCCATGAAATTTCTGATTCGCTTTTTTTATCAAGCTTCAGTGAAAGGGATCTGAGACCTGAAAGCGATGAAAAGATAAAATCTAATTAGTAAATTAAAAACCATGGAAAACCACTTTGACATCATACTAAAGACTGAAAAGTTGAAGCTAGTTTCAATTAAACCAGAGTACTTGCGGGCTAGTTTAATATTAAAAAATGAACCAATGTAATTTATGGTATTGACATATTACATGTCAGTAAATGGGGAAAATAAAAAACACAGCCTTCATTTTTTATTAAAAATGCTGCAAACTACGAATAGCAAAGAACTTGCGCGCCCTAACATAAAGGGCATCGACAGAAACACCGTACCTAGCATCGCACATGACGTGAAGGGCTAAATTCCCATCTCCGAGAGCAAGAGCAAGACAGGGGTGTCCGCTTTTACCACTTCTGTTCAACTTTGTACTTAGAGGTTCTAGCCCGTGCAGTCAGACCAGAAAAAGAAATACAGTAAAAGGTATGGAATGGAAGAAAAAACTGTCTTTATCTGTGGATGACTTGATTGTCTACATAAAAAATCTGAAGGAATTTACAAAAAGCTCGTAGGATTAGTGCGTGAATTTAGCAGGGTCACAGGTTACAACATCGATATTATAAAGAGCAATTGTATTTCTGTATAGTAGCAACAACAACAAAAAATTGAAATCTAAAAAACCATTTGGAACAGCAAAAAAAAATATGAAATGTTTCAGGATAATCTGACCAAAAGAGTGTGAAAGGCCTGTACACTGAAAAATATAAAGTATTTCTAAAAGATGAAAACCTAAGTAAGTGGGAGATAATACCTTGTTTATAGGTTTAAAGACTCAGCATTGTTAAAATGTCAGTTCTTTCCAAATTAATTTGTAGATTTTTTGCAATCCCAAAAAGGTTTTTTGTAGAAATTGACAAGCTTGTTCCAAAAGTTGTATGGAAATGTAGAGGACCTAGAATAATCAAACCTACTTGGAACAAAAGCAGAGTTGTAGGGCTCAGTCCATCTGATTGTAAGAAATATAAAGGTACAGTAATCAAAAGTGTGATACTGACTTAAAGATAGATATAGATCAGTGTAACAGGATAGAGAACCCAGAAATAAGCCTACATATGTATGGAAAATTTTTGACAAAGTTTCAAATGTTATGAAATGGAGAAAGAATAGTTGTTTCACCAATTGGTGCTGAATGTATTTGATAGCCACATATGCAAAAAAACAAAAGGATCCCACACCTCATGCCATACATAAACATTAACTCAAAATGAATCGCACAACTAAATGTAAAACCTGAAATTATAAAACTTATGAAAGGGAACAGGAGACAGTCTTTGTGAACTTGGGCTGGGCAGGCGAAGGACTTTTAGACATGCCACCGAAAGCATACTCTGTAAAAGAAAAAAATTAATGAATTTGGAATTCATCGATACTATAACTTCCTGCTCTTCAAAAGTCGCTGTTAAAAGACTAAAAAGGTCACAGACCAAGAGAAAATCTTTGCAAAGCATTTATATGATAAAAGATTGCATCCAAAACTTAACAAGAAAACAAATAATCCAGTAAAAAGTAGGCAGGAAATTTGAATATACACTCATCAAAGAAGATATACAGGTTTCAGGTAAGAACTTGAAAAGATGTTAATCATAAGCCCTGGCCAGGTAGCTCAGCTGGTTAGAGCATCATTCCAGTATGTCAGGGTCGCAGGTTCAATCCCTGGTCAGGACATATGAATGCATAAATAAGTGGAATAACAAGTCAATGTTTCTTGCTCTTTCTTTTGCTCTCAAAATCAATAAATTAAAAAAAATTAAGATGTTAATCACCAGGGAATTGCAGAGTAAAGATACAATGAGTTACCACTGCACACTAATAGAATGGCTAAAATCGAAACTGCTGTCTATACCAATATTGGTGATTACGCAGAGCAACTGGAACTGCTGGTTCCACTTTGGAAAGACAGTTTGGCAGTTTCTTAAAAAGCTGAACTTATATGTAACCATTTCACTTCTAGGTATTTACCTGACAGAACAAGAAATATATGTTCATGCAAAGACTTGTATGTAAATGTTCATAGCAATTTTATTTGTGATAGTCCAAAATAGAAAGAGCCCAGACGTGTAAGTAAACTAGGTGAGCTACACTGCTGGTACGGAATACTACTCAGCAGTAAAAAGGAATGACCTGCTGCCATACACACCAGCATGAAGGACTCCAGTGCTGAGTGAAAGAAGTCAGGCTATAAAGAGTACATAATGTTTGGGTCTATTTCTGCAAGATTGTACGGAAACCGCAACGACAAAGCAGATGAGTCGTTGCTTTGGCAGGGATGTGGGGGAAGGGTCGGAGTTGGGTTGATGGAGTAGGTGGACTGCAGAAGCATCTTGGTGTGGTGATAGATGTGTTGACGATCTTGTTGGATCATGGGTGTGTAAATAAGTGAATTTAGCAAAGTGTACCCATAAAATATGTGTGGTTTGTTGTCTGTCAATTATAATTCATTAAAGGGTTAAAAAAGACTCCCCATGAGCCAAACTGAGATCATGGTGGCTTGGAAAGCACAGATTTTGGCCCCGAGAATACATCACGTTGATAAAACAGAAGTACATAAACTACTTAAATTCAAAGTGATCATCTCTGTACAGACAAGGCCACACTCGAGGGTGTAGAGAAACTAGAGTGGGTTGAGAGAGGTGTGACCAGGCTGGTGCAGACATTCAAAAGTCTGCCATGAGAAACAGTTGAAAGAAATGGAGGTGTGCAGTAAGGAAGAATAAAGCTTGAACCCTAGAGCTCTTAGTAAAATATCTAGGGGGGATCATCTAATAGGAAATGGAGGGTACAGACAGTGGCAGGAGATAGAATTAAGACTTTTGAGTGGAAGTAAAGCAGGGGGTCCAGTTTCATCTTGATATTGGGAAAAATAATCGGTGGATGCTGGCTTCCTTGGAGAGCAAGTTTCCTGTCTCTGAAAATGTATTGGTGTGGGCTAGGCCATCACCCAGGTTTTGCAGAAGGAATTCAAGCTTGCATGGTTACATTGATGCAAAACTATCCTTAAATTGATTCACCACTATATTTTGCAAAGTTTCTTTCTAGAAAATAGGCCTCCGTCTTATTTTGGGGTAGAGTACTTTTCCTGTTAGTATTCTCATAATCCATATGAAAAAAGCTTTTGTTTCCTAGGTAATCCATCATGTTAGAGGCAGAAATGATATTTATTCCCAGCTCTGCCAAACCCATGGTAAATAATGCCTGTTTCTGCTTTATTCATTATATCCATGGACATGTTCTCAGTCATTTCCTGTGATGTTATACACAGGTGATAAATATAGCATTGGGTGTTTGTTTACTTGTAGTATGTTGATACTTTTACTTGTTTTATATGGTACACAGTTGCCATATTAAGACTTGTGTATAGTGCAATAGATTAGTGCCATAGGAACTATGTCACACCTTTATAAAAGAATCTGAAAACCTCCCTCCTTATGCCTTTAGAAAAAAGATGGTTTATCTTACCATTCTTATTTTTAGGTAAGTGGGGAATGGGGGTGGGGTGGGATTTCTTCTTTTATTGCTGACAGCCCAGGTCAGTTTTACGCAGCGACTATTTATATACACTCTGCCCACCGCGTGCTATATAAAGAAGGTATGGCTGCCTCGCTCAGCAGACACTCGGCTCCCCTCACACTGAGCGCGTGTGTTCCAGTGGTGAATAGCTGTATTCACTCACTGCGGGAGAGGAGTAAGTTCGCTGGCATGCATACCGGGGGGAAGGGAGGAGTCTTTTCATAGCATGGCCATTCCACAGTGACTCATGGTCACTACACTTGTTTAGAGTAACCTTTGACACCAGAAGGTTATTAATAGATGGTCAGTCCGTGGTCTTTGGTTTAGGAGACCCCTCAGGTGCTTTCTTTAACAGAGAGTCACGCACGCATGTGTGTGTGTGTAGGGCTGTCTTTGAAAGTTAGTACAGGAATTAATTAATGTGATACTAGAACTGCTCTCATTATCAAATATTTGGCACCAACAATATTGCTCAGATTACTTTCAGATTTCATCTCACATTCTTTATCTCAATTTACCTTTGATTTAAGAACTGAGGTCATCTAATAGCTTTTTCAGGGTTAAGTGGCATTTAGGACAGTACATGTAGATAAGTATACATCCAGAGGCTCTTGTTTAAAACGATGTTTCTTTATTTGCTAAAGAGTTGGTATGAAGAAACTCAAAAAGGGTAAAATATAAGACAAAACAAGTCATTTAAACTCCCTCCCTATAAAAATGTTTCTGTGAGGCATTTCTCAATAATAACTACTTACATGTAAATTATAATAAATTCAATTATGGAAACTAATGGTGAACAGAAACATAGGAAATTCTGCTTAGTAGATCACTTCAAAAGTGTTTCTAAAAAGGATGACTTTATAAACAGTGATTTGCATCTCAACTATGGAAATTTTATTATACTGAGTTTCATGTGTACAGTGCAGAGCAGGGGTCCCAGACTTTACACAGGGGCTCAGTTCACTGTCCCTCAGACCGTGGGAGGGCCGGACTATAAAAAAACTGAACAAATCCCTATGCACACTGCACATCTTATTTTAAAGTAAAAAAACAAAATGGGAACAAATACAATATTTAAAATAAAGAACAAGTAAATTTAAATCAACAAACTGACCGGTATTTCAATGAGAACTATGGGTGCGGATGCATCCTGTGCTTCTCTCACTGACCACCAATGAAAGAGGTGCCCCTTCCGGAAGTGTGGCGGGGGCTGGATAAATGGCCTCAGGGGGCTGCATGCGGCCCGGCCGTAGTTTGGAGACCCTTGGTGTATAGCATGACAGTCTTTTGCAAAAGATGACAATGGAAGTAATTTAGTTGTCATCTTTTGCAAAAGACTCCCAACTTGATGGAATTGACAGATGTTTTAGTGCTCTCATACATTTGGGCAGATGGATGGGCACATGGGTCAAAATTTTCCCCTCATCTTAAGGAGTTTACAATCTAGAAGAGGAAATAGGTGTGTAAATAATACAATATAGTAGAGAGGGACTTGGCGGTATCAGTGAAATTCTGTAGGAATCAAAAGGATAAGACAGCACCTCTTCAGAGACAGCATTAGCTTTGAAGTGACACTGGAACTGGTTTGTAAGGTGTTTGGTAGGCAAAGAATGAGAGGGCACGGAATGTAAACCGCGTAACGTCTGGCATGTTCAGGAAGACTGACAAGTTCAGGGTGGCTTAATATGGATGACTAGATATAAATGGAAGGTGGGAAGTGAGGCTAAAAAGGAGGGCTGTGGTGGATTAAACAGAGCCTTACGTACAACCTACAGGCATACCTAGCTAAGGAGATCTTCTGTTGCTGTTTTCCTTTGTTTTAAGTCTTTATTTTCACGTAATTAGTAATTTACAGAAAATTTTCCTAAAGTACACAGGGAGTGCTGTGTACCTTTTACCCAGTTTCCCTCGGTGGCAGCACCTCACGTCACCATACAGTATCAATCCTAGGAAATTGACAGTGGTTGACAGTGGTGCAGCCCATAGGCCTTGCTCACATTCACCAGTTTTATAAGAGAGAGAGAGAGACAGAGAGAGAGAGAGAGAGTGTGTGTGTGTGGCTTTACAGTTTTATCACATGTATAGCTAATGTGGTTTCTTTGTAACCATCACCACAATCAAGGTTCAAGACCGACTGTTCCATCACCACCAGGCCCCTCTTGCTGTTTCCGTGTAGTCACACCTATTTCCTCTCTCACCCTAACTCTTGCTGATAACCACTAATCTGTTCTTCAGATCTATAATTTTGTTATTTCAAGAATGTTTTCTAAATAGAATCAGAGTAGGTAACCTTTTGAGATTGGCTTTTTTCACTCAGTTTAATTCCCATGAGATCCATGCAAGTAGAGGGAGTATCAGTAATTCCTTGTGCTTGCTGAGTAGTGTACCTTTCTGTGGATGTATCGCAGTGTGTTTAACCATTCACCTCATTAAGGACATCTAGACTGTTTCCAGTTTGGAGCTCTTACAGGCAAAGCTGCTATGAGCATTTTTATACCAGTTTTATGTGAATTTAAGTTTTCCTTCCTCTGGGATCAATGCCCAAGAGTGCTGTAATGAGTCAGGTTTAGTTTTATAAGAAAGCGACACTATTCTAGAGTTGCAGTGCCATTGTATGTTCCCGCTAGCAGTGTTGCAGAGCCAGGTGCCATGACATTCGAAGTGAGTTTGGGAAGATGAATGTAGTAACAGAAGGTGAACTTGGTGAGAGAACTCTGGTGACAAGGAAAGCTTAAGGGTGAGAGAGAGAAGCAAGACATGCTAGTAGATATCTGAGGGAGAATGGAGAGGATTGATGGTTGTCTACAACTTCAGGCTCACATACCCTTTGGCCTTTCTTCTCTACCTACCAACTATTTTCCAAAGTGTGAGTCGATAAATTGGCCCAGGTCAGCCCATTACCTGGTGGTGTAAATAAAGTTTTATTGGAACACAGTCATGCCCATTCATCAGCCTGTAGTCTGGCTACTTTCCTGCTGCGGTGGCAGAGTTTGAGTAGTTGTGAGAGACTGTATGACCTACAAAAAGTTTGCTACCTATTTATCTAGGGAAACTTGATACTTCTGATGAGCTAGATAGCAGGGATTCTTATTTTGGTTAGAAATGGAGTAGGGGCCTGACTTCTGGTGGCGCAGTGGATAAAGCATTGACCTGGAATGCTGTGGTTGCCGGTTCAAATCCCTGAGCTTGCCCAGTCAAGGCACATACGAGAAGGACAAGCTGATGCTGTCCGCTTATCTCTCCTCTCCTCTCTCAAAAAATCAAATAAAATCTCAAAAAAATAAAAGAAATGGAGTAGGGGCAGGAAAAGTATGTGTTTTGCAGATACGTGCAGAGTACTATAGAGAAATAGGTCAGCCATGGTTCTAAGTGTTCTTTCTCCAATCAGTTTTTGAGTTTCACTTTATTCTAATTTGAGCATTGGGATTCTTCATAAGATTTTTACTTTGAAAAATGGTGGCAAGTGGGAGCAGGGAGTCAGAATATAAGTGGACACAAAAGCATTTAAAAACTAATGATTTAAAAGACCTCTGACATCTCTTTCAACACTTACAATGCTGTGATTCCATACTGCGGCATCACTTCTAACTTAACATTTCAACTCAAAATTTATTTTCTCTGCCCCAGAATAGGCCTCTCTCTTCCTGACTGACTGGCTTAAGAAATGTTGTCTTTATATCTCTGGCTCAGAACCCAATAGTCATCAGATTCTTTCTCCCTTACTTCAGTATCTGTTTGCCAAAGTCCTGTTTATTTGAAATCAGTTGGTGGGGGTGGAGGGCAGAGACACGGCTGAAATCTGCCACTTCTCTGTCTTTCTCTTTTCATGAGCACTCTTGGTAATGGGGGATAGTGTGTGTGGGGTGTGCTCGAGATCTGTGCTTCATTAAGCTTAATGGTTTTAATTGATTTTTTTAAATTATTACTGATTTTAGAGTGAGGAGGGAGAGACAGGGACATCAAGCTTTTCCTCTATGTGCCCTGACAGGGGATCGAACCAGCAACGTCTGCACTTCAGGATGATGCTCTAACCAACCACGCTATCCAGCCAGGGCAGTTATAATTGCTTTCTATATTTATCTATCCAAAAATATTCAGAAGATACAACTGAGAATAAAGAAAGTATAAAGCCCCTCTTAATTCCACTACCACATGAAATGACTGTTAATGCAGTGGAGTACCCTTACAGATTCTTGTTCAGTTTCTCTGCTCCCCTCCTCTCTGGGGCAGAAAAGGCAGTGAACATAGGAGCACACTGTCTATAACCTGGTTTGTTTTCAATTTTAGTGTTAATATCTTTGCATGTCAGTCTAGAGCTACTGAATCATTTTTAAAGCTTGCCATGATCTTGTTTCATTGGTACATCATGATTTAACCAGGTCAGTGGGTAACTTCTATTTCTAATTCCTTGCTACTATAAATTACACTGCTTGTAGTTATATCCTCGTCTAATTATCTGTTTCCCTCAGGTAAATTTTTAGAAGTATAATGGGTGATACAGAAAGCTTTTTTTACATCACCAAATTGCCGGATAGTAACGTTGTACCAATTTGTTTTTTTATCACCAGGGTATCATCTGGGAGTCTTTGCCTCTGATAGAAGGGGGAAAAGGTCTTATCATTTTAAGTGAATTATTATGAAGCTGGCTATCTTTTTAGATTTTTGTTTTTCTTGGATTTTAGAGAGGAGAGAGAAGGGGCTGCTGGGAGCAGAAACCACCAGCTCCTAGTAGCCCGGTGTTTTGAACCAGCAACCTCAGCATTCTAGGTCGATCCTTTGTCTGCTGCGCCCCCTCAGCTCAGGCTAGACTCTTTTTTAAGCTTATTTATATGTTTTTTGATTTCTGAATTAGTCATATCTACACTTTAATCATTTTACTCTTTTGCTATGTTTATCTTTAAGTGCTTTATATATTAAGGTTAGGCTGCATTAATAATTTTGTCTTATTAAAAATTGGTGAGGGAGAGGGCAGGCCCAGTCTTATACAATCCTATACCTCCTTCTGTGAGTAACCACCTTGTCACCTCTTGCTTACGACTACCGTGAGACCACCTGGGGGTCTACTGAGTAGGTGGGCCTTGTGTCGAGAGGAGGAGTGGGCGAGAGGGGCTCTGAGCCCTTGGGGAGCGGGGTTTGGAAGCACTGGTGGAGAAGTGAGCATCTCCTCTCGTCTCCTGAAAGTATATTTTTACATCACTGCTTTGTATCTGAGCGGTTGCCACTGATGCTGGCAGAACAGTGCAGCAATGGGTACTGAGTTTTTGGAAGTCTTGAAATGGGCAATTTATACCAGGGTTTGGCTTGCTAATTGCTTATTCCACCTCCTTATATATTTCACTAGGCAAGCGAGCAATGGAAAGTGTCACACCTTCAGTTCTAGTGGGGGGGGGTGTGGACACCAACCTTAAAAATTTGAAGAGCTTGTCTCCTCACCCTGTGACTGAAAGAAGTATAGTTCTGTTATAGTTACTCTACTGCAATAAGTACTAGCAGTGAACTTTGGAATATTCGTAATTGCTTAAGTTGATCCTGTAACTTATATAATGTAATTTAAAAATAGGTGATTTTTTTTTTCAAATTATAAGGAAATTATAAGTTTCAAATTATAAGTTGGCTCAGTAGTAGATCTGTCAGCCCAGCATGTGGATGTCCCAGGTTCAGTTCCTAGTCAGGGCACACAGGAGAAGCGCCCATCTGCTTCTCCATTCCTCCCCTCCTCCCTCCTCCCTCCTCTTTCTCTCTCTCCCCCTTTCCCGCAAGCATGGCTCAGTTGGTTCAAGCACATTGGCCCCAGGCTCTGAGGATGACTCTGTGGAGCCTCTGCCTCAGATACTAAAAATAGCTCCATTGCAAGCATGGCCCCAGGTGGGCAGGTGGATCTTAGTCAGGGTGCATGCAGGAGTGTTTCTCTTTCTCCCCTCCTCTCACTTGGAAAAAGAAGAGGGAAAATTATATAGGAAGTTTATTTAGAAGGTTACAGAGGTAGTAGAAGGACCTGTTAGAGCTTCAGAGAAAGAGGGAGAGACAGACGCCCTGAGAGATGAAAGAGGGAGGAGAGGCGCAGGCTTGCTTCCTGGCCTTGGACTAACACGCCCGGCCCCCTGGCAGTCAGGGCCGGGTCTCAGCTCAGCTCCGCCGAGCCCCAGACTCTTCTCTGAGACCCGCCGTACTGGTGTCCCCACTGCAGGCTCCCTCCACGCGCGCTGGTTCCGTGCAGTCACACAAGGCCCTCCCTCCTCAGAGCCGCTCCCTCAGCGGGTCAGCAGTGCGCACGTGGATGAGGCCTCACACACGGCACTTTCCAGTCCAGTGAGGGGTTCGTCTGGCACGTTTCTCCCCACAGCAGGTGACATAAAACAGTAGCCTGTGCTCACGAAACATAATATGAGGCTCCCTGACCACACGAGTGCGGCGCCTGTGTCTCAAAACCCGTGTTCAGCTGATCAGTGTCCCAGACAAGTCAGTTCACAGAATCCTGGGGTGAGGCCGTATGTAAGTGACCGACTTAGACCCGGCAGTGGGAGGGTGCAAGGAAGAGTAGGCAGGACCTTTGCGAAGGCCCTGAGTGCATGTCGTGGGGAAGGAGGGGTGCAGATGTGAGGGCACAGGACTGCAGGGCCAGGGCTGGAAGAGGGTGACGGCCATGCTGGCGTTGGAGCGAGAGGCAGGGGTGAGGGGCGGTTTGTGGGCACAGCAGCTCTGAGGGCTCAGGCTTTGGGGTGCTGGAGGACAAAGAGGGATGCTCAGGGTGAGGGGGTGGCAAACGAGGGTTGGGAAAAGGTACGTTTGGAATTGCAGGCTCACGAGTGGGTGGGCCTCCGCAGCTTGTGGCCCAGCAGCCTTCCCTGAGGCCACACGGCTTAGGGGCCCTTTCCACACCACTGTCCTCAGCCTGGGCTGGGAAGACGGCCGCTCGCACCTGTGAGGAAAGGCAAAATGAGAGGACTGGTGAACTCTTTTTTAGTCTTATAAAATAGTTACAAAAGGAGACCCAGCTTCCCCAAATGTTAGCATTTTACATAATCATAGTAAAATGGTCAAAATCAGGAGAAACGTGAACATAATACTATAAACTAATTCACAGACCATTTTTCAGATCTCCTCAGTTTCCCTGCTCATGTTCTTTCTTCTGGCCCGGCCCCAGCCCGGACAGCGCACCGCACCGAGCTGGGGCGTCTCGGCCTCCTTTGATCCGGAGCACTCTCAGCCTTGGCCTTTCAGACCCTTGTCACTTGTGAAAAGTCCTGGCCGGGTACTTGATGGAATGTCCCTTAGGTTGCGTTTGGCTGATGTTTCTTCATGATTCGGTGCAGGTGGTGCCTTTCTGGCAGGAACTCGGAGTGTTGCTGGCCAGCCGGTCGGGAGGCAAGTGCGGTCAATAGCTCGGTTACTGTGGTTACTGCTCACTTTGATCACGGAGCTGATGTGTCTCCGTGTAGAAGTACTGTTTCTTTTTGTCATTAATAAGTCTCTCAAAGGAGTGGGCATTTTTTTTTATTCTCCCAGGTGGTGGTGTGTCTCAGGGTTGAGCCAGAGGGTGGAGGAAGCCGGGGTGTTTTGTCAGAAAGCCTGTCTCAGGGTGGAAGGAGTGAAGGTGGGCATTCGGATGTGGGGCAGAGAGGGAGAGCCAACTCTCCCGAGGGCAGTGGAGCAGCTTTTAAACACTTGCTGCTAGAGTTTCTTGGGTCTCAGTCCAGTTTGAAGGAAGGTTTCTGACCGGATTGCAGGCTGCCACACAGCGCGAGTCCCAGTGCAGTGCTGTCCCCAGGCGCGCCACTCTTCCTGCTGTGCTCAGCAGCCTGGAGCCAAGCAGTGAGTGCTGAGTGAAGGACAGCCAGCACTGACCAGGGCACGGGCACGGGCCGCACTGAAACCTGCAGGTAGCCACGCTCACTCCAGGAGCCCAGTGGATTAGCTGGCATGATGATCTCAGCAGCTTGAAAAGGGTACAGGGTTTGGAGCTGTAAGTGTGAATAGCTGACTCAGTAGGTGTGAGGGGACAGGCAGGGAGGTGACAGATAAGGACAGTGGGGTCAAAGAGGCAGAGAACATACTAACATGATGCAGGCAGGCCAGACGGGACTGGATGGGATCACTAATGTGAATGCTGGTGAAGGGAACCAAGTCAGATGTAAACAAGGAGGTCAAGTCTATTTGTTCTATGTGTGGCATCTTCATTCCATAAATACTTGCTGCATTGCCTTTTCTGATGAAATATTTGACTTCTTAAGCTATTCTGATCATCTTTTAGTAACATTTGAATGGTTTTTTAAAGCTTTTGTTTAATCAACTTATAATTGTTCATGTAATGGGGAACAGAAATCACAGCAATTATTGAAATACACATAAATTTAAGTCTTCAATTGAAATATGAACTTAATCTCTCTCACTATCAGGACTGCTAGTAATAAAGTTGATGAATTTTAGTGTTTCTTTTATATCTGCTGATTATTCTACATATAGTAGATGGTAACTGACTGTGGAAATGCCCAGGTTTGGAAGTCTCTTGTCTGCAAGACTATTCTTATTTCTGAATAGTTTGAGTCAGGCTTTTCACTGTTGAGACCCACTCCAGTCTCTAGCTTTTTATTTTGTACTGTTTTGACACTCCTTTTATCTTTTTAATTTATTTATTGATTTTAGAAAGAGAGGAAGGGAGGGAGGGAGAGAGAGACAGAAACATTGATTCATTCCTGTTTGTGCCCTAATCGGGAATCAAACCTGCAAACCTCTGAGTCCCCGGACAATGCTCTAACCACCCGAGCTGTCCAGCCAGGGCTGCGGCACTCTTTTTTAAGGAATGGTTAATAAACCTCTTTACATATATAGACATGTACTAAGTTACTTGTTAGAAATCTTAAAAATTTGGGGGGGAGCTGTCTTGTGGGAATGAAAAAGAAGCAGAAATGAGAATTAGTACAGTATAGTGACACTTGAATCTATTTATCTCATTCTCTTTATTATTTTGCTCTTTTAAAAAAGTAAAAGGTGAATTGTAAAACATTCAAACAAGTATGAAATACAGCAAATGAAAATAGAAGTATTCTTATCCCTCCCCATATGCAGACTGTACTACCATACTGGCTGCCCTGTAAGAACATGGGAGGTTCTTTGCTTACCAGTTAACTCTGTTGAGTAGAGTCCCTTAACTTTCCTTGATGGGAGTTTTCAAGGTGTCCTTCCTTCAGGTCCCTGTATCAGCACTACACTTTGGGGAATTCATTGACTTCATGGTGTCACACATTTCTTTACACTTAGTTTCTGTCTGGATTTTACATCCCCGTGAGTGTGCTGATGTTCAACCACCCATCAAGCATGTGTGGTGTGCCCGTGAGCTCGGGCTCCTAAATGAACGCAGAAGGAAACAAATGAGTTGGAAATGACAAGGTCAGTCAGCTTTGCATACAGCTGGAGAAACACTACGAAGAAGTACATGGTGGTAGGAGAATGTATGGTAGAATTTACCTAGAAAGACTTCTCTGAGGAAATGATTGCTGAATTGAGCAGTGCAGAAACAATCAGTTGGCCAGGAGGTGGGGCAGGGTATGGGCACAAAGAACATTTCAAGCAAAAGAAACCATATGTACAAGGCTTCTGAAAGGAGACTGATGTGAGCAGAGCACTAGTGTACCGATAGAGGTTGTAGTGCTGGTGTAAGGTCAGACCATGAGTGCTTTTTTGGTCCTGTTAAGAAGGAATTTTCTAGCCCTGGCTAGGTACCTTGGTTGGAGTATTTTCACGATACGCCAAAAGTTGCAGGTTCAATCCCTGGTCAGGACACATACAAGAATCAACCAGTGGATGCATAAGTGGGTGGAACAACAAATTGAGGTTTCTCTTTGTCCCTTATTCTCTCTCTAAAATCAATCGACAAATACTTTTCTAAGAATATAAGGAATTTTCTCCATCCTAAGAGCAGTTGGTAATCGAAACATTATAAGTAGAGGGAATGACAGTCATTTGTGTAGGCAGCGATCGTTGTAGGCATGATATGGAGAATGGTTTGTAGGGGATTCAAGGAAACAGAAAACAGGCTTTTTAATCAGCCAGTCAGGTGGCGTTTTGGGGACTCGGACTTGGGGTGGATTAATGAATGGGTTAGGGAGACTTGGTGATAGATATTGGGGCAAGGTGAGGGAGAGGCAAGAATTGATAATGATTCCTAAGTTTCTGACATGTATTTGAGCATCGATAGTGGTATCATTTCTTGAAATAGCAAGGGAAGAATCCCAGGCATTGGAGCAAGATCACGAGTTGTTTTAGAAGTGTTAGGTTTAAGGTGCCTCGAGACGTCCAAGTGGAGACATTTCAAGTAGGCTACTGAATGTCCTAGTAAGAGAGCTGGCTTAGAGAGATAGGAATCTATGAGGCATCTGCGTGGAGGTGTTGATTAAAGCTGCAGGTGTGAGTGAGATTACTAGGGAGAGATGCTAGGACGAGAAGAGGGCCTGTGCCCTGCCTTGTGGAATTCCCAATATTTAAGTGGCCTGGCAAGGAGGATGAGCCAAAACGGAGATAGGAGGAGCAACCAGGGATGACAGGAAGGAAAGAGTTAGGGTGACGGTGAATCACAGAGGACGAGGGAGGAGTGATTTTAGAAGAAGGGTGTAGTCAACAACCACATGTGTTGCCAAGCGCTCAAATGGACTGAAGAATGAAAATTGTATTTAATAGCAGGCAGGTCATTGGTGACTGGCTCAAAGCTGTAAATTACTAGGTGGAGGAGCCTGATGGGACTGGGCTAAGGAGTGAGCAGGGGAGAGATGACTCGAGCAAATCCAAGTAGAAGTTTTTTTGGGGTTTTTTTGTGTGTGTTTTTTCTTTTTTTTTTTTTTTTTACAGGGAGAGAGAGAGAGTCAAAGAGAGGGATAGATAGGGACAGACAGACAGGAACAGAGAGAGATGAGAAGCATCAATCATCAGTTTTATGTTGCCATTGAGACACCATAGTTGTTCATTGATTGCTTTCTCACATGTGCCTTGACCGCGGGCCTTCAGCAGACCGAGCAACCCCCTGCTGGAGCCAGCGACCTTGGGTCCAAGCTGGTGAGCTTTTGCTCAAGCCAGGTGGGCCTGTGCTCAAGCTGGCGACCTTGGGGTCTCGAACCTGGGTCTTCCGCATCCCAGTCCAACGCTCTATTCACTGCGCCACCGCCCGGTCAGGCCCAAGTAGAAGTTTTGAGAGGAGTGGTTCTGGTGGGTACTTGGTTAGGGAGAGGGTTACAGAGTCAACGGAGAGTATATTTGATTTTGTTACTGGGAGTCTTGGTCGTGTTTAAAACTGATGGAGGAAAATCTCAAGGAGAGGCGAGTTGACGGTTAGAAGACGACAACAGATGGGGGGAGTTCCTGAGAGGGCAGCGATGGGTGGGTCCAGACGTGGGGAGGAGCAATATGGGCAGATGGCGGACAGCAGTGAGCAGATGAGGGAATTACCTTCGTGTTTCTTCCCCACCATAATGTAGGCGACAGTGTCGTCTTCGGAAGGGAAGACAAGGCTTTTCTGGAGAACCCAGGTGGCCTTCCATCTCAGGTAGTCCATCAGCAGCTTTCTATTTCCTTGGTTCTCTCCTCCCTGTGTTCTTAAACAGCCTTATTGAAATACAGCTCACATATCCTATAATTCCTCTACTTAAGTGTACAATTCAGTGGTGTTAGTTTATTCACAGATAATGTGCAGCCATAAGCACAGTCCATTTTAGAACCTTTATCACCTCAAAAGAAACCCCACACCCTTTAGCTACCCCCCCCCCCATGCCTCTTCTGCTATCAGAAGAGAACATAGAGTGTGGTCTGAATTCAGATTTCAAAGAAGAGTATAAACTGAAACATGAAGGATTGCTGTGATTCTCAAAACTGCCTAACCCAGAGCAGCGAAGGGGGGTGAGGCCTGCTGCTTAGGGTCACTGGGTAAAATCAGTAGATATTGGGCTCAGAGAGCCTACTGGATGTCACATTCTTCCTTTTCAAAGAGAATCATCTCAAGAATGAAGATTAGTAAAATGAAATTAAATAAGCAACACGTAATTAGATTTTAAGAACATTTATGGTGATAAGTGATTTTATCTACTGAATCAGAAAAAGTACAGTCTTACTACTTAAAACTTATATATGGAATGACAGAGTGTCAGAAATCTGAGCAATTAACAGAATAGGATAGTAACAGACTGGAGAGGGTAAAGATTCTGCTTAACATTGATGCTGATTAAGCTTTGTAATGGGATTATTATATTAGGAGGATAATTTATATGCACTTAGAAAGTAATGGTCAGTAGAAGTCAGCATAGGCTTAGTAGAAAGGCCATACCCAATTACCTTTATTTCATTTTCTTACATTCAGGAAATATGGAAGTTGTTATTTTTATTGTATCAAAGTATTTAACAAAAAGCCACTTTTACATGACTTAGGAATATGTAGATGAGTAAATAGTTGAACAGCCATGCCTAAAGAGTATTATTAGTAAGTAGACTGTTACTGGAAAGAACATGGTGATTCAAAGGTGCAATCATGGGCTGCCTTCACGGTCATTTCTTTTCAGCGTTTTGGTTAATGATTGAAGCGGTGGAAAGCATACCTATCAGATTTTCCAGATGGCACAAACAGGAGAGTGATAGCTAGTATGTTGGACGCCCTTCCACACCCAGAAATACCTCCCCAGTGTGGAACAGTGAGCTGTGAATGAGAGGAAATTAAATAGCAAGAGCTAGAGCAGTGGTAGTCAACCTGGTCCCTACCGCCCACTAGGGGGCGCTCCAGCTTTCATGGCGGGCTGTAGCGGAGCAACCAAAGTATAAATAAAAAGATAGATTTAACTATAGTAAGTTGTTTATAAAGATTTATTCTGCCAAACTTAGCGAAAGTCCAACATAAAGTACTTGGTAAGTAATTATTATTATATGCTTTCACTTGCTGTAACCCTGCTTTATAACTTTTATAAAGTAAAGTTACTTCCCTCCTTTATAAATCACCATTACTGTGGAACCGGTGGGCGGTCAGAAAATGTTACTACTAACAGAGATACAAAAGTGGGCGGTAGGTATAAAAAGGTTGACTACCCCAGAGCT
Source organism: Rhynchonycteris naso (assembly GCA_037038555.1). Lineage (NCBI taxonomy): Eukaryota > Metazoa > Chordata > Mammalia > Chiroptera > Emballonuridae > Rhynchonycteris > Rhynchonycteris naso. Next base: position 7,429,230 of record CM072997.1, on the reverse strand, counting down.
AAAGCCTTCATTGCACTGTCATTCAATGATCTGGCTTTGAAGGAATTATGTGACATAATTGCAAAAATTCTTAAAGGTAACCTTGGGCTACATTGACATTTGTAGGGAAGTGGTCTAATGTCTTCCTCCTTTCTCCATTTTGGGTAGGGTTAGAGCAGGAGCCCTATCTTTTTGGGAGTATAGTTAAAGAATCTGAGAGTTTTCCTGGAAAACACTATTTAGGGAAGACAGGCAAGGCTGCCTTCAAAGAGGAGCAAGGACAAGGACACTGCCTGATTGCAGTGCGGCCCCAGGGCTGGCAGGCACCGTGGGGCAGTGACCGTCCTCTAAAAGGTCCTCACAGCCGCCCCGCTCCCAAGTCGGCTAAAACTGCAGACACTGGAAACGTGACGGGGGAGCGGTGGGACCATTTGGTGAGGAGGATAGAAAGTTGTAGGAGGGAGTACCACAGAACTGGATGGTTCTGCAGGACCATTGCTACCTAATCTCCTTGAAGTAGATTTCTGTTCGTAGCTACTTCAGTTCATACAGCTTTTTATATATAGCCTCCATGTTTTTCACATATCTTTAGTACTCTACGTGAGTCATCTTTGTTATTAGCTGTATCTCTTTATGTTTTTAGTGGTTCCTTTAGAACTTCCTATAGATAACATTAATTTACTGCAGTCTGTCTTCAAGAACTGTTACTCTGCTTCATGTATAAGAACCTTACAACACTACACTGCATCACCAGCCTTCAAGTTGTTGTCTCATAGTCTTGTTCTACATGTGTCATAGCCTCAGAACACAGTTATTTATGCTTTATAAACAGCCTGCTATCTTTAAAGATGTGTTTAGAAACAATAGGGGAAAGTCTCTTCTCATTACCCACATCACTGCCTCCGGTGCTCTTCCTTTGTGCATGTGCAGACTTTCGTCTTAAATCATTCTCCTTCCATCTGTAGGACGTCGTGAAACATTCCTCTAGTGGACGTCTCCTGCTGACGGAATCTTCCAGCTTTTCTGTGTCTCAACAACTCTTTAATAAGCTTTATTTTTGGAATGTTCTCACTAGGTGTAGAATTTTAAGAGGACAGTTTTGCTTTGTGTTTTCCCAGAACTTGAATGACGTTCCTCCACTCTCTTTGGACTTGGTTCATTTCTGCCAAGAAGTTTGTTCTCACTCTGATTTTTTTCTAATTTTTCCCTCCTCTGTTTGCTTTAAATTTTTTCTCTTCATTGAATTAAACCAGTTTGTTCTTCAGTGCCTTGATGTAGTTTTCTTTCTGTTTATTGTGCTTAGGATTTTTACAATTTATTGGCTCCATGGGATTATAATTTTCATCAAATTTGGGAATTTTTAGCTACTTTATCTAATTTATTTTGTCAGTCCTTCCCCTCTCTGGGGACTTCAGTTCCACATACATTAGATCGTGTGCAGTCACTGTCTGTAACCCACAGATGTGCTGTCTCCCCTCTCTGTTTCATTTGGGGTAGTGTGTGTTGCTCTGTCTTTGTTTACAAACAGTATTTTCTGCAGTACCTAATCTGCTGTTAATTCTCTATCCAGTGTAAATTTTATTTCAGGCATTGTAGTTCTATTTCTAAGTGTTTGTTTGGGTCTTTTTTAAAAAATGTGTTCTATACCTTTACTTATTAGCCTGTCCATTTTTTTCCTGAACACACTGACTCTAGTTACAGTCACTTGCAATACCCCTATTTATTAAATCTTCCACATGTGCACCTGTAGGGCGGCTTCTGTTGGTTGCTTTTGGCCTCATTATTGGTTGTGTTTTCCAGTTTTGCTCCTTTTCAGGCTGGCTTTTATGCTTTGTATGAGAGCGGAGTAGATTTTAGCCTAGGCCTGCTTTGTGTAATGGGTGAGACACTCTGCTTACTGCCCTGCGCGCACGAGGTTCTCTCAGGCGGATGGGAACAGGGACTGTCTCCAGCTGTGTGAGCGCCGTGGTCCTGGTCCCCGGTCGGGGCCTTTCCTCATGTGCACGTGCGGAGCGATCATGGAAGAAGCGAGAGTCTCTGCGGGCCGCTGCGTTCCTTCGTGTGTTCCCTCGTCTCTGCTCCTCTGCCCTGCCCTGCCCTGCCTGCCCTGCCCTGCCTTGCTCTGCCCTGCCCTGCCCTGCCCTGCCCTGCCCTGCCCCGCCCCGCCCCGCCCCGCCCCGCCCTGCCCTGCCCTGCCCTGCCTTGCTCTGCCCTGCCCTGCCCTGCCCTGCCCTGCCCCGCCCCGCCCCGCCCTGCCCTGCCTTGCTCTGCCCTGCCCTGCCCTGCCCTGCCCCGCCCCGCCCCGCCCCGCCCCGCCGTGACAGTCGTCCCCTCAGCCCCGCCAATACCCACCTCTGTTGGCTCAGGGCACCGAGGCTGCCTATTCTGCCCGCTTGCCCTCCCCGCCCTGCGGCCTGGACATGCTCTCCAGGCCGTGCGCTCAGGCTTGTCAGGGTCGCTGCATCCGCTTCCCGTCTGCCAGGGTCATGGTCCTGTGCTGCCTGGAGTTCAGGGTTTAAAATTCACTGCTTTGTAATTTTCTATTTCGTCTTTTTCATGGGGAAAAGTAAAATCTGGCCCATTTCTCCATCTTGGCTAGAAGTGGAAGCTCTTTAGTGATGTTTTCTTTATTGCTAACATTTTACCTTTGCATTCAAAGCCTCTTTCGGCTTCCTGTCTGCCGCCACTCCCGGGCGCCCCCGCCCCCCACTCTTCCCTGACAGGCCCTGTGCTTGTCCCGCCCGCTTCCCGGTGCCTGCCAGCTCTGGCCCTCCATCTCCTCCCCCCATTCCTGCCTGTTGGTGTCTCCTGTCCTTGGGCCAGCGCCGGTGCCTCTTCCGTGTTGTTTCCCTCCCACTGGCTGGCAGAGTTGACGCTCTTCTCCCGGTTCTGTTTCTGCCGGTGCTCCATTGTGCAGGCTGTGAACCTGCTCGTCCTCCCTGCCAGCGTGTGAGTTGGTCCGCACACGTGTACACACGTGCACGGTGTTAAGCTCCTCAGAGCAGCTTGGCGCTTGTCCGTCGGGGTGTCTTGTACATGGGTCCATGGGTTTATAATAAGTAGCAAAGGTATTTAACAAATATGGGTGTGCTATGTATGTTTGTTAAATTGAGTTGTTTTTCTCCTCTTCCCCAAAATCAGGCCACAGAAGAAGTTTCCAAAAATCTGGTTGCCATGAAAGAAATTCTGTACGGCACAAACGAGAAGGAGCCGCAGACCGAGGCCGTGGCGCAGCTCGCTCAGGAGCTGTATAACAGCGGGCTCCTGGGCACGCTGGTTGCCGACCTGCAGCTCATCGACTTCGAGGTAAGAAATCAGCCTCAGCACCCTGTTCATGGTCCTTTCCCGCGTGTTCTCTCCTTTGGGACGGCGGAGGGTTCCTGCCGGGCTCTGTCCCGGTTGCTGCCTAGACGCATGCGCAGGCCGCCTCCCCGTGAGCAGAGCCAGGGCGGGGCCGGGTGTCTGAGGCTCAGGCCAGGTTTCCTCCCACACCCCCCATCACGGGGCACTTTCCTGGGCACTGTGCTCTGTCATTTAGGCTGTAGTTACTGAACGGCTGCTGTTTTGTTTTACATAATTCACAGGTCCTTGGTTCTCAAGGAATAAACCATCTAAAGACGACCGTAGAATGTTAGAATTTTAGATGCAGGTGAGATCTCCGAGAACATCCAGTTATGTTTGTTTTTTTGTTTTTTGTTTTTACCTGTTGAGAATTCATTACAGCAGAGATCATTTGTGTTTTGCTTGACACTGCTTTTAAATGTTTCAGTTAGGGAGTCATTGAACTAGCAGGAGATTCATGCGCAATTTTGAATTTCTGGCTAATGAACATTTTGACTTGGGTAACATACATTAGGCCGGTGGTCCCACACGGCCTCTCCGCTGGAGCAGAGGAGCCCTGCCCATGATGCCGGCGAGCCGGCCTCGTTGTCGTTAGGCCTGCTTTCGAAGTCCGCATCTCCTGCTGGGCACGGGCAAGCATTTGAGGTTGCTGTCCGAGCTCATGCAGCTGATCGTGCCCGTTAGCTGGCTATTTTGTGTGCCAGGTTAACTGTTCAGTCAGCTTACCACAAAGCAGCGGTCCTAGATACCAGTCTGAGAAGCGTGTGGATGTTTTAATGAGGGGCTGCGGCGCGGTCGTCTTTGACTCCGTTCCGGGTGTGCTTTGTTTTCAGCCCGTCTCTCATCCTGAGCAACTGGATGCTGGAAACACTGGGGGAGAGGTGCAGACTTTTAGCTCGGTTCACTTTTGGAGAGGAACGTGAGGGTAGGGTTCATAGGTTACTTGAATATAATAATCGATAATAAAAGAATAAAAATTTAGAGCTATGCTATTTCCATTTACATAGCTGATTTCATATATTTTTAATAGTGTAGCAAATTTCAACCACAGCTTTTAAATATGTGATGTTGAGGATACGGTGGATCATCCAGCTCCTTCTCCTTTATCTACCCCTCCCCTTCCCCAACCTGGACACTGAATTTAATATTCAGTTGATATTTTAGAGACATGAATTTAAAAGAAGCGTGTGCCCTTGAGACTGGTTCTTAATGATCGCTCTTACTACTTTGACCTAGTGAGGGCCCAGGCGCTCTGTGGCGCCGGAGAGCTATCGTTCATTCAGCCTCCTGCAGGCTTGGCAGCCTCTTCACGAGTGGCCGTTCCAAAACACCTCTTGGCATCCAGTGCTGCATTGGTTACTTTCCTTTGCGGCTCTTACGGTTCCAGTGGAGTGGTAATGTCCATCCGTTCTGTTTAGTGAGTTCAGTGGTGTAATTCCAACCGCTGCATACTGCAGCATGTGATTCTTAGCACCTTCATTATTCATCTATATAAAGTCCTTCCTAAGTAGGCCTAGTTTAGTAGCGGCATGTGTCTCCTTACCGTTAAAGCTCAGCTTCTTACCAAATACTCTCATTTTTATTACAGTTTCTCCTATCAGTATTAAAGGAAAGTATGAGTAGTGTTTACAACACGAGCACCCTACTTAGGCTGCCTGTTCCGTTTGGGTAGGAATCAGACCCCTGAACATTGTGAATATATAGCAAGGTTTTGTTTTTCATATCTGAATCAGCATTATTCTGAGAATTAGAAATGGTTGAAATTATATAGACGTTTCACTCTGTTGACACATTGCTCAGGTTAAATATAGTATATGTACTGTTAAAACTTAGAATTTGCAATTATTAAGAAATAAAGTAATATCTTTGAATGTCTTAAAGTCATACATTCAGCCATAATTATAAATATGCAATGCCTTGATTTGAGTTGATCTGGGAGGGTGGGTGGGCTTTTCGATGTTTAGTCAGGTAAATATTTTAATAATTGTATTCCTAATAGGGCAAAAAAGATGTGGCTCAAATTTTCAACAATATTCTCAGAAGACAAATTGGTACAAGAACTCCTACTGTTGAATACATCTGCACCCAACAGAATATTTTGTTCATGTTATTGAAAGGGTATGTACAATGTAATAAAATTTATATTCTTAGTTGAAAAATAAAAAAGAAAGATGGCCTTGGGCGAAAACAGGCTGGGGGAATGTGGGGAAGCGTTTTCTCTGAGGCTCGCTCAGCTCGTTCTTCTGTAGATCGTGAGCACATTTCCCTTCTTACTGTTCAGCCTGGGAGCTAAACTGAATTTGAAAATGCCCGTGGAAGTTTAAAGGTAGGTGAATCATGACATGAGCCTTGAAATGTTCAAATCATACATGACTGAAGACTAAAGTCCTCTGTGGTCTTAGATTTCTGTTCTCTAAGATTTAAGAAGCTAGAGTGTATGAAATGTCAGGTCAAGTACGTAGATGAAGACATCTTTGGGTAGACATGCACATAGGCAGGCAGGGAAAGCCTAGTGAACGGAGTGGGGATGCTACAGAGCTTAACTTCAGTCAGACAGCAGAGAGCACATTTATGAAGTAATGCCCTTGGCCTGTTTACCTGTGTCCACTCGCTAATCCACCCACCTGGTAATTCACAGTGCATTTCCCTGGAATTGCTACTGGATGAAGCAGTCATTTATGTTTGGGTAATTTGTCAGTTTCAAAAAAAAAAATCCAAAGATCCTAAAAATTTAAACTTCAAAACAAGACAGATTCTCTTTTCCCTCATCACTGAGCCCTGAGTGGCAGAGCAGCTCGCTTCCTGTTGTTTCACAGCCGCATGCTGGCCAGCGGGTGTGGGGTGCAGCCGTGGGCCCCAGCACCGGTCTTCTGTTCGGTTGGCACTTTGCTGGCAGGGCCGGTGGCGTGGATCAGCTTGCTCTCCTGGCCCAAACTTGCCAGCTGGCTTCTCTCGGAGGCCTGGTCTGTGGGTTAGCACTCGCCCCGGTTCAGACATGCTTGGACAAAGTGTGAGTCAGTGCGTGCGTTGGATGTCAGTGTTCTGTTTCCTCTTTTCTATTTCTGACTCTGTGTTCTTCTTCAGATGTTAGCATACAGAACGTTTGGCATCTAGCTTTTTTGTTGTGTCAATCCAGAGTTGTGTGTGTAAACACGTAGGGAGGAGTGTGAAGTGTTGTTCTCTGAGCAGCCTTCCAAGAGCCTTTGTGGACTGTTAAAGGCAGTCATTTCCTTTTCCATGGAAAGCCGTCATTAAAATCTGTAAATTAGTTACCTCTGCCCACGTTTTCACTTTCGAGTAGCCAGGGGTATGATAGGAGCTTTATTAAACATCATGTAAGTAAGAATATTAAGATACTGTTTAAAGGCCCTGGCCGAGTGGCTTAGTGGACCCAGCGTCATGGTGGTGCATCAAGGTCATGGGTTTGATCCCCAGTCAGGGCACTTACAAAACATCAGGGAGTGCACAACTAAGTGGAACAAGGTGTTGATGTTTCTCTCTCTCTTTCTATCTCTTTCTCTCCCTTCTCTCTCCTCCCCACCCCCTCTGAAGTCAATGGAGAAAAATTTTTTCTGAGATAGTATTTAAATTAAAAGTTTAAAGCTGTCCGACCTAGCCAGAGCAGAAACCTCAGGTGGAAAGGAGAGGAGGAGATGCTGCTGGTGTGGGGACCCAACAGAACCCATCTCCCTTCCCTCGAGCCGGGACTGGAAAAGTCATGTCCAGCCGGAGGGAAGAGGGGAGCAAACCCTCTTCGCCCAGCACCCTGCTGCCACGGCTGTTAGACCTTGCGGGGCTCGTTTCTGGACTCCTCCAGCTCCCTCACACGTCACTGCAGTCTGCACCCCGTAAGGAGGTGCTGCAGCGAAGGGGTTTCTTTCTGCCACAGTCACAGTACCACTTACAGACCAACGCTGTCTAATGCTCGTGTTCAGATTGCCTTGATTTTTTTTTAATTATTTTAATTTCTTATTTATTTATTTTACAGGGACAGAGAGAGAGACAGAGAGAGGAATAGATAGGGACAGATGGACAGAAACAGAGAGAGGTGAGAAGCATCAATCATTAGTTTTTTGCTGCCGTTGTGACACCTTAGTTGTTCATTGATTGCTTTCTCACATGTGCCTTGACCACGGGCCTTCAGCAGACCGAGCGAGCCAGTGACCTTGGGTCCAAGCTAGTGAGCTTTAGCTCAAGCCAGATGGGTGCGCGCTCAAGCTGGTGACCTCAGGTCTCGAACCTGGGTCTTCCGCATCCCAGTCCGACACTCTTTCCACTGCGCCACCACCTGGTCAGGCAGATTTCCTTGATTTTTAGACACAAAAAAATGTCACTTTTTTGGTTAGGTTGTTTAATCAGGTTCCAAGCAAAGCCCACTAACTGAATTTGGTTGATCTGATTCTGAACTCTCTTTTAGTCCATAGTAGTTCCTGCCCCCATTTTAAATATATAGCATTTATTTGTTAAAGCAGCTGGGTCATTTTATTTGTATGTGGTAAAAATCAGATATTTTGGATATTCAAACCTGTGGCTTCATTTAACAAGTTCTTTATCCTCTAGTTTTTTACATTGGTCATTATGAGCTCAAGGTTTTAGTTTTTTTTAAATATGTTCAATGTGCACAATAAATTTTAAAAATGTTTAATATGTTTCAGCCCATTTCAGTTATCATGTCCAAATCTTGTGTCCATACTGCCCCGTCTTGGGCCATTGAGAGCCCCCCCCCCCCCCCGGCTCCCATGGCCTTCTAGCCAGACTCCCTAGTTTCTGCTCCTTGCTTTCTGGTGCTCAGTCCCTTGCTTATTTTGTACGGGTTTCTTTCTGAGACCTGAAAATGGCCATTTCTTCAAGGAGACCTGTGAATTACCTTTTAAGATTTTTGTACTTTTGTTGACAGTAAGTTTAGACTCCTTTCATACAGTGTAATTTTCTGCTCAGGCTGTAAGTACTTCCATGTTAGATACTTGGGAGTTATGTGGCCACTTCTGGTTTGCATTTGAAAATAATTTTGTTGCTAGTGTTAGACTGCGACTGGAGGCAGTTTTTCCTCTGGTGATTTAAATGTTAACGTGCTCTCCACTCTAGTGCTAACAGGTTGTACGGCATAACTGTTTGCCTTGGAATCACTGGGTTATGATTTAATCATGTAAGATAAGCTGGACAAACCACCACTGAAACCTGCCCAACTTGTTGTACCACACTGTCTTACCCTGTCTTTCTTATTAAAGACCAGCAAAGAGAAATTGTGTGATTACCCCCCTGTGAGCATACATTTCAATCACCTGAGAGCCAGTCAGCAGTCTAGCTGCCTTCCCATGAATCATACAGAGCAATGCAGTCGATCTTGCTGAGGATCTCTGGTGACCCTGTGTACAACAAAAGACTAGTGCTACTAGGTGACAGTTAGTACTACAGGGTTTCCGGGGACCGAATGTGGGGTTAGTCAGTAAGGCAAGGGTTGGTAAAAGATGGAATTTAGGAGTAAAGTTCCAGATGGCTTAGGATTTACAGAGAAAGAGAGGTGGTCCAGGGGCAGAAACGAGCGTAGTGATTGGCAACATGAGGAGATGGTCAGGATGCCTGGTGGCGCAGGGGGACCCTACGCAGGCTAGATTTGTGCCGGAGGGCTAGGTCTGATGCGGGGGCCAAACATTAAGCCCAGAAGGTCCTCTTTGTTTGATTAGCAAGAAGAAATCATTTAAAATTTCTCAGTTAGAAATGGGTTTGATGTCCTTGTGGGTTGGGCGGATTTTGTAAGACAGGGCTGGACACAGTGCTGGGTAGGGCCCCTTGCGCCTCTCCCGGGCTGAGTGGTAACAGGTCCCAGGAACCGAAACTACCGTGTGCCAAAGATGCCTTTAGCCTGCTGGGCACAAGGTGGGCTGGCCGGGAGCAGGGAGCGAGGGTGAGGTTGAAACTGTGCCATCCAATACAGTGGCCACTAAGCACATGGGTTTCATTTCAAGTTAATTTGACTTTAATCCCTTTGTCATTTTAGCCAAATTGCAAGTACTCGGTGGCCACGTGTGGCTAGTAGCTATCATAATGGACAGCACTGATACAAAGCCTTTCCATTGTCACAGATTTCTTTCAGACCTGTTCCAGATTCGAGTGTCTGAAACAAAGCCGTGCGCCGCCTTTCGAGCAGTGAGGAAGCAGGGGTGACGGGCAGTTTTGTGGAGGGAGATAGGATTTGATTTAAGACACGTGGAGTTTATGGTAGACCTTTAACTGAAGTTGTGTAGAGATCACAGAAAATGCCTCGGTATAGTTAAGGAGCAGACTGAGTCCGGGACATCTAGGAGCCACAGTGAAAGCCAGGGGACGATAGGTGCGTTCGCTGGCAGGCTGGAGGCAACGGAGGAGACACCTCAGCCAGGCACAAAGTGGGAACAGTCAGAGGTAGGCTGGAGAATGGGGAGGGTACAAAGACCAGCCCTGCCAGGACACTTACGTGGTGGATGGAGTCTCTGGTAGAAGAAAAGGCTGACTTGTCCAAGGGAGGTCCTTGCTAGTAGCATGTTGGGGAGTGGAACGTGACTGCCGAGACTGGAGGAGTTGGGTGGGAAAGACAGGAAGGCCACGCTTGCAGTTTGAAGTGCAGCAGAGGAAAAGAGAGCGGCGTGTTGAGCAGAACAGCAGAGCAGGTCCGAGGCTCTAGGTGCGAAGCAGAAGGGAAAAGCCTTCTGGCCGGAGAGGAAAACGAGGTGTTCTTTCTGATCACAGGGGAGGAAGATGCAGGAGAGACCGAGGGGGGTGTCGAGGAAGGCTGCGTGTGGTCTGGCATTCCTGTGCCCACTGCGGGAGTGCTGGGGGCTCCTTTTGGTTGGACAAGCCCACTGTTGGCTGAACAAGCCCAGATCCAGGGTTTCAACTCTGCAGGGTCATGTGTTGCCGAGAGTCTTGAAAGTACTATTCTGAATATTGTATTGTAACAATGAAGCATAAATGCTGTATATGTGATAAAGCTGTTTCAATACTATGAACTTAAGAAACTGTATTGTTTGTTTCATATTGTTTTTTGATTCAGCTTTTGTTTTTTCTGAAGTGGTGAGAGCACCCCACATGTAAAACTAATCTGTATTTGGAGATGTGGCCCTAGATACTTCTTCAAATACTAGAGTCTAAATAATGAACTTTTACTCAGCTGATCGCTCTCAAGGCTATTTTTCTTTGGGTTGAAGCAGTCATCACCAACTAGTGTGTGTGTGTGCGTCCTCTTAAAGAACCTCGCCCAAGCACATACTCTACTCAGATACTGTTGGTCGCTGCCCTGGTCACTCTGTTAGGACACTTCTGAAACTTCCTTTTCTAAAAATTTGAGCTATTCAGTGTTGGAGTTTTAAAAGAGCAATCATGTTTGTTTTTTCTTTCTGCAGGTATGAATCTCCAGAAATAGCTTTAAATTGTGGAATAATGTTAAGAGAGTGCATCAGACATGAACCACTTGCAAAAATCATTTTGTGGTCAGAACAGTTTTATGATTTCTTCAGATATGTCGAAATGTCAACATTTGACATAGCTTCTGATGCGTTTGCCACATTCAAGGTAACATATATAAAACCTAGAGTTCTAATATACTTTCAAATCAGATTAACAGGTATGCTGATTTTTCTAAACCTTTACCTTCCTGGTCTATACACTGCTGCCCCCTAGTGAAAAGAGAAAAGACAGTATGTATACAGTGTGGTGCAAAAATAGGTTTAAAGTTGTGAGTAGATGAAATACAGAGCTTATTCTTATTTATTAATTATTGTGTTACTGTGTATACAAGCAACTGTAAACCTACTTTTGCCCAACCCCCGTATGTATGGGTAACTTAAATGCATGAGTAGTCACATCTTTAAAAGGGTGAGAAAAAGTTAGATTCTAACTTCTTTCTAAAAGAGAAAAGTACGCTTCTCTGCCAAATTACCCATCAAGTAAGTAGAAATAACAGTAGGTTTTCCTCCTGTGTTGGACACCCTGCCTCAGTTTCTCTGGTTAAGCCCCAGATACGGTCTTTGGCTTCTGTTCAGGCCCACGGGAGCAGTGGACGCTCATGCCAGAGCTTGCTTATTAGCTGCACGGGTGGCGTGGGCAGAACGCCCACACTGGTCATGTGGCTGTGCAGCCTCCGCCCTGCCTGCCTTGCCTCCCTGTCGTATGTCTGTCTAAACTAAATACACGTGCCAGGATACCACTATATAACAGGCACAGTTTTGCTTTGAATCGCATTCTGTGCTATTTAAGGTATATGAATAAAGCAGTAGTCTTTATTCGTGGTTTTCCCAATGAGAGCAGGTCTTTCTGTTAAATGCCGTTATGTAAAAGTGTGACCTTGTAAGTGAGTATTTAGAACAGCTATCTTATTAAAATCGGAATATAGCATGCTAACCCGCAGACAGCTGTGCTGAGAAACCATGACACTGTTACAGTGAGAAGTGGCCAGCTCTCTTATAAGGGTCCAGTTTTAGGATGGTAAAGAGCTTCTGAGGTGAACACAGGGATTGGTTTCTGGGTAGACTATGTCCCTCAGTGTGAATTAACACCCTTAGAATAGGATGAAAGTTGGCAGCCTGACCACTAGGGTTTCACATTGAACGAGAATGAAATAATAGTGTGAGGGGCCCAGCAATTTATCTTCCTGAAACCATTAAAGGGCTGTCAGAAGCTTTGAGTTGGGCCTCAGCTATTTGCATGTCGGTGTGCAGAGCAAAACAAAAGGAATAGCAGATGATGGCAGAGAAGGGGAGCTGTGAGGCCTCGGGGTCGCCACCGTGGACAGGTAGGACCCGTGCCTAGGGTAGAGCGCACGCCCATCCCAGAGCCGTGATGGAGGGAGCTGGAGTGGCGTGTGTGTCAGTGAGTGGAGACCGTCCCGTGTGCAGAGGAAGCCGTGAGCTCTCAAGCAGGAGGGTGAGGACAGAGAAGGAGGCAGCCAGCCCACCCGGCCCTGGGGGACATGGAGGATGTGCTCCTGGCACAGAGGGCAGAGAAATATGTTAACTGCCAGAAATGTGACCCCAGCGTCTGACAGAGCCCTGATTGGCCTTCTGATCATTCATCCCACTTAGGGTTGCTTCTGTGAATTCAGTTCACACCAAGGTGATGGAGTCACTGTGGGTGAAGTGACCCTGTCAGCTCATCGTAGCCCCCGGGGGAAGGACCAGTGGGCTTTCCTTGCAGAAGGGAAACTACAAACATTGGGTTCTAAGGATGAGCCGAAGAAGAGAAAGCAGTGAGAAGTGGGCTTGAAGTGTGCATCTTAGCTGCTCCTGGTTACATGGAAAGTGGAGAGCTAATTCAAGAGACCTCCCAAGAAACAAAACAGATGAGTGGCCGAGACCAAGACAGGAGAGAGACCTAGAGCTAGCAGAGAGACTGAAGCGACCTCCTCGCCCCTACGAGAAAGCCAGGAGAGAGTGCAGAGGGAAGAGCAGCAGAGGCGCTGACGGAGGCAAGGAGGACTGCCTTGCTCCCGGCTGCTGGTGTCCTGTCTGCAGAGGACATTGTTCTCGTGGTTCATGCTCTGCTCGCAGAATCGGCCAGAGCTGCTTCCCCAGAAAATGGAGTCTGCACACAAAAACTTCCAAACAGATGCAGCTCGTCCATGACCCTGGACTTGAAGCCCCGGAAACAGGCCGAGACTGCTCTAAATGTCCAGGGTTTGTAGCTCGAATGAATGGGTACTGAGATAGTTAAATAACTGGCCAGATATTTGTTAGTGGTTTTTGTTTAAGGAATTAGAAGGTTGGGAGGGGCATCAGAAGGCCAACCAATATATTTCCAATTTTCCAGAGTAAACGAAGGTAGATTCCCCAGAGGCTGGTGGAGCTTGGAGCTTGATGTTATACCTGTGTAAGGTTCTAGGAAGTATTTCTAAAGAGAGACTATCTGAGCATGTTGGAAAGGAAACTGAGTGCCCACAGCCAGCATGGATTCACTAAGAGTAAGTTCAGTCATACTAACCTCGTTGGTACCAGTAGATCAGGGGCCTAAGGGCATGGCTGCCTGGGTTCAGCTCCTGGCTCTGCTGCTGACTGAACCTGTGTCTTCCTCTGCGGAAATGTGGGTGATAATCCTAATGTGTCAGGTCACGTGGCCCCACAGCGTGTGCGGTTAGCGGTACCGGTTAGGGTTCCTTTGTGACAGTGAGGATATATTAGATGTTGAGTAATTGTACAGACCTATTTTCATGGAAACAATGAAAAGATTAGGAGCTAGATGGAGTTTCAGTACAGTGCCGCTGATGGTCTCTCCCCACTGGGAGCTTACCGGGTAGCCACACACAAATGTGTTCCGTTCCAGGTGCGGCACTTTAAGAGGCACACAGACAAATAGATGGCTTGCAGAAGACTGCAGATGGGGAGGGGGCGCAGAACCGGTCATTTGAGGAGTGGGCACAGGACTCAGCAGGCACTTGCCACGGAGCGCTGCTGTGTTTGGGTGGAGCCTCTAGAAAATGGATGAACCTGTTTATGGAAATAACTGGACCATGGGCTTTGCCCCTTGCACCGGAAACACATTCTAACTCAGCCCCAAAGGTGAACGACACCGTTAGAAGAATTGAGTTTCTTGTCCTTGGGCATAAACATTCACTCATCAAGCAGGAAGTTGGGCCAGACAACTTGCTGGGCTCTATGAGAACCAGCCTCTGGCTTAGCATGGCTGCTTCCAGAGTTCCAGCACTGGCTTTGTCACAGGACATCTGGGGCTAGCACTTACATAACTTTTAGGAATCTTTTTAAATTCAACCGACACTTGCCGATTACTAGCGCAGCTGATAATTCCAGGTCCTGAGGGAGAATGATGCAGAATGAAGAAAATAGACTTAAAGAGAAAAGGGATGGGATTGTGAGTCCTCTGCCAGCTGATTGCAAGACAGCAAAACAACCCTAGTTTGCTTTATTATATAGCCATATGCAAATAAGGAAGTCTTTGATACAAAGTCACACATCTGAGGCAAAAACTCTCTTAAGGCATAAACAGGAATCCCCCCACCAGGCATAAGTGAAATCAACCAACATCTCAACAAACAAAGGGTGAGAGGAAGGGCTTGTAAATTGCTTCCAGCAACTTAAGCAAGCAAGTGAAGTGGGGGGCATGGGATGAGTGCAAATACTCAGCTTCTTAGCCAATACGGAGGTGGGGGGGGGGGAGAATTTAGCCTTTTGCTAAGCCTGGAAATGCAAAGGGCTTTGCCACTTGCAGTCTCCCACACACCCTGAAAGTTGGCTGCCTAACCTGCTGGAACTGGGAGATGATTCCTGACCTTTCTCCAAGTTATACCAGGGCCTGGGATGTACTGGCATTTAGACAGGTGGGAAACAAGAAATCCTGTTCATTCCCCTCCTGCTGGCCCGCCTAGCAGCTATGCTGGTCTGGGACTGCATGCGTCCCATGAACCCGCAGACGGGGCAGGCTGCTGGCCAGTGCTGACTACGTGCTGTTTCCCCTCATCTCCTGTTCTGCTGGCCTCTGTCCCACGCTGTGGCTCAGGCTGTCCGTGGCTCACCTCTGGTCTTAAGGGAGGTTCCTTCCTCCTTGTCTCTCAGAGTCACAGCCTCGGTCCCTGCACTCCCGCCCGGCTTAGTGCCAGCCCCTGCCGGCGGCCTCTCCGCAGTTGTTCCTTTCCTACCCCTGCTTCACCAGAGGGCTTTCACCCCATGGGGCCCAAGCCCAGCTCCCAGGTTGGTAGTCTCCGAGCACCCTTCTCTGTCTCCTGCCTCAGGGTCACTGAGGTTAGATTCCCGGATTGGCACCGTGTCTTTGCATTTCATGTTCCCTGTAAACCAGATGATAACAAGGAGACTCCCTTAGATGGAGAGATGTGTGTCCCCTTTTTATGTGGCCCAATGGTGAGCGTCTCGCTCCTGCTTGAGATACCGCCTCAGTAAGGAGGCCGCTTCCTCAGACCTGCAGGCACAGCTGTGTGGTGCACAGCACGTCTGAGGCCTTTGCCTTTTAGTCAGTGCTTCCTACCCTCCTGTTCCTAAGAAGCCCAGCCCTGTGACAGCCACCGGCTCAGATCCTTCTTTGACCTTCTCTGCTCACTGGGCTCCTGTTGCTGTCCTTCCTCATACTGGCCTCCAGGGGGACTTAGCCACAAAGAAATAGAAGTGATACTCGGTGTCGCAACACCTGACTCATTAATTCCTTAAGTCACTTATTTGTGTGTTCCTTCCCAAGTCGCTGAGTGTCTGCCCCGTGTCGGGCAGTGTTCTTTAGGTGTGGGGTTCGGCCGGGAACCACCAGACCCTGCCCTGTGGCTTCTCCACAGCCGAGACCTCTGTAAACAAACCCCCGGAGCATGTGGAAAGGAGGCAGGTGCCTTAAAGTCCTCCTGTTCTCTCTCCCTTACACCTGGTCCCCATGATGCATGGAGGTCGTGTCAGTTCTTCTGCCTCTGCCGCCGCCTCCTTCCCTATCGGGGCTCAGACGCCTTACAGCATTTCTTACCAGACCTTTGAGGTCCTCAAGATAAACTGCAAGTTTTCTAGTTCTGCCTGTGTAATCCCTAAGGGGCTGAGGATAGATTGGGTAGGTCTTTCCTGGGCGTACAGTGCACTCCCTTCCCAGCAGTTTAAACACCTGTAACCCTCTGAGGGGGGACTAGAACTTGTCTTAAAAGTATACTTTGAAGCTTGCTTAATGTGACATTTCCCCAAACATATTCCCTGATTTTATTGGTCCATTCACTTATTAAATATTAAGCTCTTATTATGTGCTGGGCACTGCGTAGGTTCAGGGGGTTCAGAGATCAGTAAAAGCAGACATGACCCTTGTTTTTGTAGAATGTGCAGCCTAGCATGAGACATTAATCACATAGCCCCACAGATGTAAAGCCACACCTGTGACCATGCTTCCATGCTGATGGCCAGTCAAGGGGCCTTCCTAGTGGAAGTGATGCTCTAGCTGAGGTCCGGAGGTCGTAGGTACCCAGAGGGGAGAGCCGAGCCGTAAAGGCCTTTCAGAAAGGGTGTAGACAAAGCAGGTGACAGACGAGCTCCCCGCAGAACCCCTGTGACTAATGCGTCCCACGAAGGGGCCGAGCTGTGGTGCTTTCCACGGGGACTTGCCCGCAGCACACTTCTTAGAGCAGTTCCCATTTCCACGGCCCTTGGACAGACCGGGGAAAACTGGTTCCTTGTCGCCTGGGCACCACAAACAGCCAAGAGTACAAGCTAAGGAAAGTTGGTTCTGAGAAGTGGGATTACTGGCACCAATCTCTCCAGTAGGGGGCTCTAAAGGAATTTCATTCATTCATTTACCAAATGGTGACTGGCCATTCCTGCTGTTCCATGCTCCCATTTCTTTTCCCGCCTAGAGAGACCAGGTCCTTGAAAGCAGGGTCACATCTTTTTTCTTTGTACCCCTTGCACCTAGAACTTTACCTGGCACATAGTAGTTTTCTGAATGAATGACCCTTGACATGTCCCTGGGAAATCCGAGGGGTGAGACAAACTCATAGTAAGCACACTTGGACTCGAGGGCTTACTGACGTGGGATCCTACATCTCTGCACGCTCTTCTGCTTACTGAGGAGGTAAAGTGTATACAATGACAGCTTTTAAAACGCATTCTACCCATGCAAAGGATCGCATTAGCTAGGGAGTGAATGCAGTTCAATGTCGGGGAGGAAATGGGCCCTCCAGTGCTTTTTCTAATTAAAGTTTCCTCTTTCTCCCCTACGAGCAGTGTTGTATGACATTTTGTCAGTGTTTGCTTCTATTTCACTTCCATTCTGTATTCTCTGTCTTTGAATATATATTTCCATTGCCTTATGTTTGTTTTTATATTTTTCCTACTAAGAGCTATAGATGCATGACTAATCATAATCATTAAAACCACAGTTTCAAATAATTGATTTTATTTACTCCTACAAAATCAATAGTTTCAGTACAGGTCATGCTCAGATGTTTTTAAGTAATTTTAAGAACAGTTTTTATTCGGTAAAATAGCATGAACTATTTTTTAGGATTCTCTTTTCTAAAAGAACTTGAATGCAGAACAACTTTTTAACAATATATTTTCTTTTTCTAGGATTTGCTTACAAGACATAAATTGCTCAGTGCAGAATTTTTGGAACAGCATTATGATAGAGTAAGTAATGAAGTATGATTTTAAAATAACACGTTTTAAGTATTACCAAAATGAAAGATTTAAATTAGATTTTTATACCAGAATGTTGATTTTTGCATACGTCAAGTTTTAAGATAGTGCTATAGTTATTTCTGTACTAGAACCAAGGTATAAAGTGTTATTTGGTCGGAAGCAGACTTAGTCTTTTTGATGGACACGCCGCCCTGTACCCTGCTGTGGAGGAGAAGCACTTGGGTGCGGAGTGAGGGCACAGTGAGGGGAAAGGAAACTACTGTCCCCTGTCCCAGCGCCCGCCCAGCAGGGGCTCACATTCGAACACTGACAAACAATGGAAAGGGAGGCAGCAGGGACAGAGGGAGGCGGGCTCCAGCCTAGAGGAGGCCAGGCCACGCTCTGTCCCGGCCCTGCTGACTCCTGGTCACCACCGAGGCCCTCCCCACTGGGCCACTCGAAAGTCCATCCTCTTTTGTGAAATGAGGCACTGGACTAGCCCAGCGGTGAGTCCCTTCCAGCTCAAGTCGATGGCAGAGTACTTGAGTACTTCGTGGGAGTAGAGCCCCGGGGTTTGTACAGGATCCTTGACCACCCGGCAGCCTTCAGGCCGCGGTGTCAGATGTCCCCTCCACCCTGTGCCACCTCCGGGAGTTTAACGTACACGCCCAGGACCTTGTGGGCGCTCCCACCGAAGTTACAACAGCCCACAGTGGCAGCGTGGACGGCGCCTGAGCGGGCATCCTCCGCCCCACCACGGCCAGTGCGGCCTAGGGCAGGGCTGCTAGCCAGAGGCCACGCTGGTGCCTCAGAACTGGAACTTTCCACCTCACCGTAGTTAAAACAGAAACCAACACGCGTGTAAGTGTGCGTGGCTGCGCGTGTCCTCCAGCTCACCGGCCCTCTCCTAACTTGAGAATGGAGCCTCCTTTCCGTTTCCTGCTCCCCTGCCTTCACCTCCAGTGACGGTGACGCTGTTCCTGTCGGTGAGCACGTTTGTAGGACTAGCGGACGCTTGTCAGCTCACACCTGCAGCAGTGTGCATCCTGCAGGGCTCTGCTCCTGCTGTGTCCTCCCTCTTTATCGTAACTCCAGAAACGCCTGTGCTCCCCCAATTTCCCAGTGAAACCCCTCCCACTATTTCGGTTCTAGCCCAGGTCCCTTGTTCTCTAGGACATCTACCGGTTCAACGCAGCGCTAAATTACCCCTCTCTTTTGTTCTTAATTATTCTCTCCTTACTTGAGGCGTTGAAAGGACAGGTAACTCTTCTCTTTGTGGCTGTGCTTTGGACTGGTTGAGTCCTCTGTAAAGAACGTGGCTATTCTCATACCAAGAAATGGTGGCTGCCGCAGCGACGAGGAGGGTCGGGGTTAGGTTCCTGCACGTGGAGTTTGGGTGACAGAAGAGAACCAGATTTAAGCTACATATGGGCCTGTCTAGAGCTGGGGGGGGGGCGTCCTGGAGCCCTCTTCACGGAGGTGATGGGCAGCCGTCACCCCGGGGGTCTGAGGGTGCATCAGAGGAAGGTACGGCACGGGCGGGAGGAAGCGAGCTTAGGCCTTCGTGCTGTTAGAATTTTCTGCTCAAACTTTATAATAATATTTACCAGTCGTCAAAACATAAATAACTGATATGTGTGTTGTTTTTTTGTCTTAGTTCTTCAGTGAATATGAGAAGTTACTTCATTCAGAAAATTATGTGACAAAAAGGCAGTCACTCAAGGTATGACAGGGTATTTATGTGGCTAGTTCTCTCCCCATGTCTGAATTGGGGGTTGGGGAGTGAAATGCTGTGTGTGGGTCTGGACCATCAGGGGAAACACGCTGTGCATGGTGAGCCTTCGCTGGGAGGAGCGGGCTTCCCCTTAAAGCATCCCCCACAGGCCCCTGCCGCCTCGTGTTTCCGAGACACTGACGTGCGGTACACAGAACTGGGAAGAGGACTTTGTCAGCAACGCAGTGTTTGAGATTAGAAGTTAGAACTCTATCCGTTAGATGCAGACAGTGCGGGTGTCGTCTCCCCAGGACGCTGCCCAGGTGGCAGGGACCTGCCGTGGGGGTCGGGGGTGAGCAGTGAGACTGTGGACAGACAGGCTGGTAGCTCCACACCACAGGGGATGCACAGTTCCGCCGGGAGTCCCAGCGTGCTGAGGACTGCATCGCTCACAAGGGGCAGGCGGGGGCCGGCCAGCCCCTCCCTGCTCTGCTCTGGCCTGTCCCCAGGGCCATGGCCCAGCCTGCCCGCTGCAGCCATTCCACGTGAAGGGGTGACCGCTGCTTCCCAAAAAGGAAAAACCTAGAATAAGCAACAATGACTTAAAAATTAAGGGCTGGTAAAGTGAAATCAACCTCTATAGAACTCAGCCCCGAAGATAGCTTTCTTTGTAGCTTAATTGTGTTAATTAATTGATATTATTAGTGATGAAGTGTCACTAAGGGGAAAATGGAGTATCTTCAGGGCACTTGGCTTAAGGAGGAACAGGATAGTTCTCATTTTTATAAACCGGTCTAAGAGAGAACTTTGACGTGCGTAGAAGCTAGTGAATGGAAACCTGTAGACGTGATCGTTTGTCCTGTGAAACTCAGAGAAAAATTTTAAATTATGGTTAGACTAACAAGGTTTATGGTTAGTTAACAGGAATTATCAATAACTTCTGAACATTTTCTTTGATAGTCTCTTTTTAGAGAGATAACACAAATGTATTTTTAAAAACTAGGCCTGAAAGTTCTCTTCAGAGCAGTGTCGGATTCACCACAGGTATAAACTTAGCCCAAAGGAGAATAGGTGTTTGAGTGGCAGAAGAGTGGGCACTTGATAGCTTTTAGGTTGTAATTCAGTTCACATCATCAGTCTTCTGAGTGCCTAGTAATACTCTGTGCTTCCTAGAGAGCGAGTGTGGGACAGACAGACAGGAGGGGAGAGAGATGAGAAGCATCAGTTCCTAGTTGAGGCACCTTAGTTGTTCGTTGATTGCTTCTCATACGTGTCTTGACCATGGCGGGCACACAGCTACATATGGGCCTGTCTAGAGCTGGGAGGGGCCCGTCCCGGAGCCCTCTTCACAGAGGTGACGGGCAGCCGTCACCAGCTGAACCAGTGACCCCGTGCTCAGGTTGGATGAGCCTGTGCTCAAGCCGGTGACCTTTTTCAAATCTGGGTCCTCTATGTCTCAGGCTGATGCTCTGTCCACTGTGCCACCACCTGATCAGGCTAAATGAATTATTTTTTAAACTTTGTTTTTTCTTTGACTCTAAATGGTAATATAGAATAATTCTTTAAACGTCTTCTCAGCTTCTCGGTGAACTATTATTAGACCGACACAACTTCACAATTATGACAAAATACATCAGTAAACCTGAGAACCTCAAATTAATGATGAACCTTCTACGAGACAAAAGTCGTAACATCCAGTTTGAGGCCTTTCACGTTTTTAAGGTAGAGTACTAAAACCATAACCTATTTTCTTCTGAAGTTGTTAATCTCGTTTTATTTACAAATTTCTGAAATATTATATCCTCACTTTGGTCCATCTAAGTGATACAGTTAGATTCACTTAATTTCCATATTTGTATGATTCAACAATTAAGCAGAAAAATAGACCCAGAAACAGGGCAAACTAGTTAGATTTGGGAACAAATTAAGTTTATTTACACAGGAGTACCATTATCTTTGTCATAGAAGATTCGTCATCACAAAGTGAGGGTGACCTGTGTCCACTACTTTTTGTGGAGGGTTTTATTCTCAAGATCCATTCTGACCTTTTGTGCTCAGAAATAAATTCTCATTTCACCCTAAAATCAGCGTCTATATTTAATACCCATTACTGAGTCTCAGTGCATGAATGAGCGTGCCAGTACGTTTTGAGTTCAAACATGTCTTTTTTTAATTTTCAAATTGTGAAATAAGATTTTCCAAAGCATGCACCTGACTGAGTTACCCCAGCGTCACCACGCGCCCCGGGGAGGGAGTGCTGGCTGTGTCCTGCGTGCCCTGCGTCCGTTCTTTCCCTGTGGCTGGCTCATGGTGAATTCTCTCCGCCAGGTGTTTGTTGCCAATCCAAACAAGACACAACCCATCCTAGACATCCTCCTCAAGAACCAGACCAAACTCATCGAATTCCTCAGCAAGTTTCAGAACGACAGGACCGAGGACGAGCAGTTTAACGACGAGAAGACCTATTTAGTCAAACAGATCAGGGACTTGAAGAGACCAGCTCAGCAAGAAGCCTAACTCCCCATACACATCCAGAATATTCAATCCCGACCCAGCACCTGCTGTTAGCTCTTCAGCATCAGGCACTCTTACCGACCCACGGGGAACAGTACTGCTAGTCTGCTGTTAAGTAAACGGTTTTTCCTTTTTCCTTGTTTTGTTTTCAGTCCAACCCGGAGAACGTAGCCGCTGCTTTCTCGCACATTAGAGCACACGTGGACTTTCTCTGGATCTTGTGTCGTGTCCGATTCAGAGACTGTTTGCTGTGGGAGTTCTGAACGTGGCAGGTTCATGAGGGCAGAGGAGAGGTGCAGTGTGGTGGGGGGCGGAGGCGTGACGGGGCCAGCCTCAGCCTGCAGGTGTGTGTGTGTCTGTGAGAGCCGAGCTGGTCTGGCGGGTTGGGGCCTCTGAGGGAGGCCCGTGCAGAGCGCGTGTGTCTCCGGGAGCTGACCCACACTGGGAGCTTTCTGGGTGGATCAGATGGACGTGCGAATAAATGGATACTGAAACTTAGCAACTTCTTCAAGTGTGGAGCTTCGTAAGGTCATAAGGAAAATGTAAATATGCTTTTCAGAGCTTTCTAGAATTTTTTGACATTTGATTTTCTTGAAACTTGTAAACCTGGATATGTTGGAAGGTATTTGTTCTTTTCCCTTTTGGAAAGTCTTTTCAAACAGTCGAGCTAGCAATGACACTTCACGTCTCATTTCAACGATTCTTACAGGTTTCTTTTGTATATAATTCTTAGAATGCTCCTTTTAAATGATTTAATTTGTACAGCAGAGGAATGTTATTGTATTAGTATGTAACTATTACCTAATACTGAGTTTTTGCAAAAAATGAATGCTCGTGTAATTGAAATACTTCAGATCACATGAAAATGCTGATTTAACATTTAAGTATCACAGCATTAAGAGAAAAGTAAACCAGCCCTTTATTCAGTTATTCAGTTATCTAATGGGGTGCCATCGATAGGGTACAGTACAGACTCGGCACTCAGCTCCCCTCTCCTGCATTCTGTTGGCCTTATTCATTTAAAATGAGTCGTGGGTTTGCTAGATCTATGAACGATAGGGATTATGCTAGATTAACGCTGATTCTTTGTGTGTGGGGCGACCTGTAGAGCACCTTTTGTTTTAGAGTAAATGATCCAGTACAATAGTTGTGAAACTGAATAATTAAGACTTTGGCTTCTCTTAGGAAAAGAGTTCCTAGTCATAGGTGTCCTATGGGGAAATTTATTTTTTTTAATGTCCTATTCCTTGATGCTGCAAATGATCAGTATTTATAAAGTAACTGATTTTGCACCACTTTTTTGTTACCACGACCACGGCAGAACAATGTCTCCTAGAATGTATCTATGTAAAGTTATTAGAATGGTATCTGTTCATCTTAGTGACACAGAGATCACAGCTAACAACTTACAAACCCGAGTTTGCCAGTCGGAATCAGCATGGCTGTGCCTAAGACATTTATTTACACGATCTCCTTTGCTAGCCTCTCTTACTAATTGAATTCTTTCCGGGCCAGTGAAATGAGACTCCCAAGTGATGACTGGTGGTTGTCTGACCTCCTTCTAGGAACACCGGTTAGGAGAAGAGCTCCAGGAACTACAGATGTGTTTTACTGTTCAATTAAGTGGCAGTCTACATTCTCATTGGTTTTCCTGAGGCTGTCTGGATCAAAGTCCATGTAAACCCGTTCATGTGTTTCCATGGAAAGTAGGGACAGTGATGCTTGGGAAGGCAGACGTGGCCACAAGGAGACATCCTGGCTCTGGGGCCGGGCGCTGGCTGCTGGGGTTTGGTGTCAGAATGTTGTTACACCGAGTGGTGGGCCGGGCCGAGTCCTGGGATGTGAAACAAGGCAGCGTCCACTTCGGCCACGCCATCGTAGCGCCTGGGCTAGGGGGACGGTGAGGGCCCGCGCTCAGAGACACCTGTCACTGTCGCTTTGGAGTCGGGAGGTGAAGATTTGGGAGTGTTTTGTTTGTTTGTTTTTAAAACAAAAATGAGAAAACATTCAAAGTTAAAAAGTTGCATTTGAAGTTATGATCACTTAATATATTCATATTACCAAAACTGTTATGCTGGAAGTGATTTTGTGTTGCAAAGGTTTCATTTTACATAAGTCAGTTACTCTGTGATTTTTAACCCTTGAAAAAAGAGGTGGAGATGTCTACAGTTGTTAACGATGCCATGAAAACATTTCCTTTCTCGTGAGGAAAAGTAAATTTCTTATCAGACTATCTGGCTGGCCCTGTAATTTAAATTAAAATAAAATTTTGGAGAAACAGCATTCGTGATGTTTATGGTGCCTTACAGACCGTTGGGTTTGTGTCCTTGTGAACAGCCCCGTCGGGAGACAACTCTTGTCACAGACTGACCAGAAACAGTGCGCATGCGCGCGCGCGCGCGCACACACACACACACACACACACACACACACACACACCTTTCTCAGCCCTTTTCTTTTAATTCGGGGTTTGATTTTTGGTGTCAGGCGTGACTTGTGCTTACATCAGAGAGCACGGCCGCCTCGCCCGTCTCCCAGCGGAGTGTCATTCGGCCTCTGGACAGCGTCGTGGTGACACCGTAGCACTTGCGCAGCGGGCCCTTCCTGCCGGCTCCAGCGCCCCTGCACTGTTACCTGGAGGGAAAGCCACAGCGCTTGCTTGGCAAGGGCTTGATGAGCCACGAGGGGGAGCTGCACTGGCGGTGAGGATTCGGGAGCGCCGTGGCCATGGCACCGGGCAGAAGCGTGTCCCTCCGGGCTGCCTGTCACATGAAGCACACACCTGTCCTCAGTTTTCCTTTTCACTTGTCGGGGCGTGCGTTCCCCCTTCTCAGATGATGGCAGGGGGCATGCTCTGGCCAAGAACATCTCATTACCATTTTTCCAGGTGATTCAGTCTATTTGTATGTTGTAGCTCGCCAAAGATGGCAGGGTCCCCTGCGGTTGGAACTCAGGACTGTCCCCTCTCTGAGGGCCAGCACAGGAGGCGGAGGTGCAACCAGACAGGAAGGGGCTGCGCTGGGGCTGGATTCATCAGCACAGAGCACCGGGTGGGTGTCACCCTGCCTTTCTTGTTCCTAAGGATCACACAGGACAGTGACTGACTGCCCTGTGAGGCTGCAGTGTCCAGAGCTCGGGCATTCTGGGGGCTAGGCCACTCCAGGAGCAGAGTGGTCCCACCGCAGAATCCACCAGAAATGCCCTAAGCACAGGCGGCACTGGCCCGGGATGGGCTGCCCCTCAGCTACTCCTGGGTTTACAGGGGTGTCCTCCCCAGCCATTTCTGAGTCCCTACCACGTCTCCCAGAGCCTAGTGGCCTCCCTCTCACCACCTGGTTTCCAGAAGGCGTGAAGGACAGGTAAGACCCCACACGCTACAACCTGAAGGTGGTCTTGGCTGGCTCCCCAAACAAGCCCCAGTGGAAGACCCCTCGGGAGCCGACTGAACACACCCTACCTCAGCTCCACTAAGGGGCCATCAGCTTCTGCCTGCCAGCTCTTCACTTCCTTTGAGCCCCCATTTCTCCTCCAAGGCCGTAGGGACAAAGGCCTCTGACCCTTCTCGCAGGGACTTGCACCCCCACAGCTCACAGTGATGCCCAGGTTTGGTTCCCTGTGTGGCTGTCGGCCGAGGGCAGGTGCCCATCCTGGCGGTCTGCACCTTCAAGTGCGGTGGCCATCAGCTTTCTGTGCAGGAGACTCCCCTGTGGTTGTTGGGGTACTTCCAGAGATTCAGTTTTACACCTACACAAAAGGAGCTTGGGCTCATCAGAACTTCTGTTCTTTGCAGTAAAACATTTTTATACCTCAGTACCTGGTGTTCCACGGAAATAACGTGGACCTGGCCGCTCTAGGTTTCCGGAGATCCGATGGGAGCGGTGGACAGTAACACACCAGCCCGGGGAAGCTTCTGGCCCAGGCTACTCCCCAGCGGGCTCCCTCCCTCGCACACGGTGCCCACACACGCCCCTCTGCGCAGCAAAGACCTCTGCATGTCCCCGCCTTAGAAAGTCTCACCTGTGGGGAGAAGGCAGTGAGGGTCCCAGCTCCTTACCCGCATAGCGCCGCCTGGTGCTCAGCGGGACCTCCCCCAGGTCGGGTGGGGCGGGTCAAGGGGGGGCTGGGCACTGAGCCTCCGCGCATGGACAAGCTCAGAGGACCGGTACCCCCTGACACCCACTTCTGCCACTGAAAGCCGCTGTGGCCCTAGGCGCTAGAAGCAGCCCCCTCACACGGAGCCCAGTGGGGAGAGGCGCTCCCCGGCAGGACTGAGCCCCAAGGCCCCGTGTTAATGGCTTAATGACATACCTTTTATCCAATTCCTCCCCTCTCCTGCCTCATCCGTCACTGCACCAGGGCTTCCTGGCATCAAGTCCCAAATAAATGACTAGCATTCAAACCCTTGCCCCGGGCTCTGCTTCTGGGGAGACCTAACCGCCACATGCCCGTGCTGTTCCTTCAGACCCAGAGGCATAGCTGGGTGCTTGTGCTGAGCCACGTGGAGGCCGCCACAGGAGGCAAAAGGCTGTCGCCACGTTCCAGGAGGCACCCTGCCGCTCTCCCGTCTGACCCGAGTGTGTGCCGGAGCAGCACAGCACTGCAAGGCCGCTGGTGACCACAGCTTCTGCTGCCTGAGGCCCCAGTCCCACCCTGAAGCCCCCCGCCCCCGGGGTCCGGCCAGCTGACGCCTCCGGGCTCTTATCTTTCTAAAGCAGCTGGACAGACAGACCACACCCGCCGCACAGAGGTTACTCTTCATTAACCCTGGAAAATGCCCAGTTCCCTCACGTTCCACCATTTCCAAAAAAATACTTTTCTGAAAGGTTTTGTCTAACCCTGTGATAAGGTGCCAAAGAACTGTAAAAGTTAGTATTGGCAACGCCATTTTAAAGAGGAAAAGCCAGGCCTGACCTGTGGTGGCGCAGTGGATAAAGCGTCGACCTGGGAACGCTGAGGTCGCCAGTTCAAAACCCTGCACTGATCTGATCAAGGCACATATGGGAGTTGATGCTTTCAGCTCCTCCCCCCTTTCTCTCTCTCACTCTCTCTCTCTTTCTCCCTCTCTCTGTGTGTGTGTGTGTCTCCTCTCTAAAATGAATAAAATACATTTCTCTCTGTTCCTGTCTGTCCCTATCTGTACTTCTCTCTGACTCTCTCTCTCTGTCCCTGTAAAAAAATAAAGAAAACATTTTAAAATGAATAAAATAAAAAGTCTTTTTTTTTAAAAAAAAAAAGAGCCTGACCTGTGGTGGCGCAGTGGATAAAGCGTTGACCTGGGAACACTGAGGTCGCCAGTTCAAAACCCTGCACTGGTCTAGTCAAGGCACATATGGGAGTTGATGCTTCCAGCTCCTTCCCTCTTTCTCTCTCTCTCTCACTCTGTGTCTCCTCTCTAAAAATGAATAAAATAAAAATAAAATAAATTAAAAAAAAAAAAAGGAAAAGCCAGGCTTCTATTCCCCTCCTTTCTGTGGAGAATGGAGGGAGAAGAATGTGGGAGCTTCCTAGCTTACAAGGACAATTGGGTCATCTAGTCATAGTTTTAACTATAGTTCTCTGGAAGAATAAAGGTTATCTGGTAATTCCCTCTTCCCCTTCAGTAAGATCCTTTAGGAGACAATGTATACATTCCTTAATTAAGAATTCCTACACTGATTCACCCTCCCCTCCTGGAGTCCTGAGAGTGGCTATACCTCTAGACCAGTGGTTCTTAACCTGGGTTCTATCGAACCCTAGGGGTTCGATGAGTTGGTCTCAGGGGTTCGGAGAAGCCTCTGCCGCGGAGGCCAGAATAAAGTAATACCGTAATTTGTTGTGAGTTCATGCACTTTGTTGGTTTTGTTCTTTGAGCAAGGTCATGTTCATGCACGGCTCATTTTGTGCTCCAGTAAAAGAACATATACCTATGTCTTGAATTTGGGGAAAAAAATCATATTTTATTTATCACTAAAGAAGGGATTGGTGAATGTGCATATGAAACTGGTGGGTTTGGTACCTCAAAAATGGTTAAGAACCACTGATCTAGACAAAGGGGTCACGAGCCCACTCCCCTTGTTTGAAAAACCTGCATTCTGTAACATTTTATATGCTTTCTAATAATCATCCCTCTTGAAATCCTTTATATGTATAGAAACTTGTAAACTAAACAAGCGAGGACTGGCTTATTAGGATTCCTAACAAGCGAGCCCCAAAACTTTCAGCAAAGGTATCTGCATTTGGCCTCTCTCCTTATCCTAAGCTAACCATTTTGCTGTGGGGACAGAGATGGGGGGTAGACACTGGAAGATTTGAGAATGTCTTGGCCGGGTATGTAAAACAATTGTCGCTACTGTTACCTCGTGGTGTAGGAATGCTTTTTCCTTTTAATAGTTCCTGTAGATGGATGTTGTAAGCTTGTTAGTAATTGACTGTTGTACCATGCTCCCTCCTCACCCACCCCGAACAGTACTTGATTTTGTATAAAAGAAGGTCAAGAACGGTAAAAGGGCCTACATGATTTGGGACTGTGCCCCGTGTAGCTAGCTGGCTAATTAATTCCTCAAAACTTCATTTGGACTTGGTGTCTCTATGGAAGCCGTGGATTAAGGTACGGTACTTTACTACAACCCTACCAACTGATCGCACGGTTGAGAATCGGGGCAGAGTTAGGAAAAGCCCAGATCTAGGTAAGAATTGGGATGGGGGATCGCGGAGAAGGGGATGATGAGTTCACACACAGCCTGAGCTCAGGGGCTGCTCCCCCAATGTGTCCCGCACGCAATGCTTTAAATAAACACGTCCACTGGGTGGCAGAAGAGCTTCTTGTTCCTGGCAGCCGCTGAGCCTAGCGCTGGACCTGGGCGTTTGGAGCGAGTAAGCCATGAGTGACATACGTATCTGATATGACCTGACACCCTGTGGGTGTTGCATGCCAAGCTGCTAGGGATTCCTGAGTGTTGTGTTGAGCAGAAGGAGTAGATGGTCAAAGGAGGTTGTAAGAAAGGAGACAGAGGGACGAGTGTGTGATAAAAGTTATGAAATGTGACCGGCAGAATTTAGGTGGTGTTTATTTTACTTTTTTAGAAGAGTTTTAAATTTACGGAAAAATGACAAAGATAGTACAGAGAGTTCCCACAAACCACACCTGCTTCTCCTGTTATTGACACCTTCAGTTAGTTTCATGTTTGTCATAATCAACGGACCCATAACTGATGAGCTATTAAAGGCTATACTTTATTCAGACTTCCTTAGTTTTCCACTAATGTCCTTTCCTGTGCAAGGAGCCCATCCAGGACCGCACATGACATCTAGTCTTTGTGTCCCCTCAGGCTCGTCGGGCTGTGCAGCCTCAGACTTCCTGTGATTTTTATGTATGTCCGTGTGCTGATTTTATGAGGCGTCCTGGTCAGGCAGACTGTAGGCTCTCTCCTGTGGCTGGCCTTTGTCCGGGGTTTTTCTCACGATTACAACGAGACTGGGTTTGGGGAGAAAGACCTCGCAGGTCAAGTGCCATTGTCGTCACATCATATCGAGCGTGCACAGCACCGCATGCCTGTGGGTGTTGGCCGTAGTCCGCTCGCTGAGGGAGGTCTCGCTGAGTGCAGCCCACACTCCAGGAGCAGGGGTTAGGCTCCACATCCTTGAGAGAGAGTCTCCACATCCATTATTAGGAATTTTCTGCATGGGAGGTTTGTCCCTTCTCCCCCATTATACCATTTTCCCTGTGAAATTCTTTCAATTTTCTGTACACATAAAATGTTTTACAGTAAAATGGTGGAAACAAAATAAGTGACCAAAAATACAGCTTGGGGGAGGCGAAGGATGGATGCCCAACACGTCACTGAATGCAAGGCGAAAGGCTTCCAGGGAGGCTGGGGACCGAGCCACATGTCCGGCGTCTTCTCCAGAATTCACTCTGCCCAGGGGCCCCTGCACCTGGATGTCAAATAGCCCCAGGAGTCCTGCGTCCAAACAGGAAGTCACACAGCCCACCCGCCAGGGCCCCCAAGGGCAGGGCTCTGGTTGCTTGCATCAACTGCCACCCCCTATTCCTTGCCTGTCACTCACCCCCTGCTCCCATCCAGTCAGCTGCAAATACTGTTCGTTCCACCTCAAAACTCTTTAGTCTCAAGGTTGCAAGTCAAACCTCCTGGGAACGGTGACAACAAACCTTCTAAAATTACAACCAAGCTCTTTTCCCTTCTTAGGAAACACTTAGAAATACAGTCGTGTGACGATGCAATATAGAACAAGTATCGGTTACACTCTACAGTATTTTGTGGTAACTGGTAGAGATACACTTGCTAACTTGCTCCATCGACATCTACCTTAACCACCCATGTCAAGAGATCCTCATTCTTTCAGGGTTCTTTGTTAACTGCCAGTAATCCCCATTAATATGGATGGGGCGATTGCCAAGCACTGCACAAGAGCTGACTCACGTAATCCTCAGGACACTCAGATACATGGGTCCTATATTATCCTGAGTTCACAGATAAGGAAACAGGCACAGAGATGTTAAGCCACTCAACCAAGGCCACACAGCAGTAGGTAGCAGAGCCAGAAGGGGACTTGGCAGGCAGCATCTCTTTGCTTTAATCCAACACTCTACACCATCTTCCAACATTGTCAAGAGCTGATCATCAGGGCCCAGCGAGCAGTGGCAATGGGGTCTCAGAATCCTACCTACTCTGATCATCTGTTCACAGTCAACACCCAGGACAAGAGGCTGTTTGTCTGTCAACCTCACAGGTTAGAAACAGCGTGTTTTACCTTCACTGGCCACATGGTGGAGGCCCATCGCTGCTCAGAGTGATTGAGCAGGTCAGGAGGACATCCACAAGCTGCCACGTTGAAGCCGCCTGGTGGACGCGGCACTGGCTGACATGGTGGCTGTAATTGCATGTTCTGCACTGCACCGAATGTAGGCGGATGAGGCTTGACACCGGATTGCGGATTCTCCCAGGCTTGGCAGCAGTCCCAGCAGGCCTGGCTCTTCCTCACGCCACACAGGCCTGTCTGGATGCAGCGCAGAAGGGCTGCCTATGGTTGGGGTCCCCCAGTGACCTTGGGGACGCGCAGGACACACTTCTGCAAGAACCAGCAGCTGGCTGAGGATGGCGTCCCAGGGAGGCGTGGGGACATCTGATAGCCCCAACACATTCCTCTCCAATTCCCTGTGCATCTCAGAGTGACACTGAGTCTGAAGCTGGTGGACACAAGGAGACCTGGATGAACTAAATTCTCGTGAGGACAGAGGCATCTGTAGCCAAACAGGGAAGTGAGGTAGCTTCCATGCCTGGAGATGGTGCCTGGTCCAGGTAAAAGCAGTCCTGCCGCAAATAGATTTTGCAAAGAAAGGGGGAAATTGGCCAGATATTAGAAAATAGAGTGGGTTTGTGGGACAGATTGGAGTTTGGAAGAGCCCCAAACACATGAACAGACCACTTGGCTCAGAAATGTCCTCTGCCGAGTTTTGCCAAGAAAACAGCGCTGGGGTAGAGGACGGTGAGTCCGAGGACCCCACACATTCTTGTGGTGATGGGATTCTGGGGCTCCACCAGAGCTGAATCCAAAGGTGCACCAAAATTACCTGAACTGAAGCCCACTGACTCCCAGTTCAAATGATAATATCAAAGAGGTGGTGGCTCAGGAGGTGGGGGGTCAGGATAACCACAGAGGACATGGTTGAATTAAAACTGCAACCTTGTCAAAGCTCCTGCTGTTCTGGGAGAAATCTGAAAGGTTACCCACACCAGATGGAGCAAAAAGCTCTGGTTGCATGAACAACAACATTATTCTACACATCCAAGAATCTCAGTGAACCCCAAGTAAGATAAATACAAAGAGATCCACACAGTAGGGCCTCAACTTGTTGAAATCACAAGGAGAACATCTGGAAAGTGGCAAGAGATAAAAACAGCCCGTTAGTAAGCGGAACAACAATACAATGAATAGCTGACTTCCCTCATTTGCAACCATGGAGGCCAGAAGCAGTGAAATGACAATATGTATTCAGAGTACGAAAGAAAAAACAGCCAACCAAGAATTCTGTATCCAAAAACAACCCACATGAAGGTAAAATAAAGGCATTTTCAAATAAGTGAACACTGAGACTTTATTGTTAGCAGAACTGCCATAAAATAAATACTATAAGAGCTCCTTTAGGGTGAAAGGAAATAATACCAGAGTGCTACCTTAAACCCCCAGAAAAAAAGGAAAGACCACCAGAGATGGTAAATATGTAAGTTTATATAACATATTTACATATATATATATATATATATATAATGTTTTCTTCTTCTCTTCTAAAAGACATAAGTTTGTATAAAGCAACACATACGATACTGTAGTGTCCTGTTTATAACAGAAAGAAATAAAGAAAGGAAGAAAGATAGATAGTTGGATAATACTGGGAAACAAAATTTTTGTTGCATCCACAGAAACACTTGTTCTTACCTAATTTGAGTGTGCTGATCTCAAATCTGACATTAGTTTTTCTCTGTAAGCTACAGTTTTTTTGCAATTCAAGATTTTAGGTTTACATCTTATTATAAAATTTTCAACATTTAGTTTAACATAATGAAGTAGAATGTCTTTTTTTTTTATTTTACAGGAACAGAGAGAGAGTCAGAGAGAGAGATAGATAGGGACAGACAGACAGAAACGAAGAGAGATGAGAAGCATCAATCATCAGTTTTTCGTTGCGACGCCTTAGTTGTTCATTGGTTGCTTTTTCATATGTGCCTTGAGCACAGGCCTTCAGTAGACCAAGTAACCCCTTGCTGGAGCCAGCGACCTTGGGTCCAACCTGGTAAGCTTTTTTCTCAAGCCTGATGAGCCCACGCTCAAGCTGGTGACCTTGGGGTCTCGAACCTGAGTCCTCCACATCCCAGTCAGACACTATCCACTGCGCCACCACCTGGTCAGGCTAGAATGTCTTCTTGGGCATCATCTTTGTGAAAATGTAATAATTTATATAATGCAGTAAATACACTAATACACTAAAAGATATTATTGCATCAGAATTTGTCTACAATTTTGAAATAGAACATATTGAAACACTTATTTTAATCATAAAATTTGCACAAAACTTATTTAAATTCTATTCAGGCAAAAATTTGCGTCTGTAGCTCTTGCGTTTGTGTACTAGTTGAGGACAATCTCGTTTGATGCTCCAGCACTAGTCTGCTCATCACTAACAGCTCCAAGATTTTCGGGAAACTTATCAAGGTGACTGTTCAGGAAGTGAATCTTAGCGCTCATGTTACATCCAATGTTGCGGAAAGCCAACAGCATCCTTTGAACCAGAAATTCATAGTTTTCTGCTTTGTTGTTGCCAAGGAAGTTCTTTGTAACTGCCACAGAAGACTGCCATGCTGCTTTCTCCTCCTTATTCATCTTCTTGGCAAGTTGTTTGTCACGTATGAGGGTTCGAATTTGAGGTCCATCGAATACACCTGCTTTTATCTTCTTGAAAGGCAAGGCAGGAAAAGCAGAAATAATACGTTGAAAGCATTCACTTTCTCTATTCAAAGCCTGAACAAACTGCTTCATTAAGCCAAGTTTGATGTGAAGTCAGGGAAAAATGATCTTGTCTCGATTAACTACAGGTTCATTCACAATATTTTCCATCCCTACTTCCATTGCTTCATGTTTCGGCCACTCCTTCTGTGTCCAGTGTTTCTCCCGAGCTGGGGGCTGTCCCACAAACACAGAAAGCAAGGCTACTTCGTGAAACCTCTCTGTTGTCCTAGCAGGAAATTTACCATTTTAAGATCCACACAAATGATCCAGTTATGCTCTTCATACTTCAGAAAGTTGAGGACAATTTTTATGTCATTATAATCTTCTTGCAGATGAGTTGAATAACCATTTGAAACCGCTGCCTAAACATTACCGTTGTGTAGGAGAACACATTTCAGACTCCGTTTAGAGTTGTCAAGAAATAGCCACCATTCTGTTGGACGGTAAGCTGGCTAAGAAGGCTACTGATATCATGACAGTAAACAAAGTGTTTGTCTTTGGAAAAAAAGTCCACAAAAATTTGTTCACGCTTCCTGAAATGGGATACTATAGCTGACTGGTGAAGTCCATTTTTTTCTTGAAGCCTGGAGGCTAATAACTCAGCTGCTTACTTTGAAAGGCCCAAATCTCTTACTAAATCATTCAATTTCGGGTTGGCTAAACTGCTGAGGGGTTAATGTCTGCTTGGCATCAGAAGACCCTTCGGATTCTACAACCATTTCCTCATGCATCTTATCAAAATACACTTGATCACCATGTTCACTTTCTTCGTCCTTAGGAGAAATAAAACCATTGAAAACTGGAACCAGGAGTGTCTCAGAGTGTGAGATAGGTCGTATTGCTAAAGGAATATTAGGATATGTGATCATATGCCTTTTTTTCTTGCCAATGCCCTTTGTATGGATCAGACAGAAATAACAGTCACTGCTGTGGTCCTTAGGTTCACGCCAAACCATGGGAATACCAAAAGGCATTCCTTTGCATTTTCCTTTTGTCCAGTCATGAAGCATTTCCTCACAATTAGGACACACAATATGAGGAGCCCAATTCTTGTCTTGATCGCCAAGGGGAACTTGAAAATAAGCAATATATGCATGTGTCACAAATGATGAAATATTGCGCCTTTGACGTTGAAGTGTGTAACAGCCACATATATAACAGAAGGTGTCAGGACTATTCTTACATTTACGCCTACTCGAAGAAGCCATGATTCAATCTTCAAACAAAATCAGAGGGTGTTTTTATCAGATAATAATTTTTTACATTTAAAAACAACTACAATTATGTAAAAGTGATGTTTGTAAAACATTAATTGCCTTATGGTTATGTTCAGTACAAGAGTTCTTGCCCTTTAACTCCAATTTAAAAACCAATGCATGCCATTAACTGTAACAAAAAGAAATTAAAATTGCATAAAAACTAGAGCATGCACCAAAAGACGGATTTCAGATTTGGAATCAGCTATGCAGAAATATATAGAAAAATTTCTAAAACCTCATGCAACAGAAAATGAAAAAAAAAATTGTTCCCCAGTGTAATTGATAGGTACATAGACAAATGTCAGATATATATAGATTTACTGTCTATGATAATAACTCAAAGAAGTGGAGGATAGAATTGAGCTATAGTAAAGTATAATTTCTGTTTTACCAGAATTGAGTTAGTATCAATCCAAAGTAAACTGTGATAAGAAGCATGTTACAATGCCTAAAGCTACCACTAAGGGAAACAAAGCTTAAAATCTAATTTAAAAGCAACAAAATAATTAAAAAGATATTGTAAAAATATTTACTTCACACACACACAAAAAAAGCAATAATGAGGAACAAAGGAACAAAAAGACAGGAAACAGAAAACAAGTAACAAACTGGCAAATATACAGTGTGTCCCTAAGTCATGGTGCACTTTGACGGGTCCATGACTTTACGGACACACTGTATATTCAAACATATTAATAATTATATTAAATGTGAATGGCCTAAATACCCCAGTCAAAAGGCTGGGTGAAAAAGCTAGACCTGCTAGACTCTGTTTACAGGAGACCTGCCTTAGATTCAAAGACACAAATAGGTCGGAAGTAAAAAGATTAAGAAAGATACACCAAGCAAACAGTTTACATAAACTTACCATATAACTCAACAATTCTACCCCAAGGAACCTTCCAAGGAAAACTGAAAACATATGCCCACACAAAGCAATGGGCTCGAATGTTCATAAGAACATTATTCATAATAATGAAAACCTGGAAACAATCCCAATTTGCATCAGCTAATGGATGTAGAAACAAAACGTGATACAGTGGAATGCCACTCAGGAGTTAAAAGGAAAAAGCTACCGACACACACCACACACAACATGATGAATAAATATGAAAAACGGTATTTGCAAAAGACACATTTGATAAAGTGCAACTATTCAAAATACAGTGTGTCCATAAAGTCATGGTGCACTTTTGACAGGTCACACAGTTAAAAGTGCACCATGACTTTACGGACACACTGTACACAAAGAACTCTTAAAACTCAACAGTCAGAAAGCAGACAACCCAAATAAAAAATGAGCCAAAGACCTTAAGAGAAGAAGATATTCAGATGGCAAATAAGCTTATAAAAATATGCTTCACATCATATGTCATCAGAGAAATACAAATTGAAACAACAGTGTGTTACCCCTACACACCTACTAGAATGACCGTGTTTGTAGGGCTGTGAAAATACTCTGCATGCTAACACAGTGATGGCTACATGTCATTACACCTGTGTCCAAACCCATAGGATATACGCCACCAGCGAGCCCTAATATGAACTTTGGGTGACTGTGATGTGTCATTGTAGGTTTATCAACTGGAAGGAATGGCCACTCTGCTGGGGGACATTGACAGTAGAGGAGGCTGTGGGGGGGAAGGGAGGGGGGTAGGGTATATGGAAAAATCTCTGTCCCTTCCTCTCAATTGTTTTGTGAATCTAAAGCTACTCTAAAGAAAATTGAATCTTAAAATAAAAACTAAATACCATTAATAAAGAGCTGGAAATCATCCACTCTTTCCTTGAGCTTAAAATAGAGGCTTTTAGAAAAGGACATTTTGAAAAGAAATCTAAACTTTCAGGACAAGTTGTGCTGATAGCTAGCATTGCAAGAAACAGCCAGTCTTGAGGAGATGCATCAGAACACCTCCAGTATCCAGGGCCTGCAGCCGGAGCAGCCTTCAGAATACATCAGAAGGAGAAACCACCTCAGATGGGCCGAAAGAGGCCGTGGACGACCATGGTGGCCTTCAGGGAGACACGAAGCTGCTTTCACAAGAAGCCAGAGAAGGGAAAGGGAGAGTGATGAATGTATTAAACAAAAGGAAATGTTGTTAAAAAAAAAAAAAACTAAAGAAAACCAGATCAAGCCTCCAGGCGACCACTTGCTAAAGAGGATTCGTTGGTGGCCTTCTTGTGGGAATACCAACATGGATGAGGGAAACGTGAGATGCAACCAATGTTCCAGAAAACGGGCTTCCTAGATGATAAATCAGGACTTTTGAAGAAACAAATTGATGTCCATTAAAGGGTTCTTTTTAAACACTTTAAAAGAAATAAGTCCCTGGCCAGTTGGCTCAGTCAGTTACAGCATCATCCCTAAACACCAAGGTGGCAGGTTCAATCCTCAGTCAGGGCACATATGGGAAGCAACCATTGACTGCACAACTAAATGCATCTCTGTCTCTCTAAAATCTATCATTAAATAATAACTTAAATATAAATTTAAAAAGAAATCGAATGTGTATTAAATTACCTGAAGAAGTGTAACCGAAATACCCATACGCAAAGTCTTCAAACTGAGAAAGTTTCTCTCACGTTAGAAAAACACACAAAGGGAGAGGCAATAATAACTTCAGTCCTTCCAGAGTAACAGCAAGAGAAACACATGTGTTCACCAAGTGTCCGATCTAGAGACGACGTGCCCTTTCACGTTCGGGAAGCATCTTTCCAAAGCAGATGGTCCAGACACCCGTAGGGCACCCGTCGCCAAAGAGCTGTCAGGAAAAGAGTCACGGGCTGTAACAGAGCCAGATTATTCTCATGCGGGAAAGAGCTCATGATAATGGGCTGAAAGAAGGCTTGATAACTTCAGAAAAGAACATTCAGGTATCAAAAATTACCAAGGAAGAATATTAATATTTCAAAGATTAGTTTTACATCCCGGATGTTCCAAATAGACATCTGCAGAGGCCAAGAGGGCCACTGGAGAGGGCGGCCGGATACAAGCGGAATGTCCAGCTAAACGGGTGAACGTTATCTCAGCCAGGGGACCAAGGTCAACGTCAACCGGGATGTCATGTTGATAATATCTGCTATAAGATGGGATTTTACTGCTGTGGTCTGCCTCCCCAAATCCTATGACCCCAGCCTCATCATGGCAAAACCATCAGACAGATGCACTCAGCGGGACATCTTACAAACTATCTCGAAACTGCCGAGGTCATCAAATCCAGGAAAGTTTAAGAAACTGTCAGTCAAGTGGAACCTAAGGAAAATGACAACCCAATGTCATGGTGAGATGCTGGAGCAGAAAGAACACATTCAGTAAAA
This sequence comes from Rhynchonycteris naso, assembly GCA_037038555.1. Classification (NCBI taxonomy): domain Eukaryota; kingdom Metazoa; phylum Chordata; class Mammalia; order Chiroptera; family Emballonuridae; genus Rhynchonycteris; species Rhynchonycteris naso. The sequence goes on along the minus strand of CM072997.1, from coordinate 7,391,524 downwards.
ACTAAAGAAATCTGAATAAAGTCTGGGCTTCCGTTCATAGTGATGTATTAATATTGATTCAATAACTGTAATTAAAGTGCCACACAGATCAGGGAAAGTGGGTATGGGGCATTCAGAAATTCGGTGTGCTCTCTTTGCAATTTTCCTGTCTATCTAAAACTGTTCTGAAAAATCTAGTTAATCTTTTTCAAAGTCGTAAGGATATGAAAAATTTGAACATTACCAACCCACCTGTCATAACTGACGGTTACAGAACTTTAAACCCCAAACTGCAAAATGCACATGCTTTCAAGAGCACATGGAATGTTTGTCAAGATCAACTACATGCTGGACCATAAAGCAAGTCTCCACGAATCTGGAAGGAAAAGGGCTGTAATTGTATACAGTGTGTTCTCTGACCACAACAGAAATTAAGTAGCAACCAATACATAAAGGTCTCTGTCAAATCTCCAAATATTGGGGATCTACAGAACACGCTTCACAATAATCCATGTGTCAAGGAAGAAATCACAAGGGAAATAAAGCGTATTTTTAAATAAAAAGTAAAACCTAATATATCAAACTTGATCCTGGGCCTTGGCTTCTCTACCTATGAAATATTCTTTTTGTGTGTGTGTGTGTGTGTGTGTGTGTGTGACAGGGACAGATAGGGACAGAGAGACAGGTAAGGAGAGAGGTGAGAAGCATCAATTCTTTGTTGAGGCACCTTAGTTTCTCATTGATTGCTTTCTCATACGTGCCTTGGCCACGGGGCTACAGCAGAGCGAGTGACCCCTTGCTCGAGCCAGAGACCTTGGGTCCAAGCTGGTGAGCTTTTTGCTTAGACCAGATGAGCCCGCACTCAAGCTGGAGACTTCAGGGCTTCGAACCTGGGTCCTCCGCGTCCCAGTCCAGCGCTCTATCCACTGCGCCACCACCTGGTCAGGCTGAAATATTCTTAGATGACCTCATCCAGTCCCACGACTTTAAATCCCACCTGTATAACTGTTGAATCCCAAATTGATTATCTCCAGCCCGACCTCCTCCCAGAACTCACCTATGACATGACACTGCTATTTGATGTCACCCGGTGCTTAAATGGCACCTCCAATCCAATATGCCTCAGAAAACTTTTGACTCCCCTCCCTTCAGTCTTCTCGTTTCACCACCATCCTCCCCGTTCCTTAGGCCTCGAACCTTGGGGTCACCCCTTCCTTCCCGCCCCCCACGCATCCAATCCCTGCCCCAGTTCTTCTGCCTCTCTTTCCAAACCGATCTGGACTCCACGTCTCTCCATATCCCAGAATATAAAGTCTCTCTGAAGACAGGGACCCTGGCCCTCAGTCTCTGTGTGTCGCCAGTGCCCGACACAAAGCAGGTGCTCAGCAAATCAATCTTGAGGTGGGTGGTGGGCACCTTTTTCCCAGGTCAGGGGACTTGGAACGCTAAATTAGAAACCAGAAGGTTGCTTGGTAGGCATCCAATAGGGAGGGGGCAGGGAGGGGGGTAGAATGACAGTGGGGGCAGGGCAAGAGGGGGTGGAGCCTGTCAGCTGATTATGGAGAAACCTGAGCACTTCTCCCTGACTCCCCACACCCACTCTGTTGTCTCCTTTCGCTGCTAATTTTATGTTCCTTTCCTCGCCTTGAATCACGAGCACGTAGGTGATGCTTACTCAACACGGGCTGAATGAATGAATTTATGAAAGGCACCTGTTCCTTGCCCTTTGGGCTCTCTGTTAGGCCTCCTTCCCATCGTTAACACATGACATGACCAGTTAGGTCCCAGCTTTCTGGGCTGTCACCACGCTACAATCTCATGGCCCCGACCTAAGAAGGGTGCTCCTGAGCCTTCTAAACCCATATTTACAATATTTCTTACACTAAGTCGTTTATTTCAACCATGATACTTTGACTTTTTAAAAATTTCATCCTAAAGGTTACATGCTTCTAAGTGTGTTTGCTGGCTAGGGGTGCCATGGCAAGTATCGCAGACTAACTTACTCAAACAGAAGTTTGTTTTCTTACAGTTCTGGAGGTTGGAAGTCCAAGATCAACTCAGCAGGGTTGGTTCCTCCTAAGACCTTGGCTTACAGATGGTGCTTTCTCCCTGTGTCTTCATATGGTCATGTCTCCGTCCATGTCTGTGTCTTAATCTCTTCTTCGTATAAGGCAGTGGTTCTTAACCTTTTTTGAGGTACCGAACCCACCAGTTTCATATGCACATTCACCAAACCCTTCTTTAGTGATAAAATATGATTTTTTTCCCAAATTCAAGACATAGGTATATGTTTTTTTACTGGTGCACAAAATGAGCCATGCATGAACATCACCTTGCTCAAAGAACAAAACCAACAAAGTGCATGAACTCACAACAAATGACGGTATTACTTTATTCTGGCCTCTGCGGCAGAGGCTTCTCCGAACCCCTAAGACCGACTCATCGAACCCGTAAGGTTCAATAGAACCCAGGTTAAGAACCACTGGTATAAGGACACCAGTCATAGTGGATTAGGCCCACCCTAATTAATGACTTCATCTTAACTCAATTACCTCTTTAATGACCCTATCTCCGCCTACAGACATGTTCTGAGGTAATGGGGTGTTAGGACTTCAATTATAATTATAAATGGCGGTGGGATTTAGCCCCTCACACTCTGTGTTATTAATTCCTAGACTTGCTTTTCTGTATTGACAACAATTACAGCAAAAAAATAAAAGAACAGCCCAAAAAACAGCTCAGGATCTAAAGAGAAATGCCTCCCACACACAAGCCAAAGCTGCCGACACCCGTATTCCCTAATGAGTAGTTTGCTGGGCCTGCAGCCCCCGGGGCCTCCCTGTGGACAAAGAGGAACATCACCCTCATCTTGTGGGTGAAACATACTGCACTGGGGAATATGAATAGGAAAGGACAGACAGGCAACAGGGCGCATGGGGTCCATTTCTTTCCTGATCGAATCTCTACTTCCATAAAATGTACAGACGCTGGATTTGACAAGAGGGGGTGATCGCTGGCACACCCACCTTCACACCCCTAGTCAGTCCTCCTCACTGGGCTCCCCACTTCAATGGCACCTCCGCGGGGGCGGGGCGGGGGGTGGGAGTCCGCCCTGTCTCCTGGCCAGTGCTGTCCACCCCCCATCTCTCCATTCCTGTGCTGTTTTCTTCAAAGCACTTGCCGCTCTTGGTAATCGTCACGTTTATTCACTGGGTTGGGTTTGTATCCTTTCACTCGAGTGTAGGACGCAAGAAACAGGTAGAACAAATAACACACCCTCCGTCAGTGAGGATCTCGAGTGGGTGAACGAGCAGCTGCTACGTTTTTAAGAGCCGATTTGGCTGTAGCGTGACTTTTTCATATCCATCCTCCAAACTGCACTTGGCTGGATCTAAAATGCTGAACATCTATTGCCTTCCTTTACCGGAGGTGGGGACTCCAACAGCTTAGCACGCGAGGGCAATTGAGGGAGGTGACGTTAAAATGAAATTAAAAATGAGCAGAACTGGGGCCTCCAGGGGGCGCCCCCTCACCACCAACCGTGGCTCCAAGTTCTCGGTCCCCAAACGTGCCTCCTGCTCTATCCAGGAACCCTGGCTGCAGGAAGAGGGGCTCAGCCTGCGGTAGCGTCCCCAGGAAGAAATATGGAATTCCTAGGAATCTGTTTTATGACCTGTGTAAAGAAAGGCACAAAACTTTAACTGGGGGCCATAAAACTAAAAGTATAGAGAGAGACTCTCCATATTTCTGGACAGGAATGCCAACTTCCCCCACACACACCTGCACACCCCCGTCAAATTAAAGCAAATCCAATAAAAATCCCCACAGGTTTTTACAGGCAATTGGAAAAAATCATTCTAAAATACGTCTTGAGAAGGCAGCGCATTACACCTGTCAAGAGCTTTAAAAGTGATGACAATTCCGACGTCTTGTATATAACGGTGCTAAGAGAAAATCTCGGTTAATATGTTAAGTTTAAAGAGGAGAGAGTCTTTTTAAGTGTACAGGTGAGAAAGAAATCATAATGGAAAATTTGAGGAATTTATATAGACAGTCCATGAATGCACTAGTCAGGTGTTGAGATGGAAAAATACCAGTGAGTGCTGACAGACAAAGCTAATATTAATGCACAAAGGCTCTTCTCTGTTTTTATGATGATAAATACACAGATAGAAAAGCTAGGGGAGGTTACAGGCAGGGCCTGATAGGGTAGGATCTGGAGGCGCCTGGCCAGGGTTTATTGTGAATGAATTTATTGTAGGGCTAAGTGTGGGGTCTACTCTGTATGAACTGGGAGTCAGCAGGTCTGAGGTGGGGGCAGGGCACCCACTGACACTTAAAGGGCACCCACTGGTTTCAGGGAGAACTGACTGGGGTGGGGGGGACCCTGCAAAGATCCAGGTGAGAGACCAGGCGAACTGCTGCAGGTGAGAGGATGTCATGGACCAAGGTGGGAACAGCGGTCCAATCGTGTCGACCTTGAAGACAGAGCCCAGGGAACTTGCCGATGGATTCGGTGTGGAGCGGGAGACAAAGGTTGTTCGTGAGTACGAGAGAATCTTTCGTTATTCCAGATGTAGTCATTTTATACTGCTGCTGTAGCGTAAGTTTGGCGGCCACACGGATTCCTTATCTCAGAGTTCTGAGAGTCAACAAACAGTACAGGTGGGTGCTGCTCTTTCCTATGCTGCTGGTATCACAAGATCAAAATGCAAGGTAGAGGCCGGCTGGAGCTCCTTAGCTGAAGGCTCTGGGGGGTGTGGAAAGGGTGGGAGTGGGGAAGAGCGGGCAACGTTCCCGCAGGCTCATTTGGGTGGTTGGCAGAGGTCAGTTCTGCGCGGTGGTAGGAGGGAGGTCTCTGTTTTCTTGGTCTCAGCTGGGAGCCTCTCAGTGTTTGAAGGGCCCTGGCGTTCCGTGTCACGTTGCTCCTTCCTCATTCACACCCCGGGGACACCTTGTCCCGTCCTTCTCAGACTTCCGATCTCTCTGAATTCTCCTCCGCCACATCCCCCTCACTCTAGCCAGAGAGAGTTCCCTGCTTTTAAGGGCTTGTGTGATCACTCAGATAATCCAAAATAATCTCCCTATTTTAAGGTTCATAATATTAATTACTTCTATAAAGTTCCCTTTCCCATGTAAGGCAACAAATTCACAAAGACTTCAACGTTGAGGGCGTGGAATCGTTGTGGGGGGGTGCTGCGTTCTGCCTGCCTACCACACGAGAAAACACTGAAATTAAAAAGAAAAGAAGCAGGGTGTTAATCAGGGTTTCTCGACCTTGGGACTACTCACATTTTAGACTGGACAGTTCTTTGTGGTGGGGACTGTCCTGTGCCCTGTAGAATGTTCAGCAGTAGCTTTGGCTTCTAATCACTAGAGGCCAGTACCACCTATCCCTCCACCCCCAACCCAGGTTGTGACAGACATTGCCAAATGTTCCCAAAAGGTCAAAATCACCCTTAGCTGAGAGCACACACACACACACACACACACACTCACACATGTGCACACCCACACTGCTGTCCCAGTTTTGTAAACACACACGTTCATATATAGAGTAAAAAAATATTGGAGGAAAAATAACAAAATATTAACCATGGTTGTTGTGGGGTTTGTCATAATAGTTTTTTTTTATGCTTTTCAAGTCTGAATAGCTATTACTTTTAAGCATTATTTTACAAAGCAATTTCTCCCCAACAGATTTTCAAACCCGAAACCTGTATCTTTTATTCTTACAAGTTCTACACAATGTCACTTCGCTCTTCTTCTAATGCAACACTGAGTTACTGTATCTCTATTCATAACGAAAATTATGTTTCTCTCTTTTGTTTGTAATATTTTTTGTGTCAGGATGTATAATCTGTGCCTGAAATTAATTGAAGCACCAATAGAACAAGCTGTTCCTTTAGTTTGAAAAAACCCATCCAGTTAAAAATGGTCTGTCTGCTCAGAGCCATTTTTTGAGATAATTGCTTAAGAACTTTATCAGTAGTTTCCTTGATTATAGGGCGTTATGATTTTCTATTTCTTCATGTGTCCATTTTGACTCACGAAGGAAAAGCTATACTTTTCCATGAAAGCATCCATTTTGGAATATTCATATTTATAAGGTATGCTTGTATATGCTACATTATAATGTGTAATACCCACCTTACCTATAGTTATATCTTCTTTCTCATACTAATATTCTATTTATTAATTAGATTTTCCAGAGATTTGTCTCTTTCTACTGATTTTTTTCAAAGGAACTGTCTCTTTAATATACTTATCAGGTACAGCCATTATGAAAACAGTGTGGAAGTTTCTCAAAAAAATTAAAAATAGAACTGCCGTATGATCCAGCAGTTCCACTACTGGGCATACTATATCCAAACGGAATGAAATCAGTATCTTGAAAAGACACACGTACTCCCACAGTCATTACAGCATTATTCACAGTAGCCAGGACATGGAAATAACCTAAGTGTCTGTCCACCGATGGATGAATGGGTAGGAAAACATGGCATGCATATATATAATAGGGTATTATTCAGCCGTGAGAAAGAATAAAATCCTGCCACTTGTGACAACATGGATGAGCCTGAAGGACATCAAACTAAGTGAAACAGACCAGAGAAAGACAGATACTGTATTATCTCAGTTACATGTGTGATCTAAAGTAGCTGAACTCATAGAAACAGAAGGTAGAATGGTGGTTTACCACAGGCTGGTGGACGGAGGCAAGGAGATGTGGGTCAAAGGGTACAAACTTTAAGTTACAAGATAAATGGCATTCTGGGGAGCTGAGAGAATTCCAAGGGTGGTGGCTATACCCTTGTCTGAGAAGTGCCATTTCCAGCAAGCCAGTCCACTGAACATCCAAAGCTTCATTATAACATTAAGTCTCAAATAGCTAATGCTTTACATCGTAAATACACCAGAGATCCTTTAAGAACAGCACTCAACCAGTGAATTTGAGAAAGAGGTAAGCACATGTAAAAGTTCACATTTGGGGTTGTACTTTATTATATATGTGTATATAGTCTCTTTTTCCATTTTATTTAGAAAATTAAATTTAACAGGGTGATATTGATCAGTAAGAGTACATAGGTTGCAGGCAAACATATCTATAGCATTTGAACTGTGGATTATGTTGTGTGCCCATCACCCAAACTCAAATCATTTTCTATTGTTGTACATTTGCTGCTCTTTAATCTCTCCCCCCACCTCCCTGGGGGTTGTAGCTTTAAAACAAACTGTTGTGGGGGCTGATTCCAGGAGGCCCTCCCATTGGGGACCATTCCCTCTTCAACTTGGCTGATAAGGAGGGAGAGGAGTTGCCAGAGAGGGCGTGGCCAGCAGCCCAAAGGCATCCCAAGTAAGATGTGGAATAAGAACTGGGTGGAACCTGACCTGTGGTGACGCAGTGGATAAAGCATCAGTCTAGAATGCTGAGGTCACCGGTTCAAAAGCCTGGGTTTGCCTGGTCAAGGCACATACGAAAAATAACGGATAGGTTCTGGCTGGTTGGCTCAACTGTAGAGCGTCAGCCCAGCGTGTGGAAGTTCTGGGTGTGATTCCCAGTCACGGCACACAGAAGTGACCATCTGCTTCTCCACCCTTCCCCTTTCTCTCCCTCTTTCTCTCTTTCTCTTCCTCTCCCACAGCCATGAACTTACTTCAGGCTCTGAAATAGCTCAATTGCTGAGCAATGGAGCAGCGCCCCAGATGAGCAGAGAATTGCCCAATCAGGGTACATACAGGAGTCTATCTCTCTGCCTCCCCTCCTCTAAGTAAAAGCAAAAGCAAAAAAAGTAACCAACGAACAACTATGAGTTGATACTTCTCACTCCCTGCCCTCTGTAAAATCAATAAATAAAATCTTAAAAAGAAAAACAAACAAACAATAACAGGAAAAAAAATGGATAGAACCCTGGCAGTTAGCTCAGTCAGTTAGAGCATCCGAGGTCAAGGTTCAGGGTTCAATCCTGCCCGGGAACATATGGGAAGTGACCAATGAATGCAATACTAAGTATAACAACAAAGGAATGCTTCTCTCTCTTTTTCTCTCCCATTACCCTCCCCCCCCCCACTTCCTCTCTCTCTCTTTAAAATCAATTAAAAAGAAAAAAGAAAGAACCAGGTGGAGGGCTGAGGGCAGAAGCCAGAGGCAGCTAGGATGAGTGTGGGGAGGGATGAGAAAATGGAGACCAAATTTTCTAGAAGTTTGGCCAAGAAGAAAATAAAAGCCTGTCCAGACAGTGGCGCAGTGGATAGAGCGTCGGACTGGGACGCGGAGGACCCAGGTTCGAAACCCCAAGGTCGCCGGCTTGAGTGCAGGCTCATTTGGTTTGAGCAAGGCTCACCAGGTTGAGCCCAAGGTCACTGGCTTGAGCAAGGGGTCACTTGTTCTGCAGTGCGAGTGACAAGGCACATAGGAGAAAGCAATGAATGAACAACTAAGGAGCCGCAACGAAGAACTGATGCTTCTCATCTCCCTCCCTTTCTGTCCCTAGCTGTTCCTCTCCCTGTCACAAGAAAAGAGAATTAGAGAACTAGGGTATCAAGTGGAGGGGACAAGGGGTCCAAGGATGTGTTTTGTTTTCTTTCAAGGTTAATACAAGCATGTTTTGGAGCTGACAGGAAGGAAAGGAGGGCCAGGCTGGACCAGAGGCCATGATGGGTTGGCATGAAGGACCACCAAGGCATTAAGGTTATCTGAGATGACGGGAGGAGTGGAATCTTCATCAAAAGGTGGGATGGGTCTGAGAGGAGAGCAAAGACAGACAGAGGCCTCTTCCAGCCAGAAGGGCCAGGAAGGACCACAAAGCCAGAGGGGCAGCTGCTGGTGGGCAGCGGGTCTGCGGGCATGAGGGTCTTCTTACAGGGCAGCTTCCCGATGCCCTGCGAGAGGTGAACTCAGCTGCCCAGGAGGCGAGGGCGGTCTGGGGAGGACAGGAGGAGGCCCTGGGACTGTGAACAGAGCCAAAGAGAGCAGTTCTCAAACTTGAGCGCACATCAGAATCCCCGAGGACTTGTTAAGTAAGACACAGAGCACGCCCAAGTTTCTGAAGAGGGTTGTTTGTCTTCTAACAGGTTCCCGGGTGCCACTGGGGCCCCGGGTCAGGGTCTTATTTTGAGAATGACTTGGAGAATGCAGCCACACCAGCTGTTGCTTAGCTTCAAGGGGCACCATTCACAGGGCGCTGCCGTGGACCAGCACAGCTAGTAATTCCAGGTCCTGAGGGAGAATGATGTGGCATGAAGAAAATAGACTTAAAGAGAAAAAGGACAGGATCGGAAGGCCTCTGCAAGCTGATGGCAAGACAGAGCAAAACAGCCCCCAAGGATGGGATGAGTGCAAATACTCAGCTTTTTAGTCAATATGGAGGTGGTGGAGGGGGAGAACTTAGCCTTTTGCTAAGCCTCAAACTGCAAAGGCTTTGCCACTTGCTGTCTCCCACAGGGGGCTGCGTGGGACTACACAGAAGCACTGGAGGGGTCACGGGGTTCCAAAGGGCATGATGGTGTCACCTTCCCCAGTGGCACCTGAGCCAGCCCTGAGACCAGGGAGGTGGGCAGGAGGACCTCAGTCACTAGGGTACAGTGAAAGGACAAACAGGATCACAGGGCTGGCAGTGGCTGAAATGTAGGACAAGGACACCCAGCCCAGCTCCTCCTCCCCCTCTCCTGTCCCTGTCACCCATCCGCAACCTGTCTATCCTTCCAGCTCCCGCTTGGCTCCTCCTCCTGACCCCCAAGTTCACTCTGCTATTTTTCTTACCTGAACCCACAGAACTCAGTGTGTGCTGTAAACTTCCTGCCACGTCCGGGAGCCCCGTGGGTTACTGACCGGTTGTACTGCATTCCATAAGCTCCCAGACCGGGTATTTATTGTAAGACACACACCGTTGTTTGAGGTATGGGGGGGGGGTCACTGCCAATTTTAATCGCAAAAAATCTTATGGACTATGGATTTTTTCTTTTCTTTTTTTTTTTTTTTTTTTTTGAGGAGAGAGAGTGGAAGGGAGGGCGAGAAGCATCCCTTGGTTGCTCCACTTTAGTTTTGCATGGATTGCTTCTCATAAATTCCTTAACCACGGACCGACCTGGCTACTGACCCCAGGGTTCCAGGTTGACCCTGGGCCCACAGTGCCACCACCATTCAGGATGGACTGTGGGTGCTTGAACATCAATGAGGGCAGCAGTTCTATAAGTGGGATCCAGAAGCCCCACTGGTCCCCAAGACCTGTCTAGGAGGTCTGCAAGGTGAAAATTATTTTTACAGTAACACTAAAAGAGTATTTTCCTTTTTAACCTTTTATCTTTCATTAGTGGACTTTTCTAGAGATTATACAACATATGGTGACATTCTTTGGATGGCTAATGAAATAGGTATATCCTGTGTTCTAAATTTTTCTGAGTTTTATTTCTAATATAATAAACATTGATAGACATAACCCACATAAATCAAAGCTCCTCGGGGTCCTGAGACTAAAAAGTTTAGAAATCAGTGCAGTAGGATGTGAGGACCTGACACTTGGCAGGTGTGGAGCCCAAGGTCGAGGATAAAGAGAGGTAAACACAGAGGGTGCACAGGCGCTGAGGGGACACAGGGTGGTGGGACTTAACCCAGGCCAGTGTTCAGGGGAGGCCTTCCGGAGAAGGCAGGGCTCATGTGTGCCAACTTCAGAGACACGGATGTTTCAGTCAGATGGTCCTGCCTTGCCCACCAGAGATCTGCCCTCTACTGGCTCTGTGACCCTGGGTCTAGTCACCCTTGATTCCATCCCCAGCACAAGGGCTATGGAAGGTCTCAGGTTGGGATGAAGAGAGGAGATGGTGCACATGAAAGAATCTGGCAGAGGAAGGATTCAGGCCCTCGGTTGCTGGATGGGGTCCTGGGTCTTCCCGCTTTCTCCCCCCAAGACTTAACACATGCTTGGCGTGTAGGGGCGCTTAGCAAACACATTCTAAATGGAAGAACAGATGTTGGGGGCATTAGGTGGAATCTAACCAAGGGTTGGGAGCCCAGCTTCTCCACAATGAAGATTCACCCCAAAGTTCTCACAACCAGTTAACCACAGTCAGTAGCTCCTCCTCTCTGGTCCTCATCTAAACCAAATTCCTCTTCACCTCTTCCAAAGCATCTTCTTCCATCTCCCTATTCCCTTCCCAGTTCTCCAGACCTTCTCGTCAGTTAATACTTACTTCTTCTTTCTGGATCTGTCTGTCCTCAAGGCTGCTAGGTTCGTCCACGATCTGAGTCCTGGGATGTAGGCACCCAGGGCTCCAGGCGCCACCAAGACACAGCAAGTAGGAGAGATCAGTGGAAGACTGGCCTCAGACGGCTCTCAGACTCCCCTGCTTCTCCGGCCACACAACCAAAACTGATGTTCAGCCTATTGTTGTGTGTGATTTGCTGGGCACTGTCCCCAGTCCAGCCTGGACCTGGGCATTTGATCCAAGGCTTTGGTGCCAAGAGACACCCAAGAAGGCCCTGCTCCTCCCCACTACCCCTGATTCTTTGAAGAAGCAGTTTTAACTGGAAACCAAGCCTAAGGAAACCCGCCCTGGGGCTCTGCCCACCACACTTGCCATCTTCCTGGATGGGTAAGGGTGAGAGAGCCTGTCACATTACTGAGGTGGCAAGCTGCCTTCATTCCTCTACTCCCAGCGTCCTCAGCGTGCAAGCCCAGGAGCCCTCAGGAAGGTTCTACAGGAACGAAGAATGAAGGAAAATGGATGGTGGAGAATAAATGAGGTGTGGACGAGTGCAAGATGCAGGATGCAGGCAAGCAATTAGGTGCCTAGCCTTGCAGCCTCCTCCCAGGGCCCAGGGCAGGTTGGGGGAGAAATCGGAGCAGAGAGCTATGAGCAGGTACGATGGAAGCTCCAAGTTTCCAAAGAAGAGCTTCCGGAGTGGAGCGGAGGAAAGTGAGTCTGGGAAAGTGTCTCCAAGCGGCATTTGCCTAGCAACCACTGTTTTAACAGCCAGTGCTCTGGAGATGCTGGACTTGGAGAAGGAGCTGGAAGGGATAAGGCTGCAAAGAGGGCTGAGTCCATGCCTGATTGGATGGAGAGATGGATGGATGGATGGATGGATGGATGGGAACAAGGATGATGTATGTATGTTGGGTGGGTGGATGGATGATAGATGGATGATGGATGGATGGATGGATGGATGGATGGATGATGGATGGATGAATGGATGATGGATGATGGATGGATGGATGGATGATGGATGATGGATGAATGAATGGATGAATGGATGGATGGATGAATGGATGGATGGATGGATGGATGGATGGATGGATGGAAGGAAGGATGGATGGATAGATGGATGGAGTATGTATGTATGTATGTATGTATGTATGTATGTATGTATGTATGAATGTATGTATGTATGGTGGATGGATGGTTGGATACCGTTAGTGAGTGAGTGAGTGAACAAACCTCAGTCCTCCCCAGGTCGGAGCAGCACGCCCGGCAGGGGTCACTGCGCACCCAGTGGGCGGGAAGGGGGCCCAGGCGCCAAGGCCCCCCTGTTGTGGGCAGTGGCGGGGAGGGCTGGAGGCGGGGTTAGAGAAAGGGACACAGGCAGGATCCAAACTTCCGGTGCCTGCAGAGTGCGGAGCAGCGGCTGCACCGAGAGAGGCTGCAGGGCGGAGCCGCGGCCCGGCGCAGCCATGGTGAAGATCAGCTTCCAGCCCGCCGTGGCCGGCATCAAAGGCGACAAGGCCGACAAGGCTTCGGCCTCGGCCCCGACGCCCGGCCCAGCCGCTGAGATCCTGCTGACGCCGGCTCGGGTGAGAGGGGCCGGGGGCTCAGGGAGGCGACCAGGGCGCACCTCGCCGGCCGCGGGTACTGTCCGAGGCGCATCGGGGCCCCGGAGCCATGAGCGGAGGCGGGGTGGGTGTCTGGAATGGGGCCCCCATCCTAAAGCGGGGAGAGGGAGCTTTGGTCCTGTCCTAAAGCGGCAGCCAGAGTGTGTGTGGGGGGGTGATGTCAGAGTCGCTGGTCCTCAGGTGGGGAAGCGCTCAGTGTCCCCTCCAAAAGTGTAGGGACCCTAGGAGCGCAGCTCGCGAAGAAAGGGAGGGGGCTGGGCGGAGGAAGTTAGGGGAACGTCGTTGGGGGGGGGGTATGCGTCTGGTTCCAATCAAGGGGGAGGGGCCGAGAGTCGAGTCCCCAGGTGGGGGATGGGAGGAGGGTAGAACATTGCTTCTCCAAAGTAGGGCGGTGGGTGGTGATCAGTGGGGAGGGTCTGGAGCCAACCCAGGGCGAGGGGAAGCGGGACCATTGATTTCGTCCCAAAGGGGGTGCTTCTAGGGGCAGGGACGTGGGGCTACTCCGCACCGGAATTGGTGGACCAGAAAGTGGTGAAAGATGAAATGGAAATAAATCAGAACCCGCCAGGCCGCACGTCCAGGATTCTAGGTTCGGGGTTCCGAGGCAGGGAGCCCCGAGCCCACCCACCCCCTGTCTCCTCTTTCCCCTTTGCCGGCTCTCGCTCGGGCTGCCCCCTCAACCCGCGCGGAGGCTCCCCCACTGCCCGGGTGTCCCCCCCACTGCCCGGGTGTCCCCCCGCATCCCCGCGGCACTTTGTGGGGGCGAGCCTCGGTGCACCCCGCCCCTCCAGCGCCGTTCCCCGCCTCCCCTACCCGGGGCTTGGGGAGAGAGGGCATTTCCGCGGTGGGAAACAGCGGCGGGAGGGTTGACCCGGGGAAGGTCCGGAGAGGACAGGATGCGTGGCTCCGGCAGGGAAGCGATGGCAGGGAGAGCTGCTCTAGCCAGGCTTTAGAGAGTCGGAGCGAAGGTGTCTACGTGTCGCCCACGACGGTATTGGGGTGCACTAAGATACCCCCCTCTTACTGAGACAGGACTTCGAAGAAAAGTCTTTGTCCACTCCCTCTTCCCCGGGCTGGCATGTGAGGATTCTCTGTCAGTGCCAAGGCCTTCCCCAAGTTGATGGCTCAGATACAGCTCACCGGGAGAGGGGTAGGAGGGGATGCAGAGGACTATCTGTGCCTTGGAAGAGGAGCTTTGGAGAGAGGCCTAAAGCATGAGTGTCACAGCCTGAGCAAGCACCCTGCGTTGAGAATGTGAATAGCCTGGGTGAACTCCCCCCCAACCCCTTGGTGTGGTCACTGCAGCATAAGGACCACCAGGGCTTGACCAGGGGATGCTATGACCCTCACCCGAGCAGCTCCGTCTTTGGTGCCTGGATGGGGAGGGGCACGCCATATTTGAAGATTAGTCTGCAGTTTCAATAAAAGTTTGCAAGGGCACTTTTCGTGTCTCCTTTCTCCTTCTGCTCAGCCCAGGAGGGTACAGGGGTGGGGGGTGCCCAAGGCTGCATTCTTGCCGCTTCTCCCAGCTGCCAGGCACCCAGCTGAGGCCTGGAAAACAGAATCCTGCCTCTGAGAGCTCTAGGATTCCTGCAGAAGGGAGGACCAGCCAGACAACGGGAGGATGTAATTCAAACTCCATCAGAAGGTCCACCAAATTTCTCAGGCATGGCACATTCTCCAGCAGCAGCCCGCCGAGGGTGTCAGGCAGGCGGGTGGCAGATGCCAGCATCACCTTGGCCATAACTGACATCCAGCCTCTGGCTCCAAAACGCAGCGTCCTCTCTTCCCCCTCACCCAGCGTGAAATGGAAATATCCACATCTTCTTGGTGCTGTTTGTAATGGCCCTGAGCCTGTGAGCGAGCCTCCTCCCGCAGACCTTGTTGGGCAGTCTCCTCACTCTTAACTGCTGAGAAGGAGGGCCCAGGAGGATTAAAATCTGACACCTCTAAGACATGTGCATATTAGTGAACTCTTACATGTGCATATTAGTGAACTCTCAAGGCCCTGAGGTAGTACTCAGGGTGCTGGGGTGTTTCTTCTTGGCTCTGCTGGAATTGGGGCCTTGGAGGAAATTGACTTTCTCGCCTGGCCAGTGAGCACAGCAGGCGACAGCGTCCACAGCTGTAGCCTAGCACCGAGTGTCAGCCATTGATGAGGGCACTGAAGGAGGGTTGGGCCGGACAAGCAGGGAGGGTGGGAGCCCCCCCTCCCCCCTCCCCCGGAGCTGCTTCATCAGGACAGGTTGCTTGAGTTGTGTGCCACTTCGGTGAGGATGCAGAGGAAAGCTTGCCAGAAGGTCTCTTCCTGACTGGAGGTGACTGTGGACAGACCACTGGATGGACATGTTCAGTGGGTGAGCCACTCCGGCCGCTGTAATAAAATGTCGACCTGTGTGCAGGCTTGGGGGCCAGGCAACGGCAGTGGCAGCGCCCTCGGAGCAGGCTCCTCCTGCTTCTGAGCAAACACCAAAGCACAAGGAGAATTCTGTCCCAGACCTGCTGCTGGGAGGAAGTGCCTCAGTGGGCCCGGAAGGGATGGGGGTGGGGGCCCAGCTGGGCCTCCAGCTGCCCGCTCTCCCCACGTGGTGTGTACCCAGGGGATAATGAGAAGCCCAGGGCGCTGGCGGGAAGCACCCCCTCTTGGTTGAGGATTAAAATCTGACACCTTTAGGACAGCTGTGCCTGTTAATGAACTTGGCCAGGCCTGCACCTCTCAGCCCCTGCCCCTTGCACGCGCGTGCGCGCACACACACACACCCTGGCCAGGTGTGGCATGCCCGGACTCAGCCTGGGTTGGGGGCTGCAAGAAGAACAAAAGACGTTCAGTATCTCATCATCTCAACGCTGTTGATTTTGCCTTTGATTAATGGCTCCTGTGTTGCTCCCTCCCGGCCTGCATACCTGAGAATCAGGTTTCACCTCCTGTGCCCTGCCCCTGGGCCCTTGGCAGGGGGAAGCTGGTAAAGGGGAGGGTCCCTGCCAGCCAGGAGGGCGGGTCTGGCCAGGCTTGAGGTCCTCCTGCTCTGGGACCTTGGAGAATAGCAGGGGCTGTCCTATTCTTGGTCTGCTCCAGGCCTTCCCAGGGAGACCGGCAACTGTGACTTTTTGTTTTGTTTCTGTACAGTGACAGAGAGAGAGGGATAGACAGGGACAGACAGACAGAGAGATGAGAAGCATCAATCATTAGTTTTTCATTGCTGTTGTGACACCATAGTTGTTCATTGATTGCTTTCTCATATGTGTCTTGACCGCGGGCCTTCAGCAGACCGAGCCACCCCTTGCTGGAGCCAGCGACCTTGGGTCCAAGCTGGTGAGCTTTTTGCTCAAGCCAGACGGGCCCGCGCTCAAGCTGGTGAGCTCGGGGTCTCGATCCTGGGTCTTCCGCATCCCAGTCCGACGCTCTATCCACTGCGCCACCGCCTGGTCAGGCAACCGTGACTTTTTTGCCTTCTCTCTCTCTCTATTCCTCTTGGCCTGTCCTTGCATGTTTCAGGGCTGTCAGCAGAGTGCCAGAGAGAATGAGTTTCTTTTAGTGACAATAACAACAACAAAAAGTTTCTGGTAAAATCATAGAAGCGCAGTGTCTCCAAACTCTGTCTCCCTGAGGAGAGTCCTTCCAGCAGCCTACGTCCTCCTGTCCTGCCGAGCCTTCTCTCCGGAGTGTCATCCTGACTGTCGGGGACCGAGCAGAATAGCAGAGAGAACCCGCCCAGGCCAGCCAAGCAGAGTGGACGGCCTTGTGGTCAGGGGCCCACACTGTTCCCTTCACCTGCCGGCACCTGCGGTCACTGGGCCAGAGGGCCACAGGGCAGGAAGGGGTGGCCACTGCTGGCAAAGGCGTGGCCCCTGTTTGCATTGAGTCGGCCGGTGTGTGTGCATCTGAGCACAGCTGTGCGTGCTCTCGTGGCCTCTGCATGGTCTCCCCACCCCACCAGGCGTTGCCTGTCTCTTTCTCACACACAGACACACACTCACACATTGATGCCCTTATCTCTGGTTGAGACCTGGGGAAGAGAGATGCTGAGGAGGGGAGAGCCAGGAGGTGAGGAGACCCCTCCCCGCTAGCCCGCAGCCCTGGCCTGCAGTGAGCGGCTCCCTGTTGGCCTCCTGCTAACAGCCTGCAACTGGGGCCTAGTCAGCTTGCAGTGGGTTTGGACGATGTTGTCCCCAAAGGGAGGTAGCTGGGGTACACTCTCCTGGAGCCACAAGGGTCTGCTGAGGTAATGCTCTGGCTGGCTGGGCTCCCCCTGCCTGTTTTGGCCCTGGCTTTGCTAAATCATTTAACGAGCACCACTGTGGGGCCGAGTGCAGCTAGCAGGCAGAGGCTCGGGCCGCCACAGGTCTGGCTCACGTTGTCCTGCAGGAGTGCACAGCCAGGCACTTTGCTCAGAAAGCCCAGTTGCCATGGAAACTATGCAATGTTTTTTCTACTTACAATGGAAGCCCCCAAATGCTTGGTTGTAGGTAACTGCTTCAGGTGTGTGTGGGGGGCTGCGTTTCCCTGTGTCTCCAGCATGGCAGCTGGGGGGCTTCCAGAAGCAGGCCCTGGGCTGCTTTTCTGAGTGAGCTGGGCAACCAAGGAGCCCAAAGAGTGAGACCCCAAGTTCTGGCCCAGGTTGTCTGCAGTCCCGAGAGGCCACTGTCCAGCTGCTGGTGCCCAGTGCGAGGGGCCTACAAATATGCCAGGGCTTTGGGAGTCCAGCCTTGGTCTTGATTGTGTAGTGTCGGGTCTGGGACACCCTGACGGCATTGGGGCAGGCATCAGGACTCACCCCCTTGTGTGGGGCCCTTTTTTCTGGGAGTGGGGACATCTGTGGTTTCCCATTGGCCTCATGACAGCCTCTGGTCCTGTCTGTTCTTCCAGCCACTGCTGGCCATGATGCCCCTGGGTGGTTTGGCTGCCCGCAGGCTAGAGTGGGGTCTGAGGGCAGCAGGGCATGAGCCCCAGGTGCTCACTGGGGGTGTCAACAGAGGCAGGAGAGGGAACCACTTGTCCACCGCACATCTAGGAAAAGTGGGGGGTCTGCAGCCTTCACAGTGACCAGCGGAGGCCGCGTAAGCCCTACCTCCCTCCGTGGCTGGCAGGCCAGGCCCCTTAGAAACACCGGACCCAGTCAGAAGCAGAAAGGCGGCTAATACACTGGTCGGCCTCGCCTTGACCCTGCGGCTCGCTTCTGTAGCCTGCGGACTGTTTTGTTATGGTTGTTAAAGCAGTTCTCACAGGCTGGCCCCTCTGGTGTCCCTGAACGAAGGGGCATCGGCCTGGCTGACCCCCGTGCATCCCCGACAGCTGTCACGGTGGTGGCCTGGAAAAGGAAAAGTCCGGCTGATAAAGATCTGCTATTTTTATCCAGCACTTTACCGGTACCGGGGACTTTGAGGCTCTCTGCCTCCTTTAATCCTGACACCCCCCCCTCAGGACAAAACCTTTCACAGGAGAGCCTGCAGAGGAAGAGACTATGACAGTCTCATAGCCCCAGCCCAGACCCCACCTCTCCTCGGGGCCCCTCTCAACCCTTGGTCCTCTGGGTCCTGCAGCCCCACTAAATACAGATGTGCTCCCAGAAGGGTGGAGTCACAGCTGGTATGGGATGGAGCCTTCTTTCTGAGTCGTGACTGCTCCCTAGGACCGACCCACTCACAATGCTAGATCCCTGGGGAGGCTTGTTTCTTGTGAGATGTTGGCGGAGCCTGACTCCTGGATGGCCCTGTCTTGTGCTGCTCCTGGGAGCCCATTGGAAAGACAAAGCCATTTCAGACCCCGCCTCCTCCAGGGGGCAGCGGTCCCTCAGGGCCCTGTGTGCCAGGAGCCTAGTGTGCTGTGACCTTGGTTAGAGTTCCCAGGGTGCTGAGGAGATACTGGCCGGGTGGGTGGTTTCACACACTTGCTTCTCTGGTCTTCATCCCAGACCCGGCAGCAGGGTCAGGGCGGGGGAGGCCTTGGGCCTACAGATGAGCCTCGCCCTTGGGGGGCAGTGGGTTTGACTTGGCACCAGGTGCGCTCCCTGGAGCACAGACTGGGGTGGTGAGGAACAGGATCAGCAGGGGAACATGTCTGCTCTGTGTCTCGCCCCGTGGCTGCTGAGGCTGGGGGCTGGCTGTCCTGGCTGTCCTGGTGACAGATGTGCCCAGAGAGGGCCGGGTCCTCCACACTGTCTCTGCCCTTGGCAAGGAGGCATCAGCCCCTGCAATGGGACTCCCCTCTGCTCCCCAAGGCCCAGCCCTCATGTGTGTTAAGCCAGGGGTCCCCAGGAAGGGGACCTGAAGAGCACAGCAGGCTGGGAGCTCCAGCCTCCCCAGACCAGACCTCTTGTGCTGACAGAGAGGGGCCTGTCCTGGATGACTTGGACCTCAGCCGCGTCCTGACTCTCCTGCCACCTGCTTCAGGGTGAAGAGAGGAAGGAAAAGCGGCACAAAGGGGCAGAGGCCGAGGTCCAGAGGAGTTCCTCCCTTCCCTACCTACTCCAGCTCCGTGGGGGGCCTCGGCCCTGGCCTCTAACCTCTCGCTGGCTATATCCGGACACCGTGGGGGAGTGATAGGTGGTGGACGCTGGAGGCAGAGGAGGGCTTGGCTTGGGGCAGGGTTAGGAGGGGAGCAGGTGTGAAGATGAGAGACACCAAGGTCACATAGCTGGTTTAGAGCCCGAGTCGCCAGACTCGCAGTCCAGGGAAAGCCGTGTTCCTGAGATCCACACGCGTGCCTTCAGCCGCCCTCCCAGACACATGGGGCCTGACGTTGGCTCCAGCTGGCTTGCTGCTTCTCAGCCCTGCAGCTACTGTCCTGAGCGCGAGTCTGCCTCCCATGGCAGGCTTCTCATCAGGAGCCTCCTGCCCTGGCATCCCTGGCAGCAGCTGCTGCTGCCACGACCACGTCTCCCTCCTGGCAGACGTCCCCTGGCTTCCGGAAGCCTCCAGACCTCACCCTGCAGGCTCCTGTCCTGACAGCCCGCCTGGTGCGGCCAGCCAAGGTCTGTGTGCGCTGTCCACGGGCCCAGTGCTGCCTGACAGGATGGAGACAGGCTCCCGTGCCCACACCCTGTGGGCCTCCAGGAGCCCCTGTCCCCATCAGCCAGTGGGTGGTCTCTGCCATGGCCCCACCCATGGCGTCCACTCCCGGCCTTCAGGTGGGTCTTCTCTCTCCCCACCTCGGAAGCCTTCCCTGCCTCCCCACTGCCCAGAGTACCCCAATTCCCACAAGGTGACTAGACTGGCACAATCACGAAGGCCCGCTCTGGTCACCCCCTTCTCTGTCTGAGAGAGTATACTGCGGTCACAGCTGGTCACATGAGTCCGCAGCATGGGGAATTCCAGATGCCCCTGCTGAGCCCCAGTGTGCCATTTTGTGTGGCTTTGTGGTGGGTCTCAATTTCAATTTCTGTGTATGGGGGATGAGGGAGCTGGGGAGCGCCCAAGGCTTCCTTTCCTTCCACGTAGTGGTCGGTGGTCTCTCCCCTGACTCCAGGGCTCCCTCCTGGCCGGCAGGGGGGGAGGGGTCCAGGGTGCAGGGCCCCACCCAGCTGACCCTGCACTGCTTCCACAGGAGGAGCGGCCCCCTCACCACCGCCACAAGAAGGCGGGCACCGTGGGTGGCGTGTGCTACCTGTCAATGGGCATGGTTGTACTGCTCATGGGCCTCGTGTTCGCCTCCGTCTACATCTACAGATACTTCTTCCTCACTCAGGTGAGACCGGGTTTCGGGAAGCTGGGGAGACTTCCCAGAGGAGCAGTCCGCAGGGAATGTGGGAGCTGGCAGGAGAGGGCAGCGTGGGCAGTGAAAGGCGGAGCAGCAGGAAACCTTGGACATGCCTCCCCCCCGGACTCAGGCCAGCCTATCCTCAGCCCCTTGTCCTGGGGGGGGCCTTGCACTCACTGGTCCGGGAGCCAGGATTGGGGCTCCGTCCTCTTAACACCCATGGGCCCTGGACGAGAGTTCTTACTCATTTGATCAGACACACCTGAGGTCAGCAGGAAGCTAGGGGTACAGTCTGTGGTGGGAAGCCGGGATTGGAATCTAGGCCTGTGTCACCCCGGGCCATTGTCACCAAAAACTCAGGTCCAGCAGAAATTGGAACTCTGTGATCCCATCGGAGTCCGAACCTTGTGCCCAATCCCAGTTCGTGTTTGGACGCTGGGTTATGACAGGAGAAAGGAGGGTGGGCTTATGGATGGGCTCAGCACCCCCTCCTGTACAGGGGGGCCCTGGCCACGGTCACACCCCGGGCTGTCTGCTCACACTGCCCATCTGAGTGGGAGGCTGGCTGGGAGAACTGTTCACGGTCACAGCAACCTTGCCGTCAGCCCGGATCTGGGGAGGGAGGCAGTCTCCGCACGTCCTCAGAACCAGAAGTAGTTAAAGGTAGCTCAAAACAGGAACTGTAAATGCAATGAACGGGGACTCTCAGAGGGACCGAAAGGCTGCAGATTGTCAGTTATTCATGACCCGAGTGACCTCCCACCCTCAAGCGCTGGGCTCTAACTTCTGTCATCATCCAGTTTTCACACAGTGCAAGTCACTGAAGAGTTTCTGTTCCCTGGGACTTTCCCCTGGGAACTTGCTGGTTTCCCCTTTGTGTCCCCCCCATACCCCCCCCCCCGCTATGGCAGGCTCCCCACCCGTTCCAGGTTTTCACTTTCCTGTGCGGGACCCTCGGGCCTTTTCTCATTGTGGCCACAGCCCTCCCTCGACCGACCCTGGCTCCTGGTTCCCCCCTGTTCCTAGCTCCCACTCACACGCTGGGGTTCCTCGCCCATCACAAGACACCGAGAGCAGTCTCCGGGTCTGTGGCCTGGGACCCTGTGACTCACACATGATCACTTATCCTGGAAGCCTGCATGGAGAGAACGGGAGTTCCGTCCAGTTCAGGCCAGCGGTCAGGGCCCAGGTGGAGGAGCCCTCAGGGAAGTCCGAGTAGGCCACCTGGTCAGTCGTGTGGCCTCTGTCACCTCACACTGCCTCCCACCTGTATAGATGGAGTGATTAGGCCAGGCACCTCGGGTTTCTCATGAGTCATGGGGTCCGGGGAAGGTTGTGAGAGGTTGGGCAAAGGGCTGCTTCTCAGCACACACTGCCCCCGCATTTGCCCCGAGGACCTCCTGCCCCACCCCAAGCTCTTTATCAGGTGTCCATCGGTCTGGGTCTCCCCGCTGCTGGCCTGCCACATTTCCCAAGCACAGACTCCTAGACTTGGAAGTCAGAACAACCCAGGGGGAGCACCTCATTTTACAGATGGGGAAGCTGAGACGCAGAGAAGTCGTCCGCCCAGCTCACCCTTCTTGACTCCCCACGTCTGTCAGTCTCCCCATCTGTGAACTGGGTCCCACGGCCCCGCCCTCCCGGCATCCCCGGGCCTTAGGAACGGTAACCGGGGCGATGCCCGGGCACTGTGTGACCAGTCTGCCTCTCTCCCTCCACTCGCTCAGCTGGCCCGAGACAACTTCTTCCACTGCGGCGTCTTCTACGAGGACTCCCTGTCCTCCCAGGTGCGCACACGGCTGGAGCTGGAGGAGGACGTGAAAATCTACCTCGAAGACAACTATGAGCGCATCAACGTGCCCGTGCCCCAGTTTGGTGGCGGGGACCCTGCGGACATCATCCATGACTTCCAGCGGGTGAGGCGAGCCGCGGGCGGGGCCGCGCGGGGCGGGGGGGCGGGGCCCCGCAGCTCCCCCTCCACCCAGAGTCGTGAGGAAGGACAAGCAGGAAAGGACAGTGCTGGTGTCCCTTGTGCAGCCTGTGACTGCTTACAGAGTAATGTCAGCTGTGTGCAGGACCCTGCTGCGGTTGAGCGTTGTCCAAGTCTGAAAGACATCGCTTTCATCGTGGTATGGGTCGTGCAGCTGGCACTGGACGTGAGCTAGCTGGGCTGCAGCCACTGGCTGTCATGGGTCAGGCTGGGGTCTCGTTTTATAGACATTTCATCGGGTGTAGGACAGAGAGAGAGCCTGGGACAGCGTGTGTCTCGCCGAGGGGCCACAGGGATGGTCCTCGTGGCTTTGATGGAACGCATTTGGGACGTTACTGTATTCCCCAAACCTCAGCTCTGACCCCATGAGAGGAACCCTTGTGGCAACTGAAGTATTTAACCGCTGGGGGCTTTTGTCTAGTCAGTGGAACCTGCCAGAGACCCAGGCTAGGAGAGGAGCAGACAAGGGAGCACTGCCCGGCCTTCAGGGCAGTGGGGTCAGTCCCCCACAGCACGGGGGGGGGGGGCTGCCTTCGCTGGCTGGTGGCCTCTTACAGCCCCACCCTGGCCAGGCCTGGCCCGCAGGGACTGACGGACGTGGCCTCCTCCCTCCCAGGGTCTGACCGCCTACCACGACATCTCCCTGGACAAGTGCTACGTCATCGAGCTCAACACCACCATCGTGCTGCCCCCGCGCAACTTCTGGGAGCTCCTCATGAACGTGAAGGTGAGCGGGGGTGGCCTCTTGTCCCGCCCTGGCCGCCCTCCCCTGCGGGAGGCCAAGCCTGGGGCCAAGGGGGGGTCCATGCCCGTCCTGCCCCAGTCCACACTCAAGTCCACAGCTCATTCCACACCCCACCTCATGTTCTGGTCCATGTCCTGGTCCACGCCCCAGTCCACACCCGAGTCCACAGCTCACTCCACGCCCCACCCCACGTTCTGGTCCATGTCCTGGTCCACGCCCCAGTCGCAGTGCCGAGAGAGGCCGGGGCCCTGCCCCTGTTGGGGGGCGGACCAGAGGCTCATGCACATGGCAGGATTTGGTACAGCCGAAAGTACAGGGGACCTTAGAGAGTCGAGCTGTGGAGCCTTAGTACGAGGGAGGGGACCAATGTGCATTTCAGTGTCGGGAGTGACAGCCCAAGTGAGCAGGAGGAGGTGACAGGAGTGGGCTCTGGGCCAGTGGCAACCACAGGAGGGGAAACCTGGGTCCTGACCAGCCCGAGGGCCACTCCCTTTGCAGAGAGGGACCTACCTGCCACAGACGTACCTCATCCAGGAGGAGATGGTGGTCACCGAGCACGTCAACGACAAGGAGGCACTGGGCTCCTTCATCTACCACCTGTGCAACGGAAAGGACACCTACCGGCTGCGGCGCCGGGCTGCCCGGAGGCGTGAGTGGCCCCTGCCCTGGGCTCTCAACTGGCCATCCAGCAGTGCCTGGCCCCAGAACCAGAGCTAGCCACGGCATTCATCGCTCGTGCTAATGGGCACTTCCTACAGGCTACACACCATCTCACGGTTTTATGTCCTTAAAGAGTATAAGTTATCATTGTCATCACTATTATGATTACTGTCGCCCTCTTAAAGGTGAGGCAGCTGAGGCGTAGAGAAGTTACTGAACACCTCTGAAGTCACACAGCGGGAGGGAGGCAGAGCTGGGCAGTCTGCCCCCAGCTCCTGAGCTCTCAGCCTTTTCCTGCCGGGCCTTTGGATGGATCTGGGCTTGTTTGCCTGGGCTGCCTGCTCCCCTCAGCTCTGAGGGCCGCTCGGCCTCTGAGGCTGGTGGCCTTTGTAGCCTGGCCAGCTCTGGGCCAGGACTCAGGCCTCACTGGGATTTCTCTGTCCCCTCCAGGAATCAACAAGCGTGGGGCCAAGAACTGCAATGCCATCCGCCACTTTGAGAACACCTTCGTGGTGGAGACACTCATCTGCCGGGCCGTGTGAAGTCCTCTTCTCCCTCCCAGTCCCATCCAACGCCGCCCCCCCCCCAGCCCCCGACACCTCTTTTTTCTTCCTGCCTCTCTGGCCCCTCTCCGGCCCCTCTCTTAGCTTGTACTTTGAACGCCTTTCCATAGCTGTGACATGTTTCCCCATTCTTGTCCAGCCCTGCCTGCCTCTCTGTACCAGAGCCGTGACCTCTCGAGAACCCCACTTCCATTGACCTCCCAGGCCCGGGGAACACAGGGTGCCCCAAGATGGTTTCTGTGACCATCATCTCGGAGTTGGGTCTTCCAGGACCCAGGCCACAGCTGCACTGGCAGTCCACGGGAAGGACTCAGTGGAGGGGCCGGGAAGGACTCAGCGGAGGGGCTGGGTACAGAGAGGGTCCTGGGCTAGGGGATGCGGTAGGGGGAGGGGTTTGGAATAGGGTTCAGAAACATCCTGATGGTTTTTCCCTCGGATGGCACTTCCTCCCAGGTCCCAGCTCCTGGGTCTGGGCTGAGGATGGGGACTCTGCCTGGGGAGCACATGGGAAGGTGGTTGTCCTGGGGGTCTCCCAAGACTCCCGTCAGTGCCTTCAGCCCACCAGAGGGAGCCGGGAGCTTTGGGGAGGGGATGAGTTTGTCAAGCACAATCATTGTCTGAGTGGAACCAAAGAGAGGAGCCAGGCCCCCAGCACTGGCCCCCCAGGAGCACAAGCAGCGCCTCGCAGCCTCTGGCACATTGGAGCAGGGCAGGGGAGGGTTGCTTCTCCCTGTGCCGTGGGGCTGAGCGCAGCGCTGACCTGGTGTGGGCTGTGGGTCCTGCTGGGCAGGGTGGGGGCTCCTTGCTTCCTCCAAGCTTAGAGCTGTTTTCTTTCGGGGACAATGTGGAGAGGGGGGAGAGCCACCTGGTACTTGCACACCCTGCCTCCCCTTTGTTCTGAAATTCCCATCCCCCTCCGCTTTGGGGGAGCGTATCATTTTTCCTTTGCCTTCTCACTTTGCATGTTTTTACTGATCATCCAATACGCTAACTGTTCTGAGCCCGAGCCTTGCAGGGGAGGGCTTCAACGCCTCCAGTCGGATGGAGGAGCTCCCTGGAGATGAAACTCTTATTAAACGCTTTGTATATTTTCTCAGATCTCTTTTCAGAAGTGTCTATAGAACAATAAAAACTTTGACTTCTGACTCTGACTTGAAAGTGGCAGGTGGAGGTGGACATAGGGCTGGGGGAGTGCCATCTGGTGGGCTCCACGGGGGAGGCAGCAGACCCTGGCATCTGACCCCTGCAAAGGTGCGCCTGCTCCCTGACTCAGCTGAGGACCAGAGATATCCCCCTGTGAGCCAGGGACACGGACATCTCAGGTGAGAGAAGAAAAAGGCTTCTAAGAGCTTACACAGCTTGCCCAAGGTTATGCTGCTTTTAAGTGCCTTTAAAACAAGGTGACATCATTGCTTGTCCTTAAGCACAAGGACTTGGTGTTGTGTTCTCCACAATTTCTGGGCCACGTAGGTGGATCTGAGCTGTGGTTTGGCGTGAGTTAGGCCCACATTCTGCAGAGAAGGAAGCAGTAGAGCGGCCCAGAGCCTGGGCTGAGTGGGCCCCAGAGGCAGGACCTGGATCCTGCCCTGGGGATGAGGATTAGTCCTGCGAGGGCCTTGAGAGACAGATTAGTGCAGACACACCCTGTTCTCCTTCTTGCAAAGACCACCAATCTAAATGCGGTGCCGTCGTAATCAGAATGCCGACATGCTTTATTTTCTTACCTTGAAGCGTTCAGTGCTTTTAGGAGAGTACCCACGGAGAACGGCTCCTATGTACCAAGCGTTACAAACTTGCATAAATACAGAGTTCAGTGTAGCAAAGAAAATGGTCAACAGGATGTGATGGAGGGCCCAGGAGTCGAGTTGACTTCAAGGAAATTTAGTGGGGTTCTTTTAATGGAACAACTGGCTAGCCATTTTAACAAAAATTAAGCTGAATCCTATACGTCCTTATGACAAAATTCTAGATGAGTCAAAGACTTTAATTATGGAAAGAAGCCATGAAAGTACTTGAGATGATTTAAAAGGATCTTGGAGGAAGAAAGGTCTTTCTAAGCACGGCATCCACCCATAATTTGGACTATGAAAAATTAGAATTGATACACAACAAAGCACTGGGTTAAAAGATTTATAAGCTGCAAACGGGGGGGGGGGGAGATGTTCTTAAAACGGCCACCTTCCCTAATATGCAAACTTCTTAAGATGAAAAACGAACAACCCAATAATAGATGAAGAGGCAAAGGATATAAACGGCAGTTCACGGAGAAATACAAATGGGTCATTGTTAAACATAAAGAGATGGTTTATCACTGTTACATAGAAAATACAAAACAGAAATGGGCAGATACAGTTTTGCAGGGAGGGTTTACATATTTTATATTGTGACACATTTACACTATATAAAATGTTGTATGTAAATCACTAGCCTGTAAGTTACAGAGCACAATGACCCAAGTGTATCTGGAAACCCACCTGCTAACTTAGGAAACAAAAGACTGTCTATGCCACCGAATTCCTTGCACACACCTCTCCCTTTGTTGCTGGGTAGCAAACCACCACGGAACCCAATGGCCCAACAGCGGTTTATTTTTCCTGATTATGCAGGATGAGTCTATTCTGGGGGTGACTGATTCTAGCACTCTCGAGCTCGCTGCTCCCTGCTTTGCATTCAGTTGGGAGATTGCTGGTCTGGAACATTCAGGAAGGTTCCTCCCCTCTCCCCCTTGCTCAGTAGTGTGTGGCCTCCCATCAAGAAGCTAGCCTAGACTTCCTAACCACTTGATAACTGACTTCCAAAGGAGGGGAAACCCTAATGGCCAGTCCTCTTAAGTCCTGGAACCGAAGTTCCAGAATGTATGTCATTGCGTTTCTGGTCGAAGCAGGTCACCAAAACAGCCCTGATTTAAGCAGAGGGGAAGTAGACCATCTCTAGATGTGGGGAGAAGCACGCAGTACTTCAGGGCGCAAGAAATGTTGACTCCCATGTTCAGAGACCTCCCGCATCATCCCAGCTCCTACCCTCCCTCCCCCCACATCTATACCTCAAGGGACATTGAAGACACGTCAATTCTTAGATCTAAACACAATCATGAAAAGATGTCAATTTCCCAGAAATTGCCCAATCGCCTTATAATTATCCAATCCAAGCTGATTAATAACTCCTATCCTGAGTCTCTATGTTTGCTTTATAATTCTTCCACATATCTATGAATCCATCATATACTTTTGCCAACAGAGTTTTTGCAGATCTTTCATTAGATTATGCCTAAGTTTCTTATACCTGTTATTATAATGAATAAGCATAACTCTCTGTTGCTAGAGTGTATAAATGTAATTTGTTTTTTAATATTGATCCAACAAATTTGCTAAGCTGTCTTTCTTATTCTAAAAAGTGATCCAGAGGACTTTTGGGTGTTTTATACATAAGCAATTTTATTGAATATGAATTAATTTTATTTCTTCCATTCAAAT
The DNA here is from genome assembly GCA_037038555.1 of Rhynchonycteris naso. Lineage (NCBI taxonomy): Eukaryota > Metazoa > Chordata > Mammalia > Chiroptera > Emballonuridae > Rhynchonycteris > Rhynchonycteris naso. The sequence goes on along the minus strand of CM072997.1, from coordinate 7,363,591 downwards.
AACTAAAACTTCTATTTCTTTTTCTTATCCTATGTCACTGGCTAGGAACTCTGGTACCATGGTGATAATCACAAATCTTGGTTTATTCTTGATTTTAAAGAGAATTCACGTCAAGTATAGTTTGAGTTATAGATATTGGGAAAATACTCTTTTTGAGGTTAAAGAAGTCATCTTCCATTTCTAGTTTTTATTTGTAATCAGGGATAGATGTTTACTTCTTTCATCAAATATTTCTTCTTTATCAATATGATCACATGGTTTTTTCTCCTTCCCTTCCATTTGTAAATGTGGTGAATAACATGAATGACTCATCTGGCCATGATGTCTCTACACTATTGAGTTCTGTTTGCTAATATTTTCTTAAGGAGTTTTAGATCTATGTTTATTATTAAGGTTGGCCTGTAACTTTCCTTTCCCATACTCCCCCTTATGGACTTTTGTGTAACTTTTACTGGTCTCCTAGAATAAGTTGGGGAGATTGGTTTTGTGGTTCAGTTAGTTTAAGTTTAATAACGCCCGGTCTTCTCGAGTATATGCAAGCCCTCTGGTGCCAGTAATGGCAGTTAATTGGTTTGACAAGAACCAAAGTTTAAAATACAGCGTGTTTGACTCAGCAATTTCACTGCGAGGAACTTACCCTATGACTATACCAAACAAGTGTGCACAAATATATGTTCAAGGATATTTATTGTTATAATATCAAGAAACTAAAAACAAAATGCACTCAATGGGGGATTTGTGTTTTGTTTCTTTTTAAGTGCAATATTTTATTCCTATTACAAAATATGAGGTAGCTGTCATTTGTGCTGACGTGTGAAGTTCTCCAAGATCTATACGTAGGGTAAAGCAGTTGGTAGAACAAGAATATATATTTCCATTTGTGAATTTTCCACAAGATCGCTCTCTGGGTGTGCACATGCTCCTTCTGGAAGGGTACTCCGCAGGGCTGGGAGCCGGAGGACTGTGTCCTCTCCTGTCATGAAGATGCATTCTCTTTGTAATGTAAGTGTGTGCTGGTCTCCACGTACATGTACACCCTGCAGCCAGGATGCCTGAGGAAATGTCCTCACTGTCAGCTAACGGTGCTGGGTCACAGTTTCCCTCTGGCCCTTGTGGTCTCCCTGTCCTAGACAGGAAGCCCTGTATTAGGCCCAGGTTTGGCCTGAAGAATAGAACAGTTGCAAATGTTAAGTTGACATAAATAAGAAGTTCTGTAAAATCTTGCAAGTGTTGCTATGGAAACCAGAGCCTGGGCAGTCGCCATGGAAACCATTCTCAACCCTCTGCCTGAAGGAGTTACCACCCACGGGTGTTGGAGTCTTACTTATCAGGAACCTCAGAGCTTCAATAAATGCTTAGGGAGGGAATGGTGGGTTGCCCAGGTGGGCTGTGGGCATCAGCAGCTCCTGCTGGAGGAGAAAGAGCCCATCACCCCCACAGGCCATGCTCCGTGAGGAAGCAAGGTGTTCAGTGTCCCAGGAGGGAGGAGTGCCCGTGTCTGGAGGTCCGAGCAGCCTGTGCTCGGCCACTGACCACCGGTGTGTTGTATAGCGGCGGTAGACTCAGGCTGGGTCTAGGCTCCAGCCCGCCCCCCATAAAATGCAGAGTTGGTGCTAAGTCATTCTGAAGCTCTTTTCTGGCTATGACAGCACATGGCACCAGTGCTGCGTGGTGCTTTTCCAAGACTGGGTGTCCAGAGCATCAGTGACGCGCTGATTCTGCTGGCGTGTCTTTGTCCCTGCTGTGTGTCACACGCACTCGAGCTACCAGAGCACAGAGCAGACAAAGGTCATGGTGCCAGCCTCCCACCTGTGAGACAAAGAGCCCTGTCACTGGGCTCTAACATGTCCTGTCTTGCCATGCCGCTTGACAAAGGCTCTGTGCACCTAACCAGGACCAATGAGAAGGGGACATGAGCTTCAGTCACCAGGAGGGGATGGGACAGAGGGAGGGTGATGACCTTGACCAGATGCTTGTCCGACATTTACTGGAAAGGGGTCGGCTCTCTTCAAGCATGTGCCAGGGGCTGTCACTGATTTATTGTGCTAACTTCTTACATTGTCTCTGGGGTAAGCAAGAATTGCATAGCCCCAAACTCAGGCAAGCAAAAGGTGTCTTTATTTTCCTTTACTAATCTATTTTGTATAACAGCCTAGTTTTCAAATCCCCATTTGGCCTGGTGGCAGAAACTACAATCTTGGCCATGTTGGGGTACACTACAGTCTTAAGTTCAATTAATTAAGGGTTCGCCCTTTTTGTAAATGTTCATTTTTGCCTCCTGCCGCAGGACCCAGGATCTGAGTCACATTCCTGTGTCTGGGGCCTTCCCCACCAACAGAGCTGTGATGGGAGACAGCAGCTGCCTCCTTATGATTTCCAAAAATATGCAGAGTGAGGTGCAATGAAGACTGAGTCACCCAGGGTCCTGTGGGCAGAAGGCGGTGGTGGCATCTTCTCTGTGGTTCTGTAGCCTATGTCAGACCATGGTTCCCTTTATGATCCCCCAACTGCTGACACTGTTTCTCCAGCCCAGCAGTGGTCTCTCAGCTACCCAGTGTCCTATCAATGCGTCCCTTTCCACCTGATTAGCCAGAATGCTTCCTGTCACTTGAGCGGCAGTTTCACGGGGCTAGAGAACCTGGCAGTCTGAAAACAGCTTAGCTCCTTCACCTCCACTTCCTTTTCAGACCTGAATGATATCTAAAGTAGATTTCTTGGGGAGTTTTTTGGGGGGGCCTATCCGAGATCATAAGTATTTCTGGGGTCACTTTTAGGCACAAAATTCTGATTTCCATGATAACAATGTCTCGTTATGGAAAAGAGTTGACACTCCAGCGCTCATTTGGAGCTGGAGCTGCTCCAACTTCCCCAGCTGAGACCCAGCCCCCACAGGGCGCCTGTGGCCAGCCAAGGGGAGGTGGCCAGCTGCTCTTCCATGCCCCTGCTCCGTGCCTCCCCAGGCCACTCCAGCATGGCCGGCAGGGACAAGAAGGGTCCCTGGTCATACCTGGCACCTGTTCCCCTCCCTGGGGTAGGTGCTGGGAAGGCCAGTAGGTACAGCCACCATCACAGCCGCCTGGTCCATGCAGGTTCACATTGGATTCAAACAGACGGTAATGAAACAATGGAGCCAAGAAATGGTGGGCCATTAGCTTTAATCCTAGCTTGCTCCTGGCGGGCAAGAAATACACATTATGGGAAAACACTTCCCTTTCCATTCAGGACTCCCAAAGCCCCTGACTTATTCGAGTTTCCTAGAATCAAAAGTATCTACCTCACCAGCCTTATTCACCTCTGTTCCCCATCTCCTTCTCTCTGCTCTAACTCTGCACAAACTGGCTTCTCCTTCAGCACTCCACAATCTTGGCTGCTTCTTCTCTCCTCCACGTGGCCTTTCTCTGCTCTCCTCTCTGCTCTCCTCCTAGAATGTAATCACTCATTCCTGGAACAACGTGATTTCTCCTTTTAAAACCTTTGGGCGTGAAAGCCATCCCCCAACGCATATTAATATAATCACGGCCATCCCAAGCAAGAAGGGCAACTAATATTATCACCTGGGTGATGGCTTCCATGTGGGCAGTGCCATCTTTAACAAAGTGAGTATAATATATTTTATCTGCCCAACAGTGCTCATTGAGAGTGTTTGATTCCTCCTGCCCCCCCCCCATCTCTCACGGCACTTCCGCACAGGTGAACACCCTGCCAGCTCTGGTCTTCCTGGGCTGGACCTACGTGCTCGAGAGATGTTCCCACATGCTCCATGCCAGGCCACCCCAGCCGGCACGCCTGGTACAGCCCCCAGTCCTCGCTCTAACTCCAAGCTGGCAGCCCCAGCCCCAGCGTTCCCTGTTAGCTTCTTCAGGAGCTTGTCACCCGCCAGATCTTTGGGGTGCGTCTCCCAGCAGCTGGGGTGCGTCTGGAGCTCTCTGCAGTCTCCAGTCCCCCCTCTCACTAAGCCAAAGGCAGAGATGTGGTAGGTGGGATGTTGATTCTGTGCGATTAAGGAGCCTGAGTGGGTGATGGACGATGGGCAAGAGCTGCAGGGCGGGTTTGGGGTCACCCCTTTGCAAAGCTTTTGTTTTGTAATGTCTGACTAGTGGGCACATCCCGTCTTTTCTCAGATCCCTGAGTGGTGTTAACAAGTCTCCTCTTGGGAGCTAGCTAACTTTCGGAGGTGGGGGCGGGAGGACCCAGGCTTGCCCACGTCCACCTTTCCTCATGTCTCTGACTTCCGTTCCTCCCAGCCTGTGGGAGCCTATTCCCACTTGGAGGGGAGCTGTGGAGAGGACCAGGGTCAGAAAACCTGAGCTCTACCTGTTGTAAAGCAGTCTACCTTAATTCCATGGGTTACGTAGAGACACCAAGGCAGGATACAGAAGAATTTTTAGGAGGAGATTTATTAATAAGCCGGCTGCATATGACTTACACGGGGTATAGCTAACCCAAATTGTGTGTGTCCCAAAATAGCCCTGAGGCTAGATCTATAGACTTGATCACATACAGGTTGGGGGGGGGAAGGAGGAGGAACATGACACAATAATCTATCATTCACAAGCTTACAACATTCGTCTATAGGATCTATAAAAACATTCCTACATATTAAAACTTACAAGGTAACACAATAGTGATGTCGTTTTACATATCAAAGACATTCACAAATCTTTTAGTGTCTACTCCCCATTCCTTTGTCTAGAGGTATATGTTACTCTCAGGATTCCAGGAAGGGAGGAAGAGTTAAAATCAGTGTAGGGTATGCAAATATTGTCTCTTATTAAAAGGGAAAGGAAGGTCGTCAGATAACCTTTATCCTTCCAGAGAACTATAGTTAAACTGTGACTAGATGACCCAGTTGTCCTTGTAAGCTAGGAAGCTCCCACATTCTTCTCCCTCCATTCTCTAAAGAAAAGGAGGAGGCAAGAGGCCTGACTTTTCCTTTTTAAAATGGCGTTGCCAATACTAAGTTTTACAGTTCTTTGGCACCTGCTGGGCAGATAAAACATATTATGCTCACTTTGTTAAAGATGGCGCTGCCCACGTGCAAGTTTTAAGAGTAAGCTTTTCCCCACACCCTTGACTGATTGGATGATGTGGGGTGGTGCACTCTCATGAGGAATCCTCCCAGTATGTCTCAGATAAGTGACTTTGTATCAGAGACTTCCTTGTTTGTAGATTGGATTAAGGGTTTGGATTTCTACACTATAAAGTGGGACAGACCGGGAGCTTGCTCTCTCTAGGTTCCTGAGATTAGTATTAGAGAGGAGAGCAGATTAAGGCCACGTGGAGGAGAGGAGAAGCAGCCAAGATGGCGGAGTGCTGCGGAAGAAGCCAGTTTGTGCAGAGTTTGTGTAGAGAGAAGGAGATGGGAAACAGGTGAATAAGTCTGGTGAGCTAGAAACCTTTGATTCTAGAAAACTCGGATAAATCAGTAGCTTTGTGAGCACTGAAAGAGTGGGTTTTTGAGCCCAGTGTGTGTTTTTGCTTGCCCGCCGGGTGCAAGCTAGAATTAAAGCTGATGGCTCACCAGTTCTTGGCTCCGTTGTTTCATTACCAACTGTCCGAATCTAACGAGAACCTGCACTGACCAGGAGGCTGTGATGGTACCCTTGGCCATTGGCTTTACAGCACCTTATTACAAACCTACTGCTGAGGGCTCAAGGGCTCCCCACTGGCCTCCTGGGTGGGGTCTGATTCTGATGTCAGCTCCGTGCTTCCCCAGGCTCGGCTGGGGGTTTGGGGAGTTGGGTGCAGAGGAAAGTTCTGATGCTCTTGGATATGACAGGAAACTTGCCCAGCCTCATCTCAGGGAGAAGGAGCAGAATTTCATTCAGATCCTACCCTGCACATCAGTGGGAGCTGTCAGCCCCAGAGGGCAGTAGGAAGAAGGGGGACTCTGGACTCCCTAGACCCATTTCCACCACTTCCTGGCTGTGTGATAGTTTGCATTATCTACTGCCGCATAATAAACCCTGCCAGCCCTGTGGCTTAACGTCGCCTGTATCTGCTCGGGATCTTACCGTCTGTGTGGGGCTCAGTGGTATGTGTCAGGTGGGTCAGTCAGAACCTTGAGTCTCCTCCAGATGGGCCTCTCCTCTTGACCTCCACACCATAGAGGCCGGGTTCCAAAAGGAAGGGAGCCCAAGCTGCCAAACCTTCTTAATGCCCGGGCTTGGAGGTCCCAGAAAAATCCTCCTATTGATCGATAAGCAGTTCTGGACCCAATCTAGAGTCGAGCAGTGAGTGGTCGGCAAACCGCGGCTCGCGAGCCACACAGGGCTCTTCGGCCCCTTGAGTGTGGCTCTTCCACAAAAATACCACGTGCGGGCCAGTACACCAGATAGGCGCCCGCAATTCATGCAGGAGTTGAGTGAGCATGTGGCTCCCCTCCCCCTCCCCTTCCCCCCCTTCCTTTCCCCCATTCCCTTCCTACCTCCTTTCCTGCTCCCTTTCCCCCTCTACTTTCCAAGGTAATCACAGCCTCAGCTTTCACATTCTTCATTTTTCAGGTAGGGAAAACAAGGCCCAAAGCGGTTGGGAACCACAAAGTACCTTCTGCTTCTTTCCCTGGGGCAGTGGTCAGCTAACCTCCGCTCTCGGCGAGCTACATGCTCACTCAACTCGTGCCATTCCCGCACTGTGTACCCCGCTGCCTGTCTCCTGTCGCCTGACCCCCCCTCCCCCACCGCCCCACGTACCTGCGCGCCTGCACGTGGTATTTTGTGGAAGAGCTGCGTGTGGCTCCGAGCCTTGGTTTGCCGACCCACCCGGGGTCTAGAGGAAGGGACGTAAGTGCCACCTCTTGAGGGCAGGAGTGGGAGGTGTGTAGGGAGGGATGAAATTGTGTGGGGCATCGGATACAAGCTACCCAGTGAATCTGAGCAAATTACTTAATCTCTCCGAGTCTCAGTTTCTCTTTCTGTAAATTGGGGGCCATGCCTACCTCGCTTGGTCGTGATGGGATTAAATAAGCTCTCAGCTGAGCTCACAGCAGTTGGAGGAATGTATACATGCAGCTCACGGCTCAGAAGAATTCAGTATCAGTATGAGACTCTTCCGGGGACACACAGCGTCCAGACAACGGCGGAACCCTTTTCTCACCGTTTGTCTTCTCGGCGTCTGCCTCTGGCATCATCTCCTCTCCCTGGTCTTGCTCCCTGCCTCTACTGTCCTCATCGGGACCTCCCCTGCTCCCGGAGACCCGGCAAGGTGCCAAGAGTCAGGACTTTGCTCCAGGAGGGTCTTTGGCAGGCATCCGCGGAGGGCTGTTCAGGCCATCAGTGTTGGAACTCCCGCCCCAATCCTGTAGAGCAATGCCAGCATCGCCCAATCCTCCTGCCATGAAGCCCCTCCCCACTGCTCCCATTCCCGGGAGCCGTTTATTATTATAAAACTATAGCTGCATAGGGAAAGGTAACTTGGGAGAAGAGATAGAAGGGGTGAGTTCAGGCTCTGAAGGGGAGGTCACCCCTTCCTCCACCCTGTGTCGGGCGGCGCCGCCAGACAGGGGGGCCTGTCTGCATTCAGGCCATTGAGTGCAGCCAGCAGCAATCCAAGGGAGTACAACGTAATCTGGGAAAGGGGGCAGCTCTAAACCAGTCTGTTACCCAGGAGACTGCTGTCACCAAGGCACCCGGGTCAGACTTTGCTGAGAAGGGATTGTGCTTCCAAGGCCAGGAAAGTTTCCAGTTGGATGGTCTTTGGCTGTCTTTGTGCTGTTGTTGCTGGCAATAAAAGTCACATTGGCCAGAACTGGGACTGACACTGGGTGGAAAAACAGTGTTTCGGTAACAGGCACCGAATCCCGGGGCTCCAGTGGCCCCCTCGGGCGGCTGCAGCCCGAGGACTCAGATGCCCTGGCTCAGACGAGCTCTCTTCCACCAGTTGCACTGGGCAGCCCCGTGGCCATCCTTCCTCGGGCGAGTGGGCATGCATAGCAGGTAAAAGTACTCCCCACCTTGTGTCCTGGGAGGTGAAGGGGGAAGTACACCCCCTCCACTCCTGTCTCTGCACAGAGCAGGTGCCACCACAGTTTTCGAAGCTGTTAAAAGAAGTTCCTTTGGCTCACCAGCTGCGGACTGGGATGGAACCAAGAAGGAAGTGAGTGAGAAGGGGATGTTGGTCATTCATTCAACAAATGGTTAGGAGCCTACTGTGGGCTGGGCCCTGCCCAGCGAAGGAGGACAGAGATGACCGGAAGATGGCCCTGCCCTGCAGGAGCTCACAGACCTGTTATCCACACCAGGATACGAGACCCAGGTATCTGGAGACCGGGTGAGAGCCTGCGGCGTGGCAGGCACTGGCGTGGAATGGTGAGCGAGAAATGAACCCTCTCTCCCAGAGCGCACAGTCTGGTAGGAGAGACAGGAAGTTCTCAGACTGTGAACTGAGTGTTGTGATGAGGGTCCAGGGCACCAGGGGAGAACGGGAGTCTAGAACAGATGGCCAAAGCAGGGGACCTACGTGTTGGGTTCATATAAATGCCTTCCTGTGTCACCAAGGCCAAAAGTTCCATGGGTTTTTAAATATTATTATTAATTTATTTTAAGAGACAGAGAGGTAGTGAGGGAGAAAGAGAAGCGTTTGTTTGTTGTTCCCTTAGTTGTTCATTCATTGGTCACTTGCCGTATGTACCTTGTGCAGGGATCGAACCTGCAACCTTGGGATGACACCGACTGAGCTAACCATCCAGGACCTTAAAAGTTTCATAGTTTGGTGATGCTCCCATGTCACTGTTTGCACTTTTCTTTTGACCTTGGCCAGGTTCCTATCGGATTACAGAAGCCCTGATTATTCCTGCATGGTAGACGGTGACCGGGCCCTGCAAGCAGCAACCAAGGGCCACTCTTTTCCTCCTTCACCCTCGAGGCCAAGGGGTGGACTCCAAGGCCTCAGATTCCGTGGTCTTCTAGCCCCTGCGCAGAGAGGAAGGCCAGGTTTGACCGAGACAGAGTGAGATGAGCAGACTCCTGCACAGTGGACACCTGACATCAGATCCTTCCTCCTCCCTTCGGCTGTGAGCCGAGGCTGGGTAGACCCTGGTTCCTTCGGGATGCCCTGCCAGCCACCTGCTTGCCACCCCTCCAATTTCAAACTTAGCTGTTGAACTCTCAATTCCCTTAGCACCACGCCAAGTTGTCTGTGTTAGAACTTCTTCACTACACATAAGAAAACAAGGGTTCTGGAGTTTACGACTTCTTTCTGTGTAATGAAATATTTGCGAAGCCACCTCTGTGAAGCCTTTCTGGATTCCACAGAGAAGAGCCCAGTCAGCCTTTTCCTTTCTAGGGGACTAAGGACTATCCCCTGGTTCTCACTAGAGACTGCTGCCCTCCCTGCACCCAGAGTTTGCTCCAGGTCCAGTCATTTCTTGGTGCAAACAGCGGTCAGCCCTGGTCTCAGCTCTGGTAAGAGGCAGGAGCCCAGGTGACCTGCAGGAGGAGGAGTGCTCATGCTGGTTTCATCTCGCCTCTTACTCTCGGGTTGCCTCTATCAGACACCTCTGTGTGCCACTTTGGACCCTCTACTTGCCTTGGGGCCGCTGGCCACCAGCCCTAGCCGCTGCTGAGACTGCCATCTCTGTATGGGCTCAGGCTAGCTTCCCCCATACCCGGTTGTGCAGTCTCTGGCTTCAGGCGGTATACCTCCTGCTTTGGGGCTTCCCTGGACACTCCTGTGAGAGACACTGCGCCCACCCACGGGCAGCAGGGAAGTCCAGGCCATTAATACCCTCTGGGAGGAAGTCCTAGCCATTAACACCAATGGGAGATATTCGACTGAACAAATTCTCCCTTTTCCCCTCAATGACTGAGCAGAAAGACAGTTATTCAGACAGCATCTCAGAAGGTGATGCCGTGAGACCGATCGCTGGTTCCGGTTCCCTGTGTTACCAAGGGAGCATGGCCAGCTGGCTCCCCTCCTCCCTGGCCGCACCCCTCCTTCCCTCCTTCCTAAGCCCTGGGCTCACCCTCCCTAACGAAGGAGTGGCACCTGAGCCTTTGTTCCCTGCTCTGCTTTCCAAGGACCCCAAACCAAACTCGACTTCTCTCCTGCTTCTCCTCTTCCACTCCAGGGGACCCTCTGGTGCCACAGTTGGCGTCGGACCCCACCACCCCCTCTGAGATGGGCACATGGCCCAGGCAGGCTGGTCAGTGCCTCGTTCTCTCCTGGCCACAGAAACGGGCTCAGAAACGGCCGGGTGTTTTCCCTGGAAATTGACAAACGAATATTGGGGACCTTATACACCAAGAAAGTCACTGCCTCCCTTCCCTGAACAGCAATGGGTGGCTCTTCGTTGGGTAAAGACCCAGCTGGACTCCGGCTCCCCAGGAAGTCTTGCTCTGTTCATCATCGCTGCCCAACAGGCTCTCGGCTGCACTGCTCGGTAGCACCCAGAATCCCCACAGCAACTGCCTCTTCAGACTCCTTGCTGCCTTCGGGCACTGCCTTGCTCTTTTACATGGTGAATGGGTGTGCCCATGTCTGCTAGGCGTACAGTTCTGCCCTGCAAATGGGGGGTTGATTGGCCCAAATAGAGCAGGCAGGTGCTTCTACACAGAAAGAGGTCAGGCTGCTCATCAGAACGTGATCACATTGTCTGGGCTCACCCAAGACTTTCCCAGCTTTCACACTGGTTGTGCCGTGTCCCGGGAAACCCACAGACCTGGGCACGCTGGCGCCTGGTCGCCCTGTGCCACGGGCAGGAGCATAAGGAAAGTCCTGTCTGGGGGTGATGCCTCGTTCTAAAGTGAGGGGCCCAGACTGCACAGAGCCAAGCCAGATGCCATTTGCTTATTCGTTCAACACAATTTATTAAGCCCCTCCTATGTGCCAAGCACCCTGTTAAGTTTTCGGGAGCCAGGGATGAGCAAGACCGAGTCCCTGCCATCAAGAGCTTACAGCGCAGAGCAGGGATCAGGAAGTTTACTCTGCATACAGCCAGATCAGAAACACTGTGGCTTTGCGGACCCTGCCGCATCTGTCACAACTGCCAGCCCTTCCAAGCACTGAGACACGGTCCAGGCGGCATGAGGCCTGGCCCACGGTGCAGGCCTGTTAGAGGCTTGTCCGCGGACCTGCTCAGCCTTGCTGTGGGGCCGAGGCCTGTGGTCTTCCTATTTCTGTGTGCCGGTAGAGACAATTGACGGCAGTCTGGTCCCAGGCTCCCTAGTCTCGGGCTCCGGGATCACTGGGCAGTAGTCCAGACATAATCTCTGCAGAAATGCCACCCAACCTGCTCCCATATCTCATTAGAGGAGTTTGGATTTGCTCCACCCACCTGGACCTGGGTTTCTCCAGGAACGGGGCAAACGCCATGTACGGTCAGACCTAAGGCGACCCTGAATGCGAGGCATCTCCCACGTGGCCATTAAGAAGATACATGTATACAAAGAAGTCATCTTTCCCAAGAAGAAGGTCCAACTCGAATACACAGACTAGAAGGCGTGCCCACGCCATTGCTCAAATGTCCCCCACCGTAACTCATGTGTTCGTTTTTAAAGACCTACTTTAATTCCATAGGTGGTAAGTAATCCATCAAGTGCTCCCGTTCACTTTCACATCTCATAGAACAGGATTATCTCCACTTCCCACCCCACCCCCCCAGGTCTGGGTGTCTGTGCTGCATCATCCTTTGGGCCATAGTTTGAGTCTCCAGTGGCTTCCAGAGGACATGACCTCCCTCGGGTCTGTTACTCAGAGTCAGCACTTTTTGAACCCCTGTCACTGGAAATTTCACCCCAAGCCTGTAGGCAGCCCTTCCCGTGACATTGAGGGTTAGAGCTGTGATAGGAACCTTAACAGAAACATAACTGGGGATAGGGACATGCCGGTCACCTCAGCATTAGCATCCCTCCCACCAGGGTGGCCGAGGGTCCCTGCACCTGGCGGGATGAGAGGCTTGGGACAGGATTCCAGTTCTCTGTGATGTCCAGCAGGTGCTATGGGCATGGAATTGCAGGGGCGCCCGACCTCCAATTGTCCCTTGGTTTGAACTGAGAGCTGGGACCATGGGCATGAGTGCAGCTGTCAATCACCAGGTATTTGCGGGCTCTGCTGTGACCCAGCTTCTGCCAGGCGCTGGACGGCAGAGAGGGGATCTGAGCCCTCGCTGTGAGAGACATTAAGGACTATTGTTACTTAGAAACCTGTGCCCTGTGCAGAGGGCAACGGAGGGCCAAATGAGCGGAACAGACAGGAGGGAATAAGTCTGCTCTTGACCAGGTGCTGACTGGGCGGAGGCTGGCTGGTAGGCTTGTGTCCCCCTCTGTTGGGAGCAGAAGGTCGCCCTGTGTCAGCTCAGGTCTTTGAGGAGCCCCAGAGAATCTTGGAGTGGGGAGGGCGGGCCGGGCACAGAAACTCAGAGACGGGTGCCACAGAAGGAGCACTCACCTGAGAATCAGAACGCTGGTGCCACTTGTACTTCCGTTCATACCCAGCTCCACATCTGGTAGCAAGGTGCTGCCCAGACCTATTTCTAGCCCCAAGCTCTCAGCCTCATGGGCCATTCTTTCTCTCCTCTCCAAACTGAAGGGTGCCGGATTTCATCTCAGGTTCAGCGGGAACCCTGGCATTGCCCACAATCGTCCTAGGAGTCTCAGGAGAAACTGTCGAAACCTCCATCTTGGCTGTGGGTCCTACGCATTCGTGTGTCTGACCCCACAGGGAAACGTGCTCTGTTTCCTTGTTCTCCCATAAAGGATACTGACACAGGTGACTGAGTCCGGGAGACTCTATGGAGATGGGCTAGAACACACCAGAGCCTCTTTCTCTGCCAAGGGATTTCTCGTTTGCCCTGTGCTCCCTCCCTCACACTCCCCCCTGCCCCCTTTGCTGATTCCAGGGGCTCCACACCTCAAGCTTGCAGGCTGTTTGCTGCAATTTCAGATGCATCAAGGATACAGGGTTCCGACAGTCTCGACATAATGACGTTTCGAGTTTACAACGCTCGCGCCCATATAATCTTTAAAAAATTGAGACATGATGTTTCGGCTTACGTCATTAGCGTTGTACTTACAGACTACGTGGGCGAACTAATCCCAGACTAACCTGGAACAATTCTTTCTTTTTTTTTTAATTTTATTTTATTATTATTAATTTTAATGGGGTGACACCAATAAATCAGGGTACATATGTACAATGAAAACATCTCCAGGTTATCTTATCATTCAATTGTGTTGCATACCCGTCACCCAAAGTCAAATTGTCCTCTGTCACCTTCTATCTGGTTTTCCCTGTGCCCCTACCCTTCTCCCTTTCCCACCCACCCCTCCCTCCCCCCACCCCATAACCACCACACTCTTGTCCATGTCTCATAGTCTCACTTTTATGTCCCACCTATGTATGAAATCATGCTGTTCTTAGTTTTTCTTTTTTTCTGATTGACTTATTTCACTCCGTATAATGTTATCAAGGTTCATCCATTTTGTTATAAATGATCCGATGTCATCATTTCTTTAACCTGGAACAATTCTTTAAGAAGGTCGAGAGGCCTGCAGCAGACCCTGTGCCCTCTACATCAGCTGCTTCTCGAGATGAAACACCTGTCGTGCAGGTAGAATAATCTCCAGCGGCTCCTGCATGTTCCTTAGGCAATCCTGACTCACCTGACCCAGTATCTCCAGCACCTTCTGCAGGTTCTCCTGCCTCTCCAGCTTCCTCCTACCAAAAGACCTCTCTCTTCCACCTCGCAATGCCCCTTCCAGTGTGCAAGCCAACCTCAGGAATAAAGATAAGGAGTTGTTTTTTTTTTTACACTCACTTTTTGTCTTTTTTTTCCTGTTACTACAGTACAGCGTACAGTACAGTGTATTTATGTCCTTTTCTTTCTCTGCGGCTTAGTTGTATTTTTATGGTCTAGATTATGATTTTACAACTGTGTTAGGACAGGTAAGTGACTTAGGCTAAGGTGTGTTTCAACTTACACCAAAATTCGGGTCACGTCACTGTCGTAGGAACGGAAGGAACTAACTGTGTAGCAGCCTGAGGACGCCCTGTATTTGTAACAAGGGTCTCCCCTTAGCTCTCTTGATTTCTTCTTTGAATTCCAGCTTTCTCCCGGTTTTATTATAAATATCCCAAGGCAGAACCACGTGGCCAAGCAGTTGTACTAGGCAGGGGTAAGGGCTCCAAAGTGATGTGAGGTCAGGTAAGGTCATTCGCTGGGAGTGAAACTTATTATACCAACACATGGAAGGAACAGTAATGAGAATAAAATACCATATATAAGACGATGGTGATGTAACTGGTATGACCCGCTTCACCCACTTAGATTATAAGTATGCCCACATTTCTTTTACGGCCTGAGTCATTGCTTTAGTCCCTGCATGTCTTTTGGGCTGGAAGTTTTGCCTCAAATTATTTAAAATCTCCAGGGTCGCCTGTCCTGTGGTGGCGCAGTGGATAAAGCGTCGACCTGGAACGCAGAGGTTGCTGGTTCAAAACCCTGGGATTACCTGGTCAAGGCACATATGGGAGTTGATGCTTCCTGCTCCTCCCCCCTTCTCTCTCTCTACTCCTTCTCTCCTCTCTAAAATGAATAAAGTCCTTTTAGAAAAAAAAAAATCTCCAGGGTCCGCCTTAGTCAAAGCAGAGGTCAGCTTTGCTTCCTCACCCCAGGAGGACCACCAGGGTCCCCACAGCCCACTGCTACTGTTGCTCCTTGCTGCCACAAGGTGTTCCTGTTGATGCTCGCTCTCTCAGGGAGGCTGCTGTTACTGGTGGTCTCAGTTCAGGTTTAAACCCTCTCTTTAGCCCACCTTCCCACACTCAGTCATTATTTCCTGGAGCACGGTCCCTGAAGCAGGGTGGCTGGGCGCAAGGGAACACCTAGCCTCAACCACGTCCCAGCCAGCTGCAGCCCTCCCGGCTGAAATGAGTATAGCACATCAGTGTGTGTGTGTGTGTGTGCGTGTGTGTGTGTGTGCGTGCGTGTGTGTGTGTGCGGGGGCTTCCTTCGAGCTGATTTACTTTGAAAGTCTCTCTGCTCTTCCCTGCTTCTGTTCCTTGGATCTCCCTAGCATACCTGCACAGGCGAACCTGACTTTGCATCTCAGAGATAGGGGTTGGGCTAGGAGTGTCTTTGCTTTCAGAGAGCGCCCCTTCCTGGAGAGCCTCACGCTACACACAGCCCACACACCCCGGGAGGAGGAGGATGGCACCCTGGCCGCCCACATTTGCCTAACCATGAAGACACACAAATAAAATGATCCTTCTCACTGCAGGAAGAACATCTGCTCTGGGTGGGCTTTCATCGCCCCCTACACCAGGAGTTGCTAGCCTGGGGTCAGGAGCAGAACTGGGTGGGGAGAGGGGCATGAACAGGGTGGGGAAAAACCACCATATACTTATTTTCACTAATCGCTGATTGAAACTGGCATTTCCTTCCCTGTATGCTTAGTGTAGACGGCTCCTGCGACTTTGTCACCAACAGAAATTATAGCTATTTTTATATCACACCACAGATGCTGCAGATATTTCAAAATATTGTTTCAGGACAGCTCATCATGAATTCAAAATTATGATAGTTATTAAACTTGTCACTAGACCTTATGCAAGGCCTAAAAGAGGCACATGTGTTTCTATATCACAGTTTTTGAATCTTGATCATTGCATTTCAACATATTAGGCTTCCTTGGTGGCCCTATGCATTTCCCATTAAGTATCTAAACCTGTTACCCTGCGGAAGCCACAAGCCTTTCCAGACTGCAGGGGTGTCCATGGTCCTAAGTCAGTGGTTTTTAACCTTTTTTGAGGTATCGAACCCACCAGTTTCATATGCGCATTCAGCGATCCCTTCTTTAGTGATAAATAAAATATGATTTTTTTTCCCAAATTCAAGACATAGGTATATGTTCTTTTACTGGTGCACAAAATGAGCCGTGCATGAACATCACCTTGCTCAAAGAACAAAACCAACAAAGTGCATGAACTCACAGCAAATTACGGTGTTACTTTATTCTGGCCTCAGCGGCAGAGGCTTCTCCGAACCCCTGAGACCGACTCATCGAACCCTTAGGGCTCGATAGAACCCGGGTTAAGAACCACTGCCCTAAGTAGATTAAGCCACACAGAGAGCAACTGATGGATTCTTTTGTTAAAACAAAAAAATTTTAAAAAGAAACTCACCGCTATGCCAGCTAATAATATTTATCCAACCCTTGCCATGTGCCAGATGTTTTTTACCTGTTGTTGCCTGCCTGGCAGACCGGTCACTACACTGAAAGCCGAGGCACGGTACTCTGAACGGGGAAACCTGGCCATGAGCACGGCAGGTCTGGGTTGGAGCCATGAGTCATCCTTGACCTTCTGACCAGCGCCCAAGCTCTCACCATCCTTAGGCAGGCTGCCTCCAAGGTCCTGGGAAGTCCGGCTTGAGAGTAGCTCGCCCTGGGGTGGGGCTGGGAAGGTGCCCGTGGCCAGCTCAGGCCAGGGGACGGAGGTGACCTGCACCAAGCAACCATCCGTTCCATTCCCCAAGGTCACCCTGGCTCCTTGACCCTGCAGGCTTGGGTAGGCCTGACTGGAGCCCCAGTGTCACAGTCTTGAAGGGGAACGGAGCCCTCCGCATAACAACCATGCTTCCAAAGCTGACTTTCTGCATCTCCCTTCCCTGGTGCTGCTGCTGCTGCTGCTGCGAGCTCTCGGCCTCTCCTCCCTGTTCCAGTGATCACTCACACCGGTCACCGCATGCTTTTTCATCTTTAATAGAGACTTCCAGGTCACATGTAACCCCTGCTGTCTTTCTGGTTCTTTCCAGCTCCCTGACCTTCTCTGGTCTCCCTTCCCCCTCCCTCCCTGTCTGAGACAATAGATTCTGGCCCTTTTCTCTCTGGGAACAGCGTCTACCGCCCTCACCGCCAAGGACTTGCCTAACTACCTCCCTTTTCAGAGGGGAGTTTTGGTAAATAACACTTTCTCAATCTCACTAACATCTAATTACTAAATGGGATCCTGTCTTAGCTCAGGCTACTATAATAGAATACCACAGACTGGGGGCTTAAACAACAGACATTTATTTCTCACAATTCTGGAGGGTAGAAGTTCAAGGTCAGGCTGCCAAGCACAGTCGAGTTCTGGTGCAAGCCCTCTGCTTGCCCTAGACTGGATTTCTCATGGTGGAAGGAGCAAGGGGGTGCTCTGAGGTCTCTGTAATAAGGGCACTCACCCCATTCATGGGGGCTCCACCCTCATGACCTCATCACCTCCCACAAGCCTCACCTCCTCATACCACCGAATTACGGACTAGGATTTCAATTATATACATTCTGGGGGATGTATGGCCAGTAGCTGCAGCCACCACCACAGGCGCCTGGCCCTTGCAGATTTGCATTTATTTCGGACAGATGGAAAAGAAACTGCGGAGCCAAAAACTGGTGGTCCATCTTCCTTTACTCTAGACTCGTACTCGGCAAGCGAGTAAAAACACACAGCAGAAAACACTTCCCTTTCCATTCAGGGTTCCCAAAGCCACTGACTCATCTGAGTTTTCCTAGAATCAAAGGTTTCCACCTCACCATTTCACCGTTTTGGCAGCCTCCCCCATGTGGCCTCCCTGCCCTGCAACCCCATGGGCTCTTCCTCTTGACAGGAACATCGTGGTCACTCTCCCTAAGATGGCCTCCTAGCTCCTCCTTTTACAACCTTTTGGCGGGACAATCCCCTCCTCCAGCACGCGGTAGCATAACCAAGCCCCTTCCGAAGCAAGAAGGGCGATTAGCTGTATCACGGGAGGGCAGCAGCCATCTTTAACACTAAGAGTGAGAAAGAATAACTTATTTGCCCAACAGGGAACACAAACACTCAGTCCAGAGTCCAGGGTGCTGACTATTACACAAAGGGACCAACATTCAGTGCTTCACAGGCCTCTCATCTGAGGACAGGATGCTCGGTAAGGGGTGTGCACACTTGGTCTCCGGGATCAGACATCACGCACTCACACCATCGGCAGCGCCCTCTGAGTTTCCAGCTACCAGAAGCTGCAGGGCATCAGCTGGGCCCTGAGAAAGCCCACACCCCACCCTGCCCCACCCCCACCGACCTACCCACTCAAAGTGGGGCTCTGCCCGGAACACATTCCGTGCCCTTGGAGAGTCTCAAGGGCACTTCGAAGCAAAGACATTGGGTCTGACTTCTGTAAAAACCCCACCCTGGGCACCAAGGTCTCCAGCTGCCTCTGTCCCCATTCAGCTGCCCATTTTGCATTCCCTCCCAGGACAAAAAGTGTTACTCTGCCCTCTGTGGCTTTGCACCCACCCGGACTCCACCAACCTGCTTCCTGGAACAGTCACATGTGCACACCCCATCCACTCCTCCTGGTGTGGGCTCAGGAGCCACTCTGTTCTCTGCTCCCCAGGGTTCCCTGGTCTCTCAGAGGGGCTGTGAGCCCCCTGGCCTTTCTTTCCTGTCCCCCACAGGAGTGGACACACATGGGTTGCTCAGGAAATTCAGTATCAGCTCAATTAAACTGAAGCAGAAAGTGGTTCTATGCACAGACAGCAGGGGGCGCTGCCCACCAGAGCAGCCAGGCACAGAGACTGCGGGTAAGAAGAGTCTTCAGAAGAGTCAGCCTGGAGAGGAAGCTGGGCTGTGTGTCAAGAGGTCAGAAGAAGAAGTCCCCGCAGGATTGTCAGGGGAAGTGTGGAGGAGTGTGGCCTGATTCAGGGCGGTCACAGGGCCACATCCTCAAGCCTGCAAGGGCTGTTATGGCTCTGGGGAGAGCCCCACAAGGGGGCAGGATGGATGAGAAGAGCCTCAGGATTGAAGGAGAAAGACCACTTGGCACTGAGGTCTCGGGGGCTACGGGCATGAGCCTCCTGCCCCAGGGTGACATGGATACCTTGTCATGTATCCATTCTGCCCCTTAGCTGAAGGGCCTGCCAAGCGGACACAGTGGCTGGGACCAGTGTGAACTGAGGTGCAGAGGCCTCTGCAAACAGGGGGACCATGGAGAGACGCTGCCCCCAGGGTTTGTGCAGGGTCCTGGGAGGGGGAGCGGCCCCGGACCATGGGGCTAGACAATCCTACAGTCAGACCGATGAGCTCAGAGCGGGTTCCATTCAATGTGAAGAAACGCGGAAGCACAGTAACTCTTCAACTCCAGGTCACAGAGTAAATCCACGTGCAATGTGCTGAGTTGTGCCCCCCAAATTCATATGTTGGAGCCCCAATCCCCAACGTGACTATATTTGGCAATAAGGCCACACGGAGAACACTTTGCAAAATGACTGTGACACAGCCGCCCGCTATGGTGCCTTTTGCATGACTGTGGGCTCCCCTGGGGGCCCCAGGTCTCAACAACATCCCTCGCAGACAGCGCCTTGGTCACACCTGCCCAAGCAAAAGCCCCCAGAACAAAGGCTGCCTGAGACCTCAGGGTGAACTCAGGGCCCCTCCACCAAGCAGAACTGATGTTAGGCTTTAAAGTGACAGTGTTTCGCACCCTAGCTCTGAAACTTAAAAGAGTTGGGGGTCAAGTGTCGGTCAGGCTGGCGGTTCACACCCAAAGCGCTCCCTCCCTTAGTGGCTTTGTGAGGGGGATACATCTCATTGGCTCTTGGTGGGGGATGGGACGCTCAGGCCTGAGTTGGGGAGGAGGGATGTCCCCAAGATCCTAGAGTCTGCCGTCACATGCTGTGCACAGCCCCTCCCATGCCGTTCACAGCTCTGTGTCCTTGGCTCACTATAAGAGCCAGCTCTGTTGGGGGAAAAGTGAGAGGTGGCTGTGAGGGCAGTTCTAGGGGGCGTCACCCCCAAAAAGCATCACTTTTGTGGGCCTTTGAGTCCCTTACCCTCAGCAGTGGGGTTCTCACAGGAGCCTCAGCTGTCTCTCCACGGCCCTGGGAGGTTGCTGTCCACAGCACAGCCTGCCCTCGAGGATGGTGGACGGTAGTGTGGTGCAGGCTTCTCCCCCAGGTCCACGTGGCTCCCATGTGGGGACACTTCCATCTGTACCTATTGACTGTTCTGCATGCCAGGCCCTCCTCACCCCCACGGTGGCTCTTTTCAGTTTCTGTCCTCCCTGATCTGTGAACAAAACCTTTGTTTAACCTCTGTTAGTCTCTACGGTCACCTACCAAGCCTAGCCATTCCAAACCTCTTTGCAATTACTATTTATTTGTGGCAACTTGCTCCAAGGTTGTATCTGTCTCTTCCAAATGCCATTAGTGTCCTGTTGCAGCTCTACCGCTTTCATGTAATGACTTTTAGCTCCATAGCGTCCCCAGAGAGGGACTCAAGGGGAACAGAGCTGACAAACGCAGCTGGTAGACTAGCATTCTCCACTGTCAAATGCTCCCTTGTGGGTCAATAGCCCAAGGGAGGGCCAGTCCTTGTCCTGGAGGGGACATAGCCCAGGTGGGAGGTGGCTCCTGGGTTAGCAGAAGTTGAGTGTTGTATTAGCCTTCTCTGGCTGCCGTAACAACACACCACAGAATGGGTGACTTGAACAACATGAGTTCATTTCTCATGGTTCTGAAGTCTAGAAGTCCGAGATGAAGGTGCCAACAGGGTTGATGTCTGCTAAGGTTGTCTCCTTGTGTTGAGACAGCCACCTCCTCCCTGTGTCCTCACCGGGCCTTTCTTCAGTGAGTGCAGGTGGAGAGATAGAGGAAGGAAGCGCTCTCGTGTCTCTTCTCACAAGGGCCCATCATGAGAACTCCACCCTCAGGACCACATCTAAACCTAGGCATCCCCCAAAGCCCCACCTCCCAATACCATGTTAGTCGGGGTTAGGGCTTCAATACATGGATTTGGAAGGGGTTGTACCATTCAGTCCATAGCAACTGTCAGGGAGTAAGGATGTCCATGGTTAGCCCTCGGCACCCCCAGGTCATGCGCAGGAGTGGGAGGAGCTCAGGAGAAAGGGGTGGCCCGGGCCAGTGTCTGGCAGTTCACACTCTCCAGGAGAGCTGGATGGGTTAGCAAGAGTCACATGTGAGGAGCCACAAAGGAAAATTCAGCTCTAACCTGTGAAGGTCAGGCCCATTCTGTAGGTGGTCAGAGAAGGGCATCTCCAGTGGAGGACTTCTGGAGAACGGGCGTGTCTTTACCCCATTAGTGGTCAGCAGGTCTTCCTTGCTGGGCCACATAGTGTGTGCTGAGGAGCCAGAGCCTCTGAAAGCAGCCCCAGTGTCATGGTGGTGGTGGGACAGGATGGCGGGAGAAGGGGACGGACCCGGTGAGCACCACAGGGTATGGGGTGGGGGGGCAGCACTCCACAGAGAACCAAGCACCAAAGTGGATGTGGGGAGTTGTGATAGGACCCCGCAAGGTTTGGCCCCTGGCACTTGAGATAGACCCCAGCTGTGGCCCTGGGCCAGGCCAGAGGGCGACTCCCTGTGATCTTACACTTGGTGTCCAGGTGGCCACTCTGATCTGGTCCCTTCTTGGTCCCCTGCACCCAGCCAGCTCCTTCCTGCAGCCAGTAAGTACTGCCCAAGACAACGTCACACGGTTTCACAGAAGTCTATTTATTTGGAAAATCAGATTGGTCAAATCATTTTTTCCAATTAATAGCGCTAGTTTCACACATGGACAAGTGACAAGTAGGTCTCAGGGTTTCTAGGAGTACAAATAAGGTCACATTAATGGCCAAGTGGCTCCAAGTTCCACTGGCTTTAGTAGCAGGGATCTCAGCCGTTTACAAAACTAAGTTCTAGGTTCCCCAACGCATTGGCTGCCACTTGCTACAGGATTGGGGTCTGTGCCCTGACCCTGGCCCTGACCCTGACCTTGACCCTCCTTTGCCTGCTAGGTGCAAGTGCTGACCCAGGGCTGGGCTTGGGCCCAGTGAGTACAACCTCCTGCAGGACAGCTTGGCCTGCAGGGCTGGGTCTGTGTCCACTCTTGAGGACCCTGCTGAGTCAGTCCTCTGTGACTTGCAGGCCTGGATGGGTTCCCATGGGGAGACAGAAAAGGTCCCCTTCCTCCCCTCCGGGTACTGGGACCAGTCAAGGGATTCCCAAGGTTCACCCAGCAGTCTACAGTTGTCACATCAACCCAGGACTACTGTACCCCTCTGAGGACCTGCACATCATAGTGACACAGCTCTTAAGAGTTCCCTCCTGCCCTCTGTCACCTGGCTTGGGCAGGCTCACGCTGCCCACAATCCAAGACGTTACGCTTATGAGTAACAGTGGGGCTGAGGGGTGGTCAGAGACCTGTTGTCTTTCTTCTCTTAGGAGGACTGTCTAGCCCTAAGCACAAGGTTGGATACATCTGTAGCACAAAGGATCCACCCACCTCCATCAGGTAAGCTCCCAGTTCCCAGTGAAAAGAGAGAAGTTGGAGGAGGGGTAGTCCTTAACTCCACCCACCCCTGGGCTCTGACCCCAGTCCAGCCCCAGATGTCCTGCTGGATACAACAGCTGGCTTTCTAAGAGTCTCTGTCCAGGATGGCCATGGGACAGTGAAGCCTGCAGGCAGTGTCCAGGGCTTGGCAAAACTGAGCAAGACTCACTTCTGGGTCTGCAGAGCCCCTGACTCTAGCTGCTGGTCTCTGAAGGTCCGGTTTGAGGGGCCGGAGCCTCTGGTCCTGAGCAGGAGCAATCCTCCAGAGCCCTTCACGCCCCTGCATGGACACTCTCTCCCTCACCTTTCCCTCCAGCCCCACAGAGGGCCACCCCTGCATTGAGTCGGCTTCAATGGCTCTCAGTCAGGCTGGGGACTCTCATGCAGGAAGCAGCTCAGCCCCCCATCCTTCCCTTCCTCGTCCCCACCTCCTCACAGAACTCTGTGCCATCGAGCTGTGGGCGACTGCGCAACCCCACCTCCTCCCATCAGGGTTTTATCTCAGCCTCCCCCTCCCTCCAACTCACCACCCCTCCCTCCCATCCACCATGTGGTGGTGGAAGCCTCTCTGTCAATTAGGTCAAGGGGGTTGCTCTTCTTCCGAAAGCCCTTCCCCTTGTCTGGCTTGTTACTTCTCACCCCACTCACTCCATCCTGCACCCCGCCCCACAGTTTGTCCTTATCATCAGTCACCTGACGTTCTGCAGCAGCTGAGTCATCGAAGGCTCCCGGCTGTCACGGCTGCTCCTCCAGGTCATTACAGGAGCAGGCAGAGCAGTGATTTAGTGGTTTCCAGTTTCCAGCCGGAACTGCGAGAGCCTGTGCCCTCGGACGGTTGCTCAGTTCCCAGCTGACTCATCTTCTCCCTCCCACCCACTGCAGAGGGCAGCTCCGTGGACAACGCCACCATGCCCGCTGCCCAGCAAGGACGCAGGTGGGCAGGGCAAAAACATGTTCCCTTCTCGCCTCCCGTGGAACCAAGTCAAGCCTGATTCCGTCTCATCGTCCTCAAGGAAACTAACGAGCCGCCTTCCAGTCTGTTCAAGACAGCAAGCTGGGCGTGTTCAGGAAGGTCCTTTCTCCCAGGCTTGTCACCCCCTCCTGGCTTCCCCCAGGCCAGTGCTAGAACGCCAGGCAGTGGACACCCCGGTGGCAATGAAGGAGGAGACGCCCTTGGCCTGTCTCCTTCATTCCCCAGGGGTAGCGTGTACCCTCATGGCTCTCTGGTGCCACCAACAGCTCCCCACTCTGTCCCCACTGCTTCCACAAAGTGTCCCCAGCCCCACCACAGCCCGATCCACACCAGCCCCCTTCATCCTTCTGCAACCTGCTCGCGGGCTTCCCAGGCCTTTCGAAAGCCCGTAAGAAACTTGGGGCTCTCTGCGTGTACTTGCTGTGCCCTGATCACCCCCACTTGCCGTCACCCCTACCAGGCTGTTGGCCTACAGAGCCCCAAAAGGAACTGGAAAGTACGGGATCCCTGAACTGAAAAGGGCCTTGACCCATCCCTACCACTGCGTCTCAGGCCAGGAACTCCTGCCACCGTGACCAACCTTCTTGACTCTCTCTCGCTGCCTCTCCAGAATCTTACAATCTGACAGCAGGTAGGGGAGAGTTGGGAGCGAGTCTTGTGCAGATGGTCTCATTTTCTTTCTCAATTCTTCTGCCTCGTGCTTTTTTTTAGACTTAGAAATCAAGAATTCACCTGGTCCTTAGGCTCATCAGAAATTCCCAAACACTGGCTGACTTCCGTTGAGCTGTCTGGGCGTAAGGGTAAGGGCTTCAGGGCATAATGAGAAGACACAGTGTCCAATGAGCATCTAGAAAAGCACGCTAGTCAGTGCACCATGAATCACCCACAACGAAACCCTGGAACAAGTCATCTGCTACCGGAATTAAGGGCTGGCATTTCCTTCCTCTGAGCAGGGCTCTCTTCTCTTAGCTCCTGGGGTCCTAGGGGGCAGCTGGCCTCTGGAACGCTGAAGGGCCACAATGCCCACGCGGAATTCTTTGATGACAAAGTAATAGCAGAACACATCCAAGCAGCAGTTGATATTGGAGAAACACAGGGACAACTGCAAGAACAAGATGATGTTCTGCTTAGCTCTGCAGTCCTCAACGAAGCCATTCCTCACCAGGAACTGCAGGAGCAAAGCCAGGTGGACCGGAAGGAAGGAGACCACGAAGACAGTCAGATTGGAGGCGATGGTCCAGATGCAGGCCTTCTGCTGGCCCCAGTCCTGGATGTGGTCCCAGTGGCTCACCAGAATGTGGATGCTCCTGAAGGAGCAGAAACCCATGATGCCCATGGGAAGAAGGAAGCCGAACACCTCGAGGGGGAAGAAGACCTTGGCGCTCCAGGTGTCCTTGGACATGTTGTGGAAGCACTTGTACCGCTCCAGATTCTCATGGAAGCTGTAGATGGGGATGCTCCCGGCCCACACCAAGACCCAGATGGTGCAGCAGATGCAGAAAATCTTCCTGGGGGACCGGCAGTGGCTGACCAGGAACGGGTACCGGATGACCAGGAATCTGTCCAGGCTGATGAAGCAGATTGTGAAGACACCACCGTACATGCTGATGAAGTAGAGGCACTCCACCAGGGTGCAGAGTTGCCGGAAGGGGGTCCAGCCGCGGCTCAGGGCCACCTTGAACGGGAGGGACAGCACCAGCAGAAGGTCAAAGACCGCCAGGTTGATCATGTAGATGGAGGTGGCCACGTACTCCGGCCACTTCTTCAGGAAGGCGCAGAAGCCGCGAATGGCCAGCAGGTTGAGAACGAGGCCCAGGAGGAAGGTGGGGATGTGGACCGCCAGCTGTACAGTCTTCATCAGCTCATCCACGTCATGGAAGGAGCAGTTGTCGACCTCGCCCGGCTGGCCCATGCTTCTTCCCTACCTCAACAGCAGCAGGTCAGACAAGGCGCCGCTTGCTCCCTAGACGTGGAGGATGCAAATGATTTTGTCAAGAACAGCAAACACTTCCCCTTGATCCTGCAGCAGTTCCTGCTCGTTGAATAACAATCAGGAAACGCAAGGAATAATTACCCCTAATTCTGCTGCTTACCTATAACCACTGTCCCTTTTCCATGTATATTATTCCAGACTCTCTTCACACACACACACACACACACACACACACACACACACTACATGTGTGTGCCTCTTTCTTTTACAAAAATGAAACTGTCTGAATATTGTGTCTTTTTTTCAATCAGAACTCCTTCTGCTGACAGCACTAACACCGACACAGACCCTGACCCGAACTGGTTTGAGGAAAGAGAATGTAACAGAACTGAAATGTGGAAACTGAGGCAGGGCTGACTTGAGCTCCTCTTGCCCTCTACTCTCCTCCACCCACATTCCCGAAGGCTCGGCAGGTTTGTTCCTGCCTGACTGTAGGGCCGTGTGTGATCAGGGCATCACGTTACCCTAAATGCGGCGCCTGCTTCGCTGGGTCATGGATGGACGCCTGACTCACGCAATGTAAAGCGATGCCACTCTTGCTTGGGTTTCTAGGAAAGGGGTCGGGGCTCTTTCTGTGGGACTTCACGTTGGGAAGGTCTAGGGTCTGGAGCTGCTGTTACCTCTTGCTACTCCTGGGAGAAAACCAGACAGAAAATGGAGAAATATGGAAGAAGGACATTCCCAGAGGGAATGAAGTAAGGACCTGAGGTCTCCACGGGGCAAAGAAAGGCCTGTAGACAGGTGAAGAACTAGAACTGGTCCCAGGGACAGGAGGACTGAGGCTACAGGTGTGGCTGCTCAGGGGTGTGGACTGCCGGCAGACAATGAGGGAGGGTCACAAGTTAGGGCTCCTGATCAGGCCAAAGTCAAGGGTGGTCGACAGGTCCAGGCCAGGTCTTCCGTAAAAGCCCGGTCCATTTGGGGATGCCCCTGTGGAGTTTTATGTCAAGGTTAGTGGCTATCTTGGCCTGGGCTGCGTGACAGAATGCCATAGAATGGGTTGCTTATGAAAGCAACTTGTTTCTCCCTGCTCTGGAGGCTGGGAGTTCAAGGCCAGGGTGCCGGCTCAGGCACGTGACGGCCGCCTTCCAGCCTGTCCTCACACGGCGGAGAGTGTGAGAGGACTCTCTAGGGTCTCTTATAAGACCACTAATCCCATTCATGAGGGCTCTACCTTCATGACCTAACCACTTCCCCAAATTCTCACCTCCTAACATCATCACACTGGGACTTAGGGTTTTGACACATGGATTTTGCTAGGGATGCAAACATTCCATCTCTAACAGTGGTGCTGGGGCAGGATGAAACCGGACGTTCAACCAAGGTCTCCGGAACCAGTGCTGCTGAACAGAGAATTCAAATATGACCAAACTTCCACCAGCTCCCTACTCATCCACCTCCACCCCGTCTTTGTCATCCATTTTCCCCTCCCACCCAGGGCAGGCAGAGTAGCGGACATGTCGGACCCTCCATGAGGACCGGGCCATGTCCGCGAGTGCAAGCGCTCAGTGCATTCGAGAGGCTGTTCAGACTTGGCCTCTCCCCCCCCCCCCCCCCCCCCCCCGTCACCCACCCGCCGGCGGCAGGGAGAGCGAGGTCAGCTCTGGCGGGCCTTTGTGCCCCTTCCGCCCCGTGACGGTGACTCCTCGCGAGCCGGAGCCGGAGCCGAGACCCACCATGTGGACGCGGCAGGTAGAAGGGGCCGACACGATCCTGCACCGGTGACCAATGCAGCTACAGTATTTGGTGAGCTTTCGTTATTGTACTAGTTGTTCTTTTTTATTTATTGAAAAAGTATTCTATGTGTTCAATAAGATATCCAAACAGGGATAAAGTTTTTGCTCATCAGATTTGAAGAAGCTGATGAGGGTTCCATGAGACAGTCATCGGGATGCCAGTGTGCATATAATTAATATACTTTGGGGGACTTGATGACTTATACTACACGCCACAGAAATCATGTTGGTCTTTCGTGCAGTGATTCTGGAATTTTACCTTAAGTAAATGATGCAAAAGAAGGAAAAATTGTGTACAGAAATTTGTTGACTTTAACATTGTTTTCTGATAGCAAAAAAAAAAAAAACCCAGAAACCACACACACATTTAGACACCAGCAGGGGCTTATTTTCACTTCAGTAAATATGATACTCAATGGAAAAAATTTTCTATCTATATTATGTTTATGCTGACTCACATAAGTAAAAACTCCACCAACTAGAGAATTATACATTCAAAAAATGATTTCAACTATGATATCTAAAAACCCCTACTTAAGGGGGAAAAAAAACTAGAAAAAATTTTCATATGTCAAACATAGGTTGCGTTCTAACAAATTGTGGGTGATTCTAAAAATCCTTTATCTATCTCTATCTTTCCTGTTTGTGAGTGTGTGTGTGTGTGTTTAACTAATGGTACTATGAAAACAATTAAAAAATTTTAAATTGTATTGCGAGTTGGAGAAAAGGAAGAAAAATAACAACCTTGGACTTTGCTGTGAAAGAAGCCTTGGTGTGTGTTTGAGGCCGGGGAGAAAGGGCAGGTTACACAAAGTGGAAAGAAATGCACTGACCTAACCAGTGATCAGCTGATGAGGCAACATCGTGCCAGGTCCAAGCTGGGCATTTCAATGTGTAGCAGCTGAGGGCAAAGCACGAAGTGACAGTGAGAATTGCACAGGACCAGTCATTTAAAGCAGGTGCCAATTAGATGGGAAAGACACCGAGCACCTGACCCATGATAAACAGTTTTATCTGTCCGCAGGTCAACTATTATGTCATAAAAACTGCACATAATATAGAGTAAAGAACAGTGTATAAGAGCCTGACCTGTGGTGACAGTGGATAAAGTGTTGACCTGGAACGCTGAGGTAGCCGGTTTGAAACTCCAGGTTTGCCTGGTCAAAGCACATAGGAGGAGCAACTATTATAAATTGATGCTTCCCAATTCTCCTTTGCCCCTTTTTCTCTATCTTCTCTCTCTAAAAAGAAAGAGAGAGAGGGAGAGAAAGAAAGAAAGAAAGAAAGAAAGAAAGAAAGAAAGAAAGAAAGAAAGAAAAGAACAAAAATAGAGCAATAGAGCCCTGGCCAGTTGGTTCAGTGGTAGAGTGTCAGCCTGGCATGTGGAAGTCCCAGGTTCAATTCCCAGTCAGGGCTCACAGGAGAAGGAACAATCTGCTTCTTCAACTCTCTCCTTTCTCTCTCTCTCTCTCCTCTCTTCTCTCCTCTCTCCTCTGTCTCTCTCTTCCCCTCCTGCAGCCATGACTCAAACAGTTTGAGCAAGTTGGCTCCAGATGCTGGGGACAGCTCCATGGCTTCACCTGAGGCACTAGAATGGCTCAGTTGTTGAGCAACCGTGGCCCAAGATGGGCAGAGCATTGCCTCATAGGGGCTTGCCAGGTGGATCCTGGTCAGGGCACATGTGGGAGTCTTTCTGTCCCTCCCCAGTTTTCACTTACTAATGAAAAGAAAAGAAAAAGAACAGTGTATGAGAGGCACAAAATGCCAGGTTAACAGTGAAGAGTGGCTGAAGGGAAGGGAAGATATTTAAATATAATTCTCCCAGAATCTGGAGAGCTAGTATTAAAAGGACAAATATAGAAGTTAAAACTTAAATATTTTCTAAATTGGACATTTTAATTATAGTACCTTGTCTACTTTAAAGGGACAAAAGGAAGAGAAAAATTCACAATGGAGACTGAAAGTGAAAAATGCACTGTCTCGCTCTAAAAAGCAGAGCTGCAACCCCATAATTCTAACACAATCACAGCACTCCCTAGCAATTATAATACTCCCTATAAAAGGGGGCATCCATTTAAAAATTCAGGACTTAATCATCCTTTGTGCATAAGAAACACAAAGAAAACCAAAAGACAGAAGAAAATGATAGGATAATCTGTGTTTTTTCAGGCAAGCAGATGCTAAAAAAGAAGGGACTATTAGAATGTTATTTTTTTGTTTTAGTAAAAGGAATTAAGAGAGTTCATATAGAGATTCCACAAAAGTAAAAGTTGCAATAGATAACTAAAACATAAAACACTCAATTTATGTTTCAATGGGTGTATCAAAGAAGTACATAATGAGGACAGGCCAGAAATGCTAAAAGAGATCGAAATGGAGATACAGTTGCAAGTAGAGGCCTTAATGCCCTCCTCTGGGAATATCATCAGTCAAGCAGACAGAGAAATTTATGGCTCTGAACATCCCATTTATGAATAAGGTACCACTAGCAGATCAGCAAGGACTGAATCATCTATCAAGGGAAGGCACTCCCTTTGGGAGAGGATAAGGATCTTCCACCAACTCTATCCCATTCCTGGGCCACTGAGCACTCCAAGGCCATGACAAGGGTACCTTTCTCTTCACAGACTACAAAGAAAACAACTAGTAATATATAACAGGCATCTGTATGCGTTCTCTTACATCGTCTATTAAATCGTGTGGGAGCTGGAGAGAAATCAGAAGTACCTTACTGACGTCTTGTAAAGGAACAAGTAGTACTTCAGTGCAAAACCCTGAGGCAGTCACAGCTTCAAGGAAAATGAGGGTTCAAGAGCATACAGAACAGCCTCGCCATTCGGTGAGCTCTCTGCCACCAGGGATTTGCAAGCAAGGGCTAGACAGTCATTTATCCAGAATGTTGTCAAGGGAATTCACACATATGGATGCTTTCAAGGAAAAAAAAAGCCAAACCCTGAAATGGAATCTTCTGCCAATAAATGAATGTTTATTGAAGAGGTAAGAAAGCAACCTGTGTTTGAAAAGGAACTGGGCTGGGAGTCCAGAGGCCTGCCTCTGGCCCTCTCCCTGGCTGTGGGCCTCTGTCGGGTCTCTCATCTGAACAGCACAGTTCAGCCCGTTGAGCCCAGAGCCTGTGGCCTCCCTGAGGGGGTTCTTACAGCCAGCTCGGCCCGGTTCTGGGCTGTGATTCCTGCCACTGACTGGGTCCCTGGTGCGCCCATCTGCCCACGCCTTCAAGGACCCAGCATCCGGACTGGGACAGACCCAAGCCCATGTCTGCACAGCCGACACACTCAATCCCAGCTGTGTGGCTTGGACCAAGCCAACCTTCCTTGGCTCAGCAGACTGGACGTTCCAGAAAGCACCAGTCAGGGGATGAATGCCACCTTAGGAGGTTTGCAGGCTGAGAAGGCACCCCCTGTCTTCACTGCCGCATCCCTCATCTGCGGGGAACATTGTAGCTGGGAGGGCCGGCCTGGCTGAACAGAGTGGGTGCAGCCGGAGGGGTGTGTTTGAGCAGGAGTGCCCCCGGCCCCACCCCCACCCCCAACATCGGCCCATCCAGGTTTCTGGCCTGCAGTCCCAGTCTCCTCCTGGGCACAGTGCCGAGAGCCACAGTTAGGATGTCAGATTTACACAGCTGCCACCAACACCACAAATAAACTCCTCCATTTACACCGGAGCTGGGTTTCTGGGGGACTCTCTGCAAGCAGCAAGACACAGAGGGGACGGACTCATAGAATCTCCCTGAGCCCAGAATTCTGCTGGAGCTGGACCCCTGAGCTTGGCGGGTTGAAGGGGAGGGACCAGCTCAGGGACTTGGCTGGTGCACTGCTAAGTGCTCCCTGGAGTGGGGAGGGGACACTCGGCACATTCCTGGGATGCTGTTATGATTATGCTCATTTTACAGATAAGGACAGTGAGGTTCACAGAAGCTAAAGAGTCTATCCAAGGTCCAACCGGCTGTGAGGAGCCTCGCTGGGACTCACATTCTGAGTCTCTCTTTCATTTTGCCCCCCCCCCGCCCCCGCCACATAAGGACCATTGAATCATCTGTGTGTTCGAGTGAGTGTCCTAGCACACCAGGACAAGAACCGTGTCTCCTTCGTCCTCCCAAAACAGGCCCCCTGGAAGGTCTCACTGAGTGAGTGGCACGGGGAACAGGTGAATGGCCTGGTCTGCGGCAGCTCCAGGGTGACAGGTGTTCCCTTGAGAGCTGGGATGGCCGAGCCTTCCACGGAGCTCGGGACAGCACCCTGCGCCCCTGGCCCCCGGCCCCATGACCCCGGGCAGCACCAAGCTGAGCCTATGCCAGTCTGGCAGACAATTCCTGGCTCCCCATCTCCACCTCCCGTTTCAGGAAAGAATCTAGAGCCCTCGGGGTTATCTGTATCTTCCCTCCCAGACTCTTCAAGAGACACTAGGGTTTGAGAATAATCTATGTGCAGAGCTTCCTAGGTGTGTTGGCCGTGGAGGGGGGCAAGCGCTTCCATCACTTACTGCTTTTCAAGAGCCCCATGAGGAAGAAACTACTCTTGCTCCCATTGCCCAGAGAGGTACACTGAGGCCAGGGAAGTCACACCAGTGGTAGTGGCCAGCCTGGGCTCCCCAGCACAGCTCCGCCTGCCGCTAGCACCTGGTTCAGAGGCTGCAGGGTGAGTCCTGCCAGTGCGTGCTCTCAGGCTCTGGGTGCTTTCCTAGCCCGACCCCAGGGGAAGCAGGCAGTGGGCAGGGGAGGGGGTGGCACGCAAGCTGAGCTCCCCTGGGGAAGGCTCTGGGGCTGCCTACGGAAAGGCTTCCCCACCCTAGCCCTATGCTGCAACCCTGAGTCAAATCAGGAGGAAAATGACAGTTCGTAAACAATGTCACTGACAACCAGAAACCAACCAGTCCTGCTGCTGTCACGGAGGCTGCCAGGGCCGCCCCTGCCTCTACCACTGGGCACTGTCTGCTGAGCCAGGGCAAGTGTGGACAGAGCCCAGGCCACGGAGGCCTGGCCAACCTCAGGAATGTCACCTGCAGTCCCTGAGAGCAAGGTCAGTCGCTGGCTCTCCCTTGGTCCTTCTGAGTAGCCCGGGGCTGTTACCTGTCAACAAGTGGTCCTGTGCAGTTGAGCAAGCCGTGAAATGTCATTTCTCCTCCTGCTTGGTCACCAGCCTGCTCTGGGGAGAGTCACTTCCCCTTCGGGGCTTAGCTTCCTTACCAGTGAAATAAGGGGGTGGGACCGGAGGCACCTCAGCCGGCTCCAATGTCATCCTGGTCTGGCTGGGGACTCCTTCTCTCGGGTCTGTGAGGGGTCCCTCCCCTCTCGGTGGAACTGGAATGGAAAGCAGGGGACCCATTTCCTGGAAGAGGGGCTACACTTCACGCCCTCTCAGGGGGTCGGCATGCTCAACCAGCTTTCAAACACCAACGATAAAGACCCACTGCATGAGCAGAGGCAAGAAAAACTTCTGGAAAAGAAGGCGGCATCTCACACACCAGACATCCTAAGCCGGTGTAACACAGGGACAGCCAGTCTCTGAAAAAGGACCTCGTGGCTTCCAGCGCTTCTGAGGCTTAGGATTAAGAACTGCCCACAGAAAGGAGGGCGGTGTTGCACACCTTCATATTTATGACTTAGGGGACAGGAACACCTCCAGCCCCTGCATGAGTGTCTTCAAGGATGGTCAGGAGGGGGTCCCCGCCAAGCTGGGCCTCACACTTCTCCTGGCCACAGCTTCTAGGCCAGGTTCCCACAGCAGCTGGGGTCAGCCCTGGGCTGCAGGGTTTCCGGGGGGCCCCCTCGAGCAGAGGTTTCTGTAGGACCTCCCCAGTCCAGTGTGGGGGCCTGAGACTTTTTCACAGGCCCACCCGGGGTGTCTCTCAGCAGGGAACTCTCACAGATATCAGCCGCTCAGGAATGTCTGGGCTGACACGCAGCCTGGCAGACCCAGCCCCCCCCCCCCCCCCCCCCGTGCACAGATGGGACCAGAGACCCTCTGAGACCCCCAGGGCTCCGGCTACTTTCACAGTCAGCGTGCTAGGACCTCCAGGGGTCTCCAGGAATAAGAACTCGCCAAGACTGGGCTGGGCGTTTCATGCCAGCACGCAGGTCATCTCTGTGTAAATTACAGCTTGTGTGGGACCGCAGGGAAGGCGGCCAGCCCTCCGGCCAGAGCACAGGGTCCCCACCGCCTGGCGAAGAAGGTGACGGAGCCCTGCAGGTCTTCTAGGTTCTCGCTGGCTCTGGCTCTGGTTGCATCCATGTTGTTAGAAGGGTAGAAGTGGGTTCAGTCCCTGCCCTGGGTCGCAGAGCCCCAAGCTGGCCTGGGCTCAGAACAGGGCTCTGGGCAGTCCTTCCCCAAGGGAGGCCCCCCGGGCCCCGGACTCCATCTAAGCCGGGGTGAGGCAGCTCGACCTGGGCAACCTGGGTGCAGCTGCAGGAAGCCGGGAACCTGTCCACAAGCAGCAGGAGGGGACAAGCAGGTTTCCGGGGACCCAGAAAGGGGTTGGAACCAAAGGACCCACAGAGCGATTAGCACAGCTCAGTTCCTCTTCAAAGGGAGCCTCACCCCCTCCCGCCCCCGCCTTCTGGCTGTCTTCTTTAAAAAAAAAAAAAAAAAGATTATTTTTAGATATATTGCAGTTGATTTTTATTTGAATTATTGGATGCATGCACGCAATTCAAATACCAATGCAAAGACACAATATCAAGTGTCTCCACCCCAGACCAGAGTTTCTGTGCCAACATGCACACAGATGTGTTCTTATTTTCTCCCTGTTTTATTTTATTATTATTTTAGATTTTATTCATCTTAGAGAGAGAGAGAAAGAGAAAAGGGGGAGGAGCAGGAAGCATCAACTCCCATATGTGCCTTGACCAGGCAGGCCCAGGGTTTTGAACCGGCGACCTCAGCTTTCCAGGTCGACACTTTATCCCCTGAGCCACCACAAGCCAGGTTTTCTCCCTGTTTCAACACAGAAGTTTGAGTCCTACGTGGACTGCTCATCTCCCTCCTCCCTTTCTTGCTGAGCTTTGCTCATGAACCTCAAGACTGACGTGTAGCCCTGGCAGGCTGGCCAGTGGTGGACAGGTTTACGCACGTGGAAACAGACATCGAGAAGTTCAACGACCTGCCCAAGACAGCCCAGTCGTTCAGACGCTGAGCAGCCACGCAGACCACGCTGCCTGAGTCCGGAAACCCCAACTGGAGCTGCTACTCTGGCCTCATTTACATTTCCACATTGTCCTCGCACAGTGAGACCCCCCCAAACTCTTGCGTCCTGCTCTTGCCCCCCCTCACAGCCTCTCCACTTCTCCCTAAGCCCTCCCTGGGATCCACCGCCCAGAGCCTTTGCCTCCCACTTGACAGAGAAAGGCTGGCTTCTCAGGCACAAACTCCTGGCTTCTTTGCCTGGAACCAGTGCTGTCTGCGCCCAACCAACAGACACAGGTGTTTCTGCTGCTTAGAGAAGGTCGGGTCCCACCTGCAGCCCCTGCTACCTGTCTTCCCCGGAACCCGCCCCATCCCTCGTCACTGCTGTTTCTGAGGGAGTCCCCACAGGGCAGAGAGAGCGTCAGAGGGTGTCAGAAGAACACAACCTTGTTCTTGTTTTGGAAAACAGAAAATGACTCAGAAAATTGGATGGATGCTATAAGATACGGTGACCAAGAGTCTCAATTATGCATTCCATAATTTGTAAATGAGAGATTTCCGTAAAGGTCCATTAACTGCTGTTACATAACGCACATGTTATAGGAAAGGAAAGCCATGATGGAAGAAAAGGTTCCCAATGTTCGTTAAAATAATCGAATCTACAGACACCTCTTCTAGGTGAAAAGAACATAGGTGTGAATAATTTATAAAATAAAAGCCCGGAGGCCTCAACTAAACAACATCTCAAAGAAGGTGTTATTGGCCATTACAAGGGACACCTGGTCCTGCACCTGCCAGCTGCCCGTCTCTAGCTAAGTCCCGCCCTCCGTCCTGACCCAGGCCTCCCATGAAAAAGCCAGCTGGTGGCATCTGGCTCTAGAGGCCATGGTTTCCTTATCTCTGCAAGGGGCACAGTTATGCTGCAGGCCAGGCTTTCGGACATCATACTTTCTCTAGGACTGTGATGGCGAACCTATGACACGCGTGTCAGCACTGACACACTTAGCCATTTTTGATGACATGCAGCGACATGCGGCCGCATACCAGAGAAGTATGGGGCCGCATGCCGAGAAGGACGTTTCATCCTCTGCTCCTGCACGGCCAGGTGCAGTAGCCGAGGATAAAACATCTGCTGTAGTGTAGACACTCTGTGCCGGAGGTCTGGAGGCCAAAACAACAGAGGTCTGGCACAGAGCGTCTAGTTCTGGGACTTCCGGTGAGGCCGTTTTTCTCCAAGTGACACACCACCCGAGTTATGCTCTGTTCTTTGGTGAATTTTGACACACCAAGCTCAAAAGATTGCCCATCACTGCTCTAGGATGGTCTGACCCTAAGGTCTTAGGGAACAGAGGCAGACACAGCGTAGACTCCAGAACCCCACGGTGGGTCAGGCTCTCACTCTGTTCGCTGGCGACAATGCAGAGAAAGCAGCCTCACCATGACCCTGCTGCCCAGCCCACGCCCTCCTCACCCCTTCCCCTGCCTCTTCCCCTCACCTGTGCCCTTGCACCCCTGCCTCCTGCAGGCCCCCAGGCTGGGCTCCGAGCCTGGCTTCCCACCTGCTCACCCATAGCATTCAGCCCGCCTCCCAGCTGTCCCCATTGGGCTCCACAGGCCCCCTGGGGTCCCCTGCCTCCCCTGCCCTGCCAGTCCCCCTCCTCTCCTCCCCTCCATCCCAGCCTCCTGGTCCCCTCTCTGCTCTGCGCTCTTCCTTTACCCCAAGTCCCCCTGTGGTCCTGCTCTGACCTCCAGCGACCTGGACATATGGCTCCCCTGCCCCTGCTCTCTCCTGTCACCACCTCCTGCCATCTCCCCTCCTTGGGTCATCCCTGGCAAACTCTCCCCGGGGGCCTGGAGTCTCTGCCAGTGGGGACCCTGCCCTCCCAACGCTTAGTAAGTGGAGCCCCTCAGCCTCCGCAGGAGACAGTGCCTGGGGCCCCACCGGCAGAGCCAAGGCTGGAGGGGGTGGGGGCTGTGGCAGCTGGCGGGGGTCTGCTGTGAAGAACTGGGGGGTGGAAGCCTGTAAGGGTAGGGAGGGAATTCGGGACCTGGGTCCTTTAGGGATGGCGTTACCAAGCTGTCCCTACACAAGCTCGGCCTCAGAAGTCCCTGACTTAGGTTTCCAAGGTGACTGCTCCCCTACAGCACCCTGCAGCCCATCTGGACCCTCCCACCTTGTCTGTCCATATCGTCACCTGGGGTCAGGTGCTTTCCTTGTCACCTTATAAACTCTCCCTTTTAGAGTCAACAGACCCAACTGCCTCCGCAGGGTTCCGGCCTCGGCATCGGTGCTGCCT
Organism: Rhynchonycteris naso; assembly: GCA_037038555.1. Taxonomy (NCBI): domain Eukaryota; kingdom Metazoa; phylum Chordata; class Mammalia; order Chiroptera; family Emballonuridae; genus Rhynchonycteris; species Rhynchonycteris naso. The sequence goes on along the minus strand of CM072997.1, from coordinate 7,327,172 downwards.
TTCGGGGTGGCTGTCTCTTCTCTGCTCCCTTTACCACGAAAGGCTGACTACCTCCCTCCTCAGACAATGGAACCCGAAGGCTTCTGACCCAGGCTTGGCGCTGGAACCGGTGAGCACACGGCCAGGCTCTTTCCTCACCCCTCACCAAAAACAGTAGATGAGCTGAGATGGTAGGTTCATGGGTCCCCAGCCAGCTCCCAGCCCCTGGCTCCATCGGCTGGCCAGGTAGGTAGGCCTGGAGACCGAATGTGAGGTGACCAAAAGCTGTTAGCAGCGTGACTCCCCTGGCAGCCTGACGCTGAGCTCTTGGCGCAGGGACTGTGGCCGGCAGTGGGCCGGAAGCAGCAGGAACATGGCCCTGGCCAGTCGGGGGACAGGGGGCCTAATCCCCAGGCCCCACCCGGTCCCAGCCCCCACACAGTGCCCTCAGGGGCTGGAGGTCACTTCCTGGGCAAGAGGCAGCTGTCCCTCAGGAAGCCTCAGTCGGCTCCCCGGGTAGGGTTTGGTGGCCAACTCTCCCGGGCGCCCAGTGTTGCGGGGGTTCCTGGGACACCGGTCCTCCGGTGTTAACCTGCACAGTTCCCAGACAAACAGACAAACTGGCCACCGCAGGTCGGTTAGGGAGCTCTGGGGACCAGCCTTCTCTTCAGTCTGAGGGGTTCTCTCCCTGACCCCACCCCCCAGGGAAGGACATTGTCCTGTGGGTTATTGGCCCAGGTCCCTGCTTCCAGCTGACTGTGCCCAGGATGCAGAGCTGTTACCTAGCCCCTGGGAGGCACCCAGGTACCCCCTTTTCTCCACCTGGATAAATGAGCCCACAGGCCCATTTGTCACAGGGGCATCTGGGCCTCAGAGAGGACACCTGGGGCAGGGGCCAGTACTTGTCCCCTCCCTCAGGGAGGGCTGGCAGGCACCCCAACTTCAACACTATAGTGACCACATTTTCCAGAAAAGGCTCCCAGGACATGGTCAGACAAAGGGGCTGTGTTACCCGGCCTGCGCTTGGACGCCAGCCTGCAGGGGTGTCTGGAACAGATTGGAGAAGGGGGATCGGAGAAGGGGGGACCAGAGAAGGGGGGACCAGAGAAGGGGGAGATCTGTAGAAGAAGGGGACCCGGAGAATGGGAGGACCGGAGAAGGGGGAGCCCGGAGAAGGGGGAGATCCGGAGAAGGGGGGACCGGAGAAGGGGGAGATCCGAAGAAGAGGGGGACCTGGAGAAGGGGGGACCAGAGAAGGGGGAGATCTGGAGAAGAGGGGGATCTGAAGAAGAGGGAAACCAGAGAAGGGGGGACTAGAGAAGGGGGGGACCGGAGAAGGGGGAGATCCGGAGAAAGGGGGACCGGAGAAAGTGGGGAATCAGAGAAGGGGAGGATCGGAGAAGGGGGGATCAGAGAAGTGGGGACAGGAGAAGAGCTTTGGTTACACAGGAAGGCCTGTCTCGGGAAACAAGAATGTGGTCTGGGGCCCAGCGCCACCCCAGCCCCAGCTTGGCCTCCTGTCTGGGGGCCCAGGCAGCGAGAGGTGACGGGACACATATGTCTGCTCGTTACTTTCTCCTTCAGGAAGTCTCCCCTTCTTACTTCCTCTGAGGAGGCTTCACAGCAGTAACAGACGGCCTGGCCATGAAGGGGGCTCTGCCCAATCAGGTCAGTGCCAGCATCCAGAATCACTGTGCTGTGTGTTGTGGTCTTTTCTCCGACCCTCACAGGCTCGCAGCCAGAATTGTGCACATGCACCCGGAGAGGCACATGCATACACATATAGGCAATATGGAAACGTACCCCCAAACACACACCCAAGGGCATATCCCAACCCAGAAACATTCAGAGTCGCACACACTGACCCCCAAGGACACCCACGCACACTGCGCTCTCGAATTAACCAAGACCAAAAGTCCTCAAAACAAGAATTAAGCCCTGGTGAAAATGAAGCAGCTATGTGCGCCCCTCACAGCCCAGTTTAAGAACTGAGATGTGTCCCATCCTCCGCAGTGTGGGCAAACCCACCAGCCGGGAGCAGAAGTGAGGAGAGCATGCAGCCAGGGTCGGAGGGGACTCGGATGCCAGTAACCACTGCCGGTGATTTGGAGGAAAAGGCCTGCACCGAGATGACTGTGACACAGCACGAGCGTGAGTTGTCAGAGTAAAAACAAGAATGCTGCGCGTGTGGGAGCCCCGGGAATGACTCACCGCCGATGTCATGCAACGCTTCTGATTCAGCCGGAGCTGAAGACAGCCTATCAGGACTAGAAAGAATATAACTGAATGCTGTGTCACAACTTGCCATGGGGCTTATTCATCACGACTCCTCAGGCACAGGCCACCCTCCCAAAGATAACAAAGAAGACCCACAGCTCGTGCCCATGACAAGGAATCCTTCTTGATGCCCTCAAGTGACAGGCACTGTACTAGACCCTGCAGATGCAATAATAAATTAAGACTTCATCCTGGCCCTGGCCTGTTGGCTCAGTGGTAGAGCGTCAGCCCAGTGTGTGTATGTCCTAGGTTCAGTTCCTGGTCAGGGCACACAGGAGAAGTGACCATCTGCTTCTCCACCCCTCCACCTTTTCTTTTTCTCTCCCTCCTCCTGCAGCCATGCTTGAATGGCTCAAGTGAGCTGGTCCAAGCACTGAGGATGGCTCTGTGGTCTCTGCCTCAGGCACTAAAAATAGCTCGCTTGTTGAACAATGGAGCAACTCCCCAGATGGGCAGTGTAGAGAGCCCCATAGGGGGCTCACCGGGTAGACCCCTGTCCTGTGCATACAATAGTCTATTTCTCTGTCTCCCCTCCTCTCATTTAATTTAAAAAATATATATTACATCCCACTTCACCCCACTGGCTGCCTGGTGAAGAACATGGATATTTGAACACAGAACAATGCCCTCATATCCTCCTCCGAGAAACAGGAGCAAGAATTATCACTGTGCAGCTGACCCTCATGCCTTCTGTCATCAGTTAGGGTGGGGCTTGGCCTAACATATTGTCAATTTTTCCATGTTTGATTTTGGTGGACTCAGCTCCTCTTGGCCACAATACAGACGAGCACACGCCCTCTACCCCTTGCACACACCCAATCCAGAGAGAACCATTAACTGTCAAATTGACAATTTGGACTATCACTTGGAGCACCTGCCTGGTAGTCAACAGCTGTTTGTGCACCTGCCTCTCTTGGTCTGGACCACATACTGGTCATAGGACACTTTACTGAAGTTAGTCTTTATTGTTTTATGACTGTGAATGAAAAAATACCAGCATGATACCAGTGGTTGGAAATGACCTTAATAGGGGCGAGATAAAGACAGAGATGGAAAGGCATGCTGAAGCAGCCAAACTCAAGCCTCAGTTGGCTGCACCTGAAACCTAAGGCAGCCAGCCCCGTGCCAATGTCAAGGGCAGGAACACAATCAAAGAGCATATGCTCAGTGGTAGATTGCATCTGCGTTGCAAGGGGTAACTAGAGATTTTGTTTTGTATTCAGCTCAGGACAGAGAACCCATTCCACCTGTCCTATTCCTTTGCCTCTGACTCTGAGTCTGTTGCTAGACTTGAAGATCTCAGTGTTATCTTTTAAGTCCCACTGTATTCAGTGCAACTAGTCTCCCCCAAGTCTCACGCACCCTGCAGAAGGCTCTCATGGAGGGCCTCTGAAAACACAGACCCAGCTGGGCCCGGCCACGTGGAGGCTCTGCGTCCCAGCTCTCTGACCCCAGCAGCTCTGGTGTCCAATATACTCTCCGTTGTCGGGCCGTGCAGTCTTGTTTCCTCCAGGCCAAGTCCCACCCAGCACTGGGCCTTCCCGCTGTCCTCCCCCCCCCCCAGCTCCTTTAGACACAGTGTGGCCCCGGCCCTAGGCTCTGTGCACAGGTGCAGGGCTCTGCCGTTGCCCTCACCAGTTTCTCCGTCCCCTTTATGAAGTAAAGCACGGTGCCCACACTAGGTCTTCCGTCATCTCCCCCTGCTGCAAGCCTTTGATAACAGCTGCTTAGCCACAGGTCCCTCACGTCACCACTGAAAGGGCACCACGGACTGAGCTGAAGCCGTCAAGACCACGTCCTTGACCAGCACTCCTCATTAGTCCCCCCACCTCTTCCCCACTCCAGGGCCCTCGGTGGGTCTGTTCTCGCTCCCACCTGGCCACACTGACCTAGGAGAGCAAAATGGTTTAGAGAGCCCTTATGTTTATGTTTATTTTCACTTATTGCAAAAAAAAGCAAACATCGGAATAATATGCAGTTGGCTCAGTGTAGAGTGTCGGCCAGGCATGTGGAAGACTCGGGTTCGATTCCCGGCCAGGGCACACAGGAGAAGCACCCATCTGTTTCTCCACTCTTCCCCCTCTCCTTCCTCCCTATCTCTCTCTCTTCCTCTCCCACAGCCAAGGCTCCATTGGAGCAAAGTTGGCCCTGGCGCTGAGGATGGCTTCATGGCCTCCACCTCAGGTGCTAGAATGGCTCCAATTGTAATGGAGCAACGCCCCAGAGGGGCTGAGCATCACCCCCTGGTGGGCATGCCGGGTGGATCCCGGTCGAGTGCATGCGGGAGTCTGTCTCTCTGCCTCCCCGCTTCTTACTTCAGAAAAATACAAAAAACCATAAATAAATAACATGGGCCAAATTAAAAACTTGCCATAAACCCATGCCCATCTATCAGACAGACCCTGCTGCTCTTGCCCCCTTCAAGGGCTTGTCCGCAGGCACCCAGTCTCCCGAGGCCGGTAGGCATACTAAGGACTATAGTTTGCGTTTTTCACTTAAGGCTATACATGTGCTTCCCATGCTAGTCCGTAGTCTTTGTAATTGTCATTTTAAACTGCAAAATGCTCCATTAAACAGACTTATTTAACCATTTCCCAGTTGTAAATCATTTAAACAGTTTTTTCTCTTCTGGAGATTATGCTTTGAAAACACATTCCCTAGTACTGGCTGGGTAGCTCAGTCGGTTAGAGCATCATCCCGAAACACCAGGCTCCAGGTTCCATCCCCAGTCAGGGCACAAATGGGAAACCATCAGTGAATGCACAGTTGTGTGGAACAACAAATGAATGCTTCTCTCTTTCTCTCCCTTCCTCTCTCTGTCGCTTTAAAATCAATCAATAAGTAAAATGTTAGACATATTTATATATATGTATTCATTAAAGGGGAATCACTGTGTCAAAGGGTAGTAGCGTTTAGATGGCCCTTGAAGAATTGTTAGATGTCTCTTCCATGATCCCCTCAACTCCCCCTGCCTAAACCACTGGTTCTCAAAGGGTGGTCCAAGCACCCTTGAAGGCTTCCTGGGATACTTTTAGGAAATCCACAAGGTCAAAACTGTTTGTATAATACCACAATACTCTTTCCCATACTCTGCATGACGGGCGGTATCGCAGCAGACTGAATGCAGAAGCAGGCAGGAGAGGCCAGCCACCTGTTAGTACACCAGACATCAGAGAGAGTCGCAGAACTGCAAAAAGTAATGCCTCTCTTGACACTAGTTTTTCTGATTGTTTTGGAAAATGTATTTTTCACAAACATTTTATTTAGGTAATATTTTAAGATTTTGTTTTAATTTCTAATATAGTAATGCTGATAGATATGACCTACAAAACTAAGAGATTTTGGGGGTCCTTAATCATTTTTAATAGCGTAAAGGGGTCCTGAGGTCACATAGTTTGAGAACCCCTAGGCTGATGTGATGTGGCCAAGCGCAAGGTTAGCTGAATGTGGCTTCTTTTGCTTTTCTTTTTTTAAATTTCTTTCTATTTATTCATTTTAGAGAGGAGACACAGAGTGAGAGAGAGAGAGAGAGAGAGAGAAAGAGAGAAAAGGGGGAGAAGCTGGAAGCATCAACTCCCATATGTGCCTTGACCAGACTAGTGCAGGGTTTTGAACTGGCGACCTCAGTGTTCCCAGGTCGATGCTTTATCCACTGCGCCACCACAGGTCAGGCTGTGGCTTATTTTGACCGTAATTTCTAGCCTGTGTGCCAGGCAAGGTCCCAGGGACAAAATGCAAAGCAATTCTACACTGTTTCCCTTTCCTCTCTTCTTCCCTGTTTTTCTTTCTTCTGCTCTTCCCTGCCCCTCTTCCCAGCCTTTCTCTTGTTACCCTCCTTTCCCCTCCCCCACCCTCCACTCTCATAACAAAATTTGCACTCATATTGACACCTTCCCTTCTTCACATAAACTGACATTTTTCCATATCAAAACAGAAACATTGTGACATATCAAATAGGTTTTTCTGTTATTACTCATCCCATCCCAACAAGGTAATGTGTATATTTTTAAAACACGTCTTCATCACCTGTAAGCAGGAACTAAAAATGAAAATGAGATTTTTTTTTTTTTTTTTTGCATGTCGAATTGGCAGAGATTTATTACATGGAGATTCTCAGTGCTGGCAGACGTCTAGGGCGAAGGACATCCTTCTGTGGGTTCTAGAACCACACAGACCGAGAACCGTACTCTGGACCCAGACGAGTGTGCACCACCCAGAGCACTCTGTGCCAGCTGCAACTTGGAATTGCCTGAGAGCCTGAGAGTTGAGATTTAGGAGGAATTTGTCTCCCTGTCTTTGCGCCCAGAGAAGATTAAACTGGGGAGGGAGGGGATCACTGGACTCCAGGTAGAAATGACGTGGGTAAAGGCAGATCCTCCAGTGGACAGCAGGCAGGGGAAAGTTTGGTGTGTGGGCGGGCACAGCTTGGGTGCCCGGAGCCGGGAAATCTGGCCACTGCTTTGAGTGTGCTGTGTTGGAATGCCCTCCTGTTCTCCCCAAGCCTTACGTGACATGCGATTAAAGGGACAGGCTGGTCTCAGCTATGAGATCCGGAAGTCAGCAGGAGTATTGCCACCCTCGAGCTCTGGATGAGCTTGGCTCATCTGGACCCCGAGGGGCTGGAGGACAAAGCCCTTCCTGGGTGGCCCACTCCAAAAACTAAGGACACCGGAAGCTCTCCCAAGTTTTCTGCAAGCTTCCCGGGCAGAGCTGTCTGCCATCTCCACAGCTCCCTCCTGGCCACCAGGCATGCCAGCTTCTTCTCAGAGTTCCATCAAAACCTCCAGCCGCAGACAGCCGTGAGGACCCTGCACATGTTTTAAGTTGGGGGACTGCAGGGAGACGAGAGGGTTCATGTCACAGAAATACCACCTTCAGCCTGTCTATCAGGCATCTTCACAGCTAAAATGGCCTGTGGCTACCCTGTCTCTGGGCTAGCCCCAGGCTTCAGGCCTGGCCCAGCTTGGACTCTTGCCTCTCCCTGGCCGGCTCCTCTCAGCCCTCCACCTTCCCTCCCCTCTTTCCTCTCCCCTCGCCTCTCATGGAGAACCTGAAGCCTCTGGGTGTGGTTCAGGTTCTATCTGCTGTTGAAAAGTTTCCCCAGCTACGAGGATGTCTGGTGCCAGTTGTCACCATGATGTCTTTGTCCTGTTTCAATTGAACCTTGGGGAGCTAGGGTGATGCCTGGACCCACACTTGGGGTGCAGAGTCAGGGAGGATGTGCACCCTAGAAAGCTGGCTCTGAGGTGGCCAGAGGAAGGAGACATGCTGGCTCAGGTATCCAGCAGCCACCAGGAGGGTTTTGGGGATCCTGGAACATTGCTTAGGGCTATTGGGGTGGGCAGGATAAGGACTCCCCCAAAGATGTCCACGTATTAATCCCCAGATTATGCACGTATGCTAAATTACATGGCCAGGGAACTAAGGTTGCAGATGGGATTAAGGCTGCCAATCTGCTGCCCTAAAACAGGGAGATTTTCCTGTGAGAAGGACCCAACCCACAGTTGCTGGTTTTGAAGGTGAAGAAAGGGGCCGTGAGCCAAGGACCGTGGGCAGAGTCAGTCTTTGAAAGCCAGGAAAGGTACAGAAACAGGTTCTTCCCTGGCACCTCCAAGAAGAATGCAGCTTGATTTTAAGCCAGTGAGGCCTGTGTCAGACTTCTAACCTACAGAACTGTAAGGCAATAAATTTGGAATTGTTTTAAGCCACTGAAGGTGGTCATTTGCTGTAGAAGTCACAGGAAACTACTATAGCTTCATAGACACTATCAGGAAGATAGCCCTAGCAAAGTCTGCACTTCCTGGGTCACTAGGATTGTAATGAGGACATTGAAAGTCACAATCAAGACGCTATCATAGCGGGCTGACCCCTGTGGGGCGGAGGGGCTGGGTGAGCCGGGAGAGGGACTGAGCAAAAAGCACACACAGCAAAGAAAACACTTACGGACACAGACAATGGTGTGGTGGTTGCCAGGGGGCAGAAGGGGTGAGGTGGGTGAGGGTAAGGGGGATAAATGGTGATGGGCAGAGGCTTGTGTGTGCGTGTGTGTGTGTGGGGTGCACAGAGATGTGTTATAGAATCGGGTACCTGAAACCTGTATAATTATATTAAATAGTCTTATCCCAATAAATTCAATTAAAAAAAGAATGAAAGACACAAATCAGCCAGGAGGCTGTGGAGGCTGGAAATAGCCAGGATACACAGACCCTGAGAGTGATTAGTATGAATCCAAGCGCCACCAGGAAGAGATGGCTGGCAGTCTCCCACGTCTCCAGGAACCGCCTGCCCTCCAGGACTCCCAGGGCCGGTCCTAAGTCTTGGAGGCTTAGAGATCTGATGGATGGATGGCTATTCTGGAGTGAGCTCACGTCAGCCAAGCTTATTTTGAGAACCATAGCTCCCAAAGCGGATGGCCCGCTAGCTTCTGATCAAAAGAACCTTATCTCGCTTGCACCAAGATACCCAGGAAGCCAAATCATAACCAGAAAGCAAGCTCTGAGCCACTTTCGTGACTCAAATGTTTCATAATCCACAAGAGCTCCCCCAGCGCCAGGCACACGCACACATCCTAGGGACGGGTCCCCAAGACCTCCTCTCTGTCACTCTAGCCAGAACTGCCGGAGAACCTTGGGTCCTTTTTCAGTGTGCCCTGATAACCAAGCCCTTGTTCTGGCCAGGGAGCCATTGTATCTCTTGCAGGGCACTTACTTGGTTTAACTCTTTTATGATCTACTACCTGTTGATTTTAAAGTTTAGCTTTCAGACCATAACCTTATTTTCATCTTCCCATGTCCTTGGCAGAAGCTTCCTCGTAGTTTCTATGTGTTGACAACAACTCCCAACCTATTTGTTTTTGAGACAAAAAAAAATCTTTGCAGATAAGGGTGTGGCTGTATCTCTGGGCGCCCTCTGGGAGGCCGGCCGTGGTCCTCCGTCTCATCCAGCAGTGACCTAGCACCTCCTTCCCAAGTGGCATCTACTCTGTCAGTCTGGAAGCCTCTCTGCTTGCAGAAGCTGCTCCTTTTCCACTTGACTCTCAGAGTCTGTAATCCTCAGATTCTTCGTAGCTTCTGGGGCTTTGACATCCTTCCCGACAGAAGGACAACCCCGGGACTCCCCCACACCCATCTTTCACCGCCATGTAGCTGTGTGACCTATGGTAAGGTACTCACTCCCCTAAGCCTCGCTCTTTCATACACAGGGACTGATTGAGCACCGATTAAGGGCCAAGCAGGGACCTAGGAAAGTTGCTAGAAATAGTGCAGTAAACAAAATACACAAAAATCCTCGTCCTCGAGAGCTTACATTCTAGTGAGAGGAGACAGACAACAAACAAATGACTAATATACTTAAGTCAGGTAAGGACAGGTACCAAAGAGAAAATCCAGGCAGGGAAGGGAGACTGGGAGCGACAAAGGGAAGGTTGAAATTTGAGATACAATAAATAGCCGGGAAAGGCCATCCTGAGAAGGTGGGCAAAGATCTGAAGAAGATGACTTCATTTCATTGTCCGTAATGTGGGGATAATAATAATAGTGTTTGCCTCATCGAATCGTCAGAGTTAATAAGCTGAAACATATAGAACACTTAGATTATTGCCTGGTCCACTGCAAGTGTTTAATAAATATTAGCTATTGTTAGGATCATTGCTTTAATAAATGGTTTTTTGAAGGCTTTAGTGTTTTTCAAGTATGCAGTTTAGTTTATGTTGGAAATTCAAAGGTGGTAAATACAGCATGCATGCCATTATATACCCTCAAAAAGTTGTAACAAAGAGAGCACTAATCAATTACTGCACTCTTTCTCCCTGAGCCAGCAACCCCCCTCTACACAGCCCTCCAGGCCCTCTGCAGCAAACACCTGGAAGTGGCAGGTGAAAAGAAATGTATGTGCCACCCCTTGATGCAATTGCATCTAGGGACAGATTCATCCTTTGAACTCCACCCCCTACACACACACACACACACACACACACACACACACACACACACACTCTGTTCTTACCTGTTTACTATGGGACAGTAATTTCTGCTGTCACCAAGAACTGGCCTCATAACTCTATAAAGTAACAACCTTCATCTGCTTTTTATAGAAAAGGAAAGAAGAATTCACAGTCCACTGCTGAGATTATGTAAGACAATACAAACCACACTACACTATGGGTTGTCTAATTATTGCCTAATTATTTCTTTAAGAATTATCCAGTAAAAAAAAAAAACAAAAAAACCCTTAACTTCCTACTTCCTTGCTGTGCCAATAGGTCTCAGTTCTTGTTATGACAGGTGTGACAAGGGATCGGATGTTTACTGGGATAGAAAGTGGCTTCCGCACAGACTTCTTATTCTCCCCATATAATTGTGAAAGTCCCGCAACTGAATAGCAGGCTGCTTCTCATGGCACTTCCTCTTGAGCCTCTTCCAGACAGTCTTGGTGTCTAAATCAGTAGTGTCACTAAATACCAGCTCAAAGAAAATTTTCTTAGAACTGTAGAGCAAAACCAAATACAATTCAAGTGTAGAGAATGATTATACACAACCCTCGGTAGACCCGATGTCTGTCACGGAGACCTATAGCAGAAGGCAGGCAGAGGAGTTTATGTCGGTGTCTTTAAGCCAGAGCTTCTCAAATTCTCCTTGAGAGGCAGTCCCAATGCTTAGGCCAGTGGAAGCTGTTGTTCTAGTATCCATTCGTGACAGTTTTATCCCCAACATTTTTATTTTATTTTATTTTATATTATCTTTTGTTTTGAGAGAGGCAGGGAGAGAGAGAGCAAGACAGGAACATCAACTGCTCCTGTGTGCGCCCTGTCCAGGGAATCGAACCAGCAACCCCCGCACTCCAGGAAGACACTCCAAGCAACCTTGCTTTCTGACCGGGTCTTAATTTTTATTGATTTTAGAGAGACAGAGAAAGGAGGGGGAAGGGAAGCAATTGTTGTTCCACTCAGTTGTACAGGTTTTGGTTGCTTCCCATGTGTGCCCTGACCAGGCATTGAACCTACAACCTTCTTGTTTCAGGAAACCATTCTTAACCGACTGAGCTAACCACCGAGGACCTATTTTTTTTCTAATATTGAATGTGCAGAAAAATCGACAGACATTTAAATACTTTTACCATTTACCAAATGATATTGTTTTTGCTGAACCTTGAAAGTAAGTTGTAGACATAAGGCCACTTTTACCTCCTAATACAGTACTTCACCGTCATCTACAGACAGAAGGACATTCTCTCATATAAACACATTACCATCTTCTCACCAAAGAAATTTAACATGGACACAATAGTACTAATAGTCCTTATTCAAATCACCCCAATTGTCTCCAAAATATCTTAACATTCTTTTTTATTTATTTTACAAGTTAAATGAGCAGCTTTTATGCAAATGATATCAATTCAATAGTAAATGCTCTAAATATTTTAAACATTTGAAAAACACGTATACTTAAAATGTACACCTCATTATTAATATAACTGCATCTTTAAACAGTATGTTACCTTAAAAAAGAAATTAAAGAAGTGTGTGATACAGCATAAAAGCTAGACTCTGAAAACTGTTCCAATGTACATTCTAACCTAATATAAACTTACTACTAAATGAATGGAAGCAATATGGTGACCATTTAAATCTGGGTAATAACGGCTACACTGAGTTAAAATACTATTGCTACCAATTTGTGACTGTTAGCAACTTCAATAAAAATGTTTTAAAATAAAATTTAAAAAAATTTTAAGCACTGTACCAAAGCACACACGGGTTCACTCTTCCTGGTGAAAACACGAAAAATATAACTAAATGATTTACAGAGAAGTCATAAAAATGCACCAAATGTATCAGCAGTAATTATCTCGGAAGCTGAAGAGTGTACAAGTTCCACAATCTGAGCACCCAGCCTATTTAATCACATCATCCAGCTATTACCATGCTTTTTCCTTAGTGCTGTAGAACATTTTCTGTAGGACTCATACTTTCCAAGGAAATTCTCTCTTGCTCCTTTTATTTCTAACTAGAAGCAAAGTTTTTCAAAAACAGATGAAGTCATGTCCACAATAGTGTTAATAGATAAGCCATTCAGAAAACCTTTATGATTTAGTCTTACTTTCTGAAGAGCACCTATAATATGATCTATGCTGACATCTGGATATATAGTTCAGCAAGTCTCTTCATGATCTTGGTAAAGCTACGCAGGTTCAGTGCGTTTGGAAGTATGAACTGTACGGGTGCATAAGGTAATTTAGTACATTCAATCTGTTTAAAATTCTTCTTGACATCCTCCTGGACGAGATGGAGACTCTCGCCGTCTGGCTCTGGTCCCGGCTGTCTCGGCCTAGTTTTAGGCAATCTAGCAACGGAGGGAGCTGATCGGATGTCTTTATTGGTGTTTTCCTCCAAATTGTTCACACTAACTCTCTTTCCATTTCTGGAGCAAAGTGGTGAGGTACATTCTCCAGGCCTTTTGACAAGCCGCACACTGATCTCCCGTTTATTTCTATTCCATTCATTTCTTTCGCAGCAGATTTGGCATCTTTACTTTTTTTAAAAAGCAAGAGATGCGTATCTGTAATTAGAAGAATCATAAACTGAAATGTCAGAAACTTGGTATTTCTGGAAATGAGACCTTAAATCAGCCTGAGATACTGAAGGGCAGAGACCGCCAACATGCACCAAGTAAGCTTTCTTTCTTTGTAAGGGCTCAGCATTCTTTATTTCTGGCGCCCCCTTCCCGTCCTGGCCGCCTTGCGCTGCCTGCTCTCCTAGCGTCCCTGAGCGGTCAGCTCCAGTGAGGTTTTCTCTAGCGTCACACCAGTCTCCACTCGTTTCGTGGTAATTGCTGTAATCTTTATCATCAAGTTCCAGTTGACTAAAGTATCCATCTATATCACCATTTTTAAAAGCATCTTCCTTGACTGACATGCCTTGTTTAGGATGACTATTGTCAGATAATAGAGACATTTGAGAGACTGTCTTCTTTACGCCTGAAGAAACGTGGGCATCACAGGCAACTTCGTTATCTAGTTCAGAATCTGCTCCTGAACAGAGGTGCGATTCATTTTTCATTAGCCCAGAATTAAAGGCAGAGAATGCGGAGAGGAGCTTTGATTTCCCCGACAGTAAGGCAGCTCCCCCAGCGGGAAGCCCTTGCTGACTCCTCTCTCAGACTCATGTACTTTACTTCTAAATCCCCCAGGACAGACAGCAGTGCCAGTTCCAATTCCAGCTCAGTAGAATTAGTTGGTAATTTCCGATCTGACCCCACCCCTCCCTGTTCCCCACTACAAGTCTGTAGTCCCTGCCTTGGCGATGGCAGCGCTGGTAGTGGGCACTGAGGAGGTGCAGCTCGGCTCTGATCGCTCGCTGCATCGTTTTCTGACAGCACGTGGGGGGCTGGTTCTTCTCCCTCTCTTCAGAAAGCTTAGGCTGCCTCCTGAGAGATTCCTTTAGGTCCGGGCTAGCAAGTGTTTTTTCTTAATTCCAGGGAATCCTTCTTTGGGAAATTGCCATTCGGTTTTGAACTATCAACTGAGGAGCTCCCCAGCAGTCCCTTTGTCCCAGCCACCCCTGCGTCCTCACTGTCAGGACTGTACGACCAACCTGTTACAGGCTACACTTCTCTGTCCCCCCTCTGCCACTCGCCAGGGCGCTTCTTCCTCATCATCGTGATCTCCGTGTTGCTGGAGGTGGACCCCAGGGCAGGCCTCGCACTGGTCGCCCTGCTGGCGGTGAAGTAGCCCTGAAGTCGGTGCTGACGTCCACAGCCCGAGTGACTGTGACTGCGCACTGCGCTGCTGCCCGCCCGGGCACGCGCCTTCCACGTTGTGAAAGCACGTGTTATCTGCAGCCTCGCCATGAGTGACTTGTAGGGTGCCGCCTTCTGTTATTGTCCGATTATCTCTGACTTCAGCCCTTGGTGGAGTGACAGGAAAGTCTAAGGCTGAGCTTGGTGTGCCTGGCAGGCTCTTATAATATGAGTGTTCGCAGGCAGAAACCAGGGAATCATCACAGATAGTGGTCCAGGAAGTCTGACGATCTTTATAGCGTCGTATCAATGTCTCTAAAACTTTGTCTTGTGAGAATGTGCTAGGATTTTCAAGGTGTTGTAACATTTCGTTCTCAACAGTTAGTTGCATTTCCCCAAAAACCTTTGGTTTCAGTAACTTGAGACTTAATTTTGCCAGTGTAAATTTTAGCGTTTGGTGCTTGGTGAGAGTTTAAGAAAGCTCCCTTAGAGTGGGCCTCCTGGTTCTCAGGACTACTCGGAAGCACAGTCTCGTCGAATGCTGTGTGGTACAGTAAACTGCTCTCTTGTCCCTCCCACTTTTCATGTTTTGCTTTAGGATGTTCTCTTAACATAACAGAATTCTGAAATTCGGAGACGTGAGGTAAATATTCTTGTCCATAAACATCAATTGAATCTAAAGAGGTGCTGGAACTAGGCTCCGACTCAGTGTGATGAACGTCTAGACGGCCAGCATGTTTAACGTCATAGCCGGAGTTTCTCAATCCGACAGCACCCAGACCGGACGTGCTGACTGTTCCCGCTCGGCCCACCGGCAGCCGGCGCCCTAGACACTGCCGCCCCTCTGTGCGATGCTGCTCCTGCTGGGCGTGTCCGTCGGGGTCACGCCCCTGCACGTCTTCCGCATTTTCTTTATAATCATCGTCTGGAATCGTGTAGATTCTTTCTAGGGCAATTATCTTATTAACTTTATGTTCCAAAATATCAAAAAACGCCTCTGTTTTCTACACTTCAGAATCTAACTCTGAACTTGCAAGAAGGAAGCTTTCACTGTCTAGTTCTGACGCTGAATAATGTGCAGGGTACGTCTCACTGAGGAAAGGGCACACGCTGCTGAAGTCCCGTCCCCCCCCCGCCCCCCCCCCCCGCGACCCGCCCGGGTGCGAGTGCCCTCTGCGACGCGGTCTGGGCGTGCAGCCCAGGACGGCTCCAGCCCAGCCGCTCTGGCAATGCTGCTCACTGCTCTGTTACCTAGCTCCTTGTTCGAGTGCCATGGGATCCCAGTCTTCATCGGGGCAAGTCAATCTGGCTTCATTACAATCATTGGAAGATGAAAATTTTCCTCTCTTAGGGTCAGAAGGCTCATCTTTCTGGATGGTTCCTCCATTCCAGTGGCGGCCCTTATCAGAAGCTGTATCCACTGCTGCAGTGGTCTGCATCGCTTACGGATGTGTATTCTCGGAGACCCGCTGCCGCCTTCGGAGCTGTTGCTGTCGCCTCGGCGTGAGACCTCAGACCCCCACCGCCGCCTCTGACTGAGCCTTTACATTCCTTTTTACAAGCATTATTTATCCTGATTCCAAGCAAGGTCCACACATGGTATTTGACTGTCTAACATATATTTTATCTAGAGCTGTCTCCCCACGTGTTTAGTCTTTCATGACATTGACATTTTTTAAGGGTCTTATGAACTATTCTCCAACCTCTGTTTGCATAATTACTTCCTCATGATGTAATTCTAATTTTTTTTTTTTGGTAAGAATATGACTGAGAGGATATTGCATCCTTCCTTCCTAATATATCACATCAGGAGGCACATAATGTTAGTTTGTCTCATTATTTATGAACCGAATTTTGATCAGTTAGGTGATGCCTGACAGATCTCTCCAGTGTAATGAATACATAATCTACAGAGTGATACTTGGATACTGTGCGCCTCTCCTGTACCCAGCAAACTTCCACCCATGCCTTTAGCATCTTTTGATGATATTGGCTGAATCGGTTATTTTGGGGAATCTTTGCAAAATGGTGGCTATCCAATTCTCTCATTCCTTTTTTATTTATTAGTTGACATTCTTCTGCAAAAGACAAGCTGCGACCTGGGTTTTTAACCCTCACAAATCATATTTAAAACAGCAACTAGCCTGACCTGTGGTGGCGCAGTGGATAAAGCGTCAACCTGGGAACCTGAGGTCGCCAGTTCAAAACCCTGCACTGGTCTGGTCAAGGCACATATGGGAGTTGATGCTTCCAGCTCCTCCCCCCCCCCTTTCTCTCTCTCTCTCTCTCTCTCTCTCTCTCTCTCACTCTGTGTCTCCTCTCTAAAAATGAATAAAAAAAGAAAACAAACAAAAAACCCCCCAGCAACTACTCTCCCACTGGAATTAACAATGGTAACGCTTAAGCTGTAGTCTCCGCTTCCTCCTCCTCCCCCTCGCCCCTGCAGCTGTTCTTCTGCATTTGTCTCAGCCCTGTGTGGCAAGTGCCTACGCACATTGGACCGTTGACTCCTCCCAACCACCTAGCAGGTGGATAGTATGAGTCTCCTTTAGCCGCTGAGGAACCCAAAAGGCAGAGAAGCAACTTGCCCAAGGTTACTGAGCAAGTAACAACTTGACCCCAGACACATTTGAATGAAAGGCTATGTCTCTGCCCAGCCACACTCCAAGCCACTGTGTTATCCCTTTTTGTATACATACATGACAATCGCAGCAATAATAATCCTCGATTTTGTTGATTCTTAGAGAACACTTCACCCTTCCCCTTGAGCGTTAGCACTGCTTAGTAAAAAAGGCCACAGGAACTGTACCTAAATAGTGTCTACAGCAGGGGTGGTCAATACGTTGATCGCAATCTACTGGTCCATGGCGAAGGAAGTGTGGGTAGATCGCATGACATTAAAAAGACATTTGTCTTTTGATTGGCATACAGGGTAGCCAATCTGACGTCTGAACTTTTGACACCCTACGCATGCGCATTAAACCGCTAACTTGTTCAGTTACATTGCTGCGTAGTTAGCCTTCAATTTATTTAAACTAAATACAACAAAGGGTATAAAAATGAGTGCCGTAGCTGGTCCGAGTAAGAAGCCTAAAACCTACCACTTTCATACAGAATGGGATTTTTTTCCACTATGTCATATTCTAAGTGCGTTTGCCTCATCAGTCTGTGTGCCATTGCTATTCCAAAGAAGGGAAATGTGGAGCGGCTTTCTCGGACTGTTCATAAAAACTATGACATTGACTTTCGTCCGTAAATAAAGCTGAGAAGGAGAAAGATGAAAGAAGAATACACAATATTAAATAGTAATAATAGTAACTTAAATAATGATAATATAGAAGAAATAAATTTATGTTTTGCATTTTTATTGTAGGTAGATCATTTTGACTTGGTCATCTTATAAGTAGCTCACAAGCTGAAAAAGTGTGGGCACCCCTGGCTATGGTATTATGGGTCATTTTAATTTTCCTCTTCCTACTTATCTGTATTTCCCAAGTTTTCTACAGTGACTATGCAGTTGATAGTTTGGGAAAATGTATAGTTGTCAGATGCAGAAAGGCTCTTCCTCGGGGTTGTCTGTGTCTTTTAGAGCCAGGATGGGCACATGGGAACATGGCTCACAGGATGGACACTGGCTTATGTGCCAGTCAGTGGCTACTTAGTGATATATATGATACATTCTACACCAAACCAGCTAGGGGAAGGAATCCAGTTCAACCAAGGATCCCTTTTCCCAGAGTCCTAATCACAGACTGGCTTTGTGTGGGACTGTGGACTGCTGTCAAGGACAAAGAAGACTGAGCCTTGGACCTCAGGTTACTTACAAAGTAACAGCAAGACAAGGAAACACACAAGAAACAATTTTAGAGAAGGACAAGATAAGAAATGCTTGGCATCATCTACCAAGGTTAGATACAGGAGAGGTTATTGAGGTTTCAAGAAATTTCTGGAAGGAAAGTCAAGAGTCACAAACCAAAAAAGTCATTGCTCTGAGAGATTTTATAAGATTCTAGGCTTTTGTAACTTTCTCCTCTTTCTCATTTTTGTTTCTCCGTGTCTTTTTCTTACAGTCTTCAGCAGAGAAAATGGCTCTAAGGTTGAGAATTGGTAAGGAGGCTGAATAGAAATACAGAACAATGCGTAATTCTAAATAACAGAAAGTCCCCCATAAGATAGCTCTAACATCTAAAGAGCTCGGAAGTCTTACACTTCCATCCTCACAAGAAAAAAGCTGAGCAATCTGAAAGTCAACAACTTTTCTTAGATCCTTGGAAGAACTGAGGTCACAGGATAAACCATCACCCTGAAATCCAAAGAGACAAGAAAGACAGAAAATCACGTAACTTACCAGGCAGGAGCAGAAGCCGCCACGGCAACCGGCAACTGGTAGGAAGAGTTCAGTGATTTGGTGAATAGCTACAGGCTGAGTGTGGGCTGGCCTGAGAGTTTTGAAATCCTGGGGTGACAGTCTTAGGGCAGCCGCACACTTTCCTGGAGTTTTCCTCCGGGAGTCCCACCAGGTTATCACTGTGAAGGAGGAAGGAAAAAAAATCCTTGCTTCAAGGAAGGGGAGGAGAAAAGTTAGCATTTTAAAATAATACTCAGAGGAAATGTAACCATTTTGAAAGCCCAGAGAGCATTCTGTTCTCCTTAAACTGCTCATCCAAAGCCTTATCTGCCCAGGGGAGAAGGGCAACAGAACCGTTCCAGCCCCCTCCAGGCTTCCGTTCTCACATGGGGGGCAGGATGGGGGGAGAAAAAGAAAAGCCAAGAAGTGCTTCTGAAAGTCAGGCTCAGGATCGCAAGCCCACTGAGATTTAATCATAAGTTTATAGAACTTCCCTTCCGCATCACCCGACTGTATTTGTATCTAATCCCACTCTAACAAAGTACCACGAACTGGGTGACTTAAACAACAGGGATTTATTCTCTCGCTGTTCTGGAAGCTGGATCCAAAATCAAGGTGTTGAGGGGTGAGAGGGTGCTCTCTCTGAAGGCACCAGGGAAGAATCCTTCCTTGCCTCTTCCTAGCTCCTGGTGTTTACGGGCAATTCTTGGCATTCCTTGGCTTGTAGCTGCCATCTCTCTAATCTCTGTCATCACACGGCCATCTTTCTGTGTGTATCCCTGTGTGTCCTCTCCCCTTTTTAGAAAGACATCAGTCCTTGGACTGAGCACTCATCCTAATGCAGTATGAGCTTGTTAACATAAATAATTATATCTGCAAAGACCCTATTTCAAAGTAAGGTCACATTCTGAGGTTCTGGGTGAACATGAATTTTAAGGGCACATTGTTCAACCCAGTACAGACTCCAGTGTAATAAAAGTAAATTACAAATTAAAAAAAGAAAAAGTAAATTATAACCAAGAGAGTGGCAAGACAGAGATTCTGTTTGAGATGCAGTCTTTAGGGAAACCAAAAAACAAAAAAGGGAGGGAAAAAAAGAATGTCTATTGCAAATTCTAGGGCAAACACTAAAATAAGTATAATTGCTATGCTAAAAACAACAACAACAAGAAAATGACATCATTTAAAATGCTCAATTAAAACCAGAGTAGGGCCTGACCAGGTGGTGGCGCAGTGGATAGAGCGTCGGACTGGGATACGGAAGACCCAGGTTGGAGACCCCGAGTTTGCCAGCTTGAGCACGAGGCCCATCTGGGTTGAGCAAAAAGCTCACCAACTTGGACCCAAGGTCGCTGGCTCCAGCAAGGGGGTGCTCAGTCTGCTGAAGGCCCGTGGTCAAGGCACATGTGAGAAAGCAATCAATGAACAACTAAGGTGTTGCCATGGCAACGAAAAACTAATGATTGATGCTTCTCACCTCTCTGTGTCCCTGTCTATCCCTCTCTCTGACTCTCTCTCTGTCCCTGTAAAAAAAAACAAAAACAGAGTAGGTAGAAAAAAAGTGGAAGGTTTTTTTTATGTAGTTATTGAATTTATTGGGGTACAGGTTTCAAGTGTACAACTCAACAAAACATCATCTGCACACTGTATCATGCACACGTCGCCCAAAGCAGAGGCTCTTTTTCCGTCCCCATTTCCCACCTTTACCTGCCCCACCTACGCCCAGCCCCCTACCCCTCTGGCTATCCCCACTCTGCTATCTGTGTCCATGTGTTATACATATATTTTTATTTTTAAGTGATTTCTTTCTTTTACTGAACCATGAGCTCCTTGAGACGAGCAGCTATGTTTTATATATCCTTATATCACCAGTGTGTGTCACAATGGAGCCACAAATTTCAGGTTTTTAAGAACATCAAGCAGCCTATTCTAAAGGTTATTATCAGGGAATCAAAATAAAAGTGTCCAGATAGGTCACCGTTGCCTGGAGTTAGTTCACTGATGTTCGGCACTACCCTAGCCAAGAGTGGAAGATTTTAAAAAGAAACTAATAACAAGTTATTGGGCAGATAAATTTGCAAACTGTAATTTTATGCTCACTTTGTTAAAGATGGCGCTGCCCACATGGATAGCTGTCGCCTAGGTGATAATATTAATTACCTTCCTGCTTGGGAAGGGGTTTGGTTATGCTAATGTGTGCTGGGGGAGGGCTTTTGCGCTGAAAAGTTTTAAAAGGAGGAGCTCGGAGGCCATTTGGAAGGAGGAGGAAACCACATTGTTCCAGAGGAGAGAGGCCACGTGGTTGGAGGGGAGGAGGCAGCCAAAATGGAGGCATGCAGAGGGGACTGAGTGAGGCTGGTGAGGCCTTTGATTATAGGGGAAAAAATGGAGAAAGTCAGTGGCTTGGGGAGCCCTAAATGGAAAGGGAAGTGCTTAACCGCTGTGTGTATTTTCTCGCTTGCCAGTTGTGAGCAGGAATAAAGAATGGCCCACCAGTTCTTGGCTCTGTTGTTTCACTACCATCTGTCCAAATCAAATGAAAACCTGTATGGGCCAGGCGGCTGTGATGGTGGCCATGGCTACTGGCTTTACACAAGTGCAATAAATAGAAATAATTACAAACATGATAGATATTAATCCAACTATATCAATAATCATTTTAGATGTGAATGGCATAAATAGACTCATTAAAAGACAGAGACTGTCATAGTGGATGCAAAAACAAGACCCAACTGTATGTTACCTACAAGGAAACCACTTCAAATATGAAAACACAGATAGATTAAAACTAATGGGATGGAAGCCTTAAAAAGGATGGGAATTCTGATATATGTTACAACGCGGATCAATGTTGAGGGTGCTATGCTAAGTGAGATAAGCCAGTTACAAAAGTGCCACAGTTACGTGTGACGCCACACATGTGATGTATCAGTCAGATTTATAGAGACAGAGAGCAGAACGGTGCTTGCCAGGGAGCGGGGTGAGGAGCTATTGTTTAATATAGTTTCAGTTTTGCAAAATGAAGAGTTTTGGGGATGGGTGGTGGTGATAGTGGTCCAATGATATGAATGCATTTAATACAATTCAAATGTGCACTTAAAAATGGTTAAAATGGTAATTTTTATGCTATTTGTATTTTACCACAATAAAGAAAAGTTTAATTTTCTTATATGTTGTTTATTTATTGATTTTAGAGACAGAGGAAGGAGAGATGAGATGAAGAGAGACAAACACCAATTTGCTGTTCCACTTATTTATACGTTCACTGGTTGATTCTTGTATGTGCCCTCACTGGGAACTGTACTGCCCAAACTGGGACACTTTGGGTTGTGAAAATACATAGATGCTTTTAATTATTACACCTGGACCCCGGGAACAATGTGACTGTCCTGGGTAGCCCAGGTGTCCCTAAAATATTCTGCTTCTGCCTCAGAGAAAAATATCTACCTGCCTCAGTAGAAAATTTCATCTGGCAAATGTTCACTGGAGTAAGTATGGAGGAAATTTCACAATTACCAGTGCCAAGAAATAATTATTTCTGTTCCAAATTTTAAGACTTTTAAAATTTGGCCACTAAACTTTTAAAATGCAAATTTTGTATAGATTTCAGATTTATGGTTCTATCCTAGAAGCCCATGCTCTTCCTGGACGCTCACATTTGGTTTCCAGACTTAGCCATCAGCATCTATATGTGGGACTGCCGCGAACAAGCATGGCTAGTAATTCCAGGTCCTGAGTGGGCACGACGCAGAATTAAGAAAATACGCTTAAAGAAATAAAGGATGGGGTCGGGAGGGCTCTGCAAAGTGCTGGCAAGAACAGAGCGCGCTCCACAACTGCTTCCTCCTTTAGTTATAGGGCAAAGCGGGCCATTAGCAAATCAGAGATTATTGATCACATTTCCAAGGCAATCCAGGAATTTTACCAAGTGCAGAAAACCGCCACCATACGTAACATCTCAACTTCACACAAAACAAAGGATAGAAGAAATGTGCCTCCAGTCTTTCCAGGGGACATTGGGGGGCGGGGGGGATGAGTAGAAACAATCCAGCATCATAGTGAACATGGAGGTTGTAAAGCCAGTAGCCAGGGCCACCATCACAGTCGCCTGACCCGTGCAGGTTCACATTAGATTCGGACAGTCGGTAATGAAACAACGGAGCCAAGAACTGGTGAACCATCAGCTTTAATTCTAGCTTGCACCCGGCAGGCAAGCAAAAACACACACTGGGCTCCAAAACCCACTCATTCAGTGCTCACAAAGCTACAGACTTATCCGAGTTTCCTAGAATCAAAGGTTTCTAGCTCACCAGACTTATTCACCTCTGTTCCCCATCTCCTCCTGCACAAACTCTTCTCAAACTGGCTTCTTTCTCAGCACTCCGCCATCTTGGCTGCTTCTCTTGGCCTCCACATGGCCTTACTCTGCTCTCCTCTCTAATATTAACCTCAGGAACCAAGAGAGAGCAAGCTCCCGGTCTGACCCACTTTATAGTGTAGATTCAAAACCCTTAATCCAATCTACAAACAAGGAAGTCTCTGATACAAAGTCACTTATCTGAGACATACTGGGAGGATTCCTCATGAGAGCACACCACCCCACATCATCCAATCAGTCAAGGGTGTGGGGAAAAGCTTACTCTTAAAACTTGCACGTGGGCAGCGCCATCTTTAACAAAGTGAGCATAATATATTTTATCTGCCCAACAGAGGTGCAAGTAAGGCCATCTACATTGCCTTTACCAACTTAGTGAGGTGGGGGGGGGCAGACTGTCAGCTTACAGCCAGTTGCCCGCACCTCTGTCCCCCCAAAATCTAAACTGCAAAAACCCTGTTGGCTTTTCGGTCCCCAACATGGGACACGCCTCTGCCTTCCCCGCCTGTTACTGAAGTCTGCTTGGCTCTCAGTTCTGGAAAAGGATCATAATTCAATTCATCAACCAGCCATAAGGAAAACTATCTTGGACCTCCCCACATAAACTTCATGGGCCATGCCTTGGCTTTGCCCGGAGTTTGTGGGGGGCGTGCAGGCGAGGAATGGAGAAAGAATCTGACTTGATTCTTGGCCGTGGTGGGAACTGAGTGTGTTTTAGATACAGGAAGTGGTCATTCTCGCTCATGCTGGGCTCGGGCTCTGACTCACTGGGGTCCCCAGCCAAGGGGCCCAGGTCCCCATGCCTCTAATAGCCTAAATAACACAGTAAGGGGCCTAACTGAAAAATTCCCCTGGTGGGGCTGGTGGTAGAAAAGGTTATTCCCCACATTTATGTGGTTTTCTCAGGAGGCCTGGCTGCAAGGTTACCTTTACCCCACATGCTGTAGCTTTAAAATGGGTCTTAAAGGTCACCTGTCTCACCATTTCATGCTCTTCCCCTAAATTAACATTACTTCTGTTTCTCTGGACTCCCACAGCACACTGTGAATGTGGCTATATGCTGGGACAGTTGGTTTCCTTCTGGAGTGGTTGTGTTCTTTTCATTGCAAGCATTCTGCTCACATCATGCTTAGTATATACCAGGATTCTCCTCCAATAGCCGCAAACCTCTGAGTCACCAACTTAATGTAGAAACAGCAAAGACTCATTTGATTGACAGGAAAATGGAAGATTTAAGTAGCCTCAAGAGACCGAATGTCAACGTCAGTGCATATAACAGGGCATCTAAAGCTTGTGTCCAAAGTGTGTATTTTGACCACTTCCAACACACTAGACTGATTACAATAGAAAACACAGAAAATAGGTGTTGATGAAGATCTGGAGAAATTGGACCCTCATCCATTGCTGGTTAAGAATGTAAAATGGGCCTGACCTGTGGTGACACAGTGGATAAAGCGTTGACCTGGAATCCTGAGGTCACTGGTTCAAAACCCTGGCCTTACCCAGCCAAGGCACATACAAGAAGCAACAAGCAGTTGATGCTTCCCACTCTTCCCCACCACCTTCTCCCTCTCTCTCTCCTCTCTCTAAAATCAATAAATAAAATTTATATATTTTCTAATGTAAAATGGTGCAGCAGCTGTGGAAAACAGTTTGGTGAACATAGAGTTATCATACAGCCCAGCAATTCCACTCCTGGGTAGATTCCCAAAAGAATAGAAAACAGCTGTTCAAAGACTTGTGTGAGAATGTTCACAGCAGCACTGTTCACAGTGACCAACGCGTGAAAGCAGCCCAGTGGCTTATCAGGCTGATTAATGGGTAAACCGGATGTACTACATCTCTCTAATAGTCTTAAAAAGGAGGAACTATTGATATGCCTACATCATGGATGACCCTTGAGAGCATGCTTAGTGAAAGAAGCCAGCCACAAAAGGCACATACTCCATGATTCCATTTATCTGAAATGTCAAGAATAGGCACTTCCATAGAGACAGAGAACAGGTTAGTGATTGCTAGGGGCTGGAAAGGGAGAAATAGGAAGTGACTGCTAAATGAGTAGATTTACCCTTGGGACAATGCAAATGTGGTTACACAACACTGTGACTGTGTTCAAACCACCAATGCTTACTTTAAAATGGTTAAAAGTGTTAAATTTTGTTATGCCAAATATTTTTTTTTCTTAAGTGAAAAGCGAGCAGACAGAGAGACAGACTCCCACATGCGCCCCCACTGGGATCCAATCAACAAGCCCCCTGGGGGCGATGCTCTGCCCATCTAGGATGTTGCTCTATTGCTCAGCAACTGAGTTATTTTAGCGCCTGAGGCAAAGTCATAGAGCCATCTCAGCACCCAGGGCCAACTTGTTCCAACCAAGCCATGGCTGTAGGAGGGGAAGAAAAAGAGAAAAGCAAGAGGGATGGGCGCTTTCCCTGTGTGTCCTGACGGGGAATCCAACCTGGACCTGTTAAGCAACATTTCCCTCAATTTTTTTCCCTTACTTTTTTTTAAAGTATGCACTTATGAGGCAGGTTAGTAAAAAGCCAGAAAAATTCCTTGCCCGGCGAAATCAGGAAACAGACAGATAGTTGAACAACTGGCTGAGCAATATACAGCCAGATAATAAATCAAAAGTGTTGGGCAGATAAAATATATTATGCTCACTTTGTTAAAGATGGCGCTGCCCACATGCAGGTCTGTTGATATTAATGTGTGTTTGGGGACAGGCTGTGGGCAGGCCGGGTCGTTATAGCCTAAGGCTTAGTTTTAGGAGTAAGCTTTTCTCCACACCCTTGACTGATTGGATGAGCAGATGAAGGCCACGTGGAGGCCAGGAGAAGCAGCCAAGATGGCAGAGTGCTGAGGGAGAAGCCAGTTTGTGCAGAGTTTGTGCTGGAGAAGGAGATGGGGAACAGAGGTGAATAAGGCTGATGAGCTAGAAACCTTTGATTCTAGGAAACCCGGATAAGTCAGTAGCTTTGTGAGCACTGAATGAGTGGGTTTTGGAGCCCAGTGTGTGTTTTTGCTTGCCCGCCAGGTGCAAGCTAGAATTAAAGCTGATGGCTCACCAGTTCTTGGTTCCATTGTTTCATTACCGACTGTCCGAATCCAATGCGAACCTGCACTGGCCAGGTGGCTGTGATGGTGGCCCTGCCTACTGGCTTTACAACAAGGTCTTACCTTACACATCCCAGATCATACTGGGTGTTGGGCAGATAAAATATATTATGCTCACTTTGTTAAAGATGGTGCTGCCCACATGGAAGCCTGTCACCCAGGTGATGTTATTTGCCCTTATGCTTGGGATGGGTGTGGGGGAAAGGCTGTAATGTAAGCAGGCCCGGTCGTTATAGCTTAAGGCTTTGTTTAAAGAGTAAGATCTTCTCCACACCCTTGACTGATTGGATGATGTAGAGTGGTGATGTAGGGAGGAATCCCATTATGCCTCAGATGGCTGACTTTGTATCAGAGATTTCCTTGTTTGTATAATTGGATTAAAGGTTTTGAGTCTGCTATAAAGTGGGAGAGAACAGTAGCTTGATCTCTCTCTCTGTTCCTGGGTTCCTGAGATTAGTATTAGAGAGGAGAGCAGAGTAAGGCCACGTGGAGGCCAGGAGAAGCAGCTGAGATGGCAGAGTGCTGAGGAAGAAGCCAGTTTGTTAAGAGTTTGAGCAGGAGGAGATGTGGAACAGAGGTGAATAAGTCTGGTGAGCTAGAAACCTTTGATTCTAGGAAACTCGGATAAGTCAGTAGCTTTGTGAGCACTGAATGAGTGGGTTTTGGAGCCCAGTGTGTGTTTTTGCTTGCCTGCCGGGTGCAAGCTAGAATTAAAGCTGATGGCTCACCAGTTCTCGGCTCCTGTGTTTCATTACCGACTGTTCGAATCCAATGCGAACCTGCATGGGTCAGGCTGCTGTGATGGTGGCCGCGACTACTGGCTTTACACTGGGGCAGACCCACCTCAGTCCCAGTCTCTCTTCCCAGTGATATGCTTTGAAGGTGAAACTGACCAGAGAATGACCTAAATGTGCTCATTTTGATGCATCAAAATGACACACCTGTAAAGCTGATGAGTATTCTATTGAGATCCTTCCCTGAAACCTCCCCTAAAATCTCCATCTTTAGAAAAAAGATAAAAATCCTTAAGACAAAAGACCCAGTGTGCACCCTCCCTGGAATACATCTGTGCCTCCCCCACCCTTCTTTTCTCAGCTTCTAAAGGTTCCCAGGAGACCTGCAACCAGGGTACCAGCAGGCAGTGGCAGTGCACCCCGGACTAACCCCTGAACCTGTCTCCAAGGGTCCTTCTGCTTCTGTAACTTCTTTCTGGAGCCCATACAACCCAACTGGCTCACTCCTGCCTCTGTGACTCTTTCTTTCTTTCTTCTTTCTTTCTTTCTTTCTTTCTTTCTTTCTTTCTTTCTTTCTTTCTTCTTTCTTTCTTTTCCTCTCTCTTTCTTTTAATTAATTTTAGAGAGAGAAACATCAATCTGTAGTTCCATTTATCCTCACACTCACCAGTAGCTGCTGCATGTGCCCCAACCAAAGATTGAACCCGCAACTCCAGCCCAATGGGACAATGTTCCAACCAACTGAGCTAACCAGCCAGGGATGTGACTTTATTTCTAAAAGCCAAGGCAGCTCTCTGAGCAGCCTGCTTGAATCTTTCTTTCCAATGTACTGTCACTTTGCATGCTAAATAAACTTCTTCTTGTGCTGGAGTTCTTGGCTCTGAATTCTTTCTTTGCCGAACTCAAGAACAGAGAGTCCACATCACTGGTAACAATTTGAGAGAAATGTTCATCACAGAAACTGCTTCTCTCCTGGCACCATTTCATACTCCACCCATGTCAAAGCCCCTTCTCCAAAACCCATCTGATGGGCAGACAAAATATATTATGCTCACTTTGTTAAAGATGGCACTGCCCACATGGAAGTTTGTTGATATTAATGTGTAATGGGGAACAGGTCCGTATAGCCTAAGGCTTAGTTTTAAGAGTAAGCTTTTCCCCACTCCCTTGAATGATTGGATGATGTGGGGTGGTGCACTCTCATAAGGAATCCTCCCATTATGCCTCAGATAAGTGACTTTGTATCAGAGACTTCCTTGTTTGTAGATTGGATTAAAGGTTTGGATTTCTACACTATAAAGTGGGACAGACTGGGAACTTGCTCTCTCTCGGTTCCTGAGATTAGCATTAAAGAGGAGAGCAGAGAAAGGCCACGTGGAGAGGAGAAGCAGCCAAGATGGTGGAGTGCTGAGGAAAAAGCCAGTTTGTGCAGAGATGGGAAAAGAATTGAAT
Organism: Rhynchonycteris naso; assembly: GCA_037038555.1. Lineage (NCBI taxonomy): Eukaryota > Metazoa > Chordata > Mammalia > Chiroptera > Emballonuridae > Rhynchonycteris > Rhynchonycteris naso. Next base: position 7,299,155 of record CM072997.1, on the reverse strand, counting down.
AAGTCTGGTGAGCTAGAAACCTTTGATGCTAGGAAACTCGGATAAGTCAGTAGCTTTGTGAGCACTGAATGAGTGGGTTTTGGAGCCCAGTGTGTGTTTTTACTTGCCCGCCGGGTGCAAGCTAGAATTAAAGCTGATGGCTCACCAGTTCTTGGCTCCGTTATTTCATTACCAACTGTCCGAATCTAATGAGAACCTGCACTGGCCAGGCGGCCCTGTTGGTGGCCATGACTACTGGCTTTACAACCTCTGTTCCCCATCTCCTTCTCTCTGCACAGACTGGCTTCTTCCTCAGCACTCCACCATCTCGGTTGCTTCTCCTCTCGTCCACGTGGCCTTAATCTTCTCTCCTCTAATGCTAATCTCAGGAACCAAGAGAGAGCAAGCTCCCAGTCTGCCCCACTTTATAGTGTAGAAATCCAAACCTTTAATCCAATCTACAAACAAGGAAATCTCTGATACAAAGTCACTTATCTGAGGCATAATGGGAGGATTCCTCAGGAGTGCACCACCCTACATCATGCAACAGTCAAGGGTGTGGGGAAAAGCTTACTCTTAAAACTAAGCCTTAGGCTATAACAACTCTGCCTGCTTACAGCCTGTCCCCCCCCCCACAATAATATAATTATGCCCATCCCAAGCATAAGGGCAACTAATATCACCCGGGCAATGGGCTTCCCTGTGGGCAGCGCCATCTTTAACAAAGTGAGCATAATATATTTTATCTGCTCAACAAAGTAGAACAGAAATTAATGAAAAGGGTTAATATGGAGGTGGGAGGGAACAGCACAGAAGGTATAGAAATGATGGTGACCTCTGGTATGTCCTTTTGTTCTGTTCCATGCTGCTTTATTTAGGATCTTCCATTTTCACTCCTCAATAAATTTGATATGCTTCTTTACTCATCGGTTCATCTAATTCTGAGAGGTTACCCAGTGTCATCTTGGTCAGCCAACCATCTTCGTAAAAATGTTTGTTGACAAGTCCTGGGTTTTCTGCCAGAGTTTCATGAGTTTCAGTTACGGCTTCTGACAAAGGAGCACGGAGTTCACCAGCAACGTTCACACTTTGCAAAGCACCCAACTCATCTTGTTCATTCAATTTTGTTTCAATTTCAGGTAGACTACAGCAAATAACATCTCCCAGAATCTCTATGCCGGATCACCGGCTCCCACTGTTCCGATACCATTTTCTGTTGTTATCCATTCATGTTTCCCTGTGAATGAATGCACGGAGAGCAGATCTGGGCCTGGGTGCCTGGCCTCAGGTCCCAAGGTTGGGGCTGCAGACTTGCTTGGCTCAGAGTGTCATCTGGGGCCGTGGGCTGTGGGCTCGGGGCTGGGGGGAGGGGAGGGGTAGAAATTGGCTTGTGTGTCTTTTGAACTTTGAGCCATATCAATGCTTAAAGTATTCAAAAAAAAATAAATTAAGTTTTAAAAGGACGGATAAAACAGATCCTACAATAGAGTGGACACAGGAACATGACAAAGTGACCCTGTATCAGACTGATAAACATAACCACACAGAGCCGGAAATTAATCTGAGAACTTGGATTGTACATCCCTAATGGGATCAGTTCTGAGAACAAAACTAACGGCAAAAAAGGAAAAAAAAAAAGATCTTATACTTCACTGAGTAGGTGTGTTGTTAGTAGTAATACTAGTCTTGTAATTATGAAAATGTCTTATGCACAATAGAGTATTAAGCCAAACACATACTTTACAGTAAGGGAAAAGGGATGGTAAGTGAGGAGTAAAAGAAGTTGAAGAAAATCCTATCATGTTAAATCTGAGGTGGAAATACCAGTTGAAACTCACAATTTTTTTAGAAATGAGTTTTCTAATTCTGTTCACTGATGAGCGAGCCTGGAAGCAACACCCTTCTAGCACTGAGCACACACCACTCTCAGTTCTCAGTTGTGTGTGTGTGTGTATGTTTTCCCATTGATTTGAGAGAGAAAAAGAGAAGCATCAACTCATTGTTCCACTTAGTTGTTCCATCTGTTGTGCACTGATTGTTTGCTTCTCCTACGTGTCCTGACCGGGGGTCAAACCTGCAACCTCAGGGCACCGGGACAATGCTCCATCCACTGAGCCATCCAGCCAGAGCCAGTCTTGCCTGTTCACTTTTAAGGGAGCCAGGACTCTGTGGAGAAATGGCTAACTCCAGATCTGGAGCTGATCGTGTACAACATGAGCTTGGAATACCTTGTCATGCCAGAAAGAAAAAATGTCTGCACGGGTAAACGTCATGTTGTCAGAGGGATTCAGAAGCCGGTCTGTGTGGGACCATGTGAACATCAAAAATGAATAATGACCCTGACCAGGTAGTGGTGCAGTGGATAGAGCGTTGGACTGGGATGTGGAGGACCCAGGTTCGAGACCCCGAGGTCGCCAGCTTGAGCCCGGGCTCATCTGGCTTGAGCGAGGCTCACCAGCTTGGACCCAAGATCGTTGGCTCCAGCAAGGGGTCATTTGGTCTGCTGTAGCCCCCTGGCCAAGGCACATATGAGAAAGCAATCAATGAACAACTAAGGTGCCGAGATGAAGAATTGATGCTTCTCATCTCTCTCCCTTCCTGTCTGTCTGTCCTTATCTGCCCCTCTGTCTGACTCTCTCTGTCTCTGTCACCAAAAAAAAAAAAAAAAGAAGAAGAAAAAGAATGATAGACTCAGGCTATGACACACATGCATTAAAATCCACAAATTCACAGTAATTTTTAGGAAAAAAATAATAGAACAAGGTGGGGGTGGGAAAAATTCTTACAGAAAATGCCAGCTAGTAAAATGTGGAAGGGATCAAAGAAGGAAACGCCGCACCTTGCAGCGCCCACTGTAGCCCTGGATTCAGGCCGAGGCTCATCGATGCTGAAACCACCAGGTCAGCTGCATATTCAGTTGATCCTGTGACCATATGATGATCCCACAAATTTCTTATGAATGACAGAGGAGAACGTGGAGAGGGGCTTGGTGATCCAACTTAGCATTGCCACGAGTCACAGCCTGACATGACTGGCCCCCAGGTGTGAGACACTGCTGACTACACACGGCTAAGGTGGTGATCTTGTTGAAAGTATGAAGCCTGAGTCTAATTACGAGTCAACAACCAGATGGACCTAGCATGTGGGGCATCTTATAAGACAGCTGGCCTGGACTCTTCAAAAACAAAAAGTCAATGTCACACTCAAAAGAAAAAATCAAATAGCACTAACAACAAAAAGGTGAGAAATTGAAAGGAAAGTGGCCCTGGCCAGGTAGGTAGCTCAGCTGGTTAAAACATCATCCTGATACACCAAGGTTACAGGTTCGATCCCTATTAAGGGCACACACAAGAAACAGCCAAGGAATGCATAAATAAGTGGAACAACAAAATCGATGTTTCTCTTTCTCTCAAAAAAAAATCAATTAATAAAAAGACAAAAGAGACAAGACCAAATATATATGAACCTTGATTGGGTCTTTTTTTCCCCCCCCTAGGGACAGAGAGAGAGTCAGAGAGAGGGATAGACAGGGACAGACAGACAGGAACAGAGAGAGGTGAGAAGCATCAATCATTAGTTTTTCATTGCCGTTGCAACACCTTAGTTGTTCATTGGTTGCTTTCTCACATTTGCCTTGACCGCGGGCCTTCAGCAGACCGAGCCACCACTTGCTGGAGCCAGCGACCTTGGGTCCAAGCTGACGAGCTTTTGCTCAAGCCAGATGGGCCAAGCTGGTGAGCTCGGGGTCTCAAACCTGGGTCTTCCGCATCCCAGTCCAATGCTCTATCCACTGCGCCACTGTCTGGTCAGGCTATTGGGTCTTAAATAGAAAGAAAGAATGCAGCTGTGAAAGACATTGGGACAGTTGGGGAGGTTTGTGTACAGATAGAATACTGGATGCTGCTATGGTTATGCTAATCATGTTGTGGTTTTGTGCGAGCACATCCTTATTAGGAAATGCTGAGATATTTAGAAGTGAGGCAGCAAGGTGTCAGCAACTTGCTTTTAAATTGTTCAGCAGAACAAAAGCATGTAAAATAGAGAGAGAGGAAGAGAGAAAGAGAAACCAGACGTGGTCAGGTGTCAGCAGGTGGAGAACCGAGGGGGAGGTGTAGGGGTGTTCACTGTTCTCTTCCAGGGTGACCATTGTTCTGTCCCACCACCTTCCTGGGAGGAACTTCGACAAGTGCCATTTGAGTGACAAGCAGAAAATACAATCAACAGGCTCTGAGGATGGGGTGTATTTGGGAGACGACAAGAAGGTGGCGAGGGATGTTCCCAGGCTTGTATAACTGCAGAGACGGTGGTGACTTTCCTGGGGACGTCCTAGAAGAGGCCTGCAGTGGAGGGAGGTGACAGACATCCTGTAGGCCACCGCACAACAGTCAGGCACACAGAAGACAGGCTTGGACCGTGCTGTGGTCTGCCAGTCATCACAGAGGCCGTGTGTGGCCAGAGCCTGCTTCTCTCCCCCGGAAACCTCTGCCACCCCCAGGAGGACACGCAGGACAAAGTCTTCAGTCTTGTGCAGCCTCCTTGTACTTTGTCCTCTTCGTTCTCAGAAGCAGATTCTGGGCAGCATCCCACGTCCCAGGTGACAAGCCTCCTCTGGCGTGCTGGCCAGGAAGGTGCCTTCACTTTCTCCTCTGCAAGCAAGAGTGGGGCTTGGGGAAGAAGGGGACAGCTCAAGACAGGCATGCAAGCATACTCTCTCCCCCCGCACCCCTAGACACACAGGCACACTCCCGGTCACATGCGGTATTCTGTCTCTCAGGATTTGTTACCCAGGAATGTCCAATCAGCATTGCAGAGGTTGGAGATCCCTTTATTTGCCCAAAACGGGTTAAGGGAAAACCCAGTATTTGCCCTGCAGACTGGAACCCTTTTTGCTACACTACTTCCTCCAACCCCACCACCCACAGCCTCCTAAAAACAAGAAATTCTTAGGGCATCTTACATGGAACAAGATAAGGGGACTAAGCCTCACTTCCAGGTGGACATGGAACAAAACAGGGCACGTGTGGAAAGTTTCCTGAGTGCAGACGGTCGGGACTGAGCAGGAACTGTGGGTTGAGATGTGTATTCATTTCCCGGGGCCCCTCCAACAAATTTCCACACACTTGGTGGCCCCAAACAACAGAAGCATATTTTCTCACCGCTCTGATGGTCAGACGTCCCAAATCAAGGCGTCCACAGGGCCACGCTTCCTACAGGAGGTTCAGGGGAGATTCTGTTCCTTGTGTCTGTAGCTTCTGGTGGCTCTAGCTGTTCCCTGGCTCGTGACTGCATCACTCCAATCTCTGTCTCTCTCTTTACACGACTTCTCCTCTGAGGACACCTGTCATTTGGTTTAGGGTCCATCCAGATAATGATCCCACAGGGCTCTTCATATGAAGACCCTCAACTACATCTTCAAAGACCTCTTTTTCAAATAAAGTCACACTCACTGGTCCTACGAATTATAACGTGGACTTATCTTTTGGGAGGGCCACCATTCAACCCACTACAGGATGAGATGTTCAGAGAATGTGGGCGGGGGTTGGGGGGCAGCGGTTAAGCTTGCTTGCTTTCTGACTTGGCACTGACTGGTGCTTTGTGGTGAAGGCCACTCATTCTAAAACTGAAATGAAACCTATCACTTCTTTAGGCTCTCGCCACTTTTTGAGACGAAAACGGAGGCATTCTGGGAAATGCTGGTGGACCCCCCCAAGCCCCTTTCCAGCAATGCAAATGATATCCCCTCCTTAGGGCCTATTTCCAAGCCCCCTGATTTAAGGTTCCTTTGCAGCCACCTGGGACCCCAGCTGTCTTGCCCTCTGTTGGACCCTGTGACTCTGGGCATTGATCTTGTTTGAACCCTTGACCAGCATCTGCTGGCTGCCTACTCCATGCCAGGCCCCAGGCTTAAGAGAACACACATTTGGCAATGAATTCTGCTAATAGCCTCGGCAGGCTAGCCTTGAACTGGTCCTGTGAATCCCCCGACTTATGGGGGGCAGGTGGAGGTTGTGATTGGGAAGTCAGTACAAGAAACTAAAATCTTTCTGACAAAAACCACATTCAAAGATAGCCTTTAAACCATGGGGAGCCAGACTGTGAAGCTCAAAAGTAAAAATTTTTGCCTTGTGCAATAAATAGGTAGGGTCTCCCCGACCTGAGGACAGATCTAATTTGAAAGTAGGGGTGGGGAGAGGGAAGAGGAAAATATCTTAACAAGATGTTTCTCTTTCATTTCTCCATCTCCAGATTTTCTGGTTGGCTTTCCTAAGTTACAGGCATGTGTGCGACCACTCATTATTCTTCTCATAAATGATTCACTGTCACTATAACCTCCCCGATGGCAGGAAGGAATCCCCACTCTGTCCTGAATGGGCCAGGGAACAGGCTGTGCAAGGCCGGGCACAGCAGGTGCTGGACTACGGCCTGAGGGAAAGGAGGGAGAAAGGGGAGTGATGCCCACACCTGTGGGTCTCACTACTCCAGGTAATGCTGAGGTCTTTTCCCACAGATTGCTCTCACCAAGAGGAATTCTGGGGTGAGCTGATAATAGAGGGCTTTCTCAACTCATTGCTTAAGCCCAGTGCCTACCCTCTGGACCATATATCCACCCACAGGCACCACAGGGACAGACAAAGACCCACACGGCCCAGTTCGGGAGTCTCAGGTGGCAGCCATGCGCAGTCACTGTGCCCAGCGCCTGGCCCAGAGCTCGCTCAACACATAGTAGATGCTGGTTAAATGTTGAATGTGTCGGAGAGTGCACTGAGTCCCACGCGGTAGGGGGAGAAATGTGAGCTGTGTCCCTGCGGAGATGCCTGGGCTCCAGCTGGAGGAAAGGGACCAGGACACACAGGAGGGCACAGGTAGCTCTCTCAGTTCAGCCCCGCAGACCCATGCACAGTCACGGCAGTTCTGGGGCTTTGCAGAGGAAAGGGCGTGAGGTGCGACTTGAAAATAAGAGTTGCAACTCTGCACCCAGCTCCTCTTGCACCCTGGTCCTGCCCTGGGGACTCGTGCGGCCACCTGGATCCCGATGGAGGTACTGTTGATCTTTCCTTCTCCTCTCCGATGCTGCGATCCCCGGCATCACGGACTCCCCCAGCCCTGCAGCGCCACCTGGTGGTCAGCCAGCCGCCGACACTCCACCAGGGCCGGGACCGGGGCCAAAGGTGGGAGGGCAGATTTATTTTCTACTTTAGAGGAAGCGTCCTGAGAATGCAAGAACCCACCGAGAACACCTCTAGCTGATCCTCTTGCACAAATCAGGACTTTGTTGGTTCCTCTTATCATTTCAAAAGCATTGTACGTAGTCAATAATATTATAATAACTATGTGTGGTTCAGATGGGTACCAGACTTAGTGCTGTGATCACTTCCGAAGGTCTGTGAATGTCTAATCAGATGTGGTACACCTAAAACCAACACATATAACATTGTATGTCAACTGTAAATGAAAAATAAATTTTCTTAAGATACAAAAGTGTTGCCTGACCAGGCGGTGGCGCAGTGGATAGAGTGTCGGACTGGGATGTGGAAGACCCAGGTTCAAGACCTTGAGCTCACCAGCTTGAGCGCAGGGCCCATCTGACTTGAGCAAAAGCTCGTCAGCTTGGACCCAAGGTCGCTGGCTCCAGCAAGGGGTGGCTCGGTCTGCTGAAGGCCCGGGGTCAAGGCACATGTGAGAGAGCAATCAATGAACTATGGTATCGCAACAAAAAAAACTGATGATTGATGCTTCTCACCTCTCTCCGTTCCTGTCTGTCTGTCCCTATCTATCCCTCTCTCTGACTCTCTCTCTCCCTGTAAGAAAATAAAATTTAAAAAAATAATTGAAAAGATACAAAAGTGTTGTATCAAACTATCATAAAAACACAGTGCCAGATAAAACACAGGACATCCGGGTAAATTCGAATTTCAGATAAATGACAAATAATGGCACGGGACACGCCTGTTCTAGAAAATTATTCACACTTTACCTTAAATTCAAATGTAACCGATGTAGTTTTATTTGCTAAACCTGGCAACTCTATACCCAACACCTAGTTATACTCTACTTAACACATTGAAGTGTATTTACAGAGGTGGGCTCTATAAGACTGTTCTGAACCAAACTTCTCCATTTAACCATGTTCCATGAACACCTTCCCATGACATCAAATGTTCTTTCATAGCCCAGGTTTTCATGCTAACGTACAGATGTTTAAATATCTGGAGACTGTCATAGCTTCCTGATCCGCTATTCTTTTTTTTCAAGCACAAACTGCCTCGATGTTTCTCTGGTTCCCAGCACTCCACCAGCAGCTCCCTCTCTTCCACCCTTGCTGCAGCCCTTCTGAGCCACACGTGACAGGTGCAGGTCTGAATTCTGCAACACTGGAGAGCAGCACGCTGGACCTCCCTATGGATTCCTGAGCATTACGGATCAGGCTCAGGAATCAGACTGTGCGGTCGAATGCCTTCCCTGGTACTCCTGACTCCATAGCTCTGTGGCCTTGGCCATGGCTGGTCACTGCTCGGCGGCAGCCTTCATTGCAAAGTGGGGCTGGTGAGCGTGATATTGTGAGGGTTAGTCTTTCTCTTCCCCACTAGATGGCAACCTCTGCTTGGACGAGAAACTTCCCTGTCTACCACAGTCACCTTATCATCCTCAGAGAATATGCTCAGTATCTGGGCATCACAGGCAAAAACCCATCCTGACTAAATAGCCAAACCACGGTTGCCTTTGCATGAGAGGAAAGGGTGTGACTGTCCACTTTGGAGGAGATAGTACAGCGCCGTTAGGATCTGTTGAAAGATAAACTGGGGCATGTGCAAAATTTTAAAAGTTTATTTGAGCAAAAATCAACTCGAATGGAGCATCCCCTAACTGGAAGGGGCTAGGAGCTCTCAGTCGATAGGAGCCAAGAGAAAGAATAGAGAAAGTGCTAAAGCAAAAAAAAAAAAGAAAAATTATTGACTACAGCTTCAAGCCACCTTAGCTATTTGTGACCGGATGTCCTTAGCATTTAGATTTTGTAACTCTGAGTCATTTACAGGCTTAGGTTGTAGTTAGCTTGCATAAGCCACCGTGACATTACCATCTCGGTCTAATGGCCTCCTTGTTTAATTAATTTACCAGATGTGACCAGTGTCTTAGCCACAGGCCCCTGAGCAGCCTGACGGACCCACCTGCCCTCTCCCTGAGTAAGACAACTTCCCACACTTCCGCTCACTCAGTTCAGTCCACAAGGCCCTGAGTTCCTTCTGCAGCAGGAAAGATGAGGCTCCCACTCCCCGGGAGGCGGAGTGGGACAGGGGAGGGTGTGCTTCAAGTCAGACTTGAATCCTTGCTCTGCCGCTCTCTGGTTATGAGACCTTAGGTAATCTCTTCTTGCTTCAAAGAACCACACGCTCAGCGGCTTAAAACAACCTGGATCTGTGCCCTCACAGTTCTGTAGGACAACACAGCTCTCACTGGGCTCACATCAGTATGTTGGCAGAGCAGTGTTCTTTCCTGAAGGCCAGAGGGGCAAACGCATTTCTGCTACACACTGAATGTCGGCGTCTCCCCAAAATTTACATGCGTGTTGAAACCTAATCCCAACGTGATGGCCTTTAGAAGTGGGCCTTTTGGGAGGGATTTGGTCTTGAACGTGGAGCCCTCATGCATGGGATTACTGCCCTAATAAAAGAGACCCCCTTGTCCTTTCCACCCTGTGAGCACACAGTAAGAAGATGGCTGAGATCCAGGAAGCAGGCCCTCCCCTGACACGGTATCTACCAGTGCCTTGATCCTGGACTTGCAAGCCTTCAACACTGTGAGGAATACATTTCTACTGCTTCCAGGCCATCCAGTTTATGGTGTTTTGTTATAGCAGCCTGAGCTGACTAAGACAGTTTCTTTGTTTGTCTTTTCTAGATTCCAGATGCTGCCCTTGTTCCTTGGCTCATGGCCCCCTTTGAAGCAACTTCAAACACTCTAATGGTCTTCTATATAAATCACATGAACAACTAAAGTGATACAACTGCGAATTGATACTTCTCATCATCTGTCTCCTTTCTTGTTTCTGTCTCTCTCTTGGAAAAAAAAAAATTACCCATAACATTACTTGTGCAGAATTTTCCAAGCATTAGCAGTAGAATCTTCTCCTCAAATAAAAGTTTCCAGGGAATCACAATACTAGCAACCAGATACAAGGGCAGATGGCTTCAGTGGGAGGGAGGCCTGGGGACCATCTGTGAGCTTCTCATTCCTCAGTTTACAAACCTCTGGATTCAGCCTTGTATCTGAGCAGGAACTTCCTGAGTTTGCAAAGCAGGAAATAAGAGCTTTTGTGAGACTCGAAACAGTAAAAGGACTACTCTCCCTTCTTCCTGGAGTCTTCTACTTCCGATGACCCTCTGTTAGGAAAACATTCCATTTTTAAACTTTTTTTTTAGTCTGAAAGTAATAAACTTTCAAAGGAAGGAAGAAAAGATGAATTATTTCATTTGAACAGATATTTCCAACCTTTACTCACTGTGCCCTTAAAGCTGTGTGCCCAGAATGATTTGCAATCCAAGAGCCTAAAACAAGTAGGGGTTTGTCCTCTCCTCCCACCTTTCCATTTCCTTCCCTGCACACCCTCCATCCCACTCAGGATTAGCCTCAGAAGCAGGCCTGACGGAGGCCAATGCCCCGCTTGGTCTCAGGTGACTGTAGCACTTACTACATCCTGGCAGCCACCAAACTTTGCAGCCAGACAGGCCTATGGTCAGATCTCAGACTTACCACTTAATGACTGGATTCACACAAGTCCCTTAACCTCTCTGCACCTTGGTTTCTGCATATGCAACTTGGGGACAATGCCCTCTCTATTGCTAGGCTACAGTAAAGATGACATATGTAAACACCCGGCACACAGAAGGACCCCAATTAATAGCCTCTTGTCAGCAAAGCCCTCCTGTCTTTACCAGGCTCCCTGACCTGGGGACTTACAGAGTCTCTAATTTATACATTTTTCAAAATAATTTTAAACAACATAGTTAAGCTCATTTTTTAAAAAATTAACAAAGGGGAAAATTTGTTCCCATTATTGCATTCCCAGTCACTGAGGCTGTCCTGGGTACTGCGTCCCACCTCCCCAGGGCTCTCTGCTCCCAGCGAGGTAACAGAAAGCAGAAATCGGCCTCTGAGCAGTTTCTGGTACCGAGCTCCCGAACGCCTTGCCGTGTCCCAAGTGGGGAGAGCGCTAGGAGCCTACTTTGTTCCACCATTTGGTCTTTGGCCCTTGTTCCTGACACGCAGCTCCTAAATCCCCTGGGATTTCCTGGGTGATAGGGGTGGCTTTTGTTCTAATGGGGCGACTCCATGGGGGCTCCTGGCTGGCTCCTAGGTGGACGCCGGTCACCAGAAGATCAAGCCATGATGAGAAACTTGGAATTTTCAGCTCACCCCCACTCTCCAGAAAGTGGCTGGAAATGGAGTTAATAATTGATCATACCTACATGAGGAAGCTCCCATGAAAATCCCCATAGTATGGAAAATGGGGAACTTCCAGGTTGGTGAACTCAGGTGCGGGTAGCGGGGTGTACCCGGAGAGCGTGTGGGAACACCGAGCCCCTTTGCACATACCCTGCTCTATACACCTTTTCCATCTGGCTGTTTATCTGTATCCTTTATCCTATAGTCCTTTATATATAAAGTGGTAAACAGCAAGCAAACTGTTGTCCTGAGTTCTAGGAGCCACTCTAGCAAATTAATAGAACCTGACGAGTGGATTGTGAGAATGTCCAATTTACAGCAGATAGGTCAGAACCACACCGGACTCAGGGTTGTTGTCTGAAGTGGGGAGAGGGGTAGTCTTGTGGGACTGAGCTCTTCACCTGTGGGACCTGATGCTTCCTCCAGGTGGATAGCGTCAGAATTGACTAAAATTGTGGAACCCCCAGAAGTGTCAGCAATGGTGTGTTCTCTATGAGTCGTAAGGGAATACAGAGGAAAGACTGGATTTTCAGACGCATCCCCATTGAAGAGGAGAACCACCGCCAGACCATCTCGTGCGACCCCATCAGTTCACAGTAGCCCAGGACTCTGGCTGCCCAATCACCAGAGAGCAGTGGGGCTGGGCTTGGTAGGGCCTGCCTCCCAGGCTGCAGCCGTCCAGAACCACAGCCTCTTTGCTCCTCACTACTGGTCACACGTTCCGGGCGCACCGAGCACCCAGGTCCACGCTTCCACAAAACTGTTTTACCTGGAGACTTGGGCATAACAGTCCCTCCATGAGATAAAAGGATTTGTCCTTTGGACACCAAGGACACACAAAAGGATCAAGTAAACACAGCCGGCATCACCCCAGCACCCCAAAGCAACGTCCCCTGTGTTGGAAGATTTCCAAGGAACAGCAGGCAGAGACCCTTGGTGTCAACAGGAAGAGGCAGGGCGCAGGGGTATTGTGACATGTTCCAGGGAAGGGCAGCTTTTCCCTTGGCCAAAGGTGGCCCGAGCCCAGAGGTGCGAGGGAGCGGGAGGGGACATGGAGCCTGGGGCCCAGCCCTCCAGCGCTCCGCAGGACGGGGAGGCCGAGCCGCAGCAACAGGCTCCGGTCCAGACCATCGATGGCCACGGCCGGGTGCTGATGCTGGGCGAGTTCTGGCCACAGCAAGAACGGTGCCTGACCCTGCGGGACATTCTGGAGCAGGCTGCGACAAATGGGCCCACTGGGCCCTCGTCCATCCGAGCCACCAGCGGCCACAGCAGCTCCAGCAACTGCGCCTGGAGGCGTCGCAAGCGCCCTAGCGACAGCTCTTCGAATGGCGCCGACTGCCGGGCTGCCAAGTCCAAGCGCCCCACCCAGAAGCTGCCGGATAACAAGCTCAAGGCTGAGGATTCGCACAAGTGTGAGCCCACGTGTGAGCGCGGAGCAGCGCGAGCTCCGGCGAGGACCCCCGGGCCGGGGGCGGCGCGGAGCTGCGGGGTCACACCCTCGCCGCCGCCGCCGCCGCCGGAGCCCCCCGAACCCCCCGAGCCCGGCGCGCGCCTGCTCCTGGTGCTGTGCCGCGAGGAGGCGCTGCGCTCGCACCTGCCGCGGCTGCAGCTGCTCCTGCAGCAGGTGCTCGCCCGGCACCGCCACCCGCCGGCCGCGCTGGTCGGCATCGTGGTGCAACCGCGGCGCGACGAGGAGGCGGAGGCGCGCCGCAGCATGGAAACCCTGCTCCGCGGCGCCTTCGTGCCGCCCAGCCCCGAGGTGGAGGTGCACACGGCCGTGTTCAGCCCCAGACGCCCCGAGGGCACCCTGGACGTTCAGCGCGCAGCCGACCCAGCGCACAGTGTGGCGGCTCAGGGCAGCGTCCCTTTAGCGGATAAAGAGACTCAGACGGATGGTGAGGGACCTGACGGCGAGGGGTGGGAACGCCAGGCTGCCCGCCATAGGCGTCCTCAAGGGGGAAATTTCAAATATGGAGGGAGGCCTGGGCCCCGACACGGCTGGTCCCAGTGGGGACGGGGACAGGTCCCTGATGTGACTCACAGTCCCTCTCCTAGCGCTTCCACTTCTGCCCGACTTCTTGCCCCCACCTCCGGGGCGGGGGGCGGGGGCTCTCTGGAAATCAGCCTTTGTAAGGTACAGATCTGGGAGTTTGCAGGCCCCAGACCCACCCCTCCTCTCCAGTCCACTTGTTCCTTGCTTGGTTCTTGGGTCTCCCCCTCCAGGGGGAGCAAAATTCCAATCAAAGCATGCCTAGTGTGAGCCAGGCACTGTTCTGAGAATTTTTCAGGTCTAATCCTCACAACAACCCTCTCAGGAAGGTACTGTTTTAGAGTAGCCATGCACAATTTTTTTTTTAATTATTTTATTTTATTTTAGAGAGAAAAAGAGATGAAGGAAGGGTGAGAGAGAGACAGGGAGAAGCATGCATTTGTTGATCCACTTAGTTGTGTCTGCATCGGCTGCTTCCTGTCTGTCCTGATCAGGGAGCAAACCCGCAAACTTGGCATTTCGGGACCACACTCTAACCCACTGAGCTAACCAGCCAGGGCTCGTGCAACCCTTCACAGCCCTTGAGACCCTTCCTACTGAGGAATCCAAGTCCGTGGCCCCACAGGATTCATCTGCGGATCTAAGGGGTCAAGGCAGGGGGCTCTGAAATGAGCACCAACTGCCTGTGTTTCCCCAAGCCCCTCGGGGCTGCGGTGGGGAAGAAGGAGGTGCTCTGTGCAGCCTAGTCCAAAGCCCAGTTACTGGAGGCTGTGCCACTCTCCTGCTGACAACCAGAGCAAGTTGTCCCTTCTATGGGTTGGTTACCCTCCTTATATGTGAGGGCCAAGGGCCAGTTGGTGTTGGAGGTGACATTCAGTTCTAAGATGCTAGTTTCAGAACAAATGTCAACACACTCGTTCTGGGTGCCCAGGATGAACCCAGAGGGCCGGAACCACTAGGGACTGTCTGGTCAGAACCTTATGCTGACGACCTAACTTTGCATCCCCTTAGACTCATTCTCCTCACTCTCCTAAATAGTCCACGAGATGTTTCCCACGGTTACCATGCCTTACAGACCATGGACTGTTCCAACCGTGACCCTCAGCCAAAGCCGGAAAGCCCCAGACCAGCTTTAAAAACAACGTCTGAGCGATGCGATCTCAAGGTGCCTCATCCCCGGATCATCCATGCTTACCGCCATCAACCGTTTCTTGCTTTCTTTGTCTGCCTTCTACCCTCACTCTCAAGCAGCTTACGTTGAGCCCTTTCTCTGGACTTCGGCCCTTCATGGTCCCCACAGTCAAGGAGTGGGGAGCGCAAGAGAAGGCAAGGGTGGAAGCCATTCTCACACCATGCCGAGTGGGATGTGGGCTCCGAGGGAGGGAGAGAGAGACGTGGCTTCCAGTTGGAGACCTTGAGAGAGGCTTGATGAGTTGATGGGTCCATTTGAGCTGCATCTGGGGGATGGGAAGTGTTCTGACACAGGGGGAGAGGGCCCAGATGGAGGGGAAGGGCTTTCACAAATCAGGGAAGCAAGGCTCCTTCTGCAGCCTGCTGGCGCTCCTGGTGGACTCCAGCTAGATGCGCACATAGTGTCAGCCCGGGACCGTGGGCTGTGACCGTGATAGAGGAGTCAGACTTCAGGCTAGGAAACTGTGTCCCAGCCGGAAGGCAGAGGGCAGGGAAGATGCTATGGCAGTTCCATTCCTCCTCGTCCTCCTGGCCCAACCTGTTACTCGGCAGGTGCCCTCCCTGGCATCTGGGCACCACACCACTAAGGACCCACACGTATTTCTCTACTGCCGTAGAAAACCTCCCACTCCTCCCAAAGCCTGACACTGCTCTCCTGGGAAACGGGGACTTCTTTTCTGTGCCCTTTTTGGCTCCTTGGCGTGAAATGGGATGCTTTTTTCATTACTACCAGGATATTCTACCAATGTGCGTCTGCACCTATGTATTTTTTGAAAATTTTTTTAAATTTATTCATTTTAGAGAGGAGACACAGAGTGAGAGAGAGAAAGAGAGAGAGAAAGGGAGGAGGAGCTGGAAACATCAACTCCCATATGTGCCTTGACCAGACCAGTGCAGGGTTTTGAACTGGCGACCTCAGTGTTCCCAGGTCGACGCTTTATCCACTGCGCCACCACAGGTCAGGCGGCACCTATGTATTTAACTCATTTAAACAAGTGGTTCTCAACCAGAGGCAATTCGCAATTCTCTCTCTCTCCCCCTCTCCCTCTCTCCCTCTCCCTCTCTCTCTCTCTCACACACACACACACACACATTTACCAATGTCTGTAGATATTTTTGGATTCACAACGTGGAAGGAGCAGTAGTTGCCACTGGCATCTCGCGGGCAGAGGCCAGGGATGCCGCTGCTAGACTTCCTGCAGTGCCCAAGGCAGCCCCGCGGCAGAGAATTTTCTGGCCCATGTGTCCGTAGGTGTCCATAGGGCTGAGGGTGAGAAACCCTGACTTAAACCAGGTTGAGGCCCTCAATCAAAAGCTCACTGGTGCCTGAAAATCTAGTTTTGCAGAGAGAAAGCCCTTAGGAGGTGTGACCTGCCTGCCACATCGGGACAGGGTCCCTGACCAGGCTCCAGCTCTCCGTCCGGTCTAAAGTGAGGCCCCCACGCGATCTGCTGCTCTCACCATCAGGGGGTCACCGCCCTCTCGTAGCCTCGCCGGCTCCCTGAACCACCTCACGCCCAGGCTCAGCCAAATTCAGCTCAGCCTGTTGATCCGACCTCTCTTCACTTCTCATTCTTCCTGCCTTTCATTCCTCCACTCCTCTCGCGCAGGGGATATTTTTTTTATTATTATTATTAATTCGTTGATTTTAAGGCCTGTATAATTATCTGACTCCTTATTGCCTTCTGGAGTGAGGAAAAGAGAGAGCCCTGAACAGGGGTTTCACTCCTTCGACGATGCCCTCCATGGCATCTTAGAACTGTGTGACTTTGGAAATGTGATTTAACCTTGAGCCTCAGTTCCTACTCTGCAGAAAGAGAATCAGCGAGGTCTTTTCAGGCTCCTGACTCCCTAAAATACTTCCTGTCACTTCACAGTGCACATCGAGTCCGGCCTCGCGTGGGGATGCCACATCGCTAGGTCTGCCCTAAACCTGCACAGATGCCAGGGTTAACAGTGGAATACACACCCACCTGGTAATGATGCATCTATGGCAGAAGTCGAGTCTTCTACTGTGAATACATTTTATGTTGGAGACAAAATATGAAGTTTCAGGTTGTCTTTCAAAAGGGTTTTTGTTTTTTTTCTCTCCCATCCTAAAAGGAAAATCACACTGTTAACTTCGAGAAAGACTCATAGTCTCCTAATTGACCCGCCATGTTTGGGGTTTGAACGGTAGTCCGTTGTGACTGGCATGATGAATTTGAGAAAAATGTGGTTTTCCAAACAGCTGTTACATGTTTAGAGGATGTGGTAGACTGCAAGTGGTGAAAAACCTTTGTAGATTTGAAGCTTAGCAAAAGGCTAAGTTCTCCCCCTCCCACCTCCATATTGGCTATGAAGCTGAGTATTTGTACTCATCCCATCCCCCTACTTCACTTGCTTAAGTTGCTGGAAGCAATTTATATGCCCTTCCTCTCATCCTTTGTTTGTTCAGATGTTGGTTGATTTCACTTATGCATGGTACAGGGATTCCTGTTTATGCCTTAAGAGAGTGCCTGTTTTTGCCTCAGATGTGTGACTTTGTATCAAAGACTTCCTTGTTTGCATATGGCTATATAATAAAGCAAACTGGGGGCTATGGGGCGCTAGAATATTGCCATCAGCATTGAAGAGACCTCCCAATCCCATCCTCTTTTCTCAGTGAGTCTATTTTCTTAATTCCGCACTGTTCTCCCTCAAGACCCAGAATTACTTGCCGTGCTCGTCCCCGGCAAGAGGATGTTTGTTCTTTTCCCAAATGCAAGGGTTCTTATCAAAGTTGGAGACCCCCAGCAACTTCCCACAGTGGGGGGGTCAGGTTTTGGAAAAGGGAGAAGCTACTGTCTGTAAGGGAGTCTAGGGGAACAGCTGAGATGACAGTAGGCCGCGGGCTTTCCAGAGACCTAAAGTAAAGTTACCTAAAACACAGAATGCACGATGAGGTAGTTTTTAGGGTTTGTTGCTGTTGTTCTGATAAGTGGAGACCGGTGACAGCTGAGTATGACAGCCAGGTGTCTTAGAGCGAGCTGACAACACAGACACCCAGGAGGGCACCAGCACCGAGGGGCCTGGAGGGGGCGCTCCAGTTGCAGAGTCGTGGGGATCCAGGTTGTCACGGCCAGGCTTGGCCCAGGCTGGTGAGGGGTCTGGCAGCTGCCTTCTGCCCACCCCAGTAGCTAGGGAAGAGGGAGGACAAGCAGGCTGGTGTTGGCAGAAAAGACTGTCCCCAGGGCACTGCCATAGGAGCCACCCTGGCTTTTGTGACCTCACAGGAGGGGTGTGGGTGACCTCTCTTTGTGGTGCCTGGGTCCAGCCCAAGGGCAGAGCATCCCCCCAGGGCAGGAGCACACGGCCCCTCCAGGAGGGAGCCGGAAGATTCGGCAGCTCCATGTAGGTCCACATTTAGGTTGGAAGGACCCACCATGAAGAAGGGCAAAAAGAAGAAGTCGCAGTCCAGACACCAGGGCTGCTCCTCACAGCGCAGCAGCTCTGGATGCACCCCCCAGCAGCAGCAGAGCTGTGAATCCACCCCCCTGCAGCCCAGCTCAGGGTCTGCCACCCAGCAGCCCAGTTCGGGGTCCATCCCACTGCAGCCCACATCGGGGTCCACCACTCAGCAGCCCAGCTCGGGGCCCATCCCACTGCAGCCCTGCTCAGGGTCCACCACCCAGCAGCCCAGCGCAGGGTCCACCCCACAGCAGCCCGGCTCGGGGTCCATCCCGCAGCAGCCCGGCTCAGGGTCCACCACCCAGCAGCCCAGCGCGGGGTCCACCCTGCAGCAGCCCAGCTCGGTGTCCACCCCACAGAAGTCCAGCTCGAGGTACACCACCCAGCAGCCTGGGAACCAGGCCCTCCCGGACCCCAAAGCCAGACAGTCGGCTCGGGGCCTGCAGTCTCAGAACTCTGGCACCAAAGCATCCCCTGGATCCAAGAAAACAGGTGGGCCAGTCTTGGGCTCAGCAGTTCTAGCCTTTCTGCTGCTGAAGTCCCAGGGTTACCCCAGAAGCTGGTTCTTATAGGGCGAGCGATGCATGGTTCACATGTATTCTGGAGCTGTGTGAGGGGTTTGGGTTTTGTTATTACCCAGGAGACTAGGATTCCTGGGCGCTCCCCACGCTGAGTCTCACTGAAGAAGGCTGAGCCACGTGTGCACAGTAATGTTTAACATGGCTGGGTGTTAATACTCGCTCTTCAGGAATCAGGGTCCGCTTGAGCGCTCAAAAGTAAACACCAAGGACTCATTGATAGAATGACCCTGTTCAGGACGAGGGCAGCTGCTTTACTCTGTCCTCATCGGTCCATCCTGTGGGCCATGAAAGGTGTCCACAGTCCAACCCAGAGAAAAGTCCAGGTTGTTGCGGGATGAGACAAGCAAGCAAGGAGAGGCAATAGCCAGGTGGTGGTTGGGATTTGGCAGGAGGAGTGGGAGCAAATTTGCCTGTCCTGTCGGGTGGAAGACGTGGGTGGACTTTGCCCAGACGCCAAAGGGCCCACAGTTAGGGTTGCCAGTATTATACAGGACACCCAGTTAAATTTGAAGTTTGATTTAAAAAATTTTTTTTAGTATAAGTGTGTCTCAAATATTTCATTTGTTGTTTCATGTGTTTTTATTTGTTGAATCTGGCCCTTTTACCTATGGAAGTCAGAGGCAGATTTCTCTGCTCAACATGAAAAAATCTCCGATGAGCTCTGACAATAGAATTGGCATCCAGGAAAAGTGGTCCCCTGTCTTCTCCGGTAGCCAGAGTCTGAATGAGCATTGGATAGTGGGTTGGGAATTCAAGTGGAGCTCAGGAGGTGGGCTGGTTAATACTACTATTACTAATGGCAATAACTAATAACATTTATCACCAGGCATGTACTGTGTACCCACCATTCTGCTCAGACATCTACGTTAATTTTCTCTATAAAGGACATGCTAGTATCATCGTCTCCATTTTATAGATGGGGAAACAGAGGCCCAACGAAATCAAACAACTCACTCTCAAGCAGGCACTGGTGGCCCTGAGAAGGAGCTTCAGTCTATTCTGACTCCAGAATGCTTGCTCTTACACTCCTAACCTTCCATCTGATCCCAAGAGGTCTGGTGGTCTCCCCATGATGAAAAACACCTTTCTGTCAGCTTTTCCTGGATCTACCGTGAACCAGTGCCCGTGGCTCTGTGGTCCTGAGCAGACCACACTCCCGAGGCCACCACGTATCCCTCTGGGAAGGTATGGACATGATATAAAGAAGAGGTGTGAGTGGAAGCAATATATCCAAGGTATCATTGTGACACAATAGTTCTTTGGCTAGAAAGTAATCTATTCTTAACATCTGGAAATAGTTTCAAGTGTTAACACTATATATCGTCTATGTCATGATCATCAACCACTGAGCAAAACACTTCTGGATTGTGGCCTTTAGAACTATTATCTGTTAAATACAAAACTTTACATTACTAAATCTCTTCATAAATGCACATGACTCACCCTGCCATGGAGGAGTTTTGCTTATTAAAGAGGCAAAGCAGAAAATGGTGGTGGCTCTTCGGTTGTTACTATGGACACCCACCCTTCTGCCAAAGGCGTTTCCTCCCTTTGAGATAGAGTGGGAACAAATGTTGTCAATGAGGGCCTTTTAATAAAGAATGCCATTTTCTAAAGTCTGAAGGTTTTGTATGCAGAAAATATTGGAGCTCAAGAAAATACAAGTCTTCGTGTAGATGTCCCGGGTTCAATTCCCAATCAGGGTACACCGGAGAAGAGACCATCTGCTTCTCTACCCTTCCTCCTCTCCCTTCTCTCTCTTTCTCTCTCTCGCTCTCACTCTCGCTCTCTCTCTTCCTCTCCCACAGCCATGGCTCGATTGGTTTGAGCACATTGGCCCTAGGAAGGCTCTGTGGAGCCTCTACCTCAGGCGCTAAAAGTAGCTTGGTTGTGAGCATGGCCCCAGATGGGCAGAGCATTTGTCCCAGACAGTTTGCTGGGTGGATCCCAGTCGGTGCACATGCGGGAGTCTGCCTCTCTATCTCCCCTCCTCTCACTTGGAAAAAGAAAGGCCAAGTCTTCCGCTAGAATGACTCTCACTGAAAGATGGACAGTGACACGTGTTGGTGAGGCTGTGGAGAAGTCAGTAGCTCCATCCTCTGCTGGAGCAGGTGTAGAGTGCGGTGCTGCTGTGGGAAGGTCTAGCAGCTCTCTGACAGCTTAACCATGTAATAACCACAGGACCCAGCAATTCCACTCCTGGGTATACTACACCCAAGGGAATTAAAAGTGTATGTCCACACAAAACCCTGCTCACGAATGCTCTCAGCAGCACCACTCATGACAGCCCAAGAGTCTCGGAGACAACTCAACGTCCATCAGCTTAGGAATGGATAAGCAACGTGTGGTCCGGCCGTGCAATGAAACACTATTTGGCAATAAAAAGATATGATATGCTGATAACACGCTACAACGTGGACGGACCTCAGAAACATCAGGCTAAGTGAAAGAAGCTAGTCTGCCCCCAAAGCCCACGTATTGAATTATTTCACTTCTGAGATGGCCAGACTAGGCAGATCTATCGCCAGGAACTGGGAAGAGTGGAGAATAGGCAAGGACCGCTGATGGGCAGAGTTTCTTTGGTGGGAAGTAAAAATATTCTGGAATCAGATAGTGATAATGGTTGCGCACCTCTCTGTAAACCTATGGAAAACCACCGAACAGGTTTGAAGGGGTGAACTTTATGGTATGGAAATTATAGGTCCTTTCCAAAAATTTTTAAACTAAAAACAGAAACAAAGATAAGACCTGCCTTCCTCCGTCCAGGAAAAGTAAGCATCCTGGGCAGGTCTAACCAGGACGTGTACTGAGTCGGTCAAGGTAGTCATTGGCTTCATGGTGCTTTGGTTGAAGGAATCGACAGTTACACGTCCAGGAAGTGGTGGCCAGAGTCGCTCGCTGCAAGGGGAGGACTTTCTGGGCCAGAAGCACTCTGAAACAGCAGAGGGCACCATCTCTGTGTTCTGCTGGGATCCACCGCACAGGAGGACAGAAACAAACCTAGGTTTGGGAAAGCATCCCAAGGGCTGTAACCTGGAGCAGCGCCCGTCTCCTGGGTGGGCCAGTGAACACCGCCCCCCCCCAAATAAAATGTGGCAGCTCCAGGCCCAGGGATCGCAGCACCCCCTCTCCTGGGGTGGGCCGCCCTCTGCAGCCACCCCTTCCTACAAAATCCTGAACTGAGACCCACTTGCTCTCAGGGCACAACCTCATATTCTTTGAGCCTCGGTTTCCTCATCTGTAAATGGAGAATGACAGTACTCCGCTTCCCAGAGCTGTTAAACGACAGTGACCTGGGATGGATAACCATGTGCGGGACAGAGCACCATACAGGTGCACACCGTCACGGCATCGTTTTGATTATTCCCAGGTAGCAGCAGCCTGTAAAACAGTTTCCCATGCAGTCCGTTCCTCCCCTCTGTCTTCCAGGCTCTCCTCCGGCCTCCTGGGGACAGGTGGGTCCCTCACCTCTCTCCTTTTCTGTCCACCTAGGGCCTGTGACACGGGCGGGCCCGCGCCCCTACTGCTCCTGTACCACTTGTCCCGGCAGCTCCGCTTGCTGGCGTCGTCTGGGCCTCTGTCACAGCCGCATCTTCGATGTCCTTCTGCCTCGGGCCTGGCTGACCGTGCCAGGGAGAGGATTCCCAAACCTCCTCACCTTCTACAGGTTCTGGAGCGCACGGAGGGCTGGGCCCGCGGGGCATGTGGTTCCTTATCGCAGTCACGTGTAACTTCCTCTTGGGAATTCTAGGCCGGAGGGAAAGCCTCTCTCTCTGGGTGGCCACAGTCTAGGGTTCGGCACCGGCTTTTCTGGGCAGACCCACCCCACCCAGGGTACCCCACCCCGCCGGCACAGAGAAGTGCCGACTTTCTTCAGGAGAGGGGGTCATTTTTCTTTTCTTCAAAGGCACCCGCCTTTCTCAGAGAGCAGCCCTTCATAAATGCCGTGTCACTCGGAAGCTTTGTGACTAAATGCTCCGTTTGGCTATCAGCCTCCTTCCGTGGTCCGTACCGCAGCTGAGAGCATCCGAATTTCCCCTGGAATTTAGTCACAAATACTGATTGTAACTTACATGTCCCCTTGGTGATAGCAAGACCTCCACCCCACGCAGAGGGACTCAGGCCTTTTCTAACAGCCAGATAGGCAACAGTGCCCCAGGCTGGTCTGTCCATGACAGGGCACCCCCAACCCAAGCATCTGCTCTTTTGACTTCTTCCTAGAAACCACCAGGTGGAACTTTGTCCCCTGGTGACAGACTGTGCCAGGGCTGGGCGAAGGGCCTTTGCCCGCCCCCAGCTCTGGGCCCGGAGCAGCTCTGCCTGTACGCACTGTCTCACAAATGTCCACGGAACAGACCTTTCACTTGGGAATCTCATACCGATAAGGAAGGAACAGAGCCCACACACCTCCCACCTTCCCCCACTCCTCTTCCCAGCCCCTCATCGCTCCCCACCCCCATCCCCTCTCCTGTCCATTCTTGCAAAGCACCATCTCTTAGACCCATGAAGCAAAACAGATGCCCGGGTGTGTTGGAAGAACATGCCTAGAGCTAAAAATGGTGCACAATCTGGTAAGTCCAGTCCAGGAAGGGCAGGCCTGCCACTCACTCACCACTAACTGTCCTCCCGCACACTTAGCGTTTCTGCTCACCTGCTGACGGACGGGTTGTGCCATGGATTCCTATCCCTTTAAAACCGATAAGGAGGGAAACCTAATCTGCCCAGGATGCTGGGAGGGAAACCAGAACAGGGAACCCTACCCTTAAAAATCGTACAGCCTGCATGGTAAGCTGAGACTTCCGCGTGGAAATTAAGATGTGAGCCAGACGATCCGTGTCCCATAGGAGGTGTTGAGAGCTTCAGAAAAAGAGAGTGCTCCCTCCCAAATGGGGGTGGGTCCAGGTAGACTGTGTGATGTCAATCGCATCTGAGCTGAGTCTCAAAGGACCTTGGGACCCTCTGTGGTTTATTTTAAAAGGGAGAGCATTTAGAAGGAGGAAAAGGCAAAAGCAACATTGAGAATTAGAAAAAGCGAGAGGGGCCCTGGCCGGATGGCATGGTTGATTGGAGTGTCGTCCCCGAGCGAAAGAGTTGCCCATTCAATCCCAGTCAGGATACATACAGGAACAGATCGATGTTCCCGTCTCTGTCTCTCTTGTTCTTCCACTCTCTCTAAAATCAGTAAGATAAACATTTTATAAAAAGCAAAGAGAAAAGTGTGAGGGAAGCGGCAGGGATCCAGTCTGGCCAAGCTTAGACATTTCTGCTCAAATTGTAGCACCTGCTTCCGTAAGCGTTTCGCTTCTCAGGGGAGTAGAATGTTGGCTCTTGGCTTGAAATACATGTTCACGTTAAGTAAGAACCGCTACTACTTGAATAGGATTCTTGTGCAAATGGGTACTGCACTAATTACCCTTCTCATATATTTTTCTCTGCCTCTGTGGAGAGCGTAATATGTTTCCTCCGATTTTTGACCCCCAAATGGAGCTACATGCTAGAAGCTCCTTCCCACGGTTGTTGAGACTTGAGGACACATGGGGGGTGACGGTTTAGCACAGCGCCTGGCTCCACCACCCCTGTAATCTGTCTCCCTGAATGTCCAGGGCAACTGGCGTCCCAGGCCAGCGCATCCTCAGATCCTGGGGCCTGAGGAGAGTTGTATCCCCTTGAGACAAGGGTCAGTAGAGGGGAGATGGGTATTCCTGCCATCCTGAGGGAACTCCCCAACGATGGGAAAGTTTTCCTTTCCCATAGTAACTAAAGCCCAACCTCCCCCAACCTGTGTGCCTTGGACTTTGCTTCACAGAAGACCTACAAGGAAACACTCCAGTCATCGTAATTCGCGTGCTCCGCACCCTCGGGACTGTGGCTATGGCTCTGGGGGCCCTGGGAGCTGCCTACTTCATCATTGAATCCTTGTGAACAAACCTCCAGGCTCAGAGTCCAGCAGGTATGTGGACCCCCTTCGTGCCCACCGCCCTTTGCAGCAGGGGTCCTCAGGCCCACTGGCTAGCCAGCACTGCACACAGGACTGAGGGAGCATCTGTTCCTTCTCTGGAAGGGGGGAGGTCTCTACAGGTGGGCCCCCACCCCCAGCCTTTGTGGGTAGCTTGGGAACTGAGTGAGCCCTTCCTGGACTCAGGGAGGCCTTGCATGTCTCTCTTAAGCAACCCTGCTTGCTCTTGGACAATGCTAGATCCTTTACTGAAATTGTCCTGACAGAGTTCTCCAGCCCTCCCCTTCGCCCACCTGGGCCGGTTCCCCAGTCACTGTCACCGGACAGGAGGAAATGGAAGCGGTGAGGGCAGAGGTTCCTCCCCATCTTAGAGCCTTTCCTCGGAACTCTCTTCTTGCCCAGAATGCTTTCCCCCTCTGCCAACATTTCAAGTGCTACCTGTTCTTCTGTTTCTTCCTGAAAGCCTTCTTCCCCCTCTGCGCCTCCAGTGACTTCTCCCATCTCGTTGTCTCCAGCCTATTCTGTCCTGTATTGTGGAGGACTGTTTTGCATAAGTGTGGAAAAGTGCTCCCATTTGGCTGAGGACAAGTTCCTGGGGAAAGGGGCCTCTCCAAGTCGTTAGCAGCCAACATTCACGATTCACAGGAGCTGAACCGAGAATGCACAACCCCGACAGGGGATCTGGGCAGGCACCAAGAACACCCACAATTGTCCCCATTGTCAGGTCCACCCACAGCAAGTGCCTCATAAGTGATGGGGGGGGCGGGTAAAGGGGTAAGACTTTCAATCACCCCCAGATCTCCACCAGCCACAGGAGTGGACAGGGAGTGACCACAGCAGAGTACGCAGAGTGAACAGATGCTCAAAGCACCTCAAAAGCCCAACCCAGAAAATAAACTCCAGTGAGAGCCCAGCATGTGCTCAAGGGCTCTGCTGCCTGATCCAGGGATATTCAGGGAAGAGTAGAAGTACCATATGCTTCACAAAATGCATAGCAGTTGGGGGTCTCAGTTTCCTCATCCGTAACTAAGGAAAATCATAGTGCCTTCCTCTCAAGGTTGTCGAGAGTACAAGAAAAGGTGCTTAGAGGACGGAGCTGGCCAGCTCTGGGATCTAGTTACTGTTGTTATGGTCATGGTGGTTGGAAAGACACTAGCTTTGGGCCCTGGCCAGTTGGCTCAGTGGTAGAGCATCAGCCCGGCATGTAGAAATTCTGGGTTTGATTCCTGGTCAGGGCACACAAGAGAAGCAACCATCTGCTTCTCCACCCCTCCCCTTCCCCCTTCTCTCTCTGTCTCTTCTCCTCCTGCAGCCATGGCTCAAGTGGTTCGAGCAAGTTGGCCCCGGGTGCTGAGGATGGCTCCATGGCCTGCCTCAGGTGCTAAAATAGCTCAGTTGCCAAACAACAAAGCAGTGGCCCAGATGGGCAGAGCATTGCCCCCTAGGGGGCTTGCTAGGTGGATCCTGGTTGGGGCACATGCAGGAGTCTGTCTGTCTGCCTCCCCATGTCTCTCACACACACAAAAAGACACTAGCTTTAGAGTAAGAGCTGTAGGTTCTGTCGTGACTCTGGGTGCTGGGGACATGTCACTCCTGTCACTGTTGACTCTAAAGGGAGGAAGAGTAAGTGCCCCCAAGCGCGAGGGTTGTGAGGATTAAGAGGATGTGCAGGCATGCGGGGCCTGGTCACAGGTTGGGTGGATGGTGGCAACTGGCGGAGTGAAGACTGCACTCGTGTATTTTGTTCTAGTCTCCTGACAGCAGAGCCTGCTTGTGTGAGTGTGGGTTCTGGGGGCAGGAAGGCTTGGGGCCTGGGGCAGGTTTCAGAACTTGTGGATTGGCAGGCTTCCAAATGCCAAGAGGCACTTCTAAAGATTGCTTTGATAAGTGGATTATGAGTTTGATTGCTTGCTGCAAATTTCAGAAAAATCTAATTCAAAAGGGTAATAAGGAGATTATCTCACATAACAATTGGGAACAGTTGGGAAATGTCAGGGCTGGTTAAAGTCAACAGTATCATCAGAGACTGGGGGGAGGGATGTTCCAGCTTCCAGCTCTGACACCCTCAGCAGCGGGCAGCCTAATCCCTCCTGCAGGCTGATGGCTAGGGAAGCTTCCAGAATCACAGCCTCATATCCTGACAGCCATAGCAGGAAAAAGGCCACCTCCTCTGTGCTTCTTCTTGAGTTAAGTAATTCTTCCCAGGAGTCCCCTTCCCCAGCATACTTGCCCTCTCCTTGGGGTGACATGTCCCTGAATTGGGTCTCATACCCTCTTCTTAAGCAAATTAATAGCACAAGGGTTGACTTTTATGATGGCTGGTTAGATCCGTCCAGATCCATCCCTGCTGTTGTCCCCTGGCTGGGGCTGGGGTTGCTTCCGCCCAGGACGAGGCTGAGGAAAGGCGTGGAGCAGCCATATTAACTGGGGCCTCTGTCAGGAAGTGAGTGAGAGCGGATGGGGCTGGCGGCAGGCAAGGGTGTTTTAGGAGGCGGTGTGGTAGCCATTCAAGGTGAACCTCAGTACACAGACTGTGGGCTCAGAGGCTGGACACCTGCTGGCAGCCTGGCGGCTTAGCCACTGGAAGCCACCCTGAGGGTGAGAGTCAGTGTGTGGGGGGCGAGGGAGCATTGTGGGGCAGCACTAAGTCGTCTTGGGTGTGTAGGCTCAGGAGAGAGGGACTGGCAGTTGGGTGTCCCTCTCGGTCTAGACAGTGAAAGAAAGTGGCCAAGTCTACTACTCTCTGGGAAAAGATATTTCTAGAATTTTCTTTCCTAAAGCTTGGTGCACATCCTGCCAGCTCTCAGCATCCCACTGGCAAAGGATGAGACACTAAAAACAAAAGGCTGCTTCCCCTCTCTCTGGGGGGGGGGGGGACACTGAACATAGCAAAACTCCCACCACAGCCTAGCTTTGGGGGCGCAAGCCTTCATCTTAGCTGCGGGGGCTCGGGAAGGGAGCGAGGGAAGGACAGAGAGGGCCAGCCTGGGCCAGAATGACTGGGCATTTGCATATGTGCCTTACAGCCACAAGGGGAACAAGGGAAAACGGGAGTCTCCACGTGGCTGTGTGTGGACAGAAGGAAGAGTAGATGCAGAAATGAAAGAAATTTAAATCCTAGGTTAATTTATTTTTCCACATAAAGACCTTAGCTGCTAGGCCCTGGCTGGTTGGCTCAGGCTGGTTGGCTCAGCGGTAGAGCGACAGCCCGGCATGTGGAAGTCCCGGGTTCGATTCCCAGTCAGGGCACACAGGAGAAGTGCCCATCTGCTTCTCCACCCTTCCCCCTCTCCTTCCTCTCTGTCTCTCTCTTTCCCTCCCACAGTCAAGGCTCCATTGGAGCAAAGTTGGCCCAGGCGCTGAGGACGGCTCCATGGCCTCCGCCTCAGGTGCTAGAATGGCTCCTGCCACAAGGGAGCAACGCCCCAGATGGGCAGAGCATCGCCCCCTGGTGGGCATGCCGGGTGGATCCCAGTCGGGCACATGCGGGAGTCTGTCTGCCTCCCTGCTTCTAATTCCGGAAAAATACAACAAAAAGGAAAAAAGAAAAGAAAAAAAGACCTTAGCTGCTGAACTCTCCCCCCATGTGGTTGTGAGATGAAAACCCCCCAAACTGTGGCATCATGGAGCCCTGAGGAAGCTAACGGCTCTTCTCCGATCTTTCTTACAGATCCAGTTTCCATCAGGGATCTCTCGTCACCAAAAAAAGAAGAAAAAACAAACAAAAAATGTCTGTTGTTTCTTTAGTGTGTTTTGCCCAGAGACAGAAAAGTTGGTCTTGGTAGAGGACTTGGTAGGGAGGTAAGGGGGTGGGGGGAGGGGGGCTTGGGGACTTTCTCGGGTGGGACCCTGCCATTCCTGGTGGGGGTCGCAGACCTCAGCGGAAGCCACTTTCTCTACACACATGCACAGAAGGAGCCGTTTCAGATTTTCCCATTCTGAAAGCAGAAGGTACCCAACTCAGCTCTCCTTCCGTCCGAGGCAATCCCAGGTAGTGGGAGCAGCAGGGATGCGTGGGCTCCGGTCCAGGCCTGCACCTCGCAGGAGAGAGTCCCTGTGCCGGGACACTGGGCTCTGGGACACGGCGTCACTCAGCTTTTCCTGGGATGGGGGAGCGTGAGGCCTGCGAGGCAAGGCTGGCCGCCTGTGTGCCCGTCCTGGCGACTTAGCCACCATGGTCAGCCAGGAGCCTAGTTCCTGAGCACCTGAGGCAGAGGTCTTAGTTCAAGGTGACCCCTGAAAACACCAGTAGGGGGAGAGACAGAGAAGCAAGAGGAGGGACAACTTAGTTGCTGGGGCAACTAGGGGACACAGAACACACACCCAGGAGAAATCCCACCCAGGGGGATGGTTTGCGTCCTGGCCTGTCAGTCAGTGGTCAAGGGCTGCTGGGAGGGAGGTGGTTAATTCCCCTGGACTTTCCGGCCACTATGGAGAGGAAGGCCCCAGGCGAGGAAATGCAGAATGCCGAAAGCAGAAATAAAGGCCAGGGGAGACAGGGGCCTGTAGGGGAGACGAGGGGCCTGTAGGGGAGACCAGGGGCCTGTAGGGGAGACGAGGGGCCTGTCGGGGAGGCAGCCCTGACCTGAAGGGAGGGCACAGAGCCATGCCCACGTGATCTGCTGTGCCTCTAACCGCTGCTCAGGCTCGGAACCAGCAGGGCCGCCCTCGGGGAGGCCGGGGGCAACAGTGCAGGTGTGATGGGATGGGCGGGGCGGCCGGCCCGCCCGTTACCAAGAACCCAGAGTCTGGTCACCACCTCCCAATCCCAGGATTTCCTTTCCTAACAGGCGCTGGTAGGTCGGAAGAGGTATCCCCAGAGTGACACCAACCCGACCTGGGGTGCCCGCCTGGCAAAAAAAACAATGCTGATGTCTGGGTGGAGTGGGCCATGTTTCGGTTCTGCCCCTCAGGTCAGGGTGGAAGGGCCCATGGCCACTGCCTTGGTCGGCCTGGTTCCTCTGGTGGAAGACACGTAGCTCCTTTTTCTGACCTGGGAATTCGGTGCCATTTTGCTGTAGCTGTTGGACAGCCCAACCCAACTGGTCTGAGCGAAAGGAGGAAGGACCGACTCCTATAAAAGTCGAGAAAGAGCTCCGGTTCGGTTGTGGCTTGTTCCGGGGGCGCAGGCCGTGGCCCAGAACCATCTCACTCTCTCTCCTTCTGCAGCCGTGGGCCCATGCTCAGGGAGGCTCTTCCTACGAGGTGGCCGGCTGGCTGCAGCAACCACGGCCCCCAGCTTCTGAAGGTGAAGTCTGGCGGGGAAGGCAGCCCGTCTCCCAGCAGTAAAAGGCCTAGGACAGTGATGGGCAATCTTTTGAGCTTGGAGAGTCAAAAGTAGCAAAAAAAAACGAGCATAACTCAGGTGGTGTGTCACTTCGAGAAAAACAACCTAACCGGAAGTCCCAGAACTAGACGCTCTGTGCCGGAGTTCTGTTGTTTTGGCCTCCAGACCTCCGGCACAGTGTCTACACTACAGCAAATGTTTTATCCTCCGTTACTGCACCTGGCCGTGCAGGAGCCGGGGATGAAACGTCCTTCTCGGCATGTGGCACCATATTTCTCTGGTATGCGTCCACATGCGGCCATGTGTCATCGAAAATGGCTAATATGTGTCTGCTGACACGCATGTCATAGGTTCACCATCACGGGCCTAGGATCAGGCTCTGAGTATGCACTGTGTCCCTCCTGGAACCCATGATGTGCTCAGGGGGTGCAGTGCTCTGATTGGCCAACACAGGACGGCACAACCACCTTTGGAATTGAGGGCTGAGAGCAGGGAAAAGACAAAAGCAGTGACTTGGTAACGGAAAGGAATGGGAGTGAATGCTAGGCTGCTTGCTAGAAATAGCAGCTGCCTCCTCCCGCTGGGCCTGGGCTGGGGGCTGCCCTTCGCTTCTCCCCCGCCCCTTCCCACAGTGAGTGCCTGAGTGACTAGGGGACAAGAACTCACAGTATCCTGGGCCCGTAGACCTGCCGTGGTTGGGGCCCCCAGGGCAGTAATGACCTGGGCAGTACTACCCTCCCACCCCTAGAGAAGGGTATAGGCAGTGCTAGTTGTCATTGTCACAGTAACTGGGGTGAACTACAGGCTGTTGGTGGTGAATGTCAAGACGACACTGTCCAGGATGGACCCCACACAGGTTTATCCCACCCAGAATGCCCACAGCGTGCTCATTGGCAGTCACCGCCTCTGGCTCCTCCCCTACGCCTTGTGTTAATCGCCTCCCAGTACTTGTCAGGAAGGATAGTTAAAGCCAGAAAGAAGCGTGACCAAGTACAACAGCTTAAGCTGCCATGGCTGTAAGTCTGGGGACCACCTGGCTGGGGCTGGGCCTATGGGCATCTTCACCAGGCTGGACTCAAACCTTAGCTCCAAACGTGGCCTCCAGACCACAGACTGGTTATTCTTGAGAAAGTCAGATCTGTCTCACTGGCCCACCCAGGGGGGAAGAGCTCCCAAGGGTAAGGGTACGAGAGAAAGGCAGAGGCCAGTTGAGACACCCCATCCTCCTGCAGGCGCCCTTCTGGTTCATCCAGCTCATTGGTGCCAGAAGCCTAGGACCACCTGACAGGGCCCGAGCTCTTCTGACACTACTGTGGTCTCCATACTTTTCATCCCCACCTCCAGCGGACAGCCCCTCTCCCAATGGCCAGGGAGCCTGGTAGGCTACAGTAACCAAGACCCAGGGAACTGAACTGATAAACCCAATCATAGAACTCAGGTGAAACACTGAAGTGCAGCCTCTTCCGTCTCCTGCCTGGGTGCCAGCCCCAGTGCCATGTTGGGCAGGGCAGTAGTAACCCAGGCCTGTAGTCGCTGTTCACCAAAGGAGTTAGGACAGCCCTTCCTGCTGCTGTTGCAAGTTTAGGCTTCACCGGGAGACTCAAGAAGACCGTCCGTCCCCAGGCAACTCCTCTGTATGTGCAGGGACAGCACATACATCAATAACGTAGATAATAATCTACATGGTGATACTTCACACAGCGGGAGCATCACGTGATGTTTCCAGCCCCCCCTCCCCACAACACACACCCGACACTACAAAGTAGCTTCTTAGGAGGTTAGCTAAATAAAGCAGGTCAAAATCCTCCCCAAGTTACTTTGATACATTGTAGGAGATGTGTCTCCATACTGAGAATTTTTCTTTGCAAAATAGGCTGTCAGACAGAAGGGGCACAGCTGTGCCCTCATGGGACACTCCTTAGCTGTCCCGTGTATTCCACTGGAAGAGAAGAACAAGCTGACGACATGCACACGTCAGGACTCACTGCAGCTTGTGAAATTTGGAAACTTTAGGCTGCTACTGTCTTAAGACTTAAGGCATATTTAGAAACAAAACATACTGAACACCAACCTTTGTCGTACAATAGTTTTTAATTCAGACTCTTCTGTTTCCTTCAGGTACAATTTGCCAGAGAAACCCAGTCCTTTGATTTACAAGTATTTCTTGAGCTATCTTACTAGTCAGGGTCTATTTCGTACCAGTCCGGATAGTCACGCCTTTCCCCGTGAGTAAGGGTCACTTCGCGCTTTCCTCGCCACCAGCCCCAGCTCCCAGGAGATAGTTGACTCTGTTTGCTCTGTCCAGGGACCCTGTACAGTGTCCTGCTCTGAAGTAAGAGCCACCTAAATCCCCACATGTTGCTCACAGGTGATATTCTCACCACCCACAGCATCAGCGGGCTGTCTCCTTGCCATTAAGTGTGGCTGGTTTAGTGATTCATGAACACAGAAGGTCCCCTCTCTGCGCACTAACTTATGAAATTGTTGGTGAACGTATCTCAGGAGCAGGGGACATAAACATATTATTACCACAGCCCTGCTGGGGTGTGAGTGTTTGGTCTCTCAGCCCCGACAGTGTCACACTCTCGGTCCTCATTTAAAGTCTCTTTTTTTTGTCCCTGCCCTCGCTCTGTTCTGCAGTAAGTCCTGAGGTGTGCATGTCGTCAGCTTGTTCTTCTCCCCTTCCAGTGGAATACACGGGACAGCTAAGGAGTGTCCCATGAGGGCACAGCTGTGCCCCTTCCGTCTGCTAGAACTCGCCTCTCCGTCCCCGTCGAGTCTCCATCGGCACGGGCACGGGCGTGTCTGCTGTCATCGCGTGTGTTCACATGGTGCTCGATTTGCACAGTTGCTCCTGCTTAGCCCACGGCTCTGCCTCCAGGGCCAGCCTCCCTGTCCACTGCCCTGGGGCGTCCGGGCTTTAGGAAGGCTGTGGGCCTCTGTGATCTCGGAGCCACCTGTAAGGAGCTGACTCTTTTCCTGAGAGTCGCCCGTTTCTGTCACGTAAGGACAGCATCGAAGGGTAGAGGTCAGGTGTGCTTGTTTGAGGAGCAGGTGCCTGGGTGGCCTCAGCAAGTCCCTCCCAGCGAGCCGCTCGGTAGGGTGGCGGGACACAGGCCCCGGTTCACTGGCCTTGTATCTGCCCTTTGTTACATGTGCACCGTGTGTCCTTCCCTGTTTACAGCTGGCGTGTAAGATTTGCAGCGTCTGTGCTCAGTGCAGGGACTCAGCTGCTGAGCACAGGGGGTTGGCGGAGGCCATTGGTCCCGGTGGACAGCCAGTGGGAGCCTCTGCGAGCTCTCCTGAGCGGGCTGGAGGGGTGTCCCTGCTGGCTGAGCCCAGGACCCCAGGCTGAAGGAGGGCTCGCTCAGCATGCACGGGCACTGAGCTGAGAGGCTGGGAGGTCGCCCGAGTCTTGCTTGGGCCTGCAAACCGCTGTTGTGTTTGTTACACATATGTGCCATGTATGTGTGCATGTCTGTGTGCGTGTCTGTGTGCGTGATGATGGGTGCTTGGTCGATTCCATCTGTCAGTAAATTGAGTGCTGACGTGGAAATTCCCACGGTGGCTGAGAATACAGTTGCTGCAGCCCAGCACGGCGCAGGTGACGGCCTGTATTCCCTGCCAGCGCCGGTGACTCCCTTCACAGCAGCTGGACTCAGCCTACCCTCCAGCTGCTGCTTTGTCCCTTTCACTTGGGGGGCTTACGAGGGCTGGGGTGCCTTAGGTCTCTGCTTGAGTCCTGGGTCAGTGGGTGCTCTCCTATGACAGTCCACCAACCAGCCCCTTGGCCCCAAGCCTGCTGGGGTCCCGGGGTCCTGGGGTCCCTGGGAGCGTCTCTGCAGAAAAGCCAAGGCTTGTTTCCTTCCAGGACCTTTCATTTTCCTCCTCCTCTGTTGATTCGGGCTTGTTAATGGTGGATGAAAAAGCGTAAAGAAGTTTGTGCTCACAGCCTGGTCTGCACAGTTTCCTGGGAAATCCTGTTCAGGGGCCCCCACATCTGGGATGGGAGAATGGGCGGTGGGCTGGCTACCCCATCACCTGGGGACCCCCCACCCCACATACACAGACATCTTCCTGTGGCCTGTGGATGCCTCTTAACCAAGGGGGTGGGCCTGTCTTCTCCAGGCAGTGCTGAGATAAAGCTTGTTTATATTTGCGGAGATGCTTGGGAGAAGTCAGAGCTGATGAAGTATTCTGATTCCTTTTTAATAATAAGTCAGAACTTGGAGAGAAATTTGTTCACTGTCATGATGAATATCTCCTTGACGTGTGGTTTATTTACATAGTGTCTTTTCAAAATCACACTTCACCCTGAGAAATTCTAAACCTTCCTCCAATCTCTGCGATCTCTTGGCTTGCTTTCTCTTTTTGAGGTGCGGAGCCAGCCGCTCTCTGCCGGCCGGCCCTTCGCCTGTCCTAGGAGAGGCTCAGGTCCGGAGTGGGCCGTCAGCCTGGCCTGCCCACTCGCTGTCCCGGTCTGGGCCGCCCGCGCTTTGGGCTTGCTGAGATTTCTTTGCCTCTTCCAGCGCGCATTCACGCCTTGTAAGGAGGCACTCGACAGAGGGAGTAAGTGAAGAATTAGACAAATTAACAAATGATATTCAGACAAATGTTTTCTGATTATTTTGGTAAAGCTTAGATTTAATTTAGATAAGAGTAAATTCTGATCTATGCACAGAGTGCCTTCCCTCTTAGGCTAGGTGGCATTTGGAAGACTACGTGTTTAGAATTATCTAAAAATCTAGAAGCTTGAAACAGTGAGAGACGGTAGACCTAAAGTTGAAGACTGCCCAGCTGACCTCCAGTGGGCTCTGGTCCTACTCTAGGGAGCGGGGGTCCTGGGGAGGGGCTGCGGGCTGGCTTCTTCCCCATCACCCCGATGTGAGCACATGGGGTACAGGGCTTCTTGTGTGCAGGCCCTCCCGTGCAAGGGCATGCGTGGCTGCCTGCACACTCCTGGCACTCCTCCTGAGGGAGTGCTCCTCCCAGGAAAGTGCTCCCCACCCTGAGGGAGTGCTTCCCCCTGGGAAGTGCCCCCCACCCTGAAGGAGTGCTTCCCCCCCGGGAAGTATCCCCCACCCTGAGGGAGTGCTCCCACTCAGGAAGTGCACCCCACCCTGAGGGAGTGCTCCTCCTGGGGAAGTGCCCCCCACCCTGAGGGAGTGCTCCCACTCAGGAAGTGCCCCCCACCCTGAGGGAGTGCTTCCCCCTGGGAAGTGCCCCCCGCCCTGAGGGAGTGCTTCCCCCTGGGAAGTGCCCCCCACCCTGAGGGAGTGCTCCTCCCAGGGAAGTGTCCCCCACCCTGGGGAAGTGCCCCCCACCGTGAGGGAGTGCTCCTCCCAGGGAAGTGCCCCCCCACCCTGGGGAAGTGCCCCCCACCCTGAGGGAGTGCTCCTCCCGGGAAGTGCCCCCCCGCCCTGAGGGACTGCTCCTCCCGGGGAAGTGCCCCCCGCCCTGGGGAAGTGCCCCCCACCCGGAGGGAGTGCTCCTGGGCTGTGGTCTGCTGCTCCCTCGGTGGCCAGCTTCTGGCATGTACGATTGATAGCTGTGGTGTAGGGGGCACTTCCACGAATGGCTGCAGGTATTTGCTGCCTGCATGATGCTCTGGGGAGTGGGGGACGTTTCTGCTGACTGTGGAGCCCTGCGAGGTGGCCAGGCTGTGATGTGGTGCCCCTGGCCGAGGTTCTGGGGCACTAAATGCCCTTCAGATTTGGTCAGCTTTTACATGAAGTCTGGGCATCCCCACCGAGGCCAGGGCGAGTGGGACAGCTTGTCCAAATTGGGACAGGCCCAGAGGTAGTGGCTGCCCGGTTGGCTTTTGTAAAGCCAGTAGCCAGGGCCACCATCACAGCCGCCTGGCCCATGCAGGTTCCCATTTGATTCAGACAGACAGTAATGAAACAACGGAGCCAAGAACTGGTGGGCCATTAGCTTTAATCCTAGCTTGCACCCGGCGGGCAAGAAATACACTGTTGGGCAGATAAAATATATTATGCTCACTTTGTTAAAGATGGAGCTGCCCACATGGAAGCCCGTCACCCAGGTGATATTATTTGCCCTTATGCTTAGGATGGGTGTGGGGGAAAGGCTGTAATGTAAGCAGGCTAGGTCGTTATGGCCTAAGGCTTGGTTTTAAGAGTAAACTTTTCCCCACACCCTTGACTAATTGGATGATGTAGGGTGATGCACTCTCCTGAGGAATCCCATTATGCCTCAGATGGGTGGCTTTGTATCAGAGACTTTCTTGTTTGTAGATTAGATTAAGGGTTTGGATTTTTACAGTATAAAGTGGGGCAGGCTAGGAGCTTGCGCTCTTGGTTCCTGAGGTATCAGAGAGGAGAGCAGAGTAAGGCCACGTGGAGGAGACCAGGAGAAGCAGTCAAGATGGTAGAATGCTGAGAGAGAAGTGAGTTTGTGCAGGAGGAGATGGGGAACAGAGGTGAATAAGTCTGGTGAGATAGAAACCTTTGATTCTAGGAAACTCGGATAAGTCAGTAGCTTTGTGAGCACTGAATGTGTGGGTTTTGGAGCCCAGTGTGTGTTTTTGCTTGCCCGCCGGGTGAAGCTAGAATTAAAGCTGATGGCTCACCAGTTCTTGGCTCCATTGTTTCATTACCGACTG
Source organism: Rhynchonycteris naso (assembly GCA_037038555.1). Classification (NCBI taxonomy): domain Eukaryota; kingdom Metazoa; phylum Chordata; class Mammalia; order Chiroptera; family Emballonuridae; genus Rhynchonycteris; species Rhynchonycteris naso. Next base: position 7,262,672 of record CM072997.1, on the reverse strand, counting down.
TTCGAATCTAATGTGAACCTGCATGGGCCAGGCTGCTGTGATTGTGGTCTTGGCCATTGGCTTTACATACACACAGTGGGAAAACACTTCCTTTTCTATTCAGGGCTCCCAAAGCCACTGACTTATCCAAGTTTCCTAGAATCAAAGATTTCTACCTCATCAGCCTTATTCACCTCTGTTCCCCATCTCCTTCTCTCTGCTCAAACTCTGCACAAACTGGCTTCTCCTTCAGTGCTCAGCCATCTTGGCTGCTTCTTCTCTCCTCCATGTGGCCTTTCTCTGCTCTCTCCCTAACGCTAATCTCAGGAACCGAGAGAGAGCAAGCTCCCGGTCTGGCCTATTTTATAGTGTAGAAATCAAAACCTTAAATCCAATATACAGACAAGGAAGTCTCTGATACAAAGTCACTTAAGGTGGGAAAGGCTTAGTCTTAAAACCAAGCCCCAGGCTATAATGACCCTGCCTGTCCCCCACACCCAATGCAAACTATAAGTGAGCAAACATACATATCATATTTACAAACTTGTTTGACCAACAGCTTTCTTTCTTGCACCTGGGGCTGCCCGTGGCAGTGGGGAGAGCCAGGCGGTTGGCTTTGGGCATTGAAGGCTGCTACCGAGGTGGGCTGGCAGTGAGGTTTTTTCTTTGTTTTTAGTGTTGTAAAGTTCCGTACCTTACTTCTGCAGGTTTACGTAGAGACACTAAGTCCAAATGAATTTTTGAGGAGTTTTATTGATTAAGCCGGCTGCATATGACAAATACAGGGTATAGCTGACCCAAATTGTGCAGTGTCGAATATAACTCTGAGGCTGGTTATATATCCTTGACCACATATAGGTTGGGGGAGCATGACACAATCATTAACAAGTTTATAACATTTGTTTATAGGATTTATAAAAGACATTCCCACATATTAAAACCGATAAGTTAACACAATAGTGAAGGATGTCATTTTACATATTAAAAGACATCCCCAAATCTTTCAGTGTCCATCTGCCATCCCTTTGTCTAGAGGTACATACATCAATCACATGATTTCAGGAGGGGGGGTATACACATGTCAGAGGATAAGCATTTGTAAATCGACCATTAAGGAGAAAGAAGGGGGAGAGGAAAGGACCATTCATATCTTTCCTCCTTCTCCCGCACCTGGCTAGCTGTTTACCTTCTTCCTCACAGGTGTGGGAAAGAGAGGGGGTCCAAGTCTCCTTCTGCTTTTCATTCAAAACCTAGTACAAAAACCTTTCTATTTACAAAATAGTAGCTCTTCCTAAGCATGAATGCGATGGCCATCTTGAGCTGGTGTAAATTACACACAAGTATAAAAATTATATTTACAAAATCTCTCTGAATGCTTGGCCTAAATTATAAAATGCCTTTTAATCTTTTTAGTAAAAGGTTGTATTTTTTTTTTTTTTATCTCAGTACATAGTATGTCCTTGTAAGCCAGGAAGCTCCCACATCTCTCTCTCTCCATTCTCCACAGAAAGGACAGGGCAAGAAGAAGCCTGACTTTTCCTCCTAAAAAATTATTTTATTTCATTTTTTTATTATTGTTATTTTTTTACAGGGACAGAGAGAGAGAGTCAAAGAGAGGGATAGACAGGGACAAAGAGAAATGAGAAGCATCAATCATTAGTTTTTCGTTGCCCTTGTGACACCTTAGTTGTTTATTGATTGCTTTCTCACACGTGCCTTGACCGCGGGCCTTCAGCAGACCGAGCAACCCCTTGCTGGAGCCAGCGACCTTGGGTCCAAGCTGGCGAGCTTTTGCTCAAGCCAGATGGGCCCGCGCTCAAGCTGGCAAGCTTGGGGTCTCGAACCTGGGTCTTCTGCATCCCAGTCCGACGCTCCATCCACTGCTCCACCGCCTGGTCAGGCTCCTCCTAAAAAATTAATATTAATTTTTGCAATTCTTTAGTACCTTACCACATTAGGGCCTGTTTCTGAAGGTGAGCCCTGGCTTTTTTTGGAGAAGTGAATTTTTTTAAATCACAACCAATGACTGTCTCAGAGTGATTTCCTGATTTTAAAAAAAAAAGGTCTCTTGTTATATTTACTGAGAAATCACAGGTGTGAAAAGGAAGCCTTCCAGAGGCCTGGTTTAAGAAAGCCCTAGAAGGTTGTTAGAAGCTGTGATTTTCTCTGGAGATATGCTGGACCCTGAGGTAAACACACACCTGTATGGGAAGGGTCACTTGTCACCTGGGAGTCAGGTGGCTGCGTGCTAGGACTGGGCACGGTGCACAGGCTAACCGGGGACAGTGGTGTCCCTCCCTTGGGTGACGCCAGCTTTGGGGCAGGGGGCCTCAGCAGCTGAGGGAGGTGGCCAGGCTGCAGGGTCACCTCAGTTCTTGGCGTTAGTGGGCCCTCGGTTGCTGGCCCTGTTGTCCCTGCCCAGCCCTCTGCTCTGTTGTGTGGTGGGAGAGGGAAGTCCGACTTGGGTGTTCTCTGAGCCTGGGAAGTTCTGAGGCAGCAGTGCCACAAACAGCATGGGGGTGGCCCGATCATTGTTGGGACAAGTAGGGACGAAGTGGGAGGTGTTTTGAGGGTGACAGTCCCACAGTCCCCATGCAGGATTGGCACCCTGGGACTCTTAGTGGAGTGTGTCCCTCTTACAGACCCTGCCAGCCCTGGCCGCTGTGCCACCTTCTCTGAGGGGCGGGCGAGGACAGAGGTGCTCACAGAGCACTCAGCTTCCTAAGAAAGGTCCTTCCAGTTCTTCCTGCCACCGGGCTCCTGCCTCCTGTTCTGCGGAGGGGCAGGCATGGAAACAGTGCTGTTGGAAAGTCCTTTGTTGACCGAGTGGATTAGAATTTACCCGGCTGATCTCATGTGGCTGCTCTCCTGTCTGTGCCATGGCCACCCCATTTCTCCTCCAGGATGAGCCATGGCGTAGACCCTGTGACCTTGCCAAGGAGCCGAGCGTCAGCACAGTCTTAACAGACATGGACAACCGGCCACCACCTGTTCCCTGCCCACACTCTTTCGGCACATTCCTGGATGTAAATTGCCTTTGGAGGCGGGGGTGCCTAAGCCTTGTTGAATCTCCAGCAGGGTTCACTGGGCTGGGTCCGCGGGGACCAGGAGCGGCTGACTGCTGTGGGGTCCTGTTCCTTCTCCGTGTTAGTTCCAGCCGTGTTTTCAGAGGTCTTGGGAAATGTTGCCAGCGGTCATGATTCTGTATGTGCTGTCCTACGCTGCTCCCTTCCACCCCCACGCCACGCCACGCCACACCACAGCTGGGACATATCTGCTCACAGGAATCTTGGTCTCTGCCTTCAAGGCTCCACACCACAAGAGCCGGTGAGGAGCGGAGCCTGACACCTGCTTCCTACCGGCCGGAGCTCACCACTGGGGGGCAGCACCGCCACAGCAGATGTGGCTGTACCCTGCCCTGCTCCTCCTGCACAGGGCTGCTGGGGCGTCTTCAAGTCCCGATGACCAGCTATCTATCCCCACCGTGTCCCCAGGAGGGTCCCTGAGGCCAGAAGTCTCTGTGGTGGTTTCTCAGCCAGAAAAGCAACTTTGCAAGGTGGGGTGAGACGTGAAAACATGGAGATAAAGACCTGTCTCCCCCACCTTTTCTGGCACCATGGGGGGGGGGGCGCTGAGCTGTCCTGGCTGTTGGCTGCAGGGGCCCCCAGACCTGTAGGACTCGGGTTCCCAGGGTGAGAGGGGCCTGTGGGTCATGGGCTCAGACCCCAGTCGGCAGGATGGTTGGGAGGAGACGGGGCTGACACCTGTGGCCCCCACACAGCACCCGTTAGGGACCCACGTGGGCGCACCCTTGCTGTGTGCGAGACGTTCACCTCAGGCTGCGCCTCCTGGCTCAGGGTGATACGTGGTCACTCAGTCCAAGGGACTGCCAGGTCCCCCTCACCTCTGCCTCCCGCGTGGCTTCCTGGACGGCAGAGCACAGGGCCCAGCACTGGACACGGGTATAGGAGTCGGCCTTCGCAGGAGAGGTTAGAGGGACTCCCGGGTGTCCTAATCGGTGCCTCCAGCTCCCCAGGATGGCTCGCGGGGACGGCTGTGGGCACCTGTGGGACTGGCTCCCCCTCGAGTGCCACGTCAGGCGGGCCCCGCGCAGTGCTGGGGGACGTGCGTGCATGGGAGGATGTTCCTGGGAGCGCGTGCTCTCCACGCTGGGGCTGGGCCCGCAGAGAGGGGCAGCTCGCAGGCGCCCTCTGCTCTCCCACCTCCGCAGATCTTCGGGCGGCCCTGCCCGCAGCAGCTCCAGACCCCAGAAGCTCCAGGGCAAGAGTAGCTGCTGACCCGGTGCTCAGAGAGTCTCCTGGGCACCACCATCAGGGCCTCCTCCTGTCCCTCTGACCCTCAAAAAGCCACTCTGCTGTAGGACGTTGAACCCCCTTTTTGCTAAAAGGTTGAGTAAATGTTGCTCAGTTAAGGAATAGTAATTTTTATGTTAATTTATGGGGAAATCTGAAAGCAGCTCTGGAGTCTTGATTTGAGGAATTTCTAAACCAACTCAAAATACAGACAGACAGGCAGACGAAGATCTAACACTGATGTGAAGCTTTGATGGGCTCATAGGAAGGGGACCTCTTCCATGAGCACTGCCCTCAGCAGGCCCCTGGCACAGAGCCTGGCAGTAGGGGCAGGGTCATGATGCGTCACCTGTGTGACAGCAGAGGTCAAAGCACTAGAGGCCGGATGACCCTTTAAACCAGGGGTGGGGAACCTATGGCTCGCGAGCCAGATGTGGCTCTTTTGATGGCTGCATCTGGCTCGCAGACAAATCTTTAATAAAAATAATAATAACATTAAAAATATAAAACATTCTCATGTGTTACAATCCATTCATTTCCTACCGCTCATGTTCATGGTTGCGGGTGGCTGGAGCCAATCACAGCTGTCCTCCAGGACAACACCAAATTTTTATTGGATAATGTGTAATGTACACGGGTTGTTGTGAGGTCAGGAAGTAAACTTCCCTCCTTTTAATCAAGTAGTCACTGGCTAATTGCAGAAACCCTTTTGACGAAAAAGATGGCTAAAAGAAAAAAAGATGAGGAGTAGCATACTTTTCAGCAGGAATGAATAGAGGAATTCGCCTTTGTGGAGAGAGCAGGTTCTGCAGTGTGTCTAATATGCAATGATAAAATTGTATTGATGAAATGGTCAAATATAAAGTGGCACTTCGACACATGCCATACTACATTTGCATCAAAATATCCAGCGGGGGACAGCAAGAAGAAAGCATGTCAAGAGCTACTGTGCAGAGTGCAAGCTAGTCAGCAGCAACTCCGTGTTTGGACCCAACAAGGTAACTGAAATTCGGCTAGCTTTGCTGGTGCTTTAGCAACTGTGAGAAACAGAAAGCCATTCACAGATGGGGAGTATGCCAAAGCATTCATGCTTGATGTTGCCAATGAACTTTTAGACGACTTTTTGGATAAAGACAAGATAATCAAATGAATAAAAGACATGCCTCTGTTGGCAAGAACTGTTCACGATCATACCATCATGATGGCAAATCAAATTGAGGCAACACAAGTGAAGGACTTAAATGCAGCACCATTCTTTTCTCTCACTTTGGATGAGTCAACAACAGACGTAAGCCATTTATCCCAGTTCAGTGTGATTGCAAGGTATGCTGTCGGTGACACACTACGTGAGGAAAGTCTTGCTGTTTTGCCTATGAAAGAGACAACAAGAGGTGAAGACTTATTCAAGTTTTTCACTGAGTTCGCAAAAGAAAAAAATCTACCAATGGATAAACTTATTTCGGTGTGTACCGACAGCGCTCCATGCATGGTGGGGAAACACAGAGGATCATAGTGCTTCTTCGTGAATGTGAAAAGAGACCCATCCTAAGTTTTCACTGCATCCTACATCAGTAGGCGCTTTGTGCTCAGATGTGTGGTGAGCAGCTTGGTGAGGTGATGTCACTGGTCATTCGGGTGGTCAACTTTATTGTTGCCCAAGCTTTAAATGATCGCCATTTTAAAACACTGCTGAAGTTGGGAATAATTATCCTGGTTTGCTTCTGCACAGCAATGTGCATTGGTTGTCAAGAGGGAAGGTGCTCAGCCATTTCGCAGCTTGTCTGAGCGAAATCCGGACTTTTCTTGAAATGAAAAATGTCGATCATCCTGAGTTAGCTAACACTGAGTGGCTCCTGAAGTTCTACTATCTCGTGGACATGACTGAACATCTGAACCAGCTCAATGTGAAAATGCAAGGTGTTGGAAATACAGTCTTATCCCTTCAACAAGCAGTGTTTGCATTTGAAAACAAGCTGGAACTCTTCATCACCAACATTGAAACAGGTCGTTTACTACGCTTTGAAAAACTGGGAGGCATTAAAGATGCAGGCACAGCAAGTGACCCTGCTCAACATCTTGATCTCCAGCAGCTAGTGGGCTTCACATCTAATCTCCCGCAGTCATTCAAAGCGCGCTTTGGAGAATTTCGTGAGCGCATTCATCTTTTTAAGTTCATCACCCATCCACACGAGTGTGCAGTGGACAGTGCCAACCTGAGTTACATCCCTGCTGTCTCTGTCAGAGATTTTGAGCTACAAGCTGCTGACCTGAAGGCCTCAGACATGTGGGTGAATAAGTTCAAGTCACTGAATGAAGATTTGGAAAGACTTGCACGACAGCAAGCAGAGTTGGTGAGCAAACACAAGTGGGGAGAAATGAAAAAACTTCAACCCATGGATCAGCTGATTGTCAAAACTTGGAACGCACTTCCCGTCACATACCACACACTGCAGCGTGTGAGTATTGCTGTACTGACAATGTTTGGCTCTACATATGCATGTGAGCAGTCTTTCTCACATTTAAAGAATGTTAAGACCAACCCAAAATCACGTTTAATGGATGGAAGTCTCAACGCCTGCATGAAGCTTAACCTCACCACGTATCAACCAGACTACAAAGCCATCAGCAAAACCATGCAGCAACAGAAGTCGCATTAATGGTAAGAAGTACTTTATTCATCATTGGTTAGCAACAGCATAACAACGTTATTAAAAAGAATTCAGAGACTTAATTGTACTTTAAAAGTGTTGGTCTTACATAAAATGCACACATTTACTTGTATTTAGTGTTAAGCATATTGTATGGCTCTCACGGAATTACATTTTAAAATATGTGGCGTTCAGGGCCCTCTCAGCCAAAAAAGTTCCCTGGAGTAGAGTGACGATGGTGGGCGGACTAACGTGGGCTAAGCAGAGAGTGGGAGATGAGAAGCAGAGTGAGGGCACTTAACTGAGCGAGGTGAGAGGAAGCATGCTGGGAGTGGTGGAGGGTGTGGTGGCAACAACATAAACACAGTCACTTTGGGGAAAATACCTGGCAGATGGAGGAATCTTCAAAAAGGTCATTGTGGGAGCAGTGTTCTGTGGAAGTAGGATGGGACCAATCTGGTGATAGACGAGTTAGCTTCGGTGAGAAGAAGAAATCTCAGTCCCCCTAACTCAGCAGGCCAAGAGGTACGAATGACTGAGTGACGGCACATAGCAAGTCTGCCGTAAAGACGACAGGAAGTTGAGGGAAAGCCAGAGTTGTGTAAGTGCCTTAATTATTTCTGTAGACAGTGGAACCATATAAGGAGTTTGTTCTTAGGATACCTGAGGGCACTGTGTTTCAGGGAGGGGGTGCAGAATTTCACTAAGAGCATATCATGTTCAGTAATCATTGGCTTTGAAATCACAGTTGAGTTTGGAGAACATTGGCAAATCTGAGCTGTCAGTCTGATGACCTTCAGACAGTAAACATACTCTCTAAACTCTTTTCTGTTTCTCAAATGGCATATATACTCTTCTGCAAAGCACCTTTTGAGGTAGCAACCAATCGAAGCTTACCTCTATAATCTTTCCTCGGCTGTTAACTTTGCCTAGTTCATTGTAGAATAGACATTTAGTAGATGCAAAAAAAAAAGTCATGAAATCTCACCAGTTACCGGCAGGTTTAGAGGAGTGTCAGGGACACAGACTGGCAGTTCTGTTACCACCTGAAACAGACAGAATTGACTAAAGCTTCAGATTATGTAAGACAGAGATGCCTTTCATAAAATGACAACGGAGGTGTGAAATTAAGGAGTATGAGAAAAACTGTCCTTTGTATGAATGTGTGTTCCTCACAAAGGCACCCAGACGGGAACACTGTCTATTGTACAGACCAGCCCGAAGCCCAGCTGTTTGTATTGCTGTCCTGCTGTACCTCACAAGAGCCACTGGGAGGCTTCATTGACCACCAGTTTTTATCTTTAGCTTGTGCCACAGAAGGACTGGTTATTATGAAAAGAAGATCTAGGTGTGTTCAGGATTTACATGTGCAAGTATTATGTAAAATCACCATATGATTTTACACCAGCCAGGTGTGAAACACTGCATGTTCTAGAATTTATTGAACAACTTGAATCTGCACCGGGCCTGTGTGTGCTGTCCGTTAAAAGTGGAAAGGCAATAATAATGCATTTCTTCAGCAGGACTTTGCTCAGGTGTACATTCGTACCTGTGTCCAAAAGTTAGCTAACTGTGTTTTGGCCTCTGACTTTGACTGGCCAAGCAGCCTCTGTAGAACCTAAAAATAAAGGGCATGTTAAAAAACATAGATGAAATCTGCCATTCCTAACAGTCTTATCACAGCACTTAGACGGAACTAAAATCAAAGACCCGTGCTCTACTTTTGCAGGTTCTTCTAAAAAGACTTTTAGCTTCCGTTGAAATGGACATCTGCCCCAAGAGCTGGAGGAGACTTGTTCTGGCAGCCGCTTGCCTTGCCTACAAGGTTTGGGCTGATAAGTCTGTGTGGGAAACGGACCACCACCAGAATGTCATGGGCGTTGCAAGTGAGGAGAGGTGAGTTTGATAAGGTTTGGGTGAGAGTTCTAACCGTTTACCAGTACCTCATGTGCCCCCATGAAGCTTAGATGTTAAGAAATATTTGTAAAGGTAACTTTGTGCAGAGACATAGGCATAAAATTGTGTACTTCTTTTGTGACCTAACAATTCATAGTCCTCATCATTGAATAGGTCTTGATGTATTATTGTTGCAAGAATCTGTTAGATAATTGTTTCTCTGCTGCTTTTGGCAGACGTTTTGCAAGCTCACACCCAGAACAGCAGTTCAGTAAATATCTTCATGCTTTCTTAAAGCCACCTACCAGTTCCAGTCCATTTTTAAGGGGCCTGCACCTGGCCCTTGAAATAACTGTGTGGCCACTGTTACACAGGTCTGAGGGCCACAAGACCATTGGGAGGTTATAGCTTAAACCTGGGTCACTGTTGTATGTTTGCTTCTACCTGTCTTTCCCGCCTTTCAATCTGAAGTTCTGTTGTTCAACTCGCCATAATAGAAAATTAGCCACATATAAAGCTTTCATCTCTGGGCTCTCTCCTGCCCCTTTAAGAGAATTGCCTGTGTTTAAACACAGGCCTCCTGAGTTAGAAAGCTCCTCCCTGCCAGGCAGTCGGGGGAGACATCACTGGCCTTCACTAGGGCTCATCTCATGTGAGAGTTGCCGGGGCCCTTGGCAACCGCAGCAGTGCGCTGTGGGGGCTGTAGGTCAACCCTGAGGGTGCTCCCCATAGCTGGCACACATGGGAGAAGCACTAAACAGGGGCATTTGATCTACTGTGAGGGCCGCGGGTGGTAGGCAGGATGAGCCAGAGAGGCGTTTCCAGCAGACTTTCAGACTGCCCACTTGACAGGGAAAATGTCTTTGTGGTGGCGTTTAGGAAAGTGTGAAAGAACGCCTCTTGATAACACCGAACAGCATAGCAAGAGCCGGATCCTGGCAGCAGTGCCAGAGTTTCTGTTTCCTTTGCTCGCTACCCTAGGTCAGACGCATTCCGAAGGACCAAAGTGCATTTGTACACTTCCAAAAGCAAGTTGCAGAAGCTAACGTGACTGATCACCACTGCTGTGAGTCTTCAAACTGGTCCCTGAAAGAAGGAACATTTGTAATCATGAATACTAGCCCTGCCACGGTGGCAGCTGACATTTCCTCGAAACCTGCAGCTAAGCTGGCTGGGGCTCTGGCTCTAGTTATGACATCAGAGAACAGCAGGGAAATGTGTGGGTTTTCACAGGCATGAGCTCCAGGGGCAGTGGGGGCCGTGTCTAGCTATAGGAAGGCTGGTTGTAAACAGTGCCTGTTGCGTGTGAACAGAAAAACACCAGGAGTGATGTTTATAATAGGCTGCTTTTGTTTATGAGCTTTGGACATTGGAAGGGATTATAGCAGAGTTTAGTGTACACTGGTCTCATCTCTCTGCTCGTGACTATTTGTAATGGTCTCATCTTGAGTCTAAGTTGAACACTTGGTGTCTGCTTTTTCTTAAAACTTTCTAACATTAGAATATATTTCCTTTCAAAAGAGTATGTTAAACTGAGCAGCTGCTATTCAGAAAATTTGCTGTACCTGTAAACAGTATGCTATTCAGCCATCTAGTCATTGAAAAAACAACAAAAAATCCAGAAGGTGCCCATTCTGCAGACATAAAGATTTTCTTCCATGATTAAACCTCTATTAATAGACATGTTAATCCTATGAAGTACTCTATTTCTACACAATTAAAGTGTATTAGTGGAGAAAATACATATAAAAGGGATAGTGAAGTGTAGTTATTCCTATATTAAATTAAGTCCTGATTAGCTGATTATCAAAATATTATCTGATTTACATTTCTATAGATTTATGGCCGTATGAGTAGGACATTAATTTTGGAAGTAGGTTCAGTTGGGATTAAAGTTTAACAAATGAAAAAAAATCTATTTTCTGCTCATATTCTGACTGCTATCCAGACAGGAGAACATTGAGCTTTTGCTGACCTATCCAATGGATAAAATATTAAAACTAAAAAATCAAATATGTTAAGAAATAAGCCTCTTGTGTTTGTTCAGGTATATATAATTTTTATATAATTCACTCTATCAAGGGATTAATGTGAAAGTAATGTGCTTTACTCTAATTTTATATGTAAATACTTGGCAGGTGACAGCAGTATGGTCACATAGCAAAGGCCTGCTCCCAACTGTTCTTTCCCACTTTATTGAACTCACCCCCAGTGGCTGTGTTCCTGTTCTGTCTGTCAAGGGGTGGTGGATGTGAGCACCTCAGGATTGCATTCCCAACATGGGAGAAACGGTTGGATTTTGAGTCCAGTGCTGTATCCTAAAGTGGGCTTAGTCCAGCCAAGACATCTACCATTAATCTTTCTGCCTTCTAGTTTAAAAAGTGTGTCCTTTGCTGTCATAGTGACAGTTTCCCACCCCAGTAAGAATAAGGTGAACGGAAACTAGCATATGCCCTCTGATGTGAGCCCCGTGCACTGGGGCAGGAGGAAGGGTTCCCTTTCCCATTGAATGCGGCTTGTTTACTTATTTATTTATTTGAGCTGAATCTGCCTCAAGAGTTTTCCCCCTCCGGGATAATAGCCCTGGCTCTTGCTGCATCCCTTTGTTGCTGTGGTGATGTGCCCACTCCTTTCGTTGGTGTGTCTCTACCTCAGTAAGCCCCTTCCTGTTATCGGCCTGTTGAAAATGTCTGCAAGTTCTTCAGAGCTAATAAACAGCACACATCATTCCTTTCATCTGCTCACTATAGCGGGCCTTGCAAGCGAGTGGGGAGCATGAATTGCACAGCTGCACTAATGGAACTCTGGAGAATGTGCCCGAGTCAGTAGCACAGAGCACAAGAGGGCCATAGCCTCCTGCCCTCGTCCCAAACTCAGAGTGCTGGGATGCAGACAGGACACAAACAGCTGTACCTTGTTTGAACATTAGTGTTACTGACACAACTGAGTAGCCTTTGTTTCAGAACAAAATTTAGAGCCATCCTCGTAGCCAAGAGTGGTATTTTTGAAGATAGCCCAGTTGACTAAAATTGTCCTGTGTTGGTTTTGTCTTCTCTTTCTTCCCCAGAGATGAAATGGTAGCAGAACTGGAAGATCTACTGCAATATAATATTAAGACTACTAAGCACATTATATCACGTGCTACTTTGAGCTCCGTTCCAAAATATATAAAAACCTACATTTTGATTGTCATCCTCTGAGCCAAGAAAGAGCACAGAAGCTAGAGGTAAGGCTGTGGGCTCACTAAGTGGGCTTCCTGTCAGTCAGCAAAGCCAACTTCTGGGGTAAGTCATATTAAGCAGTGATTGTAAAAATGGAAAGGTTTTTAAAATTAACACATTGAAGAAGAGTTTATTAACCCGTTTGCATAATATATATGGGGCCTTTAATGGTTTCTATAAAGACACCACATTATTAAAAATATTATTGATTTCTTTTGTGACCATAACTCAGAATATTTTAAAGATTTCATTTATTGATTTTAGAGAGAGGAGAGAGAGAAAGGATGGGGGAGAGGGACGGGAAGCATCAACTTGCCTCCCATATGTGCTCTGACAGACCAAGCCCAGGGTCTTGAACTGGCCACCTCCCCATGCCAGGTCAGCACTGTATCCACTGTGCCACCACAGGTCAAGCTAACTCAGAATATTTTAAATCAAATTTAATCTGTGACTGGTTTTCCATTTGAACCTCTTCCCTTCTTTATAACCATACATGAATAATTTTTACAAATGTATCACTAAAGATATCTATGTACATAATGTACTTGGTACTCTTAATTCAGTTTGAAAGTTCATATCTTTTCTATATATCAGGGTTCAGTCCCATGAGTTTACCAGATAAAGCATTAGTGACTAACCTGAGAGACGGAAAATATGATATGTGCTATGTGTCAAATACTGGGTGTAGAAAGTACAGGTGTTTTTAATAGAAATGGTAAAGAACACGGGACAAAGTTATATTCATGGTATTGACTTCCGGTGAGTATACAGCAAAACCTTCACAACTGAAATACACACCTGTAAAATGGACACTGTTTCTGGTACCTTGGTAGTTCTTTAGAATCAGATGTTTCTCTACCATAATTAATGTGCAAGTAAATAGTTCCTTATGGTGCTTCAGTCACTGGAGCTTTCGGGCCTCCCGATAAATTATAGCATGTGGGTGCCTCATAAAACATGCTTAGGCCTGACCTGTGGTGGCGCAGTGGATAAAAGTGTCGACCTGGGAACACTGAGGTCGCCAGTTCAAAACCCTGCACTGGTCTGGTCAAGGCACATATGGGAGTTGATGCTTCCTGCTCCTCCCCTCTTTCTCTCTTTCCTTCTCTCTCTCTCTCTCTCTCACTCTGTGTCTCCTCTCTCAAATGAATAAAATAAAAAGAAATTTAAAAAAAAGTTTTAAAAAAAACATGCTTAGAGTACATAACAGCTAATGAAGTCTGGGTAGAATTTGAATAGCTGAGTAAACACTGATTTTGCCCAAGTGTCTGTTCATTATGTTTAAGGAACAAGCAGCAGATGATATTGCTGTTGGGAGCCTGTCATAACCTCAACATTTTGAAACCCAATTTAAAAATAGTTCTAGTTCCCTTTGGCTCTGGCAATCTAATCGTAGCCTCTAAAGGACTCACCGTAGTGAATTAGCAGGAAGCAGCATCACCATAACCTGGCAGTGTCAGCTACCGAGGGTGGTAGTAACTATCAACCATATAGAGGAGTGTGACTGTGTGTACTATCAGAGACACTTTTTTTAAAGGTTGGAACCCTTGTATTTTTTTATCGTACGTGTGTTCTGTTGATTGCCCTTCCTAGGTTATTTCCATATTGTGCAAAGACAGAGACCTGCACAAAAATGTTCTGAGAACGTCTGTCAGCGCGGATAACCTTACTGGTACTCAGCGCTCTCGAGCCCTCCTCTCTTAAGGAAGAAATGAGGGGCTGAAACATCACACTACATATCTGAAGAACTATAATAGGATGTTAAAAACAAACGATAATGATGCTTCTTACTTTCTAATGATGTTGCTTTGTCAAATCAATGTATCAAAAGATATTTTTATAATTCCAACCAGCATGGTGGTCCAGTGAGAACAAGCAGGTAATGAAATAGGTATTCCCCAAGTGCAATTTTAAGCTTTGACATAGTGTGCTTGGCCGCTCCAAAGCACTCTGTAAAGGTATAAATACTGCAGACCTATAAAACATTTGAAAGTTTAAAACTCTCTTAAACTTAGTTTTGGGTATTTTAAATATTAAACTTTTAGTTTTGTTTTGTTTCATTCCTCTCTTAAAGATGGCAAAGATTGGCTGAAACAACGAAATAAAGTTTACTATTTAAAAGTGAAGTTAATTACAGTTACAATTAAATATTTAAAATTAAAGTTAATTACATTTAAGATAATTTTTCTTAGAGTTAATTAAATTTTAAATTAAAAATTTTAAATTAATTTAAAATTTTAAATATTAAACTATTGTTTTCAGTTTTCATTGTTTTGTTTCATTCCTCTCTTGAAGATGGCAAAGACTGGCTGAAACAAAAAAAAAGTCTTTGCCATCTTTGCCAATCTTTGCCACCTTCAAGAGAGGAAACAAAATAATTAAAACAAAAAAAAAGTTTAATATTAAAATTTTAAATTAATTAACTTTAATTTTAAAAATTGAATTTTAAATTTAATTAACTCTAAGAAAAGTTATTTTAAATTTAATTAACTTTAATTTTAAATATTTAATTTGAACTGTAATTTACTTTTAAATAGTAAACTATTTTCTGTTGTTTCAGCCAATGTTTACCATCTTTAAGAGAGGAATGAAACAAAACAATTAAAACTAAAAGTTTAATATTTAAAATATCCAAAACTAAGTTTAAGAGAGTTTTAAACTTCTAAATGTTTTATAGGTCTGTAGTATTTATACTTCTACAAGTGCCAAAGCTTAAAATTGCACTAAGACTTTAGAGGGACACCCTGTATCTTCACAGAAATGCCCTCTTTTAAAAATAGCTCTTTGTAGGGCTGAGCTGCATGCCTGCTTTGATCACCAGTTACTTTTCCTACATTTTGGTAAAGGAAGATTATGAGGAGCAGTGCTAATTCGCATGTAATAAGTTAAAAGGAGTTGGATCCTAATAGTGTTATGAAAATAGGCAATATGAAAGAGCTTTTCTATTTTTCATGTCTACCTGGCTGTAGGTGTCTCATTTAAGTCTTTCTCTTCAAGAGGAAACATACAAATCTTAGGAACCCTAACCTCGGGCCTTGAAAGTCAGGTCAACTGTTCAGGAAATTGGTAAAATGTCACCTAAACTGGAAATGTTTCTTTAAAATTAATGTTCTTGACTATGTGAAATTTTTCTCCTACCTTCTGAAATGTAGTCCTAGATATTCTGCCTATAAACAAAGTATTTCTGGGCCAAAGAATATTTTCAATATAGCAAGGCTTCACATTATATTGAGTAGTGCAGATTCCATCATTTTTAAAAGACAGAAAAAAGACCAATAAATAAAGTATTAAAATCTACCACCTCAAAAAAACATTTTTATGGAATTCAGAGCTTAAAGATTCAAGTATTGACTTCATTTTTGTTTGAAATGAATACTACAACTTATTTGGGTTTTCTTATTCGTGTTTATATTAAAAGAGAAGCTAATAAAGTCTATTTTAATTAAAACATGGCTAGAGCCTGACCAGGTGGTGGCGCAGTGGATACAGCGTCGGACTGGGATGCAGAAGACCCGGGTTCGAGACCCTGAGCTCGCCAGCCTGCTTGAGCGAGGGCCCCTCTGGCTTGAGCAAAAGCTCACCAGCTTGGACCCAAGGTCGCTGGCTCCAGCAAGGGGTTGCTCGGTCTGCTGAAGGCCCGCGGTCAAGGCACATGTGAGAAAGCAATCAATGAACAACTAAGGTGTCGCAACGGCAACGAAAAACTAATGATTAATGCTTCTCATCTCTCTCCATTCCTGTCTGTCTGTACCTATCTATTCCTCTCTCTGTCTCTCTCTCTGTCCTTGGAAAAAAATAAAGTTTAAAAAAAAAAAAAAGAGGACTTGGTTCCTACATAAAAAAAAAACATGGCTAGAGTCTTTTGTAGTAACGCTTCTCTTCGCATAGCATTTATGTCTCTCCCTAACGTTAGATGTTTTCAACCAGCTCTGATAGTGAGGTCTGGAAGCATTTTTAACCTGAACATAAGTTGGTTGGACCTTTGCCTCTAAGATGCATTCATTTGTCTTACGCTCTTTTCAACCTAAAGATAATTTCTTACACTTAACATCAATGGCCACAGTACTCAGTGGCATGATGCATTTGATGGCATCTTTGAATAAATAGTTCATTATTGTGCCTAGAGGGCACAATACACACATTGAAAGAAAAAAGTAGGTAAAACATATCAGAGAGAAAGGAGTTACAGGAAAACTAGATCAGAATGTAAGTTATTTGAGGATTTCAAGCAATTAAACAGGTCAGAAAATGGAAGCATAGGAACTGTTTAAAGCTAACTTTAAAATGCTATTTTTAGACTTAAATTTCAGTTAGAAATATACCGAATTCTGTCTACAGCCATACCACCCAGAATGTGCCCAATCTCATCTGACGTTAGAAGCTAAGCAGGGTTGGACCTGGTTAGTACTTGGACGGGAGAAACATACCAAATTCTCTAAGATTTCTTTATAACTAAGACCCTAGCCACTCAGCTTGAGTATATTCAGTAAATCCTGATAGTTTTACTATATTTTCATGTACCTTATTTCACTAAGGTCAAGTCTTATCACTTGTTCTTGATAAACTGCTGATTAGGAAAAATGATCTGATTTAGTTTAGAAGGACAAAAAAATACCACGTGTCACTGTCTGCAAGATAGTTCACACCCCGTAGTAATATGCCAACTACTAAGCAGAAATGCTGACATTTATGAGTGGTCAAAGGATAAAAGAGTTTGGAGAGGGGACATTGGACACGGATCTGGTTTCAAGAACAAATAGGTGTGGAATAACTAGAATCACTAAAAATTGCTCTTTTCCCTTCGGCTTTCATTCTAGAAGGTGATGTGGCCATTTTGAGAAATGAGAAATTTGGTCAGTTTCGGGCAGGACCATAAACATCACTGAAAGTCAGTAGGTTCTCTGACAGATGTTATGGGGCATGGAAACCAGTTACCAGGAGGGTGGTAACTGGCAGTTTTCTCAGGGTTTTATACGTGGGAAGTGTTTGTGCCCTACAGCGGTGACTAAAAGAATACCTGATTACCACAACTCCAATTGATTTTCTCCCAGCTCCCACCCCTCATTGGAATACTGACCTCAATGACATTCTAACACTGGTCATTTGTGACCCGAACCCTTAAGTCTTTATTAGAAGGAAAAGACAAAGTGTCTAAAATGTCTGAACCAAATAAAATGGCCAGTTTTGTATGTCAAAAATGGTTGCCCATCAGCAGTTTTATATGGTTCATCCTAAGACAATGAGAAAGTTCTTCCACGTGGTGTCAGAGTCCAGCATGGCCCTGTCCTTCACACTGTTACGTCCCGTATGCCCACACTGATTGAAATCCAGCAGCACCGAATCCTGGTTTTATAACAGCTCAGGGATCACTTCTTGGTTTAGTTTTCCTGTATCTATAAATATACTATTCCTTGATTTTTTAAAAAAAAAAGTGCTGAAACCAGTGTCTACAAATAAGAATTCACTCTGCATTCGGGTTATGCAGTGTTTCGGGAAATGTTTCGCTATGGCATGTAGGGTAGCTAAAATCTTTCATCACCCAGGCCTTTTCCCTAACCACATCTAAAATGATCAGGCTGTTCCCTCACGCAGAGCTGCATTCTCGAGTGCAAAGCTACTTGGAAAAACACTTGACAGATGGCAGAGAAATATCCCAGGTAAGTGTTATGTTAGTGTGGATGCAGAATCTGCAGATTATACTCAGCACCTATCAATGAAATAAGGATTAGATTACCTATGGCCTTAATTTAGCCTCTTCCTACCCTGGTTAGCCTGACACTGACAGCAAGCAATTCAAAACATCTAGGAGCCCTTCAGCAAACCCAGGTCCCCGGGTGCGCCTCCTTTCTCTTCCTCCTCCTGGACGGTTCCGAAGAGCAGCTAACACAGAAAGACTTCATTCACGGCTCCGTCACTTGGCCCTCTATGGAAAGCTTTCTGAAAATGCAAATTTCTCAGAAGGGGGTTCTTTTCAAACGCTGTAACTGTAACGTTGCAGATTCCCGGTTGCTCTGCAGTGAAGTAGGCCAAGACGCCCCTGGGCTGGAGGCTCCTTACAAATAGTATTTACGTTTACAGGAGAAACTCTGAACTGGCCGGAAAGACAGGCCTTGCAGCTACGAAGTTGGGCTTGACAACTGCGAGATGCAAATGCAGTTTCCGGGCCCCTCTCCATTGGGAGTGTGCCCATGGGGAGCCCCCTTGGTGCTGGGTGCTCCACCCCCACCTTGGCCTTGCCTCCCAGTCTTTCATTCATCCTGCCCTGTGCTGGTGCCTATGTTAGTCCGGGATGGCGGGGGGGGGGGGGGGGGGGGGGGGTCAGCAGGGCAGTTGTTGCCCACCAAACACTCAAATCCAGTGACCTGCACAAGCCTCTAATAGGCCAACCCTCCCCTCTCCAGGGACCTGGGGTCTGCCTGCTCCCTGCACCCCAGAGGACCAGGAGGAGGGCTGAGTCTCAGTCCCCCCTCAGAAGAGCAGACCTCCATTGGGATGAGTTGGAGGGGGCTGGGCATTTCAAGTCGTGTATGTCTGTCTATGACCCCACATCCCCTCCTCACACCTCCCCCATCCCCCACTTTGGCATTTCAAAGACTAGGTCTCTTCTGCCTTACTTCTGGCTCAACTCCAGCCAGGCTTCCTGGGAGGCCCTGCCCCCCCCCGCCCCCCCCCCCCCCCCCCCCCCCCCCCCCGTCTCCCTGGAGGAGCGGCCCTCTCCTCCCTCAGGCGGAAGGTCAACTTTATGCTAAGACCAGGAGAAAGACAGGACCTATTCCTCCTCTCCTTGCCTTTTCACCCCCGAACGATAGATTACTAGGTTAAAACAGGCACTTTTTTCTTAGCTACACTGGATTTCATAACATATCACTGTAACCTGCTCTTTTTACTTCTCACGGAAATCTTTCCACGCAATAGCTCACTGTTTAAAAATTTTTCTGTTGTCTGACCAGTGGTAGCACCGTGGATAGAGCATCAACCCAGGACACTGAGGGCCTAAGTTTGAAAACATGAGGTCGCTAAATAGAATGTGGGCTCCTGGGCTTGAACACAGGTGCACCAGCTTGAGCGCGGGGTCATCAACATTATCCCAAGGTCTCCGGCTGGAGCCCAAGGCCGCCAGTAGTCGCTGCCATTGTGGCCGTGCACATGCAGGTTCTCATTAGATTCGGACAGACGGTAAAGAGACAGTGGAGTCAAACAATGGTGGGCCGTTCCTTTATTAAAATCTCTCACCGGCTGACGAGCACCCCCCAGGGAAAACACTTCCCTCTTCATTCACTCAGGGCTAACAGAGCCACTGACACATTCTCCAGCTCCACAACCAGGAGAATCTTCTCCGGTTTCTCCTAGAATCAAAGGCCCCTCACCTCTGGTTCCCCATCTGCACACCTTCTCCCTTCTACACACATGGCTTCCCCCTCTCTCCCTGCCAACACGGCTTCTCCCTTCTTCTCCTTCTCAAAACTTTCTGGCAAAAACCTCTCCTCCAGCAAACATTAGTAAAACACTGGCCCTTCCCAAGCAGGAAGGTAATTTGCAATTTCACAGACCACATACCTGGCGCTGCCCAGTACCATTTTTAACAATAAAAGTAAGCAAACTTAAAAATCATATTTTACGAACTCATTTGCCCAACACACTCCAAAGTCTGAGCCCTGACTGGCGTGCTCTGGGGCCTTTTATAACCCTGGCTAAGAAGCAAGCAAGGTTACAAAAGCGAACCTCGAATTAGCAAGCAGAGCGGAGCAGTTACAGGTGAAACATTTTGCTTTGTCATCAGAGAGTCATAGCCATATCAATATGAGAAGCAATCAATAAACCAAGTAAAGGAACTATAACTTAATGTTTCTCTTCTCTCTCGTCTTTCCTTCTCTCTTCCTTTCTCTCTCTCTCTCAAAATAAACAAACAAAATTCCATTGATTTGAGAGAGGAAGAGAGAGGGAGAGAGAGAAGCATCAACTCATTTTTTCACTTAGTTGTTCCATTTAGTTGTACACTCATTTGTTGCTTCTCATATTTACCCTGACCAGAGATCAAACTTGCAATCTCGGTGTGCAAGGACAGTGCCCGATCCACTGAGCCACCTGGCCAGGGCTACAATATCTCATCTTTAGCAGTGGTGTGATGTCCCATCGTGCTTCACAATAATCATATGAAACTGCAGGGCTAACCATAGTGCTGACTCACAGCACTGCCCAATGAATATTGGCTGTGATATTAGTCAGATTCATTTCCAAGAAGGAATGAACCTACCTCCATCTGGCTTGGATAATGAGGGAAACAATGGCTCATAGCCTGTAAAGTCTACAGATAGTACAGGCTTTGGGGCAAGCGTACTCCAAAGATTTCATTTCTTTCCTTTTCCCCGCCCTGTCTTCCATGAAGTCAGCGTCATACTGAGACTGACTCTCCTTGTGGTTGTAAGGGGGCTGCCAACAGAACTCAGGTTGTGAAGGGTGGCAGAATATGCCACCCCAAAATATGCCACTTTGGCATGAGGATTATTTTAACCCAACAAGTCTTAAAACACAAAAAGATTACCAAGAAACATCTGAAGCCTGACCAGGTGGTGGCGCAGTGGATAGAGTGTCAGACTGGGATGCGGAGGACCCAGGTTCAAGACCCCAAGCTTGCCAGCTTGAGCGCGGGCCCATCTGGCTTGAGCAAAGGCTCGTCAGCTTGGACCCAAGGTCGCTGGCTCCAGCAAGGGGTTGCTCGGTCTGCTGAAGGCCCACGGTCAAGGCACATGTGTGAAAGCAATCAATGAACAACTATGGTGTCGCAATGGAAAACTAATGATTGATGCTTCTCATCTCTCTGCGTTCCTGTCTGTCCCTGTCTATCCCTCTCTCTGACTCTCTGTCTGTCCCGGTAAAAAAATAAATAAATAAAAGTGGTCCTTCCTTCCTCCTATCTTTCCTTCTAAAAAAAAAAAAACAAAACAAAAAAACAGCTGAAGACATTGGACTATTAGAAAGATTATGGGTGACTTAGGGCCATTTTTCTACGTAGGTGCATCTGAGGATGATATAAGAGCATCTGGAAGTTGTAAGGCCAGTGCACGGCTGTATGTGTAAGGTTGTGCAAAGGAATGCTTTTTATAATTGCATAAAAGTTCACAACATTAGGGCATTGGTGAAAATAAAGTATAGTTAATCGCATAATACTACTTGGATTTTTGAAACAAAAATGTCAGTCCATAGGTGTTGACATCAAAGGATATTCAGAATACAGGTAGGTCCAGGGAGAAAAGCAGGTGTCAGAACACCATGATGCCATTTGTATTGGTGTATTATGGGCTGTGTGATCTACAGTAGGAACATAGAGGAAGGACTGTGTCTGTTTTGTGTCAATGTAAGAATATCCAAGCTTATAAAGAATTTTGATAAGATTTCACTTGAGCCAAACAGAGGTCTCAGCTGGAAGCAAGATCTCAACAGACAGAGAAAAATAAAGCTTCATTAAAATAGTACATATAGTTCACGGCTTCTTTTATGCATTTGAAGTTGAGGAGGGAACGTAAGGAAGATCACATGAAGGTGGGGGAAACAAGGCAGGGATTGGATTACAGGAGAGTTAAAATTACATGCTTTCCTGGTGGTGTTTTCACTTGAGGTGTCTGAAAAGAGGCTTTTGGCCCTTAGCTCAGTCATTTAAAAGCATTGTCCTGAAACAACAAGGTGGAGGGTTTGATCCCCAGTCAGGGCACACACGGGAAGCAACCAAAGAACACACAAGGAAAAACAAATGAATGCTTCCCTTCGATCTACCCTCTGTCTCCCTTTCCCTCTCTGTCTCTCTAAAAAAAGAAAAATCAGTAAAAATTAAGCCCTGGCTGGATAGCTTGGTTGGCTGGAGCATTGTCCAGGAGCACAGAAGTTGTTCATCCGACCCCCAGTCAGCGCACATACAGGAAGAGCTTGCTGTTTTTTGTCTCTCTCTCTCCCTGCCTCTCTCAAAACTAAAATAAATAGGCCCTGGCTGGTTAGCTCAGTGGTAGAGCATCAGCCCGGCGTGTGGAAGTCTCGGGTTCGATTCCCGGCCAGGCCACACAGGAAAAGCACCCATCTGCTTCTCTACCCTTCCTCCTCTCCTTTCTCTCTGTCTCTCTCTTCCCCTCCCACAGCCAAGGCTCCATGGAGCAAAGTTGACCCAGGCGCTGAGGACGGCTCCATGGCCTCTGCCTCAGGCACTAGAATGGCTCTGCCCACAATGGAGCAAGGACCCAGATGGGCAGAGCATCGCCCCCTGGTGGGCATGCCGGGTGGATCCTGATTGGGGGCATGCAGGAGTCTGTCCGACTGCCTCCCCACTTCTAACTTCAGAAAAAAACAAAACGAAACAACAACAACAGAAAACTAAAATAAATAAATAAATAACAGATTAATTAATTAATTAAAATTTAAATACGGTTCCTTAATCACACTAGCCACTTTTCAAGTGCTCAAGCTGTGTGTGGGTCGTGGCTACCGGAATGGACAGTGCAGACACAAAACACTCCGTCACCACAGAAGGTCCGACTGGTGAGCATTGCTTCTCTAGCTGCCTGACCAGCAGTAAGAGGCTTCTCCTAAAGCAGGGGTTGGGAACCTTTTTGGCTGAGAGAGCCATGAACGCCACATATTTTAAAATGTAATTCCATGAGAGCCATACAATGACCCGTGTACCTTACGCATTATCCAATAAAAATTTGGTGTTGTCCCGGAGGACAGCTGTGATTGGCTCCAGCCACCCGCAACCATGTACATGAGTGGTAGGAAATGAATGGATTGTAATACATGAGAATATTTTATATTTTTAACGTTATTATTTTTTTTATTAAAGATTTGTCTGCGAACCAGATGCAACCATCAAAAGAGCCACATCTGGCTCGCGAGCCATAGGTTCCCGACCCCTGTTCTAAAGCTCTGACGTCAGGGTTTCATTGTTCCCTAACGCTGTCATCATGTGCCTTCACTCAAAGAAACTTCAGATTGGCAAGCTGAGCAGTCTCCACGCCAGTGGCCACAGAAGCCTTCTGACCTGCCAGGGTCCCACTGAATGCATAGATCTGGCCATGGAGCCCTTGTTTCCACCCACTCACTGAACCCATTCTGCCCGAATCCTTGATTTGTCTCTGTCGGCTGGGGAGACACCGGCGGGAAGCTGACCTGAGCACGTCATGTTATCAGAAGATGAATATTGAATATACCAGACAGCTTGTGAAACGTGATCATGAAGTCACCCACTGTCTATATTCCCCAAAGCAAGCACGCTTCCTGTATGCCATCAGCTGGGGACTGAGGGGCACAGGAAGTATTGAGAATGAGACATGTGGGTACAGGGGAAGGGAGCCATGGAGAGTGCGGGTACTCACATCCGCACCGTGGACACAGCTGACACTGTATTTGATACTTTATTGTTGGGCAAATGAGTTGAAGCTATGTTTCGCAGAGAGAATGCAGGGTGCTGAAGAAGAAGGTAGTTTTGTGCAGACAGGAGATGATGTGCAGATGGGGAACCAGAGGGGAGGGACTTTGAGACTTGGAAAAACTGGAGAAAATTATCCTGGTTGTGGAACTGGAGAATGTGTCAGTAGCTTTGTGAGCTCTGAGTGAAAAGAAAGTGTTTTCCTTTTGTGTGTGCTGCTTGTTGGCTGGTACGAGACTTGAATAAAGGAATGGCCCACTAGCTTTTGGCTCCACTGTTTCTTTACTGTCTGTCTGAATTCAGTGAGAACCTGCATGTGAATGGCCGTGACGGCGGCGACTACTGGCCATACGTCTATAAAAGGGTGTTCATTCCGAACCTTGGCTGTGATCACCCACCCCTTGATCCACTCTGACCTCGAGGGGCGTGACAGGTAAGGTGCCTGGCTGGGTGAGGTTGGTACCTTTGTGTCCTGGGGGAGATAAAGTGCAGCTCTTGGAGACCACGGCCACTTCCTGGCCACTGTGGGCCAGCGCCATTCTCCCAGAGGCTGGAGCTTGGAGGAGCCACGATCAGGCTCTAACTTGATCCAGTCAGGCAGATTTTAAAGGAGGACCAAGTTGATTAGCTTTGAGGTCACCACCATATGCCTTCTCAGCACAGGTCAGCTGCTGTTCCCTTCCCTGCTCTGTGGAGACTCAGACGCTGCCAGATCCCCGTGAAGTCACCACGAGGCCCTGGCCAGGTGGCGGTACAAACACCCTTTCCAAGTTGGTTGCATTCTGCCAACACTGCCCTGAGCTGAAGATGTAGAAGTGCTGTCCCTACTCTGAAGAGCTTGTCACCTGCTCCAGGATGCCACGTGGAGCTGGCTGGTCCCCCACTTTGCACAGAGGCTCTTGCAGTTGTTCCTCCCAGGTCCTCGGCCATGCGCCCCTCAGTGGATGGGGGGTGGGGGATAGGATGGCTCAAGCACAAGCTGAGTATATAGGTTTGTATGGATGGAGGGTTGCCCCCATCCCCAACCTCCCTCAGCCAGTACAGAGTGCCCTCGGGGGCCCACCGACCTCTCTTCCTCTCACTGCTGACCCATCCTGGGCTGGGAAAGGACACAGTAGGGGCTTAAGGCAGGGGCTGTGGCTCACAGCATTTTCTCCCACTCTTCTTAGCAGCCCTTCATTAAACCCCTAAAGTTCAGATAAAGTTAAGGTGATTGGCTCTCATATGAACAGCAGCTGTCACAGGGATCTGCATTCCCAGGGTCCTGAAGGGACAGTGCTGGCCACTAGATAAAGACGGGGAGCAGACTATCCCACCCCAAAATCTGTCACTTTGAGCCCAAAGCCATCAAGATAAGGCAGACTCAGGATAGATAGGGGGCCTGTACCAACAAAAGAGTTATTACCAGGGATAGCATGTCTTTATCTGAAAGCAGTCTGCACGGCAGGGCAAATAGCTGATTGCCAAACATTGGTCCTTCTCATCTCACTGTGAACAGCCCTCCTTCCTTGTGAAGCCCAGGCCCCCACCCTTTCTGGAGCTCAGCATGGCTTATGTGCCTCAATTGCCTTTGAGTCTCATCTTTTTGGGGAGCTCCTGTACATATGTAATTAAATTTGTTTTTTCTCCTGTTAATTTCCCTCGTGTCGGGGCTGCTTCACCATACAGCTCACAGCCTCTCATCAGAGCCGGTATTAAAACATGCTGCCACACCTCCCCACCCCTGCCTCATTCTTCTATGGGTCCTGGGCTCCCTCCGTTTCCTTCCCCTCCAGGGTCTTTGGGTCTTTCTCCCTTTATTTTTCTTTTTTCAGAAGTGAGAAGCAGGGCTGGGGGAAGGCAGACAGACAGACTCCTGCATGCGCCCAACCGGGATCCACCCGGCATGCCCACCAGGGGGCGATGCTCTGCCCATCTGGGCCGTTGCTCAACTGCTATGGAAGCCATTCTAGCACCTGAGGCAGAGGCCATGGAGCTGTCCTCAGCGCCAGGGCCAACTTTGCTCCAATGGAGCCTTGGCTGTGGGAGGGGAAGAGAGAGACAGAGAGAAAGGAGAGGGGGAAGGGTGAAGAAGCAGATGGGTGCTTCTCCTGTGTGCCCTGGCTGGGAATCAAACCCGGGACTTCCACACACCGGCCCGACACTCTACTGCTGAGGCAACCTGTCAGGGCTGGTGTTTCTCACATTTAAGATCTTTCTCCCTCTCTCTGGCTCTCCAGGAAGCCCACATAGTCTCTTCAAATCCTACCTCTTTTGTTGCTCCCAGAACAAATAAATGCCTTAGGGAAGAAGAGAGAGTGCGGAGGGAGGAAAGAAAAAAGAAAGGGTGATGGAAGGGAAAAAGTCAAAGGTGGGGACAGGAAAAGAGAAGAGAAGGGAAAGAAGGAGGAGGGGAGGAGGAGAGATGGGGAGGAAAGAGAATGGGGGGGGGGACAGAAGAAGGAGAATAGGATGAAAGAGAGGGAGAAAAGAGAAGAAAGGAGGTATTAGCAACTAGACCAAGGTTATTATTCCTTGTTTTCCAAATCAGCACTTTTATTACTTTTTTTAAGAAGTGAGCCCTAGAAGAAAAAGGTTCAGGGAACAAATTACAGAAGCAAAAGAAGGGTGCTTGGAGCTTAGGAGAAAGAGAGAAAGATAAAGGTAACGCATCTGGGGGAGACGGACAGGGAGGGGCAGAGTGGGAAAGGCGAGAGCCCCCTCTCCAGAAGGAGAGCCAGCCAAGTAAGCACTTTTCCTACCAAGTTCTGCTTGAGTGAACATAAGAAGCAAATTGTTTCAGAAGTCCTAGTTGCACTTTATATCTCTGTTGGAAACCGCAGAAATCAGAAAAAGCCTATTTGTTTTATGACATGTCCTAAGGCACGGACAGAAAGGAGAAAGAAATATTCTTGGCATACAGACTTTTATTTAAGGTCTTTGTAGTTTCCTGTTAATTTAATACTTGAACCTCCACTATGTAAATAAGGCCGGTAAAGATAAATGTCACTGGCCCTGGACTCTGACCTTTGTTTGACACCCACCCCCTCTCTGATCCGTCTTCCATCCCATCACTGGAAAGTTAACCTGGAATTGTTAACCTGGAAATTTAGAGTCAGAGAACAAAAAGAGTGTGTTGGTTTTAGACAAGCCTTGTGAGAAAGCACAAAAATGACAGCACCTCTGAGGCTTCCTTGCCTAGTTAGCTGCTGTGTCTTCCTCTCTTCTTCAAAGAGGAAATTTCAACGGGGTCAATTCCCTTCCCACTTGCTTGGTAGGAGTCCCGTGGTTCTGCCACCCTCTCAGCTTATGCCACCCGGGCTGTGCTTTGCTGGCACTGCCCTGCACCATTTCCTTAGACAAGCATTAAACAAGTGATTTAGTCCTTCCTACTCGCTATTGTCGAACATGCCTGTAAAGTAGTTATTTCTCTTCATGTTGGAGCGCTTACTCTAACAGTGTTTTCAAAGAGGGGCTCTATGTGCTAAACTTGCTGATTCTAACTTAGCTAGAAATCAAAACCCAGGTTCAAAGTTCCTTCTCTTTGATTCTTTAAAAATATCATTCAACTATCTTCTTAAACCCAGCGTTGCTGTCAGGAAATCTCAAGCCAATCTGGCTCCTGTTCCTCCCCCAGCCCTCTGCTATCCAGCTGCCTGGAATACAGATGCGATCCTCAATAAATACAGGCTGAGCGGCTGAATCACTGAGCTGGCGCTGGAACCCAATCCTGATCCAGCCCAGGGCTTCCCGCTTCAAATCTTGGACTCTACCCACCTAAGCCTCTGGATCTCTGCCCCAGGCAGAGTGTGTCCACAGAGGCAAGAGGTCATATTAACTAGAACCCCAGCAAAGACAGGGCTCTTCCCTCCAAACATTGGCTAAAACACACGCTGGATGATCAAGAGACTTAAGGCAGGGCTGCTTGTGCATCTTTGAATCCCCACTGCATGCACACAATAGGTGCTCAAAAAAGGTTTGTTTTATTGAATAGACAGACTCTCCAAGAGGAGATGGCTCAGCATAATGACAGGGAGTAGGAGACCAGGTAACTAGAAGAGCAGGATGGGGGTTATGTGGTGAAGGTGAGAGCTGAGTATTAATATGTTCTTGACCTCAAGGGCCTTCGTCTCTACTGTGCAATAGAGGGGAAGTAAAGAGCCTTGACTGTCACTGTCCAGTGCCGCAGCCACTAACCACATGCAGGTAATTTACATTCAATTTAAATGAAATAGAAGGGTATACTTAGTTTCTCTGGTGCACTAGCCAGATTTCAAGCGCTCAGCAACAGCCACACATGGCTAGTGGCTACTGCAGATAATATGAAACACCTCCATCATCACAGAATGCTTTGTTGCCAAAACTGACCTAGACCTTCAGCACCAAAGGAAATGCATTCCTGCTTCTGACTTGGCCTACTGACACCCTCCTGCCCTCTTTCTTCAACGTAGAGAGATCAAAGCACCGTCAGTGCCCCACTTCTGCCCCCTAGACATTCTGCTCCACCCGCAGCAGGACGCTCGGAGTTTTTGGTTTATATCCCTAGTGCCAAGGGCAGTGCCCTGTCTGTAACAAGGGTTTGTTGAAATAAATGCTAACGGCCCAAAAAGTGAGTTAAGTGGCAGAAGTAATAGAAGAAACACCTGGTTCCTGGTTTTTCTCACCTCCTTACCCCCTTCTCTGGTGCCCACCACCACCACCTCAAAGCAGCACATTTAGGGCCGGCCCGGATTCTAGAATTCCTGTCCTTAAATTATGTGTACTACTCAAACATATCTGCTCTAGGTCTCAAAACGATCGAACTTATGAGGGTATATTTGTTCACATGATAATTTTCTGTGTTCCTCCCCGTTTTGCTGCCCTGCACCTAGTAGGTGCTCAATAAGTATTTGTTGGATGGATCGATGGATGGATGGATGGACGGACGGAGGGAGGGATGGGTGAGCGAACACAAAGCTCAGACCCCCACCCTCCACCCCACCCTGGTCTGCCGCATGCACTGCAGCAGGCGCCACCCTTGGAGGGCTGGGGAGAAAGCCCCTGCCCCCTGCCCGCTTCCCAGCTGCAGCGCTGATGGCCGGCCCGCGGGCTGGGGGTCGGCCGGCACAGCCCTCGGGGGCGTGTCCTCCCGCGGCCGGGCGCCTCTGCCCGGAGAGGCCCCAGCGGCGGCCGCAGAGGGCGGGCGGCGAGCATGGAGCGCGAGCTGAAGGCGCTGGCGGCGCGGCCCGCGCTCCCGGCTGAGCCCCCCTGCCGGGCGCTGGTGGAGGCGGCGGGCGGGTGCGGGCAGGTGCTGCTGGTGGGCGAGCTATGGGAGCGTGAGCAGAGCCGCGCGCTGCTGCGGGACTTCGCGCGGGCGCTGTTCCCGCCGGAGCCGGCGGCGGGCAAGCCGGGCGCCGCGGGGGCCGACGGCGCCGAGCCCCGGGCGCCCGGGGCGCAGTGGGCGCCGGGGCCGGCGAGGGCGCGAGCGATCCGGTCGCGCCTTGTCCTCGCGCTGTGTCGCGCGGAGTCGCTGGCCGCCCGAGAGCCACGGCGCCGCCTGCGGGAGATGCTGCGGGACGTGCGCGACCGACGGGTGTCGGGCGCCGCTCTGGTCGGGGTGCTGGTGGCTGAGGCCGCGCCCGAGGACGCGGTGGCGCCGGAGCTGCGGCTCCTGGAGGCGCTGCTCCGCGCGGTGTTCGGCCGCCAGGCAGGGGGCCCCGTGCAGGCGGCCGTCTACTGCCCGGGCCACCCCGCCTCCAGCATGGCCGTCCAGACGGCCGCTAGCAGGGCCCTGCGAGCCGCCAGGGCCGCGCGACCAGGTGAGGGGGCCGCAAGGCCCGGGGGGGCGCGGGCGGGCGGCGGTGGGGGCAGTTGCCGCTCTTTAGGCCAGCCCCCCTCTTGGTCCAGGGAGGTAAACCGAGGCCTCACGAGGGATGGTGCCAGGCTTTAAGCCTCCCAGCTACCGCGGAGGAGATCCCGCGTCAGGGGTTGGGTCTGTCCGGGGACGATTCTGAGTGCGTGGGAGACCGGCTCAGGAGAGCCTAGGGGACGTGCAGAAGGCAGGGAGGTCCGTGGAGGGACAGGCTTTTCCTGGGCTGGTCTCAGATCTGGGACCTAGTGGGAGGGAGGCGGGGCGGGGGTGGGAAAGCTTTAGGTTCACAAGTTTCACGGCGGGATTAGGACCGAACGGGGGCCGGGGGAAGGGAGTTGGCAGTGCCTGGAGCTCCTAGGACGCTGCGCAGCTAGGGAAGCGAAGACGCAGGAGGCTCAGTGTGTCGGCGCCGCTGGGTCATACATAGGAAAAGGGAGAGGAACAGATGCGGGACTTGGAGGGGTGGGGAAAGGGTGTGAGGGAGTGACCGAAGGCGCAGAATTTTCTAGTCCCTCTTAGCCAACCAGCCTGGTTGTGCAACTGCTGCATGCTGCACCTCCCTCCCTTCCTTGTACCCTCCCCTGAAGTGTGGGGAGGAAAGTGGGGGTCTTTTTCTGCTGCCATCCTCAGAAGGGTCCGAATCTCCCCCATCCCGTACACAAGGTCTTCCAGGAGCTTTCCAGTGCCCTCAGATTAAAATACGACGTGAAGTACAGCCCATCCGGCAAAGCAGCAAAGCGGGGCGCTGAGGGGACGTTCTCCTGCACCCCTTACTCCCCCGACGCCCGGCCCCCCTTTTCTCCAAGCCCCCCAGCCTGCCCTCCAGCCTCTGCCAAGCCTTCTTATGAAGACAGAGGCTGTGCTCTGTCTTCCTGGGCACTGCCGTGTTAATCAGCAACCCAGAGATACCAGACTTACAGAGGGCCTTGTCCAGCAAAGAGACCTGGTCCTTTGATGTCACAGACCTACCACCTGCTAGCCTGACCTGCCTGGGTGAAGGCCATCCATCTCGGAGGCCGTAGAGCCTGCCCTAGCCATCCCCTCCCCTCCATGCCCACAACCCCATTCTGCTGTGTATGTGAGGAATCCGGCTAAATATGAAACTCCACAGCCTGTACCCTGAAAGTCATGGGGAATGTCGGAGGTAGATTGTCATTCTGATTGTTGATGCCAGACTATTAACTCCCTGTCCTGGCCTCATGTGAAAATATTTTCGACACTCCACACCCCCTTCATGAACTGGTGTCTAGAAAACTCTCTGGGCCCTTAGTTTCTTGGCGCTTCCCGTTCCCAGGGACTAGCTTTTAATTCCCCAGAGCCAAGCCTGCTCTGGCCTCCTAAGCTTTTGTACGCACAACGCAGTTGCCTGGAATGAAAAGCCTTTTCTTTTATTCTTCCCCTTCACCTGCCCAACCCCATCTCATCATTCAGACCAGGATTTACTCCTCCAGGAAGCCTTCCTTAACAACACACACACACACACACACACACACACACACACACACACACACACGCCTTTTTGCAAATTCAGAAGTGAAATTTCAAAAGGTACCTCTGCTCTCTAATCTCTTACCAGATGGTTCTGTCACTTTTCCTTAGGAGTTGAGTCACATTCCCATTTCCCGGCACCTGCCCGGCACGCAGAATCCTTGCCTCTTTGTAAACACTGAATCGATCTTTCCTACCTTAAACTCATTCCAGCTTTTACAAAAACACAGTGAATAATATGGACGAAAGGTCACGAGTATAATTATAACTAGTCTGTTCGTTTCTTCTGGGGTTTTGCGCTGGGCACCACCAGACGTTCCTATTACTGTGGTTTTGCTAGCAATTGCTTCTAGCTTTTTAAAGTCTCCCAAATTCCTTCCTTACTGCCTCGTAGATATTTATATACTTTTAGGTTGGCTGCCTCTTGGCATGCCCCAGTTTATGCCTAATCCAGCTGCCTTTGTGTTGAAAAACTAAGAATCTGGTCTTGTTAGAACTGGGGACAAATTAAGAGTGCATAAACCCTGAGTAAAGAAAAATGAATGAGGATTTTCTGTGCTTTACTGCCCAGAGTCTAAAAACAACTGCTGGAGCGACCTAATTCCGATGGCGGGGGCTCTCAGGTGATCCCCAGTGACTTAACTGGTACTATAATAAGGAAACGAGAATCAGCCTATGAGTGTTTTGTGTGTGATTATCAGAAAAGATGAAGTCTATTCAAATTAAGAAATAGTTTGACCTGACCTGGCGGTGGCACAGTGGATAGAGCGTCGGACTGGGATGCGGAGGACCCAGGTTCGAGACCTCGAGGTCGCCAGCTTGATCGCGGGCTCATCTGACTTGAGCATAAAGCTCACCAGCTTGGACCCAAGGTCGCTGGCTCCAGCAAGGGGTTACTCAGTCTGCTGAAGGCCCGCGGTCAAGGCACATGTGAGAGAGCAATCAATGAACAACTAAGGTGTTGCAACAAAAAACTGATGATTGATGCTTCTCATCTCTCTCCGTTCCTGTCTGTCTGTCCCTGTCTATCCCTCTCTCTGTCACTGTAAAAGAAAAAGAAAAACAAAAAAAAGAAACAGTTTGAACTAAAAATCATGGGAATGATTGCCCCTTAAATATTTTCTTTGGTGCAATGTAATTGTAATTCATGTGATTCTTTCTTTCTCTCTTTCTTTCTTTCTTTCTTTTTTGTATTTTTCCGAAGTTAGAAGCTGGAGGCAGTCAGACAGACTCCTTCATGTGTTGGATGGGGATCCACCCGTTGCTCTGTTGCTGCCAGAGCCATTCTAGCACCTGAGGCAGAGGCCATGGAGCGTCCTCAGTGACCCGGCCAGCTTTGCTCCAATGGAGCCTTGGCTGCGGGAGGGGAAGAGAGAGACAGAGAGGAAGGAGAGGGGGAAGGGTGGAGAAGCAGATGGGCGCTTCTCCTGTGTGCCCTGGCTGGGAATCGAACCCGGGACTTCCACACGCCGAGCCAACGCTCTACCGGCCAGGGCTCCATGTCATTCTTGTCACCGTCATTTCCCCAGCATGGCCCGGAAGCCACATCTAGGGTAGAATTATGAGGCTGCTAAATGGAGGCGAGGGAGAGGGAAATGGGGAAACCTACACCCTACGGTTCTTGTGAGGATGAAACGAATCAATTCTGTTCTTTTTTTTTTAGTACGAAAACTCTACCTCATTTTGCAAATCAGAATCTTTGTTTTTAATCAGACAGTTGAAACTAGGGCAGTTGACAGTTGGAGCTCTTGGTTTGCTGCACAGAACGTCTCTGGGACGCACCCTCTGACCTGCTGTCTCTGGGACTTTGTGTTCCTTCCAGCAGAAGGAGCCTGGGACAGACCCAGGCTTCCGGCCTTGTTGGCGTGCTTCTCCTGGGGTCCCTGGAGCCGGGGAAAGGACCCGTATGCCACCTCCCCCAGTCGCCCAGCTCACGGTGAGTGTGTCACCTTCCTGACCTCCTGGAATCTGAGGGCCAGGTTCTTGGGGTTATAGGAGTGGTCACATGCACATAGGGACATTAGGGAGAGAGAGGACTGACATCCATGGAGCACGAGCCGAGGGTACAGGGTAGGAATGAGCAGTATGAGGTACCACCGCCACCAAGAAGCCAGCACGCAGGCTCAATCAACAGAGCTCTCGCCCCAGGAGCCCCGCCTGGTGAAGGCAGTGTGGGCAGAGCTGCTCTGCAGGCTCGGGCCGGTGCATGGTCTCACCGAGCAATGGCATTGAGTGTAGGTGGGGGGAGCAGATTGTAACCAGTTGAATATACATGATCCCCCAAAGTGTTCTGAACAGTACAGCTTTGTTACAGAAACAGCGAGCAGTGCTGTAAAATGAACTTTTATAGTGTCCCTTTTTAAAAGAAATCATTAGTTGATGTTATCAGTCTTCTGTTGGCGAATAACAACTTACTGCGAAATTATTTGCGGCTTACAACAACACCTGTTTACTCCCTCACACTTTCCGAGGGTCAGGAGTCTGAGCGCAGCTTGGCTGGGCCCCCTCTCTTCAGTGCTTCCCAAAGCTGCCACAAGGTCAGCCCGCTGCATTCCCTGCCGGAGCCTGGGTCCTCCTTCAAGCTCACCTGGTTGTGGCAGAGTTCATTTGCTTGCCACTGGAGGACTGAGGTCCCTGCCTTCTGGTTGGCTGTCAGCTCCCAGGCCCCCCCCCCAGTTCTCTCCTCTGATAGGCTGATGCTCCTTCAGTTGCTGGGGTCTAGGCTTCTACAAGGTTAACAAAATCGCAGGAGTGATGCTTTGTCACCTTTGTCATAGAAAGTGCCCACATCAAGGGGGTGACTAGTCTATCATGCCCACAGATCTCACCCAGCTCAGGGGAGGGGACTGTGTAGGGTGAACACACCGCGGGTGGGGGGTTTTGAAACCATTTTAAAATTCTGCCTGTCACAGTTGAAAGATCAACAAATGCAAAGGAAGGGACACAGATATTTAAAAGTCGTTCAATTCTATCCATCACTCAAAGGTAAATACAAATCCATATTCAGGGTGGGCCATTCTGTCCATCTGTCTGTCTGTGTCTTCTGTGCTATTTAAATTTTAATAAATTTACTCAATACAGTATATAAGACACCTGTGTCAGGTATTTAAAATATTGAATCGGGAAAATGTTAACTTCGACCTCTCCCTTATCATTTTGGTTGTATCTGGAAACTAAAGGAAAAAAATCGAAGGAACCAAATTATATTATGTAAATCTTTGATAACTTCCCTCTGTAGCGAATTACAAATTGCTTCACCTCCTATCGATGGTGAATGTATGAGAAACAAATTGCAATAATAGACTATACATATGCAATTATAATACCTATAATAATATGGGATTACATGTACAAACGTATAAACATTTATACACGCATTTTTGGACTCTGCTTTCTTCATCAATAATATACTATCATGGTGCCATATTCCACAGCAATAACTATATCAGCAACATATTTTATCCTTTTTTTTTTTTTGCGATAATTGTAGATTCACACGCACTTGTAAGAAACCATACAGAGAGATCCTGTACGTACTTCTCCCAGTTTCCCCCAGAGGTAACATCTTGCAAAGCTATCGGGTGGTGTCTCGAGTGGGAGATCGACATTGAGACAATCCACAGATCTTCAGAGGTCCCCAGGATTGCTTGTTTCCGTGTGTGTTGTGTTCTGTGGAACTGCAGGCATCCTTTCGAATGCTTGAATCCCGTTATGTGGGCAAGCCAGTTCATTTATCCAATGTCTTTGTTGGACTTCGACTCAGTTACAAAGTAACTGATTTCAGTTCCAGGTAAAGAAACTGTGAGTCAAACTAGAGGAAGCAGCAAGGGCGTTCATGATCTCACCTGACAGAGCATCTGGGTGGGCTCCGCGTCAGGGCTGGTTGGTTCAGGGGCCCCGCGACCCCATCAGAGACTCCAGCTCTTTCCTCTCTCTGCGGGGTCGTCCTCGCCTCGTTCCACCCTTCGTCTGGTAGCAAGATGGCTGCAGTACTTCCGCCACTTATTCCTAATTACTTCCTTACGATGAAATCCTAGAAGTGGAATTGCTGGGTCAAAGGGTATGTACATTTTAAAGGTTTTTTGTCTTTTTTTTTACATGGACAGAGAGTCAGAGAGGATGATAGACAGGGACAGACAGACAGGAAGGGAGAGAGATGAGAAGCATCAGTTCTTCGTGTGACACCTTAGTTGTTCATTGATTGCTTTCTCACATGAGCCTTGACTGCGGGCCTTCGGCAGACTGAGCAACCCCTTGCTCAAGCCAGCGACCTTGGGCTCAAGCTGGTGAGCCTTGCTCAAGCCAGATGGGCCCGCACTCAAGCTGGCGACCTCGGGGTCTCGAACCTGGGTCCTCTGCATCCCAGTCTGAAGCTCTATCCACTGCGTCACCTCCTGGTCAGGCCATTTTTAAGGTTTTTGATACGTATTTTGTTGTGTGTGTGTGTGTTTTTAAATAGATAACCATGGGGCCAGTTTCCTCCCTGTCGTTGCTAGCACTCATGCACAGACTGTGTCTCCCGATGATGGGCTGATTCCCTCTCTTGTGTTCCAGGTAACTTGCAGGAGCCCGAGGATGGGCTGGCGCTGACGGCCATACTTCCAAACGGGGACTGTGAGGATCCTGGAAAGGAGTCGGGAGCCTGCGATGGGGCTGTCCACATGCCCGCTGAGCCCGCCGAAGACTCCAGATGAGGTCGGGCCCCAGCTTCGACCTGTAGGCTGGGGTCTGGTTGCTTCTGCGTGCTGACCCGGGCCTCCATGTGGACCTTGGGATGGCGGTTGCTGCAAAGGCCCCGCCTTCCAGGGGGCTGCCACATTGATGGTCACCGGCGAGGCAACAGGATTTACTAAGCTAAGCCGGACCTAGGAAAACGTATCATCTGGCGGCTTTCCCCCACCGCACATTCGGTCCTCTGGTCATAGAGAGGTTGTTCTTTCTCTGTGTGCCTTGGTTTCTCTGTGCCACAGAGAAATGGCTGGCTACTTGGAGGCTCTGCAGTGCTGTGGCATCCGTGGTTGTGTGCGTGAGCATCCGTCATTTCAGGAGCATCTGGAAAGATCTCTGGATCGGAAGTGATCAGATTGGGAGGAAGGGGGGGGGGTGTCCTTGGACCTGTCACTCAACCAGGGGCCAGGCTACCCCTCCAGGAAGCACTGGAAGCACGCTCATGCGCGCGTGTGTGTTGGTAGGGTCATTTTAACTGTGCGGTGGCCCTGGCACTTGGTGGGCATTGTGTAGGACAATCTCCAACAGCACAGAATTGTTCCACTCAAAAGGCCAGAAACTCTGGATGAGCCAGTCTCTTCTCCCTGTCAACTTCTAGGAGAGTCCCTTAGAGCAGAGAGGGCTGACCCTCCTGGGATCTTGGCTCCTGAGCAAGCTGGAATATAGCCTGTACTGCCCCCTGGGGGCTGGGGGTGGGAGGCAAGATGCTCCGTGTGCCGCGGGCCCAGGACAGGAGTAGCCCTGCACACCCGTGAGAAGAAAGGGCCCTCTTTCTCCCTCGTGTTGAGGTCGACTTTCTGTGCCAAGCCATTTGAGAATAAGGAAGCTGGGAACTGTCCACGGCAACAAACAGACGGAAAGTTAGGTTATGGATTAATACCAAGGCATAGGATGTGCTCTTAATCTCAGGTCCTAACCCAAGGTCAAAGCCGACCCGGCCCAGACATGCCGAGTGCCTGAATCCTTTCTTCCCTGCCTATGAGTCAGACAGGGTCAATGGTGTTTCCTTAAAAGCTGGGGAACACCTGTTCACGCAGAGATGAAATTCTGTATTACCTCCCTTCCTCGCCTGCTCAGTCTTTGGAAAGGCAAGGACGGCTCCTGATTTTCCCTAGAAGGAAGTACTATCTACGGGAAGTAGCCCAATTCACGCATGCATGCGTGATTAACTCAGCGGACATGCAGTTATGCCTGCTGTTTGCCCGGCATTCTGCCAGGTGCTGCATAACTGCCTTGAGCTATTTCTGCTCTCTCTGCGATGGTGCCAGCATGTGGACTGGGACATCATGTGGCGGAGGGGCTCTGTGATGTTAAGGAGGACCCCTCACTGCTCTATGCCTCAGTTTATTTTCTGCAATAGGGAGGCTAATCCTTATTGGTGTGAGGACAGGTAGGATAACACCTTGCATGGGGTGGGTTGATGACATGTGTCATTCTAATAATGCAAAGCCAAGCTCACCCACAAAAAGACCAGATGACTTCCCCTGCACAAGAATGAATTCAACGAGTGACTGCTGATTTTGTTTTAACATAGAGACATAGAGGGACTGGTATCGTTAGAGCCGCTATGTTCTTCTACGCATCCATTCATTTCTTTGTCATGATTTGGTTAGGATTTTATTATTTTGGTGGGAGGAGGGGCTTTTCTTGAGTTAGAAAATTGTCTAAGGCAGAAGTCACCAGGCAGCAGCCTCTGCTGTATTTAAAAACCTATGAGTTCATTGCCAATATTTGAAACCTGGTGGAATAATGCATGTACAAAAAAAGCTTTTCTGGGTAGAGGGTGGGGTGTGCTGTCATCTCCATTTTGCTGTAATTCCAACCCACCCACACTTGAGCCCTTCTCCACCCCTAGCCCACCCCTTTCCTGCACTTGACTCATATATGCCCCTGCCTGGTTCTTGTCCTGGTGGGCATTTGAGTTTGCAAGCCCCTGGTATAAAGGGTAGTTTGCACATTTTTTCATTAGCTTCAGTATTTCCTGTGAATAGCTGAAGAGAGAAGGTCTTTCTTGACAGATTTCCTGCCTCCTGATAAACACGGGGCCGAGATCCTTCCAGGCCCATCGTGGCGGCTGTGAGACACGTCTAATGTAAGCACCGCCCTTTAGGGGCAGCCTCGTCGCTGTTTTCTAGCAGACAGCAGAAGAGTTCGGTGCCAGAGGAACCTTGGGGGTAGAACTCTTATAGAGATTGTTATAGGGCCTGAAAGCTAAGGCAGGCCTGTCTGAGAGCAGAGTAGGTCGTTGGTGCCAGGAGCCATTGGCGAGGGGCCTCCAGTCACGTGTAGATTCTCGGGTACTAGTATTTCTAACATGGGGGTTGTACTGCTTCTGACTTGAACTGATCGTTCCTTAGACCTAATAAGACCAAACAGGACCTCACTGCTGTCTAATGGAATACAAAATGGTTCTTCCCCTTTACTCTCTTGAGGTGTTCCTTGCAGGAGCCCTTTGGGGGCAAGGCTTCTGTGATGGGGGGAACCCCCGAAATAGTTTGGCCTGAAATTCCCCCCGTCCTGCCCCGTGTGACATCTCCACGACTTTATTGGCTGGGGTAAATATCTACAATGGGACACTACTCCGCCTTAAGAAATGATGATATATTGCTACTTACAACAGCATGGATGGACCTTGAGAACATTATACTAAGTGAAGTGAGTAAATCAGAAAAAGCTAAGAACTACGTGATTTCACAAACAGGTGGGATATAAAACTGAGACTCATGGACACAGATAAAAGTGAAGTGGTTACCAGGCGGAAGGGAGTGAAGAGGGACAGATACACAGTGACAGAAAATGATTTGTCTTTGTATGATGGGCACACAACACACTCTCTTGTGTTGATTTGGAACTCCTGTTTACCTGAAACCGATGTACTCTTATTGATCAGTCACCCCATTAAATTTAATTTTCCTTTCTAAATAAGATTTTTTTTAAAAGATAGTATTTAGCCTGATGTGGCGCAGTGGGCAAAGTACTAACCTGGAACTCTGAGGTTGGTGGTTTGTAACCCTGGGCTTGTCCAGTCAAGGTGCATACGGGAAGCAATTATGAAGCAACTACGAAACAACTTGGAATTGATGCTTCCTGCTCCTCCCCCACCCCTTTCTCTCTCACCTCTAAAATCAATAAATAAAATATTTTTTAAAGTATTTTTTAGCCTGACCAGGCGGTGACGCAATGGATAGAGCATTGGACCAGGATGAGGAAGACCCAGGTTCGAGACCCTGAGGTTGCCAGCTTGAGCGCGGGCCCATCTGACTTGAGCAAAGCACACCAGCTTGGACCCAAGGTCGCTGGCTCCAGCAAGGGGTGGCTCGGTCTGCTGAAGGCCCGCGGTCAAGGCACCTGTGAGAAAGCAATCAATGAACAACTAAGGTGTCACAAGAAAAAACTGATGGTTGATGCTTCTCACCTCTCTCCGTTCCTGTCTGTCTGTCCCTGTCTATCCCTCTCTCTGACTCTCTCTCTGTCCCTGTAAAAAGAAAAAAAAAGTATTTTAAAAATATAGTATTTAACTTGGTATTGAATGAGGGTATACGCATGTGCATATGCACATTCTTTTTTTTTGTTTTGTTTTTCTGAGGGAGAGAGGAAGGGAGAGAGATGAGAAGCATCAACTCATAGCTGAGCCACTTTTAGTTGTTCATTGATTGTTTCGTATACGTGCCTTGACCGGGGGCTCAAGCTGAGCCAGTGACCCCTTGCTCAAGCCAGCGACCTTTGGACTCAAACCAGTGACCTTGGGATCATGTTGATGATCCCACACTTAAGATGCCGAGCCTGCGCTCAAGCCGGCAACTGTGGGATTTGTAACTGGGACCTCAGTGTCCCAGGTCTTCGCTCTATCCATTGTACTACCGCCAGTCAGGCTATGTGCACGTGCACGTGTTTAACAAGATAAAATGACCTGGGTCTCAGAGAGCCCTTTAATAATATTGTCACAGGTTTTCTTCTCTCAAAGGATGTGTGTCCACGACTGACCACACAGGAGGAGTTCCTAGGTTTCAAGCCCAAACCAAGGCAAACCTGCAGAAGCGCCCAGGGCTGAGGCCCCCAAACTTGTGATCTAAACAAACCCCTCTTACCAGGACACAGCCTCTCTGGGGAAGGTGGGTGAGAGCCACGGTCACCTGAAAGCAGTCTCTACTTCAGAGTGTAGCAGAACCACGTGGCAGGCCTGCTTCCCTGTACAAAAGGCCTGTGCTTTGTCCTGTTGGGGGGGGGGGGGGATCCCGGGGGGGGGGGGGGATCCCCGTGGCCAGTCCCGGCGATACAAATCTGAGGTTTATTGAGCACTGCTCTGCGGCAGAACCTTGAAGAGAGCACGTGCCCTCACAGAAGCCTTGCCCAAGTAGGTGGACCCGCCCCTCTGTGGCAGGGCTCGGGTGACAGAACGGACCCAGCGCTGCTAAGTGGCAGAACACGGATTTGATTTGGAACTCCTGGCTCCGACGTTGGCTCTTTCCACCTCCTCGTTCAAAAAGCAAGCAAGCCCGAGTCTTGACAGTTGGGCGGAGTCCTCCTAAGACCCAGGATTTAAATGCCAGGAAGCTAGGAGTTTGGGGTGTAGGGGGTGGGGGGTCACAAGTCGCACTCCCCTTCCTGAGTTCCTCGCCTTCTTTGGAGCACTGTGACCACTAGAGGGCGCCTCGCGGGTCCAGGAGATGCTCCGCAAATCTTAGAACTGAATCCTGCCCAAAGTGGGCACACTGGCAAATAGAGTGCCTGCTCATGGTGCCCTCCCTTCACCCGCACAGAGGCCCGGGCAAAGCCCCTATCTGTGTGAGTCCACAGCTGTCCTCCTCTGGGCTCTGAGACGTTTTGTGTTACTCCTAAAATTGAAAGGAGGTAGTTGTTTTTAAGTAGCACCGGGTAAGAATTCTTTCTGTGATTTTACTTTGTCCTAAATCCTCTCTGAAAATAAATAGAAGTTGTTTTAGAGTCTTGGAGAGGGCAGGGGTTTCCGAGACATTAGTCTGAGTTCTAGCTTGTGTCAATAACTAACTGACCCTGTGTTCATCCATTCAGCCAACAAACATTTATTGAGCACTTATTATGTTACTGATACTGTGCTAGTTACTGAGATGACTAAGATATGGCCGTGCTCTTGAGTACTTCCTGATTCAGTGCAGACATGGGCAAAGAGACATGACTATAGCTGTAGTGCAATAAAGGCTGTAGGGGAACACATGGTGGAGTAGTCAAGGAAGGCTTCCTGGAGGAGGTGCTGCTTGACTGGGACTCAAGACCAGGCATATTAGACAGAGGTGAGTGGGAGAAAGCCTTGAAGACAGAAGGAAGTGCAGCAACAAAATACATAACCTTATAGCTAGTCTGGGAGCCAAAATGGTTCTGCTTGGGTTGAGTGTGGCATGTCAGCACACAGGAGGGGGACATAAAGATGGAGGGTGAGCAGGGTTGGGTGAAAGCCCTGGAGGACCTTGGAGAAGAGAGTCCTTGTCTTCCTTGTTTCCAGTCGTGCTTCTGACAGGCTGTGAAGAATGGGCCGGGAATCGTGAGAGGGCAAGCAGGAAGTCAAGGCTGTTGTGAGCTGTGGCAGCTGGGAAAGAAGAGGGGGAAGTGAGCGATGAGTAATGGAGAGATGTGGGAACTGGGCTGGTGTGAGAGACATTAGGGGGACCAGATGTCATGCAGAACGGGTCATGGGTTGTGTTTCAGTAGCTGATGGACGCCCTTCCTCACACTGAGAGCAAGGCAGGAGACACTCAGGGGAGCAGGAGGCACAGACAAGTGTGTGCAGCTTTGAAGTCGTTAAGGCGCACCAAGCAGAGACGTCGGGTAGGTGTGTGAGTCCTGCGCTCCAGAGAGAAGGCAAGGCTGCACGCGTGCAGTTCAGGAGCTGCCGCTTTGTCGATGGCAATCAAAGGCATCACTGTCTCACAGGGAACATAGGGAGAGAGCAGACGGCTGTGCACAGAAACAGAAGAGCGAAGCAGAAGAATAGAGCTCAAGATGGGACTGAGGGTTTCAAGGAGCAGAGACAGTGGTCAGAGTTGAGTTTTGAAAGACTTGTTCTGGCCTGACCAGGCGGTGGCGCAGTGGATAGAGCGTTGGACTGGGACGCGGAGGACCCAGGTTTGAGACCATGAGGTCACCAGCTTGAGCGCGGGCCCATCTGGCTTGAG
Organism: Rhynchonycteris naso; assembly: GCA_037038555.1. Lineage (NCBI taxonomy): Eukaryota > Metazoa > Chordata > Mammalia > Chiroptera > Emballonuridae > Rhynchonycteris > Rhynchonycteris naso. The sequence continues at coordinate 7,221,010 of CM072997.1, read as the reverse complement.
CAAAAGCTCGCCAGCTTGGACCCATGGTCACTGGCTCCAGCAAGGGGTTGCTCGGTCTGCTGAAGGCCCGTGGTCAAAGCACATGTGAGAAAGTAATCAATGAACAACTAAGGTGTCCCAACGAGAAACTGATGATTGACACTTCTCATCTCTCTACGTTCCTGTCTGTCTATCCCTCTCTCTGACTCTGTCTCTGTAAGTAAGTAAGTAAGTAAATAAATAAATAAATAAAAGAAGAACAGTTTCTTTAAAAAAAAAAAGACTTGTTCTGATGGAAGGGTACAGAAAGGGGTGGAGAGGGAGAAGCCACAGGGGTAGGACAGCTGTTTGGGTGGGAGGAGGAGCTTCCCCAAGGAGAGGGGCTTCCCACAAGGTGGCAGCCATTACAAACACAGCATCCAAGCCAGAGACTTGACGTCAATGTCTTCCCACAGAAAGTGTCTTCTCTTTGAAGAGCAGAGGTGACAAACTGGCCACTTTTCCATTTTGAATTAATTGTGAACATTTATTTATTTAATTAATTTTAAAAATTGTATTAGCTTTTAGTGCACAACATAAAGATTTGGTATATGTACATACTGCAAAATAATCACCACAGTAAGTTAACATCCATTACTACACAGTTACAATTTTTCTTCTTGTGGTCAGAACCTTTCAGATTTACTCTTATAGCAACTTTCAAATATGCAATACCAGTATTCTTAACTATACTCGCCAGGCTGTCCATCTCCAGGACTTACAACTGGAAGTTTGTACCTTTTGGTCACCTTCACCCATTTTGCCCAAATTGCTAACATTGGACATTCATAAGACTTCACATGACATTCCAACTTTTGGCTTTTCTTGGAAGAATCATAAGGTCTTACAGCAACAGCCCTGCAGGAGCTGAGTAGCCACTGCTGTCTACACAGGGCATTCACTCTTGACTTTGTCACGGTCACCACCTCCCTAAGTGCCAGCTGCAATTCACCATCCTGCTGTGCTAGGCTTTTCCTCCTCTATGCCCACTTCACTCCCTTGCGTTACCTGTTGGCCCTTGTGATCCCGCTAGCAGTCTGGGGGAGCTGAGTGTCTATGTGAGGGATCCCTGTTGGCCCATGTGATCCCGCTAGCAGTCTGGGGGAGCTGAGTATCTATGTGAGGGATCCCTGTTGGCCCATGTGATCCCGCTAGCAGTCTGGGGGAGCTGAGTATCTATGTGAGGGATCCCTGTTGGCCCATGTGATCCCGCTAGCAGTCTGGGGGAGCTGAGTGTCTATGTGAGGGATTGCCAACCGCCTCTGCAATCTTACACTCCCCGGGATTCGATCTGTTTCAAGGGAAGTGCCTTTCAGTCCGAGCTGCAGGTTCTTCAAAGGTGTTTAATAATTCTATTTAACATATTTTAACAACCATAGCTTAAGAATACTAGTTTTTTAAAAATTCATACATATACTCAAATGTGTTATCAACCAAATTTTAACTCAACCACAAAACACTGACTTCTGCCTGTGGTAGACTGCAAGTGGCAAAAAGCCGCCTTTGTAAATTCGAGGTTTAGCAAAAAGCTAAGTGCCCCCCCCCTCTCCATATTGGCTATGAAGCTGAGTACTTGCACACACTTCACTTCACTTGCTTAAGTTGCTGGAAGCAATTTACATGCCCTTCCTTTGTTTGTTCAGATGTTGGTTGATTTCACTTATACCTGGTGGGGGGATTCCTTTTTTTGCCTCAGGTGTGTGACTTTGTATCAAAGACGTCCTTATTTGCATATGGCTATAGAATAAAGCAAACAGGGGGCTATGGGCTCTCTGATATTGCCATCAGCATTGAAGAGGCCTCCTGAGCCCATCCTCTTTTCTCCATGAGTCTATTTTCTTAATTCCGCAACAGAATTTCTAGTCGCACTGTTCCGGGGCATGTGCCCTAAGTTACAGTGTTTTGATAAATAAACTTTAGTAATTGCCGTCCAATTAAGGTTCAAGGCTAGTGGCTTAAAAATGTCATGATCCGCCATTAATATCTGTAAACGCTTTCTTAGTACTACTGAAGTAACTTGGCTATTGCAACTGGTATAAGACTGCACAAGGTGATCAAACTGCTGATTCAAATTTCTGAAGATACATTAAAAATCAAAAACCTGCCACTACGAAGGGACAGAGGAACCAGGAAGATGGAAAGCAAAACTAGAAGACTTTATTTTTCCTTTTTGGAACATTTTTCACTGTATATCTTTTTATACTTAACACTTTTCAAACCATATAAATGGACAGTATTAACTATTCCAAACGTAAATAAAAGCTTCCATTGTTCAACATCACAATAAAGTGATGATGGAGTCATTATAATAAAGTATTTCTGTGAAGATTTCTTTTGAAAATGGTTTCTGCTTTTCGAATTTTTTTATTATCACTTTTTAAAGAAAACACTCTTTGCTACATGTCCTTAGCCCAAAGGCTTGACTGGGTGCGCGCTTCAGTGAGACCTCCCACGCAGCAGGTGGCGCTGCATGCACCGTTCGCACTTCCCCTCAACACCCTTTCTCAGCAATGGCGGGTGACGGTAGGGGCCCTATTTCTAGGGGTGGCCATGCTAAATCCTGACCCCAGGTGCAGATGATTGTCCTAACCCCGTGGGAGCTCTGACCTCGAGAAGAGTTATAAAATAAAATAGAGTTTTCTGTGCATTCTTGCGCGCGCGCTGGGGTGGCGGTGGCAGCGCGGAAGACGTAGGCTGGCGGGAAACTCGTGCCGGGAGGCAGGCTGGGCGGTGGACAGCCCCGGGGCGGACGGGGTCCTGGACGAGACGTGAGCCGGCGGCCGGAGGAGGCGACTGACTGAGCAGCACACCCGGGCAGTAAGGAGGCGCGGGAGAACCAGCGGGGTCTGAGCTGACAGATACACTGCGGAGCCGGGCCGGCCAGTGAGCGGGCCGACAAGAGCAGGGCGCAGCCATGATCACATCAGCCGGTGAGTGCCGCCGCGGCGGGCGCCAGAAGGGAGGAGCCGCGGCGCCGGCTTTTAGCTGAGTCAGGGCCGGTGACTGGGCACCTCCCGCCGGAGCGCCGGCCTGTTTAGCCGCTTGCTGCCCGGGGCCCACTGCCGGGCCGGGGGCTGGCAGTCTGGCCGGGCCTCTCTGCGGGCCCCCGGGTCGCCCTCCGGCCCGGGGAAACCGAGCCAGGTCGCCCACCTCGGCACCCCTTCCGCCACACCCCCATGCCTGCACCCAGGGGTGTGGGGGGCTTCCTGGGCCCTTCCCCGACCCCGAGCTTAGAATCCCTTCATTCCAGCCCTGCCGCCGGGGGCCGCCGGCGCCCCGTCCTTCCTCGGCCCGCCCGGGATCGGGATGGGACGGCCCCCGCCCCGGTGCCAGCGGCCGGACCGGACAGTGAGGGGTGCGCTTCGATTCGAGGCGGGGCGGCTCCGGCCGAGGGGGTCCAGGGGGCGTTTGTGTTCGGGGGTGACAGCACTGAGGGCGGCGTTAGACCGAGGAGCGGGCTCGGTGTGGTGTGTTCCGAGGCTGGGTGCTCATCAGCGCTCTGCACGGCAGAAAGCACCCCTAGGTGCGCACACCCCTCTCACCATCGCCTCCGAATAGTCGTGCGAAGACCCATGAAACGGGATGAACTGGAGACAGCAAGTTCACGTGGTGAGGTTGAGACGCCCTCGCCACGGATTGATTTGCTTAGAGCTGTCCACCGCCTCGGTGCTTTTTTTCTTCTTGCCTACCTGCCCGCCCACCCCGTCCCTCTCTTCTCGTCCCGTTCTCCTCTCCTCTTGGCCCACGAGGGTTTTGTTGTAAACAGTGGGGGATCGGAAGACAGTAACTCGTCTTGAGAAGGAGCTCACGACCATATTTTTTATGAAGATTGCTCTTTAGAGAAATGGGTGGAGATGTTGGGAGACATAAGTCTTTTTTCAAAGGTTTGAAGAGCTGTCACCTGTACTTGGAATTAGATGTTTGTCTCCAAGAGATGAGTTTTAGTTTAATAAAAAGAAGAGCTATACCAGCCAGCTCTCGGAAGATAAAATAAGCACTGAGTGACGTGCCATCTATAAAGGAAGGCTGCCTTCGACTTCAAACCTGTCCATTACTGCTGCTTCCCTTCGCCTAGGTTACCATAACAACCTGGAGACTTCCATGCAGTCCGTGCTCGTGCTCGTAGTAGTAAGAGTATGCTTTTTAAAACTTCAATCACGTGGTATCATTTCTTTGCTTAAAATTCTCCAAGTCTCTCCATTGTGTGCTTAGAGTAAAATCCAGACTTTTCACCAAAGACCTCATGATGTGATTTCTGGCTTGTTTTGTGCCCCAGGCAGCCCTGGGCTATGAAGGAGATAGGTTCTGTAGACTTGTTCTTAGGGTGAATTTGTGTGTAAGTTAGAACAGGTCCATTTCCCTGTTAAATGCCACTTAGCTGTTTGTCTTAATAAGTGTTTTTTACCTTTCTGTGCGTATAAATATTTAAACATTTTCAAATACGACCTCAAACAGTGGGGGATGATGCAGAAGATGATGGACTTGTTGGAGAGGACAGGACTGGTGTTAGAGGGTCTGGGTTTGGCTCTGCTGCTCCAGTCGGTTTCTTGAACTAGACATCAAGGGAGGTTTGCAGCCAGACCAGGCGGTGGCGCAGTGGGAAGAGCGTCCGACTGGGATGTGGAAGACCCAGGTTTGAGACCCCGAGGTCGCCAGCTTGAGTGCGGGCTCATCTGGCTTGAGCAAAAGCTCGCCAGCTTGGACCCAAGGTTGCTGGCTCCAGCAAGGGGTTGCTCGGTCTGCTGAAGGCCCGGGGTCAAGGCACATGTGAGAAAGCAATCAATGAGCAACTAAGGTGTCGCAACGAAAAACTGATGATTGATGCTTCTCACCTCTCTCCATTCCTGTCTGTCTGTCCCTATCTATTCCTCTCTCTGACTCTGTCTCTGTTAAGAAAAGGAGAGAGGGGTTTGCACAGAGCTTTTCTTTTCCTCATCGTCAGCGGCCCCGTAGCATCTCAGGCCTTCGGTGACTGCACGGTACACTCTGGGGAACCTCTCTGGATCAGGATCTTGCTCCCCTAACTTTGCCATTTCTGCTGCGATGAGACAAAAGGCCTCAGCTACCTCTTCTGTAGAAACTTTTTCGGTTCTGGAGTTTCTAGGTCTCTTTTTCTTCCCCAGATACTATCATCTGCTGCTCTAGTTCCATAAGGTCTGCATTGGTGAGTTCTTTACCATGGGAGTTTAGTACCTCTATGAGATCATTGTCAATGGTGTCCAACTGCAGTTGATTACCAATAGCCCGTAGGGCGCCCCAGTCATAAGTACGAGTTGAACATAAAGTGGATGCCTGTCACTCGGGAACTTACTGTACTCAATTCCTCACTCACCACACCATAATCATACTGGCCTTCTTTCTGTGTCTTCCTGGACTGTGTCACTTTCTCTCCTACCTAAGGGATCCTGCACATTCTGCTCCATCTTTCTAGATGCCTCTTCCTCGTGTTTCTCAGTCATTGGCTTCAGCTCCAGTGTTAGTCTTTCCTGATCATTTTATTACAACATGCTGCCTCTCCCCCCTTAGACGTCCCCTCCCTTCATCACAGCCCTGTAGTTACTTTGTTTAAATGTCTGATTACTGTCTTTTTCTCTCTGGTAGAATTTTGAGGGGAAGACTCTTTTTTTCATAGTTCTTGAAACATTGCCTGTCAGATGGCAGAAGTTCAAAAGTATGTGTTCCATAAAGAAATCAGTCCCTAGGGAATTTGTGTTGAGGCTGAAAGAGCACTGGTGGGAATATAGTAGAGCATTTAAACCTATCGAGAATGGCCAGAATAATGATTTTTAGGTCCTATCCTGAGGTGCTGATGATAGTGTAAGGTGTATTTGTTACTATCATTGGTTACATTTACTGGATTCTGTATCACCCTCTGCCTCAAACCTTTTGTCACCTTGTTTTCCTGTTCCTTGGTTCACATTGGTTTAGGATCTGTCCCAGGTGCTAACCCAGCCAGCGACATGGTTCTGATGTGAGTTAGTCTGTTAATTCTTTCATTTACCCACTAGGCACTGAAAACACAGCAGTGAATAAGAGGTCCACATATATGTATGTTAAGTTTTTCAAGAGGCTTGACAAAGCACTGGTGTGGAGAGATTGGGATAGGTGTTTGCTGGAGGGAGATGTGTGACAGAGTGGAATTTTGTTGGTTTGTTTTTGTTTTAACAACATAGGCACATAAAGAAAAAGTATGATGAAAAGCTTTAAAACAATAGTCTCCCCTTCCTTATTCACAGAGGCAACCATTTTCAACTTTTAAGCTGTTTCTTCTGGAACATACCTCTATATTTGTAAATAATATCCAAATATTGTTATAAATTGATACAACAGTTAAGATTATTTTAGCGTGCTTAACCTTCCCTGTTCCCCCCACCATCTAAAGCAGAGTGCTGTGTTGTTTATAAGATGGGAACTATGCCTGAATGGGCTGGACAGTATTTGATTTAGTTCCATGAACTATGGTTTTGTTTCTAAGCCAGGACAACTTTGTAACAAATTAATTAAAAGTAAAACCAAACAGGAGAGTATAAAAAAATTTATCACTTCTTTTGGTAAAATCAATTCAGAACACATTATTGGTTGATGATAGGGAATGGGGTAGCCTTTTCCATATTTTGACGAAGCGTCCCGCTATTTCTGTTCTGTGCCACATTTAAAGCATCCTCGTTTATCAGCTATTCTGCATCACAACTTTGCACCCCCTCCGCCTCCCCCTCTCCCCCTAACTGATTTCACTCTTTAACGTGTCTTCTTTCCATGCTGTTGGTTCAGTCTCTGTTCTGGACTTGTCATACCAACCTAGAGTACCACGAAGCTCTTTTTATCTGCTTTTATGCTTTTAAAATAGTAGTATCCCCTAGTTAGAACCATAGCATTGTTTTATTTGCTAAATTGTATATCCTTTCATGTAAGACTAAGACTGCTGAAGCTGTTTAGCAAGCCTACATTGATCAGTTAGAAATGGCTGTATTTTCTAAGTAAAGTTGCCTTGACACTTTTTAATTAAATCACAATTTCAACTGAAGAATGATTTAAAGACCTACATGGTGGCCATGGCTGGTGGTTCAGTGGATAGAGTGTCAGCCTGGCATATAAATGTCCCAGATTCGATTCTCGGTCAGGGCACACAGAAGAAGCGACCATCTGTTTCTCCCCTCCCCCTTCTCTACTTCTTCCTCTCCCACAGCCAGTGATTCGATTGGTTTGAACATGGCCTGAGGCACTGAGGATAGCTCAGTTGGAGTGCATCAGCCTCAGATTCTAAAAAATAGCTTGGTTCTCCAGCATCAGCCCCAGACAGGGTTTGCCCGGTGGATTCCGGTCCGGGAGCATGCGGGAGTCTGCCTCACTATTCCCCACCACCACCTCAAAAAATAAAAAGACCTACATGGTATCAAAGAGACAATTTGGTTTCCTTTATGGTCCAAAGACAGTTCCCATATCTTTTTTCTAATAGTATCTTTTACCTATGACTGTATTTCAAGGAGCATTCTTTTAGAGAGAAGACAGTTGTTTCCTTTCCTTTTCATTTTCAGTGTTAGTGCTAAAACCTCCACGTCATATGGGGAACACTATGCTTGGGTAGTTCAAGTCAGAATAAATAAGATTGCTCATCTAGCAAAGCCTAGGTTACTTGTGAGATGAAGGTGATTCCTTAATATAGGCATCTTGAAATAGTTAAAATATTTTACTAATAAGTTAATGACTAATACTCCTTTCTTTTGTATATAACTGTATAACTGTTGGTATGTTTTGTGAATAATTTTATTCTAAATTGTATGGGAAAGTTTTCTGTTTTGATCAGTAAATTAGGCCTTTGATTTTCAAACTATAGTGAGCATCAGTATCACAAGGAAGTCTTGTGGCCCCCATTGTTGGACCCCGTCCCCACAATTCCTGATTCAGGTAGATCTGGGATGGGGCCAAAATGTTGCGTTTTCAACCAATTTCCAAGTAATGCTAATTTTGTCAGTTCAGTGGTCACACTTTGAAAACCACTGAATTAGGCAAAAAAATGTTCTATATGCAGGGTTTGATAAATTCTTAAACCTTGAAATGTAAACCTTTATAGTTATAAAGAAAAATAATCCTTCATTTAATGAAGTCACTCCTCAAAAGAATACTTATTTCCAACTATCATATATTTTTGAATAAGGCAGTTTCTCTCAGCAATATTTCATAATCGTGATCTACCTTTTGTCTTATAGCTGGAATTATTTCTCTTCTGGATGAAGAAGAACCACAGCTTAAGGTATGAGTTAACTAAAAATTAACTGGGCTTAGTATGAATACTGTGAAGCTCTTTGAACTTAGTGCTGTCTGTATATCGTCCATCATTTAAAATAGCCATCCTGCCTGGCCTGTACCCAGTCAGTGAAATCTTGCCCCAGTGGACAGTGTTTCGAGACCAGCGATCGGTTTTCCCTAGAGTTGAACACAGCTAAGGCACGTGAACCTCAGCATGGCTCCTGAACACCCACCCCTTAGTTTATCAACAGCACAGAAACTTATTGCTTCTGTGCTACATACTTTAAAATTATTTTTATTTGACAGAAATTTGCAGTATACTTCAGGTAGCTCAGGATACCTGAATTCACTTATATTCAAACTAGCAACTTAAGTCAGGTTTGTATATTCAAAGAAGAAAGTATTCGTGGTGTTAAGGAATTGCATGATATGGTAGTCTGATGTTTGATGGATGACAACAAAAAGGAAATGTGTAAAGCCAAGAGAAAATATAAGTCAGTTGGTAAATTTTTATATGTCATAGATTAAAAGTTTTAGTAAATGTGACAGTTTGGCTATTGATTTGTTGGAAACTTTTTTAAGGAAGTGTAATGGTGAGTCTGTCTCAAAATTGAATTTTGGTTTTATCTTCTACAGGAATTTGCACTACACAAATTGAATGCAGTTGTCAATGACTTCTGGGCAGAAATTTCTGAGTCTGTAGACAAAATGTAAGAGATTGCTTTATTTCTATAAGTTGGGATAAAGTAGGTCAACTTAACTTATCTGTAGATGTGGGTCATGTGGTTTATAAATTCATTTAGAAATTTACTGCTACTAAATTGAGGCTTGAATATTTAAAGTTGGAACTTCTAAGGAAAACCGCAGTTTGAACTAGGCCTATACTTCCTATTCTTTCAGAGAAGTTTTGTATGAAGATGAAGGTTTCCGGAGTCGGCAGTTTGCAGCCTTAGTGGCATCTAAAGTATTTTATCACCTGGGGGCTTTTGAGGAGTCTCTGAATTATGCACTTGGAGCAGGTGACCTCTTCAATGTCAATGATAACTCTGAATATGTGGAGACTATTATAGGTAATTATCTTCCGTCTGTCAAAGCCCTATCTTGTCAGCTTCTTTCTTGCCCTAGTGCATCAGCATCCCCTTTCCTGAATTACTTTTTGATGTTGCCAAATTTTATTTTAAATGGAAGTTCATATCTTTCTACAATAGTTTTATACAGGCTGAGTTTTTAGATCTAATTTCTAATTCTGAGACTTGTTTTTTTTTTGTCATAATAAACAGTAACATTAATAACTAATAATGAGAGCACCTCACAAAACATTTTAGGAATGAATCTAAGAAATGACTGAGAAACAGCTAACTTAGTCAGCATAAAGGTAGTTCTCTCAGTGGTTATGGTTATCTCTAGCCCAGTGAGCATACTGTAGTATTAAAAAGTTAAATCAGGTTATTATGAATAACAAATTAATTACATATAACAATTTATAGAGTTGGTTCTGACACAGGAAACCATTATTGCATTATCTCCATTGTGCTGGGCACTGAGCCAGTCCTGCTTTGTGCTACGGTTTATCCCACAGCGGCTGTGGGGGGCAGGATCGAGCCCCGTCTTACAGGTGAGACGCTTGGGTTTCCAGAAGGTAAACATACAAGGCTGTTAGTGGGAGGGTCAGCATTTAAAGCCCAGGCGTAGTTCAAGATCCACACTGCTTCTACTATGTAGCAGCCGTGTTTTCTCATTCGTCTCTTCGTTTTGAAGTGAGCGGATGCACACAGGAAAGACCTCAGGGACTCGGTTTCAGCGATTTTCAGCCTTTTTTATCTCATGGCACACATAAATGAATTACTGCAATTGTGCGGCACACCAGAAATAAAATTTTTTTTGCCAGTTTGACAAAAAAGTAGGTATAATTTTGATTGACTTACAAAAATAATAATTATAATAAAAGTAATTAGCCACCCTTATTACTCCAAAGTGACATTTAAAAAAAATCTGGTGCCTATAAGATTTCTGGTACAGAGATTTAACCAGTTGGATGCAGCCTTATTATGCGATGTGGCCAATAAGATGCACCCCTATTATGACCTATACATTTATTGTTCAAGACAGGGCACTCACACCAGAGAGCTAGTGTTGTGTTGACTAGTGTATTTTTTTTATTTGACCATCTAAGAGGAAAGAAGTCAGTGCCCTTGACTAAATAGCCAGGTTTGCATATTTTGAAAATTCTTGGAGCACACTACTTGAAAATCACTGCTGTATCTTGTAAATTGAAACAACTCTAAGATTTCGTTCATGGGTTTTGTAGCTTTAAAACGTATTTGAAAACTTCTGATCTAGTTGATGAAAGAAGGGACTGCATGCCCTTCTGACATGTCTCTGAAGAGCGAGTTTTAGATCTTAGTTACAGGGAGCCTAAGTGTGTTCTCTCTGCAGAGTGGAGAGTGAGCTGTTTTTTGAATATTTCCTGATTAAGTGGAAAACTGCATTATTCACCTGAACCTTTAAAAGGAGGAAGTAGGAATTCTCTTTCAGAAGTTGACAAATGACAAGGTGGTCCAAAGGGGTGCTTTCAAATGTCCCTGTAGTTCTAAGGAGGATTGTGTTTTCATATTTTTTAGAGTTTCTCCGTGATGGTGTGAACAGATTGCAAATAACTTGACTGCTGTTGGATGCTCATTGAATTAGGGTTTTCATTTGTGGATCCTATGCAGAAACAGGTGGTTTTAAAGAATGGACCATACATGTCATTTAAACCAGAACACTTTCTCTACATTAAGTTAGAAGTGAGGAGTTATGGACACTTATCTCTTTTCTCTCATTTGAAGGAGTTTTCTGATGGATGTTAATTCTTTCCAGCAGGGCTCTGCAAGTACTTGCGGGGCTGTCATTTTATCAGTCATGGTTTTAAACAGGACTGTTGGTCTGTAAAAGGCTATGAGGTGGTAGATGCCTTCCCTGTCTCTGAGCGTTATTTATCACCTTCGCTTGTAGAAAGGGGTTGTTGCTCAGTGCAGGCGAGTTCTGTTTGCTGTTCGTTATGTGCGCGTTCCTGTAACCCGCATCCTTCTAGTATGACAGGGCCTGTTAGAACGGGTTATTGTACATGTCAGGGATGTGTGAGAGGGCATACAAGACAAAACCTGGGAAAGGCTTCCTGTTGTCTTCATAGCATAAATAGCACATCCAGAAAATTCAAGGCTAGTAAATCTTCTCCCAGTTATAGTAAGACTTCAGGTTCTGGGATATAGTTATGACATAAACCTACTAAGAGAAAACACATTTAAAACTGGGATGTACATTTTTTCCCTCAGTTATAATCTAAGGAAAACTCCCTAAATTCTGATTCTGAGGTTCGTTAATGGGGTAGGAGTAATGTTTTCTCACTTAACTACATTTGGTTCAAAAAACTTGTATTAGGGCCTGGTAAAGATTTTCTGCATCCAGAATTGTTTAAGATCTACTTTGTGACTGCCACTTTGTTCTTATTAACTGTACCTGAACCGTATAGCTCTACCTGAATGGACCCTGAATGTGGTATATTTCAGTTTATAAAAGTCCTATGGTGCCCCCAAAACATAAATCCATTAACACGGTCATCTAGTGAACAGCAACTTTTTATCCTGTAGTAGTTCACATTATTCGTTTCCTGGGACTGTAGTTTGCCACTGTCCTTGTACCCGTTCTTCTCTTTAAAAAGGAAAGTGACAAGCTGAGGAGTTATAGAGAGGGTACTAACGTATATGTTATTCAAAGTGGGTGGCTGTTTATCTTTCATATGAGGTAGAAGAAAGCTTCGGGAAATTCCATTATTGGTTTTATTTTCCTGAGAAATTTAAGGTGTGGCCTGACCTGTGGTGGCGCAGTGGATAAAGCGTCGACCTGGGAACACTGAGGTCACCAGTTCAAAACCCTGCACTGGTCTGGTCAAGGCACATATGGGAGTTGATGCTTTCAGCTCCTCCCCCCTTTCTCTCTTTCTCTCTCTCTCTCTCTCTCTCTCTCTCTCTCTCTCTCTCTCACTCTGTGTCTCCTCTCTAAAATGAATAAAAAAAAAAAAAATTTAAGGTGTGATCACAAAGTAATTAAGTTGTAAACAAATTTAAAAATTAATAGTATACTATTGACACCCTTCAGTATATGGCCCCGTCCTCCCCTTTCATCCAAATAATTGTGAATGGGAAAGCCACCAAAGTGTGCACATATACCATGGCATGAATTCTTAGACTCCCAGGTGGGGAGATGTGTATAACTTCCACCCACTTTACACTGAGACAGTAACTGTTTCAGTTGATTTGCAACAATTGCTGGAAAGATTTTTGGATATAGTTGAAATTATCTTCAAAACCTGTGGCACATTTCGGGTCATTTCACCATTATTCTACAAAGATGATTTAGACATAGCCCCTTCTCTCAAGGAGCTAATAGTTTATTACTGTGAAGAAGTCTAATAACTTATTGCCATGTGATAATTGAAGACAATAGGTCTTTTTTAACATCCTCAATAATATAGCAGGTGTTTGTTTTTTGAAAGTGAAACAGCAACTATTTGTAGCCAACTATGTTGAATAGGCAGTTTAGTCGAAGTTGAGTAATGTAAATTTAGTCAAAATAAAGTAGCAAGTAACAAAATAGGAATGTTTTCAATAATATCAGCCTTATTGGAATTAGTGTGTAGCCCTCAGTATAACTGTTATGACGGGAACAATATTACTTGAAATCTATAACTATTAGCATTTAAAATTTTTGAAATGTGCTTATTACTCTATAGTCATCCCATACGTTTTTATGATTATAAGTGTTGGTATTGTCCTTTCTAGTAGTTTGGCCCATTTTACAAGATGGTCATAGTTATTTTATTTTCTCCTTAGCAAAATGCATTGACCACTACACTAAACAATGTGTGGAGAATGCAGATTTGCCTGAAGGAGAGAAAAAACCAATTGACCAGAGATTGGAAGGCATTGTGAATAAAATGTTCCAGCGATGTCTAGATGACCACAAGTATAAGCAGGCTATCGGCATTGCTCTGGAGACACGAAGGCTGGATGTCTTTGAGAAGACCATCCTGGAGTCGGTAGGTAGATGATGTGATTTTAGAGATAGTTTTTGATGGGGAATCAGCAAAACAGATTATTAAAACAGAAAATTCGTAGGTAGTAAAAAGAAAATCTAGTTTAGAAATATTAAGGTGCTCTTTTGGCTAATGTTTTATTTTTAAAATTTATTTAAGGACCTTGGCTGTGCTTTGTGTTTATCAAATATCTGCTTTTATCTTACTGCATTTATTCCTTTGAAGCCTTGCATGGGGAAGTTGAATGAATTATCATGCCCTTTTTAAGAAGACTGTATTGATAAACTGCTATACAGTGTGTCCGTAAAGTCATGGTGCACTTTTGACTGGTTACATGGTCAAAAGTGCACCATGACTTTACAGACACACTGTATTATTGTATTTATTTTGGTTAAAACTACAAACTACTATAGATTCATGATTTGGGCATATTTGCAATAGTTATGACAATTGTAAGTCACCAGCAAAGTTGTCAGAAAGGGGCAAGACTGAGGTACGTGGGCGTTGATCTGCATGCCACCTGCTGTCCTCCAGAGCTAGCTCTGCGATCCGGCCACCTTGACCTCCCCTCAGCTCCTGGACGTGCCCTGCCTTGTCCCCCTGCCAAATATAGCATCTCTGCCAAAATTGTTTGTCTTAGCCCGCTTTATTCCTGTTCAGGATCCAGAGTTCAACTCAGTTGTCACTTGTGCATAGATCCTTCCATCCGTCCGCGCCACCCACACTCTCCTCAGCCCCTACTGCGAAGACTGGATGCAGTTCTTCCGTTAATCTCTTGGAGGCCTGTGTTTCTTTTGTAGTAATTGTATGATTAGGCAGTCAGTATCTGTCCTTATTACCATTTTAGAATCTCCATAAGGACAGGTATTTGTGCCTTGTTCGCCGTTGTGTCCCCAAAGCCCAAGACAGTGTTGAGTAGCACTGGTGAGGTCTATTTAAGTGAGTAAATTAATGAGCCACCCAGTGTACTGGAATGGCCCATTTTACCCGACTTCATTGTTGTGAGTTGTGGCCTCTCCTAGTCCTCATGTGAATAAAATGAAAATTATTTGTTTTCATTAATTCAACAATTTTTTTTTGAGTGCCTGCTCTATGCCAGACTCTTATTTTAGGAATCATAACTACCAACATCAACTTTTGCCTCAGTGGAACAATCCATTGGATGACAGGCAATCAGGCAAATAATTATAGGGCTGGGCAAAAGTAGGTTTGCACAGTTGTTAAAGCCATTGTTGCCTGAAAGATAAATCATAAGTAAGGATAGGAAATAATAAGATTAATAATAATACTAAGATAACTAATACAAATAAAAAATAATAAGTTAGTGCCTGACCTATGGTGACACAGTGAATAAAGTGTTGACCTGGCACACTGAGGTCACTGGTTTGAAACCCTGAGCTTGCCTGGTCAGGGCTCATAGGAGAAGCAGCTACTAGGAGTTGATGCTTCCTGCCCTGCCCTCTCCCCGCTTTCTCTCTCTCTCCTCTCAATAAATAAAATCTTCTAAAAAATAAAAAAGATATATTTAAATAATAAGTTAATAATAATACGGAAATGAACTGTTTCATGTACTTAAAACTGTAACCCTGCTTTGCCCACTCTTGCATATGAGATAAAGAGGTGATAATTGTTTCTAAAAAGGGTGAAGCAGAGTAAGAAATGCATCGTACTTTGTATCCCAGTGTATCTCTTCATAGAGATACAACTCATATGAAGTGATACCTACTTTTACTACTTTAACTGGTATTTTAAATTTGGATCTTATTTTAAAAAATGCTAGTCCCATTAACTTAATTTTATTACACATGGATGGGTCACATCTCGCTGTTTGAGGAATATAGCTGTTGTTGTTCAGTATGCTTACTTATGTTGAAGGACTCCTATAGTTGGTATCTCAAATATCGGGCATGGTTTGGAGAACCATAATGGAAATGTACATAGTCTGGAGTTGAAACTTCCACCAGCTGATGTGGCAGCACTCAAAACTGAGTCACTCAGAGCTTAATAACAGTTCTGTTGCAAAAAAAAAAAAAGCAAAACAGTTCTGTCGCTCTGTGTACCTGGCCAAGGAGAATAGGCAGTAAGTCAGTCATGACAGAGTCTACTAGCAAGATTGGAGGCAGAAAGACTTCAGCAGACACAATTAAAAAACAGAGCCACTCAGTATATGGACAGTTATATATATATATCTTTTTAGAATAATTAATAGCATCACTCTATTTTAGCATACTGTGTTGATATAGCCCTGCATTATCCTGGGTGACCACTATATATTACATATTAAATTGTTTTTGATTCATTTTTCCTTGAAGACAGGGAAAAATGTAATTTTCTTTTAAGATATATATCTAAAATGGCTAAAATATTTTTTTAATTTTTTTTTTATAGGGACAGAGAGAGAGTCAGAGAGAGGGATAGATAGGGACAGACAGACAGGAATGGAGAGAGATGAGAAGCATCAATCATTAGTTTTTCATTGCCATTGCGACACCTTAGTTGTTCATTGATTGCTTTCTCACATGTGCCTTGACTGCGGGCCTTCAGCAGACTGAGCTGCCCCTTGCTGAAGCCAGCGACCTTGGGTCCAAGCTGACGAGCTTTTACTCAAGCCAGATGGGCCCCGCGCTCAAGCTGGCAAGCTCAGGGTCTCGAACCTGGGTCTTCCACATCCCAGTCCAACGCTCTATCCACTGCGCCACCGCCTGGTCAGGCTAAAATGGCTAAAATTTTTAAAGCTTTTATTGTTTAAAGGGTTTAACTCTGGCTGCTTAGAATGACTAACAAGCATAGATTAAATAATTGATTTTTAAATAAACATGATGCTTCAGTAATCAGATAACGATATAACTTTAAATTATTTCTTTCAGAATGATGTCCCAGGAATGCTAGCCTATAGCCTCAAGCTCTGCATGTCTTTGATGCAGAATAAACAGTTTCGGAATAAAGTACTAAGAGTTCTAGTTAAAATCTACATGAACTTGGAGAAACCTGATTTTATCAATGTTTGCCAGGTAACGACATTACATTACCTTACTGTAATGATTTCATATGTATTATCTCAGTTGATCTTCACAATAGCCCTGTGATGATAAGATGTGTAGTTAATACTCCTTTTTACCTACAAGGAACTGAATCTCTAAAATCTAAAAGCTTATTTTGTTATATCTATTCTTTCCATGTGTTCTTGTTTTATCCTTTTTTTTTTTTTGAGGGACGGGGAGGGAGGAGACAGGAAGGGAGAGAGATGAGAAGCATCAACTCATAGTTGCGGCACCTTAGTTGTTCATTGATTGCTTCTCATACATACCTTGATCATGTGCCTCCAGCCGAGCCAGTGACCCCTGGCTCAAGCCAGGGACCTTAGGATCATGTTGATGATGCTGTGCTCAAGCCAGCGACTCTGCACTCAGGCCAGCGACCTTGAGTGTTTAAACCTGGGACTTCAGCTTCCCAGGTCAATGCTCTATCAGCTGTGCACTGGTCAGCCTAAATCAGTGATGGGCAGTCTTTAGAGCTTGATGTCTCAAAATTCGCCAAAAAACCGAGCATAACTCGGGTGGTGTGTCACTTCGAGAAAAATGACCAAAGTCCTAGAACCAGATGTTCTGTGCTGGAGTTCTGTTGTTTGGGCCTACAGACTTCTGGCACAGAGTGTCTACACCAGGGGTCCCCAAACTACAGCCCATGGGCCGCATGCGGCCCCCTGAGGCCATTTATCCGACCCCCGCCGCACTTCCTGAAGGGACACCTCTTTCATTGGTGGTCAGTGAGAGGAGCACAGGATGCATCTGCACCCATAGTTCCCATTGAAATACTGGTCAGTTTGTTGATTTAAATTTACTTGTTCTTTATTTTAAATATTGTATTTGTTCCCGTTTTGTTTTTCTACTTTAAAATAAGATATGTGCAGTGTGCATAGGGATTTGTTCATAATTTTTTTTATAGTCTGGCACTCCAGCGGTCTGAGGGACAGTGAACTGGCCCCCTGTGTAAAAAGTTTGGGGACCCCTGGTCTACACTATAGCAAGTGTTTTATCCTCAGCTACTGCACCTGACCGTGCAGGAGCCGAGGATGAAACGTCCTTGGCATGCGGCCCCGTACTTCTCTGGTGTCATAAAATATGGCTACGTGTGTCATAGGTTCACCATCACTGGCCTAAATGCTATGTAAAAGATGCTTTTTTTTTTTTTTTTTTAAAGCCTTTTTTTTTTTTTTTTAATTTTATTTATTGATTTTACAGGGACAGAGAGAGAGTCAGAGGGATAGACAGGGACAGACGAACAGGAACAGAGAGATGAGGAGCATTAATCATTAGTTTTTCGTTGCTGTTGCGACACCATAGTTGTTCATTGATTGCTTTCTCACACGTGCCTTGACTGCGGGCCTTCAGCAGACTGAGCCACCCCTTGCTGGAGCCAGTGACCTTGGGTCCAAGCTGGCGAGCTTTTGCTCAAGCCAGATGGGCCCACACTCATGTTGGCGACCTCGGGGTCTCAAACCTGCGTCTTCCGCATCCCAGTCCGAGCTCTATCCACTGCGCCACCACCTGGTCAGGCTAAAAAATGCATTTTAAAGCACTTTTGAAACAGAAAAAACTGGAAGAAAAATATCTACATTTATATCACCCAAAGTCAACTTAACATTTTAGTGTATTTCCTTTTAGGTTTCTCTATATAGGTTTTTGGACTTTTGTTTGCTTCTAAGTAATTTTTAATAATTTTTACATAGTTTTAAAATTTTTAAATGAGAAACAGTGTCCTCTACCCTCTTCCTCTGTGTATTTTAGTTTTATTCCTTGTGCCTTTAAAATTCCTTTTAAATTGATATTCTTAAACAATATTTTTGAACTGGTAATAACTACATTGTCATGATTTGAAATTCCAAAAGAACCAAAGGACATATAGTGGAAATCCTTCTTCCAACGCCTTTCTTCTAGTTTCCAGGCTCCCTTCCCTGGGTGCAATTAGATGTCCTACAATGTAACATTTTTTAATTTTCTGACTCTTCACAAACTTGTTCTTTTTCCTGATTGCTTAGTAGTCATTTAGTGCTTTGCCTTACTTAACCGTTACTAGCCAATTATTTTGTTTCCATTATTTCCTGTTCTTAACTTGTACTAACTTTGATTATGTGTTCGTTTTAATATTGAGTTATTTGCTATCAAAGGGAACAAGAAACGTTAAATTCATTCTTAAACGAAAAATTCTAACGTTGTTGGATAATTTTGTTAAAACAAATGGCAGATCATAAGAGCTGTTAGAGAAATGCTTCAGAATGGTCATTTAGTGTGTCTTATCCTTGTCTAGCACAATATAATATGTATTATATTACATATTATATTGTAGATGTATTATAAATATTTAAATTATGGATAAGCAGAAATTGCAGGTTAAGGAGCACTTCAGTGTAAATTATAGACAACATTTAAAGCCAAGATTTATTCACCAACCAGTTATTGAGGACTGCTCATTGCCAGGTACAATATTAGGAGCTGTGTGTATATTCGTGTGGATTTTCTTATGGGAGACAGGTGCCATTTTCAGGAAAACTGTATCTAGTGCCAGGATTGGGAGTGGAGTGTTGGACTGATGGTCCATCTGCCCCAACTTTCCTTATGCTGGTGTTTTAAGGTTTCCTGTATGTTGACTGTTTGTCACGCTAAGTATCTTGTAGACAAAGTTTCTGATTATTATGTAATTGTTCTTTATCTGCATTTCAGTGCTTAATTTTCTTAGATGATCCCCAGGCTGTGAGTGATATCTTAGAAAAACTGGTGAAGGAAGACAACCTCCTGATGGCGTATCAGATTTGTTTTGATCTGTATGAAAGTGCTAGCCAGCAGTTTCTGTCATCTGTGATCCAGAACCTCCGGGCCGTTGGCACTCCTGTTGCTCCTGTGCCTGGGTCCACCAACACGGGGACTGTCCCAGGGCCGGAGAAAGACAGGTACGAGTATCGTTTTCTGCATCAGGACTAATTGAAAAGCTTCGTTTTGTTTTGGGAATAGGTAGAATGTTCATGGTCTATGTATTTCAAGTCTTGTTAAGGCTGTTCTGGTTTGCACTGTGCTGGGCACATTGAGGAAAACCATAGAAATGGGCCCTTCTGGGAAAGTGGAGGTGATTTTCTGACAGGGAGGACCTGCCTGACAGCATGTGTGCCAATTAGTTCAGTAAATTACAAACCTCAGGTGGGGTAGATGGGCCAGATTTCAGAGATTTGAATTAGATTTTTGGAAATATGAAACATTCTCAGCTTTTTGTGCTTCCATTATGAACAAATCCCTATGCACATGCACGTATGCACACACATCATATGACGCGCTTCTGGAGCCGTGACGCGCGCGGAAGTAGTACTGTACGTGAGCGACACCGAGCTTTGCGGCACCGTCACATACAGTACTCCAGGAGCGGCGGGGACCCCTGCATTAGAACAAAATATAGAAATGTCTCAGGTTGATTGGGGATTGATCCGATCCTGCCACCTTATTGTTCTAACCCAGTGGTGTTCAATCATTTTACACTTGGGTACTGGTAAAAATAGAATTATATCAGGGACCTCGAAGGCAGAAATCACCCTGAGCAGCATAAGCTAATTGGACTAAGATCACTGGGTCTATAATCTTTATATAATGTCAGGGAGGTTAACTCTTTCGCAGATCAGCACAAAATTTCTGGTGGAATGGTCCACAGATCCATAGTTGAAAAACACTGCTCTAACCAACTGAGCTACCCAGCCATGGCCAGTTGATAGGTGTACTCATTTTTTGGAGTAAATACCTAGGATTGGAATAGGTGGATCAAAGGCATATCTTTAACTTGGTAAGACTCTGCCAAACCCTTCTCCAATGTGGTTGCCCATTTTATCTGCCAGCTGCAATGTACGAGCATTCCAGTTCTACATCTTTGCCAACATTAGATGTTATCAGTCTTATTAATACTATATATAGAAATACAGTTGATTTTTGTATATTAATACCGGATTCTACAACCTTGCTTAAATCACTAGGTCTAGTAAATTGTTTTATAGTTCCTTTCATAGAATTTTCTGCATAGGAGTCGTGTCATCTGTGACTAGAAGTTTTTCTTCTGTTGTAACTTTTATACCTTTCCCTCTTTACTTTTTGCATTGGCTAGAATTTCCCATACTTACTATATAGATGTGATGAGAGTGAACATCTTTACTTTTTCCTGGGTTTAGAGGAGATAGATAGCATTTAGGTTTTTTCTTTTCAATCTAAAATTTCTTCTTGCTTGACCTGTGGTGGTGCAGGGGATAAAGTGTCGACCTGGAAAGCTGAGGTTGCTGGTTTGAAACCCTGGGCTTGCCGGGTCAAGGCACATATGGGAGTGGATGCTTTCGGGCCTCCCTCCCCCTCTTCTCTCTCTTCTTTCTCTTTCTCCTCTCTAAAATGAATAAACAAAGTCTTAAAAAATTTTCTTTTCTTCTTCCTGCCTCCTTTTCTTGTGTTGTAGTTATTTGCTCTCATGTTCCTTCTGATTAATCTTCATTTTAGAAATGATCAGTTTTCCTTTCATTTCTAATTTTTCCCTAGTTCTGTTTCATTTCTGAGTTTTTCTAATTCTGGTGTGTAATATTATTTTATACCTTGTGTAATTTTTTTTACAAAGGAGGCTCATTTAAGATAATTTTTGTAATTTCAGGGCCCTCTAGAACTTCCTCTTCTGTTGTGTTGTAGAGTATGAAACAAATGGTGTCTTACGTGCTGAGGTCTCCTGGCTTTGTTTTCTTTCCCACATTTTGGGCTTTCTTCTTTATTTTTTCGTTCTTGATTTGAATCGCGGCCCAGCATTTTCTCCTTGAAGTCTGACGCTTCGACTTGGAAGGGAGTGTGGACTGCTGGACTGTGTCGTTGCAGCCCGGCCGCTTCACTGCAGACCGGTCTGGTCGCTGTTGGGGCGTCTCTCTGCCTGGCTGGGTTTGGGGAATTTGGGGGATGCTTTGTCACGTGTTTTTGTTGTATTTGTTGCTCGTGCATTTTGCTAAACTATTTAGTGGCTTTGTGTATTTTTATGAATAATATTTGGAGAAAATTTAATTACTGGGTCACTTTCGTCTTATTAGAATCTTTTCTGTTTCTTTTTATTATTATTATTTTAGCAAGACAGGAAAGGAGAAAGATGAGAAGCATCAACTCGTAGTTGTGGCAACTTAGTTCATTGATTGATTCTCATACATGCCTTGACCCGAGGGGGCTCCAGCCAAGCCATTGACTCCTTGCTCACACCAATGACCCTTGGGCCCAAGCTAGTGACCATGAGATCAAGCCAGTGACCTCAGGGTTTCGAACCTGGGACTTCCAGCATCTCAGGTCGATGCTCTAGCCATTGCGTGACCAGCGGTCAGGCTCTTTTCTGTTTCTTAAAAACAGTATTCATGGCCTGACCTGTGGTGGCGCAGTGGATAAAGTGTCGACCTGGGAACACTGAGGTCACCAGTTCAAAACCCTGCACTGGTCTGGTCAAGGCACATATGGGAGTTGATGCTTCCAGCTCCTCCCCCCCCCCTCTCTCTCACTCTGTGTCTCCTCTCTAAAATGAATAAAAATAAAAATTATAGAAAAAAACAGTATTTATGAAGTAATTAAACATTTTTTCCTTGTAAAATATTTCATTTGGACATGGTTCAGTCTGCAACCTGATAACATGTCGCCCACACATACTATTCGGAAAAGATTAATAACTGTTGGTTCTCTTCATTTTAGTGAGTCAATGGAAACAGAAGAAAAGACGGGGAGTGTGCTTGTAGGAAAGACGCCAGAAGCGGTAAGTGTGCCTTGTGAAGTTGGGGCTCCTGTTTAACACGTATTCCCCACAGTATATTGTAAATTATTTTAAAATGTTTCATATGTGTTTTTTTTATTTCATTAAGAAAGTTTACTCTAATAAAGTATAGTTGACACATAATATTATAGAAAGCCTATTTTAAACAGCTGCTAAATCAGTGGTTCTTAACTAGGGTTCTATCGAACCCTAGGGGTTCAATGAGTCGGTCTCAGGGGTTCGGAGAAGCCTCTGCCGCGGAGGCCAGAATAAAGTAATACCATAATTTGTTGTGAGTTCATGCACTTTGTTGATTTTGTTCTTTGAGCAAGGTGATGTTCATGCACGGCTCATTTTGTGCACCAGTAAAAAAACATATACCTATGTCTTGAATTTGGAAAAAAAATCCTATTTTATTTATCACTAAAGAAGGGTTCAGTGAATGCGCATATGAAACTGGTGGGTTCGGTACCTCAAAAAAGGTTAAGAACCACTGTGCTAAATCATCTCTTGGACTTGAGGTTCTTTTCCTATATAGAAATCTCTTTTCTTTCTTTCTTTTTCTTTTTATTTTTTAAGAGAGGGAAGGGTGGGGGCAAGAAGCAGGAAGCATCAACTTGTAATTGCTTCCTGTATGTGCCTTGACTGGGCAAGCCCAGGGTCTCAAACCGGTGACCTCGGCATTCCAGGTCGACGTTTTATCCACTGTACCACCACAAGTCAGGCTAGAAATCTCCTTTAAATAGTACAGTACTTCTACAAATATATATATTTTTTAGAGTGCTATCAAACTTAATGGCACGTTTAACATAGATGGCTATTTTCTTGATGACTCTATAAATGGCCATTTTCCCTTAATGTGAAAGATTTGGCCTATTTTCCTTCCCTATCCACTCTAGTCATTTTTAAAAGTTGTTCTTCTATTGGCTTTGTTTTAGCTTACATACCATTTTTTTATGGAGGTTTATTAAGTTTGATACCAAAAAGTCATTTTATAAAAATAGATTTTCTATAAAAAGTAAAATTTTAAATACTGATTTCTAAAAGCTCCTTAGATGAAATCAATTCTAGATTCTTACCAAAGAATGAACTCTATTCAGAAAAACTGAATTACCTGTCACAGAGAGAAAAAAGTATGGCTCGATATGAATGGCGAGCAAGGAGGGCAGTTTAGTTGTCCTTTTTTTTAGTATTAGTAGTAATGGTGTATGGAAGAGTTGGCTCAGTATTAGAGCAGCAATATAAATTAATACAAACTTTTCCTTCATCAGAACTTTTGGTTTCTGATGCTCGTATAAACTTCAGCTGTTCTCCATCTGGATGGGTAGTTTTATTGGTGGCGTGGTGGTACATGAGCTCATACAGATGTGTTGATTAAAGATGCCTTTGGCTTGCTCATTTTGTATTAGGTGGATCCTCACCTAAAGCATAAGCTGGCTCTATATTAGAGTGTTTCTTACCTATCATCAGTAAGTATGCTGCCCACAAATATTAGGAGACATTTTAGCACTTCATATGACAGCGATAAAATATCCCCTAATTTTTGTGAGCAATTTAGTTATTCTTCCATAGCCTGGGTTTTGGGTTTTTTTTAAATATTAAAATATTTTACATGGAAAGCTAGTTCAGAATGCATTGCATTTCTCCATCATGCTGTATCTCATCTTAGTGCCATCTTAAAAAAATAATGCATGAGTTTTCTATAGTCTGCTGTTAAAATAGGAGTGCTGTTGTGCATATGAACCATGAATTTCACTGGTTTAGGGCTGTTCAGATAAAGCTGGCTTAGTGGATTTCAGCAATACATGAATTCCTATTCTTCATCTGTTTGTTTTGGCAGAGTCCAGAGCCCAAGGATCAGACTTTGAAAATGATTAAAATTTTAAGCGGCGAAATGGCTATTGAGTTACATTTGCAGTTTTTAATACGAAATAATAACACAGATCTCATGATTCTAAAAAACACAAAGGTAGGAAATTCATCTGTAATAGAGGCGTTTTCTTATTTTATTTCTTTGTTGAAAATAAGTAATTATATTTATTTATTATTGAATACTTTGTTGCATTTTATTCCTGGTTAAGGAAATAACTAAGTTTTTGTAAAAATAACAATGGAAGAAACTCTTAAACTTGTTGAAAAAGAAAGAGAATATTGATCAAGCCCCTGTTTTTGTGCTAATTTCTCATAGGGAAGTTTAAAGGGCTTTTTTTCTTTTCATTTTCTTTAGCTACCTTTTTATTTTAATATGTACAGGTAGTATTTGGACAGAAAGCACAGTCAGTACATTGGTGTGGTTTGTGTACGTTTTCCCATTGAACCGCAAACTTGAGGGCAGAAATTCTTACCTTATTGTTGTAACTCTTGTTGGGATACTGACCACAACAATAACAATTATTAACATTAATTTTAATTGTTAAACAGGCAATATATTCATCGGCTTCAAAAGGCATTTTAATTTCTTTTTATTTTATTCATTTTAGAGAGGAGACACAGAGTGAGAGAGAGAGAGAGAGAGAGAAAGGGGGGAGGAGCTGGAAGCATCAACCCCCATATGTACCTTGACCAGACCAGTGCAGGGTTTTGAACTGGCGAACTCAGTGTTCCCAGGTCGTCGCTTTATCCACTGCGCCACCACAGGTCAGGCAAAAGGCATTTTAATATGAAAAAAATATATAGCTGAAAAAAATCTTCCTTCCCTGTCTTATTTACCCCACAGCCTTTTCCTAAAGTCTTTTTTTGTTGTTGTTGTTTTTTACAGAAACAGGAGAGAGAGTCAGAGAGAGGGATAGATAGGGACAGACAGACAGGGATGGAGAGAGGTGAGAGGTGAGAAGCATCAATCATTAGTTTTTCGTTGTCGTTGCGACACCTCAGTTGTTCATTGATTGCTTTCTCACATGTGCCTTGACTGCGGGCCTTCAGCAGACTGAGCATCCCCTTGCTGGAGCCAGCGACCTTGGGTCCAAGCTGGCGAGTTTTTGCTCAAGCCAGATGGGCCCACGCTCAAGCTGGCGACCTTGGGGTTTCGAACCTGGGTCTTCCGCATCCCAGTCCGACACTCTATCCACTGCGCCACCGCCTGGTCAGGCAAAGTCATTTTTTAAATGCATATTTTTATTATTTTTAATTTTTTTGTGACAGAGACAGAGAGGGTCAGAGAGAGTGACAGAAAGGAGGGAGATGAGAAACATCAATCCTTCATTGCAGCACGTTATGTGTTCATTGATTACTTTTTCATATGTGCCTTGACCGGGGGCAACAGCAGACTGAGTGACCCCTTGCTTGAGCCAGCGACCTTGGGCTCAGGCTGGTGAGCTTTGCTCAAACCAGATGACCCCGCGCTCAAGCTAGCGACCTCGGGGTCTTGAACCCGGGTCCTCCACATCCCAGTCTGATGCTCTATCCACTGCGCCACCACCCAGTCAGGCTAAAGTCATTTTTTTAATTCATATACTATTCCATTACTAAACAGTTGTTTGATTGAAATATATGTAATAATGCTCCTCCAAACTTTTAATACAATTTTCACAAATACAGTTTTGACAGGATGACACAGAATTATATAATTTGCACTTATAATTATCTGAAGCTAATCTTTATAATATAGTAATTAAAAATACACAGAATTACTTTGATGACTGCCAACGGGGTGCCGCACGCTCCTCGGGCTGCCGCAGCACCTTGGAGGCTTGGGCTTAGAGAAATGGTGAGTTAGACTATTCAGATACCCAAAACTAGAAAATCTATACCTAAGTTATTCTACCTACAATCCAATGACCTCAAGTTAAGACCACATGTAAAGCTCTATTTGACCTGCTTGTTTTTAATCTTTATAAAGAAATAGGAAAGATCCAGTATTTTAAATATCAGTTCAGTTTATTCACGTTACACCACAAAACAGGAACTCTGGTTATATGTTCATGGGTGAGCTTGCTTATGTGTGAATTCTCTGCCAGTGATAAAAATCCGTTTCTTTTTGTAAGGATGCAGTACGGAATTCTGTATGTCACACAGCAACTGTTATAGCAAACTCTTTCATGCATTGTGGGACTACCAGCGACCAGTTTCTTAGGTAAATATACTTGAAAGTTTCCATTTTTTACAATCATCTTTAACAGAGACTCTCTTGACATTGTTACAGGAATGTGGAGAACTCCCCCTGCCTGACAGTCTTGAATTTTACATTTTATTTTTGCTATTATATATATATTTTTTTATTGTATATGGCAGAATTCTTTTCATTAGTTGGCTTGAGTATCAGCTTTTGAGTGACTTATATTAACCTCAGAAATATAATATAGTTTTGCTTTTGGTCATAGTGGACTTACATATTAAAAGCCCCCAAAATATTAAGAACAACTCAGGAGGAAAAGTAGAATCAGCAGTAATTTGAGATCCATAAAGTGAAATGATTTGTAATAGTTCAAGGTAAATTTTTAATGCTTTGACTTTAGTATTATACAAAGCTCTGTGGAATTTGTTTCAATAGCACTGCTTAATTTTCTTTTCTTATAGAGATAACTTGGAATGGTTGGCCAGAGCCACGAACTGGGCAAAATTTACAGCTACAGCCAGTTTGGGTGTAATTCACAAGGTAATATGCATTGATCAGTGTGAATAGGCAGAATAGAGCAGTTTTTCTGGAGTTAATAAAAAAACAAAAAATTTACTGTAATTCATTGACAAGTACATTTTGTTAGATTAGTCCTCTTATAGGGAAGGATAAAGTAAGCTATTAAAGTACTTATATACGTCTTTGTTTTAAATAAAAGGTAGAATTCCTTTTCCTGTGAAGACTAAGCCATTTCTGAGAGGATGAATTTGAAATAAGTTATTTGCATAGTCTAAGATGAATTTGGAGAAATGTGATCAAACAAGGGGTAAGAATGAAGCCTGTTTCTAAGTAGTGACTGGGTCACTGACAGGCTCAAGTGGTACAGTTGTAGGAGAGGCCCCACTTCCTTTCTCTCTCAGCAAGTGGGCACGCTGGGGAAAAGCAGTGAGGTCTTTTCTTACTTTCTCTTACAACACCTCTGTTGTGCTTCACATTTTCAGGGTCATGAGAAAGAAGCTTTACAGTTAATGGCGACATACCTCCCCAAGGACACCTCCCCCGGCTCAGCCTATCAGGAAGGTGGAGGTCTCTATGCATTAGGTCTCATTCATGCCAATCATGGCGGTGACATAATTGACTACCTGCTAAACCAGCTCAAGAACGCCAGCAACGATGTAAGTGTTGGAATGGGAAGTTAAATGTCCATTAGTCTAGGAAAATGTTGTATTTGCCAATTGTTTTAGTAAACAAGAAATTTTGTTATATTTGGGAATTTCCAAAACAGTACTGTTCTGATAGAATTTTTTTAAGTAATTTCCTTTCCTTCTCTTTAAACTGAAAGTATGCTTCTCAGTCCTTTAAACCTTGTGACAAACAAAATTAAGTACCTAGTATTTTCAAAACACACATTGTATTCCCACTTTAGAGTCTTGTAATACTATTAGTGACCTTAGGGGTCATTTAGTCTGATCCTATCGTTTTATTTTCATGTTTTTTATTTATTTATTTTTTCCAAGGACAGAGAGAGAGAGTCAGAGAGAGATATAGATAGATAGGGACAGACAGACAGGAATGGAGGGAGGTGAGAAGCATCAATCACTAGTTTCTCGTTGCCCTTGTGACACCATAGTTGTTCATTGATTGCTTTCTCACATGTGCCTTGACCGTGGGCCTTCAGCAGACTGAGCAACCCCTTGCTGGAGCCAGCTACCTTGGGTCCAAGCTGACGAGCTTTTGCTCAAGCCAGATGGGCCCGCACTCAAGCTGGTGAGCTGGGGGGGGGCGGTGTCTCGAACCTGAATCTTGCGCATCCCAGTCCAACACTCTATCCACTGCGCCACCGCCTGGTCAGGTTGATCCTATCATTTTATAGGAAACTAAGGCACAAAGAAATTGCGTATACTCTCTCAGGAATCAGAATTCTTGCTTGTTTTGACCTTTGATAAGTTTTAAAATAAGAACTTTTAGAAAAACTTAAGTAGCCCTATCTTATTTTAAGTTACCTTAAAATAATGATTTTAGACTTTAATGTTAGAGTAGATTCTTTTGGAAAGCTTTTAAGTGAGTTCCTGAGTCAGCCAAAAAACTTTGTCTTCCTATTCAGTGAAAAGATTGAGACCAATAGAAACATCTATACTGCTCACAAATATTAGAGGATATTTCAAAATGAATATGAAGCAATAAAATATCTCCTCTAATTTTTGTGAGCAGTGTAGTAAGCCTCCTGTCCACAGATCTATTTACATTTTACACATACCTTTACCTCATTTCCTCTGATCTCAGGTAAAACATATCAGACAAAGCAGTTTACTAACTTAAACAAGGAGTGTATTGGAAGTAGCTTATGTGGTTAAAGAAGCTGATTCTCACAAAGGTTAAAAGGCAGGGCAGATCTAGGGACCTAGATAACAGGAACTAATGGAATTGTCTCTTCAGGGCCCTACTGTCAGGATGGGGGAGCTTGAATGCTTTTGGTCCTTGGGTCATTCCACTTAAGAAAGATTAAAATTCGAGAGGAACATCCATTTGGCCTATCTGGGGTCATAGGCCAACACTTTGGCTAGAGGAAGATGGGAGCTTCTTAACGACAGCCCCACTAACACTGATCATGGGGGAGGAGTATTCTTCAAGCAGGACTGGGATGCTGTCACCAATAAAACGATCCTGTGCATTCAAAAATGACAGATGACCAGGTGTTCCTCTTCAAGTAGAGCCCAGCTTTTGCTCTTGACTCCGCTTTCTCCCATGTAATTCAGAACTGTGTTCCCTCAGATACCTTTTCCTCGTGCTCAGCCCGCTCTGTGCTCCTTTCTGCCCCCACCCGTGAGCATTGTCAGGTCTCACCCATCTTCACAAACACCTGGCACTAGCTATTGCTTCTTAGTTGTCATTTTTCTCCTACTTTTATATAAACGTATTAAGAGTTGTAGTTTCTCTCCACTCTTTTTACTTTTATTCACTTTTCAACTCACTGTTATCTTGCATCATTGAGCACCATTCTTTTGAAACTGAAATCGCTGAAGTTACCACCGGCCTGATCACCCGATCTTTGATCATTCTAACGAGGCCAACTGCTCTGCATATTTACTATCAAACTATATTTTGAAATTAGAATAAAAGCATGGATTGTAAGTGCAGTGTACCCCCTCAGCAGAGCCTGTGCTTCTTCCCCAGATTGTCCGACACGGCGGCAGCCTGGGCCTCGGCTTGGCTGCCATGGGGACTGCGCGCCAGGATGTGTACGACTTGCTGAAAACCAACCTTTATCAGGACGACGCTGTGACAGGTAAATGATTCTTTCAGGGACAACAAACTTAAGGATTACTTAGTGTGGTGGTTCTCAAACTTTTTTAAGTCAGGGCGCATTTAAAATCCTACAAATAATTGTAGGCGCATTATTTACAAATTTCTGAGAAATATGTTATAATAATTAAGTCAGATATTAAAGAAAAAAAGTATGAAGTCCAAGCGTGCTTTTATGGTAATTAAATGAAATAAATATGACAAAATAAAATTTATGCTGACATTAAAAAACTTTTTTTTTTTTTTTTTTTTTTTTTTACAATGACATAGAGAGTCAGAGAGAGGGATAGATAGGGACAGACAGACAGGAACGGAGAGAGATGAGAAGCATCAATCATTAGTTTTTCATTGCCGTTACAACACCATAGTTGTTCATTGATTGCTTTCTCACATGTGCCTTGACCGCGGGCCTTCAGCAGACTGAGCCACCCCTTGCTGGAGCCAGCGACCTTGGGTCCAAGCTGGCGAGCTCAGGGTCTCGAACCTGGGTCTTCCGTATCCCAGTCCGACGCTCTATCCACTGCACCACCGCCTGGTCAGGCAAAAAACCCCACATTTTTATGTTACATTTTTTGAGTTATGCTTTTTAGAATTCGTAAAAAAGAGGTGTTAAAAATAAAACAATAAAAAAGTTATCTTTTTATATATATAGTTACATTCTTAGTAAGATTTAGTAAATTCGGCAGGTCCCAGCATAAATGTGTTAAGTTTTTTCATTCTTGTGTTTATGAGAAACATGAGCCTGATGTGTCCTAGCTATTTCTTCAATGCTTGGGCATATATTTGAAAGGCAAACTCTCATTTCCTCATCAATACATTGAAGAATTCCTCTCTTTTCACTCTTAATGGTGTTGAGTGCAGAAAACCCCCACCATACGTATCATCTTAACTTGACACCAAACAAAGGATAGAAGAAACTTGCCTCCAGTCTTTTGGGGAACATGAGGGGTAGTGTAAACAATCCAGCACCACAGCCTAACAGCCTTTTTCAACCTAATCAGGCAAGTGAGGTGGGGGTTGGACAGACTGTCAGCTTACAGCCAATTCCCCACACCTCTGTCCCCCAAAAATCTAAACTCCAATAACCCTGTTGGTTTTTTGGTCCCCAACAGGCACATATTTCTCTGGAATACCATAGGGCGCACGTAGAAATCTTCTAGGGTGCACCAGTGTGCCCTGGCGCACACTTTGAGAACCATTGACTTATTGTAACTTACTATTTTCTACCTATAACTTGTAGTATCTTAAAAATCTAATGGATTACCTAACCAGGCGATGGCGCAGTGGATAGGGCGTTGGACTGGGATGCGGGAGACCCAGGTTCGGGACCCCGAGGTCACCAGCTTGAGCATGGGCCCATCTGGCTTGAGCAAAAGCTCGTCAGCTTGGACCCAAGGTCGCTGGCTCCAGCAAGGGGTTACTCGGTCTGCTGAAGGCCCACGGTCAAGGCACATGTGAGAAAGCAATCAATGAACAACTATGGTGTTGCAAAGGCAACGAAAAGCGAACGATTGCTGCTTCTCACCTCTCTCCATTCCTGTCTGTCTGTCCCTATCTATCCCTCTCTCTGACTCTCTTTCTGTCCCTGTAAAAAAAAAAAAAAAAAAAAAACTAATGGATTTCTCTACTTGAAGAGGGAGTGAATTTTTTCCCCATTTGTCAAACTTATCTTATAAAAATATGTTTTGTGATAAATAGACTTTTTTTTTTTTTTTTACAGAGACGGAGAGTCAGAGAGAGGGATAGATAGGGACAGACTGCCAGGAATGGAGAGAGATGAGAAGCATCAATCATTAGCTTTTCGTTGCCGTCGCAACACCTTAGTTGTTCACTGATTGCTTTCTCACATGTGCCTTGACCGCGGGCCTTCAGCAGACCGAGTAACCCCTTGCTGGAGCCAGCGACCTTGGGTCCAAGCTGGCGAGCTTTGGCTCAAGCCAGATGGGCCCCGCGCTCAAGCTGACAACCTCGGGGTCTCGAACCTAGGTCTTCTGCATCCCAGTCTGACGCTCTATCCACTGCGCCACCACCTGGTCAGGTGATAAATAGGCTTTATTTATTTATTTATTTTTTGATAAATAGGCTTTTAAAATGCTATCTTGTGTGTGTCTCTTTGCATAACTGACTTTTGTAAATAAAAATTTATTAGAGTGCTCTACTTGTATTCTAGGGCTATCTGTACTGCTTGGTAATTTAGGGAAAATGTCCTAACATTGCCTTTGAAATCACTGTAGGATTCTATGGTGCCTTCAGTCAAGATTTAAAGGAAAATAGCTATAAATATATGGATGTACTTCCACATAATACTCTCCTTATTTTCAGATGTCTTGAACAAATGCCATCAGAAGCTTAATGGTTGTTTGATAGTTGATGCTAAAATCCAATAGGATGTTTTATAGCATTTACATGCATAGCTCTTATTCTTTAATGTTTTCCTTTTTACTCACTAGGGGAAGCAGCTGGCCTGGCCCTCGGTTTGGTCATGTTGGGCTCTAAAAATGCCCAGGCTATTGAGGACATGGTTGGCTATGCACAGGAAACTCAGCATGAGAAGATCCTGCGTGGTCTTGCAGTTGGCATTGCACTAGTGATGTATGGGCGGATGGAAGAGGCTGACGCTCTCATCGAATCTCTCTGCCGTGATAAGGTGAGTTACAGTCATTTGTCCTGTTTTCCTGACTCCCTTACCTTCCTGTTATCGCCCCTATTTGTAAAGCACTGAGGTTCCCTCGGAATTATATCTGTTCCCCTCCAAACACCTACCCACGTTGCTGATAAAGCCTTTGACAGCTATATAAAACCTAATAGAATTTAGAAAAGAAAAACACTGATTAGAAGATGTAAACCAGAGTAATTTAGGATTTTCAATTTAATGAAGATTTCAGATCAGAGATTTTCAGGTAATGAGATCCAAAAAAGTGTTTTAGAAAATTACAATTTGATTTTGTTTAGAAGCAGTAATTTTGGAATGATTTCATAATCATTTAATAAGATCCAGTTTACTTCTTTGCTTTTCATCCAAAAAATAGTGCCAATCTCTACTTACTTGGATGGGGTTTTTTGTATTGCCTTTTGTTTGCTTTTCACAGTGGTATTGGCTATTATAAGTAGTGAACGGTAAGTAATACTGTCCTCTGTCATCTGATTAAAAGAACCACTGCTATAATTTACTGATAAAACTACTAATTGCTTCACTCAACTATCAAACCTCCATATCTCTTGCACTCAGTATTCAGTGCCCAAGAATCAAATGATAAAGCAAGTTAGAATATGAATAGAAGGGAGCTTCTTTGTTGTTCATTTAATAAATGGAAGTTGGGCCTGACCAGGCAGTGGCTCAGTGGAGCGTCGGACTGGGATGCAGAGGACCAAGGTTCGAGACCCTGAGGTTGCCAGCTTGAGTGCGGGCTCATCTGGTTTGAGCAAGGCTCACCAGCTTGGACCCAAGGTCACTGACTCGAGCAAGGGTTGCTCAGTCTGCTGAAGGCCCGCGATCAAGGCACATGTGAGAAAGCAATCAATGAACAACTAAGATGTCGCAACAAAAAACTGATGATTGATGCTTCTCATCTCTCTCTGTTCCTGTCTGTCTGTCCCTATCTATTCCTCTCTCTGTCCCTGTAATAAATAAATAAATAAGTGGAAACTTGAGTGTCACAGGGCAGTAAGTGTTGCTACTGAGTTTATAATTTCTAGAAAGTGTGAGGAAGCACAGTCATGTTTGCACAGAATGTTGGGACTTGCAAACAGTTAATTCCTCTTGTTAGTCTTATTTCTCCATTCATTAGAAAATACAAACCACAAAAGTACTCTTGAGTTTATCTTTTTCTATTTAAAACAAACTCTCCTAGTGCATACAGCTATGCCCATTAGCCTATAGAAGTTACTGTTTGAAATGATAAGCTGATGGTTGATGTTGAATTATTTTTTCTTAGGACCCAATTCTTCGACGATCTGGAATGTATACCGTAGCCATGGCTTACTGTGGCTCAGGTAACAACAAAGCTATTCGACGCCTGCTGCATGTTGCTGTAAGTACTGTGACCTTTCTTGGGGATGGGGGGGATGGGAATTTTGCAGACGGACCCTAGTGTCTCAGTGAGTGCAGCACCCACCCCGACGTGACCACTACCAGTGTCTCAGGTTCAGATTCTCGTTCATAGGTCACAGTCAGCCATATCTTGGCACCAGGTTTACTTAGCTTTTCAGAAGGATGTGGGACAGGATAACGGTATGTCAGTATAAATGGAAGTCCTTAAAGTCATTCAGGCGCAACCTCTGACACCCTACTCCAAGGGGCACCCTCTGTTTAAGAGACAAGACCATGTGAGTGTGTGTAGCCACCCTAGGATCATACAAACCACTCCTGTTTACAGCCTGTGAAGTTAGCTTTCAGATACTCCCAAGGAACATACTCTATTCTAAGAGACATACTACACAAGAAAGCCAATGCCCAATTTTCCCAAGAGGCTTTTCCCACTCGGTCCTCCTAATCCAGGTATAGCTTATCAACAACAAATAATGTTGCTTAACAACATAATGAGCATTCCACATATGTCTTACCTTGGTAGGTTTCTACTCTCATTGTGCTGGGAGAGGAAACCCAGTCATCTTCCCTGCAGAAAGGGTCTAACACTGTCATTATTGCCTTCCTAAGGATATTTACATTGTACAGTATTTATTAGTAATTTACCCTTTATCAATGAAGAATGGGGTACATTCTAAATGTTTGTATTTTGCTTGAAACTTAGGATATAAGTTTTTTAAAATAATGTTGAAGGTATGGTTAGATTGCCATGGTAGCCCACAAAAGCCATATTGTAGCTGAAACAGTCTTTAGATGTAGCCCTGAAGTAGAAGTAGTACCGAGTTTTAAAACTTTTAAAACCTGAAATGAAGAAATTCTCAGATGAATTTTTCTAAATTGCGGAAAGACATTCTACTAAAGGAATGACATATTAATGAGGTATAATTTACATAAGAATGATGTGGACCCCATATCAGTTTTCTCTGGTAATAGAATTCATGGTATAATGTAATACCTTTACATTTTTTTCTAGGTAAGCGATGTTAATGATGACGTCAGAAGGGCAGCTGTAGAATCACTTGGGTTCATTCTGTTCAGGTAACTTCTAATTTCCAATTCTGTCTATATTGCATTTCTTTTTGTAGTTGGTAACTAAACAGGAAGTCAAATACCTGGAGAATATATCTAGGTTCAGAGTGAGGACCATTTAACAATAAAATTAGTACTATTCACCTGAAAAAGAAGCAACTATGTCTTGGGATTCTGTGAACCTATTTGAGAAATAGTAAAATGACTTTTATTCTGTATATTTCATAACTTTTCAGCTTATTCGCATAATTTTTTACATCTGAGTAACACCTTCAATATTCTTTTTCCTGTGTATATTATTTGTTCAAATAGGATGCTATGTCTTACACAGGTTTATAAAAGTAAAAGATAACAGATTTTGTTCAAATGCAAAAGGGCAAAAAATATTTGCAGATTTAAAAGTATTATTTTGGACTTGAAGATTGGGAGATGCAGTATAGTGTAGTTGTGATTAAGAAGACATATCTGGACCTAGGCCCATGCATAGCATGTAAGCCTGCCTTGCAGACATCCTGGGTTAGATCCCCAGTCAGGGCACACATGAGAAGTGACCATCTGCTTCTCTTCTCCTCCTTCTCCCTCTCCCTATTCTCTCTTCCCCTCAAGCAGCCAGTGACTCAACTGGTTCGAGCATTGGCCCCAGGCGCTGAGGATAGCCCAGCTGGTCTGAGTGCCAGCCTTAGGCACTGATGATAGCTCAGTTGATTTGGGCTTCGGCCCCAGATGGGAGTTGCCAGGTGAATCCCGACGGGTGTGTGCGAGAGTCTGTGTCTCTATCTCACCGCCTCCCACTCAAAAAAGAATGAAAGAAAAGAAGAAAAGAGAGCATATCTGAAACCAATCTGGCTTATTGAATCCTGGCTATGCCGCTTCCTAGCTGAGTAACTTGGGCTTATTACTTAGCATCCTTGAGCCTCAGATCACTCGTTTGTGAGATGAATATATTAGTACTTATTTGAGAACAGTGTTTTTTGACGATTATCTAAACCTTTAGGACAGGCTCTGGCATGAAGGAAAATGAAAAGTACTTCTCTTAAGCACTGTTTGGACCCTGCTTGTTATAGCTTATTTGTGATAATTACACAATAAAATAGGTTCCCAGTACATGTTAGATGTGTCAGGTGTCTCCTGTCCTTTTCATCTCTAGAGTTTCTACCTCAAGTTCCTGGCAGTGAACCTCTGTTGCAAAGACTGTGAAGTAACTCGACAGATATTTATTGGACATTCATTGTGAACTAATTATAGGATTTTCTCCATTATATCCCAGATAAGAAGCTGTCCAGTTACTGCAGGCTGTAAAAGATTTTTTTCCTCTTGTGGATAAACATATTGAATAAAACATCAAAGCACAGACACATATTGGTTTTTCCTTATACCAGTCAGTTTTGTTGAATGAGGTTGTTCATCCAAATATTAATATTCACTGTACTATCCTTTAACCCTCATTTGTCAGACTTGTTGACAGAGACACTAGAGAGCCTTCACTAAAGCGAAAGACAGTATTACACAGACCTGCTGGTCTGGCACCTCCACACAGGGTTTGTGATTAGTTGCTCATTGTTTCTTAGTAACTCTATAGGTCTGTCAAACGTTCATTGATTCCTCTTCTAAGCTCTGACTAAACCAATAGATACTAAGCTATTCTACATTTTTTCAAAAGATCTGCAAGACTTTACACTTTTCATTTCTCAAATCCTGTTTCTTGAAAAGCTGCTTTCTGAGCGTTGGAGTGTTTTCCTGAGCCACTTGCAGTCCTCTTGTACCGTTGCCCTTGTCTGCTCTGTCATTGCACCGACAGGTTCAGTCCCAGGAGGGTGGCTCACGTGGCTCGGGTTCGGACTGCTCATGGCGCCTATTCTCTTCACCTGTTTTGCATTTTGATTCACCTTCGCATTACTTTTTATCTTTCTGGTCTATAGATCATTTTCCTGAGAGAAAAGATGGAGGAAACAAAATAGAAGTTAAATAATTGTTTCCTTCCTGTCATCTTCGGTGTATCATTCTAGCCAAGCTGTGCCTCTCACCTTCCCAAATTTTTGCTCTAGAGTTTAGACACAATTCAAAAACAAATGATTTTGTTATTGTTGTCCAGAGAGGTTTAGATTTAAAAAAAAAACAACTGTTGGGAAACCAGATACTTTTAGTGTGGAAAGTCTGTCTTCTAGGTGCACTCTTCGTAACTTGGTTTGTGTAAAGAATCCTACTCATGACGGTCTTTTTCTTTGTTTTTTTTTTTCCTGTCAGCTATTAATTCTCCCTATATTCACGTCCTGTGAATCAGTGGCCTAATGTGCATATTCTGCCACAGAGGAGGTGGATGAGCTGGTTGAAAACTTTCTCACTTCTTTATAACCTGACTGGTCTTAGGTCTTTGCTCTCAAATGAACAAAATTCGTTTTTCCTCGTAGTTCCTCTAGTTCACAGGCATGCTAACTCCCAGTTTCAGCAGCAGGTGTCCCCCGGGAGCTGCTCTTAGGCTCAGCTGAGATCTGCCTGGGGCAGTCAGATCCAGCTAACAGGTTGTTGGTGCGCTTTTTATTGCTAAGGGACCATTTTGAGTTTTCTTTTCCTAATACGATTCTTATAAGAAGTAGAGACTGGGAAAAGACTTTAGAGATGGTTTTGTCTAGCACTTCATAGATGAAGAAAGTTAAATGCAATCAACTTATGTAAGGAGCTGCAGTTAAAACCAAATTTTAGATTAGTACCATTTCCCTGGAGTGAGAATTTTTAAAAGTGAAAGGAACTTATAAATTAACTAATATTCTCATTTTTTAAAAGAGAAGGAAATTGAATCCAAAAATAGCTAATAAAATTTACCATTGTTGGCTGGCCTGTGGTGGCGCAGTGGATAAAGCATCAGCCTGGAGCGCTGAGGTCACTGGTTTGAAACCCTGGGCTTGTCTGGTCAAGGCACATATGGGAGTTGATGTTTCCTGCTCCTCCCCCTTTCTGTCTCTCTCTCTTCCTTCTCTAAAATGAATAAATAAAATCTCTTTAAAAAAAAGTAATTTCTCATTGTTATAGAGCCAAGTGGTAGAACTGAAATTCAAATAAGTTTCATGATAGACCAGTGCTTTCTTCCACCATGCCTTTTCATCAGACACTGTCTTCCTGCGTGGCTCTGATCAAGCACGTGTATTCTCCAATTTCCTCATTAACTTTAATATTTGGAAAGTTTCTGTCCTGTCTCTTAAGAATTTTGTTTTCTGATGTGTCATCATTTACTTTCTTAATGTGTTCCATTTTATCATTTCTTTCCTGTTAGATGTTGCTTTTAAAATAACTGCAGATATTTAGCCTGACCTGTGGTGGCACAGTGGATAAAGCGTCGACCTGGGAATACTGAGGTCGCCAGTTCAAAACCCTGCACTGGTCTGGTCAAGGCACATATGGGAGCTGATGCTTCTAGTTCCTCCCCCCTTTCCCCCTCCCCTCGCCCCCTCTCTGTGTGTGTGTGTCTCCTCTCTAAAATGAATAAATAAAAATTTAAAAAAATAATAATAAAATAACTGCAGGTATTTGACCTTCTTGAACCATGTTTTAAGAATTTACTTCTTTTTATTTTAACTTTTTTTAAAGCATACTTAGTGAACAGAACATTGCTAACATATCAGTAAATACATACGTCTTTGTACTTCAGCAGCTAGTGTGAAATGATCTCTATGGGAAACTAAAAATTCTCATGTGTCTTATTACTTTTTTATTCTCAGCATAGTCCAGGGAGTTGTAGTATATTCAATATTTCTTTCTTCTAATGTTTGTGGGTTGTTTGTTAATACTGTATATGATAAAACTAGAAAATTAAATTGAAAAGCGTTCTTGTCAGGTTGAAATGAACCTGATACATTTTTATCTAATAATTAGGTGATTGTTAGAAACATTGTTATCAGTCTAGTCCGCATATTTTATTATTATAGCAACTCTTGGTACAGTACTGTGCTTGCTTGGCATTGAGTAAAACTCAATTGAAATTGACCAGAATCTGAATTATTTTAACATAACATTGGAAAGGAAAATAAAGAAGTTAAAAGAAGTATTGGTCTTGACAAAACTGAACAAAAGGTTTCTATTGTGAACAAGTTGATGATCTGATATAAACCTTAATATAGACAGTCTGGGAGGTTCTTGGTCACCGTTGCTAGGATGTCAGATGTTACAGTATGCAACTAAGGAATTCTCAGTATATACATTAGTATGTTTTCAGATACAGATGATCTTGCCTAATGACAGCAAGATTCTTGGTGCAGGTGTGTTTTGGCCACAAAGAAGGTGGTTCCTTGAAAGTAAAAATGTTTCCTTGTTATAGATCCTTAGAATGTGAGGGAGCCCTAGCAGTGAGCTATAGTAGTTATCCTCAGACGCCAGAGTCATCTTTACAGTGTCTCTGTTTACAATTGAATACCAATTTGATACATATCTTCACTATGCGGTTCTCCATTTCTCCCTCAGTATTGTTGTGTTTTTCTTTGGGTACTGTAACTTTCTTACTTTATTTTTGACTTTTTCATTCTTTTTTCTACATCTTTGTTTTTTCCTCTCCACTAATAAGTATGGAATAGAATGAAAGT
Source organism: Rhynchonycteris naso (assembly GCA_037038555.1). NCBI lineage: Eukaryota > Metazoa > Chordata > Mammalia > Chiroptera > Emballonuridae > Rhynchonycteris > Rhynchonycteris naso. The sequence goes on along the minus strand of CM072997.1, from coordinate 7,181,843 downwards.
TGTTTGTTTTTTTAATTCTGAAGAGGTACAATCTATTCCTGCTGTCCTCCCTACCTCTTCCATCAAGGCAGAGTTAAAACTGTCTCTCTAAGCCAAACAGTAAATGGCAATGTTATCTCCAGATGGGATCTTTCTTTTATACACTTGTTAGTCCACTGTTCCTACCACTGTTGTTAGGCCTGACGCTTTTAAGGCATTGAAGACAAGGGTGATGCTTGCTTGTTTGTCTTACTTCACTTGTAGCACAGCTTTACCTACAAGTAGGAACTAAATAAATTCTTATGGAAACTTTTTAAGCCTGAAATTTATTAATATAATTTTATTTTATTTTAATGCCTTGCCATTTACCAGAGTGCTCGATTATTTTAATTGGCAGCTGTACAAAGTGAATTTTTTCATGGAGTAATTGTGTTCAAATAAAGAAAGTTGGATAATCTTTGTACATAACTTTTAGTTTAAAGAGATGATATGATACATGACTTAAGTTCTTTATGTAATTTTTGGTACATCCTCCTCATGTATCTTCTTTGTGTGTGTGTGTGTGTGTTATTTTTATTTTATTTTTTTTTACAGGGACAGAGAGAGAGAGAGGGATAGATAGGGACAGACAGACAGGAATGGAGAGAGGTGAGAAGCATCGTTGCCGTTGCGACACCATAGTTGTTCATTGATTGCTTTCTCACATGTGCCTTGACCGCGGGCCTTCAGCAGACCGAGCAACCCCTTGCTGGAGCCAGCGACCTTGGGTCCAAGGTGACAAGCTTTTGCTCAAACCAGATGGTCCTGCACTCCAGATGGCAACCTTGGGGTCTCGAACCTGGGTCTTCCGCATCCCAGTCCGACGCTCTGTCCACTGAGCCACCGCCTGGTCAGGCCCCTCGTGTATCATCTTCAACCTCCTCCTCATTATATTAGATGAATACTGTGCCATTTCTTCTATACATAACTGACTTGCTCGTCAGTTTTGTCACCTTCATTTTTGGTGAGAAGAAGTGTATCGAGTAGAAGGATTGAGGAAGACTGAATGGTTGGACTTCGAAGCCTCATTGGGCTCTGGTACATGGCAGGATTAATCCCGTTTCGCATTCCATGTTTTATGAAATTCTTAGAGTTCTCTGCCATTGGATTCCGAAAGATATTACTGGAGCATTTTTTAAGAGTTTTTACTGATTGTGTGGCCCGGTAATTGCAGGTGATGTATCGGCCAAATGCATCCCGAAATGTCTTGTTAAAGAGGGTGTAGACCAATGGATTCACTCCTGAGGAAACGTAGCCTATCCACACAAATATCTCCAGGAGCACTGTGAGAGTAGTCTGGTCGCAGGAATCACATACAGCTAAAGTTACATTGGTAATGAAAAAGGGGCACCACATAAGCAAAAACAGGAAAAACACAACCCCTAGCACCTTTGAGGCTCTCTGTTCATTGGAAATGGTCTGCAGTGACTTCTTTCCAGCTGTGGACATTCTTCGCATAAGTATGTCATTGCTTGAGCGGGGCAGAGTTTTGTCCTTGCGAGGACCGTCCAGCATTGCCACCTTTTCAGGTGACGAGCAGGGTGTTTCATCCCTTTGGAAAACTGTGGGTACAGTCCTCCACGGTAGGCGTTGAGGCGGCTTGTTTCTGAGCAAGTAAGCTTTCTTCTGTAAAGCACAGATGGTGAGGAAGTAGGTGACAATCATGATCACCAGAGGTATAAAGAAGGAAGCCAGTGAGCCAAAGAGCATGAAGCTGCCGAAACGCTCTTTTGTCAGTCCACAGGTGATGTTATTTGGGTTTTCCACCTCAGTTTTTATCCCTTTAACAGGGACTGGAACAGCGATGCCTACGGAAGAAGAAACAAGACAAATTTGGTTAATGTTATGACCTTCCATTCTCAGATTAGGTCTGTCTAGATTTTAGAATTTAGCTTAGTGACTGTGTGGTTAGTATATTGTAATTCCTGGTACCCACAATGCAGAATTTGTCAAAGCACTTAATCAGTAGAAGATCTGACAAATCGAGCATAAGTTAAGAAAATCTGTTGTTTTAAACAGATATTGGATAGTGATTTTAGGTTTATCATTAAAACTTCCCTAAAGCTGTAGTTTATTCATGAAATAGAGAATGTTTTCACTTCTCCGTTCTCATCATCTATTTTTGTTTGTTGATCTACTCAGCTTAAGGTAAAAGAATTCAGAAGAGAAGCTGCTTTTATATCCAATATATAGTAGGTTGATCTAAGAGACTTCAGAGTATGTTCATGTATTATCTTAATTCTGAATTAATATGTATTATCTTTTACGTTACAGTTTCATTTAACAGTTTTCTCTTGATGTTTGTGAATGTCTTTTAATCTTTCCTTTATACAAAAAACTAAGAGATTCACTGTTTTTTATATAAACACTAAAAATTTTGAGAGTGTGAATTGTGAAATTTATTTTCAGGATTGAGTTCTTCTAGTAGATAAGAAAGAAGTGTACCTCATGCTAATTTTCTAATACTTTAATGCCATAAAGTAAATGTTTAAATATGATCTTACTTGGTGAATAGCTTATTAGGAAGACAAGTAACTGAAGGGTTAGCCTGGATCTTTTTCCTTTGAAACAGCAGATATTTAAAAATAAGTCTGAATTAATCTTTTTATTTTATTTTGTTTTTTATTTATTCATTTTAGAGAGGAGACACAGAGTGAGAGAGAGAGAGAGAAAGAGAGAAAGGGGAGAGGAGCTGGAAGCATCAACTCCCATATGTGCCTTGACCAGGCCAGTGCAGGGTTTTGAACTGGCGACCTCAGTGTTCCCAGGTCGACGCTTTATCCACTGCGCCACCACAGGTCAGGCGAGTCTGAATTAATCTTTAGAAAGCTCTAGAATCCTTGTGTTGTTTTGTGACTAACAGTGCTCCATTGTCTGCACAGCCTGTTTGTGGTAGCTAAAGATCCTTTGGCAAGAATGTTTTCCTCACACCCTTTCTGATGGAGGCCACTACATTTTCTACCTTTATGCTGGGCCACCACCAGGGAGAGGATTCTGTATGCATAGTGTTCTACACTAGGGGTCAGCAAACTACAACTTGAGGGCTAACTCTGGCCTGGCTTCTGTTTGGTAAATAACATTTTATTGGAACATAGCCACAGTCATGGTTAACGGTTAAGGTATTTCTGCGCCTGCTTTTGTTCTGCTGCAGAGTTGAAGAGCCGTGACACAGCCTGCAAGCCCACAGTGTTTACTCTCTTGCCCTTGACAGCATAGTTAGCTTACCCCTGTATGTCCTTACTTCCGGGTAATCTTTCCACTATTTTTCCCCCCAAAGTACTTTCCTTTTCAAGTCTATTTAATTGATTTATACTGGTCTATTCTCCATTTGTCTACCAACCTCCGGGACACTGTCCCTCTTGCCCCATAGCTCCTCATTACAGTCTTCCTCTCCACTGTTACATTGCTGTCATCCATGACTTCATCCCATGGCTGATCCTTCTAACACTTTAACTTTATTTCCTTGAACTTCTCAACTTTAATTATTATTATCTGCATCCTGAAGCAATTTGTAAGTTCACTTAAAATTATCCCGTATCTAAAATCATGAGCTCTGATACCTCCCTTTCTCGTCCTGCTTACTCTCATTGCTGTAGAACTTCTCTGTCCTGTTATCCTGACCTCTAAGCCATCCTTCCTTCTCTGCGTCACATTCCATTAACCTCATCAGGGCTCGCATCACCTTCTCAGCTGGCTGCTGTCAGTGCAGTAACATCTATTGAAGTTTCCACTGGTACTTTTTTTGCCCTTACCTTCTTGATTCTCTTTTCTCTTTTAATCCCTTACTGTTGCTAGGTGTTACCTAGGATAACCATCGTCTGCTTTTTCTCTTACAAAGTTACTAAATTGTCATTGGTTCTACCAGACAAGGTATGATAAAATGAAAAGAGCATTGATCTTGGCCTTGGTGCTGAAAAGGTGTAAGATCCTTAAGCCAACCATTTAAAACCTCCAGGGTTTTTTCTCTAAAGAAAAGAGTAGATTTGTAAGATCACTACCAAAGCTATAAAATCTGGGGTCTTCTTTTTATTCTTTTATTCCTGCATACTTATAACTTCATATTAGTCTTACATACATTTCTCCTTCCTTTAGTGTAAAGATTCTTTTTCTTTGTCACCTCTGTAGTCTTAGTACCTAGCACTCCTGGGTACTCAATAAAAATTGATCAGTTTATAAATTCATGTTATCCGGCTTTAATTGAGGTACCACCTCTACCAACAGGCTGTTTATATATTGGCTTGATCATATTTCATAGTTTCAAATGTTTTAATTCTTAAGAATCCATTTCTCCTATTTTCTTCCTGCCTTTCCTGTTCTCCCTCACCCCCAGCACCCCTCCCACTGTCGGTCTTTCTCTTCCTCATTGCAGCGAACTTATCAACAAGATGTGCATTATTTGACACGAACTACTTTAGGTTTTCCCCTCTGCATTTTAAATTTTGGTAATTGTCACGCATTGTCTGCTAAGCCATTTCCCTGACTTCTTTTTGGGGAGCCTCTTCTGCTCTGTCTGTCAGCCTTTTCCCCCAAAACTAGCCTTTTCTCAGTATTTGCAAGTCTCTCTATTCTGAGTAGACTTTTCTTTGACCCTACTTTCTTCCCAAGCCAGAGGAATAGCACACCTTACTTTTGCCTCCAGACATTTCAGGAGATTTGGCCCTGATACCATTATTTCAGGAATATAAAGGTTAATATTTTGATTAGAGAAGTCACATCTTTTTCTTGCTTTCCTTTTTTCCTTCTAGGTCTCTCTTGACCTTTTTTCTCTCTTTGAATGTTTTGTACCATGAAGAATTGAACCTGCTCATCAAACTGTGAATGATCATAGTAATTGTTATGAATCTGGTTTTCCGATATTAACTTACAAGAGGTTTGAGTCGTTTATGCTGTACTTCATGCTAAAATACTGTATTAGAGCAGCTATCTGTGCACATTAAAGCTGAGCACAGGGCTATAAAAGTTTAGAAGAAATATGATTTCTTCCTATAAATCATTTCCAAATATCATTTGCATCTCTTAAAACTTCTAATTAAACATATTCAAAACACTTAAGCAGACATTTTACTGTTTTTAGTATGTATACATACCGTATTTACTTCCAAGATGAATTTATGATTTTTGAAAACTGCAAACAAAATGCTTATATTATTTTTTTCCTATTTATCTTCTTAGATGTGATTTAAGATGCTTTTTTGTTGTCATTTTAATATTATTATTTTTGGATTCTATATGCTACCTAGACCTTAATGATCAGTTAACAAATATGAAAATGGTTTTAGACTTAGTCTTCCTACATGTGAAAATCAAAGCAGAAAGCTATTTCGGTAAACATGGAGATGGTTTTCTGTTCTCCCACCCCTTTTGCTGATAGGCGATTTGGCAGCTGTGTGATGACTATAATGGCATAGGAGGTTGTGTTGGTGTATCAGTAGGCTGCCTTGACTTTTCGTGCTGAGTTTCATGGTCTACCAGCGTGGGATTCTAGCTAAATGGAACCAGAGGTTATATACACCCACGCCACCCCCTGACATTCCCACGTACCTATTGAAATTAACCACACCACTGTAATCTTGATGAGTGCTGTAGCTCGAGAGTTGTTTTGACTGGCCTGGATTGGCTTTTTGATGGCTATGTAACGATCCACTGAAATGGCGCAGAGATGCATAATGGATGCAGTAGAGAAAAGGACATCAAGAAATAACCAGGCAGGACACAGGACAACTGGGAGGGGCCACACAGCCTCTGAAAGAAAGAGAAACAAAACAGAAACATTTCTTCTGCATAATGGCAACCTTCAATCTGTAGTTTTTCTTCAAAATGCTATATGTTTGTTAACCTCTTTGTTATTTATCTGAAATTTAATGACTTAAACTCTACAAGATAACTTTTAATTTCAGATAAGGAATCAACACTATTAAATCTATTTCTGTAGATGGAACTTTCTAAATATACTTTTTGTTTTATAACAATAATTACAGTCTTTTCTTTCTTTTTTTTTTTTTTATTCATTTTAGAGAGGAGACACAGAGTGAGAGAGAGAGAGAGAAAGAGAGAAAGGGGGGAGGAGCTGGAAGCATCAACTCCCATATGTGCCTTGACCAGACCAGTGCAGGGTTTTGAACTGGCGACCTCAGTGTTCCCAGGTCGTCGCTTTATTCACTGCGCCACCACAGGTCAGGCAATTACAGCCTTTTCTAAGTCAGCAATTTAGCATTACTTTGGCCTTTACTCTTTTGTCTATTCCTTTTGTGATCTTTTAAAAACTTACACAATGTTGCACCTGGAACTTAACTTTGCTATTCAAGTAAAATTTACTTTTAAGCTGCTGTTCTATAAGAAGAAAACCTTTTACCATACAATATCATTGGCAAAAAGAATATTAGAGTGAAATTCTCAGTGAAGTGTGGGATTTGGACTCACTTCTAACGACAACTAGCAGCATGAACCTTCTTTATAGTAAATTCTCATTAGGTGAAATAATTAAGTGAACTTATTTGGGTTTTCTTTTTGACAGAAATAGTTCTTGAATGAAGCTTGTAAAAGGAATATCTTTAGGTTATGCTGACGACAGAATGCACTGTTAAATTCTTCAGTATCACGTCATTCACTTCAAGTTGTGTAGATGTAACAAGTGATACAAACCTTTGATTTAAAAAGAAAATCAGAATCAGACATAGTACTGACTTTATTTAACAAGCTCCTATGTTTAAAAAAAACTTCTGACCTCACCAGGTGGTGGTGCATTGGATAGAGCATCAGACTGGGACACGGAGGACCCAGGTTCAAAACCCCGAGGTCGTAGGCTTGAGCGCAGGCTCATTGGGTTTGAGTAAGGCTCACCAGCTTGAGCCCAAGGTTGCTAGCTTGAGCAAGGGATCACTTGGTCGGCTGTAGCCCCACGGTCAAGGCTAGATGAGAAATCAATCAACAAACAACTAAGATGCCACAGCAAAGAATTGGTGTTTCTCATCTCTCTCCCTTCCTGTCTGTCTGTCCCAATCTATCACTCTCTCTGTCTCTGTCATAAAAAAATAAATAAAACGAAAATAAAAAAATAATAAAAAATACTTCTGTATATATCTCATATAGTCTTAAGCAATTTAGAAATATTAACTTTTTTTAAATTTAAGGTTTTGGATATGATATTGAAGACTCTACATAGCTTTCCAATAAGTTTACTTAAAAAGGTGTCCATACCGCCTGACCAGGTGGTGGCACAGTGCATAGAGCGTCGGACTGGGATGCGGAAGACCCAGGTTCGAGACCTCGAGCTCGCCAGCTTGATTGTGGGCCCATCTGGCTTGAGCAAAAGCTCGCCAGTTTGGACCCAAGGTCGCTGGCCCCAGTAAGGGGTTGCTCGGTCTGCTGAAGGCCCGCGTTCAAGGCACATGTGAGAAAGCAATCAATGAACAACTATGGTGTCGCAACGGCAATGAGAAACTAATAATTGATGCTTCTCACCTCTCTCCATTCCTGTCTGTCTCTCCCTATCTATCCCTCTCGCTGACTCTCTCTCTCTGTCCCTGTAAAAAAAATTAAAAAAAAAAAAAGTGTCCGTACCTGTAAGTATATACATATACCCACTACCTACAGTTTTATAGTTTCAAAACTAAAATTTGTTTTAGCATTTTCCCTAGAATATTTTAGTTAGAATCCATTTTACCAAAACACATACACAGATTTTAAAACTTGCTATAAAACCAAATTACTCCAGCCTGACCTGTGGTGGCGCAGTGGATAAAGCGTCGACCTGGGAACACTGAGGTCGCCAGTTCAAAACCCTGCACTGGTTCGGTCAAGGCACATATGGGAGTTGAAGCTTCCAGCTCCTCCCCCCTTTCTCTCTCTCTCTCTCTCTCTCTCTCTCTCTTTCTCTCTCTCTCTCTCTCTCTCTCTCTCTCTCTCTCTCTCTGTGTCTCCTCTCTAAAAATGAATAAAATTAAAAAAAAAAAAAACCAAATTACTCCAGTATAGAACAAATGTTACGTGTGTGAGATAATCTAAATCCCTTTTACAGTTTGTCGTATGTCCACTGACAAAATATAAAATAAAACTACTTTTTTTTCCTGGTTTTTGCAAATGTATTTAACTTTCACAGGCATAAAATGATTAGAATAATTGAAGGAGGACTAAGATAACATCTTAGGGTTTCAGAGCACCAACAGACCCTTCAATTGTAAGCTATTTAAATTCAAGAAGCCTAGGGGTATAGAGAGGTTAGCATCCTAACCAAAGAAAAGACCATAAATTAGAGAAAGAAGTTTTATAGCTTTGGTTTACTTATTTACTTATTCATTTATTTACTTACTTATTTTTAAGAATCAAGTAGGATTTTAATAAAAAATATTTGGATACTTTACAAAAAAGTTAGCTAGGCTGACAAATCCACTTTATGGTGCCTTCTGTTTCAGAGTTAGTATGTGGCAATCTTTTTTTTCTTTCTTTTTTTTTGTGACAGACAGAGAGAGGGACAGACAGGAAGGGAGAGAGATGAGAAGCATTAATTCTTCATTGCTGCACCTTAGTTGTTCATAGACTGCTCTCTCATATGTGCCTTGACTGGGGGGTTACTACAGGGCAAACGACACCTTGCTCAAGCCAGTGACCTTGGGCTCAAGCCAGTGAGCTTGAGCTCAAGCTGGTGACCTCGGGGTTTTGAACCTGGGTTCTTCGCATCCTGGTCCAACTCTCTGTCCACTGAGCCGCCTGGCCAGGCAGTACATGGACATTTTTAATAGGAATAGTAAAATATTTCTTCTTAGGAATAATAATAAAATCAGTATGAATTTTCATTCAGAGGATAAATTATTGGTTGGTACTTGGTCCGCAGCTTCTTATAAAAAGGATTAAAGCCTCAAGTGGAAGAAGTAATTCATACTTTTAAGTAAATTACTATATCATTCCTACTTTACTGACTTGGGGGTGAGGATTAAGGATGGAGATAAATTATAGAGTCAAAGGATGGAGATAGATTATAGAATCACTGAGCTGGAAGGGACCTTAGAGATTCTATCACTGATTCTGCAGATCACTTGATTTCAGTACAATTAAGTCTTCAGGTATGAGCGGGAGCATTTATTTATAAAAACTTGAAAATATTCTTTCAACCTTGTGCTCAAAGTGTACTCTTCAGATCAGTAAGGACCTATATAACATGGGAACTTGCTAGAACTGCAGCTTCTTTTAAATTTATTTCTTTTTTAATTTCTTTTTATTTTATTCATTTTAGAGAGGAGGCACAGAGTGAGAGATAGAGAGAGAGAGAGAGAGAGAAAGGGGGGAGGAGCTGAAAGCATCAGCTCCCATATGTGCCTTGACCAGACCAGGGCAGGGTTTTGAACTGGCGACCTCAGTGTTCCCAGGTCGACGTTTTATCCACTGCGCCACCACAGGTCAGGCCTAGAACTGCAGCTTCTTGAGCCTCATCACAGACTGCTGAATCAGACTCTATAGTCGAACAAGATACCTGGCTGATGCATATGCAAATTATGTTTGAGAAACACTGCTTTAGAAGACTTTCTGGGAAGGGTTGTGTCTAGCTTGATATTTGCTATTGTAGGGTAGGTATTCAGACTGCCTCTGAAAGAAACTTAATGGGAAGCCTCTCAAAGAATGGCAGAGACCGGTGGTGGCACAGTGGATAGAGACCATCGACCCTGGGAACAGAGATCCCCTGTTACAAACCCTGAGGTCTTCACCTTCAGGGCTGGCTTATGAGCTTGAGCACAGGCTTGCCTGCTTAAATCCCGAAGTCACTGGCTTGAGCCCCAAAGGTCACTGGCTTCAAAACCCAAGGTTGCTGTTTTGAGCAACAGGTCACTGGCTCGGCTTGAGGCCCACCCTCCCAAACATGGCACATATGAGAAGCAAGCAATAAACAACTAAAGTGAATGTAGCTACTAGTTGATGCCTCTCATCTCTCTCCTCCCCCTCTCTCCACTTGTCTGTCTCTCTCTCTTAAAAAAAAAAAAGGCAGAAAAATCTGTGTGTAGAAAGAATCTGATCAATTAGATTTTCTCCATTTTAGCTGTCAAATTCAGATTTTCTGTTAATTAGTGGGAAAGGACCCTGAACACTCAAAGGTAATACAGTTTGACCTGAGCTTAAGCCAACTAGTGGTCTCAGTAGAGTGAACAGAATCTCATATGATGAGGGTTAGGCAGTGGAAATTGCTTAAAGTGAGGCTGCTCTCGGAACTGTCCTGAAGGCTAGATTTCGGATTAAATAGGAAGTAGAACAATACTTGAGACTAGAGCTACATCCAGAGATACTGGTCATGGTTAAGGATTATGAAAGGCAGATAATTAATGTCCTACCCTAGGCTCCCTTTCTAGAAATACACACTCTTTCTGTAACATCTATTTTAATGGGCTGCTAATAATTTAAACTTGCCTATTTAGCTGTTCTAATTATGGGTTATACTTTTTAAAATTAAGATCTGGAAAATTCTAGTCATAAATCTAGTAGCCATGAGCAGGAAGCCACAGTAGAACTCTCATATAAAACGTACATGTCTCTGGAATTAGAGTATCTGACCCACATATTCCTAATTGTGGGCTAAGAGGGGAAACTTTAGTGCTGGTTTAGTTAAGCTTATGAAGCCTGTTAGCCTCATTTTCCATCAGAATAAATTTATAACTCCAGTTTTGGAACAGGAAGTAGATATTAAAATCAATTCAGATCACTAGAATTTTGTTGAGTCAGTGCTGCCTTACAGCTAATAGTAGAAATAGTGAGACATAGAGGGGCACAGTGTGGTGTGGAGAGAGTGTTATATAGAGTGGGATACTTGAAACCATGTCAGCACAATAAATTAAAATAAAAAGTAAAGTAAAAAAAAATTCAGATTACTAAAATTTTGTTGAGTCAATGCTTTCTTACTGATAACAGTAGAAATACTGATGCATGGTAGAGAATTTTCTCTAAAAAAGAAAGAGACTGAGGTTTAGGAGTAAGAGAGATGGATCTTTAGGATTAAGCTTTATGATCCCATGTATCATGAAATACTAGGGAATAGACTTTTTATGAAACTAACATAAAAGGAACAGGTGGCTTCATTAAATTAATAGAAATCTTTTATACAAAGCAAAAAGAAAAATAGACTTATCTAATTGCCGCAATAGATTCAGGTAATTTAAAAATTTATACAAATTAAAAAACAGCTCTAGGCCTGACCTGTGGTGGCGCAGTGGATGAAGCGTTGACCTGCAATGCTTGAGGTTGCCGGTTCAAGACCCTGCACTTGTCTGGTGAAGGCACATATGGGAGTTGATGCTTCCTGCTCCTCCCTTCTTTCTCTCTCTCTCTCTCTCTCTCTCTCGGTCACTCTCTCTCCTCTCTAGAAAATGAATAAATTAAAAAAACAGCTCTAGACATTCTCAATTTATAAAGGGACTCTTTTTGAGAGAGAGAGAGAGAGAGACAGGAAGGGAGAGAAAGTGAGAAAGCATTTAACTTCTAGTTGCTTCACTTTAGTTGTGCATTGATTGCTTCTCGTATGTGCCTTGACCAGGGATTGGACTGCAGGGTCAAGTGACTGCTTGCTCAAGCCAGTAACCTTAGGCTTTTTTCAAGCCAGCTGCCTTTGGATTCAAGCTGGTGACCTTTGGGATTGTGTCAGCAATCCTGCATTCAAGCCAGTAAGCCCATGCTCAGGCTGGCAACTTCAAGATTTTGAACCTGCAACCTTGGTGTTCTGGGTTGATACTCTTATCAATGGCACCACCACTGGTCAGGCTAAAGGGACTTCATCTAGTCCATATACTTTCATTCTAAAATTATCTTTTCAGTTAGTGTTAATTTCATAGGCTCGAGATAAGAAAGGCTTCCTACTATTCAAAATAACTATAAAAGATTCAGTTGTACCTGACCAGGCGGTGGCTCAGTGGATAGAGCGTTGGACTGGGATGTGGAAGACCCAGGTTCGAGACCCCGAGCTTGCCAGCTTGAGCGCGGGCCCATCTGGCTTGAGCAAAAGCTCACCAGCTTGGACCCAAGGTCGCTGGCTCCAGCAAGGGGTTGCTCAGTCTGCTGAAGGTCCGAGGTCAAGGCACAGGTGAGAAAGCAATCAGTGAACAAGTATGGTGTCATAATGGCAACGAAAAACTGATGATTAATGCTTTTCACCTCTCTCCGTTCTTGTCTGTTTGTCCCTGTCTATCCCTCTGTCTGACTCTCTGTCCCTATATTAAAAAAAAAAAAAAGATTCAGTTGTTATAGTAAGATAGGTTAACTATTCCAAAACTTAATGTTGTTTTTATTAAGAGTTTTAATTTGTTTTAAGGATTTATAATTTCATTTACTTGTTGTAATGTATTATGTCTAGCCTTTTTTTTCATAAGAACTCATTCTTTAAAATGGAACAGTTGAAGATTTACATAAAAAGAAAAGTATGTCTAAGAGTCAATCTATGGGAAATAAGTTATCAGATACTTAACCTAAAACACTGCTACTCTGGGGCTCTAACTTTTATTTTCGTATAAAAGCATAAAACAGAAGAGGGAAAGTATTTTTATAATGTAGCAGTTGTTGTCCCACAAAGGAAAACACAAATTTCTCTGGAAAAAAAATTCCCATTTTTACCTCTTTCCACCACCCACTTCCAAATTAAACTCAAAGAAGAATTTAATTTCAATAAGGTTTGAATAATGGCATTTCTATGGGTGACTAAAATAATTACAAACTGATCATTATAGAAGCAAAAGAAGTCTTAAATGAGTCTTAGATTATAGACAATTCATTATTTGTCTAAAATATTAGTAGCATAGGAAACATTTATCTCCATCTATTGAGATCTTGATTCCAGCTATATTCTTTCTTTGGCTTGAATAAATTTTTATAAAAATTCAAAAAAAGCCCTGGCTGGATAGCTCATTTGGTTAGAGCGTTGTCCCAATACACTAAGATTGCAGTTTCAGTCCCCGGTCAGGGCTCATGTAAGAATCAACCAGTGAGGCCCTTACTGGTTAGCTCAATGGTAGTGTTGGCTGGGCACGTGGATGTCCCAGGTTCAATCCAGTACCCATCTGCTTCTCCACCCTTCCCCTTCTCCATTCTCTCTCTGTCTCTGTCTTCTCCTCCTGCAGCCATGGGTCATTGGAGCAAGTTGGCCCAGGTACAGAGGATGGCTACGTGGCCTCACCTCAAGCACTAAAATAGCTCATTTGCTGAGCAACGGAGCAATGGCCCCAAATGGACAGATCATTACCCCAGATGGGGCTTGCCAGATGGATCCTGGTCGGGGTGCATGCGAGAGTCTGTCTCTCTGCCTCCCTTCTTTTCACTTAAGAAAAAGAAAAAAAGAATCAACCACTGAATGCATAAATAAATGGAAGAACAATAAATTGATATCTCTCTCCCTTCCTTTCTCTCTGTCTCCCTCCCCTCCTTCTCTCTCTCTTGCTCCTTCCTCACACCATTCCTCTGTCTCTCTCAAATCAATAAATAAAAATTTAAAAAATATTCTTAAACCAAGTTCATATTGTATAATAGGTTAAAAAGTTTTAACCCACTTTTTAAAAAATAATATTAGTAGCACAAGTGTTTTGTTGTTTAAAATACGGACTTTTATGCTTAAAATACAGAAGTTTCCATTTGTCTCCCAGACAAGGTTCAGCAACTTCTGTACATGGGTCCAGGATTAATATCTTCCTCAGAAAAGAAGTCTGGCAGTCATCTCAAGAATTTATACACATATTAGTTAAGACCCAATTATTCTGTAAAATTTATGAAATATAACTTTTTAAAAATACTAGGTTCTGCCTTTGTCCCTAGAGAAACTTTTATGGCCCTCCTGATAGAATTATTTAAGATATAAATGTTGGCTGTTTCCAAAAATGACATTTTTGGTTGAAATAACTTTTTATTTTATTTGAGAAAGTAGAGGAATAGAGATTAAGAGTGTAAATTCTAGAGGCAATTCTCCTGGGTTCAAATCATGACTCTGCTACTTATTTATTTGTGTTCTCTCATAAAATGGGGATGCTGATCACATCATTTTTATAGGGTTGCTTTCAGGAGTAAATGCAATAATACATGTAAAGTGTTAAAAACAATGTCTGGCGTAGAGAAAGCGCTCAATAAATGTACTATTATTGTTTGACAAAAACTAGCTAACTGGCCCAGTCATTGAACACTCCTACGGAGAAACAATAAACCCTATCTTCTTGTCTCCATCCCATTACACTTAAAGCTGTATTTCAAATAAAGGAATATGAGAACATGTTTAACTGTTTAACATTTAATTTGTTATAAAAGTATACCTTTTACTAAAGTTGAGTTTAACTATTTTATATATAAATGGCAAAGAAACACAAATAACCTATATGCATTGCCATGTCTGTTTTTGGGGGGGAGCGTTTTTGTTTTGTTTTATTATTTGGGGGGGTATTTTTTGCTTTGTAACTGCTATAAAAACTTGAATTTTTAACCAGAACTGGTTTTTAACAAGAAACCAAAATTGTTTCTTGATGACAGATTCATTTTTCTCTGAAACTGGCTTACCCTTTGGTTAAGTTTTTAGTTTGGAAGGCTGAGTTATGTCATTAGTGTAGGAAGTAATTCACATTAATCTATAAGTCTGGGGCATAAGTTCCCTTATGAGGTGTAAAGGACTATTTTTAAAGTCATTGCCAGAGGGTTGTGCCTGTAGAGTTCATAGAGATAAATAAACAGTTCATGAGCGGATTGGAGCAGGACAAATCCTAAACAGTCCACAAAGGATATAATGTTCAAGTATACATTATTTTAATCTCGAAATTTTTATGGTTCTCTCTTTACTTTCTGGAAAAGAGAGACGTAGATAAGTGCTTTAATTTTTATTATGAGGATCCTGTTTTGTTTTTGTTACATTTGAGCATATGAAATATTGTGGGGTTAGATGTCTGATATGATGGTGCTTTAAATGTTTCAAGTAATTTAATACTTATGAAAATTTCTCCTTCATTTAAAAATTTTCCACTTTACAAAAAGAAGTGCCTTTCATTGCTTTTGCTCCATCATTTAAGCATTAGAGCAGCATTTCATTGCATAAATGAATGACTGATTTTTTAAAAATATTTTCCTACTATACATCTGTTTCATCTCTGTTCAGATTCACATCTCAACTAAATCACGTATTGAAGTATATAAACCCTTTGCATACTATGCTGATACTTGCCAGCTATGGTGCCTGTAATGTTCTGGGCCTTATATGACAATTTCACAAGGCAACTGCAGTGTAACACCCAAGTGACAGACAGGTGATTGGACTCTTTCGGACCCCCATCCTTTAGCCATTTTATACACCCTCTTTCAACTGGACTACACACATACTGTTTCAGCTTATAGATTATGGTACTGCATTAAAATTTAAGTTATAAATAAGCCAATACTGACCAATGGATGACCACATGCTATATATTCTCTCTTTACATTTTAAATTGTTCATTTAATGAGGAAAGGAAAAGTTTAGAGAAATTGTTAAACTCTGAACATCCTGTCTTTTTTATATTCCTTTGTGTCCTCAATTACTTCTGACTTAGGCATTTTCAAGACTTAAACTGGAAGCTACTAATCTATGATCGTAGATTTTTGGAATTAGAGGCAAGGCAGTTAAAAACTAGAACTATCTAGTAAAGGTTAAGTTCAGCGTGCCCAGAAAGGGAGAAGTGACAGAAAAGTTGACAGAGCACAACTCATCTGAAAGACCATGGGTGACGGGTCATCATCTTGGAAAATAAAAATTCAGGCAGTATATACTCAAACAGTATGTAAATCACTGATAAAATAAAGTATTCCTCAGTAAAAGAGCCACTTTTTAAAATTCAGTGCTCTCGTTTTTTTTTTTTTACTGAATTTTTTTTTAATTTTATTTTTAATTTTTTTCCCCAAGGACAGAGAGAGAGTCAGAGAGAGGGATAGATAGGGACAGACAGGAACGGAGAGAGGTGAGAAGCATCAATCATTAGTTTTTCGTTGCCGTTGCGACACCTTAGTTGTTCATTGATTGCTTTCTCACATGTGCCTTGACCGCGGGCCTTCAGCAGACCAAGCCACCCCTTGAACCTTGGGTCCAAGCTGGCGAGCTTTTGCTCAAGCCAGATGGGCCCGTGCTCAAGCTAGCGACCTCGGGGTCTCAAACCCGGGTCTTCCACATCCCAGTCTGACGCTCTATCCACTGCACCACCGCCTGGTCAGGCTTTCTACTGAATTTTATTAGAATATTAGCTAATATAAAGTTTCTGTTACTTTCATTGAATTTCCCTGAGATAACTAAAATCACTCATCACTCATTGTGGTAGTTAATTTTTTATGTTTGTAGAACTAGAGATACTTTTGTCTCTTTAGACTTTAGAAGTTTTAAGACTATCAAAAAATCTTAGTAGTTGAACTCCAGGTCTCTATTTATTATATGCAGTTCCCAATTTATGAATGCATCCTTTTGAAGATTTTTAAAGGGCAGCATCCATTTTTTTCATACACTTTCTCATAGAAATACAATGTTTTCAATAATAAATTAATGCAGAAATGTTTTAAATAGTGATTAAATTCCCAGGCTAGTTCATTTTTTTAAATCTAACCTTTTATCTGTTTTTGTGTTCTTTTGTCACCTCACTTTAACACTATGGAACTTTGCTTTTTCAGATTCCTTAACTATTTAGCTGATAATTTATAAGTATCTTCCATAGTGTTTTACATATAGTAGATGTTTGATATTTATGGACTCATGAATTTTAAAATTAAAATTCACTTCTACATAACTCATTCAATCTCATTTGTTTAACATATCAATTAAATTTTGTGAAAGCATATAGGATGACCATTTTAACATCTTCTGTATGCCAGCAAAGCACAGCTTAAGGAGTATAATTTTATACCTAAGCTACTATTGTATGTATGGAGATGAGAACTTGAATCCCATACCTGTACAGTCGTTACTTAATATGCATAAGTGTTCCTGCGTAATCCTTATTTACTGTTACTTCTTTTCAACTTTATTGAGAATTAAGATTGTTTATGTTCTCCTTTAGAGTAAGGTTTCTTAACTTTTTTATGGTTATTGTAGCACTAGGTTATTCAAAAGATTATAAATTTATAAAAGGGAGAAATATAGATAGAAAGACAATAAGAATGACTAGAGAATCTATTAAAGCAGTGGAACTTCGTTCACTGCTTGCTCCACCACAGACTTTAAAGCCTGGGGAGCCCTGGCCAGATCATTCTGTTAGCTAGGGCATCATCCTAACGTGTAAGGTTGCCGGTTTGATCCCTATTAAGGGCACATACAGAAACAGATGTTCCTGTCTCTTTCCTGCTCTCTCCCTTCCTTTTATTAAAATCAATAAAATGAACATTTTAAAAAAAAAGCATGGGTAAATGTTGGCTTAGAATGGGAAGTTTCAGCCTTTCATCATTTGATTCTATTTGGGGGATCAAGCACTTAATTTTATATATCTTTCTATAATTATAAAAATGTAACATTTCAACTTGAATATAATAGTTTGAATGGCAGCTTTTCATCACCTCCTGATAAGCATTGTAGTTAAATAAATTTTACTTCTATAACCTGAAATACAGTGTGCCCGTAAAGTCATGGTGCACTTTATATTTTGCACCGGTCAAAAGTGCACCATGACTTTACGGACACACTGTATTTTTATCTTCACCATAAACATAATTCAAAGAAGCCCTATTCTCTTACAAATAATCATTTTTCTCAAGCATTTAATGAATGGAAAATCAATTTATGCCAAGCGTTGGGTAAGTTAAATATCCTCTTAATCCTGAATCTAAGAGTCCTCGTGATTCATCAGCAGAATTATTTGTGTTTACTCAAATTCTAAAACTAGAGATGATATATATGGATCAGAAACTACTATATCATTTAAATATCTTTTTATTATAACGAACTAAGAGTTCCATAGCAAACTACATTTTTTTATTATAATAACTCATATATTTGTCAGTTATTTTAATAACCTATAAGTCTGATTCCTCTTACATGTATCAAGGACATGGATCGTCAGAAACCATAAAAATTAAACATTTGTCATCTATTAAAATGTCATCTATTGGGACACTCTGAGCCAAACCATTTTCTTCGGCAACTAAATATAATTGTTTCTTAAACATGACACATCTGTAAGAATTTAAGTGTGAAGTACAGAAACTATAAAAAGATATAATAAGAATTTTTAGAATAATTTTAATTTTAAATTGGGTTTAGTGATGTAAATTGAAATTTAGTGATTCAAAGACATTATCATTAATAATTAACCCAGCACAAATGTGTTACACAGGTGTCCTAGCTATGGCTTTGTCAAGAAAAAAAAAGTATTAATACTGTGAAGGTTAAAGTACAGTGTGGTGCACTTTTGTCTGGTCACAGAACTTTACTTACACACTGTACATATCTGTTCTTTACTATAATTTTTAGTAATTTGTACAGAATCTATGAATATTGTTAACTTGGACGACTTTGGAAATTATTTTATTAGATGGCTAAGGAGGGAATAGAATTGTATCTAAGAAATTATATTTTGCTATTTAAAACTACCATAGAAAATGATGAATAATGAACTGCATCTTTAAAGATTCAGTAAGTATTTATTTTCCTAGTAGCTTATCATAGTTCTGTGATTTGACGGCAGGCATAAAGTGAAATACTTACCAAACATTATTGTCAGGAGGGCAATCGGCATCACAAACAATCCAACCAGCAGATCAGCCACTGCCAGGGACATTAGAAAATAATTGGTAGCACACTGCAGCTTTTTCTCCAGCGAAACAGCCAAAATAACAAGGATGTTCCCACCGATTGTGGGGATTATCACCGTGAGTATCAGAAGGGCTGCCCAGTGCGGTTTGTTTCCCTGTTCCTCACCAGTCTGTTTCATTTCCTCTGATATCCACTCTGTCTGTAATCCAGACCAGCTAGAAGTTATTAAATGATCAAATGAGCTCTGCAGAATGTGCTCAGGAATTGTGCTTTGTTCCAATGTTTTGTAAGAGAAAGCCATTCGCTGTTTTTCTGTGATTTGATCCGATTCCACATACTGGTCAGCATGGTCAGTAGCTAAGCAGATCATCTGCTTTTTTAAGGCATTGTACCCATGCCAGATACACAAAGCCAAAGTTGACTCTTTCCTTTAAAAACAATTTCAAGTTCTTTAAAATGAGAGCGTACATGCATCTGTCCATGTCTGTAGACAAGACCCAAGTGTTTTAGTATTCTTCAGAGGCTTAGATTTCAGGAGGTTTAGTGAAGAAGATTGATAGCTGTGAAAAAAGACTTATTTATTAGTTTCTCTGTCTCTTTCTCTACAGTGGCAGAGTTGTGTTTGAATTTGAATGTCAGAGTTCCCCCTAGGTATAAAATATGTGGATTGCATTTGTGACAGTACAGCCAGTCCCACAAACATGCGCCTGACATTCTGTGCTTATGATATAAAGCTAGTTGATACCTTTACTTCAAAATATGTACAGAAGAATAGCAACGTGAAAGCACCAGATAGTAGTTTGGAATTGAACTATTTGGTACACACCAACCCACATCTACAAACATGCTCAGCCCACCTGAAGTCTTAAAAAATTATTTACCAGCTAGGAATTTTTATTTGTAGTAGGTATTTTCTTGACCAGGTTTAGTTTAATACTGCTATAAATGTCATTTTCATAAAGCATTTAAGGACTCCTTTAATTTGAGAGAAGGAAAGAACTATAGGTATTACTAGGATCCAAATAATTGTTTTTAGTAATTTTCTTTTAAAGAAAACATGTTTCTGCAACAAATATAACCCACATTATCACTTTATATCAGATTTGAACCAGTTTTTTGTTTGTTTTTAGTATCTTTTTTTAACTTTCCCAGTTTCCTTGAAAAGGATACAAAGCTAAGGGGAAGATTAAACCATTTCTTCATAAAATCTACAAATCCCATACTAAAGATGTCCTCTTTAACATTGGGAAACTTTTTATTTTTGAATATAAATGAAAAAATATGATAGAAAATTTTCTAAAGAAATAAAACAGATAAACTCTATATTTATTTGTTAAATACTCACCTCTTATTTGTTCGTTCCCCTTATCTGCTCCGTAGACCTGCTTGCCGCTGTGACAGAAGTCCTCCTCCCATTGGCTCTCTCTGAGCCACAAGCACTGGCCCTGCAAAGTAATGAAGCTGATGTGTTGTATAGCTAGCTGTGAGCGTGCCAAGGAGGTTACTTCCTCTCTGACATGCTCATTTTTAGAGAGTAGCAGCATTCATTATAATTCATAAAGCCACCAGTGAAATATGTTGAACCAGTTCATGACCTTGATTCAAGTAATATTCTTAAGAGCTCTCTTGAGTATTCGGGGAATTGTAATAAACTATAGTTTAGCTTAAGATAGTTTTATTTTAGATTACCCCTGGCTGTTTCCCATTTAAGGAAAAATAAGATAAAATCTAGAGATTCTAGAGCTTTAATTCTGTGAAGCATCTGCCTGTGAGCCTTGTAGCGGTTTCTAGCAGTGAACAAGATTCTTACCGAGCTTTTCATGCCTTTGCTGTGGAACATAATTTGCTTTGGATGCAACCTTATATAGAAGAGCACAGAAAGGTCTGGATTCTACATGTGTACATAGGTTTTCACAGAAACTTCCTCATTACTCATTTTTAAACAAGTTTCCTCTGAATTTGAGAATTGGTTCATTGGTAGTTTTCTTTCCTACAGATATATTGGGGAAAGTATATGATATGTAATGAAAATATATTTCTGCCTTATTTCAGATAATGGGTATAAAAATCTTAACAGCTATGTTATAACCTCTAAGTTTTCTCTAAACTAGACACTAGCTTAGTCCTAGAACTTCAGCATTTTCTGTTTCCTTTTTAAAAGATCATCATAGAGTACTTGTATTTTAAAATTATTTAATTACTTTTAGATCAGCAGTAGCATTTATACCCTTTTTATGTTTCAAATTTATATTTTTTAGCTATATGAAAGTTATTAGAAAGTACTTGGTTCATTTCAGTTCTACTGATCACTTCAGGTTTTATTTAATATTTGCTGCTTTTTTTAAACCCAAAATTCAATATCTTAGAAAAAATATTTTCTAAGAATTTGGGGTGAAAATATAATACTGAAGAACAATCAGATTTAATGTGCCACAGTTTCTCTTTAGGATATGAAAATATTTTAAAATACTTCTTTATTATGAAATCACAATTTGGCATCTGTGCTTATACAGTTAGATAGGGGTCTGCAAAACAAATAGCATCATATTAAAAATAGCACCATTATATTGAAAATATATGTGTATGAAATAAACCCTCATTGATTTGTTTTTATAAAGTTTTTAAAAATATTTATTAAGTATATTATAAATATATTAGCCATTATTACTATTATAATACTTTGCCAGTACGAGCCCCTCTCACCCACATTCACTCACTTTAAAAAGAAAATCTTAAAGTAGTTTAAATCGATACTTGGGTTATTTTTATTTTTGAATTTTTAAATTAGTTTAATGACTGAGGAATTAGAACAACTATGTACTTATTTGGTAACTTCAAGTTATTAGAAGCAATAGCTTAGAATCAGAAAGAAAGCAAAATAATAAGTAAATAAAAGGGTGGAAAAATATCTCAGTTGGCAAATAACTAAATTGTGCTCTAAAACCTCATTTATATTAGATAGAAGGCAGCTTATAAATTCCTACTCCAGATCGTTTTTGCTCTACATACACACTCACAAAAACTGTCTCTTCTCCTCTTTAATGAAAATAATATTGTACATTGTGGTAAATCTAAATAGTACAAAAGAATGTTCAGTGATAAATTCACTCTGGAGACAGTTTTAACACGCACATTTCCCTGTCTACTCCAGAGTAGAGTAACAAATTAAACGTTGGACAAGCACTTTGATCATAGCAAACAGGGTCAACTGAAGAAACAGGAATTATAACATATAGATGTGTAGATCTACTCAGAATACAGAGATTTACAGCTTATATAACTCAGCCTTCCACAGCTATTTGTGATACAGTAATTGATATCACAGTGGTGACTCCCACATTTCTAAAAAAAGGTGAAATCCTCTTTATTCAGCTCTGTTTTGTGTGGCAGGAATATGTGACATGCATTTTAAAAAGATTGCTTCCCAAAATGTTATAAAAGGATGATTATTAAGGTAGAGTGATATTTCAAATGCATGGAAACTTCATCTGTGTAGAATTCTTCATATACCAAGAACTCCATATAAATTCTGATTAAAGTAGCTTAAAGGTGAGGTTTAGACTCTAATTTGACCACAACCAAAAAACCTAATTGGTGCATTTTTTCTAAAATACTGAATTTTATCCCTGATGCCTTTTAAGTTATTGAACAAATTCTATCTTTGATTTAAAAGGGCAGTGTAATGTCTTTTATAGGCCTAGGAAAACAACTTAAATTTCAGCCAAGGACATTTTTTACCTCTCAGCCGTAGTATCTACCAAGCACCAACCATTAAGGAATTTTTAGCAATATGCAGACTTTGTTCATTACATATTCATTCATTTGTGAAGTATTCATTGAGCTCTTTTTTCTTTTTGCTTGTACAGATAAAGGGATGAACAAGATAAACATTTTCTGCTTACAATTTATAATCTGATGGGGATACAAACAAGCCTACTGATAATTATAACACAGACATGGCAGAGCTAAGACTAGTCACCTCAGCAGGGCCTGCAGCACAGCTCACATATTTCTGGATTTTATCTTTCTTTTTGAGTTTCTTGTTCATTCTCAGATGAAATCAGTGAGAAAGCTAAAACTAAGAATAACTATTCCAAATTTAATCTGTTCTTTTTATTTTTTTTAAGATTTTATTTCTTCATTCTTTAGAGAGGGGAGATAGAGAAGGGGGGAAGGAAGCAGGAAGCATCAACTCCCATATGTGCCTTGACCAGGCAGTCTAGGGTTTTGAACCCACAACCTCAGCATTCCAGGTCGACGCTTTATTCCCTGTGCCACCACAGGTCAGGCTAATCTGTTCTCTTTAGACTCCTTCCATCACTCTTCACTGACTGAATTTAGCCCGTATTTTAATGAAAGACTTAGACCAATCAGAAGGTTCTATCTCATTTTTACCTTCTTTTTTCAAAATGTCTTTATTTTCGTTCATCCTATTCTTTGGAATTATGTTGTCATTTCCAAACTAACTTTTTTGTCCCATCTCTTTTTTGTTTGTTTGTTTGTTTAATTTTAGAGAGAGAAAAACATCAATTTGTTGTGCCACTTATTTATGCATTTATTGGTTGATTCTGGTGTGTGCCCTGAATGGAGATCGAAACCACAACCTTGGCACATCAGGACAGCGCTCTAACCAGCTGAGCTACCGTACCAGGGCTTGATCCCACCTTTTATTACACTCTTTGCATTCCTCGGTTCTAACTTCTTTCTTGCAGACAGAGGCAGAATACTAGCAGGCGTGTGCCCCGGGCCCCGAGTTCTGAAGGGCCCTGCAAAACCCCAACTTGACACCTTTTTCTAATGACACCAAGTTTGGTTTCATATGTGCAATTTTAACATTAATAGTACATATTTTTTATTTATTTAAAAATATTATTAACTTGTATTTTTACTTTCCCTTCTCGCTCTTTTTTTTAAGGGGCCCAGTATTTTCTTCTGCGCCCAGGGTCTCAATCGACCTTAATCTGCCTCTGCTTGCAGACATGTTCTAGTGTCTAGTTAATGAAAAATAAAACCTTTCTTTATTCCTAACGTCCTTTTCCTTCATCATCAACCTTCTCTAAATAATTGTCTATCCTTTTCTCTTCTTACTACCCAAGTTTATAATCCTTATAATCAGATTGTTATCCCCAACATTTTACTAAAACAACTCTGAGAAAGTCACTAATTAACTCCAATTACTAATTTTGTGCAATATTTAGCACTGTTGACTAAGCTTTTCTCCTTAAAACTTGTCTTTTGTTTTGGCTTCAAAACACCCCATCTTTGTTATTTGTTTTTCTTCTAACTTTTATTCTACCCTCTTAATATGCAGATTCCCCTCAGTTTCCTGTCTTTTGTTGACTGCATTTCTCTCTTCATTTTCTTCCTCCATTCATTCTTTTTTTTTTTACAGGGACAGAGAGAGTGTCAGAGAGGGTTAGATACGGACAGACAGACAGGAATGGAGAGAGATGAGAAGCATCAATCATTAGTTTTTCATTGCCGTCGCAACACCTCAGTTGTTCATTGATTGCTTTCTCACATGTGCCTTGACCGCGGGCCTTCAGCAGACCGAGCCACCCCTTGCTGGAGCCAGCGACCTTGGGTCCAAGCTGGCGAGCTTTTGCTCAAACCAGATGGGTCTGCGCTCAAGCTGGCGACCTCGGGGTCTCGAACCTGGGACTTCCACATCCCAGTCCAACGCTCTATCCACTGCGCCACCGCCTGGTCAAGCCATTTACTCTTATAATACGGTTTCCATCCACTTGATGAAGAAAGCTTGTAAAACACTTTTTCTAGGCTAATGGCTATTATCCTGTGGTCATGAAATGAGACAAACAGCATCTGTGTTCTGTTAGAGACCCACACACCAGTGTCGCTAAGTTTAAACTTCTGCATTTGTAAAAAGAGGGGGGGATGTAACCTGCTCTGTCTACTTTGCAGCACTATCTGACTCAGTTGATCATTTCCCCTTCCTTAAGATAGTTTCTTCTCTTGGGTTCTACTAGACCTCACTGATGGATTTTCTCCTACTTAATTGACTGTTCCTTCTTAGTCTCCTTTGTTCTTTTTCATCTCCTCAACCTCTTAATATCGGGGCTCCTCTGAGACTCATTTCTGGGCCTCTTCTCCCCTCTGTCTTAACTTGGTGATCTCATACACATTTATAGCTATAAATACTATGTAAGTCCTAAATTTGTATCTCTAATCTGGACCTTTTCTTCTGATTCCAGACTCGTATGTTCTGTGATCTACTCGGTATTTCTGTTAGATGTCTAAAAAAACAAAATCTCAAACTCAAAATGTTCAAAATGTAACTTCTGCTCTTTTCCCCAAAATCTGTTCAGTTGACTTCTTTATATCGGTTAAACACCATTGCATCCTCCCGGTCTTCCTTTCACATATTACATTTTATCCATCAGGAAATCTTGTTGGTTCGACATTTAATATATGTATGTCAAATTCAAACCTTACCCCCTCCCCACATCCACTACTACCACCTTGTCCAATTCACAATCATATCTTGACTGGATTTCTGAGGTAGCCTTTTATCTGGTTTTTTTATTATTATTATTATTCTATGCTTGCCCTCTGTTCCCAATAGAGTAGCCAGATAACCATTTTTAAACAAGTTGGATCATATCATTCCTTTGCTCAGAATCCTCTGATGGCCCTTATTTCACTCACAGGAAAGGCCAGTTTCTATAAAACCCAGCATGATCTGGCCCTATTTTCAACTACTCTTTTCCCTTTTTACTACAGTCAGACTATTGACATCCTTGCCACTCTTCCAACACACCAAGCATTGTTCCACCATAAGGCCTTTGCATGAGCTGTTTCCTCTACCTAACATTCCTCCTTCCAATAGCCATGTGGCTCGCTTCCTCGCTGCCTTCCTGTCTGCTTAAATATCACCTTAGCACCGAGGTGTGTAACCTGACTACTCTAATTAATACTGCAATATGCCCTCCTCCCCTGACCCTTCCAGTAACCCCTTCCCTTGATTTACCTTCTTTGTCTTCGTAGTACTTCATCTTTTTACTTATTTTATCATTTATTATTTATTGTCTGTCTCCTACTAGAATATAGTCTTTATCATGTTTGTTCACTGATAAAATTTGCAACAAAATGTTGCAAGATTTTGACCATTGTTTCTTCTAATGTCTTTCTGCCCGACTCTGATCATTCTCCCTCAGTGACTCCCATTATGCGTACATTGGTATGCTTGAGGGTGTCACACAGTCTCTTAGAGTCTGTTCATTTATCTTGATTCTTTTCAGTGCTCCTCAGAGTGGCTAATCCCAACTCAATGTGAGTCTTTTTTTTGCCTGCTCACTTCTGCTGTTGAACTCCCTCTAGTGAATTTTTTATTTTAGTTATTGTACTTTTCAGTTCCAGAATTCCTAGTTGGTTTCTTTTTATAGTTTCTGCCTCTTTATTGATGTTCTCAATTTTGTGAGACATTGTTTTCCTGTTTCCTTTAGTTATTTGCCCGTGGCTTCCATTAGCCATTTGAGTATATTTATGATAGTTTATTTAATTCCAATACTTGGGCTTCTTCAGAGACCAGTTCTGTTAATTTTTCTTTTTCCTATGGATGAGCTGTACTTTCTTATTTCTTTGCATGTCTCATAATTATTTTCTTGAAAACTGGACGTTTTGGATATTAGAATTTAGCAACTCATGAAATCAGATTTTCTCCCCTTCCAAGGGTTTGTTATTGCTGTTGTAAATTGTAAGTTGTTTAGTGACTCTCCTCCCCCCCAGGGACAGAGAGAGTCAGAGAGAGTGATAGATGGGGACAGACAGACAGGTACGGAGAGAGGTGAGAAGCATCAATCATTAGTTTTTCATTGCCGTTGCGACACCATAGTTGTTCATTGATTGCTTTCTCACAAGTGCCTTGACCGCCGGCCTTCAGCAGACTGAGCCACCCCTTGCTGGAGCCAGCGACCTTGGGTCCAAGCTGACGAGCTTTTGCTCAAGCCAGATGGGCCCGCCCTCAAGTTGGCGACCTTGGGGTCTCGAACCCGGGTCTTCCTAATCCCAGTCTGACGCTCTGTCCACTGAGCCACCGCCTGGTCAGGCTAGTGACTTTTATAAAATAGTTTTTAAAAGTCTGAATTCTTTCTAATGTATGGCCACTGAAATCTATGTTCCATAAGCTTAGTGGTCAGCTACTGTTTACACAGTTTCCTTACATGCCTGGAGCCAAGAAAAGAAAGAAAGAAACCTCTCCCAGTCTCTTCAGATTGGCTGTGTATTGGGGCACTTCTTCAGTGATTAACCAGTATTTACCTCTCCCTCACCTCCGCTCCCACTTGTGCAGAGCCAGAGGTGAAAGCTTAGGGTTTTCTCAGGCCTTTTCTGAGCATGTGTCCAGCCCTAAGCATGCAGGTGGGCTTTTCAGTTACCCTGGTATTCATGGGAGCTATTAAATAAAAGTCTTTAATTACATTTCCCTAGCCTCTTACTCTCTAGGCTTCTCAGTCTGTTTGTAGCCTGGCCTGATTATTATCCCTTGCCCAGACTGCCATGGCCAACACTTGGCCTTTAAACATTTTCAGCAAATGTCACCTGGGAAGTGGTTCCAGCCCCGGGAGGGGGCACTTTAAACTGGGTGAAAGAACGGGAAGTTATTACAGTAGTTTTTCAGGGATCCACCAGACAGGCTGAAACACACACCCACGATTCTGTGAGAGTACTGTCTTGCTTGGAACACAGGCTGCCAGCTTCTCTGCCGCTGCCATTGGGGGGATGGGGGGAGGCGGGCAACTGAAAACCTTAGAAAAACCCTAATGCTCTTACTCCCCTGCAGTAGCATGTTTCTTCATGAAGCTTTCCCCTGCTGTCTAGGTTTTTGACTAGTTTCTGTCATCTGTGTAGGTTGATCCTGAAGTGTTTTGCCAGGTTCTTATTGCCAGAAAGCTGCTCATACTATAGCTGCTTTTGTCAAGAACAATAAAATAAAATATTTTTTAAAATATAAGTGAAACTGTGATGTCTTGAAATGATGATGTCCTTAATCAAAAGAATTATATCTGGGATTATAGTTGGTGATATAAAGGACCCAAATATCTTTGATTTAGACTTGCTTAACCCTCAAGTCTTGAGTAATCACTTGTAATCAGCTCTTAAAAGTGGACTTTTGCCCAGTGTGGCTCAGTGGATAGAGCATAGCCCTGGGACACTGAGGTCCCAGGTTCAAAACCCCGAGGTCACCAGCTTGAGCATAGAGTCACAGGCTTGAGCGCATATAATTAAGGTCTGGTTGTTTTTTGTTTTATGAAGTTAGCAGTCATTGATGATTACACTGAAGTTCATTAATTCGTTCCAAATTGCAAAATGGTAATTTTACTATTTATTCACTTAACTGTTACTTTAAAATTTTTTATATATACATATACTATATGCATCTATATGTTTGGATAAAGATTAATGTGCAGTTTTGTCTTCAGTAAATATTTTCATTCCTATCATTGCTTAGAAAGGGCCTGTTGTCCTTTTAGAGCTACCTGCTGAAAAATCAAACAAAGACTATTACAGTTTTATTGTACTCTTGAGATTAAATGTCTAAGCTAATTTATTAAAGAATGTGTCATTCCTTGTCTTTAACACTTTCATGAAGAATGTGTCATAGTTGGAACTGTTACTCAGCTGAGAAGCTTACAAGGATTTTTTATGTGCTGGAGTTTATAGCCCTCACAACCTATTTTAGTCTTTACGGGTATCAACTAGGTAAAGCTCTGTACTAACTCCCAGTGTTTATGTTCCCAGGCAGACTTCTTTCCAAATCTCATGAAATTGTTAATGTTCTTGTTCAAAGTATAATACTTTTTTAACAAATGGGAATCAAGAAATAAATGAAGTGATTTTGATTGTTTTGTTACCTTTTTAAAGATTTATTTATTTCATGGAGCAGGGGGGTGAGAAGTATCAACTCATATACTGCTCACAAAAATTAGGGGATATTGTATCACTCTATATTCATTTTTAAATATCCCCTAATTTTTGCAAGCAGTATAGTTGCTTCACTTTAGTGGTTCATTGCTTGCTTGTCGTATGTGCCTTGACTGGGCAAGCCCAGGGTGGCAGCCTCAGCCTTTCAGGTCAATGCTTTATCCACTGTACTGCCACAGGCCAGATGAAAAATAAATGAAGTTTTAAGATTCATTTAGGGTAAATTCTTTGCTGTGAGTCTGTTTTCCCTCGATTATTCTTTCTTAGAAGCAAGTGGGTAGGTCTTCTGTGTGCCATTAGCTCCTTTAAAAGGTTGGTAAGGAGCCTGACCACACGGTGGTGCAGTGGATAGAGCGTCGGACTGGGATGCAGAAGACCCAGGTTCAAGACTTCAAGCTCGCCAGCTTGAGTGCGGGCCCATCTGGCTTGAGCAAAAGCTCGCCAGCTTGGACCCAAGGTTGCTGGCTCCAGCAAGGGGTTGCTCGGTCTGCTGAAGGCACATGTGAGAAAGCAATCAATGAACAACTAAGGTGTTGTGATGGCAACAAAAAACTAATGATTGATGCTTCTCACCTCTCTCCGTTCCTGTATGTCTGTCCCTGTAAAAAAAAAAAAAAAAAGATTGGTAAGGAAATCTGGAGTCAGAACCCCGAATATAACCAGCTTTTTAGGGTTTGTATCCAACTTGCTTTACATTGTTTTGAATGAACTTTTGGGCGTGAGTTACCTTACCTTTTTAAAAAATAAAAGTCCAAACCATAACATACTAGTAATCAAATTCCTGGCTCTGACCCAAAGACAGTTTCTGGTTCTGCATCTAGATTTCAGTGATTATAGTATACAGTATTATACTATCCCACACCAAACTCTCACCAGCATAGTAAAGTAGAGCACATACCGTTTTACGGATAACAGAAGGCTCAGAGAGATTTAGTGACTGCCACTCAGTTAATAAATGGCTGCACTAGAGCTGGTACCCAGGCCTAACTCCAAGCCCATGTTCTCTGCCACAACAGATTGAAGACGAGGGAGGAGAGAAACAGAAGGGTAACTGAAGGAATCACTCTATTATTCCCAGTGAGAAATGATTGGAACCTGAAACAGGCAGTAGCATCAGAAGCAAGATTTGCGGTTTCACTGGACTTGGTGGCAGATTAGATGTGGGAAGTGAGGGAATAAAATGATTGGAGATGTGAGTTTTCTGGGGGTGTAGATGAATGGTCGTGGTGGGAGTAGCTCTTTACTCCTCTGTGTGGAATGACCTGTTTGTTACTGAGGAGTTCGTGGTATCTTTAGTTAATGATATTCAGTAGGTACTTCGAAATTTAGGATGCTGCTCAGATTATTTAGAGTCTGTTGTTGGTAGGGAATCTAAGGGTATTAATATTAAGTTCTTAATTCCTGTGTCATTGTGTTAGTCATGTGTCACTTGCCTAATGAGAATTATAAATTCATAATTCCACCAAGGGACTACCCCGAGACTTACGGCTGTGCCAAATTCCCACTGGGATGGACCCCATGTGTATAGAACAGTGTTTCTGTCTACTTACATACATTGCACCTCTAGTGAAGTGAATTTTTTAAGAAGACACCATATTCTTGAAAGGATCTTGATTAACTAATATGACTTAATGTTGATATTGGAGAAGATATTCAATAAACAGTAGTTAATAGCCAGTCTGTTGAAAGAACAGAATTCATACGTGCAGTTCATGGTCGGATGATATAGCAGTGACTTGTGCATATGCCCTTGCACAATTCCTGCTCTGTGGAAGGTTTGTACAAATGGCAACGCTGGCAAGATGACTGTTAGCTAAGAGCCAAGAAATTTTATGGAAACTACAAATCAGAATTTGGTTACCTATTCTAGTGTGTGTTTTGTTTCTTAAAGTAGGCCTTCCATAAACCTACATGTGGGCTTACTGCTGGGAACTTCAAAGCACGTAAAAATAAAAGATACTTAGTTAGCCTTTATAAAGTAACACTCACAGATACTTGTGACCTCTGCCTTCTTTTGATTGCCTAGCTGAATTAACTTAAGGGGAAGGAAACAATGAAGGGCTTGATGTTCTTCCCAGTGGTTAAAAGCATTAGGCCTTGGACCTAGCAGAAAATAACTTGTTGGTTTGAGTCTCTAAATATAAGTTTGTTTTGACTCCCTTTGTTTTTCATTAAGTAATAAGATAAAATAAAATGTTTTCTCTTTAGTTCCTAGCAATGTCCTAATAGTTTATGGAAATATAGGAGACAATCTCACATGTGCAATCTTGAATGAATGGTGTTTGTAATTAATTAGACAAAATGCTTGAGTTTGTCAGAGAATTTAGGTATCAAATTATGGACAGAGCCTTAAGTTCTTACCCTAACAGGAATTAAATGAAGGTACTGTCAACTACAAGTTTCAGAATAACACTGCAACAGTTTCTTTGGTGTAATATCACTTTAAATTTAATTTTTATTTTATAGGAATATTTCTCAATGAAGGCCATAGTATTCTTGTAAAGTAGAGCAGATCTTATGGGACTAATCCTATTCGTTTTTGGGGGGGAGAAGGACCCCAAAGTATTTGGTTAATTGAACCTTATCTAAGTTATCCCAGCTATTTATAGGCCCGATAGAAACTTGAACATCCGTTTTTGCCTCTGTGGTTTCCTCCTATATAATTTATTATCTATGTCAGCATACATATAAATTATTGCCACATTTTCGGTTATTTGCTCATTTGTTTTTTATATTATTCTTGAAAAACAAAGTCAAGAAAAGTGATCTCTAATCACAGAAAAGAAAATGTAAGTGACTTGCTAATGTCACGTAGTAAGAAATTAGCAAAGCTGGGGCTCTAACCCACATCTCCTGCTTGGTAACACTGCTTTTTTCACACCAGACTGGTTTTCCACATTGTTGCCATCAGTATTATTTCCAAATCATTCATACTAGGAAACTTAGTCAAACTGAGAACATTTTAAAGAAAGGGTGATGGACTCTGTAGGAGGAAATAATGCAGCCTTATCTTACAGTGAAATTCCACATTTTATAGACAGTTTTCGTAAACTTGATTCTGCTCCATTTGAAAGCTGAATTTACCACTCACTGGAGTTTTAGGGTAGAGAACAATTTTAGCATTGGATTATCGATTTAAATTGGCCTGTAGGTAGTAACTGTTTTCTTTAACAATGGGACAGTCTTTTCTAAAAGAGATTTTATTGAATTACAATGTACACCTGAAAACATGCTCATAATCATTACCCTACAAGTTGAACACCTGTCTAACCAGCACCTAGTTCAAGATCATTACTTGCACTCTCTTCTAGTTGCTACCCCTGTCCTGCTGCCCCTCAAGGGTAACTACCATAATAAGATAGTTTTTTAGAGTTCAGATACTGCATTGGTCAAGGTTGTCCTGTTTCTTTAGTCACAAATATAAGAAGATGAGAAAGGAACAATTACTTTAGACAAAAATTAACCAGAATTTTCTTATCGCCAAGGCTTATTTATTAGTTTAATATTCAGCCAGAGTAATGCTGGGAGATTTAAATCTTTCATGCAGCTTTGGAAACATCTTGGAATATTTATAAGTGACTTTTGTCTTCTAAAACAAAACAGAGGAAGCAGGGACTATTAGAATGGATGTAGAGCCGTGTGCATCCCGCACCTCCATGATTATTCCTGACTATGAAGGAAGCACAAGGGGATGACCCTAATTCCAGACCTGTGGTCCCTTCCCTTCCCTTCCCTTCCCTTCCCTTCCCTCCCCTCCCCTCCCCTCCCCTCCCCTCCCCTCCCCTCCCGTCCCCTCCCCTCCCCTCCCCTCCCCTCCCTTCCCCTCCCCTCCCATCTTTTCTCTCTCTTCCTTCCCTTCCCTCCCTCCCTCCCTCCCTCCCTCCCTTTTTCTTTTTCCTTTTTTCTTTCTACATTCCTCTTTCTTTGTTAATATTATCTAAATATTGAAGATAAATTTCTAATATCAATAATTAGAATTCTGAGCCTGACCAGGCGGTGGCGCAGTAGATAGAGCGTCGGACTGGGATGCAGAGGACCCAGGTTTGAGACCCCGAGCTCACCAGCTTGGACCCAAGATCGCTGGCTCCAGCAAGGGGTTGCTCGGTCTGCTGAAGGCCCGCGGTCAAGGCACATGTGTGAAAGCAATCAATGAACAACTAGGGTGTCGCAATGGCAACGAAAAACTGATGATTGATGCTTCTCACCTCTCTCCATTCCTGTCTGTCTGTCCCTTTCTATCCCTCTCTCTGACTCTCTCTCTCTCTGTCCTTGTAAAAAAAATAAAAATAAAAAATAATTAGAATTCTGTAGATTTTTTAATTCTGCAATTTCTGTGTTAAATATAGCTGTTGTTTCCCATTAATTTAAAGTATTGGTTCAAAGTCTTCCGTCTTGATTTATAGTCTGTTACATGTAACACCGTGTCCACTTTCTCTGCTTCTTCTCAGGACTCCTGAGCAGTGCCCCAGCGTCGTTTCCTTGTTGTCGGAGAGTTACAACCCCCACGTGCGTTACGGCGCTGCCATGGCCCTGGGCATCTGCTGTGCTGGGACGGGAAACAAGGTAAAGCCAACGCCAATGGGATCAGTGCCCTCCTGGCGCCAGACTGTTTTCCTCCCCAGAGAAGTTTATGCAGCAGCTGTAAAAATACAAGTATTGTGTAATCTGTAAGACTTACTTGCAAAGCTTCCCAGAACTGCCTTACTTTACTGTGCTGGGTGGCTCAGAGCCACTTAAGAGCACACTACCACATTATCTGGTGTCTATAATGAAAACACGCTGTTGACCTCTTAATTTTGGGGGGCAGTGGGTGGAGAAGAAGATAAAGTTTTTTTCTTTAAAGAACTACTCTGGTCATTTTACATGGTTATTTTACACGTCGAATTTGCAGAATTAGTATTGTGCAAATCAGGGTTCCCATGTGAGACCACCAAAATCAATTCAGTTTGATTCCTTTGGTTTGGTTTTTTGTTTTTTTGTTTGTATTTTTTTTTACAGGGACAGAGAGAGAGTCAGAGAGAGGGACAGATGGGGACAGACAGACAGGAACGGAGAAAGAGGTGAGAAGCATCAATCATTAGTTTTTCATTGCCGTCGCAACACCTTAGTTGTTCATTGATTGCTTTCTCACATGTGCCTTGACTGCGGGCCTTCAGCAAACCGAACCACCCCTTGCTGGAGCCAGCGACCTTGGGTGCAAGCTGGTGAGCTTTTGCTCAAGCCAGATGGGCCTGTGCTCAAGCTGGCGAGCTCGGGGTCTCAAACCTGGGTCTTCCGCATCCCAGTTCGATGCTCTATCCACTGCGCCACCGCCTGGTCAGGCTCCTTTGGTTTGGTTTTAAGCAAATCATTTAAGTGCTATTTCTGTGTTAAATTTGCCTGTTTTCTCCTCATGAACCTAATAGGTAACCTGCCATTTGGTAAGCCCTCAAAAGGGACAAAAGATTGGTTGGGCAAGTTGATAATTTAAAAAAATAATTCATCATAAGATTCATAAAGAAATGCAATAGTGTTGTTTACATAACAAGTATTTTTGATCAACAGCAATAACATAATCATATTTTACCTTTTATAGCACACATGCAGAGAGTCGGCAAAGTGTGTGTGTGTGTGTGTCTGTTTGTGTGTGTGAACATGGTATGCTCCCAGTTCCCAGGGAAAGAGTCAATTTCTTATCATCTCTCATTCAAACTAAAATAAAGCAAAGCACAGTTATTCATTCATTGATTGATTCCTGGAATTGATTTGTGTGTGTGTGTGTATTTTTCTGAAGTGAGAAGTGGGGAAGCAGAGAAACAGACTCCCACATGTGCCCAACCAGGATCCACCTGGCACACCCACCATGGGGTGATGCTCTGCCCATCTGGAGTGTTGCTCGGTTGCAACCAGAGCCATTCTAGCACCTGAGGCGGAGGCCATGGAGCCATCTTCAGCGCCCGGGCCAACTTTGCTCCAGTGGAGCCTTGGCTGCAGGAGGGGAAGAGAGAGAGAGAGAGGAAAGAGAGGGGGAAGGGTGGAGAAGCAGATGGGCACTTCTCCTGTGTGTCCTGGCTGGGAAACGAACCTGGAACATCTACACACTGGGCCAACGCTTTACACACTGAGCCAACCAGCCAGGGCCTGGAATTAATTTTTAATTTGGCTTTTTCCCTAAAAAGGGTATTAGTATTAGATACAAATAACTTCTTCTGATCACATAAAACATAATTGAAGATAGGCTCAAAATAAGGATTTTTGCTACACGTGGCAGAAATTGTGCAAAATATTTATGGAGACAGCCCCTTCGAATATTCTCATTCCGGCTCCTTAACCAGCTCTATTTTTCTTTATAGTGTTTATCACCACCTGACATATTTTTCACCTATTTTATTTATGTGTTGTCTGTCTCCTCTCCACTGAAATACAAAATCCCTAGGAACAGTATGTTCACTGCTAAAATCTAAAGTCAGACCTGGCATATAGAAGACATTCAGTAAATACTTGTCACATGAATGATAGAAGAAAGATCATGTAAGGATTTAATGGTGAAAAAGTTGGACATGGTCTCTCCCTTCAGAGTTTTCTTTTTTTAAGGTTTTCTTTTCTTTTGAGTGAGGAATTCCTAAAAGAGAATCTCTCTTCACTTTTATTATAAATGTCATTGGGTATGTAAAATGCAGTTTATAGAAATTGGTCTTCATGTCATTGGATGCTTTATTGTTTCCCCCCCTCTCGGGTCTACATAGACATTTAGGTCAGCCTTATAAGTTAAATGTCAGTTAGGCCTGACCAGGCGGTGGCGCAGTGGATACAGTGTCGGACTGGGATGCAGAGGACCCAGGTTTGAGA
The DNA here is from genome assembly GCA_037038555.1 of Rhynchonycteris naso. Classification (NCBI taxonomy): domain Eukaryota; kingdom Metazoa; phylum Chordata; class Mammalia; order Chiroptera; family Emballonuridae; genus Rhynchonycteris; species Rhynchonycteris naso. The sequence continues at coordinate 7,146,361 of CM072997.1, read as the reverse complement.
CCCCGAGCTCGCCAGCTTGAGCGGGGGCCCATCTGGCTTGAGCAAAAGCTCACCAGCTTGGACCCAAGGTCGCTGGCTCCAGCAAGGGGTTGCTCGGTCTGCTGAAGGCCCGCAGTCAAGGCACATGTGAGAAAGCAATCAATGAACAACTAAGGTGTCTCAATGGCAACAAAAAACTGATGATTGATGCTTCTCACCTCTCCGTTTCTGTCTGTCTGTCCCTGTCTATCCCTCTGTCTGACTCTCTCTGTCCCTGTGTTAAAAAAAAAAAAAAAAATGTCAGTTAGACCTCTCTTTCTTTCCAGATTATTCTAAACTTAATACCTAGGACCAAATGTTCTCTGAGACTCAGCATTTGACAAGTTAATTCAGTGAAAATAATTTGTTACTCATACTAAACAAGTCTGCTTTATTTCGAGTTTGTGTGATCTTCATATCAATACCTATTTGAAGTTGGTGCTTTGATTATTTTTTTCTTAAAAACCTGAAACATCAGTTTATTCTAAAATTTACCTGTGATGTTATATCACATACTTCATAGGCCAAGTTAGTGTCTTTTAATCTGTAAATTGGAAATTTGGTTATATTTTTATTATGTCTACTTCATAAACAATATTGATAATATAAGAGTAATGTTTGAGCCTGACCAGGCGGTGGCGCAGTGGATAGAGCTTCGGACTGGGATGCAGAATACCCAGGTTCAAGACCCCGAGGTCTCCAGCTTGAGCGCGGGCCCATCCGGCTTGAGCAAAAGCTCGCCAGTTTGGACCCAACGTGGCTGGCTCCAGCAAGGGGTGGCTCAGTCTGCTGAAGACCCGCGGTCAAGGCACATGTGAGAAAGCAATCAATGAACAACTATGGTGTCGCAACGGCAACGAAAAACTAATGATTGATGCTTCTCATTTCTCTCTGTTCCTGTCTGTCTGTCCCTATCTATCCCTCTCTCTGACTCTCTCTCTGTCCCTGTAAAAAAAAAGAAAAAAAGAGTAATGTTTGAAAAACTTACTCCTCTGCACAGTGTCATTAACATTTTTTAGGGCAGTGAGGAAAAAGAAAACACATATCTGGTATGTGTAATATCTGTTAATAGCTTTGATTTTTAATAACAAATAAATACAGTCATGTACCACGTAACAATGTTTGGGTCCCTGAGATTATAATGGAGTTGAAAAATCCCTCTCACCTGGTGATGTTGTAACCGTGGTAACATTGGTTAGTGCACATTACTCGTGTTTGTAGGGAAGCTGGTATAAACAAACCTACTGTGCTGGTAGTCGTGAAAGTATAGCACATACAATTACAGTAGCATGCTGTGCCACCTAGGTTTGTGTTCACACAGTAACAAAATCACCTGAATACACATTTCCAAGAACTGATCCCCAGCATTAAACTGCACATGACTGTAAATCCACATGTCAAGAAATCAAGCTCAGGCCAGATGGCTTGGTTGGTTGGAGTGTCATCCCCAATAACAGAGGTTGCAGGTCCGACCTCCAGTCAGGGCACATACAGGAACAGATCGATGTTTCTGTTTGTTTCTTTCTCTCTCCCTTCCTTTTCTAATATCAATAAATAAATTTTTAGCCTGACCAGGCGGTGGCGCAGTGGATAGAGTGTCGGACTGGGATGCAGAAGATCCAGGTTCAGGACCCCGAGCTCGCCAGCTTGAGCGCGGGCCCATCTGGCTTGAGCAAAAGCTCACCAGCTTGGACCCAAGGTCGCTGGCTCCAGCAAGGGGTTGCTCGGTCTGCTGAAGGCCCGTGGTCAAGGCACATGTGAGAAAGCAATCAATGAACAACTATGGTGCTGCAATGGCGACGAAAAACTAATGATTGATGCTTCTCACCTCTCCTGTCTGTCTGTCCATATCTATCCCTCTCTCTAACTCTCTCTCTGTCCCTGTAAAAATATAATAAATAAATAAATAAATTTTTAGAAAAAAGAGAGAGGAGAGGAGAAATCTAAACTTATTTCTCCAAAAAAAGAATTCAGTTTAGACCCTGTCCAGATGGGTCAGTAGATAGAGCCTCATCCTGGTGCTCCAAGGTCACAGGTTCAATCCCCAGTCACGACACATTTAAGAAGCAATCAGTGAGTGCATAACTAAATGAAACAACTAAGTGGAACAACAAGTTGATGCTTCTTTCTCTCTCCTCCACACTCCCAAATCAGTGGGGAAAAAATTTTTATTCTTCCTTTTCTTTCCCTGGAACAAAGGATATTTGAGAAATGACATACTAATTAAGAAATATTTGCCTGACCAGGCAGTGGTACAGTGGATAGAGCGTCAGCCTGGGACACAGAGGACCTAGGTTTGAAACCCCAAGATCACCAAATTGAGCACTGGCTCATCCGTCATCAGCTGGGGCTCACCAGCTTGCGTGCAGGGTCGGTGCATTGGCCCGAAGGTCACTGGGTCTGCTGGAGCCCCCGGTCAAGGCACATATGAGAAAGCCATCAATGAGCAAGGTGCCACAAGGAAGTAAGGTGCCACATGGAAGAACTGATGCTTCTCATCTCTCTCTTCCTGTCTGTCCCTATCTGTCCCTCTCTCTGTCTCTCTCACTAAAAAAGATATATACCAGTATATATTTGATAATCTTGTAAACCCTTAGCTCTGTTCTTTCAGGTTTATGCCTAAGGATCTTATAAGGGATGTTATCAAGTAGCAGCACTTGACAAAGGGTGTTAATGTTGTCCAGATTGTTAATAGAAGTTATGTGTAATATGTGTTAATAACTTTGATTTTTAAAAACAAATACATGGGCAAAATAGTTCTTAATCAAATACCATGGACAAATAAATGCTGGGAAAAACAAGTTTCAGCAGTCTCTTTGATGAAGATTCCTGGAGCTTCCCCATACACCCCTAGGGCTTCTGATATGCTATATACATTTGAATCTACAAGAGGAAGTAATATATTATATGCAGGAACTCCCAAACTTACTTAATCAAGGAACCCAGTTCTCATAGTACTGATCACATTCTGAAGGACTTGGTATTGGGGAAATTCTTGAAAACAGTTTGGGAAATCCTATTACGTGTGGTCTTGGCAAGTATAATCATGAAATCAATTCTAGTCCTATTTGATTTAATTAATTTATTTTTTTACCATTCTACTAGCAAGTAAAATTTGTTGTTGTTTTGGGAGTTTATCTTTGTTTTTTTGTTTGTTTGTTTCAATATAGTTTTTTAAATTTGGTCTTGTAAAATTACCTTAGACATTACCATACCCTGCTATGTGAAGTAAGTTAGATACTTAACACAGGTCTTAGAGTCAAGACTGACCTAAATTTGCTCATGTGACTTTGGGGAAAATACTTAATCTTTCTCTCCAGTTTCTTTGTTTATGAAGATTGTCTTATGTTGCTATTGTTGTTTTGTTCTTGTTTTATTTTTATGATTAAGAGAATTATATGAAATAGTATATTTAAAATACCTACCACTGTGTTTGGAAAATGACAGGTGCTTATCAAACATTAATCTCATTTTCTCTTTCTTTTTGACGTCTTTACCTCAAGTTTTCAATTATTTTGAAGTTTAAAGCATTCTCAGTTCTGAACTATTATATCCAGGAAAATACTGACTTAGAGTGGCAGTAATAACTAATTTGAAAACCCAACTATATCAACTTTATTTAAGGTTTTATTTTTAATGTTTTTAGGAAGCAATTAATTTGCTAGAACCAATGACCAATGACCCTGTGAACTATGTGAGGCAAGGAGCTCTGATAGCCTCGGCTCTCATCATGATCCAGCAGACTGAAGTCACTTGTCCAAAGGTGAGCAAACAGATCTCTCTAACAAAGCTGGTTCAGGCCTTTCTGTAGTAACTTACCTTCTTTTAAGGACATTTTTACCTCGAATGTGATGAACACTGAACTCATAGGAAGTAAAGAGGTAAGAGAATGGGAAAACTTTTAATACATAATACTCTTTAAATTTGTTTTTGTTTTTTTTATGGTCACTTTGTTAATTCAACTATATAGCCATATTAAAATTAGAACTCATGCATTGATGAAGTCAGAAAAATCAACTTTAATTTTTATCTCCTACTGTCCTTTTTAAATTTGTTCAGTGGGATAACTTGTTCCTCTGATACAGAGGAGCTTGGGTGGTCCATGACTTTGTTTTCTTTCTTTCTTTCTTTTTTTTTTTTTTTTTTTTTGAGTCAGATGGCCCCTGTGCACTTGATTTTGTCACCAGGGTGGTCCTGAGCGGTGCCTGTATCACCTGATACTATGGCTCCACCAGTGTGCAACTCATCACTCTCTCTTTCTTTCTTTCTTTCTTTTTCTTCTTCTGAAGTTAGAAGCGGAGAGGCAGTCTGACAGACTTCCGCTTGCGCCCAACTGGGATCCACCTGGCATGCCCACCAGGGAGCGATGCTCTGCCCATCTGGGGTGTTGCTCCATGCAGCAGGAGCCATTCTAGAGGTGGAGGCTGTGGAACCATCCTCAGCACCCGGGCCAACTTTGCTCCAGTGGAGCCTTGGCTGTGGGAGAGGAAGAGAGAAAGAGAGAAAGGAGACGGGGAAGGGTAGAAAAGCAAATGGGCGCTTCTCCTGTGTACCCTGGCCAGGAATCGAACCTGGGATTTCCACACACCAGGCCAACGCTGGTCTATGGCTTTTTTGTTCTTTTTTTGTTTGTTTGTTTGTTTTACAGGGACAGAGAGAGAATCAGAGAGAGGGACAGATAGGGAAAGACAGGAACAGAGAGGGGTGAGAAGCATCAATCATTAGTTTTTTGGTGCCGTCACACCTTAGTTGTTCATTGATTGCTTTCTCACATGTGCCTTGACCGCGGGCCTTCAGCTGACCAAGCAACCCCTTGCTGGAGCCAGTGACCTTGGATCCAAGCTGACAAGCTTTTGCTCAAGCCAGATGGGCCCGTGCTCATCGGGGTCTCAAACCTGGGTCTTCTGCATCCCAGTCTGACGCTCTATCCACTGCGCCACCGCCTTGTCAAGCTGGTCTGTGACTTTTTTGATCAATTCTTCTGAGATAATAAAAGGTCCTACAGTCACTCTGTATAGTATATCCAGTCTCGGCGTGGGAGTGAGTACATCCCGATTCTCTTTGAAGATGTCATTGCCCTCTTGGGTGACCTCTTAAGCAGGGTTTCAGATGGCTCTAGGACAGCTTGCTCTCCCTCTTTGCCCACATCTGCCCAAAGAAACACTCCTGCATATTTGCCCTTCATGTAGGTGTGAGTCTAATAAATTCTCAGTACAGCTTTTCCTGCTTCTCGACCATTGTCTCTCTCATCCTCTCCCCTCTCTGCCTGCCCCTCTCCCTCTCTGTCTGTTTCTTTCCCTCCCCCTACTACTCTCTCCCTTTTCCTCTGTTAGTGTCTCAGGCGATAGCTAATGCCGCTTACTTTTTGTACCACATATCAGTGCACAGTGACCACGGATCATCTAAGCTCTTCAGGTGGTCCCTCTGAAACCTGTTTTGTTGAGAAGTGTAAAATGCATAGATCTTATTTACATGTACTGAAAATGACCAAGTCTGATAGACATTAAATACCATATTTCCCCATGTATAAGACACTCCCATGTATAAGACACACCTTAATTTTGGGGCCCAAAGTTTGAAAAAAATGTATTACATAAAGTTATTGAACTCAATTTTATTCATCATAAAATTTATACAACTACTCATCACTGTCAAAACTCCCCTCCATTAGCTTGTCCTCATCTGTGACTGATGATGAATCACTGTCTTCATATATTGTGCAAAAACAAGCAGGAAGCCTGACCTGTGGTGGCGCGGTGGATAAAGTATTGACTTGGAATGCTGAGGTCACTGGTTCAAAACCCTGGGCTTGCCCAGTCAAGGCACATACAACAAGCAATCAAGGAACAACTAAAGTGAAGCAGCTATGACTTGCTACTTCTTGTTCTCTCCCCTCCTCTCTCTCTCAAATCAATAAATAAAATTAAAAAAAAAAAACAAGCAGGAAAAAGCGGGAAATGCAAGTAAAATATCTACAACCACTGTATAAGACACACCTAGTTTTTAGACCCCAATATTTTTTAAAAAGAGTGTATTTTATACATGGGGAAATACAGTAGATGTGATAGCTTATGCAGTCATTCCAGATCTTTTCATTGTTAACACAAAATTAGGGCAGTTAACAACCTGTACTAATTCTCCTCTATGAGAAACAGTCAAAGTTTGGCAGCAGAAAAGCAAACACTGGCACGCTGTCCTCTGCCCCATCATGCACCTGTACATCTCATTTTCAGCCCAGTGGACGGATGCGGGGCTGAGGCTAGCAGGGAAAACTTACCAGAACTCATCGATTATTCCTTCTCATTTTATGGAACCTTATTTAATAGATTTCACTTTCTAAATAGTTATCATTATTTTTTTTTTCTTTTTACAGGGACAGAGAGAGAGTCAGAGAAAGGGATAGATAGGGACAGACAGGAATGGAGAGAGATGAGAAGCATCAATCATTAGTTTTTCGTTGCCATTGCAACACCTTAGTTGTTCATTGATTGCTTTCTCACATGTGCCTTGACCATGGGCCTTCAGCAGACCGAGCAGCCCCTTGCTGGAGCCAGCGACCTTGGGTCCAAACTGGCGAGCTTTTCCTCAAGCCAGATGGGCCCGTGCTCAAGCTGGTGACCTCGGGGTCTCCAACCTGGGTCTTCCGCCTCCCAGTCCTGTGCTCTATCCACTGCGCCACCACCTGGTCAGGCTCATTATTTTTTTTTATCTTTAGTCAGTGCTTCTCTTTGTCAGTATCATCTTTAAGACTTCTAAAAACTGGATTATTGCAACGATAGAATCAGTCTTCTCATCCTGTTTTAAGTATCATCTTCTAGTACATAAACATTTTTTCAAGCAGATCACATTTTTTTTTCTGGTTTTGTTTTTAATATAGCAATTAGACTATGAGTAGCTTTTGCATCTTTTATTTTTGCTTTTGGATCTTCTGCTGATCTTTATCAGTTGTCTAGCTGACTAGTATCATTAAAGAAGGACACTTAGGCCAGGGAATGCACCTCCCTTAATGGTAAAATTGTAGATATTTATTCACTTGGACATCACGTGTCAGTTTCACATTATTTATATTTTGAACAAGATAGTGTTTAACCATCTTCCCATCTCTGCCGTAAGATTCCATTGATTTTACAGACATGAGCTCTGTGCTAACCGGGGTCCTTTGGAATAGAAGTGGGGTAGGCTAGACTCTGCAGTTTGAAAAAGCATTCAATTATTCATTCTAATAAATAAAACTTTCATATTTAGAAAACACTTTGAGAAAACAGCAGTTTTAATATTGAGTATTATTTAATTATTCTGTGGAATAGTTTTGAACCAAATCTTAGCTGACATGAATACATGAGACACTTCTGTCTTCAGGTTGTTTCAGAACCTTGGGTATTAGAAAGTTACAGTGCATTTACAGCCGGTAGGCTTTGCCATTAATATAACTCTGAGGAAAGTGATGTGTGTGGCCCCGCTGACTACAAAGCAAAACTTTATAGGACAGTATAAAAATCAGATTTTTTTCTGGAAACACTATCCCTTAGAGTGACATACTCTGCTCATTAATTCTTACAGTTCTATTTATTTCATTGTTTTCTGCTGTTAAGCACATTGATAAGAGTTTTGTGGACTATAGTATCTATCATCTCTTTTACTTGATAATTACTAATAAGACAACACATTCTTTTGGGGTGTTATGTAACATTTTGCTAAAAAGAAAAAACTGGCCTGACCAGGCGGTGGCGCAGTGGATAGAGTGTCAGACTGGGATGCGGAAGACCCAGGTTCAAGACCCCGAGGTTGCCAGCTTGAGCGCGGGCCCATCTGGCTTGAGCAAAAGCTCGCCAGCTTGGACCCAAGGTCGCTGGCTCCAGCAAGGTGTGGCTCGGCCTGCTGAAGGCCCACGGTCAAGGCACATGTGAGAAAGCAATCAATGAACAACTAAGGTGTCGCAACGGCAACGAAAAACTAATGATTGATGCTTCTCACCTCTCTCCATTCCCGTCTGTCTGTCCCTATCTGTCCCTCTCTCTGACTCTCTCTCTGTCCCTGTAAAAAAAAACACGTCTCTGTTTAAAAAAAGAAGAAAAGAAAAAACTGTTAGGCCCTGGCCGGTTGGCTCCGCGGTAGAGCGTCGGCCCAGCGTGTGGAAGTCCCGGGTTTGATTCCTGGCCAGGGCACACAGGAGAAGCACCCATCTGCTTCTCCACCCTTCCCCTCTCCTTTCTCTCTGTCTCTCTCCTCCCCTCCCGCAGCCAAGGCTCCACGGGAGCGAAGCTGGCCCGGGCGCTGAGGGCGGCCCCATGGCCCCCGCCCCAGGCGCTAGAGTGGCTCATCGCCCCCTGGTGGGCACACCAGTGGTTCCCAGTCAGGCGCATGTGGGTGTCTGTCTGTCTGCCTCCCCTTGCTTCTCACTTTGGAAAATACAAATAAAAAAAAAGACTTAACAAGCTTGAAGAAAAGTTCTAAAGGTTATAGAGTCCTAGTTACAAGATTGTAAAACAGTTCATAAAATAAAGTAGAAACGCCTTGAAATCAAAGGTCAACTGTTAATTTCATCAAAACTAGAGCCCATCCTCAAAGGAATCCAAAAGGGGTATTTCTCAGATGTTTCGTGAGATTTGCAATGGAAATTTCCAAAGGAAATGTTTTTGTTTAGTCATGATACAGGGCACACCCTTTTACAGAATGCCGTCTTCACACTGAGCTCGGCCATCGTGGTCTTAGTTAAGTAACTCCAGCACATCCTTGCTCTTCCTCTGCCGATTTTTCACTCACTCACTCTCACACAGACCCAGCAACGTGCATGCGCTCCTGGGTGGTTACAAACTCCATTTGGAAAAGCCTTAGACCAGAGGCCCAGAGCCACTTAACTAGAATAATGTCCTTTGAACATTGACTGGACTAAGTTCTTGGAGCTATTTTCAAGAACCAAACTCTACTCTTTATGAAGACTCTTATCTTTTGTTTTTCTTGCTGTATGAAATCTGCCTTCAGTGGTTATTTGCACGTGTACAGGTAAGTATCATCTATAGAATCAGGTAGAAATACACGGTGTAAGAGTGGACCAGGCCCCTCCTCACCAGTGTCATCTGCCCTGAGGTCTGCTGCAGGGAAGCCTCTCCCACCACTGACAAGGTACCCGGTTTTGAAGTAGCATTACATTTGGTCAAGCTTTACAAGCTTTTAGGTTCTAAAATAAATTCCAGTTTGGGTAGATTAGGCTTTTGTGAGCTATTACAGTAACCTAGAAATACGTCTATGGGGAAATATGTGAGCTTTTATAAGATGAAATTATAAGCATAGCCTGACCAGTGGGGGCGCAGTGGGTAAAACATCATCCTGGAGCATTGAGGTCGCCAGTTCGAAACTCTGGGCTTGCCCGGTCAAGAAACATATGGGAAGCAATTACTATGAGTTGATGCTTCCCACTTCTCTTCCCTCTCTCTCTCTCTCTTCCCCCTTCTGTTTAAAAGTCAATAAGTAATTTTTTTAAAAAATTTAAGCATAGGCCTGACCTGTGGTGGTGCAGTGGATAAAGCGTCGACCTGGGAACACTGAGGTCGCCAGTTCAAAACCCTGCACTGGTCTGGTCAAGGCACACATGGGAGTTGATGCTTCCAGCTCCTCCCCCCTTTCTCTCTCTCTCTTTCTCTCTCTCTCACACTCTGTCTCTTCTCTAAAATGAATAAAATAAAAACAAAATTTAAAAAAGAAAAGAAAATAGTTTAAAAAATTTAAGCATAAAATTTTAATATTATATAGTGATATTTTACAGCCTAACACATTTGTAAATAGTAATCTATATTACCGTACTGTTGCCTCCCAGGGACTTGGACTCTCCCAGTGTCAGTGGTAATGTATAGAAAGGGCTGCAACAAATTACCATGAACAAATAAAACATAAAATTGAGAAGGGAGCTAACAGCATTATTTAGAATATTGATAATGGGGAGATCCTGGCAGCGCTGCAGAACTATCTTGAAGGAAGAATAAAGAATTTAGTTTTAGGAGTGTTGAGTCTGCGATGGTAGCAGGTCCACTGGACATAGTAGGAGAGAACAGCAAACAGAACTGAAGAAAGATATTTGGAAACTAGCCACAAAGAAACTGTATAAGTCTGTAGAGCTCTTTATCTACAATTCCAAAAGCCAAAACACTCTGAAAACTAAAAGAGGTTTGTTTTTAAGGACTCATTTGATTGTAAAACCTGACCTAGTATGAACTCTTTTTATAACCTTTATTCTGTTTAGTGTTAATATTCAAGCGTTTTGTTGCTTCAGAAATACTAATTTGATTATGGAGTGTTGCCTCTGCACTCCGCTGTGAATATTGCATAATATATAGTGTATGCGCCATGTTCGCCTTCCAAATTCTAAGTTGCAAAGTGCATCTGGTCTCGACGGTCTCGTGGAAGAAATTAGAGGGCAGTAGTTCAGGTAATGAGAGCAGATGTAATAGAAGGAGAAAAACACTCCAAAACCACTCCTTCCTGTGCAGCTATGCTTTGTATTCAGGGAAACAGAAGAAAACGGACAAGACGCAACCTACCAGGCGATGAGTGCCAGCAGAAATGCCCTAAGAAACCTTATTCCCCTCTCCCCACCCTCATTGTTTCCCTGACATCCAAGAGTAGTTCTTTTCCCAGCAGTATCAGGTATAGAATTCAAAACAGGATAAATACTAAAAATGCATTAATTTGGAGCAGGTAGATTTTTAGATAATCAGACCAAACAGAATGCATGGGTCACAGAATTGCCTAAAATTCAGTTGTCTCTTCTGTGAGATTATTATAATCCAAAATGGGACATTAATATGATTTTCTCCTACAGATTCTGCTCTGTTTTATGTGGGGGACATACTGTTAACAACAATAAAATTCAGTCAGAAGACCATGACCCTAGCCATGACTGCAGTGAGCGTCTGTTCTTGCTGGGAAGCCAGTCGCTCCACCTCTTCCGTATCCACATTTGGGAAAATAGAGGGAGTACCCCAAGGTTCACTTCCAAATTTTTAAGATGCTACCCTAGCCTACAAAAATAATAATTCTTTACGAAGAATCATAATCATGAGAATTAAGTTACTGCTATATAAGTAAGAAAATGTGAAGAAAAAAATTTAAATGATAGCCTGACCTGTGGTGGCGCAGTGGATAAAGCGTTGACCTGGAACACTGAGGTCGCCAATTCGAAGCCCCGGGCTTGCCTGGTCAAGGCACATACGGGAGTTGATGCTTCCTGCTCCTCCCCTTCTCTCTCTTTCTCTTTCTCTCTAAAAATGAAGAAATAAAATAAAAAGAATATTCTTGGAATCCCTTAAAATTTTTTTAAATGACTCAAAACTAGCTTTTGAAAGTAGTATACTTAGACAAAGCCATTATATACAGTGTGTCCGTAAAGTCATGGTGCACTTTTAACTGGTCAAAAGTGCACCATGACTTAATGGACACACTGTATTTGCATTGATTATTTTTTTAAATTCATCTTTCAGTTTCGCTGGATGTTTTTTTATTCTTTGGGGTACAATTTTAAATTTAAATATTTTCTTATAATGTACATACAGTGCTATGCCCAGTGTTCCTTTTTATAAGTTCTTGAAATATTTATAAACCTTTACAACATAAAATTTCCATCCTATATTAGGAAATGTAAGTGTTCATCTGAAATAAGTTCAGAATCAAAGGAATTTGACCTGTTGAATCAGAACCAAAGCATCAAAACTTAAGATTTAAAGCCACGTCAACACAATAGATTAAAATTTTAAATTAAAAAATAAACTTAAGATTTTTAAAACTACAAGGGGATTTTGTGATAATCTAATTATGCTGGGTTTTATACTTGGAAAAAGTAAGACCTAGAGAAGTGAGTAGCCCTGGCCGGATAGCTCCTTAGTTAGTGTTGTCCCAATATATCAAGGTTGCAGGTTTGATCCCCAGTCAGGGCACATACAAGAATCAGACATTGAATGCTTAAACGTGTGAAACAACAAATCAATTTTTCTCTCTCTCGCTTTTTGCCTCTTTCTCTCCCCCTTCCATCTCCTCCCCTCTCTCCCTCTCCACTTTCCTCTCTCTCTGAAAATCAATTTTAAAGAAAACTGACACTGAAAAGTGAGTAGCTTACTAATACTTCTGTGCTGAGTAGTTAGTTCATTGCTTTTCCATCACATTCTGTTGCAGCCTATGAATAAAAACAAGAACCGTGCTTAAGGGATATAATTTTGTTAGCAGTATTTAGGTTACGTAGACAGGAGGAGAACCGGTGGGATTCTGCCTCTGTTGGTAAGCCAGCCGTGCTTAGTGAACTATAAAAGGCCTTTTATACATACATTACGCATATATAGTGCCTTATATAATCCTTACAACAGTCACGCAAGGCAGGTGCTATAGTGCCCATAGAGATGAAGAAACAGACTCAGAATGGCTTCTAACAGCAGAGGTATTTACAAGCCAGCGTTGTCTGATTCCGTAGTACTGTTCACGGCATCACTGCGTGGCCTGTCAGGCCAGGGTGAATTCTGAAAGAATATTTCATACATATAATGTCATCACATAAAGAAGCTCAAATCAACATTTCTGCTTTGGACAGATCTGAGGAGCTCCATGGTCATGTTCTTGCACAAGCAGAATTCTTCCTGGGCACCTGTCGTTTGAAAAGCACTGGTGGGAAAACAGGTGCAAGATGTGGAAGAGGCATGAAATAGTTCCCTATTGTCATCTGAATAGTTTTAAAAGAATCACAAATACGTTCAGAACATATATTTTATAAATATTATTTTCTAATTGTAAAAGTCACATACGGGCCTGACCTGTGGTGGCGCAGTGGGGTAAAGCGTCGACCTGGGAACACTGAGGTCGCCAGTTCAAAACCCTGCACTGGTCTGGTCAAGGCACATATGGGAGTTGATGCTTCCTGCTCCTACCCCCTTCTCTCTTTCTCTCTCTCTCTCTCTATCTCCTCTCTAAAATGAATAAATAAAAGTAAATAAATAAAAATAAAATTTTAAAAATATGTCACATACGGGGTTCCTTGGGTTATGACACAGTTCCATTCCTACAACAGTGACATAACCCAAATTTTGGTGTAAGTTGAAACATACCCTATCCTAAATCACTTACCTATCCTAACATAGTTGTAAAATCATCATCCATAACATAAAAACACAACTAAGCCACAGAGAAAGGAAAAGGGCATAAATACACTGTACTGTAGTAACAGAAAACATGACAAAAAGTGAGTAAGCTGAAACATCTCAGTTTTTTTTTATGGGAGTAAGCATTGTAAACACGAAATGTCCTATGTTGAGACTGTCGTAACCCGAGGAACCCCTGTATATTAATTTTAGAAAATGCAGAAAAGAATAAAGAAGCAAACAAAAATTACCAGTAATCCCATCCTAAATTAGCACGTTTGACTTTAGTGTGTTCCTTTTCACAAAAATAATTATTATGACATGTTCTCAAAAAAATAATGTGTATGCATAATGCTTCTGTATATGTGAATACATTTTAATCCCAAATCTACCTTGCTCAACTTCACTGAAGGGAAGTTTACTTTAAGGTGGACCTGAAGGGCCGTACCTGTGAGGAAATCTGTAGGCTGACAGTCAGCAGAACAGCTGGGATTCCCAGTGTGATGGAAGCCGTACTGCTCCCGTGAACTGTTAAAGCTGCTGACTACCAGTGATGCCATGTGAGCGTGGACTCAGCCTTCCTGTGAGCCTGAGTCCTTCACTGTGGTGTGAGGGATGAAAACGGAACTGGTGCTCTCTCACCAGAAAAGTCATAACGCCATGATTTCAACCATGGAACTCTGTGGTCTTCAAATATGGTCCATATCCCTCTTCGAATGTTGTAAAATTCAGAACTCAAGTTTCATCACCAATTGAGCAACCTATTTCCGTGCTCTGAAATGCCACAGCAAGTAAATTAATTGCAATTTTGTTTTCTTGTTTAGGTGAATCAGTTCAGACAACTGTATTCCAAAGTCATCAATGATAAACATGATGATGTCATGGCCAAGTTTGGCGCTATTCTGGCCCAGGGAATATTAGATGCAGGTAAATGTTTTTAAGTCTTCCAGATTTATTTATCTATTTACACTAAGTCTGATAAAATAACTGTATCATGTGGTAAAAATTTAGTCTAGCCTGACCTGTGGTGGCGCAGTGGATAAAGCGTCGACCTGGGAACACTGAGGTCGCCAGTTCAAAACCCTGCACTGGTCTGGTCAAGGCACATATGGGAGTTGAGCTTCCAGCTCCTCCCCCCTTTCTCTCTCTTTCTCTCTCTCTCTCTCACTCTGTGTCTCCTCTCTAAAATGAATAAAATTTTAAAAAAATTTAAAAAATAATTTAGTCTAGGCTAAATTATTCCTGGAGGAAATTTGGAGCCTACAAGTGCATAGAAATAATTTAGTAGTCCATACGATGAGGGTTTGAGCCTCAGTTCCTTCACCGTATTAACTGTATAACTTGAGAAGTTATTTTCCTCTCTCTATTTCTGTGAGAATTAAAAATAAAGCAGTTAGAATAGCGCCTGTCATGTAGTCAAGTGCTCAATGAGTGTTGGCTCGTTTTTGTTTCCATTTGTCTTAGTGTATTCAGTTTTAAACAAGTTGACATTGAAATTTTTTTGAGGAAAAAAATAAGGTTTTAAACAAATTCTAGCAATCAAAATATTCTAAAAGAAGACAAATGGAATATTTGCATAATTAACACAGAGCATACATACTATGCTATCTGGCTCCTGAATTTATACTCTTTACTGCTACAGTATGGTTTATTGCTAAAGAGATGGGCTGCCCTTCCAAGGTAAGATGGTGGGCTTTTCCTACCTTGGACTTGGGGTTCGTTTGACATACTATTTTACTGTTGTTACTGGTAACATCTAAATAGAGCATAAGAGAACAAGCATACCTATTTCATTGTGCAAGAATGTGGTTCCATTTCTTACTATACCTTAGCCGTGTAGAAGATACTTTTTTATTAATCTTTGCCAATTTGAAAGATGAATAGTTCTCAAGGTTTTCATAGTTCTTGTATGAAATAAACATTTTCTCAAATTTTTAGCCATCTGTATTTCTTTAATAAAAGCACATTAGCTATATTTATGACATTCTTTTCTTGGTCAGCTAGAAATGTCCGTGTATTTATACTGAAGGAGGTAAGGAAAAGAAATTTTTCTTAAAGGTTTTTGTTAAATCTTTTCAGGTTTTCTACTTGCTGAGTGGTTTTTTACTATGTCAAGGTTTTCATTGTCCTTGTTTTATAATTTTGATCATCTTCTTTATATGGTTTTTTAAAAAAATCTCTGTTGCTTTCTAATTTGGTTTATTATCTTTTTGTTGATTAGGTTTGCTAGAGATCTCTCTCTTTTTTTTTTTTTACTACATACTGATGCTACTCTTTTTTCTCAATTATTTTTGCTTTTTCTTTCTTAGGACGTTGGTTCTCTTTTCTAAGTTTTTGAGGCAGATACTCCTTTTTAATTCATGTCTAGTGAGGGTTTTTGTCCTTTGTTTTAATTTTCCAAGAAGTTGAGAATTTTCTGCTTAAATTTTAGTGTCAGGTACAATTTGTTTTTCTCTTTTTTTAATTTAACGACATTTTCTTGCAGCTGAATATAAATAAGGAAAATACTCCATAGATAATTTAAAGTAAGCCTTTTCAGGTCTTGGTGCTGTTAATTCTCTCTTATGTATGTATAAACAACAGACATCAACGTGCCATGTTTCTCCCTCCTCATTCTTCTTCACCTTCCAGTATTCTTATAATATGCTTACATTGTCATGGCTTACAACATTTACATCCTCTCATGAAATCATAGTTTTCACATTTTAGTCTTAGTTTTATTTTTAAATGGATTCAGTACTACAGAGAGAGAGTGTGAATGTGTGTGTGTGTGTGTGTCAGAGACAGAGAGAGGGACAGGAAGGAAGAGAGATGAGAAGCATCAATTCTTCATTGCAGGACCTTAGTTGTTTACTGATTGCTTTCTCATATGTGCCTTGACCTGGGGGGCTATAGCAGAGTGAGTGACCCCTTACTCAAGCCAGCTACCATGGGTCATGTCTATGATCCTGTGCTCACGCCAGGGACCTCGGGGTTTCAAACTTTGGTCCTCTGTGTCTTAAGTTCAATGCTCTGTCCACTGTGCCACCACCTGGTCAAGCTCACCACTGTTTTTTTTTAATTGCTGCTTCTTTTTCCTGGATATCTGTCCTAAGACTTCACACTTAATTGGCTGGATTTTATTAGTCCCAAGTTATAGTACATTTGGCTTCACTCTACATGGGTTGTTTTGTTGTGTTTTGTTTTGTGACAGACAGAGAGAGGGACTGATAGGTACAGACAGACAGGAAGGGAGAAAGGTGAGAAGCATCAATTCTTTGTTGTGGCTCCTTAGTTGTTCATTGATTGCTTTCTCATATGTGCCTTGACTGGGGGCTCCAGCAGAGTGAGTGACCCCTTACTCAAGCCAGTGACCTTGGGCTTCAAGCCAGCAACCTTTGGACTCAAGCCAGCAACCATGGGGTGACGTCTGTGATCCTACACTCAAGCCAGCGACCCCGTGCTTAAGCTGGTGAGCCCATGCTCAAGCTGGATGAGTCCGCACTCAAGCCGGTGACCTCAGGGTTTCAAACCTGGGTCCTCCGCATCCCAGTCTGATGCTCTATCCACTGCACCACCTCCTGGGCAGGCTTTACATGGGTTTTGACAAATGCATAATGACGTGTACCCACCATTGCACTATCATGTAGAGTAGTTTTGCTGCCCTAAAAATTCTGTTTCACCTTTTCATTCCTCCCTCCCTCCTTCCTTCCTTTCCTCCATCCCTCCTTCCCCACAGTCCCCTGGCACCACCTTCTGTTTACTCTTTCTGTAGCTTTAGTTTTTCTTTTCCAAAATGTTGGAATCATACAGTCTGTAGCCTTTTCAGATTGGCCGTTTATAATAATCAGTAAATAAGAGTTAGGAGTAACATTTTACTATTCCACAGCCTTTTTTTTTCCTGCTTCTAGCTGCCACTTTTTGAAGTTTGCAGATTTAAACTAACTCTTTTCTTGTTCACTTAGTAAACTACAGCTTTTGCTGGTTTTTACTGAATTAGTTTTCGTTAGGGTTGGGGGAGGACCATTCTGTGTTTCAGCTTTCTTCTGCTGTCTTCACAGGAAGTCTCCTGTCTGCTCTCCCCTCCTCCCCTCTCTCAGCCCCCTCCTGCCACCTTTTACTGAGCGTCTGCCGGGTTTGTCGTGCTCCAGTCAAGTTGATGCTTCCCGTCTGTTTCTCTTTTTATTTATAATGGTTTTGCCTTTGGTATTTTAGTGTTTAGTACATAAAAGTCTGTACTGTTATGTGCACTACTAGGAGCATAAAATAATTCTCACCGCTTCTTACTTTGTTACTACCCTATCCTACCCTACGAAACTGCTGCAGCTGCCTGGGAGAAACCCGTGTCCTGAGTCTTCTCTGGGAAGTTAGTGGTCGTGGGAACAGTGGAGAGGACAGCTTCAGAGGAACGAAGTTCCTTGAACTCATTCAATGATATGGTCTCTTCAGGGAGAAAAGCTGAAGATTAGGTTTATGATTGAAGTTTGTAAAATTGAGTGAATCTCGGACTGTTAGCGCAAGAGGCTAGTTTAGTTTCTAAGTCAGAAGAAAAGGGAATTTAACTTCAAAACTTAGATTGGATATCACATTCTCTACGAAGCCCTCTCTCCCTCCTCTGTCCCACCCAGCTTTGACCCTGGTTAGGCGCCACCCAGTAGCACTCGGGTTTATTACATCTTTCTAATACCTTGTAGGCTCTATTTTAATTACTCTAGTTATCTGTCTTCTCCTCTATACTGAAGGCTTCTTGGGATCTATTTTGTATTTTGTTCAAAATTCTCATTATATAGTAAGGATTTAGTGAATGTGGAGCTTAGTAGGGAAGAGTACAGCAGACACTAAATATATATAAATCATTCCTGTTGGAAATACAAAGTTAAAGTATACCTGATTTTCTTCCAGATAAAATCTTAAATATCTGGTAGTGGAATATTAAGAAAATCTGGATTATTTGGTTGAAAAGAACCCTGATTCTTATAAAAACTAAATGCTTTTTGGTTAGCAAAGTTAGTACTCACTTCCTGACTCCAAGCAAAACGTGAAGGCATCTGTGAGATGCTGAGTTTAAGAGAAATAAAATGTGGGCAGCAGGGATCCAGGCCTGGGATTCAAGTTAGGATGTGACTGAACACAGATAGTCCCATTTTTATAGACTATATTATATAAACCACAAGATTTGTGTCTCAGGTGCTGGGCTCAGCACTAGTACTGTTAGCATATAAACCAGGGCTGCAGCATAGCACTTATGGGCCACATCTGACTTAAACACGTTTGGTTTTGTCTGCCTAGCAAAGTTTACAAAATTTTGGATAAAATCCAGATCCAGGTCTATTTTTAAAAACAAAATTACTTAATGACCCTAGATCTACATCCCTAGTAACATGTCTCTTTGACCTAAACTGCCAGTTTGCTGCGATCCCCACAACTTCTAGCCCAAGTTTTCTCATTTGCTTACCTGACTGGTTCCTGAACACATTCAAGTCTGCAGCACCTAAGAGCTTCCTAGAGTCTCTGTCTTACAAAGACCCAGTAAAGATCCAGCTGTCTGACTGATGCGGGGCTCCTTAGCTCTTGTTCGCTAGCTTCCAGACTTTCTCTGCACTCCCTCGAGGGATGGTCTATATGTGGCAGTAGCTAGCTGAACAGGTCAGGTTCCAAGCCACTTGCCTCTCAACAGCCCAACTTTTCTGATTAACTAGCAATAGCTCTGATTTCATATTTGTATTTATTGTGCTTTCTCAAAAATTTTTTTCAACTGAATTAAGAATTGGAGATTAAAATTTTTCTTTGGTTAGTAGTAATGCTGTAACTTCAAGTGCTCAAGTTCAAGCCCCCATTGTGCCAATGGGGACAAAAGACATTTAGAGGGAAAGTGATGTGTCCAGTGTCACAAAGCTAGTTAATATTGGAACTGCCTGTATCCAGATGCAACTAAGGCAGGAAAAGTAAAATTAAGCAAATAGTATCTACCTCTCACCTCTTTGCTATTGTTTACAAATATGATGTGTATTAAATTTTTATTTTTTATTAATTAAAAGCCAATATATAATACAGATTAATATTTAAGTTAGCCTACATTTTTAGTGTCCTCAGGCTTAGATTATTGAAAACACCTACCTCTATAGGGAGAAGGTCTGCATTTACCCTGAGTCCAGTTAAAATACAGCACCTCCAGTTCTGGCAACCCTAGATAGCTCACTGGCTAACTAGTTCGAGCAAGTCCAGATTAGATTTTATGAACTGTACTTTTTAAGTAAGCACCAAATGCTTCCCTAGTGCAGTACTAAAAACTCTTTATTAATGCCCTACTGGATTCATGTTCATGGTTTCTGTCTTTCTACAGGTGGTCATAATGTCACAATCTCCTTGCAGTCCAGGACGGGGCACACCCATATGCCTTCAGTGGTTGGCGTCCTTGTCTTTACCCAGTTCTGGTTCTGGTTTCCTCTTTCTCACTTTCTGTCATTGGCTTATACCCCCACCTGTGTCATCGGCCTTAACAAGGACTTAAAGGTGAGTTTGTGCGAACTCAGTTTTCGAGTGTATCTTCTTCACCACATTCTGTTCACCATTCATTTGCTTATGAGTATTTCCATGAGATTTTAAAGATGAGTTAGCATCCCATCAAAGTATTTTCCCTTCAAATTAAGTTATCACCTTATTGAGTGGAATGTATTGGTGCAAGTTTTGAAAAGTCAGATCTTGGAGGTAAGGGCAATCTAAGTTGTGACATCTGTCACCGCATTGATCGCCAGGGTTGAAAAATCAAGTCTTCTTACTAACATTGTAACCTTAGATCAGTGGTTCTTTTTTTTTTTTTAATTTCTTTTTATTTTATTCATTCTAAAGAGGAGACACAGTGAGAGAGAGAGAGAAAGAGAGAGAGAAATAGAGAAGGGGGAAGAGCTGGAAGCATCAACTCCCATATGTGCCTTGACCAGACCAGTGCAGGGTTTTGAACTGGCGACCTCAGTGTTCCCAGGTCGACACTTTATCCACTGCGCCACCACAGGTCAGGCAGATCAGTGGTTCTTAACCTGGGTTCTATCGAACCCTAGGGGTTCGATGAGTCGGTCTCAGGTTCGGAGAAGCCTCTGCTGCGGAGGCCAGAATAAAGTAATACCGTAATTTGCTGTGAGTTCATGCATTTTGTTGGTTTTGTTCTTTGAGCAAGGTGATGTTCATGCACGGCTCATTTTGTGCACCAGTAAAAAAACATATACCTATGTCTTGAAATTGGAAAATAAATTATATTTTATTTATCACTAAAGAAGGGTTCAGTGAATGCGCATATGAAACTGGTGGGTTCGGTACCTCAAAAAAAGTTAAGAACCACTGTCTTAGATAAATCAATTGAGAGGGAATGGTAAGAAAGGGAACAAAACATAAAAATATGTAAAGGCTTTGTAGATTACGATGATGAACTTTATTTAATACTAAGAGTCTGGGAGCTGTTGAAGGAATTCATGCAGATAAATATACTGCTCACAAAAATTAGGGGATGTTTCAAAAATGAATATGAAGCTATAAAATATCCCCTAGTTTTTGTGAGCAGTATATGTGATGACATGTACAGTCTAGAAACATCATTTTGGCATCAATGAAAATCTATTACAAAGCTATTGCCATAATCTGGGTAAGGAAGAAAGAGGGTCTAACCTAAATCTCTTCAAAGATTTTATTTGACTTTACAGAGAGACGGGGTGGGGGGTTATAGCAAGGAGTATCGGCTTCTAGTTGCTTCACTTGGGTTGTTCATTGCTGCTTGTTGCTTATTGTATGTGCCTTGACCAGGCAAGCGCGAGGTTTCAAACTTGCAACCTCGGTGTTCCAGGCCGATGCTCTACCCACTGCGCCACCACAGACCAGGCAACTTCAACTAAATCTTAATAAGAAATGAAGGTTTGAGACAGGACATATTTCAGAGTTACTTGATGCTGGATTATTTGAGGGAGGAAAGCATTATTATTAAAGGGAAGAACAAAGTAGAAGGGTACCCCTTTGGTAGTGGCAGAAAACAAAACCATCAGTAAGTACGGACCCAAGACCTTAATTAACATCCCCTGTTATCATACTGTCCTTCTTTTTTAAATGGGGCTAGTGTTTAGGTCTTCCTCAGTCCTGTGGCTCTTCCATCACCTTCTTGCTCTTCTATCCCCAGAGGCCTTTTTGACCTTTAAATAGCTCACATCTGGACATCGCTGTTGTTAGAATGTTAAGTTTTCAGAGTGGGAACATTTTAGGCAAAAGAAAAGACTGATCAAGATCATTTTATTGAACTGATTTTTATTTTCAGTATAGCTGTTCAGCAAATTATCCTCTAAGAGTTTCAGTACTAAACTACTCACATGTAGCCTGGCTGGGTTGCTTAGTTGGTTTGAGTATCGTTCCAATATGCCAAGGTTGTGGGCTCAATCTCCAGTCAGGGCACATTTAAGAATCAACCATTAGTGGGGAGAGAGGAGGGAGAGGGAGGGGGTGGGTTGGGGGAGGGGAGAAGCACAAAGAAAACCAGATAGAAGGTGACGGAAAACAATTTGACTTTGGGTGATGGTATGCAACATAATCAAATGTCAAAATAACTTGGAGCCTGACCAGGCGGTGGCGCAGTGGATAGAGTGTTGGACTGGGATGCAGAAGACCCAGGTTCAAGACCCTGAGCTTGCCAGCTTGGACCCAAGGTTGCTGACTTTAGCAAGGGGTTGCTCCCTCTGCTGAAGGCCCGCAGTCAAGGCACATATGAGAAATCAGTGAACAACTAAGGTGTTGCAACAGCAACGAAAAACTAATGATTGATGCTTCTCACCTCTCTCCATTTCTGTCTGTCTGTCCCTGTCTATCCCTCTCTCTAACTCTCTCTCTGTCCCTGTAAGAAAAATAATAATAACTTGGAGATGATTTCTCTGAACATATGTACCCTGATATATCAATATCACCCCATTTAAATTAATAAAAAAAAAGAATCAACCATTGAATGCATAAATAATTAGAATAACAAATCAATATTTCTCTTTCTCTCTCCCCCTCCCTCCTTCATTCCCTCCCATTCTTCTTTCCTCTAAAATCAATCAATTTATAGAATTCTTACTGTATTTTTTTTTTTATGTTTATTGATTTTAGAGAAAGGGAGAGAGAGCGAGAGATAGGAACATCGATCTGTTCCTACACGTGCCCTGACCGGGGATTAAACTGGCAACCTTTGCGCATCAGGAAGATGCTCTAGGCCAACTGAACTATCCGGCCAGGGCAATAAATAAAATTTAAAAAAATTCTTTTAGAAAGATAAATAAATAAACTACTTATGTATAAATATTGAACAGTTTTAGTTCTCAAAACAAGAATTTTTTGGTTTCCCAATCCCTAACTGTTAACATTTTGGTTGAACATCTCATAGATAGACTCTTTAAGGACCTCTTCCTCTGACCCACAACTTTATGATGCTTCATTCTTTACCATGAAAGTGGAATAAAAAGACAGGATCTCTGTGCTGGTATATATGTGCTTATGACCATTCTTTATTGATGCAAACTGGGTAAAGAGAAAAATTCAGATTAGGGAACTTGAACCCTGGTAAGTGATGTGATGCTGACTTTTCCTTTAGGCTCATGTTAGATTCTTGTAAGGTGTGACTATATGATGTGGAAGCTGTATCCAGCCTGACACAGGTTGTTAGTGTGGCACAAGGAGAGGATGTGGCCGTGAGGTCTGCAGGCTAGACAATACTCTACAAAAGAGGGAACAGTTGATCTGCTCACACCAGAAATGGGCCTTGACCTACTGAGCAGCATGTGTGGTCAGTAAAGGGTGCTGCTCAAAGGCACAGAGCTTTGACAAATACAGGGAACTACGGGGAGTTCTACAAAGCCCCCCAAAACTAACTCACTGAAAGAAAACAGATGCCTTTAGGAGAGGAATTCATAACATAATTAAATAACACTGTAATTGAGGCCTGACCTGTGGTGGTGCAGTGGATACAGCATCGACCTGGAACCCTGAGGTTGCCGCTTTAAAACCCTGGGCTTGCCTGGTCAAGGCACATATGGGAGTTGAAGCTTCCTGCTCCTCCCCACTTTCTAGTTCTCTTTCCCCCCTCTCTAAAAATGAATAAATAAAAACCTTAAAAAAATAGCACTGTAATTGAAATTTTAACCTGAATTGAAACTTCTAACATTCCTTTGCATTTGTATACTTATTAAGAGCATGTAATACTTAAATCTTGATTTTGGTTATTTTACTGGAGGGAAATTGTTTTATTTTTTTAGATGCCGAAAGTTCAGTATAAATCAAATTGTAAGCCATCCACATTTGCCTATCCTGCCCCTCTGGAAGTACCGAAAGAAAAAGAAAAGGAAAAGGTAGGTTCTTTGTTCCTCTGAGCAATATTTGTACTTATATATATAGGGTCTACTTAGTGTTTTACTTTGGTTTGTTTTAAATATTTTATATTTTAAGTTAGATATTTTTAAAGTATACTTCTTTCGATAAAATGTAACATTACATGAGACTATCAAGTAAAAGCCTTTTTCCCTTCTGTTTTAGGAATCACCATTTGTGAATCCTCCAAGTGTTTTCACTGTATAGATCAATACTTTTCTTACTACAAATAGAATTAATTATCTATATACTGTTCTGCTTCTTATCATTTTCACTTAAACAATTTATCTTTAAAACTTACAGCGTATATGAGGCTTACGTTTCCCAGAGCTGCAGAGCAGTCTCTTTATGTATATGTACCGTTATTGTCTTACCAGTTCCTTATCCAGTAGACATTGAAGGTTATTTCTAGTTTATCACTGTTACAAATGAAGATGGAACAAGAGTCTTTATACACAAATATTTGTACAAGTATATCTATAGATTAGGATCTTAGAAGTGGAATTGCTTGACCTAAAGTAATATACATTATTTATTTCTATAGGCATTAACTAAATTTCCTTTCTAAATGGATACTACTATATGGTTATAACCAGTTTGTACTCCTACCAACAGTGTATAAAAGGACACTCGCTGATATGTGTTAAACTATGGTGAATTAGCTACACTTGCCCTTGAAGTTTTCTCAATAAAATTACCCTTCCTGATACCTTATATTTAGAAAACTGGTTCTATCTCTCAAGATAATGCTTCATAGTAACCATCTGTTGATTATTTGCTGTAAACTTTTGTGTATATAGGGATAATTATATATAATTGACCTAATTTGAGGGTAGTGGGTAATGAATAATATTGTTTAATGCCAACATCTTGTTTCATCAGCTGTGTTCCAGATCGTGCCCTTTGGGTCTGAAACAAAGTCAGTTTAAACCAATACTGTGCAGCCTTTCACAGTCCTGGTTGCGCCTTTGATTTCACTGAGACCCATCAGGGGCATAATTCCAGGCTGATCGCTCGCCCGCTGTCTATTCGCAATGTGGTGCTAGTGCAGTGAGAGTTATCTTTGCAACCGACGCTGGGGGGAAGGTGCGCTTTCCCTGTAAAGTTGTAAAGGGTACAGCACCCATGTCTCTGTCTCAGAAAATCCACATCCAAGGTGAGCTGCAGGTCAAATGAATAAATAAATAAATAGAGTTACATTGGGCACAAACCTCTAGGAACTAAATTCACCTGATGACCATAGTAGCAATTATGTGCATAGATGTCCTGCTTGCTTTTCCCATTTATTCTTCAGTTATTTTGCTCTTTATGATACTTACTGCCAGGAAACAGAATAGCGTTGTAGGGCTGAGTTCTCTTTGCAGTTGTACATTTGTATGTAGATAAGGGGTCACCGTGGTTAATCCTGTTCACTTCCTCTAGGTTTCCACGGCTGTGTTATCTATTACTGCCAAGGCTAAAAAGAAGGAAAAAGAAAAAGAAAAAAAAGAGGAGGAGAAAATGGAAGTGGTAAGTATAACTCGGTGGTCACATGAGTTGATTTATCTGTCTCTGTATGGTCTAGATTTTTCCTTAGCTGAACATTATCACACCTTGATCTTGGCTTCCTTTAAATAATAATACTGTTCTAGCTTGACCAGGCGGTGGCGCAGTGGATAGAGTGTAAGACTGGGATGCGGAAGACCCAGGTTCGAGACCCCGAGGTCGCCAGCTTGAGTGCGGGCTCATCTGGCTTGAGCAAAAGCTCGCCAGCTTGGACCCAAGGTTGCTGGCTCCAGCAAGGGGTGGCTCGGTCAGCTGAAGGCCCGCGGTCAGGGCACATGTGAGAAAGCAATCAATGAACAACTAAGGTGTTGCAACGGCAATGAAAGACTAATGATTGATGCTTCTCATCTCTCTCCGTTCCTGTCTCTGTCCCTGTCTATCCCTCTCTCTGACTCTCTCTCTCTGTCCCTGTAAAAAAAAAGAAAAGAAACTGTACTAAGCATAGAGACTCATATAATTTAAATTGGAAGAGACTTTAGATATATCCATTCATGAGAAGAATAGACTATTTCATCATACAAATGAGGAATAAGTTCTTGGAGGGAACAATAACTTATAATAGATGTCATTTATTAAATAGACCCTTTTTTCTTATTTCTGGTGGTAGAAAAACCTTCTTATCCTTTAAAACCAAGTTAACTGCCGCTCTTATTCCTAAGAAGGTTACCCTTTCCCTCCTGAGCCTGATATACCTCTTCTATATCTAATCCTAATTACCTTTTGTAGCTAATAGTTCCTCAGTAAACTTATCAAGCATTATTATTCAGTGGAACAGAAGTGAACTTTTTTTGGGCTATTTGTTTATATTTTCTAGGATGAGGCAGAGAAAAAGGAAGAAAAAGAGAAGAAAAAAGAACCTGAGCCAAACTTCCAGTTACTGGATAACCCAGCCCGAGTGATGCCTGCCCAGCTGAAGGTTCTGACTATGCCAGAGACCTGTAGATACCAGCCCTTCAAACCGGTAAGTTATGGATGGCCCTTAGCACTATACCCATGGGATATTAATCCACAGGACAGGAGAATGTTAAAAAAAAGAATAGATCTCCAAAGCTTTCGGAAAAAGCTCTTTAAGCTAATCTCTTTGCAAAAGAAACATCATTTCCTTTGATTCCATATAACTATGGGGAACTTCTCTTTGTGTAACCCTGTGTAAATATTCTTCATCTGCCAGAGGCTTACACTATAGAAGCACCTAACACACGATGGTGATTAGGAGCGTAGACTCTGCAGCCAGACCGCCTGAGTGTGAATCCTCATTCTGCCCCTTACAGCCTATGTACCTTAGGTCAGGTACAAAACCTCTCTGCCTCAGTTTCCTCTACTATAATGTAAAAGCTATCCCTGCCTCATAGGAATGTGGCAAAGATTAAGCACAAGTATTTAGAGCATTGGATTTTATAATTAGAAAAGGATTGTTGCCCTGGCTGGATGGCTCGGTTAGTTAGAGCATTGTTCTGATACACAGAGGTTGCTGGTTCGATCTTTGGTCAGGACACATACAGGAACATTCTATGAGGCCAGTATTACCCTGATAGTAAAACCAGGCAAAGACTTTACAAGAAAAAAAAACTGTACATCAATAATCAGTGTTCATGGGTTAGAAGATTTAATATTAAGATGGCAATACTCACCTGACCAGGCGGTGGCGCAATAGATAAGAGTGTTGGACTGTGATGCAGAAGGACCCAGGTTCGAGACCCCAAGGTCGCCAGCTTGAGCGTGGGCTCATCTGGTTTGAGCAAAAGCTCACCAGTTTGGACCCAAGGTCACTGGCTCCAGCAAGGTGTTACTCAGTCTGCTGAAGGCCCGCGGTCAAGGCACATATGAGAAAGCAATCAATGAACAACTAAGGTGTCGCAATGGCAACAAAAAACTGATAATTGATGCTTCTCATCTCTCTTCGTTCCTGTGTGTCTGTCCCTATCTGTCCCTCTCTCTGACTCTCTCTCTGTCTCTGTAAAAAAAAAGAAAAAAAAAGATGGCAGTACCCCCCATTTTGATCTATAGATTCAACACAGTCCTTATCAAAATTCCAGCTGACTACAGAAATTAACAGACTGATCCTCAAATTCATGTGGAAATGCAGGGTACCCAGAATGGCCCAACCTTGAAAAGAGCAAAATTCCAAGAATCCTACTTTCCAACTTCAAAACTTAGTACAAAGCTGCAGTAATCAAGACTATGGACTATGTGGTATTGCCCTGGCCAGAGAGCTCGGTTGGTTAGAGTATTGTCCTGATACACAGAGGTGTTATGGGTTCGATCTCTGGTCAAGGCACATACAGGAACAGATCAATGTCTGTCTCTCCCTTCCTCTCAAAAAAAAAAAAAAAAAGACTGTGATATTGGTATAAGAGTACATATAGATCAATGGATTAAGTGGAGAGCCCAGAAATAAACTTGTACATTTATAGTCAGTTGATTTATGACAAGAATGCGAAGACCATTCAATGGGGGAAGAATACTCTTTACAAGAAATGGTGCTGGGTCAACAGTTATTCACCTGTGAGAGAATTAAGCTGAACCCCTACCTCATATCATATATAAAAATTAACTGAAAATGGATCAAAGACTTAAATATAAGAGCTAAAATTATGAAACCCCTAGAAGAAAACATACATCTTTCTGACCTTGGATTAAGCAGTGTTTTCTTATAGATGACACATAAAGCACAAGGAGCCCCCCCCAAAATAAGTTGGACTTTATCAAATTAAAAACTTTGGTGTTGCAAAAAGACACACACATGAAAGAAAGTCAAAAGATAACCCACAGAATAGGGGGAATCATTGCAAATCATCTATCTGATAAGAGACTTGTATCCAAAATACATTTAAAAACACTGCTAAATCAATAAGAAGACAAATAATATTTTTTAAATGAGCTAAGGATTTGAGTAGACATTTCTCCAAAGAAAATGTACAGATAGCAAATAAGCACATGAACACATGTTCCATGTCATTAGTCACTAGGGAAATGTAAGTTAAAGCCACAAGGAGATAGGACATCATACCCACTCGGATGGCTGTAATCAGAAAGGCAGACGGTGAGTCTGTAGGTTGAAGTGAGCCAGGATGCGGGAAGCTGGAGCCCTCGCAGAGACTGTGTATGCAGTGAGGAAAGCCGTGCCCCTCATGCCCGTTCCCTCGACGGCAGGCTCATCAGGCCCTTCCTCAGATACTGCATTTGAAAAGTGCAGTGGTGGTTTTGAACATGGCTAACTAACATTCCTATTCTGTGTCCCGTCCATGTTAAAAGGTATCTTCAGGAGAATGAAGTGCTTGGCAGCAGGAAGTGTTCCTTGTCTGTGTCTCTAGTTGTCACTAGCCTTCTCAGGAAACACGTGACATATCTTCTCCTCTGCTTAGAGAGATGGACTTCCTCACTCACATGAAAGGCGTTAGTCAGCCTACACCATGAAGCTATAAAAAGTTCTTTCCATATTTTGATTATATTGCAAATTTGAGTTGGTTTTTTACTTCAGCATGAAACAGTACAACAATAACTGGGACCATATGTTTCCAAACTGTAGAATGTCCTTTTGCGAACATGGCTATTTTCTTCTGTTCAGTAGAAAATGGATTTCCATTTGGTCCTTTAGAACTGAGGTCTGAGTGCACTTTTAGGCCATGGAGGATTAGGACAGTGGCCGTGTACTCTGTTCTTGGGAGAATATTGGTAATAAAGGTAGGGTCCATTCATAAAATGGCTCCTCCTCAGAAAAAGAAAACCTTTTTTAAGGGCAAAGCTCTAGATTAATGTATATGGATATGTGTGTTGAGAGAAGGAAGATAGTTTAGAAATTCACGAAGGCATGCCAGTTTTACAGCGTGGCAGGGCAGAGTTCTTACGAGTAAAAAATCAGATTAGGTTGAACTGCGGAGATGCTTATACATATGAGAGTCATTTAACTAATGTTCTTGTGCTTCTTTTCCTTCCCCGTAATGTGCTTTGGTAGAAATAGGTTTTTCCAGATGTGCCCTGCCACTGTCGACTGATTCAGTTACAGAGAGCAGCTGTTCATTTCCTTCCACACAGGCAAGCACACAGAATGAGATTAGTGCACCCGAGTGTGGTGTTTGAGTTTGCCTTCTGCTCCTCTGGTTGGGGGAGAGCTTAATAGAATTGCTCTTTCTTCATCATTTTATAAGGACTTGTGGATTAACGTGAAAAATACTCAGGTAGCTGTCATATTTACATTGTTCTCTCTGTCATCCTGAAATTGCTGGAGAAAAAATGACTTTAGATTGTCTTTTGTCTCCAAAATGATGGTTTTCTCACAAATAATAAAGTGTCTATTAGTCCAGCACACTTCACCTAGAGATCTTGATAAAATGCAGGTTCTGTAGATCCAGGGTAGGGCCAAGTTCTCTGCATTTCTAACAAGCTCCCGAGAGATAATGATGCTGCTGAGTCGCCATGCGTGGTGCTGGAATATGGCATTAGAGTGTATTTGTAGAGTAAACATGCTCCCTGCAGTCAGACTGCGGCTAGAACTAGGAAATACTATTCTTAAACTGGTATGCATTATCCAGATAGAACAGTACCACACATACCTTCCAGAGCCACTGGGTTAAGCTTTCAGGTGCTCCTTACAGATTACAGGAGCCCTTACCGTTTGTAATGCACATTGACAGGCGTTCTTCATCCAGCCTCAGACTAACCTGAGACGGGTCAGGAAGCATTTAGCCGCTCTTGCAGACAGCAGTGCAGCGTCACACAGGCACAGGTGCCCAGGTTTCCTGACACCTAGCAAAGTGCTATCCCAGTTCTTTGCTTCCTTGTTCAGGCAGCCTCGCGGTACCGTTTAACAAGTGTGCGCTCTAGATCGGCCGCAGTTCGGAGAGTGAGTGGGGCTCGCGCCTTGTTACGCCCTGCTTTGTGTTGACAGCTGTCCATCGGAGGCATCATCATTCTGAAGGACACCAGTGAAGACACTGAGGAGCTAGTGGAACCTGTGGCAGCCCACGGCCCGAAAATCGAGGAGGAGGAACAGGAGCCGGAACCCCCAGAACCATTTGAGTATATTGATGATTAAGGGCCAGAGGTGAGTGTGGAACAAAATTGTATATCAAAGGCAGTCTCTCAGTTCTTCACAAATGTTTTATGTGGGGACATTGTCTCACTCTTCCCGTCTTTTGTGCTTAATCCCTATTTACCTAAATGGTATTAAAATTCCCCCCGTTTTTTACCTCTTTTTGCAATCTTAACCACCAATTCCTTTTTTTTTCTTCTTTGACTCTACCCTATTGTGTACTACCAATGCTGTTCACAGTAGCTGGTCTGCAAACTGTTTTTATAGATCTGTGGGGAAGTAGAGAGCTGGCTCCAGGATGTAAATCTGCTCGGAGCTGCTTTTATTGGAAAAGCCTTGCTTCCCCTCGCCCCAAAAGAAGTCAGCTACACTGACAGTTTGCTCAGCGGTGGTATCGACTTACATTTAGTTACAGTTTGCGGGCCAGCACGGTTCGTAGGTTGCAATGGCGTAGCACAGGTCCGGCCTTCTCACCGGTCCTTCTCTCCCTTTCCTTTGGCAAGATTTCAGCACTAAACGCCTTACCATTCATTTATGCAGTGAAACTAATGAACATTTAGTATCTATAGGACATGGGGCTCGTAGGCGCTTTGGGGTCAGTTAGACTATAACACAATGCTTTGTCCAGTTGGAAAAGATTATTATTATTATACCAGTGTTCTAACAATGTATAAAGGAGGGCCTTTAGATGCAAAAGGTTGGAATAATCTCATTTCACAAAATTGTCATTCATTGTTCCCCATTTTTTTGAACGGTCATTACATATTTGAAGATGCATATAAAATGTATAAGCAGCCTGACCAGGCGGTGGCGCAGTGGATAGAGCACAGGACTGGGATGCGGAAGACCCAGGTTCGAGACCTCGAGCTTGCCAGTTTGAGCGCGGGCCCATCTGGCTTGAGCAAAAAGCTCGTCAGCTTGGACCCAAGGTCGCTGGCTCCAGCAAGGGGTTGCTCGGTCTGCTGAAGGCCCGCGGTCAAGGCACATGTGAGAAAGCAATCAATGAACAACTAAGGTGTTGCAACGGCAACGAAAAATTAATGATTGATGCTTCTCACCTCTCTCCGTTCCTGTCTGTCTGTCCCTATCTATCCCTCTCTGACTCTCTCTCTGTCCCTATAAAAAATAAAAAAAAAAAGTATAAGCAAGGTTCCATAATTCCACCCTAGTACAAATACATTGTCAGAAAAATAGGAATTTATTCAACTCTTTAAACAAAATAAGAGCAGTATCATTTATTACAAAAGAAAAATACATTTAAATGTCAGGTTGCAAATCTAGCACCAGTATTATACACTGACTTGCAGTTAATGAAAGCTTTTACAGAAATTGCAGATCTATGTTAAGGCAGAAACCCTGCCATTTAGTGGGGGAATATATTCAAGCCTCTGAGAGACAGTTTGGACCTCAGAGAGAGGGTGATTAATACGAACTTCCTTGTTATCTAAACTTGCTCCTAAAAACTCTTTCCGAGATGATCTCTTTTCCGGAACCCGTGGTGGTCCTAATAAGCTCTCCCGCCAGCACAGGGCAGTGCGCACACGGGCTCACCATCTCTGTGCCCCGGCTCCGTCAGCCCCCGGCCTCACACAGTGCTACTCACAGCCCAACTGCGTCTTTCAGGGCAGCTCCTACAAGAGGGCTTAGCAGTTCTTAGCTGAATATTAGGTTCTTGTTAATTTTCAGAAGGATAAAATATTTAGTGCAATGGAAGTGTGAAAATTGGAGTCTAGCACAAACTGGCACATCAAAATTGCAGAGGCAGGGTTAGGGGCTATTTTAGATTCAGCAGCTAGTTGTTTTAAAGAAGAAAAATGTCTTGTAAAGAAAGAGTGACTCTAGCTTCCCTTCCCTCACCCCCTTGCCCAGGATCCCATTGCTCGTCTGAAGACGGTCCGTCGTCCAGGCTTGTGTTGGAATGCCGGTGAGGAGATTCGCGGAGACCTGCTGTTCACTGCATGTATCATTGCCTCTGAGCTGACCGGAGGAACCTGGTCTCCAGGTCTTCGGCTGAGAGAAGATATATGACTATTCAGTGTGCTCTTTCACAGAACTTGGTTTTCAAATAAATATGTTAAAATCTCCAGATGGACAAAGACTTTTTGTTTGTTTTTCAGCCTGGATTTTATTAAATGGATCTAATACCCTTCCCCCCACTCACCTTGAAATGCCTAAGCCCAAAGAGCTAATTCCTTGATTGCTAGGGACAGTATGCATGACTGTTACATTGAGGATAAACTTAAACTGTTTTTATAGATTATTTGAAAAACAATGGCAACAAATAAGAAAAAATATCAGCCCTGGTTCATCTCTTCAAGGGCTCTTTTCCATGTGTGTTTTAAGGTACTGAGGGTGTGGGGTGCCCTCGCTTGACTGAAGAAGCCCCTCCGGTGAGCTGAGAGAGTGTTGTCTGCTCAGGCAGCTCAGACACATTCTTTTAAATAAGCTGTGCTTATTGTTTCCTGCCTTTGACCTTGTTAAGGACAATAAATATAAGTTATTTCGTTTCATTTAGCTACAGAATCTGCTAATGTACCTTTTTTCCCTTTCTTCTTTTCTTTCTTTTTTTAATTGAGTTATAATTTAAATCAGATTACATAATAAAAATGCAGAAATGTGAAGTATATACAGGTCGATGAGTTTGCCAAGTACACGTTTGATTTGTGTTACCAGGCTTTTCTTGGATGCTGAGCTTTTGGATGAAGCAGGGACTGTCATCATTCTGACTCCTGTGTCCCTGGCCTATGAAGTGGATCTCTGGTTTACTGGCATGTGGCAGAAAGAGCTGGGTGGGGCAGGGGTCCTGGTCTTCAATCATATAAAAATAGGTAGTTGCTAACATTTATACATGAGTGGCTCTTTGCTCCAGCCTCGGTTCTCTCACTTGATTTACCATATAGCCCACTGTGTCTGTAAAATAAAAGAACTATTTTTAGAGGAAACAAACTCGGGTTTATCAGCGCTGATACACTGGCCTACCACAGCTTTGTTGTCAGGTCCGGGTCTGAAGGTTACTGCTCCCAAAGGGTTGCTCACTCACTGGTTAATTTCATTGTGTCCCCTCCTTTGTAAATTCCTTATTTCCTCAATATCAGATGGTTCTATAAGAGAGATTATCTCATTTCCTAGGCACTGATTAGCTGTCCTTCCTGTTCAAGCTTTTAACATTACTTGTGTTTCAGAGTTATCTCTTAACATTTCCCTTAATATATAAAATGTTTAAAAAAACAGAAGTCTCTCAATGACGTCACTGTTCAGAATGAGTCATCTGGGAGAGGTGGCACATTCACTGGCCTCTGGCCAAAGTTATTAAATTTCTTCCAAAATAATAAACTGAACTTCAGGGAACAGGCAACACTAGTTGCAGTGAATCTAGAGTTTATATTTTATGCAGTGCAATCTAGAGTTTATATTTTAGTCTTATCTAGAGGTTCTAGCTTTAAAAAAAACACAAGTTATAAAATAAAATGTCCACTTGGATCAGATTATGATGAGGCTTTTTCTGATGGCTTTTCCCCCTAGATTTTCTAGGCTATGCATAGCACTGAGAGATGACCCAGAAGCAAGGAGATCCAAATGACATAGGACAGGGTCAAATAAGTCGGGTGAATTGACACGTTCGGTAGAAGAAACAGAAGGGAGAGTGGCAGCAGTCACTCCGCAGGATGTCGTGATAGCGCGCTGTTTCACAGTTGACGGCTTGCAGAATGTGCAGATGGAAGGAAACTGATTTCTTGGACTGAACTTAATCCTAGAATCATCTTTCTCCTCCCTGCCTGCAGCTAAGTGACTGCTGGCCCTGCCTCTTAACAGTAAGTACCCTTTTCTTGGCGTCTAAGGCCAGTCTTTTCCTCCTGTCCCTGACTCCCTCCCCCTTTGTTTAACAGATCAACTAAATATTTATCTGTATTTGGGCATTTCTCTGTGCAGGGCTTCTTGGGCTCTTTGGCGGGTCCCACTTCCTCGGGCTGCTTTTTAACTCGAGCCTTCTCAGAATTTGGTCTTGGGTCTTCCTCACTCTGCCCACTCTGCAGGCAGTTCCGTCCATCCCTCACCTTCACTCTGTCTTTGCGCTCATGACGCCCAATCCATATCCCTCCCGTACCTTTTATCTGAGCTGGCATGTGTATCCAACCGCTGGGCATCCCAATCGGGCTGCCTCCCGGGCAGTTATAACAGCATACCCACAGTACTGTCAGCCCCTGTGTCTCCTCCCCAGGGCTAATGACAGCCCTGTCCAGCGGGCGGGCCACACCAGAAACCAGACTTTCCCCTGGACTCCTCTCAGAGGTCTTTCCAGTCCATCCACCCTCCCCACTCTGCTGCCCCTGGTGTAAGCACTTAACTATCTCCCTCTAGACTTCGCCCACTTTAATCCATTCTCCAAAACTGATCCTTTAAAAATGCAAATCAGCCTGACCAGGCGGTGGCGCAGTGGATAGAGCATAGGACTGGCATGCGGAAGACCCAGGTTCAAGACCCCCCAGCTCACCAGCTTGAGCGCGGGCCCATCTGGCTGGAGCTAAAGCTCACCAGCTTCGACCCAAGGTTCTCGGTTTGCTGAAGGCCCGCGGTCAAGGCACATGTGAGAAAGCAATCAATGAACAACTAAGGTGTTGCAACGGCAACGAAAAACTAATGATTGATGCTTCTCACCTCTCTCCTCCGTTCCTGTCTGTCTGTCCCTATCCCTCTCTGACTCTCTCTGTCCCTGTAAAAAAAAAAAAAATGCAAATCACATCTAGCAGTTGGTTGTTAAATGATGCTCAGCTACCTCGCTGTGTGTGCGAAGCTATGACAAGGGGTAAGCTGTCACCTCTCCACTCTTCTCTCCCCCCCCACTCAGAACCACTTTCTCTTCCTCCAGAGGTTCGGACATCTCCCAGTCTGCACATCTCATTCCCTCCCCCTGAAAAGCTCTCTTCACTACCCACACCTCTCCCTCTAGGTCTTTAGGTCTCCACGTACAGACTTCCTCTAAGAAACCTGCCCCAGTTTGCCCACCAGATCTGGACTATAGTCTTTCTGCTTCCCAGCACCCAGGACTGCCCCCTGTTCCTGTCACCATATCATCATCTGTTGCCTAGTTGACTTGGTCGTCTTCCTCATTAGTCTTGCTCACCATGGTAACCCTAGCACATGGTGTGTGATCGCATGTTTGCTGACTACCTGTATTGTGAAGAACAGTGAAAACCACAAGTCAGCACTCAGAGCAGTAGGGACAGTCTGAGCACACGAGAGGTGATTAATTCATCTGACTCCGAGCTGTGTCCCCAGGGAGCTAAATGTCTGTCTGTTCCTCTTCCGCCCTGACTGGTGCTCCTGCTGAGGGCTGTTTTTCTATTGGTTTTACTCTTTTGGAACGCTGGCTTTTGTTTGCATGTGTAGGTAAGACCGTGTCTCTGGACTCTAGCTGGCATATGATGAGAAGAAATGAGCTTGGGCAAAGAAGGTTTTGTGGCTTTGTCCCATACCCTCCCCCACCCCCTTCACCTTCATCTGAAACGAGACAATACTTCCACTTTCTCCAGAAAATCCCTTAGCAGGTGCTTAGCTTGATTCTTTCTAGAGCTCAAGTTCCTTTTCTGCTCTTTCATTTTTTACAATTAAAAGCTTAATCAAAAAAAAAAAAAAAGCTTAACCAAGGTCACTGGCTTGAGCCAGGGTCACCAGCTCAGCTGGAGCCTCCCGCTCAAGGCTCATATGAGAAAGCAATCAGTGAACAACTAAAGTGCCACAACTATGAATTGATGCTTCTCATATCCTCCCCCATCTCTTTCTCTGTCTCTCTCGCTAAAAAAAAATTAAGGGCCCTTTTAGCCCAATCGGCATAGTGGGATGATGGTGCACTTTTGGGTTCAGATCCTGATCTTGTTCCTTAGTGGTTTCCTCATCTGTCCAGAGGAAATTAGGCCCCCCTCAGAGTTGGTGCAGGGATTGAAGGAAAATAGCAAATCACTCAATGCTTACCAGGAGCTGGACACCACTGAGAATCATGTTATTTGAATCAGAACGGTAGGGCCTAACTCTTCATTTTACACATGAGGACACTTGAGAGTGAGATGGCCTGTTCAACATCAAGAGCCATTTTCCCAGTTGTGTTTTCAGTCCGTCTTCTCATGAAGCTGGTCTCTGGCCTGTGTCCTGGGCCTGTTTGACCCAAACAGGCAACCAACAAATGGCAAACAGCTGTTTCTTTGCCTGTCCTGTATCCACACTCTGTGCCCAGGTGGCGTCTTCCTGCACACCCCTAAGCCCACGTGCCATTTCAGAGAGGCACTGGCAATAGAAGTGGTGTCTGCAAACACCCACAGACTCTCCGACAACCCATCGATGAGCATGTCCCATCTGTCTGCGGGGGTTTACGCAGCTCCTTTGCTGCATGCACTCAGTGTTCTCCAAATCAAAGTGATTTGTTTATAATAAAATTGCATCCGGGAGTGCCTGACCAGGCGGTGGCACAGAGGATAGAGCGTCGGACTGGGATGCGGAAGACCCAGGTTCGAGACCCCAAGGTCGCCAGCTTGAGCGCAGGCCCATCTGGCTTGAGCAAAAACTCACCAGCTTGGACCCAAGGTCGCTGGTTCCAGCAAGGGGTGGTCTCGGTCTGCTGAAGGCCCACGGTCAAGGCACATGTGAGAAAGCAATCAATGAACAACTAAGGTGTCGCAAGGGCAACAAAAAACTAATGATTGATGCTTCTCATCTCTCTCCGTTCCTGTCTGTCTTTATCTATCCCTCTCTCTGAATCCCTCTGTCCCTGTAAAAAAAAAAAAAAAAATTGCATCCAGGAGCTAATAGCCTTCAGAGACCTTGGGCATTGTGCAGAGCTGGGAGTTGGCAGAGTTGGGCAGAGATAAAGAATTTCCCATCAAGTAGTATTCTCATGACCTGCTTGCTGTGCGCAGCCTCTGACTCGTGCCACGATCTCTCGGAAGCGCTGGTTATGTTCGAGAGATTGAAGAGGTTTACAAGCGTCCAAGCCCTTCTTTCCGCTTGCACTGGGTATGAACTAGCCTCTCCAGAATAAGGACGGGCAGGTAAACGGCCCCTAAGCAAGGTCCTGCCTTTGCTCCTGGACAAGGAGTTGGTGGAGCTACTCCCGCCCACCTCACTGCCAGCGCCAGTGACCGGTCCCTCAGAGCAGCCCTCGGGCACGGGCAACACTCGGTTGGCCAGGAGATTCATTGTTTTCCAGTTGTTTCCTGTTTGTGCACAGTGTTTGTTTTCCAGCCCTTCTATAAATAAGCTCCTTAATGGCAATCCCCAAGGTCTCCCCCAAAGTCCCTGTCACCAGTGTTTGATAAATAACGCCTCTTGCTTTCGGATTAAATCATTGCTTTAGCCTGGGGAGTCTGGTGATGCCCTTGATCCTGACTTGTTTTTTTCTCCATGGCACTTTCTGTGTGTTTGTGTGTGGTCCATCTCTCCCTCCCCCCCCCTCTTCGCCCCCCATTAGCCTGTAAACTACATGGAGACAAGGGGCTTTGTTCTCAATGACCGCTGCATTCCAAGTGCCTAGAGCAGTTCTTGGCTCCTTGTAGGCATTCGGTAGTAGTAGATGGCCGGAAGGAAGGACAGGTGGGCGGACTGACAGATGATCTTGTCGAACATGCATTTAGCTCCTGTGTGCTAGACACTATGTTTATTTACCACTTTATTCACACTGCCAAGTTTAATACTGACAGTTCTGTTGTGAGGGAAACGTAATTCCTATCTTACAGAAAAGGAGGCTTGGGACAGCGAAGGGTACAGAGCAGCCCAGGTCATGCTGACTACAGAATCTGTTTTTGCTTTTGCGTTTGCTTATACTTCAGCTAGCCGGGCAGTGACTCAGCAGATCGGGAGCCCAACGCAGAAACCCTGCAGGTCTGGCCGGCACTCAGATGGCTCTGATATGCGGGGTCCTGAGACCACACCGCACAACACGGTCCTACGCACAGCTGCCTCCGGAAGGCCTGAGTCCCTGGCCTTTTGGTTGGGGTGGGGACATGGGGGCTGGAAGGACCCCAGAGTCGCTCCAAAGCATAGCCATCAGCAAAAACCCTCCTTAGATAAGGTGACCAGATTTTAAAATTGGTAAAGCGGAACACCATTGACGGGGGGTTCTTGATTAAAAATTTGGTCTATATGGAGCAAAACAAAATTTTCATAGAATGCAAAAATAGTATTGTAATATATTTTATTAAATCGGGACTATTTTTAAATGCCGCAGGACACGGAACAAATTGTTAAAAATCGGGACTGTCCCGCCAAAAGCAGGACGTCTGGTCACCTTATCTTTAGAGGAAGGATGTCTGGCTACCAACAGAGTGTGAACATCCCTGGGGATGGAAGGTATATCCCAAAGGAGAGGTCCCTAAAAAAGAAATCAGTGTCAGAGTGTGGGCGTGCTGTCCTGCTGTGGCCCCTAGGACAGGGCTCTGTAGTGCATGGGCTAGATGGTGGCACCAGGCCTTCTGGCTTTCCCACCTCCAGGCTCTCCTCCGCGTTCGCGTTCTCCGCGCACTGTGGCGGCTGTGACTATTGGTCAGGAAGGACTTGGGATGTGTCCGCCTGGTAGCAGCCCATTTCCTGAGATGCTTCTTCTGTCTTTCCCAGAAGAGCCAGCAGGGGCCGCCAGGATGCACCCCTTCCCCTGAGGAGGGCTGTGCTCTGGCCCCCCAACCTGAGACTGTGGTTGAGACCAGGGTGATTACTACCATCACATTACCCAACAGACACTGCCTGCGAGTGGCCGCCATGCTGTCCAGCTGGCGCCACCGTGGCCTGAACGTGGGTGCCTCCGCCTCTCCGCTCTCAGTGCTCGAAGGGAAACTGTGTCCAGTCTGCCCGGGAACTGTGTTCAGTCCATCCATCAGCAAGGGGAAGGCCAGAGGACCACGCACCAGGGTCAGGCCAGGACAGCAGGCCAGATTTCCTGTCAGCAGACAGTGCCTGCTGGAGCCCACACAGCCGAGGCTCAGGAGAAAATAATTTCATTTTTCTTAAAAATAATTTGATCAACATATATTTGTAATTTTAATAGTCTTTATGGGGAAAATAGACTTCCTTACATGTATTTTGTGGTTGAGAAATATTTTTCTTTCTTTTTTTTTTTTTTTGTATTTTTCTGAAGTGAGAAGTGGCGAGGCAGACAGACAGACTCCAGCATGTGCCCGACCGGGATCCACCCAGCAAGCCCACCAGGGGGCGATGCTCTGCCCATTTGGGGCATTGCTCCATTACAACCAGAGCCATTCTAGCACCTAAGGCAGAGGCCATGGAGCCATCCTCAGTGCCCGGGTCAACTCTGCTCCAGTGGAGCCTTGGCTGCGGGAGGGGAAGAGAGAAAGAAAGGAGAGGGGGAAGGGTGGAGAAGCAGATGGGTGCTTCTCCTGTGCTCCTGTGTACCCTGGCCGGGAATCGAACCCAGGACTTCCATACACCGGGCCAACGCTCTACCACTGAGCCAACCAGCCAGGGCAGAAACGTTTTTCTTTTTAATGCCGGCGAGGAATCATTAAAGGTCCTACCCCAGCCCAAACAGAGACACTTAGTCTGCCCTCAGTCCCTCTGCGTTCTCAAACCCCCGGTTTGAGACAAAGCAATGCCCTGGTGGTGGAGCCGGAGCCGACCTAATAAGGAAGATGGGCAGGCATCACATCGGAAGGGAAACCAAACCACACTGGGAAATTAAGTCTACAGATGACTAAGCCCTAGCTCATACTTCTATAGCACAGGAGAGAAGACCTCGGAAAATCTCCTTCACTCATTGTCAAGAACTTCTATAGTGTTTGCAGTCCTGCCACTGTCTGCAGTCCTTCCGGTGACTGATGTCTGTGCTTTCATTTCTCTGAGGAAACTGGTGACCTCCTAGCTCAGCCCGGATTCGAGTGGGTACAAACTGGCCGCAGTCCACTGGGATTGGTTCAGGGAAGAGCATGAGGCCCGAGTCAGGCCAATCCCAGTAAGACCCAATTCTGGGACATCTATCTGTTGTACATACTGGAACCCACTCTCCCTTCCACTTCTGATGTGGCCTTAAGCTGAGCCTTCTACCACGTGCAGCCTGAATGTGACACCAACCCAGAAGAACTCGAGCTAAGAGGCAGATCCAAATGGCACCGTGTGAGCCCCGAATCTTAGCTGTGCCTCCGCCTCCAGACCATGAAGTTCCATGAGCAGGAAGTTCTCTGCTTAAGCAAAATGTACACTGCTTGGAGTTGAATGTGGCATTTGATACCAAAAGAGAACTTTGAGAGGAGCCCATTGAGGAGGACTGTTATGGGCTGAATTGTGTCCCCTCAAAATTTCTAGGTTGAGGCCCTAACCTACAGTACCTCAGAATACGGCTGATAAGGAGAAAGGACCTTTCAAGAGGGAGTGAGGTTAAAATGAAGTCACCTGGGCAGGCCCCGCTCTGAAATGACTGGTGTCCTTACAAGAAGAGGAGATTAGGACGCAGGCAACACACAGACCAAACGACTGCCATAGGGGGGCACAACGAGAAGGCAGTGGTCTGCAAGCCACCCCTGCCTACACCTTGATCTTGAACTTCCAGCCTCTAGAGCTGTGATGAAGTACATTTTTGTTAAGCCACACAGCCCATAGTGTTTTGTTACACAGCCCTAGCAGACTATAACATAGGGCACTTAGGAGGGAAAAGGTGAGGCGACTGAATGTGGAGGGCATGAAGGGGGGGAGCCAGGGTGAAGACATCATCGCAGTCGTCTCCAGGGAACAGGCCTGAGCTACACGGGAGGAGGAAGCAATAAGCAGAAGAACGTGGCTTTGAGGGAAATTTTAGGCCAAATTGTTACAACTCGGTTACTGACAACATCTAAACAGAGGGAAGGGCATCGAGCTTCTTGCTGGAAGCTAACAGTGTCACGTCCACTCGGGAAAGGAGTGAGGTCAGAGGCCCCAAGTGGCAATTGGGGACTGTACCTGTTTGTCTTTCCTGTGTCCTGTGCCTCTTCCCACACCCAGCTATTAGCTCCTGGGGCTGGACTTGGTCAGTTCACCTTCATATCTCTCTCCTCCACTCCCACAGCCCGGAACAGTGGTTCTCAGGGGGCGGACAGCTGTCCCTGGGAAGGAGGCACTGCCCACACTGGAGGGGCATTTTGGGTTTCCACAGTGATTGGGGTACCCAACTGGCATTCCTGGTGGGAGCCCACCATGCCAGACATCCTGTAGTGAGTGGCTGCGGCAAGGCTGATCTTGGGCTCGTTCAGAACTTGACCAAGAGCTGTCCATCAGTTTGAATAGCTAGCCCCCGCCACCAGGCTACAAGGCAGTCACTGCCCCAGGCCAAGTGCACCAGACTCCTTTTTATGTCTCCTTGGTAGTCGGCCAAGTGCTGACATGGAATATATTATCTTGTAACACACTGCTTGCCTTTTATTTCCTTCTAGTACAGTTAGGGCATTTTGATGATTTAAATTATGTAAGTAAGTAGGTTATATTATCTGGGAGTTTCATTTCAGGATAGGAAAAAGTATATTGCAAAATACGTCGTTAAAGAGGGAGTCTGGTAAGGTGGAGACTCGGCAGCCAGGGTGGGCAGGCGGCCCCTGCAGAGCCCCTCTGAGCCCCCTCCCCCACCTCCTCCCCCCCAGGCCTGGCCCCTGTTGCAGCCACTCCCCTATAAGGCCCGGTGAGTGCTGAGCGGCAGAGAAAATGACTGGGCGCCCAGCTGGCGCTGCTGTTCTCACAAGTCCCCTGATGGAAATGGGCGGGGCTGAGTGGGCAGGGCGCCAAGCAGCCTCCCAGGAGAGGGGCCCTCCCGGGGCTTGTGCTTCCCTGGGCCCCCTGTCCCCAAGGGGTTTCCTGATTAGAAGATCAGGAGCAAGCCAAAGTTTCAAGTGCAAGAAAGGAATATTACTTGTTGACAACCCCTGCTACATATGTAGACATATTTCCATAGTACGGAATGTTCTAGAAAACGTTAGGACAGACCAGAGCCATGAGGGTGCTTGGGACCAGGATGAAGGAAAACTCTCCTTTGTCTTGGCTTTGTCCCCAAGTCTGAGGTCTGGGTTTGGCACTTCTGGCTGGGTGGTTGTGTGGCCACAGCTGGCCTGGTCTGAGACCTGGCCTTCCAAAGACCCAGACAGCTAGACACAAAGGCCTTGGTGTCCAGACCAAGACGTGGGCACTGTGGGGACAGGGCCACCATAGTGCATGACCATTCAGGGGAACCGCTTGATGCAACAGCGGATCAGCCAGCATCCCCACCTTTGGGGAGGGCAGGGCCAGGGCCAGGGCCAGCCTCTTGATGTTTCCAGGGAGCTTGCTCTCTCTTGGTTCCTGAAGTTAGCATTAGAGAGGAGAGCAGATTAAGGCCATGTGGAGGAGAGGAGAAGCAGCCAAGATGGTGGAGTGCTGAGGGAGAAGCTAGTTTGGGCAGAGTTTGTGCAGAGAGAAAGAGATGGGGAACAGAGGTTTTTGGGCAGATAAAATATAATATGCTCACTTTGTTAAAGATGGCGCTGCCCACATGGAAGCCCGTCACCCAGGTGATATTATTTGCCCTTATGCTTGGGATGGGTGTGGGGGAAAGGCTGTAATGTAAGCAGGCCAGGTCGTTATAGCCTCCTTAGGCTTTAAGAGTAAGCTTTTCTCCACACCCTTGACTGATTGGATAATGTAGGGTGGTGCACTCTCCTGAGGAATCCCATTATACAGAGATTTCCTTGTTCGTATAATTGGATTAAGGGTTTGGATTTTCTATGCTATAAACTGGGGCAGTCCGGGAGCTCTCTCTCTCTCTCTCTCTCTCTCTCTCTCGGTTCCTGAGTTCCTGAGGTTAGTATTAGAGAGGAGAGCAGATTAAGGCCACGTGGAGAGGAGAAGCAGCCGA
Source organism: Rhynchonycteris naso (assembly GCA_037038555.1). Lineage (NCBI taxonomy): Eukaryota > Metazoa > Chordata > Mammalia > Chiroptera > Emballonuridae > Rhynchonycteris > Rhynchonycteris naso. The sequence continues at coordinate 7,103,451 of CM072997.1, read as the reverse complement.
GATGGCAGAATACTGAGGGAGAAGCCAGTTTGTTAAGAGTTTGTGCTGGAGGAGATGGGAAACAGAGGTGAATAAGTCTGGTGAGCTAGAAACCTTTGATTCTAGGAAACTCGGATAAGTCAGTAGCTTTGTGAGCACTGAATGAGTGGGTTTTGGAGTCCAATGTGTGTTTTTACTTGCCCGCCAGGTGCAAGCTAGAATTAAAGATGATGGCTCACCAGTTTTTGGCTCCGTTGTTTCATTACCGACTGTCCGAATCAAATGCAAATGCGAACCTGCACTGGCCAGGCCGCTGTGATAATGGCCTTGGCTCCTGGCTTTACAGCCGGCTTCGGCCCCTCCCCCGATCTTGGCCCAGGCTCCTGGGACCTGGTCCAGGCATAGAGTCACAGAAGAACAAGGCCACACTCCTCTAACTCAAAGTGGGAGGCAGGGAGGGGGTTACCTCATCCTTGCCTTATGGAAGTCCAGACTACTCCTTGCAAGTAATCAGCTTCAACGTGCTCAGCAAAGGAACTGGTACCCCATACACGCAGAGGTGTCCCAGAAAGCCAGGGACAGGGTACAGCCACTGCAGGAAGTGCTGGAATCAGATATGGTGTCCCCAGACTCCAGGGACCCCTCCCAGGGGGCTCGGTTCTGTGCAAGCACCCACAGCTCTGGGATCACATGGTAAGGGCCCAGTCACAGCAAGAACTGGTTTTCAGGCCTGGTCCAGCCCAGGCCACAAACAGAGCCCAGAGAAAAGAGACAGCGGTGCAGAAAGCTGAGTTCATTTCTGGGGTCCTCCACTTCCAGCTCTGTCCCAGGGAGGCTGTCTCCACCTCTGACTTCCCTGTGATGTGAGCCAACAGTCCCTTTGGGTTTAAGCTGTTGTGAGACTGGAGGCATGCTGGCCTGACTTTGTAGGAGCTGAGGCCCCACCAAAGGGAGGCAGCTCGCGGGGAGGAAGGTGGAGGGTCCCCTGGGTAGCTGTGCTTGTCTGGGTGCCAGACGGGTGTTGGGGTGACCTAGTGGCCTGAGAGCCAGTGATGGGAGGAAACAGTGATGCCCAGGCCGCCGGGTGGGGACTGTCTCCGCTCCAGAGCACATGGGATTTCTGGGAATCTGGCCACGCGGCTGGCACCGCCCCAGTCCGGGTTCCTGGAAGTGACCGCCAGGGCAGGCAGGGGCGCCTCTGCGGTCAGGTCCGAACCGAACCTCCGCCGGGCGGGGTCCGAGTCCAGTTGGGCTGGCGGATGCCTTAAGACGCTACCCAAGACCCGGCTGATCCCACCCTTCCCAGGGCGGAGGTCACTGCAGCGACCGCGTGCGCCACCGATCCGAGCCCCTGGGTGGAGCGCGCTCCTTCCCCTTCCCGCGGCGGGGCGGCCCTGGTCCACCCGGCCCCCGAGCCCGCCGGCTGCGCGGCCCGCTGCGCGCGCTGAGAGGTTTGTCCCGTGGGCGCTAGGCCGAGGCTGGAGCGCCCACCCCAGCCGCCCCGCGTGGGCCTGAGCATGTGCACTCTCCGGTCCCAGTGCTGCCGCTGTGGCCGCGCCGGGAAACCGCACTGGGAAAGGCCAAGCGGGCCCAGATTCTCTCTCTGTCCACAACCGCCGCTACCTCCTTCCCTCTAGATATGTGCATACACATTTCCATAGTACGCAGTGTTCTAGAGTGTGAGTCACAGTTTCACTTTCGATTTTTCCTGTCAGTACAAGGCTACATCTTAGCCTTGACCGCAGGTTCCGCTGAGCTCGTCGGTCTTTCATTACTGGAGGGCAAGGATAAAAGGGAGCTGCAATGCCAGCATGTGCACCTTTTAGCATCATGAATTATTATTTTTATTGTTAAGATTAATCAACTGTGTATTTGGTAGCCAGTTGTCACTTTTTCTCTAGTCCATATATAGGCCTCCCCAGGGTGGGCCTGACCTGTGGTGGCGCAGTGGATAAAGCGTCGACCTGGGAACACTGAGGTCGCCAGTTCAAAACCCTGCACTGGTTCGGTCAAGGCACATATGGGAGTTGATGCTTCCAGCTCCTCCCCCCTTTCTCTCTCTCTCTCTCTCTCTCACTGTGTCTCCTCTCTAAAATGAATAAAATAAAAATAAAATATAGGCCTCCCCAGGGTGGGATTCAGCCGTTCCACCCCGTTCAGCAGAACCAATACCTAATTTTTTGTTGAGTTCAGCAAACCGGTGGTTAAAATAGCACTCATCATCAGGGTTCTCTCTCAGGTGGGCGCCTGGGCAGCGCCCAATGTGGAAATCACAAACTGACAATCCTTACTCTTTTTTAATTCATCTGTGCAACAGCATATTCTAAACGTCGGTAGTCATGTTAATTCCATCCATTGGGGAAAATATATTTCAAGGGAAGACGCCAATCAAGAAGCAATATGAGCCTGACCTGTGGTGGCGCAGTGGATAAAGCGTCGACCTGGGAACACTGAGGTCGCCAGTTCAAAACCCTGCACTGGTCTGGTCAAGGCACATATGGGAGTTGAGCTTCCAGCTCCTCCCCCCTTTCTCTCTTTCTCTCTCTCTCTCTCTTTCTCACTCTGTGTCTCCTCTCTAAAAATGAATAAAATAAAAATTAAAAAAAAAAAAAAAAGAAGAAGCAATATGAGCCTGACCAGGTGGTGGCGCAGTGGATAGAGCGTTGGACTGGGATGCTGAAAACCCAGGTTCAAGACCGTGAGCTTGCCAGCTTGAGCGCGGGCCAATCTGGCTTGAGCAAAAGCTCGCCAGCTTGGATCCAAGGCCCTTAGCTCCAGCAAGGGGTTGCTCGGTCTGGGTCAAGGCACATGTGAGAAAGCAATCAATGAACAACTAAGGTGTCACAAGGGCAACGAAAAGCTAATGATTGATGCTTCTCATCTCTCTGTTCCTGTTTGTCCCTGTTAAAAAAAAAAAAAAAAAAAGAAGAAGCAATATGGAAATATCTTAACAGTTTTATTGTTTTTTTATCAGGTATTATTTAATGTTTTTCATTAATATTTTAACATTTTAAAATTTCTTTTTATTTTATTCATTTTAGAGAGGAGACACAGAGTGAGAGAGAGAGAGAGAGAGAGAGAGAGAAAGAGAGAGAGAAAGGGGGGAGGAGCTGGAAGCATCAACTCCCATATGTGCCTTGACCAGACCAGTGCAGGGTTTTGAACTGGCGACCTCAGTGTTCCCAGGTCGATGCTTTATCCACTGTGCCACCACAGGTCAGGCTCACTAATATTTTAAAACTCAACATAATCCAATTTTGTGTATCTCTTTTATTCTTATTTAAGTATTAAATGCATGAAATAATAAACTACCTTTTGATATATCATTTTTCTTATACTTAAAACAGCCATTAGGGCAGAGAACCGGTTGTTAAATGATTTGAATTGCACCCCCAGGCCTCACCATGAACACAATACATGCTCCTGTGAAGATGGTCTGAGGCAGGTAGGACTGATTGGTGTTTAGGCTCAGACGTCTGTGAGCCAGGACGTGCTTGGTAGCTTGCAGAAATCCCCTCTGATGCATTTCATGCAAAAGACAGGGACGGCCACATAACTCAAGGTGTTCTGTGTGTGCCATATTTGCTGGTCCTCAGGGGTGTTGACCTGAAACCACCCAAATTCAGTCACTTGAGCATCAACTCTCCCTGTTCAGGCCAACATACCACCCTCTGTGCTCACATCACATGCCCTGCAGTGGGCATTTATTTATCTATTTAAAAGGTTTTATTTATTGATTTTAGAGAGGGAGTAGAGAAAGAGAGAGAGAGAAACATTCATGTGTGCCTTCACCAGCCATGTCTGGGGTTTCGAACCAGTGACCGCAGAGTTCCAGGTTGATGCTCTATCCACTGCGCATCACAAGTCAGGCTAATGTGCGTTTTTAAAACTTGCTTAGAGCCTGACCAGGCGGTGGCGCAGTGGATAGAGCGTCGGACTGGGATGCGGAGGATCCAGGTTCGAGACCCCGAGGTCGCCAGCTTGAACGCGGGGCCCATCTGGCTTGAGCAAAAGCTCACCAGCTTGGACCCAAGGTCGCTGGCTCCAGCAAGGGGTTGCTCGGTCTGCTGAAGGCCCGCGGTCAAGGCACATGTGAGAAAGCAATCAATGAACAACTAAGGTGTCGCAACGGCAATGAAAAGCTAATGATTGATGCTTCTCACCTCTCTCCGTTCCTGTCTGTCTGTCCCTAACTATCCCTCTGTCTGACTCTCTCTCTGTCCTGGGGGAAAAAAAAATCAATAAAACTTGCTTAGAAACAGTGATATTCCTCACTATAAATCTTAAGTGTCTGTATCTTGGAACAGCCCTGGTGAGAGCCCCAGCAGAAGTGTACTTGCTTTGAAATGATCTCAGATTCAGATTTGCTTTCCTGGAAGTTCATTTTAAGACTTGGTCTTTAGGTCAACCTTATTCAGACCACAGAACTACTGGGGGGCTGTGATGTGACTCACATCCCTGGGACAGAGCAAGGATAGTACTCAAAGCCCACATGGAATTCTGGTCTCCCCCACGTTCAGGCCTCCCAGCATTCCTGCTCACTGACAGCTCCCTCGGGGGATGTATTCCCAGCAGGGTGTGCTCCCCTTCTAAGAAACTAAGCAGCCTTTATGAGACACCAACACCCAGGTCCTCCACTTCTCCTGACGACTTACATCCCCCCACATCATGAGTGTTGGGCAGTGACCAAATGCAACTTTTGTGGAAGGAACTACTTTTCTTCCGGAGCAGCGTCTCGCAGTAGTTAATTGTGCCCCCTATTTCTGTAGGCTCCCTGTCCAACCCTTGCCTACATCCAGACGTTGCTTTTGCTCAGAGACCTGTTCTTGCTCTGAGCTCCCTCTGCAGGAACTCAGAGACAAGCTCGGTTCTGCTGGCTGCCAGATTTGTCGGAGCAGCTCAGCCTTACAGGGCTTAATCTAGGTGGCTCACCGACCGCCTCACCCAACTCAGGGGGTGCTGTTTACCAGGCTCCCTCTTGTTAGGGATTTGTACCCTCTTCCCCTGCTTTTGTCTCAGCTCTTTGCCCTTCAATAGAGAGAGCGTGTGAAGCCAGTAGCTGCGGCCACCATCACAGCCGCCAGGCCCATGCAGGTTTGCATTAGATTCGGACAGTCGGTAATGAAACAATGGAGCCAAGAACTGGTGAGCCATCAGCTTTAATTCTAGCTTGCACCCAGCGGGCAAGTAAAAACACACACTGGCTCCAAAACCCACTCACTCAGTGCTCACAAAGCTACTGACTTATCCGAGTTTCCTAGAATCAAAGGTTTCTAGCTCACCAGACTTATTCACCTCTGTTCCCCATCTCCTTCTCTCTACACAAACTGGCTTCTCCCTCAGCACTCCGCCATCTCGGCTGCTTGTCCTCTCCTCCACGTGGCCTTTCTCTGCTCTCCTACAGCATAAGCTCCTCCTAGAATGTAATCTCTCTTCTCCCGAACAACGTGATCTCTCTTTCTTTTAAAACCTTTTGGCGTGAAAGCCCTCCCCAACACACATTAATACAATCACGCCCAGCCCAAGCAGGAAGGGCAACCAATGTTACCACCTGGGCAACGGGCTTCCACGTGGGCAGCGCCATCTTTAACAAAGTGAGCATAATATATTTCATCTGCCCAACACAGTGGCCAGGCAGTTAGTTGCCTGTTAAAGCTGCAAGGATGACCTCATTCTAGAGCTGTGTCGCATGCCACAAAGATGCATGGCTTCCCACCCCTAAGAAGTGCATGGGCTGGGGCCCAGAGGGCTATCAGCTGCAGAAGACTCAGTTTTGTCCCACCCTCAATGCAGAGCTCAACTCGGTCGCTCTGATGTCCAGGGCAAGGCTGGTTAGCGCCCCTGAAGTATTCTGCATATTCTGAGAACAGAATTTGGAACAGAATCTGGCGTTGAGTTTTTTGGGTTTTTTTTACAAGGACAGAGAGAGTCAGAGAGAGGGACAGACAGAGAGGAACAGGGAGAGGTGAGAAACATCAATCATTAGTTTCTCATTGCCGTTGTGACACCATAGTTGTTCATTGATTGCTTTCTCACATGTGCCTTGACCACGGGCTTTCAGCAGACCGAGCCACCCCTTGCTGGAGCCAGTGACCTTAGGTCCAACCTGGTTAGCTTTTGCTCAAGCCAGATGGGCCCACGCTTAAGCTGGCGACCTAGGGGTCTCGAACCTGGGTCTTCCAGCATCCCAGTCCGACGCTCTATCCACTGCGCCACCGCCTGGTCAGGTGGCGTTGAGTTTTTCACAGCAGCAATATCTTGATAATCCCAGAATTTGAGTGATGGGTTTAGTCAGACTCATTAAATGAACCTCTCTACTTTTGTCTATGTTCAAAATTTTCATAATGAAACATTTAGAAAAGTCATCTTGGGCCTACTGGCAGTTTGGGAAAACTAAGGTGTTCAAACAAGAACATCCCATTTAGGGCGAATGGAATGCTTGGCAAGTCTTAAGAATTGGGAAGGGTAGGCAGAGGATTCAGTGTACTGCTCTGAATTTATGGAACACATAGAGCAGAGCCAATTTGCATAGTGTCCAAGTGAAGCTTCAGCCCGGAGCAGTTTTGCCTTATGACCCTGGACCATTGGCTCAGTGGTAGAGCGTGGGCCTGACATATGGATGTCCAGGATTCGACTCCCCATCAGGGCACATAGGAGAAGCGACCTTCTGCTTCTCCACCCCTCCCCTCCCTTCTCTCTCTCTCTTTCTCTCTCTCTTCCTCTCCCACAGCCATGGCTCAATTCGTTCCAGTACATCAGTCCCTGGTGCTAAGGATGGCTCCATGGAGCCTCCACCTCAGGCACTAATAGCTCAGTTGTGAGCATGGCTCCAGATGGGCAAAGCATCAGCTCCAGATGGGGGCTACTTGGTGGGTCCCCATAGGGACACATGTGGGGAGTCTATCTCCTCTTCTCTCACTTGGGGAAGAACTGCAGTGAGCCTTATCCAAGTCATGTAAGGAAAAGTAGTTCATTTTGGTAAACCACTTCCCAGAACAAAAGGAGTGGAGGGATTTTTTAACCACCACTGTTTTCCATAAGCACTGGGCTCAGGTAAAGTACAACACTGTTAATCTATAAAATTGTGAAAACAATATCCACATTATAGATGTGGTGTGAGAATTAAAAATAATCTGTGTAGTTCACTTATCACAATGCTTGGCACACACAGATAGTCACCGTATTTAGCAAATAAAAATACTGGACAATATAATGTCCTGTATGCTTTTATTTTATTTTATTTTATTCATTTTTTTTTTAGAGAGGAGACACAGAGTGAGAGATAGATAGATAGAGAGAGAGAGAGAGAGAGAGAGAGAGAAAGGGGGGAGGAGCTGGAAGCATCAACTCCCATATGTGCCTTGACCAGACCAGTGCAGGGTTTTGAACTGGCGACCTCAGTGTTCCCAGGTCGGCGCTTTGTCCACTGCGCCACCACAGGTCAGGCTGTCCTGTATGCTTTTAATGCCAGTATTTGCGGCCACCAACAGAGCCCCCTAGCCAGTGCAGGTTCACATTTGATTCGGACAGTTGGTCATGAAATAACAGAGCCAAAAACTGGTGAGCCATCAGCTTTAATCCTAGCTTGCACCCGGTGGGCAAGTAAAAACACACACTGGGCTCCAAAACCCACTCATCAGTGCTCACAAAGCTACTGACTTATCCGAGTTTCCTAGAATCAAAGGTTTCTAGCTCACCAGACTTATTCACCTCTGTTCCCCATATCCTTCTCTCTACACAAACTGGCTTCTTCCTCAGCACAGCACTCTGCCATCTTGGCTACTTCTCCTGACCTCCTCCACGTGGCCTTAATCTGCTCTCTTCTCTAATGCTAACTTCAGGAAGGAGAGAGAGAGAGCAAGCTCCCTGTCTGCCCAACTTTATAGTGTAGAAATCCAAACCTTTAATCCAATCTACAGACAAGGAAGTCTCTGATACAAAGTCACTTGTCTGAGGCATAATGGGAGGCTTCCTCATGAGAGTGCACCACCCCACATCATCCAAGCTTACTCTTAAAACTAAGCCTTAGGCTATAACGACCCGGCCTGCCCACAGCCTGTCCTCCAACACACATTAATATCAACAGACTTGCATGTGGGCAGCGTCATCTTTAACAAAGTGAGCATAATATATTTTATCTGCCCAACAATGCTCAAAAAATGGCAATTATTTGGGATGATATACTAAAAATGTATCTGAAATTAAAATTTAACTGGCTATCCTGTACTTTGTGTGACAATCCCAGGCACACAGTGAGTTAACCATACATGTTAACTTTCATTATTATGAACGGGAAAATTATTTACAATTATTTCCAACCTGAACAAAATATCTCCTTCTGCTAAATACAGCTCTTATTTGAAGACAATATCAAAAGAGCATGGGGCTGGGCTGGTGGCTAAGGAGATGGTCGTCAGGGACTACCTTAGGCTTCTTCAGAGCCAGGTTCACCTGCCTTCCCCATGCTCTCTTCCCTGTCCCCATCCTCTCCGACGTATGGACAAGGAAACCTCTCTAGCTACCTCCCCAGTCTCCCGCCCAGTTGGCTGACTTTAATTCAAAAGTACCACGTGCTGATGTAAGGTGCTGAAAGCTACAGAATTAATATGAATATTTTAGGAAGTTTAAAGAACATTATATTTGTTTGGGCTAGGCGTGCAAAGAGAGATTTTGAAAATAATCCTTGTATTTGTGTAATTAGCATAAGACCAAGATGGCATTGTGTTGTTGTAAAGCCAGTAGTCAGGGCCACCATCACGGCAGCCTGGCCAGTGCAGGTTCGCATTAGATTCGAACAGTTGGTAATGAAACAATGGAGCCAAGAACTGGTGAACCATCAGCTTTAATTCCAGCTTGCACCCAGCGGGCAAGCAAAAACACACACACTGGGCTCCAAAACCCACTCACTCAGTGCTCACAAAGCTACTGACTTATCCAAGTTTCCTAGAATCAAACGTTTCTAGCTCACCAGACTTATTCACCTCTGTTTCCCATCTCCTCTCTGCACAAACTCTGCCCAAACTGGCTTCTTCCTCAGCATTCTGCCATCTTGGCTGCTTCTCCTGGCCTCTTCCATGTGGCCTTAATCTGCTCTCCTCTCTATACTAATCTCAGGAACTAAGCGAGCAAACTCCCAGCCTGTCCCACTTTATAGTGTAAAATCAAAACCTCCAATCCAATTACACAAACAAGGAAGTCTCCAATACAAAGCCACCCATCCAAGGCACAATGGGATTCCTCAGGAGAGTGCTCCACCCTACATCATCCAATCAGTCAAGGGTGTGGGGAAAAGTTTACTCTTAAAACCAAGCCTTAGGCTATAACAACCCGGCCTGCCCACAGCCTGTCCCAGAACACACGTTAATATCAACGAACTTCCATGTGGGCAGCGCCATCTTTAACAAAGTGAGCATAATATATTTTATCTGCCCAACAGTTGTAAATGCAGAAAGTGGAAGGAGACTTGAATTCCCTGACCTTCCCCCATACCTATGGGGAAATGGATCAATGGCTAGCCAGGAGTAGGGAGAAAATAATTAAATCTTTTTTGTGTGCTGATAGACCATTTGCAGGCATTTGTTCCCATGGAGACCACCCCTCCCCTCCTGAAAGCATGTAATTAATGTATGTAATTCTAAACAAAAGGTATAAATTTATACCATGATGTCATGCTCTCCCCCTCCCGTGTGTGATCAAGGGTATATAAGCAGCCCCTAGACTACTTTTTTTTAAATTTTATTTATTGATTTTACAGAGAGAGGAGGGGAGAGAACAAGAAGTAGCAAGTCATAGTTGCTTCACTTTAGTTGTTCCTTGATTGCTTGTTGTATGTGCCTTGACTGGGCAAGCCCAGGGTTTCGAACAAGCAACTTCAGCATTCCAAGTCAATGCTTTATCCACCGTGCCACCACAGGTCAGGCACCCCTAGACTATTTTTGGGGCTGCACAATTTGGGTCTGTTGCCCTGTGTCAACCATATGCAGCAGGCATATTTAATAAATTTCTTCCTTGTTGGGCAGATAAAATATATTATGCTCACTTTGTTAAAGATGGCGCTGCCCACATGGAAGTTCGTTGATATTAATGTGTGTTCTGGAACAGGCTGTGGGCAGGCCGGGTTGTTATAGCCTAAGGCTTAGTTTAAGAGTAAGCTCTTCCCCACACCCTTGACTGATTGGATGATGTAGGGTGGTGTACTCTCCTGAGGAATCCCATTATGCCCCAGATGAGTGGCTTTGTATCAGAGACTTTCTTGTATGTATAATTGGATTAAAGGTTTGGATTTTCTATGCTATAAAGTGGGGCAGTCCGGGAGCTTGGTCTCTCGCTTGGTTCCTGAGGTATTAGAGAGTAGAGCAGAGTAAGGCCATGTGGAGGAGAAGTAGCCAAGATGGCAGAATGCTGAGGAAGAAGCCAGTTTGTTAAGAGTTTGTGCAGGAGGAGATGGGAAACAGAGGTGATTAAGTCTGGTGAGCTAGAAACGTTTGATTCTAGAAAACTCGGATAAGTCAGTAGCTTTGTGAGCACTGAATGTGTGGGTTTTGGAGCCCAGTGTGTGTTTTTACTTGCCCGCCGGGGTGCAAGCTAGAATTAAAGCTGATGGCTCACCAGTTTTTGGCTCCTGTGTTTCATTACCGACTGTTCGAATCTAATGGGAACCTGCACGGGTCAGGCGGCTGTGATTGTGGCCGTAACTACTGGCTTTACATTCCTTTAACAAAACTTTTCAAAAACTTATTTGGACTAGTGCCTCTAGGAAAACCCGCCGAGTTGTGGATTGGGTACTTTATAACAATGCAAAGAGAGGTTGGACTTGCGCTCCAGTTTTATTTCCAAAAACCCAAGTTTCACCTGGTAAAAAGCTTTCTTTAAAGTCCCTGGAAACTGCTGCAAGGGGTGGACCCCTGGTGCCTGGAGCTTTAAGGCAGACCTTGCGTGACATTTTTTTGTTCTAAGGCGGTCCTGGGTCTCTCCAGTAAAATGGGAACAATGAATCCATCTTCTTGCGCGAACACTGTACAGAAACCTTCCCGTGCGGGTTTCGTTTTTCCTGTGATACTACAAGCTCCTTTGATTGGGGGGTGAGCCGGCTGGGGCTCACCCCCAGAGCTGGGAACCGGGCCAGGACCAACGCCGGTGGAAGTGAAGGAACGGAAAGTAATGGGGAGTGCCCGCGAGCGGACGCGCAGCGTGCGACCTCCAGCGGACAACTTCGCCTTACTTCCGGCCCCGGGAAAGTTCGCCTCCCGAGTTCCCAAAGATCCCGCTTTCCCTCCCAGTACGCTCCGCGCCGGCCGCGTTCCGTGATTGGCTGCGCCTCCTCACGTGACATCGAGCTGGCGGCGGCGGTTGCCCAGGCGACGGCTGGAGAGGTGGCTGCGGGGCAGGGTAGGTGCGGGTCCCTACTGTAGAGCACCAGGTAAGTACGTCTCTCCATGCGGCGGGACTACGCGGTCCCGGGGCGGGAGGAGCTGCGGTGGGGCTTCTCGTCTGCGGTCCAGGGCTCTCCGTGCGGCGTGGGCCCGAGGTGGCCGCCTGGACGTACCGAGGACAGGCCCAGCTGCTTCCCGCCAGCAGTAGTAGTCCCTAATCTTTGCTGCAGTGGACCCCACTTGGAGGGGACTCCATGTCCTCCAGCTGGGTAGTGGCGGCGCGAGCGGGTGGCCTGGGACTTCTAGATCCATCCTCTTCGTTTTCTCCATCAGCTAAGTCCCACTTCGCAGACACCCCGCTTAACTCCAGACTTCATCCCATCGAAGCAAAACCAGGATGCTTACTAAGCAGATCCTTCCGGCTACATCCCACAGCCTTCCCCTCAGTCACAAACCCTATCATAGAGACATTCAGAAGCTGCCGCAGCAACCCTCGAACGCGGAGCAGTTCTCTCTAGTTGCGCGAAATGGAGCAGTGGTTCTTCCATTTGAATAGGCATAAAAGTCATCTCGAGGGCTTAAGAGAATTTCGGGGCATTGTACCTGCCATGCTGGTCAGTAAGGGCACGGTGGTGCTAGGAATTTCTATGTCCACAGGCATCCGGGTGGTTCTGATTCAGGTGGTCCAAACTCTCGTTAATACTGTGTAGCAGTTAACGTTGGTCTGGATTTAAATTTTCACTTTATCACTTAGTAGCTGACTTACTGGGAGCACCTCAACCTCCCTGAGCCTCAGTGGCATCTTCTGTAAAAGGAGCATATAAATCACGTTCACTTCTCAGGTTTATTGTGAAAATTAAATGGGAAGTTTTTTTTGCACGTTGTCTGGCATACATTAAATCTTCAGTAAGTGAACCTCTTGTAATTTAAAGATTTAGAGGAAATTTTGTCATTTCTAGGAATGTCAAGAGTAATAAGAGTACCCAACAGTGACTCACCTTCACTGACAGAAGGTCACCGCAGAATCTTATCCAAATGATGGTTGCAAAGAACGTCCCTGAGGAAGTGACATTCACTGAGTACAGGAGTTGCCAAATGAAGGAAGAAACGAGGAAACTGAAATAGGCTGTGCAAAGGCCTTGAGAGAGGGAGGAGTTTGAGTTCTCAAGAACAACCAAGTGTTCTTGTTCTGGGACCTTCAAAAATGCTATTTCCCCCGTTTGGGCTTCATTTACTTGTCTAACATCTTGGGTTCCTCCCAGGCACTCTGCTAAGTTCTGGAGATAAAAAATTTAAATGCCTGTAATAGCTTCTTGCCTTGGTAAGCTGGGTGATAAGTGTTAAAGCAGAAGTGATGTAGGTCTGGGGCGTGTGGTGGCACAGTGGATAATGCAACGACCTGGAACGCTGAGGTCGCAGGTTTGAAGCCTTGGCCTTGCCCGGTCAAGGCACATATGACAAGCAATCAATGAACGACTGAAGTGAAGCAACTATGAGTTGATATTTCTCACTCGTCCACTCCTCTCTCTCGCCTCTTTCTGTAAAATCAATAAATAAAACCTTATAAAAAAAGTAAATGTAAGGTACAGAGGTACCCCAGAGGAAAGAGAATTGCCCTGATGGGGATGGCAGGGGAGGGATTCATGGAGACTTCCTAAAGGAAGTTGTCTGAACGAAGAAGCCACGAGGTAGGGCAAGTTCATCCATCAGAGGGCTTAGGAAGAGCACGCTGTGTGGTGGGGGAATGCCTGCGGGTTCACTGCTGGTGGGGCCCAGTGTAGGGCATTAGAAGAAGGGCGCGGGAGAGGGGCAGGGGTGGTGGTCCTCAAACTGTAGCTGTCTTTCTCCTCACGTGGATCTGGCAGGCCTGGCAGTGGCAGGTGGGGCCTGTGTCCTCTTTGTTCCCATTGTTACTTCCAGATCACCTACCCCCTCCTTTGAAGTACATGCCATGGGCTTTACTGCTTGCCACCTCTCCTTGGGGCAGTCACCATTCAGGGACACAGGTGTTCTTCTTGAAGACTATGGCTCCTGGTTCGCTGTCGACCTCTCCACCTCCTCAGCTTCATTTTTGATTTCAGCATCCTAGCTGCACAAGTTTCTCCGTCCTCCTTACTTTTAGGCATTTTCCCTCCATTGTCCTTATCCACCCACCGTGTGGTCATGATTTCAAACACCTATTCCCCTCTCTGATTTCCAGCTCACTTTAATGTGCCTCTTATTTATTTATTATTTTGAGGGGCTGGGGAGAGAGAAACAGAAGGAGAGACAGCAAGGGAGAAGTGTGAAGCATCAGCTCAGAGTCGCGTCACCTTAGTTGTTCATTGATTGCTTTCTCATATGTGCCTTGACCAGGGGACTACAACAGACAGAGTGACCCCTTGCTCAAGCCAGCGACCATGGGGTCATATTGATGATTCCACATTCAAGCCGGCAACCTCGCGCTCAAGCTGGTGAGCATGCGCTCAAGCTAGGTGAGCCTGTGATCTAGCCAGCAACATCGGGATTTCAAACCTGAGAGTTCAAACCTGGGACCTGGTCTACCATCTATGCACTGCGCGACCACCAGTCAGGCGTAATGGGCCTCTTATGCAAGTCTTCATCTTCATTACTTTCTCACTGGCTTACGATTCTCTTATGCACCTTAACCTCACTGAGCCTCAGTGCTCTGAGGGTGTTATACTTGTTTTCTCCTTCCCTGTCTCCTGGAGAATCTTGGCTCTGGTTGACCTAATTCAGAAAGAAAACTGAAAATTGTGCAGACTTCTTGTCAATGTCTAGTATTTTTACTTGCAGGCAGAATGAGGGATTAGTGACTTCATTTATATCAGATTAATTCTAATGTGCAGCCCTCCTAAAGTAAATGAATTGACCTTATCCTTAAGCTCTTCTGTTTTAAATAGACTTTGTGGTCTCGGCTGTTTGAATTATGCATACCACATTGTAGCACATTAGAAAATTACTCTTCTGCAATCTCACCAGCAGTCTTTGACTTTCCCATTTACTCCACCCGGCAGCCCTTGTCCACGTTCATGATTAGAGTAAAAAGAATTACTAGTTACACGGAAGAATCACTTTGGACTTGAGCAACCCTATTCCCAGTGCTACTGTGATCAGTTACCATAAACTCAATGGCTTCAAACAACACGGTTATTACCTTCCAGTTTGGGAGATCAGAAGTCTGCGATGGGGCTCGCTGGACACAAATCAAGACGTTTGTAGGGCTCATTCCTTTGTGGACGCTGCAGAGGAGAATCCCTTCCTTGCTTTCTCCTGCTTCCCTTGGCTCCTGGCCCTTCCTCCGCCTCCAAGGCTGCCACTGGCAGGCCGAGTCTTGCTCACCTTGATGCTGACCCTCCTGCTTCACTCTTCCCTTGTAAGGACCCCTGTGCTCGCACTGGGCCCACCCGATAATCCCGGCTCCTCTCCCTGTTCTAAGGTCGTGCTTGGCAACCTTACTGCCACCTGCAGCCCAGTTCCCCCCTGCACTGTACTGTGGCACAGTGACAGCGACCTAGGATAAGGATGTACACAGACATTCTGGAGGGCCGTCACCCTGCCCACCATAGCCGCCATGTTGTGATTTCCCCAATGGTTAAAATGAAAGCTCTTATTTTGTATTTTTGCCTTGTAGAGATTTTCGCTGTGAGAATTACCAGAAACCTTTCAGTATGGGGGATATCCTGGCTCATGAGTCCGAGTTACTTGAACTAGTGAAAGAGGTAGGTAGGTATGCTCTACCGCAGGGCACAGAGAAAGGCGTGGGAACTTGTAAAGCCTGTGTTTGCGGCGCGGCGAGTTCTGTAGGGATGGCAGCGTTGCTTCTGTGGATACGCTACGGTTATATTTTCCATTACACAGTTTTCCATGTGTTTAGATTTTGTTTTCATAACTAAACTGAAATCGTAAAGCTGCTTTGTTAGAATTCTTTTATTTTTATTTATTGATTTTAGGGAGAGAGAGAAACATGGATTTGTTGTTCTACTTATTTGTCCATTCATTGGTTGGTTCTGACCAGGGATCAAAACTGCAGCAGTGTATTGTGGCAGTGCTCTGAAACCAGCTGAGGTACCCGGCCAGGGCCTACAATGCTTTTAAAGAAACTGCCAAAAGCAACACGTGGTTACGGTAGAAGATCCAAGCAGCATGTAAAAATAAACACTGCGTGTCCCTGCCCCACTCCATCAGTGACCGCGGCTAGTGGCTTACTGTAGTATCTTCCCAGACTTTCTCTGTGAATATGTAAAACCTATTCACGTTTGTAGTTTGTTTTACAAAATGGGATGGTACCATTCACACTGTTCTGAACATCTTCCTGTGATTCTCACACTCTTAATGCTGTGGAGGATTCCATTGTGACCTAGCTCGTGCCTGTTAATGGACATTTAGGGGTCCCACACAGAGGGCTGCTGCGACATGGGACCCACGCCCTATGCTTCTTGGTGTTCTCTGCTGCGTTCGGTGTGGCGCTGGCATGTAGCTGGTGCTAAAGGAACAGTCTCTGCTGCTCTCCTGTGTGATTCAGCAGTCCAAGAGGCTGCGCTGGCTGGCGCAGGGACAGCGCCCACCTGCAGATGCAGCCGTGGGGTGTGTTGTCAGGATCTGTCACAGCGGGGAGGTGAGGGTGGGGCGGGAGGGGGACACGGCCTGGGAAGTAGCCACAGTCAGGAGGGGAAACAAAGCTGTGACTGGCAGACTGGAAGGAGGGCGGAGGGCCACTAACAGTAGAGGAGCATGTGGTCTAGAATGTGTGTGTGTGTGGGGGGGGGGGGGTGGTGAAGAAATTACTTCTTCCAAAGATGACAGTCCATTAACCGCATTAGAATTTGGTGATAATATTGACCTGGTGCAGTTACATCCAAGGAAGTTACTTTGTTGATGTATTATTATACCAGAGAACTGTAGTTATGTTTGTGTTCTCTTTTATAGTATTTAGATTTTGCTGAATTTGAAGACACCTTGAAAACATTTTCAAAAGAATGCAAACTAAAGGGAAAACCATTAACTAAAACAGCAGGTGGCTCTTTAAGGAACTGCAAGTCATTGATAATCCAGGTAACATTTCTTTACTTTTTTTTTTAATAAGAGAAAGGTTACTTAGAAAGTCACAGAGGTGGAAGAAATGGGCTTTAGGAAGCAAGTTGCAGAGGCAAGGGAGGGGTGCGTAGGAGAGAGAGAAGTCCACGTACCCAGCGGGCTGTGGGCCGGCCGCGTGTATGTCCTGCGTGCTGTGGGCCGGCAGGTCTGAAGCCCAGCTCCCCTGTATGTGCCTGGGAGGTCTCTGGGCACAAGGTTTTCTGTTTTTCTTGTGTGTTTTCTTTTTTTATTGTTATTTGTTTGTTTCTTTCTTTTAAATTTTGGAGAGGGAAAGGGAAAGACAGAAAGAGATCTATTTATTGTGCCACTTAGTTATGTATTCATTGGTTGGTTCTTTTATGTGACCCGACCAGTAAGCAAGCCCGGAACCGTGGCCTATCAGGGCGCTGCTGTAACCAACTGAGCTACCTGGCCATGCCATGTGGCCGCAAGTGTTTGACTTAGGCCTGAATCCTTCCGTTTCGGAGCCTTAATTGTCGCATCGACTCCTTCTAATAGCCAGATTTGATATTACAAGGGGGTGGAAAGTGAGCCTGTAGCCCTGTGGACCTCTAGTTTCCTTTCTTCTTTCTTCTTTCTTTTTTCTTTTTAGAGAGAGAGAGACAGGAAGGGAGACAGATGAGGAGCATCAACTTGTAGTTGTATCACTTTAGTTGTTCATTGATTGCTTCTCATCTGTGCTTTGATCGGTGTGTGTGGGGGCTCCAGTCGAGCTGGTGACCCCATGCTCAAGCTGGTGAGCCTGCGCTCAAGCCAGCAACGTCGGGGTTATGAACCTGGGACCTCTGCGTCGCAGGTTGGTGCTCTACCCACTCTGCCACCACTGGTCAGGTGATCTCCAATTTTCTATCTCTTACCTTCAAAAAGACTTGTCTCCTCACACTGAAACCGCAGAGTAATGGGGTCTCCGAGGTATTGGGAGGGTTGCAAGGGGTATTGGGGGAGTGGGCACCCCCGTGACCAGGTTCAGTCTGATGTCTTCTCTGCAGAAGGACCTGACCGCTGCCTTTGACACTGGAGACCAGAAGGCGTTCTTCCGTCTGTGGGGAGAGCACATTCCCAGCTCCATACGAGATGGTGACTCCCTGGCCCAGAAGCTGGAGTTCTACCTTCACATCCATTTCGCCATCTATCCTCTGAAACACGCCGTGGGGACACCTGTAGGTTCCGCTTGTGATGCGGGTTGGTCGGCATAGTGTGCTCAGTGAGAACAATAGCTGTGACTCCAAATGAGCATTAGCTTAGTGTTATGGCCATTTTATAGTATTGCCATCTTGTGTTCTGATGAATGATTTCTACTTTATTCCCAGCAGTTTATTTTCTCATTCACATGGAGAGGTAATTTCTGTGATGAAAGCTATATTGTTTTCCTGAATACCTCACGTTTTTGAAAACTGAGCATACATATACTTCATGTATGTCTAAGAAAACACATGTGTAGACAGACCACATATTAGAAGAGAAAATTAAGCATTAGCAGTGGGAAAAGAGTATGCCTGATTGCGTGGGTCCATTTGAAAGTAAGTTGAATTCTGCTTCTGCGGCCTTTGTCCAGGCAGGGCTGGGACATGCTTCTCGACGAGGGCTTTGCAGGGGGTGGGGTGACGGAAGGGGGGCAGGGCCAGGCTGACACAGGACCACGCTCACAGCGGCTTTCAGCGGCTTTTCCATGCACTGCCTGCCTCTGCCAGGGCCTGTGTCACTTAGGGAACTAACTGTCTGGGGGCCGACGGAGGGCTTGGGGGAGGTGCAGGGAGCAGCTTTACAGCGACACCATTCTAGGGGCTGTTCCTCCAGATAGTACTCCTATGCGTACGATCATGGGAGATTTCTGTCTTGGCATTTATTTCTGTTTTCTAATTTTTTCATTTTGATATAAGAAAATCATTAAACAGCTTACACTTTTTATATCTGGTGGTCAGAAGAGGGTGCACGATTAGGGGCAGTGAGAAGCAGGGCTGGAAGGACAGGCTTCCCCTGCTTGTGCGAGGCTGTCGGGTGAAACCCGGGAGGGCAGGGTGGTCTGGGAGGGAGAGCGCCAAGGTCCGGGTTAGAATCGCGACTCCTCCCACTTCCGAGGCCCAGGAGGGAATAGGCAGCCCGGGGAGGACTGGCCTGGCCGCGGACCTCACAGGGAATCAGTGCAGCGGGCAAGACCAGTTCTCAGTGACGTTCCGGAAGGAAAGGAAGGTGATGTGGAAACTTCTATTCCAAAGAAGTATTCACTCACCTTCAGAAAGCTCCCCTTCGGGAATCATGGGAACGCACACAAGCATTTATGGTCTCTGAAACATGGGAACAATGTCCGTATCTCATAATGGGGAACTGAGTAAAGAGATTGAGACGGACCCACAGGTTGGAGCTTTGCCTTGCCATTAAAAAGGACGTTTATGATTAATTCTAAGGGTGTGAGAAAAGGTAATACAGTAAAAGGCAGCACACTGCACATGCATCTCCTCAGCTGGATAGGGCCGCAGTGGGGTGATGTTAGGATGACTGGGGGCGGTGTGCCTGCCAAGCCGGGGTGAGGGGGTGGGAGGCGGGGGCGTTGCCCGGGAGGCAGCTGGAGAGAGGCTGGCGTGAACAGCTGGACGGGGGCATCACGTGTGGGACTTCAGATGAGCGTCTCCTGTTTCTCCTAGGACAAAGAGGAACTGGACGAAAGGATTTCGTATTTCAAAACCTACCTGGAGACCAAAGGGGCGGTGCTGAGCCAGACCACAGAGTTCCTCCCCTTCTATGCCCTGCC
Organism: Rhynchonycteris naso; assembly: GCA_037038555.1. NCBI lineage: Eukaryota > Metazoa > Chordata > Mammalia > Chiroptera > Emballonuridae > Rhynchonycteris > Rhynchonycteris naso. The sequence continues at coordinate 7,084,254 of CM072997.1, read as the reverse complement.
GTTTGTTCCCAACCCTGTGGTGCACCCGTCATATAAAGAGCTCTTCCAGGTGAGTGAACAGCCTCTGAACCCTGTGGTTTCACCTGGCTTCCCCTGGTGGTTCCTGAATGATGCTGTAGAAAGCTAAAATCTGTGGCCTGACCTGTGGTGGCGCAGTGGATAGAGCCTGGGCCTGGAATGCTAAGGTCGCCGGTTAGAAACCCCAGGTTTGCCCGGCCCAGGCACCTATGGGAGTTGATGTTTCCTGCTCCTCCCTCCCTTCTCTCTCTCCCCCCTTCCCCTAAAAGAAAGGATAAATAAAAAGAAAAGTTCAAATTTGCTTCTCTTATAGTTTAAGAATATTCACTTCTAACAAACTTTTCTTCTACCATACAGTGTGATGTTTTTGGTTCTACCGACACTTGTTAATCCTGACCAACATAAACATTATTTTAGGATTTAAAAATACATATTTAGATTTTTACTTATTCATTGTAGAGAGAAGAGATAGAGAAGGGGGGAGGATCATGAAGCGTCAACACCCATACAGCATAAGTATTTTTAATATACTAACACCTTAAATCATTCCGTGTGTACTTTTTCAGTATGGGAAAAATAACTTATTCTGTATATTAACAACTAGTTTCCTGAAAAAGAACTAGAGTATTTTACACAGTTGCTGGCCGTGTATATTTTAATTTGTATTAAAATTCTCACTTGGCGTATGTATATTTGGTTACTTGATTTGTACTGTTATTTCCACCAGGCTATTTGTCTAGCTCTTTTATACTTTACGTTAACATTTCAGCATAATACTTATCAACAGGCTTTACTTAACAGAAATTTTTGTTCACTTACTAAAATTAACATGTCCCGCTGAGAGTTTTATTGAAATGTGTTTTGAGCTAAAACTTTTGATGTAACCGGATTGCTTTTTCTAAAGATCTCACAGTTTCCAAAATCTGCGTGGAGCTTACCCCTCTGCCATTGAACAGCAGCTGCGACTCTGCTGAGGTTCATTTCAGTCTGCTGTTCGGTCAGCGTCAGGAACTTTCCCGGCCCGTCCACCATGCTGCTAGCCAGGCGCTTGACTGATTCATCAAAGCAGCCTTGTTGTCAAGTAGCCTAAGTTGAATTCTGTGCTTGTTTTCCTGGTCAGTCCAAATTTAGTGTGACCGCCTTCTTCTGAAGGTTGAGATGAAAGGGTTAGGAAGGTGATGAAACTTGAAAGGGACGTTAGGTTTTCTCACAGTGAAAGCTTGTGTGGCGCAGCTTAGCTCGGCGTGAGGCGGAGCTGGCCGCCGGGGAGGGTCCCTCTGAGGCTGTAGGCACACGCGCGGATTTGGGGACCGTCAGTATTCACGGAGTCATTTTAGTCCAGTTTTTCTCTTTTGCTATTCTCTACGTGTGTTCTTTTTAATGGTCCTCATAGATGCTTTTGTGTGTATGCATAATAACATCTAGAGTTAATACCTTTATTCTCTTCCTGACCATGACCACGATTTTCGAATGCATCAGCCTCATTCATTCCCTTTCCAGTTTATGTGCTATTATTGCCAAATATTTTAGTTATTTGCTTTAACCTCACAAATCAGAATTGTTTGCTATTTTAGGCAATCACTATGTGTTTCGCTTTACCCTTACATTTGCCAGTACTTTCCTTACTCCATCTTGCTTTGAGAACCTGCTGCCTGGGGTCATCTTCTGCTTCAGTTTAAGTGTGTTCTTTTAAAATCCCCTTTGGGGCCCTGACCAGGCAGCTCAGAGGATAAAGTGTCCACCTAGAGTGCCAGAGGACATGGGTCTGACCCCCAGTCAGGGCACGTATGAGAAGCACCCAGTGAGTGCACAACTGAGGGAAATAACAAGTTAGTGCTTCTCCCCCCCCCCAAGTCAATGGGGGGTCTCCTTTGGTTGTGGACCCCTTCTTTCCATTTTGTTCGTCTGAAAACGTCTTTACCGCATTCTCGGACAGGGTCAGAATAATAGGTTTATAGTTACTTTCTGTTAGTACATTGAAGGTATTATTTCATCTCCCAACTCCCATTGCTGCTGTTTTGAAGTTGGCCATCAGGCTAATTGCTGTTACTTTATAGGCGATCTGTCGTTTTCCCTGGCCTTTAAGATTCTGTAATTTCACTACAGTGTGTCTAGGGGCACCCAAATATTTTGTCTTATTTTTTACTATGTCTTGATTTGTGTTGGCCGATACAGCAGTCCTTTCCTTTGACTCTTTTCTGGATAGTCGCGCACAGAGAGCCCGACATGGGCTAGTTTCCTGCAGCTGTTTTAACAGCAGACCACAGACAAGGTGTCTTAAAACAAGAGAAATATATTGTCTCACAGCCAGAAGTTTACAATCCACGTGTCCATCGGAGGGCTGCGCTTCCCACAAAGCCTCTCGGGGAGACCCTTCCTCGCCTCTTCCAGCTTCTGGAAGCTTACGGTGTCACTTGGATCATAGCAGCATAATTCCAGTCTGTGATCTGTTTTTTGTTTGTTTGTTTTTTAAGAGAAAGACAGAAAAAAGGAGGGGTGGGGGAAGCACTCATTTGCTGTTCAACTTGGTTGCTCCCCATGTGTGCCCTGACTGGGGGTTGAACCCACAACCTTAGTGTTTCAAGTCAACGCTCTAACTGACCTAGCTAGCCAGGGCCTCTCTGGTCTGTCTTTACATGGCCATCTTCTTTCTGTGTCTGTGTCTAAAATTTTCGTTTTCTTATAAAGACACCATTCATGTTGGATTAAGAGCCCACCTTTGCCTGACCTGTGGTGGCTCAATGGATAAAGCATCGACCCGGAATGCTGAGGGCGCTGGTTCAAAACCCCGGGCCTGCCCGGTCAAGGCACATACAAGAAGCTACTATGAATTGATGATTCCTGCTCCTCCCTGCCCTTTCTCTCTCTCTAAAATCAATAAATAAAAATATTAAAAATGGAAAAAAAGAGCCCATCTTTCTCCAATATGACCTCATCTTAACTAGTTATATTTGCAACCGCCCTATCCAATGACCTCATTCTGAGATTGGGGCTTCAACATATCTTTTTATTATGTTTTTAATTTTAATTTTTAAAAATGATTTTATTGATTGATTTTTAGAGAGAGGAGAGAGAGAGGCATGGGGTAGAGGGAGGAGCAGGAAACATCACCTCGTAGTTGTTTGTGCTATGTGCCTTGACTGGGCAAGGCAGGGGTCTTGAACCGGCGACCTCGGTATTTCAGTTCGATGATTTATCCCCTGGGCCACCACAGGCCAGGCTCAGCATATCTTTTTAGGGGACATAATTCAACTCATTACACATACACATTAGAAATAAACTTATTATGCTGTGTCAAGGAATTTAAAATCTTTTTAAAATACAAGACTTTTCTGCTTATCTGAAAGTACTTTTTCAAAAGTCAGGCAACACCCTGGGTAGACTGGGTGGGAGGGGCGGGTGGCATGGGTGAGGCTATGGAGCTGAGAGGAGAGAGGGGACAGGTGGGAAGGTCTGTGGGAGGTTGGGGGGGGGTCTCAGAGGTCCATGGGCAGGAATTTTTAGTGGCCCAGCTTCATTTTGGTGGAACTTCTGAGTTTGGGGGGTAGACATTTTTGTATAAAGACTGTAAGGGACATTTGCCCTTAGAGAGATTGTTGCTTGTCACACTTTTTTCTTTTGTTGCTTAAGTCATTTTTTCTTTCTCGGTGAGCATTTTTGAGATAAATAATTTATTTGAAGGGGCAAATCAAACTAAAAGTTATACTATAATTCCTGACGTGATAGAGTACTTGGGGTACTGTCTTTTTTCCTTACCTAGGTTGAGGTTTATGGAAGCCAGCCCCTTTCCTGGAAAGACTCTCGGTAACTTAGTGATCCTGTGTGGTGTCCAGTGCTTCATATGCCTGCCCTGTACTGAATTCTTTATGATGTTCAACCGAATAAGGCTACTTGTCATGCTTGTGTTTAAATCACTTGAAATATTCAGATCACGTACAGGGTTATTTTTTCCTTGTTTATGAAAGAACTCTGTTTTTCCTTTCTGCTGTGGGTACTGGAACCTTCCATAAATGAATTGGTCAGTTGTTTTAAAGCCTGTTATACATCACCACACCACTGCCAGAACAACATGCTTATTTGACCCTAACGGCCACAACTTGACGATGATGTTGGCATTTACGTGATGTAGCTTTTATTTTCCTTGTTTTTTCTTTCCTTCAGGATTCTTGGACTCCAGAATTGAAATTGAAGTTGGAGAAGTTTCTGGCTTTAGTGTTGAAAGCCTGTAACACGCCAAAGCTTTTAACATTATATGTATCCTTTCAAAGCAGACAGAGGCCACCAACGGCGTTAGAGTAGCTCGCTGGCTTAGGCTGCTCACAGATAGGGGTGATGGATTGTGCTGCTTCCATACGTACGAGGTGAATGAAGCGTTAGTGGGAGGCTGTGCCGGGCCCATAAAGGGCTGAGTTCTATGGCACCCGGTCTCTGACACTGGCCAGGGTCTTCATTTTCTGTCCTGTGCTAGAGGCTGTATTAGCGGGAGAAAAATGTCTGTCATTTTGGAAATGAGCTTCTTGGAATAACTGTCCCTGTGTAGATTAGTTAACCATTTTTATTTCTTTTGAGAGAGAAAGAGATGGACAGGAAAGGAGAGAGAGAGTGAGAAGCATCAACATGTAGTTGCTTTCACTTTAGTTGTACATTGAGCTTCTCATACATGCCTTGACCAAGGCCATGCCAGTGACCCCTTGCTCAAGCCAGTGACCTTGGGCTTTTCATGCCAGCAACCTTTGGGCTCAAGCTGGCAAGCTTTGGACGATCCCCTATTCAAGCCAGCAACCCCATGCTGACAAGCCTCAACCTTGGGGCTTTTACCCAGAGACCTCAGTATTCCGGGTCAAAGATTTTATCCACTGCGCCACCATGATAGGCTGTTTAATCACTTTTAATGCCTTGAGGTCCTGTCTTATGAATCAAGTGACCATATAACTTGTTATTCAAATTGAGACTTTTTTATTATTGATTTTACAGATAGGAAGGGAGAGAGAGAGAGAGAGAAACAACAATTTGTTGTTCCACTTATTTATGGATTCATTGGTTGACCCTTCTATGTGCTCCAAATAGGGACCATACCCACAGCCTTGGCCTATTAGGACAACTCTAACCAATTGGACTACTCAGCCAAGACTAAATTGGGACTTTTAAAGATATTTTTAAAAGATTATTTTAGAGAGCAGAGAGAGAGAGAAAAAGGGGGTGAGGGTGGGAAGCATCAACTCGGCTGCTTCTTGTACATGCCTGGACCAGGTAAGCCCAGGGTTTCGAACCAGCAACCTCAGTCCTAGGTCCACGTTCTATTGATTGGGACTTTTTAAAAAACAACTTTTTTGAGGTGTAATTTATATACCATAAAAGTGTACAATTGAATGCTTTTTAGCAAATGTATAGAGTTGTGCAGCCATCATCATAGTCTGATTCAGATCAGGCCGCCTGTCAAGAGTAAATAGGGGCACTGAGTGGACAGTGTACTGCTCAGGCAGCAGGTGTGGGTGGAGCCTGTCCAGGGAAGAGTGGGCCTGGTGGTCGCCCACTCCCGGGAGACCGTTTTCCTAAAGCTTGTTAGTCTGGTTGGACACTGTCTCTGAGCAGGAAATACAGAAGTTATTTCTTAACAATATAACATCTTGAATTGTAAAGTTGGTATTTATTCTAATATAATGAAAAGTTTAGGCCACTGTGCTGCGTAATACCTGCTTCCTGGTTGACCCTGGGATCTGGTGACACGCTTCCTCTCCTGCTTCCTTGGTCTGCGGCGGCTCCCTGTCGCCGTGTCCGGGCCTCGCCTCGCCTGGGACTGTCCACAGTCGGGCTGAGCTACAGCTCGCCTCTGCTTTACGGCCTGAGGTTTTCCTCGGGTCCCTCCCTCTGCCCACATACATGCTGTGTGCGTCTCTAACCCTTTTCCTCTTAGCGTGCCATATAAAATGACAGTTTTCAGTGAAATGAGGACTTTCCAACCTGGCTTGTAATTATTTTAGTATTCTTTTTAAAAATATTTTTAAAAAGTTATTAATTTTAGAGCTAAAGAGACAAAAACATAGATCTGTTCATCTATGTGCCCTGACCAGGGATCGACCCAGCAAACTCTGCTTCAGGACGAAGCTCCAAACAACCAAGCTGTCCAACCAGGGCTATTTTTGTACTCCTTTAAAAAGCATTTCTCATGTAATGGTGCCAATATGTTAAGATTCTAAAATAAATTATTTACGTACCAAGTCATATTAGTTCTAATAATAGTACCCGCTTTATAGAGCTAATATAAGGATTGAGTTAACACTTGAAACTTGCTTAAAACATTTGGCACATAGTAAATGCTTGATGGCTGGTAGCTGTTAGTGTTATAAATGTTTGCAGACATTTGTAACGTTTCATCCTGTCCCACGTGCTTTGAAGCCAGTACCCTGAACTAGAGCAGATAGCTCTGAACATAATTCCTTTCTTTTCCTTCTTACATGGAAATATTTGCAGTTTGGGTCAACATGTACTAAATTGAATTTGTACTAGGAATTAGGGATCCAAATAAAAGGCCAGGACCTAGTTCTCTTATCCAGGTTGGAGTTTTGGACAATAAAGTGGGGGTCTGTGAGGCAGACAGATGGGGGCCAGGAGATGTAGGCGGAGGGAGCAGGCACGCAGAAGCACCAAAGCCTTGGGGTGTGGGTCACTGTAAGGAACTATTGCCGGAGCTGGGGACCTGGGACAGAGGAGGCAGAGATGCGGCCGGCCCCTCCCACTGGGCCCGCCCACTCCCACTGGGCCCGCCCACTCGCGCAGCTGCGTGAGCTCCTGTAGGTAATGAGCGTTTGAAATATTTTAAGAAGAATAACAAGCTCATGTTTACATTTTTTAAATAACTCTTTTTTTTATTCCTGATTATAAAATTGATCATAATCCTTATAGAAAACTTGGAAAGCACAGAAATGCATTTGTATACATACATATACCGCCAAGTATGTAATGTTTACAATAAAAAAGGGTAGATACCTCTGTGTGTGTATCTTTTAATATTTTTATCAAATGCAGAGAGCACTTCTCCCATCATTAACTATTCTTCAAAAACAGGTTATTTCCTCAAAAGATAACCGGTTACCATGTGACCCAGCTATTCCATGCCCAGCTGTATACCCAAGAGAAATGAAAGCATGTCTGCACAGAAACTTGTCTACAAATGTTCCTAGCAGCATTGCTCAAGATAGCAAAAAGTGCAAGCAACCCAAACATGCATCAACTGACGAGTGGGAAAACGAAAGTGGGCATACATACCACGGAATGCTATTTGGCAGTAAAAAATGAATGAGTTATCGATGCATGCCACAGCACATATGAACATTAAAATTATGCTGAGTAAGAGAAGCCAGACACAGAAGGCTGCGGAGTGCACGGCTCCCTGTGTGCGGAAGGTCTGGGAGCTGCTGATCCGGAGGTTAGGGCTTGCCTGGGGCCACGGAGATTCAGGGGAAGGGGGCGACTGTTGGTGCAGGGTTTCTTCTTTAGGGCGATGAAACTATTCCATAATTGATTGTAGTGGTAGCTGCACAACTCTGAATGTACTGAAAACCTTTGAAATGTACACTTTCAATGGGTAAATTGCATAGTGTGTGCATCACATCTCAATAAAGCTGTTACCAAAAATATTAAGAAAATGCACACAAAACAGGTGAAATATCTTGCCGTCAGTCCTGTGGCCTGACGTGGGAGCTGATGCAGAAGCCAGGACTCCAGCTCCCGAGCCTGTGATCGCAGTTACTGAGCTCTGCTGTTTTCCTCTCTAATCCAGTTTTGTGATAAAGCTATAGCGCTGAAGTTACAGAGTTAAAGGTTATGGATTCAGATTTGCCTTTTTACTAGAATTTTGGTAGCGGTGGGGAAGGATTTTTTTTTTTTTTTTTTTTGCAAGAGGAAGAGGGTATAAGAAGCCTCAACTTGTAGTTGCAGCATCTTAGCTGTTCACTGATTGCTTCTCATATGTGCCTTGACCGAGGGGCTCCAGCCACATCAGTGACCCCCTTGCTTAAGCCAGCAGCCATAGGTCATGTCGATGAGCTCACACTCAAGCCAGTGACCTCAGGGTTTGGAACCAGGGACCTCAGTGTGCCGGGTTGGTGTTCTATCCACTGTGCCACTGCTGGTCAGATTGGGGGGAAGGTCTTTTGAAGGGATGTGGCGGCCAGTTAGGGGGCTGCTGAAATAGTGTAAGACTGGGACACACACAGGAGAACTGTGATGGAGAGAAGAGGACTGATTGGGGAGCTGATCCTCCAAGTAGTCAGAAGTCAGTAAGCGTCCTCCCTGTTTATAGCCGCATTAGGGGGCCTCCACTGGCCCGAGGTCTCTCTCACCATGCTGAAGCTTTTTCTCAGTTTGGTCACACCAGCTGAGATACCCACGGACTGCATCCTGAATGCCATTTTCCTAAACTTTTTCTCATCCAGAAGGGGAATGGACAGAGTCACAAAGGTAAATCATCCAGAATTAATAATAAAATTCTTTGAAAGATTTTATTTATTGATTTTACAGAGAGGGCGGCGAGGGAAACAAGAAGCAGTAGTTGCTTCATTTTAGTTGTTCATTGCTTGCTTGTGATGTGTGCTTTTACCAGGCAAGCCCAGGGTTTTGAACCAGCGACCTCAGCATTCCAGGTCAATGCTCTATCCACTGCGCCCCCACAGGCCAGGCCTAGATTAAAAATGTTTAAATAACCACTTTGCCGAGACAAATTTTAAGTAGTGAAGTGGAGGGAATTCCATGGACTTGGAAAATGAGGGCTTTGAAGGTCTAAATAGTTGTGTAGTGCTTTGCAGTCATTTTGATCTGAGATTCCCTGCGGCCCACTCTTCAGGAAGGCCGCATTTTAGCCATGTGCATGCCAGGTGACTGGGACATGGAAGAGCGAGGAGAAGCCAAGCTCCATGCCAGCGCCATGGCGGCACGGTCCGAAGACGGCAGGGCACGGGTGGGATCGACTTCGATGCCTCCCACTTTCGCCTCGAGCTAGTCTATTAGCCACACGGAGTACCCATTCTTATTAAGCATTTCCATTTTTTCACCTTCAAAGTAGGAATTTCTGTCTTAATTTTTTAGCATAAAATGATGGTTTTTCCTGATAATCAATTTTTCCCAGAACTGTCCATTTTGCAGAAAGGTGAGGAAAACTGTACTTAACATGAAGTGGGCCAGAATTGGGGTTCTTGGCCTGCGTTTTGTCTTTGATACTATGTTGTGAAAACTGCTTACAGGACTGTGCCAACCACGTGCTGGGAAGTGTGATGTGCTGCAGGCCCAGCTGGTCCTGGCTGCCCGCAGTGCCAGCAGGTGGAGCTTCCCCGCGTGAAATAGCTCCCTCGCCCGCTCCCCAGCAGCCCCGTTAGCAAGGATTTCAGAGCTCCCGCCATTTGCTTCCATGTTTCCTTTTGGAGAGTGAAAGTTTCCGAAAGAAAGGAAACACTGCTCAATGATTAGCTCTTTGCTTCCCAGGGGTGTCAGGGGAGCGGTGCTTTAGATCCGACACACAGGGGGCTGTCACTGTCACAGCTTCAGTGAGAAGAGATTGAATATTTGTTTTTGTCCCTGGTCGCCTTGAGTGTCCCGGCCCAACGGTTCTGAATTCTGGTTCTGCCAGCTGTGCTGCCCCTCCTGAAGCTCAGAGGGGACAGGCCCACTGACCCTTCACGGAGGAGCTGTGGTCCTGTGCCCGAGCACAGAGAAGCAGGGATACAATGTGGCCTCCTGGGGTCAACATGGAATGGTCCTGAGGTCACCAGGCTGCAGCCTGGGAACCCCGCGAGGCTGCTGTGCCCCCAGCATAGTCCTGTCTGAGGACGAGTCCCGGCAGCCCCCTCCCCAGCTCTTCCGCCTGCTCCCTGCAGGGTTGGTGTAGTTCCCGCCCAGCTGGGTGGCTCCCTGCGGCACACCGGCACAGCTGGTGAGAAATACCTTAGGCCGGGGACTTGAGTCTTTACTGCAATGCCGGCAAATGCTCCTTTGCCCCACTGTTTCCTGTTGCTGCCTGGCAAGCCACCTCAGGCATAAAGCAACAGCGCTGCTTATTGTTATCCTGTGTGCTCTGGGAACCGTGGGCTCAGTTAGGCAGTTGTCCCTTGGGGTGTCTCATGGGAGCTGACAGCGCTGGGCGGAGCCATTGGCAAGGCTTCCTCACCCAAGTGCACACGTGTGCTGGCTGGTGCTGGCTGGCGGCTGGGATCCCAGCACAGACCCTGGGCTAGAACACCTGCGTGCACTCTCCAAGTGGGCTGGGCTTCCTCGGAGCATGGTGGTTGGCTTCTCAGGGTGAATGTCCCCAGAAGGAACCAATGGAAGCTGTGTCACCTTTTCTAACACAGCCTCTGAAGTCGGTGTCATTTCTCCTGCATTCTCGACACTGGAAGTGAACTCCTATGTTCAGCCTACATTCTGGATTAGCAAGATAGCAGAGTTGATTTATATCTGAATATGAAGAAGGAAGAGTATATTCTACTGTGAAGACAGAGTGATTGATTTTAGGTTTTTATTTGAAGTTAGAAAAATAGTTTCTATTTTAATGAACTATAGAAATGATCCCTGAAAATATAGTCTTAACAGTTCCTATTTTATTTTTTTAGAGAGGGAGAGGCAGAAAGGGAGAGAGATGAGAAGCATCAACTCACAATTGCAGCACCTTAGTTGTTCATTCATTGCTTTTCATATGTGCCTTGACCTGGGGAGGCTCCAGCCAAGCCAGGACCCCTTGTTCAAACCACGACCTAGGGCTCAAGCCAGCGACCATGGGGTCATGTCTATGATTCCACGCTCAAGCCAGTGACCCCCGTGCTCAAGCTGGTGAGCCCGCGCTCAAGCCGGGGACCTCAGGATTTCAAACCTGGGTCTTCAGCGTCCCCGGCCAATGCTCTATCCACTGCGCCACTGCCCAGTCAGGCATCAGTTCCTATTTTAAAATGTGTCATTTTATCGTGAGCAACCAAGGGGTCTCTAAAATGAAATCTTACCTACTCTTAAAATAGAGAAGAAGTGAAGGAGGAACGTTAAGCGGGGAAAGCCCGTCACCTCTCTTGTTACTGTCTCCCTGCGCGCTGGAGCAGCAGGAGAACGTTCTGTGACCATGACTGGCCTTCTCTCAGTGTATATTATCTCCTGTTTAAAACTTGGACGCAGTTCTCTGGACTTTTGAAATACGAAGAATCTCAATAAATTTCACTGGCATGACTAAGCCAGTTCCGTTAAAGTGACGGAACAGGACAGTTCCGTAACAGTTGAGGTCTCACGTGGCAAGGCATGTTGGCTTAGATTTCCTTGTCTCATAAAACGTTTGAGAGGATAAGAGAGTCAAAGTTCTGTTTAATGCTCAGAAATAAAAAGGGTGTTTTCAGCCGTGACTCAGATGGCTTACGGTAAGTAAGCTCAGGGCCTGCTTGTGGCCAGCCGAGGTGTCTGCAGGGCGATGTCTCTGGACAGCAGGCTGTTTTGCTAAATGAGGTGCTCGAAAGGCACATACCTGTGTCAGCCCATTGGCCGTCTTCTCTCCTTCCTGCCGGCTGCTGGCAGTTAGGGCTCTTCTCCCTCAGGTGTGCCGTATTGTGAAATTGCCACACACTCCAATTCTGGGTCCCCAAGGCAGAAGTTACACAAATAGATGACGTTAACGTTTACGAGGTCCTTTGACCCAGCTAGTGAGTTTCGGTGCTTCAGACATGTTCTGCCACTTGGTACACGTCAAGAAAGTTCACACGGACACTTTCTAATCTTTATCACCGCAAAATGGGATTATCAGTATCCTGTCGAATTGTCATTGTTGGGAGGAGTTCTAGTGCATGTACGTTTGAATTTTGTTCATATGGAAAAGCTTTTATAATACTCAGTTCAGAGGGAAGGTAGTGTGACTCTCCCTAATAATATTTAAGGAGAAGTTTGATAAATGTTTTCCAGGGATGTTCTCCACAAGTTCAAGTACTGAGGATAAATTTGTGTTAGGTGACTTTTCAAAGTTATCTTTCCAACTGAGATTTGATGGGTGTTAAATAATAATAGTAATAATAATAGTTCATTATTATGTGATATATTGGGGTTTTAAGAATTAAAATATTTTATTTCTGCACATCAGTAAAAAATAAAAGTTTTTGAAATACAGGTTGAATGTGGGTGATCCTTATAGCTGTTTAGGACACAAACGGGGAGGAATGGATCATTTAGGACAGCGGCTCTCAAATGTGTAGTATGGGTCAGAGCCATTTGGGTAGTTTGTTGACAATATAGATACTCATACAGTATCCACAAAACCAGTTTCTGAAGGGGAGGCTTGATCATCTTTCCTTTTGGATAATTCTGTGATTCTGATGTATTTAGAAGTTTGCATACCACTGCTCAAGAGTATTAACCTTCTGCCCCTTTTCCAAGTTGTCTTCTTTATAGAAATCCACTTAGAAAAATGTTGACCCCTTTCCATGATGTGCTTTATCACACTGGCAGAATGAGCACGTGGAATCTTCTAGATTCTAGTTTTCTCCAGCATCAGGCAAGCAGCCCTGACCTTTACTTAAAATGAAGAGCTGTCCTGTGGTTATCAGTTGTCCCCCAAACTACCTCAAGGCAAAAATGGAGAAAAGAACGCAGATTTGGTTCAGCTTTTTTATGAGCTGATTGTAGAACGGAGTGTTCAGGTTTCTCTTGTACTTAAAGAGAAGAACTGAAAGAAGTTGCGTGGGGCTCAGTCCAGCAAATAGTTTTGTTAGGAGAGTCGGAGATGATTCGGTTGTTCTACCAGAGACAAGAAATTAAAAAAAAAAAAAAAATCAGGGATCGCAAAACCCCTTGTAATTAAATGAGACACGACGTAAAAGGTGTTAAACCCAGTGCCATCAAGTTTATTGTTATAGCAAAATATGATAGTAGGCACTACTCCCTTGAAAGGAATATACTTTTTAAAAAAATTTTATTTTGTGGGGTTTTCTAATTGTTTTTTTGTCTTGTTTTAATATAAATGCAAATGTCTTCCTAGAAGTGTTGCAGCAGCTCCACCAGCAGGTGGTCGAAGCTGAGCGTAGGTCGGTAACATACCTGAAACGGTACAATAAAATCCAGGCGGACTACCACAACCTCATTGGCGTCACCGCGGAGCTGGTAGATTCTCTGGAGGCCACGGTCAGCGGCAAGATGGTAAGGGAGACCCCCTACCTGTCCGTGTCCTTTACGAGATAAGGTGTGTGATACGAGCATGGACTGTGTCGGTGCTGATTCATGGTCACTCCCAGCCATGTCCCTGCTCCTGCCCCTCTGTTTCACAAAGCCAGTGTGCACACGGGAGACCGAGCTGACATTCCACACTGTTTCTTATGCTGCTTGCAGTATCTTGTCCATTTCTCCTTGGCATGTTATCTCCCATATTGTTTTTTTACTACCTGACTCTTTTTTTTTTTTTTTTAATAGGGACAGAGAGAGAGCCAGAGAGAGGGATAGATAGGTAGATAGGGACAGACAGACAGGAAGGGAGAGAGATGAGAAGCATCATTGCAACACCTTAGTTGTTCATTGATTGCTTTCTCACATGTGCCTTGACCACGGGCCTTCAGCAGACCGAGCCACCCCTTGCTGGAGCCAGCGACCTTGGGTCCAAGCTGGCCAGCTTTTGCTAAGCTAGATGGGCCCGTGCTCAAGCTGGCAACCTCAGGGTCTCGAACCTGGGTTTCCGCGTCCCAGTCTGACGCTCTATCCACTGCGCCACCGCCTGGTCAGGCTCACTACTTGACTCTTAATGTTAGCAAAGAATAAATTGGCCGGCTTGACCTGTGGTGGTGTAGTGGATAAAGCATTGACCTGGAATGCTGAGGTCACTGGTTCAAAACCCTAGGCTTGCCTGGTCAAGGCACATATGGGAGTTGATGCTTCCTGCTCCCCCCCCCTCTCTAAAATGAATAAATAAAAAATCTTAAAAAAAAAAAGGATAAATTGGCAACAGAAAAATATTACGTAGCAGCATAACACTAAGGGGGCAGTACCCTGCTGGTAGGTAGGAAAGCTATAGATTTTCATATATTGATTTCGTGTCCAGTCACCTTTCTGAATTCTACTAATCTGATAGGTTTTTTTTTCATTGATTTTCCTGTATTCTAGATTAGCAGTCATATCATCTTCAAATGATATTATTGTTTTGATTTTTTATTCTAACTTTTTTCCTTAGCAGATTGGCCAAGACTGTGGGACATTGTTAAATAATCTGATCTTGGGCCTCTTTGTCCTGTTCCTGACTTTAATGGAAATCACTCTAGTGTTTTACTTAATAAAAACTACTAAATATAATAAAATATCTTTGTGGAAATACAATATTTTAAGTGGATGTAATTAGAGGTTCATAAGCAATTTTATGATACAATGCAGAGACGGTCCTTGTACACTTCGCCCAGTTTCCCCCAATTTAACATTCTGTGGTAAATACCTCAGCCTAAATATCCTCATTGCCCAGGGCTACGTTTGAACAATCCAGCCGCTGGCTGGGGGAGCAGAAGAGGAAGAGAAGGGGAGAGGGTGGGGAGAGAAGCAGATGGTCACTTCTCCTGTGTGCCCTGACCTGGAATCAAACCCAGAACATCCATACGCCCGGCCAATGCTCTATCCACTAAGCCACTGGCCAGGGCCAGCCCGGTTTTGTTTTGTTTAAAAAATAGCATGTATTGCCTGGCCTGTGGTGGCACAGAGGGTAAAGTGTCGACCTGGAATGCAGAGGTCACTGGTCTGAAACCCTGAGCTTGCCTGGTCAAAGCACATACAGCAAGCAATCAAAGAACAACTAAAGTAAAGCGACTATGAGTTGATACTTCTCGCTTCACCACCCACTCCCTGTAAAAATCAATAAATAAAATAAAAAAAAATAAGTACCAGAAACAAAGCAAAAATGGCTTACATAGCCACTGTTGACCCCCCAAAAGGCATGTACATATTTAGAAAATTAAAACAATATAGAAACAAATAAAGAGAAGAGTACGTCTTCCTTTTGCCTTCTTTCCTATTAAAAAATAACTGCCGCTTGACCTGTGGTGGCGCGGTGGGATAAGGCATTGACCTGGGACGCTGAGGTCGCCGGTTCAAAACCCTGGGCTTGCCCAATCAAGGCACGTATGGGAGTTGATGTGTCCTGCTCCTGCCCCCTGCCCTTTTCTCTAAAATAAATAAAATCTTTAAAAAAACAACTGTCATCATTCTGGAGCGCCCTTTAAAGCCAGGGTTAATGCAAGGCATGGTATGCGACTGGAAGTGGCCAGTGTGCTATTACTGCTGGAGTGTGCATTTGAGGCCCCAAGTATCAGGACAGGGAGAGGGGCGGGGTGGGGTGGGGAACAGCCACTTCCCACACATGATGCCTTGGGCTCCTAAGGTTAATGTTTTCTCATGCATTATCTTGGGACATTTCTGTGCACATGCATGTGCATGTGTGTGCATGCGCAAGTCCACGTGCGAGTGGCATCCATGTACTTACTGGGGATCCTATGACCCAAGATTCTTCTGAGACTTGCTATTTCCCTTTCCATATATCTTGGAGATCTTGCCCACACCTACCTCGTTCTTTGTAACGCTTGTACGTTATTCCATTGTAAAGGTGAACAGTAATTTGTCAGCTCACTGATGATGAGCATTTAGATGTTTTGTTTGCTGCAACAAAAATGTTGCCATGAACATTCTTGTAGCTACTGTGTAGTTACTTCTGGATACAGGTGAGATAAGACCCTAAGAATGGAATTGCTAGGTCAAAGATACAGCCATTGATAGATATACCAAATTATTTCTCCTAAGATTTCAACGATGCCTGGCCACCCTCTGGCCCCCGGCAGTGTATGAGGGTCTTCTCCACACACTTGCCAACACAGACACCAGTATACTTTGAATTCTTTGCCGGTTGGGTAAGCAAAGCTTAGTACAGTACTCTAAACGTTTCAATTTACATTTCTTTAAATATTTAGGAGACTCAGTATGTTTTCACATGTTTGTTGCGCATGTATATATCGTTTTTTAGTCATTCGTTTATTCATATCCTTTCCTTATTCTGCTGTTTCAAGCAAGAAAGGGGCATCATCAAATTTCCTTACTAGAGAAGTGGTTCCAGAAGTCAGAGAAGGAAACAGTGTCAGGAGTGAGGCGTTGATCCGAACTCTCAGAAGCCAGAGAGAACTAGAACTGAAAGTGTCCAATGTCTCTGACATTTCGAAGGGCATTGGGGGTGTTTCACTCCTTAGAACTCCTACATTAACGCAACCTGTCGTCTCCAGACCTCTCACCAGCTGTCTTCGTGTCCCCTCTGCAGATCACTCCCGAGTACCTGCAGAGCGTCTGCGTCCGCCTCTTCAGTAACCAGGTGCGGCAGAACCTGGCACACAGCGTGGACTTCACAAGGCCCGGGACGGTGAGGTTCTGTGCTCATGGTGTGCGCCCCCCCACCCAGAATAACATAACAACAACAACAAAAAAAAACTGAAAGAGCAGGAGAAAATAAAACATCTGGAGGTCTATAAATTCTCAAAAGAACGAGAAAGCTGTTTTAAAACAGTGAGCAGTTGGCAGACGGCCTCTCGGGGGAGAGGCGTGTTCTGCTCTGCCCGTTGGAGCTGCTCGTGGGTGCCAAGGGCCAGGACCACTGAGCTCATTGAACAGGAAACGAAGGAAACTTTATTCTCTTTTTAACATATTGGAAGTTCTATCCTCTAGGGCAGGGGCTTTCTTTTCTTTTTAAATTTTTTACTTGGAATAATTGTAAGCGCAGAAAAGTTACAAAAATAAGCACAAAGAACACTCTGTATGTATCCCCTTCCCCAGATCCAGCGGTTGGCAGGTTGCCCGTTGGTTTGTTTGTTTTCTCTCTCCACACACACAATCTGTTTTCTGAACTTTTAAGGACAAATTACATTTACTAGGGCCCCTTATTCCTGAATTCTTCAGTGCAGAGTATATTTCTTATAAAGCAATAATATGATCAACTTTGGTAAATTTAATGTTGATTCAGTGCATATATATATATATTTTACTGAGAGATGGAGACAGGAAGGGAGAGAGATGAGAAGCATCAACTCGTAGTTGTGGCACTATAGTTGTTCGTTAATTGCTTCTCATACGTACCTTGACTGGGGGCTCCAGCCGAGCCAGTGACTTTGGGGTCATTTCAATGTTCCTACACTCAAGCTGGTGACCCCGCACTCAAGCTGGTGAGCCTGCACTCAAGCCGGGTGAGCCCACGCTCAGGCCAGCAACATCGGGGTTTCTTTTGTTTTTGTTTTTTAGTTTTCCAAAGTTAGAAGAGGGGAGGCAGTCAGACAGACTCCCGCATGCACCCGACCGGGATCCACCCAGCATGCCCACCAGGGGGCGATGCTCTGCCCATCTGGGGCTTTGCTCTGTTTCAGCTGGAGCCATTCCAGTGCCTGAGGCAGAGGCCATGGAGCCGTCCTCACCACCTGGGCCAACTTCGCTCCCATGGAGCCTTGGCTGTGGGAGGGGAGGAGAGAGATAGAGAGGAAGGAGAGGGGGAAGGGTGGAGAAGCAGATAGGTGCTTCTCCTGTGTGCCCTGGCCAGGAATCGAACCCAGGACTTCCATATGCCAGGCCAATGCTCTACTGCTGAGCCAATCAGCCAGGGCCGACATCGAGGTTTTGAACCTGGGACCTCAGCATGCCAGGTTGACACTCTAACCAATGGTCAGGCCTGATTCAGTACAGTGGTACCTTGAGATATGAATTTAATTCGTTCTGTAACCAAGCCCATAAGTCAGTCAACCCATATATCCAACTGCCTTTACTGGACCCGTGCGCCAACACGCCAACTAGTGGTAGCTTCCCGAATCACGACTCATATCTCGGAATTTTGCTCAGATCTTGAACAAAAATACGGACCGAGTTACAGCTCATATCTTAAAAAAAAGTTTGTTGGTCTGTTTGTATCTCAGTGTACCACTGTATTCTTATCTAATCTGTGCTTTTTCTAGTTTTGTGAGTTGGTCCACTAATGGCCTTTAGCATTCTCCCTGATTCTGGTAACGAAGGGTCAGGTGATACACTGTTGTCCCATATCTTTAGCCTTCTTTACTCTTTTTTTTTTTTTTTTTTTACAAGGACAGAGAGAGAAAGTCAGGGAGAGGGACAGATAGGGACAGACAGACAGGAACGAAGAGAGGTGAGAAGCATCAATCATTAGTTTCTCGTTGCCATTGCGACACCTTAGTTGTTTATTGATTGCTTTCTCACATGTGCCTTGACCGCGGGCCTTCAGCAGACCGAGCCACCCCTTGCTGGAGCCAGTGACCTTGGGTCCAAGCTGACGAGCCCTTGCTCAAGCCAGATGGGCCCGCGCTCAAGCTGGTGAGCTCGGGGTCTCAAACCTGGGTCTTCCGCATCCCAGTCCGACGCTCCATCCACTGCGCCACCACCTGGTCAGGCTAGCCTTCTTTACTCTTGAATGTTCCCACAGTCTTTCTTTGACTTTCATGACATTGACATTTTAGGAGAACATTTCTCCTTTTGTGTTTGATGCTTCCTCGTGATTAGATTTGGGTTGGCATTACAGGCCAAAACATTACATAGGTGATGTGTCCTTCTTCGGATAGCTCACCTGGAGGCACGTGATGCTGAGACTTGTTTGGAGGTTCTAGCGGGGGAGCGCAGCTACTCGTATACCCTTGTCTAGAGAACGGTCCTCTCCTCTATCGGGGAAGGTCGTCCTCTTCGACTGAGCGCACAACTTCGGGGGACGCACTTGGAACGGTGAGGGAGGAAGGGGACATCCGCCTAGCCAGCCAGATCAGCCGAATCAACCCTGGCGATCAGTGGGGTGACAGATGTCGCAGCCAGATCGCCCTCACATCCGGCACATGGTATTGAGTAGGGGTTCTCAACAAGGGAAGTGACTACACCAGCATCTCCTAGGGAAGTTTTCCAAGTTAATGAGCCCATGTCCCTGGAACTCATACCAACCTGCTGCCAGGTCCAGAGGCCACGAGGGTGCAGCCAGTTGCGTTAGACTAGGCGGGAAGTGCCAGGGGACCCTGAACACCCCCATGGGTCAGAGCCACAACTTCTAATTAAAGGTTTACACATTAGTATTAGGGTCTTCAGCCTGACCGGTGATGGCACAGTGAATAGAGCTTGACCCAGGACGCTGAGGTCCCGGGTTCGAAACCCGGAGGTCGCCGCCTTGAGCACGGGCTTGTCGGCTTGAGTGCAGGGTCACTGGCTTGAGCATGGGATCATCGACCTGATCCCAAAGTCACTGGCTTAAAGCCCAAGGTCGCTGGCTTGAGCAAGGTGTCACTGGCTTGGCTTGAACCCCCCCCCCAACAAGGCACGTATGAGAAACTATCAATGAACAACTAAGGTGCTACAACTACGAGTTGATGCTTCTCATCTCTTTTCCTTCCTCTCTCTCTCTCTCTCAGTTTCTCTCTCATCAATAAAAAAAAAAATTAGGGTCTTTATAAAAATCTTAGGACCACCTGACCTGTGGTGGCGCAGTGGATGGAGCGTCGACCTGGGAACACTGAGGTCGCCAGTTCGAAACCCTGCACTGGTCTGGTCAAGGCACATATGGGAGTTGATGCTTCTAGCTCCTCCCCCCTTTCTCTCTCTCTCTCTCTCTCTCTCTCACTCTGTGTCTCCTCTCTAAAATGAATAAATAAAAAAATTAAAAAAGATTTAAAAAGAAAATCTTAGGACCTTTTGTAGTATTAAAAAATAATTTACTCCCTACTTTATTCTCAAGTATGTTTGAAGCAGCTTATTATTATGAGAACACACAAATATGAGAAATGAAAATAATAGATAATAAAAGTAATTGTGGTTAGAACTCATAGGAACAGGAAGTAGACTGATGGCTTCCAGGGCCTGCGGGGTGGGGAAATGGGGAGATGTTGGTAGAAGGGTAAACACTTCTGGTTACAAGTCAGTTCTGGGAATCTAATGTACAGTATGGCGGTTAGAGTTAACAAGACTGTATCACATACAGAAGTTGCTAAGAGAGTAGACCCTACTTGGTCTCAGCACAAGAAATAAAAAGGTGACTGTGAGGTGATGGATGTGTTAACTAACCTTGTGATGGCCTCGTTTTGCAACATATACATGTATGAAATCATCACATTGTACACTTGAAACTTATACAGTGTTATATGTCAGTATCTCAGTAACACTGGGGAGAAAAATAAATTGTGCTTAAATTAAGGTAGGAATACTAAAAGCAAGCCAGGGCTCAGGCTAATACAAGAATGCATGTCACATGTTACTCTCCACCTGGAGAGGCAGGCAGATTTGGCTCTGATCTTTCCAGAAGCTTGTGCAAAAAGGGACGTGTAAATAATGACATGATTTATTTATAAAGGAAGGGGAAATTGTTATATAATATTTATTATGTAATATTTGCCGCATCTAAATATTTGTGCTACACACGTAACCTAGAAAGCACAACAGTAAAATGAGTGCCCACACCTTCCCCAGACAATCATTTCAGCCTCACTGAGGGTCCTCACGTGCCCTTTAGCCCATGAACGTTTTCTAAGTAGGTGTATTACTATTGCAGTGAGAGGAGGGGAGGCAGAGACACACTCCCGCATGCACCCCGACCAGGATCCACCCGGCAAGCCCACTAAAGGGCGATGCTCTGCCCATCTGGAGCGTTGCTCTGTTGCTTAGCAACCAAGCTCTTCCTAGCACCTAAGGTAGAGGCCATGGAGCCATCCTCAGTGCCTGGGGCCAACTCTCTTCAATCAAGCCATGGCTGCAGGAGGCGAAGAGAGAGAAGAGAGGGGGAAAGGTGGAGAATCAGATGTCGCTTCTCCTGTATGCTCTGACTGGGAATCAAACCTGGGATCCACACCCTGGGCCAATGCTCTACCACTGGGCAGCTGGCCAGGGCCAGGATTTTAAAACATGTTTAAGGACAATTTAAAAAGAAGATGGTCAAACTGCTGCTTCCCAGGGTTTTCTGGTGCCGGGACCTGAGGTTAGTTCCTCCCACGGACCTTCCTAGGAGGATAAGTCATGTGACGAGCAGATGTCCTCGCCACATCCTCGCAGTGCTTCAGAAGTGTCTGTCGCCTGGGCCGCGCCACACAGGGACACGTGGCTGTTCAGAGGCGCAGAGTTTGTGCTTGAAGATACGACTATGGTGATTTCAGCATGCAAAACGCTTAGAGAATCGGCCATTGAAGAAATGTCAGCAAAGCACACCGAGACATCTGGGTTTCAGAAGATGAACCTCCTCGCGGGCCCTGCAGGACGAGGGGCCTCAAGCCCTGTCCCTGAGGTCTAGCAGAACGGACTTCTGTGTATGCTGCGTGGTCAGGTCAGTTATGTAGCAGAGTGTCTTTACCAAAACCGATGGCTGTTTAGCAGTAAGTGGCCTAGCAGGGGCTGTGTCTCATAGGACCACTCCTTTCTTCCCTACCATCCATCCATTCATTTATTAATTCAGATATTGCCAGGTCTGTGCTATAAATCCCGTCCTATCTTGCACATACAGGGGTCCCTATATTTCCATTTTCTGAATGGAGTGATGCACCCAGCTCATTTAAAACTGCTGTCACGTGCCTGACCAGGTGGTGGCACAATGGATGGAGTGTCGGACTGGGATGCGGAAGACCCAGGTTCGAGACCCCAAGCTCACCAGCTTGAGCGCGGGCCCGTCTGGCTTGAGCAAAAGCTCACCAGCTTGGACCCAAGGTCGCTGGCTCCAGCAAGGGGTGGCTCGGTCTGCTGAAGGCCCGCGGTCAAGGCATGTGTGAGAAAGCAATCAATGAACAACAATGGTGTCGCAACGGCAACGAAAAACTAATGATTGGTGCTTCTCACCTCTCTCTGTTCCTGTCTGTCTGTCCCTATCTATCCCTCTCTGACTCTCTCTCTGTCCCTGTTAAAAAAAAAAACAAGAAAAAAAAATGCTGTCACGTTACTAAGGAGCAGGTTACAAGGGTGGGGCACAGCACACCTGCCATTTGATGCCGTTAGAAGCTGACACTTGTCCCGAGCCGGTCCTGCTATCCTTCTCTGTTGAGGAGCCACGAAGGCACAGGTCCTCAGCCTGAGCAGCTGGGGCGGATGAGCTCTGTTTACCAATGTCAATAATCGTTTTCTTTTTACTGAGCCATTAACTTAGGAACAGGCAATAAAAGCTGCAACTAATCTTGTACTGCTCCTCTACAAGATCATTAAAAGTGGATACGGGGTTACGGTAAAAGTATAAAAGAATATTGCAGTTGACTGGGCACGGCTAAGGTCGAGGTATGATAGCACATTTATAATGTATGGACAGAGAAGCTAGGGGTACAGTTTAGTTTTTTTAGTTTTGTTTTTTTTACAGGGACAGAGAGAGGGATAGACAGGGACAGACAGACAGGAATGGAGAGAGGTGAGAAGCATCAATCATTAGTTTTTCGTTGCCGTCACAACACCTTAGTTATTCATTGATTGCTTTCTCACATGTGCCTTGACCACGGGCCTTCAGCAGACCGAGCAACCCCTTGCTGGAGCCAGCGACCTTGGGTCCAAGCTGGTGAGCTTTTTGCTCAAGCCAGATGGGCCCGCGCTCAAGCTGGTGAGCTCGGGGTCTCGAACCTGGGTCTTCGGCATCCCAGTCCGATGCTCTATCCACTGTGCCACCGCCTGGTCAGGCAGCTAGGGGTACAGTTTAGATAGGGTGTCTAGTGACTGAACTGATAGGATTTAGAAGAAGAAGAAGAAGGTTGCTTTTTTATTTTTTAAGGGAATAAATTCTACTTTTAAGTCCAAATGTTATCATCAGTTTTGAGATCAGTGGGTGGCTGAAAGACCAGCCTCCTTTTTAGCATGGTCTTGGTCAGCATCTCCTTGGGTGCTCTGTTGACCTCGAGTATTCCGCTTCATTATACCCTGAAAAGGGGCTTGGCTGGGGCCCATCAGAAAACTGCTAGTATCTATAAAAAGTAGTACATTTGATACTGGCTTTTAAACATCTGGCCTTCTGCAGCCTCATTCACTGTTGAAAGTTCAGAAGGGCTCAGAAAATAGCACCCTTTCCCCCCTCTGAGTTCGGCTCCAATTGAAAAATAAGGCAAAAGATTAAAGGGAAAGGCAGCTGAAAATACCCTGTTGGTAATGACAAAGCTTATGTTGGAGAGTATGGGTTCTACTTACAGGCAAGTGGGTTTCCTTCTCCTTTGTTTTTTTTAAGAGAGAGAAACAGGAAGGGAGAGAGATGAGAAGCATCAACTCGTGGTTGCGTCACTTTAGTTGTCGTTGATTGCTTCTCATACGTGCCTTGGGGTGGGGGCACTCAGGCCAAAGCGACCTTTGGGCTCAAGCCAGTGACCATGAGATCATCTCTGCGATCCCACGCTCAAGCCGGTGACCCCGCACTCAAGCTGGCAAGCCTGTGCTCAACCTGGATGAGCCCACACTTAAGCTAGAGACCTCGGGGTTCAAACCTGGGCCCTCAGTGTCCCAGATCCTCTCATTTTCTTTTAATTAAAAATTGTGACATTTTATTCAAGAGTTTTAGAATCTGCAGATCAAAAACACAGCTAGGGAATACCCAGAGTGTTCTAAAGGAAAAAGAAAAGTTCAGAGTTTTAATAGTAAAAGGCACATGCTTGAGAAAAGTGAGTCCTCCATTTTTAGCCCATGGATTGGTGCTCAGGGGGTAATCTTCCAGATGGCCAGTGGTCTGGATAATGGATCAGGCAGTCCGAATAATGAAACTTTCTTTCTAAGCATGACCAGTGGTTATCTCAAGACTCAAGAGAGGTATACATCTCTGGCACATGAACATTCTTTTCTAAGTTCTTCAGAGGTTTATTGATAGAATTTAGGTATATACAGGAAACTGATGGTTTCCTACTTTTGAACCCTGGAATTAAAGAAATGTACCCACCCAGTCATGGATGGCTGTGGCCAAGCCCCTTACCACAGGAGCAGGGGTCACCCTGTGCTCTCCGGGCAGGCTCCTTGGGCGGAATAAAGAGGTTGGGTAGGGTGGGGGGCAACAATCACACTGGTGGAGGCCCCCCAGGGGAGTGCAGTGAGTGGGAACAAATGTTCCATCCTACCTACCTCAGGATAGTTAACTGTTCAAAAACCTGCCCCCATTATCAGAGCTGGCAGGCAGACCCAGGTGCTCCCAGAGGGATTGATAATGATGAGATTAATTTTTTTTTGAGTCAGGAATGCCCCCAAGTAGGTGGTGGCCTCTTCCAGTATGACTGCCTGTCACCGCCCCAGCCTCGGGTTTGTTGTTCAGCAATCCTTACAGATAATCAGAGGTCAGTCAGCTTTTATGTTCTCAGGAATCTAGTAGTAAGGAGTCAGAGCAGAAACTTCTTCCTCGGGGGGAAAAGAGTTTTTGTTTTCTAAGACTATGTGTCTGCTAGAGAATATAGTATAATTTAGTAATAAATGGAGCAAAGCACAACCCCTTCCCTCCATCCTTCCAGACCTTTAGCGGTTACATATGTGTAACACCGTGTTTTGCACCTGTCTCTTAACAGAACCTGGTTAAGTCTTCCATTTCCTTTTAGCATGTTGATATGTCCCTTGTCTCTTAGATTTTAATTTGTAACAGTATGGTTCATTTAACCATTATCCTAGCAGATGTTTAAGTGGCTTTTTAATTTCTTGCTGTTTCTAGTGTGCAAATAGCATCTGACAGCATCTCGCTCTTTCTCTTAGCCCCTATTTGCGTTGGGTGAGCGTGAATGCAGAAACAATCTGAAGGCGGAAATCTGAGTGTAGCCCCTTGGGTGAATCCTAGGTCCCTCCAAATGGCAAATAGTGCCTCTGGGTTTATGGATTCACTGGATGGGGGGGGGGTGTTCCATTTTAATGTATCCTTATTTGGGAAAACAGCCCATCTGCTAATTAACTCTTCCTTTCTTCAACAAGTGCAAGTAGACCTCATTCGAAATACAAGTGAAAATACTTCCAGTTGTGACAGCATTAAATATAGTAAAGGCCCATGGCATGTGAATCTTAGAAGGCATCTGTTTCCACGATCAGCCACCTTTGTTAGCAATAAAAGCTGGCAGGAGGCTGGAAGGAGGTGGGGCGGCCCTTTTCCTGCTGGCCTTGTGCGCTTGTTCAGGAAACCTGGCAGTGGCGCTGTTCTGCTGAGAAGAAGCCTTCCTGCAGCTTCCTAGTGTAGGGGACCACGGCTTTGGCTTGAAGGGCAGCGTCTCCAGGCTTTAAATTCTCCCTTATGTAATAGCTTTTAAAAAATATTTTATTAAAAAAAAAAAAAGATTTTATTTACTGATTTTAGAGAGAGAAGAGAGAGAGATAGAGAGAAGGGTTGGGAAGGAACAGAAGGCATCAACTCACAGTACTTGCTTCCCGCATGTGCCTTGACCAGGCAAGCCTGGGGTTTCGAATTGGCGACCTCCACATTCCAGGTCGATGCTCTACCCACTGCGCCCCCGCAGGTCAGACTGCCCGCACTGCCACCGGATCTCCGATCTCGGGGCAGCGTGGGTCTGGGGCTCTAAATGGACAGGAGGAGGTTGCACACCAGGCTCTTCATCCCTCCTACACCTCACACACCAGAGCCTGTCATGTACCTGAACCGACCCTGGTGACGTGAGGACTTGAACTCCTTGGATGCCAACCAGTTGGTAGGATGTAACTGGCATTAGCTCAGCCCCGTCCGTCCCTGACCTCCAAGCCCAGACTCGAGGGCCTTCTCCCAGTGGATGTCTGACAGGCACGTCACATTGTCTAAATCTGGACTCATCATCCAAACAGGTGGTCTCTCACCCGTTCCCTGTCTTGTGGGTGACACTGCAGGGGACTCCTGAGAGACACCTGAGGTCCTTCCCTCTCCTTTGCTGGCACTTGGGCAGTCCCGCGGCCTGAGCGGGCCCTCTCCCTCCCTCCCAGCAGCGATGGGTCTCCCTCTGGGAGTGCTCAGTCACACGGGGGCTGGAGTGGCCTTTCTGGGTTTGTCCTGTTCACTCATGCCCTCCTGTTTCAGGGAGGATTTAGGTACACATGGGCGTCTACTCAGGTGACTGACTCCCTTGCTTAGTACCTGTCATTGCGTCAGGTCCAAAATGCTCGGCATGGAGTCCGCAGCTGTCCATGATCTGATGCCCACCTGTCCCTCCAGGCTCAGCCCTGGCCACAGAAACCCCGAGAAGCTCCAGCACCCCAGCCCCTGGCACCTCCTCGGGTGTGGGTGTTGCTGTGGACCCTGCTCAGCTCCGAGAGCCATGGAGCAGGTGCCCTCAGTGCCCTGGTGAGCCCGGGAGACCCCTGCCCGAGAAGCTGCTGTAGAACTTACGAGCACCCTATTCCGCCTGCTCAGTTCTATCTCCACGTCTCACTCCCAGGGCTCCATTCCGGCCGTCCCCGCCTGCGTGGACAGCCTTGCGTTCCACGTCATGTGGGTCTCCCTTGTTCCGGCGTGGGCCGGAGCCACCTCCCTTCTCCATGTGGCAGCACCCTGCCCTGGCCCTCTGTGTCTGTCGCCCTCCAGTTCCGGGGCAAAGGTGTGTTTCCTCCTGTGTCCGCTGTGGTCTCTAATGGGCCCTTCCCCTCAAGGTCGCTTGTCAGGGTCCTGCCTTCGCTGTTCCCCTGCTGTCCCGCGCAGAACGCAGCCGCAGTGGTGTGACTTTGGCCCCAGGTGAGGGCCTGGGAAGGGCTGGTGGCAGACAGGCCTCGTCTGCAGTGGTTCCCAGCCCTCCTGTCACCCTGGGCCCAGTATCATCACAACTCTTCCTTTCTGACCCTCCCTGGGCTGTACACCCGCCATCCTGAGGAGCAGCATTTTTCAAAGTATATGCCTAGAACCACTGACCCCACAGGAGTTTCCTGTCCCCCATGCCACTATTGTGATAAGTTTGAGACATGCCGTGTACTCAGATTCACTCCAGTTGGCAGCAGCACACAGAAGACTGGAGAAGTCCCAGCAAAGGAGTGCCTAGCCCTGTCTGACCCGGTGTATCTCCAGCCGCTTTTGACCAAGGGACACTCTTGTCATATTACAGCTGATACCAGCTTCTCTAAGCACATTGACATCATGTGTCATTGGCAAAGCCCCTTATTCTGCCATTGTCACCGACAGCTGTCCTGGCCCTGTGTGTCCCCAGTAAGCCCTCTTCCCCCATACTGTGGCCACTGAGGGTCCAGCTCAGGCTCCTTGTCCGCAGGTGAGAAGAGACAGAGGCACAGATGCCGCCGTGTCCCCTTTGGCTGTGGTAGAAGTTTATTTCTCCCCTAGCTGTGGTTCCAGAGGGACTCGCCCTGGGTCTGGTGGTGCGGGTGGTCAGAGGCTATTGATGGGTTAATACAGTCGTTGTTCCACTGTGGCCTGGGTGTCTGCCTGTGCCCTGGAGTGACCCCAGCCCAGAGGGGCCTTTTCCTGAGGCCCTAGCATCAATCCTGAGGTCACGCAGTGCCCGTGGGCTGCGGTCAGGGCCGCCTAGCAAGGGGATCCTCCCTGGAGCTTGTCCGTCCCTGCTCTGTGTCCATTGTTAGCTTGGAAGGGAAATGATTCCAACTGACTGATATTTTTGGAGCCTCTCCCATCTTTCTCTTCCTGGGGCCTCTCTTTCTTGGCCCGCCTGGCGTGGCTGTGTCGACACCACCCATACAGAGCCGTTCCCGCAGCTGGTGGCCGTGACTTGGAGAAATCTAGTCCAAAGTAAAGGTTGTTTAAGAGATTAGAGCATCATGGTGACAGGGAAGGAAGTGTGGCTCTTTGCACCCAGGTTTCAGTGATAAGGTGGACTTCAGCTTCATCACTTGCTGGAGCTCAGTACTTCTCTGTTCTAGCAACCCTGTGGGAGGGGGAGCTCAGCCGAGACGCAGAAAAGAAGGGGGGCTGTGCTTTCTTTTTATTTTATTTTTTTAAGATCTTATTTATTCATTTTAAAGAGGGGAGGGGGAGCAGGAAGCATCCACTCCCATATGTGTCTTGACCAGGCAAGTGCAGGGTTTTGAACCGGCGACCTCAGCACTCCAGGTCGACACTTTATCCACTGCGCCACCACAGGTCGGGCTGTGCTGACTTTCTGAGGGGCGTCCTCACCCCACTGAGGGTGTCCTCATGGGCCCTCCATGTGAGTCCTGGATGAAATTGCAAATCTTTGAGTTAATTCAGTTCATTTCAGGGGAAGATTTTTAGAGTATCTGCGCCGAGCTGGGCTGATACTCAGTTAGACGTAAAGATGATTAACGGAAAAGCAAACCTGTGTGTATTATTCTTTTTTAAGCGAGAGAGAAACAGATGGAAACAGATAGAAGGAAGGGAGAGAGATGAGAAGCATCAACTCGTAGTTGTGTCACTTTAGTTGTTCATTGATTGCTTCTTATACGTGCCTTGACCGGGGTAGGAGGGGCTCCAGCAGAGTGAGTGACCCCTTGCTCAAGCCAGCGACCTTGGGCTCAAGCCAGTGACCTTGAGCTTCAAACCAGTGACCTTTGGGTTCAAGCCAGCAATCATGGGGTCATGTAGATGATATCATGCTCAAACCAGCACCCCCCATACTCAAGCTGGTGAGCCTGCACTCAAGCTGGTGACCTCAGGGTCCCAGGTCGACACTCTATCCACTGCGCCACCATCTGGTCAGGCAGCAAACCTGTGTCTAAAGCAGAGCCTCTCATCCTTGGCACTGTTGATATTTTAGGTCAGATAATTCTCGGTTGTGAGTGTGACTGTGTTGTGTAGGATGGTCGGCAGCATCCCAGGGCCTCTACCCGTTAGATGCCAGTGACCTCCCCCCCCCAGTTGTGCCAACCAAATGTCTCCAGACACTGCCGGGTGACCTTTGGGGGCAAAATCTCCTCTGAGCTGAGAACCACCACAGGGAAATAGAACATCCAATTCCACACAACATGAAGATGCTACTAAGTACGGAATGCACTGGAAGCTTGCCGATCCGTGGAGATGGGAGGGGGAGAGGCAAGCCTGGGAGTGGTCTCTAGTGCAGCGGGCTGCCTGAACTAAGCCCTGCAGGACTGGATGTAGGGGCGGGGGGTAATGGGGGCCTGGGGGCGACAGGTGCACCAGAGAGGAGCTGCAGGCAGAGGCCCAGCCTGGCCACCGGGAGCGCTGCAGGGCCTCATGGGGCTGGAGCCCCGGGTGTGTCCGAAGGAGGGGACAGGTGGCTGGAGGGCAATGGGGGCAGTGGAGCAAATCGGACTCCTCTCCTGAGTGGGCAGGGGCTGGAGCCATGGAGCAGAGCCGATGTGGGCCTCGGCACCCAGCCGCCTGGTTTGACCCTCAGCCCTGGGCAGGCTACTTAGCCTCTGTTTCCTCATCTGACATGGAAACAGCCATGGGTGAAACGCGTTGACACGGGTATAGTACGGAGAACCGGATGCGCGGCGCCCAGTGAGCACTCAGTGATGTCGGCCATCACTGTCGTTATTAGGAGGTTGTTGCAGCATTTCAGCTGAGCCAGGGCCTGAGCGATGTCCCTGGCGTGGGAGGTGGGCAGAGAGGGGCAGACGGAAGAGAAGCCTCAGGGATAGAAGCAGTGGGAGCTGACGCTTTGGGGGGGGGGGTAAAGAATGAGGACAACGGCGAGTGCTTTCATCCTCAGCGCAGCCCCGTGGGTGGGTGCTGTTGCTGCCAGCACTTCAGGTGAGGGCATGGAGGCACCTGGTCGTGGCACGCCCAGTGCATTGCGAGCTCTCTGGGCGGAGGGCTTCTGTGCTGTTCACACACGTGTCACTGGGGCCTGGACACAGGCCGTCAGTGCGGGCTCACTCAGTGACCGAAACACTACGTCCTCCTCCCTCAGGAAGACCTTGCTGGGCCTTTCGTCCTTGATTAGATAATAAAATCTTCCCGGTGATTAGATAATAAAATCTTCCCGGTGTTTAACATACTAGCTGTTCTCACGAAAGGGTCAGTTACTAGTGCTTCACGATTCATTTCTTCACAGAGCAACTAGAATGATAGAGAGTTTAGCCAAAGAGAATCAGGGTTTTAAAAGATAGAAAACATTTTTTTAAATATGACAACAGGGAGATGTTGATAAATTTTATTTGTGGAAATACGAATTAGCCGATATCGCTACTTTTAAATATTCTCTCTTATGTGTGTATTTTGCTAGTGCTTTAGTGTAGCGGTGTCCTCACTGACACACTGTCTTGGCACTTTGGGTCCTCTTACTGGGTGAGATGAGTAATTTAGTTGACATCTCAAACTTCTTTTCTGAATTCCTTACTATTTAAACTGACAGTAGGGATAGGTAATTCCTGTAATTAAAAATCAAGGGTTAGCCTGACCAGGTGGTGGCGCAGTGGATAGAGCGTCGGACTGGGATGCGGAAGACCCAGGTTCGAGACCCCGAGCTCGCCAGCTTGAGTGCGGGCCCATCTGGCTTGAGCAAAAGCTCGTCAGCTTGGACCCAAGGTCGCTGGCTCCAGCAAGAGGCGGCTCGGTCTGCTGAACAACTATGGTGTCGCAATGGCAATGAAAAACTGATGATTGATGCTTCTCATCTCTCTCCATTTCTGTCTGTCTGTCCCTACCTGTCCCTCTCTCTGACTCTCTCTCTCTGTCCCTGTAAAAAAAAAAATAATAAAAAAACAAAGGTTAAAAAATGTTAAGACATCCATGATCATGAGCCATTTCAAAGCAGGGTCTGATGACGCCCAGATGGAACGCGCCTGCTCTGTGAGTGCCATGGAGGGGAGCGCTGGAGAGCAGGGTCATCGGTCAGGCCAGTGCAGAAGTCAGCCCGGGATGCGGGAGCACCCACTCTGGGAAGCCAGCCTTTGTTCATTCATCTGTACAACAGGTGTCGGTTGAGTGCCTGTGTTTGTCCAAGCACCGTTCCAGGTGCTGGGGACAAGCAGGTGATGTATCTCTCCAGCCATTACGGAACTCATTGTCTGCCAAAAGAGGAAGACACAGAAATAATTGCAAAATAATCACAGATCAATATGATAAGCATGGATAATGACCATTTGAGGTCCGTGGTGACATCAAGGGCCCGACAGCTGAGAATTCCTCTCTTCCCCTCTGCTTACTTCTTTTCCTGGAGTTCTTTAAGACCTATTGCAAACATTATATCATCTTCCCTGCAGATAACTGAGTCTATATCTCTGACAGACAAGGGCTTTGAAGAACAAACCAGAGCATAACCCCAATGCCCAATACAATAAACACTCATTCCTTGGTATGTATCATGGGATACCAGCGAAATCCACATTCAGACTTCCCTGTTTTCTCAACTTATCTTTTGACATTTGGTTTGAGTCAGTCCAAACCACACACAGCACTTGGTTATTTCTATTTTAGTACATTTTTAACATAGCATTGCCTGTAGCGGCCAAAATAAAAGTCACTGTGAATGCCCATAAAGTGGGCAGCAATCTGGCCTATAATCAGGATTAAAGAGGTGTGGGGTGAGGGGGGGATTGTTCACTTTTCCTATAAACACTTCTGTAGTGTTTGACTTGGGACAAGGTACAGTGTGTTCTTCCTGTACTCAGAGATAAAATCTTAATGTATGAAAAAAAAAGGATATAATTAAATGATTTTCATTGCTGCATTCTCTCCGCTATCTTTGACCAGGCAGCTTTAAGTGCCTTTGAGAGTCTGGTCGGGTGAACTCACTGTTTTTTTTTTATAGATTGTTCTTTGGAGTGGAGCAGCCACAAACCAAGGGTGGGTGGTTTGGGAAATGTATCAGTAGTGTATTGATTAACTTTGGCTTAGGCTAATTTTTAAATCGTGATTATGATTGGAGAATCCTGGTAGTGGACCCAAAACTCTGCAAGCCTGTTGATTTTGTGCTATTACAGTGATTTAGGATTAATGCATTGCTATTGATGTTTAACATGGTCTGTTCTCTTTCTGTTCCCTGCCCCCCTGCCAGGCTTCAACCATGTTAAGAGCCTCCGTGGCACCCATGTAAGTAATCGTTCTTAGAAATTGTTATTGTAGAGGACAGCTAGGGGTGACACTGGAATTCAGAGTAACTCAAATAAGTATTCATCTGAACAGCTGAGCTTAGAGATAATAATGCCTTTGGTTAGCTAGAACTCCATGTGGATAGTATAGGAAATAATACCAGTAATTATAGGTAATATTGTTAGCCTAGAAATATCTTTCACTGTTAATTTTATTTATTTTCATAAGGTAGCGTTAGATGGAAAAAATTATTGAATAGTTCCTACAGTGTTCTCTAGAAATCAATTGAATTTACTGTCATAAGGCAGTCAACAAAGTGTTGCAATGTCTGAATTTCCTGTTCTCTGCTGAGGGATCACAGGATAGCTTTGTGTACACCTGAGCACTTCGATCCAGGGCCATTAGGCTGTCCCCGTAGGGGTGTCTGATGCTCAGGGACTTCATCAGGCATGTGTGTCGCAGCAGTAAGAAAGTTGAGGACCTTTGGCATGGGCATGGGGACCAGGGTGGGTTCTGGAGGTCCTCTGAGCCGGTCCTGGGGGCAGGATGCTGGGAGATTACTTAGCCACCTGAGACAGACACTGCATTCCTCCTGCCTCTGTCCTGCCTGAGTCTGACATTGACCCTGCACTTCTTTCTCTTGGGTGGCAGCTGTATAATGTACATTGCTCCTGAGCACACTGCTCGGGTTAACATCCCACCTCTGGCCGCGCCCGGCTCAGTGACCCTCAGCTTCTATAACTTCTCTGCGCCTCACCTTCCTCCGTGTGAAAGGAGAATGATGGTGGTGACCATGCTACAGGGTTGCGGGGAGGGTACAAATGAGTTACTGTGTGTATGAAGAACTTAGTGCAGTGCCCAGGGCTTCAACTCTGAGTGATTGCTAACGTTACCCCCAGTGCTCTAAGAGGCAGGCTCACCTGCACAGGGTGAAGGCCTGAAGTTGGTGGAGGGGGTTAAAGGGCTCAACCACAGAAATGCGGGATGGCTCAGCGGCTGAGCAACTTAGCTGGCAACAAATTTAATCGGTAATATCGCTGTTATTATGGCCCAAATATGACAGTGTTTACTCCCTCCAATAGGAGCACCCCAGCTATAGAACATTATCAAACTTGTCTTTGTCTAGAGCAAGAGCCTATTTAAATTTTAAATTAAAAGCATATATTTTTTCATTTTGAAATAATTCTAGAGTTGCAAAAACAGTACAAAGAGTGTCCCTATGCCCTTCACACAGACCCAGCAGGGCTGGTATTGTATGCACGCCAGTACAGTCGTCACACCAAGGAGAGGAACGCGGCTCGGGGCCGTCCTGGGCGGCAGCCTTCCCTGCAGGGTCACTTGCTCACCAGTCGTCCTTGTCTTAGTTTCTTTTCATTTCACATCACTTTTCAGTCTTTTTCTTTCATGACCTTGACACTTTTGAATACTGACCACTTATTAATCATTGGAATTTAAAAAGTTTCTTTATTAGTTTTTTTAAATTCATAAGAATATCTGCCTCAGGGGGGAAAAAGTGTCAAAATAATGAGCACATCCATGTACGTGGGTTTCCCGTTTGTTGTGTAAAATAGAAGACGCTTCTCCCCAGCACTGCTGACCTCGTTCCTGGCCTTTTTGTTCCAGGCTCTATAAGAGAATCTCATTTTATCTTTTAAAAACTAATATTAAAAAGAAAACAAGCATGTAATTTTTTTCCACAAAAATATAATAGACGCTCATTATAGAAAATTCGAATGCTACAGAAATGTATGAAGAAGAAAATTTAAAGCACCTGATGCCTTGCCCCCCAGGGGACCATCTCAGCTTCTGCTCCACCTGTAAAAGCACGTGTAAGCCTGCACCTGTGGTCTTGTCACCAGTTCTTTTTTTTTTATTTTTATATTTTTATTTTTTTATTTACAGGGACAGAGAGAGGGATAGATAGGGACAGACAGACAGGAGCGGAGAGAGGTGAGAAGCATCAGTCATTAGTTTTTTGTTGCCGTCGCAACACCTTAGTTGCTCATTGATTGCTTTCTCACATGTGCCTTGACCGCGGGCCTTCAGCAGACCGAGCCACCCCTTGCTGGAGCCAGCGACCTTGGGTCCAAGCTGGTGAGCTTTTGCTCAAGCCAGATTGGCCCGCGCTCAAGCTGGCGAGCTCAGGGTCTCGAACCTGGGTCTTCCGCATCCCAGTCTGACGCTCTATCCACTGCGCCACCGTCCGGTCCGGCTCGTCACCAGTTCTTCATGAATCCCATTATTATTGTATAGGAAGTATCAATATTTCTTGCATGGTGTTGAAAGGATTATATTTTTGTTTTGTTATTTAGTATCTTTATTTTGAAACAACGATAGATTCACAGGAAGTTGAGTTCCTTGGCTCCCCATGGTTATATCTTATGTGCCTGTGGTACAGTAGCAAAACAAAGAAATTAACACCGATGTGGTGCTGTTAGCCAGACCCACAGACCACATCGCGCTTTTGTTTGTTTATCAATATACTCCAATCTCCTATTCAACAAAAGAGCAACAGAAATTGCGAAGGCACTTGTTTTAGTGACAAAGACCCAGAGGTGGTTCCTTCAGTTTCTGGCTGACCACAGGCGGGTGCTGGGTGATTAGCCCTGGGTTGATCTCGGAACCGAGATCTCTCTCCATTGAAACCTGAGGTCTTTGACCTGGAGTCCTCTTGAGGAAGTGTGCAGGTTGCCCTGCTGGCTACCTGTCTCACAGGTTTGTCCCCCTCGCAGCTTCCTCCCCACGCCGTCTGCCTCCTTGGAGGGCTGACTGCACACCTGCTCTTCATGGGTGTTTCCTGACCCCTTTCTGTCCTCGTGGTCTCCCAGCTCAGTCCCTCAGCTTTGAGAGGGCGGTGGCTTCAGGTTTTCCGGTAGAGCCCCTGGGGCCTGCTGGTGCTAACAGTCTTGAGGCTTTGCTCAGGGTTCCGAACAGAACTTTGGCGAAAGGTGAGGATGCCTGCAGGGTGACCTGGCTGTGGTGTGGAGCCCTGGCGAGCGCGTCTCTGAACCTGGGCAGGCAGGGACTCCTGGCTTCAGGACCGTGTTACACAGAACCCTGGTTCCTACGGCAGGAAAGGCAGAGCTGAGTGAGGGGAGGCTGGGGTGGCCCCGGAACCTGAGTGCCTCGGGAAGCCTGGGGCTCGGAGAAGACAGCTGGGCCCTGCCAGCCACCGGTCGGAGCAGCTCAGGGTCGGATGTCACAGGGCTCGAGGTCTAACGAGCGTGCCCTCTGTCCTCTTCTTTCTCTTTGAACTTGCGTTGCTGAGTAGGAAATTGAAGGATGCCCCATTACTGCCCTCCTTGGATTATGAGAAATTGAAGAAGGACCTGATTTGGGGGAGCGACCGCTTGAAAGCGTTCTTATTGCAGGCTCTGCGCTGGGTACGTACCTTCCCCGTGAAGTTAAGAAAAAGACCGTGCGGGTTAGTTGGCTGGCTGCAATGCCTCCGTCTTCGAGCCCATCTAAAAGCTCTTTCTTCCTCCTGCCTGCTCACGCTAAGAGCTAGAGGAAGAACGGCTCTGAAGGTGGTCGCGGCGTCCTTGCCGTGGGCGTTGCCTTGCCGCGGCAGTCTCACGTGGGCGGTGCGTGAGCGGGAGGGCCCCTGCCATCTGGCCCTCTCCTGCTCACAGCCACGCTGGCAGCCCGTGGGGTCGGCGTGTCAGAGCACGGGCCGTGCCCGCTGCACGCCTCCGTGGGGCCCTCGCCGTGCCACCAGGCGAGCAGGCCTCCGTGAGACCGACCGCCGTGTCTTTACGGGACAATCAAGACTGAATTGTTGCTTCCCTCTCCCTTCCTCAGACTGATTACAGTTGGGTCAGTGGTTCTCGGGCTTTCTGGCCTCAGACCCCCTTCCTCTTCCAGAGATTATTGAGGACCCTAAGGAGCTTTACTTTATGTGAATTTTACCTGCCAATATTTACAGTATTAGAAATTTAAACTGAGAAAATTTAGACTTTATATTTATCAATTCATTTAAGATGAACAATAATAAACCCAGACTATAACATAACCTATTTTTTATTTTTAAAAAACCTGTTTTTCAAAGGAAAAAAAATAGAAGGGTGGCCATGTTTTACATTTTGCAAATTTCTTTCACATCTGGCTCACAGAGGACAGCTGGATTCTCACGTGTGTGCTGGTCACAGTGTCACCCCACATAGCCTCTGAGAGACTGAGCATGGAGAAGCACATCTCAGCGTGGGGGTGTCATGAAAATAACTGTGACCATGGAGAGTCCCCGAAAGGGCTTTGGGAACCCCTGAGATTCTCCAGACTGTGCTTTGAGAACTGTAGGTCGATGCCAGCAGTGGTTGGCTCTTTAATTGAACGATCCACTCTCACTCACCTGGAAATAGTGTCCAAGTCTTTTGCAGATCCCCGAAATTCAGGGTATCTGGTGTCAAAAGGCCTTCGAAGAGCTGAGCAATTTCCCCACCTCTGGGTAAAAAAAGACCTCCTCGCTTACACTTCCGGTGGTCACATGCTTCCTGGAATAAGGTGCAGAGTGCTCAGGATTCACAGAGAGCCCTGCAGTCAGTCCCGATGTCTGCTCTGGTATCATTTACATCAGTTGACTGCAGTGGGCGTGGCGGCATAAGTGACCTCTGGTGGCCGTCCCTGACCCGGATGTTTGCCTCTCTGCTCCAGTGAGAAGACTTCCTTGTCTTTGGCTCTTGGTCTGTTTACCTGGCACGTCTGGTCCGCCCATGCTGCCGAGCCTCTTGGTGAGGGGAACAGGGCATTCCAGGAAGAATGAACAGGTGTCGGATTGGTCTGTGCCCCTCCAGCAGCCACTCTCCAGCCCCTTGCCCCTCCCCCCCCCAGCACCTGGGGCCCAACCGCAGTGAGCTTGTCAGGAGGGTGGCAGCCCACAGATGTGACACTATGGCAGTACCCTGCTCTCATCCAGTCCTCTCCCCGCTCAGGGCCTCCCTCTGTGACCACGGTGGGGCCAGTCTGCCAGCGACACTTGCTTCTGCAGGCCTCCGCCTTTCAGTTCTGGGGGTTCAGTGGCTCTTCCTGTCCCCCCCTCTTGTTCTATACACACAGCAGCTTGTCCTCGGCCAGAGCAGGGCCTGCAGGCTCAGGGCTCTTTATCTAGCGGATTTTCCTGGAAGAGCAAGCGCATGTTAGTGGCTTTCTTGTATCCTAACACCCACCATCCACACATGTACACGCACACACCCCTGTGCAATGCGCTGCTTCTAGCCCGACGGCAGTAAGTAAATTCTAGCTTAAAACAACACATAGACTTAAGGCTTTTCAAAACCCACAAGTTCTACCCAGCTGCCTCCCCACCCCCCACATGTGCGTGAGCGCCCGCGGACACACACACACATACACACCCACACACACAGTTTTGCTATGCCAGTCTCAGTAGAAAGTCCAGCTTGTTGGCATAGCGTTCACTCTAAGCGAGTGGTTCTTAACCTTTTTTGAGGTACCAAACCCACCAGTTTCATATGCGCATTCAGCGAACCCTTCTTTAGTGATAAATAAAATATGATTTTTTTTTCCAAATTCAAGACATAGGTCTATGTTTTTTTACTGGTGCACAAAATGAGCCGTGCATGAACATCACCTTGCTCAAAGAACAAAACCAACCAAGTGCATGAACTCACAACAAATGACAGTATTACTTTATTCTGGCCTCCGCGGCAGAGGCTTCTCCGAACCCCTGAGACCAACTCATCGAACCCCTAGGGTTCGATAGAACCCAGGTTAAGAACTGCTCTAAGCCTCCTACGACCCACTCATGCCATCCCCTGTGTTTCCGCACCTCCCCGAGCTGGCCCACACTCCGGCCACCACACTCACATCCCTGATGCGGGCTGACAGGATGCTCAGTTCTCAGGGGCCGCTCTGAGCCCCTTCCTGAAAGAAAAGAGAAGAAAAGTTCCCTCCAGGCTTTGGCGAGCTTGCCCTTCCCTGCACACGCGCACATGCGCACCCGGTCTTGTCCCAGCTCGCTTCCCGGGAGAGTTCATGTGTAGGACTTGAATCCTGTGTCCTCCTCATCACCCATTTAAAAGTACGTCATGCTTTCTTACTCATGAACTGACCGGCTGCTTACCTGACTCCCAGGATGTTACCTGTTTTGCTTGGTTACGTGTGTAGTTACTGGGACTGCCATTTACAACGTACCCACTCTGTGAGCATTTTCCTCCCTGGTCAGACGCATGACTTTCGCTTGTCTTCCTTCCAGCGCTTGACCACGTCCCACCCGGGAGAGCAGCGGGAGACCGTCCTGCAAGCCTACATCAGCAACGACCTCCTGGACTGTCACAGCCACACCCAGGTAGGCTCGCGCCTCCATTCTGCAGGGGGGGAGGGGTCTATTTCTCTTCCTATTTTCAGTCTACGGACCAACTGTCAGCCTTGAACCTCGGTTAGTGCCTTAGATCTGCTCTTCAGTCTGGATGGTGGCCCACTTTTCACTTCTAATAAGGAGCCCTGAACAAGTCGGAATGGCTTGATCCAGCTCTGGGGCTCTGCCCTGCTGTCTTTCCTTTTCTCAAATTCCCACATCTTTCCCTCACGCCCATTTACCATGAGTCCTGAAAACTCAGCATGAATTATTAACGGGTCACGCAGGCAAGCGAGTTCAGTGTCTTTTCGTCTGGGCCTGCCTCGAAATGTGTCATTAACACCATGTTTGTATATAGCTCGGGACCAGATAGGTCTGCTGAGAACAGGATGGGATTTGGAATGAGAGGAACAGGTTTCAGACCTCTGCCCTGACACCTGTTCTATGGCCTTGAGCAAGTCACTCGGTCTCAGGAAGCATCCCCATCTCTGAGGAGGAGCCAGCACCTGCCCCGGAGCTTGTTGGGTGGCTGCGTGTGGGCACGTGTGGGAAGCACGTGACCCAGGGCCCAGTGCAGAGGAGTCAGTACACGGCCCCACCTTCCCATCCTCATCCCTACCGTCAGCACCAGGCTTCCCTGGACAGGAGGGGAGTGGAGATCAGCCTCATGGCATATGTATGAAGAAGACCCTCCATTTCATGATTTCAGTTGAGTATTTATCCACAATGCTCTAAATACTTTATTTCCCTATTGCCAAGCTTCTCTGTGGAGGCACGGAGCGGAGCGGAGTGTCAACACCTTTCAGGATCAAAGATGAAATCGTACCTTGGCAGAGCTAATGCCCCATTCATCTGCTCAGCAGGGCAGTGACATTGCATTTTGAACTGGCAGTTGTTTCTTTGAACATAGTCTTCTTGCTGCTTCCAGGAAAGAGTTCTGTTAAGTTTTCAAAATAGTCTCTCAAATTCCTGACTTCTTTTTTTTTTTTTTCTGTTTGTATTTGCAATGACATTGAAACCAGCCATGAGGCATGGAGCAGCCACACAATACATTGTTATGACTACAAGCTCAGTTGTTTCTGAACTACCATGTTTCATCAAGCCTACGATGCACTCGCCCATTGTGGCATCTCTAGTAGGACTGTCTGTTGGGTGGATGTTTATAATATGATTTAATTGGCATTGGTTTTTTCTTCCTTGGTATTATATTTAAAACTAACATTTCCTCTAAAGAAAGGTGTCTTAGGTTTTGCGACATGTATTTGTCAAAATGCTGTAATCTCTAGAGCAGGGGTCGGGAACCTATGGCTCGCGAGCCAGATGTGGCTCTTTTGATGGCTGCATCTGGCTCGCAGACAAATCTTTAATTAAAAAAATAACATTAAAAATATAAAACATTCTCATGTATTACAATCCATTCATTTCCTACCGCTCATGTTCATGGTTGCGGGTGGCCGGAGCCAATCACAGCTGTCCTCCGGGACAACACCAAATTTTTATTGGATAATGTGTAACGTACACGGGTTGTTGTGAGGTCAGGAAGTAAACTTCCCGCCTTTTAATCAAGCAGTCAGCTAGCTAATTGAAGAAAACCTTTTGACAAAGAAGATGGCTAAAAGAAAAAAAGATGGGGAGTATCGTACTTTTCAGCAGGATTGGACAGAGGAATTCGCCTTTGTGGAGAGAGCAGGTTCTGTAGTGTGTCTAATATGCAATGATAAAATTGCATTGATGAAACGGTCAAATATAAAGCGGCACTTCGACACACGCCATACCACATTTGCATCAAAATATCCAGCGAGTGCCTGACCTGTGGTGGCGCAGTGGATAAAGTGTCGACCTGGGAACACTGAGGTCGCCGGTTCAAAACCCTGCACTGGTTTGGTCAAGGTATATATGGGAGTTGATGCTTCCAGCTCCTCCCCCCTTTCTCTCTTTCTCTCTCTCTCTCTCTCTCTCTCTCTCTCTCTCTCTCTCTCTCTCACTCTGTGTCTCCTCTCTAAAATGAATAAAAAAAAAAATCCAACGAGCACAGCAGGAAGAAAGCAGGTCAAGAGCTACTGTGCAGAGTGCAAGCTAGTCAGCAGCAACTCCGTGTTTGGACCCAACAAGGTGACTGGAATTCGGCTAGCTTTGCTGGTGCTTTAGCAATTGTGAGAAATGGAAAGCCATTTACAGATGGGGAGTATGCCCAAACATTCATGCTTGATGTTGCCAATGTACTTTTGGACGACTTTTCGGATAAAGACAAGATAATCAAATGAATAAAAGACATGCCTCTGTCGGCAAGAACTGTTCAAGATCCTACCATCATGATGGCAAATCAAATTGAGGCAACACAAGTGAAGGACATAAATGCAGCACCATTCTTTTATCTCGCTTTGGATGAGTCAACAGATGTAAGCCATTTATCCCAGTTCAGCGTGATTGCAAGGTATGCTGTCGGTGACACACTATGTGAGGAAAGTCTTGCTGTTTTGCCTATGAAAGAGACAACAAGAGGGGAGGATTTATTCCAGTCTTTCACTGAGTTCACTAAAGGAAAAAATCTAGCCTGACCAGGTGGTTGCGCAGTGGATAGAGCATCGAAGTGGGATGCGGAGGACCCAGGTTTGAGACCCTGAGGTCGCGAGCTCAAGCACGGGCCCATCTGGCTTGAGCAAAAAGCTCGCCAGCTTGGAACCAAGGTTGCTGGCTCCAGCAAGGGGGTTGCTCAGTCTGCTGAAGGCCCGTGGTCTGGGCACGTGTGGGAGAGCAATCAGTGAACAACTAAGGTGTCGCAACGAAAAGCTGATGATTGATGCTTCTCACCTCTCTCCATTCCTGTTTGTCTGTTCCTGTCTGTCCCTCTCTCTGACTCTGTCTCTGTCCCTGTAAAAAAAAAAAAGAAAGAAAAAAATCTACCAACGGATAAACTTATTTTGGTGTGTACTGGTGGTGCTCCGTGCATGGTGGGGAAAAACAGGATTCGTAGCGCTTCTTTGTGAACATGAAAAGAGACCCATCCTAAGTTTTCACTGCATCCTACATCAGGAGGTGCTTTGTGCTCAGATGTGTGGCGAGCAGCTTGGTGAGGTGATGTCGCTGGTCATTAGGGTGGTCAACTTTATTGTTGCCCGAGCTTTAAATGATCATCAGTTTAAAACACTGCTGGATGAAGTTGGGAATAATTATCCTGGTCTGCTTCTACATAGCAATGTGCATTGGTTGGTCAAGAGGGATGGTGCTCAGCCGTTTTGCGGCTTGTCTGAGCGAAATTAGGACTTTTCTTAAAATGAGAAACGTGGAGCATCCTGAGTTAGCTAACACTGACTGGCTCCTGAAGTTCTACTATCTCATGTACATGACTGAACATCTGAACCAGCTCGATGTGAAAATGCAAGGCTTTGGAAATACAGTCTTATCCCTTCAACAAGCAGTGTTTGCATTTGAAAACAAGCTGGAACTCTTCATCGCTGACATTGAAACAGGTCGTTTACTACACTTTGAAAAACTGGGAGAGTTTAAAGATGCATGCACAGCAAGTGCTCAACATCTTGATCTCCAGCAGCTAGCGGGCTTCACATCTAATCCCCTGCAGTCATTCGAAGCACACTTTGGAGAATTTCGTGAGCGCACTCATCTTTTTAAGTTCATCACCCATCCACACGAGTGTGCGGTGAACAGCGCCAATGTGAGTTACATCCCTGGTGTCTCTGTCAGAGATTTTGAGCTACAAGCTGCTGACCTGAAGGCCTCAGACATGTGGGTGAATAAGTTCAAGTCACTGAATGAAGATTTGGAAAGATTTGCACGACAGTAAGCAGAGTTGGCGAGCAAACACAAGTGGGAAGAAATGAAAAAACTTCAACCCGTGGATCAGCTGATTGTCAAAACTTGAAATGCACTTCCCGTCACATACCACACACTGCAGCATGTGAGTATTGCTGTACTGACAATGTTTGGCTCTATGTATGCATGTGAGCAGTCTTTCTCACATTTAAAGAATGTTAAGACCAACCCAAAATCACGTTTAACGGATGGAAGTCTCAACGCCTGCATGAAGCTTAACCTCACCACGTATCAACCAGACTACAAAGCCATCAGCAAAACCATGCAGCACCAGAAGTCGCATTAATGGTAAGAAGTACTTTATTCGTCATTGGTTAGCAACAGCATAACAACGTTATTAAAAAGAATTCAGAGACTTATTGTACTTTAAAAGTATTGGTCTTACATGAAATGCACACATTTACTTGTATTTAGTGTTAAACTTATTGTATGGCTCTCATGGAATTACATTTTAAAATATGTGGCGTTCATGGCTCTCTCAGCCAAAAAGGTTCCCGACCCCTGCTCTAGCGCCACTTGAAGGTGTCATTTCTTCTTCATGTCATTATTTTTAATTGCTGGGGTATTTTTGTTTGTTTGTTTGTTTGTTTTTTTACTGAGAGAGATGGACAGAGAGAGGAAAGAGAGATGAGAAGCATCAGCTTGTAGTTGTAGCACTTTAGTTGCTTATTGATTGCTTCTCACATGTGCCTTGACCCGGGGGGGCTCCAGCCGAGCCAGTGACCCCTTGCTCAAGCCAGCGACCTTGGGCTCATGTCAGCGATCCCATGCTCAAGGTGGTGACCTCAAACTTAGGCTAATGAGCCCGTGCTCAAGCTGCCAACCTTGGGGTTTTGAACCAGGGACCTCACCATCATAAGCCGACGCTCCATCCATTGTGCTACCACCGGTCAGGCAGTGGTTTATTCTTTCACATAAGGAATGAGCTGGAGTTATCGGAAGATGTGAGAGCAGGAAGACTCCTTGTGTAACGTGGCTGCTGTGTCACCACGGCACCGAAACACATGGCGCTTTAAGTCAGGAGATTGAACTGGTTGGTTGGTGGGTTCAGCTAGCTGAGTAGTTCTTCAAGTTGCAGCATTATCGTCAGGAGAGCTCATCAAAACACAGGTCACTGGGCCCCATGCAGGTTCCATTTAGTGGGGGGGGGGGCGATCAAAACACAGGTCACTGGGCCCCATGCAGGTTCCATTCAGTGGGGGAGGCGCTGAGAATTTGCATTTCCAACAAGTTGTCATGCAATGCTGATGCTCCTGGCCCGGACCACACTTTGAGAACCACTGTTCTAGACCAGAAAACTTCAGTCAGATCTATCCTACTGCAGCGAATCGAGTTTTTCATTTTTACTGATTGTTTTTGATGTCATATAGCTATATTTCGTGTTGCTGGAGGTGCTGCGATGTCAAATTTTCCACATTTGATGGTTTTATCTACCTAACCTAATATATGCATTTACACAAAGGCATGGTTACTTAAATCTAAGGCATTTTGTCTTATTTTCCAGACTCATGTTTTCAGTTGTGAAATACATTATTCACACAGATGAGTAGGAAACATATGTGACCAGTTTAAAGAATAATAATAAGACTCCCTTGCCGAGAGCCTGCTGGGTTGGAGCATTATCCCAAAGCTCAGAGGTTGCCAGTTCGACCCCTGGTCAAGGAACATACCCTGTCTCTCTCTCTCTCAAATCAATACAATAAACATTTTTTAAGATATAAAGAAGAATGATAAAACAAATACCCATGTTTCTAACTTGTGAGCTTCTAGATTGTACACGCTTTCCTTCCATCAAGAAGTAACCACCCTCTTAACTTTTTTTTAATTGTGGTACTATACATAAAATATATCATCTTAACCATCTTTAAGTGTTCAGTTCAGTGATCGTAGGTATATTCATATTATTGTGCAACATAGCTCTAGAACTTTTTCATCTCACAAAACCGAAACCCTATACCCATTAAACAGAAACTCCCGATGCACAAAATTCATCTGTGTTGTAGTGTATGTGTCAGAATGTTTTTCCTCTGAGGCTGAATACTGCCTTATATGTATACACCACAGTTGATTATCCATTCATCCGACAATGGACACTTGGGTTGCTTCTGCCTTTGGGCTGTTGTGAATAATGCTACATTGAACATGGATGTACACATCCTGACTTTTGTCTTAATCAGTTCCTTGCTTCTCTTGATGCCCTGAATAATAAATACAGTGTTTGCTGAGTAGTAAGCACAAACCTTGCTTTGCAAGGAAAAGGTACTCTTCCCATTTAGATAAAGACACCCAGGAGAAGTGAAATGAACAGTTTCTGGATCCTCGTTGGACATAACTTCCCAGGACACTTACTGATTGCCTCTGGGGACATTTGTAGTCCAGGTCAGGAGAGGATCCTGGCAAGCATAGGGCATCTGGCAGGGCTCAAGCAGCAATATGCTGAACTGCTCTGTAATTTTGGTTTTTAAGCTCATCTGGTCTGGTCTACTTGGAACTCCCAGGACTTGGTCACATGCGAACAACACTTCTGTGGGGTGAAAAGATTATGCACAGCTGATCCACACAGCAAGGAATAGAACGGCT
The DNA here is from genome assembly GCA_037038555.1 of Rhynchonycteris naso. NCBI lineage: Eukaryota > Metazoa > Chordata > Mammalia > Chiroptera > Emballonuridae > Rhynchonycteris > Rhynchonycteris naso. The sequence goes on along the minus strand of CM072997.1, from coordinate 7,039,663 downwards.
CTGGAACTTCGCCAACACGTGATCAAGGCTATCCAAGTACAGATAAGAATCTGACTCACCACTCCCAGGCATTTTGTACTCTTTAAAAATACATGACGTGGTTTACTACTTTGGAACACTGGAAGTATTAACTACAAGTGTGTACTCTGTGTTCTAGCAAAACCAGCCCTAAGTGTAACTCTAACAGGAATGTGTTCATCTGTTCACTAAAGATGTACAAAAATGTTCATAGCAGTGGTACCTATAAGAACTAAGACACGGGCCATAACCCAAGTGTCCATCAACATTTTTGTAGAATGGATAAATTGCCTGTGATATATTTGTAAAATGGGGTACATAAAGCAATGAGAAGAAATACACAACATACAACGTGGATAAATTTCTTTGTTTTTTTTTTAATTTATTTTTATTTATTCATTTTAGAGAGGAGACACAGAGTGAGAGAGGGAGAGAGAGAGAGAGAGAAAGGGGGAGGAGCTAGAAGCATCAACTCCCATATGTGCCTTGACCAGACCAGTGCAGGGTTTTGAACTGGTGACCTCAGTGTTCCCAGGTCGACGCTTCATCCACTGCGCCACCACAGGTGGATAAATTTCACAAACATAATGTTGAATGAAAAAAGACAAAATAATACATACGCATGATTTCATTTATAAAATAATTCAAAGACAGACGAAACAAACCTGTAATTTGGAAGCCAAGAGACCTGTTGCCCTTGGGTTGGAAGGGAACCCCGGAGGGCTTCTGGTAATGTGCTTTCTGGATCTGGTTACTGGTTACTCATGTGGTCACCTTGTGAAAACTCACTAAGTTGTACATGATCTGTGCAGTTTTCTTTTTCTTTCTTTCTTCCTCTCTCTCTCTCTCTCTCTCTCTTTTTGGCAAGAGATAAAGAGAGGGACAGACAGGCAGGAAGATAAAGAAATGAGAAGCATCAACTCCTGGTTGCAGCACTTTAATTGTTCATTGATTGCTTTCTCATAAGTGCCTTGACTGGGGTCTTCAGCTGAGCCAGTGACCCCTTGCTCAAGCCAGCAACCTTGGGCTTCAAGCCAGTGACCTTTGGGCTCAAGCCAGCAACCATGAGATCATGTCTATGACCCCACACTCAAGCCGGTGACCCCGTGCTCAAAGCTGCTGAGCCTGTGCCCAAGCCTGATGAGCCTGCACTCAAGCCGGCGACCTTGGAGTTTTGCACCTGTGTCCTCAGTGTCCCAGCCAGTGCTCTATCTACTGTACCACCACCTGGCCAGGGTCAGTTTTCGGTGTGGTTGTTATATATAAGTAAAAAATTTAAGTTTACCTACATAAAGAGGGTGCAGTGGCATTAGGCATCTTGGGAACAATAGCCTTTGATATGTCTCTTGAGTTAGCTTGGTTCAGCCTGGATTGGTGGCCCTCTCTGTCTGATGCACCCAGAAATCTCTCTTCACAAGCTCCTGCTGGTTCCTCCATCCAGCTCCTGATCTCTGGTTCAGGATCCCATACTCTTTTCTTTCTTGACTAATTCTTTGGGTTGTTGGAGCACATCCTTTAGTTAGTAGCTTCTAGAGAAAGGATAGGTAGGGAGTATATTTTCTGAGACTATATGTCTGAAAGTATCATTACTTTTTGTACAGAATCCTGGGATGTAAAGAATTTTTCTTAAGTATTTCGAAGATACTGCTCCGTTGTTTTTTTAGGTTCCATTGTTGCCGTTGAAAAGTCTAAAGTCGTTCTCATTCCTGATCCTCTGTCTGTGACCAGTTTTCTCTCCAGGAGCATGTTGACTCTTCTCTTTACCACCGGTGTTAATAAATTCCCCATTGATGTCTTTCATGAGGTGTATTTTGCTTCACTGTTTGGGGCACATTGTGAACCCTTTCAATCTGACAGCTTTAGTTCTGGGGACTTTTCTTGAGTTATTTTGTTAATGAGTTCAATGAGTTCTTCTGTTTTCTCTCTCTCTCTGAATGTTGGACCTCTTGAAGTGGCTCTCTAATTTTCTGATCTTTTCTTTCATGCTTTCCATATTTTTCTTTTCGCTCCACTTTCTAGAAGATTTTATTATATTTACTTTGCAACCATTCCGTTGTGTCTTTCATTTCCTTTTCTATCGCATTCTGTTTCATGAATACAATTAGCTTCTTATATCTCTAAGGGTATTAGTGACAGTATCTTGTTTATTTTTAGTTTTCTATTTTTTTCTGCACAGTCTCATTTTCTCTGAGTTTTCTTTTTCTCCCCACCCTGTTTCTTTGGACCCCATTTTTCATGTTAGAAACTTTCCTAGGATTTCTGGTAGACCTTGATTATCTCCTACTGTTTGGAGTGGGAGGCTGAAAAGCCAATTGCAAATTCTGAGTGTTAGGGTAGGGCCTGTAGACAGAGACCCTCACCAAGGGTGAGCCAGGGTGGACCATGTCTCAGGAGCCAGTGATTTCAGAATCTGTAGTCCTTTCCCTTGGGCTGGTTCTTTTCCTCTAAGGAGAGTCTTCTAATTTCCTGCCTAAAGGGTAAGGGTCTGGTTACCAGTGTTCCGGGAGCCCGGTGGAGGAAGAACACTGGGGTGGCTCTTTAGACCTCCCCCCATTTTGGTGTAGAAGCCATGCTCACCTGTGCCTGGTGGCCCCCACCCAGAGACCCTGTGTTACCTGAACAAGAGAATAGCCAGCCCTCTGGTGAGAGGAGATGGTGGTGTGGGGGCCCAGGGCTGCTGCTCTAACAATATGTCATTGTTCATTTTTCCCACTTCTTGAGCCTTTTGAGGGTTAAGTGATGCCAGTGGGGCTCCCCCTCATTGCCCACAGGGCATTCCTGAGTCTGTTAAGTCTGTTACTATCTACACTTCTGCTTCCAAAATGGTGTTGTTTGTCATCATTTCTTCTGCTCTTCTCCCTGATCTTGAGAGTTTGTGTCATTCTTAAAAATCCATTTATTGTAGTTTTACTGTGGTTTCAGGAGCAAAATTTGATGTGTGTGTTGGATCTATCGTTCTGACATGTAAAAGCATCAGCAATAAGAGCAAACGGTATCACTGCCTTTGTGTCTGTCGCTGTTCTATTGACATACTAGTTTCAGGTATACAACATAGTGATTAGACATTTATATAACTTTAGGAATGATCACCTCAATAGGTCTAGTACCCATCATGTAATTCTTTTTCTAAATGACTTTATTTATTGATTTTAGAGAGAGAAAAGTAGGAGGGAGGAGCGGGAAGCATCAACTCGTAGCAGTTGCTTCTTGTATGTGCCTTGACCGGGCAAGTCTGGGGTTTTGAACCGGCGACCTCAGCATTCCGGGTTGATACTTTATCCACTGCGCCACCACTAGTCAGAATATTCTTTTAATTTAAAAGTTTGAATAACTGGTATTTACCAAATATCAGGAAAAAAAATCAGTTGGCAGTCAAGATGTCCAGACAAACTGTTGGGCTTTAGTCTGCTTCTTGCCCCTGTAACATGTCTGCGCAGCGGGAGAGAACACCGGGCGCGGGGGGCGTGCTCGTCTCGCACGTGTGTTTAACGCCCTGTCCCTCGCCCCTTTGCTGCCCCTGCAGAGGACGGTGCTGCAGCTGCTGCTCGGGAGGAGCGAGGTGGTGCGTCAGTACATGGCCAGGCTCATCAATGCCTTCGCGTCCCTGGCAGAAGGTGAGGCGCCAGCTGTTCTTCTTCAAAGGGAAGGACAAGGTCTTATTGACCCTTTATTCCTTTTCTTTAAAAACGCAGGTTCTTCCCCAAGTTTCATAGCGATGATATATTTCCTCAGTTCATTTCTGTTTAATGCATCTAAGGCTTTCCGGTGAAAAGTGGATGTTGTCATACGCTGTGGTTTATGTCACAGCAAATGGTGATGATTTGGCGGTTTCTCCTGTAAGCCTTGTGGTTTCAGTGTGTAAGCGCCCTGGTTGTGTAACAGGACTCTCTGGATCGCTTTCCAGTATATAACAGATAATGCACTTTCTATCATTACCTACGTCAGGTCAGTGAAGGTTGGAAGCTGATCCCAAGAAGCATTGCTTCATTTCCTTTGAAAAACTCTTAAATCCAGAGGATTTAAAAATTTCAAAGACAGCATGCCACCCTAACTGAAGGCAAATGATTCTACACTGTTGTTATCTTCTATAGTTCTCATCTGTTTAAGCTCTTTTTAAAATGAGTAAAGGGAGTTTCAAGTTATGATTATATGATACTCCAAAGATGTGTTTGTTCATTTATTTGTAGATTCTTCTGTCCATTTAGCAAGCAGTTATCATAAGCTCAGGCAAGTGCTGGGGACCACTCACATAATCCTGTTGAAATTTATGTCTGATTTATATTTATGTACATGAACATGTGTATCAAGCCACAGGCCCACAACAGGCTAGTGACAATTCAAGCCATGCTACAGGGTTCCAGGTCTGGTTCCCAGCTCTTCCTGACGACGGGCATGGCCAGAAGGCGCGAGGGCTGTGGCCAGAAAGCACTGCTGGCTGCCTTCGTCGTCAAGACTGACGGGCTCGCAGCCCACAGGCTCCCCACCTCCCTTCCCCTTGGAGATCTGACTTGTGGGTTCAAGATTCCAGGTGAATAAAGGGCAGTGCTCCCCACAGGACCACAGCAACGGGTTCGGTTTAGAGGACAGGAAGAGTGGGTTTCTACTGCTAGATGGTCGACTGACTGAAACCAACTGTGCAGAAGAAATACGTTTTAATAAGTATTTCAGAACCTAAAATTACGCAAAGTCTGCATGTGTTATATGCAGTTTTCAGAGAGCATGAACCTAACCCAAGACCAGTTCCTTCCCAGTTTCACCTGTCCGTCTCTGGTTGCGTCCCCAGGCCGCCACTACCTGGCGCAGAGCACGCAGGTGCTGCGGATGCTGGAGGAGCGGCTGAAGCAGGAGGACAAGGACGTCATTGCCCGGGAGAACGTCCTCGGGGCCCTGCAGAAGTGCAGCCTCAGGTGCTGACCGCGCCCCAGGTCGTGGTGGCCCCTGTGACATCAGATTGGAGTTACTATAAGCCACTGTTGTGAACGTCTTTAGTCCCAGTGACAACCCAAGAGGCAGATGGTATTTTTCAGCTAACACCTAAGGCAGGTTAGCTGACATTCTGAGATAGGGCTAGAAAGCTGTTCTCTAATCCACTCAACCTCCCTGCTCAGGTCGCTGCGGAGGGAGGGAGACGTTTTAAAAGTGCTATTATAGCCTGACCTGTGGTGGCGCAGTGGATAAAGCGTCGACCTGGGAACACTGAGGTCGCCAGTTCAAAACCCTGCACTGGTCCGGTCAAGGCACATATGGGAGTTGATGCTTCCAGCTCCTCCCTCCTTTCTCTCTCTCTCTCTCTCTCTCTCTCTCTCTCTCTCTCTGTTTCCTCTCTAAAATGAATAAAATACAAATTAAATTAAATAAAATATTAAAAGTGCTATTAGAGTCCCCTAATGAGCACGATTGTGTCTCAGCCTTGCGCAAGGTTGAGAGGTAGACGCATGAATGAAACTGGACAGAGCCTCAGCCTTCCGGTGGCGCACAGTCTGTGTGTCCTGTAATGAACAGTCAGCAGGTGGGAGGGACCGCTCTCCCCCAGAAAGTCGGGTTGTCGCTTCCAGGACCCTGTCCGTGCGTCCCAGCAGCGCACCCTGTAGGCTCAGCCCTGACCCTGTCCTGACGTGGAAGTGCTCCCCATCAGAAATCTAAAATCAGACACCCCTTCTTGAGTCAGCTCTGATGTCCTCGTAGAACTTTCTTTTTTTAATCGACAGCTTTATGGGGGTGTACTTTACATAGCACCAAATTCACTCATCTTAAGTGTACAAGTCAGTGATTTTTAGTATGTTTACAGAGTTGTACAGCCATCACCACAGTCTAATTTTAGAACATTTCCATCCCCACAAAAGGAAACATCATGCCTATTTGCACTCCTCATTCCAAAGCCTAGCCCCAGGTGACCACTACTCTATTTCTGTAGACTTACCTGTACTGAATGTTTGATGTAGGTGGAATCAGATCATGTGTGTTCTTTTGTGACTGGCTTATTTCCCTTAGCTTAATATTTTTGAGATTCATCCATGTTGTACAGCGTGTCGGTACTTTGTTCCTTTGCCGTGTCGAATAACATCCCATTATGTGGATAGACCACATTTTGCTTATCTGTTTATCGTTGGTGGGTATCTGAGTTGTTTCCACTTCTTGGCTGTTATGCATAATGCGGCTGTCAACCTTTGCATGCAAGTCCTTGTGTGGCCGTGTTTCTCTCTCCTGGGGTAGTATCTAGAAGCGGAATATCTGGGTCCTACGTGATTCTTCTTCTGCATGCATAGTCCTTCACGGCTACCTCGCTTTCTCTTTGACTTTATTAAAGATTCTAGTACCTTGAGTTCTCAACCTTTCCTGACTGTCAGTTCTCTTCTGAACACATTTTCTTCCCACCGGATGTGGGTGGCCCACCAGCCTGCAAGGTGACGTATTCAAAGTGCGTGTATGTTTGGTGGGGAAAAGCGTCAGGTATTCAGTTCCCACTGCTTGCCAGGCTCCTGCCAATGAAAAGTTCTTATTTAGCTCTATGACTTGAAAAGAGCTGTGAATAATCTCCAGAGTTATTACTTCCTCAGATCATATAAACACTTCATTTCTGTTTGTTTATAAAGATAACAGCGTGATTCTGGCTGTTGGGAAACATTTTAGAAAGTTCATAGCTATAGTTAAGTAACAGAGCTGAGATTAGCTGAAGAGATACCTGCCCGGTAATGCAGATATTTACTGCCATTTTTTTCCTTTTTCCACACAATCATTTAAATGCTTTCTGTTCTGGAAACATGCTTAATATCTTTGCAGTTTTCCAGGGGTCTATACAATGAATGTAAAAAGTAGTTAGGCTTACCAGAAGAGTGCCACTTTGCAACATTCTAATGTCACTGAGCAAGTGGGTGTGAAGGACTCCGTGAGCAGGCACCGTCCGCGTGGTAGTTCTACCGTAACCCATCCGTCCGGAGATGCGAGAGGTGCTTCATCCGTGGTGGTGTGATTTTCACAGAATGACTTGCCACGGTGGTCCTAGCCTTAATCTTATCAGTTCTTAAAGGCCGGCAGGATGGCAAGTCCCGTTACACATTCTGTGAAATTCTGGGCCATTGGGCTGTGTAAGATGTTACACCTGGACTTTAAGTGCAAAATAATTCTGTGTATATTGTATTACCCAGATTGTTAAATTATCCTTAGTCTGTACAAATCTGAATCACAATGGTCTTGAGCTGGTTTTTTTGCTTTTCTTTATGTTTTTCTTTACTTTTTTTACACAGCTCAAAGTGCCAAAGCTTGATTATAATAAGAGTTTAGTAAAATTCTGTTCATCAGTGAACTATTTCTATGGCTGTATTTCCTGATTTAAGTAGACCAAAAGCTATCAATAAATGTTTTAAATATTGGAAAGGAAAATTTCAAAGTAGGTGGCCTCCTTACTGCCTTACTTTTCTTTAAACTCTTTAGTAATGCCGTGAAAGGTTAAGAATTTATCGTAGTTTCTGTTGTCTGGGTCTAAGGATAAAATAAGCGTCAGCGTCAGTATCTCATGCGCTGTCTTTTCTGACGTGCTTCCACGTGGCTGTGTAACGGTGTCCTGCCAGTGCTCATTCACCTGCCGGCCTCCATCCTAGGCGCCCACTGCAGACAGCCATGATCCGGGACGGCCTCATCTTCTGGCTGATTGATCTTCTGAAGGACCCTGACTGCCTGTCCGACTACACGCTGGAGTACTCGGTGGCTTTGCTCATGAACCTCTGTCTCCGGAGTGCAGGTGTCACAGCCACTGTCCCCGTGCCCCTGGCTCCGGGGTGGGGGAGGGGAACCCGTCCAGACCCTCGGACCTGCAGGCTGTGAGCCTGCCGGGGCTCCCCTTAGTCTCCCTCCCAGAAAACTGGGAACAGGAAGAGTGTGCAGCCCTTCTCATTGGGGACGAGCTGGGAGTCCCTGAAGCCTAAATACCATTCTGTTTTTTTAATCTATATCAGTGGTTCTTAACCTGGGTTCTATCGAACCCTACGGGTTCGATGAGTTGGTCTCAGGGGTTCGGAGAAGCCTCTGCCGCAGAGGCCAAAATAAAGTAATACCGTAATTTGTTGTGAGTTCATGCACTTTGTTGGTTTTATTCTTTGAGCAAGGTGATGTTCATGCACGGCTCATTTTGTGCACCAGTAAAAAAACATATACCTATGTCTTGAATTTGAAAAAAAAATCATATTTTATTTATCACTAAAGAAGGGTTCGGTGAATGCGCATATGAAACTGGTGGGTTCGGTACCTCAGAGAAGGTTAAGAACCACTGATCCATATCAATGTTTTACAGAGATCTATAGATACACACATCGATCATTGTACACAGACCAGTATATATTATATGTATGTAGTGCCTGCATTAAGAAGAAATTAATTTATGTGTTGTGTTCTTTTCTTATTCTATTTTTGAAGTTAGAAGTGGGGAGGCAGACAGAAACCCCGCATGTGCCCAACCGGGATCTACCCGGCATGCCCACCAGCGGGCGATGCTCTGCCCATCTGGGCTGTTGCTCTGTTGTGGCTGGAGCCACTCTAGTGTCTGAGACTGAGGCCATGGAGCCGTCCTCAGCGCCCGGGCCAACTCCACTGCACATGCGAGGTGCAGAGCCGCCCAGTAACAGCTGGGCTTTCTCTGGGAATCGCTCCATTTCTCTGCCGGAATGAAAACACCCCTCCACTCCCCGGCCGCAGGCTGTGCCAGCCGATACTGAGCTACTTCATTCCACATCACCCTCTGAGGGAGACCTTAATGGTCCCCAAGGAATCCCAGAGGAAGAGACTGGGGCTCAGACCGGCTAAGTGACTTAGCCATGGTCACACAGCTCATAAGCAGAGGAGCCAAGATTTGTATTCAAGTCTACCTGACTTAAAACTGCTTCTGAGTTTAGATGTGTCATGTTCTGTTTGTTTTGTTTTGTTTAGGGAAGAAAGCGTGCAGCAAGGTGGCGGGCCTGGTGCTGAAGGTTCTCTCGGACCTGCTCGGCCATGAGAACCACGAGGTATGCAGCGCCGCCAGCCCTGGGCTCTGGGAGGGCCGGCCCGGGGTAGCTGCTGTGCTCCCCTCCTCCAGGGGTTTGTCTGAGCTACGCCAGAGCTCCCGTGCCCTCTGGATTCTAGAACTCGGGCGCAGGAAGCCTATGTTCCACGCCTCACCCGTTGGCGCTCCGCCATCCCTGGCCTGCGCGGCTCCCTCTCCTTGTCCTCTGTCCGTATTCATTCTTCCCATGCTGACACCCCCTGTTGTTTAATAGCCATCTGTGCACATGTAAGTGGTCTGACCCTGTGTTTAATGTCATGTGTGTGTGATATGTATGAACAGTACTCCACTCGAGATCTCATTAGTTTTCTTCCTTTTTCCACTGTGTTTTTAGGACTTCTCTCTTTTTTTAAAATTGATATTAGAGAGAGAAGAAGGGGGAGAAAGAGAGAGAAACATCGATTTGTTGCTCCATTTATTTGTGCATTCATTGGTTGATTCTTGTATGCGCCCTGACTGGGGATCAAACCTGCAACCTTGGTGTATCAGAACATGCTAACAACTGAGCTACCCGGCCAGGGCTTTAGGACCTCTCTGTGTTGCTTTGTATCCAGCTCTGAGGAACAGCTCTCACTCCTGTGGAACAGCCCTCCCGTTTTACCTGTCACTCTCCAGACGTGTCCACTTTGGTTGTCCACACGTCCTCAGTGGGCATCCCCGTACTTGCCCCCTGTGCCAGAGCTGCCCTGGGTACACAGACACTTGTCACTGCTGGCTTACCCCATGTGTCAGGCTCAAGTCAGAGCTCTGGAAATTGTCCCCAGAATGGCTTCTGTTGTCACGGGTGTCCGCCCCAAATTGGTGCGACTTTTCAAGTCTTTTAGCTGATGGGTCACAAGTCCTTTTTAAATAGAGAGTTGGATAAACCAAGTAACAAAACTAATAAACAATATGATATATCGCTCCCCTGATTTCTACAGATGCAGAAACCGTAGCATCAACACGGTTTCGCCTGAAACCAAAGCCTCAGCAGAACTCCGGCCTGTGTACCGACAGGTGCAGGGGGTCTTAGCGGGATAGCCTGAGTATGGCTGGGTCAGAGGGAAGCACATGGTTCCCATGTGCCCTTTCCTGTTTCAGACAGGTGGCTCCCACTCTGTTCTTCTCTTTTACATCGTACATTCTGGGAGCCGCCTCGGCTGAGAGAACCGGGTGGTGGTTCCAGTGTGTGCCTGGTCCTTTATGTTTCAAAGCCGGTGAGCTCTTAACTGCCTCTGGGCCTGAGTGAGCTCCGCTCTCCATTTTCTTCCACTCGGGCAGTTGGAGCTGGCGGGAAATGGATTCTGTCTCTAACAGCCAAGGTCGGTTTCAAGTGTTGGAACCAGAAGGTCGGCTCTGGAAACTGAATAGACCGAAGGGTTCAAGGCATGTCATGAACTGCTGGCAATATATTTGCTTTGAAAATGAGCTGAAACATCTACTTATATGTCTTTTAGAGCCTAGAAATGTTTTGCTACCCAAATAAATGCTACACGCATGTATCCTATATAAGATAGTCGTGTTCTTGAAAGACAAAACCTAGAAGCCATAAAGGAAAAGGTGCACATAATTGACCACATGTACATTAAGTATTTTTGTATGAAAAGAGATGCTGTAATTGCTTGACCTGTGGAACACTGAGGTCACAGGTTCAAAACCCCAGGCTTCCCTAGTTGAGTCACATACAAGAAGCAACTATGAGTTGATGCTTCTCACTCCTTTACCACTTTCTCTCTCTCTCTCCTCTTTCAAAAATCAGTAAATAAAATCGTTTTAAAAAGAGGCCCTGGCTGGTTGGCTCAGTGGTTGACCCAGCATGTGAAAGTCCTGGGGTCAATTCCCAGTCAGGGCACACAGGAGAAGTGACCACCTGCTTCTTCACCCCTCCCCCTACCCTTTCTCTCTCTCTCTCTCTTTACCTCCCACAGCCATGGTTCAGTTAGTTTGCATGCATTGACCCTGGGTGCTGAGGATGGCTCCATGAAGCCTCTGCCTCAGGTGCTAAAAATAGCTCTGTTGCAAGCATGTCCCCAGATGGGCAGAGCATTGACCCCAGACGGCAGTTACCGGGTGTATCCCAGTCAGGGCAAATGCAGGAGTCTATCTCCCCTCCTCTCACTTAAATTAAAAATATAAAGAAAGAAAAAGATGCCATAATCAAAGTCAAAAGACAGATAATACTCTAAGAAAAACTTTGCCTCACATATGATAAAAATTTTATAATCCTATAATATCTGAAGAACCCCTATAAATTGGTAAGCAAAAGTCAAACAAACAAAAAAGCCAACAGAAAAAGGGTAAAGAATATAAATAGGCAATTTGTAAATTTTTTATTGATTGATTTTAGAGAGAGAGGAAGGGAGAGAGAGAGAGAGACATCAATCCGTTTCTGTATATGCCGTGATCAAGTATCAAACTCACAACCTTTCTGTATAAGGATGATGCTCTAACCAACAAGCTATCTGTCCAGGGCCTGAGTAGCAAATCTTGATGATCTGTAAACATGAAAAGATGTTAATTTTGCTAGTAGTCAGGGAAATGAAAATAAAAACAGCTGTAAGATGTCTTTTTTAGCCATCAGACGGGTAGAGATTAAAAGTGGTAGAGTCCAGAGCTGGAGAGCAGTGGGAGGTGGCCCCCGGTCCCCGCTGCGGAGAGTGGCGCCGTCCGCTCGGAAGAGAGCTCTGCTTTATCAGGCAGTGGCACACACCATGTCCTGTGTGGCCTGACGGTGGATTCCCCGTGTGAGTGGCACATGGGGCCTGTCCTTGAGGAGATCATGACAGGGGAGACAGAAGTATAAGTCACAGAGCATCCCAAGTCCAGTACAGTGGTGGAGGCAGGCTCAAGAGCAGAACCCGCCACCTCTGAGATATTCTGAGCTGGGCGTGAAAGGCTGAGTCAGCTTCTCAGGTAGACACATTTGGGAAGAGCACTCCAGCAACGTGAGCCGTTAGAACCAGGGCTGAGGCATGTCACAGCGTGGTGGGGGGGCGTCCCCTATCAGTGTGGTATCTGCAGAGTGAACTCTATGGTGGCAGGGAGCGGGAGCAGAGGGAGGGAACAGAGCCAAATCCGGAGGGTCCTGTGTGGTGCTCCACGGAGTTAAGTTAGGACTTTCCGAGAGGGGTGATCGGGCCCACGTGGTGGGTTATGGCAGTGATCTGGTGGTTGGGTCACAGGGAGAGACCCGCTTGAAGATGTGGTGTGGCCTAGGTCATGGGCATGCTGTCTGAGCAAGGACAGTGGCAGTGCGGACGGGAAGAGGGGTTCCTACCAAAGACGGCTTGGAGGTCCACAAAGGAGGGCAAGAGAGAGGCACCAGTGATGACACCAGTTCTAGTCTCAGTGACGGATGACATCGATTAAGCAATGAGACAGCAGGGGCACACTTCCCGAGGGAATGAAGAATTTGCTTCTGAACTCCTCATTGTAGCTGTCACTGGGACGTGCAGACAGGGATGTCTGTCATTTGGAGACACTCTCATTAGCCAGAGGGTCTCAGTGTGCTGTTTGAGGATTGAATTGTATAGTATTTGAGAACTTGCAAATGACTTTTCTCTCCCCGTAAAGATACAGCCGTATGTGAACGGAGCCCTGTACAGCATCCTGTCCGTCCCGTCCATTCGTGAGGAAGCAAGAGCCATGGTAAGAACCACGCTGGCGACACTGCCGGCACCCGTCGGTGCCGTCCGTGGAGGGACTCAGCCAGAGCTTGTGAACCCCCCGAAATTGTATGCAAAATGCACGTTTTCAGTGTTCTGATGCGAGTCTGCAGTTTTTATCAGATTTCCAAGGGGTCCCTCTCTCCTTCACTGACCAAGAACCACAGCGTTAGGAAGTTTTCAGCAAATTTATTTTGGAAAGTTGGAAACATTTTTTACCATTTAAATGGCATTTAAATTTGGGTTTTGAAGAATGCTGATGGATATCGTAGTAGCATAAGCTTAGCAGGAAAATGACGAAATGGAGAAAACCGTCACTCAAATCCACCTCCAGGATTCCCGGAGGAATTGTGGCAGCAGTGAGAACTAGTGCAATCAAAAAACTCTCTTGCCTGACCAGGCGGTGGCGCAGTGGATAGAGCGTCGGACTGGGATGCGGAAGACCCAGGTTCGAGACCCCGAGGTTGCCAGCTTGAGCGCGGGCCCATCTGGCTTGAGCAAAAGCTCACCAGCTTGGGCCCAAGGTCGCTGGCCCCAGCAAGGAGTTACTCGGTCTGCTGAAGGCCTGTGGTCAAGGCACATGTGGGAAAGCAATCAATGAACAACTAAGGTGTCACAACGGCAACAAAAAACTGATGATTGATGCTTCTCATCTCTCTCCGTTCCTGTCTGTCAGTCCCTATCTATCCCTCTCTCTGACTCTCTCTCTGTCTGTGTAAAAACAAAACAAAACAAAAAACCCTCAATCTGCAGGCATCCTGATAGTGGCCAAATGGAGCAGAAAGGTTGGTAACGATGATCCTGCAGCCCAAACGTGGTTCGTTTGCTCAATAGTAAATTCAGTATTGAATGTGTTTGCATAAGTGCTAGTATCAGAAGTATAAAACCAGCCACAGGTGGTTGGTATTGTGTTGTGAGGTGACAGATGTGTCTAGATCTAATCCCCAAAACCACAGGAGTGATATCCTTTTTCCTTCCAACCCGTGAACCCAGTAAATGCTAGGAGGAAAGGATTAAATGTATGTATTTGCAGAGGCTGAATTCAGTTTGAGACCAACGAATCGTTCTTCCACTTGGTTTCGCTTACTTGGAAGAATTGTTAAATCTTCTGGTTGGTCATCTAAATTCCACCATGAGTTATGCCAGAGATAAAAAAAAAAAAAAAAGAAAGAAAACATATTTAATAACCATTCTAAAAAAGAAAAGCAAAACCATTCTGTGTGGTCACAGTGAACAATGGGATTTACGTACATACTGCTATTAAGTAAAAAAATCTGCTTTCTCAATACAGGACAGCGGGAAATAAACTTGGTTGAATTCTGCATTATGGTCATTCAGGTGAAACAGAGGAATTGTCAACCAAGCAGACAGAGCACAAGGAACAAAACATGCGGGTTTCAGAGGGAAAGAATGGAGACAACACGGAATCAAAAACTTTAAAAGACCTCCAGGCCAAAGGGTAGAGAAGGCGGGAGGGAATGCAGCGAAGGGACAGGACTGAGTTGAGTCCGGAGGAGACTCTGTTGCGGGACCTTGGGGAGGATGGCCCTTAGAGATCATCCTGGCCAGGGAGGGGAGGTGGAGGAAAGGCAAAGGTCAGAGACCTGTGTGACCTCGTCCAGAGGTCTCACTCGAGATGCACTGGAGTCCCAGTAGGAGAGAGGAGAGAGAGAGAATGGGGCAGAAACGGTTGGGTAAACAAGGCATCTAGGAAATCCCCAAATGCTTGGAGATTAAAGTGTTGACCTTTGTAAGAGTTACCTGTTGCTATGCAATAAATTACCCCAAAGCTTAGTGGCTTAAAAATGTCTTTAATACCTCTCCCTTTCTGTGGGATAGAAGTTCAAGAGCAGATTGGTGGCATGGCCCTGGCTAAGAGTCTCTCATTGGGTTTTAGTGAGGACGTCAGGCAGGGCAGCCAAGGCGTGACCAGGGCTGGAGAACCCGCTTCTGTGCTCTCTCACGTGTCCAGCTGGTGGCTGGGGACCTCATTGTCTTGCCACATGGGCCCCTCTACAGTGCTTCTCTCAACATGGCAGCTGGCTTTCCCCCAAATGGGTGGTGCCAGAGAGGCAGAAAGTGGGCAAGGTGGAAGCCACAGGCTCCTGTGTAGCCTGGTATGGAAGTGCGGTCCTGTTTCTTTCGTCTGTTGTCTACATGGACTAACCCTGCAGTGTGGGGCCACTCAGGAGCAGGGACTCCGGGAAGCAGGGGCCGCTCAGCGGCAGGGACTCCGGGAAGCAGGGGCCGCTCAGGAGCAGGGACTCCGGGAAGCAGGGGCCGCTCAGGGGCAGGGACTCCGGGAAGCAGGGGCCGCTCAGGGGCAGGGACTCCGGGAAGCAGGGGCCGCTCAGGGGCAGGGACTCCGGGAAGCAGGGGCCGCTCAGGGGCAGGGACTCCGGGAAGCAGGGGCCGCTCAGGGGCAGGGACTCCGGGAAGCAGGGGCCGCTCAGGGGCAGGGACTCCGGGAAGCAGGGGCCGCTCAGGGGCAGGGACTCCGGGAAGCAGGGGCCGCTCAGGAGCAGGGACTCCGGGAAGCAGGGGCCGCTCAGGGGCAGGGACTTCTGGAAGTGAAAACCATTGGGGCTGGCTGCCACACACTGGTCCATCACTGGGGGAATAAGCAGCTACTAATCTTTTGACATATATTACAGATATGTCCTCTTATTTTTCATTTGTGTTATAATGAAGGTGTTTTGGGTCATCTGGCAGCTTTAATTATAATTGAATCTGTTAATATTTTCCTTTATAGTTTCTGACATAAGGTTCTAGTCAGCCTCTGAATTATTGAATTATTGACTTAAAGAAGAAAGCTTGGGGGGGAGCAAGATGGCGACGGAGTAGGCGGACGTACCAACTTCCAACTCCCAGAACCAAAGTGGATTACAACTCAATTTTAAGAACCATCACCTGGATAAACCAACTTTGAACAAAACTAAGTGGACTCTTCAACCAAGGAACACAGAAGAAGCCACATTGAGACTGGTAGGAATAGTGAAAACGCGAAGAGGGCTGCCCAGCTCCCCGGAGCAAACGGCAGCCCGGAGAGACCCGTGTGGCGGGAGGAGATTTTGGCGGAGAGGGAGGGACCTGGGTCCCAGGAACCAAGCCCCAGCCTGCAGTCCCAGAACCAAGAGGAGACGTTTGGACAGTTTTGAGCTGTGAAACAAGTGAGGGAGCTCCCAGGCCTACAGTGTGGAGTATTAGGTCCCTTCCTACTCTGCTGAGGGCTGCTTAAGGTTTTGGGGCGGCAGGACGCTGAAAGGCGGTTCTGTCGGCGTGGGCAGAGGCCAGGCCGGTGGGAGATCGGTCTAGCCCAGTGGGTCGGAGGGTAAGCGCGAGAGCGGTCCGGAAGCTGCGGGCCCGCCTTTAATCCCACTTACGGGGACAAAGCGGGAGGCCAGGAACAGGCAGGCCCTGCGCAAGCCGGCCCTGACCGCGGGGACCGGGCTAGGACCAGGGACGGGCAGGGGCTCGTGGCTGAGCTGACGCTAGCAGTCCGCCCCCCCCCCCCCCCCCCCCGGCGCCCGCCGGAGAAACCGCGGTTGGCCAGTATACGTGCGCGAGCGGGCTCCGAGCGCGGGAACGGGGTGGACCCTGAGACAGGCGGAGGCTCGCAGCTGAGCCCACGCTATTATCCCCATCCGGCCGGAGAAACCCCGGATAGCTTTAATACGTGCACGAGCGGGCTCCGAACGCGGGGGCGGGGTAGAGTCCGGGACGAGCGGAAGTACGCAGCTCGGCGGAAGCCAGCAAACACGCCCGCCCCAATAAATCTTGGTTTCCGACCCTGCGCAAAGGGCCCTGGCCTCGAGGGCGGGGCTAAAGCTCCTGACGGGCAAAAGCTTACAGCTGAGAGCACGTCAAAAGCCCCGCCTAACCCGCGGAACTGTAGCGAGCAGGCTCCGACTGCTGGTTCTGGGCGGAAGTCCGGAAATAGGCTGGGTCCGCAGCTGAGGAAAGGTGCTCGCCTCTACCCTTGGTGCTAATCTTGTGGCTTCAGTGACAGCCCCTCCCACGGAGGAGAGGCAGAAATCACAGCAAAAGCCACAGTGGGCCGGCGCTGGCAACGCTCATACCCAACTACCCTAGGCGCCGGCAGAGGGGGTGGGGGGCCTGCAGATAGACCACACCTAGAGAACACAAAGGCAACACCTACTGGACTCCAGTGGCCACAACTTGCTTATACACAGAAAAAATGGGCAGGCAGAGGAATGCAAACCAAATGAATCAAGAGAAATCCCCAGAGAAGGACCTGAATGAACCAGATATAACCAAATTACCAGAAGCAGAATTTAGAATAATGATAGTTAGGATGTTCAAAGAAATTAGAGCAACAATGGATAGTCATTATGAACACCTAAATAAAGAGATAACAAGTATAAAAAATGAAATTGAAATAATAAAAAAGAATCAGACAGAAATGACAAATACAGTATCAGAACTGAAGACCACAATGGAAGGAATTAAAAGCAGGATGGATGACGCTGAGGATCGAATAAGCGAGTTAGAGGACACAATAAACAAAGGCACAGAAGCAGAGAAGAAAAAGGAAAAGAGACTTAAAAAATGTGAGGAAACTCTAAGGGAGCTTTGTGACAACATGAAGAGAAACAACATTCGCATCATAGGGGTGCCTGAAGAAGAGGAGAGAGGACAGGAAATGGAAACTTTGTTCAATCAAATTATAGCAGAAAACTTTCCTAAATTAAGGCTGGGAAACACTCCACACATTCAAGAAGCACACAGAACTCCATTAAGGAGAAACCCAAAAAGATATACACCAAGACACATCATAGTTAAAATACCAAAGCTAATGGATAAAGAAAAAATTTTAAAAGCTGCTAGAGAAAAAAAGACTATCACCTACAAAGGAGCCCCCATAAGGATGACATCGGACTTCTCAACAGAAACACTTGAGGCCAGAAGGGAATGGCAAGAAATAATCAAAGTAATGCAGAACAAGAACCTACAACCAAGACTACTTTATCCAGCAAGGCTAACGTTTAAAATTGAAGGAGAAATAAAGAGCTTCCCAGAAAAAGAAAGTCTCAAGGAATTCATAAAAACCAAACCAATTCTGCAAGAGATACTAAGGGGCCTCTTGTGAACAGTTTAAAGGGAGGAAAGAATAGAGCAAAAGAAGAATACAGCTTTAAAGAATAAAATGGCAATAAACAACTACATATCAATAATAACCTTAAATGTAAATGGATTAAATGATCCAATCAAAAGACATAGGGTAGCTGCATGGATAAAGAAACAGGACCCATACATATGCTGTCTACAAGAGACACACCTTAAAATAAAAGATGTTCATAGACTGAAGGTAAAAGGATGGAAAAAAATATTTCATGCAAATGGAAATGAAAAAAAAGCAGGGGTAGCAATACTTATATCAGACAAAATGGACTTTAAAACAAAGGCTGTAGTAAGAGATAAAAGAGGACACTACATAATGATAAAGGGAACAATTCAACAGGAAGATATAACTATTGTAAATATCTATGCACCAAATATAGGAGCCCCGACATACATAAAGCAGACTTTGATGGATATAAAGGGCGAGATTAACAGCAATACTATCATAGTAGGGGATTTCAATACCCCACTAACAACACTGGATAGATCCTCAAGAAAGAAAATTAATAAAGAAACAGCAGACTTAAAGGAGACACTAGATCAACTTGATTTAATAGATATCTTCAGAACTTTTCACCCTAAAGCAGTAGAATATACATTCTTCTCAAGCGCTCATGGTACGTTTTCTAGGATAGACCACATGTTAGGACACAAAAATGGTCTCAATAAATTTCAGAAGATTGAAATCATATCAAGCATTTTCTCTGATCACAATGCCATGAAACTAGAAATTAACCACAAAAGAAAAACTGAAAAATACTCAAACACTTGGAAACTAAATAGCTTGTTATTAAATAATGAATGGATTAACAATGAGATCAAAGAAGAAATAAAAAAGTTTCTAGAAACAAATGATAATGAGCATACATCAACTCAAAATTTATGGGACACAGCAAAAGCAGTTCTGAGAGGGAAGTTTATTGCACTACAGGCATATCATAAGAAGCTAGAAAAAGCTCAAATAAGCAACTTGACCCTGCATCTAAAAGAACTAGAAAAACAACAACAAATAAAACCCAAGACAAGTAGAAGAAAGAAAATAATAAAGGTCAGAGCAGAAATAAATGACATAGAGGCTAAGGAAACAATACAGAGGATCAATGAAACAAGAAGCTGGTTCTTTGAAAAGGTAAACAAGATTGATGAACCTTTAACTAGACTCACCAAGAAAAAAAGAGAGAGGACTCAAATAAATAAAATTAGAAAGGACAGTGGAGAAATAACAACTGACACAACAGAAATACAAAGCATTGTAAGAAAATACTATGAAGAACTCTATGCCAAAAAATTAGACAATCTTGGTGAAATGGACAAATTTCTTGAATCATATAACCTTCCAAAAATCAATCTGGAAGAATCAGAACACCTAAACAGACCAATTACAGCAAATGAGATCGAAACAGTTATCAAAAAACTCCCAAAAAAGAAAAGTCCTGGGCCTGATGGCTTCACAAGTGAATTCTATCAAAAATTCAAAGAAGAACTAACTCCTATTCTCCTGAAGCTATTTCAAAAAATTCAAGAGGAAGGAAGACTTCCAAACTCCTTTTATGAGGCGAGCATAATTCTGATCCCAAAACCGGGCAAAGACAACACAAAGAAAGAAAATTATAGGCCTATATCCCTGATGAATTTAGACGCTAAAATTCTCAACAAAATATTAGCCAACCGGATCCAGCAATATATGAAAAAAATCATACACCACGATCAAGTGGGATTTATTCTGGAGAGGCAAGGATGGTTCAATATTCGCAAATCAATCAATGTGATTCACCACATAAACAAAAGGAAGGACAAAAATCACATGATAATCTCAATAGATGCAGAAAAGGCATTTGATAAAATCCAGCACCCATTCATGCTCAAAACTCTCAGTAAAGTGGGAATACAGGGATCATTCCTTAACATGATAAAGGCCATCTATGATAAACCGACAGCAAACATCATACTAAATGGACAAAGATTAAAAGCAATCCCCTTAAGATCAGGAACCAGGCAGGGTTGCCCACTTTCACCACTCTTATTCAACATAGTTCTGGAAGTCCTAGCTACAGCAATCAGACAAGAAGAAGAAATAAAAGGCATACAAATTGGAAAAGAAGAAGTAAAACTGTCATTATTTGCAGATGATATGATATTGTATATTGAAAACCCTAAAGTCTCAGTCAAAAAACTACTGGACCTGATAAATGAATTCAGCAAGGTGGCAGGATATAAAATTAATACTCAGAAATCAGAGGCATTTCTATACACCAACAATGAAATATCAGCAAAAGAAATTAAGGAAACAATCCCCTTCACTATTGCAGCCAAAAAAATAAAGTACCTAGGAGTAAATTTAACCAAGGAGGTTAAGGACTTGTACTCGGAAAATTATAGAACATTGATAAAAGAAATCAAGGAAGATACAAACAAGTGGAAGCACATACCGTGCTCATGGCTAGGAAGAATAAACATCATTAAAATGTCTATATTACCCAAAGCAATTTATAAATTCAATGCAATACCAATTAAAATACCAATGACATACTTCAAAGATATAGAACACATATTCCAAAAATTTATATGGAACCAAAAAAGAACACGAATAGCCTCAGCAATCTTAAAAAGAAAAAATAAAGCAGGAGGTATCACTCTTCCTGATATCAAGGTTTACTACAAGGCCATTATACTCAAGACAGCCTGGTACTGGCATAAGAACAGGCACATAGATCAATGGAACAGAACAGAGAACCCAGAAATAAACCCACAGCTTTATGGACAACTGATATTTGACAAAGGAGGAAAGAACATACAATGGAGTAAAGACAGCCTCTTTAACAAATGGTGTTGGGAAAATTGGACATCTACCTGCAAAAAAATGAAACTAGACCATCAACTTACACCATTCACAAAAACAAACTCAAAATGGATAAAAGACTTAAATGTAAGCCATGAAACCATAAACATCTTAGAAGAAAACATAGGCAGCAAGCTCTCCGACATCTGTAGCAGCGGTATATTTGCCGATTTATCTTCATGGGCAACTGAAATAAAAGGCAAGATAAACAAATGGGACTATATCAAACTAAAAAGTTTTTGCACAGCTAAAGACAATAGGAACAGAATAAAAAGACAAACCACACAATGGGAGAACATATTTGACAGCACATCTGATAAGGGGTTAATAACTAAAATTTATAAAGAACTTATAAAAAGCAACACCAGGAAGACAAACAACCCAATCAAAAAATGGGCAAAAGAAATGAATAGAAATTTCTCCAAAGAGGACATACAGATGGCCAATAGGCATATGAAAAAATGCTCAACATCACTAATCATTAGAGAAATGCAAATTAAAACCACAATGAGATATCACCTCACACCAGTCAGAATGGCACTTATCAGCAAAACAACACAGAATAAGTGCTGGCGAGGATGTGGAGAAAAGGGAACCCTTCTGCACTGCTGGTGGGAATGCAGACTGGTGCAGCCACTGTGGAAAACAGTTTGGAGATTCCTCAGAAAATTAAAAATCGAACTGCCTTTTGACCCAGCTATCCCACTTTTAGGAATATACCCTAAGAACACCATAGCACTGTTCGAAAAGAAGAAATGCGCCCCCATGTTCGTGGCAGCATTGTTCACAATAGCGAAGATCTGGAACCAGCCCAAGTGTCCGTCAGAAGACGAGTGGATTAAAAAGCTATGGTACATATATACTATGGAATACTACTCAGCCATAAGAAACGATGACATCGGATCATTTATAACAAAATGGATGTACCTTGATAACATTATACGGAGTGAAATAAGTAAATCAGAAAAAAAGAAAAACTGAGAACAGCACGATTACATACATAGGTGGGACATGAAAGTGAGGGTATGAGACATGGACAAGAGAGTGGTGGTTATGGGATGGGGGGAGGGAGGGAAGAATGGGATAGGGAGGAGGGGAGGGACGCAGGGAAAACCAGATTGAAGGTGACAGAGGACAATTTGACTTTTGGTGATGGGTATGCAACACAATTGAATGATAAGATAACCTGGAGATGTTTTCATTGTACATATGTACCCTGATTTATGGATGTCACCCCATTAGAATTAATAATAATAAAATATATATATATATATATAAAAAAATAAAAATAAAAATAAAAATAAAAATAAAAGCAAGTCAAAATTGAAAAAAAAAAAAAAAAAAAAGAAGAAAGCTTGGACCACTTAAAGCAGGGGTCCCCCAAACTTTTTACACAGGGGGCCAGTTCACTGTCCCTCAGACGGTTGGAGGGCCGGACTATAAAAAAAACTATGAACAAATCTCTATGCACACTGCACATATCTTATTTAAAAAAAAAATTTTTTTTAATTCATTTTTAGAGAGGAGACACAGAGTGAGAGAGAGAGAAAGAAAGAGAGAAAGGGGGTGAAAGATTGCCGGGTGCCGCCGATGGATGAACGAAGAGCCGAAACAGCCAAATGAGCAAAAGTCAGGCTTTATTGGGAGGACTCCGGGCGGGCTCGCAGACTCGGAATGGGAGCCCGAGGAGCCGCGCCCAACTGGTGGGGCTTGAGATTTTTATACCCCTTCAGGCTGGCTGGGGAATTTCCACTGTGGTTTCGGCCTGCAGGTGATTTGCGTAACTAGGGATGCTAATGGCTGAGGAACTTCCACTGTGTTTTCAGACAGGGTGTGTGTGCTAAAGGTCAGTAATTGCAGAAATACCAAAGATATGAGGGACTTTCCGGCCCCTGCCCGGAGGGTGCTCCCCTACATTCCTGGCTCTTTGGTATAGGGAGTGGGGCTACGTGGTCTTATCTGGCTGCTTCCTGCTGTACGGGGGGGGGGGGGGGGTGGAGCTCGGGAGGGGTAGGAAAGAGCCAGAGCAGTCCGTATCCGCTATGGTGGGCAGGGGTTGGTACTGTTGCAGCATCATCTGGTTGACCACTATCCTGGTGATCTCCTGAAATCGGGTCTGCAGGAAGCGAAAAAAGACAAGGGGTAATCAGTAAGATTAGTCCAATTATGAAAATGGGTCCTATGAGTGGAGCTAATAAAGAATACATGGAGGAGTTCCACCAAGATGAGGCTTCTGCTGAGAATTTTTGCTTCTGGAGGTCAGAGCTGAGTTTGTGGAGGGCTTCTACCCTGGTCTCTCCAAGGCCGGATTCGTTGATGTAGTAGCAACATTCTTCCCGCAGGAAGACACAGGTGCCCCCTTGCTTGGCCGTAAGCAGGTCCAGGGCTCGCCGGTTCTGTAACGAGACTTGGGTGAGAGAAGTTATTTGTCTCTGTAGGGAGGCTACAGTGGGGGTATCCGTATCCCAGACCTTAGGGTCCACCCCAGGTAGAAGCTGGACCCCGGGATCCAAGTCAGGTTCAGGATTGGGACCTGGTACTAGTGCTAGTAAGAAGGCCTGCTTGGGGGAGAATGAAATATTTACCCGGAGTTTGGACAGAATGTCTCTCCCCAGGAGGGGAACTGGGCAGGAGGGTATCACTAGGAAGGAGTGAGAGAATGGGTGACCCTCAAAGGGTAGTTAAGGAGGGTTGTCCGCCGTGGGATCGAGGGTGATCCGTTGATTCCCATGACCGAGACCTGGGAAGGAACTGTAAGGCCCGAATGAGAGGGAAGGACAGAGTAGGTAGCCCCCGTGTCTATTAAAAAGGAAACAGACTTACCCGCTACCTGGAGCTTAGCCCTGGGCTCAGTGAGGGTAACCGGAGTCGAAGAGCCAGGGCCCCCTCAATCGTCCATCAAGCCTAGCAGTTCTGAGACTGGAAATGCCTGGTTCTCAGCTCCCCGGCATTGAGGGGCCGGAGGCTGAGCCAGGGTCGGGCAGTCCGACTTCCAGTGGCCCATTAGTTTGCACTGTGGGCAAGGCTGGGTGGGGGGCCTTGGTTGCGGACAGGCCTTGGCCCAGTGGCCCTCTTTGCCGCATTTGAAGCAGGCGCCTGGTGGTGTGCGCTGTCCTCCCTTGGAGGCTGGTATTTTTATCAGTTCCCCTACCGGCCGGAGGGCCACTACCAAGGCTTGGGTCCGTTCCTGGCGGGCGGCTTCAGCCATTTCCTCTCGGGCGTTAAAATCTTTAAAAGCCATTTTCACCAGGTCTTGGATGGGGGTCTCAGGGCCCTCTTCAGCCTTATTTAGTTTCTTTCTAATATCCGGGGCTGACTGAGAGATAAAGTGAGAGGCTAAGACTGTGGCCCCATTGCGGGACCCCGGGTGTAGGCGGGTATAACGAACTAGGGCCTCTTGAAGGCGGTTAGGAAAAGGGCTGGGTTTTCTTCGGGGAGTTGGGTAATTTCCCTCAGCTTATCCTAATTTACAACCTTGTTAGAAACTGCATCCATACCTCTGATTAAGTATTGGAGCATAAGGTTTCGACGAGGGATGTTGGACCCTTGGCCGGGCTGATAACTCCAATTGGGGTCTTCCCCGAGGACCGCCTCTGTGCCAAGGGGGATTTGGTCATCCACTGGATGGTCCCTGTCTGCCTGCTGTCTGGCGGCAGTGAGGATGCGTTCATGTTCCTTAGGGGTGAGAGTGGAGGTACAAATTACTTTAATGTCATGCCAGGTCAGGTCATATGTCTGAGTCAAGTACCGGAATTCCTTAATGTAGGTTGAGGGGTCGGCCGAGAAGGATCCTAGCTGTTTCTCAATCTGTGAAAGGTCTTGGAGGGAAAAGGGGACATGTACCCGAACTAGGCCCTCTGCCCCAGTCACTCCGCGGAGAGGGGCGAGGACAACGGATGATGATGGGGTGCTACCGGACATGGGGGAGGAGCTGGAAGCATCAACTCCCATATGTGCCTTGACCAGACCAGTGCAGGGTTTTGAACTGGCGACCTCAGTGTTCCCAGGTTGATGCTTTATCCACTGCGCCACCACAGGTCAGGCTATATCTTATTTTAAAGTAAAAAAAAAAAACAAAAAAACCCACAATATTTAACAGGTAAATTTAAATCAACAAACTGACCAGTATTTCAATGGGAACTATGGGTGCGGATGCATCCTGTGCTCCTCTCACTGACCACCAATGAAAGAGGTGCCCCTTCCGGAAGTGTGGTGGGGGTGGATAAATGGCCTCAGGGGGCCACATGCAGCCCCCGGGCCATAGTTTGGGGACCCCTGACTTAGAGAAAGGTATAAGCAGCATATGTTTCCTGCTGGCAATTTAAAAGGCATGGAAGTCGTCAGCTGTGGAGGAGCCCGGCTGGCTCTGAGCAGAGGAAGCTTTGGGACATGTTGCCGAAGCCACTGGTTGAAGCCACTGTTTTTCAACCACTGGTCCGCGGACGGGCATGCCAGAAATTTCACACCGGTCGCGAAAGAGTTAACCACTATGATGTTGTATAAAGATTAAAGGCCCAGTGATCCTAGTCAAATTTGCTTATGCTTAGGGTGATTTCTGCCTTAGCAGTCCACAAAATAATTCCCCTATTTTCACTGGTCCCTAAGAGTAAAAAGATTGAAAACTACTGACCTAAGCAGTTGCCTGTGTAAACAGTTTATAAGAGGCCTCTCAGGGAGGCTATGGCCAAAATCTCAAATCCTGGATTTTCCACATTTCACTCCTTTTTTTTTTTTTTTTACAGGGACAGAGAGAGGTGAGAAGCATCAATCATTAGTTTTTCGTTGCCATTGCGACACCATAGTTGTTCATTGATTGCTTTCTCACATATGCCTTGACCGCGGGCCTTCAGCAGGCTGAACCACACCTTGCTGGAGCCAGCGACCTTGGGTCCAAGCTGATGAGCTTTTGCTCAAGCCAGATGGGCCCCACGCTCAAGCTGGCGACCTCGAGGTCTCGAACCTGGGTCCTTCTGCATCCCAGTCAGACGCTCTCTCCACTGCGCCACCGCCTGGTCAGGCCCACATTTCACTCTTATCCTTAAGGCAGTTTTGTGACTGATAAAGGAATTACGTTCTTTTTGCATGTAACATAAGATAGTTCTGTAATTAACAGGATCATTGGGGGGAAGATAATTATAAAGATAACCACACAATGGGGAAAAAACATCATAATCTCACCACCTTAACATCAGCTCAGGACCCCTGGGGAAGTAGGGGCGGAGCTGAGGGTCCCAGACTGGGGTGGGGGGGTGGGGACGTGGTGGCTGTCCCTGCGTAGCCCTGTGGGGCAGCAGTGCACAGTCTGTGGAACCAGGGACACCTCCAGAGTTTGGGGACAGTCATTGTCCTCTGGGCGTTGGTGTGGAAAGGCGGCTTTACCGGAAAGATGCCCATTTCCACATTTTTATAATAGTGGAAAACTGGAAGCAGCCTGATAATAGAATTGCTAATGAAATTATGGTTCCTTTGCTCAGAATATTAATAGCTATTTAAAATGATTATTAGGAAGAGTGGTGTGAAGCAGTATGGAAAGTTTTGTGTTGTATAATGAGAGATACAAGCAGAATATGATGTTCTAAGAACTTTGTTTTGCAACTGTGTAAAAAGTTTGTGTACTTGTGGAAAATAACAAAGACAACATAAAAATTACATTAGTACCAGAAGCTGTTATGGTGCCTGTAAAGCCAGTAGTTGTGGCCATTATCACGGCCACCTGGCCAGTGCCGGTTCACGTTAGATTCGGACAGTCGGTAATGAAACAATGGAGCCAAGAACTGGTGAGCCATCAGCTTTAATCTTAGCTTGCACCCGGCGGGCAAGTAAAAACACACATTGGGCTCCAAAACCCACTCATTCAGTGCTCACAAAGCTACTGACTTATCCGAGTTTCCTAGCATCAAAGGTTTCTAGCTCACCAGCCTTATTCACCTCTGTTTCCCATCTCCTTCTCCAGCACAAACTCGGCTCAAACTGGCTGCTCCCTCAGCACTCCACCATCTTGCCTGCTTCTCCTGGCCTCCTCCACATGGCCTTTCTCTGCTCTCTCCTCTAAAGCTAATCTCAGGAACGAGAGAGAAAGAGAGAGAGCGAGCAAGCTCCCCATCTGCCCCACTTTATAGTGTAGAAATCCAAACCTTTAATCCAATCTACAAACAAGGAAGTCTCTAATACAAAGTCACTTATCTGAGGCATAATGGGAGGATTCCTCATGAGAGTGCACCATCCCACATCATCCAGTCAGTCAAGGGTGTGGGGAAAAGCTTACTCTTAAAACTAAGCCTTAGGCCAGGGGTCCTCAAACTTTTTACACAGGGGGCCAGTTCACTGTCCCTCAGACCGTTGGAGTGCCAGACTATAAAAACAACTAGGAACAAATCCCTATGCACACTGCACATATCTTATTTTAAAGTAAAAAAACAAAATGGGAACAAATACAATATTTAAAATAAAGAACAAGTAAATTTAAATCAACAAACTGACCAGTATTTCAATGGGAACTATGGGTGCGGATGCATCCTGTGCTCCTCTCACTGACCACCAATGAAAGAGGTGCCTCTTCCCGAAGTGCGGTGGGGGCTGGATAAATGGCCTCAGGGGGGCCGCATGCGGCCTGAGGGGCCGTAGTTTGGGGACCCCTGCCTTAGGCTATAACGACCCGGCCTGCCCACAGCCTATCCCCCAACACACATTAATATCAATGGACTTGCACGTGGGCAGCGCCATCTTTAACAAAGTGAGCATAATATATTTTATCTGCCCAACAGTGACAGTCATTGTCCTCTGGGCGTTGGTGTGGAAAAGCGGCTTTACCGGAAAGATGCCCATTTCCACATTTTTATAATAGTGGAAAACTGGAAGCAGCATGCATGCCTGATAATAGAATTGCTAATGAAATTATGGTTCCTTTGCTCAGAATATTAATAGCTATTTAGAATGATTATTAGGAAGAGTGGTATGAGGCAGTATGGAAAGTTTTGTGTTGTATAATGAGAGATACAAGCAGAATATGATGTTCTAAGAACTCTGTTTTGCAACTGTGTAAAAAGTTTGTGTACTTGTGGAAAATAACAAAGACAACATACAAATTACATTAGTACCAGAGCTGTTATGGTGCGCTTAAATCATGGGACAGCTAGATAAGGAGTGCCCGGAAGCCCATGCGAACTTTAGGAGACTGCCAACGTCCAGGGCTAGAGAGCAGAGCAGTCCACAGGGCTGCCCTCAGCCCCGTCCACAGCCTCGCACCAGGACTGCTAACAGTGAGCGTGGAGCTGTCCCCCGGGATGTAGACCCAGCCAAACATGCTGGCCTGGCCTGGAGCCGACCAGATGCCCTGTCAGTTGGGAAGGCTCCCAGAGCCCTAGGGAGAGCCCGGGAGCTGGGTCAGAAGCCACACAGCCGGGAGGAACAGGGCTGCTCCAGTGAATACATGGCAGCTGAACCGTGACGTCAGGGTCCACTGACCCACCACTCACACCTGTGGACCAGAAGCCCTGCCTCTGCTGTCCCCAAAGGGTGGATGCTGCCGCTACCCACCGTCACTAAGCTGTGGATTCCCCACGTGTCTGATCTTCACATCACCCACTTCCAAATCTGTCTCACGTGGGTGCATTCGATTGGCAGAATCTAGGTCATGTGCCCGGGGATTTTCTATTAGGAAATCTTCCCCCAATGATCCTGCTAATTACAGAGAAGGAATTTGTGATTTTTTTTCCCCCTGAAGTAACAACTGAGCTAGAACTAAATGAAAAAATTATTTTTCAATATATGAGTAGATGATCATTTGCAAAAGTAACCCCTGGGAAGAAAAAAATAGAGGAAAGCTTGAATGAATTGTTGGTCTCACCCCACTGGTGAAATGTTAAAGTCGTTGACATTACAGGATGGGGGTGACCCTGCTCCTGGGCCTCTCAGGGCTATCACACTGCTTTCACTTGACATGTTCCTCTTCTTCTGTCCCTTACCGTGGGCAGAGATGGAGACTGGGGAGGTCAGCTTATGAGTCAGAGAGACCTAAACTCAGCTCTCCTGCCAGTGAAGGGCCTGTCGCTTAGGTAGGACAAACCCAGGAGCCTGCCCGGTCCCACAGGGGCCCTCCACACTGCTGACCACGCCGGCTTTGAAATGCTCATCTTGACATCAGGACTTTCCAGTTCTCTTCTTCCGACCTTGTTTATTCCCTTGGCTTTAGCTGCCAGTTCTCTCTCCTGAGCTACAAACCCCTACCAGACACAACAAGCGCAGTCTCAACAATCGACTGAGCACCTACTGTGGGCCAGCTGCCGGATTAGATGCTATTTTTTTAAAAGGCACCATTTCCAACAGTGAGATGCAAAGGCCTACATCTGTAATTTAATTTGTCTGACAGATGTGTACATCTGCAAAACCAACACTCAATTATATGCTTTATCTTTTAAAAACCTCATGTTAAGTCAAATCGTCATCCTCATTTTGTAGTTGGGAGAGGTTAAGTAATTTCAGGGTCACACAGTTAGTTCATGGGGGAGGTGGGATTAAAATCCAGATTTAACCTTTCTGGAAGGTAATGCTCTACTGATTTATTTATTTTTATTAAGTGAGAGGCTGGGAGGCAGAGACAGACTCCTGCATGTGCCCCGACCAGGATCCACCCGGCAAGCCCCTACCAGGCAGTGCTCAGCCAAGCCACAGTTCTGTTGCTTGGCAACCGAGCTATTTCAGCACCTGAGGCCGAAGCCAGGGAGCCATCCTCAGTTCCCGGGGCCAGCTTTGCTCAAATCATTTGAGCCATGGCTGCAGGAGGGGAAGAGAGAGTGAGAGAGAGAGAGATGGGGGCGGGAGTAGAGAAGCAGATGGTCGCTTCTCCTGTATGCCCTGACCGGGAATCAAACCCGGGACTTCCACATGCCAGGCTGACACTCTACTGCTGAGCCAACCGGCCAGGGCCATAACGCTCTGCTTTAGATGATGGAAACTCATACCATGTTTTAAAAAGTGGTGCTAAACTTAGCACCATTTTTAAAAATATTTCTCATTGATTTCAGAGAGAGAGAGAAAGGGTGAGAGAGCCAGAGAGAGGGGAAGGGGAAAGAGAGAAGCAGCATTTGTGCGTCACTCAGTTATCCCATTTAGTCGTGCACCCACTGATGGCTTCTCATATGTGCCCTGACCAGGCAGGGATCGAACCCGTGACCTTAGTGCACCTGGATGACACCTTATTCACTGTTCCCAGCCAGGGCTCTGCTTACCTCTTTGGGTTTCATTATTAGACATGCTTTTCCCTCGTGGTGGTGGGAAGGCTTCATCAGCTGCAGCCATACATTCAAATGCTGCAGGGGCAGAGGCAAAACAATTCCTCACTTCTGCATTTCCCTGGAATTCTGTTAGTATTAAAAGTTTTGATGTCAGTGTTTTCTAATAAATAATGCCTAGTACAGTGACTTGATCATTCTTTTGATAGAAACAGAATAATAACTGTTTAAAAAGGGGTTCTATTTTATTTTTTAAATTTTATTTATTCATTTTAGAGAGCGGATGGGAAGAGAGATAGAGAAGGGAGGAAGGAGCAGGAAGCATCAACTTCCATATGTGCCTTCACCAGGCAAGCCTGGGGTTTCGAACCAGCAACCTCAGTGTAAAAAGAGGTCCTATTTTAAAAAATAAAAAAGAGGTCCTATTTGTTCATTTACTTCTCTGAACATATGTTTTTTACTTTTCAAAGACCATATTTGGGCCTGACCAGGTGGTAGCGCAGTGGATAGAGCGTCGGACTGGGATGCGGAAGACCCAGGTTCAAGACCCCAAGCTCACCAGCTTGAGCGCGGGCCCATCTGGCTTGAGCAAAAGCTCGCCAGCTTGGACCCAAGGTCGCTGGTTCCAGTAAGGGGTTGCTCAGCCTGCTGAAGGCCCACGGTCAAGGCACGTGTGAGAAAGCAATCAATGAACAACTAAGGTGTCGCAACGAAAAACTAATAATTGATGCTTCTCACCTCTCTCTGTTCCTGTCTGTCTGTCCTATCTATCCCTCTCTCTGACTCTGTGTCCCTGTAAAAAAAAAAAGACCATATTTGGCCCTAAAATCCAGAAGGCAGTGTATAAATTTAGGGAAAACATGGGAAAGAACCCCCCGAAAAAGAAACCAAACACTACAGTCCCAAAACGAAAGGGAATACATATGCAGAAAAATTCTTAATCTTTTTTTTTTTACTAACTGTGTTATAATTAGGTCAGATCATCAACCAAGAAGAAAATAATTTCACTGTGAACTATAAAAAGAACAAAAAGGATTTTTGGTACTGAGCAGAGGAATTTTTATTGTGCTTACAGAAGGAAGTGTTTGGGGAGGGGGGGATTAGCCGAAACGATGGCATTGAGAAGTAGTCCCCCGCCGCCCGCAAACATGGAAGTGGTCACGGCTACTCTCTCCTTTGCTCCAGGGAATGGAAGACATCCTCCGCTGCTTCCTCAGAGAAGGCAATGCCGAAATGACCCGCCAGATCGAGTTCATCGTCAAGCAGCTGAACTCAGGTCGGTTGAAGGCAAGGCCCTGTGCTCTGGCCTCTGGCTCTTTCCCACACGCGGGGAAGCTGCTGCGTGGGCCCTCCTGCCCAGAGGCCTTGCCGTATTGGTGTAAATACTGTTCCACGGGGTTCACATAGACACCAAGTCCAAATGGATTTTTAGGAGTTTTATTAATAGGAGAAGATTTATTAATAAGCCAGCTGCATGTGTCAAACACGGGGTATAGCTGACCCAAATCATGCCATCCAGAATATAGCTCTGAGGCTGGTTATATACACTTGATCACGTATAGGTTGGTGGGAAAAGGAGGAAGAGGGCAGCAGGACATAATCATTAACATCCATCTATAGGATCTATAAAAACATTCCTACATATTAAAACTTATAAGGTAACATAATAACGAAGGATGTTGTTTTACATATCGAAAGACATCCCCAAATCTTTCAGTGTCCACCTGCCATCCCTTTGTCTAGAGGTACATACGTCAATCACACGATTTGAGGATAGGAGGGGGCTTACATGATGTCAGAGGATAAGTATTTGTAAATCACCCACTAAGGAGAAAGAAAGGGGAGAGGAAAAGGCCACTTAAATCTTTCTTCCCTCTCCCACACCTGGCTAGCTGTTTACCCTTTTCCTCACAGGTGTGGGGGAAGGGAGGGGGCAAGAAACCTAACTCTTTCTCCTAAAATATTAATATTAACCTTTCAATTCTTTGGTACCTTACCATAGTATCTTGGAGTTTATTCAGGAGCACAGGTGAACCCAGAAAAAGTTCAACCAGGTAGTCAAGGTCACACTGTCCCCAAATCAACAGTCAGTTATCCCACGTTAGGCTTATAGTCAACAGGAAGAATTCAAAAGCATTTACTGAAGCCCTCCGCTACCTGTAAATTCTCTTTATGTGGGTCTCTCTCTCCTTGCTCTTTCCCCTCCTCCGAAGAGTGGCTTCCCAGAGTCCTAGGTTCAGATGATGGAGACGGATGCCAGTCTTCCCAGGGTCGCTGGAGGAACGGGGGTCCTGCGCCCGCACTCAGTTGCTCCAGAAAAGTTTGTTGCCACTGACAGCAAGGAAGGAAGCAATCTCCTTTCTGTCTGGCTTCCTCCGTTACCATGACAGTCCGCATCCCACAGTAAGCAGAAAAGGCTGGTGAGGGAAGCCTCGGATGGACTGGGAAGGTGTCAGGCATCCATGGCTCCTTCTGTGGACACCCGACACCTTCATCCTGATTCATATACGTGCCAGCATCCAGAGGCCACACGTGTCACTTATGTCTGACTACGTGTCCTTCCTCAACACCCATTTGTCCATGTCACTAAAAAGCCAAGTGCACAAATCGTGTTCAGCACATGAACAAGGTAAAAAAAAAATCCATCTCTCGATCACAGGGTAAAATGAATCTTGTGATCTCTAATCGTAAGTCAGCGGCATGACCAGAGCCAAGCACAGGGAAGATGCCAGATGCCGTTCCCTGGAAATAGCGCAAAGGTGGCTCTTCCAGCTCACGGTTCACAGCCGGGCTGCACAGGGCAGCCCCCCACCCCCCGCAGTTAAATCAGAACCTCTGGGGGACCCCATGTGTGCATGGTGTTAAAGCTCCCAGGTGATCCCAACATGCAGCCAAGGTGGCAAATCGCTGCCTCAGACAGACACACAGGTGGAGGGCCTTCCAGGACCCCTGGCCAGCAGGACACAGAGGGGACAGTGGCCAGGGAGTGTGAAAGCTTGGCTCCCTTCAGGTTGGGGCCCATTTCCATCTGAACACCCTTCCTTCTGGTTTTTATGGAGCAAGTATAATTCGTCTCAAATTCAGAAGGGCAAGAAATAGAACTTTATTTTCTATAACAATAATTCTGACTTTGTTTTTGTGACAGAGACAGAGAGAGGGACAGACAGGAAGGTAGAGAGATGAGAAGCATCAATTTTTAGTTGTGACACCTTAGTTGTTCATTGATTGATTTCTCATATGTGCCTTGACCGGAGGGGGCTACAGCAGACCGAGTGACCCCTTGCTCAAGCCAGTGACCTTGGGTCCAAGCTGGTGAGCCTTGCTTAAACCAGATGAGCCCACGCTCAAGCTGGCGACCTCGGGGTCTCGAACCTGGGTCCTCTACATCCCAGTCCAACGCTCTATCCACCGCGCCACCACCTGGTCAGGCCTAATTCTGACTCTGAGCTCACATTCTGCTGGGAGGACATATTAAAGTAATAATAAAGTGAACGGAAACCTTTACATTCAGCCCAGGCTGAGGTTGTACCTAACCTTCTCTGGGTAGGTAGGCCCCGGTCTGGGAAGGTGGTGAAATGCTGGGCAGTGTTGTTCCCTGTCTTCTCCATGGTCACCAGCATGCCGAGGCCTCCTTCCCACGCCGGGGGTCCTGTACAGTGGCAGGGCCCCGTTTGGGCTGAGTTTCTGTTTCCTGAGACTCACCGCCTCCCTCTCCTTCTCAGCCTTCCCACCTCCCCAGCAGCCAAGAAGCAGGATGCTTGCCACCCTTATTCTATGGCTAAAGGACATTTACATACAACTGACCCTTGGACCAGCATGCCAAAGAATATGAGGAGGGAGGGGTCAGTTTACATTTCTGTAGGGGATGTACTTTGGCAGGAAGTTACCTGGGCAGAGCTTTATAACCTTATGTATTCAGGAAAGGCTTGGAGAATACCTGCTTAACTCAGTAAATTCCAGTTTAAATAAAGACCGTCTCAAGTGTTTATTATTTTTTTTTATCTCAAGCACCTGAGGTATTCTGTACCTATCGGACAGTGGCAGGACCCAAGCATGATTGACCACAAGTCTGCTACTCTGAAACAAAATTAGAAAGTCGTTGAACACCCATTGGGATGGAGGACTAGACTTACGTGCTCAATACCGTAGCATGTGTGTGGCCATCTTTGCATCAGCGTGGGCGTCCCAGCATCGGGAGGGAGCCCGGAGGAGGGAGAGCGGGAGCGGGTTCATCCAGGCCAGGCCTCAGCCTCAAGTCCAAGTTCACAGCAGAGTAGGGATCTGCCCACACCTGTGTGTGGGGCGCTGACTTTCTAGTCTCCTGTTAGTGAACGTAGCGGCACGAATATGGGTTTCTGTCCTTCCAAGTCCTTCTCAGTCCTCTAGCACTCTTTCCCAAGAGAGTTTTAAGGCCTTTGAGTTCAGAAATTCCATTGTATTTTAGGAACCTAACCCACTGGTGGGGAAAGACTACTGTAGAGAAACTGCAGGGTAACCAGCCCTCAGCTAAGGAGCCAGCAGACACGGGCCGGTCACTGAAGAGAGGACGGAGAGCTGACCGGTCGCTGGGCAGGCGTCAGGCAGAGCCTGCCTCAGCAGCTGGGCCGTCAGGGAAGGGTGGACACGGGCAGCTCCAGCGCCATGCCCTGTTAGTTACTGGTGTGAGGGCACGCGGTGAGGGGCCACAACTCTGGGAACTGGGTTGGGGAAGGGCTCGTGTCCCTGTCCCCAGAGCGGAGGACTGGTGGCTTATACGGTACTTCGGTTCACAGGACTGGGTTGTCTCCGGGAAAGGAAGGATCTGAGCCAGTAAGTTCAGGGCAGGGAATATGGCTGGACGAGCCAGTGGCCCTAGAAATGTCTAAGATTCTAAAAAAAAAAAAAAAAAATCCATATTTGAAAAGAAAGATTTATCACTGGTGAATATCGCAGCACCTCCATTCTGACAGCTACTTGCTTGCAAGCCCTTTACCGAAGGTGGAATGGAGTCGTGCTCTTCATGGGCTCGTAGGGAACAGAAGTTAGGTAATCAGGCTTCAGAGTGACAGCATCCTTCCGTCTGCAAAGTGGCTTTCTTGACTAAACAGATTCCATGACAGTGGCGGCACGGCCCTTGATGGGCGTGGAGGCTTGCCAGCCCCGGCGAGGTGAGGAGTCCCGTCCTGGCCTCAGTCCAGCCAGTCGCTATCCAGTCCAGTGGGTGAGAAGATACCCAGGCAAGTCAGCAGCCGCCATTCATTAGTGCGCGTGGATCGTCCAAAAGCGGTGATTATTATCAGACTTGTAGATAAAACGCCGAGTGTATTCAGGGGAGACACTGTTGACTGCTCAGTGAGGAATCAAGGAAGGCTTCATGGAGGAGAAAGTAACTACCTTCTACATTACACCTTCTGTGTACCTGGCCCCGGGCCGGGTGGCTTAGTTCTGGCATGTTGTGAGATCCCCCAACAACCCTAGGAAGTAGGTGGTCTCATACCCATTTTACAGATAAAGAAACAGAGGCTCATTCTTTCTGCGACTCCGTTGTGCTACTAATTTTTTCCTCCTTTGTAAACTCTTTGAGATCTAGCAGTGAACTGCGGGCACCTTCAGCAACCCTGCCTGCCATGACCACTACCCCTGGCCTGCGTGGGGAAATCATGGGATTTAAACATAGAGTCAGTTTCCATCTCAGCTCTGTCACTTCTGGGAGTGTGACCATAAACAAGCCCCTTACCCTCTCCGTGTGGGTGGCCGTATCTCGCACCACGCCAAGCAGTAATACTAGTTCCCTTTCCCCCAGACTCCTCTGAAGCTGTGTGGTAGCTGTTCATTTTTCTCATGCTACCACTGAGTGTTCTGACAAAAATGGAGAGATGTATTTGAAATTGCTTAGGATGATATCAGACTTGGGCTGCAATGGCCCCAGGAACATGACTGTTTGATGTAACCTAATTCTCCTTAGGGCGTTGACACGACTCTGCAGAGATGGAAGGAATTCGTTGACCAAGGCTCCTCACTGTGCTCGCAGTTACTCTTGATTTTTTTTCTTTATAGAAGAGCTCCTGGATGGTGTTCTTGAATCTGATGATGATGAAGATGAAGATGATGAAGTAAGTTGGAGGCTCTCATACCACATGGGAAACTTGTGTGAGACTATTCTGGGTCTCTTCCTTGCCCTGAAAAGTGAGTCCAGAAATGGAGATTTTTCTCGCTGCTCCATTGCTCATAATTCTGTAGGTCGGCTAGCATTTCAGCTGCGTGACTTTCTGCTGGTCTCCCTTGGGGTGTCATGTAGCTACTTCTTTCTGTGTCCATGCTGGCCGTGTACCTTCCACAGCCTCTCTCCATGTGGCCTCTGACCGCTCAGTGGTCTAACCCGGACTTCCTTATCGACTGGCCGCTGGGCTGTAAGAGGGAAGAAACGAAAGCTGCCCACCGACTCCGGGGCTCGGCGGTCTCAGAGCATCACTCTGCTGTGTCCTGCTCAGGTCACATGGCAGCACCCACCAGGCTGTGGGCGGCACGGAGCTCCACCAATGGGCTTCAGGGTGGAGGCCTGGCGGGGCCACATCTGAAGTCTGTCTGCCGCGTGGTGGGTGGGAGTCCTGCAGCCCGCATGGGGACACCACACTCCCTGGCACTTGGCAATTGTGGGAGGTCGAAAGAGCAGTTCTTCAAAGGGAGTTGTTTTGCACTTGTCCTCCTGGGACGGGAATGTTGGGTGCAAGGCTTGCCGTGAGAATCGGCAGCATGAGAGCGTGGGGCCAGATTCAGAGCTGGCAAGACGAACCTCTCGGCTCTGTCATTCCACATTCTTTTGCTACGGGTTTCCATGGCTGCAAAAAATCTGCTTCCTGGTGCTTAAGAGCGTGAAGGTTCAGGAACGACAGGGGTGTCTTGTGGAATGGTGTAGAGGTGACTCATGGGCTATAGAGGGATGTTTAGATGACAGATGACGTTTCCACTGCTTTTCCTGCAGACCTGGAAAGAGCATTCGTGCTCTCCAGTCCCCTGTGGCCGTCCGTGATTTGCATGCCTTCTGTGTGGTGGGGAGTGGATGCTGGGAGATGACTTTTCATTGGAGCTGTGATCTAGCAGTGCAAAGGGTGTGCAGAAGCCAGGTTTCTGTTCACTGATGTCATCTGTTGTGGGGTATGGTTTAATTAAGAGCCCTCCACCAAAGAGGACAGTGTGCTGAGTTCTGCCAGTGATGGTCCCTCCTCTGGCAGCTCCCACCTGCCATTTTCTTCATGGGCTGTAGGTGGCACCAGTGAGTGCTATTTCCTCAGCCTTGTGAGACAGGCTGTGGGGACCTCAGCGGGGGTCCAGGCCAGCACTTTCTCCAGGCCCCTTCCTCCACAAAGGTGGATCTGAGAGGGGAGGAGACCAGCCTCAAGTCACCAGGAGTTAATGTCAGGAAAACCGGGTTTCAAACAGGGATCCGCAGACCTTCCATAAAGAGGAAGATACTGAATGTTTTAGGCTTCGCAGACCACAGGTCTGTCCCAGCCCGTCAACCCTGCCCCTTTAACAGAGTAGCCATCGACAGTACAGAATGGGCGAGCGTGGCAGTGTTCTCATAAAACTTTATGTGTGGACAGTAAAATTTGAATTTTGTATGACTTTTATGTGTCACTAAACTTTTTTTCAAATATTTAAAAATGTAAAAGTTATTCTAAGCTTGCTGGTCTTCCAAAAACAGGCCTTTTGGGCCATCCTTTGCCAGCCTGTGGAGAGAAGCCAGCTCCCTGACTCAGTCTTCTAGTGACTGTGATAGGACACCACCTCTGTGCCTGGCCTTCCGGTACTGCTTTAAACTATATTTTGAGCCTGACCTATATGGTGGTACAGTGGATAGAGTGTTGATCTGGAATGCTGAGGTCACTGGTTCAAAACCTCAGGCTTGCCTGGTCTAGACACATACAAGAAGCAACTACAAGTTGATGCTTCCTGCTCCTCTCCCCCATCTCTCAAGTCAATAAATAAAATCTTTTTAAAAAAGTTAAACTGGCCCTGGCCAGTTGGCTCAGCAGTAGAGCATCGAGCCAGCATGTGGAAGTCCCAGGTTCAGTTCCCGGTCAGGGCACACAGGAGAAGTGATCATTTGCTTCTCGACTCCTTCTCTGCCCTCTTCTCTCTCTCTCACACTCTCTCTTTCCCTCCTGCAGCCATGGCTTGATTGATTCAAACACGTTGGCCCAGGTACTAAGGATGGCTCCGTGGAGCCTCTACCTCAGGTGCTAAAAATAACTTGGTTGCAAGCAAGCCCAGATGGGCAAAGCATTGGCCCTAGACAGGGGTTGCCAGGTGGATCCTTGTTGGGGTACGTGTGGGAGTCTATCTCTACTATTCTCACACACACACACAAAAATTATATTTTTACTTAATATCTTATATAATTTTAATAACTTTTTGTTGTTGCATTCAAAAGTTCCTCCTAAGATCTGTTTTTCCCCTTCCTGACTTACCCCTTAGGAGTCTTTTGTTTTGTTGCTAGTAACCCACTTATTTTTATATTGCAAGGGAAAATTCATTTGGTTCAGCAATTCTAGTATGGATACAAATTCAACTTCAAGAAATTTCCCTGTGGAAGAAATTATAGTCTACTATAATTGGAGGAATATAAATATCTTTTAATTTTTCTGGACTTTTTGCAACTCCACAGATTTTTATTTTAAGAAAACAGTGTTTGAAAATACTGTGATAACTGGTGTTTTCAGAAGGTTCCTGGACGGGGTGTAGTTGGGAAATTAGAAGGAAAGACTGTTGTTTGGGACCATAACTTGACCCCCTGTGATGGACGCAAGTGAGCAGCCCCTGGCCCCTCCCTCCCTCGTGATCCCTGCCGTTCAGCACAGTGTTAGCGAGGGTGACTTGTCCTTCTCTACTCAGCTTTCGCTGAGGGCAGGAGTGACCTTAAAAATTAGAGAAAAGACCGTGAAAGGTGCTTAGACTAATGGAAAATTTTCAAAAATCATTTGAACAAGTGGCACTTTGTTGGAATCTAGCTGTCATCTCTCAAGGTGACAACTTTGAAGGAGACAGCAAAATTATTTTCAGAGCCTTAGAGTAAAAATACATCATCTTGCTCATCAACATAAAATAATTTTTTAAATTCAATAGTTAACCCTGGCTGGATAGCTCGGTTGGTTAGAGTGTTGTCCCGAAGCACAGAAATTGCCAGCTCAATCCCTGGTCAGGGGACATGCAGGAACAGATCAATGTTCCTGTCTGTCTGTCTCTCTCCCTTCCTCTTTCGCTAAAATCAATAAAAATAAAAAAATAAACTTTTGAAGAATTACTATTTAGCCCAAAGCACAGATAAGATAGGGGAAGCATTGTTTGCAGTTGGCTGCTTCCTGCCTTGGAAGACGGAAATGGCTCTGTGGGAGGCAGGTGGGGCAGGAGGGGGTGGGGGGACATGCTCACTACCCCCCCCCCCACCGTGGAGCTAAAATCTGCCCACTTACAACTTGGGCCGCAGGTCCTGCTCCACTGGACACTCTCAGAGAACCCCCAGGGGCAAAATCTAATTGTTTAAAAAAAGATTTTACTTATTCATTTTAGAGAGGAGAGAGAAAGAGAGAGAAAGAGGAGGAGCAGGAAGCATCAACTCCCATGTGTGCCTTGACCAGGGAAGTCAGGGTTTCAAACCGGCGACCTCAGTGTTCCAGGTCGACGCTTTATCCACTGTGCCACCACAGGCCAGGCACAAAATCTGATTTTTTCTAATTTCTAAAAATGGAACAGCTTGCTCTGATTGTTAATACTTAGTTATGACTGGAGATACATACATAGATTTATATTTTAGAATTAAAAAGAAAAGGTGAAGTTGGAGCTAGAAATGGTTTTTTTCTGACTTGTAGACTGCCCAGGATATGATGTCAGATGGCAAGAGGCAGTTGCAAAGTATTGTGCACAGTATAGCTCCATTTCAGGAAAAGTAAACATATAAACACACGTCCCAAGAGTTCTTTCTATATGTGCTTACACATCTGCTCAGCACACCCTCGTTGTTGACACTGGAAGCCAACTGGGCGGTAGGGAGTGGATGAGTGGGTGAGAGGTGAGGAGAGGCCTTGATGAGCAGGGCTCCGGTGAAATGGGAGGGGAGGAGTGGAGTGGGCATGAGGAGTTAGAGGGCAGAGGGCACGAGGGGTTAGAGGGCAGAGGGCAGTTGCTGAGCGGCATGGTAGACTAATGGGGCGAAAAGTCGACTGAGTGGTTGAGGGGCGTGTACTCAGTGAGAAAAGGGAGCTGATGAGTCCAGACAGCTCCTTCCACAGTCAGCCGGCCGTGAGCAGGAAGGGAGTTGGGGGGAGCTAAACAGGGCATTTCTGTCTGGTTTCCATTTGAGAGATACCTAAGCATGTTAATATGCTGGTGGGAAGGATCTGGGGCGAGAGGATGACCATTCAAGGCAGAAGGAGGGAGGATGGCATCGGGCCAGCCTGTGTCTTCATTGTTTTCTAGATTGCTTCTTATACCTCTTGGCCAGCAAGCCCCACTGAAAACTCTAGAGAAATAATACTAAATAAGCTTGGACAGGGCACATAAGGGAAGGGACTAAGTGACAGCTACAATTTAGGGGTGCAAGCATAGCTCATCAGCGCTTTGAAGAAATCTATTATTTAATACAATTTATTTTATTATTTTTTTTCTTGTATTTTTCCGAAGTGAGAAGCAGGGAGGTGGCAGACTGACAGACTCTCGCATGCGCCCAACCAGGATCCACCCGGCCTGCCCACCCGGGGGTGATGCTCTGCCCATCTGGGGCATTGTTCTGTTGCAACCAGAGCCATTCTAGTGCCTCTGGTGGATTTTGCTCCAATGGAGCCTTGGCTGTGGGAGGGGAAGAGAGAGACAGAGAGGAATGAGAGGGGGAAGGGTGGAGAAGCAGATGATGCCTCTCCTGTGTGCCCTGGCCGGGGATCGAATCCGGGACTTGCACACGCCAGGCCAACACAATTTATTTTTATATTAAGCATATGTAACGTGTCTGCAGAGAAACCCTGATTCTAATGTTTTCACCACAAGTAGCTCACATTGCCATCTTACTGTTGCAAGCAACCTTCTTTGTGTCGGCTCCTAAGTGGCTTTCTAAGTGGAGATGAAGGGCCTTCCTGTGCCACCCAGGAGGCTAATATAAAGACAAATATTCTCCCCTCTTAACAAAATAGGTTTAAATGCCAGGTGAAATCAGCCATGGACTTGACTCGCTGGTTGCCATGTAAATGACAATCATGTGCCCAGCAGTTTCCTCCTTAGCCGAGTCTCACATCTGAGTCACTCATTTATTTATTCAACAAATACCTGAGGGCCTTGAAATAACATTATTACAGTCAGTAATCAGAAAGGGATGCAAAAGAAATCTAAGAGAATACCAATGGTTTAAAACACCTTCAAGAGTTTAAAATCTAGATAGGTGAGGTCGTCATGATCCTGATAACAGCTCACAGCTGCACAGCAGCAGCACCGTCCCGCACACAGTTCTGGGGGCCTCGCATGTACGCCCTCATCTACTCACCACGACCCTGCGGTAGGCAGATAGGCACCGGTGTTACTCCCCTTCCACAGATGGGAATAACAATGCCAAGTTCACACAGCTAGAAAGTAAGTGATGGAGCTAGGAATCGGGCCAATAGCAAGGCTCACACTCCACGCTGTTAACCATTACACCACTTTGTCTCTAAGAAACAGAAACGGGGCCTGACCAGGCGGTGGCGCAGTGGATAGAGCGTCGGATTGGGGTGCGGAAGACCCAGGTTCGAGACCCCGAGGTCGCCAGCTTGAGCGCGGGCCCATCTGGCTTGATCAAAAGCTCGTCAGCTTGGACCCAAGGTCGCTGGCTCCAGCAAGGGGTGGCTCGGTCTGCTGAAGGCCCGCAGTCAAGGCACATGTGAGAAAGCAATCAATGAACAACTATGGTGTCGCAAGGGCAACGAGAAACTAATGATTGATGCTTCTCATCTCTCTCCGTTCCTGTCTGTCTGTCCCTATCTATCCCTCTCTCTGACTCTCTCTCTGTCCCTGTAAAAAAAACCCAGAGAAACGGGGCCTGACCTGTGGTTGCGCAGTGGATAGAGCGTTGACCTGGAATGCTGAGGTCCCCGGTTAAAAACCCCGCACTGGTCTGGTCAAGGCACATATGGGAGTTGATTCTTCCTGCTCCTCCCCCCTTTCTCTCTCTCTCTCTCTTTCACTCTCCTCTCTAAAATGAATTTTTAAAAAATAAAATAAATGGTTACAAATAATAGAGAATAAGTGACTATTGGTTCCTGATAGAGACAGGAAGTGCTGCAGGACTTCCAGATGCTCAGAGGATACTGGCAGGTGGCTTCCCTGGCAGGACTGTGCCGGCCCAGGGGGAAGGGAAGGAGGCTGTGGTCAGGAAAGCAGAAGAGGCATCTTCTGGGAGAGGCAGCAGCAGGCTCTCCTTCGCCTCTCTCCTGACCCCCCCAGAAAACCCATGTTAACAACCTAGTATGTGTAGAGACTTCCATACTTTCCTTAGAAGATACACACGAGTCCATATGTTTTGTCAATATTTTTTACCAAGTGAGATTACATAGAGATATAAACACATGCATACAGTGTTGCTTTTTTCTCTTGTTAATATTTTCTGGAACTCCTAAGTCAGCCAATATCTGTAATAGAGAATTCATGTGAGTTGATATCAAAAGATAAACACATTTTTTAAAAAAATGGAGAAGGGATACAGAACAGGAATGAAAGGGATGTGACTTACAGCAAAGGAAATCTGTAAGGATCCCGACTTCACCAGCAGAGCAGGAAGGGACATTTCCCCTCCCCCCAGCGGCAGATCTGCACCAGGTTAGTGGTGGTACAGTGAGTGCTCGTTGTTGTTGTAGTTTTGCATCTCCACTGAATGGTGACTGTGGATGTCTTTCAGGTTTATTTCAGCAGATATTTGGATTTCCTGTGCCCTGTAAGTCATACCCCTTCTCCATTTTTTATCTTTTGACACCAGTCACATGAATTCTCTCTTTACTACAGATATTGACCCTTTTCCACCTCCACTGCAAATATTTGAAAAACATATTTATTGACTGGTTCTTATAAAAATCTTTTGCCTTAAAAATGTTTTTGGCTCTGGCCAGTTGGCTCCGTGGTAGAGTGTCAGTTCGGCATGTGGAAGTCCCAGGTTCAATTCCTGGTCAGAGCACACAGAAGAAGTGCCCATCCGCTTCTCCACCCTTCCCTTCCTTTTTTTCTCTCTATCTCCTGCAGCCAGGGCTCGATTGGAGCGAGTTGCCCCTGGGTATTAAGGATGGCTCCATGGCCTCCGCCTCAGGTGCTAAGAAGAGCTCCGTTGCTAAGCACCAGAGCAACACCCCAGATGGGCAGAGCATCACCCCATAGTGGATCCCAGTCAGGGCACATGTGAAAATCTATCTCTGCCTCCCCTCCTCTCACTGAATGAATATATATGTATATATATATATTGACCTTTCTTTTATAGCCTCTGGGATTTCTACCCTGATTAAGGTTTCCTTTAACCCTAAAATTTACATATAGTCTATCTTTATTTATTTATTTATTTATTTTT
Organism: Rhynchonycteris naso; assembly: GCA_037038555.1. Lineage (NCBI taxonomy): Eukaryota > Metazoa > Chordata > Mammalia > Chiroptera > Emballonuridae > Rhynchonycteris > Rhynchonycteris naso. The sequence goes on along the minus strand of CM072997.1, from coordinate 6,996,204 downwards.
TTACAGGGACAGACAGGAAGGGAGAGAGGTGAGAAGCATCAATCATTAGTTTCTCGTTGCCGTTGGGACACCATAGTTGTTCATTGATTGCTTTCTCACATGTGTCTTGACCGCGGACCTTCAGCAGACTGAGCCACCCCTTGCTGGAGCCAGTGACCTTGGGTCCAAGCTGATGAGCTTTTGCTCAAGCCAGATGGGCCCGCGCTCAAGCTGGTGAGCTCCGGGTCTCGAACCGGGGTCTTCCGCATCCCAGTCTGACGCTCTCTCCACTGCGCCACCACCTGGTCAGGCATGTAGTCTATCTTATACATAGAAAATATATATAATGTTTATATATGGCTTAAATTCTCAAATATTTGATTTCAGGTCATTTTTACACTCTTAAAAATTTTTGAAGATTTCAGAGACCTTTTGTTTATGTGTATTTTGCCTATCAATATTTACTAAGTTAGAAAAATTAAAACTGATAGAATGGATGTATTAATTAATTTTAAAATGGTGAATACTAAACCCATTATATACTAATATGAATAATATATTCATTGATATTTTTGTCAAAAAATGTTTTGACAAAAATATTTTTGTCAAAAAGATTGTTTTCCAAAAGAAAACAAATGTATTAACAAGAATAGTGCTGTATTTTATTTTTGTAAACCTCTTTAATGCTGAATGAGGTAATAATGGGGTTCCCACACCCACCTCTGGGTTACGTCTGCTGTAATATGTTGTTTTGATTGAAGGACATAAAGGAAACCTAACCATAATTTATGTAGTTAGAAAGAGGTGAAAGTATTTTAATACCTTTTTGGGATATATTTCTCTTTGATACTAGTTCCAAATTGGACAAGTGATGGTTTATTAAAAGCTCATTGTGTGTGACCAGGTGGTGTGCAGTGGATAGAGCGTCAGACTGGGATGCGGAAGACCCAGGTTCAAGACCCCGAGCTCGCCAGCTTGAGTGCGGGCCCATCTGGCTTGAGCAAAAGCTTGCCAGCTTGGACCCAAGGTCACTGGCTCCAGCAAGGGGTTACTCGGTCTGCTGAAGGGCCGTGATCAAGGCACATGTGAGAAAGAAATCAATGAACAACTAGGTGTCACAACAGCAACGAAAAACTAATGATTGATGCTTCTCACCTCTCTCTGTTCCTGTCTGTCTGTCCCTATCTACCCCTCTCTCTGACTCTCTCTCTGTCCTTGTAAAAAAAAAAAAAAAAAAAAAAAAAAAGCTCATTGCAATATGGAATCAGAAACCATGTCAACAAACCTCTTTTTATTCTGTTAAGTAAAATCTATTTGTCCGTTTTCCTTTTTGTTACTTTTATTTTCTGAGCGTTCATTGCTAGTGTATAGAAATGCAATTGACTTAGTACGTTGATCTTGTATCCTACCTTACTGGGCTTATTTATTAACTCCAAGAGTGTTTTGCCTATTTTGTTTTGTGATGGATTCCTTAGGATTTTCTGTGTAGAACACCATGTCATTTGTGAACAGGGGTAATCTTACTTCTTCCTTTCAAATTCAGATTATCTTTCATTTCCCTTTCTTGCCAAATTGCCCTGGCCACAACTTCCAATACAGTGCTGAACAGAGGTGGTGGTGCATTTTTCCTGATCTTCACGGGACGTTTTCGGTCTGTCCCCATCTGGTCTGATGCCAGCTGTGTGTCCATAGATGCTTGTTATCAGGTTGAGAAAGTTCTGTTCCATGTTGGATTTTGTCAGATGCTTTTCCTACATCAATTAAGACAATCTTACAGGCTTTTTTCTGTCCTTCTCTTAATGCGATATATTATATTGACTGATTTTTATATGCTGAACTGCCCTTGAATTACTGAGATAAATCCCACTTCCTCATGATTTATACCCCATTTTATATGTGGCTAGATTTGGTTTGCTAATGTTTTGTAGAGGGTTTTGATACCTTTGTTTATATATAAAGGTTGTGAGTCTGTAGTTTGACTTCTCTTGTGATGTCTATGTCTAGTTTTGATATCAGGGTAATACTGGCACCGTAATATGAGTTGGGAAGTATGCCCTCCTCTTCTGTTTTTTGTTCTGGAAAATTTTATGAGGAATTGATGTTAATTTTTCTTTAAATGTTTGGTAGAATTCTCCTTCTACCTAGGCTGGGTTTTTCTCTTTGGGAAGTTGTTTGGTTTTTAAAAAATTTTTTTTTAGGGACAGAGAGAGAATCAGAGAGAGGGATAGATAGGGACAGACAGACAGGAACGGAGAGAGGTGAGAAGCATCAATTATTAGTTTTCATTGCCATTGTGACACCATAGTTGTTCATTGATTGCTTTCTCACATGTGCCTTGACCGCGGGCCTTCAGCAGACCCAGCCACCCCTTGCTTGAGCCAGCGACCTTGGGTCCAAAATGGTGAGCTTTTGCTCAAGCCAGATGGGCCTGCGCTCAAGCTGGCGAGCTCGGGTCTCGAACCTGGGTCTTCCACATCCCAGTCCGATGCTCTATCCATTGAGCCACCGCCTGGTCAGGCGGGAAGTTTTTTTATTATTACTAATTTGATCTCTTTACTTGTTATAGGTCTATCTATTTAAATTTTATTTTTTTTCCCATTTATTTGAGGGGGGGGGGGACAGTAAATTACTGTCTCACTCAGTTTTCCACTTAGTTGCATGCTCACTGGTTGCTACTCACATGTGCCCTGACCTGGGCACCTGCGACCTCAGCATACCAGGACAATGCCAGCCCAGTAATCCACCCAGCCAGGGCTGATCTGTTCAGATTGTTTACTTCTTGAGTCTATTTCTATAATTTGTATCTTTTAGGAATTTTCCCATTTTGTCTAAGACATACAGTTTGCTGTCGTACAATTATTTGTAGCATTCCCTTATGATCCTTTTGGTTTCTGTAAGGTTAGCAGTGTGGTATCTATCTTTTATTCCTGATTTTAGCAATTTGAGTCCTAACTCTTTTTCTTGGTCAATACTATGGACTGAATTGTGTCCCCTCAAATTCATACACTGAATCCCTAACCCCCAGTGTGGCTGTACTTTGAGGTGGGGCTTATGAGGAGTTAGTTAAGATTAACCATGGTTGTAAGAGTGGGACCTTGGTCTGATAGGATCAGTACCCTTGTATGCAGAGACACCACAGAGCTCTTCCTCTCTCTCACCACCATGTGAGGACAGAGAAGAAAGCCAGGAACCAAATCAGCCTACCTCTTGATTGTAGACTCCCAGCCTCCAGAACTATGAAAAATAAACTTCTGTTGGGTAAGCCACCCAGCCTGTGGTACTTTGTTATAGAAGCCCACATTGACGAATACAGTCAGTCTAGCTAAAGGGTTGTCAATTTTGTCATTCTTTCCAAAAACCAAACTTTGGTTTCGTTAGGTTTCTCAATTGTTTTTCTCTTCTCTATTTCATTAATCTCTGCTCTAAATTTTATTATTTCCTCTCCCTGATCTTCTTTTTCTGATTCATCAAGGTATAAAGTTAGGTTATTGATTTGAGATTTCTCTCTTTTTTTTTAATGTAGGCATTAAATATACACAGCTATGAATTTCCCTCCAAGTACTGCATTTGCTACATCCCATAAGCCTTGTGTTTTCATTTTCATTCATCTCAAAATATTTTCTACTTTTCCTTGTGATTTCTTTTTTGAACCATTGGTTGTTTAAGAGTGCTTTTAACGAAGCCCCACAGGCAAGCCTGCTGAGCCCGAGTAAGCCCTCAGGTCAGTGAAGATGAGCCCTGCGAGAGGGGTTCCCGGGGGTATAGTCAGACAGGGAAGATATGACAGTTCTCTGGGAATGGGGCCTTTGGGGTGCTCAGAACCCGCCTGCCACCTCCTGTGACTGCTTGGCTGCTGGTTTTTGATTTGTTCGCAGGATGTGGGTTCTCAAAGAGCAGGGGAGAGAGTGAGAGGAGTGGGAAAGTTTAAATGCCACATTGTTTGTTCTTGCTGGGAGCCGGCCATATTTTTTTCTTGAATAAAACCACTGTCTCCCAAAATTGTCACAATCCTCTGGTTAGTTTCCAGAGTTCTTAAAAAATTGATTTTGATCATTTTTGCCAGCGTTCTCCTTGCTTTTATGGAAGACTGGGTTTTCAGAAGGTCTCACTCCATAATTCCTGCTGGCATCTTGCCTGCTGGGCACCTCCCATAGCTCTCTCACCCGTGCACAATTTGGTGTTTCCACTCATTGGTCATCTGGAAGATAACGGCTTTGCGGCTTTTCAGTTCTTCCACATGTTGCCATATTTGATTATAGGACATCCCCCAAAGTACTTTGGTGACTGTCACCACTGATCTCATTAGAAAGCCTTCAGGTATTAGGAAGCTATCAAGCTAACAGGAGCAGGTACAGGTTTTTTGAATTGTTTCCTCTTGAAAGTTCAAATTTTATTATCGATAATCGATAGTGTCAGTTGTTTTCCTGGAAGTGAAAGGCTCGCCTCATTAATTTTTGAGAAAACATCTGCCCAATACTGAAGTCTGAATAACCAGTTTATTGGTCATTCTTTCAACCAAAAATGGTGTTTCTTAAAAAAAGGGCCCTGTGCATTGCACAGCTCAGATAATCTCACGCATGCTTTTCTTCTGGATAGCCATCACGTGCATCCCATTTTGTTACACAGATAGGCCACAAGAGTCAGGATTTAATAACATCCATTTCTGCTGCTTCCATCAAGGACATTGTTAAATGCGATGCGATCTATCTGTGATCTTTCTATCATCTGTCTGCCTGTCATCTTTATTTGTCTGTCACTTCTTTATCTACCCGGTGGCAGTGGAGAATGTAGTGATTGTCCTAGATAGAGTTTGGTGGCTTTGCCTAAGTGATGCTCAGGCACTGGTGGTTCTACCTTCCTTGCTCTTGTGCCAACGGTGCAGGTGTCGGCCCCCGCTGTTCCAGGATAAACCGTGAAAGTCACTAAAGGTATTAAACACGTAAGTATTTCAGCCAGCATCACTTGCGTTTCGTTGCGGAGTGTTTCCATAAAAGATCTTTGCTGAATGAGGAGCGGCTGTTGACACTGTATGAGTACAAGGCAAACAGCAAGTCAGGGCTCTGTGGATGAGACGTTAGCTCTGCAGTTATGTTTGCTGCTTGGTCTTTATTCTGCAGCTACTGTTTGACTAGAAAGGAGCGTGCTGTAATTTTGTAACTTTCCGCCCAGCAGGCACTCTGCAGTACCAGCTCTCCGAGGCTATTGTGCATATTTATTCAACCAGGACACTATAATAACTTACCTTTCAAGGTTCTTCAGTGGCTTTGTTGGTTTTTTTATGGGGGGGGGAATAATTTTAGTTTTCTAGAGAGAAGTAATACAGGGAGTTCTGGTATACCCATCTGGCAGCTTTCGTGGCTTTTAAAACTAGGTTGAAAAGTTACAACATTTCTAGCATTTGACTTTTAAAGAAAATGCATCCATGCTTAAAATTCTCAAGTCCTTTTTCTTTAAACTCTAATTGATCTCAAAATTATACTTCATTTTAACTGGCATATAGCACTATTCAAATATGTTCTGTTACGTAAGACACAATAAGGTAAATTATTGACATCTATACAACTGAGGAAAAGGTAGTATATAACCACATTTCTGGTTTTTATTTGCTGTTTCGCCCTTGGAATAGATTCCTCCCTTCCATGAGTCAGAGAACTTGCTGATAAGTCAGCTTCCTTTTTTCAGCGCATTTCCATGTCAGGCTCAGCTAATAGGTTAAGAAAGCATATCCTCTGGTCGCCCCGTTTTAAACCAGTGACCCATCCTTTGAACTGTAAGAAAAATAGATTATAAACAAATGTTCTTTTCTATTTATCTTCTCTTTTAGAATGAATGAGCCTTACTTTTTTTTTTTTTTTTTCACAGGGACAGAGAGAGAGTCAGAGAGAGGGATAGATAGGGACAGACAGACAGGAATGGAGAGAGGTGAGAAACATTAATCATTAGTTTTTCATTGCCGTTGCGACACCATAGTTGTTCATTGATTGCTTTCTCACATGTGCCTTGACCGTGGGCCTTCAGCAGACCGAGCAACCCCTTGCTGGAGCCAGCGACCTTGGGTCCAAGCTGGTGAGCTTTTGCTCAAGCCAGATGGGCCTGCGCTCAAGCTGGCGAGCTCGGGGTCCCGAACCTGGGTCTTCCGCATCCCAGTCCGACGGTCTATCCACTGCGCCACTGCCTGGTCAGGCGAGCCTTACTTTTTAAAATAGTAACAGTTTTAGAGAAAATTTTAGAACATAGAAAAGTTTTCCTTTTTTAATTATAAAAATACTACTGCAAAGTGAAACAGTGCGTGTACTTTTAGCCCATTTCTGCATAGGAAAAAAGGAAAAATTGAAGATTTCAAAATAATGATTTGTTGGGTGGTAATGAAGCACATCAATTATAGTAGAAATGACTAAAGATAGCTAGAAAAGCACAGTGGGACCATTGAGAACAAATTGAGCTCTGAAAATCTAGAGAACACAGGGTCACTCAAGCGTGCACTGAATTAGTTATCAGTCTTATCATCTCTTGTCATGTGGCCTCTAGAAAACTCCGCTATATGAGAGAGTGAAAAAGACGATTCTTATTACATTACTATAATCATATATTATTGTATATTTTTTGTTTATTTTTTTAGCAAAAGAGAGAGACAGAGACAGAGAGGGACAGACAGACAGGAAGGGAGAGAGATGAGAAGCATCATTTCTTCTTAGTTGTTCATTGATTGCTTTCTCATATGTGCCTTGACCGGGTGCTACAGCAGAGCGAGTGACTCCTTGCTCAAGCCAGCGACCTTGGGCTCAAGTCATTGATCTTGGAGTCATGTCAATGATTCCACGCTCAAGCCAGTGACCCCGTGCTCAAGCTGGTGAGTCCACACTCAAGCTGGCGACCTCAGGGTTTCAAACCTGGGTCCACTGTGTCCCAGACTGATGCTCTATCCACTGTGCCACTGCCTGGTCAGATTTATTTTATATTCTATAATTATAGTAACTATATTATGTGACATATAATAATATATTATTGTGAACCTCGTTTAGACTTGGTAGGCCCCCAGAAAAGGTCTTGAAGTATCTGAAGCCTCCCCAGACTGCATTTGGGGACCACTGGGTTACAGCTTTGTTATCTACAATGTTTCTGAATTTGGGTATTAAAATCTTCTCTTACTTCACAAAATAGGTGTGATGGTTTCTCATCTTTTGGCTGGAATTAGTTTTGTCTTATCCCTTCTCTTGCCCCTACCCCTCCCACCTGGCCCAGCGGCATGTGCGCGTATTGTGAGGAGAGGAAGCTGGTCAGGTGCAGGAAGGGTGGGTGGGTCTGCCATTGACACCACCCCCACCACCACCACCCCACAGGTGGCTACAGTAAACTCAGACCCGGAGACGCTCTTGTGGGACTGACTGTAATGCGGGAAGGCTAGATTTTGTTTTTCTTTTCTCTTACCATATTTCCTAAAGCATCAATGTAGAAAGCAGAAAACTGGGTCTTGCATCTTTCAAAAAAGTTCCGTATCCCTGATTTTCAAGGTCAAACTTAACATGATGCTCTCCATAGATGCATTTACCAGTCCCGCCCCGGGGAGACGCCGTATCCACAGAGACAGCAGCCTCTGTCGGAGGACCAGAGTCCGGCTTTTACGGCTCCCCGGTGTGTTCTGGCATCACTGGGGTAGTTGGCATCAAAGTACTTGGCCCACTCCCTAGGACATTGTAAACGCTTTTAAATGTTAGCTCCCATTTTTATTGCCGCAGTGGTTGTGCCATCATCATCAGTACACTAACAGTGTCCTCAGCTTCGGTCCCACTGTGCCTGACTGCAGAGAACCACATTAAGTGCCAGGGTCCCTCCACCGGGCCTCCCACGTGCTCCGCTCTGGTGCAAGGGGAGGAGCGTTAGGTAAGGGTGTGGCTTCATTGTAAAGTATCGCGTATTTTACCTGCCCTGAGGAAACGGGAAGTTCAGTAAGGCTAACAGATCAGAAGACGATTGTCTTTGAGGAGATAATCTGTTACCGTGTCCAAGAGGCGGGGGCATGCCCCATCCCAGGGGCTACACGGGGAAGCACCGGGCTCAGTCAGAAGGCACAGAGAAAGGGAGTGTGGCCAACAGCCTTGACTGTGGTTTCTGTGGGAAGGAACGGGTTTAGGATTGGCTAGTTTGAATAATTTCAGTGGACTCGGGGCAGATAGCTGCCCCTGGTTGTCTGCCCCTGGGGTGACTAGAGCAGGTGGATAATGACCCGTAGTGTAAGTCAGGCCCTGATTGGTGGTTTGCATTTGAAAGGTGTGCTCCCAAGTGAGTTGTTTACTATCTGTAGGAATTGGCTAGCCCTGGGAGAGGTGGTCCTTCCAGGGTCAGGAAGGCCCCAGATGTCAAAGCACCGGAATAGACAATGAAAGGCAGGGTTAGACTGACCAGGCATGGCACAGTGGATGGAGCTTTAGCCTGGGATGCTGAGGACCCAGATTTGAAACCCCACGGTTGCCAACTTGACCGTGGGATCATAGACATAAATGACCCCATGGTTGCTGACTTGAGCAAGGGGTCACTCGCTCTGCTGGAGCCCCCCGGTCAAGGCACATATGAGAAAGCAATCAATGAACAACTAAGGCGCCACAACTATAAGTTGATGCTTCTCATCTCTCTCCCTTCCTGTCTGTCTCTCTCACTCACTAACAAAAAGAAAAGGAAAAGAAAGAAAGACAGGGTTAATCCACCAGACTTCCAGAGTCGAACCCTGTCCTAGCCTCACCCCCCTTTTCTCCCGGAAATGGACTCAGTGAGCTGGGAGGAGCCCCGAGGCCTCGCGCGGTCTCAGACCTCCCCTGAGACTCTCCTGCTTCCTTCATCCCACCATTTCTGCTGCTGGGTTCCAGGGCGGGGACAGTTACTGCCTGGCCATCTGGTCATGAGATGCTCATTGATCTCCTTCGTGTTCACACCAGTCGACAGAGGCCAAAGTCTTTCAAAAAGAGCTTTTATTAAAACTTAGCAAATAAGTTGTCAGGGTCCAGATCTCCATGGCAGAGAGGGTGGGTGGCCCAGCCGAGGAATGCCAGGAGCCTGGGCGTGGCACCAACCAAGGACAGTTCACTTTGGCCTCAACTTGGGGCCCATGGAGTAGAGGAGGGAGACAAAGCTGGGGTGGTGATCTGTCACCAGACCGCAGAAAACGGAGGACCACTGAGTATCCAGAGCCCAAGAAGCATGTGGACAGAGCCACACCTTAGGAAGAGTAATCTGGTGTCAGTGTTCAGTTTAGCTGAAGATCCAAGTTTAGACACACTTAGCAGAACTTATTGTGTGCAGGTTGGGCCAAGAGCTCCACAAGCTTTCTTCCCTCACACCCCCTCTGTCAAGTGGCTTCTATTTTTTGCCCTATTTTATGGATGAGAAGCCATAGTTTAGAGAGGTTCAGAGGCTTGTTCCAGGGGCAGTAATTGGTGGAGCTGAGAGCCACCCAGGCAGGTGTTGGAGCCTGTCTGCCTGCCCTCCCTCCCGCTGCGTACTTCAGTGGAGGTGATGTTCTACTTGGCCGATGGCAGAAAGACGTTCTGCAGGGGCCCCCGGAGGGAAAACCTGGCAGGGATGGTCAACTGACAGGGCCTGTTGTTGGGCACTGGAGGCTGGAACTGTAGACCCCCCTTAGCTGGGAGGAAGGTGATGTGTTTAACAAAAATGGGGAGCCCGGGCTTGGAGTGGGGACCTGACATGTAGGGTAAAACTTGATTTTATGTGGGGGGCACATAGCATTGTCTGGCTAGAACAGAAGATGATGGGACCTAGAACCAGCCCCGATCTGCCCAGGCTTCCCTTAAGGGCCATTGCCATTGTTTAGTGCTTAGAATATGGCCGCCTTAGTCTTCAGCACTTCATACCTGACCTGAGAGATGACTGACCCACCTGAAACTCCTTCAGGTGCACGTCCAAAGGGCCAGCGGCAAGCTGCTGTCCACGAGTCACTCTGCTGGGCCCCGCTGTGGTCAGCCTGCTTGGCACGGTGCGGATGCACTTTTAATTCCATTACCTAATTGGCAAAGAACCGTCTGTCTGTGTCTACATTACTTGCTGGGCCTTTCCATTATTTAACTAAGTCCATAAAAAGCAGTGTTCCCAATTAAAGCTTTTGCTTTTCCCTGATTCTAAATTCATGTATTTCTGTAACACGGCTCCTGTGCTCTTAGGCCTTGGCTGGGATGAACCCCCCAACGGCTGACTCACGGCCACTGCCCTCATTTCCACTGTGGTTTCTATGGGGATAGACGTCCGACCGGCACAAAACGAGGGGAGGGCTCAGAGATACCTGATGATTTGTAGGCATTTATGCACCTTGTTTGTCTAACCAACATCTGTTTCCATGGAAACATGCAGACATGGTTGACCAGTAAACTTTTTCTTATCTCATTCTTTTACAGATGACAAAGCAGTGCATGGCTTTCTTCTATTACCACAGATTTTGGGAATAATAGTATGTTTCTGTAGTGGTCCATGTACATTTCTAATTTTGACCTATTTGATAGATCCCTATTAAGTGCATTCTCTCTTATTTTATTTTATAGTTTTTATGTGATAAACTTGTTTCTACTTACCCTACCAAATAATTCACTTTGCATTCAAAGATAAAACAGTGTCTTAGACCTGGGAACACAGCTGGAGAAAATACCGTGTATGACCTGCCGTCTCTTCCAACTTCAGGACTCGAGACCTGTGTCCTTAGGGTAGGTGACAGCAGCACTGACTAGGTCGTGAGGACTCAGGGTCTGACTAGCCCAGACTGAGCCAGGCTGTATCTAAATTCTGTGTGCCACATAATTATACATAAAATGTGGAACATGTCTGCTGTATACAACATAGAAAGAGAAGCAATCCTCCGTTAGCAGTGGACAAAATGAGCAACGTACCATACTCAGTTTTGCAGAATAACAAAGGACAGAACTGACATTCACTAAGCAGTTGTTAGTCACACCGTATTAAACTTGAGCTAGGGCCTGCTCCTGAGAGCTGTCACACAGACATGAGTGAGATCTTTGAAGGGAGAAGCAGAGTGAGGTCACATTGCTGTGGGGGGGACACACCATAGAGAATTTGTTACATTTGCGCCTCATTCAGGAGCCCATGGGGCAGTACTTTTTGGCATTTATTTTAATATTATCTTGTATGATTGATTCTTTCCTTTTTTTAGCTGCTATTTATGGGTACTGCCTTTGATTCTCCACTAGTGAACTGTCAATGCCACTCGGGCAGGGACAGTGCCCGCTTTGTTCCCCAGGGCGCCGCCCTGCCTAGCGCCCGTGGGCACTGGCTGTTGGTAGGGATCCGCTGAGCAGTGCACACTGCAGGCTCCTTCCCGCACAGGTGCCCCCAGAGGGAGATGGGCAGGCGGGTCACCTGATCGATGCCCTGGGGACTCTTCCCGAAGTGCACTCAGCGGCACCCCCACCCCATCTCAGAAACCCCCTTCGTGTTCCCACCCTGCTTTTCTAGTTTGTATAAATGGACGTGTACAGGCTGAAGGACTCGGAGTCTGGCCCAGCTGCTATGTGGTCGTGAGTGGTACCCCTTAGCCTTTGCTGATACCAGCCACCCCAAATCTCCGCGGCTTCAGAAAGCAGCAGTCTTTTCCTCCTGGTTCTGTGGACCTGCTGGGCAGGGCCTTCAGCTGGTTTCACCCCAGCCAGGCCCGTGGCTGCATCTGACTGGGGGCCAGCTGGGCAGGGAGGTCTACAGGGGCTTCCCTCACAGTTGGGCAGTGGGGCCCGTCCTCCTGCACCTGGCCTCTCTCCTCCAGGGGGTTTGCTGGGCACCTGCATGGCACCGTCCTCACCAGGAGGGCAGAGACCCCGCAACCCTCAGGGCCTTACTTGTCTCACATCCGCTGATCAGAGTCACAGCCAGCCCAGACTACAGAGGTTAGGAAGTGACTCCACGCCCACTGGGAGGCTGGTCTGCACCACGGACTGACGGACGGACGGCTGTGCTCGCGGACAGGGGCTCGTCTGGCCACTCTCCGCCACTTTACGGCAGCCTTTGCATACACAGCACATACTATTCTGAAGTTTCATGCATACACAAAAAGGCAAAAAAAAAAAGAAAAGAAATTCTTTCCAATTGAAGCTAGAGTTCTAGGAGTCTAAATTGGCATTTGTTACGGCCTAAACTTGACCAAACGGGAAAAGCTGACTGCCTGTTTCAGTCTGCATCCCATCCTGTAGTCCTACGACCAGTGTCTGCCCTCAGGTAATTTCAGAAACTGTCTTTCCTCCCTAACAGCCAGAGAGTAGCGTCGTAAAGAGTAAATGGAACTGTCTGTGCACAGCCTGCCCAGGGAGTCTGGTGCGTGTCCTGCGTTCAGCCAGCGGTGGCTCTTCCATTTCCTCTTCTGGCATCCGCGGCAGTTGGGCTCTGGGAACCCGACCGAACTGACTTAGCCAGAATTCATCTATATACCTCACAAAGGTTTATCGAGCACCTGCACCAGAGAGGACGCACAACCTTACTCATTTTTCCATCTGGGAGTTCTTTGTTCTTTTGCTTTAAGAACATACATATTCGTAATTGTTATATCATCCCACAGTGTGGAGCCCTTTGTCATTATGAAATGTCCCCTTCCTCTCCAAGTGACGTTCCCAGTGTATGTTGTGTGTCTGTATGTAGCGTGGGCGTTCCGGCTCTCCTGTGCTTACTGGTACACGGGGTAGCACGTGTCCTTCCCCGTCCTGTCACTTCCAACCCGTGTCTGAAATTAAAGTGCGTCTCTTGGAGACAAGATGTGGCGGGATGCAGCTTTTTTTTTTTTTTTTTCTATCCATTCTCACAATCTCTGCCTTTGACTGGAGTGTTTATTTAGGGCACTTACATTTTTTAAAAAATTTATTTATTTATTCATTTTAGAGAGGAGACACAGAGAGAGAGAGAGAGAGAGAGAGAGAGAGAGAGAGAGAGAGAGAGAGAGAAGAGAGAGAAAGGAGGGAGAAGCTGGAAGCTCAACTCCCATATGTGCCTTGACCAGACCAGCGCAGGGTTTTGAACTGGCGACCTCAGTGTTCCCAGGTCGACGCTTTATCCACTGCGCCACCACAGGTCAGGCCAGGGGCACTTACATTTTTAAAAAGTTTTATTGAAGTATAATTTACATAACATAAAATTCATCTCTTTTCATTGTACATCTCGACGATTGTTAGGTTTACAGAGTTGCATGGATGTCCCCACCATTCAGCCTGGGGACATTTCCATCCCTTCAGAATGGTCCCTTGCGACAATTTTGTAGCCAGTCCCTGTCTGCCTTTTCCCTGCCCACCAAGCCCCAGGCAGCCAGCAGTTCATTCTCTTTATAGGTTTGCGTTTTCTAACCACTCCGTGTCTCCTGGTGGCTTTGAACCGTGCTGTATGCAGCACTGCCGCGATCCCTCCTCTTCGTGGTGAACGGTATTCCATGACACGGACATGCCGCTTTTTGTGAGCCTGCCCACTGGCTGGAAGACCGCGGCACTGCTTCCCCCTTTTCAGCTGTCACAGAGAATGCGGCCATGAACATTTGTGCCCAATTCTTTGTGTGGTCATTTGCTTTCAATTTATGTTTAACTTTTCAAGAAACAGGACTTTTTCCCCCCAAAAAATAGCTGTACCCATTTTACACTCCCGCCTGCCACTTTGAAGTCTGCCGTTTCACTACGTTCTCACCAAAGTTTTGTTACTATCTGTTGTTTTAGTTATAGCCATCCGAGTGGGTGTGACGGGACCATTACGTTGTGTTGGAAATTTGTTCTTCCCCCGTAATTGATGATATTGAGCGTCTTCTTATGTCCCTACTAGCTGCATTAATTTCCTAGGGCTATTGTAACAAGCTGGGTGGTTTACAGGAACAGAATTTATTGTCTCACGGTTCTGGGAGCTGGAAGTCCGAAGTAAAGGTGTCAGCAGGGCTGTCTCTCTCAGCACTCTGGGTGGGGTGGGGGGCACCGTATCCTGCCTTCTCTGAGCTCCTGGTGTCCCTGCCCCCTCCGCCCACCCCCCCACCCCCGTGCTTTCCTGGGCTGGCAGCCGTGTGGCTCCATCCTGCCCCTCTTGTCACACAGCATGTTTGCCTCTTGTGTCTTTGCATCATCTTCTTATAAGGACACCGGTCATAGTAGATGAAGACTTCACCCTAGTTCAGTATAACCTCATCAAAACTAATGACATCTGCAAAACCCCATTTTCAATTAAGGTCACATTCTGAGGTACTGGGGGTTAGGACTTCAATGTATCTTTTGGAGATAAACAATTCAACCCATAACACTAACCACTGTATAGCTTCTTTCGTCCATCTTTTAAATTGGGTTGTTTGTCTTACTATTATTGAATTGTGAGAGTTCTTTATATGTTCTGTAGATAAGCCCTTTTTCTGATACATGATTTGCAAATATTTTCTTCCAATGTATGGCTTGTCTTTTCATTCTCTTCATGGTGTATTTTGAAGCACAAAAGTTTTTAATTTTGATGAAGTCTTTTTTATATACAGTTTGTGCTTTTGTTGTTGTATCTGAGAACATGTGGCGTAACCCAGAGTCTATCTGCTTCGGCACCATTGCCATTTTGGTCCAGACTATCCTTTGTGGTGAGGGCTGTCCTGTGCTTTGTAGGATGCTTTACAGCATCCCTGCCCTCTTCACTGCAAATGCCAGTATTATCCACCCCACTCCAAAGCTGTGATAACCAGAAATGTTTCCAGACATTACTAAATGTCCCCTGGGAGGCAGTCATCCCCAGTTGAAAACCACTGGCCTAAATCAACATTACAGAGATTTCCTCCCATGTTTCTCTCTAAGAGTTTTTATTTTTTTAAAGCTTTCTCTTTTTTTAAGGATTTTATTTTTATTTTTTTATTTTTTTTACAAGGACAGAGAGAGAGTCAGAGAGAGGGATAGATAGGGACAGACAGGAACAGAGAGAGGTGAGAAGCATCAATCATTAGTTTTTCATTGCCACCGCAACACCTTAGTTGTTCATTGATTGCTTTCTCACATGTGCCTTGACCGCGGGCCTTCAGCAGACCGAGCAACCCCTTGCTGGAGCCAGCGACCTTGGGTCCAAGCTGACGAGCTTTTGTTCAAGCCAGATGGGCCCGCGCTCAAGCTAGCGAGCTCAGGGTCTCGAACCTGAGTCTTCCGCATCCCAATCCGACGCTCTATCCACTGTGCCACCGCCTGGTCAGGCCAAACACACATTTTTAATATACCATTTTAATTACTCAGTGTTGGGCAGATAAAATATATTATGCTCACTTTGTTAAAGATGGCACTGCCCACGTGCAAGTTTTAAGAGTAAGCTTTTCCCCACACCCCTGACAGATTGGATGATGTAGGGTGGCGCACTCTCATGAGGAATCCTCCCATTATGCCTCAGATAAGTGACTTTGTATCAGAGACTTCCTTGTTTGTAGATTGGATTAAAGGTTTTGAATCTACGCTATAAATTGGGCAGACCGGGAGCTTGCTCTCTCTTGGTTCCTGAGGTTAGCATTAGGGAGGGGAGCAGATGAAGGCCAAGTGGAGACCAGGAGAAGCAGCCAAGATGGCGGAGTGCTGAGGAAGAAGCCAGTTTGTGCAGAGTTTGTGCTGGAGAAGGAGATGGGGAACAGAGGTGAATAAGGCTGGTGAGCTAGAAACCTTTGATTCTAGGAAACTCGGATAAGTCAGTAGCTTTGTGAGCACTGAATGAGTGGGTTTTGGAGCCCAGTGTATGTTTTTGCTTGCCCACTGGGTGCAAGCTAGAATTAAAGCTGATGGTTCACCAGTTCTTGGCTCCATTGGTTCATTACCGACTGTCCGAATCTAATGGAAACCTGCATGAGCCAGGCGGCTGTTATAATGGCCTTGACTACTGACTTTACACTCAGCTTTTTGGCCATATTTGCCTTTTTCTCTTTAAGCTGGTTCTAGCGATTATAATGTGCATCTTATGACAAGCCACATGGAGTTCCTGCTGATTTGTTGCTGGTGAAACATGTGCACTTTACCCCAGCGTGGCTTCGTTTCTGTTCCTCTTCTGTTTTCTTATTGCCCTTTCGGCTGCATCTATATTTATTATCGAGCTAGTGTTACAAGTTTTTGTTTTAAAGAGTCCCACATCGCAAAGGAATTTGAGGCAAGACTATATGTGCCCACCCATATGTTTACCATCTTGCCCGCTCTCTGTTTCTTCCTGTGTGAAGTTGCCATATGACGCTACTTCCCTTTTGCCCAAAGCACTGCCTTTCACATTTACTGGTAATTCAGGCCTGTTAACAACAGGTTCTCTCATTGTTTGAAATCTGGAATTGTCTCTGTTTCACCTTTACTTTCTTTTCTTTTCTTTTTTTTTTTTTTTTACAGGGACAGAGAGAGGGATAGATAGAGACAGACAGACAGGAACGAAGAGAGGTGAGAAGCATCAATCATTAGTTTTTCGTTGCCATCGCAATACCTTAGTTGTTCATTGATTTCTTTCTCACATGTGGCTTAACCGCGGGCCTTCAGCAGACCGAGATGGGCCCGCGCTCAAGCTGGCGAGCTCGGGGTCTCGAACCTGGGTCTTCTGCATCCCAGTCCGACACTCTATCCACTGCGCCACTGCCTGGTCAGGCTTCACCTTTATTTTCAAAGGACACTTTCACTGGAGTTAGATCTCTTAGTCGCCAGACTTTTCTCTACCACTTTGTGTCATTCTGTTGTCTTCTGACTTCCTTTGTTTCTGAGGAGAATCCAGCTATTATTTGTCATGTGTTTGTTTCCCTGAGAATGATGAGTTGGTTTTCTGTTGTTACTTAAGGTTTTCACCTGATCTTTGGCTCTCAGCAATTTGGTGCACCTTGCTGTGGTCTTTGTGATGATCTTTTTTAGGATTCCTTGAGCTTCTTAGGTTGATAAGTTACAGTTTTTCACCAAATTTGGGAAGTGCTCATCCATTGTTTATTCAATTATTTCTTTTTGCCCCTCTCTCTTCCTCCTCTCCTTGAAATCCAGTTATACACATATTATTCATTTTTTGTTTATCGATTTAGAGAGAGAGAAAAAAAAACACATTGATTTGTTGCTCCAGTTATTTATGCATTCATTGGTTGATTCTTGTATGTGCCTTAACTGGGCATCAAACCTGCAACCTTGGCATCTCGGGACAATGCTCTAACCAACTGAGCTACTTGGCCAGAGCCCCCTTACACATGTATTAGAATACTCGATATTATCTAACAGCTCTCTGAGGCTTTCTTCATTCTTCTTCAGTGTTTCTTCTCTCTGTTTTTGGAGCCCATTACTTCCTGTTGATCCATCTTCCGATTCACTGATGGTTCCAGCGTCTTCTACCCGCTGTTGAGCAAACTCCACTGAGGTTTCATTTCAGTTCCTGTACTGTTAGCTCTCCAGTCCCCATTTGGTGCCTCTTTATAGTGTCCATTTCCCAGTTGAGATTTCCTGTCTTTTCACTCATTTTTAGTATATTTTCCATTAACTCTTGAGCACATTTTCCTTTAATTCTTTAAACACTTTGGTAATAGATGCTTTGAAGTCTTTGTCTGCTAAATCCAACATCTGGGCCCACCCAAAGGTAGTTCTACTGGCTACTTTATTTTTCCTGAGTCCTGATCACACTTTCCTGTTTCTTGGCCATGTCTAGTGATGCATTTGTTTGAAAAGTAGGCATAGTAGATTATGTTGTCATGATCCTGTGTTATGTTGTGTTCTCCTGAGTGGTGGTGTTTTGTTTAGCAAGCAGTCAGCTTGCCTGGTCTCTTACTGAAATCTCTCTCCACTGTGGTACACAGCTGGGGTGTCTCTGCTAATTATCTCCCCATCTTGGGTCTCCCCACATTGTCTCACTGTTGAGAGATCTGGGCAGAGATTATATTTACATACCTCAAACCAGTAGGGTTTCTACCTCTGCCACTGAGTTGTGTGTAGGTTGAGGAATACATTGAAATGCACAGAAAATTTGCAAGTTCCCCCAAGGTTCTCATTTTCTTGGGGCTCCCTGGGGTTCTCTGCACTTTAGCAGCCTCTCTGGGGTGCAGGGGATTTTATCGTCTCAGTCCTTTCAAGGCTCTCTTGCTTCCAGAGACCACTCCCTTCCTCCATTTCTAGCTGCTCTGCTGCTGGTCCTCTACCAGGTCCATACCTTTACCCAGTACAGCTGTGGGTTTCCTGCCAGAAATAGGCGGGACACGCCCAGGTACGGGGTCATAAACGCACCTTTCTTGCCCACTGCAGCGGCTCTTCCCAGTGAGCCAGCACTTCCCGCCCAGCTGTTCCCTGCCATTGGTCATCTCCCACTGTCCTGAAGTGATTGTTTTCTGTTTTTGTTGTTGTTGTTGTTGTTGTTTTAAAGAGACAGAGAGAGAGAGAGTCAGAGAGAGGGATAGACAGGGACAGACAGACAGGAACGGAGAGAGGTGAGAAGCATCAATCATTAGTTTTTCGTTGCCGTCACAACACATTAGTTGTTCATTGATTGCTTTCTCACATGTGCCTTGACCGCGGGCCTGCAGCAGACCGAGCCACCCCTTGCTGGGGCCAGCGACCTTGGGTCCAAGCTGACGAGCTTTTGCTCAAGCCAGATGGGCCCGCTCTCAACCTGGCAAGCTGAGGGTCTTGAGCCTGGGTCTCCCGCATCCCAGTCCGACGCTCTATCCACTGCTCCACCACCTAGTCAGGCAATCATCAGTTTTTTATTGCCATTGCGACCTTAGTTGTTCATTGATTGCTTTCTCACATGTGCCTTGACCGCGGGCCTTCAGCAGACCAAGCAATCCCTTGCTGGAGTCAGCGACCTTGGGTCCAAGCTGACGAGCTTTTGCTCAAGCCAGATGGGCCTGCGCTCAAGCTGGCAAGCTCAGGGTCTCGAACCTGGGTCTTCCGCACCCCAGTCTGATGCTCTATCCACTGCGCCACTGCCTGGTCAGGCTGTTTTCTGTTTGTTTTTAAAAAATATTATTTATTGATTTTAGAGAGACAGGGGAGAGAAGGGGAGGAAGAATGGGAAGCATCAACTCATAGTAGTTGTTTCTTATATCTGCCTTGACCAGGCAAGCCTGGGGTTTCAAACCAGCGACCTCAGCATTCTAAGTCAACGCTTTATCCACTGTGCTACCACAGGTCAGGCTGAAATGATTGTTTTTAATGAATCTATCACACTTGATTTCTGTAGAGGAGAATTACCTGGACGCTCATATTCCTATTACCAGAAGCTAGCAGACACTATTCCAGGCCCTGGGGATATAGCCATAAACAAAACAGTTATTCTGTGGGGAGAAAACAGACCTCAAACAAATAAGCCAACAGAAATATAATATGTCAAATAGTGGCACGTGCCCTGAAGACAGTAAAGGAGAAGGAGCACAAGGGAGTGGCTCCGTGGTTGACAGTAAGAATAGCACATGGCAAGGCCCTGAGGTAGAAGCATATTTGGGGAGTTCTAGGAGGAGCAAGAAGTAGGAATAAGATGTGGAATTGGAGAAGGTAGCTAAGGTCAGATCAGCTAGGGCCCTGGGAAGAACATTAGCTTTTATTCTGAGAGGAGAGAAGCTGTTAGAAGGTATTAACTGAGAAGTGACATTAAGTCACGCAGAGTGCCAACTTTCATAATGAAAAATAAAACTGCCAAGTGAATTCAGGAAGTCACTGACGGCCTCAGCCCTTGTCATTCCTGTATTTGAACTGAGCTTTGAGGCACTGGGACCAAGTAGTCTGTGGACCTCAGGAATTTCTAGGCTGAGGAGACATTTGAATCAGGGACCCTAGTTAGGGCCCTGACTCTGCCATGTGCCAGCCTCAGTTTCTCTAAATGGGCCAGTTTCTAACTGCCGTGAACTGGACCGGCGCTGAGCTCAGAGTCTGACACCGTGATATGTATTCAGTACATGGATGCAAATCTCCTGTACGCACCAACCGGAACTGTGAGGTTAGTCAATTGCCTGATGGGCCCAGGCTCCCAGCTTCAAACTGCTGCGTGATCCGTGATTGTTCCTTCTTCCTCTCACTGTCATCTTCCAGATTCTGTGGTTCATCATCCTGAAGGTCACTTTCAGCTTCCCCTTCATTTCCGTATCTACCCCACATCCTGGCTCAGGCCTCGTCCCCTCCCCCCCCCTCGCCCCCCCCCCCCCCCGTCCCGCCGATTGCCCAGCCTGTCCTGCATGTGGCCACCAGACCATCTTCCTGAAGCAGTGCCTGGGGCACACAGGGATGTGATCACTTCATTTCTAAACTGGGGAACATTTGAAACATTCCAGAAAGGACAGAAAATAACAGAACAGTGGTGGGTCTGTTCCTCCATCCTGCTTCCCGCCCACCCCGGAACTAACCATTGCCCTAAAGCTAGTGCAAACCCCCCGGGGGACTCCGTGCTTTTATAAGCCTTTTATGTTGCCATAAACAATGCCCACTTTGTTTTATGGTTTTTAGTTTTTCATAAGTGGCACAAGACTCTATGATTCATATACCGACTTGCTTTTCTCATCCCACATGACACGTTAGAGACTTCCTCCTACCAGTACGTGCTGCCCACGTTCATTAACCGCCGTAGGGTGTTCCACTGTAAGACAAAGCCACGGTGTTTTGTCTGTTCCTCTCTGAGGGATAGCAAGTTGTTCCTGTTACTTATGGTGCAGCAGAGAGCCCCCTGTCCCTGTCTCCTTGTACACACCTGTGAGCGCTTCCCTGAGTGAGGTTCACACCTAGACCCTGAATTACTGAGTCGGGGCATGCGGGTCCTGCCTTTTCTAGACACTGCCAAACTGGTCCCCAAAGTGGCTGACCCGTTTCCATGCACTGTCACACAATCCTTTTAAAAACCATCTCTATGTCCTGCTTCACCTAATAAAGTTAAGGGAGACCCTGGCTACCTTTATATTTTCTTTCACATTGCAACTTTGTTTCATCATCTATAAAAATAAAGATAAACATTACAAAACTGGGTCAATGAGTTCATCTGTAGCACGTAATGACCACAAAAAAAAAAATGATCGTTTCCTTTCTTTCTATACAGTAGTTGCCTCTCCCCCCTTCCTCTGGAGCTGTGTGGAATAAGTCTAATCCCGAGCGTCCGGGGGTGAGTGTGAACGCTGAGGCTGGGGCTGCCTCGATCCCTGAAAGATAGCTCCTTGGCAGGTCAGCTTATTGCAGCTCATGGGGTCTTGGAGCCAATTCTTGTCTCATGTCACGTGTGCCTTTGATCATGTGCTGTGCCCTCCTTCCAAGTCCGCCGTGATGTGGAACAGACAGGGCCAAGCATGGGAGCCCCTCTCTACCCATCTCATCAGTTGATTGTGCTGAAACAGGCCCAGTGCACGTTAGTGTTGAGTGTTAGCATTATCCTCACAGTCCGGCAGCGGACTGGATGGATGCAGACCGAAATCTGCTGGAGGGAGGCTCCTCACGTGTTGCCCAGTCAGGGCTGGGGCTGAGGTCAGTGGGTGGTTGGGGTGGGGCTGGAGTAAAAGCAGGGAGAAGAGAAGTCGGATGCCCTCCGTGGGTGGAGGGGGAAGGAGGCTGTTCCCAGTGCAGACTTCTGGCTGCAGCCGGCCTGTGAGGTTACTCCCGAAAAAACAAATGGGAGTTCCTGCTCCCCATCAGTCTCCCCTACACCCCAGGGGCTTGAGGAACACTGACAAATTCTTGCTTTTCAAATCTGCATCATCTGGATGATATGAGGACTTTGAGGTTCATCTAAACATTATTTCAGAACATATGCGTTTTATTGAAAAAATAGCTTTTCCTTATGACATTCTTGATGACATATGAGAAGATACCTTCACAGCCAGAGGTGCATGTGCAGTTTGGGGGGGCTGATTTCTGGTTAGCTAGCCCCGCTCGCTCACTCAGGGTCAGGGGGCACACTTAGCCCCTGAGTCTGTTTCTCTTCTGAGACCCCCGTCAACTGAGTGCACTCATATGATCCCTATTTAGAAGCAACCACAAGTCCTCTTGACGGTGGGATGCATGGAGTCAGGACACGGCTGTGATGGTGGCTTTCTCCCTCTGTCCCACAGGAGCTCTCTGCTGTCTTCCTCCTGTGATCCCGTTTAGCCTCCAGGTCCCCTCTGACCCTGTGTGTTACATAGTTCAATAACCTTGGCTTTTCGCAGAGCAACTTGGCCATTATTACCATATATCTAGCTATTTTCACTTCGACTTCAGGAAAAGATGAAGGAAGCAAACTGAGCAGCTGAAGCAGTGGGTTAGATTAGAAGAATCAGGAAGTGAGGGTCTTGGCATTTCTCTGGTTCGATTGTGTGGTTATTCACCGAACTGAATAACCAGCCACCCTCACCCCGATGTGTTCTGTGAATGGGGAAGTTGCCGTCTAGAACAAACAGCTTCTGAGCATCACAGCGTGTCCTCAAGGAATCGGGACCTTGCTCCGTCTACGGTCCCGGGCACACTCTCCCAGAAGGATGCAAAAGGGCACGGGCCCATTCCACTGGGGGTATATGTTGGCTACACTGCCTGCCCAGTCACCTTGGCCCACCCTCTCTCTCCCATGTGGAGTGTTTTTCCCTTATTTTTACAAAGAGTGAGACTTACAATTCAGTGTTCTTAGGTGTCTCAGATTTAAACTGTAGGTAGCAGTCTTATAATTATTTCAAGTGGAAAACACACTTGATACTTTTACTCGTCGTGTGTAAAACCACTTGAATACATTCTGCTCTCCGCATTATATCTGTAAGAATCTGAGTTTTCAAATGCATTTAGTGGTTAACCTTAGTTTTGTTTTCAGGCCAATTGCTTAGAATCTGGTTTGTCGGGAGTATTATGTATCTAAAGCCTCCAGTTAAGAATCTTGTAGGTGTCATAAGATCACCGAGCTGCTATGGGGAAGCTTCATATTAGAGCATCTACATTCATTTCAGCTCGAGTGCCTTTTTTTATGAGGCATTCTTAATTTTCTTGAAGTAATCAGTTATCACTAAGCTCTACCTTTAGTAATCTGATGCATTTCTGCTCCAGTACATAAAGGCCAGTAATTTTAGTAAAATTCCTTCCAACAATGGTATTTAAAACCCCACCCTAATGAGGCATTTATTCCCGCAGCATTTCCTTATTCATCACCTCCTTCCTTCACAGAGGAGACTTCAAAATATGTTTCGTCTGGAATTCCCAAGCAGCTGGGAGAAGTGAGCGAAGTGGGCTGGCGCCGTTGGCCCAGCGGGGCTCCGGCACCCCGGCCTCGCTGCCCGCAGCGGCCTCGCTCCCGCTCCCGGATAGAACGCGTGAGCTGTAACTGGCTTTGCCTGTGTCCTAGGTTTGCCCGTCGCAGAAAGTTCTTATACATCCTCAGTTGTTCTCCTCCACTTGGCAAGAGCGCCGGCTATCAGCCGGCATCGTTGTGCGTAGGCTCTCTGCTTACACTTCCCACCAGAGCTGGCGGTTTCCTCCGCCTTCCCGCATCTCCCTCCGCGGATAGTTTCCCAGGTGTTGCTGGAAACGGGCTGAATAGTATTGAATTAAGCCCTGGCTTCTCTTTGTTACATTGCACTCTCCAGCCCGACTGGCTCAGCTCAGCTTACTGTTGCTCTTTACGTCTCAGGAGCCCGGACGATGCCTCCATTTCCTTTCCACCGCTATTCGCGTTTCTCAGGAAAACGGGTGACGGCGACTGGTTTAGATCCATACGGCGTCCGGCTTTTCCAAACCAGAGAACTTAAGAAAGTGCCTCCATCAGTGAGTCGTGATTTTAAAGAAGTCGACTCGCAAGGTGACCTCATTTGCTGGATGGAGAAACCTAGGCGCTCACAAGAGTCATGGCTCTCCAAATCAGAGCCGCAAGGGGAACACTTGCTCAACCAAGAACTGTCCGTTTAAGAAGGACGTTCACGTCTGTTTTCTTACATGTATGCATTTAACGTTAGCATGATATCCTTGAAAGCACCAGTAGTATTTTCCCGTGTCTTGCCAGTGGAGAAACGGGCAGAGTTGGCAAGTTCTGCAGGTGGTGAGTAGGCGGCCGTGGCCCTGGGCTCTTCCTCTCGTCCACACTTACAGAGTGAGTGAACTCTGCAGCAGGACTTAACTTTTATTAAAGCGTTCGTTCTATGAGGGACCAAATGCAGAACTGGTCCTGTGCTTTTGGAGGTTAGGGAAGGCCTGTCAATTACCAAGGAACTTAACTATGAAGTACTTGTAATGAAAAATACTTCAACTGTTTTAACTAAAACAAAGTTACATAAATATTTTGGTACATCTCTTCCTAACTCGTTTTTTGAACAAGTTAGTAAATCAGGATGTCACCTGTGATCGCTAGTTTATGTCTGTCTAGGATGACCCCCAGGGGAATGCCTTACATTCACATTTATTTGTCCAGGGTAAAGAACTGCTTTTGCCGGCGTTAACCGAAGTTAGCTGCTGACCATTTATTTTTCCTTAAAATGGATGTGGGTACTTGTTTTGTTTCTTTTCTTCTTCTTTTTTTAACTTTTAAATTTATTTTAGAGAGAGGAAGGGAAGGGAGAAAAAGAGAGAGAGAGAAACATCGATTTGTTGCTTCCCTTACGTATTCATTCATGGGGTGATTCCGTTATGTACCCTGACCGGGGACCGAACCCCATGACCTTGGTGTATTGGGATGATGCGTTAGCCAGCTGAGCTACCTGGCCAGGGCTTGTTTGTTTCTGAATGTTTCCGATTTCCCCCTGGCAGGGAAGCGGCATGTCGCCAGTACCACTGTGAAATCGTGAGTCCCAAGCCCATTCCCAGCGGGTGCCTCCAAGGCTTCGTTCCCTGGAAAAGAGCTGAAATGTTAGCCCACTTCCCAGAGCGTCCTGCCACTCGCGCTGACCACAGAGCCCACTGCTCTCCTCCACAAGGAGCAGTCATTTTCCTGAAATAATCATATACTGTACACACTCTTGGGTCACTGAGGTGTTGGTATTCTAGCAAACTGAACTCTGAGCTGAGGCAGTGGTATAAACCTTACCTAGCTGTCCCAGTGCTGACCTCAGGTAGGGCCTCAGAGATAGCATTACCGCCAAGGGTCCCCGAGTGAAATTTCAGGATGGTGGGTATCCAGCACTTGGCAGGGCTGCCGACTCAGGTGAAGCCGCAGGAGGAGAAGGCGGCTGCCGGACTAGTGGCTAGATGAACCGTGAACCTGGTGTTCCAGGGAAGACCAGAGTGGATTCTCTGTGATTAGACGGGGTGGGAAGCGAGTGGGATAAGACCGTGGACTTCAGAATGCTGCTGTGGCCCACCTCTTCACACTCTGTGCCCACTTGAGCTCAACCAGGAACTGGGGACCCTCAGGAGACCCGGTTAGTCCATCCTGAGCCCCCTCAGAAACAGGCTTCTCTGCAGAGTCCCAAATGGCTGAGTCAGAGAGATCTGGGCGGCCCCCATCCCAAGGCGAAGTTTCCACATCAGACACAATCAATAATGAAAGGACCCAGACAGCATCGTTGTGAGAGTTAAGATACAAAGTGCTGTGGACATGTAAAGGTGGGCTCCTCCCTGGTGCTCTAAGAGGGCGCCACACAAATGCTCTCAAACGGACACTGGCAGCAGTCCGCACGGCCCACGCCATCAGTAAGACAGACTGGCTGTCAGAAAAGGCTCTGGGTTGGTCTGGAGGCTCCTGGTTCTGGTCTGCCTTTGGGAACCACCTAGAGTAAGTCAAATCCCCTTAACACAGTCCATCCTGGGGGACATTGTCTCGTGATGGCAGATGGCGCCGCTCTCTGTGTTCTAAGAAGACCCTGGAGAGACAAGGCTGCGCCCCTGCCAACAGCTGCAAGCAGAGGCAGTCCTCCTGGGAATCTGAGCCTTCAAATCCCCTGGAAACCAGCTTACATAAATCAAATTCACAAGAGACTGGGGCATCCAGAATGACTGGAAATTAGTTTGAAAATAAAATAGGGCACTCATGTTTGCAGAATAGAGCTTTCTCTTCCTGTTGGCAGGCTCAGAGGAACCAAATTACAGGTTGTTGAGTGGACAGGGAAAGAGGGGCAGGACTGGTTAGATGATCTCAGGGACTGTTGTCACCAAGATGTGATGGCCTGGGCACCCCCTCCACCCCAACACTGGACCAGCACTTGAACTGCCAGCTTCCGCCAGGGCCCACCCCTCCCCCTTTCCCACTCTATAGCAGGCCAGCTCCCTGAGTTCATGTGGACACAGTCCTTCCTTAGTCAGCACTTCCGTCCGACGAGGCTCTGGTGGGTCTGGTGCTGATCTCTGTGACATAACCTGCAGAGGACAGTGGGGTCGCCACAGTCCCGGCAGAGAGCGGGCAAGGGTCTGCATTGCTATGGACCTTGCTCAGCCGGCGAGTGATTATACACAGGTGTGTAACATCTTGTATAAGCTCTTATTTTGTTTTTAACTCCTCTCGTTTTATAGTTGGAAACTCTTATTTTTGAGATAGTTGTAGATTCACGTACAGTTGTTAGAAATAATACAGAAAAATCTTATGTACTTACCCAGTTCCATCCAATATTAACAACTTGCAAAACTTATACTGCAATCAGGAAGTTAACATTGGTACATTCAAGATCTAGGAGACTTCTGTTATCACAGGGATCTCTTTGTGGCCTCCTTTAATCCCTGGCAACCACTGGTCTGTTCTCCATTTCCACAGTTTTGTCATTTCAAGGATGTTATATAAGTGGAATCATATAATCCATAACTGTTGAGGACTGTCTTTTCTCAACCTCTTCTTTTTTTTTTTTTTCATAAGTGAGAAGAGGGGAGATAGATTCCCGCATGCACCCTGATGGGGTCCACTCAGCAAAACATATCTAGGGCTGATGCTCGAAACAGCTGAGTTATCCTCAGTGCCCGGGGCCGATGCTTGGACCATTCAAGCCCTGGCTGTGGGAGAGGAAGAGGGAGAGGGAGGAGAAGAGAAGCAGATGATCGCTTCTCTTGCATGCGCTGACCAGGAATGGAACCCAGGACATCTGTACGCCGGGCCAGCTTTCTATCCACTGAACCAGCTGGCCAGGGCCCAAGGATTGGCTGTTTCCACAGAGCATTTCACTGCAGGTACATCCAGGCTTGTGCATGGCAATAGTTCATGTCATGGATGTACCAGTTTTTTTAACCATTCTCCTGTGGAAGGACATTAGTTAGTCCTAGCTTTTGGATATTGTGAATAAAGCTGCTATAAAAACTTTTATACAGCCTGACTGGTAGTAGCACAGTGGATAGAACGTTGACCTGGGGTGCTAAGGTCCCAGGTTTGAAACCCCAAGGTCACTGGCTTAACCACAGGTTCATCCAGTTTGAGTGCAGGTTCGCCAGCTTGAGTGTGGGGTCACCGACTTGAGTGTGGGATGATCAACATGATCCCATGGTCACTGGCTTGAGCCCAAAGGTCACTGGCTTGAAGCGCAAGGTACCTGGCTTGCGCAAAGGGTCACTGGTTCGGCCGGAGCCCCTCAGTCAAGGCATTTATGAGAAGCAATCAGTGAACAACTAAGGTGCCACAACTGGGAGTTGATGCTTCTTATCTCTCTCTTCCTGTCTCTCTCTCTCTCTCTTGCTAAAAAAAAAAAGTACAGCTGTTTATGTGACAGTAAGTTGCCATTTCTCTGGCATAAATGCCCAAGAGCATAATTGCTGGATGGTATGGAGGTGCATGTTTAGCTTTTTAAGAAATTGCCAAGCTGGTTTCCTGAGTGGCTGTAACTCTTTTGTGTTCCCATTAGCAATGTGTGACTGATCTACACTGCTCACAAAAATTAGGGGATATTTTATCACTTCATATTCATTTTGAAATATCCCCTAATTCTTCCCACAAAAATTAGGAGATATTTATCGCTTTGTATTCATTTTGAAATATCCCCTAATTTTTGTAAGCAGTATAGTTTCTCTGCATCCTCACCGCATTTGGTGTTGTCACTGTCTTTTATATTAGCCGTTCTGGTTGGTGTGGAGTGATATCTCACTGTGGCTTTCATTTGCATTTCCCCAATGGCTCAAGTCCTGTGACCTTGCTGAACTCACTTATTAATTCAAGGGGTTATTTTCTGGAGGGAGTCAACTTCCTGAGATTGTCTACATAGACAAGCATGTCATCTGCAAATGGAGACGGTACTATTTCTTCCTTTCTGATCTGTATGCTTTTTATTTCCCTTTTTTGCCTTATTGCTCTGGCTAGAACTTTCTGCACTATGTTGAAAAGAATGACAAAAGTAGAAATCCTTGTCTTCTTCCCACCCTTAGGGACAAGCATCCAGTCATTCAACATTAAGTATCACGTTAGCCCTAATTTTCTGTAGATCATTATCAAGTACCCCTCTATTCCTATTTCTCTGAGAGTTTTTGTCATATATGTTTAATTTTGCCATGTGTTTTCTTCACTCATATTAATATGATCGTGTGATTCTTTTCTTCATAAGCTTGTTAATCTTGTGGATTACAATGATTAAATTTTAAATATTGAACCAAACTTAACATATTGATCTATTGCCCTATTTGCTAATATTTTATTTTTAAGATTTTTTTTCTTTTTTTAAACTTGATTGTTAAGAATTTTTGCATCTTTATTCATGAAAGTTATTCTTCTTCTTATGGTATTTTCTTTGCCTGGTTTTGGTACCAGGGTAATAATTAGCTTCATAAAATGAATTAGAAAGTATTCCTTCCTCTTCTGTTCTCTGGAAGACATTGTGTAGAATTGGTGTTACTCTTTTAAAAGTTTGATAAAATTCTTCATTGAGACGCTATGGGCCTGGAGATTTCTTTACTGTGAATTTTAAAATGATGAGTTCAGTTTCCTTAAGAATTATAGACTACTCAAGTTATCTATTTCCTACTGAGAGGCTGTGATCATGTGTGTTTTTTCTTTGTCTGTTTTTTGCAACAGAGAGAAGGACAGAGAGGGACAGACAGACAGGAGAGAGATGAGAAGCATCAAGTCTTCGTTGCTGAACTCCCTCCTTTTTCTCTAAAATAAATAAAAAGATTCTCTTTTATTTTAGAGAGAGGGTAGAGTGAGAGTAAAGGGGGAGGGGAAGAGCAGGAAGCATCAACTTGTAATAATTGTTTCCTGTATGCGCCTTGACTGGGCAAGCCCAGGGTTTCAAACCAGTGACCTCAGCATTCCAGGTCAATGCTTTACCCACTGCGCCACCACAGGCCAGGCCCTTCTGCTTCCTTTGGGATTATTTCTTATTTTTCTATGTTCTTGAGACTTGGTATTTTATAATTTGTCTCAATATTGCTTATAGTTGCTCCTTGAAGCATTGTTATGATGGCTGCTTTAAATTCTGTATCCGATAGTTATAGCATCTGTTATCTTGCTATTGACATCTATTGTCTCTTTTCATTCAGTTTGAGAGCTCCCTGGTTCCTGACGTGATGAGTGATGTTTGCTTAAACCCAGGTATTTTAGGTAGCATATGAGGAGACTTTTGATCTTATTTAAACCTTGTTTTAGCTGCTTCTGATGCTGCCCTGCAGGGCGAGCCTGGCCCTTCTCATTCCTGCCGTGGGTGGGGGACGTGCAGGCTCTCCACTCAGCCGGCCGGACGGACACTGTTGACACCCAGTGGTGTTGGGGTGTGGGGAGACTCCCTGGTTCTGCAGGGCAGGCGTGGCAGTTCTGGGTTCCTCCGAGGCCTCCACCTTTCCGGCTAGAAGGCAGGAATGTCTCCTCACCACTCCCCATGTGGCCTGTGACAGCACGGGAACATGGTGTGCAGTGAAGCGAGTGTTGAGTCTCCGCTAGACCTTCCAGCACCATCCCAGCACGGGGTGTGGGGGTGTGTGGGGGGCATCTCGGCCTTGCCAACATACTCTCCACTCACTCAGGATGAAGCTCCCCCTCCTTGCTTATCCTTCTGTGATCCCCCCCAGCTGGGGGTGTTGGGGTGCCTCATTACAGCCTGGGGAGGGTAGAAGTCTAGGCCCCGCAAGGCCCTCACTGGTGTGCTTGGGGTGGGCAGCAGCGTTTTCTGTGGTGTTTGGTTATCTCCTAAACGTTCTGTCATGTGAGGCTGCCCCTTTCCTGGTCCTTTGGCCAGAGGGAGCAGGCTGTGGCGTGAATCTTTCTGTCTTCCCAATTCCCAGTCCTCCTGGGTTGCTGACTCTCTTAGCTCCGGGTGTGAGAGCTGTAAGGCAAAAAGGAAACCCAGAGCACTCTCCCTCCGCCTTTCATTCCTGTGTCCCAAGGTACTTAGCCAGCTTGCCTCCTCTCCACGTTTTAGTCTCTCATGTCTATTTTATATGAAGTGTCCAGTGTTTTATGTTGTATTTAGTGGGAAGAATAGGGAAAGTATGTCCACACCACCTTCCCCGAAGCAAAACAACCCCTCTCTTTGCTGAGTCTTCTTGCTTATTGACTAATCTACGTGAGAAATAGAGCCTATCCTAGGCATATACTAGCCTATAATATGTATGGTGTGTGCATATGAAGGTGCTTAAAAGTTAGTTGTAGACTGACTGATTTGGCTGTTCACACGGTACCTTGACCTCACAGAGAGAATTCTGGGAGCTGTGACTAGGCAGGGCCATTGAGCGCCTTGCTGGACCTCTTCAAGCCATGGTCATGCAGGTGCTCAGTGGGCACCCAGCTTCCCACAGGCTGGCATTCTGCCTCTCCGCTTCAGGGAGAGCTATGCGCCCAGGGAGGGGACCCTTCGCAGTGCAGACCCATGAGTTGCTGTGCTGGGCTGAGGCCTTCTCATTTCGCGGCAGGTGTCCGCTTGGGGGACCCACCCCTCTGGGAACTTGTGGCGGGGATCCAGAGCACTCACCCCGTGTCTCCTTTGAAACAGGAGGACCATGACATCATGGAAGCCGATCTGGATAAAGACGAACTAATCCAGCCCCAGCTTGGAGAACTCTCAGGCGAGAAACTTCTGACCACGGAGTACTTGGGAGTGAGTGTCACGTAAGGGCTTGGGGGCCCTGCAGTAGAAAGGAGGGGTGGACCACCGGTGGACTGAGCATTTGCCGTACACAGAGGGTTTGGTCTGTGTTTAGGAGAAGTTCCCCGTCAGCCAGTTTGCTTCCGGTGGCCCTGAAGTGGCCCTAGCTACCTGCCACAGATAGGCCTGCTGGTGAACAGAAGAAGGATTAGAATATCACTAGAGGGCCACACACCAGGGACCTTCATAGCATCTGAAGGTCTGCCCACCCTCAGTAGGGATCATCTGTTAGGAGGGAAGGCCGCAGTGGATCTGGGAGTCCTTGGCCTGCAGCTTAGAGCTGAGCCATCAGAGCAGATGAGGCCGCCCGCTGAAGCGGAGGGTGCAGAGGAGCAAGTAAGGCCGTAAGCATGTCAGGAGTGGGAGAGAGAAGAGGGACCCTAGAAGGATAGAAAAGAACTGTCGGAGAGGCTTGGGGAGACCCAGGAGGACGCAGTACCACGGAAAACAAAGAGGAAGTGTTTCAGGACGATCTGACCCGTCCAGGTATCCGAGCAGCCTGTGGAGTCTCATGTCTATGATGTAGCCAAAGTCTGGACTCTGAGAGTTCCCTGAGGGCCGGTGCTCAGCCCGCCCTGGGAGCACAGCTTGCCACCCCGCAGCTAGGGCGTGAGTCAGGAGGACGCTGCCTGGGAGCCGCACGAGAGGGCAGCAGTGTCAGCAGGGTGGCAGTGTGAGTGTGGCAGTGCCGGGCCTGTGTGTCTCCTTGACCAGAGAGCGCAGGGGTGAGCCGTTGGGGTGCAGGAGTGTCAGGTTTCTGAAGGGAGGGCAGTTACAAGGGATGAGGACCCATCTGACAGAAGCACTGTGGCCCTGTGACTGACGGACAGACGGACAGACGAACGACTATGTGCATAGAGGTGGAGAGCACCGGCCCTAAAAGGAACTCCTGGAATTCTGTAGCTGGTGGCTGACTGGGTCAGCTACATGGACCCTGGAATCTCCTCAGACGAGGCGGGTTGGTATTGGAACAGGAGGCAAAGACGGTGACTTAGGAAGGAAAAACTGTGTCACGGGGGTGTCCTGAGCCTCTCTAAGAGCGAGTAGAAGTAGAAAGCACCTGCCCCCACCCCGTCCAGTCCCTCATCACCTCACCCTGGGCACTGGGCTCCCTGGTCACCTGGCTGTGGCCCCCAGGCTGGAGTGCAGTATTTGCTTGTAGAGCCTGAGCTCGGAGGGCGGCTAAAGGCCCAATCACGGGAGTACTGCAGGCAGAGGTTGGGGATGCTACCCTGCACGGGCTGGGAAGATGGGCGGTTCAGAGCAGGGCAGCGGCTCGGTTTGACTTCTGATTTAATATAATAGCCCCTTTTCTCTGTCCTGCTGCTTTACAGAGAATAGACCGTAGGGTGAGAGTGGGAGGAGGGAGAGGCCGGGGGAGGGGGGGGCTGGGTAACCGCCAGACCTGCCCTCGTCCCGGGCCTGGGCGAGGTCTGCTGCCTGCCTCTGTCCCTAGAGTGTCTCAGGATCAAAGGAATGGAACTGACTGGGAGGCTCCGTTTACAGGCCAGGTGGGGAGATGCCTGGGAAAGGTTGGAAGTGAGGAAATCTGGTTCCGGTTGTTGTGGAAGTCCGGAGCCCGGACTAGCCTTTGTTCCCCCTGGGAGAACTCGGCTTTGTCAGGGAAGGGCGGAGCTCCGTGTGATGGGACCCGCTGTTCTAGAAACATTGCTGTCCTGCTTCCCAGGCAGGTGCTGAGAAGAGTGGGAGGCAGGCTGGCGGGGCTTCAGTGGCGGGCAGGCGTGGTCGCCGTCGTGGGCGTAGTCTGTGCTTGGGACATGCCCAGGAGGGTCAGGAGGTGTCCATGGAGCCTTGTCGGACACACACCTGAATACAGCCCCTTGGCTAAATAACTGAGAGCACTCCGCACAGTGAAGCGCCCCGACCGAGAGCTTCCATTGATGGTGAGGACTTCTAACAACAAAGCAAAATCAGAATGAGCTGGGACAGCTGGTTTAATCGTGCAGATTGTCACGGCACAAAGACACAGAGCTTTCAAAGCAATCAATAACCCATGTAATAGCAACCGGAAACGGTGTCACTTACCATAGTGTGCAGTTCTGAGTCTCCTCAATGTATATATACTATCCTCTTACCAGAAGGAGACATTTTGAAGCCAGCAGAAAGAACATACACTTGCTTATATCGTTGGGGCCCGTTACTTTCCCGAGGAGATGTGAGTGGTAAGAAGATACGCAGAAAGAATTCATTCATTGTATAGATGTGAGGACTGAGTTTACTCCTTTGCTGGGGCTGCGGTATCAAATTACCATAACCTGGATGGCTTAAAGCAGGGGTCCCCAAACTACAGGCCCGCGGGCTGCATGCAGCCCCCCTGAGGCCATTTATCCAGCCCCCACCGCACTTCCGGAAGGGGCACCTCTTTCATTGGTGGTCAGTGAGAGGAGCACAGGATGCATCCGCACCCATAGTTCCCATTGAAATACTGGTCAGTTTGTTGATTTAAATTGACTTGTTCTTTATTTTAAATATTGTATTTGTTCCCATTTTGTTTTTTTACTTTAAAATAAGATATGTGCAGTGCATAGGGATTTGTTCATAGTTTTTTTTTATAGTTTGGCCCTCCAACGGTCTGAGGGACAGTGAACTGGCCCCCTGTGTAAAAAGTTTGGGGACCCCTGGTTTAAAGCAACAGAAGTGTATTCCCTCACGGTTCTGGAAGCCAGATGTCCAAAATCAAGACATCAACATAGCCACCTCCCTCGGAAGTTTCTGGCGGGTCCCGGTGTTCCTTGGCTTGTGGCTGTTTAACTCCAAACTCTGCCTCCATCTCCATGGGCCCCTCCTCTTCTCTCCATCTTCTCTTTCATATCTTATTAGGACATTTGTCATTGGATGTCAGGTAACCAAGGATGATCTCTTCATCTCATGATCCCTAACTTAATTACACCTGCAGTGATTGTTTGTCCACACAAGGTCCCAGTCCCGGGTCCCAGGGGTTAGCACCTGGAAGTAGGTGTTTGGGGGCTGCACTCAAACCACGGTACCAGGTCGCTGTCGGCTCTCATCGTAGAAACACTGTACTGCTTTATTAGAAGGCGTGACACTGAGCAGGAAAATCACTGCAGTTATATGGGCATGCCCAGTTCCGCTGTCTTGATTCATTAGTCCTCCTAATCTGCATTCAGACACCCAACCTTGATTTGAAATCGCCAGCCCCTGTATAGCTGGGTCCGTGATTAAGAGGGGTCTTATCTGCCTTTGGCTCTAGTGGCAGACACAAGGGCTTTAAGCTCCTATCCTCATAACTGTCTGTGTCAAATAGAGGAACGTGCCGAAAATGGAAGCCGTTTTCCTGGGCAGTGCGTGCTCTAGAATCATGACCCATGCCTCCCATTGTGATGTACTAAGTAGATTTTTCAAGATCATTCCAAAAATACTGGTTTTTTTGAAACATTGGGTCAGAAATATATATTCAAAATGTTTTTCTTGAACGGGTGCCATTTGCCTAACACACAGCAGAATGCCAGAAAAGTTGAAGGTGTTACCTTCCAGAAGTTTACACAAGGGGACACAGCACAGATAAACAGTGCTGTTGGGGAGGGATTGCAGGTAACAGCGAGGCGGGGCCGCTGGACCGGCAGGTACTGTCCTGTGACGTCAGAGCTAGCCTGCCACCGACTGTGGGTTAAAAATAGTCTAGGCCCTGCCCCACCTTTCCCAGGAATCACTATACATTACCTAGCTTTCTTTCTGTATAGTTTTTGTTTTGTGGACTTTGGTTGTCTTTACATATATAATGAGTTTGTAATTTCTCTACCAGATGATTTAAAAACTACTAGTATGGAGGGCCTGACTGGTGGTGGCGCAGTGGATAGAGCATCAACCTGGCAGGCTGAGGTCCCAGGTTCGAAACCCCAAGGTCACTGGCTTGAGCGCGGGCTCACCAGCTTGAGAGCAGGGTCGCTGGCTTGAGCATGGGATCATAGACTTTATACCCAGTGGTCGCTGGCTTGAGCCCAAAGGTCGCTAGCTTGAAGCCCAAGGTCGCTGGCTTGAGCCCAAGGTCGCTGGCTTGAGCAAGGGGTCACTGGTTCTGCTGTAGGCCCCCCCTCCACATTCCCTAGTCAAGGCACATATGAGAAAGTGATTGCACTGAACAACTAAGGAGCTGCAACGAAGAGCTGATGCTTCTCATCTCTCTCCCTTCCTGTCTGTCTGTCTGTCTGTCACTATCTGTCCCTCTCTCTGACTCTCTATCTCTGTCAAAAAAAGAAAAAAGTCAATATTTAATTTAGAATGAGAAAACAAAGCAAAGTCAAATTCAAATTTTATGGAACTGACCAATACCATGAAGAGAAAAATAATGTTTTCATGAACTAGCTGTTTGGCACACTACCTAGTTAGTTTTATACACACACACACACACACACACAGAGTTTTTGCTTTATGCTCTTTGGTTGTTTTTACATATATAATGAGTTTATAGTTTCTCTACCAAGTGAGATAAGGAAAATAAACCAGTCCTTCCTGTAATATATCTGATCCCATTCTCTTACTGATAGACTAGAAACTGTCCTTTTGGCCTCTCCTGTAGTTTTTGGTAACGTGGACAGAAAGAGCAGAAGGGCAGTGTGAGCGGAAGAAAATAGCGGTCCTTTAGTGGCAGATTCTGTTGTGCTTTGAGAGAAAATCTCCTTCATTAATGCAGATAAAAGCTGCGTTCCTCTGGGTAAGCAAGGTGGAGGCCAGGGCCCTTTCTCCTCTCCCAACCAGCCCTGAAGCATTGCCATGGAACTCGGTCTAACTGACAGGGGGCTGCTGGGCCAGGTACTGTTGAAGATCTCTCCGTCCTGCCCTGGCCAGATAGCTCTGTTGGTTCGAGCCTCGCCCCAAAGCACAGACTTAGCCCTTTCAGCCCTGTGTGGGGAGACCCAAGGGTTGTGGCTGGCACAACGGAGGGGGGAAGGGAAGAGAAGGCACAGATGGTCCTGAAGCACGACTGAAAATTGGACATAAGGGCCCTGCCCTGTGATGGGGGCCCTAGATCCTGGAAGGGGGCAGAGTGACAGAGGGAAGCCCGAGTAGACAGCAGGATTAAGTGTCTGCTTCATACAGCGAACTTCTCACCTGCGAATTTCACGAGTGGCATAAAGGGAAAAGGAACTGCATTTCGGTTATTATCTGGAAAGCTTAATTATGCTCTCCATTTTCTCCATGAGGGTAGAGGCCTCCCTGCACCTCTCTCTCCTGTCTTCTTCCCTTCCCACGCCCTTCCACCCGCCCGTCCCTTCCAGCGCAGGTTTGGGCCCACTGCCCGCTGCCCGCTGCCCTGGAGGGGCTGTCCCCACAGCGCATGTGAGGTGTATTGATTCTTGCCCAGAGGAAATCTTCTCCCTACCTCAAATAGTAGAAGAGAAACTCAAATAACTTTTCAGTACAAATCACAGAAGTAATACCAATTCAAAAATAAAATTTTTTAACTTCTATCTTTGAAATACTTATAGATTCACAGGAAGTGGAAAAAATAGCAGCGTGGCCGCACGCACCCATCACCCAGTTTCCCAGGTCTTACGTAACTGGCACGTTGTCAAGCCAGGAAACTGATGTTGGTGCAGTTCACAGACTTACTTACTCAGATTTCACCGGTTTTACAGTGATTTCTTTTTTAAACAACTTTTCTTAATTATTAACATAGTCTACCTGCATTACAGAAAACTTGGTAAATAGGAAAAATATTATTCTTGGTTTTACTATCTCAGTATCCACTACAGTCATTTAGTGTCTTTCACTAAATCCTCCTGGTTTTTTGCATATTTTAGTATAACTGAAAGCATCATTTATATGCAGTGTTATAACCTGACCTTTATGTAAGGTTTTAAATAAACGTTTTCTTTATAACCTAGTTGTTATCACTGTAAATGGCTATATAATATTTCAGATGAATATACCATGTTTTACTTAATTATTTCCCTATGACCTGGACAAGTAGATTGGTCCAGTTTTACTCTATAATAAGTTTGTAACAAGCAACTTTGTTTATTGAACAGTTTCCATATTTTGGATTCTTTCACTAGGATCGACACCTAAGGATATGGACATTTTTATGATGCTTGAAAAAAAAAAATGCCAATTTCTTTCCAAAAGAGCTGTGACACATCTCCATGCCACTAACATTTTAAACTTTTGCCAGCAGTGGCTGGGGCTCATTTCTTTAATTGTCACTCATTTAATAATTGGAGAATGATTCCTTTTTAGTAAAATTGTAGTTTCTTTTTCTTTTCTCTTTTTAGATTTTATTTATTCATTTTAGAGAGAGGAGAAAGAGACAGAGCGCGCGCGAGAGAGAGAAGGGGGGGGGGGAAGGAACAGGAAGCATCAACTCCCATATGTGCCTTGACCAGGCAAGCCCAGGGTTTTGAACCAGTGACCTCAGCGTTCCAGGCCGATGCTCTATTCACTGTGCCACCACAGGTCAGGCCAAAATTGTGGTTTCTAATTACTAGTATGGAAGAACTCAGAAAGAGTCCAGAGGC
Source organism: Rhynchonycteris naso (assembly GCA_037038555.1). Classification (NCBI taxonomy): domain Eukaryota; kingdom Metazoa; phylum Chordata; class Mammalia; order Chiroptera; family Emballonuridae; genus Rhynchonycteris; species Rhynchonycteris naso. Next base: position 6,958,863 of record CM072997.1, on the reverse strand, counting down.
TTTGGCTAGAAATAAATGATGAAGATTTATTTAAGGGTCTTAGGGTTTGCAAACCACAGACACAAGTAGGTAATACCCAGTGTTCCAGGGAAGAAAGAAAAACTGAGGGTTCTTACAGTAAAAGGCACACCACACTTGAGGAAGATCAGTCCTGCATTCCTAGCCTCTGGATTGGTCGGAGGTGATAACACTCTAGATCAGCGGTTTTCAACCTTTTTACACTTGGGGAACGGTGAAAATAGGAGGATTGTTTCGGCGGCCACTAAGAAATCTCTCTGAGCATAAAAAAAACTCAACTAAGATCAACAGAGTCTATAATCATTAGGTCTGTAGTCTTCATACAACATCCAGGTGGTTAACTCTTTTGTGGACTGACACGAAATTTCTGGCAGTCTGGCACCGTTTCACCGACCGGTGGTTGAAAACCCCTGCTCTAGATGACTGATGGTCTGGATACTGGATGTCAGGTGGTCTGGAAAGAAGGACTTTGTTCCTCCTTCCTTCAGGAGATAATCAGAGGGTCACCTGAAGGTCTGATGTATATACGGGAATTGACGCAGTACTGGAAAGTTCAAAAGTTCATGTTCCCAGGTTCAGCTAAAGCAAGAATAGAATCGATAAGGGCAAATAAAAAAAAAAAGAATAGAATTGTTTCCTCAGGCCTCAATCTACTTGATGTTAGTACTTTAGCAGCTTGACTATAATAACTCCATTTTTATTTTTTCACTCTATAAGGTTGATAATTTTTCTATTTTCTGGTGATATTTTCCGTTTTGTGACTTGGCTGTTTGAATTCTTTGCCCAATTATGTATTTAATATTTTACTTATTAAGTTGTAAAAGATCCTTATGTAATGAAAACTTTAATGCTTTTATTTATTGATTTTACAAGAGAGCGGGGAGGGAATGTGAGAAGTATCAACTGATAGTTTGTTCACTTGAGTTGTTCAGTGATTGCTTCTCCTACACCTTGACGGGGCAAGCCCAGGGTTTTGAACAGGTGACCCCAGCATTCCATCGACCCTCCCTCCACTGCGCCACCACAGGCCAGGCGAAAACGTACACCTTTAATTGGTTAAATTTACTGGGAATATTTCTTCACAGTCTGTCTATTATTTAATTATATATATGGAAACGTTAATTTTTTAATGAAACCAAACCTGTTTCTCCTTCACGCTTGCAGAAGTTGGTCCTCTTCAGAGATGTGATTTATTCAACCGTTTTGTTTCTTTTTTTTCCCCATGGTTTGATTTTCTATTTTTAATTTATACTGCTAAATGGTGTAATCTGCAAACCGAAGGGGGAAGCCTGAATCATCTGTGGCACGATCCTTCCTCCTTTACTTGCGAAGCCTCGTATTACTGTAGATGAACCTATTAAACGTAGTAAGCTCTGCTTCTAGGTCAGCTCTCAAGATGCTGTCTTTCCTCCCCCCAGATCATGACCAACACGGGGAAGGCGCAGAGGAAGGGGCCAGCCAGCGGGCAGCGGGGCGGGGCGGAGCCCCTGCGCAGGCCTGTCACCCCCAGTGGCCACAGGAACGGGTATTCAGTGTAAGTTCGGGCTGGAGGAGGCTGGGTTTATTTACTTAGCCTTCATTTTAATTAACGGCAGTGTAAGATATATGCATATAAAATGTCAAAATAAAACATTCCTATGGAAAAGCATTTATCTCTTTATTGTTTGTCTTTTGGGATTTTTGAAGGGAGGTGGAGTCCTCCCCACCCACCCGCCCCCACCCCCAGCTTTCTTTGCAGAAAGTGAACTGGTTGGATTTCAGGATTGCCAGGGCCATTTCTGGCCTTTCCCCAGGGGAGGCCGAGTGTGGGCCGACGGTCAAAGGAAAGGCCAGAAGGTCTGCCCACGCAGGACGTTTGTTGTTTCTTTTCTGCAGCCTCTCATGTAGCCGAGCAGTGGTGGGATACAGCCGGTTCACACCGGTTGGGCAGAACCGATACCTAATTTTTTGTTGAGTTTGGTGAACCCGTGGTTAAAATGGCACCCGTCATCAGGGTTCTCTCTAAGGCGGGTGCCTGGGCAGCCGCCCAGTGTGGACATCACACACTGACATTCCTTACTCTTTTATTAACGTTCATCTGCGCCACCGCGTATTCTAAGTGCCCTTAGTGATGTTCATTCTGTCCATAAGTGAACAACATTGCAAGTGAGGACGCCCATCAAGAAGCAATATAGACGCCTGACCAGGCGGTGGCGCAGTAGACAGAGCGTCCGACTGGGACCCGGAAGACCCAGGTTCAAAACCCCAAGGTCGCCAGCTTGAGCGCGGGCTCATCTGGTTTGAGCAAAGCTCACCAGCTTGAGCCCAAGGTCGCTGGCTGGCTCGAGCAAGGGGTTACTCGGTCTGCTGCAGCCCCCCAGTCAAGGCACAGATGAGAAAGCAATCAATGTACAACTAAGGTGTAGCAACAAAAAACTGATGATTGATGCTTCTCATCTCTCTCCGTTCCTGTCTGTCCCTATCTATCCCTCTCTCTGACTCTCTCTCTGTCTCAGTAAAAAAAAAAAAAAAAAAAAGGCAATATGGAAATATCTTAAATAAAAGTTTTATTATTTTTTGTCAGGTATTAATATTTTTTCATTAATATTTTAAAATTCTTATAACAATCTTAGTTTTATATACCTCTTTTATTGTTCTTATTTAAGTATTAAATGCATGAAATAATAAACTACCTTTTGGTATATCTTTTTTTTATACTTAAAGAGGTCATTAGGGCAGAGAACCAGTTGCTAAGTGATTTGAATCCCACCACTCAGCATGAGGCTCCTTGTTGGGATGGAGGATCACAGGTTAAGACACCAAACTGACTTACATTTAGATGACGCATTTTTGGCGGCCAAGCCTTATTCGTTTTTTACCTTCTTTTTACCCTGTTTACATAAAACTTCAGTCTGGCCCTGGCCAGGTAGCTCACTTGGTTAGAGCACCATCCCCAATACTCCAAGGCTGTGGGTCCTATCCCTGGTCAGGGCATACACAGGAGTCAATTAATGAATGCATGAATAAGTGGAACAACAAATTGCTGTTTCTCTCTCTTCCTTCCTCTCTAAATCAATCAATAAAAATATTTTTTAAAAGAAAGTGGAGGTTTTAAAAAAAGGAAACAACTTTAGTCTGGTTACCCAGAGCCTTTGGTCTCCCTGGAGACCCAGGGGGCCAGCTAGACAGACCCCTGTGGGCTCTGGGGCACCCTGCTGGGCAGTCCAGCACGGAAGGAGAGAAGTGCTTCCGTGGTCGTGGTTGTGGTCGTGGTGGGGAGCCTCTTTTCCTGTCTAGATAGAGGGCTGGAGAGAAATCGGAAAACAGGCTTGAAGAGAGCAAGCAAAAAATCCTACATTTATTCATTCAGGGCATATTGGCCATAAAATATTTCAAGTGAATATGCTGTATTTTAGTTAGAGTTCCGCTGCTGCTGCTCAGTTTCGTTGTTTCTGGTGTTATTCCATAGTAGTTTGTAGCAAACAACCAGGCACTGGAGATACAGCCACAAACAAGACATAGAAACCTCCTACCATTGTGGGTACTTATCACCCCATTATTTATAAAATGAAAAATCATCTAAATACCCCAAGTAGGAGACTGATTACCTAAAAACAGTATCGAACATGATGTTTTAGAAGAATATGCAATAGATGAGGAAAGCCTCGCCTGACCTGTGGTGGCGCAGTGGATAAAGCGTCGACCTGGGTACACTGAGGTCGCCAGTTCAAAACCTTGCACTGGTCTGGTCAAGGCACATATGGGAGTTGATGCTTCCAGCTCCTCCCCCCTTTCTCTCTTTCTCTCTCCCTCTCTCTCTCTCTCTCTCTCTCTCTCTGTGTCTCCTCTCTAAAATGAATAAAATTTAAAAAAATAGATGAGGAAAGCCTCACAATATATTGCTAAGTGAAAAAGCAAGTTAAAAATAGTGTGGGTCACCTAAAGCCTGTATCATTTTATTAACCAATGTCACCCCAATAAATTTAATTTAAAAAAGAAAAAAGAATTGTGGATCTAGCCTACTGGCCACTTACAGTGATCCTCCATTTTTTGTGGAGTTTTTTTTAGTATATATTTGCATTTTTAAAAAGAGAGGAAATGATAAGCGTGATTACGTCTAGATATTTGGAGGGCAGGACATTCTATAAATTCTGTATATTTTCCTAAGTCTTTATGGTAAACCCTGGTTTTATATTCAAAAAAAGAAAGGTTAAGAATAAAAACAAATACGATGTGGGGATTTTCCCTCCTTCACCCTGGCCTGTTTCTTTCTGGTCCAAGCCTCACTCTTCCAGTGATTCCAGATCCCCTCTCCTCCCATCCCTGTCCAAACTTTGCTTTATCTCCAACCTCCCCCCTACTGCCTCCCTGATGCCTCCCTGCCTTCTGCACCTCAGATCCTCCTCCTGTCACAGCCCCATGTGGCCTGGTTGTGACTTCAGCCAGTTACTACTGCCTTCCTGTTCCGACCCCTGGAGGTCACTCAGGATCTCTTGCAGTTGCCATTCCTGAAAACCTCCCATCCTCTGATCTCTCACTTCCTCGTCCTGCCGCCAGTGAGGGCTGGCCCCCGACTGTCACCCTTCTTCCTAAACGCCGTGTTCTGCAGGCCCCGTGGAAGGTCCCCATCCCACCCTGCTTGTTCTCTGGTTTCCATTACACACCGCTGACCACCACCTCTCTACCTCCAGCCTGGACTTCTCCCCACAGCAGCCTCCAATTCATCGTTCCCTAGATGAGCAGCACTGTCCTCTGAGCGCCTGCTTCAGGGAACGGTGGTAACACCCACAGCACCCGAGCCTGAGCCCACCCCGTGGACCGCTCTCCGGGCTCCGGCCCTTCTCTCTGCCTTCCCGAGTCACTCTCTCCCCGACCTGGTCCCGGCAGAGCCTCCTAACGGTTACCCCCCATAGTCCACCCTCCACGACCACAGACAGAATGCTTTTGCCAGCACGTCGTCACGGCGTAACTGTGACTCCTCTCTCCTTTGGGGGTCAAATCTAATCAACCTCGGCCCCGGAAGTTCCCCAGAACACCCGGGGCCCTCCAGCTGTCCGTTTTCACTGCACCTTAAATATTTCTGTCACCATGCAGCCTAAGTCATTCTTTTGCCTCTTCGCTTTGCTCGTGCTGTTACCTCTGCAGGGAAATTGTCCTCCTTTTGGCCCCAAGCAAGAAGGTCAGAGTTCAGGACTGGCTGAGTGACACACAGACACACACAGGTTTCCTGCTCCCTCAGGGAGGCTAAGGGTCTGTTGCCTTTGCTACTGGAATCGACATTCGTGAACAACCTTTTCTTTTTAATATTTATTTTATTTTATTCATTTTAGAGAGGAGACAGAGTGAGAGAGAGAGAGAGAAAGAGAGAAAGGGGGGAGGAGCTGGAAGCATCAACTCCCATATGTGCCTTGACCAGACCAGTGCAGGGTTTTGAACTGGCGACCTCAGTGTTCCCAGGTCGACGCTTTATCATGAACAACCATTTCGAGCCCTGGCCAGATAGCTCTGGTGGTTAGAGCATCATTTCTATATGCCAAGGTTGCAGGTTCGAGCCCCTGAGGGCACATACAAGAACCAATGAATGCATGTGGCTCCCTTTCTCTATCTCCCTTCTTCCCTCTCTCTAAAATCAATAAAAACACACACACATTTTGTAGGGTCCACTCCTAGAAAGGGTAGGCACATGCAGCTACCCGCCCACCCAGGTGCCCCGCCACCCTTGCTGGAGCAAGGAAGTCACGCTGGGCTCACACGCTGACCGGGAGCCCCCTGCCTGCCCCTCTGGGATGAGCTCGCCCAGGCCCCCATCTCTCACTCCTGGCCTGGGGCCCAGTGCACCAGACATACAACACCTGTCTGCTGGCTGAATGACTCTCCACCCACCCAGGTGCCGACCTGAGGCCACGCCTGCACCACGTAGGTCGAGTCCTAGATACAAACTCTTGCCCGGTACTGTGTCTAACCCCCGTCGTCATGGGTGACGTGACATCATGTCTTTCTGCTTCATCCTTGGAGGAAAAGCCGGAAGATTGGTGCCTTAACTTGATTGAAATGATGTCATGCCCACGTCACCCAAAGCCAAAAGACAGAGATGTGTCTTAGAAAGATACTAAGCCACATATCATTAAATTTATAAGAACTAATGGGTGAGGTCAGGGTACTTCCTAGTTTCTGGAAATGCCCTTAAAAAGATTTAATATCTGTCCTGGTAGGTGGTTCAGTGGATCAAGCATCGAACCAGCCCGCCAGAAGTCGTAGGTTCGACCCCAGGTCAGGGCACGTATGAGAAGCAATCAATGAGTATACAACTAAATGGAACCACTAAGTGAAACAAGTTGATGCTTCTCTCTCTCCCTTCCTCTCTCAAGTCAGCAGAAAAATTACCAAGGTTTACCATCTGCTAATCTCGGTTTAACAAAAGAATCTCAGGTGCTTCCACTTTCTGTATCTGTGATGCTCCCAGGTCGTCGGCAATCAGGTACCTCCTGGCTCTCCGTACTGACAGCTGTTCTCCTTTTTACTCCAGGCTGGAAGACCGGCCCCCTTCTCCTGAGACAGCTCGCCACGCCAGGAACGGCCGCCTCCCATCAGCCAGCATGGGGGACGAGCGTGGGGCTTTGGAGGCTCGTGTCAGGATTTCATGTGAGAACACTGGCCTCGTGCTGGGGCAGGGGGTTGGGGCAGTTCGGGGGCTGCTGACCTCTGGAAAGGAGTGAAGCAGCCACAGCTACAGACCCAGAAAGGCTGGGCCTGCACCCGCTCCCGGGACCCTCCTGTGAGCCCCAGCTCACAGAGACCCGCTAGCCTGCGGTCACACAGCCAGGCCTGGCCATAGCATTTCTCCAGGCCCCTGCTCTCAGAGAGAGTACTGTGTCCCCTGCTCCCATCTGCAAGCTCTCCGGGCAAGGCTTCTGCCTGGGGAAAGCCATGTTTCATGGGAGGTTTCAGAGCTCAAAACGGTTTAGCTCCATGACCAGGGTTTGGTACCTGGTGCTCGGTGTGGCGGTGGTCAGCTGCTGGGCAGAAACTACAGTGGGAGAAGTTTCCAGACACGTCTGGGAGCATCTACTTGAGTTCCAGAGACCAGTACAGGATAAAAGTATTTTTCAGATGCCGGAAAAAAAAATCTATGCATTGCTTCAGAAACATACGAAGTGGGTTGTTTTTTTTTTTAATTTTCAAGAGGAAATTAAAAGGATATGAGCAAGCCAGATAAGACTCTAATCTCCATTCCAGTAGGAAAACAACAGAGGAGCAGGTCAGGTTCCAGTATGAGAAACATCTGAGAACTTTTATCATCTGCTCACAACTGGTCCCAAACGCTTCCAAGCCCGGGTTCGGAGCCGCTGGGCAGTCAGTTCAGGGTGCGAGGACAGCCAAGCTGTCTGGGACGCGGGGGGCAGTTTTAAAGTTTACCAAGTTTTACCAACGTTGATCGTCTGCTATTTTACATGTTTTATTAGAGTAAATACTGTTACACTTCCACTAAAAGGTGATTGGTTCAATTTATTCAAACGTTTCTGCTGCCCGGGTGATTTTAGGTGGTCTGACAACTTTTGCCAATTGTACCTCACGCCTTTGAGTTGGAAATGGTTTCCAATGCCATAGACCTGGGCCTCCAAAAGGTTTCAGTGAGGGTAACTTAGTTATCAGTAACTTCCTAGTTTTACCAGAATGACCACCAGGGTGGCCCTCTGTTTGGCACTGGATTGTAAATTCGGTCCTATCTTTTGGAAAGATTTCTCATGCTAGATCCTGCCCGGCGGTGGGACTGGAAATTTTCACGGACTGAGAGGGCTGAGCAGCAGCGAATGTTGTTGTTGGCGACGATGACAACACTACTGGTTATTTTCAAGAACAATTGCTACCAGCCCTGACAAAGTAAAGGCCCTGGCGAATTCTGGTTCCTCAGATGAAAACAGTGGGCGCCTCCCGGGGACTCAGCCTTGGCGGTCCCCGGCAGTCGCCAGTGCCTCTCCCTGGGGAGGCAGCAGCCGCCCGCCAGCCCCTCCGTGCTGTGGGCGCACCTGCAGCCCGCTCAGGCACTGTGACCATGCGTCATCGGTCCCTTCCTCCGCCGGCTCCTACTTCCTCAGGCCTGGCTGGGACCCAGGACTTTCCTTCTGCCCATCAACACCCCTCCCACCTCAGCACACTCCAGAACACTGACCCCCAGCCTGCCCTCCACCTGCCAGACGAGGCACATCCACCTCTGTCCACCCCCCCGTGCCAGGCTGCTGTTGGCCTCAGCCCAACACCTTTGCTTGGCCTTTCAAATCCTTTTTCTGAACACAAGGCCTTCCCTCGGAGAAGCCAAGCCTCCGGGTTCACGGCTCTCCCTAGGCCATGTGCTGAGCACAGATGCCATTTTTGTTGCCGTTGCGACACCATAGTTGTTCATTGATTGCTTTCTCACATGTGCCTTGACCGCGGGCCTTCAGCAGACCGAGCAACCCCTTGCTGGAGCCAGCGACCTTGGGTCCAAGCTGGCGAGCTTTTGCCCAAGCCAGATGGGCCCGTGCTCAAGCTGGCGATCTCGGGGTCTCGAACCTGGGTCTTCCGCATCCCAGTCCGACACTCTATCCACTGCGCCACCACCTGGTCAGGCCAGATGCCATTTTTGGTGTAGAGTATGTTCTTCCTTCTGCCCTCTCTCAGGCCTACCCAGCCACAGCCACCCCAGGACCGATGTCCTCGGGCTAGTGTCAGCTCCCCGGCTGGTGTCATCACCGAAAGGAGGGGTGGCTAACAGGCTTCTGTGCTTGGGATGCTGTGTGGGGGCTGGTTGGGAGGCCACGTCTGGGCTCAGCCAATATAAGTGATGCAAGCGCGTGCTGATGAGCAGGGAGAGGATGGTGGCGGCGGGTGGGCGGCCATGCTGAGCCTCACTGTCCTCCATGTCATTCCTTCCTCATCAAGAGAGCCTGCTCGGACTTCTTGTTGACACCCCCCCTGCAGTCCTGTTTCTCCAGCCCCTCCTTCCCCGTCTCTGCTCCTGCTCCCCCGCCCCCCACCCCCTCACTCTGTCCCATCCTGGCCTCGCCTGAGTCCCCAGGGGCTGCTCACACACCGGACTATGGAGTCTGACCTCCTGGCCTCCTGGCCTTCACGTGTGCTGGGGATTCATGCCCCACCTCGAGACCCAGTGGGAGCCTATCCCCATGCCCTGCATGTCCAGTCTGCCCAGGGAGCCCCCTCCACACCTATGCGTTCGGCCGACACCAAGGGGGTGGAACTCATGATGAGGAGCCAGCGGGATCTTCAGACCACTCAATCATTTGAACGCCAGGCCAGGAAGTTCAGCCTTTTTAAGCAAAGGACTCAGCCTGGCGGTGCCAAGAGGAAATTGTTCCCAAAGGGAAAAGCCGAGAATGTGACTTAGAATTTTACAAGTCCCATTTCCCTAAAAACCAAGACTGTTTTGGATATCAATATCACATGCCTTGTTCGTGGACCCTGTAGTCAAATGGCCAGCCCTGCTCGAGATGGATTAGCAGATAAGAAAACAGTACGCTGTCCCGGGAAGCCTCGCGTGCACACGGATGGCTGCCTGCTCCCCGCAGCTCCCAGCTCCCCCTGGGCCCGATTTCCTGAAAGCCTGCCGTGTGGCGTGGAGTGGAGGGCAGGGTGACTTAACCGAAACCTCAAAGGCTCAAGGGAGAGCTCAGCTTAGTTCCTTTGCTCTCCTGTGAGAAGAGGGGGAAAGGTTGGGCAGGAGGTGGCTTCCTCACCCCCACACACACCCCTCCCCCGCCACCTGGGGAAGCCGCTGATCCTGAGGACTGCCCACCCCGGGGGGCCATCTTGTAACACTGCGAACCGTAGTGGGATTTTCCTGCATGTAGCCCAGCACTTGTCTGTGGTGCCCCTTAATTATTTCAACACACCTGAGTTCTGTCTCCTGGGCCTTATAAGCCCATCGAGCAGGGAGCACAGACAAGCTAGCCTGTTGTCCATTGAAGAATGGATCAGAGATGGCTGAAATTCTAGTCCCAGACCCAGTTCTCGGTGGAGACTGCCCATTGGGTTTCATACCAGCAACAGCTTCCTTGTTTGGGTCAAACGAGAGTTATCTGGAAGTCAAAGCTACGCCCCTTGCTACAGGTTTGAGGGGACCTGCCAGTCTTTATTTAAGGCAGTGGTTCTTAACCTGGTCTCAGGGGTTCGGAGAAGCCTCTGCCGCGGAGGCCAGAATAAAGTAATACCGTAATTTGTTGTGAGTTCATGCACTTTGTTGGTTTTGTTCTTTGAGCAAGGTGATGTTCATGCACGGTTCATTTTGTGCACCAGTGAAAAAACATATACCTATGTCTTGAATTTGGAAAAAAAAATCATATTTTATTTATCACTAAAGAAGGGTTTGGTGAATGCGCATAAAACTGGTGGGTTCCGTACCTCAGGAAAGGTTAAGAACCACTGATCTAGAGAGACTTTCAAAGAACTGAGAGGATGAAAAAAGTGACAAATCCAGACTTTGTCACCATGGTGCTCTGACAGTGACATGGACCCCTTTGGCATAGAAAGAGAAGAGAGTGGGGCCAGAGAAGAAGGGGTCCACGCCCTCTGCCCTCCCGCCCTGTGCAGGGCTCAGGGCAGTGTCCCCTGGGCCGTCTCCCGCCCCTTCCCTGTTAAGGTCTGCAGGGTGACCTCGGGGCTGGGTCCTCCACTGGGGCTGAGGCCAGTTCCTGCCCCCGTCTGTGGGCCGAGTCATCAGGCCCGAAGGCGCCTGTGGCAGCGCAGGGTAAAGGAAACCTCACCTCTGGGGTTGCCAGATTTAGCAAATAAAATTACATTTGGATATGAATTTCAGGAAAACAGAAATAATTTTTCAGTGTGTCTCCATGCTCCTTTGTAGTGCTGCCAAGCAGGAACCCAGGGAGACAGCTCCATGGTCTGCTGGCTTTTCCCTGAGCGGCACAGGGACCCTGGGGAGGCCACCGGGCAGATGGCCCGCACTTCCCCTGCTGCGTGTTCCCCAGATGCACACCCGCTGCGCCCTGGTTGTAAGTCCTGTGCACCCAGTGGCTGCCCAGAAAGTTTCTGGCCTGGGGCACGTGCTTTCCTTAGTGTTGCAGCCCAACCCCGTAAAGAACATCCTCAAAGAGGTTCCAGAACAGTAGTTGACTGGGTTCTCTCTCCTTCTCCCAGCCTCCAGGGACACCAGGCCAGGAGAGTGGCTGGCCAGAGGACATCGGGGAGAGCCTCACCCGCCGAGGGAGGTGCCCAGGGAGGTACCCTGGGCCTCAGGCAGTGGAGAAACCACCAGGTAGGAAGGGGAGGTGTCCTGAGAAGGCTCCTCTGAGGCCCAGCTTCTAACAGTGGGAGAAAGGAAGCATTTCTCTGGGGCCAAGACTCTACAGGAGGATGCAGCCACTACGCCTGATAAAGTCAGAGCAGAGGGGACCAGCCACCTGAGGATTATCAGTTGTCAGACAGGAAGGAGAGGAAACTCATAAATGTGCCCAAGGGACAAGTCTGAAGAGCTATTAAGTGAGCGCATCTGGGGGCTGTGCAGTGCGGGGTAACTGGAGGACAGTGTCCAAGCTCAGAGGTGTGCTTTTGTGTGTGTGTGTGTGTGTGTGTGTGTGTGTGTGACAGAGTCAGAGAGTCTGAGAGAGGGACAGATAGGGACAGACAGGAAAGGAGAGAGATAGAAGCATCAATTCTTCATTGCGGCACCTTAGTTGTTCATTGATTGCTTTCTCATATGTGCCTTGATGGGGGGAGGGCTCCAGCAGAGCCAGTGACCTCTTGCTCAAGCCAGCGACCTTGGGCTTCAAGCCAGCAACCTCTGGGCTCAAGCCAGCAACCATGGGGTCATGTCTATGATCCCACGCTCAAGCCAGCAACCCTGCGCTCAAGCTGGTGAGCCTACGCTCAATCTAGCGACCTCAGGGTTTCGAACCTGGGTCCTCCATGTCCCAGCCCGATGCTCTATCCATTGTGCCACCGCCTGGTCAGCTTTTTAAAACAGAAACTGAATCCCCCCAAGCAGGAAAAAAAAACTGTTTTCTCTACACTCAATGAGCACAGAATGAGCCTTAATGGGTCACTTAGGGTCTTTAGAATCTAGAAAGAACCTTTTCAATGATCTCCCAGGCCCCTCCTCTCAGATCCAAGAAGCCCTCAGGAAGAGGAGCCTCAGAACCAGCCCGTCTCCTGAGCAACGGGCACCCCAGCTGCCCCCACCACTTCCCCTGGCCACGCAGTGCCCGGCCGCTGAGTATTCTAGCACAGAGAAGCCAACCTGCTGCACTGAAACAATGGTCTAGCGGCCTGCGGCTCCACCCTTGGAGGCTGCAGTAGAGGCCCTGTGCCGTGGTGACTGGGCCGGCCAGCATGCCCACATTTTCATAGACCAGGGAACCTTCGTACTGCGCCCACAGTGAGCCCCTCCATGGGTAGGCCTCCCTCCAGCCGTGGTCCTGGCTGCCTAGGCCAGATCAGCGGCTCCTTCTGCGGCGGGGCCGCGGGAGCTGGGTGAGGCCCGGGGTGGGGGGGCAGTGTGCCAGGGCCCCCAGCCTGATGCTGCTCTCCCTCACAGGGTGGAGGGCTCAGGGAAAGCGACCTGCCGGCCCACTCCTTACTCGGGCCCTACTGCCCATCCTGCAGGTTCTCACTGATGGAAACCCCGCAGAAGCAGGCATTTCTGCTGAGTTCTAAAAGCCGAGGGAACACCTGGAGCTGCCACTGCCCCCGAGAATGGGCAGAGGCCTAGCTGAATGGCCCCCTCAATGGAGAAAGTCAGAGGAAGGGGAGGCAGTGCTGTAGCCCTCCCCTCAGACAGCAGGACGGGCTTTGGGAGCTGGGCCACAGGTGTCGGTCCTGGATATCCAGGGGGCAGGGTGAGCTGGAGCTGGGGCACAGGGAGCGGGGGCGGGGGTGGGGCATCTGGTTCCCTTCAGCCAACACCTGACTGGCTGGGCACCTGGGCCGCCTCCCCTCTCAGAGTCGCTGAGGGCAAGCTCAGGGACTGGCAGTGCCCGAGGCCCCACTGGGCAGGTCCTGCCATCTCCTAGCACCCTCCAGAAGTGGGGTGCTCAAATGAGAGGCCTCGGCAGGTGGGCCAGAGCCGAAGCTGGGCCCCTACTGCTCTGGTTTCTGCCTCTAGGGCTAGGCCGGTCCCCTTCCCTTCCTGCACATGCTGAATTCACTTCCGAGGCTTCTCACTGGGAACAGGCCTCTCTCCCCAGAACTGTCTTCCTAGTAGGCAGGGACCCTCCAAAGCTCTTTTCGTAGAAAGATGCCCCCTTGTTACACACAGTGGGGTTACCCAGTTGTTCCTCCAAGCTTCTGTTAGGCACACATGTCCCCTTGGGGTTAAAGCATGGGTGCTCTCTCCTTAACGTTCACTTCAACTCTTATTGGGTTGGGGGTGGGGGGATCTGTATGGAAAACAGAAGGATGGAAAAAGGAAGCAGAGTCTTGCTGCTCTGTCCTGCCTACCCCACCTCTTCACGGGCTGCTCCTGGCCCTGGCCAAGTGTTCCTTCCTCTTGTCTGAGCCCAAAGTCCAGTCACACAGCCGCATTCCTGGACCACAGAGCCCACTGTGCGGCCACATAGCCCATGACCGGCTCCCGCTGACGTCCAGAACAGGCTACGTGTAGGGTGTGTGTCCCGGTGTTCCCCGGCCGGCCTACAGCAGGCTCTTAATGTATTTGTTGGATGAATCAGCGGGAGGAAAGGCAAGATAGTGGCTCTTGTGTGCCTTGGGGGAGGGACATCTGTCCTTCCCCGGCCCCCAGCTCCTCTCCCTCTGTCCTCACTACGATGAGGACGGCCCCCACCCCGGAGGCAGGCCAGCTGGGTGGGCACTGCTTGACTGCTCAGAGCAGCAGGTTTGGGTACTGGGCAAGTGGAAGGATTACGCTCGTTCCTTAGCCCTGACATTGAGGCGGTTTAAGAGGATTGCAGGCCGGCCTCCCCCAGCGGCCTGCAGCACAGGTCTGCTGTGGCGTGGCCTTTCCGAAAGCCAGGGACTACAGGGGTCAGGCCCCACTCTCCCACTGTCTCCCCACACTCCCCATGGCCAAGGTTCCCTTTTTTCCCCCTGTATGGTTCTTAGACTCCTTAGCATTGAGTAGCTGGGGAACAATACTTTTAGCCAGGTTTTAAAAATACATTCATTTAACAACAACAACAACAAAAAAGGCATTTATCCTATAAAGAGCCAACATGCTCTCCCAAGAAATCTCAGTCCAGCCCAAGACAGTCTGACCTGCACCTTGGAATGTTTCCAGCTGTCACCTCTGGGAAGGTGATGGACCCCACTGCCCAGATGGTCGCACAGTCTTGCCCAGTGCCCGTCGGCGCGCTGAGGCCCAGCTGAATGAGGTGCTGGCACGTGGATCGGAGTCCAGCTGGACAGGAAGAGCGTTTGCCTGGACTCTCCAGGTGGCCCGAGGGCTGGCGAGAGATGGCTCCTCAGGTCCAGTCCTGGGCCGGGATCAGAAGCAAACCATGCCACAGGCAGGAAATGACTCTTCTGCATGTAGTTTGGCTTTTAAGAAAACAAGGAAGGAAACGATTTTTACATATATCTACACATAGGCTCCCCCCCCCCCCATTTGTCCCCAAAGGCTAGATGGCAGCTCGCTGCCTACGCAGTGCATCCGGCCGAGAGAGACACAAAGGACGAGGCACCGCGAATTCCTTCATATGGACGGACACGTGCCTAGTGGTGTGTTCCCTCCCCAGGTCCCCAGCCCTCTCTGAGTTTTGTGAGAGCCCCAACGAAATACCCACAGTAACAACCCACAGCTGGTCATGACCCCTGATGGGCAGAGTCCGCTTAGGAGACCACTGAGCACCTTCGGGCAGCTCGGGAGAAGTGAGGGGACACAGGATCCTCTGCCTTTGGGACCATGACTCAGCAGCATTCCAAACACAAGTGGAGATTAAGTATCTCTGGGAGCCTTTTATTGCTCTTCCTTCCACACAATGTTCCTATTGATCGGCGGAGATCATATAAGCGGGCTGGGTCTCTCCACAGTTACCTATCTTTCGGGGCCCCTCCCAACTTACATGGAATTTTTCTAGTGCCCAGCACCAGGTGTTCCCACAAAAAAAATTTCTGAGTCCATAGGTGATCGCTGCCCTGAACTTCCTTTGCTTGTGCTCTTTCTGTTCTGCCCTCATCTCCAACCAAACTGTCGCTGTTTCCTGCCCAGAGCTCCTGGCTGCCCACGCTGCTGAGCTCACCGTTCTGGGGAGGTGGGGAGCTCAGAGGCCACTCAGGGCCAGGCTGACCCTTACCAACAGCGACTGCTCATGCCTCACGGGGTCCTTCCCAGAGGGCCCTGACGCCATCAGCCGTGCAGAGTTTGATGACAGTGGCCAGCATCCTCAATCAACACTGCCCTTCCTGCAGCAGTGTCGGGTGATTTGGTCATGGGGGGTGGCTCCCCACGGCTCTGCTGAAGGCCATCTTCTCCAGTGCTCATGGGAGGAACCAGCCAGAGCGAGCCTCTCCCCAGCAACAACATACCCGGCCAAACAAAGGCCATGTTCTAAAGCAAAGAGGAGGCTAGCTTTTAAAGTGTATTAGTTGGGGTTCTCCAGAGAAACAGAACCAACAGAGACAAGAGAGAGAGAGAGAGAGAGTGTGTGAGTGTGTGTAGAGAGTGAGATGTATTTTAAGAAATTGGCTCACGTCTACGGCCATCCCACCCTGAATGCGCCCAACCTCGTCTGATCTCGGAAGCTAAGCAGGGTGGGGCCTGGTTAGTACCTGGATGGGAGAAATTGGCTCACATGATTGTAGAGTCTTGACAAGTCCAAAATTTGCAGGGTAGGCCAGCAAGCTGGAGGCTCAGGGAAGAGTTGAGAGTCATGGCCCAGGGGCAAGAATTTGATGGCAGAATTCCTTCCTGATCAGAGATCAGTCTTTTTCTAGTTAGGCCTTCAGATGATTAGATGAGACCCACCCACATTATGGAGAGCAATTTGCTTTATTTATAAAGTCCACCTATCTTTATGTTACTCTCATCCAAAAAAAGTTAAAAACACCTGCACAGCAACGCTCAGCATAACATTTGAACAATTCTCTGGGCCCGTAGCCCAGCCAAGTTAACACATAAAATCAGCCCATACCTAAGGGTTTTTTTTTGTTTGTTTTTTTTTTGGTGAGCCATTAGCTTTAACTCTAGTTTGCACCCGGTGGGCAAGCAAAAACACACACTAGGCTCCAAAACCCACACATTCAGCGCTCACAAATCTACTGACTTATCTGAGCTTCCTAGAATCAAAGGTTTCTAGCTCACCAGACTTATTCACCTCTGTTTCCCATCTCCTCCTGCACAAACTCTGCTCAAACTGCCTTCTTCCTCAGCACTCTGCCATCTTGGCTGCTTCTCCTGGTCTCCATGTGTCCTTAATCTGCTCTCCTCTCTTCTAATCTCAGGAACCCAGGAGCAGAGAGAGAGAGATCAAGCTCCTGGTCTCTCCCACTTTAATACCATAGAATCAAACCCTTTAATCCAATTATACAAACAAGGAAGTCTCTGTAAAATGGGATTCCTCAGGAGAGTGCACCACCCTATATCATCCAGTCAAAGGTGTGGGGAAGAGCTTACTCTTAAAACTAAGCCTTAGGCTACAACGACCTAGCCTGCCCACAGCCTGTTCCAGAACACACTTAATATCAACGAACTTCCATGTGGGCAGCGCCATCTTTAACAAAGTGAGCATAATATATTTTATCTGCCCAACAATCCACCCTTATGCTCACTTTACTACCCACAATCTACATCACTGGCATCCCTGTACAAGGAAATTAAGTACATTACACAAATTATAGCAATAGCCCAAATCATACAGTTTCAACAATTACAAAGGTACACACATTTCACCAGTCTCTGAGCACTTTGCCAAAAGTGCAAAATTTCCTCGGCCTTTTCTCTAGCCATGGGAAAAGCTTCCCGGGGCAGGAGGGCCTCCAGCAAAGCCACCCTCACCCCCATCAGGGTATTTCACATTGTCCAAAATCCGTAAGTCCATCCAACAAAGGAGCCAGTGCTCACTCAGGTCATAGTCCAGGAAATCAGTCCACGCACATGGGGCCTTAGCCTCCCCTCTCATTCCTGCCATCATGGCAAGTCTCACACTGTCCCAAAAAGGAGCACGTGGCAATGGCAGTCAGAATTTTCATCTCTGCTCTGGGGAACATGATGGCATTCACCCCCATGTCCCAAAATCACAGACCTACCGGCAGCGTAGCTACTCCTTGCTGCTGACTCTCACCTTCTGGAGGCTGCGGATCACAATTCCAGACCAATTCTCCTCATCCTCCAAAGAGGAACTGCAAACATCAGCTCCTGCTGCTGGGCTCGAGCCCCAGGCTACCATCGCCTTCTGCTCAGCAGGGCTTGCAGCTCCAGCCCCAGCCTCAGGCCTGATCTCATGCCACTGGTGGCTCTCCACAACATCCAGAGCAATCTCCAACTCACGAACCTGTGATTCCTTCTCCAGCATCTGCTCCATTTCCAGGCGAATCTCACAAACCTGGTCAGCCTCCTCCGGTGCTTCCTCCAACTCCAGGGTCGGCATCTCTTTCTCCCAGATTTCCTCCAGCTCCTTCCACTGCTCGGTTTGCAGGTCCTGGGCAGCCTCTTCCATAGAGCTCTCAGTTTCCTCACACACGTTTGTAAAAGTCAGCCAGCCTACAGTCCCCCAAAAAACACTATGGGAAACCAAAACAGCAACCAGTCCTCTACTCCACCACTCAAAGGTGGTGGTGGCTCCATGCCGATCTCTATCGAATCCTGCCACAGACTACACCAAATGTAAAGCCAGTAGTCACGGTCAGGATCACAGCCACCTGACCCATGCAGGCTCGCACCGGACTCCTAAGGGTTTTGATACACAATGACCAACTTGCTCTGCTATAAGGATGGGCCCTTCCCTGGCTGCCCTGCCCTGGGGTTGAGAGAGTGTAGATTCCTGAGCCATGCTGCCCAGATCTCCGCCCCCCCCCTTTACTTCTTGCCAGCTCACCTCCACTGCCCCAACCCTGCAACTTGACCTTACTGCCCGTCAGCTGCAAGGCCCCATGTGCTGAAGCTGGCCAGCCATCCTGAGTCTGCATAGCTAGACTGTCCCTGTCTATCCCTCTCTCTGACTCTCTCTCTCTGTCCCTGTAAAAAATAAAAATTAAAAAAATGGAGCAATACAGAATAGCATGTAAAGTATGACTGCAACTACAGCAAAACACGCACACGGGGAAAACACGCACACGGGGAGAAGGTACAATGTGGACACTATCCGGGGAGATAATCTAAGTGATAGAAAAGTAAATTTCCTTTTGAAAGAAAAAATCATCTTAAAGTTTAAAACACTGTGGTAGCGCTACATCTCCCCCATCCTTTCTCGCCTGGTGTGAAAGATTTCTTACCCAAACCAGGGGCAGTTTTTATGCCAGTGTTTTCCTAAATTTGCATTTATAGACTTTGAGATATTTAAGTTTTATTTGTCTAAGTAATATATTCTCAACGTAGAAAGAAAAAGGGGAGGCATTTAGAAATGTAGAAATGAGTCAAACAGAGAATTCCGCAGTTTCCTCCCAAGTCCCATTCTCCAGAGCCGTAACCCCCCCGGTACGGGACATTCCCTGTGACCGGTTGGTAGGCACAGCTTCGCCGGCTGTCACAGCTGTCCTGTGGGCATTTTACTGGTGAGGAAACCGAAGGTCCAGAACTATCAGTGGACTGGCTCATGTTCGGTTACCAGTCGGAGAGCAGCAGAGCAGGACTGAGAGTCTCGGCCCTTCCTGGGAGTTGGGGGCCTCTGAGTCCTGCACTTCCCACAGTCTTCAATGTCATACGCCAGCACACACACGCACACACGCCCCCGGCCCACTGGACGGCCCTGCCACCTGTCGTCTCCCTGTCCTGGCCTGGGGGACCCTCACTAGCCAAGCCCCATGCTCTCTGCCCTGCACCGACTGTGTGCAGCCCCCAGACCGAGGCCTCTGGGTACCCTGTTCTACCCATCCCCACCCCGTGCCCGGGGCACTGCCCACCTGGCCTCTGTCTGTGTTCAGAAGGGGGAGTCCTTCCTTTCTCCTGTGACTCTAGATTGCACATTTAATTCTAGGGACTCTTCACCAGCTGTCACTTGCAAGCCCCAGAGCCCCCGCACCCCGGAGATCCTGGACCTGAAGCCACCCAAGGCCAAGACATCGGCGCTGGCCCCACAGTACTCCTCTTGTGGCCCCCAGCAGGCCAGCCGCCCCGGCTCCACAGCGTCCTCCACGTCCTCCATGAGGGGTCTGCAGAGTAAGTCCGCCCAGACGGGAGGGCTTTGGGCTTCCCCTCGCAGGCAGGCTCCTTTCCCGTGGGAAAGCTGCACTTCTCCTTCCTGCAGGACCAGGGCCCCAGGTGGGCTTCCCTGGCACAAGGGACCTGTTCTTCATTGACCTATCCATTTATGAACTCCTTTCAGCCCCAGGGGCTCATACACAAGCTAGTGGAGTGAGACCCCCCAGGCAGTGCCACTCAGAGAGCTAAGATAGCCCCCGCCCCCCGCCCCCCACCCTCCATGGGGTTTGCTGAGTCAGCCTACAGACCTGGACCTCCGCTGGGAGGCACCTGCCCCAGCGGCCTCCAGCCTCCGTGCAGCAGGCTAGTGGAGGGGCCGCTGGCGGGACTGATGGGCCATTTTTGCCCTCCCCCCCGGCCCTTTTGCTCACTATAAAGACCACTTCTCCCTCGCTCTGTCCACTCCCAGCCTCGGCCAGTTGACTACCTACCTTCTCCACTCCCCAACTGAGCCTGGACCTTTCTGAAGAGCTTTATTAAAAGTAAGGAAAAACAAGAGAAGCAGAACAAAAGAATGTCACCGGGCATAAAACCAGTCACACTCAGGGTGTGTGCATTTTTGTGACTGAGCTGCCCCTGGCCCTGCCTGCCCCCCTCCCTTGCTGACATGGCCCCAGGCTTTCTGGCCAATGGGGACCCACTGGGCTGGAAGTGTGGTTCAGGGGCCATGGCTGGGAACCACCTCCCAGCGCGGGCAGGTCAGGCTGTGTCCTCACATCGGCCCCGAGGAAGCACCAGGCCAGCCGTGCGGGACAGCCTGGCCAGGAGGGGCAGGCGGGCCCTCTAACCCACCGGCTGCACCAGCTTTCCCAGGCTGGGAGTCCCGCTAACACTACCACGGTAACAGCACCCCGTAACCCATGGGCCGCTGGCCACAGCGGTAGCACAGCACAGCCCGGGCCAGTGCGCAGGGCTCAGTGGGCAGTGCACTTGTGTCCTGGGGCCTCAACAAGCACGAGTGCCTCCCTGTGCACCCACACCGAGCAGCCTGCATCTCGGGAGGAAAGAGCCGTGCCCTGGGCGCAGGCAGGTGGCCCGGAGGGATGGGTCTCTCTGTTTGCCCAGCGCCAGCTGGAGGGAGGAGTTGTGTGGGACAGGGGGGCTCTGTGCGGTGACTGTGCTGGCAGCTCGCTCCCTTCTCTTCCCAGGCAGCCAGCCCTACAGGAAATGAGGGTGCCTCTTCCCCAGCGTCCCGTCCCTCTGCAGGGGGACCGGCCAGCTTCCCGTCCTCGGCCAGCCAGCAGCTGCAGGTGACAGATGTGAAGAGACAGTTGTCTGAGAGCCGCCGGGGGGTATTGGGGGGGGGCTGCTGAGAGGATGGCCCGCCGCAGGCCCCATGACCCACGTTCCTTTCTGCTCCCGGCTCAACTGGACGAAGAGGCCTGGGGGGTCCTGTATGTCCTTCCCTTGGTCACCCTGCGCATACCCGTGAGGGCTTCACAGGCACAGCGCTGGGTGGACAGCACGAGCCAGATCAGCCTGCTGTTCATCTCGGGGCTCATGGAGGAGCCCGGGGCCCCGCGAGCCCAGCCCCAGCCACTGGGCCTCCACTGATGCCAGCTCTCCCTCCTCGGACCCATGACAGGAAACAGCAGGGGTTCAGAGTAACAGAAACTCATTCTCCAGTCATAATCCTGAGCAGCAGACTCGATATTTTCTTCCTTTTAAAATCTCGTAAGAGTGCGGTTTGTCCCCATGTATGGCTCAGAATGTGGCTGATCCGGCGCAGCCCCGCACTCCCGCGCACGTGTTTGAGGGCTCTGAGGCACGGCCAGTCGGACAGCCTGCTTCCTTGCTCCATTAAGACCGGAACCACAAACAGCTCCTCTGGCAAACTGACAGGTTCCCGCTGGAGGAGGCCTGTGGTTGCTTCTTGCCCAGGGTGACCTCGAGGCCCAAGTCTCAGGGCAGAGGAAGGAAATTCACCCGCAGAGCCCGCAAGACCCAGGTACCCAAAATGGTACCCAAGGTAACATGAGGATCTGACCTCTTCAAAAATAGAAATATTGAAATACATCAATCAGTGTTTAGATGGTACTTTTGTGTGCGTGCGCGTGCGTGCGTGCGTGCGTGCGTGTGTGTGTGCGTGCGTGCGTGTGTGTGTGTGCGTGCGTGTGTGTGTGCGTGTGTGTGTGTGCGTGTGTGTGTGCGTGTGTGCGTGCGCGTGCGTGCGTGTGTGCGTGTGTGTGTGTGCGTGTGTGTGTGTGTGCGTGTGTGTGTGTGCGTGTGTGCGTGCGTGCGTGTGTGTGTGTGTGTGAATACATTCACGTTTTCCCTCAGGCACCCCACTGCCCTGGCCAGCCCCTTTTGTGGAGACATGGGGTCCCATAAGGTGTAAGTAAAGGACAAGCATTGCATTTTTCAGCGGCCTTCTGACTCCTCAGGAGAGCACGCAAGAGGCCAGGTGACCCATGAGATGACCATAAACTTGTCACAGGTCAGGACTCTGGGTTAATCTCGTGAGTTCTTGGCAGTGGTGCAGGCTGGGCACGATAAAACTTCGTGGTTGTGTGACTGACCCTGCAGCCACCTCCTGGTTCTCTGGAAATGTATAAACCTTTGTCCCCGGACAGAAGCCAGGGCGTACGCTTCTCGGCTTCCTTGGAGCATTAGCCTCCCGGCACCTCTGGGTCCCTGACCCGACCCGAGGAGGTCGAAAGGGCAAGCACAGGTGCTTGTCTCCATGCCGTTGCTGCGGGCACCCAGGGAAGCTGAGCCCACTTCAGGCGAACTGTTGGAAAGGCAGAGGAACGTAATGGAAAAACTTTCCCACGCTCCCCAGTAAGTCCATGCACTTCGGATTCCTCAGATGCCACCGACTGGCACGGCCTTCCCCTGCCTTAGCGTGGGAGCAGCCGGCTCCAGAACTCCAGAGGGAGTGGGAGTCACCGTTTCCACCCAGTGCCTCCCTGGCGTGAAGGCTGTTCCTCCCTCCAGCCTTCAGATGAGCTCAAGTCTGATTTGTCAATGTCTGGCCATTTCGGGAAAAGAACAGATCGTCTTTTAGAGATGCGGAGTATCCTTCTCAAGGTCAGACTACAAGGAGATCAGCAGGTGCGGCCTGGGCGTTTCTCCTAGGAAAGTAAACAGCACCCGGCCTCCGACCACACCTGGAGAGTACCCTGCCCTTGCTTGCAGAAACACAGGTCTACAGCCCCGGCTGGGAGGCTGGAAAGAGACTGAGCATTCCGGCTATCTGCTGGCCTCGCTGAGTTCACTGGGGTTGGATGTGAACAAGATCTAAGGGCATGGGGTGCGTGCAAGCAAATGCAAGTTTCCCCTGCTATCCAAAAATAGAGCTTTCTGTGAAACCTTTCATAAGCCGTAGTGAAAAAAAAAAATTACCATTAATTACACAACGTCCTTACTTGGCTCACCACGATCAAGACAATTGTATCCAGGTTTACGCTAGGCGTAACACCCTTACGTTCTCCGTCAGGCCCCTCTGATACCTTAGGAACAGGTCTCCCTAACAGACACGCAGCACACACCCGGGGACGGTGCAGACGCTCACAGGCCCAGTTTGAAGCCGCGGCAGCTTGATGTTGAGATGCTGAGTGTGGTTCCCCGGGAAGGAGCCTGGTGGGGCTTCCCTGCTGCTCCGGAGCACTGCCTCCACACGGGCCCCTCCGCCAGACACACGGAACACTATTTTCCCTGCTCGCCCCTTTTCCCTAAGGGCGGAAACCTTTCCAGATCTCTTTCAAACAGTAAAACCAAGTAACGGTATAGGGCTTCCGTAAAATCGGACTTTGGAAAAGCCAGGGAATTATACCTGTGCATGAATAAACCAGAAGGCTTCCCAGGTCATCTGGAGGTATGCCCTCCAGCCCCTAGGGTCGGCCTGAGAGAACTACCGGCAAAGCCAAAGAGACGGGGCAGGAGGGCTTTGGAAAAATAGCCAGTCCTCAGGAAGACTGGCTCCTCTGCCCCTGGGAGCTGTCCCTGGCTCTCCGGTGACCTAGGCCCCAATGTCTCCTGAGTAGGCCTTAATCGCACTCGCACAGCAGGTGTAAGTGTCTGGAAACAGCATAGAGCATGAACCTAAGTGGGAACGTGACAGTCAGGTAGAGGATTGAGATCCGGTCAGATACCAGTAGTCACCCAGTAAGTTGGGAAGGATTTGGCCCCAATCAAAAGAGTTAAATAAAAAACAAATGCACAAATATATAAGAATGATACCCAAAATAAAGTCCATGATAAAATATTAAAACTTTTTAATAAAAACAAGATCTGAGCCTAGCCCAGATTCCAATGAAACTTTTATTACAAAAACAGGCAGCCAGCCAGTCCACGGGCCAGAGTTTACTGATTTGACTTTTTTTTTTAATATTGCATTGAAATATTATTTGTCTTGACTACTGAGTTTGGGGGCACGCCCTTTCATTTTATATGCAAAGTGAATGCTCCCCAAGCCTCCTCCTGTCTCCACCTGGGTTCTGGGGGCTCCTCTGGTCCCTCCAGTGTGCTGATAGGCTGGGGGCTGGGCCTGCCCATCTTTATACCCCTCCAGACACTGTCAGTGGTAAGTTGTGCTAAGAAGCAATTCTGCCTGACCAGGTGGTGGTGTAATGGATAGAGTATCAGACTGGAACGCAGAGGACCCAAGTTCGAAACCCCAAAATCACCAGCTTAAGCAGAGGCTCATCCAGCATAAGTGCGGGGTTGCTGGCTTGAGCATGGGATCACGGATATGACTCCATGGTTGCTGGCTTGAGCCCAAACATCACCGGCTTGAGCAAGGGGTCACTGGCTCTGCTGTAGCCCACCCCCCCTCGGTCAAGACACATATGAGAAAGCAATCAATGGACAACTAAGGTACCACAATGAAGAATTGATGCTTCTCATCTATCTCCCTTCCTGTCTGTCCCTCTCTCTGTCTCTCTTGCTAAAAAAAAAGAAAGAAATGATTCCGTTCACTTTTGCACGTAAACTACCCTCAAAAGTTAGCAGCTAAAAGCAGCCACTGACTAGCTTTGTAATTATGTGGATCAGCAACAGGAGCTGGGCTGGGCTGGGCTGGGCAGTGCTGCTGGACTTGGCCAAACCCAGCATGCCTCTGTGGTGCGCAGGCAGTCAAGGCCCTCAGCCATGGCTGGTAGTGGCTGCTGGCTGGGTCCTGGGTTCTGCGTGAGGCCTCCTGGCCTCCAGCCGGCTAGTTTGGGCTCATTCACATTGCGGCCTCAGAGTTCCATCTGCAGGAGGACAGGTCAGGCCTGAGTGCTGTGCAAGTTTCCACTTTCGTCGCATTTACTGCTCTCCCACTGGCCAAAGCAGGTCACGTGGGCGAGGCCACGGTCCGTACGGAAGGACGAGGGTCCAGGGAAACAGAACACGACCTGGGAATGACCGGAACAGCCTACTGTGGAAGGTGGTCAGGACTCATCTCACTTCTCAGGACCGGACCTCTCAGGGTTGCTTTCCCACTGGAGCATAACCTCCCCACCTCAGTTCTGTCCAGCACACGTCCCGTGGGTGGAGTACCGGGACGTGGAGTATGATGGTTTACTTAAATTAGTATTTGTTAAGCAGAGCCCTGGGCGGGAGCCCGCAGAGGACAGTGGAACAGAGAGGTTGATGACTCACAGATCCTGGAGAAGGTACACAGCTCACTGCACGGGGAGGTGGAGGCAGGGGCAGGCACACACCGAGCAGGGTCCGCGGGGGGTGTTTCTAGGCTTCCTGGACTAAAGGCTGGATTGGTCAGTCCAAACCAAAAAGCGGGGGTTCAGTAGCTCCATGGTGATCTTATCTAAGGGGCGCCCAAGGGGAAGGTACCAGGAGGTGGGGGGGAGTGATAACAAGGCCCCAGGGAAGTCATGCCAGGAAATGACACGTATTCTAACTTCAGGCTGTTATCTAATGCAAGCATCACAGGAGGGCCAGCCACGAAGTGGATGTCAACACAGCAGCGTCAGAAGCACCTACCTCTCACAGCTCAACACTGGCCAGAGTCATGTCCTCCCGGTGACAGGAGCAGTCTGGGTCTCGAGGGGACAGGGACTCAGCCCCTGGCATGCGTGTTGTACTGTCCCTGCACCATCACTTTCTGGACAGGGTCCCACTTTCTGAGACCCTGCCTTGTGCCAGGGAAGCAAGACTGGCAGGCAGGCGATGGCTGGGGGAAGATGGAGGGGCCGGGCTGGGCTGGGGTTAGGTTGCTTTTGGCCCCAGCTCCTCCCTCTATCCCCTTGGCTGACGTGTGCCTTGGCCCCTGCCTGCCCTCTCCCACACCCCCATTCCTCCTTGGGCTTCGGCTGTGATGCCAGCTC
Source organism: Rhynchonycteris naso (assembly GCA_037038555.1). Lineage (NCBI taxonomy): Eukaryota > Metazoa > Chordata > Mammalia > Chiroptera > Emballonuridae > Rhynchonycteris > Rhynchonycteris naso. Next base: position 6,933,276 of record CM072997.1, on the reverse strand, counting down.
CCGGGAGACCTTTCCTGCCCACTCCCTGTCACCATTCAGGTACACTGGGGGGGGGGGTGCCAGTGAGCTCCACAAGGTCAGGAAGGGCCTGGATCACTCCCCGCAGTGTCCTGTCCAGGTAGACACATGCTCAAACCTGAATATGCAGAAGTCACCTGGGCAGGGCCAGGGGCCTAGAATCTGCATTTCCACTGAGTGGCCCACCACACCCTGAGCACCAGGGCTCCCGGGCTCAATTCAGGACGCTGTTTGTTTTACTTTGGTACCGTATTTCCCCATTGTACAAGACACACCTTTTTTCGAAAAATGTAGGGTCTAAAAACTGGGTGCGTCTTATACAGTGGCTGTAGGTTTTTACTTGCATTTCCTGCTTTAACGTGCTTGTTTTTTGTTCTTATTGTTGAGGACCGTGATTCGTCATCAGACACAGACGAGGACAAGCTAATAGACGGGAGTTTTGACAGTGATGAGGAGTTGTATGAATTTTGTGATGACTAAAACTTAAGTTCAATAACTTTATGTAATACATTTTTTTTCAAATTTCAGGCCCCCCACACACACGCTGGAGTGACTCCTGGCTGTGCCTTCCCTGCAGCCCACAGGCTCCCTCAGGCGGCCTGTGGCACAGTCTCCGTCTTCTTTTTAATGATTGAGGCTCCAATGACGTGCAGTCCACTCTGTGTGTCTGAAGTGCCATTGCGGTTAAATCTGCTATGTGTAAACACCCACGAAACCATCACCACCGACAGCAGAGTGAACAGACCCAGCCCCTGCAAGTTCCTCACACTCTGTCCCAGACTCTCCTTCCACCTCTCCCCCATCTCTGAGCCACTGTTTCTTCTGCCATTACAGGCTGTTTGCATTTTCCAGAATTACACAGATGTAAAATAGAATCACGCTGTCGGCGTTCTCCTTTGTCCGGCTTCCTTCACTCAGCATAATTATCTTCAGATTCATTCCTGCCCTGGCGGGTATCAACAATTTAGTCCTTTTCATTACTGAGTAGTATTCCACTGTGTAGATATACCACATTGGTACATTTGGCTACTACAGATAAAGCTACTGTGAACATTCACCTACAAGTCTTTGCGTGGATACGCACTTTGTTTTACTTTGGTACCGTATTTCCCCATGTACAAGACACACCTTTTTTCGAAAAATGTAGGGTCTAAAAACTGGGTGCGTCTTATACAGTGGCTGTAGGTTTTTTACTTGCATTTCCTGCTTTAACGTGCTTGTTTTTTGTTCTTATTGTTGAGGACCGTGATTCATCATCAGACACAGATGAGGACAAGCTAATGGATGGGAGTTTTGACAGTGATGAGGAGTTGTATGAATTTTGTGATGACTAAAACTTGAGTTCAATAACTTTATGTAATACATTTTTTTTCAAATTTCAGGCCCCAAAATTAAGGTGCGTCATACACATAGGATTGTCTTATACATGGGAAATACGGTAAATAGGAGTGAAATCGATGGGTCCCTGTGGTAAGATGTTTAACTTATAAGTTAACTGCCCAACTTTTTTTCAAAGTTGTACCAATTTACATTTTCCCAACCAAGTATAAGAGTTCCAGGGTCTCCAAACCCTCAGGTAACACTGATGGGGTTGGTCAGCCTTGCTGTTCGGACGTTCTAGCACGTGCCCAGAGGTCTCTCTCACCTTGTGGTTTCCTTCACACTCCCCTAATAACCAGTGATGTGGAACGTTCTTCTCGTCTGATTACACTGGGGAACAAGATCTTTGTTGCATCCACAAAAACAGTTGTTCTTATCTAATTCGAGTGTGCTGATCTCAAATCTGACATTAGTTTTTCTCTGTAAGCTACAGTTATTTTGCAATTCAAGATTTTAGATTTTCGCCTGACCAGGCTGTGGTGCGTTGGATAGAGCGTTGGACTGGGATGCAAAGGACCCAGGTTTGAGACCCCGAGGTCGCCAGCTTGAGCGTGGGCTCATCTGACTTGAGCAAGGCTCACCAGCTTGGACCCAAGGTCACTGGCTTGAGTAAGGGGTTACTCGGTCTGCTGAAGGCCCACGGTCAAGGCACATATGAGAAAGCAGTCAATGAACAACTAAGGTGTCACAATGAAAAACTGATGATTGATGCTTCGCATCTCTCTCCATTCCTGTCTGTCTGTCCCTATCTATCCTTCTCTCTGACTCTCTCTCTGTCTCAGTAAAAAAAAAGATTTTAGGTTTTCATCTTATTGTAAAATGTTCAACATTTAGTTTAACATAATGAAGTAGAATGTCTTGGGCATCATCTTTGTGAAAATATAATAATTTATATAATGCAGTAAATACACTAAAAATATTAGTGCATCAGAATTTGTCTACAATTTCAAAATAGAACATATTAAAACTTATTTTCATCATAAAATTTGCGCAAAACTTATTAAAATTCTATTCAGGCAAAAATTTGTATTTGTAGCTCTTGCATTTGTGTACTTGTTGAGGACAATCTTGTTTGATGCTCCAGCAGTAGTCTGCCATCATATTTCTGTCCCATCGCCCCTGATAATGCTCTTCCATCGCCTTCAGATCTTGACGAAAGCATTCTCCCTGCTCATCACTAACAGCTCCAAGATTTTCGGGAAACTTATCAAGGTGACTGTTCAGGAAGTGAATCTTAACACTCGTGTTACATCCAATGTCACGGAAAGCCAACAGCATCCTTTGAACCAGAAGTTCATAGTTTTCTGCTTTTTGTTGCCACGGAAGTTCTTTGTAACTGCCACAAAAGACTGCCAAGCTGCTTTCTCCTCCTTATTCATCTTCCTGGCAAATTCATGTATGAGAGTTAGAATCTGAGGTCCATCAAATACACCTGCTTTTATCTTCTCGAAAGACAAGGCAGGGAAAGCAGAAATAATATGTTGAAAGCATTCACTTTCTCTATTCAAAGCCTGAACAAACTGTTTCAGTAAGCCAAGTTTGATGTGAACTGGGGGAAAAATGATCCTGTCTCGATTAACTACAGGTTTCATTCACAATATTTTGCATCCCTACTTCCAGAGCTTCACGTTTCGGCCACTCCTTCTGTGTCCAGGGTTTCTCCCAAGCTCAGCTGTCCCACAAACACAGAAAGCAAGGACACTTCGTGAAACCTCTCTGTTGTCCTAGCAGGAAATTTACCATTTTAAGATCCACACAAATGATCCAGTTATGCTCCTCATACTTCAATAAGTGGAGGACAATTTTTTTTTTTTTTTTTACAGAGACAGAGAGAGTCAGAGAGAGGGATAGATAGGGACAGACAGACAGGAATGGAGAGAGATGAGAAGCATCAATCATCAGTTTTTCGTTGCGACACTTTAGTTGTTCATTGATTGCTTTCTCATATGTGCCTTGACCGTGGGCCTTCAGCAGACTGAGTAACCCCTTGCTCGAGCCAGCAACCTTGAGTCCAAGCTGGTGAGCTTTTGCTCAACCCAGATGAGCCCGCGCTCAAGCTGGTGACCTCAGGGTCTCAAACCTGGGTCTTCCACATCCCAGTCCAGTGCTCTATCCACTGCACCACCACCTGGTCAGACTCGGGGACAGTTTTTATGTCATTATAATCTTCTCGCAGATGAGTTGAATAACCAATTGGAACCACTGCATAAACATTAACATCATGTAAGAAGACACATTTCAGACTCCGTTTAGAGGTGTCAAGAAATAGCCGCCATTCTGTTGGACTGTAAGTGGTAACACCTAGCTGGCTGAGAAGACTACTGATATCATGACAGTAAACAAAGTGTTTGTCTTCGGAAAAATAGTCCACAAATATTTGTTCACACTTTCTGAAATGGGATACTTTAGCTGACCGGTGAAGTACATTCTTTTCTTGAAGTCTGGAGGCTAATAACTCAGCTGCTTTCTTTGATAGGCTCAAATTTCTTACTAAGTCATTCAATTCGGGTTGACTAAACTGCTGAGGGGTTAATGACTGCTTGGCATCAGAAGACCCTTCAGATTCTACAACCATTGCCTCATGCATCTTATCAAAATACACTTGATCACCATGTTCACTTACTTCATCCTTAGAAGAAATAAAACCATTGAAAACTGGAACCGGGAGTGTCTCAGAGTGTGGAACAGGTCGTATTGCTGAAGGAATATTAGGATATGCGATCATATGCCGTTTTTTCTTGCCGATGCCCTTTGTATGGATCAGACAGAAATAACAGTCACTGCTGTGGTCCTTAGGTTCATGCCAAACAATGGAAATACCAAAAGGCAATCCTTTGCGTTTTCCTTTTGTCCAGTCATGAAGCATTTCCTTACAATTAGGACACACAATATGAGGAGCCTAATTCTTGTCTTGATCGCCAAGGGGAACTTGAAAATAGGCATTATATGCACGTGTCACAAATGATGAAATATTGCCCCTTTGACGTTGAAGTGTGTAACAGCCACATATATAACAGAAGGTGTCAGGACTATTCTTACATTTACGTCTACTCGAAGAAGCCATGAATCAATCTTAAAACAAAATCAGAGGGTGTTTTTTATCAGATAATAATTTTTTACATTTAAAAACAACTACAATTATGTAAAAGTGATGTTTGTAAAACATTAATTGCCTTGTGGTTATGTTCAATCCAAGAGTCGTTGCCCTTTAACTCCAATTTAGAAACCAATGTATGCCATTAACTGTAACGAAAAGAAATTAAAATTGCATAAAAACTAGACCATGCACCAAAAAATCGGATTTCGGATTTGGAATCAGCGATGCAGAAATATATAGAAAAAGTTCTAAAACCTCATGCAAGAGAAAATGAAAAAAAAATTGTTCCCCAGTGCAATTTGCCGTCTGTGTATCTTCTTTAGTGAGACGTCCGTTCAAATCTTTGGCTCATTTTTTCATTGGGTTGTTTGTTTTCAAATATTCGATTCAAGAGTTCTTTACATCGTCTAGACACAAATCTTTTATCAGATGTGTGCTTTGCACATAGTTTCTCCCAGTCTATGGCTTATCTTTTCATTCTTTTCCAAATGTCTTTCAAGGAGCAGAAACTCTTGAGTTTGAGGAGTTTTATGAAGCATGCTTTTGGTGTTGTATCTTTAAAAATGTGCATTTTCATTCCAGCCCCCAGTACTTGGCCTGTGTGCCCTCACTGTTCAACCATGCTTGTGAAAGGCGGGGGTGTGGGGGTGTGTGGGGTAGGGGGGGTCTGCAGGCTGAGATGGGCTTTGGCCCTAGATGTGGAGGACCAGAGACTCTGAGAAACATGACTCAGGGAGCCGCTTAAGGTCCCACTGGAGGACAAAGGTGGATGGCCCTGAGATGATGCAGAAAGAAGGGAGGAAGAGCAGGTAGCAGCTACGGGGAGCAACCTGGGCAGGGATGGGGCCATCTACAGACATTCTGTGAAAAGTGGCATCTCTCTTCCCTCTCTTTCTACTTCCTTTCCTCCGTCTCTTCTAACCCTCTCTCTTCCTTTCCTCCCTCCTTTCCTTCTCCCTCCCTCCCTCCCTTTTTTCCTTCCTTCCTTCCATCCTTCCTTCCTTCCTTCCATCCTTCCTTCCTTCCTTCCTTCCTCCCTCCCTCTCCTCCCTCCCTCCCTCCCTCCCTCCCTCCCTCTCCTCCCTCCCTCCCTCTCCTCCCTCTCTCCCTCTCCTTCCTTCCTTCCTTCCTTCCTCCCTCCCTCTCTCCCTCCCTCCCTCTCCTTCCTCCCTCCCTCCCTCCCTCCCTCCCTCCCTTCCTTCCTTCCTTCCTTCCTTCTGCTTCTGCTTTATTTGTTTCTCCCTTGTTTGGGAGCTAGCTCTCCCCTTTGTGAACTGCAGCATTTCCTTTGCAGCATTTGTGTCCTGGAGCACTTCTGTTTCTCTAGCCTTCCCTATCCTGCAGCTGCAGATCTTCCTCTGAATCATGATTTTCTGTCTCTTTATTTTTAGCTTTATTGACATTGTAAAACATATAAAGTGTGACTCATGGTGATTTGATATACCTACACAGTATGAAAGAATTTCCCCCATCCAGGTAATTAACACATCACCTCACATATCCACCCTTCTGTGCGTTTAGGAGAGCATTCAGGTTTTACTCCCTCAGCAAAGTTTAGTTGTAAAATGCAGTGTTACGGAGCACAGTCACCATGCTTTACAACGGGTCCTCAGACCTTACCTTCTCCACCTTCCGTCTGCAGTTTCACCAAGTTTTCCCTATCTCCCAATGCCAACTCCTGGCAACTACTTCTCCACTATGTGTCTGAGCTTGGCTTCTTTTTTTTTTTTTTAGAGTCTACATATAGTGATACCCTGCAGTACTCATCTTTCTGTCTGATTTATCTCACTTAGCATAATGCCGGCAAGGTCCATCCATGTTGTTGTAAATGGTAGAATGTCCCTCTTTCTCATGGCTGAATAATATTCCATTGTGTGTATATGTATGTGTATGTATGCATATATATATAATCTCACATCTTTATTCATTCATCTGTAAATGAACACTTGAACACTTAGGCTTTTTCCTGTCTTGGCTATTGTGAATAATGCTACAATGAACCAGGAAGTGCAGATAGCTTTTCAATACCTATTTTTATTTTATTCAAATAAATACCCAGAAATGTGACTGCTGAATTATATGGTAGTTTATTTAATAATTCTAGTTTTAATAATTTTTTAATACCTCCATCCTGTTTCCCACAGTGGCTGCATCAATGCACATGCCCACCAGCAGTGCATAAGAGCTCCCTTTCCTCCACATCCTCGCCAGCACTTGTTGTCCGAGGTCTTTTTGATAATAACCATTCTAACAGGTATGAGGAGATGTCTCACTATGGTTTTGATTTGCATTTCCCTGATGATTAGGGATGTTGAGTACCTTTTCGTGTATCTGTTGGCCATTGTGTGTTTTCTTTGGGAAAATATCTTGTCAGGTCCTCTGCCCATTTTTCAATCAAATTGTTTGGTTGTTTTTTCTTTGTTTGCTTGTTGCTATTGAATTGTATGAGTTTTATATATTTTTTGGTTAAGAACCCCTTATAAGATATGTGGGTTGCAAATACTTCCTCCCATTCAGTAAGTTGCCCTTTCACTTTGCTGATGGGTTCCTTTGCTGTGCAGGAGCTTTTTAGTCTGGGCAAGTCCACGTATTTGATTTTGCTTTTATTGTATTCCCTTTGGTCTCAAATCCCAAAAAATGTCTAAAACATTGCCAAGATCAGTGTCAAAGAAGTTACCCTCTATTTTTTTTTCTGGAAGTTTTATAGGTTCAGGTCATAATCCATTCAAGTTTTCAATTCATTTTCATTTAATTTTCAGTGTGATATAAATGTCATTCTTTTGCATGTGGTTGTCCAGTTTTCCCAACACCATTTAATAAACAGATTCTTCTTTCCCCATTATATATTGCGACTCTTATGTGATAAATTAATTGAATATATATATTCAATTCAATAGATATATTCAATTGAATTATATTGCAATTAATTGAACATATACATGGGTTTATTTCTGGGCTTCTTATTCTGTACCATTGACTTATGTGTCTGTTCTTGTGCCTGTACCATACAGCTATCATTACTATAGTTTTGTAATATGGTTTGAATCAGGAAATGTAATGCCTCTAGATTCGTTGTTCTTTCTCAACACTGGTTAGTTGGGGTGTTTTGTTGTTCCATATAAGCTTTAGGGTGTTTATTTTCCTGTGAAATAAATGTCATTGGAATTTTGATAGAGCCCTTGAAGGGACAGCTGGCTAAGAACTATTTATTTTTTGTGTTTGTGTGAGAGAGAGGGATGGATAGGGACAGACAGAAAGGGAGAGAGAGAGAGAGAGAGAGAGAGAGAGAGGAGAAGCATCAACTCATAGTTGCAGCACCTTAGTTATTTATTGATTGCTTGTCACATGTGCCTTGTCTGGGGGGCTCCAGCAGAGCCAGTGACCCCTTGCTCAAGCCAGCGACATTTGGGCTCAAGCCAGTGACCATGGGGTCATGTCTATGATCCCACACTCAAGCTGGATCAGCCCACGCTCAAGCCAGTGACCTTGGGGTTTCGAACCTGGGTTCTCAGGTTCCCAGGCTGATGCTCTATCCACTGCACTCCCACCTGGTCAGGCTAAGAACTATTTGTTTTCTATGGTTTGGTGAGTCTCTTTCAGAGGTAGGTGTTTGTTTGGGGCCCCATTTCCCAGGGGGAAGTCTTAAAAGCTGGGTCCAAATTCTTCTCCCCTCAGGTAGAAGCTGGGATTTCTGAGTTCCCTCACAGCTGCATGTGCTGGGGTGGGTTTATAGTAAGAGTGTGTTTCAGCCTTTTCTAGGCTTTTCGATGTACGTGTTGTAGCTATTGTGGTCTGTCTGTGGGAGAAGGTGAGTCCATGGGCCCCTTTATCACCATCTTGGACTGGAACCTGTCTGTCTTTTGACCCTGCCAAACTTCCCAAGCTCTGATCAAACCACCATAAGACATTCTCAGACAAGTCACTTCTCCCTGATCCCAGGCTGGCTCTCCCCGCAGTGACCTCAGCCCTGCTTGAGGGAAGGGAGGGACCCTGCTCAGTCAGGAGGGGGCAGAGCTGGGCCCCCTGAACCCTTTGCTGTCTCCCAGCCTGTTTGATGGTGACTACCCCAATTTCTGGGCACTCCGTCTTCTACCAACCCATGAGGGCAGGCTGTTTGAGAAATAGTGAAGTAGTCATAAAAATAATAGCATCAGCCCTGGCTGGTTGCTCAGTGGATAGAGCAGCATCCCAGCACACTGAGGTCGCAGGTTTGATCCCCGGTCAGGGCACATATGAGAAGCAATCAGTGAGGACACAACTAAGTGGAACAACTAAGTAGAACAGTGAGTTTCACTTCTCTCTCTTTCTCTCTCTCCTTTCCTTTCTCAAATGAATGGAAAAATTAAAATTAAAATAATACCTGTAATGGCATCAGTTAGGAGTCTTGAGTCATGGGTGACAAAAACCACCAACAAAAATGTATTAGTGCTTTTAACCAAATCAAGGGAGGTAGGGTGGCACCAGTTCTTAGGACCTATAGTATCTTCCAAATGCGTCTGTAATAAGTCACTGCATATTTAGTGGCTTGAGATGACTCCAATTTATTCGCCACACTTCTGTATGTCTGAAGTCCAGGTGGACTCAGCTAATTTCTCTGCTCAGAATTTTACAAGGTTCGGTCTCAAGGTGTTGGCCAGCTACGTTCTTATGAAGAGGTTCCAGAAGCATCTGCGTCTAAGCTCATTCCAACGGTGCGCAGAATCCAGTTCCTTGTGGTTGCAAGACCCCGTATCCTTATTGGCTGTCAACTAGATGTTGTCCTTAGCTCCCAGAGGCCTCCCTCTGGTCTCTGGGCCACAAGCAGGTCCCCGTATTTCAGAACCATAAAGGCACATCAAATCGCTCTCTTGCCGGGAATCTCTCAGGCTTTCCCTTTTGCTGCATCTCGGCCGCCTCCAGCCAGACGGGTCCTCTGCTTTCAGGGGCCCTTGTGATTAAATTGGGCACACCGGGACAATCAGGATAGCTACTCTATTTTAAAGTCTATCACCTTAATTACATCTGCATTCCTTTGTGAGCACAACCTGACAGTCACAGGTGCTGGGGCTGAGGGCATGGACATCTTTGCAGGAGGGACACAGTATTTCCACCACAGGGCCTCTAGAAACAGACTCTGACCCTGTCAGGTGCCAGTTTCTATTTCGCTCTGAATGTTTAGGTCTCTTCCACTGCAGCGAGGGGAACCACGGGGTATACGTTGTACCACATTTCCCCAGTATGTTCAGAGTCGTGGGCTCAAGAGCCCCGTGATCAGAGAGCCAACCAGTGACCCTCCGCCAGTTCCTCCTTGAAACTCCGCGTGGCAGAGCCCTGATGAGTCACAGGCTCACCCCTGGGACCGGGCACATTGCCAGGGGTGCGAGGGGGCCTAAGGGACGGTGCCACGCCCACCCTGAAACTAGAAGGGAGAGGTGCTGGGTACAAAACCCAGAGCTGACTTTGTGACCATTGTCACAGGGTGCCCACCCGTGGACCCCTGTCCAGGGCGCCTGGCTCAGCTGGACTCCCACGCGGTCCATCGTGTTGTTGACCCTTCCTTCCGAAGACCGGGTCTCAGCTCCACCACTCAGCAGCAGCTGACCTTACCCTGACCTCCGTCGTCTCCTCCAGAAAATGGGAATAATAAATAACAACCCGTGCCTGACCGGGCTACTCAGGGCCCGTGGGGAAGCAGACGGGAGGGTATGTGAGAAGAGTCTCTGTACTTGGAGGGACCTCAGGACTCTGAGCTCCAGTGGCCCCTGCCGCTCGGTTCCCCTCTGTGGTGGCAGCCCCATGGCGACAGTTCTCTGGCCTCACTGGTGGGAACAGAGCTGCCCAGAATGCACCTGGCCAGGCTCTGGGCCATGAAAGGGTAGCCATTCAGAGCTGCCTTGGACAAGAGCCGGGTGACGAGAGACAGGAGCCCTGTGCTCTGCAGAGGAGGAGGCCTCTGCGCGGCCTCCCCATGGGCTGAGCTGCCAGGCCAGGAGGCCAGGCTGGCCCGGGAGGGAAGACTGAGCTAGTGTTTGAGGCCAAGGGGCTGAAAGGAGGCTGTGTGTGCCCAAGCCAGCCGCCTGGCGGGCAGGGATGTGAGTCATTGGTGGCCTGGGGGGAGGGGGCAGCCCAGCTGTCCAGGACTAGGGGGCACAATGCCCACTCGAGTGTGAATGCGTGTCAGTGTGAGTTTCAACGTGTGCTGGGGGTGGGGCCAGAGCTTTGCAAATCTGTCTGAACCGTGTAAGGCTCCCTGAGATGGGCACACCCAGTCGCCCCCTGAATATGGTCCAGGCGAGACTGCCCTCCTCGCTGCCAGGGTGTCCTCCAGGCAGCCAATGGTTGAAGTCACTCCCTGGGCTACGTAACGAACAGGCACCAGTGCCGGCCCTCCCCTGTGCTCCCAGGAACACAGAAAGGCCTGTCCCTGCTCTCAGTTGTACCCAGCTTGGTGGGACAGGTAGAGGAGGGACAAACAGATGTGATGCCCGCCAGGGGAAGGTACACCTACTCCAAGGGAGGGGACATTTGAGGTGGGTTTTGAAGGATGAGCAGAAGTTCACTCGTTCAGAAGGGAGGGTGCACTTAAGCAGAAGGAAGCTGAGATCTGGGTGAACAGGAGCAGAAAACAAAGGTGGCTAGGGCAGAGGTGGGGGCCAGTGGGGGGTGTTAGGGGCCCGTGGGCAGTACCCAGAGGCTCCGGGAGGTATAGATGGCCACCGGCTTAAGGACCTGGGACAGATCAAAAGAGGCCATTCGTGGATGCAGTGGGGGTCAGCCTAGGCCTGAGCCATTACCAAGTTCCCAACAGCTGCCAGGCAGCAGCAGATGAGCTGGTTGAGAGAGGCCCTCCCACCTGGGAAAGGCCACAGGCGTGTGTATGAGTGTGTGTGTGTCTGTGTGTGCGTGTGTGCACGCGCAATGGTATCTGTGTCTGTGGACGTGTCTAGGTATGCATGTGCATCTCTCTCTGGAAATATGTATGGGGAGAGGGGCTTCTTATTGTGTGTGCTTGTGTTTCATGTGCGTGAGTATGTATGACTGTGACTGTGTCTCTCTTGAACATGCTTCTGTGTGAACGTATCTGTGTGTCTGACCTGCATGCGTATGAGCGTTGTATGCGTCTTTGAGTGTGAGCATGTTTGTGTGCCTGTCTTGGGTGTGTTATTTGCCTGCCTGTGTGGCTCTGTGCGTGTCTGCTGTGAGTGTGTCTCTCTGTATCTGAGAGAGAGTGTGTGTCTGTGAGCATGTGCCCCCCACGCCCTGCCCACTGAGGCCTGGGGTGTGTCCGGGCAGCACACAGGGAGCGCTCCTGCCGTTCCTGCCCAGCCCCTCCGCTCCCACCCAGACTGGTTCCTGGGCCTTTCTAACTCTGGCTTCTCTTCTCCGCTGCCCAGCTCCAGGCCCGTGTGACTGGCTATCACACCTCAAAGCCATGGGTGGACTTGGCCGCCCCAGACCAACCCGAGGGAACCCAGGTGCAGAAAGGGGGCCAGGGAGTGCCCAGCCCGGAGAGAGACTTGTCAGGAAACCATGTGGAGACATTTCCCATGCAGTCACCACCCCTTTCTTCTTCCCTCTCGGCCTCCTGGTATTAGAGGGGCTGTTTGGGGAGGCGATTTAAGAGTCCAGGGGCTTGGGCAAGTGGGAGAACTGGCCGGCACCTCTTCCGCAAGGGACAGGGTTTCCTGTCTGTAAGGCCAGTGGCCAAGGCCGTGGCCATGCACATTCCCATTAGTTTCTGGCAGACGTTAAAGGAACAGTGGAGCCAGAAAATGGTGAGCCATTCTGTTTATTAGAGGCTCATAACCGTGGCCGGACTAGCACACAGGCGGGGTGGATACTTCCCTTTCTCCATCTCAGGCCCCCACCCCAAGCCTCAGCACTCCCCAGCCAAACAGGCCAGGTGATATCAGGGCTCCCAAGCCCCTCAGTTCTCCTTCTCTCTCTGCACTCTTCAGCAAAACAGGCTGGGGAACAAGCCCCTTCTCCAGCAAACAATGGCCCCTCCCGTGGAGGCAGGCAGCCCACAATCTGCCCCCTGCCCCCTGAGGCAAGCACCCACAGTGTCCGGAGACTATATACACACAGCGCTGCATATACACGGGGTGCTACCCCATACGAGCGAGCAAACCTAAGAAAACCCACTCGTTTACCCAACACTGTCACACAGCAAATAAATTACTTTTCGCTTGAGCTACTTTTGAGCTGGGTTTCTGTCACCCTCAGAGGAGCCCCGGACATCCCTGTGTGAGCCACTGGGCCTGGGTGGCCAGGATGCACAGGCTATGCCCTGAGCCTCCTCACTGCCCCTCCCTGGCTCTCTCAGATCCGACCCTCTTCCACTCTTTCCAAGCCCAAAGCCTCACCTCTGCTCCCTCAGCTGACCACCGCTTCACCAGGAAAAGTGGATTCCTCGACCCCCCCCCTGCCGCCAGTTTCCTCAGACCTGCCTCCCCACTCTGTGTCCCTCTGCTGGCTCTCGCCCAGGGCTGACCAGGAGAACTAGAATTGGGGGTCTCGATGCCAAATGCTCCCCAACCCGCCTGCACGTCAGAACCATCTGCAAAACTGGAAAAATACAATTTACCAGGTCCCATCAGATGCTCTGCAGGCAGGCCCCAGAATTTTGAAACATCTTACTGATGGTGGTAATGGCACTTTCTCAGGGTTGGGTGGGTCCTGTGGCTCAATCAGGATTTGACCACAAAAGGACGCCTTGGGGTCCCTGGGTGTTGGGTGCTGTCCTTGTGGTTGCTCTCACGCAAACCCTGCAGAGTCCCTTTGCCTCCCTCCCTGCCCTTGGGCTAGGGCACCGCACAGTCTCCAAACCAGCCAGGTCACACCTGGAAAACCCTGGCCTCCCTGACCCCGCAGCGCCCCTGCCCTTCCCCCACCCTTCTGCTAGCTCCTCCTTGGCCTGTTTCTCTTCCTACTTTGTATGCTGTCCTGTCTCACCCCCCAGTGCCCGGGCAACCCCTCCCAGGGTGCCCTGCAGAATGGGTACGATTCTCTGCAGTGAATATAGGCAGCCTCCAAGGAACAGAGGTAAATAAATATGGCAGGTCTCACCCTATACCTCCACCCCACATGGGATATTACAATGAAATTGATGCTACCCCACTTAAAGCATCTGTTAGCAAGAAGCACAAAACAGTCTCCCCACCACTGCCCAGGAGCCCTAGGGAGCCCCACTCTCTGTCCTTTGCAGGAAGGTGTCTATCTGGGTGAATTCAAGGACCTAATGACCCCAGACTGGCTGACCCTCCAGTCGGACCATTGTATGGGGGTATCCTGGACCAATCAGAGAAAGTTCTGCCCCAGGGCACTGCTCTGCTGGGCTGCAGGCAGTATTTCTTACTTGGCACACATCTTCAAGGACATGCTTTTCACTAAAGAGAAGCGGCTTCTAACACTCCAGGGCTAATTCACAGACCCTCTGGGGCAAACGCAGCCCACCACACTTGAGGCACTGGCCATGGCTGACCTGGAGCGCAGACTTCTGCTCGGGGTCTTCCAAGACTAAGAACTCACACATCACACAGCTGCAATGAAGCCAGGGCAGTCATACAGCTCTCCACCCACCGCCCCGGGACCTGCCCAGCCCCGGAGGGCCTCTGGGAGAGGGCAGTCTCCCTCCAAGGTGCCCGGGGTGCTTCACACCCAGCTTTCCGGCTCTCGGCTCTCTCACCCCTCCCTCCTCAGCCCACATTGGGTAAGGGCTGACTCAGGGCAACCTTTGGGCCATCAGAGGACGCCCCACATGCAAGGGCACAGCAGGTGGTCAGGCCAAGGTGAGCCTGACTGTAGCTGCATCAAATCAGCAGGGTCTGGGTCATTCCAGCTGATTCTGGAGGGGGGTAGGGGCGATTATACAGGACGGTGGGCGTGGGGATGGGGAAAGGGACCAGGGAAAGGCACCAGGGAGCAGGGATGGGGGAGGAAGGGAGAGGGAAAGGGGTTGGGGAGGGAAGTAACAAGCAAAAGGGGTGTGGGAAGGGGGCGGAGGCGGGAGCCGAGCTCTCGGGCTCCAACCTCAGGCCTCCTTGAGTTTCCTTTTCCAGGGCAGATCCTCCCCCTGGGGGGGAGCAGAGGACCCGACGACAGGAACACCTACCCCACCTCGTCCACTGCTGACTGCTCCCATACCCCACCCTCCCCCAGGACTCCAGGCATACCACCCTCACCCCCACCGCCTGCTCTCCGGGGGCGCGGAAGCTTCCCTCTGTCTTCGGCCGGCCCAGGCGGTGGGGCGGGACAGTTCTCATCCACAGACTGACCTCCCCCTTCCCAGAGGCCTAGCTCAACCACCCCAGCTGTGCCAGGAGACAATTGGCAGGAACCTGCCAGGGCTCTGCCCGCAGGCAGGGGCCGGACCACTGTGAGGGGCCCGAATGATAGGGACAGGCAGGGGAAACCTGTCAGTGAAAGTCGCCCAGGACCTGGACGGGGTCCGTATCCCACAAGTCAGGAGCTGAGTATTTCATCATCATCCATTCCCCAGCCTGAGTTCCACTTAGGCACAGATGAAATGCATTCATGATGAAAAACCGTTCTTCTCCACGGACCAAATTCCACTGGCAAACATTCAGTTATCGTTGGGGGACTTTCCCACCTCCTCGTCCCCACCTCCTTGAGCTTGCTGGGTTCTGGGGCCTTGTGGATTGGGTTATTAACAATAATAATTTTGATAGCAGCCAGCCTGGCACGATGCCGCCATACGGGAGATACTAATCTGCGCGTGCTTCACATGCCCCATCTCATACAGCCGCTGCTCACAGGAAAATGAGTCTCAAGGGGACAAGCCACAGCCCCTAGTGACAGTCAGGAAGTACAGAGCCCTCTGGTCTCCAAACCTGGAGGGGCTCAAACCCCTCCCCAGGGAACAGCTGTGTCTGAGCCTCCTTCACCTGAGGAGACCACACAGCTCCAGGCCAAAGGTCAGTGCTGAGGCAGGGAGGGCTGTCCTTAGCCAGGCCTGCCCTTGGCCCTGCCTCAAGGTGAGCGCCCAGAAACCTAGGCAGTGAAGTCCCTGGTGCCCTGTGAGATGGGTGGCCAGTGGGGTTAAAAGCGGGCAGCGAGGCAAGGGGGCTCTGGACTGCAGTGCCTCCTGCTCTGGTACCTGGGAAGGGGCTAGTCTCCCCGTTCTCCTGCGGAATTCGCCCTGGAAGGCCCTTCACATTCTTTGATTGGAGCTTGTAACATTCAGGAAAATTCTATTGCACCTTGGACTGTTCTTCCTTTTCCACAGGGCCCTTGAGACTTAAGGCAAAAGCTTAAAAGGCCTCAGGGGCTTGGAGCCCAGCTTGAAAGCAGCTCCCTGTCACTGCTTCCCTAAAAGAAGGGCCCAGAGCCAGTCTCCAGAGCCAGGCAGGTCTCCTGGGTTTGCTTATTAATCATGGGACCTGGACCACTGGGATACCCCTTCCTGGCACCTCTATATCCTCTTTTGTCAAGTGGGAACAATAATAGTACATACCTCTAGGAGTGAGTCAGTTGTGAAGCAGTCCAGGGTTGTGTCTGGCATATTGTAACTGCTTGATGAAGGTTAGCTGTTATTCACTGGACTGTGAAATAAATGCTTCTGTTTGGGGTGCTATGGGCATTTTTAAGGTCCTTCTGTATGCTGTGATGAGATCTCAACATGGCAGGACTAGAACAGACACCAGCAGAGAGCAGGGCAGTGGAAGTTTTTACCTGTTAGAGGACTCTGGAAGTCACCTGGAGACATCCATCACACAGACCCCACTGAGCCAAAAATGTCCCTCCAAGTCTGTCTAGTGTGGCCCACCCGCTAGGAGGAACTGGGTGTGGTACACATACACACACACACACACACACACACACACACACACACACACGGACAGAAAGGGTTTTTTTTGTTTTTTTTTATTCATTTTAGAGAGGAGACACAGAGTGAGAGAGAGAGAAAGAGAGAAAGGGGGGAGGAGCTGGAAGCTCAACTCCCATATGTGCCTTGACCAGACCAGTGCAGGGTTTTGAACTGGCGACCTCAGTGTTCCCAGGTCGACGCGCTTTATCCACTGCGCCACCACAAGTCAGGCCAGAAAGGGTTTTGAGTGAACTATTTGTTGAGGATGAAAAGAAAGGTAGTTGGCTTGACTGGTGATGGCACAGTCCATAGTGTCCACAGAGGTCACTGAGGTAGCAGGTTCTAAACCTCCAGGTGGTGGTGGCTGGAGGAGGGGGTCCCTGGCTCTGCTTGAGCTCCCCCCAACCAGCTCCCGCCTGACAAGACACTTGAAGCAATCAATGCACAACTAAAAGTGAAGCAACTACGAACAAATGCTTCTCACTCTCTTCTCTCTCCCTTCCTCTCGCTAAAATCAATACATTCTTAAAAATAGTAAAAATTAAAAAGCACACCTAGAATTAAAATAAGAAAGAAAGGCGGTTGGGCAGGCAGACAGGCCTTTCTTTCGTGGCGAGAGGGAGCTCTCTGAGGGGAGAGGGACCCTGGAAATGGAGAGAGCCGCTGCCTGGACGTACAGAGAATGGTCCTGAACCCCTGTCTACCTCTGTCTCCCCTCCTAGGGCAAGCCTGAATGGGGCCAGAGGGAACTGCCCCCACCCCCAGGCTTTACCCCGCGGGGGAGGCTCGAGGCGGATGGTATCCCGGTTCCCACTCGTCCTGACGGGCTGGCGACTCCAGGAAAGCTCCACGGGGGAGGGAAGTCGCGGACCCAGGGACGAAGTCCCAACTCAGCCACCCGCGCTTGCACCGGGGACCTTGGACGGCTCCTCGCCATGTAGAGTCTCGGGTTCCGTCTCTGAGAAATGGGCGGGCTCCGCGCGCCGCATGGACGAAGCGCTGGGGGCGCCGAAAGGGTTAACGCGCCGCACCTGGGACGCCACCGCCCCTGCGGGCCCCTCCCGGCCCCTCCCACGGCAGCGGGGCAGAGAAAAGTGGCGGCGGGGGCGCGGCTCTGCCTCGGCCCCCGCCCGCCCGGTTCCCGTCCCCATCCCCGCCTGCCGTCCCGGACCCGCGCTCGCACAGCAGCGACCCGCGCGCTCCGCTCCGCCGCCGCCGCCCCTGCCCGGGCCGCCATGTCTCTAGGGTGAGTGGGGGCCCGCGCACCGCCGGGCTGGGGGCCTGGGATGGGGCGCGGGAAACCCGGGCCTCCCCACCCTCGGAGGCCGCGGGGCTGCTGGGAACGCCGGGCGGCTCTCGGCATGGGAGATGCCGTGCTCGGTGTCCGGGGCTGGCCGCGGTTTCCCCGGGACAGACGAGCTCGCGCGGCTGTGGCCAGAGATGCCCGGCGGTGCGCGGCGCCTGGACCCACCGGTCGGCGGCAGGGGACCGCGGAGCCCGTGCGCTCAGCCCTCCCCTGCATCCCCAAGTCCGCCAGATCCCACTGCGTGAGCTGGAGACTCAAGGTCTCGCCGGCAGCTAGGTTCTTGTCCCCATTACGGGCGCCCCCCGTCCTCCACCCCAGTGACTCTCCTTCCTCCCCGAGAGCTCGGGCCTCCGGCCGGCGCACCTCTCCCCTCCCCGCCCTTCCGCTCCCCTAAAAGACTTTTTCCTACAACTCAAGTGGGGCGGTCCAAGTGCAACCCGCAGGGGGTGGAGGGGCCTCACCGCATTCCCCTCCCCTGGGGTGACCCCGCTGGACTGTGACCTCCCCACAGGGGTGTAGGGGGCTTCCCGGAAATTCCCTGGCCTGAAGAACCAGAGCACTCTGCTCCCCCACCCTCTCAGGGTCGGTGTTAGGTCACATATCCCCACCCCAATATCTGAGATGACCCAGTCTTCCTCCAACCCCATGCACCTTGGGACCCAATGGGAAACTGTCCCTCCAATGGGGCTCAGCCTTGACTATCTCTGGGTGCTTGGACCTTCAAACCAAACAGTCTTGGGGTCACCCCTGCTTCTCAGCTGTACCCCATCTTGCCACATTGCATTCTGTCTCTTCCCATCGATCACCCTGCACCTCCCCACCTGGATGTCAGGGACATCTCCCACTGACCTGGCCCTGTGGGGCCACACTTTATGGTCTGCCCTTTCCCTGGAGCCCTCAGCCCCTATGTCTCTACTGGAGAGACCAGAGCAGGTGGCATGGCCACCCTAGAATGTGAGCTGAAGAGAAAGGGTCCTACAGTCCAGGACTCAGGTCCCCGGCCCTGGGCCTGCCAGCCAGCACTCCTGGCAAAAAGTGTAATTTCTGCTTTTGAACTGGGTGTGAGAGGGGATGACCGTGCGAGAGGGTCCCTGGAAGGTGGAGGTCCGAATATGTTCCCCTCCCAGGGCAGCAGAGTATCTCTCCCAGTGTGACGCTAAGGGACAGGGCCAGACTGGGGCTTAGGGGGTAATGGTCATGCTAGGAGATGCCCTGGGCTGTTTTACTGTTTGTTGGGTCAGATGGATGGGGTAGAGGGAAGAAATTGCAAATTACAGCCTGCTCCCCAAAGTACCCCCCCCCATTATTGAGTGGCAATTTCAGGCAGCAGAGCAGGGCCTGCCTCTGCCCCTCTCAGCTTCACCGGGTCTGCACAGGAAGCAAAAGCAAACAAGGAGCCTTGCTCGGACTCTGTACCAGAGGCTGTCCCCATAGCGTCCCGGAATCATAGCATCCCGGACTGCGCACCCACTGCATTGCCAGGCACCGTAGCTAGAACTCAAGTCCGTGCTGTCCTCATTACAGAGAAGAATAAATCATGATTTGGAGAAGTTAAGGGAATCCCCTGAAAGTCACTAGCTTGTAAGTGGCGAGGCAGCTGACCACAGTGCTGTGCTTAAGCTCTGTGCTGCGTGGCTTCCTGGTCCTGAAGGGGGGAGGTCAGGGTGGGAGGGGAAACAGAACTCTCCTCCGACCTCTCGGGACTCCAGGCCTGAGGACTGTGGCCCCATGCCCAGGACACACTTGCCCACCTGGGACTACAGTTCCACACCGGGGCTGCTGAGAGGGTCACAGGGACTCATCTTTTCCTGTGTTCCTCCCACCCCCAGGAAGAGAATCATCTACAAGAGTGTGTGCCTGTCCCTGGCCCTGCTTGTGGCCGTAGCAGTATTCCAGCGCAGTCTGACTCCCAACCAGTTTCTGCAGGGGCCCCTGCCACCCACTCCAGGGCCACAGAAGGCCCAGAAACCGAGTGGACACCTGATGAACCCTATTGACTTCTGGAAGGGATCAAAAAATTTGGTCACCCCTGTGACCAGGGCCTCACAGGGGCCTCAGGCCTGGGATGTGACCACCACTAACTGCTCAGCCAATGTCAACTTGACCCACCAGTCCTGGTTCCAGGGCTTAGAGCCACACTTCCAGAAGTTTTTGCTCTATCGCCATTGCCGGTACTTCCCCATGCTGCTGAACCACCCAGAAAAGTGCAGTGGTGATGTTTACCTGCTGGTGGTCATCAAGTCAGTCATCACACAGCATGACCGGCGGGAGGCCATCCGCCAGACCTGGGGCCTCCAGCGGGAGTCAGCAGGCAGGGGCCACGGTGCCACGCGCACCCTCTTCCTTCTGGGCACAGCCTCTAAGCAGGAGGAGCGGGCCCACTACCAGCAGCTGCTGGCCTATGAGGACCGTCTCTATGGTGACATCCTGCAGTGGGACTTTCTTGACAGCTTCTTCAACCTGACCCTCAAGGAGATCCACTTCCTCAAGTGGCTTGACATCTACTGCCCCAACGTCCACTTCGTCTTTAAGGGCGATGATGACGTCTTCGTCAACCCCACCAACCTGCTGGAATTTCTGGCTGACCGGAGCCCACAGGAAGACCTGTTCGTAGGGGACGTCCTGCAGCATGCGCGGCCCATCCGCAAGAAGAACAGCAAGTACTACATCCCCGGGGCTCTGTACAGCAAGGCCAGCTACCCACCCTACGCTGGGGGAGGCGGCTTCCTGATGGCCGGAGGCCTGGCCAGGCGCCTGCACCATGCCTGTGACACCGTGGAGCTTTATCCCATCGACGACGTCTTCCTGGGCATGTGCCTAGAGGTGCTGGGCGTGCGGCCCACAGCCCACGAGGGCTTCAAGACTTTTGGCATCTCACGGAACCGCAACAGCCGGATGAACAAGGAGCCGTGCTTTTTCCGCTCCATGCTGGTCGTCCACAAGCTGCTGCCCGCTGAGCTGCTGACCATGTGGAGGCTGGTGCGTGGCAACCTCACCTGCTCCCGCAAGCTCCAGGTGCTCTGACCCCGGCCTGGCCACCGGCAGCGGCTGGAGCTACAGCGCCTCGGCGGACGGAGAGCATTTGGTCCCTGATGGCCTAGTGGAGGGTCCAGGCCTTAGTGCCCCTGGGCATGGCGGGGCACAGGGAGCTGGAGGGGGGCACCCTCCAGAAAATGGAGCTGAAGCTCAGGAACCTTTGGGGCTGCCCAGATTGAAGCAGGTCATCTGGGAGCAAGGCCACTGGCAGCCCTCCCAACCTGGGCTCATTGCCTCGCTCCCTCCGACCTGGTGGGAGGCCCTGGTGACCTCTGAAGGAACCCTGTGCTCAGGTACCTGGGTTCGGCCAGCCCCTATGGCTCTGTGGCTGCCCTCTTTCTTCGCAGAAGATTCTCCTCCCATGAAATGCCTCAGTCTTCCCACAGGCACAAGTGACCCTTTTGGAAGCTCAACCCTGTGCAGGCTCACAGGCCCCCACCCCAGTCTACACCCTTCGGTCTCCTGGAGATAGAGCCCCAGACCACCCTGGGCACGCCCTCCCCCCCCCCAGACCTGCCTGAGTGGGCCCCTGAGCCTCCTGCTTCCAGGTGGCTTCCGCCCTGGCTGTGCCCTGTGCCGCCCTGGCTGCGCCCTGTGCCATTCCAGCTGGCCCTGTCAGCCTGCCCTCCGACTACCTCAGTGATCCTCAGAACCTCTGGATGGACAGCAGCCCCCCACCCCAACCCCCCACTGCAGGGCTGAAGAGCAGAGCTCTCTCCTGGAAGTCACGGTGCTGCCTGACCAGCCCCAGCCCAGGGCCCTCCTGGGGCCTCACTGAGGCCTGGCTCCCTGGCCGGAAACCAGCCGGTTTGGCCCTGGAAGCGGACATACCTCTGTTACTGTGAAGTTTTATTTATGAAAAATTTGGAGGGAGAAGGTGCCAGGCCTCAGGAGATGGCGGTGTTCTTCCCTGCTCTTCCCTTCCCCACCCTCCACCCAGCAAGACCCCTCCTCCCGGGGCCCACACAGCCCCCTTCAGAACCCTGCTGCTCCAGGGCCTCAGCAGACCTGCTTTTGCCCCTGGGAAGTCATGGAGTGTCCCTTGTGGGCACCCCACCCAAGTTCAGGGGTCCTTGGGGGTGGGTGCAGGAGGATGCCGCCAGATATCTTGGGGTAAAGTCACCTGGGAAAAGATTGAGGATTGACTATTTTCTCAATAAAAGGGGACTGGATTTTTTTCTGGTATGAAACTTCCTTTTCCCATTTCCATCAGAGGGCCTTCAGGGGCCAAGGTTGCCAGAGATTTCTGAAGACACAGCTTGTTTCTTGTTCTTGGCTGGTGGGTACACAAGGACCCCTTGAAGGGCCATAGAGGCGAGTGCCAAGAAGAAAGCAGAGGCCACAAGGGCTGGAGTCAAGGACGAAGTTCCCTAGACTGGGGTGGAGGGGGGGGGGGGGCTTCCAGCCTGCAGTGCACTCCCACAGAGGGCAAGGCCAGAACTGACACTGAGGTTGATGTGACAGGCAGTGGGGTCAGGTGGGGGCATGCAGGGGCGGGTGGGCTACCGGCTGTCCCTTCCGTCGACCTGGACGCATTGATAAGGTGGACAAGAAGCTCTGTATCAGTGGCTCAGCGGTTCCAGTGCTGAGGGAAGCTATGGTGTGGGGAACCTTGACCTCAGCTCTCCTGGAAAGACTACCTTCACACGCCCTCCCTCCCCCAGACCTGCCTGGAGTGGGCTGCCAAGCCTCCTCTGCTCCCACCCTGGCTGCGTCCTGTGACGTTCCATCTGGCCCCTGTCTGGAAGCTTGGGCTGCCCTCCAACTACCTCAGCGATCCTTTGAACCAGGGATCCCCAAACTATGGCCCCGCAGGCCGGCATAGGGCTCCCTGAGGCCATTTACCCACCCCACTGCACTACTGCACTTCCAGAAGGGGCACCTCTTTCATTGGTGGTCAGTAAGAGGAGCACAGGATGCATCCGCACCCATAGTTCCCATTAAAATACTGGTCAGTTTGTTGATTTAAATTGACTTGTTCTTTATTTTAAATATTGTATTTGTTCCCATTTTGTTCTTTTACTTTAAAATAAGATATGTGCAGTGTGCATAGGGATTTGTTCATAGTTTTTTTTTATAGTCAGGCCCTCCATCGGTCTGAGGGACAATGAACTGGCCCCCTCTGTAAAAAGTTTGGGGACCCCTGCTCTGAACCTTCGGCTAGAGTGTGACCTGGCTGTCTCAATAGACAGCCCTGGCCTCGCCAACGTTTACTGATGATCGTCTTGGGAAACAGACATGAAGGGCATTCTGGGAGTTTCCAGAACCTTCAGCATTTGCAGTCTTGATTCCCAATAATAATAGTTACTGCCATTTTATGGAGCACATTCAATATGCCTGGCGCTATGGTAAGCCTTAATGTGTATAATCAAAATAACCATGACTCAGGGTATAAATATGACTGACTACATTGAATCCCTCACGTGCCCTTATTGGCAGGAAATGAAGGGGACTGGAACACGACACCCTAAAATTGGCCTCTTTGGCATAAGGCTTATCTTGAGCTGGTTATTTTGCTGGTTATTTTCCGGAAACAGGACAGGAGAAGGTCTGGAAACCAAGTAGAAGCTCCTCTTCTGTAAGGGACATTTAATTTACATTTATAAAGAAGTCTCCATTTGCACAGTTCTCGCTCTAGGTACCAGGAAGAGGGGTGGCTCTAAGTCATGCAGGAACCGATTGATGAAGAAGGCAGAGACTTAAATCTGTGACTTTACAACCTTACCCTTTGACAGGGCTTTTCCTGGTAACCTCTCATAATTGGCTTTCCACCACCCAAAATCTTCCTTTCATCTTTTTTTTAAGGATTTTTTTCCCCAAGGACAGAGAGAGAGGGACAGATCAGGGACAGAGAGAGGTGAGAAGCATCAATCATTAGTTTCTCATTGCCGTTGAGACACCATAGTTGTTCATTGATTGCTTTCTCACATGTGCCTTGACCGCGGGCCTTCAGCAGACCGAGCAACCCCTTGCTGGAGTCAGCGACCTTGGGTCCAAGCTAATGAGCTTTTTTTGCTCAAGCCAGATGGGCCCCGCGCTCAAGCTGGCGAGCTCAGGGTCTTGAACCTGGGTCTTCCGCATCCCAGTCCGATGCTCTGTCCACTGCACCACTGCCTAGTCAGGCTTCCTTTCGTCTTTAACTGGTATTTAAGGTGGTGGCTTGGGTCAGGTGGGGGAGTTGCTCAGTTATCCTGGGCCTCTGTTGCATACAGGAGGTATACAAGTTATTAAATTTCTGTTTTTTCTCTTATTAATCTTTTATTACGGGGGGGGGGGTGTCTCAGTTAAGAACCCAGAAAGTTAGAGATAAAATTATTTTTTCTCCCTACAAAATCCTACTTCTCCCAAATTGTCCCAGATCTCAAGGGCTTCCTTAGTCCAAACAGGGTGTTCTCTGGCAGTCTGAGCCTTGCTCTTCAGTGGGGGTCTCTTCCTCCACACGGTGGCGCTGTGGACCCCGCATGGTCCTGTAGAGTTTTAGGTGCACCTGCCTTGCACAAGCTGCAAGGAACGCATCCTTCAGACACAAAAGTGATCCTCCTCTCTTTTAAAGACTTTATTTATTCAGTTTATCGCGGAGAAAGAGAAAGAGACGGGAGGAACAGGAAGATCAACTCCCATATGTGCCTTGACCAACCTCAGCGTTCCAGGTGGACACTTTATCCGCTGCACCACTGCAGATCAGGCCTTCCTCCTCTTTTTTGTTTGTTTGTTTTTTTGTTTACCCTCCTCTTAATCACCCTCACCAACTGAGCCGCGTCCTTCCCCAAAGAGCAGCAGCAAGATAGGGGTGCTAAGGGCCTGTGGTTCCCAGGCAGCTGTAGAGTCGGCTGGGGTGCCCAACAAAGGGCTCCTTGCAAAGCAACTTTCCAGGCCTTTCCTGACAGTAAATTTTAGTCAGTCCCCAACCTGAATTTGGGGAGCAGGTTGGGGTACGGGGAGAGATGGGTCTCAGGCTCTTCCCTCTCCCAAGGCTTTGGATCCAAAAACACTTCCCCTCCTCCCCTGCCGCCAGCCCTGCATTCCAAGGGGCCTTGAGAAGGGATGGCTTTGTCAGGCCACAAAAGGTTCCGTTCCACCCCAGGGCAACAGGTGCCCTCTCGGCCACATTTACATAACTAAAGGAGACCACTCAAAGAGCCCTACCCTTAACAAAGAAAGCCTGGTGCCAGACAACTGACTCTGTCCCCCTAAGCTGTGGAGCAGGGAGGGAAACTTCTAGAACCCCATTATGCACCATAATCAAGTTTAGAAATGGAGGTTCCCAAGAAAAGGGTCCCACAGTCGTTCAGTGCAGTGTAGACTTGAACTCAGGTCTGTATTCCTAACCACTCACCCTGTTATCTCTCAATGTGTATCTTCCGTGTGTATTGTGGGTTTTAGTAACTCCCGTGTTATATCTGATGCGAGATTGGAAATTTAGTATTTTTGTCCTGCAGAGCTTCCACTGACTTCCTGGCCATAGAAAAACCAGTTTGCCTCCATTTGTTATTAAATTCCTTCACTCCGTATAAATGTGTGGTTTTGATGTCTCCTGTGGCCAGGTTGTAGCATCTGCTTGCTTTCGTATGAATAAAATAAATAAATCTTAACCTCATGCTCATTATGAATTTATCTTTTTCTAAAAAGTATCTTTTAACAATTGCGTTTTATATATTAAAATGAACACAGACACATGAGGGAGTAGAATGGACTTTTGTATATAATTTTAATACGGAACTTGCATCTTAGAATTAATTTTGCCGCTGAGCCTGGAGGACTCAGCCCCGCTGAAAAGTCCCCAAGGGAACTTTGAAAAATGTTTGCGTCCAGGTGCCAATGCGGGCGGGTTACACGCAGTGTCGGGGAGGGCGCGAGACTGACTAGGTGTTTTAAAGCAGCGGCTCTCGGCCCCGCCCGGGCGGGGATTCACTGACCTTACACTGCAGCAGGTGACTTATTCAGAATCTCCAGGCGCCTTGTTTGAATCCGGTGCGGCTGAATCTAACAAGAATGCCAAGAATTCCTGCCCAGCCTGGGAGCTTGAAATCGCTGGGCTCAGAAGAGTTGCTGGAGGCTACGGGCGTCCGAGGGCAGTCAAGCCAGCCCGCGACCCCGTGGCCATCGCTGAATCCTTGGGCTTTAGTGGGGGGGAGGAGGGATCGCGATTTGCTATCTGGGGTGGTGGAATCCACTGGATCCCAGGGGCCTGGGAAGGAGTGTGCGGCGCGGCGCCGTGGGGTCCGCACCCGCAAGCGCGACATCTGCCGTCGGGACCTTCCTGCAGACCCTCGCCGCCGCTCGGCCGTGGGGGCGCGGGACGGCTCGCAGACCCCTCTGGACCGCGTCCTGTAGCTGTGCGCAGAGGGCGGGCCCCCGCGAAGATCGACTGCAAATGCCCGGGGCAGGGCCCGAGGACTGGAGGAGTCCCGGGCGCTGTGCAATCTCAGAAAAGGGCATGGAGCGCCCCCCACTGACCACGTAGGACGTCGTGACGGTAGGACGATTTGAACTGGTTCTGTGAAATCCGTAACTTGTACCCTGAGTCGTCCGCGTTAATTAAGGATATGTGTGCCTCAAAAGTGCTGGAAAACTCCACACCAAACTGCCTCACGGGAATTGTTTCCCGGGAGTGGATTCTTTATCCTTTTCTTTGGGCTTATTTGTAGTAAGGAAGCTTTTCTAAGACAATAGTAGGTATCACTGAGTTGAGGGGTTAAATTTAGGAGATAGAAGGAAATGTGTCAAGATCTGGGCGGATGTGGTGGCTTTGGAGGAATGAGATGGCCAGCTGGGGGGTGGGGAGGGGCCTCATTCAGGGGAAGGAGGAATGATTGTGCAGCCCATTAAAGTTTACAGAAATCTTTGCAGCCAGCACGCCCTCCCCAGCCTTAGAAATCTGGAAATAGGTTCTGTCTTAATTGTTTAGTATCTGAGCTCTTGTTGACAAGTGATACGATAACCCTTTTCATTTGGGGGGGCTGGGGGTTGTTTTTGGTTTTTTGCTATAGAAGGAGAGAGATGAGAAACATCAACTCATAGTTGCATCACTTTAGTTGTTCATTGATTGCTTCTCATATGGGCCTTGACCAGGGCGCTCCAGCAGAGCAAGTGTCCCCTTGCTCAAGCCAACGACCTTGGGCTTCAAGTCAACAACCTCTGGGCTCAAGTCAGCGACCCCTTGCTCAAGCTGGTGAGCCTGCGCTCAAGCTGGTGACCTCAGGGTTTCTAACATGGGTCCTCAGCATCCCAAGGTCGACATTCTGTACACTGTGCCACCCCCGAATAACCCTTTTTTTTTTTTTTTTTTTTGCAGGGACAGAGAGAGGGATAGATAGGGACAGACAGACAGGAGCGGAGAGAGGTGAGAAGCATCAATCATTAGTTTTTTGTTGCCGTCGCAACACCTTAGTTGTTCATTGATTGCTTTCTCACACATGCCTTGACCACGGGCCTTCGGCAGACCGAGCAACCCCTTACTGGAGCCAGCGACCTTGGGTCCAAGCTGACGAGCTTTTGCTCAAGCCAGATGGGCCCACGCTCAAGCTGGCAAGCTCGGGGTCTCGAACCTGGGTCTTCCACATCCTAGTCCGACGCTCTATCCACTGCGCCACTGCCTGGTCAGGCATAACCCTTTTTTTTTTTTTAATTATTCAT
The DNA here is from genome assembly GCA_037038555.1 of Rhynchonycteris naso. Taxonomy (NCBI): domain Eukaryota; kingdom Metazoa; phylum Chordata; class Mammalia; order Chiroptera; family Emballonuridae; genus Rhynchonycteris; species Rhynchonycteris naso. The sequence continues at coordinate 6,905,994 of CM072997.1, read as the reverse complement.
TTTAGAGAGGAGACAGAGAGAGAGAGAGAGAGAAAGGGGGGCGGGGAGCTGGAAGCATCAACTCCCATATGTGCCTTGACCAGAACAGAGCAGGGTTTTGAACTGGTGACCTCAGTGTTCCCAGGTCGACGCTTTATCCACTGCACCACCACAGGTCAGGCCTTAACCCATTTTTTATAAAAGCTAATATATAGGCCCTGGACAATTGGCTCAGTGTTAGAGCATTGGCCTGGCACGTGGATGTCCCAGGTTCGATTTCCAGTCGGGGCACCCATGAGAAGTAACCAACCACCTGCTTCTCTACCCCTCCCCCTCTCCCTTTTTTCTCTTTCTCTCTCTTCCCCTCCAGCAGCTAGGGCTCGATTAGTTGGAGTAAGTTGGCTGGGGAGATGAAGATGGCTCCTGGAGCCTCCCCTAGGTGCTAAAAATAGCTCAGTTGCTGAGCAACATCCTTAGATAGGAATAGCATTGTCAGTAGGGGGCTTGCTAGATGGATCCCAATCAGGGAACATACAAGAGTCTGTCTCTCTGTCTCCCCTCCTCTCACTTAAAAATAAAAAAGCTAATATATAGCCAGCATTGGTTAGAATATGTTTGGTTGCAAGTGACATAAAATTCAGCTCAAACTGTTTGAAACATTGCCAGCTGGCGTGAGTGAAAGGCCAAGGGAAGCCACCTTCAGGGTTGGTCTGAATCAGCTGCCCATCCAGGACAGAGAGGTAGAGCAGATGCGGACTTGCTGGAGCCACAGCTGTAAGTGATGGGCTGAGGTCTGCATTAAGATCGCCCTGCTGCAAAAGCTTGTACGTTACCCACCACTCAGAACCATGCGTATGGCCTGGAAGGTTTGAGGCAGGTCTCGGAAGAGCTGACCATCCACTGGAGCTGCCTGCACTAAGTTAAAACTAGCTGCTGATTGAAAGGCCAGACTCAGATCAAATCTGCCCAGCTCATCCAGACTTAGTCAGGCCTTTTCTGTTAGACATGTTTTATGTCATTGCGAGCTGTGTTGTTTGGCACCTGAGAATATACGGTAGTGATAATCGTGTCTTTTACAATGAGGACTTATGAACCATTGTGCATCTTAGCACGCCTAGCGAGGTCCTGCCCACTCCCTGGAACCTGCGCATGGGATGGAACTGCTCCTATGACACAGGTGACCCTAATATGGTGTGATCACCTGAATGGGCCTGATCTAATCCACGAGCCTTTAAAAGCAGAGAGCTTTCACCAGGTGGCTCAGTAGATATGGCCTCATCCCAGTGCGCGGAGCTTACGGGTCCAATCCCCAGTCAGGGCCCCTGAGAGAGGCAGTTAATGAGTGCACAACGGAGTGGAGCAGTGGGCTGGTGCTTCTCTCTCTCTCTCCAATGGAAGAAGAAATAAAAAAGCAGAGAGCTTTCTCCAGCTAGTGACAGGAGTCGGAGAGATACAAAACAGAAGAAGGAGTCCACAAGCCGTTGCTAACTTGAAACCGTTGCTAACTTGAAGATGGAAGGGGCCAGGTGACCAGAAATGAGGGACTTCTAGAAGCTGAGAGCAGCTGCCGGCCAGCAGCCAGCAAGGACCTGCGAATAAACTGCAGTCCTGCACCCGAAGAAACTGAACGCTACCAGCAGTGAAAGCGGGCGTGGAAGAGGAGCCCGAGTTCCAGGTGCGAATGCAGCCAGCCTGCAGCTTGAACAGAGCGCCTGGTGCAGAACTGAGTGAGTCCACCCACCCAGGGCTGGCAGAGCCCCGCGCTGGATGCTGAGAACTGCGGGGGAGAAAGAGTGGCCTTTTTATTATGAAGGGTGCCACCCAGGAGATGCTCAAAAGCCCGAGCTCCCCGTTGGCATGTAGGTGGCAGATTCTATAGGACAAAATCCTAAGACCCTGTGGGTTAGAGGTTCGGGGTCATGCTAGCAGCTGGTTGTTGGAGGTGGGGTGAGGGTGATGAATCATTTCTTCAGGTCTGTTCCCATGACCCTCTGGTCTGGTCTCATAGGGAAGTAGCCAGGGGTTTGTTTCACCTTAGGGCCCAGGAGCTGAGACATAACTGTTATCTTTAGACTGCAGAGGTCCTGGCCATGTGACCATCAGTGAGGTGGCCATGGTCTCCTGCTGCCTGGGGGTTGCTGGTTGTCTGGGGCAAAGGCTAGGTCTCTGAGGAGTGGAGAGACGGGGCACAGGAGAGAGGGATAATGTGGAGAGAGAGTTGATTTCTAGAGTTAGGATTTAAAACTAAACTTTTTAAAAAGATTTTATTTATTGATTTTACAGAGAGAGGACAGGGTGGGGGGGAGCGAGAAGCATCGATTCATAGCTGCTTCACTTCAGGTGTTTATTGGTTGCTTGTCCTATGTGCCTTGACCAAGCAAGCCCAGGGGTTTGAACCGGTGACCCCAGCATTTTAGGTCAATGCTTTAGCCACTGTGCCACCACAGGTTGGCCTTAAAACTAAATTTAATCGAAGTCATAAGCACCCTCAGTTTCAGACCCAGCCATGCTGTGCTGGTCTAAATGTTGCCAGAAAAGCCTGATGTGTGGCCCCACAGGCCAGGCGATTTGATCTTCTAATGGGGGAAAAGATGGTCCTAGGCAGCTGGACCTGTGTTGGCGTGGTGAATAAGGCATCAACCTATGATGCCAAGGGTCACTGGCTCAAAACCCTGGGCTTTCCCAGTCAAGCCAAATTCAACAATCAATGAACAACCAAAGTGAAGCAGCTATAAGTTGATACTTCTCTTGCCTGACCAGGTGGTGGCGCAGTGGATAGAACATTGGACTGGGATGCGGAGGACCCAGGTTCGAGACCCCGAGGTCACCAGCTTGAGTGCGGGCCCATCTGGCTTGAGCAAAAAGCTCGCCAGCTTGGACCCAAGGTTGCTGGCTCCAGCAAGGGGTTGCTGAGTCTGCTGAAGGCCCGCGGTCAAGGCTAACAGCAATGAAAAACTAATGAGACTTCTCGCTCCCCACCCCCTATAAAATCAATAAATAAATTACTTTTAAAATGTAAAAAAATAGGCCCTGGCTGGATAGCTTGGTTGGCTAGAGCATTGTCCCAAAGCACAGAGTTTGCCTGTTTGATCCCCAGTCGGTACATACAGGAACAGATTGGTTGATATTGCTCTCTCTCTCTCTCTCTCTCTCTCTCTTTCTCTCTCTCTCTCTACCCTCCCTCTCCCCCTCCCCCTCCCTTCCTCTCTAAAATCAATAAAATAAACATTAAAAAAATAAAGAAATAAAAATATTTTAAAAATTAAAAACGTGAGTGGGGGCCTGACCAGGCGGTGGCGCAGTGGATAGAGCATCGGACTGGGATGTGGAAGACCCAGGTTCGAGACCCCGAGCTCGCCAGCTTGAGCGCGGACCCATCTGGCTTGAGCAAGAGCTCCTCAGCTTGGACCCAAGGTCACTGGCTCCAGCAAGGGGTAGCTCGGTCTGCTGAAGGCCCGCGGTCAAGGCACATGTGAGAAAGCAATCAATGAACAACTAAGGTGTTGCGATGGCAATGAAAAACTAATGATTGATGCTTCTTACCTCTCTCCCTTCCTGTCTGTCTATCCCTCTCTCTGACTCTCTCTCTCTCTGTCCCTGTAAAAAAAAAAAAAAGTGAGTGGGGGACCATGCCTGAACTGTGGTAGTGCAGTGGATGGAACTTCGACCTGGGATGCTGAGGACCCAGGTTTGAAACCTGAACTCGCCAGCTTGAGCACAGGATCACTGTCTTAAGTGTGGTATCATAAACATGACCCCGTGGTCACTGGCTTGAGCCTAAGGTCTCTGGCTCAGCTGGAGTCCCCCAGTCAAGGCACATATGAGAAGCAATCAATGAACAACTAAGGTGCTATAACAAAGAATTGGTGCTTCTTATCTCTCTCCCTTCCTGTCTCTCTGTCTCTGTCTTTCTCTCTTGCTAAAAAAGAAAAGAAAGACTAGTTAAGAACATTTAAAAAAGGAAAAACTAGTTTTACCAGGTTAAAAACCCATTACAAATTAAGTACTACAGTACTTAAATTAATATTGTCTGGTACAACAATACATGGTCAGATTAATGGTGCTTAATAGCTCACAAACAGCTCTGGCCGGGTAGCACGGTTGATTGGAGTATTGTCCCAATACATCAAGTTTACAGGTTCCATCCCCAGTCAGGGCACATACAAGAATTAACCAATGAGCCTGACCAGGCGGTGGCGCAGTGGATAGAGCGTCGGACTGGGATGTGGAGGACCCAGGTTTGAGACCTCGAGTTCGCCAGCTTGAGCGCAAGCTCATCTGGTTTGAGCAGAAGCTCACCAGCTTGAGCCCAAGGTCGCTGGCTTGAGCAAGGGGTTATTTGGTCTGCTGTAGCTGCCCCCCGTCAAAGCACATATGAGAAATCAATCAATGAACAACTAAGGAACTGCAATGGAGAATTGATGCTTCTCATCTCTCCCCCTTTCCTGTCTGTTTGTCCCACTCTCTGATTCTCTCTGTCTCTCTCACACACACAAAATAATAATAATTAACCAATGAATGCATAACTAAGTGGAACAATGAATCAATGTTTCTCTCTCTAAATTATAGTAGTAAATAAATAAAAATTTATAAAATAGCTCAGAAACTGACTCTGGGATAATTAGGATCATCATAGATAACAAAGCAGAAATTGAAAATTCATGGGCAAGTGCCTGACCAGGCGGTGGTGCAGTGGATAGAGCATTGGACTGGGATGCAGAGGACCCAGGTTCGAAACCCCAAGGTTGCTGGCATATCCGGCTTGAGCGCAGGCTCACCAGCTTGAGCTTGGGATCATAGATGTGACCCTATGGTTGCTGGCTTCAAGCTCTGTGGTAGCGTCCGCCGCCCCCCCCCCCCCCCCCCCCGTCAAGGCACATATGAGGAAGCAATCAATGAACAACTAAGGTGCCGCAACGAAGATTTGATGCTTCTCATCTCTCTCTCTTCCTGTCTGTCTGTCCCTATCTGTCCCTCTCTCTGTCTGCCACAAAAAAGAAAATTAGTGAGCAAGAGACTATTCATTCAATACATGGTTCTAGGACACGTGACTATTTGGAAAATAACAAAAATAACATGTAATAAAATCCAAAGAAATTAAAGGGCAAAAGTAAAAAATAATGATGATGTCACAAAAGCAGTGGGAACTGTACATGAAAATGTCATTCTACTCTGCATAAAGCAATGGACGATGTCACAGAGGAAGAGACACTAAATATAACTGTCGCATTTCCATCCTTTTGTGCTTTAAAAGCCTGTGCACCCTGGATGGAGAGGAAATGTAGAGTCAGGGCTACCTGGGGAGGGATCAGAAACTACGAGAAATTGGAGGCCAAGGGCAGGGTGGGGAAGGCACCCTGTTCCTCTCCCCCACCTGCCCTGGCCCCTCCCTCCCCAGACCCTTCCTCCTGATAACAGGTGGGAGAACCTGAGTCCTTCCAGCTGAGTCAGGAGAGACCACGTGCACCTGCAACCCTGTGATCCTTGGCTGAGGTGAACAATTCCACACACAGGACACCAGATGCTCAGAAATGAAAAGGGTTGAAAATATTAATGGACATAGAAGATTCAACGAACAAGGAAGATGAGAAAGTGAAATAAGTAATGAAGTAATTGGATAGCCAGTGAAAGGTAAGCCAACTTAACAGGAAAAAAATTCAGAAGGATAACAGGTGCTAGGTAGGACAAGGTATGTCTAAAGCTGAGACCTGAAAACCATTTTTAGGTACTTTTTAAATTATTATTTTTAAAAAAACAACAAAAACAAGAAACAAGTAAAGAGCCTGAGCTCGTAAAGGAACACCTGGACTGAAGTCCTGGGGCGGAGGGCTGGACCTGGGCCCCAGCACCCTGCCATGGCCGAGCACTCCTGCCCCACAGACCTGCCCCCCTGTCGGGTCATGGGCGGAGCACCTGGACCCAGCACAGCCCAGGCCAGCGGAAGGCCAGCTGCATCTCACTGGAGCTGCACAAAAACCAGCGGCCTTACAGAGACCCCAAACTGCAGGCCTGCAGCTTGTCCTTGCTTCAGACAGAGCTTGCAAAGCGCCTGGTGACGTCTGAGTTGCTGGTTTCCCGGCCTGACGCCCACCCCCACTGCCCCCCAGAGGCGGGGCTGGCAAACGCTGACATCCAGGGAGACAGGGCGTGCTTTGTTCCTGGACCCAGGCTCTGTCCTCTGACCTGTCCTGGCTTCCTCAGAGTCTCTGGGTCTCTGGGCATCCCTTCTAGCCCCCAGAGCCGCTGACAGTTCCCGGGCAGGAAATGCCGCACTGCCATGCAGAGGAGGCATGGGGACATCTGTGGGCTCCTGCCAGGGCTGGGAGCTTCCAGGCTTCCTTCCCTCTTACCTTTTGGGGAAGTTTCTTTGTTTCTCTATTTGACAGAGTGATTTTTAAACTATTTTACTTACTTTTTGAATACGTATATGTACGTGGCACAGAGTGACAAAAGAGAACGCAACGCAGGACAGTTCCTCTCCCTCCCAGGCCCCAGACGGTCTGTGTGCAGGCAAGCACCCAGGGCGCTGCTGCCCTCTTTTTATTTTTTACACAAATCGGGGCACCTGAGGCTCACTGCCTTTTGCTTTTTCACTTAACAGTGAATCTGACCGGCCTGACCAGGCAGTGGCGCAGTGGATAGAATGTCTTTGGTCTGGGACTCTGAGGACCCAGGTTTAAATTCCAAGGTCACCGGCTTGAGTGCAGAGATCATCGACGTGACCTCATAGTCGCTGGCTTGAGCAAGGGGTCGCTGGCTTGAGCAAGGGGTCACTGGCTCGACCAGAGCCTCCCCACCCCCCCCACCCCCCCAGCCCCGGTCAAGGCACATATAAGAAAGCAATCAATGAACAACTAAGGTGCAGCAACTATGACAATGCTTCTCATCTATCTCCCTTCCTGTCTCTCTCTGTCTCTTGCTGAAAAAATAATAATAATAACCCTTCTTCAATCCTATGACCCTCTTCTTGTCTTTACTCTGACCTGAACAGGCGAGGTCCCTGAGAGTGTCTCTGTGTTCCCATCTCCTGCTCACTCCGGAATCCCCTGCACTCAGCTCGGAGCCCCACCAGTCTGTGGTCAGGATGAATGGAGAACTGGTCGTTCCTGGTCCTCTAGTCTGACTAACCGATCCTGAGCTACCGTAGGCTCCATCAACAAGGAACAGGGTGTGACTCAGGATACCACTTTCACATAGTTCCCAGTAGGGGGAGCCAAAGGCAAGTGACCGGTCCGGAGTCTGGGTTTTATCCGCAGGCAGATAGATGCTGGAGAAAGCCAGGCTTGCTCCAAGCACAAGAACCAGTGGGCTCTGTAGTGGGGAGTGCATGGTGGTTGGTGGGCGGGCAGCACATGTGATTTCCCATCTATGACCGAGGCCTCCGTGCAGCCACCTGTCTCGGCGTCTCGCCCATTGCCGGTTCCCAGACAGCGCCTGCATTCGTGTTTGATGGGAGAGCTGGGGACTGTAGCCCAGTCAGTTGGACACATCAAAAGACCATCTCAGGGCCCCTGCCCCGTTGGCTCAGTGGATAGAGCTCCAGTGAGGCATATGGACGTCCCAGGTTCGATTCCTGGTCAAGACACACAAGAGGTGACCATCTGCTTCTCTCCCCCTCCCTCTCCCCCATCTCTCCCTCTTCCCCTCTCACGGCCAGTGGCTCGATTGGTTCAAGCGTAAGTCCCAGACGAAGGTTGATGGGTGGAACCTGGTCAGGGCATATGCAAGATGTCTGTCTCAGTATTTCCCCTCCTCTCACTTGAGAAAGAAAAGAAAAACGACCATCTCAGGCCCTGACTGGTTAGCTCAGACGGTTAAGAGTGTCATCCCGAAATGACAAGGTTGTGGGTTCGATTCCTGGTCAGGGCACACATGAGAAGCAACCAGTGAATGTGCGACTGAGTAGAATAACAAAGTAATGCTTGCCTTCCCCATCCCCTCTCTTTCCCTTCCTCTTTCTGTCTCTAAAAAAAAAAATTTAAGCCCTTGCTAGATAGCTTGGTTGGTTGGAGCCTCATCCCGGAGCACAGAGGTTGCCAGTTCAATCCCCGTCAGGGCACACACAGGTGCAACTCAATGTTCCTGTCTCTCTTTTCTTGCATTTATCTCAAAAAAAAAAAAAAAGAATAGAAAAGAAAGACTACCTGACCAGGTGGTGGCACAGTAGATAGAGCATTGGACTGGGACGCAGAGGACCCAGGTTCAAAACCCTTAGGTCACCAGCTTGAGCACAGGGTCACTGGCTTGAGCGTGGGATCATAGATGTGACCCCATGGTCACTAGCTTTAGCCCAACGTTCCTGGCTTGAAGCCCATGGTCACCGGCTTAAGCACAGGCTCATCTGGTGTGAGCAAGGCTCACCAACTTGAGCCCAAGGTCACTGGCTTAAGCAAGGGGTCACTTGGTCTGCCGGAGCCCCCGGTCAAGGCACATTTGAGAAAGCAATCAATGAACAACTAAAGTGCCACAACAAATAATTGATGCTTCTCATCTCTCTCCCTTCCTGTCTGTCTGTCTGTCCCTATCTGTCCTTCTCTCTGACTCTGTCTCTGTTTCTGTCACAGAGAAAAAAAAAAAGACCATCTCAGTCTCCAAAAGAAATTATATTACAACTGTAATTTTGAAGAAAGGGAAGAACAGTAAAGACCATCATCCAGTTTCCCTTTTAATAGTGAACACGACAGAACACAAAAGCCACAGTGTTTTTGTGCTGAAAAATGTTTGTGAAAGGAAGAATGAGACCAGCAAAATGGAAAGGACGTGACGTCTGTCCCTCCTGAAAACGCTCAGAGATGCAGGGTGTATTGTGGAAAAGGAGAGTTCAATTCAAGAACACTGGAGCACGTCCAGCACTCGGCTTGGCTGTTTCACAAGAAGCTCTTATTGAAGCACCCTCTAAAATTGCTTACCAGGGGGCCAAAGAAAAATCTCCCACACTCTTTGGGAGTCATGTGAGAGGGGCGGGGCATGCGCACAGAAATGATGGAGCTACTTTCTGGATCGGATCAAAAGAACACGTTGGAAGCAATCCCCCAGTCAAATGATGTAATGTGTTCTAGAATAGATGACATTTCTTTTAACACTTTAAAATAGGTCTTTCAGGAAACCGCCATTCCCAAAGGAGGCTTTTTGCTCACCAGGGGCATGCTGACGCTATCAAAGGATTCTTACTTTGTGAGTCTCCTTTGCAAACTACAAAGGCTGTCAACATTTTGGAATCTGTGGAAAGCTTTTTTGCCAAATAAAACTTCACCTGAATTGACAAGGTTCACTCTCTGCGCAGATGGACCTCCTGCAAAGCTGATCTCGCGAGCTTAGTGATAAAGAAAGCTCTCTGTCTTCTCATCACTCAATGCTTTCTACACAGACGTGCACGGGCAGAAGACATTTCCAAACATCCTGAAGGATGTTTTGTCAACATTCATAAAAGTCATCGACTTCATCAGAAGCAGGCCTCTCAATCACTGATTGCATTTGAAAAGTTTATCAGGAAATGGGCAGTCATCTGCAATGCTTCTCAGTGGCTTTAGAAAGACAGGTTCTAAAGCATTTGTTCAGACTTACAGCAGAAGTCTGGTTCTTTCTGAAAGAGAAAGCCCACTTCTGGAAAGACTGAAGGGAAAGATTGTATCCTTGGTTTGGCTTACTTGGCAGATACTTTTAACTGTCTAAATGAGATGTCTTGCCTGACCTATGGTGGCGCAGTGGATAAAGCGTCGACCTGGGAACACTGAGGTCACCAGTTCAAAACCCTGCACTGGTCCGGTCAAGGCACATATGGGAGTTAATGCTTCCAGCTCCTCCCCCTTTCTCTTTCTCTCTCTCTCTCTCTCACTCTGTGTCTCCTCTCTAAAATGAATAAAATAAAAAAAAATAAATGAGATGTCTTCCCATTCAAGTTTCTGAAGCAACCATTTTAGATGCTCCTAGAATTTACAAGCTTTCCTGGTTTGTTGGCAACCTGGAAGAAGAAAATAGAGCCAAAGACATCCTTGCAGAGACCAAGTACTGGGAGAGAGCTTACCAGACAAGTGCAGACACAAAATGCTCTATCCATTTCTTTGCGAAGAGAACTTTGCCAACCCCTGAAAACACTACTCAAGTTATTTCGATCTTAAGGACATCAAAACTGAACCATGAATCCACAATTCTTTTCTTGCTGGGGTAGTATTTATCTAAATGGCAACCTAGCTAAAGATAAACTCCTTGTTCTTAGGACAAAAATACTTTTGACAAGTAGAATTTAACTAAAAGAGCCTTGAGGAATTCTGGTCTTCCTGGAGAAAAACCTAGCTTCACTTACTTAGTAAAGCAAGCCCTCGACTCTTAGATATATATCTTTGCCAACCAACATTTTCAGAACTTATACCATAAAAAAAAAAAAAAAAAAATTGAAATGGATGTACAAAAGTATAAGTGTATATTGCCCTGTCAAAGATCACCCACTGCCTGACCAGGCAGTGGCACAGTGGATAGAGTGTCAGACTGGGACGCAGTGGACCCCAAGTTCGAAACCCCAAGGTCGCTGGCTTGAGTGCGGGCTCATCTGGTTTGAGCAAAAGCTCACCAGCTTGAGCACAAGGTCGCTGGCTTAAGCAAGGGGTCACTGCCTTGGCTGTAGCCCCCCCTCTGGTCAAAGCACATATGAGAAGCAATCAATGAACAACTAAGGTGCCGCAACTATGAGTTAATGCTTCTCATCCCTCCCCCTTCCTGTCTGTCTGTCTCTATCGGTCCCTCGATCTAACTCTCTCTGTCTCTCACAAAAACAAACAAACAAACAAAAATAACTCAGTAGGTAGATACACTTTAGAATTGTTATATCTTTCCTATAAACGGACCTTTTATCATTATTAAATGTTCCTCTTTATTTTGGTTATATTCATGTTGAAATCTACTTTGTCTGATATTAATATAATCACAACAGATTTCTTACATCTACTCTGTGTGTGCTGTATCTTTTTCTATCCTTTTACTTCAATTTGTCTTTTCCTTTATACATATGTATTTTTTTAAGATTTTATTTATTGATTTTTGAGAGGAGAGGAAGGAGGAGAGGGAAGCATCAACTTGTAGTAGTTGCTTCTCATATGAGCCTTGACGGGGCAAGCCCAGGGTTTTGAATTGGCGACCTCAGCATTCCAGGTCAACGCTTTATCCACTGCGCCACCTCACACCAGACCTCTTTGTGTTATATTTAATGGTTGCTCTCGGGACTACAATATGCATCTGTAATTTATCACAGCTTACCTATAATTGACATTATGCTAGTTAACTGTAATATAAGAATCTTTTTGTTGTTGTTGTTGTTAGTGAGAGATACAGGAAGGGAAAGAGGAGAGAGATGAGAAGCATCAACTCATAGTTGTGGCACCTTAGTTGTTCATTGATTGTTTCTCATACGTGCCTTGACCCAGGGGCTCAAGCCAAACCAGTGACCCCTTGCTCAAGCCAGCGACCTTGGGCTCAAGCCAGATGAGCCTGTGCTCACTCAATCTGGCAACTTCGGGATTTTGAACCTGGGATCTCAGCATCCCACTGCGCCACTGCCACTCAGCCAGTATAAAAACTGGCTTAAAACCATATAATTCCGTTTACCCACATCCCAGCTTCATTTATTTGAAAATGACATTTTTCTCCCTTATTTCTTCTTCATTTTTACCTATTTTTCTTTTTTGTTGTTGGTTTTTGGCTGTGGTTTTTTGTTTTGTTTTTTACTGTCTCTCCATCTTTGAAGAATACTTTGTAGATAAATTCTAGGTGGTTTTTCTTTTGGCACTTAAAAGGTATCGTGTATTGTCTTGTGTTTTTCCTGATGAGAATTTAGCTGTGTCATTCTTACAGATGTTCCTGTGCATGTCATGCATGGGTCATTTTTGTTTGGATGTTTTAAAATTTTTCTTCATCTTTGTTTTCAACAGTCCAGGTGTACAGTGTGGCTTTCTTCTTGGGCCTATGAGTTATTTTTCATCAAATGCAGTCATTTTTCAGCCGTAATTCCTCAGAGACATTTTTCTGCCCCATTCATCCTCCACTCTCCTTTCCGAATTCGATTACGCGCCTTGATATTGTCATGGAGGAGCTGTTCATTTTCTCCCCTTCTTTTTCTCTTTGAGCTTTATTATGAATAATGGACATGAGAAAAAAAATCTTTTTCCTCTACCCTTCCAGCTTCTTGGCTGGAGTCCCTGTAATAAAAGACAAATTAGTAAAAACATAAAAATTGACTTAATATAACATTTATGTGACACGGGAGCCTTTATAAAGAAACGAACACCTGTAGAAACAGTTAGACCTGACTTTTATGAGGTTTGATGAATCGTGGAGAGTTGTGGAAAATGTGATAGCACCAGAAGGAAAGGATATGAAGTAAGTGTAATAAATTGGGGGAGCCTGACCTGTGGTGGCGCAATGGGTAAAGCATCGACCTGGAATGCTGTGGTTGCCGGTTCAAAACCCCGGGCTTGCCTGGTCAAGGCACATGTGGGAGTTGATGCTTTCTGCTCCTCCCCCTTCCTCTCTCTCTCTCTCTCTCTAAAATGAGTAAATAAAATCTAAAAAAGAAAGTTGATAAATTGGGGGAAACAACGAGGTCTGTCCCTTCAAATTCCCCGTGTGTCCGTCTTCAGAAATAAGGCTGCTCCTTGCCTCCAGGTACAGAGAGGGCACTGCTTACCGGGGGGTTCTATCACCTGCCTCAGGGGAAGGTCAGAACGTCCTTTCTTCACCTGCTGTTTCTCAAATTCCCCCAGCTTCTACTACTCAGTATGCCAAGGGGCCATATTTTGGGGTAACGTGTCCTTTGTTCTGCCAACAATTTCTATGGTCTGTCTCCCTCCTAGTTTACTGATCCTTTCTTCTACTGTGAAGTCCTTCTAGTGATTTATTTTTCCAGATATTTTTTTAGTTCCACTTAGTTCTCAGGGTTTCCAACTCTCTCCAGTAGTTCTCTATTTCTTTATTCAGTATAGTTATCTTCTCCTGAAAATCATTTTCCCTAAGTTATTTGTAGTCCTTGCCTACAAATTTGAACATGAGTTGTGTCTGATGTGGACATTTTCTGCCTGCTGGATACTGTACAGGATACACTAGAGAGATGTTGGATTATCTTCCTCTGAGCAGTTGAATTTTGTTCTCGTGGGCAATTTAATTCTTGACAGATTCCATTATGTGAGGGCTTAGTTTTAGGCTTTCTGAGGATGAGCCTGTTTTGGTTTTGCATTTGCCCTTAATCCTAGGGTTTTAGTCCTTAGGTCTGAAATTTAGCAATTGTGGCAATTGCTTCTAAAATATGGCCTGAGTTTCAAAAAGAAACTTGAAGAGTTTATCAAACCTCCCTACCTAGGCAGAACTTAAACTTCAAATTTTCTCCAGCCCGCGCAGCTGCTGGACTCTAGCCAGCCTTCACTGCTGTTCCTCAAGGCTCACGACACTTGCCCTGTGCATATATACACACATTTAAAGATTTTTATTTATTGATTTTAGAGAGAGAAGAAAGGGGGGGAGAGGATCAGGAAGTATCAACTCATAGTAGCTGCTCCTCATATGTGCCTTGACCAGGCAAGCCCAGGGTTTCAAACCAGTGACTTCAGCGTTCAGGGTCCACCCTCTATCCACTGCACCACCGCAGGTCAGGCATATACCCACATTTAGAAATTAGCCAAGAATCTGTAGACAATTAGTATGCAGATTTTATGGCTTTTCTCTGTCTCCTTCATTTTCAGGAAAATTTTCCACACTTAACTTTTAACGTGACCCCTAAATAAAGACCCCTTTTCTGCTTAAATTCCACGCCCGAGGAACCACTGATTAAGGGAGGCCCCCAGAGGAAAGGCAGGTTCAACATGGTCTCCACCTAGTGTCCTTACCTGACTTCAACGATGGTATCTGCTCAGTTTCTGGCATTGTTTGTCCTTCCACACCTCCAAAGTTTGTTTTTTACATTTGCCGGGCTTATAATTATCAACAGCAGAGTTAATCTGTTAAAACCCACTCCACCATTACCAAAAGCAACTTCCTAACTTAACTGCATTTTAACTGTCATGCATCTTATCTAATGTATCAACACATATAATTCTATCATAAAAATTGTTATGAAATGTTTAAGAAACTATTCTAACAGTTGTTTTCCATTATAATCCTTTCTCTTTTTTTGTGGCAGAGACAGAGAGAGTCAGAGAGAGGGACAGATAGGGACAGACAGGAAGGGGGAGAGATGAGAAACATCAATTCTTCATTGCTGTTCCTTAGTTGTTCATTGATTGATTTCTCATATGTGCCTTGACCGGGGGGGGGGGGGGGCTACAGCAGGCTGAGTGACCCCTTTCTCGAGCCAGCAACCTTGGGCTCAAGCTGGTGACCTCAGGGTCTTGAACCTGGGTCCTCCACATCCCAGTCCGATGCTCTATCCACTGCGCCACCACCTACCTGGTCAGGCCATTATAATCCTTTTTAAAAAAATCATTTTGAGGCCCTAGCCAGTTGGCTTTGTGGTAGAGCATCAGCCCTGTGTGTGGAAGTCCCAGGTTCGATTCCCGGCCAGGGCACACAGGAGAAGCGCCCATCTGCTTCTCCACTCCTCCCCCTCTCATTCCTCTCTATCTCTTCCCCTCCCACAGCCAAGGCTCCATTGGAGCAAAGTTGGCCCGGACGCTGAGGACAGACAGCTCCATGGCCTCTGCCTCAGGCACTAGAATGGCTCTGATTGCAGTAGAGCAGGGCCCCAGATGGGCACAGCATCGCCCCCTAGTGGGCATGCTGGGGGCACATGCAGGAGTCTGTCTCTCTGCCTCCCCACTTCTCACTTCAGAAAAATTAAAAAAAAAAATCATTTTGAAAACATTTATTCTAAGAAGGGTTCAAAGTCTTCACCAGACTCCCAAAATAATTCCCAACACAAACATGTTAAGAACTTTAAATATATGTTAGGAATTTCTGGCCTACAGATTTTCTCTACTGCGCCATGGGTTGTCCTGCAGTTGGGGAAGGAATTTTTCCAAGCTTCCTTCAGTTTATCACTGAGGACCTGTGTCAGGCACTGACGAGAGCATGCTCACGTTTCCATGTAAAGGGACCAGCATTGAACCACCTGGCCCTTCTCCTGCCATGATGGGTTACCTGGTCTCTGAGGAACAGCCATTGTTTCCCATCTATTAATTGGTTAAAATCTGTCTGATAGGCCCTAATCCCAGGGTTCTTTCCCTCCCCTCTCCACTTCAGCCCACCTCCACAGAGCCCCCACTCTGGTGTGTCTGCGGCTACCTTCTAAGGGTGGAAGTGTCAGGCAGAATAAAGGGGTCACTTGTCAGATGCTCAGGGAAGCCACAAACTGAGGGAAGACTGAGCACTGGATCTGCAGCCTTTGATTGACAACCTTAGTGAGCACTAAGGTGGGTATGGGGACCGACATAGCACTGAAAGCCAAGAGGTGGGAGGCAGGAGTGTGACCCTTCTCAGTTTGGCATTGAAGCAAAGATGGAACAGCTGAGTGGGGAGGTGGGTTCAGGGAACCATCTCTTTTTCTTTTAAGTGCAAGAGGGACAGAGACAGGAAGGGAGAGAGATGAGAAGCATCAGCTCATAGCTGCAGCACTTTAGTTGTTCATTGATTGCTTCTCACATGTGCCTTGATGAGGGGAAGGGGGGAGCGGACAGCTCCAGCCAAACCAGTGACACCTTGCTGAAGCCAGCGACCTTGGGCTCAAGCTAGTGAGTGACCTTGGGGTCATGTCTATAATCCCATGCTCAAACCAGCAACCCTGTGCTCAAGCTGGATGAGCCCACGCTCAAGCCTGCGACCTTGGGGTTTTAAACCTCAGCATCCCAGGTCAACACTCTATCCACTGCGTCACCAGACCAGGTGACAGTCTCTTTTTGTTGGAAAGCAGTTGGCCGTTTTAAGATGGGGAGAGACACAGGTTTAAATACAAGGAGATGATCTGTGGACCAAGCGTGGGTAAAAGGGGCAACTCAAAGAGCACAGAAACATTCAACAAGTTTTGGTTCTTGGACCCAATTGGAATCCACTTGTCTGAGGATTCTGCAGCACGTCTCAGTGTCTTGAGTGGACTTCCTATCACTAATCTGAACATGAGTTTGGAGCTCAAGACCCATTGCCTTAAAACTCATCTTCAGCCTGACCTGTGGTGGCGCAGTGGATAAAGCGTCGATCTGGGAACACTGAGGTCGCCAGTTCAAAACCCTGCACTGGTCTGGTCAAGGCACATATGGGAGTTGATGCTTCCAGCTCCTCCCCCTTTCTCTTTCTCTATGTCTCTCTCTCTCTCTCTGTGTCTACTCTCTAAAATGAATAAAATAAAACAAAGTTTTTTTAAAAAAAAAAACAGCCTGACCTGTGGTGGCGCAGTGGATAAAGCGTCGACCTGGGAACACTGAGGTCGCCAGTTCAAAACCCTGCACTGGTCTGGTCAAGGCACATATGGGAGTTGATGCTTCCAGCTCCTCCCCCCTTTCTCTCTCTTTCTCTCTCTCTCACTCTGTGTCTCCTCTCTAAAATGAATAAAATAAAAATTAAAAAAAAAAACAAAACAACACAACTCATCTTCAGGCTTCCCTGACACCTGTCAGGTTTCCACATTCTTGTGGGTGTGCTGCCACCTGCTGGAAAATGACAGGAAGTAGTGACAACCATTTGCTAAAAGGAACTGACTACTTTCCTAAAATGGCTGCAGTCCTTACCCAAACCACCAAATCAGAAACCAGACGGGTGCCAGGGAAACCTGGGATGACTCCTCTCCAGTCCTACAGGGTGCCCACCCTCCATCCCCATCTTCATTCTCCTGGAACTGGGCACCCCTCTGGTCAGAACCACCAGCTAACGGGGCTGGACTTAGAGGGGGAGGAACAGAACAGCAGGAAGAACCTCACAGGTTTGCACAGGGAATGGGCAAATGCAGGGCAGGTATCTTCTAGTCCAGGCCCTGCCCTAGGAGCCAAGAAGTCCTGCCATCAAGTCAGGTTCAAGCCTCCCATTCCCCTTCCTTCAGTAAAGGAGGCCACCGAAAGCCTGCTCCAAGCTCTCAAGCCATGCAAGTACATACTAACCACTGGCCACTGGGCCTGAGCTCATGGCATGCTCCCAGGGGGCCAAACTGCCTACTACATGTTCAGGCTTCCCTAACACCAGCAGGCCTGCCCCCAACTGAGCTGCCAGCCAGGACCTGTATCTACTCAGAAGGCTGCAGCCACAGACAGCCCTCCAGCCACCCTTGATGGCTCCTGTAAGACCACTCACAGGCCCTTGACAGTAGTTTGGGACGAAGCAATCGCCACTGACGTTCAGCTCTACCTCCACTCAGCCTGACGTGCTGGACAGGGCTCCGTTTAACTGGAACTCAGAAATGTAGAAAACCCAAGGCTGCCAGGGGCTCATTTTAATAGTTTCTATCAGAGGACAGCCCTGCCCTGGCAACATGAACCTTCCCCTTTGGCACTCCTATCCCTCCAAGTCACGCCTGTCTGACTCTGAACAGGGCTGGAAAGTGCTAGGTGACTGTGCACAGGGCGGCTTCCTCACCCCACTAGAAAACTTCATGTCACTGTCAATTGTATCCATTAGTTTGGTTGCCCTGCACATTTACTGAATTCTATCAGTATGGTTTTGACTTTAGATTTACTCATTTTTATAGGAGATAAGAGGGGTAAGAACAGGAAGCATCAACTTCCATGTGCCTTGATCTGGCAAGCCCAGCCAGGGTGATGCTTTATCCACTGTGCCACCACAGGAGTTGAGAAGCATCAGTTTCACTTTAGTGGTTCATTTTTTGTGAGAGGGACAGAAAGATGGGGAAGGGAGAGGTGAGAAGCATCAATTCTCCAGCATCACTGTTACTCCGTAGTTGTTGCCTTCTCATATCCCTTGGCGTGGGGGGCGGGGGGGGTGTCCAGCTGAGCCAGCGACCACAGGGTCATGTCTACCATCCCACGGTCTAGCACTCTAGCTGGCAACCTCAGGGTTTCAAACCTAGGTCCTCCGCTTCCCAGTCTGTTGCTCTATCCTCTGCACCACCACCAGCCAGGCCAATTTTCACATTTTTGCTGATCTGATTAATAAACACGGAGAGTCCACAGGCCTTCGGAGTTAGCTGTCTGCATTCAAAATCTCAGACCTGTACACTATCCAGGGCACCATTTTTCAACTACATTCATCATGTTAGTCCCTTGACCTCTAGACATCTCACAGGCCTTTAATAAAAGTAGAGGAGGGGTCAGGGAACGCTGAATATATCAGATGAAGTGTCTGGGTACTGTTCATAGTGCAAACCCTGCCTTGTTAGTTTCACCTGAGGTTGCTGGAGGACGTACAAGAAATACCAGCCACGTCTACTGGATTGGTCGTTCCCTCCCAGCACCAGCCCCAAAGCCTCCACTGGCCTCCTCATCTGGCATGAATTCTCTTCATTAGTCCACTTTTCCAGAAATCCTTGCTCTCAGCTGCGTATCTTCGGAGGCCTACCCAAAGGGCTCCCGTCTCCCTTTCCTGAGCACTCTTCAGACAGTGGATTCTTGGGAGGGCTAAAAGCAGAAGCCAGGCTTCCATTTCAGCAGAACCTGTAGCAGGGCACCTGAAAGCCAAGCATCAAGCATTTCAAGGCAAGGGCCGGGGGGAACAGGGATGGGGACAGGACGGACCCGAGGTGTCAGGCCTGGGTCTGCCACGCTCCATGCCTCAGCGCCATTCCAGGAGAAACACTCTAGCAAGTAGAAGTCTGGCACCAGAGTTTAGGACTTTTAATTTGTCCCAAAGTTGCTTAAGCAAAATCATGATAAAACATTCTGCTCTCCTTTAATACCCCCAACACACACACAAAAAAACTATTTGTAGGAAAAAAATGGTTTTGTACATGGGAAGAAACAATATAAATTCAAAAGTTACAGATAAGGGTTAGCTCTATCACTCTTCTCTTTAAAAAGTTTATATGAATATCCAGTCAAAACCAACAGGGTATCTTCTTTGAAATGTTATCTATGCACGTTTCCAAGTAGACCACAGGACTGCATACTGTCTTGGAATGTCCTTAGAAGGCTCTGTCATTGACCAGGTAACAGAGTAAAACCCCAGAGTCCTTTCTTTCAAATGGAAGAGGGAAAGACAGGGACAGAAGAAACTATTCAAACTTCGTCTTCTTTCCTTGTGGCTTGTGGTCTCCGCCGCCGCCTCTGCCTCCTCGGAAGCCCCCCCGACCTGCGGAAGGAAAGACCACTGAAGAACAGGGCCCGGGAGCAGTCCCCCTCGCCCAGGTGGCTGAGACCGCCACAGCCCCAGGGGCAGAGGCAGCCCTCTGTATGATCCGTACCTCCAAAACCGCCCCGGCCTCGGCCACCAAATCCGCCTCGCCCTCCTCGGCCGCCGCCTCGCCCTCCAAAGCCACCTCGGCCTCCGCCGCGGCCTCCGAAGCCACCTTCCCCCTTAGGCTTGGCCCAGTCCAAAGTAACTTTGTTTCCATCAATTTCCCCATCTTCCATGGCCTCCTTGGCCGCTTTGGCGTCTTCCTCGCTGTTGAAGTCTACAAAACCAAACCTAAAACACCAAGTGAAATCCTGATTATAAAGCAGAGATATGGAATAAATGCCTAAGTTAACCTCGCGAACAGTGACCCCCTAGTAAGTACCCTTGCTCAACTGAGAAATGAGCCCAGTGGCAAGGGCAGCTCTCTCTGGAAAGCTGAAACTGACTTTACAGACAGCCCTTAGTGCCAGAATGTCTCACAAACCAGCCGAATGTACCTCTGACGACAGAAGGCAAGGCAGTGCTAGCTCTGTGAATTGCCTCTTCTTCTCGTGCGAATCCATAAACTGCCACAGGTCGGCAGCAAGGAGCTCAATGAGAAGACCCAGCACGTCAGGTGGAGCTCCTCACCCAGAGCACACTGTCCCCTGCCTGCACCTTACCCTTTAGAAGAGCCAGTCTCCCTGTCAGTGACTATCCTTGCCCGAACAGAGCCATCAAAAGACTCCTTTAACGTCTCTTCTGTAGTTTCCTCAGACAGACCTTTGACAAACAGAGTTTTGGATGGTTCTGGGAACAACAAAAAAATGAGCCTTTCATTAATCACAACTCATAACGACATGATGAATTTACATTAGTTCGAATGATCACTGGCAAAGGTTAAAGTATCTCTATGAAAAAAAGTACATAATCTTAGCTAACCAAGCTTAATTAAAGCAAAGGGCTTAAATCAACTGCCATCTCAGATCTACCTCGATCACCAAAGCAGCTGAACTCCCGTCTCAAACAAGCAAGACAGGAGAAATAAAGCAGGTAGCTATAGCTCCCACACAGGGCAGCAAACCACAGGCAAACCTGCTGCTCAGAGCTGACGTGGCTGGATCAGAACTTGACTATCTAGAGGAATTTTATTGGGATCTCATCAATTATTTCTCAGATATTCAGTCATCATATCCAGTGCCATTTACTCAGCAGCAACAAAAAAACAAATGACCCAAAGAAGTCCCAGCATGGCACCGAGGAGCTAGCCACAACCTTTCATGTCCCTTGAATGGAAACTTACGGCTTCTTGCATTAGGTGATCCCCTGGGTCCTTGCAATTCCAGCCTGATTGCTCTGCCCTCAATTTCTCTTTTATTACAGGAATTTAAAGCTTCTTTAGCATCTTCAAATGAAGCAAATTCTATAAATGCATACCTGAAGAGAAAGTCAACGTTTAGAGTAAATCACCTAACCTGTGGCGGCGCAGTGGATAGAGCGTCAACCCAAAACGTCGAGGCCGCCAATTCGAAACCCCAGGTTTGCCCAATCAAGGCACATACATACCAGAGCAATGAACAACTAAAGTGAATTAACTACGACTTCACTCCCTCTCTCAAATCAACAAAATCTTTAAAAATACACACATACATACGTAGAATAAGTCACCAAGCTCATGGCTCCTCTGCAGTCATACCCAACGCCATTACCCCTTTTCCCTCACGCACATAAATGCTCTATATTAGACTATTTGTCTAGCTAAAATGACTCAGATTTTAACAGCCAGGAAAGCATAATTTTACCTATGCAAAGCACTATTACAGCCCATAATTAACCGCATAAATATACAAGTTATTTTACCCTTTAGATTTGCCATTTTGGTTCTGAGGCACTTTGATAAAAGTAGCCTTCTCAAATACTTCCTGAAGGGTTTCTTCTGTTGCACTGTAGGAGAGATTGCTTAAAACCAGAGTTTTTGATTCACCTACAAATAAAAAGATGCCAAGTTATAACTGAAATACTGGTTGGTTCTCAACCCTAGTCACAGATATAGCTTGTTCTTAAAAATTCCTGTGCTGGCCCTGACCAGGTACCTCATTGGTTAGTGTCATGCTGATATGCCAAGGTTGCGGGTTCGGCCGCCAATCAGGACACACACAAGAATCAACCAATGAATGCACAAATAAGTGAACAACAAACCAATCTTTCTCTTGCTCTAAAATCCAATTTAAAAAAGTCTGTGCTTAGGAAGGTTAACATGCTAATTTTCTAAGCATGCTAATATTGATGCAGATGGAATCCCATGTTGAGTATCTCAACATACCAAGTACTTCTTATGCTGTCAAGTCCTGCTTCCTTGCGTTCCTGCTGTTCTGATGTAAGCTAACTACTGGTCTATTATCTTCCTACAACAGTATTCTGACTTGAAAACATAAGTAAGTCATTTAAAGTATAAAGCATACGTAAAAAGGAAGTTAGATCTACGTTCTAATTCAGAATGATTTCATATAGCTCTCATTCAAGACAACAAATTACCATTAACAGAGATGTAATTTGCGTTTTAATCTATATCTATGTCCAATTAATCAGTCAAGTTATAAAATGTTCTCATCAATTCTGGAACCCTGTAGGAAGCCTATAAATTCTTACCACTCCAAGTGCTATTCTTTCCGCCTCTGTAGTCTTGACTTTGACCTTTCTCTCCGGTGTAATATAGGGATATGGATCGCCCATCTATTTCTGTTCCCTGTTTTTCTTCCAAGGTTTTCTCTGCATCAGCCTCTGTCTTAAATTCAATATAAGCAATCCTGCAATGAAGGGAAGAATGACAACATAAAAATTACCTGGATTTTTTTTTAGTATATGTGCTGCCGAAGCGAGCACAAAAATTACCTGGATTTTTAAAACCATATTAACTTTTTAACCACGAATGTTTTAATTGCACGCTTCAGTTGAATGCAATGAAAAAATGTCCTATTTTACACTAATTAAAACATTTGAGATTTCTGCCATTTTTTCCAATTAAAACTTTCCTCCCAACACACGAAGTTCGCCGAGAACTACACAATTTGCTCACGGTAACACCACCTTCACTACAGCGATTACCATTACTCACAAGGCACATCTCACAGCACACTAACTCACCTTCTTATATCACTCTAAACTGAGTATGTTATCCCCACTGAAGATAGAAAATTGAGGCATAGGTTGTAGATTAACTTATTTGCCCACCTAGGAAAGTCTGTTGGATCAACATTTCTCAACTAGAAGTGCTTGTTAACTTGAGTAAAACGCAATGTTGCAGCAGACATAAAACATACCCTTTACTCTTCCCATCCTTGCTGACTAGTCTGATCTCCGCAGCATCTTCAAACACTTCTTTCAATTCGTCCTGAGTAACTTTATAAGGCAGATTTTTAGCCAAAAGTGTTCTTGCATCTCGATCTATATAAAAACACAAAATGAACCAGACAGGTTAAAAGATCTTTCTCCTCTCCCCTCGAGACACTGACCAATAAAAACATTCTGTACAAGAAAATTTGAGACCCGTGTACAAAACACACTGATACTATGAAAATACAACAGTGGCAAGACAAGAGCTGCTGTCACAACTGACATCAAAACTATGTGTTGGACACTTAAAACGAATGCAACCTAGTAGGTGCTCAGTGTTTGGGGATTTAAGTCATAAACGCACATGAAATATGACAAAGTACATGAAGGATGCAAAGAGAATAGTCAGGATCTGATGTCTTTCAGTGAAGAAAGGCCTCTCCACATTCATTTGGTGACAGGCATATACCTTAATTTACATTCCACAGATATTGCATTTTCAAAGTTCATCCACCAGCAAAAAGGCTAAAACTTCTTTAATGTGACACTCACTTGATTACAGTGATTTGCAACCGAATCTACAGTTACCTCCAAGGTATGCCGGTACATCTAACCAAATCTTTTTAAGTTCATTTTAAGTCTTTCTTGCCTAACTCTGAAATTTATAACACCAGAAACCAATGCCAGGCACTGCTGTAAACATTTAACATTCTAACTCATTTAACCCTCACAACACTATGAGGAAACCAAAGGAAACGATTAAGCTATTTAACCTGGCCAATGAGACTAGAAACATACCCGTTAACAAGTTATCGCCAGTTTGTGAATGAGTTAACCACCCCTGTGTGAAGGTTATAGAACCAGGGACTACAGACTTTCTGACCCTCATGCAGCATCGGGTGAAGCTGTTCCCGGACTGGCACATTTCTGGCAGACCAGTGCTGGAGAAACACTGACCCAAAGCAGTACGTACCCTTTTTACTATCCTTTCCCTTTGGTTTTTCTAGTTTAATTTCATTGCCAAAGACTTTTAAACCAGTGAGTTCCAAGGCCTTTTCCAGGTCTTCAGCTGACTCAAAATCCACATAGCCAAACTTCCTAAAGGAAGGTGTTAAGAAGGGAAAAAATTACAAATTTGAGGAGGGGAAAAAAAGAACCACATTAACACATACTCTACGCAAGCAGCAACACTAACATGGTGCAAACAAAGGTAAAAAGCAACTCCTCTTCACAAAAGAGAGCCCGACTGAAAGCTGGGGATACAGAGCATGGTGTAAGCACCAAGACCTGCTACAGGGTCACCTGAGGTTGTGTCTATTGCCTACAGTGCTCGTACAATTGACAGTACTACCTAACAGAAGAACTGGTTTAAGCATCAAGATAGGAGATTCCTGTCCGGTTAAAAGCATTCACTATCATGGCTATTTGGAGTTAATAGTTTTGTTTTCAAAATACTTTAAGAATAAAAGCTTCAGCCCTGGTCAGGTAGCTCAAATGATTAGAGCATCATCCCAATACACCAAGACTGTGGTTTCCACGCCCAATAAGAGTTTATATAAGAATCAACCAATGAATGCATAAATAAGCAGAACAAATCTACCTTTCTCTCTCTCGTCAATTTTAAAAATTTTTGTAAAAGAATATATGCTTCAAAAGTTCATTACTTATTAAAAATTATTTTGTGCTCTATAGAAAGTTAAGGAGAGATCATAAAAATTTCAATTTAGGAGTTTTACCATTTGATAACCTAAATAACAATTCATTAATGTCTAAACCTTGAAGACACACTCATGCCTATGGTAGAGGAGCTAAAACTCTAAAACGGGCAAGAAGAAAGCATCAGCATACCAAGGAATAACGTGCAGAAACACTATGCCTTAACTCCCCCATACTTACCTAGACACACCAATCCTGACATCCACAACAGCAAGATCGTTTTTAGCAAAAACGTCACTAATACCCGTTTTTAATTCAGAAGCAGATTTGCTGAAGTTCAGGTTTCCAACAAAGAGATTGAAAGCTGTAGTTGGTTCTGTGCCTGGATAAAAACGAAGTCAAGTTAATCGAATTTATAAATATGGCAAGAGACGGATTTCCAGTGTAGATTTCTGTAAAGAGCACATCAGCACATTACAATGTAGCATCAGGTTTCAGTATTAAGTCCCTTTGTTGTTCATCACTTGTGCTACTAGGTGCCACCCCCTCAATTTTGCCAAATTACCTTCCACCTTCTGTTTCTTGGCTTCAGGAGCAGCTTTCTGTTTGGCCATTTCCTTCTTTCGTTTTCCGGGTGCTTCTTTGACCGGCTCTGGATAATATTTCAAACAATTTATGTCATGCCTAAGTAGCCACACATATTCAAGTACCTCCTTTAAATAAAACTCACATACCAATATACTCCAGAATCTAACTGATTACCTTCCTCCTCTTCATCTTCCTCCTCGTCCTCCTCCTCCTCTTCATCTTCCTCATCCTCCTCTTCCTCATCGTCGTCATCATCCTCTTCATCCTCCTCCTCCTCGTCATCTTCATCCTCAGCTGTGCCCTTGGCTTTCACGAGAAGAGCTTTCGGAGGAGCTTTCGTGCCTTTGGCTAGTGCCAACTCCATAGGCTCTTCTTCAGAATCTGAAAGACAAGCTGCCTAGTCAAAACCTCAAAAGAATTATCCCTGAGCCAACAGCAGTTCAAGATAAACCTAAAGGAAATCTAAAGGGAAAAAAGTAATGCTGTGTTAGTAGTTACAGCATGAATTAACAACATACCTGGGAAACAAAATCCTGAATTATGAAAAACCTTCCCAGGGGAAGGTCCTCAGCTGCCAGTGCCCTGTAGTATACAACCAGCCCAGATAACCAATACCTGGGAGGACTTTGTTCTAAGTCCTGTGGGTCATGGAAGAAGTATACTTCATGCCCACCCCTACCTCACCCCTAATATATAAATAAGAGCCCAAGAATGACCCAACAGAACTCCTTACCATCTTCGTCGTCGTCATCCTCATCGTCTTCATCGTCCTCATCATCATCTTCCTCATCGTCCTCATCATCTGAGGCAGGAGCGACAGCAGCCGCTTTCATCACTGCTGGCTTCAATTCATCCTCATCTTCCTCCTCATCTTCCTCGTCATCCTCTTCACTGTCCTCATCGTCTTCCTCGTCACTATCTTCCTTCTTGGCATTCTTACCATTCTTTGCTCCCTTGGCAGGGGTGGCTGCTCCCTTTTTACCAGGGGTTGCTACCCACGCTTTGCCTGGTGTGCCTCCCTTCTTGCCAGGTGTGGCCACGGCTTTGGCTGGTGTAATTGCTGCCTTTTTGCCAGGGGTCGGCATAGCTGCTGCCTTTTTGCCAGGGGTGACAACTGCCTTCTTGGCTGGTGCAACAACCATAATCCTTCTTGGTGGAGAAACCACCACCTTCTTTGCTGGAGTGGTGGTAGCCTTCTTGCCTTTTTTCTGAGGAATGATAACCTCAAGAATAAAAAAAGTTTATTTTCAACTCAAAAATAGCCTTGTTCCCACATAAAGAGCACTAAAGTCTGGCACTACCTCTGGTTCAAGATCATATGCATTAGATACGTGCTACCATGTTAAACTATAAAATCATGTTTATATAACCTTCTGCCTATTTTCAAGGTCAGTCTTCATTTTCACATAAAATATCCAATCATTATAAACCTGTAACACTTCAAAGACTGAACAATTCTTGCAAAATTAATACAAACTAAAGGAGGAACACTTTGGCTTGATAAAAACATCACCTACATTGAAACCACACTCAAAGCTACTTCTTGTTGGCCAGTTTTTATCAGGTTACACTGCTTGCAAAAATTAGAGGATCAGGCCTGATCAGGCGGTGGCGCAGTGGATAGAGCGTCGGACTGGGATGCGGTGGATCCGGGTTCGAGACCCCGAGCTCGCCAGCTTGAGCGCAGGCTTGCCAGCTTGGACCCAAGGTCGCTGGCTCCAGCAAGGGGTTGCTTTGGTCCGCTGAAAGCCCGCGGTCAAGGCACATGTGAGAAAGCAATCAATGAACTAAGGTGTCGCAATGGCAACGAAAAACTAATGATTGATGCTTCTCACCTCTCTCCATTCCTGTCTGTCTGTCCCTATCTGTCCCTGTTAATAAATAAATAAAAAGAGCCTATATTTAAAAAAAAAAAAATTAGGGGACCAGGGAACATGTAGATACTCCATTACTTTCAGCCTTTTGTGTAATGCATTTTCACCAATGAAATAAAAGGTGGTTTTGCATCTCATCTGCATAATCAATTTTCTTTGACTTGTAGTTTGCTTTTCCCATGTTCTTGTCTAATAAAATCAAATGCTTTTTTCTTTATCGCTTCCTATTTACTTTGAAATATCCCCTAATTTTTGTGAGCAGTGTATTCAAGCTTTTGGTTGTCTTTACCGTAAGCAAAAATAGCCAGGAGTACCAGCCAGTGTTAACGTTAGCACAAAGGGAGACAGCAATCCTCACTCCACAGCAAGCAATCACTGTAACAGTGACCCACATTATAGAATTCACACAAAGGATAGAAACCTGCTTGGAGGCTACGAATTTGGTAAAGCTAACCTCAGACCTGAGTCTAATGCTTGGCACTGTCACATTTAGGACAGTTGCCCAGGCTATTTCCTCATCTAGCACATGGGACTTACACGTATTCTGCAGAAGGTACGAGGAGACTCAAGATCTTTTCTCTCAAGCTCATTTTAATACCGTATATTCTGACAAGTCAGTGAGTGAAGAGACTGAAACATTCAACCATTACAACAGGACACATTTGAATGAATACAATCGTATTTTTGTGACTATTTTCAGACATTCAACAGCACCTGTTTTTACTCCACTCAGCATTAAAGTGTACATAATTACCTCTTCTCCACTGCTTTCATCTTCTTCATCATCTGACATTTCCTCATCTTCACTATCTTCTTCTACCTCCTTTGGAGGAGGAGCCATTTTCTTGGGGTCACCTTGATTTTTACCAGCCTGAAATAGACACAAATATTAGCACTCCACACCTCCCACATTTCAGGCCACTCAGATCCTGCCCTCTCTTCGCACAACAGCAGTCATCTCCCTTTCTCAGATCGCACTGCTCATACGGTGAAATACTACAATTAACATAAACCAACCTTAGCTTAAACTTCAAGAAAATGCTCCCCTCCTCTTCCTGTTGCCTTCATTAAGCACACCCGTTTTAAAAATTGTACTTCCAGAATCGATTCTTACATCAGGTACAACTTCTTAATCCCCAGCAGCCTACAACTTTAAATCATTTTAATGGCGAACAACTCAACCCTTCACCTGGGGGAAAACACCAGAAGACCTTCGGTAAATTGTGGCACCTTATCCCACCACTTTCCTATGAACTTAAATTAGGACAACTTAAGGAAAAGAAAGAAAATCACGTTCTAACCTAACTACCTCTGCTCTTCTCTAGAACTTACCCTTCCCAGGGAAACCCCGCCCCTCTCAGACCCCCCGGGGCCACGTGGGGACACCTCGCAGGCCACCATGTGCGCGCAGCCTGGCCCCGAAAGCACGCGGCAGGGCCTTCTTCAGCGGGCACCTCACGTCCAATACCCCACAGGCCGCGGGCCTCCAGCTGGGGCAATCCGCCGACCCTCCCCTTATGGCACGGTCCCCTCCGAGGCCACAAGCTGCCCGGCACGGCCCACGTGGCGGGCCGCGCACGGAGGCACGTGCGTCAGGAGGCGGGGCCCCGCTCGCGCCCGTCGCAGGAGTTTGGCCTCATCCCTCCACCCCGACACCCAAGCGACCCCCGTCCGTACTCAGTACCGACATCTTTCCCCGCCGCATCAACCACCCGCAACACCTGCCGAAGCTTTTCACCTCCCCACCAATTAGCCGAAAAACGCGAGACCTCCGCGCTAATCACGCGAGACTTCTCGCAAGCATGGCGCCCTCGAACGCGCCCGGGATAGCGCGCAGGCCCTCCTCCTCGCGGCGCCGCGCGCGCGCTCCTTAGAAAACAGGCCTCGCTCGACGTCCGTACTTACGCGAGCAAGGGCCCTTACCTTTGCGAGCTTCACCATGATGGCGGTTGATGACGGCGGAGTGTGTGACAGGCAAGCGGCGCAGAGACCAGAAGAACCGAACGACGTCGATGGCGGCCGCTGGTACTGAAAAGCCGGAGCGCATACGTCTCGCTGCCAGCTAGAGCTCGAGACTGAGGCGAAAGACTGAGCCTGCCCAGTAATCGCTTCTGGACAGGCGTTGACTGTGCCCTCGTGACTCCATCTCAACCAACCAGAGTTTGCGTTCATCCCACGAGCCAATCGCGGGCCTCTATCGGGAACGACGAGGGGCGGGGCCCAGGAGAGAGTGGGCGGGCCGAGGCGTCCAGGCGAGAGGGAGGGGTTTGCTTTCGGCGCTCTGGGAGGGAGCCGCTTTGTGCAAGGCCGGCACTGATTGGGCGGTGGGCGCGCGGTTACCGAGGTGCCCCTGCTCGGCCTGCGCTCGCGGAGCCTGCGCCATGGCACGGACATTTTTTGGCGCCGCGCATGCCGGATATAGTGTGCCTTGGTACTCTGGGTCTCTTGTTCCCGGGACCCTGTCGATACTCTGGGTCTCTTGTTCCCGGGACCCTGTCGATACTCTGGGTCTCTTGTTCCCGGGACCCTGTCGACTCAGGCTGAGTTCCTCGACATCCCCAGCCCGCACTCCACGCTCAGCCTGTAGGCGGCCGTATGAAAAGAAATTGACTCCCGTTTCCCTGATGACGAGCCCAGAGACCCGAAGTTCACAACGCCCCGAGTCGAAGGCCCACCTTAGTCCCAACGAAGCAGGGCCAGAAAATCCCCCTCTCTGCCCGTGATTCCCTCCGGGGCCATGTGCTTGAAGTTGCCTCCTGAGCGCCGTTGATAAAGGCAATCGGGTACCTTTGTAAGGCTACCGTGGGCAGTGCACAAACATCGTCTTTAATCTCAAGTACCTACGGAGCTGGGTGTTCCAGTGGGGAACAGACTCGGAAAGATCACTTTCCGCGGTCACAGGGTGTTGTAACTGGGGGCTGGGGAGAGGAACCTGGTCAAGCCCATCACAGACCCATGCCTTTGCCAATCACAAGTTCTCCCTTTGTTATTTGGGACTAAAGCACCCATTCCGATATGTGGCTGAGAAGTCAGTATTACCAGATCAGTGGTTCTTAACCTGGGTTCTATCGAACCCTAGGGGTTTGATGAGTCTGTCTCAGGGGTTCGGAGAAGCCTCTGCCGCGGAAGCCAGAATAAAGGAATACCGTAATTTGCTGTGAGTTCATGCACTTTGTTGGTTTTGTTCTTTGAGCAAGGTGATGTTCATGCACGGCTCATTTTGTGCACCAGGAAAAAAACATATCTATGTCTTGAATTTGGGGGAAAAAAATCATATTCTATTTATCACTAAAGAAGGGTTCGGTAAATGCGCATATGAAACTGGTGGGTTCGGTACCTCACAAAAGGTTAAGAACCACTGTACAGATGGTCCAGGAGTAGATCAGAAGAGCCAAGGCAAAGGTTCCCTTGATGGTGGAGGCACAGAGGATTCTTTGTTGAGCTTTTTGCCAATTATTCCTAGAGGTCACTGTGGGAAAACTAACTACCTGTGGTGCTGAGCTTAACCCAGAGCACTTCAGTTTAGAACTAGCCCAGAATATACCCTGGGCATGAGGTACCTAATTGTTCCTACAAAGCCGGGATCACCTTCAACTATGACGATATTTCCCCCTCTAAACCGAGGTTCAGAATCACTTTTGGAAATTCTAATTGAAGAGGTCCGGGTTGGGGCTCAGATTTTGTATTTTAACAAAGGCCCATGGAGAGTCTTGTGAGCAATCAAGTTATTTTGCAAGTCTTACACTCCTGGGACTGAATGGATAGGAAACCCACAGCCGCCCACTGGGGCTCTCTGACCAGGGCCAGTTTGGTGGTGTGCACCTTGCTTTCCCAGGATCTGTGGAGGGCCCCTGAGGAGATCACATTCTGAACTCTGGGATGAGGGCCAAGAGGATACTTAACTGGGTAATGGGACAGAAAGAACAGCATGAGCTAAGAAGTGGAGGAATAATATATTCTGGAGAAGAGGCTGGAGAGATGAACAGTGGGCATGATCAAGTGAGAGGGAAGAATTTTAGCAATACTAGCATAACTGGCTCCTTGTTATTCAAATCTCAGTTTAGATAACCTCTTTTTTATTTTTTCTTACAGGAACAGAGAGTCAGCAAGAGGGATAGATAGGGACAGAGAGACAGGAACAGAGAGAGATGAGAAGCATCAATCATTAGTTTTTCATTGCCATTGCGACACCATAGTTGTTCATTGATTGCTTTCTCACATGTGCCTTGACCACGGGCCTTCAGCAGACCGAGCCACCCCTTGCTGGAGCCAGCGACCTTGGATCCAAGCTGGTGAGCTTTTGCTCAAGCCAGGTGGGCCTGTGCTCAAGCTGGCGACCTCGGGGTCTCGAACCTGGGTCTTCAGCATCCCAGTCCGACGCTCTATCCACTGCGCCACCGCCTGGTGAGGCTACATAACCTCTTAGGAGGCCGTCCCCATCCCTCTAATTAAAAGTGCCACCAAGACTTCCTATCACATCCCTCTTAAGTTTCCTACAGGTACTTACCAATACTGGGCATGTTTCTTGACTGTTTATTGTCGGCTTGATTGCTTCCCAGCCATGAGAACACAGAGTTTGTTCTCTTCTATATTCGTAAAGCCATGGTGAAAATTATTATTTAAAAAAATTTTTTTTTTGCAAGAGAGAAGGAGGAAGGGAGAGAGATAAGAAGCATCAACTCATAATTATAGCACTTTAGTTGTTCATTGATTGCTTCTCATACATGCCTTGATGGGGTTCTAGCCAAACCAGTGACCCCTTGCTCAAGCCAGTGAGCCCGTGTTCAAGTCAGCAACCTCAGGGTTTCTAACCTGGGACCTCAGCATCACAGGTCTGTGCTGTATCCACTTTGCCACCACTGGTCATGCACCATGGTGAAAATTACTTGTTAAATGATTGATCGGCCTGACCTGTGGTGGCGCAGTGGATAAAGCGTCAACCTGGAATGCCGAGGTCACCGGTTCGAAACCCTGGGCTTGCCTTGTCAAGGCACATATAGGATTTGGTGCTTCCTGTTCCTTCCCTCCCCTCATTCTCTCTAAAAATAAATAAGTAAAATATTTTTAAAATGAAGGAACGATGTAGTTCTGTAGAAGAAGCAGTGGAGAGAGCCAGTACAGCTTAGTGTTCAAATGCCTTGCTTTGGAGCAGTCTGGGATAGAAAAATAGTATCTAATACTCATATGATACCTATTAAGTTCCAAACACTATTCCAGCTCTTTATATATTAATTCATTTACTCTTCAAAATAACCTTTAAAAAGTTATGCCCTGGCCTGTGGCTCAGTGGATAGAGCATTGGCCTGGCATAAGGATGTTCTAGGTTTGATCCCCAGTTAGGGCACACAGGAGAAGTGACCATCTGCTTCTCCCCTTCCCCCTCCCCCTTCTCTCCCCGTTTCACTCTTGTAGCCAGTGGCTCTCTTGGCTTGAGTGTGGCCCCGGGTGCTGCGATGGCTCGGTTATGGTTCTGAGTGTCAGCCTCATGTGTTAACAATAGCTCAGTACTTGAGCATCGGCCCCAGACTGGGTTGCCAGGTGGGTCCCAGTCAGGGTGCTTGTGGGAGTCTGTCTATCTCCCCTCCTCTCACCTAAAAACAAAAACAGAAAACAAACAAACATAGAAATGGGCATACAGAGGTAAATCAACTTGAATAGGGTCACATGGCTAGTAAGTGAAGGAGCTAGGATTTATTATTTTTTTTTATTTTATTCATTTTAGAGAGGAAACACAGTGTGTGTGTGTGTGTGTGTGTGTGTGTGTGTGTGTGAGAGAGAGAGAGAGAGAGAGAGAGAGAGAGAGAAAGGGGGGAGGAAGGAGCTGGAAGCATCAACTCCCATATGTGCCTTGACCAGACCAGTGCAGGGTTTTGAACTGGCGACCTCAGTGTTTCCAGGTCGATGCTTTATCCACTGCGCCACCACAGGTCAGGCAAAGGAGCTAGGATTTAGATTGAGAACTTCTGTCATCACAATTTCTTTATAAAAGGGAGATAATAGTAATACCTGCTTCTAGGGTTGTTTTCAGTGTTAAGTGAGATGCTTACTGCATGTATGTTTTGAGGGCGTATAATAAGCCCTTAATCATAATTAGCCATTTTTATTGACAGACGAGGTGACTTGGATAGAGGGAGAAGGGATCATTTATTCCCATTACCTGTTATATGCACAGGTATGCCTAAGTACTAAGAATAAGGCAAAGATGGGCTAGATTTATATCTTCAAGGATTCTAAATCTGAAACTCTAGAAAGGAAATCATGAGTGGGCCATCCAAAACTTAGTTCAGGCTCCCTCAGCTTCCTGTCCTGCCACCCTGGTCCGGTGCTCCGCAACATCTCCGTCCTGTCCCAGGGCACTGCCAGTAGCAGCCTCTAGAAGATCCTTTCTGCTTCAGTCATTGCAGGTACAAATAGGTATTTACCATCTTTTTTTCCCCACTGATTTGAGAAAGTAAGAGAGAGGAAGGGGTGGAGGAGAGAAAGACTCATCAACTCGTTCCATTTACTTTTTCCATTTGGTTGTGTACTGACTGGTTGCTTCTCATGCATGCCCTGACTGGGGATCAAACCCACAACCTTGGTGTACCTGTTGTAGTAGGTCCCAAAATCAGCTACTTAATCTTTTTTTTTTTTTTTTTTTAGGGACAGAGGGAGAGTCAGAGAGAGGAATAGATAGGGACAGACAGACAGGAATGGAGAGAGGTGAGAAGCATCAATCATTAGTTTTTCATTGCCATTGCGACACCTTAGTTGTTCATTGATTGCTTTCTCACATGTGCCTTGACCACGGGCCTTCAGCAGACCCAGCAACCCCTTGCTGGAGCCAGCGACCTTGGGTCCAAGCTGACGAGCTTTTTTTATTTTGCTCAAGCCAGATGGACCCGTGCTCAAGCTGGTGAGCTCGGGGTCTCGAACCGGTGTCTTCTGCATCCCAGTCCGACGCTCTATCCACTGCGCCACCGCCTGGTCAGGCTCAGCTACTTAATCTTAATCTTCTTTATTTACAGAAGACTGCTTCCTTTATTGTTGTATGTAAAAATAAATCTGTCTTTGTGTTATAAAAAAAATCCACTGAGCCACCAAGGCAGGGCTATTTACTATCTTTTACAAATGTAGTCACGTAGTCATACTATGTACACTGCCCTGCATGCTCCCTTCTTTTCCGTTAACTAGATTTATCTTGAGCCTGAGTAACCGTGGAATAGTGGATAGAGGTGTTGACCTGGGACACTGAGGTCCTAGGTTCAAAACCCCAAGGTTGCAGGCTTGAGCGTGGGCTCATCAACATGACCCCATGGTTGCTGGCTTGAGCCCAAGGTCTCTGGTTTGAGCAAGGGGTCACTGGCTTAGCTGGAGCCCCCCGGGTCAAGGCACGTATGGGAAGCAGTCAATGAACAACCAGTGCTACAATTACAAGTTGATGCTTCTCATTTCTCTCTCTCTTCTTCTCCCCCTCCCTCCCTCCCTTTCTCTCTCTCTCTCTCAAAATATATATATATTTTTTTGAAACTCATTCCACATCATTTCCTGCAGAGGTGCCTCGTTCTTTGTGATAGCTACAGTGTTCCTCATGTGAAGGATCATCATCCATGTGAAGAATCAGTCCCCAGCCCTGGCCAGAAAGCTCGGTTAGTTAGAGCATTGTCCTGAAGTGCAGAGGTTGGTTGCCAGTTCAATCCCTGGTCAGGGCACGTGCCAGAACAGCGCAATGTTCCTGTTTCTCTCTCACTAAAATCAATAAATAAAAATTTAAATTAATAAATAAATAACCAGTCCCAATGCTTTGTTTCCTATACTTTGTTATTATAAGCTGTCATAATAGAAATGTTTACCTGAAACCTATGTACTCTTATTGATCAATGTCACCATGTCAAAGTTAAATTTCTAAATAAAAATTAAAAATTTTTTAAAAAGCTGTCATAGTAAATAACCTTTTTGCATACTTCATTTGCACATTACAGATTATATCTGAAGGACAGATATAATGTTTATAACTTAAACGTAAAATAGCTGGGTCAAAGGTTCTGACCTTTTACATTTTGATTGATGCCCTCCCAAGTGCCACCTTTGGTTGGGATTGTTGGTGGCAATTCCAGCTAAGGGTGATCCCAGTGGCCCTGGCCAGCTGAGGTTGTCTGTTGTCCCCAGAGCTCTGGGGGGATGAGGGGGGCTGACGGTGCTGTATACTTTGGCAGAGGAAGGACTAGGTAGGGGAGGGGTGAGGCTACCGTGTCCCCTAAGGGCATCTGTGTAATCCTTTTCCCTGAATCTTCACACTGGTGAGTTTGACCAGCTCTGATACCAACCCAGAGCGTCAGGGGTACCTGAGCAGCCCTGGTCACCTCTTCTGCTGGCTTCTGGCATAGCCCATCGCCATGGGCTGGCCACCCCTCATAATTCGCTGCACCTGTTGCTCTGTGGTGCCCACTCGGGGCATCCACAGGCACATCTAGACCCAGAAACCGCGTCGGCCACCGCGGACCTCACACCGACTTGGGGGTCTGACAGCCCCCTGGAGGAAGTTTGCAGAACCACAGAGGGTGAGCCCCAGTCCCTGGGCCCAGACCTTCAGAGATCCATGCCTTGGTTAGGCTCCAACCAGAGAAGGAATATCACATCCATTTCAAGCAGGGAATTGGTTAACAAAATCGCTGAGAAGCCAGATGAGATGTAAGGCAGGAAGCTGTCGCCACCTGCAGACTGAGGTCCCCTGGGGGTGGAGCCACAGGGGAGGGGACAGTAAAGCCTCCAGGTTAGCTGTCCAAAGCAGAGGGTCAGAGGGCACTGTACCAGGCCCAGAGGGGACTTCACAGCCTGGGCTCCAGTGTGCCCAGACTGCCCGAGGCCGGAGGCCCGAGGCCCAGGCGTCCTCTGTGAGGCTGTGAAGGTGGGCCGAGCCAGCGCCCCTCACCAACCAGGCCAGTTTCTGTCTTCTTGGGTTCCCCGAGGCCTTCATATGCTGTCCAGAACTCTCAGCCAGATGCTGAGGGCAATCCGAAGCTTTTCCTCCCTTGCCAGACCTTGCTTGGCATTTAGGCCAGTGGTTCGATGCACAAGGCCATCAGGGTTCAGGGGCCAGAGTCCCAGGACCTGGCCTCTGTCTCCTGAAGGCAGCCTAGGAAGCTTCCTCTGCCAGCTCAGAGACTGGGGGTCAGCCCTCAGCTCCCTAGCTGCACCGGCGACCGGTGAGGAGGAGGTAGGGTCGTGGGCCCCGATTCCCACTGCCCCTGACCCCCTGCTGTACCTCTTCAACCTGCCTCCCCACAGCTTTCCCTTGCACCTCCAAAAGGCTGGGCCCTGCAGGAGGGAACGCCTGTGATCTCAGCTGTCCTGCCGGGCAGCTGCACTGCTCAGTTTCCCAGGACCTCCAGGTTGGGTCTGGCCTCTGGTTTCCATCTGTCTTCTCTCCAGGACTCCTCCCTCTCCCTCCTCCCCACCCCCTTTTTCTCTGCAGTTAGCATTTTCCACTTCACAGGGAATTCCCACCTTGGGATATGCATGCAGCCCTGGTTCTTATCTTTCTCACCTCCAGGCCCCAGGGACACTGGGATCTTTCTCTAAAACAACATCCTTTCACTAGGGAGCCACGAGTCAACCAGTGGATACATAAATAAGTGGAACAACAAATCCGTGTTTCCCTTGCTCTGAGTCTCCCTCTCTCAATAACATCAATCAATCCAATGCTTTTTCTTAAATCGGGCAAGAATTTGAATCAACATTTTTCAAATACAGAACAAAATCAAAACTACAACGAGATACATCTTCACACCCCGTAGGATGACTATACAATAATCAAAAGGTCCGATACCTCGGCCAAGTAGCTCAGTTGGTTAGAATGTCATCCCAATATGCCAAGGTTGTGGGTTCAACCCTCAGTCAGGACCCATACACAAATCAACCAATGGATGCATAAATAAGTGGAACAACAAATTGATCTCTCTCTCTCTTTTCTTCTCTCCAAATCAATCAATAAAAATTAATTAATTAAAATACTTTTTTTAAAAAGTCAGGTACTGCCTGACCTGTGGTGGCGCAGTGGATAAAACGTCGACCTGGGAACACTGAGGTCGCCAGTTCAAAACCCTGCACTGGTCTGGTTAAGGCACATATGGGAGTTGATGCTTCCAGCTCCTCCCCCCTTTCTCTCTCTCTCTCACTCTGTTTCTCCTCTCTAAAATGAATAAAATTAAAAAAAAAAATGTTTAAAAAAAAAAAAAAAAAAAGTCAGGTACTAACAAGTGTTGCAAGGCTATGGAGAATAGGAACCGTGTGCACGGCCAGGGGGACGTGGAACAGTGCAGCTGCTTTGGAAGAGAGTCCAGCAATTCCTCAAACGGTTAAACACAGAGTTACCATATGACCCAGCAAATCCACTCCTACATATGTAGCCAAGAGAAATGAAAACATATGTCCATATAAAAACTTGTACCTGAATGTTTATAGTAGCATTGTTCATAATTGACAGAAAGGGAAACCACCTGTCCATCAACTAATGAACAGATACGTAAGTGTGGTGTATCCAAACTCTGAAATACTATTCGTGTAAAGAGGAACAAAGTACTGATACATGCTACAACATGAGTCAAGTTTTAAAACAGTGAAAGAAGCCTGACCAGGTGGTGGCACAGTGGATAGAGCGTCGGACTGGGATGCTGAAGACCCAGGTTCAAGACCCCGAGCTCACCAGCTTGAGCACGGGCCCATCTGGCTTGAGCAAAAAGCTCGTCAGCTTGGACCAAAGGTCGCTGGCTCCAGCAAGGGGTTGCTCGGTCTGCTGAAGGCCCGCGGTCAAGGCACGTGTGAGAAAGCAATCAATGAACAATTATGGTGTCGCAATGGCAATGAAAAACTAATGATTGATGCTTCTCACCTCTCTCCGTTCCTGTCTGTCTATCCCTATCTATCCCTCTCTCTGACTCTCTCTCTGTCCCTGTAAAAAAAAAAAGAGAGAAAAAGAAAACAATGAAAGAAGCCAAATGCAAAATCCCAGATATTTTATGATTCCATTTATATAAAACATCTAAAATTAGCAAAGCTTTCAAGACATAAAGGAGACCGCTGGTTTCCAGGGACTGGGGGAGGGAACAGAGAAGGATGGAATGTAGAGTGACTGCTAAATGGTATGTTGATTTCATAGGGAAGTCGTGAAAATGTTTTAGAATTAGATATTGTGGTGGTCAGGCAACTTTGTGAGTATAACAAATAAAAAACCCCACTGAATTGTACACGTCTGTGGGTGAAAAACGGGGTTCTATGGAAAGTAACCTCAAAGGGGGGTATGATCATAAATTCCTAACTGGGCACCTCATGGTAGGTAGTCACATCCCAAGCCTGGAACTTTTTAGTGAAAGGTTTATCTTTGCCTTCAGCAAGCCCTGTCCATTGTTTCTGTGCATCTGGTTAACACACCTTTGAAATAATCGCCCTCAAGAGAGCACATAATCATCACATAATTACACCCCCCATCCAATCGCTGCCTTGCCTTCCCACCCCTATGTCATCTTCTGGACTTTCCCTCCCTATTTTCAGATGCATAAAACTGTTATTCTCTGCAGCCTTTGAGATGTTGCTCCTGGCACCTGCTGTCTGGCTCAAGTAAACTCTTATAAAAATCCTCTACAGGTTCAGACATTTTATCTGTGTACACTTTAAAATTTTTAAAAGGCTGCCTGAGCCTGACCTGTGGTGGCGCAGTGGATAAGGTGTCGACCTGGGAACACTGAGGTCGCCAGTTCAAAACCCTGCACTGGTCTGGTCAAGACACATATGGGAGTTGATGCTTCCAGCTCCTCCCCCCTTTCTCTCTCTCTCTATCTCTATCTCCTCTCTAAAAAATAAAAAAATTAAAAAAAAAAAAAAAAAAGACTGCCTGACCTGTGGTGGCGCAGTGGATGGGGCATTGACTTGGAATGCTGAGGTCACTGGTTCGAAACTCTGGCCTTGCCCGGTCAAGGCACATACAACAAGCAATCAAGGAACAACTAAAGTGAAGCATCTATGACTTGCTATTTCTTGTTCTCTCCCATCCTCTCTCTGTAAAATCAATAAATAAAATTTAAAATAAAATTTTTAAAAGACTTTATTCATTTTTAGAGAGGAGAGAGATAGAGAGAGAGAAGGGGGAGAAGCAGGAAATATTAGCTCCCATATGAGCCTTGACCAGGCAAGCCCAGGGCTTCAAACTGGCTCCCTCAGCATTCCAGGTTGACACTTTATCCACTGTGCCACCACAGGTCAGGCTTCTGTGTACACTTTAAAAGGGTAACTATTACCCTGGCTTTACAGCTCGGTTAGAGCCTTGTCCCGAAGCACAGAGGTTGCCAGTTTGATCCCCAGTCAGGGCACAGACAGGAATGTCTCTCTCCTGCTCTCTCCCTTCCTCCCCCATTAAAATCAATCAATAAATAAAATTTTAATATAAATAAATAAAAGGGTGACTACTTTGGTATGTGAATGATATCACAATAACAAATTCCATATAAAAATATATGAACTTAAAAGAGAAATAATAGCTCTCACTGAACCATGACTATTATTTACAGACCTGCAGTGGAAGCTGCATCAGAAGTAGCTTGGCACACATGGAAGGCCAGCTGACTACCTTCACAATACATCCAGAATCCCAACCCTCCTTACCGTCACTATACTCCCAGGACAGTGCGATCTATCCCCAACTCCCTGCCTCTGCTTTCCAGCCCCATGACTTTATGTTTTTCCTTTTTTATTTGCCCTAGCTAGTTGGCTCAGCAGTAGAGCATCAGCCCAGCTTGTGGAAATCCTGAGTTTGATTCCCAGTCAGGGCACACAGGAGAAGAAACCATCAGCTTCTCTTGCCCTCCTGCAGCCATGGCTTGAATGGTTTGAGCAAGTTGGCCCTGGGTGCTGAGGATGGCTCCACGGCCTTGCCTCAGGCGCAAAAAAATAGCTTGATTGACAAGCAATGGAGCAGCAGCCAAGATGGGCAGAGCATTGTCCCCTAGTTGGCTTGCTGAGTAGATCCCAGTCAGGGCACATGCAGGAGTCTGTCTCTCTGCCTTCTCATCTCTCACCCTCTCACTTAATTAAAAAAAAAAAAAATTATTGACTTCAGAGAGAGAGGAAAGGAGAGAGAAAGAGAGAAACATTGATTTATTGTTCCACTTATTTATGCATTCATTGGGTGATTCTTGTATGTGCCCTGACCCGGGATCAAACCTGCAACCTTGGCAGCTTGGTATGACGCTCTAATGAACTGAGTTACCTGGCCAGAGCCCTGTGGTTTTCTTTGAAATCTGCAGATTCACCCAGGCACACTCTCACTTCCAGGTCCGGTGCCATCTCTTTTCATCTGGGGACGTGATTGTCGTGTTGGATTCCTGTTGCCTCCCCTGAGGTCACCAGCATCTCCATAACTCCCAGTGGAGTGCTGGGCCTAGCCTGGTGCCTGGAAGTGCAGGAGCTCAGCAGACGTTTCTGGAGTAGACTAGAGTTCAAAAGAGCCTTGTTGTCCAGGCCAGATATCTCCATTGGTTAGTGTGTTATCCTGACACACAAAGGTTGCGGGTTTGAGCCCCAGTCAGGACACATGCAGGAACAGATCGATGTTTCTGTCTCTCCCTCTCTCTCCCTTCCTCTCCCTCAAAAATTAACCAATAAATTTTCTTTTAGAAGAAAGACAGAAAGAGCCTCCAATTAGGCTGACACCATCAGGGTACTTGTGGGGGAGGGGAGAGTGCCCTGAGCGGGCACAGCAGCTTGTACAAAGGCCCTGGAGAGAGAGGGCTGGTTCCCTGTTGAGGACTCAAGGGAGATGGAGGAGCCAGAGGACTCGGGATCAAGGTCAGAGGAAGAAGATCCATGGCAGAGGCGGCTAGAGAGGCAGATGGAGGTTTGAAAGACTTGCATGACACATGCCTCATGACAAGCAGTGCTCTAACCTGTTTATGTATCAAAGGGCACTCACCGGCTCAGCACTTCAGGGCTGGCTCCATCCAGCAGCTCAACGATATCGTCCTGGACTCGCCTTTTTGTCTTTCTTCCCCTGCTTTTCTGTGCCTGCTTCATGCTCAGACCAGCTTCCACCGTGTGGCAAAGTGCCCCTGGCTGTGGCTCAGGCAATAAACCTCACACCTACACATCTTAGATTCAGGAGGGAGCTAGAACTACCCTTCCCAGCTGACCCAGTTTAAAAGCAGCCCTCTCCTGACCTTGGCCGGTTGGCTCAGTGGATAGAGTGTTGGCCCAGCCAGCAGACGTCCCAGGTTCAATCCCCAGTCAGGGCACACATGAGAAGTAACCATCTACTTCTCTTCCCCTCCTTCTCCTCCTTCTCTCTCTTCCCCTCTCACAGCCCATGGCTTGCAAGCATCGGCCCCAGGTGCTGAGGATAGCTTCGTTGATTCCAGCATCGGCCACAGATGGGGGTTGCCAGGTGGATCCTGGTTGGGGCGCATGCGGGAGTCTGTCTCTCTATTTCCCCTCCTCTCACTTAAAAAAGAAAGAAAGAAAAAGAAGTCCCTTCCATCCTGGCCTGTGGTGACACAGTAGATAGAGCTTTGAGGTCGCTGGTTCAAAACCCTGGGCTTGCTCAGTGAAGGCACATTCAAGAAGCAATCAATGAACAGCTAAAGTGATGCAGCTACAGGCTGATACTTTTCCTCCCTCCCTCTCTCTCATCTCTCTCTCTAAAAATCAATAAATAAATTTCTTGACCAGGCAGTAGTACAGTGGATAGAGCATCAAACAGGGATGCAGAGGACCCAAGTTCGAAACCCCAAGGTCGCCAGCTTGAGCACAGGCTCACCAGCTTGAGCGCGGGGCCACCGCTTGAGTGTGGGATCATAGACATGACCCAAGGTCGCTGGCTTGAGCACAAAGGTCACTGGTTTGAAGCCCAAGGTCTCTGGCCTGAGCCCAGGTCGCTGGCTTGAGCAAGGGGTCACCCACTCTGCTGTAGTCCCCCGCCCCCCGTCAAGGCACATGTGAGAAGGCAATCAATGAACAACTAAGGAACCTCAGTGAAGAATTGATACTTCTTGTCTGTCCCTCTCTCTGTCTCTCTCTCTCTGTCTCTGTTGAAATATATATATGTAAAAAGATAAGAATAAAAATAATAAAAGAAGTCTCCTCCCCTGAAGCCAGGAATGACCTTATGTTGGATGAGTGTGGGTCATCACTTGGGCCAGTGGGTATCCGCAGAATAATTATGGGAGCGGCTAGACCAGCAAGAAGGGTCAGGGGACACAACCACAGAAGCCAGGAAAACTCAAATTCTTAATTTCATTTCCCCAGCTATATGAGGCTATCATCTCTACTTCGTAGGAGGACTGTAAAGGACAGACAGGTTCTAGTGTGACAGGTAAATGCTGCCATCATCACTGAGATGCTTTGGCTGTTGTGATCTCGGGCAGAATGCCCCGTGCCCCCGGGGGAGGGGTGCTGTTTTCCCTTACGTGGAAGGAAAGGCTGGGTGAGGTGACCTGGCAGTCACAAACCCCATTTTCCTGTTTACCCAAGGTCCTTCCTCCTGGAGTGGTGCGGTGGCCCCGAGCGGCCAGCAGGTGGCAGCGCCGAGGCGATTCCTGGCGCGGGGGCAGCTGCCGCGCGGAGAGAAGGCTGCCAGGCCTCTCCAGGCCAATCCCACAGCCGCAGTGCTTTCTAGGGAACTGGGACTCGAAGCCGCCAGCGGGACTGGCTTCGTGGGCATGCGACTCACACTTAGACTAGTTTTAATGCTTTCCTGTCGCCATCTTGAAACCATAATAGGCGTTGTCCAGGAGCCCTGCATGTTCATTCTGTACCAGGCCACAAACTTTTGGTGTGGGTGGCAGGGTGCGTCCTACCTGGGGGATGGATCCCAT
Organism: Rhynchonycteris naso; assembly: GCA_037038555.1. NCBI lineage: Eukaryota > Metazoa > Chordata > Mammalia > Chiroptera > Emballonuridae > Rhynchonycteris > Rhynchonycteris naso. The sequence goes on along the minus strand of CM072997.1, from coordinate 6,863,498 downwards.
CACTGCTATTTCCCGCAAAGGTGCTGACCCTTCTTGCCTTTGCTGGGCCTCTCTGCTGGGCCTCCCTGGGCTCCTGATCATGCTGGTCCCCAGCAGCTCTCCCTCTGCTGGGTCCCACAGTCCCCTCTGGAGCCTCCCCTCATAGTCCCACAGCCACCGGTGTCCCCTGGGCTTCCATTTTTAAAAAGTCACTTATTGGCTCTGACCAGTTAGCCCAGTTGGTTAGAGCATCATTCTGGAATGCCAAGGTTGCAGGTTCGATCCCTGGTCAGGGCACACGCTATAGGAATTGGCCAGTGAATGTACAACTAAAGTAGAATAACAAACGAATGCTTCTCTTTGTCCCTCTCCTTTCCTCTCTGTCCTTCTCTCTAAACAGTGGTGCTTAACCTGGGTTCTATCGAACCCTAGGGGTTCGAAGAGTCGGTCTCAGGGGTTCGGAGAAGCCTCTGCCGCAGAAGCCAGAATAAAGTAATACCGTAATTTGTTGTGAGTTCATGCACTTTGTTGGTTTTGTTCTTTGAGCAAGGTGATGTTCATGCACGGCTCATTTTGTGCACCAGTAAAAAAACATATACCTGTGTCTTGAATTTGGAAAAAAGAATCATATTTTATTTATCACTAAAGAAGGGTTTGGTGAATGCGCATATGAAACTGGTGGGTTCGGTACCTCAAAAAAGGTTAAGAACCACTGCTCTAAAATCAATTAATAAAAAAATTTTAAAGTCATTCTGAGGTGTCATTTCCATAAAGTAAAAGTTAGCCTTTAAAAAAAATTATTATCATTAAGTGAGATGCAGGGAGGCAGAGACAGACTCCTGCATGCACCCCAAACGGTATCTACCTGGCAAACCCCCTATGGGGCGATGCTCTGCCCATCTGGGGCCACTTCTCCGTTGCTCAGCAACCAAGCCAATTTTAGTGCCTGAGGCAAGGTCATGGAGCCATCCTCAGCACCTGGGGCCAACTTACTCAAACCACTTGAGCCATGGCTGCGGAAGAAGAAGAGAGAGTGAGAGAGAAGGGGAGGGGTGGAGAAGTAGATGGTCGCTTCTCCTGTGTGCCCTGATTGGGAATGGGACCTGCGACTTCCACACTCCAGGTCAACGCTCCACCGCTGAGCCAAAGTTTGGCCAGGGCCAAAACTAAGCCTTTTTAAGTGTCTAGTTTGATGAGCTTTAGTGAACGTATCTAGTCACAGTATAATCGGGACGGAGTATCTCCACTCTCCTTCACGCCCTTTGTCATGAGTTCACTGCCTCTTTCCTAGCCCCTGGCAACCACTGGCCCATTTTCTGTCTCCACAGTTTTGCCTTTTCCAGATGTCATATAAATGGCATCAGATGGCAGGTAGTCCTTAGCGTCTGGCTCCTCTCACTTAGCTCTGTGCCATGCCCTTTTCTGAATCTTACGCTTTGGCATTCCGTGCACAGCCACAGTTTACAGCACCACTCTGCTGATGGCACCCGGCCCTTACAGTGCCCTCTGAAACGCTCTGCCTGAAGCTCGTCAGCCCCTCGTTTTCCTTCAGACCAGCTCCTAGGCCTTCATTCTCTCTCCTTTGGTCATCAAGCTAGAAATCTGCAAGGCATCCTGGACTCTGGCTGCTGTCCCCCATGTCTAGCTGACACACTCCCACCTTCCTCCCTCTGTCTCCTCTGCCCCTGCCTTGGTTTAGGCGCCGCGCTACACCGTGGCCTGGTCTCCTGGCTGGCCTCCCCATCTTCTCACCCTGGCCGTGCCCAGTCCTGCTTGCATCAAGTCACAGGGGCAGCAAATCCCAGGATCTGGCCTCTGCCTGGCTCCCCTCTGGAAAGCCCTGCACTTAAGGCGAGAAACTATTTAACAACTTCACAAACACTGATGGGTGAAGTTGTTGAAATGGCACTGTTGGGGAGTAAGCGGCACCCACACATTACTGGCTGACCCTAGGCAGACCCGAAGGGCCAGGTCTCCTGTCCAATAAACACCTTCATCATCTTCTTCTTCTTCTTTTTTTTTTTTTTTTTGCTCGAATATTAAAAAAAATTTTTTTTAATTTATTTTATTTTTATTTTATTCATTTTAGAGAGGAGACACAGAGTGAGAGAGAGAGAGAGAGAAAGAGAGAAAGGGGGGAGGAGCTGGAAGCATCAACTCCCATATGTGCCTTGACCAGACCAGTGCAGGGTTTTGAACTGGCAACCTCAGTGTTCCCAGGTCGACGCTTTATCCACTGCGCCACCACAGGTCAGGCTATTTTTAAAAATTTTTATTGATTGATTTTATAGAGAGAGGACGGCAGAGAGAAAGAAACATCAATTCATTGTTCCACTTACTTATGCATTCATTGGTTGATTCTTGTATATGCCCTGACCGGGGATTGAACCTGCAACCTTGACAGATTGGGACCTACACCCACAACCTTGGTATATCCAGTTGATGCTCTATCCAACTGAGCTACGTTGCCAGGGCTTTGCTTGGGTGTTGTCATGTGAGCCTCAAGCATCCTGTCATTTTGCCTGTAAATACTTCATTATGTAACTCTACAGGAGATTGGCCTTGATATTTAATATCTAGTCTGTGTTCAATCTTCTGTCTCAGAAATGCTTTTGTAGTGTTGATTTAAATTGGGACTCAAAAATTTCCACACATTACATTTGGTTGAAATTTCTTAAATCTTTTTAGATCTATATATTTTTTAAAAAAGAACCCTTTTTAAATGCTATTTATTTGTTGAAGAAACCAAGTTATTTGTCCTCTAGTATTTGTCGTTTTTCTGGATTTGGCTGACTCCTTTGGGGTGGCCTGAACATAATCCTCCATCCTCAATGTTCTTGTAAATTGGTAGATAGACCTGGAGGCTCTGTGGGATTCAGGTTCAGGGTTTTTGGTAGAATTTCATGGTCGGCGCCGTGCTTGTCTACTGCATCCCTCTACGAGGCGCTGAATGTCTGGTTGTCCACAGAGAGGGATGTTAAAATTGATCAGACGATCTGGGTGTTGTCGGCTTCATCAATCCATTATAACCATTGACCTACCCGATGGTTCTAGGCAGTGGTTTGGTAAAACAGGTGATTGAAAACGATTTATTACTCATTAACGGGGAGAGGGGACAGATGTGGGAAGCGATAAGAATCAGATTGCCAAAACGTTAACACTAGTTCATTTAAGTGTTAGGAACAGAAGTGATTATTTTCATTTTGTATACTTAATATTTTCCGAATTCTCTAAAATGGAAACAAAAGCAATCCTGCTTCTGCAAGTCTAATAAAGGAGAGACAAACAGGGAAAAGACGAGAGCGAAGGTTCCCGGTCCAGATCCCAGGAAGGGCAGCCAGGGAAGTCCAGAAAATGACAGCAGTGGGCATGGACAGCAGTCCGTTTGCATCCATTCCTCCTCCTGACAGCTCTTGTTCCCTTTGGGGTCCGGCCCCTCCTCCCCTGGATTCTGTTTGGGTGGAATTGTCCTCAAAGGTGCTCACTCTCCCCTGGCCAAAGCTCAGTGGCCAATCAGAGCCCTTTGCCCAGGACTTTGGGTCTTGAGCAGCATCCCCTCCACCTGGAAGCTCTCCCTCTACCAGGGCAGGTGGCTCTCTTCCGTGCCCCCAGCCGTGGGAGCACTTGTATACTAGAATGTTTGCATGCCCCCACCCCAGCCTTGGATAGTGCGTAGAACACAGTCCCATGTCAACAGATGTTAGCGGGATGAACCACGCCCACATTGCCCGGAGCTCATAAAAGTACTTGGATTTTACATAAAAAGATCCCATATACTCTTGTAGATGTTCTAGAGAATGTGGTAGCAGCACCCAGGCCCCCTAGCCCCAGCCTCTGACCCCCTCTCCCGAGCCAGGTCACTCTTACCCAGCCTTCCCTGAATCCCCACTGTCCCCAGCCTGGGCCTGGGCCTCTGTTCCTAAACAGCCCCCAGTTTGTCCTGCTCTGCCCTGTACAGAAACCTGTAGGAGGGTGAGACCTGGTTATTATATCTAAAGAGGCCACACAAAGGGACATGACCTTAGAGAGTAACCGCCACCATAGACTTAGGAACCTAGGGGCAGTTGCAGGATGCCGCTGGTGGTGCTGGCCGCTGACTCTCCCTCTGTGTGTGGGCGGCTTGCATATTCTTACTTAGACAAGGCCAGTACTTCTCGTCCAGTCTGACTGTGGCCGAAGGTCATCCTGGCGTTTTTTGTTGGTTTATTAGTTTTCTTTTTTTAATTTTTGTTTTGTCTTTCTCTCTCTCTCTTTTTTTATTTTTATTTTTATTTTATTCATTTTAGAGAGGAGACACAGAGTGAGAGAGAGAGAGAGAGAGAGAGAGAGAGAGAGAGAGAGAGAGAAAGGGGGGAGGAGCTGGAAGCGTCAACTCCCATATGTGCCTTGACCAGACCAGTGCAGGGTTTTGAACTGGCGACCTCAGTGTTCCCAGGTCGACGCTTTATCCACTGCGCCACCACAGGTCAGGCTCTCTCTCTCTCTTTTTAAGATTTTATCTCTTCATTTTAGAGAAAAGGAGAGGGAGAAAGAGAAAGAGAGAAAGGGGGGAGGGAAGGAGCAGGAAGCATCAACTCATATGTGTCTTGACCAGGCAAGCCCAAGGTTTTGAACCAGCAACCTCATTCCAGGTCAACTCTATCCACTGCGCCACCACAGGCCAGGCTCTTTCTCTTCTTTTCTTTTGGGGTGGGGGGCGGGCATAACGGGGAGGCATTCAGACGTTTAAGGGTAATTAGTGACTGAGCCAGGACTCAAACCCGGGCAGCTTACCACCTCTTCATCGTCCTGCTTGGTCGGAAGAAGCACCTGACAGGTCCTTTCTTGTGACTGTTGGAAGAATGTAAATGGCTCTAGGATGGATTTACTTACAGCTCTTCTCGTCTTTGCTGGTTCTTGGGAAAAAGAGAGGTAGTTTCAAAAACAGAGTTAGAGGGAGAATGAGAATGATTGTTCAGTAGTATTACAGACTGCAGTTTGGGGCTTGGAAAAAATAAATGATAGTATCTGCTTCTCTTAGAAACATGTTAAGATAATCACTAGTAGAACAAACAGAATGTGTACCCTTCCAACCAGTGGATGGATGGATCTGCTATGATTCGAGATTTCAGACAACAGCAAACGATTCTGGCCAACTCAAGCAGAAAAGGAGTTTATTGTGCCCTGGCCGGATAGCTAGGCTGGTTGGAGCATCATCCTGATGTGCAGGGGTTGCCAGTTCAATCCCCAGTCAGGGTACATACAGGAATAGATTGATGTTCCTGTCTGCCTGTTTCTCCCTTCCTCTCTAAAATCAATAAATAAAATTTAAAAAAAGAAAAGGAATTTATTGAAAGGCTCTTGGTAGCTCAGATTATCACCAGGAAGGCTGGAATACCTGGCAGAAAACTGAGGCCCAGCAGTAGCCCGGTCAGGATGCTGCTGTTCGTGCTGTTGCCCTGGACACGGCTGCCCCTATTGTCATGGGTCTGAGTATCACTTGTTCTAGAAAGGAGTCCCATGTCAGGTCATCATCTCTCTGGCTGCAAACAAGTTATGGGCCACACAGTGACGTCAGCATGGAGAGTGTCTAGAACCCTTTTAGCTTCTGTACTGTCACACACTGAAGGACTCTTCTTAATGGCAAAGGAGTTCAAATCCTAGGGAGCCTCTCACCCCTACAAAGGCAACTCCTCTCTACAAGGAAAACTCGGGACAAAGAAAACTTGGTGGATCCATCAGAAGACAAGAATGGGGAAGGGGAGACAGAAACGTACAAGAGGAGATGAGCTCCCAGACGTCAAATTGATTTGGAAATATCATCAGACTAAGCAAGAATAGATGTGAAGTAGTGTGTACTTGACTTCCTGGACAGACTTTTCACAAAGGAAGGGTAGGCAATTGCAGCTTTGTTTGCTAAGATTAATCTTGGACTTTGAATGTCCAAACAAAGTAATCCTTTTTTTTTCTGAGAAGGAAAGGGTGATTCCTGTGTGTTCACCTTGATCCTCAGAAATACTGGCAGAGAGGGTTGTGTGTGATGATCATGGGATCTAAGACTGATCAGAAAGAAGGTGAAAGTCAGAGGAAGGTCAAAGTCAGATGGATTAGGAGAAAGCACAGCAGTGGAGGACCAGGAAGGCCAGGTGGGACTGAAGAATAAATCAGTCACCGAGTGCCTGACCAGGTGGTGGCACAATGGATAGAGCATCAGCCTGGGTCGCTGAGGACCCAAGTTCAAATCCCCAAGATCAGAGGCTTGAGCACGGACTCATTTGGCTGGAGCGCAGGTCCACCAGCTCGAGTGTGGGGTCACCGGCTTTGAGTGTGGGATCATAATCATGACCCCATGGTCACTGGCTTGAGCCCAAAGGTCACCAGTTTGAGCCCAAGGTAACTGGTCTGAGCAAGGGGTCATTGGCTCAGCTAGAGTCCCCCAGTAAGGCACATGTGAGAAAGCGATCAACAACTATGGTACCACAACTACAAATTGATGCTTCTCATCTTTCTTCCTTTCTGTCTGTCCCTGTCTTCCCTTCTCTCTCTCCATCTATAATTAATTAATTAATTAAAAAATAATCATGGGGCAACAGAGAAAGAGCAGGAAGGAGACAGTCACGATCAGGTGTCCACGCTTCGGGATATGCAAGCACTCCTGGGGGCCTTGGCAGGTGAGGACGTGACCAAAGGGCCAAGAGGCCAGTTGACGGGAGGGAGTCAGCACTGGGGACTCGGGCGGGAGGGAGCCAGCACTGGGGACTCGGGCGTGCGGCCCCGCTCTGAGCAGTGAAGAAGAGTCAGCGGCAGGGGGCGCTGTTTCCCAGAGAGAGTAGGGTCCGACAGGCTGGCCTTTCCACCTCCCTCCATTTTTCTCAGGGGCTGAGTCCAGTGCTGCCGTTTCTGTGCTCCAGAGTAACCAGTGACCTGTGACAGAGGGGACCTGTCCACTGACGTGCCGTGGGGACACGGAGAGAATACACTGAGTTTACACTAGGAACAAGTGCCTTCTGGTCTCACGCCGCCTTTCCCAGTCGGCCCAGCACTTCTCTGCGCAAAGCAGGCCCTTCACACGCTGACCAAAGTTCCTTGGGAACAAGTCATCGCTGTCGCTTTGGGGAGGCCCTCAGGCGTCCACAGCTCTTTCTGAGAAGAACTCAGGCTCCAGCCTGAAGCATGGGGTCTGGCCACGCCCTGCATGCCACCCCAAGACGCCATGGACGCTCATTTCAGAGGTGACATCCAGCGCTCACAGCTCTGCACAGCCTCACCGCAAGCTCCTTTCTCCAAAGCCCCTGTCCTGTCTCATAGACAGGTGGCCTCTGGAGAGCAAAGTTACGGGTATTTTTCTATTTCTTTCTTTTGTTTTAGATTTGATTCCTTCTCTAAAAACACTGGGGTAAAATATAGAACCAAATCTACCATCTTATCCTTGTAAGCACATAGTTTAATATTGTGTGTTAAGTGTATTCACATTGTTGTGCATCGCTCTCCAGAAGGAGGCACGGGGAGGCGGTGCACAGGGAGGCCGGGGAGGGAGCCGGGTTGGGGGTAGTAAAGATGTAGACAGTCATTCCTGCCTCGGGAATATCAGGGTACCAGCTGGGTTCATTACAACAGTGACTTACGCCCATGCACAGAAAACACAGCTAAAGTGTCCAAGTGTGACACTGAGGATATTGGAGCCCCTTTCATTGCGCAAACAGGGGACTGAGGTCTGGGAAAGGTGAAGTGATTTGCTCGATGCTACGTAACAAGGTGGCAACAGCACTGAGACTGAACCAGGTCCTCTGGATCCCTGCCACCCCCTGCCACCCAGCAGTGCCACCAGGTGGGGAGATCCCAGAGTGGAATAAGCTGACTGGAGGCAGGGAAGGGTTTGGGGAGGAGGAGAGTCTGAGGTGCAGGCCGGGAGCTAAAGAGAAACAAGAAATGGGAAGGAAAAGTAGGACCCCTGAAAACATTTCAGACACTGGTGGTGGAAGTGGAGTTGTCCCCAGAGGAAGGCTTGCTGTTACAGTGAACCCACTGCGATGTTCCCGCAGGGGGCCTGGAAGTTGGAGGGCAGCTAGTAACCTGACAGGAGGGACAGGAGTCACTGAGGTAGCTGCTGGGGGGTGGGGCACAAAAGGGGACAAGCACAAAGACATCCCTACAGGGGAGAGCAGGTGCGTCTCCCAGAGCTGCCCCTGGTCCTCTGGTTCTCCCAGGTGAAGCCCCGCTGGGGCCCCTCTACTGAGGGCTCCACCCCTCGCTGCCCCGCTGGGCCCCGTTCTCAGCCAGAGGGTGGGCCCTGCTGCTTGAGGAGCCCACGTCACACAGGGTGCTGCCCGTGGGCACCCTGCTGAGGTTGTGGGAGCCGCGGCGGAGTCCCTGGCGGTGGCACGCGGTCCCCAAGCACAAGGCTTCCCGGAAGGTGTCCCGGAAGCGGCTGGACAGGAGGCTGTAGAGCACGGGGTTGGCGGCCGAGCTTATGTAGAAGAAGACTCCGGAGACCACGTGCACGTACTGGAAGGCCAGGTCCAGGCTCTCGGTCCAGTGGGCCACGGAGCTCCACATGAGGCGGTCGACGTGGAACGGGGCCCAGCAGATGCCAAACACCACGACCAGCACGACTGCGGGGCAGAGAAGGAGGCTGGGTGTCCGCCGGAGCCCTGTAGGCTGCCATCGTGGTTCCCGTCCTACCCACTCCATCTTACCTCTCTCTTATTCCACAGGTCACCCGTGCTCATTGTCCACCTAGAAGTTTCGGGAAGTTAGCCTGCCCCGGCCGCCCCCCTCTCAGAGAGGCTGCTCTCAGCACTGCCACAGACTGGGCAATGGGTGTGTGCCCTGCCTCTTGCCACAGCCACGGGGCCTGGCGCAGAAACCAGAGCCAAGCTGGCCCAGCCCGATTGTCTCACCATGGAATTTGGATCTGAGCTGTAGATCCTGAGCCCCCAGCGTGACACAGCCAGCAGGCGGCTAAGGCGCAGTCTGGGTACCCACTCAGGGACCCTGCTTGCTGATGTGCAAACAGAGAGAAACAAGAGAAGGGGCCCATGCTAAGTCAGCAGTAGATGCCAGGTTAAGGAGCCAGAGAGAGCAAGACAAAGCCCCCACCCCCACCATGCCTGCCTCGGCCCCAGAAGCCTTTCCAGACTCAGCCCCCAGCTCTCCAAGGCCCCCTGAATCTCTGGCCCTGCACTTGAGAGCTCACCCCCACCCCCAGCAAAAGACAGGACAGGCTGGCCAAGCCTTAACTGTTGCTCCCCAACTTCCCTCCAGCCCTGGTCTTACCCAGCACGACCTTCGTGGGTATCTGCCACCGGGTCTGCCCTGACTTGTGTTTCTTATTTCCCATGTCTGCTCAGCTGACACTCTCCTTCCCTTGCAGTGGCTTCCCCGTCACACACCGGGGTGCTTCCCTTCATAATCCCAGATTTCAGGGTCCCCAGCACACAGCCGGTGCACAGGAGGCCTTCAGAAGGGGAAATTGGGGAGGACGGAAGGAGGGAGGGAGGAAAGGAGGGAGAGAGACCAGAGCCCCAGGCCAGCGAGCAAGGTGGCTTTAAGAAAGCACCCCAGCTGCCCAGGTGAGAGCTACCCTAGCTGAGCAGACTCAGCCCCTGTGATCTGGGGGAGTCCGAGGCAGGGGCGGGGCGAGCAAGGGCCAGCTGGTCGGCAGCGCAGGCCTCCCAGTGCAGAGCTGGGTGGCAAGCGGGGAGCTCTGCGGGGTGACAAGTGACACCACACTCCGGGATACTGTTTCTAGGGGCAAGAGGTTGGTCTCCCCCTGGGAATGGGGCCATCTCCAGTTAGCCGGCTGTAATCCCGTGGCTCTGACCACGGCCTCAGCGCCGTCCTGCCCTTGCTCACCCTACCCCCCTACTGGATTCAGGCCCTGCTGCAGTAGAGCAAGTTGGGGCAGAAATCAGTAACTGGTTTACTGTCTGTTTGTCTTGCTTTCCCAGGGCCACTGTTTTTGAAAAAGAACCAGGTCTAGGCCACAGTAAGATCCGGAATCTCAACAGCTGGGCATGCCCTGGTCAGCCCCAGCCTGGACTTCTGCCACGATTCTCCTATGATCTGCACACCAATCCTTACAGGCATGCCTCCTAACAATCCTTTTTTAGAGACAATGGTCACCCTGGTAGTCCCCAGGGGACGGCAAACACAGATGAAAGAAACTCATCACCTTGCCTCTCCAGCTGCCCTCAGATCCCACCATGTGGTTTTGTGGGAGCTGGTCACTTCAGCATCCTGACATTCTGGCCTGGGAAGGCGGTGAGCCATCGTCTAACCCCACCAATCAGAGCTCTCCTCTGGGAGTTTAAATAGCCACTAAGGCAGGGGTCGGGAAGCTTTTTGGCTGAGAGATCCATGAACGCCACATATTTTAAAATGTAATTCTGTGAGAGCCATACAACGACCCATGTACGTTATCCATTATCCAATAAAAACTTGGTGTTGTCCCCAAGAACAGCTGTGATTGGCTCCAGCCACCCGCAACCATGAACATGAGTGGTAGGAAATGAATGGATTGTAATACATGAGAATGTTTTATATTTTTAATGTTATTATCATTTTTATTAAAGATTTGTCTACGAGCCAGATGCAGCCATCAAAAGAGCCACATCTGGCTCGCGAGCTATAGGTTCCCGACCCCTGCACTAAGGTAAGGGAGCAGTTCCTCAGGAAAGCAGACCTGTGCCCATGGCCACGCCTCCCAAGCTGATGTAGGGAAGGACAGAGCCAAGACACGCTTAGGAACCAAGAGAAGAATCCTGGAAGGTCCAGATGACACGAACTGCTCTGTCCTCCTGGAGCCCAGCCACGTGCCCCTGTTGGTTCCATGAGCCAGGGCCAGCTTCCTGGTACTGCCTGCGCATTTGCACCAGGCTCCGAGCTTAGAAGTGTTTATGCTCTACTGCTCCTGTCTTGACATTCTTAATTATTTTAAGCAAGGAATCTGAATTTTCTTTTCTTTACTCCAGCGTAAAAATTTCCATGTTGCATTTGTTTTTAAATGAGCGAGATAGACAGGAAGGAAGAGAGATGAGAAGCATTAACTCATAGCTGCAGCACCTTAGCTGTTCATTGATTGCTTTGCCATATGTGCCTTGATGGAGGGGCTCCAGTCGAACCAGTGACCCCTTGATCAAGCCAGCGACTTTGGGCTTCATGCTCAAGCCGGCGACCCTGTGCTCAAGCTGGTGACCCCGCACTCAAGCCAGATGAGTCCATGCTTAAGCCGGCAAGCTCAGGGTTTTGAACCTGGGTCCTCAGCGTCTCCAGCCAACACTCTATCCACTATCCCACTGCCTGTCCAAGCAAGGAATCTGAATTTTCATTTTGCACTGGGCCCTGAAAATTATGTAGCCTATCCTGCCATGTACCATTACCATTCATCTGTGGTATGAGTTTCTAAGAGTATTCATGCATGCACACGCACGTGTGCACACACATACACACAAGGCGGGGGGTGTGATTGCAAGGCTCACACTTATAAACCCTGAAACCGCCTTAGCCTCCAAGCCCTGGAAGCCCCAGCCTCCACGCCCAGTGCCAGGCTCAGCCCTGTTCCCCGCGGTAACACTTACACAGCATCTTGGTCACCTGGGTCCGCCCCCTGTCCTGCAGTCGCTGGAGCCTGCGGCTGTCGCTGGCCCTGGCCCTGCTCTTGGCCCCCTGCCGGAGCCGCAGCAGCTTCTCCCGCCGCAGCCGCAGCCCAATGAGCAGGTAGAGCACGCTGATGATGGCCATGGGCAGGCAGAAGAAGAGCAGGGTGGTGGTCTGCACGACCAGGCCGTAGAGGGCCTTGGGGCCGACCAGCGTGCACACGGCCGAGCCGGGCACCGTACCCCTGCAGGGTACATCCAGCAGCTGGATGCCATGCAGGCTGGTGTTGGGCAGAGAGCAGAGCACGGCAAGGCCCCAGATGGCCCCCAACACGCGGCGCACGTGGGCCCGAGTCATCGTAGACCGGGCCTGCAGTGGGTGCACCACGGCCACGTAGCGTTCCACGCTCAGGGCGGTGACATTAAGCACCGAGGCCAGGCAGACTGTCTCAAAGAGCAGTATGCGGAAGTAGCAGCCACCAGCACCCAGCAGGAAGGGGTAGTTACACCACATCTCATAGAGCTCAAGGGGCAGGCCCACCAGCAGCACCAGCAGGTCCGACACGGCGAGGCTGAAGAGGTAGTAGTTGGTGGGCGTGCGCATGGCCCTGTGGCGCAGGATGACTGTGCAGGTCAGCCCGTTGCCCACAGCGCCCACCACGAAGATCAGCAGGTAGATGATACAAATGGGCAAAAACAGCTCTGTGTGCTGGGGTCCCAGGTACTTGAGTTTCAGTGCCTCATCAGTCAGGTTCAAATCCTGACTGCCATTGCAGGGCACCAGGCTCCTTGCACCCCCAGAGGACATGTCTCCAAGGAAGATGGAACAATTGAGGCAGAAAGAAACCTGTGGGACAGAAGACGGAGACACCCAGCAAAGTCACTCAGTGAACCTTGGCTCTGCATAATTCATTAAACCAATGGGGTCGTTATTTTACATACTGCTGAAAAAAAACACTGTCATCCCTTGTAAGACGCATTACAACTTGAGTTGTAAATATGTACTTTTTTTTTTAAACAGGGACAGAGAGAGGGATAGACGGACAGACAGACAGGAACGGAGAGAGAGATGAGAAGCATCAATCATCAGTTTTTCCTTGCGACACCTTAGTTGTTCATTGATGGAGGTCTTGAACCTGGGTCCTCCACATTCCAGTCCGACGCTCTATTCATTGCGCCACCGCCTGGTCAGGCTGTACACTTTTAAAAAGTACATCTTTAAAATGATAACGACAACGAAAAACTAATGATTGATGCTTCTCATCTCTCTCCGTTCCTGTCTGTCTGTCCCTATCTAACCCTCTCTCTGACTCTCTCTGTCCCTGTAAAAATAATAATAAATAAAATAAAATGGATAAAAAGTGTACTTCAAATTTAAAACATGCCCTATTGGAACCTTTGACTAAATGGTGACTCCTCTAGAGCATGGCCTCCGCCATCAGCAGTCTGCCCTTGGATCTCTCCCCTTTCAAGCCACAGACTTGGGGAGAGGGGGTAGCGGCTGCAGACTGTGCTCCTGGGCCTGTTCCCCAAGCGCACAACCTCGATCTTCCCCTATTCATTCCTTCAGCCCCGTTTCCTCTCCTCACTCAGGGGCTTTTAACGTTTATCTTCCAGGTCCTTTGATCTCCCAGACCTCAAGCATCTTTTTTTCTTTTTAGTCGTACACATGGCTAAGATTTATTCCAGTGATGTAGTAAACTGGTCCATAGGGTCCTCCCAGCATTCTTAATTCCGACTCTCTTCTTCCTCTCCAAAGCCTCTACCCGGACGTCTCCCCCAGCCTCCCTTCCTCTCCTACACCTAACCCCGCATCTTGGGATCCAGGCATATGTTCATCCAGCCAGGCGTCGCCTCTGCCCAGCCCCCCGCGTCTGCCCCCTCCACCCGCGTGGCACGGGAGCCAACGGCGGGAGCCGCGGGGATGAGCTGGGAACGCGCAGTATAGACCCAGGTTTAAGGGAGGCTCCCTGCACCACTAGGAAGGGTCGCCACCCCGAGGTCCCCAGCCCCGTGACGCGCGTGGCCCACAATAAGATAAACAGCGCGGGAGGCTGCGGGTCCCCAGGGAAGGGGGCGCCCCAACAGGACCCTCCTACCACTTCCTCCCTGGAAGGTCCAGCCCGCGCGCTCCTCTCGCCTCTTGTCGCCCAAGCCCCGGGCCCGCGACGCGCCCGGTGCAGCCGCTGCACCCTTGCCCACGCCGGCCGCTGGCTCACCTACCCTGCCGTCTGCGGCCCGAGAGATCCAGGCGCGAGGAGCCCACCCGACGGGCAGACGCGGCGCCAGGAGCCGGTGGACTGGCCGAATGACGGTGGAGCCGGCCCCCCAACAGCCCGCCCCGTCGCCCCTTCGCCCCGCCTGTCGCCTGTCGGTGGCACGGGCGCCGGTCTGGGGCCGCCACCAGGGGTCAGGGCCGCCCCCTGAGCCCGCTAGCCCTGCCGCTGGCCGCAGACACGTTCATCTGTCCACACACACACCCACCCAAACGGTAGCGGTTGTGCTTCCCAGCGTGTGGCAGGGCGCTTCCAGAAGCATCTCCATCTCACGGAATCCGCACTAGAACGCCTGTTCGAGATGAGGAACCGACCTCAGAGAGATGAAGTCCAAGTGATCTGGGTCTCACATGCTGTTCCGCCCTCCAACGTGCATAACCACTGTTTGCGGGGCCCCTCCAGCCCCACCTCCTCCCACCCCGCATTTCAGACCTGCCTCCAAGGACATCCTACCAGCCCCTCAGAGTGAGTGAGCCCCCAAGGGTCTCATCCTACCTCTTGGGCTTCATCGTGCCCTCCACCCTTCGCCCTGGGGTCCTCCGGGCCCAAGTCCAGGTCCTCACCCCCTCCCAGGGTGCTGTAGGGGTGCCCAAAGGGGTCACTCCTCTGCTGGAAGTCTTCCCTAGGGCCTGCCTTCTGGAAAATGACACATTAAGTCTAACCTGAGGCTGGACCCCCACTTGCTTTCCTGGTCTCCTCAAAGTTCACTCACCCCAATGCCCTCCCTTTCTTCTGCTCAGGTGTACCTCCTGCGCCTCTCTCTCCGGATGCCAGGGGTCCACAGGGAGGGAGGGAGCTCTCAGCAGGGCAGAGCTGTGGGTGCTGGGACCCCAGCCTCCTTCTGCTCTCCCAAACTCTGCACCTGCTGGAAGCACCTTTCCAGCTCCGCCCCTCCTCAGAGCAGCTCCTTAGCTGAAACTCACTTCATCAGGAACTTGCAAGGGGGCCCAGAAACATGGACCTCACAAGCTAACATGCTGGCTCCTGGACCACTTCTCAAGGTCTGATTCACTTCATCCGAACCTGGTTCAGAAATTCTCAGTTCTGACGAACACATTCCCGAGAGCCCTGGGGCCCAGAGGAGCACTGGGAGGGGTTAAGGACAAAGCCCCAGGACCCAGAAAGGCTGCCGGTGAGCCGTGTGAATGGAAAGAGACTCGGCCCCTCTGTGCCTCAGTTCCCCTTCTGGCAGAATGTGCTCACCGCTGTTCCTGCTCTTGTAAGCACGCACTGAGACAGACTGCAAGGGTTTAGCACAGGGCAGGCGTGTGGTCAGCCTGTGGGTGGGACCTAACCAGGTGGTGGCACAGTGGATAGAGCATCGGACTGGGATGCGGAGGACCCGGGTTCGAGACCCCGAGCTCGCCAGCTTGAGTGCGGGCCCATCTGGTTTGAGAAAGAGCTCGCCAGCTTGGACCCAAGGTTGCTGGCTTGAGCAAGGGGTTACTCGGTCTGCTGAAGGCCCGCGGTCAAGGCACATGTGAGAAAGCAATCAATGAACAACTAAGGTGTCGCAACGAAAAACTGATGATTGATGCTTCTCATCTCTCTCCGTTCTTGTCTGTCTGTCCCTATCTATCCCTCTCTCAGTCTCTGTGTAAAAAAAAAAAAAGTTGGGTGGGATTATCCCCATTTAGTAACTACTGGAAGCAAAACCTTCTTCCCCCAGCCTTTCCCTGCCCCCTCCCACCTCCCTATAAGTCTGACCTTGAGAACTGGGACAGGACACAGACCCTCTCAAAGCCTCCCTCAGGCCTGCCTCCCAGGAACTCCACAGATAAACATAGCTCTAGGCACAGCGACGTTGCAGGCAGTGCAGAGGAAGATGGTCCTTGGGGTAAAGGATTCGGGGGTTTCCCTGAGAGTTAACTATACCGAGCCCCAGATGAGTGGGCCCTGTGGACACTTCAAGATCATGGCTGCTATTGTATCAGATGAGCAATGACAGGCAGGCAGTGTCACTGGGCGACATGGGATCACAGACAACACTTAGCGTCACTAGAACACACGCGCACACACACCGCCTTGACCACTCTGCACAGTCTGAGCAGCCTGAAACCCACTGTGGAGCCATTGGAGGAGCTCAGAGCCCAGAGAATGATGCAGAAGGCCCCCTTCTCTGCTTCGCAGAAGCAGAATGGCTCCCACGGGTCAGGGACCCTACAGCAGGCTGCATCACTCACAGCAATAGCAGGCGTCAAAGACCACATCAGGTTAAAGGGCTACCTCCCAAAAGGACAGGGCCAGTGTCATTCATGGCTGCAGCACTGTCCAGAGGGCCCTGGGTACCCGGGCCTCTGGACCTGAGCTCAAGCCCACTGAGGCAGCATGTGCCATCAGAACCGGATCACATACTGCTGCCTCCCTACTCTGTCCTGAGGTGGCTTTCCCGGAGCCATGTCCTATGTCCATGGGGAACCCTCAGGGGGCTATGGCCTTAAGTAAACGTGTCGCAGGTTTTCTGGGTGTCTACCTCAATCTCCTGAGCTGGGTCAGTGAAGATCTCCCCAGACTGTGGGCCAACTCCACATGACAGCAAGTCTGCCAAGGGAGCAGCAGGTCAGGATGCCTCCCAGGTCCTAGGGCCCTACAGCTCCTCCTCACCCTGCTGGCTCCTGCGCTTTCCCCAAGGGAGCAGTGTTGGTATCCAACTTGCTCTGGATCTTTGCATAAAAATTCAAGAGTTCCCTAGTTGGGGCTTAGTGTCCCCAAGGGATCACAGCATGTGGGATGACTTTGCACAGACAGAAGTTCTATTATTTTCACCCTTGGGAAACACATTGCTGAGATGTTTTATGCCTCAGTCTCCTCGTCTGTGAAATGGCCTACTCCATGAAGTTTACTGCAAAGCCAGCACTTGATGACTATTTTTCAAATATATGAGAATAGGCACATGTCTCAGAAACTTGGTACATTTCTGGACAAAAGAAAGTGATTGTTGGTATTTTTCTTCAAGGCAGTGAGAGAAAATAACCTAGAGGTTCCCTATCCCCTGGGAAGAGGGGAGGTATAGAGAGAAACGGAAGGACAAAAAAGCTACTTGTGTATAGGTGCCGGGCAGTCCCTGTGCGGACTCCCTGGGGTGGTCTCATTAGAATTGTTCCTTCCGGCCACTCCTGTTCCCAGAAAGCTCTTGAGTCTGTTTGTATGGCGGCGCTGTAAACAAGGTCAGGATGAGTGGGTTGAACCAACCCGGCCTTTATTAGGACAGGACCTTCTGTCAGGCTGAGCCCAACCTCGCAGGGCCCCAAAGGAGCCAGGAGGCCCCTGGTCCCCACCCAGCTCCGGGCCCCACTGTCTCCCTGAGCAGTTGCTTCTGCGCAGGAAGTGGGCATAGGCGTCTGCGGTGAGGGAGAGCGGCAGCAGCAAGAGCGAGGATGTGGGGGGACAGGCAGTGTGACATTGAGCGAGTCCCGTCCCTTCTCCAACCTCAGCTTCTCGTCTGTAGAATGAGGACATGTACCCTCCTCGCAGCGCTGATGAGAGGGGAACCCCCTGGACCAGCAGTGGGCCTGGGGTCAGCGCTCTGCCCGCAGCCCTGCAGAGGGGTGGTGACATCTCTCAGGGCAGCCGCTTCTGAAGCTGACAGGGGTTATCTCTCCAGGGTAGACAAGGAACAGAAGAGGGGAGGTAATCCTTTTAGTTTTCAGTTAAAAATTTTTTTTTCAACGGTCAACATCTGCTCCTTCTATAATAATTAGACGGGTAGGTACACATTTTCTTCATTTTAAAAGGCAGTTTCCTTGTTGAATTCTGGTGACTGGTCCCTGGCCAACCCTTTCTTTCAAATCACCAGTAGGGCCAGGGCCAGTCTGGACAGAAGCCTTCTAAGGGTAGCTTGGGAAAACTTGGATACAGAGGTGTGTCACTGTCACCGCCAGCCAGTCATGCGCCCCGGTGCACCTGAGGCCACCTCCATACGGCTGCCACTTTGCTATACCGTTGTCACGCTGTCCACTGTGTCACTCCTACCATGCACCTAGGACCCCCAGACCCATTGTGAGGAGGGAGGGGCCACACACAGCCCACTTTCCTCCTCGATCTTGGCTGCCCGGGCCCAGCCTTCTGTCCCTCAGCCTCCACTCCCGGCCCGGGCCACGCACGGGGACCTCCTGGCTGAGACCTTGGGCTGGGAGCCTGGGCCCAGATCACGTTCCCTGTGTGGCCCCTATGTTGGAGCAGTGCCCTACCCCCCAGTGCGGGGCTGTAGACACTAACCAGACCTCAGTAGCACTTCATCTCAGCCTCGAGGAGAGCACCGTCCTCCCATTTCTCGGAGGAGTGCAGCTCATTCGTCCTCATCATGAACATTTCTGTCTTCTTGCATAATAAGATAGTCCAGGCCTCCAGGTCGTTGTTTCAGACCAGCCTGGAATCAGCCACTTTCTAGGGAGTTCTGGTTCATTTTTAGTGGAAAATGGTATTTAAAGACCAAGATCAGAGTGCCAGGTATGCTCACTACTACTGGGGTGTTACTGCCCTCTCAGTGAGCAGAGGGAGGAACTAGATGTATATACAAACATAAACATTACATATATAAGCATGCTTACATGTTTATAGGCACACATGTTTACATTGTATCTATAAAAACTGAAAACCATGAGCTGACATCAGAACCTCTAATTCCAGTCCACACGACAGCATCCCTTCCTCTCCATCCCTCCCTGAGTGAGAAACGTGCCTTGTTAATTTTCAGCATACGTATTGACCCAGTCGAGTCCCTCAGCACATTACCAATCACCGCCACCACCCTTCCCAGCAGACCTCTCCTCGGCCACTCTGGAGCCTTGCTCTGAGCTGTGTTCTCCCCCTGCATGGACACCAACCTCCCAGAGAGAGGAAAACAGGCTCCCTCACCGCAGATGAGAATTCCATTTCCGGAGCACACGTTTCACAATAGCTAGCAAAATAAAGGAGCTTATTCCTTTGGTCCTGCAACTTTACCTCTAGAAATCTATGGAAAATAGGAGCTCAAATACAGAGATGAGTCCAAGAAGAGTTACAGCCTTCTTTGTAATAATGGGACATTGGAGACAATCTAAAAAAAAATTTTTTTTTGTCTTAACTCCTAAAAGCAGAGTATTCTGCACACCTCCCAGAACCATCTGTCTGAAGGACCAAATAACTGACTGCTAACTGGCTGCCCCCAGGGCTGTCAGCTCCCCAGCACTCATGGATATGTCTGTCCAAGGGTCCAGAGGGTGGCTGTGCTTCAGGGAATGTCCTTCCATGAAGTGGAAGAGGCCAGGCAGGAGCCTGAGTTGGGACCTTCCTCCCGCGGACGCGGCCGAAACCAAAGTCAGGCCAAGGCCAGGAGTCACGGGCTGCAAAGGAACTTGCCGTCTCCATCAACAGGGAGTGGGCGGAGTAAGTGACGGGACACGCACACCAAGGACCCTGGGCATGCGTGTGAGAGGGGGAGGCTGACCCCCACATGCTATCTTGGAAAGGCATCCAGGCAAGATTAGTTGCCATAGCAACAGGGAGGGTTGGCTCCCTAGGCACATAAATTAATGGGTGGGTTTGTGCCTAGAAAATGGTTGTAGAACGTTCGTCACACAGGCAACAGCGGTCATGCCCAGGGCCTTCCATTTTCTAAAAAATAAATTTCTGGAGGGGTTCTGAAAGGAAAAATAAATAAATTTCTGTGTTGTTTGAATTGTCAGCAGTCAATGTTTATTGCTTTTGTAATCATAAAGCAAAAAAAAAAAGTCAACTAAGCAAGTAAAGAAGATCTGGGGAAATCTGCTGAACTTGCTGTTGATCGGCTAAGAGCAGAGCAGATAAGAACGAGAACCCAGTTGCAACCACAGAGCTAGAAGCAGACAAGGGCAGGGCACGCTCAGCGGGGGGGGAGGATGGACACTGGTATCAGGACCAGGGTTGGGGGGTGGTTTGCCTTTCAGCAAGGAAGGGGGGTGCAAGAGACTTGGTGTGGGACAGGTTTGATCGCTGCAGCAGGCAAGGTCGGCTCCCTGGTCATGTCTCCTGTGGACATCTGTAAGGACAGCTCATACAGGCTGTTTCCTGACTCTCTCTCCGCCTGAGCTGGCCTTTAGTATATAGACAGTGTCTTCAGGGTGTGCTGGTTTAGGCTTAAAGTACCACGGCCTTAACGCCCCGCGAGAAACCCTTCTACTGAGGGATGGGAGGGGTGGACAGGTGTTTCATGTGGTAGGCAGTTTCCAAGATGGGCCGTGAAGTGGATTCTCCAGCCCCGGTCAAGTCTCCAGGTGATTCCAGCCTCAGGAGAGACTCTGAGCTAGACCCCTGGGTTGGAACCATCCCGTCAGCTCCTCCTGGATTCTTGACCCTCAAAAACAGTGTGGTGTAATAAATATTTTCCGTTTTAAGCTGCTAGGTTTGGGAGTAATTTGTCATGCAGCAATAGCTAATAGTCTCATATAATCCTGGTAGGGACCTAAAATGATATAGTGCCGGGGACCAGCTCAGCTCGTAATTCTGGGTCTTGAGGGAGAACGGGTGCGGAATTAAGAAAACAGACTCATTGAGAAAAGAGGCTGTGATCGGGATCCGGAAGCCTCTTCAATGCTGATGGCAATATCTGAGAGCCCAATAGCCCCAGTTTGCTTTATTCTATAGCCATATGCAAATCAAGGAAGTCCTTGATACAAAGTCACACACCTGAGGCAAAAACAGGAATCCCCCCACCAGGCATAAGTGAAATCAACCAACATCTGAACAAAGGGTGAGAGGAAGGGCATGCAAATTGCTTCCAGCAACTTAAGCAAGCGAGTGAGAGTAAATAGTCAGCTTCATAGCCGATATATGGAGGTGGTAGGGGGAGAATTTAGCCTTTTGCTAAGCCTTGAATTTACAAAGGCTTTTTGCCACTTGCAGTCTACTACAACATAGCATCTTTGGAAAACAGTTTGGTGGCTCCTCAAATGATTAAATATAGAGTGACCATGTGAACCAGCAATTATATACCTAAGATACATACTTAAGAGAAATTAAAACAGATGTTCAGAGCCCTGGCCAGTTGCTCAGTGAATAGAGTGTTGGCCCAGTGTGAAAATCCTGGGTTCGATTTCCGGTCAGGGCACACATGAGAAATGACCATCTGTTTCTCTCCCCACCCACTCCCCTTCTCACTTTATTCCCTTCTCACAGCCAGTGGTTCCAATGGTTCGATTGTCAGCCCCAGACAGGGGTTGCCCAGTGGATCCTGGCTAGGGCACATGTGGGAGTCTGTCTCACTATCTCCCCTCCTCTCACTTAAAAAAAAAAAAAAAATATATATATATATATATATATATATATATATATATATATGTGTGTGTGTGTGTGTGTGTGTGTGTGTGTGTGTGTGTGTGTATGTATGTATATATGTGTGTGTATACACAGATACATATATATATATATATATATCTTTACATAAAAACTTGTATATGAATGGTTATAGCAGCAATTTTTTTTTGATAGTCAAAAGGTGGAAACAACCCACACACCCACATGTCCATCAAGGGACAAATGAAGAGATAAAATGTGGTCTATTCATACAACAGAATATTATTTGGCCATGAAAAAGAAGGACATACAGATACTGCCATAGCTTGAATGGACCTGAAAAGTGAAAGGCACACACACACACACACACAAAAGACAGTCACATAGTATATAATTCCATTCATATGAAACATCCCAAACCAGCAAATGCAGAGACAGAAAGCATGTGCATTGTTCTGTATAAGGGACTTGAGCGTCTGTGGTAATCATGGGGGTCCTGGAACCAGTCCCTCATGGATACAGAGGGACAAATGTAGTTAAGATTTGGAGCTAAAAGTCTTTTTTTTTATTATTGATTTTGAGAGAGGAGGGAAGAGCAGGAAGCATTAACTTGCCATAGTAGCTTCCTGTATGTTCCTTGACCAGGCAAGCCCAGGGATTCGAACCGGTGACCTCAGGGTTCCAGGTCAACCCTTTCCCCACTACGCCACCACAAGTCGGGCTGGAGCTAAAAGTTATATTTGGATTTTCGACTGTGTAGGGGATTGGTGCCACTAACCATCACGTCGTTCACGGGTCAGCTCCGGATGAGCGGCTGTGAGGCGAGTGGCGGTGAGCAGGAGCGGTAGCTAAAGGGCACGGGATCGTTCTCTAGAGGTGATGAAATCTAAAACTGACCAAGGCGATGGTTGGCCATGACAGTGCATATACTAAAACACCACGGCCTCTTGCACTTCTAATGGGTAAGCTGTATGGTATGTGAATTATACCTTAATAAAACTGTTTTAAAAAGCAGATGACTGCCTGACCAGGCGGTGGCACAGTGGATAGAGCGTCGGACTGGGATGCGGAAGACCCAGGTTCGAGACCCCGAGGTCGCCAGCTTAAGCGTGGGCTCATCTGGCTTGAGCAAAAGCTCGCCAGCTTGGACCCAAGGTCGCTGGCTCCAGCAAGGGGTGGCTCGGTCTGCTGAAGGCCCGCGGTCAAGGCACATGTGAGAAAGCAATCAATGAACAACTATGGTGTCGCAACAGCAACGAAAACTAATGATTAATGCTTCTCACCGTTCCTGTCTGTCTGTCCCTATCTATCCCTCTCTGACTTTTTCTCTGTCCCTGTAAAATAAATAAATAAATAAATAGATAGATGACTAATGCACCGCAGCTTCCCTGCCCCTAGGTGGCAGGCCTGAGGCGTGCTTCGTTCTCAGGGGTCCCAGCGGGACTGACCATTTCCCCAGGCCAGAGCTCACCATCACGCGGTGTACTTGATTCTCTTTTCTCTCTCGTCTCCTTTCTCCACCCTAGGCTTTCCGGGGTAGCATCTCAAGTAAAGGACTTCCCCTAATTTTTGTCTCCAGGTGTGCTTTTGAGGGACCCCAAACTAAAGCAACCGTGATCTTTAAGTGGGGGTTCAAGTTCCCCGGGCATGGGCTGATTCTAAGCCCCATCCATAGGGAACCCAGCTGGGGAGACTGCTCACTGGCTGACTGTCCGAGACGAAGGCTTGAACTACAGTCCAGAATACCCCGAGCTGGCCTCCGTCTGCCCAGCGTGCCTGGCATGTGCCGGGGGTGGTTTGCACACACACTGACCTCCTCCCCACCACCGCTTTCAGGCCTGGGAACTGTGGTGAGGACCGTTGAACAAACCGGGCCAGTCGCTGCTCCTCGCCCTACAGTCAGGTTGTGTGGGCCACGTTCGTTTCCCCTTTGGCTTATTTTGTCTGTTCCTGTGGTTGGGCTCCATCTGACCACAGAAACCACCGAGACACAGAAGCAGGAGGTTACGGAGGATAGAATTCAGCAGGCTCTGTGGGAAGGGTCTGACCCTTTGACTGTGAACTTGATCTATCTGATTAAGGGAAGGCAAAAATCACACAGGCACGATTTGAGATTAGTGAGCCAGGAACGCCCCTTGAGGCCTCCCAGGGAAGAGAACTGGATTGGAGAGGCATCTTCTGCCCACTGAGGCCCAGGTCTCTGGGCCATGAGCCTCACTGACTGAGCACAGCCTGAGAGGCAGAGGGAAGAGGTCTGGGCTAGACCTCGCCTCTCGTACCGCCTCCAGGCCCAGCCTGGGGAATGGTGCCCAGGACTTAATTCTTTCACAATGGCAGCCTGCTCAGCCTCAGTCAGACGCTTTCTTCTTCAAGTAAAGGACAGTCGGTGGGTGTTCACGCCCCCAACACACACAAAAGAACAAGAGAGCCTGTCACAAGTTGCTCCTAGAATAAGAACTTTCATTTTTTCTATATTATACTATGATAGTTCATCTTATGTGTTGGCTAGGCTATAGCGCTCAGTTACTTATTCAAATACTAATCTAAATGTTGCTGTGAAGGTATCTTGTACATGTATGTGGTTAACATCTAGGAGGAGTTTAGTACCCTCATAGTGTGGGTGGGCCTCATCCAATCAGTTGAAGGCTTTGAGAGCAAAACCTGAGTTCTTTCCAGAGCATACCTTCTGCCTCAGGATGCATCCCCAAGTCTCAGCTGAGTTTCTGGCCGGCCAGCCTGCCGGCCTGCCCTACCGACTTCAGATTCACCAGCCCCCACAATCACGTAAACCAATTCCTTAACATCCAATACAAATACAGAAAATAAAATATAGATATAGATATATAGACCTATTGGTTCCGTTTTTCTGGGGAGCCTTGATGGACACATCTACCCTCAGTGAAGGCAGGCCTGAAAGGCGCTGAGTGGTGAGATATCGAGGACACAGAGTTCGCCATTTGGGGGCATGAGTGTCCCTCTTGGGGGAACACAATCCCCACCGTCACAAAGAAACATCTGGGAGGTTCGCTGAAATTTGCCCTACTATTCTGCATCCTGCTGTTGGTTTAACTGAAATGGCCAGAGAACCAAAAATAACTTTCATAAAGCTATTCCAAGATACGGCTATAAACAGAGAACTGCAGAAACCACTGAAAGGGTTCACGAACTGTGGTTCCCATAGTCAGCTCCCGAAGAAATCAGACCAGGTCACGCCACCGCCCTGCTGAGAACCCTCCCAAGGCTCCCGGCACCATCCCAAGTTTAACTCAGCCTACAGCCCAGCCTTGCCCACCCCTTCTCACCTTCCCCTCCCCTGAGTTCCACCAGACCATTCTCCGCCAACCCCGGGGCCTTTGCATATGCTGTTTGTTCTGCTGGGCATCCTTTCCCTGGCCTTTGTCTGGCTCCTTCTCGTACTTCAGGGCTCCATGATAGTTTCCTGACCACACATTCTGACACGACTGTCCTCCCTTGAAATATTCTACTTAGACCCCCGTTTATGTTCTTCGTGAAACTGATCACAGTCTGAAATGATCTTATTTGTTTGTTTTGTTGATTGTCAGCCTCCCCGCTGAGGCCTGGAAGCTCCGGGAGAATGTGCCCCTCTCATTCTCTGTGTCTCCCCAATACTGGGTCATAGGAGATATGCCACATATTAAACAAATGACTCCTCAGCTGCCATGCATGGGTCAGGGCCCCTCCCCTGTCTCACAGTGCCCTGGGCCAACCCCTTGGCAATGGACAGTAGCAGAGCTTGAAATCCAGCTGTCCAGCAGTGTAGACCCCTGAGTGGAGGGTGAAGAAAGGACTTGCAGACTCTGTTCAGGGCGGGGCCTCAAGAAGAATTTGCCACTGAACCGGAAGGAACTGACCTGAGCCCTGAAGAACCGAGGAATAGGGTCCCGGGGGCAGGAAACAGCAAGGGCGAAGGCCTGTTGGGGCCGGGCGGGGAGCACATCCAGGATCTCGTTAGAAGCCAGAGAACCTCCTATTCTCACCAGGAGGAGAGTGGTGTGAGCTGAGGGCAGAAAGGAGGGCAGGCCCAAGAGCAGACTCTGAGACCCATGGAAGGGTTTTCACCAGGGAAACAGCAGGGTCTGGTTCACATGCTGAAAATTCAGATTGTTTCTAGCTAAGGAAGTGGGAAGCAGGTGCAGTAGGGAGACTTACTTTTTACTGTAGCATTAGCTATACTGCTAGCATTTTAGTCCCATTGATTTGAGAGAGACGGGGGGGGGGGGGCGGGGAGAGGGGGAGAGAGAGAGAAAGACAATGATAAATATCAACTCGGTGTTCCACCTAGCTGTTCCATTTAGCTGTGCACTCACTGGTTGCTTCTCCTGTGCCCTGACAGGGGATCGAACTCACGACTTTGGTGCACTCAGACAATGTTTTATTCACTGAGCAACCCAGACAGGGTTAAAGAAAACTATGTATATGTATTGCCTTAAAATTTAAACAAATAATTATTCTGGCTGCTAGGCAGAGCCTGCACCCGTGACAGACTGCCGGCTGCCCACCCAGTATGCACGCTCCTCTTTCTCTCTTTCCTCCCTGACAGATCCTAGTTTCTTTGTTTTTCCAAGTGACCATTTATTTAATATTTTAAAAAGATTTAAAATAGAGGAGACCGAAAGAGAGAGAAAGGTGGAGGGGAGAAGCAGGAGGCATCGACTCATCGTGTTTCTCATATGAGCCGTGATCGGGCAAGCCCAGGGTTTCAAACCAGCAACTTCAGCATTCCAGGTCAACACTTTACCCACTGTGCCATTACAGGTCGGGCCCAAGTGACTATTGATGCAGCATGTATCCAGCTAAATGCCTGTTTCCAAAATAGGGGATGCTATTGAGTGGAAGTTATAAGAACATTCTTTAAAAGAAGGACAGAGAGCTGACAAAGGTCATTTTTACTCTCTTCTTAGCTTCTGTCTCTTACTTTCTTTCTGGAATATAGCTTTGATGTCTGGAGCTCCAGCAGCCATCGTGGACCCTGAAGTAATCTTTAGGCTGAAAGTTACAACATATGGATGGCAGAGCTGAAAGGAGGAGGAAGCATGAATCTCTAGTGATGCTATGGAACTTCTAGACCAGGCCTGGACACAAAAGAAGTTTATTACTCTCACAAGTTATATGTTTGTCACAGGTCTCTACAAAGAGACAAGAGGGGTCTTCTCGTATGTCATTCATGGACTGATGATGATGGAGTTACCACCCTCTTAAACATCCCTCTATCAGAATTCTGGAGGGTGTCTGACATCGAAATATTCAGCCTGGAAGTCAATGAAATCATTCAGCTCATGGGCCAGAGCTAGCCTCATGGCCTCATCAAATCAGTTATAAGGCCAGCAAATGGCCCTGGCGAGTTGGCTCAATGGACAGCATCAGTCCAGTGTCAGGGCACATATGAGAAGCAGCCATCTGCGTCCCTCCACCCTCTCTTTCCTTCCCTCTCTTTTCCTCTCTTGCAGCCAGTGGCTCGAGGGCTTCGAGAGTCAGCCCCGGGCACTGAGGATAGCTCAGTCGATTCAAACATCGGCCTCAGATGGGGGCTGCTGGGTGGACTCTGGTCTGGGCTATGCGGGAGTCTATCTCCCCTCGTCTCAAAACAAACAAACAAACAAACAAAACGCCAGGAGGCGTGATACTGCCAAGTGCACAGAAGGCAAAGAACCAGAAACAGATGGAGGGATTCTCACTGAGAAACCAAACAGAGGTCAAGGTTTAGAGGACATGTGTGTGTGTGGCGACAGCTGGGCGGGGAGGACCATGGAAGGTCAGGAGGTCATAAGTCTGGCTCCACAGGAATGTTTTTACTAGACAGCCATGTGAACAAAACGAAGTGAATGAGAATAATAGAGGGGGATAGAGACTGTGACCAAGCGACGCGACCTGACCTGAACGAACAGCCGAAGTCTAGATTGGATGAAGTCTAGACCATCGCCCTCAGACTCTGCCATCCTGGTCTTGCCCCCCTCTAAGACCCCCTGAGTAACCCAGCTCCAAACCCAGTCCCTGCATGGCTTCACCAGGCCCTAGGTCCCGTCTCGCGGGTCCTTGAATTCCCAGCCGGCAGGGCTTGCATCGTCTCCAGGGAACACATACCCACAAGGGGCTCCCAGCAGACAGCCAAGCTCCCACGCAGCAGGTGCCCAGGAGCAGAAGAGGCTGGAGGCCTGGAAGAGCAGGGAGGTCAGCGGCCTGCTGTGTTTCCAGGATATTCCACTGGGGGCGCAAGCGGCTTGCCCAGAAACTTCCCGGGAAAGACAGTCCTAGAGGTTTGCCCCCTGACCCCCCGGTGCTCCTCCCTCCCCACGACTTGGAACGCCTTTCCTAAGCCTTCGGACCCCAGAACTTCCCCTTCTAGAGTGAAAGCCCCGCGGACCTGACTCACATTCCACTTCTCTGACTCACATTCCTCCTCTTCCTCCTGACCCCAGATCCTCCAAGGTGCACGTCTCTCCAGCGGTGGACCCCCATTCGCCTCCGCGATCACCGCGATCACCGTCCTGCGCCTAGCGGTGGTGGCAGTGAGTGGGTGGGGTCCCCTGGAGCTGGGAGGGGCAGCGGTAATGTCTCCATGGGCTCTCACCGGTGTCTAGCAGGTAGTCACTGAAGGCGGCTGGAGAGGCGGCAGGGCACAGGTACCTTCCTATCTCACAGGAGGAGGGGCTAGCGGAGCCCCGTTGTCAATCTGGAGTCACCAAATGGCTGAGTGCAACCTCAGAGTTTCTGAGCCAGCAGGGCTGCGGTGTGGCCTAAGCCTGTGCATCTCTAACCAGTTCCCAGATGAGGCCCAAGCTGCTCGTGAGGACCTCACTTTGAGAATAGTTGGTGCAGAAGTTTGGCTCCGGGTTTCCGGGCGTCGGGTAACTTGGGTCCAATCACAACACTGCTCCCTACTGGCAAGTGCCCTTTAGACCAAAGAAATTGCTTCTTCAGCCTAAATTTCTTCTGTTAGATAATATATTTATCTACTGACGTGTTTGTGAGGATGAACTTGAAACAATTTGGGTCAATTCTTTAGCACACTTCTTAGCATATATTAAGAATGGGGGGCCTGACCAGGTGGTGGCGCGGTGGATAGAACGTTGGACTGGGATGTGGAGGACCCAGGTTCGAGACCCGGAGGTCTCCAGCTTGAGCGCGGGCTCATCTGGTTTTTGCAAAGCTCGCCAGCCTGGACCCAAGGTCGCTGGCTCCAGCAAGGGGTGGCTCGGTTTGCCGAAGACCCGCAGTCAAGGCACATGTGAGAAAGCAATCAATGAACAACTAAGGTGTCGCAACGGTAACGAAAAATTAATGATTGATGCTTCTCATCTCTCTCCATTCCTGTCTGTCTGTCCCTGTCTATCCCTCTCTCTGACTCTCTCTCTGTCCCTGTAAAAAAAAAAAAAAAAGTATTGGGAAAAGTTCTTTTCAATTGGTTGAGACGTGGGAATTTGGCTGCAGCTGCTGTTGTCATTGTCATTGCTGCTTTATAAGCCTTAAAGAATTATTAAAGAATTAGACTTTTAAAAACATGTACCTGTGCAACTGTAGTTAAAATTAAAATTTAGTTTAAAAAATTACATAACAAAAGCACTTTAATAGTTGAAACAGGAAAACACCTGGAGACGACTGTATTCTAGTTCTCAATTATTTACTCTCCGTTTCTAGAAGATGATCATGAAACCCCACCCACTGCTGTGTGCACCTGCGCTGCCTCCTGGGGAGGGCGATTTACTCAGCCCCACCGACTTGGCCTTGAACTCATCACTGCCTTTGCCAATGGCCAGTGTGTGAGCATGACGTGTGGCCCCCTGAGCAGAAACTTGAAGAGATATTGCTTACTTCTATCTGCTCACTTGCTCTTGACCTCTGCCACAAGACTGACATGTCTCCTCTGGGCCAAGCCACAACCAACCTGTGAAGGAAATATGAGACAGGCAAGAAATGAGCCTTTAGGGTTGGGAGCTACCAAGACGTTGAGATACATTGTCGCTGCAGCTACACCCAGTGAAAAAGGACTAAAAAAAAAAAACAAACAAAAAAACACCCGGAAAAAAGAAAAAACCACACAACAGTAGACAACTGGCCACATAAAGCATGGTGCACCTAGATGAGGGGAATGCAGCTATCAAATATAAAGTTATGGACTGACCAGGCAGTGGTGCAGTGGATAGAGCGTCAGACTGGGATGCGGAAGACCCAGGTTTGAGACCCGGAGCTCGCCAGCTTGAGCGCGGGCCCATCTGGCTTGAGCAAAAGCTCAGCAGCTTGGACCCAAGGTCGCTGGCTCCAGCAAGGGGTGGCTCGGTCTGCTGAAGGCCCGCGGTCAAGGCACATGTGAGAAAGCAGTCAATGAACAACTATGGTGTCGCAACGGCAAGGAAAAACTAATGATTGATGCTTCTCACCTCTCTCTGTTCCTGTCTGTCTGTCCCTATCTATCCCTCTCTCTGACTCTCTTTCTGTCCCTGTAAAAAAAAAAATATATATATATATATATATATATATATATAAAGTTATGTTTTGAATTATGTTAAATTTAAATTTATACTTAAATGTATGCAGCTATCAAACATATATTTAAGGATATAGGAAATTGCTCAAAGTATTTTTAATAAGTAAACAAAAGCAAGGTTTAAAACTGAAAGTAGGTTCTGACCTGTGGTGGCGCAGTGGATAAAGCGTCAGTCATCCTGGGAACACTGAGGTCGCCAGTTCAAAACCCTGCACTGGTCTGGTCAAGGTACATATGGGAGTTGATGCTTCCAGCTCCTCCCCCCTTTCTCTCTTTCTCTCTCTCTGTCTCCTCTCTAAAATGAATAAAATAAAAAGAAATTTTAAAAAAAGCTTTAAAAAACTGAAAGTAAAAGAAAAAGTAAAAATAAAACAAAACTGAAAGTAAATATTGGTTGAAGTGAGTTGGGTGGTAATTTTGCCTAGAAGCATGGATTGGTGGGGGAAAGACTGAAGGGTTAACAGAGGTTATCTCAAGGTAGTAGAATTAGGGAGGTGGTGGTTCCCCACTGTGCTCATCTTCACTTTCCACCTGTTATACCATGTCATGCTTCTATGGCTTAGCAACCTAGTTACAGTCTACGAGTATGTTTAAAAGACTCCATGGCTGGCGGCCATGTGGGAAGGCAGGGAGCCGGGAAGGCAGGGAGCCGGGAAGGCAGCAGGGTCCAAGGCCCCAGCAGGTCCTGGTAGGGCACAGTCTCCTTGTACCTGGCACCCCAAAGGCAGGCTGTTAAGGGCCTGTGAGAATATCTGTGACTTTTTTAAAAAAAGGCTTAATTGGGGCTTCAAATATTAAAAAAAGTATAATTTCTGGGTTAATAAATGTTAATAGTAAAAGTTAAGAATTGTTGCCTGACCAGGCAGTGGCGCAGTGGATAGAGCATCGGACTGGGATGCGGAGGACCCAGGTTCAAGACCCTGAGCACACCAGCTTGAGTGCGGGCCCATCTGGCTTGAGCAAAGGCTCGCCAGCTTGGACCCAAGGTCACTGGCTCCAGCAAGGGGTGGCTCGGTCTGCTGAAGGCCCGCGGTCAAGGCACATGTGAGAAAGCAATCAATAAACAACTAAGGTGTGACAACGAAAAACTGATGATTGATGCTTCTCATCTCTCTCCGTTCCTGTCTCTCTGTCCCTATCTATCCTTCTCTCTGACTCTCTCTCTGTCCCTGTAAAAAAATAAAAATAAAAATAAAAAAAGTTAAGAATTGTTTAAATGTCTAAAAATTGTAACCTCATATCAAGAAGTCAAATGCGGTGACTATTTAATAAGTACAAATTGCCATTTGGGGTGATGATAAAGTTCTGGAACTAAATAGTGGTATGTCATACTTAATGGTGAATGTACTTCATGCCACAGAATTGTTCACTTTAAAAGGGGTAAAGTGGTCTGATTGGAGCTCAGTGGATAGAGCCTTGACCTGGAGTGCTGAGGTTGCCAGTTCGAAACCCCGGGATTACTTGGTGAAGGCACATATGAGAAGCAATCAGTGGGCAAGTAGAGTGAAACAACTCAGATGGATACTTCTCTCTCAAATCAATAAATAAAATCTTTAAACAACAACAAAAAAAGATTAAAATGGTAACTTTTATGTTATGTGTATTTGACCACCAAAAATAAACACTGCGACTGCAATGCGAGCCCTACATAATGATACCTTGCATTTGCTGTGGGATCTGGCTGACCTTCAGAGTATCGAATATGATGGGAGTCGGACCCCAAAATAAAATTGCCCCAGAAGAGATAAGTGGTTGTTAAAGACTCGTGTTCTCCTGTCACTGGGCCCCTAGTGAAGTGGCAGTAAACGTGAAGCTTTCGGATGGGGGTGAGGTATGGAGCACAAGCCTTCTCCTCCCACTGGGGCCTGAGGTCAGGGTCTAAGCCCCAGACCCTGAGAGAGATCAGCTAGCTAGCTGCCTGCAGAGCCAGGAGCCCGAATCTAGGGCAGCTCTGTCTTGCAATACCACCGAATCAGCACTGGAGGGCAGCAGAAAGCCACACCAGGCTGGGAGGGCACCTGAGAGCTGTCCCCACATCCACAGCTCTCCACCCAGGTCCCAGCCCCCCACCTTTGACCAGGCCTACCACCAAGACAGTCGCTTCAGCTCACTTTCGGAAGATGGTGCTATTTCTCAACAGGAAATCGCTTTGCAAGTGAAACCTAAGTGTTTTACCGGGTCTTTCTCGTGAACTATTCAAGAATATTCACCTGCCCTGGGGTGGCGCAGGGGATAGATTTTGGACACGAACGCTGAGGTGGCCAATTGGAAACCCTGGGCTTGCCAGGTCAAGGCACAGAGACAAGCAACCAATGAACAACTAAAGTGAAGCAACTATGAGTTGATACTTCTCGCTCCTCACCCCTCCTGTCTCTGTAAAATCAATAAATAAATTCATCTTAAAAAAAAAAGAATATTCAAGATAGAGCAGTTTTTACATGTTTAACACATTTCTTTTTTTTTTTTAAGTGAAAAAGAGACAGACAGGAGAGAAGAGAGATGAGTGAGAAGCATCAACTCATAGCTGTGGCACTTTAGTTGTTTATTGATTGCTCTCTCATACGTGCCGTGACGTGAGGTGGGGGCGAGGGGAGTCCTGCTGAGCCAGTGACCCCTTGCTCAAGCCAGCAACCTTGGGCTCATGTCTATGATCCCATGCTCAAGCCAGCAACCTTGGGTTTTGAACCTGGGTCCTCAGCATCTCAGGTCGATGCTCTATCCAGTGTGCCACCACCTGATCAGGCTAACACATTCTTTTTTTTTTTTACAGGGACAGAGAGAGAGTCAGAGAGAGGGATAGATAGGGACAGACAGGAACAGAGAGAGGTGAGAAGCATCAATCATTAGTTTCTCGTTGCCGTTGCGACACCCTAGTTGTTCATTGATTGCTTTCTCACATGTGCCTTGACCGCGGGCCTTCAGCAGACCGAGCAACCCCTTGCTGGAGCCAGCGACCTTGGGTCCAAGCTGGCGAGCTTTTGCTCAAGCCAGATGGGCCCGCGCTCAAGCTGGTGAGCTCGGGGTCTCAAACCTGGGTCTTCCACATCCCAGTCCAACGCTCTATCCACTGCACCACCGCCTGGTCAGGCCTAACACATTCTTAATTAAATTAAAACATGTTTTCAATTTCTCTGTAGCCAGTCTATGTCTGACTGCAGGGATTGACCTAATAAAGTTCACATGCTATTTTTGTGGGGAATCAGTTTCAGATTTTTCACCTGCTGTTCATCACGCTGATATCTTTAAGAGGCTAGAAAACTTTAGTAGCAAAACTGGCAGCAAAGACTGCGTCTGCGTAGAACTGAGGTTAACTTTGGTACAGACAAATGCACCCTGAGAAAACTGTTCTGTATAAAGCAGTGGTAGTCACGGGTCTCTTCAGAAATGCTTTAACTACTGTTGAACAAAACACCTCAAAACTTGAGTAGTTTTACGCAATTGTTTATTATTATTATTATTTGGGCTGAGCTCAGCTGGGTGGTTCTTTTGCTAGTCTATGTGGCTGCAGTTTGGGGACTGAATGGTACAGGTCCCAGATGATCCCACTCACATCCCTGGCATTTGGCTAGGGTGGTGTGGGCAACCGGACACATTAATCTCATTGTCCAGCACGCCAGATTTCTTCACTTGGCAGCTGGCCTCCAAAAGGAGCAAGAGAGGCCACGCCCCTGACGCAGAAACATTCTTTCAGTTTATGTCATCTTTCCTACCATCCCCTTGACCACAGCAAGCCACATGGCCAAGCCCTCACATGGTGGGTAGAGGAGCTTTAAAAAATAGCTTTAACATCCTCCTTCTCCTCTCCCACCACCACCAAGGACGTTTTTATATATATAACACATCCTTATTCAACCCTCCCCCCATATCACTGAGGTCAAATTGTAGGCAGTTAAATCTACATTTTCCCAGGTGTGTCTGGGGGAAAATCAACCCCATAAAGTAAGGGACTGAATTGTGTTCCCAAAAATTCATATGTCAAAACCCTAACCCTCAATGTGACTGTATTTTGAGATAGGCTTTACCCTGGCTGCATAGCTCTGTTGGTTAGAACATCATCCCAAAGTGCAGAGGTTGCTGGTTCAATCCCTGGTCAAGGCATGTACAGGAACAGGTTGATGCTTCTGTCTTTCTCTTGTTCTCCCTCTCTTGTTTAAATCAATTTAAAAACAAAACCATTCAGTCTGTAGTATTCTACTTATCGCAGCCCAAGCTGAGTAATATAACAGGGCTTCTTAGTTAAATAAGTTTGGGAAATGCATGTCAGGACTGATCCTCCCCTCTTGGGAATTCATAAAGCCCTGTGGCCTAGTAAAAGCTCTGAGCAGTTCCTCAGCAAAGAAACCAAGAGTTTAACAAAGCGTTTCCCAGTTTTATTCAAACACGGGCACCCATGTTCACCATGAGAAGCTGTATTCATTTCCAGTGCGGTTGTGACAAGCCACCACAAACTTGCTGGCCTCATCCTCTCACCGCTCCGGAGACCAGATGTCAGAAATCAGGCTGTTGGCAGGACTGGTTCCTTCTGGAACTCTGAGGGAGAACCCCCTGTGCCTCTCTCCTTGCTCCTGGTGGTTGGCAGCAACCCTTAGTGTCCTTGGCTTGTAGACGCATCACTGACCCCCACCTCTGCCTCCATCTTAACATGGCCTTCCTTTTTTAAAATTAATTAATTAATTGACTAATTAATTTCATTTGAGAGAAAGAGTAACACCAACTGAGCTACCCGGTCAGGGAATGGCTTTCCCTTCTGTGTCTCATTCTCAACTCTTTCCTCTTTCTCTTTTAAGGACCCCAGTCATTGGGTTTAGGGCCCGCTCTACATACAAAACGATCTCATCTGAAGATCCTTAACTTAATTACATCGCAAAGACCCTTATCCCAAATAGGTCATGTTCTAAGGTTGCCGGTTGACATGTCATTTGGGGACCATAGTTGAAATCACTACAGAAGCCAAAGGACCCCCAAGGTGGCTGGGTGAGTGTGGACACAGCGTGGGGCTGAGTGAGACTCCCTGGGTGTCTTCAAGCTGAGGGCCCATTCCCTCTAGGGGTCACCCTGGGAAGAACACTGTCCCCTCTTCGCCCTGCTGTGTCCCTACGCCCTCCTTTCCCGAGCTCCTTGCTGACCATCCCCATGAACACATTCCTGTTTGGGGCAAGTCAGGGCTTACCGTTCTGTTCACTGAAAACCTGCATTGGACTTCCTGACACTGTTCTTTCTGCTTTGTCCTGGAAGAGAGGGCCTGTTTTTTTCTGGAAAACATTTGCAAAATTTGATGCTTATCTATTGTAGCAATGTGCTAGGAAGGCGCTAACAGGGCTGTGTGCTTCTAGAAGCTTTCTCCCCAAATCTTTTCAAAGCTCCGTCTCCTCCACGCATCTCTCCTACCCAGAACCCTCAGCTGCTCCCTCAGCCTCCAGGGGGAAGTGAGACTGCCTCCCTCCAGGGACAGACCGCCCTCTGGGACCAGCCAGAGCGTTCCACCATTGGAACTCCTTGCTGCCCTGGTGTTTTTCCCCGAGATGGCATCCCTGCCCACCCAGCCCACCACCTGGCTGCACTCCGTGTGCCTACAAGCCATACGGCAAGTGAGTTCCAGAGATCTGCAGGTCCCTGGAATGCAAATAACTAGGGGCAGATGGCACAGGCCTTAGAGGTGGGCCCAGGGAATGTGAGCGTGTGCACAGTTCTGGGGAGGGGCCCGTTTCTTTTATCATGTCTCCAAATTGTTTCTTCCTGACTTACAGTGGCTAAACCCCACTAGTTTAGAGCTACAGCTCAGTGACTACTAACTCTCTCTCAGAGCAGTAACTCCTGGGAAACTCGCTCTGAGGTAGAAGAACCCCTCTCCCCACTTCTTATGACTTGAAGAGTCCCTGGTGGGCAGAAAAAAGGGTGAGCAGTGAGTCTTAGTCCTGGGAGACACAGGCATTCCCAGCAGGATGCCCATACAGGATGCCCCACGGATGGAACAAAACTGGCTCCATGCAGAGAGTCACAGCACCGCCCCCCCGTAGATGACAGCAGATTGATGGGGCTGCGAGAGCTGGGGGGCCTGAAGGCCAAGCCCTGGGAGCACCCACATTCCCAGGCCTCTGGTGTGGCCTCTGGCTGGCCCTGTCTTGTCAAGTTCCTAGGCCTTGGCACCTGCACCCTTCTGGGAATGTGCATTTGGCCCACTGGACTGTGTGACAACAGACTGGTGACTTGTCTCTCAAAATGGGTGACAAGTTTTTTGCAAGCAGACACCTATCCTTAACTTCTTTGGGATTCTGTTTGAGGTTCTAACCCTGCTTGAGAGCCCTGTGTCAGTCACTAGGGCAGCCATCAAAGTACCACAGACCGGGGCTTGGATAACAAAAATGCTTTTCTCCCAGTTCTGGAGACGGGAGTCAGGAATCAAGAGTTGGTGGGGTTTGTTCCTCCGGACGGAGCGCAGTGAAGGAAGGAACTGTTCCTGGCCTCTCTCCTTGGGTTATAGAGGCCATCCTAATTTATGTGTCTCTGCCCCAACCGCCCCTTCTTTAAAGGACACCAGTCACAATGGATCAGGGCCCACAGCAGTGACCTCATTCTAACTCAATTACCTCTTTAAACGCCCGGTCTCCAAATACAGTCACATTCTGAGATACTTGGGGGTTAGGACGTCAGTGTGTGACTTTTAAGGGGATACAGTTCAGACACCCAGGAGTAAATGAGAAGGCGGGATGGGGGACACACAGGCAGAGGGATCATGGTGTGACTTCCAGCCTCTCAGGGCTAGTCTGCACCAAAGACCCCCCAGAGCTCCCCAGGCTCTGAGGGGCCGGAGTTGGCCCACTCCTTCTTTCCAGGCCCTCAGGGAGTCCCACACTGGCCCTGAGTCCTCTCAGAACAGCGGGCAGACCAAACATAAGGGCAGGGAGAGACAAGGGCAGACCCTGGAGATGGGGTGTCCTCAAGGCTGGGCAGCCTGAGGGAGTGTGTATACAGGTGTGGGGAGGGCTGAAGCACCCCTCTGTCTTGGAGACGGATGTGAGAGGGGTGATCACTCAGTTCAACTGCCTTCCCACTGTGGAGTGGGTGTTTGGGTGCTCCCAGGAATTCTATTTGCATACAGGGGCGGTTAGAAAGAAGGAATTTATTTTAACTTGCAAATTTGTTCTATTTATTAAAGCAATATTTGCTCATTGTTGGAAGGACAAATGAAAAAAGGCTTGAAAGAAAAAAACTTGCCTGTGATCCACCACAACTAGAAATCTCTGACTGGCTACTCACTCGTTATTTAATGGTATCCTGTGCTTTTTAACTCTTAGGAATGGCTCTTAATTAAGGTGACCAGATTTTAAAATTGGTAAAGTGGAACACCATTGACCGGGGGATGGGGGGAGAGGGGTTCTTGATTAAAAATTTGGTCTATATGGAGCAAAAAAAAATTTTCATAGAATGCAAAAATAGTATTGTAATATATATTTTTTAAATTTCAACATAAGTCCAATTTACAAATATAATACATTAAAAAATTATGTATAGTATTATTTTATTCTTTGACATATTTCTCACTTGAGTGAATTTTTTTTAGTAGATTGCTGTCGTTTAAAAGGTCATGAAATTTTTCACAAGAATTTGTTAAATTATATTTCACACATAAAATGGCTTTCAAAGTGTCAACACTTAATTGTGATTTTTCTGATGTCCACACTTTATTTACCGTAGAAAAAATGCATTCAGTCGCAGCATTAGGTCCTGGTAAAGACAGCGTGTATTTCACAATTTTTAGTGCATTATTGTATGGAACATGGTTTGTTTCAAAATGATGAAATATTTGTAACCATTTGTTCTCTATTGTGATTTTTGCTGATGCCCAAGATTTAAGCTTTTCCTTATCAATCTATTATTTTAATAATGATACCTCATTATAAAAGACCATTTTCGGAAATATTAGTATATGGGAAATTTTGAGTGAGTCAGAGGGATCGGGTTACACGGTCCTGAAACCGATGCTGGAGCTGCACAAGTGGGCGGGAGCAGACAGGGCAGCGCCGCTGGCGTGCTCCCCGCGTCCAGCCCTGCGGCCCACTGGAGACCAGTGGCTTGCGCCTCGTGGAGCCTGGAACCGCACACCGGCATCCAGGATGCGGGCCTACAGGTAGTTAGGGGACTTGACAGCCGCCGCCCCAGCAGGTACATCCTGCTCAAAGTTCTTTGTTTCAGGGCCCCTCACGGGGCAGCCAGCTCTTGCGGCAGTGCAGGAGCTTCCAGGTCGAGGCTGGGTCTCCCCGCCGAAAACCATATTTTCCCTTCCCGTTCTCCCGCTGTTCCCTAGCTTTTCGTGCATTCTTTCCAAAAATCGGGACTTTTGTAAATGCCACGGGACGTGGGACAAATTGTTAAAAAATGGGACTCTCCCTCCTGACCTGTGGTGGCGCAGTGGGTAAAGCGTTGACCGGGGAACACTGAGGTCGCCAGTTCAAAATCCTGCACTGGTCTGGTCAAGGCACATACGGGAGTTGATGCTTCTAGCTCCACCCCCCTTTCTCTTTTCTCTCTCTCTCTCTCTCTCTCTCTCTCTCTCTCTGTCTCCTCTCTAAAATAAATAAATAAAAAGAAATTTAAAAAAAAAAAGGGGGACTCTCCCGCCAAAAGCAGGACGTCTGGTCACCTTACTCTTAATGCAAGTAAATAAATAGTACTGTAGAAAAATTAATTAGAAAATGCAGTTCGCCAAAAGAAAACAATTCCAAATCAGTTAGAATCCCACTACCTAAAGATAGTTGGGTTTTTTTTTTAAATGTTATATTTCTTTGACTGCTAATACATTGGCATATTTTGCTTTGTTTATTAGTCATTTAGATGTCATTGGTGAATGATCTGTTCCCATCTTTTGCACATTGTGTTTGTTATTGGGTATCTCATAGTGCTTGATCCATCTGTCTGGGATTTTAGATAGATAGAGAGATAGATACATAGATAGATAGATGGTAGATAGATAGATAGATGATAGTAAATAGATAGATATAGTAACTTTTAGTCGTAGTTGTAGCAAATATTTTTCCCCCAGTTTGTGGTTTGCTCTTAAATTTTTTTTAATTAATTTATTTATTTATTCATTATAGAGAAGAGAGAGAGAGAGAGAAAGGGGGGAGGAGCAGAAGCATCCCATATGTGCCTTGACCAGACAAGTGCAGGGTTTTGAACCAGTGACCTCAGCTTTCCAGGTCGACGCTTTATCTACTGCGCCACCACAGGTCAGGCTGCTCTTAAAATTTTTATAGCATTTTTTTTTATCTATGTCTGTTTTCCCCTTTAGAAAGTAGTTCTCCTTTCCAAAATCAAATCTTTTCTTTTAGGTTGCTTTTGCTCTCACTCTCTCTGCATTTTCCTCTTTAAAAGCTGCAAATGAAAGTGAGAAACTAACCCAGTGTTTTTCCAAATACTCCACCAGTTGTCCCAGCACCATTTTGTAACTGCGCCCTCCACTGTCTCTGTCTTTGTCTTTCTGTCCCAAATGGCAGATGCCTGCTCCAAGCCGATGTCCAGGACACACACACACACACCCTTGCAGTGCCCTGGCTGCCAGCACTCACACAAAAGCACTAGCAAACAAGGTGTGATTTCTGATGTGGAGAGTGAGGGGTATACCCTGGAGACCTCAGCGCAAACAACTTAAAAATTCCCTCTAGATATTCCTGTTCTCCAACCTCACCAGCTGCACACACCCCACCCCACCCGCACCCCCGAGAGGCCTCCCTTCCCCTCTCAGCCCGGCTGCCTTGCTGCTCACCTCTCACTGGGCCCTCACCTCCCGGGAACCTCCAAAGCCTGCCCCTTCTCCTGCAGAACCATTGGGCTGTAGGCACCTTGCCCAAACCCAGCTCTGGGCAAACAAAGGCCCTCAGGCTAATGGTATCCAGCTCCTTAGAAAAGTGGGTAGCAAAAAAAAAAAAGAAAGAAAGGTGGGTAGCAACATCCTTTGTCACTTGAGAATGCCTTAGGGGTCTCAACTCCCACCCCCTGGGGCTGATTAACCTGTTTCTTCCAAACAAACCCAGAGGATGTTCTAGGTGGAATTCTCACACCATCTGCTGATGAAACCGGGCTGCTGCTCTGTCTCCTTCAGTGTCTTGCACATGCAGGAGGTGGGAGTTCCGGGAAGATAGAGAATCTAGCCCAGTGGTTCTTAACCTTTTTTGAGGTACCGAACCTACCAGTTTCATATGCACATTCACCGACCCTTCTTTAGTGATAAATAAAATATGATTTTTTTTCCAAATTCAAGACATAGGTATATGTTTTTTTACTGGTGCACAAAATGAGCCATGCATGAACATCACCTTGCTCAAAGAACAAAACCAACAAAGTGCATGAACTCACAACAAATTATGGTATTACTTTATTCTGGCCTCCGCGGCAGAGGCTTCTCCGAACCCCTGAGACTGACTCATCGAACCCCTAGGGTTCGATAGAACCCAGGTTAAGAACCACTGATCTAGCCTGACCAGGCGGTGGCGCAGTGGATAAAACGTCGGACTGGGATGCAGAAGACCCAGCTTCGAGACCCCGAGGTCGCCAGCTTGAGCGCGAGCTCATCTGGTTTGAGCAAAAGCTCACCGGCTTGGACCCAAGGTCGCTGGCTCGAGCAAGGGGTTACTCAGTCCGCTGAAGGCCCACGGTCAATGCACATATGAGAAAGCAATCAATGAACAACTAATGTGTCACAACAAAAAACTAATGATTGATGCTTGTCATCTCTCTCCATTCCTGTCTGTCTGTCCCTATCTATCCCTCTCTCTGACTCTCTCTCTGTCTCTGTAAAAAAAAAAAAAAAAAAAAAAAGATGGAGAATCTAGAGACGCCCTTAAGAGCTGATACACGGAGAGGCCACCCTAGGAGCCGAGAGCTGGGATGGAGTGTCCCAAGGACAGTCAGCCAAAGACTTATACCCTCAAGGGTCCTCCCAGGTCCTCCACAAGGTGGTCTCACAGGCAGGCAGGGCCCACGGTGGCCGCCCTTTTCCAGGTGGACAGGACTGTGGAGAACCTGCAGAATGGGCTGCTGATCTCCAGAGGCTGCAGGCCCACACTCCCAAGAGCAGCCGTGGGAGGTTGGGGAGTGGCCAGCTCCCAATGGCCACCTGGAGGTGACAACAGCTACAGCAGTGAACATGGTCACCGGTGCTCATCACAGCAGCTGTAGAAAGCAGGTGGCAACATCAAGGACTCAAGAGGGAGGAGGGTTGACGCGCCCCAAATGTGGAGGCGCCCTGGTTCCACAGGTCAGACTGCACAGCTGGGCAGCGTTTGAGAGTAGGAGTTATGGGCATGGCCGAAATCCTGGCTCTTGTCCCAGCTCTGCCCCCCTTGGCTGAGCCCCGGTTTCTTCATCTGTAGTGGGAATGATGACAGCACTTACCACAAGGCGTTGCTGGGAGGAATAGGGAGCGCAGTGTCTGATCGTGTAGGGAGGGTGGGGAGTGAAGACTCGATGACCAGCCATCACCGTTAGATGCTCTGTCAGCTTCCCCGTGCCCAAAATCAAAGCATCAGCAGGACCACAGTCCCCGATGGCTCTAGGGGGGTTCCTCCCTTATTTCTTGCAGCTTCTGGTGGCTCCAGGCAGTCAGTGACTTGCGTCATCCCAGTGTCTGCCTCCATGGTCACACAGCTGTCTTCCACATCTGTCTGTGTCTTCTCCCTGCTCCCTCCCCTCACTGGGCCATTCGCATCCAGGGGATTTCATCTTATGGAGATGAGTGAGTGATGACATAAAGAGCTCAATGGCATGGAAAGAATTCATTTATTTATTTATGATGGAATGTATTGGGGTGACATTGATTAATAAAATTATAGAGGTCTCAGGGGTGCACTTCTACAAGACAACATCTGTGTATTGTATTGTGTATTTACCACCCCAAGTCCATGGAAAGAATTTAGTCCATCATAATGCCGTGGAAAGGATTTATTGCTCAGATTTCCTGAGAAGGGGCACACACTGCCACACGGGGTCGCATGTGGAACATCAGGGTGGCCGACAGGCAAAAGACGGGAGCAAGGAGAAGGGCTGGGCCAGAGCCTTCCTTGGAGTTTCCATGGGAAAGGTAACACAGGCAGAGGAAACAGTTCAGGATTGGCTAGTTTGAATAATTCTGATAAGCTTTGGGCTATGGCGATGGTGTCTAGCGGCCTGGTACCTGGCCCTAGGATGGCTTGGTAAGAGTTAGATAAGGAGGTGGGCGGGGCCTCACCCCCAGATCAGCCTGCCTTCCCAAGGGAGGAGAGTACCAGGCAGCTGATTTGCAAGAGAGAAATACTTGGGTGGGTAGTTTGGCCCTGTGATTAATGGATGCCGAACGGACACAGAGAATCTAAGGAAGTACAGTTAAAATACCTTTCCTTTCATAAAGACACTCATCATTTAGGGATTTAGGACCCACCCTAGTTCCAGATGCTCTCAAGACCCTTATTTAGTTACGTCCACAAAGACCAGTCGCACTCACAGATTCCAGGGGTTGGGATATGAACGTGTGTTTTGGGGAGGGGGTACAATTCAACCCACTACGACTCCAAGTGGCTACATTGGTTTATAGTTCTCTGTTCACTAGTGTAGACTCTGGGGCAGAAATGACAACTTTTGGGGTTTTTTTTTCGGACGATGAGCTCTGTGGCACTGACTGTGCCGAGGTGACTTTACCTGCTCCAGCCGGGTGCCAGGCCAAAGGGAATTGGGGAGGGTATGGGGGGGCCTCTGTGGGGTCATTTCTGCACCAGGG
Organism: Rhynchonycteris naso; assembly: GCA_037038555.1. Lineage (NCBI taxonomy): Eukaryota > Metazoa > Chordata > Mammalia > Chiroptera > Emballonuridae > Rhynchonycteris > Rhynchonycteris naso. The sequence goes on along the minus strand of CM072997.1, from coordinate 6,821,165 downwards.
TGGACAAAGGTCGCGGGATGGAGAGGTGTGAAGCCATGGCAGTGGGGAGGTGACAGGAGAGCAGTGGCCAGAGGAGCCTGGTGTTCCAGGGGAGGTGGGATGGGGGCGGGCCCTGCCGCTCAGGCTCTCAGGAGGACTTTTCGGTGAGGGCTGCTAGTCCCTAAGCCGCCTGTGCTTGCTGGTGACAAAAGGCCCTGGTTCAACCTGCTGAAACAATTTGGAAACAAATCTCCTCCCTCACAGAAAGTCTTCTGGCTGTGGCCTGCAGGTGCAGTCTGATCAAGGATTTGCTCTACTTTTCTATGTGGGGCTTTTTCTCAGGCCCAGTGCCCTGATGGTCACAAGAGACCCAATGAAATGTGACTGGGTACAGGAGCAGGGAAGGACCACATCTTCTCGGGTCTCCTAAGGAACAAGGAAACTTCCCGGAGACCCTAGCAGACACCCCCTCGTTCTCAGGCCTGGGCATGATCCCTTCACCTCTTGGGGCTCACCTCCAGAACTGGACTGGGGACAGGTCCCCTATCTTGTCATGCGCCCTCCTTGCTAGGGGTGCTCCAGATCATCGATTTCCATCACCACACACTAGTGCAGCAGAGGGTGTAGGGCTGACCCACCGCAAAGGCAAAAGGCACCAGATTCCCCAGGGAGCCTGGCAAAGGGGCCATCGCCCTGGAGCACTCGCTCCCTGGCGTGGGCAAAGCTCACATTCACGCACTGCAGCAACTACAGGAACATGACTCATGGGGCAGGGGATGGAGTTCTTGAGAATGAGGTTGGAGAAATGACCTGGGAGTCACCACAGGCAGATGTCACTTAATCCTGGGCTGACTTGGTGGAAAGACCCTTGAAAGGGCAAATCACACATGAGCCCCTGACAGCGGGCAGTCTGTCCAAAACAGAAGACTCACCATCAGCAGCATGTTACCACTGCCTCTCCGGGACTCTGGACTTCCTCAGGGGAGTGCAGGTCTTCGTTCTTTTCTGCTTTCCAGCCCAGTTGAGCGGGGAGAAGATGGGCATTCCGTTTCCTGAGTTATAAGGGTTAATCCCTATCTTACTCTATTCGAGCTGTAGGTTCGGTGACTGGTGCACAGGCAGCTGTCTCCTCTCTGTAACTTCACAGGGAGGAAGGGGCCAGAGAGCTCTGTGTGGTCTCTCTTATGAAAGCACTAATCACCTTCACAAGGGCTCCACCCTCATGACCTACTCACCTACCAAAGGTCCCACCTCCAAATACTATGACATTGAGGATAGCTTCTAACATATAAATTTGGGGGTGTACAAACACTCATCTATAGCACCCCACAACCGAAGACAGCCAGGGCTAGGAGCTGCCCAGACTCTTAGTCTTCACTTATTCCTACTCACCGTGACTAGGATACTGGCTTTCTGCAGAAAGACTGGTCACATCAGGGTCTGAATCACTGGGGCAGACAGGGAGGTCCTGGGAGTGCTCCCTTAGAGCATTTATTATAAATTAACAAGCGCATCCCATCCTCATTCATCAGATTCACAGCCACCATGCTTCCTTGTGACACGCACACCTGCAGACACACCTCCACCCTTTCCTCAGATATGTGCCTTTCTCTCCTTACACACCTGCAGGCTTGGCTACAAAGAGTCCTGGGGACTGAGCCCACTAATGCAGCCATTGCAAAGGTTCACAACCCTTGCTCTCAAATGCCTGTGACATCGCCAGATGCCCAGAGCCCCCTGTGACCTCATCACCTGGACAACTCAGCCCGGTGGGGCCATCGCCACTTCCTCAACCCCCACAAGTAACAGAAGGGGTCCTAGATGACCACCATCCCCTCGGGAGAGACCAGTATCTCCACATGTAGTGACAGCAGGTCTTCAGACAGTCCAATAGTGGGGTCCCAACGTCAGGTCTCCCTCCCCGCAGATGTCCCAGTGGCTAGTGTCACGGCAGCGTCAGCAAAGCAGCAGGATGTAGATCAGGCCTCTATCGAGCCAGTCACCTCCAAAGCCACATTCGGGGACAAGGACAAGCATAAAGCTGAAGCTACCGGAGGGCACAGGCAGGACTCCAAGGAGACCATGACCCAGCTGGCCCACCCAGCCCCAAATGCTCTTCAAATGTCCGTGAGCCTCCATTACCCCGGGTGGGACAGACCACCATCAGATTCGAGGATGACTCAGAGTCTGCGGGTTTCCCGAAGTGACTCCCTGGTTAGGGGAGAGAAACCACAAAGAGTGAGTGTCCCAGAGAGGGAGCAAGACTCAGTTTCATCTAGCCCAAGTGTTGAGCTATGTGTCCCCCAAAAGGTGCTTGCTGTGAGCATCGCAGACACTGACGGCCAGCTTGACACTGGGGCCACCAACTTCGTTGACACTACAGAGAATCCTGAGAGCCCAGAAGCCTTGGTCGCTGACACTGAAGCTTTGCCGTCAGCTGAGTCCCAAGTAGTGACGGAATGGGACTCGGCAGACCCCTCAGGAGACCTGCAGGCCCAGTCCGCCCCTCCCTCCCCAGGAGGCAGTGTGTCCCCCTGTTCTGCTGCCCCCACAGTGGCCCCGGGGAGGAGGTCCCCAGACCCAAGCCTCTACGTGGCCAGCGAGGAGCACACCCACACGCACTCCGTGACCTGCTTGCTGGGAGGGGGCGAGGGGTCCATCAGCTCCCTGGCAGACATCCTGGTCTGGTCTGAGGCCGCCATGAGCGTGGCCACGGGCTTCCTGTTGTTCAGCCACAGCTCCATGACTGACCTGTGGCACAGCCCAGGGCCCAGCCTGCACTCCATCCCCAGCATCCTGAGGAATGCTGGCTTGGCCTTCTCCTCCAGGCTGGTCGCAGGGACCGGCTGGGCCCTGCGATCCGTCACCTGCATGCTGAAGAGAGTGGAGCAGAGGACTGCAGAGAGCTACGTGTGCTGCCTGATGAGCCAGCTCACCCCACGCCACCCTGGCCCCAACTGTGACTAGACCCTACACAGTGAGCCCCCACAGGGCTGACGCAGCAGCCTGCTGGGACCCCGGGTCCCTCATGCCCTGACTGGACACCCGTGCTCTGGACAGTTCTCCCCAGACCAAGCGATAAATCATCAGCAGCGTTTATTTTCTAAGTGCCAACCTTACCATTTGTTCGTGCTCTGGGCACAGGGTGGAATGACAGGTGAGGGCTAGGTGTTCTGGAGAACCCCTGAGGGCTTCTCGGGTGGTCCCGTGGGGCGGCAAAGTGTAGAAATGAAAGACCCTGGGGAGGTGGAGGGAGCCAAGACAAGAACGGAGAGAGATGAGAAGCATCAATCATTAGTTTTTTGTAGCCGCTGCAACACCTTAGTTGTTCATTGATTGCTTTCTCACATGTGCCTTGACCGCGGGCCTTCAGCAGACCAAGCAACCTCTTGCTGGAGCCAGCGACCTTGGGTCCAAGCTGGTGAGCTTTTGCTCAAGCCAGATGGGCCCGCGCTCAAGCTGGCGAGTTCGGGGTCTCGAACCTGAGTCTTCCGCATCCCGGTCCGACGCTCTATATCCACTGCGCCACAGCCTGGTCAGGCAGCTCACACATTTCAATTGCCACTATTATTATTCTCCAATGGGCCAGGGACATGGTGGGAACAGGGATCTAGTCAGGGTGACCAACTGCCCTGGTTTGCCCAGGACTAAAGGTTACTGGGAGATGGAACTTCCAGATTTAAAACCAAGAAAGCCCCAGGCAAACCAGGACAAGCAGTTCACCCCAGATCCAGGTCTCTTTATATGGTTTTTACTCTTGTCTGTGACTCTGTCCACCTTGGGAAGGTCGCCACCTGCTTTGAAATCCCCCAGCCCCATCCTCTGGCTGAATATAGTGTCATACTGGTCACGTGACTTGGCAGGTGAAGCCCCTACGGGACATCAGTCCCACTCCTGCCCCTGGCCGGTACCGTATACAGCTCACAGCCCATACACCTTCATGTCGCAGCCTGGGCCGGGGCGTCCAGCAGCATCTTCAAATGGGACCTGTGGCCTGACCAGGCGGTGGCGCAGTGGATAGAGCGTTGGACTGGGATGCGGAAGACCCAGGTTCGAGACCCCGAGCTCGCCAGCTTGAGCGCGGGCCCATCTGGCTTGAGCAAAAGCTCGTCAGCTTGGACCCAAGGTCGCTGGCTCCAGCAAAGGGTGATTCAGTCTGCTGAAGGCCCGTGGTCAAGGCACATGTGAGAAAGCAATCAATAAACAACTAAGGTGTCGCAACGGCAATGAAAAACTAATGATTGATGCTTCTCACCTCTCTCCGTTCCTGTCTGTCTGTCCCTATCTATCCCTCTCTCTGACTCTCTCTCTGTCCCTGTAAAAAATAAATTAATTAATTGATTAAAAAAAAAAAACAGAGCGTTGCCCTGACCTGTGGTGGCGCAGTGGATAAAGCGTCGACCTGGAAACACTGAGGTCACCAGTTCAAAACCCTGGACCTTCCTGGTCAAGGCACATATGAGAGTTGATGCTTCCTGCTCCTCCCCCCTTCTCTCTCTCTCCTCTCTCTAAAGTGAATAAATAAAATCTTAAAAAAAGAAAACAACCGCCTGACCGGGCAGTGGCGTGGCCCAGTGAATAGAGCGTCGGACTGGGAAGCCGGAAGACCCAGGTTCGAGACCCCAAGGTCGTCAGCTTGAGCACGGGCCCATCTGGCTTGAGCATAAAGCTCACCAGCTTGGACCCAAGGTCGCTGGCTCCAGCAATGGGTGGCTCAGTCTGCTGAAGGCCCGCGGTCAAGACACATGTGAGAATGCAATCAATGAACAACTATGGTGTCACAATGGCAATGAGAAATTAATGATTGATGCTTCTCATCTCTCTCTGTTCCTGTCTGGCTGTCCCTATCTATCCTTCTCTCTGACTCTCTCTCTGTCCTTGTATAAATAAATAAATAAATAAGAAACAACCCTGAGCCCTGACTGTATAGTTTGGTTGGGTAGAGAGAGCATCATACCAAAGCACAAATGTTGCCGGTTCGATCCCCAGTCAGAACACATACAGGAAGAGTTTGATGTTCCTGTTTCTCTCGTGTGAGCTTTCACTCCTTTCCTCTGTCACTGAAATCAATCAATCAATAAATAAAAGAAAATAAATAAAACATTTAAAAAACCAGAGATTTTGCCTGAGCCGTGGTGGTGCAGTAGATGAAGCGTTGACCTGGAATGCTGAGGTCACTGGTTCAAGGCCCTGGGCTCGCCTGATCAAGGCACAGATGAGAAGCAACTACTGGGTAGTGCTCCCTGATCCTCCCCGAACCCCACCCCCAACATTTTCTCACTCGCTCTCTCTCCTCTCTATAAAATCAATCAATCAATCAAATTTAAAATAAATAAATAAACAAGCCTGATTAGGCGGTGGCTCAGTGGATAGAGCGTCGTACTGGGATGTGGAAGACCCAGGTTCAAGACTCTGAGGTCGCCAGCTTGAGCGCGGGCCCATCTGGTTTGAGCAAGGCTCACCACTCTGTCTGCTGTAGCCCTCCCCCCTCAAGGCACATATGAGAAAGCAATCAATGAACAACTAAGGAACCACAAGGAAGAATTGATGCTTCTCATTTCTCTCCGTTCCTGTCCGTCTGTCCCTATCTGTCCCTCTCTCTGACTCTCTCTGTCTCTGCCATAAATAAACAAAAATAAAAACCTAAAAGATTTTTATCCCTGATAGCTCTGTTGGTTAGAGTTCTCCTGATACACCAAGGTTATCGGTTCCCTACTCAGTCAGGGCACGTTCAAGAATCAACCAATGAATGCATAAATAAGTGAAACAGCAAACTGACCTCTCTCTCTCTCTCTCAATATAATTTATTCATTAATTAAAAATTTAAAAACAAATAAAAACCCAGATATTTAATATAAAACTCCTCCTGAAAAGCCTGGGCCTCATCACTTGAGAGCAGCAGGCGTCTGAGCCAACGCTTCAGGAGAGGCCACGTGGCCTGTCAGTGCCTGCTGTCACCTGCCTGGCCCCCAGAGGCACACATTTGCAGATGGCTCACCTGAGGAAGTCTGATAGCAGGTCCCCGAGGGGATGCAAAGATGACTCAGGTGTGTCTGCCCCTTTGCCCAGGCAGCTGCCACTTCCTGCCAGGGAGCCCGAACTCTTCCCATGCTGTGCAAGCAACAAGTCAGAGGAAGGAGAGTGTCCGTTCAGATCCCGGCACTTGGGGCCCCTCAGGGAAGCAGTGAGTCAAACCTAAAAAGAGAGGAGAAACGGGGTCCCTCACAGAGCCCCTAAGAATGAAAGCAGAGGCAGACATGATGGGCGCTGGGTGGGGGAGGGTGGTCCAAGCAGTTCAGCCTGGGGTGAGCCCAGGGCAGCTGCCAGGGAGACCCCAAAGGTTGTGAACAAATATCTTTGAACCAGGTAAGTGCCACTATGTGCCAGCTACAGCTAGATGCTGAAACTCCAAAGGTGAACAAAAGATCAGAAGGGACAGAAACCAGTTAGGTGAAGGCATTAGCTGACAGGCACCATGGCCAATGTGGGCGTGGCTGGACCCAACGCTCTGCCTTGTCCTCAGGGCTCTGTCTTCCAGCTCTACACCCCTATCTATCTATGCTGGCTCTGTTCTCGGATGGCTCGGCTACCTTCCTGGAAAGAGAGAGGCCCTTGCTCCCGCCGCCGGCTCTGGCAGCAGAGTCCCAGGGGAGGGTACCGGGCCTGGCCTGGCGTCTGTGCACTCTTTCGAATCAATTACTGAGCCCACGGAATTGGTACCTGGCCTGGGATTCACGCCTACCTCTGGGGCCAGGGTTAACCCAGAATTGGAGGTCCCCACAGGAAATGTGTTAAAGCTGGCAGAGTTATAAAGAACATGGCTATGGGGTCCGGGCCACCTTGAATCCTGGCTCTACCTCCTACTAGTTGTGTTACTCTTGTCCCCCTGTGCCTCAGTTTCCTCATCTGGAAAGTGATGATAACAGCACCTACTGAGTTGGGTTGTTGTGAGGATTAAATGAGTTAGTAAGTCAAGGGCTTCGGGCAGTGTCTGGCACATAGCTGAGTGCTATATCTGTGTTAGCGGCTATTGTGCTACTGTGGCAGGAGGGTTCCATGCAGTTATATGCCAAGGACTGGCTTTCCTGCTTGCTCCCAGCCTTCTGCTTCGCTCTGGGATAAAGAGTGGGGCTGCCTGACCAGGCGGTGGCGCAGTGGATAGAGCGTCGGACTGGGATGTGGAAGACCCAGGTTCGAGACCCCGAGCTCGCCAGCTTGAGTGCAGGCCCATCTGGCTCGATCAAAAAGCTCACCATATTGGACCCAAGGTCGCTGGCTCCAGCAAGGGGTTACTCGGTCTGCTGAAGGCCCGCAGTCAAGGCACGTGTGAGAAAGCAATCAATGAACAACTATGGTGTCGCAACGGCAACGAGAAACTAATGATTGATGCTTCTCATCTCTCTCCGTTCCTGTCTGTCCCTATCTATCCCTCTCTCTGTTCCTGTAAAAAAAAAAAAAAAAAAAAGAATGGTGCTGATAAACCCACCTGACAGCACATTTTCTCTGCAGGCAGGGCCCCCAGGCATCCAGGGACCAGTGTACCTGGGGAGGTCAAGGTTGCACACTCAGGGTTGAGGAGTCCGAAACAGAAAGAAGTGGGTGCACCCTAGTTCTGGAAATGGTGGCCCGAGTGAGAAAAGAAAGGCCAGAAGACAGGAGCCTGTGGAAAAGTCCCATCCCCAGGCAGGAGGGAGCACAGTTCACAGGACACAGGAGCAGTCAGCAAGCAGGGAGACCAGCCCACCCCAGGCATGTGGACCACTTTGGTGGGTGGGGGAAACTGAAGACTGTATGCAGGGTACTCTGGTGTTGGGAAGTGAGGCATGACAAATTCACCCCGATAGAGCTGGCATCTCCCCCTGCTTCTCCTTTATATGCTAGGGCTCCCGGCTGACAACCGTCTTAGCGGCGTGTTCTACGGCTAAGAGACTGGCCAGGAAGCAGAGGATCTGTTTAAAGAAATATTTAGGCTGGGCCAAGGGCCAGCAGGGTTGGCTAAGGGAAGGGCACCCCAAGTCCTGGCGGATGGCAGGAGGGACACTGTGACCTCCACCCCAGGATGGGTTGCCCCCTTCAGTGAAGGACTTGTTCCTCCAGCTGCTGTGAGCACTATGTGGACACCCTTCAGAGCCAGCCCCTTCAAAGGGCCACCTGGCCCAAGGTCATGACTTTCTGAGTGGCCCAATCCAGGGACTGGTCTATGTAGGAGTCTAAAGCCCGACTGTCCTGGGCCAGCTTGGGATAACTGCAGCTCCAGAGCTCCTAGGTGCCAACGGGGGTGGTGTGAGGTCTACATGGCAGCCCCCCACACACACACATACACTCCCACTTTCTTCTGGCTCAGAGGCAGTGTTCAGGGAAACCCATCTGTGTCCAGAGGCTGCTATTTCCCCATTGGAGATGTATATAGTTGAGGAGTGGGACCCACAAACTCCAACAATGTTAAAAGTTTTAAGGTGTGTGGCTTTAAAAAAAAAAAGAATCCCTCTTTTTGTAAAAGTTAGAAATTTGAGGTCATTTTGAATATTTTTAAAAATTAAAATAAGTCTTTGAGAGTGCTTTTACTTGTTTTGTAAGGATAATCTTGTTCAGTCTATGGTCACTTGGCTAGTCGGTTGAAGTCACCACCTGCCTGCGGTCAGGTTTATAGGTTTGGCTGGTTGAGGCACAGACTCAATCCAGGAAAGTGTCTCTTAAAGAAAGTGATCAAAGATAACGGCTGTCCTCAGGGAATGTGATAAAGTGTAAAGGTAAGCTAAGGTCTTCAGTACGTTTAAATATTTAAACAAAAAAACTGCTGCCTGACCTGTGGTGGCACAGCAGATAAACCCTCAACCTGGAATATTGAGGTCACCGGTTCAAAACCCGGGGCTTGCCTCGTCAAGTTGCATATGGGAGATGATGTTTCCTGCTCCTCCCTTTCTCTCTCTCCCTCTCCTCTTTCTCTAAAAATGAATAAATGAAATATTTTTAAAAATAAAAAGTTTTTTTTAAAAATAGAAAACTGGACCCTCTCTGGGCTAAGAGGAAAAGCCCTGTTTCTTAGACTTTCTAGATCTTGAGCTTCGAGTCCCTAACAGCAGGGAGTGCGCCCTCTGCTGGAGGAAAGGCAGCACCGGCCACCGCCCCGACACTTGAGATTTGAGGTTTATTTTGTGAAAGAAGTTGAGTTACGTGAAAACTCTTTCTACTTAAGCGCTCCCCACACCAAATGTGTGGGTTTTCCACACCAAGCAATTCTTCAATTCTCTCTGGACACCACTTGGGTGTCCTACAATGCAATTCTGACACCACCTCGATTTAGCACAGATCCCACGGGTGAATGCCCACACAATGGCACCACTAAAGATGCCAATCAGTCACACATAGTGGGTCCCCAGGTTACCCACACTTCTGTCCAACTTGGCTACTCAATCAGAGGTTCCCACAACACCCTCCTCAGGTTAGATAATTTGCTTTCACAGCTCCCAGAATTCAGGGCTACACTTGACTCTCGCCAGTTCATTATAAATGGCATTATAAAGGATATAAGTGAGCAGCCGAATGAAAAAGTACCCAGGGCGAGGTCCAGAGGATCCAGAGCACAAGAGCCCATCTCCCTGGGGGAGGGGTGCCACACCTTCCTGGCATGTGGTCGGTTCAAGGCCCAGAAGCAGTCTGAACGCCGCCGTTTAGCGTGGCTGTTGCTGTGGAGGCCCCATTCCGTGGGCATGGTGGATTAAATCACGCACTGGCCCTCGGTGATGAGCTCAGTGCCTGGCCTCCTTTCCCCAGAGGTAGGGGCTGGCGCTGGAACTTCCAACCCCGTAGTCGCAAGGCGGTGCCTCCGGGAAGCAGCCTCCATCTTCCACAGGTCACCAGTACCACTCAGGAAATGTCAACGGTTTTAGAAACAGTGCCGGGAACCAAGGGGACAGAGACCCATATATGTTTCTTGCATCACAGGGGTGCAGGACATACCCTGAGGTGGCACCAGTGAAGCCGGGTGACTCAGGCTGAAAATGTGTCTCTTGGAGGCTCTGAGGAACCAGGCCAGGGGGGCAGAAGGGCACAGCCCCTCCAACTGGAGTTGCCCTAGAGCCCTGACATCACAGCCAGGTTTGCATGACAGTGTCCCAGGCTCAGACCACAGCAGGCTCAGGGTCCTCCAGGGAGGAGCCAGCCATGGCAGAGTCTTCACAGGCAGGGCTTGGCCGAGGGGATCTCTGGACACGTAGTAGCCACTGACCCTCCACTGGCCCACCTTATGAAGTCCTCCTCGAGTGGACACTGTGGTCCTAGATGGGACCTTACTGTCTTCACACCTCAGTCTCCTCCCCTATAAAACAAGTCTTCCCTTTCCCACACAGGGATGTTGTGATCAATAATGCATATTGAAAAGAAACGAACAGCATTTAACAGTAGGCATCTGACAGATGTCAGGGATTTTTGGTTTTGTTTTTTCTTCTTCCTTGGGGTGTTCTGCATTGTGTATTGGTCAGGAGTCTCTTAATTGGAAGTGACAGTGACCCAACACAAAGTAGCTTACTTAAGCACCAACAGACTGCTGGGCTGGACAGAGAAGGCCCAGGAAGGGCCTGGCTTTGGAGACACCTCATGTGAGGGACTCTACCTCAAATGGCAATTCTGCCTCTTGAGAAATAAAGTGAAGACATATAATGAAGTCACTGTCATCAAGCTGCTAAGTTACTAAGACCAAGTAGGTTGAGGGCTGAGGAAACTATTCTATTCTTGCTTTAACTAACCTGGGAACTTAAACTTTTGAACTTGCCAATCCTGCGTCAATGCCTGGATATACATCAGACCTCCCGATAACCTTCTGATTATCCCCTGAAGGACTGAGGAAAAACGTTCACGTAGCTAGAGCACCTGACCTCCAGTATCCAGACCATCGGTCATTTAGAGAATTATCATCTCTGACCAATCCAGAGGTTAAGAACGCAGGGCTGATTCTGCTCAAGAATGTAATTTTGACTGTGCAAACCCTCAGCTTCTCTTTGGGGCACAGGGTATTGCCTAGTTGTGTTTATGATTTGCAAATCCGAAAACCCTTGAATAAATCTTTATCAATTTATTTCTAGCCAAAGCTTCCAGACCCTTTTTGGGTTTGTTCTGCATTCTCCTCCGGGCTTCTGCCCTTGAAGGGAACATAGCTCCTGGAGGCTCCAAGCCCACAGCTCATACTTCCAGGACTGAGAAGAAAAACCTGTCTCCCTGCACCCCTCTGATAAGTGCCCAAGTGAAGGATCTGGCCGGGCTGGTCTGCGTCTCTTCCCTTTAACCACGTGCTTTAGGAAGATCTGAGGCATTCTTAGGTGTACTTCCCCAACTCCATGGATTAAAAAATTCCTCTCCATCTCTGAATTGTAAATATCAACCAATGAGGAAATAAGATTCACCTAAAAACACCTGGTTCCGTTTCTGACCACCTGTATTTCATTACTATTTGTCAAAATACAGCTTTCGGTGAAGAAACCCCCTCCCGATGGCCCCACCACATTTGAACAAGAGAAGCAAGGTGCTCTAGGCAACAAGAGATGGTTCTTATTACCCTGGTCAAAGTTGGGAAAGTCGAGGCAGAGCAGGGCAGGGCATGCTGGCAGATTGCTGCTGGCCCCTGCAAGAGGTTCTGGGCCTAGTTTCCCAGCCTGCGCTTTGGGATGCAGCACGTTATCTGCTACAGTGAGAAACTGAGGCTAAACGGGGAAGGAGCAGCCTAAGAACAAGAAACTCAGGGAGGTGGTCAGGCGGCCCCCTCCCTCTCCACTACCCCGACAGCAGCTGGCCACCAAATCGGTGGCCCTGGCAGGGCGGTGGATGTCACAGGACAGGTGCCCGGGGAAAGCACAGGCATGAAGGACTCCAGGGATAGGAGCACAGCGTCTCCATCTCCAAGGCAGGTGGCCAAGCGGGCAGCTTTCCTAGGCGACTGGGAGGCAGGAGAATGAAAATGCCCCGTCCTGCCACCTGCTCTTTGCTACCAGAGTAGGAGCCCAAGTCGGGGCCTGGGCAGAAACTAGACTGGGATAGAAAACTGGGCAGTTATAAGGAGGACAGCGAACAAAGGCCTCTCTCTGGGAGAGAAATCCCGGCTGGCTGCGGGCCGCACTGAGGCCACAACGGGGTCCCCGCCGACCCGCCCGAGGCCAGGCGGCGCCGTTTCCGTCGCGGGGAGGCGCAGCCCCGGGATCCAGGTGGCAGCTCCAGCGCGGGGCAAGGGCGCGGCCTGGCCCGCGGGGGCGACGAGGAGAGAGCCGGGCGGGGTTGGGCCGTCACCGTCCCGCCCCACGGTCTCCGGGTCGACCGCGACCTCAGCGCTGGGGCCGCGAGAGGAGAGAGGGAGGGATTTGTGCCGGTTGCTAAGCAACGGTCCGGTGACGTCAGGCGGTTGAGTTTTGTTCCCAAGGTAACTGGCTGGGCAGCTGGGCCGGGAACTATTTGTGTCTGTCCCCAGAGGGGCTGCGTAGCCTCCAGGGTCTGGCGCAGCTGAGGAAGTGCGCTCCTGGCCCGTGGGCAGGCAGGGCACAGAACACAGAGGCCCTTTGAGCTCCCGGAGGCCCGCGGTCCGGGCGGGGCGAGCGGGGCGGTGTCCGCCCCATCGGCGGACGCCCCTCCTCTGCTCCCTGCCGCCCTGGTTTTCTCTCCGAGCCTGCTGGGGAGGTCCCCGGATGGCCAGGCTTTGTCCTACTAATACACGCTGTCCCGGGTAAACACCTTGAAGAAAGGGGCTTCTGTTTGCAGCGGCCCGGCCCTTCCCTCACTGGCACACAGTAGGCACTCAGCCTGGAATTCCCATAGGACTGTGGCTACCCTTTCAGAGCTGCCACACAACTCCAGCACTCAGAACCCCTCGTCCGGTTCTGATCTTGAGCGCTCCGTACCTGCGCTTTGGGCCCTGGTGAGCAGATCAGCAGATCAGCTCCGTTATTTGGGGGCCACGATGCAAAAATAAAATGAGAGGCCTCTTGTTCGAAAATGACCAAGGGGGCTGGGAAATGAGCAATGGACAATGTAGGAAACAGGCCCCAGCCCTGCCCATGAAGGGCGAACAGAAAGAGTAAAAGTGACAAGTTGGTGGCACAGTGGATAAAGCTTCCACCCAGAACGCTTGAGGTCGCCGGTTTGAAACCCCAGGCTGACCTGGTCAAGGCACATATGGGACTCGCTTCCTGCTTCTTCCCTACCTTCTCTCTCTAAATTGACTAAATAGATTTTAAAAAGTTTAAGTGACAAGTACACGGGTAAACTGCGACAGGTGGCATCAGTCACGGAAGAGAGAGGATAAGGTTCAAACCCAGAGTGGAAGAAGGTGAGGGACAGGACACAACAGGGGCAGAAAGGCCATCAGGGATGCAAAGACAAAGCAATGACGACGTAAACTTGGACCTGAGAGCTGGCCCAGGCCCACCTGCAGGCCCTTCAGGGCTCAGGGCGCTGGAAGTGGGTCTCCTACCTCCTCATGGCCACCTGTAGCAACAGGGCAACATCCATCTGTGTCATGGATGCCTCTCACCATCTGTGTCCAGGGCGCTGCTGCCACGTCTCCCCAGCCTAGTGGGCAAGGCCAGGCTGGACCCAGGGACATGGAGATCTGGGCCCAGGCCTCAGAGAACAGGCCCAGTATTGACATCCGGACCAGCAGCTGCCTTCCAGAAGCCAGGGCATGCGCTGCCTGTCATGCCCAGGGGAGGCATCGGCCCCAACCCTGCAGAACTTACAGCTCTGTCAACAGTCTGGGAGCTGACCAGGGGCTCGGAGGGCAGGGGGCAGGTGGCATCTCTGAAGAGCAGCCTTGCACGGGCTTCCCTGTCAGTGAAGTTGGGAACAGCCTCCAGCCCTCGGGGTGAAGCTGGCTCCGTGATCCCTGGTTCACACACGGAGCCGGTTCAAGGATGCACCCAGCCCACCTCTCACCCAGGCTCCCCGGTCTCTCTCACATGATCCTTGAGGAACCAGCCCTGGGCCCAGGACTCAGAGCTGGTGAGCAGAACCAGCTACATCATTTGTGGGTCCCAATGCGAAATGAAAATGCAAGGTCCCTTGCTCAAAAGGTATTAAGAGTGCCAAGAAGATGACAGCAAAGCTTTAACCAATCACGGGGCTCTGTGCCACCTCCCAGGTTGCCAGCCAGCCCAGCTAGTGGATCCTAGACACCAAGCAAGCCTCCTCCTGGGCACAGTCCACCTGTCCCCTCTATCAGGGTCCATCTGCTGGTCTCTCTCCCCAACGCTGCTGCTGGCTACCTACTAACCATCTATTCAACACAGTCTGGGCATGCAGTGGGGTCCTCAGTGCTTGCCCACCCAAGGACCAAAACCACAGAACCCTCCCAGAAATGCTCATTTTTGCAAATGCTGGGGTTTTGCTTCTCTATACTGCTGAAGAGCACTTGTTCTTGAATAAAATATACCGGGGCTGTCTCTATAAGACGAAATGTAAAGCACAGCAGTTAATTGTTGAGAATTCGGCACCGACCAACACTAAAAGAACACATAAGAACACAGTCGAGGGCATGCCTGCAGCCTCCTAAGGTCTATATCCCACCCAGGATTCACTGCACTCCAACCTAGAACCAGGGAGAGAATGTCTGCCCCAGCTTTCTGCTTCATGTCCACGTGGGATCAGGTCCTGACAACCCCTGCCCAGTTTCAGCTGGGCTCCCTACACAGCCCTGCCAGCTTATCCAAATCCTCCCCTCCTGCCAGAGTGAGCCCCCCCACTGTGTGGGCGCTGTGTGTGCCACCCAGATCCCCTGCAGGTGTGAAGGACTGGGGTTACCCCAGTGCTGGGAGTGCTGGCGGTAACCCTCTCTGAAAATAAAATGCCTTGCCCAGGGTCACCACTCCCCCTTCCTGGATATGTCCAATGACTGATGAATGCAGGTACAAATAGGTCCATCCCCTTTGCCCCAACTTGGGACGAGAAAAGACTACCCCGGCTAGGCTAGGAAGCGACCCATTGGGTCAGCTGAGCCTTCCCTGAGAACTTCACGGCAGCCCAGTGTCTCCCTGTGCCTGTTCCTGACCCTCTGTGGATGCTCACCCCCGGAGGCTCCCTGGATAATTCTGCAGGGGAGACTTCGCTGAAGACTCTCATCTACCTGGGGCACCACGGGCACCTCCTACCTATTTACATGCCTTAGAACAGTTGTTTTTTCATTCACTCAACAGGTCCTCATTGAAGGCCTACTATGTGCCAGATGGTGTTCAAGGTGCTGGGGGTAAAGCAAATAAGGCAAGCAGATACCTCTGCCCTCACAGAGCGCCAAAAAAGCAACTAACAATATAATGCCATCCATCGAACTTAGAATTTCTATTTTAAAAAAGAGAGAGCCTTGCCTGACCTGTGGTGGCGCAGTGGGATACAGTGTCGACCTGCAACACAGAGGTTGCCAGTTCGAAACCCTGGCCTTGCCTGGTCAAACACATATGAGAGTTGATGCTTTCTGTTCCTCCTCCTCCTTCTTCCTCTCTCCCTCCCTCACCCCCCTCTGGAAGAAAAAGTTTTTGAATAAATAAAAGTCTTTTTTTAAAAAAAAAGAAGAAAGGATGATACAGTAGAGAATATCTGATCGCAACTACTTTACACCAAACTTCTTTTAGGTCAAGGAAGGTCTTCCCGGGAAGCAGTAAGAGGCCAGGCACCCGTCAGTCTGAAGTACAAGCATTAACCAGGCAAGTTCAAAGGCTCTCAGGAAGGAAGTGGGGTACTGGGTTCAAGGGAACAAAAGGTGAGTCTAGAATGCAGCTGAGTGATGGGAGATGAGATCAGAGGCAAAGCAGAATGAAGCAGGGCCTGAAGAATCCAGGAGAATTGGGCTTTTATTCTGAGTAAGGTGGGAGCATTGGACAGCTGTAAGCAGGGCAGTAATAGGCTCTTTACTTATTTAGAACATCACTCTAGCTACTGGGCAGAGAATGGACTCACCACCTACTGTTTGGCACGTTTGCCCCTTGACCTGACTTTTAGTTTTAACCTGCGTTTGTGCAATAACTCGTCTGTTGCTTGAGGTTGGAGGCCAGCGTTCAGACAGTTTGGATCCTCACACTCCCTTGTGCTGAGCAGGTGCTCACAATAAATGTCATCACCTTCTACTTCTGTTTCTGCAGGGCTCTTCAGGAGTCTTGCTTCTCAGACCAGCATCAGCACCACCCCAGAGCTGGTAGGAAATGTAGAATCTTAGGCCCAGCCCCAACCTACTCAATCGGAATCTGAAACTTAACAGGATCCCCCAGAAATTCAGATGCATGGTAAAGTTTGAGTACTTCTAGAGAGCAGAAAACCTGGCGGGCCAGGCAAGCTGGTGGGGCAGGCAGGAGGTGAGCCCAAGTGCACACAGTGGGCTCACTTGGGGAGTCTCCCTTAAAAGTGACAATCACCCTGAGTCACTGCATTTGAGAGGAGACAGGACCAGTAATAAAGCTAACTCTTACTAAGTTCTTTCTGTGTGCCAGAAACTGGCTTCTCAATCGTTTATATGCATTAGCTAATTTAGTCTTCACAACAGCCCTATAAAGGGGTAATAATACAGTCACCATGCCCATATTGCATATGGAGAAAGTGATGCCCAGTGAGGTTGTGGTTATTCCAGAATCTTCAGCAGCTACACAAGAACTTGGCTGTACCTGGTGTTTCAGGCAAAGTCTGTTCTGATTGGTCGCTGCTGGTCCTACTGGTTATTCACTATTTTGAATGTCGTCCTGGTTACGAAGCTGGATGAAGGAGGCAGAATCCAAACTGTGCTGGAGCCACGCTGTAAACCGCGATCTCTATCCATCTAGCGGTCTCACTACCCAGAAACAGCGCACCCCGGGGACAAGTAACGTGTGTCCATGTGCTTGTACGCTGCAAAGCACAGTCTAAATGCCAAGTGTGTGGATTCTGCCGAGGGGGAAAATGAGAAAAGACTGTTAAAGCTGGAAAAGCTGCGCTGTGAGAAGAGAGGCTGCAGTGGGGAAGCGGCACGCTCTCTGTACGAGGGGGTAACTGAGTCAGAAGGAAAGGCCTCCATGAGTGGAGCCCCGACGATCAGCCCCTCAAGGCTCCAACTTGCCAGACGCCATTAGGCCCTGATCAGGTTAGCCCGCGCGCGTCTTCACCGACTGACCCGGCCTTCCTGATATGCACCACCAGGGGGCGCTGCTCCCCAGCCTTCGTCCCACTGGACCCCACCTGCTCACAGGAAACAGACTTGTTAGGAGCCCTAGTGACTAGGGACTTTCAGATGTATAAAAGAAAGGAAGGCAGAACGGAACGGGGACTTATACCCATTTTCAACCCCTAAAATACCCCTATGGAGGAGCGCTTGTTTCCATTTTACAGATGAGGAACTGGAGGCCCAAGATGTGGGATAAGATTCCCCCAAACCAGGAAGCTAGGAGGAAGGTAGGGCTGGGTCATTTGATTCCAACCTCAGTTCCCCAAGGGACCACAAGTAGATGTCAGTTCATTTGACCCCGTCAGCTCACTGGTGTCCCTACTTTGCTGATCCTGTATTCTAAGTGTTGACCAGAACCTCCACCACAAACTGGATTCCCACAACTCCAACAGCCAGGCCCCAAAGGGCAGTCCCTGGAACCTGAACCATTTTCTGAAATTGTGGCCTCTTGCTTCATTGCCCTCTGGCCTTCAGGGACCCCCACCTGCCACCCAACCCAGCAGCCTCCCCACTCTGGTGGAGTCTGAGGTCTCCTCTGCCCCCTGGGGCTGGCTCTAGGCCCCCACAGTCATGCCCTAGTCTACACCGCTTCTCCACGCCAGAAGCCCCGTGGGTTCCGATTTTGCCCCCTGACACTCCACAGCAGGCAAGAGCACAAATAAACAAAGGGACATCTGAACCAGGAAGGGCCTGTGGCTGAGGCCAATCTCAGCTCCCACCAACTCCTTTTACGGTCTCTGGGTCCAGTTCCTTCTTCCTCCTAAGTCAGAACTGGAAAAGGCCTCAGGATCACTGGGTCCACCTTGCGCCAACACTTTCCTTTCCTAGGGGGGGAAGGGGGAGGGAACGAGGGGGGAGGATCACAACAAAACACGGCGTGCTGTCTCAGCCTGGCCAGACAGGTTCACAAGACCAGGACAGGGAGGGCAGCGTCCGGTACCGGACAGAAACTCCAGCCCTGGGGCGGGACCTGGGTACGTCAGGCCCCAGGAGGCCCAGTCCCAGCGCCAGTAAAATACCGCGGGGATGGGGGACCCTAACCACGGAGTCTTCTCGGGCCCCACCGCAGCTTCTGCGGTTCTGTATCTGGCCTCGGGGAAAGCCGTAGTGAGCATCTATTTCGGCCGCCCTCGGTAGGACCCCTTCCTTCCCTCCGCCCTGGGAGCTGCGGGAAGCTCGCGTGTCTGGGAGCACGTGCGTATATGCGATCAAGTGTGTGCGGTAGCGTGTGCGCCTCGGCACATGCGTCCGCGCCATTGCCGGGGCCGTGCGCGCCCCCTATTGGCGGGCCAACAGCCGCAGCCACAGCTGCCAAATGGCCGTGTGCAGCCCTGCGTGTGGCCACCCTTCCCTCGCGGCCGGGAGCACTGGGTGCGCACCGCGAGCCGGCCGGCGCTTAGCATCCGGAGCAAGGGGGCTCTGGCACTCGGTTCCCAGCCCAGCCCTTTCCTCCGGCGTTTTCTGTATTGCAGGGCCTCCCCCTCCGCCCGCGAGGAGCGCTCGGGGGTAGGGGCCGAGGGCAGCCCCGCCCGGGCCGGCGGGTGAGGGTGGCGGGGCTGCGGGGCGCGCGCCGCCCCTCCCCTGCCGTCGCCCCCGCCCCGGCGCCCTGATGGGTTTTTCCATGACTGCATCCGGCCGCGGGCTGCCTTTGTTCCCTGGGTCCGGGCAGTGGCCCGCCTCCCCCGCCTGCCGGGGTTTTTCCAGGGTTCAACTGGAGCGTGGCGGAGTCGCCTCCCCCCCACTGCCACAACCGGCCTCCTGCGTCCGGGTTTGGGCGGCGACCCTGGCAGGACCCTGAAATCACCTTCGGGGAATTCGTGCCCTCTCCAGACGCGCCGCCAAGGCCTGCGGCCCTGGAGCCCCACTCGTGTGTGCAAAGTTGACTGTCTCCCGGCCCGCTCTCCCCATTGCGTCGTGAGGCGCTCTTGGCGCCGTGAGTCCCCCCAGGGCAACATGTTGGGGGACGGGGTCAGGCGGGTGCAGTCTGCGCAGCCGGCCGCCTCGGCTTCCAGGTCGTAGAAGGTCCTCGCGTTTCCCCTAAGGGGCCGCCGGCGCTGTCCAGGCGGTAGGATGTCTGGTGGCTCCTTCAAAGCCCGCAGCGGCTGCGGACGGACGAGATATTCTTGCAAGGTAGTTCCAAATTTATGTAACATAATCAAGTGTGCATAATCACATCCATCCCCATCACCTCTACCCTATAACAAGTCCCACCTACACACATCCCACCCCACTCGGGTGGTGGTTACACAGAGCTTGAAGACCAGAAGGAAGGATCATAGACTATCTCAGGGTGTGTTGCCACAGGTCCTTGTCGGACATTGTTAGTTAAGTGAACTCCTTTCGGTAACTAAAGGTATCACTGTTCGGTAGACACATACACTGTTTTCCAAGAAAGAGTGAAGTGAACTCTCCCTGCTAAGAATGCTGTCTCCGTTCCCTCACTCCCTTCCCCCACTACCCAGAGATAAATATGGAATGAAGAAATGTTTTAGAATTCATGTCACTGCTAGAAGGACCTGGAGTTTTCTTCCATCAAGATGATTATCTGAGGCCTGACCTGTGGTGGCGCAGTGGATAAAGCATCGACCTGGGAACACTGAGGTCGCCAGTTCAAAACCCTGCACTGGTCTGGTCAAGGCACATATGGGAGTTGATGCTTCCAGCTCCTCCCCACTTTCTCTCTCTCTCTATCTCTCTCTCACTCTGTGTCTCCTCTCTAAAATGAATAAATTAAAAAAAAAATACTACCCTCACCTCAGTAGGTGGGTCAGGGGACCCTGCTTGTCTGACTGGTCCAGTCAGTGTATTAGGTAGCAGTACTGGCTGAGGAGCCTACACACTGAGGGGCTGGTGCTCAGAGAAAGTTCTTCTATTGTACGGGCTGGTGCCCAGCCGTGGGCTCTGTCTCAGCTTCTGGGACTTCTCACCAACTTCACAAGGGCAAAGGTCATCTGAATTAGCCTTGTTGGGCAGATAAAATATAGTATGCTCACTTTGTTAAAGATGGCGCTGCCACCTGACTAGGCGGTGGCGCAGTGGATAGAGCGTCGGACTGCGATGCGGAAGACCCAGGTTCGAGACCCCGAGCTCACCAGCTTGAACGCGGGCCCATCTGGCTTGAGCAAAAAGCTCACCAACTTGGACCCAAGGTCGCTGGCTCCAGCAAGGGGTGGCTCCGTCTGCTGAAGGCCCACGGTCAAGGCACATGTGAGAAAGCAATCAATGAACAACTAAGGTGTTGCAACAGCAACGAAAAACTAATGATGGATGCTTCTCACCTCTGCCCTCTCCTGTCTGTCTGTTCCTATCTATCCCTCTCTCTGACTCTCTCTGTCCCTGTAAAAAAAAAAAAGAAAAGGTTAAGATCCACTGGACCAGTTTCATATGCGCATTCACCGAACCCTCCTTTATTGATAAATAAAATATGATTTTTTTCCCAAATTCAAGACATAGGTATATATTTTTTTACTGGTGCACAAAATGAGCCGTGCATGAACATCACCTTGCTCAAAGAACAAAACCAACAAAGTGCATGAACTCACAACAAATTACGGTATTACTTTATTCTGGCTTCTGCGGCAGAGGCTTCTCTGAACCCCTGAGACCGACTCATCGAACCCCTAGGATTTGATAGAACCCAGGTTAAGAACCACTGTAATAGACAGTTAAAATGAAGCCTTGCATAACCTTTAAATGACAGAAGGTGACTCACAGAACCCAAAGAGCCTCCGGCCACACTGGCCACTGTGAACCTCTTATCTCCCTGTCTCAGTATGGAAATGGTGGAACAAAGAGGCACAATGTTGAGCATTAGAACCATAATCCATTTGTTCATAGAAAAATTATTGCTTCCGGAGTGCCCATCTCAGGTCTAGAGCCAAGCAAGTGATTCACTCCAAATGTGCAAGTGTAAGGACCCCTCGCTGCAGCCCACCAGCCACTGTTCTGCCTCAGGAGGTTATGGATGAGTCGGCCAGCTGCCCTCAGGGTTTTCCTGCCTTAGGAAACAATCCCCTGGACGCATCTTCCCCAGGTATACATACATCTCAGGCAAAGCCATCGCTAATGGGTATGGGGGAATATACAAAATGGCTCAACACAAAGTTCAAAAGACTGTCAGGTCAGAACCAGATAGCTGAGAAATCTCTTCAGCTTAATTAACATAAATATATAACGACAATGTCATTTCAGTTTGGTTAGGGATCATCATTGTGAGGGCCAGGTAACTTCAGAGATCTACTCCCCCCTGTGTTGGTAGCCCATCTGGCTTAGAGGAGGCAGAGGGATTAAAAACACAGAGTGTAAGAAGATTTGGTATCTAAAAGCCACAGGCTGATAAAGAAACAAGGCTGGCTCTGGGAAGAAGGGCCACGATCCTTGGATGTATTCCTCCATCCTGCCATCAGGATTTGGGCTTTGCTTCATTGGTAGGTACACGTTTCAGAACATTTGGGGACAAGAAGTGCAGCCTTCTTTTTTTATGGAGTTCAAAACTGAATACTGTTTTCTAAAAAATGTTTTCCATTGATTTGAGGGAGGGAGAGAAGCATCAATTCATTGTTCCACTTAGTAGTTCAATTTCAGTTGTGTACTCATTAGTTGCCTCTTGTATATGCCCTGATGAGGGATCAAACCCATGACCTCACATGCCAGATGATGCTCTATCCACTGAGCTGCCCAGCCAGGGCCAAAACTGGATAATTCTTTTTTTCTGAGAGAGAAAGAGGGACAGACCAGTGCAGATAGACAGGAAAGGGGAGAGATGAGAACAATCAACTCGTAGTTGCGGCACCTTAGTTCGTTGATTGCTTTCTCATCTGTGCCTTGGGGCAGGGCGCTCCAACTGAGTCAGTGACCCCTTGCTCAAGCCAGTGACATTGGGCTCAACCCAGGAATCTTGAGCTTCAAGCCATCAACCATGGGGTCATATCTGTGATCCCACACTCAAGCAGGCAACCCCACACTCAAGCTGGCTATCCTGCCAGTGAGCCCATGCTCAAGGCATAGATGGTGGGGTTTTGAACCTGGGTCCTCAGCATCCCAGGCCAATGCTCTATCCACTGTGCAACTGCATGCCCAGGCAAAACTGAATAATTCTTGAATGTTTGTACCCATATCATCAGGGTTAGAAATGCTTCATTCATTGAGGTAAGAGGGGCAGTAATGCAGACAGCTCCACTCCTCCCAGCGGAGGAGCCCCCACACACTCCAGGGCTTTCTGTGGAGAGAGCAGCTCCTCACTATTCCAGGGCTGGTGCAGAGAAACCAGCATGGGCAGAGGGCCGCCTGCAGTGGGGAACTCCACAGAGAGGGGGTCAGGGAGGAGGGTACCATGCAGAGCACAGAGATCTGGGTAGATCTGTCAGCCCAGGTCAAGATGAAAGAGAGAGCCCAGCTGCATAAACATCAAGAAAAAATTGGGAGAACAGACTGACTGGAAAACATGTAAGGAAAAAAAAATTATCTTGAGAAAGAGAAGACATCAACTCGTTGTTCAACATAATTGTACACCCACTGATTGCTTCTCATATGTACCCTGATTAGGGCCCAAACTCTCGACCTTGCGATGGAGCCAGCGCCCTTGGGATTGGGCCGGTGACCCCTGGATAAAACCAACAACTGTGGAGCACTGGGACAGCTCCCCATCCACTGCACCATCAGCCAGGGCAGTAAATCTGCCCCGGCCCAGTATTTCAGTTGATTATAAGTATAGTCCTGATGCATCAAGGTTGTGCATTTGATCCCTACTCAGGGCATATACAAGAATCAACCATGAATTCCTAAATAAATGGAACAACAAGTCAATGTTTCCTTTTGTGTGTGTGTTTGTGTGAGAGAGACAGAGACAGAAAGAGGGACAGACGGAAGGAAGAGAGAGGAGAAGCATCAATTTATTGTGGCACCTTAGTTATTCATTGATTAGTCTCTCGCATGTGCCTTGAGTGAGGGCTACAACAGAGCGAGTGACCCCTTGCTCAAGCCAGCGACCTTGGGCTCAAGCTAGCGACCTTGGGTTTTGAACCTGGGTCCTCTGTGCCCCAGTCCGATGCTCTATCCACTGTGCCACTGCCTGGTCAGGCAACAAGTCAATGTTTCTATCTCTATATAAATAAATAAATAAATAAGTAAGTAAGTAAGTAAGTAAGTAAAACAAAAACTAAGAGGATCACTCCTAAAGGGTCTAATTAAAAATAGTTTTAAAATGGCCCTGGCCGGTTTGCTCAGTGGTAGAGCAACAGCCCAGCATGTGGGTGTCTGGGTTCAATTCCCAGTCAGGACACACAGGAGCACTGTTGGGCAGATAAAATATATTATGCTTACTTTGTTAAAGATGGCGCTGCCCACATGCAAGTTTTAAGAGTAAGCTTTTCCCCACACCCTTGACTGATTGGATGATGTAGGGTGGTGCACTCTCAAGAGGAATCCTCCCATTATGCCTCAGATAAGTGACTTTGTATCAGAGACTTTTTTGTTTGTAGAGGGGATTAAAGGTTTGGATTTCTACACTATAAAGTGGGGCAGACCCAAGCCTGACCTGTGGTGGCGCAGTGGATAAAGCGTCGACCTGGGAACACTGAGGTCGCCAGTTCAAAACCCTGCACTGGTCTGGTCAAGGCACATATGGGAGCTGATGCTTCCAGCTCCTCCCCCCTTTCTCTCTTCCTCTCTTTCTCTCTCTCACTCTGTGTCTCCTCTCTAAAATGAATAAAAAATAATAAAAAAAAAAAGCCTGACCTGTGGTGGCACAGTGGATAAAGCATCGACTCCTGGGAACACTGAGGTCGCCAGTTCAAAACCCTGCACTGGTTCGGTCGAGGCACATGGGAGTTGATGCTTCCAGCTCCTCCCCCCTTTCTCTCTTTCTCTCTCTCTCTCTCACTCTGTGTCTCCTCTCTAAAATGAATAAAATAAAATAAATTAAATTAAAGTGGGGCCTGACATGTGGTGGCACAGTGGATTAAAGCCTCGACCTACAACTCTGAGGTCGCTGGTTCGAAACCCTGGGCTTGCCTGGTCGAGGCACATATGGGAGTTGATGCTTCCTGCTCCTCCCCTCCTCTCTCTCTCTCTCTCTCCCCCCTCTCTGAAATGAATAAGTAATAAAAATAATTTAAAAAAATAAATTAATTAAAGTGGTTCCTGAGGTTAGCATTAGAGAGGAGAGCATATTAAGGCCACTTGGAGAAGGCCAGGAGAAGCAGCCAAGATGGTGGAGTGCTGAGAGAGAAGCCAGTTTGTGCAGAGTTTGTGCTGGAGAAGGAGATGGGAAACAGAGGTGAATAAGACTGGTGAGCTAGAAACCTTTGATTCTAGGAAACCGGGATAAGTCAGTAGCTTTGAGAGCACTGAATGAATGGGTTTTGGAGCCCAGTGTGTGTTTTTGCTTGCCCGCCGGGTGCAAGCTAGAATTAAAGCTGATGGCTCACCAGTTCTTGGTTCAGGTGTTTCATTTCCTACTGTCTGAATCTAATGTGAACCTGCATGGGCCAGGCAGCTCTGATGGTGGACTGGCTTTACAAGCACCCATTGGCTTCTCCACCCCTCCCCCTCTTGCTTCTCTTTCTCTCTCTCTCTCTTTCTTCCTCTCCTGCAGCTATGGCTCATTTGGAGCAAGTTGGCCTCAGGTGCTGAGGATGGCTCCATGGCCTCCACCTCAGGTGCTAAGAAGAGCTCAGTTCCTGAGCAGTGAAGGAACCCCCTACCCAAGATGAGCAGAGCATTGCCCCCTAGTGGGCCTGCAAGGCAGATCCCAGTATGGGCACATTGTGGGAGGGAGTCTGTCTCTGCCTTCCCTCCTCTCACTGAATAATAAAAAAAAAAATTCTATAAAGGAAAGATAAAGAATAGTAAATTAGAAACAACCAGATGCTGGTGAGGATGTGGGGAAAATAAGTATTTTTAGACACTGTTATTGGAAAGGATTTTGTGACCACATGGCCGTACTTACGTGGAAGATTTGCACATCCCAGACGCAGCCATGCCATGCTGGGTGCCTCCCACTGAGGTCTTTGGCACAGGTGTTGTTCCAGAAAACAAGTACAAAGATATTTATTTATTTATTTAAATAAATAAGGAAGGAATTTTATTTATTTATTTATTTATTTACGGGGACAGAGAGAGTGTCAGAAAGAGGGATAGTTAGGGACAGACAGGAACAGAGAGAGATGAGAAGCAACAGTCATCTGTTATGACACCTTAGTTGTTCATTGATTGCTTTCTCATATGTGCCTTGGGTATGGGCCTTCAGCAGACAGAGTAACCCCTTGCTCGAGCCAGCGACCTTGGGTCCAAGCTGGTGAGTTTTTTTGCTCAAGCTGGCAACCTTGGGGTCTCGAACCTTGGTCCGCTTCATCCCAGTCCGACGCTCTATCCACTGCGCCACCACCTGGTCAGGCTACAAA
Source organism: Rhynchonycteris naso (assembly GCA_037038555.1). Lineage (NCBI taxonomy): Eukaryota > Metazoa > Chordata > Mammalia > Chiroptera > Emballonuridae > Rhynchonycteris > Rhynchonycteris naso. The sequence goes on along the minus strand of CM072997.1, from coordinate 6,795,626 downwards.
GATATTTATTAAAGGCACTGTTTGTAACAGCAGAAAAAGTGAAAACAATAGAAGGCAGAATGAACTCTAACTTGCTTATGGGAGGTAGTCTATACCTCAGTGTTGGGAAGATAAAATATATTATGCCAGTGGTTCTTAACCTGGGTTCTATGGAACCCTAGGGGTTCGATGAGTCGGTCTCGGGTTCGGAGAAGCCTCTGCCGCGGAGGCCAGAATAAAGTAATACCGTATTTGTTGTGAGTTCATGCACTTAGTTTGTTTTGTTCTTTGAGCAAGGTGATGTTCATGCACGGCTCATTTTGTGCACCAGTAAAAGAACATATACCTATGTCTTGAATTTGGAAAAAAAATATCATATTTTATTTATCACTAAAGAAGGGTTCGGTGAATGCGCATATGAAACTGGTGGGTTCGGTACCTCAAAAAAGGTTAAGAACCACTGTATTATGCTCACTTTGTTAAAGATGGCGCTGCCCACGTGCAAGTTTTAACAGTAAGCTTTTCCCCACACCCTTGACTGACTGGATGATGTGGGGTGGTGCACTCATGAGGAATCCTCCCAGTATGCCTCAGATAAGTGACTGTATCAGAGACTGCCTTGTTTGTAGATTGGATTAAAGGTTTGGATTTCTATATTATAAAGTGGGGCAGGCTGGGAGCTTGCTCTCCCTCGGTTCCTGAGGTTAGTATAGAGAGGAGAGCAGAGTAAGGCCACATGGAGGCCAGGAGAAGCAGCCACGATGGTGGAGTGCTAAGGAAGAAGCCAGTTTGTGCAGAGTTTGTGCAGAGAGAAGGAGATGGGGAACACAGGTGAATAAGTCCGGTGAGCTGGAAACCTTTGATTTTAGGAAACTCAGATAAGTCAGTAGCTTTGTGAGCACTGAATGAGTGGGTTTTGGAGCCCAGTGTGTGTTTTTGCTTGCCCGCCGGGTGCAAGCTAGAATTAAAGCTGATGGCTCACCAGTTCTTGGCTCCGTTGTTTCATTACCGACTGTCCGAATCTAATGCTAACCTGCATAAGCCAGGTGGCTGTGATGGTGGCCGCGACTATTGGCTTTACACTCAGTTAAAATGAATGAGTTGGATCTTCATGTATTCACATAGATTACCTCAAAAGCATATTGAGTTTCAAAAGTGTGGACAAGGCCCACCGGGAGTGAGGACGATGGAGATGCACAAGACCCGACTCCGGGGACAAGGTTCAGTGACGCAAATCCACTTTATTCATTAAGTAAACTAGCTTATATGCATGGGTTCAGTCAATAGGATGTTACAGCGTGTTCTTCAAGGCCAATGGCTAAAAAGATCAGGGAGCCGCCTGGTTGGTGCTGAGTCACTTCTTTACAGGAGGCAAGCTCCCTTCCTGGGTGTTCCCAGGAGGGATTAACCTGCTGGAGTATTCTCACAGCATAGCATCAGCCACAGCTGCCAGGTGAATGCTCTGCGCTCTACCAACATCTCCCCTTTCTCTTTTAATTAAGGCCAGTTGAACTTGCTTGATGACTCCTTGTTGCTGTTGTAGCTTCTGAATGCTACGCATTATGCAATGGAACCCTAGTAGAACTAAAACAACTATAATACCCATTATTAGCTGTATAAAACAATGAGGCCAGTTTACTAGTTAGTACATAGAATGGGGGCCTTCAACAGGGGATTCCGCCTAGGGGTGGGGATGTCATTTCCCTCCCATTGTGTTACAGAGACCTTCCAGGTGCCGTTAAACACAGTTCCGTTTTTTTTTGTTAACTTTTTTATTTTATTTTATTCATTTTAGAGAGGAGACACAGAGTGAGAGAGAGAGAGAGAAAGAGAGAAAGGGGGAGGAGCTGGAAGCATCAACTCCCATATGTGCCTTGACCAGACCAGTGCGGGGTTTTGAACTGGCGACCTCAGTGTTCCCAGGTCGATGCTTTATCCACTGCGCCACCACAGGTCAGGCCCGTTCTTTATTGTAAAAAATGGACATAGGTCCATGCACGCCCCCTTCCCACAAAGGTCCCAAGCATCCAAACACGGAACGGATGGCTTGCCGCGGGCTGCGTACCGCATATGGTTGCATTCCGTCTCTCAGCTTTCAATACCAAACTCCGAGGTTGATGGTCTGCGCATCCACGGCAGAGGCAATGCGGCAGTCTCTCCAGGGAATTCCTTCTCTTGGGGGTGTTCTTAGATGTTCGTCATACAGGAATGAGCAAAGAGGCGGCCCTGGGAAGGCTTGGGTCTCCGGGAGTAGCCATGTACGTTCCTTCCTGGGATCCAAATTGGATGCGGGCTATTTTCTGCGAAAACACAAGCATATAACCTCTTCCATGCGTTAGGGGGGTGCGGTCCCTGCCACTGAGCTGTGGCTGGGTCCTTCCAGTGTACCAATGGCAATGGGGTCAGTTGGCTACGAAGGCCTCCCCAATGTTTATAAGTGGGAGTTAAGCCATCAGAATCAAAAGTTAAATAATTGAGCCTGATCAGGCGGTGGCGCAGTGGATAGAGCATTGGACTGGGATGCGGAAGACCCAGGTTCGAGACCCCGAGGTTGCCAGCTTGAGCGCAGGCCCATCTGGCTTGAGCAAAAAGCTCGCCAGCTTGGACCCAAGGTCGCTGGCTCCAGCAAGGGGTTGCTCGGTCTGCTGAAGGCCCGCGGTCAAGGCACGTGTGAGAAAGCAATCAATGAACAACTATGGTGTCGCAACGGCAATGAAAAACTAATGATGCTTCTCACCTCTCTCCGTTCCTGTCTATCTGTCCCTATCTATCCCTTTCTCTGACTCTCTGTCCCTTTAAAAAAAAAAAAAAAAAAGTTAAATAATTGAGAGTGAATACAAAACTGATCAGCACTTCACTGGGTGAGGCCCGGGGCATATCTCCCCTTTCTTTTTGTATTTTGAGCTTAATGTCCCTGTGTCACCATTCTACAACTGCTTGTCCTTGGGGGTTGTATTTGCCATTGGGAACAAAAGGCCTTAAATTGGCTGCTGGTATAACAGGGCCCATTGTCAGTTTTAATTTCCCAAGGTACACCAAGGCAAAGCATGGCCTGTTGAAGGGCACAAATTGCATGTTAGTTTTCTCTCCTGGCCTCCTCCACGTGGCCTTTCTCTGCTCTCCTCTCCCTGCTAATCTCTGGAACTGAGAGAGCAAGCTCCTGGTCGGCCCCACTTTATAGTATAGAAATCCAAACCTTCAAGCCAGGTGTAAGGCCAGTAGCCAGGGTCAGGATCACAACCGCCTGGCCAGTGCAGGTTCTCTTTAGATTCAGGCAGTTGGTAATGAAACAACTGAGCCAAGAACTGGTGAGCCATCAGCTTTAATTCTAGCTTGCCCCAGCGGGCAAGCAAAAACACACACTGGGCTCCAAAACCCACTCATTCAGTGCTCACAAAGCTACTGACTTATCCGAGTTTCCTAGAATCAAACGTTTCTAGCTCACCAGCCTTATTCACCTCTGTTTCCCATCTCCTTCTCTCTGCACAAACTCTGCCCAAACTGGCTTCTCCCTCAGCACTCTGCCATCTTGGCTGCTTCTCCTGGCCTCCACGTGGCCTTTATCTGCTCTCCTCTCTAACGCTAACCTCAGGAACCAAGAGAGAGCAAGCTCCGGGTCAGCCCCACTTTATAGTGTAGAAATTCAAACCTTTAATCCAAAAAGCAGACAAGGAAGTCTCTGATACAAAGTCACTTATCTGAGGCATAATGGGATTCCCCATGAGAGTGCACCACCCCACATCATCCAATCAGTCAAGGATGTGGGGAAAAGCTTACTCTTAAAACTAAGCCTTGGGCCTGACCAGGTGGTGGCACAGTGGATAAAGCATCGGACTGGGATGTGGAAGGACCCAGGTTCGAGACCCCAAGGTCGCCAGCTTGAGCCCAGGCTCATCTGGTTCAAGCTAAAAGCTTGCCAGCTTGGACCCAAGGTTGCTGGCTGGCTCTAGCAAGGGGTTGCTCAGTCTACTGAAGGCCCGGGGTCAAGGCACATATGAGAAAGCAATCAATGAACAACTAAGGTGTCGCAACGGCACTAAAAAAACTGATGATTGATGCTTCTCATCTCTCTCCATTCCTGTCTTTCTGTCCCTGTCTATCCCACTCTGTCTGTAAAATAAATAAATAAATGTTTAATTAAAACTAAGCCTTGGGCTATAAGGACTCTGCCTGTCCCCACAACCAATAATATAATTACGCCCATCCCAAGCATAAGGGCAACTAATATCACCTGGGTGATGGGCTTCCATGTGGGCAGCGCCATGTTTAACAAAGTGAGCATACTATATATATATATATATATATTTTTTTTTTTTTAGAGTCAGAGAGAGGGATAGATAGGGACAGACAGACAGGAATGGAGAGAGGTGAGAAGCATCAATCATTAGTTTCTCATTGCCCTTGCGACACCTTAGTTGTTCATTGATTACTTTCTCACATGTGCCTTGACCGCGGGCCTTCAGCAGACTGAGCAACCCCTTGTTGGAGCCAGCAACCTTGGATCCAAGCTGATGAGCTTTTGCTCAAGCCAGATGGGCCCGTGCTCAAGCTGGCGACCCCGGGGTCTTGAACCTGGGTCTTCTGCATCCCAGTCCAACGCTCTATTCACTGCGCCACCGCCTGGTCAGGCTGAGCATATTATATTTTATCTGCCCAAACTACGCCCTACATGTGACCCCGAGGCCATTTATCCGCCCCGCTGCACTTCCGGAAGGGGCACCTCTTTCACTGGTGGTCAGTGAGAGGAGCACAGGATGCATCCGCACCCATAGTTCCCATTGACATACTGGTCAGTTTATTGATTTAAATGTACTTGTTCTTTATTTTAAATATTGTATTTGTTCCCGTTTTGTCTTTTTACTTTAAAATAAGATATGTGCAGTGTGCATAGGGATTTGTTCATAGTTTTTTTTATAGTCCGGCCCTCCAACAGTCTGAGGGACAGTGAACTGGCCCCCTGTGTAAAAAGTTTGGGACCCCTGCTTTAAGCCAATCTACACATAAGAAAGTCTCTGACACAAAGATACTCATCTGGGGCATAATGGGATTACTCATGAGAGTGCACCACCCTACATCAAAAAGGGTGGGAAAGGCTTAGTCCTAAAACCAAGCCGTAGGCTACAATCCTGCCTACCCACAGCCTGCCTCCAACACACATTAATATCAACTGGGCGGAAAAAAAAAAAATCAACTGGGCGACTGGCTTCCACGTGGGCAGCGCCATCTTTAACAAATCCCCAGGCAGGGGAGTGCTTCCAGCAAAGCCACTCCCCACCCCCATTAGGCCTTCTTGTACTTCAGCCAGCCGAACAAAATAGGCTTCATTTGGGTCCCAGAGAGGCATGTCCTCAAGCCAAGTGTTGAAACCTAAGAGGATTTCCCAAAGATCCTTTTCATTAACTTTAACTCACTAACTTTGCAATAGGGTCTGAGGTAGGGGCCCTTCAGGGACAGGGGTAGAAATGGTCTGGCGGAAAGTCCCTGGGTCCCCAAGGAGAACGGTGTGCTGAATTAAGAAAATAGACTCACTGAGAAAAGAGGATGGGATCAGAAGGCTTCTTCAATGCTGATAACAATATCCCAGAGTCCCATAGCCCCCAGTTTGCTTTATGCAAATAAACATGTCTTTGATACAAAGTCACACACCTGAGGCAAAAACAGGAATCACCCCACCATGGCACTAAGTGAAATCAACCAACATCTGAACAAACAAGGGGTGAGAGGAAGGGCATGTAAATTGCTTTCAGCAATTTAAGCAAGCAAGTGAAGTGAATGCAAATACTCAGCATCATAGCCAATATGGAGGTAGAGGGGGGAGAATTTAGCCTTTTGCTAAGCCTCCAATTTACAAAGGCTTTTTGCTCCTTGCAGTCTACCACATTCCTTTCACATAAAAGTTTCAAAACACAAAAAATACTACTGTTTTGTTTAGAAATACATTTATAATATGTAGGAAAGAACAGAAATATACATGGGGGTTATTTTCACCAACCTCAGGGGAGTGGTTACCTCTGAGAAGAGAGGGAGGGAAAAGTAATATAAGGTTGCTATAAAGCTTTATTTCTTTAAAAAAATTGAAACAAATAAGGCAAAATATTAGCATCTATTAAATGTTGGTGGTAGATACAGATGTCTATATTACATTTTATACTGTGGTAGGCAGAATAATGGCACCTAAAATGTATGTCTTTGCCTAATCCCCAGAACTGAATATGCTACTTATTGGGGTAAAAGGACTTTGCAGATATAATTAATTTAAGGATGTTGGGCAGATAAAATATAGTATGCTCACTTTGTTAAAGATGGCGCTGCTCACATGGAAGCCTGTCACCCAGGTGATATTATTTGCCCTTGTGCTTGGGATGGGCTGTGGGGGAAAAGCTGTACTGTAAGCTGACCGGGTTGTTATAGCTTAAGGCTTTGTTTTAAGAGTAAGCTTTTCCCCACACCCTTGACTGACTGGATGATGTGGGGTGGTGCACTCCTGAGGAATCCTCCCATTATGCCTCAGATGGGTGACTTTGTACCAGAGACTTTCTTGTTTGTAGATTAGATTAAGGGATTAGATTTCTACAGTATAAAGTGGGGCAGGCCAGGAGCTTGCTCGCTCTTGGTTCCTGAGGTATTAGAGAGGAGAGCAGAGTAAGGCCACGTGGAGGCCAGGAGAAGCAGCCAAGATGGCGGAGTGCTGAGGGAGAAGCCAGTTTGTGCAGAGTTTGTGCAGGAGGAGATGGGGAACAGAGGTGAATAAGTCTGGTGAGCTAGAAACCTTTGATTCTAGGAAACTCGGATAAGTCAGTAGCTTTGTGAGCACTGAATGAGTGGGTTTTGGAGCCCGGTGTGTGTTTTTGCTTGCCCGCCGGGTGCAAGCTAGAATTAAAGCTGATGGCTCACCAGTTCTTGGCTCCCTTGTTTCATTACCGACTGTTCGAATCTAATGCGAACCTGCATTGGCCAGGCGGCTGTGATAATGGCCGTGACTACTGGCTTTACAAAGGATCTTGAAAGGGGAAGATTATCTTGAATTATCTGAGGCACCCAAGCTAATCACAAGGGTTCTCATAAGAGGGAGGCAGGAGGGTTAGAATCAGAGAGGATATGTGACAATGGAAAGAGTGGTTACAGGGATATGCTTCGAAGATGGAAGGGGCCACTAACCAAAGAATGCAGATGCTCTCCTGAAGCTGGAAAAGGCAAGAAAATAGTCTTCCCTGAAGGCTCCAAAAGGAACACAGCCCTGCCATCACCTTGATTTTACACTTTTGACCAAAATGAACAAATCTGTGTTAACTCACTAGATTTGAGATAATTTGGTATAGCAGCAATAGGCAATTAATGTGGTACTTTTGGAAGGAATGTTTCATAATTTAAAATTTTCTTTGCTTTTGCCTGACTGGTGTTGGCACAGTGGATAAAGCGTCAACCTAGGATGCTGAGGACCGAGGTTCAAAACCCCGAGGTCACCAGATTAAGCGCAGGCTCATCCCGCTTCAGTGTGGTCTCACCGGCTTGGGTGCGGGCTCATCTGCTTGAGCGTGGAGCTGCTGGCTTGAGCGTAGGATTATAGACATGACCCCATGGTCACTGGCTTGGGCTCAAGGTCACTGACTTGAGCAAGGGGTCACTGGCTCGGCTAGAACCTCCAGGTCAAGGCACATAAGAGGAAGCAATCAATGAACAAATAATGCAGTTACCAATAGATGCTTCTCATCTCTCTTCCTGTCTGTCTGTCTGTCTCTCTCCCTCTCGCTAAATAAATAAAATTTTGTTTGCTTTGATTTTACATTAAGTTAAGAGAAGGGTGGTCAGGCCTATGGCCCATCCTCCTGCTCCTCCGGCAGGGTAGGAAGAGCTGACCACGGACACTTCGCTCAGCTGCCACTGGATGGAAAAGGCTGAGCTGTGTGCTCATCTCAAGCAGGCCCTGGGGTTCTGGAAGCCATTTGTCAGAACATGTCCTGGTTGTTGGGGTGATCCACACCCCAGGAGAACCTCTGGTCCCTCCCTCCCTGGTAGGTGAAGCTGCCAGAGGCTCACAGAAGTCTGAGGGTGGCTACAGGAATAAACATGAGTCACCATGTGAGGAGCTCCCCTAAGGACACTCGGCCCTGCATCCACCTGCTGAAGAGGCCAGATAGACTGATTGGGGGGTTGGCCTGGAGTCGAGAGTCCAGATGCTGGATGGCAGGTCCTTTGCCCAGGCGAGCACTTTTGCAATGGGGGAGGGCCAGCACTAGGCTTGGTAGAGCCTTGACTTGGGTCAGTGGCCTCCCAGGGAGGGTCAGCGGAGGGAGCAGCCTGAGAGCTGTGCCATTGCAGGTGTGAGGTGTCAGGGAAGAAGCTGGGCCTGAAAGGAAGGGGACTGATAGGAGAGGGGTATAAATGGCATCTAAGGACCCTAAGACAGGTATTCTCTTTTTATAAATTTGAAGTACACTTTATATCATTTTACTTTATTTTTTTTACCGGAACAGAGAGAGTCAGAGAGAGGGATAGATAGGGAAAGATAGAGAGGAACGGAGAGAGGTGAGTGTTGGGCAGATACAATATATTATGCTCACTTTGTTAAAGATGGCGCTGCCCACATGCAAGTTTTAAGAGTAAGCTTTTCCCCACACCCCTGACTGATTGGATGATGTAGGGTGGCGCACTCTCATGAGGAATCCTCCCAGTATGTCTCAGATAAGGGACTTTGTATCAGAGACTTCCTCGTTTGTAGATTGAATTAAAGGTTTTGAATCTATGCTATAAAGTGGGGCAGACCGGGAGCTTGCTCTCTCTCGGTTCCTGAGGTTAGCATTAGAGAGGAGAGCAGATTAAGGCCACGTGGAGGAGAGGGAGAAGCCAAGATGGCGGAGTGCTGAGGGAGAAGCCAGTTTGAGCAGAGTTTGTGCAGGAGGAGATGGGAAACAGAGGTGAATAAGTCTGGTGAGCTAGAAACCTTTGATTCTAGGAAACTTGGATAAGTCAGTAGCTTTGTGAGCACTGAATGAGTGGGTTTTGGAGCCCAGTGTGTGTTTTTGCTTGCCCGCCGGGTGCAAGCTAGAATTAAAGCTGATGGCTCACCAGTTCTTGGCTTCGTTGTTTCATTACCGACTGTCCGAATCTAACGGGAAACTGCATGGGTCAGGCGGCTGTGATGGTGGCCGCGACTACTGGCCTTACAATGAGAAACATCAATCATCAGTTTTTCATTGTCATTGCAACACCATAGTTGTTCATTGATTGCTTTCTCACATGTGCCTTGACCACGGGCCTTCAGCAGACTGAGCCACCCATTGCTGGAGCCAGCGACCTTGGGTCCAAGCTGGTGAGCTTTTGCTCAAGCCAGATGGGCCCGTGCTCAAGCTAGCGAGCTCAGGGTCTCAAACCTGGGTCTTCCGTATCCCAGTCCGACGCTCTATCCACTGCGCCATTGCCTGGTCAGGCATAAGAGAGGTATTTTCAAGAAAAGAAACACCTGGCCCTGGCCGGTGGCTCAGTGGATAGATCATCAGCCTGGCATATAGATGTCCTGGGTTCAATTTCTGATCACGGCACACAGGAGAAGTGACCATCTCCTTCTCTCCCCCCTCTCTCCCTCTTCCCCTCCCATAGCCAGTGAGTCAATTGGTTTGAGCATGGCCTAGGCACTGAGGATAGCTCAGCTGGTCTGAGAGGGTCAGCCTCAGGAAGTAAAAATAGTTCAGTACTCTAGCATCGACTCCACATGGGGTTGCCGGGGGGGATCCTAGTAGGGACACATGTGGGAGTCTGTCTCACTATCTCCCCTCCTCTCTCAAAAAAAAAGAAGAAGGAGAAGGGGGAGGGGGAGGAAGAAGAAGAAGAAGAAACCTCTGTATATTGTGTGTGTGTGTGTGTGTGTGTGTGTGTGTGTGTGTGTGTGTGTGGAGGCATGGACACACAAAGGACCGAGTGAGGGGGCTGTGGCGAAGGGAGAAGCTAGAGAGAGGGCGGTGGCCCCCGCCACAGGCTGTGGAGGAGGCTGCAGGGCCCAGAACTCCGCCCAGGCAGAGGAGCAGTCTTGGACAGGAGGAAAGAGAGTTCTTCTCTTTCCAGATCTGGAAACTAGGTGGGAAACACACGGACAAGGGTCTGGAAGGACACCCCACCTGCCCTGGAGTAACCCTGCTGTGGGCGTGGGGGACAAGGGAGAGTCCAGGGACTGCACTGTGGATCACCCGAATGGTTTAACAATAAAGATGTATCTCTACGCTAAGGGTGGAATTAAAACTAAACTTCACGTTGTTAGCCCCTATGAGGAGCACAGAGAGTAAATGCTTGAATTGTTCAGAGAAGGGTCAGGCAGGTGCAGGGCTCACAGAAGGGTAGACTGGGGTGGGACCTGACCTGGCCTGTGAGGTGGCAGGGCCTGAGAGGAGATCCCCATGCCCAGGGCGGGGCTCTGGTTAGGGAGGAACAGGCCGACCAGCTACTCCAGGTTCTGGGAGGCCTCTGAAAGCACAGCCCCCCCCCCCCCCCACACACACACAGACACACTCACTCACACTCACAGAGTCTGGTCTGGAGGCCTGCTGCAGGCTCTGGAATTCCCCAGATGATTCTGATAGGTAACCAGGTAATGGGTCACCTGGGAGGGATTCTGCTGGTGGCTGGGGCCACGTGGGGTGGGCTGGGGAGACTGCCATGTGAGGGGGGGGTCACGCCTCACCCAGCACTATCCCCGCCTGGGAGAGCCAAAACCCTCAATCAGTGGTTAGGAAATAGTGCGAACAGCCCGAGGCCGGAATTGGAGAATGAACCGGGTGTGTGTCTTTGGAGTAAACTAATGGTGTGAAGGACCATGTTTCTGATCAGCAGGCAGCTCCTGAGACCCCAGGAGGAGGAGGACCAGAGTGGGAGGGAACTGGCAGGCCCGGCATGTTTCAGGAGAAGAATCAGAGGAAATAGCTGACTCTGGGGGGACGCACAGAGGCTGATGAGAAAGAGCACCCCTAGGCCTGCACCCCCAGGGCCGGGCTTTGTCCCGGGTGCCTGGAGTGCTGCCGAGGTAGCCATAATGGGAGGGTTCGAGTTCGACGTGATGACCAGGTAGACCTGCTTTCATGGCTGCCCTGAGATGCAGAGTGTCCTCCTGAGGAGAGGGTTATTGAGCCACTTTAGGGAGCTCAAGGGGGACAGACAGTAAGGGAGGGGCAAACTCAGTGGACTGACAGAGGAAAGTGTATCCTCAGGGTCACCTTCCCTTGTGGGGAGGTGGGTGGGTGGTGGCGCGGCAGAGCGGTCTGCTGACCCCATCCCCTCCTGCAGAGGACTTCTCACCCAGACAGATGGCTCAGCATCCAGGCTCCGGTTTCCCGTAATCCAACCTTCCAGCTACCTCCCAGGAGCCGCTTGTTCCTCTGGCAGCTCCTGTCCACTGTGTCCTTCCTTGCTCATCTTCTGGGTCTCACTTAGCCCCGGGTCCCACACACCTCAGCACGGGAACCTAAAGGGAAGGAAGGCCCTTTCTACGTACGGGTCACAGGGCCAGAGAGGGGCTGAGTTAACCCTGAGACTCGTCACAGCTAAGAACATTTCTTAGTCAACTACATTTTTTTTTATGAAGGTACCAAAATACAAAATAACATCCTGGCACAGTGTGTTGAGAATTTAAATAAATATAGCATAAAATAGGCCCAGAAGAATTAAGTATATTCTCAAGAAAGAGAGCGGAAAATTAGAAGTGCTTTTTTTTCCTTTTTGTTTTAGCAATAGGAATGCAATGAGCATTTTTGTAGCTGCACATTTTGGACACCGTAAAGATTCCTTTCAGTAACTTCTAAAGGTGACATCGACAAGTCAAAAGGTACTCGTAATCTTAAAACTTAATTTTCTTCCAGAAGGCTCTCCCAATTATTGTGCATTCCTAGAAGTAATTAATGAGAAACCCCCTACCCAACAGTTGCTAGTCTGATAAGCTATCTCAAATAGTTTTATTTTGCCTTGCTTTGAGTATTAAGGAGGATGAAAATTTTCTTCTCCTATTAACCATTTGTTTCATTGTTTTGTTTTTTATTTAATTTTTTTCTAGTTGGTTGATTTTAGAGGGGGGGAAGCGTTCATTTGTTGTTTCTTTTAGTTGTGTGTTTGTCGGTCGCTTCCTGTATGTGCCCTAGCTGGGAATCGAACCCACAACCTTGGTGTTTCAGGATGATACTAACAGACTGAGCTAATTGGTCAGGGCCTGTTATTATTATTTTTTCAGGAACAGAGAGAAAGTCAGAGAGAGGGATAGATAGGGACAGACAGACAGGAACGGAGGAATGGAGAGAGATGAGAAGCATCAATCATTAGTTTTTCATTGCCGTTGCGACACCATAGTTGTTCATTGATTGCTCTCTCACATGTGCCTTGACTGTGGGCCTTCAGCAGACTGAGCCACCCCTTGCTGGACGCAGCGACCTTGGGTCCAAGCTGGCGAGCTTATGCTCAAGCCAGATGGGCCCGTGCTCAAGCTGGTGAGCTTGGGGTCTCAAACCTGGGTCTTCCATATCCCAGTCCGACGCTCTATCCACTGCTCAACCACCTGGTCAGGCTCGTTATTTTATTATTATTATTATTATTGATTGATTTTAGAGGAAGAGAGTGAAGCATTCATTTAAAAAACACTTTTATTTTAGAGAGGGACGGAGAGAGAGAAAGACAAAAACATCAATCTGTTCCTGTATGTGCCCTGATTGGGGATTGAACCTACAAACTTGGTGTTTCTGGATGATGTTCTAACCAACTGAGCTAACCAGCCAGAGCCTTGTTTCATTGTTTTATTTCATCTGCCTTCTCACATCTGCCATATTTTTCTTTTTAAAGATTTTATTTATTGGTTTTTAGAGAGAGGAAAGAGTGAGAGAGAAAGTGGGTGGGGAAGAGCAGGAAGCATCAAATAATAGTTGTTTTCTATATTCCTTAACTGGGCAAGCCCAGGGTTTCAAACCAGCGACCTCAGCGTTCCAGCTCAACGCTTTACCCACTGCGCCACCACAGACCAGGCACCTTTCTCTTTGTTACCCAATACTTTATAAAAGCCCTTGGAAATTTTTTTTTTTTTTTACGGGGACAGAAAGAGAGTCAGAGAGAGGGATAGATAGGGACAGACAGACAGGAACGGAAAGAGGTGAGAAGTATCAATCATTAGTTTTTCGTTGCCATCGCAACACCTTAGTTGTTCATTGATTGCTTTCTCACATGTGCCTTGACCGCGGGCCTTCAGCAGACCGAGCCACCCCATGCTGGAGCCAGAGACCTTGGGTCCAAGCTGGTGAGCTTTTGCTCAAACCAGATGAGCCCCCGAACTCAAGCTGGCGAGCTCGGGTCTCGAACCTGGGTCTTCCGCATCCTAGTCCAAAGCTCTATCTACTGCACCACCGCCTGGTCAGGCAAAGCCCTTCAAAATTAAGGATATTTGCCTCTGTTGCCATATTTGTCGGGAAAACATATTTGCCAAGTTTGTCTTCTGCTTTTTCAATTTGTTTTGTTTGTGGTTTTTGACACATAGAAATTTTTCATTAAAAAAATTAAATCTAGTAGGCTTTTTGTGTTTATTTCTGTCTTGACTGAGGCACCAATTAATCTTTTCAGGCATAAACAGTAAGAATAGAAAGGCCTGGTCTGGGTGGCGCAGAGGATAGAGCACTGACCTGGAACACTGAGGTCGCTGGTTGGGAATCATGGGCTTGCCCAGTCCAGGCACTTAGGACAAGAAATCAATGAACAATTAAATGAAGCAACCATGAGTTGATACTTCTCATTCCCCTGCCCTCTCTCTCTCCTCCCTCTGTAAAATCAAGGAATAAAAAATCTTATAGAAAGGAATTTTGATTGGGGGGGGGGGAGTTAATCTCTGGGAGGAGAGGTGGAGCATGTGAGGCCCCAGTCCACTAAGGTGGCTGTTTCAGGTTTACACTGGAACCCCACTGGGGAAGGGACAGGGAGAGAAAGGGACAGAGAGAGGGCAGAAGGATCTGCCGGCCAGGGAGGGCCTGGCCAGCCTAGTGTGATAGAAGCTGTCCTGAGGTGGGTCCTGTGCTGCCCAGACGGAGTCTTCCTGTTGCTCATGCTGGACTTTCAAAGACTCCGAAATTGCTATTGTGTTCCTGTTTACCAAGTGGGAATTTTAAGAATCACTGGAAGTTGGTAAACGTGCATTTCTCTTACAACCACAAGTGGAAAAATCCTCCAGCATGGCTGGTGTGGGAAATTGTCCTCTAAGCATTCACGTTGTGTGCTTAGGTTTGCATATTGTTGTTCAAAACAAAAGGTCAGAGACATTCTTTGGAACTTACTACAGGTATAGACATTTCAAAAGAGCGATCTTTGGCTAATAAAAGAAGTTACAGAAATAGAGTGTTTGGTCATTGGCTGAGGGAGGTAAGGGGTCTAGACGAACACTCAGAAGAGTGTTATGTGTCACTGAGAAGTGACTGGATTCGGGGGGTTTGCCGAGGCACTGTCTAAACCTGGGTGTTTGCAGGTGTGGACGAGCAGGTTCTCTAATTACACAGCTGTTTCTGACTTGAAGACTTTTTCTGGTGGGGATCTTGGCATGCCCAGAGGGTCTGCGCTGAGCTGCCTGGTGTGGGACTGGCATTCTGTGTTGCCAGGCAACCCAGTGTGTCTGGGTGTGTCCCCTTAGTGCTCTCAAGTCTGATGTTCCTGGGTCCAGTCTGTGTGCTGGCTTCTGGGCTGTGCCCGTCCCCAGGTGACCAGGTCGGTGATGGTCCCTGGGCTCTCGGCTCCGTGAACACACACAGAGAAGCGTGAGTGCTGGTATTGCCTGGGTTCTCCCCGGCTACTGCCTCACGAGGTTGTGGCTGAAACTGGAAGTTTCCATCTGGCTGAAGGTGTGCAGGCCCTTCTGTGTCTGAGTGGTGGACTCTTTAGGGCCCTAACAGGACCCCGCTTGTGCCTGAGGGTTTGGAGATTAGTACTGGCAGCCCCTCCAGGAGCCATGTCCGTCTCTGGGGACAGGCCTTGGGCAGCACGTGGTTTTGCAGTCGGGCTGTGCCTCCCAGACACTTCTCACTACCCTCGCGGGAATCTCTTGACCTGGACATCTGGAACCAGCTCAAAGACTCTCGGGACCACGGACAGGGATCCCTCTAGGCAAAAAGGAATTTTTTTTTAGGTGCTGGGAAGACCTCAGTGAGCAAAACCAGGCCCTGCTCTCCTGGCTGTGCAACTCTGAAGAAAGAGGGCTGTGTTATGTTGGTGCCCCGCCTGCGTGTTCCCAGAGCATTTTTTTTAACTTTTCATTGATTGCTTCCTGTATGTGCCCCGACCTGGGATCGAACCCACAGCCTTAGTGTCTGTGTGCTGGGACTAGAACAAAGCCCACTTGTGAGTGACTAAACTAGTTCTGAAAGGAGTTCTTCAGAAAAAAGAAAAAGACAAAATATTCTGAATAATGAAGGAAAAATCTTTGATACAAAGAACTTTCTAGGATGACCCCTTTAAAGTTCTGTTCTGTTTGGATTTTTAAGAGATCTAATATAATATTGTAGAGGTGAAAAAAAGGGTTAGTTAAAGGAGATACTCGCTCAGCCACTGTACAGGGAGGTGGAGGTGGAGATGGAGCTGGGACCAGACTGCTCCTGAGGGCCCCCGGGGGTTTTCTGGCCTGTTTCTGTTTCTGTTTACATCTGCGTGTCTCCGGGGGCGTGTCTCTCTGCATTGTGCACATGCAGGCGCTAGGTGTGCCCGCTCTGCTTGCTGCAGGGAAATTCCAGGGCCAGACCCTCGGCTGTAGTGAGACACTGTTTCCCTGGGAGGAAACTGGCTCTCCCAGCCAAGAACCAAACAGTTTCCACTCCTGCAGGAGGGGGAGGCAGGAGGGAGGAGGTGGAAATCAGGCAGGAGGGAGCATGGAGAAGGGAGGAGTCAGGAGGGGTAGGCAGGAGGGAGGAGGTGGAAATCAGGCAGGAGGGAGCATGGAGAAGGGAGGAGTCAGGAGGGGGAGGCAGGAGGGAGGAGGTGGAAATCAGGCAGGAGGGAGCATGGAGAAGGGAGGAGTCAGGAGAGGGAGGCAGGAGGGAGCGGCAGGAGGGAGCAGGGAGGAGGTGGGGTGAAACAGGGAGGAGGGAGCAGGGAGGAGGTGGGGTGGAACAGGGAGGAGGGAGCAGGGAGGAGGTGGGGTGGAACAGGGAGGAGGTGAGAATCAGACAGGAGGAAGCACAGAGCAGAGAGGAGCAGGAGGGAGCAGGGAGAAAGGAGGAAGAGGGAGGAAGGGGAGGGAGGAAGCAGAATGGAGCAGGTAGGAGGGAGCAGGGAGGAAGGGGAGGGGAAGAAGGAGGAAGGCCAAGTTGTTTTCACAGAGCCCCCCTGAAAGGGAGCTGCCCCAGGGCCCGCAGGCCCCCCAGCTCCCTGAAGCCTCCAGACACAGTTTAAATTTAGACCTTCTATTCTGGTCCTTGCAGCCTGGCCTCCTCCTGTGGCCAGACAGCTGGCCGGTTTCCCCAGCACCACTCCTGGGTCCAGAGGGAAGCCTGCTGCAGCAGTTCTTGTGCGGAGCTGTGGGATTGGGGTGGAGAGAGGGCTGAAAGAAAGATCAAAGTCAGAAAAATCTACCACCCTAACTCATATTTCCAAACCTGCGCCCCCAGCCCCGCATGTGCACACGCCCCACGGGTGTTAGTGGAGAGTTGGCCACCTGAACAGCTACCGTGGGAAACCAGGTGTGTTTGCTGTTCAGTGGAGAGTCAGACAAGAGGACTGGTGCAGCGGAGGGGAAAGTGCTGGGGGGTGGGGGTAGGGAGGGTGGGGGGGTGGGGGGGGCGAGGTGAAGGGATTGAGAACTAGGCATTGGCAGCCACAACCTAGTCCGGGGATGCCAAGTACGGCTCCGGGAATCTAGTCAGTAATATTGTGGTAACTGCACGTGGTGCCAGATGGGGACTGGAAATTTGGGGGGAATCACTTTGTCTAACCACTAGGCAGTCCACCTAAAACTAACACAAAATAACATTGAATATGAACTATAATTGAAAAATAGGCCCTGGCCAGTTAGCTCAGTTGGTTAGAGCATTGTCCCAAAACACTCAGGCTGTGGGTTTGATCCCAGGTCGGGGCACGTACAGGAAGCAATCAATGAAAAGTTTAAAAAAAAAAATGCTCCGGGGACACGCAGGCGGGGCACCAACATAACACAGCCCTCTTTCTTCAGAGAGGAGAGCAGGGCCTGGTTTTGCTCACTGGGGCCTTCCCAGCACCTAGAGAGGCCGCTGTACTAACTGAACACTTGCTATGTGCCAGGCACGGTAGTCAGTGCGTTAAATGCGTCCGTGCTTACCCACACACCCTCGAGTCACGCATGTCTGCGAATATAAAAACCTGTCATTTCTCTTGCCTGACCTGTGGTGGCACAGTGGATAAAGCGTCGACCTGGATACACTGAGGTCGCCAGTTCAAAACCCTGCACTGGTCTGGTCAAGGCACATATGGGAGTTGATGCTTCCAGCTCCTCCCCCCTTTCTCTCTCTCTCTCTCTCTCACTCTCTGTCTCCTCTCCAAAATGAATAAATAAAAAGAAAAAAAAACCTGTCATTTCTCTTGCTAATCCATATTTTGCCAGTTAATTTGCAGGCCTCTAAGTACTGAATGTAAGAAGGTGGAGAAAAAGGTTTTCCTCCCAATTAGTAGGGAGAAATACTGGTGGTGCCATCTTCTAGATGGGAGGGGACCTGCTGACCCCTGACCAGCAGTGGTCAGGATAGATTTGTGCTGATTTTTGTGCTACTGGTCACTGTGCATCCAAGGACAGTATAATTCTGCATCTGACTTTCTTTCTTGCAGACCCAACATACCCTGGAATCTGCTCCACCAGCCTCATCCACAGGAGAGAAGAAACCCACCAGGAAGGACCACTGCCCCAAGCAGCACCTTGGCTGGCCTCAGAGGGCCGGCCAGTGGGCGCCTGCTTTGGGGGATTTACCACGGTCCATAGTGCTGCCCCCGACGTGGGCCAAAGGAGATCCCTTTGGGCGGGGGATAACTCACATAAACACACTCATCAAGCACTGAGGTAAAAACCAGAATGCTCTCTTATTTTACAGAGAAGTCTGTCTGGCCAACAAGATTCTCACATTGGCAGGTGTGAACAATCTTCTCTGTCTGTCTGTCTCTTTCCTGGTGTGAGACTCTGGCAGGAAACTACACTTTCGTGGGAAGGTGGATGGGCAAGCCTGGCATCTATTGGTGTCTCTTTGGTAACCCAAAGCAAGGAAAGGATCCGATGTCCATGACAGGAACACCCCTGCTGGCCTTGCACATGGTTAGGACAAAGCACATGTCCCTCAGCTCAAAGTTTATTCAGAGACTGACATGTAAACAATGAAAAACTTGGAACCCCTGCGAGTCGAGGGAAAGGGGAGCCTGTCTGTCCAGCCCACCCTCAGGGAGCTCTAGGGAGCAGCTGAAACTCTTAGCATTTTGAGGTGTCCCTGGCCATTGGCTGCTGGCCTGCCTGGCACATGGTTGCAGTATTAGGAGGGTAGCATTTATTATAAAGAGCCCCAAGGTCGGATTGGGAGGGCAAGATGGATGTCCATCTCTGGTACCCTAACACGTGGATTTGGTCTTCTATCCAAAGACTAACCTCTATCTAACACCCCTGCCACGTAGTCAATTTTTTTTTTTTTTACAGGGACAGAGAGAGGTATAGATAGGGACAGACAGACAGGAACGGAGAGAGATGAGAAGCGTCAATCATTAGTTTTTCATTGCCTTTGCGATACCATAGTTGTTCATTGATTGCTTTCTCACATGTGCCTTGACCGTGGGCCTTTAGCAGACTGAGCCACTCCTTGCTGGAGCCAGTGACCTTGGGTCCAAGCTGGCGAGCTTTTTGCTCAAGCCAGATGGGCCCGCGCTCAAGCTGGCGACCTCGGGGTCTCGAACCTGGGTCTTCCGCATCCCAGTCCGACAGGTCAGGCCTGGTAATTCTTTATTAATATATTAAATCAGAGTCTTGGCCGGTTTGCTCAGCGGTAGAGCATCGGTCTAGCATATGAAAGTCCAGGATTCAATTCCCAGTCAGGGCACACAGGAGAAGCCACCATCTGCTTCTCCACCCCTCCCCCTCCCTCTCTCTTACTGTCTTTTTTTTTTTTTTTTAAGGTTTTTTTTTTTCTTTTTAAATTTATTTTATTTTTATTTTATTCATTTTAGAGAGGAGACACAGAGTGAGAGAGAGAGTGAGAGAAAGAGAGAAAGGGGGCAGGAGCTGGAAGCATCAACTCCTATGTGCCTTGACCGAACCAGTGCAGGGTTTTGAACTGGCGACCTCAGTGTTCCCAGGTCGACGCTTTATCCACTGCGCCACCACAGGTCAGGCTCTCTTACTGTCTTTTAGTAATGTCTCGAATGGTTGGAGCAAGTTGGCCCGGGTCTGAGGATGGCTCCATGGCCTCACCTCAGGCATGAAAATAGCTCAGTTGCTGAGCAACAGAGCAGTGGCCCCAGATGAGCAGAGCATCTCGAAGTAGGAAGCTTGCCAGATCAGATGGATCCCAGTTGGGGTGCAGGCAAAAGTCTGTCTGTCCCAGTAGAGCCCAAGTTCTATGTCGATCAGGCGTCCCTGATTCGACTTCCCCGTGCAGTGGGACCCTCCTGCTTTATCAGCAGGGCTGGCAGCCTCTTCGAGACTACTCTAGAGGCTGCTATGAGGATGTTACTGTTAGGTGCCACCGGAGGAAAGACACGACCAACACAAATTAGTTGCAGTAATCACACAGGCAACTTATTACTCACAAATCCTTTTGGTGTTCCTGGGTAAGCTTAAGGGGGCCCCTTCAGCGTGCTCCTCTCGGCTGGCTTTGGTCAGAGCTCAGAGCGGCGTGGAGCAGATAAAATATATTATGCTCACTTTGTTAAAGATGGCGCTGCCCACATGGAAGTTCGTTGATATTAATGTGTGTTCTGGAACAGGCTGAGGGCAGGCCGGGTCGTTGTAGCCTAAGGCTTAGTTTTAAGAGTAAGCTCTTCTCCACACCCTTGACTGATTGGATGATGTAGGGTGGTGCATTATCCTGAGGAATCCCATTATACAGAGACTTCCTTGTTTGTATAATTGGATTAAAGGTTTTGATTCTACGGTATAAAGTGGGAGAGACCAGTAGCTTGATCTCTCTCTTGGTTCCTGAGTTCCTGAGGTTAGTATTAGAGAGGAGAGCAGAGTAAGGCCACGTGAAGGCCAGGAGAAGCAGCTGAGATGGCAGAGTGCTGAGGAAGAAGCCAGTTTGTGTAGAGAGAAGGAGATGGGAAACAGAGGTGAATAAGTCTGGTGAGCTAGAAACCTTTGATTCTAGGAAACTCGGATAAGTCAGTAGCTTTGTGAGCACTGAATGTGTGGGTTTTGGAGCCCAGTGTGTGTTTTTGCTTGCCCACCGGGTGCAAGCTAGGATTAAAGCTGATGGCTCACCAGTTTTTGGCTCCATTGTTTCATTACCGACTGTTCGAATTGAATGTGAACCTGCACGGGTCCGGTGGCTGTGATCCTGACCCTGGCTACTGGCTTTACATAGTTCTCCTGGTAATTTGTCCCATGTCAATTTGATTATTAGACCAGCTAGAAGAATATAAAAGGGTAGAAAGAAATTATTTTCCCTTTCCCACCTGAATGTAGATGATACTCAAAATATCTGCAACACTGTGGTGTGATATGAGAATAGCTGTGACTTCTTTTGGTAACAAAGTCCCAGGAACCACCTATAATACTGAGGTGTAATGGCTAGGCACACAATGGAAGGAAATGCTAGATTTTAATGAGAGATCAGGGAATATAAAGACATGTAAATTCTTCCCATCCAAGTTTGCCAGCTCACAAAAACTTAACTGTAGGCTAAGAACCTAAGGAGTGAATGTCTGAAGGGGCACCACGTTGGGGAGAAAACACGGATTTCTAGCCGTGGCCGCATAGCTCAGTTGGTTAGAGCTTCCTCCCGAAGAGCAGAGGTTGCTGGTTTTGTTAGGTTAAAGCTGCAAGTGGCCGGGTCACTGGGGGAGGGGAAAGCCTCCCTTCAGCTTCTCTTGACAACTGGTAGGTTGGTATAAACCAGGGGTAGTCAACCTTTTTATACCTACCGCCCACTTTTGTATCTCCATTAGTAGTAACATTTTCTAACTGCCCACCAGTTCCACAGTAATGGTGATTTATAAAGTAGGGAAGTAACTTTACTTTATAAAATTTATAAAGCAGGGTTACAGCAAGTGAAAGCATATAATTATAATTCCTTACCAAGTACTTCATGTCGGATTTTTGCTAAGTTTGGCAGAATAAATCTTTTTTTTTTTTTTAATTTTTTTTAGAGAGGAAACACAGAGTGAGTGAGAGAGAGAGAAAGAGAGAGAGAAAGATAGAGAGAGAAAGGGTGAAGGAGCTGGAAGCATCAACTCCCATATGTGCCTTGACCAGACCAGTACAGGGTCTTGAACTGGCGACCTCAGTGTTCCCAGGTCGACGCTCTATCCACTGCGCCACCACAGGTCAGGCCAGAATAAATCTTTATAAAACAACTTACTATAGTTAAATCTATCTTTTTATTTATACTTTGGTTGCTCCACTACCGGCCGCCTTGAAAGCTGGAACGGCCACTAGTGGGCGGTAGGGACCAGGTTGACTACCACTGGTATAAACCCTTGACTAGGTCTTAAGGAAGGAGAAGTCAGGCCCCCACTGCTCTTCCCTGAAGGGGAAGAAACAAGAAGAATGCAAGGGCCAGTTATAGATTACTTCCTGTAGTTCTCTGAAAGGGTGCCTGGGGCCACTTGCTACACAGAGCAAGGGAGATAGAATTTGTACAGAGCTGAGACTAATGGTCTGAAGACCCTTTTCCCTTTTCTGACCCCACCTAAACTCACCCTCCCATGCTGGAGTCATGAGAGTGACATATACCTCTAGAGATCACGAGCCCCTTGCATGAAAACCTGTATTCTGTAAAAGGTATATCACCCGTAAGAAAATCAATTTTGACCTGACCAGGCGGTGGCGCAGTGGATAGAGCGTCAGACTGGGATGCAGAAGACCCAGGTTCGAGACCCCCAAGGTCTCCAGCTTGAGTGCAGGCCCATCTGGTTGCTGGCTCCAGCAAGGGGTTGTTCGGTCTGCTGAAGGCCCGCTCATGTGAGAAAGCAATTAATAAACAACTAAGGTGTCACAACGACAATGAAAAACCAATGATTGATGCCTCTCACCTCTCTCCGTTCCTGACTGTCTGTCCCTATCCATCTCTCTGTCCCCGTAAAAAAAAAAAAAAAAGCCAGCGCAGTATTGGGGGGGGTGTCTAGAAACTCCAAATACACATGCTTGCCAAAGTTGATTTTCTTTCTTTTTTTTTTTTTACAGGGACAGAGAGAGAGTCAGAGAGAGGGATAGACAGGGACAGACAGACAGGAATGGAGAGGAATGAGAAGCATCAATCATTAGCTTTTCGTTGCCGTCGCAGCGCCTTAGTTGTTCATTGATTGCTTTCTCACATGTGCCTTGACCGCGGGCCTTCAGCAGACCGAGCCACCCCTTGCTGGAGCCAGTGACCTTGGGGCCAAGCTGGCGAGCTTGGAGTCTCGCACCTGGGTCTTCTGCATCCCAGTCCGACGCTCTATCCACTGCGCCACTGTCTGGTCAGGTTCAGCTGGCTTTTTTTTTTCTTTTTATTTTATTCATTTTAGAGAGGAGACACAGAGAGAGAGAGAGAGAGAGAGAGAGAGAGAGAGAGAGAGAGAGAGAGAGAAGGGGGGAGGAGCTGGAAGCATCAACTCCCATATGTGCCTTGACCAGACCAGTGCAGGGTTTTGAACTGGCGACCTCAGTGTTCGCAAGTCAACACTTCATCCACTGCGCCACCACAGGTCAGGCCTTCGCTGGCTTTTAATAAATTTCCTTTCCTTTGATTAAGTTATCTGAGCATCTGATATCCTCCGCTGGGTCGCTTCCTGCTACAGCCTGACCTGAACAGAGCTCCAGCGGTCTGCCTTATTCTGTATGGGATAGCTGACATGCTGAAGCCCTTCCCGGATCTGTGGGCGGGCACCTGGGAGAGCCGAACTGAAAACACAAGGCTGGTGTATTCCAGAAGGATTGTTTATTTAAAACGCTTGGGCGCAAGTATTCCAAAAGGGACCCAAATGCCCTGTCGACCCTGGGGAGGGGTTGAAGTAGGATATTTATAGTTTAGTTAGGGGTCTTGGAAAAATCAGCTGACGTCATGCCTCTATAGGTACGAAGTATTATTTTCTCATATGTAGATTGGAGAGGCGCCAGTTTCTCCAGATTGTTTCTCTCCCAGCTCAACTGTCTAACGGAGGCCTGTGCTAGCTATTTCAAAAGCTCTCAGACTGGCCGGGCTGGCGGGGGCTTCAAGCAAGCCAGTCCCCCTCCTCCCACCGGTTTTCACTGCCCTTGGGGGTCGGGAGAAGGGGCTGTCCACTATCAGAAGACTGAGCCTCTGGGCCAATAACTAGGCTTTCACAAACACTTATTGTGATTTAAAACTCCTCTAATTGTCAGGTCTTTTCCCAATGTAAGCTTTCCCTGACGTTTCTACATTTCAAAGTGGAGGCCAAGAAGCCGGTAAGCAAGAGAATAGCAAGCCTATAACTACAAGCTCACAGTGAGGAGGGGAATGTGCGGCTTCGAGCCTGGCTAAGAAGTTGGGTGAGGGGAATTTTTGTTGTTGTTGTTTTGTGTGTGTGTGTGACAGAGAGAGGGACAGACAGGAAGGGAGAGAGAGGAGAAGCATCAATTCTTTGTTGTGGCTCCTTCCTTGTTCATTGATTGCTTTCTCATGTGTGCCTTGACAGGGGTGGGGGTGGGGCTATAGCAGAGCCCAGTGACCTCTTGCTCAAGCCAGCGACCTTGGGCTCAAGCCAGCGACCTTGGGCTTCAAAGCCACTGACCTTTGGGCTCAAGCCAGAGACCATGGGGTCATGTCTATGATCCCATGCTCAAGCCAGCAACCCCGTACTCAAGCTGGTGAGCCCACACTCAAGCGAGCAAGCTCTGGTTTCGAACCTGGGTCCTTTGCGTCCCAGTCCAACACTCTATCCATTGCACCAACGACTGGTCAGGAGGGAATTTTGGTATTAAAGGGGTTCTGTTTTTATTTCTTTTATTTATTTATTTTAACAATTACCCATTTTATTTATTTATTTTTTAATACCTTTTATTTATTTATTTATTTATTTTTCCCAGGGACAGAGAGAGAGTCAGAGAGAGGGATAGATAGGGACAGACAGATAGGAACGAGGAGAGGTGAGAAGCATCAGTCATTAGTTTCTTGTTGCCATTGCGACACCATAGTTGTTCATTGATTGCTTTCTCACATGTGCCTTAACCGCGGGCCTTCAGCAGACCGAGCAACTCCTTGCTGGAGCCAGTGACATTGGGTGCAAGCTGGCGAGCTTGTACTCAAGCCAGATGGGCCCACGCTCAAGCTGATGAGCTCGGGGTCTCGAACCTGGGTCTTCCGCATCCCAGTCCAATGCTCTATCCACTGCGCCACCGCCTGGTCAGGCCCATTTTATTTATTTTTTAAATGTTCTGTTTTGTTATTTATTCGTTTTATTTTTAAAGCTACCACTTTTTTAAAAAATTCTTTTTACTTATTCATTTTAGAGAGGAGACACAGAGTGAGAGAGAGAAAGAGAGAAAGGGGGGAGGAGCTGGAAGCATCAGCTCCCATATGTGCCTTGACCAGACCAATGCAGGGTTTTGAACTGGCGACCCCAGTGTTTCAGGTCGACGCTTTATCCACTGTGCCACCACAGGTCAGGCAAAGGGGCTCTGTTTTTAAAAGCTACTCTGAACCCAAACCTTATGGGTTTGATTCCTGGTCAGAGCACATACAGGAACAGATCTATTATGTTCCCGTCTCTCTCACTCTCCCTTGGTTTCTCGCTATGTGGTAAGGTACCGAAGAATTTAAAAATTAATATTGATGTTTTAGGAGAAAGCGTCAGGTTTCTTGTCCTCTCCTTTCTGCGGGGAGTGAAGGGAAAGGGATGTAGGAGTTTTCTGGCTTGCAGAGACATACTGTGTAGGAAACCCCTTTTACTAGGAAGCTTAAGTGGCATTTTATAATTAGGGCTAAGCATACAGAGAGATTTTGTGAATATGATTTTTATACTTGTGTGTGATTTGCACCAACTCAGGATAGACAACAACATTGTATTATAAGGATATTTTGTGCTGGGGAGACTTAGATTCCCCCTTCCCCCACCTCTGTGAGAAACTGGGTAAACACCTAGCCAGGTGTGGGAAGAGGAGGGGAGGGAGAGATTAAAGAAATCTTTTCTCCTCCTCTTCTTCCTTCTTTAATGGGCCATTTACAAACGCCTATCCCCTGGCACCATGTAGGCTCCCTGCCCCACCCTAAAAGTGTGTAATTGATGTATATACCTCTAAACAAAGGAATGGCAAATGAACACTGAAAAATTTGGGAATATCTTTTAATATGTGGAATATTTTTCATTATTGTATTACCTTATAAGTTTTAATGTGTAGAAATATTTTTATAAATCCTACAGACGAATGTTATAAGCTTGCTAATGAATTGTGTCATCTCTCCCCCTGCTCCTTTTCCTGCCAACCTGTGTGTGATCAAGGGTATATAACCTGCCTCGGGGCTATAGTTGGTGCGCACGATTTGGGTCAGCTACGCCCCCTGTTAGTCATATGCGGCCAGCATATTATTAAGTCTTCTTTTAATAAAACTCCTTAAAATTCATTTGGACTTGTCTCTACGTAAATCTGGCAAAATGGTACTTGTAAAGCCAATAGCCGGGGCCACCATCACAGCAGCCTGACCCGTGCAGGTTGGCAGTTGATTCAAACAGTTGGTAATGAAACAACGGAGCCAAGAACTGGTGAGCCATCAGCTTTAATTCTAGCTTGCACCCGGCGGGCAAGCAAAAACACACACTGGGCTCCAAAACCCACTCATTCAGTGCTCACAAGGCTACTGACTTTTCCGAGTTTTCTAGAATCAAAAGGTTTCTAGCTCACCAGACTCATTCACCTGTTTCCCATCTTCTTCTCCAGCACAAACTGCTCAAATTGGCTTCTCCCTCAGCACTCCGCCACCTTGGCTGCTTCTCCTGACCTCCACATGGCCTTCATCTGCTCTCCTCTCTGATACTGCAGGAACCAAGAGAGAGCAAGCTACTGGTCTGTCCCACTTTATAGTTGTAAAGTCAGTAGTCGCGGCCACAATCACAGCCGCCTGGCCCGTGCAGGTTCGCATTAGAGTCGAACAGTCGGTAATGAAACACCAGAGCCAAAAACTGGTGAGCCATCAGCTTTAATTCTAGCTTGCACCCGGCGGGCAAGCAAAAACACACACTGGGCTCTAAAACCCACTCATTCAGTGCTCACAAAGCTACTGACTTATCCGAGTTTCCTAGAATCAAAGGTTTCTAGCTCACCAGACTTATTCACCTCTGTTCCCCATCTCCTCCAGCACAAACTCTTAACAAACTGGCTTCTCACTCAGCACTCCACCATCTTGGCTGCTTCTCCTGGCCTCCATGTGGCCTTAGTCTGCTCTCCTCTCCAATACCTCAGGAACCAAGGAACCGAGAGCAAGCTACTGGTCTGTCCCACTTTATAATGTAGAAATCCAAACCCTTAATCCAGTCTACACAAAAGGAACTCTCTGATACAAAGTCACCTATCTGAGGCATAATGGGATTCCTCAGGAGAGCGCACCACCCCACATCATCCAATCAGTCAAGGGTGTGGGGAAGAGCTTACGCTTAAAACTAAGCCTTAGGCCTGACTTGTGTTGGCGCAGTGGATAAAGCGTCGACCTGGGAACACTGAGGTCACCAGTTCAAAACCCGGCACTGGTCTGGTCAGGGCACATATGGGAGTTGATGCTTCCAGCTCCTCCTCTCTTTCTCTCTTTCACTCTGTCTCCTCTCTAAAATGAATAAATAAAAAGAAAAAAAAAAACTAAGCCTTAGGCTATAACGACCCAGCCTGCCCACATTACAGCCTTCCTGCCCCCCCCCCGCACCCATCCCAAGCATAAGGGCAAATAATATCACCTGGGTGACGGGCTTCCATGTGGGCAGTGCCATCTTTAACAAAGTGAGCATATTATATTTTATCTGTCCAACAGTACTCTATAACAGCTAAAATCAGTAAATCAATCAATAAAAAAAGAAAGAAAATAAAACAGATTTCTAGACTATCTCAGCAAACCAGTGTTTACTTTTTCCATTCAAAGTGAGTATCAGAGATGTGGAAGGGAGAGCAGGGAGGCACAGAGGCTGGTCTGGGACACTGCCCTGGGAGCAAGGCTTTCCACAAGAGGGCAGAGGAGATGTTTGGAAAACAAAGGTTGTTCTGTGATGTGGGTAAGTTTTTTAGGTGAAAAGTATCTCTGGTAATAGCTCTCTTCTGGTTATGGGCCTCCCTTTCTAATGTAAATTTAGGACACTGATGGGGATGTAAAGAACTTTTCCTGAACCTTTTGTTTTGCTAGCCTTTAGCTCAAAGAATTCTCCTGCCAAAGTGACATTTTAGGGTGGTAAATTCTGCCCCCCTTCAGGTACTACCAATTAGATGTGCCTCCCCCGCTGATTGTGGAACAAGCGGATTGAAAAGTGGGAATAAGTGTTGTGCAAGGTACTAAGGAAGGAGAAGTCAGGCCCCCACCACTCTTCCCTGAGGAGGAAGAAACAAGAAGTATGCAAGGGAAAGGAGCCTGCAGGGGCAACTGAGTCAACCAGTTATAGATAAACTACTTCCTGTAGTTCTCTGAAAGGGTGCCTGGGGCCAACTGCTACACAGAGCAAGGGAGATAGAACTTAACTGAAAACCCCTTCCCTTTTCTTAAAAGCTTTAAACAAAACAATGTTTACCTACCTTAATTTTAAAATTCCAACAGTTACTCTCTGACCCACCTAAACTCACCCTCCCCTCCTGGAGTCAGGAGAGTGACATATACCTCTAGACAAAGGGGTGACGAGCCTCTTGCATGAAAACCTGTATTCTGTAAAAGGTATATAACCTGTAAGAAAATCAACTTCAGGAAGCACCTGTCTTTGGAGCTACTAGCACTGCGTGCTCTGCCGGCTTTTTTTTTTTTTTTTACAGGGACAGAGAGAGAGAGTCAGAGAGAGGGATAGACAGGGACAGACAGACAGGAACGGAGACAGGTGAGACGCATCAATCATTAGTTTTTCATTGTCGTTGTGACACCTTAGTTTTTCATTGATTGCTTTCTCACATGTGCCTTGACCGCGGGCCTTCAGCAGACTGAGCAACCCCTTCCTGGAGCCAGCGACCTTGGGTCCAAGCTGGTGAGCTTTTGCTCAAGCCAGATGGGCCCCGCGCTCAAGCTGGAAACCTTGGGGTCTCGAACCTGGGTCTTCCACATCCCAGTACGACGCTCTATCTATTGCGCCACCACCTGGTCAGGTTCCGCTGGCTTTTAATAAATTCTATCTTCCTCTAATCAAGTTACCTGAGTGTTTATCCTCTGTTGAGTCGCTTCCTGCTACAGTACATGGGGAATAATACTCTCCTACATTATTGTATGTTGAAAATTTACATAATTTTTTTTTTAATTTAGAGCAGTGTGTGCACAAGGTAGATTACCTTAAAAGTACACATATTGAAAAAGTCCCTTGGTTCATCATCACAACAAATTTGGAAATCTGCAGTTACAAAATCCTAAATGCCTAAGAGCGGTGTAGAAACCATTATCTTCAATGCATTCTCTCTTAGTCAGACCTGATTGTAATCTCCAGTTTTAGAAAGTAGCCATTTGGAGGATTCTGGCATAAAGGTAAGTGTGTTCACTAAGTAGTTAGTAGAGCAGGGGTCCTGTTGGGCAGATAAAATATATTATGCTCACTTTGATAAAGATGGCGCTGCCCACATGGAAGTTCGTTTATATTAATGTGTGTTCTGGGACAGGCTGTGGGCAGGCCGGGTCATTATAGCCTAAGGCTTAGTTTTAAGAGTAAGCTTTTCCCCACACCCTTGACTGATTGGATGATAGTAAGGCCAGTAGACATGGCCACCATCACAGCAGCCTGACCTGTGCAGGTTCGCATTAGATTCGAACATTCGGTAATGAAACGACGGAGCCAAGAACTGGTGAGCCATCAGCTTTAATTCTAGCTTGCACCCGGCAGACAAGCAAAAACACACACTGGGCTCCAAAACCCACTGTTGGCAGATAAAATATAATATACTCACTTTGTTAAAGATGGTGCTGCCCACATGGAAGCCCGTCACCCAGGTGATATTATTTGCCCTTATGCTTGGGATGGGTGTGGGGGAAAGGCTGTATTGTAAGCAGGCTAGGTCGTTATGGCCTAAGGCTTGTTTTTAAGAGTAAATTTTTCTCCACACCCTTGACTGATTGGATGATGTAGGGTGGTACACTCTCCTGAGGAATCCCATTATACAGAGACTTCCTTGTTTGTATAATTGGATTAAAGGTTTTGATTCTACGGTATAAAGTGGGAGAGACCAGTAGCTTGATCTCTCTCTTGGTTCCTGAGTTCCTGAGGTTAGTATTAGAGAGGAGAGCAGAGTAAGGCCACATGGAGGCCAGGAGAAGCAGCCAAGATGGCAGAGTGCTGAGGGAGAAGCCAGTTTGTTAAGAGTTTGTGCAGGAGGAGATGGGAAACAGAGGTGAATAAGTCTGGTGAGCTAGAAACCTTTGATTCTAGGAAACTCGGATAAGTCAGTAGCTTTGCAAGCACTGAATGTGTGGGTTTTGGAGCCCAGTGTGTTTTTTCTTTTATTTTATTTTTTAAAATTTATTTTATTCATTTTAGAGAGGAGACACAGAGTGAGAGAGAGAGAGAAAGAGAGAAAGGGGGGAGAAGCTGGAAACATCAACTCCCATATGTGCCTTGACCGGACCAGTGCAGGGTTTTAAACTGGTGACCTCAGTGTTCCCAAGTCGACGTTTTATCCACTGTGCCACCACAGGTCAGGCCTTGGTTATCAGTTCTTGAAATGAACTGCAGCTCCAGTAAGAAGAATGAGTGCTAGGATTATGAAAAATAGGATTATCGAGGACAGACCTTTTGGCTATCTCTCCCCTTCCCCTCCGTAAGACATGAAAGTCATGTAAGCCTGCAAATAAAGAAGTCATAAAAATCAGGCATTTGTCATGTGAAAGCTAAAGCTATAATTGTAGCCTGACCTGTGGTGGCGCAGTGGATAAAGCGTCGACCTGAGAACACTGAGGTCGCCAGTTCAAAACCCTGCACTGGTCTGGTCAAGGCACATATGGGAGTTGATGCTTCCTGCTCCTCCCCCCTTTCTCTCTCTCTCTCTCTCACTCTGTGTCTCCTCTCTAAAATGAATAAATAAAGCTGTAATTGTATATAAGATGTAAGAAATCTAACTTTGGGGAGCATGAGTTTTGTTGCCTCTTTTGGGGTCACGCAGCTCCGCTGGCTGAATAGATCCTACTAGTGGGCAGTAGGTACCAGGTTGACCAGCACTGCAAAAGTGGGCGGTTTTATAAAAAGTTGACCATTAAGGTGACCTACTTCCTTCATCAAGTTGTCTGGACGTTTTTGTCCTCCTTTGATAACTGCAATAGTTAGAGGAGGGTAGTCTGCCTTTTTATACCTACCGCCCACTTTTGTATCTGTTAGTAGTAACATTTTCTAACTGCCCACCGGTTCCACAGTAATGGTGATTTATAGAGTAAGGAAATAACTTTACTTTATAAAATTTATAAAGCAGAGTTACAGCAAGTTAAAGCATATAATAATAATTACTTACCAAGTACTTTATTTCAGATTTTCCTTAAGTTTGGCAGAATAAATCTTTATAAAACAACTTACTATAGTGTTTGGTTGCTCCGCTGCCGCCCACCATGAAAGCTAGAATGCCCACTAGTGGGCGGTAGGGACCAGGTTGACTACCACTGAGTTAGAGCATCTGCCTGAAGCACAGAGGTTGCTGGTTCAATCCCCAGTCAGGGCACATATAGAAATGGATTGATGTTTCTTTCTCTCTCTCCCCCTTCCTCTCTGGTTAAAAATCAATAAACAGATTTTAAAAAAATGATTTGCCCAGGTTACACAGTCGCTGACGGGAGAGCCCGGCAACCCATTGACATTTGACGCACACTGCTTCTCATACAATGGCCCAATCCCAAGGCATGTTCCTCTCACAGATATGAGACTCTTCAAGAGGCTCCTGAGACATTCACATGATGGAATATTAGTCGTCTATGAAAAGGAACAGAATACCAATACAGGCTACAACCCTGATGAACTTAAAAAGACAGTCTAAGTGAGAGCAGCTAGACACAATGAGCCCATACTGTGGATTCCTTCGAGACAAACTGTAAGGCCAGTAGTCGAGGCCACCATCACAGCCGTCTGGCCAGTGCAGTTTCGCATTAGATTCGAACAGTCGGTAATGAAACAACGGAGCCAGGAACTAGTGAGCCACCAGTTTTAATTCTAGCTTGCACTCGGCGGGCAAGCAAAAACACACACTGGGCTCCAAAACCCAGTCATTCAGTGCTCACAAAGCTACTGACTTATCCGAGTTTCCTAGAATCAAAGGTTTCTAGCTCACGAGACTTATTCACCTGTTTCCCATCTCCTTCTCTCTACAAACTCTGCTCAAACTGGCTTTTCCCTCAGCACTCTGCCATCTTGGCTGCTACTCCTGGCCTCCTTCACATGGCCTTTCTCTGCTCTGCTCTCTAATGCTAACCTCAGGAACCGAGAGAAAGCAAGCTCCCGGTCTGCCCTACTTTATAGTGTAGAAATTCAAACCTTTAATCCAATCTACAAACAAGGCAATCTCTGATACAGAGTCACTTATCTGAGGCATAATGGGAGGATTCTTCATGAGAGTGCACCACCCCACATCATCCAATCAGTCAAGGGTGTGGGGAAAAGGTTACTCTTAGAACTAAGCCTTAGGCTATACCGACCTTGCCTGCCCACAGCCTGTCCCCCAACACACATTAATATCAATGCACTTCCTTATGGGCAGCGCCATCTTTAACAAAGTGAGCATAATATATTTTATCTGCCCAACACCTGGGTTCTTTTTACACAGTCCTTTATTATTCACTCCAGATAATGGATGTGCCTGATGCTTCAAGCAAGCACCTGACTTGTTTTTATGAAGTAAATTTTAAAAATTGCTCTTTGTTGGGCAGATAAAATAATTATGCTCACTTCGTTAAAGATGGTGCTGCCCACATGGAAGTCCATCACCCAGGTGATGATATTAGTTGCCCTTCCTGCTTGGGAATGGATGTGATTATATTAATGTGCATTGTGGGACAGGCTGTAAGCTGGCCTGGTCATTATAGCCTAAGGCTTAGTTTTAAGACTGAGCTTTTTCCCACACCCTTGACTAATTGGATGATGTGGGGTGGTGCACTCTCATGAGGAATCCTCACATTATGCCTCAGATAAGTGACTTCGTATCAGAGACTTCCTTGTTTGTATATTGGATTAAAGGTTTGGATTTCTAACTATAAAGGGGTACAGACCAGCACCTTGCTCTTTCTCCATTCCTGAGATTAGCATTAGAGAGGAGAGCAGAGAAAGGAGAGCAGATAAAGGCCACGTGGAGGCCAGGAGAAGCAGCCAAGATGGCGGAATGCTGAGGAAGAAGCCAGTTTGAGCAGAGTTTGTGCTGGAGAAGGAGATGTGGGACAGAGGTGAATAAGTCTGGTGAGCTAGAAACCATTTGTAAAGCCAGTAGTAGCGGCCACAATCACAGCCGCCTGACCCGTGCAGGTTCGCATTGCATTCGGACAGTCGGTAATGAAATAATGGAGCCAAGAACTGGTGAGCCATCAGCTTTAATTCTACCTTGCACCCGGCGGGCAAGCAAAAACACACACTGGGCTCCAAAATCCACACATTCAGTGCTCACAAAGCTACTGACTTAACCGAGTTTTCTAGCATCAAAGGTTTCTCGCTCACCAGACTTATTCACCTAAGTTCCCCATCTCCTTCTCCAGCACAAATTCTTCACAAACTGGCTTCTCCCTCAGCACTCTGCCATCTTGGCTGCTTCTCCTGGGCTCCATGTGGCCTTCATCTGCTCTCCTCTCTGATACTTCAGGAACCAAAAGGGAGTAAGCTCCCGGTCTGTCCCACTTTATAGTGTAAAATCAAAACCTCCAATCCAATTACACAAACAAGGAAGTCTCCAATACAAAGCCACCCATCTGAGGCACAATGGGATTCCTCAGTAGAGTGCACCACCCTACATCATCCAATCAGTCAAGGGTGTGGGGAAAAGCTTACTCTTAAAACTAAGCCTTAGGCTACAATGACCCGGCCTGCTTACATTACAGCCTTTCCCCTACACCCATCCTAAGCATAAGGGCAAATAATATCACTTGGGTGATGGGCTTCTATGTGGGCAGCGCCATCTTTAACAAAGTGAGCATATTATATTTTATCTGCCCAACACCATTGATGCTAGGAAACTTGGATAAGTCAGTAGCTCTGTGAGCACTGAATGAGTGGGTTTTGGAGCCCAGTGTGTGTTTTTATTTGCCCGCTGGGTGCAAGCCAGGATTAAAGCTGATGGCTCACCAGTTCTTGGCTCCGTTGTTTCATTGCCGACTGTCCAAATCTAATGCAAACCTGCATGAGTTAGGCGGCTGTGACGGTGGCCTCGGCCATTGGCTTTACACTCTTCTTTTTTTTTAAAGATTTTATTTATTGATTTTAGAGTGAGAGAGAAGGAGAGAGGTGAGGAAATGGAAGCATCAACCCATAGTAGTTGCTTCTCTTACATGTCTTGACGTGCCAAGCCTGGCGTTTCAAACCGGTGAACTGCATGCAGGTCAATGCTCTATCTCTTGTACCACCACAGGTCAGCCTCTACTTTCTTGATTATATGTTTTAAGCACTCTTGGATGTTGTTTGGGGTGCAACTGGGCACACACAGTTGTTAGCTGCAGGGAGCTGTAGTAATGTTTCTCAAAACAACCATCTTCTTGATCTTGCTACTTTTTAAATATAGAATAACAACCTGTGGACAGAAAGAAGGTACCACATACCAACCCTGAGGAGCTCAGGGGAGGGCTGCATGCAGGCCTTCCAGACTCAGACGGAAAGTAACTACATAGGATGGTCTGCAATGAAAACTGGAAAAGCAAGTCCTGCCATGTGGCCATGTCCTAAGCAAAGGTCAGTCTGAACTGAGCCTGTCTATTGTCTTTCTGCATCTACATAACACACCTTTGGACACTGAGGGCCTCTACATAACAGACTTTTGGAATGTTCTGGTAATTTCCTTTTTCTAAATCCCTTAGGGCACAATCACTGTCCTAGAGCAGACAACACCCCTTATTGTTACAGTGTTAATTGTTAACTACCCTATACCCACCTATGTAAAAGAAGGATTTATTCCTTTCACTTTTTATCCAGTTCCAGAGATTTCCCCTTTTGCTTTCTCTCACCTCTTTATTCTATCATCAATGTAACACCCCCACCTCCTCCTTTGCTTGTAATGTATGAAATAAAGTGCTAAACTGCCGCCATAGTCTGGAGAGTTTTCTACATCTGCTGAACCCCGGCCAGATAGCTTGGTTGTTAGAGCATCCTCTAGACAAGCAAAGGTTACTAGTTTGATCCATGGTCAGGGCACATACATGAACAACTAAGTGTTAGTTAGTGTGTGTGTGTGTGTGTGTCCCTTCTCTCACTAAAATCAATACATAAAAAAATAAATCTTGAGATTTTGCTTCCCAGCAATTGTCAGTTTAGCTCAAATAAAATCATAAAAATTGTTGATGGGTTTGAATATTTTTTACGTTGCCAATCAAAAACAATTGCTACCTTGTATTTTTTTGAACATGACCTAGGGACTTCGGCCCTGGCAGTTTACAAAAATCACCTTCAACCCACCTCCCCAACTCTGCCAGGGTATACTCATATCCACCTTTTACAGATGAGAAGAATCCGGATTTAAGCAACTTGGCAAAGCACCAAACTATTAAGTGTTAAAGAACTTTGTTTTACAAAATTTAAGAAAAAGCTTTGCCTGACCAGGCAGTGGCACAGTGGATGGAGCGTCGGACTGGGATGCGGAAGACCCAGGTTCGAGACCCTGAGCTCACCAGCTTGAGC
Source organism: Rhynchonycteris naso (assembly GCA_037038555.1). NCBI lineage: Eukaryota > Metazoa > Chordata > Mammalia > Chiroptera > Emballonuridae > Rhynchonycteris > Rhynchonycteris naso. The sequence goes on along the minus strand of CM072997.1, from coordinate 6,760,553 downwards.
GCGGGCCCATCTGGCTTGGGCAGGGGCTTGCCAGCTTGGACCCAGGGTCGCTGGCTCCAGTAGGGGGTGGCTCGGTCTGCTGGGGCCCCGGGGTCAAGGCACATGTGAGAAGGCGATCAATGAATGTTGGGCAGATAAAATATATTATGCTCACTTTGTTAAAGATGGCACTGCCCACATGGAAGTTCGTTGATATTAATGTGTGTTCTGGAACAGGCTGTGGGCAGGCTGGGTCATTATAGCCTAAGGCTTAGTTTTAGGAGTAAGGTCTTCTCCACACCCTTGACTGATTGGATGATGTAGGGTGGTGCACTCTCCTGAAAATTCCCATTATGCCTCGGATGGGTGGCTTTGTATCGGAGACTTTCTTGTCTGTAGATTGGATTAAAGGTTTGGATTTTCTATGCTATAAAGTGGGCGGACCGGTAGCTAGATCTCTCTCTTGGTTCCTGAGTTCCTGAGGTTAGTATTAGAGAGGAGAGCAGATTAAGACCACGTGAAGGCCAGGAGAAGCAGCCAAGATGGCACAGTGCTGAGGGAGAAGCCAGTTTGTTAAGAGTTTGTGCAGGAGGAGATGGGAAACAGAGGTGAATAAGTCTGGTGAGCTAGAAACCTTTGATTCTAGGAAACTCGGATAAGTCAGTAGCTTTGTGAGCACTGAATGTGTGGGTTTTGGAGCCCAGTGTGTTTTTGCTTGCCCGCCGGGTGCAAGCTAGAATTAAAGCTGAAGGCTCACCAGTTCTTGGCTCCTGTGTTTCATTACCGACTGTTCGAATCTAATGTGAACCTGCACAGGTCAGGCGGCTGATAATGGTGGCCTTGACTACTGGCTTTACAATGAATAACTATGGTGTCGCAATGGCAAAGAAAGGCTGATGATTGATGCTTCTCACCTCTCTCCGTTCCTGTCTGTCTGTCCCTCTCTCTCTGTCCCTGTAAAAAAAAAAAAAAAAGAATAAAAAAAGAAAAAAGCTTTTCACAGTTTGCAGGCACATTTTTTATTTTCTCAGAATATTTCAAAATACTTATTAGGAATTTGTGAGTCAATAAAGAAAGGGAACAAGACGACAGAATCTCTGTGTGTGTGTGAGACCTGAAATCATATTTTGGTTCCATTTCCTACTTTTTCCGCTTCTAAAGATTAAAAGCAGGCCTGACCTGCAGTGGCGCAGTGGATAGAGTGCTGACCTGGAACACTTAGGTCGCCGGTTCAATACCCAGGGCTTGCCCGGTCAAGGCACATAGTAGAAGCAACTACTACTGTGAGTTGATGCTTCCTGCTCCTTCACTCCACCCCACCTCCCTCTCTCTCTCTCTCTCCTCTCCCTGAAGTCAATAAGTAAAAGACTGGGAATGAGGGACGTGCTGGCTGCATACATCTCCTGTTTACAGCTGATGCTCTTTTGCCATGCAAGAGGAAAGGATCTACCATTTACCATCTGGGTTTTGGGAATCCCAAACTTGTTAAAGCTTAGACATAAACAAACAAACACTATATAATTACAGAGCCTATGGAAGCCAAGGACTTGGACACTGAGGTTGCTAGGCAGCCACATTATCTTGGACGAAGCACCTGTGCTCCAGTGTTCATTGATAAACTTGGGCAAGACATGCTTAAATCTCAGTTGCTTCACCTGGAAATGAGGAATCATTCCTGCCCTGCCCTCTCTACTCTTACCTGTGAAAATACGTTCCTCATAGGCTCAAATGAGCTTGGGGAACTAAAGGAAGGCACTAAAGGCCTGAAAATGTGCTATAGTAGTGGGGAAAGGGAGAATTAGGAAGCTTTCCCTCCTAACCTGTAAAGCCAGTAGTCGGGGCCACCATCAGAGCCCTGACCTGTGCAGGTTCCCACGAGATTCGGACAGTCGGTAATGAAACAAAAGAGCCAAGAACTGGTGAGCCATCAGCTTTAATTCTAGCTTGCACCTGGCGGGCAAGCAAAAACACACACTGGGCTTCAAAACCCAGTCATTCGCTTGACCAGGCAGTGGCGCAGTGGATAGAGCGTCAGACTGGGATGTGGAAGACCCAGGTTCGAGACCCCAAGCTCTCCAGCTTGAGCGCAGGCCCATCTGGCTTGGGCAACGACTCATCAACTTGGACCCAAGGTCGCTGGCTCCAGCAAGGGGTTGCTTGGTCTGCTGAAGGACCCTGGTCAGGGCACCCCCGGTCAGGGCACCCCCGGTCAAGGCACATGTGAGAAAGCAATCAATGAACTATGGTGTCGCAACGGCAACGAAAAACTAATGATTGATGCTTCTCATCTCTGTCTGTTCCTGTCTGTCTGTCCCTCTGTATCACTCTCTCTGACTCTCTCTGTCCTTGTAAAACAAACAAAAAAACCCAGTCATTCAATGCTCACAGAGCTACTGACTTATCCCAGTTTCCGAGAATGAAAAGGTTTCTAGCTCACCAGACTTATTCACCTCTGTTTCCCATCTCCTATCTCCTTCTCTCTACACAAACTGGCTTCTTCCTCAGCACTCCACCACCTTGCCTGCCTCCTCTCCTCCACGTGGCCTTCATCTGCTCTCCTCTCTGATACTAACCTCAGGAACCAAGAGAGCAAGCTCCAGGTCTGCTCTGCTTTATAGCATAGATTCAAAACCTTTAATCCAATCTACAAACAAGGAAGTCTCTGATACAAAGTCACTTATCTGAGACAAACTGGGAGGATTCCTCATGAGAGTGCGCCACCCCACATCATCCAATCAATCAAGGGTGTTCAGTCAAGGGTGTGGGAAAAAGCTTACTCTTAAAACTAAGCCTTAGGCTATAAGGACCCTGCCTTCTTAAAGCCTGTCCCCCACACCCAATAATATAATTATGACCATCCCAAGCATAAGGGCAACTAATATCACCTGAGTGACGGGCTTCCGTGTGGGCAGCACCATTTTTAACAAAGTGAGCATCCTATATTTCATCTGCCCAACACAACCCCTGCAAAGGACCACACGAGTCATGTGAATTCTCCGGGATCACTATAGAGGCCAACACTGTTGAGCCCAGTGCTCCTCCGATCTCTCTCTAGAGAAGCCACCTAACCACACAGGATGGAGTGTTTTCCAAGCACAGCTCTCCCAGTTAATAAAAAAATGCCATAAGTTACATGAATAACATGATCCAAACGTCTTAATGCACAGGGAAATATTGGCTGGAACCGTGCCAACGTATAAAATAGTGGTTGTCTTGGAAGATGGATTGACTCCTTTACTTATTTTCCTGTACTTTAAGTACTTTTGTGTACTTAACCTTTCAGGACTTGTTTCTCCGTCTGTACCTGATTATGGAAATTAAAGCACTCAAAAAAAGAGCCTAGCATATAAGTATTCAGGGAATGTCAGTTATTATTTATTTATATATGAGAGAGAGATGAGATATTAGTTGTTCCACTTATACATTCATTGGTTGATTCTTACATGTGCCTTGACCAGGGATCAAAACCACCACCTCAGTCCACCCAGAGGACTCTTCTTTTTTTTTGCGACAGAGACAGAAACAGACAGGAGAGAGAAGAGAAGCATCAATTCTTATTGTGGCACTTTAGTTGTTCATTGATTGCTTTCTCATACGTGCCTTGACCAGGGGGCCACAGCAAAGCAAGTGACCCCTTGCTCAAGCAGCGACCATGGGGTCATGTCCATGATTCCACGCTCAGGCCGGCAACCAGACACTCAAGCTGGGCCACCTGAGGGAAACTTGGATCCTCTACATGGAGGCCTAGGCTCTGAGTCTAGCCACTGTGCCACCACCTGGTCAGGCCCAGACAACTCTCTTCACTGAGCTACCCTGTCAAGGAAGTTATTTTTTATAATTAAAAATAATTTTTTTAATTAAAAAAAATTTATTCGTTTTAGGAGAGAGAGCGAAATAGAGAAGCAGGGGAGGAGCTGGAAGCCTCAACTCCCATATGTACCTTGACCAGGTAAGCTCAGGGTTTTGAACCGGTGACCTCAGTGTTCGAAGTTGATGCTTTATTCACTGTGCCACCACAGGTCAGGCCAGGAGTTATTTCTTTTGAAACTATATATCAAGAACATGTATGAAAAAATTTTTAATTGATTTCAGAGACTGAGAGTCGGGGTGGGGGAGTGAGGGGACACTCATTTGTACTCCCCACTGGTCACTTCCCGCATGTGCCCTAACCTGGGGTCACATCTGCAACCTTGGTGTTTCTGGAGGGCGCTCCAACCCATGAAGCTAAGCAGCCAGGGCCTGAAAAACATTTTAATGTTTATTAATCATAGCTTTTAAGAAATGTCTCGTCTGACCAGGCGGTGGCACAGTGGATAGACGCGGAGGACTCAAGTTCGAGACCCCGAGGTCGCCAGCTTTGAGCGTGGGCTCATCTGGTTTGAGAAAAAAAAACTCAGCAACTTGGACCCAGGGTTGCTGGCTTGAGCAAGGGGTTGCTCTGTCTGCTGTAGCCCCCCCCCCAGGCACATTTGAGAAAGCAATCAATGTACAACTAAAGTCCCACAACGAAAAACTGATGATAGATGTGATGATAGATGCTTCCCATCTGTCTCCGTTCCTATCTGTCCCTATCTATCCCTCTGACTCTCGTCCGTTAAAAAAAAAAAAAGTCTCTTCAATGAAAAAAAGAATTCACTTCTTACGCATTCGAGTCCTCATCCCTCCCCCAAACCCACATTCCCAATTTGATGTAGCAAGTCGCAAGCTCTCTTAGTAAATTTACGGCGTCCCTTTCCTTTATAAAAACTCTGGTTAGCACACTCCAGCACTTCCTGAAGAGCTGCTGCCCCTGCTATGGAAGCGCGCAACCCGAAGAACGAATTTGGGAGGAAGCCTCGGGTTTTCCTGAAGGGAACCCCTAGTTCCGCAATGGGGAAACGGCGCCCGGTTCCACCATTAGGGCGCGCGAGGGAAAACGGAGGAGCCCGGCCCGCCGCGGCGGCCCGAGCGGCGCCTGCGCAGCCGCCCCCACCACCGGGGCCGCAGGGCAGTTACGGCGGTTGAGAAAGGGGAAGGGAGGGGAAAGAGCGCCGCACTACGCCCCACCCCGCGCCCGAGCTCGCGGTGCCGGCGAGCCCAGCTCCACACCCAGAGTTCCGCTCCAGGCCGCTCCCCGCTCCTTAAGCGTGAGCCACGCTCCGGGCTTTCCCTCCAGCCCTTTGTGTCCTGGCGCGCGTCGGGAGGAACGCGGGAACGCGCGCCGCGCCGTGCGCCTGCGCAAGGGGGCGGGCGGCGCGCCCCGCCGGGAGTAGGCAGTGGGTGCCTTTCCAGGCGCCCCGCCCTCGTCCCGCCTCCCGGCCGCCATTTCGTGCTCCAGCGCGCGGGGCTCAGTGTGATGGACGCCCGGAAGCTTAGACAACAAAGGCCCTAGCGCAGGGCTTGCGCGGACTGCGGGTGTTTCCGATGCTGGACGGAGGAAGATGGCGCCTGGAGACTGCCGCTTTGCCCGAGTATGGGTGGAAGCGGGCGCCTCTGCCTCCTCCGCATGGGCCTGCGAGCTTGCACACACTCTAGTATACCCAGACTCGTGTTTGTATGTGGCATGCATGAACCCGTGGTTTTACACGTATTCCTGTATGCACGACGTCGAGGATGTTCTCATACTCAAGTGTGCGCACTCTTGTGTTTGCGCCGCCTGGCTACTTGCACGGGTCAGGTGTGCATGGACCTGGTGCGTGAACCCGGAATGTGCACGGACATATATATTCACGGATCTGGTGTATGCATTAACCTGTGTATACCCAGGCATGTGCAGAGGCCTGTAGCACAAGCCTTCTTCCTAAAGCCCAGGGCCCCTGGGACAGTGATCCCATTTCTGGCTTCTTTTGGATTCATTTGCTTTTGCTGTGTTTATATGCAAAGCTAGCCTGACCTGTGGTGGCACAGTGGATAAAGCGTTGACCTGGGAACACTGAGGTCGCCAGTTCAAAACCCTGTACTGGTCTGGTCAAGGCACATATGGGAGTTGATGCTTCCAGCTCCTACCCCCTTTCTCTCTCTCTCTCTCTCTCTCTCTCTCTCTCTCTCACACACACACACACACACACACACACACACACACTCTGTGTCTCCTCTCTAAAATGAATAAAAAGAAATTTAAGAAATTTTTAAAAAATTAAATATATGCAAAGCGTAACCACCAGCCCACTATCCTATACTATTCTTACCCATACTTCTATTCTTTCCGCCTGCTTATTGTGCTGCTGCTGTGGCCCCAACTTGGCACTGGGGGCAAAGTGGTGAGAGTGACCTGCTGCCTACGAGGGAAACCCAAGAAAATCGCAGTTAAGGGTGTCACAATGTGGCCGTGGAGGGGCCTGATAGGCAAAGGTCAAGAAAAAATTCCTGGGCCCAGGCCAGTGTAGGGGGCCAGGGCCAGGCCCCAGAAGAAATCAGAGCTCAAGCCTGAGAACTTGGTGCTAGAAGATATTTAAACAGGAGATGCCACCAAATTCATGTTTGTTGGCGGACAGGGGTTGAAGCAGAGGGCGCAGGTGGTAGTAGTGTGTGTGGGGAAAGGAGGCCTGTTTGTGGGGCCAGGGGACCATGGTCTGTCCAGCTGTTTACTCTTCCTGCTACTCTTGGCTCTTCTGTGTTGAGCACACTCCTCTCCCCAGGAGAGGGCCACACACTCAAGTCCTGTCCCCGCCCTTTACCAGCTGGGCGCCTGGCCAAGCACCTAGGTCAGCAGAAGCGCAGGCAGATTCAGCCTGGGGGAGAACAGCCCAGGCACAGAACAAGTGTTAGTAAACATGGAATGTTAGTATTTGAGTTGAACTGGCTTTAGAAGTCCCATTGTGTGACCCTTCCTCTCCTTCCATCAAAAGCATGTCACCTGAGGCTCAATTGGTTACAGCATTGTCCTAAGATGCCAAGGGTGTGGGTCTGATCCCTGGTCACGGTGCATGTAAGACTCAATCAATGAATACATCAATAAGTAAAAAACAAATTGATGTTTCTCTCTCTAAAATCAGTACAAATTAAAAAACAAAAACACCTTATTTGTGTACCTTTCATCTCACTGTGAATATCCTGTTGTTAATTAAGCTAGCTATCGCTAAGTACATTTTAAGGACACAGAAGTCCATTTCCTCTAACAGACCTCTGTGTCCCCACTGAGAAACCATCTGCAATATCCCCCAATGTGTCATCGAATTTCTATTTGAATGCGTTTCGTGATGGAAAACGGGCCTACGCAGGACAGCCCTCCAAAGTGAGCATGTTACTGTTAACGTTTACCTTATGAGGCCCAGATCCTGCAATCTGAAATGAAACTTTTTTTTCTTGTCACCCAAAAGATACTTTCTGACCACGGGCCTGGGAATATTGCACCCAGACACAGTTTCTGCCTCTAGGAGCTTTCAGAACCAAATTGTAAGACACCAGGGTCCAAGAGCAGAAAAATGGCTTATTCATACTGAATGTGGTGCCGAGAGCCTGTGCAGTAGGGATTCCACACGATGGGCTGTCCCTGTGCAACTTGAATTAAAACTGCTGGGCTCCTGGGGTGGGATTGCATTGGGCACGTTTCCCCCACCCCCCATGACCTTGTCAGGCACAGACTAGCTAGCTGTCCATCCTCTCCACAGCTGCCCTAGGCCAGGGCCTGGTCCCTAAGTCCATGCTATTGGAGGTGGGTAGAGCTGACCCCTAGGCTGGGAAGTACCAGCTGTTTATGCAGAAAAAAACTCAACAGGGACTCTGCTCAGATGGGGACTGTGGGCATGCAGGATGCCCAGGGCTATCCTTAGGAGTGAGGTGATCCTGCTGAGTGAGCCCTGCCTGCCTAGGAGGTGGGGCTTTGCAGATAAAGTGACCACCTTGCTGTTCTTGTGTCACTCAGGCATCAGGCAAGTTTTTCTACCACTTTAATCCGCCAGTAGGGCCGCAAACTGGAGCTTCCTAGGAAACCAAGCTTGAGATTGATCGAAATAGTCTTTGTGACCTGTAAGTAGGTGAGATGGCTCTACTTTCCCTCCTGCTGAACAGGCAAGTTGTACTGGATTTCTGCTCTGCATGTCGCCCTTTTCCCAAAGGCCCCAGGATCTGGGTGATGTCATCCGCCAGGGCCCTCTCCTGGAGTATGTGTTCCAGAGGTGAACCCCACCCCAGAGCAGGGGCCAGGGCTGCCCCCACGGACTGCTGCCCTGGGGTTGAGGTCCTTGCCGTGTAATCACCTGGTGGAGAATTCCTCTGGCTCCCCAAAGTAAACTACAGGGACCTAGAAGGCGCCCCCCTTAGGCGGCTTCTTACCTCCAAAAGGGTCACATTTAAGAGAGGAGGGGTCTCTGGAGTAATGAGACTGTTTGCAGAAGAATAAATGCCGCCTTGTGCCTGCTGACTTCCTGCAGAGTTTTGTGGGCTTGTTCCAAGTCTGTGTAAATAATTTAATGGAAAACTCCAGAAGGCAAGCAGCCCACGTGAGCCTGACCTTGCCTGCCGCCAGCAGGCAGGTTGTGAAATGCTTCCCGTCTGAGCAGTGGCTGGGGGGTCGGGATACCTCAGGCACAAGCCAAAGAAGTAAGACATTGCTCTGGGCTCCTGGGGAAAAGGGCTGGGCAGGTGGGACTTCTTCAGGGAGACCCATCCCACCACGCTGCCTCGGCGGTCCTGGTCATTGACTCCAGGATGCAGCACCTCTGAGAACCCAAAGGCGGGGTCCGGTTGGTCCCACATGTGTTTGCCCTCCTCTCCCCACAACAGGGCAGCCTGGGGCCCAAACAGTTTGCTGGGGCTAGGGGGCGGGGAGGTTTCCGGCTGCTCCTGCCAAGCAGGGCAGGATGTCCCCCTCGGGCGGCTCGGCAAAGGACCACCGAGCACGGCCCTGCCCACCCACCCACATCCTAGCCCAACCCCAATCCGCCTTTCCCAGCCATCCGGCCAGGCTCAGGGCGGTTCCTCCTGGGTCCAACCGCCCCAGTCTGGCCCCATGGGGAGGTGGCCTGGGCGGGGAGGAGGGGGGAGGGATCCAGCAGAGACACTGCCCAGCGGTTGCCGGAGCACAAACATTTCCTTATGTGGTGACTCTAAGGGCCCCGAGCTGGGGCGGCGCCCCGGGGGCTGCCGGACACGCCCTGGGGGATCGTGGCCACCCTGGCGCACAGAGGCCGAACTGCTGCCCAATGGGATCTCAGCCTCATCATGCGGACTAGACAAAGACGAAAGGCCCCTACCCTGTTTGTCCCCTGGAGTGTCCCACGTTCTCCCAGGAGGAAGCGGCCATTGCTTCTCGGTTAGGCCCTCTCTGTCCCTAACTTCTCCAGTATTTGCTGGAAAGTGTTCCTGAGATCTGAGGTTCAGCCAGAGACCTCAGGCCGGGCAGGGAAGGGGGATGGGGGGATGCCTGGCCTCCTTGCGGGAGCACCGCCCTGGCCCCTCCCGGGCCCTTTCACACAATGCAGCTCCCTGGTTTGCCTTGGGAGCTATATTTGGCTGTGGGGATAACAGGGTGACTCATGGGAGGGACAGCCCCGGATGGGGAGTAGCCAAGCTGCATCGCTGGAAATGTGGCTCTTCTGTTCCAGGCCAGCTTTAGGCCCTAACCCTCAGAGAGAGTGGGGGCCAGGAAAACAGGGGCGGTGGGTGGGTGCAGGGGAGGAGGTGGCCAGCGCCCCTGCACTGCTCTGCATGGGGACAGTAGTGACCTGGGCAGGCCGTTTCTTCCCAGAGCCTGACTAGTACAGCTTTGACACCCCCCTTCTTGAGGTTCTGGGGTGCCTTCTCTGACCACCTGAACTGTCCAAGATTTTTGGACCAATATCATTTCTCCAATATTACAGCCTTTGAGCAGAATTGAGTACCTGATAGCTTCCCCGTGGAATCTTTTTTAAGTGGGGCTTTTAGCCAGATATTTGCTCACCCCAGTGACTTTTTTTTTTTTTACAGGGACAGAGAGAGAGTCAGAGAGAGGGATAGATAGGGATAGACAGACAGAAACAGAGAGAGATGAGAAGCATCAATCATCAGTTTTTTGTTGCGACACCTTAGTTGTTCATTGATTGCTTTCTCATATGTGCCTTGACCGCGGGCCTTCAGCAGACCGAGTAACCCCTTGCTCAAGCCAGTGACCTTGGGTCCAAGCTGGTGAGCTTTTTGCTCAAGCCAGATGAGCCCGCGCTCAAGCTGGTGAGCTCAGGGTCTCGAACCTGGGTCGTCCGCATCCCAGTCCGATGCTCTATCCACTGCGCCACTGCCTTGTCAGGCCCCAGTGACTTTCTAATTGGTCTACTTTCAGGAGATAATTTGCGGCTGCATCTGAGAGAGAGGTGCCGTTTGGGAGGCTTATGGGTGCCATTGCACCACCACAGGCTGAGCTGAGAGGGAAGAAACTCCCTGTGGCCCTCCCCACCAGCTTCCTGGTGACTCCCATTCCTCCTGTGACCTTTGGTCCCTGAGGTCTGCTTCTGCTTACTACCCAATGTGAAAAGTCACCTGCAGCCTCAGAGTCCCCCTGGGCCCCAGCATGCTCGTTCAGTTCTGATTATTAGGGAAAAGGGACGGAATTCAAGCCCCTCGGTTAAACGACTCTTGTGTAAGATACAAGGCCCCAGGGGCTGAAATCAAGTCAAGAATCCTGTCAAGCCTGGCCTGCAGTGGCGCAGTAGATAAAGCGTATACAGTACCTGGAATGCTGAGGTCACTGGTTCAAATCCCTGGGCTTGCCTGGTCAAGGCACATACAGAAAAGAACTACTACAAGTTGATGCTTCTTGCTTCTCCCCCCTTTTTCCCTCTCTCCCTCTCTTGTTCTCTCCCTCCCCTCTCTCCAAAAATCAATAAATAAAATAAAACTTTTTTATAAAGTACTAAGAAAAGAAAGAATTCTGTCAGGAAGAGGACAAGGGCCGCCCTTGCCTAATGCAATAAAATAATCTATCAGTGGATTGTCCAGTTTTAAGATTCGCTTTTCATGCTGGAGAGAAGGCCCCAAGGAGTCTGAAGAAGGAAGATGGGGAAATGGACGCTGGGAAGCAGGAGACACTGTGATCCGTTCACTGACAGAACGGCCGAGTGTCACAGCAGGAATGGTAGTGGCACTCCCCTTCACCCAGCTACCCAGAACAGAACCCCGCTCTACTGCACGGTGTCTGCATTGCCTGAGTGACAGGGAACTCACTACTGGGAAGTGTATCTTGTATAGAATTGAAATCTACCCTTCTTGCCTGACCAAGTGGTGGCACAGTAGATAGAACGTCAGCCTGGGGTGTGGGAAGCTATCTGAGGTCACCAGTTTGAGTGCAGGCTTATCAGATGGAGCTCACTCACTGACTTGAGCATGGGATCATAACATGAACCCATGGCCGCTGGCTTGAGCCCAAAGGTCTCTGGCTTAAAACCCAAGGTCACTGGCTTGAGCAAAGGGGTCACTGCCTCGGCTGGAGCACCCTGGTCGAGGCACGTATGAAAAAGCAATCAATGAACAACTAAAGTGCCACAACTATGAGTTGATGCTTTCTCCCTTCCTGACTGATTGTCTCTCTATCTGTCTGTCTCTCTCTCTCTCTCAAAAAAGAAAAATCTACCCTCCTTAAAACATCCATCTTCATGGCCCTTGTCTGCCTGTGTCCTCTGAAGGCAGAATCCCACTGCTAGAACATAGTGGTGTTCAATGAACGTGGGGCCGGGATTCATAATAAAGCAATATTAAGTGTTTGCCAAAGTGCCACCTTGAAGCCGTCCACTCTGGGCCAAACAACACCAGCTATTCCCACAGTCCCACAAACGACAGTTTCCTGACCACTTCATCCTCCCCACCCGGACGCCACATCCAGGTGGCAGTGTTTCTTCTACACAGTGGACCCCTGAAGCCCACTCAGTTCTCCAGATGTTCCCGGACCGCACAGGGGAGGAGTGGAGCGCCCTCTCCCGCTCTGTGCTCTGAGCTGTCATCCACGCAGCCTGGTCCTGCCGGGCCTTATTTTCAGCATCTGCTGTGGTTGCATCTCTAAAGCCCAGGCTGGTCCTTTGTGTGGCACAGCTGTTATGTTAACTGTCACAATTTTAACAAAGAGGAGGGTTCCTTGCTGCATACGTAGTAGCGCCTTGCCCTGTGATAGGCCCCAGCTGGCATCCCAGGGCTAGACTGGGGAATGGGCAGTCCCAGTCCTGCTAGGTGTTCCTGCTCGTGGGCAAAGGAGATGCCAGAGTATGTCCTTTGTTCAGGAAGCAAAGTCTGGCTTTGGGGTTCTCCTCAAGACCCCAAACTAAGACCCATAATTGAATAATCAGCAGATGCTTGAGCATCATGAGGGCCCCGGGGTTCCCAGATGCCCTTGCCCTCTGACATATTAAACAGGTTTGGGGTAGCCTGACCTGTGGTGGCGCAGTGGATAAAGCGTCGACCTGGGAACATTGAGGTTGCCAGTTCAAAACCCTGCACTGGTCTGGTCAAGGCACATATGGGAGTTGATGCCTCTAGCTCCTCTCCCCTCTCTCTCTTTCTCTCTCTCTCTCTCACTCTGTGTCTCCTCTCTAAAATAAATAAATAAAAATAAATTAAACAGGTTTGGGGTAGCTGTGGACCCCCAGGTATGGGTTAATATGTATTTGTTGACTGACTCCTGGATGACTAAGACATGGGGAGCAATCCCAGGGGATTGTGCACAGCCTGGACACTTGTTTCTCTTGTCCCCTCTGCAGGTGGCGGCCAGGGCAGACTCACATCTCTTGTCTACAGTCTGTGGATCTGATGAACGGTGGCCAGAGGAGGCTGTGACCCTGAAGCTGCCTCGGGTAGACCAGGAGTCTGGCTGGGACCAGGCCTGGCCTGAACTTGCAGACCAATGGCAGGTGGAGGGTGACGTCCACATAGTCCCCCTAGGACTCTGCCCAGAGAGGTTATACTCCCCTGAAGGGGCTTTATGCCAGTGTGCCCACCCTCTAGACCAGGGGTAGTCAACCTTTTCATACCTATCGCCCACTATTGTATCTGTTAGTAGTAACATTTCCTAACTGCCCACCGGTTCCACAGTAATGGTGATTTATAAAGTAGGGAAGTAACTTTACTTTATAAAATTTATAAAGCAGAGTTACAGCAAGTTAAAGCATATAGCAATAATTACTTACCAAGTACTTTATGTTGGATTTTCGCTAAGTTTGGCAGAATAAATCTTTATAAAACAACTTACTATAGTTAAATCTATCTTTTTATTTATACTTTGGTTGCTCCGCTACCGCCTGCCATGAAAGCTGGAGTGCCCACTAGTGGGCGGTAGGGACCAGGTTGACTACCACTGCTCTAGAATGACCTGTCAGCCAGGAAGGGGTGGGCGTCCTTCCAGGTCACAGTACCTGAGGGTACAGTGGGGGGAGCTTCGGTGGGGGGCCTGCTCAGTGGGGTGGGGCACAAAGTGGGGGAAGGGCAGGACCATCGCTTCTGCTGAATCCCACTGTAGAACACTGTGGCAGAAAGGAAACCCCAGAAACCAGCTAGGCCAGTGCAGGGCAGCTAAAAGATAAAATCCTTCCGAGTTTGAAAAGGAAAGGAGAGCTGGGGGCTGGAGGAGAGGCCCTGGGTGGCTCAGACCTGCCAGGAGAGCAGGAGGCCACACCCAGACCCCACCACCGATCTCACCTTTCCTGTAACCCCACCTCCCGACTGTGTTGATGCCAAGCAGGGACAGGTGCCTCCCTTCCTGACACACTGGTGTAGATTTGAAGACACAGTCAGTCCCAGACCCATGGGTTCAGTGCTTTCACAGGACTGGAGACCCTAAGAGAGCCCCGTGGGGCCCCTGGCCCTCTGTCTAAGGCGGGAGGTAAGCTGCGTGTGTAGTGAGAGCCCTGGACAGGTCCGCAGGGCCGGAGACGAGGGCCAGCTCTGCCCGATAGAGCTGGGCAGACCCCAGCTCTGCTGGACAGTGGGTCATCACTGTGAGTTTCAGAGCCTGGGCCGTGTGAACCTTCCCCAGGTGGGAGGGGCAGGGAGGAGAAGGGCAAGGCCAGAACCTGTGTGTGAAAGGCAAATGAGCAGCCAATATGTAAAGCAGTCAACGTCTGTTTCTTCTCTTCTGACAAGGCCCAGTGCGATCCAGATGCCCCCCCCAAAAGTGCTTGTGACCTGGCACATGGGTGTCCTGGGGGCGCAGTGGCATTGGCCTGCTGGGGACTGGGGCCCGGCTGGAAGCCAGAACTCCCCTGCCTGAGCCCAGGGCCCTTGGTCCCCTGCCCAGTGAAATGCATAGCATTCTGTCCCTTCTGCAGCCACCTGTGTCCTGTGTCATAAACGGACTGTCAAGCCTGACCAGCCGGTGGTGCAGTGAATGGAGCGTTGGACTGGGATGCGGAAGACCCAGGTTCAAGACCCCGAGCTCGCCAGCTTAAGTGGGGGCCCATCTGGCTTGAGCAAAAGCTCGCCAGCTTGGCCCCAAGGTCGCTGGCTCTAGCAAGGGGTTGCTCGGTCTGCTGAAGGCCCGCGGTCAAGGCACATGTGAGAAAGCAATCAATGAACAACTAAGGTGTCGCAACAGCAACGAAAACTAATGATTGATGCTTCTCACCTCTCTCCGTTCCTGTCTGTCTGTCCCTCTCTCTGACTCTCTTTCTGTCTCTGTAAAAAAAAAACCAAAACGGACTGTCAAGCCCTGGCCAGGTGACTCAGATAGATGGTTAGAGCGTCATCCTGATACACCAAGATTGTGGATTTAATCCACAGTGGGGCCAGATAGCTTGGCTGGACTTAGAGCGTCATCCCAAAGAGCAGAGATTGCCTGTTCAATCCCTAGTCGGGGCACATACAGGAACAGAACCATGTTCCTGTCTCTCTAATATCAATAAAATAAACATTAAAAAAATCAACTAGTGAACGCGTGAATGGGTGGAACAGCAAGTTGATGTCTCTTCCTCTCCCCCTCTTTCTTTTTTTTTTTTTTTCTTTATTTATTTATTCATTTTAGAGAGGAGACACAGAGTGAGAGAGAGAAAGAGAGAAAGGGGGGAGGAGCTGGAAGCATCAACTCCCATATGTGCCTTGACCAGACCAGTACAGGGTTTTGAACTGGCGACCTCAGTGTTCCCAGGTCGACACTTTATCCACTGCGCCACCACAGGTCAGGCTTCCCCCTCTTTCTAATGTCAATAAATAAGACTTCAGAAAAAGAAAACTACAAACTCGGGCTGTCAGAGATGTCTGTCTCCTTTGGGCTCAGAGCGAATGCTGCAGGTCCCGGGATTAATATGGCACCCACTATAACAAGGACAGTTGTGGCTTTGGGTAGGAGTCTCTGTAGGCTGGCCCCGAAGCTCTTGCATGAAATACCTTGGGATGAGAGAGCTGGGACCCTGCCCCAAAGGATGCCAGGCACTCAAGTGATGCTGGCAGGGTGACACCAGCACTGGGGGGTGGGGGGGAGAGGGGTTGGCTCTTTCCTGAGGCTGCTGGCCAGGCAGGCAGCTGGGCCTGGGGCCCTGGGGAGACCCAGATGTTGTCTCTTTTCGGCTCGTTGCTTCCCGAGTGGGAGGGGGGAGATTGAAGAGGCCACAAAGAGGAGCCAAGGGGCCCCCAGGGTTTACTGAGGAGCAGTCAAGGAGGGAGAGTGGGGGACATCTGTTCCCCAGGCTGTGGGCAGCAGGGACTAGAAGAAGCTATGGGGCGGGACTCTGCAGCAGCACACAGGCCCCCAGGAGTGGGCTCCACAGGGTCCTGGTGGAGGGCCGAGCAAGTTGGAAGAAAAGATGGGTTCTGAGACTTCTGCACAGAGCGAGCCCCGATCAAACCCTGGGAATTTGTTGTGGGGGACAAGAGGCCAGGAAGGGAGGGTCAGTCCCCATGGGAAGAGAGGGGTGTCCACCCCCAGCTCCTTTCCCCCCGCTTGCTGGAGGTCCTGGATGAGGCCAGAGACTCACATTTTCCTGGAACTCTTGGTTTCCACCAAGATCAATGAGCCTCGGTCCCTGAGAGTCCTTAGAATCTCCCTGAAGAGCTGGGTAAGAAGGAAGGAGGCGCTGATCTGCGGTGGTGGCGCAGTAGATAAAGTGTTGACCTGGAATGCTGAGGTCGTAGGTTTGAAACCCCGGGCCTGCCTGGTAAAGGCACATATGAGAAGCAACTACTATGAGTTGATGCTTTCCGCACCTGCCCCCTTTCTCTCTCTCCTCTCTAAAACCAATAAGGAAAATCTAAAAAAAAAAAACAGAAGAAGGAAAGAGGCATGAGGATGGGTTACTGACCTAGGATGCTGGCTCTGGGCACCCCCCACACCCGTGCTCTCACATCTGACCACCTTGCCCCCCCCAAACCTGAGCCAGCTGGAAGCCCCCTCCATCCCTCCTTCCACACCCCCTCTATTGTCCAGGTTCCAGAAAAGAGAGATCCCCACAGGGCATCCCACGTCCTGTCTTGGTCACCTGCAAACAGCTCAGATCCCTGTTTGCAGTGAGGGTGCAGGGCGGCTGCCGGTGCAAGCTGGCACCCTCCCCACCCAGGTTCTGGGCATAGGACTCCACACTGATCTCCGGTGTTCATTCCTTCCCGTCGGCACCAAAGTCACCAAGTCCTCCCGTGTTAACACGGGTGCCCAGAGCCCCTCTGGCTATGGCACCCCTTCTGCACGGTCACCCCCCCCTTTGTTTTGAGAGATAGACAGACAGACATGGAGGTAGAGAGACGAGAACCATCAGTTCATAGTTGCAGCACTTGAGTTGTTCATTGATTGCTTCTCATATGTGCCTTGACCGGGCTGGGGGCTCCAGCAAATCCAGTGACCCCTTGCTCAAACCTGGCTCTTCAGTGTCCCAGGTGGATGCTCTATCCACTGCGCCACCACCCGTCAGGCTTCACAGCCACCCTCCTGAAAGTGCTGTTCCTGTCCCCACTTCCTCCTACCCTGCTCCTTCACTCCTCAGCGCACAGCCCTGACACTGCGCAAAGGCTGCTCCCGGCAGCACTGGGTCTGGTGCACCATCCTCTTCCCGGTACCTTGAGCATCCAGCTCTTTGGCTTTTCCTGTCCTCCCTAAAGGTCCCTTTGTCTGCCTGGGTCTCGGTGCTGAAGCTCTCTGTCTGAGAGTGGCAGGGGGTGAGGAGGACAACGTGGAAGCGACCTCCTTGGCTGTGAGGATGTAGAAAGACATGCCCTCCCGTAGCCGGCTATCCCAGGGCAGCTGCTGCTCAGAGAAGCCAGAGGGAGCACAGTTCTAGCCATGCCTGGTGGGCCCTGCCACTCCTACTCTCTGACGGGCCAGATAACCAAGGAAAAGGGTCACAGAGGGTTGCAGGCAGTGGGGCTGATGTGAGAAATTACACACACTGGCACACACCCCCTGGTCGCTCTTCCTGAGCAAGTACACTTGAGGGCCTCAGTCATTTGCAAGGAGCTATGTTTCGCTTCTCTGCTGCCAGCACTCCCAAGGAGGTTCCCCCCCTCCACACACACACACAGTCCTCCCCCCAACCTGGGCTCCCTCCCCAGAACCCACGGACCCTGGGGCATAAAGGGTGGAGGCTGGAAACTGATGAGTTAACCCCAGGCCTGGCTCCTCCCCTCCTGCACCCCCTCCTTGTCTTTCCGTGGTCCCCAAAGGGAGCCGGCACCCTCCCCTCTTCACACATCCCCCTCTACTCCCTTTGACCGAAGGGGACAGAGGGCTCCCCCAGGCGGCCAAATGTGCCAAGGCCAGAAGCTGCGAGCCTGCAAGGACCTGCTCAAACCTTTGCCCCTTCAGCCCCCCAAATATAACTGCCTGGTCAGGTGTCCCAGTGTGGGTTCGGAAACCCAGGTCACCTGCACGTGCATTCACGTCTGAATGAAATGAGCAACGTGTGTGTGCAGTCCAGTGGACATGCCGAATGCTGGTGGAGGACTGTCTGCCAGGCCTGGCCTGCCACTCTGCCTTGTGTCCTGCCATGGGTCACAGGACACAGAGACATAGGGAAAGGAAGCACAGAGCAGAGGCCCAGCTAGAAGCCAAAAACACATCAGCACCGGTAATCACCAGCATCTATCACGTGCCTTCTGTGTGTCTGTCACCCTGTCCCGGGCTTTCCTTCTTCTTTTTTTAATAATAAAAAAAATTTTTTTTACTGGTTTTAGAGAGAGAGGAAGAGAGAGGGAGAGAGATCAAACCCACAACCTTGGGGTATCCCGAGGGTGCCCTACTCACCCAAGCTATCCCGCCAGGGCCCCGGCTTCTTGTTCTTTGTTTAATTCTCACAACAGCCTAGGAAATAGGCATTACCTTATTCCCATTTAGCAGATGAGGAAACAGAGGCAATCCTATGTCTAAAGTCACTCAACTAAGTGAAGCCTGAATTAACACACACATGTGTGACTCCAAATTTCTTCCTCTTTTTCCTGTCCACGCACAGGAAGGTCATCAGGCACAATAACTAGGAGAGACAGGAGTATACTTACTTACGAGATGCTAGTGAATGAAGAAGTGCGTCTCCTGTCTCCTTCCTACCCCCGAAGTCTGCACAGCAGGCACTCAGCAGAAGCGGACTCTGCACGGCAGGCACTCAGCAGAAGCCTGTGGGGCAGCGGCCGGCCAGCTACAACCCTGTGAACACACTCTGTGTGAGAGGAAAGGAGAGGCCAGCCAGCCGCTCTCCAGGGTGCACACCCGACCCTGATCCCTGCCGATGTGCACGGAAGATTTGGGGCTTGGGTAGTGGTCCTCCTAGGGCACAGACACCTAGATCCCAGAAAGTTCCGGTGATGGGCTGCAGCTCACCCTCAGCTCCGGGGCAGGCGGCGGCCCAGCCTGCTCAGCCCAGATAGGTTCTGGTGACAGCCACACACGAGCAGGGGACATGGAATGTGGGCCTGGTTACACAACCCGCCCCACACATACATCTGCTAAAGACAGAACCTGCCACCATCTGTTCTGTGCAGACACAGTCAAACTCTTGGCCTCGCGGGCACACAGTCCAGCTCACACTGACAAGTACACAGCTCTCAGAGAAGAGAGAGAAAGTTCGAGCTGGCTGGGGGGCTGAAAAACCTTTGCAGACCCATAGACGTTTGGGCGCTAAGCCCTGGCTGGGGTCAACTCCCTGGGTTAGTGTATGACCTTAGGTAAAAGAAATCTCCTACCTTCCCAGGCCGGGTCTGGGACTGTCTTCCACCCTCTTTTTAAAGGTTGGACCAAGACCTGGAGTGCCCACGATGGCCACCAGGGGGCGCATGAGCACCGAATAATCCCTTCAGCCCGGCCTCTTCCCCAAAACCTCGCCAGTGCGTCCCTCAGTATGCAGTAAGCACCCGCTCTGTGTCCGGTGCTAGGACACAGAGAACACAGGAGGGGAAGGGAGAAGCAGTTAGGATAGGTGAAGAGGCACGCCCCACCACATGTCAGTGGGACTGTAGGTTACTTGCAGAAGGTGCTGGCAGGAGGGGCTAGGGCAAAATTTTCAGCTAGAATGTCCTCCTGAGCATCAGCTATGTCCAACCTCTTCTTTTGATACGAATTAACACATTTAATCACAACTGTATGCACTAGGCGCTTCCATCGTTCTACTTTTATTGTGGGCACGCAGTAAAAGCAGGCATAATGAGTTCCCTCATAGAGTTGTGAGGATTAAATGTACAAAGCACTAGGCACACTGCCCAGTTGTTAAAATCACCCCCATTCTATAGATGGGAGAACTGAGGCACAGTTAGCAAGCAGTGGCTTCAGGATTTAACTGCCAGCAGGCTGGTTCCAGAGTGTGGGCTTATCCAGTTACTAGACTCTCTAATAGGTCCAATCTAGGGGTCCTGGGGGCAGTGGCGGGCCATTAAAGAATTTTGGCAGAAAAGGGACAAGATGTAGTTTGCAGTTCATGCTGTCACCACACTGCAGCTGCTACCAGAATGGCAGTGGAGAGGTGGAGAAGACAGATTTGAGAGACATTAAAGAAGCAGTCTGGAGGGTCTTGGTGACCAGTTTCACGGCAGAGCTGGGGGAAGGAGGGGGCAGAACGCTGTGGGTGGTGAAGCAGAGTGGGGAGAAGGAAGGGGCAAGTGGGACACCCAAGGGAGATGTCTGTGGGCCCTTAACCCGCTCTTTGGCCTTCATGTGAGCGATGGCTCCAGCTCCACACCGCAGGGCTGAAGATAATGGAGACGCAGCCCCCAGATGCCGCTGTCCCATCTTTCCTGGTGGACCTGGGGGTAGTGGGAGGGCCAGAAGCCCTCAACTCGGGGTCTCCTGTTCCCAGCCTGTGGATCTCCGTCCGGGCTCCATGGCGACGGCACTAGGTTGGTCTCTCCCATCCTGCCTGGCCTTCTGGCCCTTGCCCATGGGGGCAGAACCTGGGAGTCCCATCTACCCTCTCCGGCCGTCCCTCTCTGGTATTGGAACAGAGTGATAACAGATCCTCCCTTAACGCACACCCAGTGAAGTCTTCAGTCTCATAAAACGTCTCCTCTGCAGGATCACCTTTAATTCTCACAACTACCTGGCAGTAGGCCCTTATGATCTTGGTTTCACAACTGTAGGAGTCACCTTTGGGTCAAGGGGCTGCCCTGGGTCACACCGCATGTTCCTGGACCAGCCCTCTGCCAGGACTTTGCAGTAAATCATGGGTTCTTACTCACTCCATTCCCAGTACCGTCAGGCCCTTGGTGGCCATCTTGGGGAGATGAAGGCAGCTGTGCTTTGTAACTTGTCTCGACAAAGCTGAGAATAAGGCCTGAGAGGGGCATGGAGAAACCGGGGCTCCCAGACAGAACCAGGGTCCAGCTCCTGTCCCAGGTAGGGAACCAGGAGAGGAGAGGAACCAGCTGCGTGGGGCAAGAGCCTCCCGAAGGGTGGGGGTGGAGGGAGACGTGCCTGGGCAGGCAAGTGGGGACAAAGAGGACGCCAGCACACCTGGCAGCCAGGCAGCGAACCCGCCAGCCCAGATTCAAAGCTGAGCTGAGGCTGTGATTGGTGGTTCGGGTCCCTTGCTCCACCCCTTCTCTCTCACCTCCCAGGCAGCTGGGAAAGGAATGGATGGGGTTGATAAGGCTCCTAACTCGTTATAAGTCCTTAAGCACCAAACAGTGGCCTGGCTGGCAGAGAACTCAGTTAACTCCCTCTCTGCAAGGACGCAGTCTGGAGTTCTGGCTCCGTCACCAGCCCCAGTGATTCTGCAAGACGCCAGGCTTGGGTGGCCCGGGCTTCAGGTCATCCAGCCACCCTTCCTCCAGGCCGTCCATCAGCCTGCGCCCTCCTCCACTCGTTTCCACCCCGGCCTGTCCTCTGAGTGTCCCCTGTTCTCAGACCCTCTCCCAGTCCTGCCACGAGGCCCTGCCAGGCTCCCGGGCCCTAGCCCCTTTCCAGGTCCTCCCGCCCGGGCCGGGGCCGGCGCCGGTAGGACCTGCGCGCACAGGTCCCGCGGCTACCGGCGGGCCGGGCGCGGGGGCTGGGCAGGAACCAGACTCCGGCCGGCACCGCCCCCGGCGCAGATGGCGGGGGCGCGGGCGGGTCCTGGGCGCTCGTTTCGGGCTCGGGTTTCGGCCGCCGGGGCGGGGCGGGGCGGGGCGGGCGCGAGGGGCCTCCGAGGCCGCGGCCAATCCCCGCCAGGCCGCGACTCCCAGCCGCCAATCACGGCGCGGCTCTGTTGCCTGCGCCCCGCTGTGTCCTTTGTTCCCCCTCACCCTGCAACCCTCGGCGCTGCTCCCACGGCCCGGCCCCGGCCCCTGGACCCCCAGTCCTGCGATTTCCGGCCCGCGCGGGCCGGGCCGTGTGCACGCGGCCGTGTGCCCGGTGTGTACCCGCGTGTGCGCGGGGTCCTGGCCTTGCGCACGCTAGTGCCCCCGGGACCGGGGAGGGCCTAGCCAAAGCCCCAGAAAAGCTCTTTTGAAAGGCTGAACTTGGACCGCGGGCCAGGGGCTCCGAGTGAGCGCCAGGCCCCAGTGGTCCAGCTCGGGCCCCACCTTTCCTCCCTCTCTCGAGGTTCCTTGCCTTTGCTCGGCCTCGTCCCTGCCTGCTGCCTTCAGATGCACCCAGCTACTGAACCCGGCTCCTTCCCTCTTCGGGGGCTGCACCCTCTGTGATGCCCCTACAGGCGCAGGTGTTCACCTCGCTGCCTCCACTCACCCAACATCGTGGTCCCCTCTAGCTTGGGTTTGGGCATCTCAGCAGTGAGGCCCTGAGGGGTTCTGACTCAGTCACCCCAGCTCCTGCCGTCCTGCTCCGCGCTTGTAGCAGCAAGCCCACAAGCCCTCAGCCCAAACACTTGCGGGGTCACACAGCACCTTCAGGCCTACTCTCGGTTGCCTCGGAGACAGACTTGCTCTCAGCCCCCGGCCTGTGGCAGGAGTAGAAGAACTAGTCCATGAGGAACAGTGCCTGGTAAGGGGCCACGTACACAGGCCACAGCCCTGCCTCTTCCAAATTCCCAAACCAGTGGATGCATTTTTTTTTTTTTTTTAATTTTCCAATGGATTGAGAGAGGAAGGGGAAGAGAGAAGCATCCATTCGTTAGTCCACTTAGTTCCATTTAGTTGTGTACTCATTGATTTAATCTCGTAGATGCCCTGACCAGGGATCAGACCACGACCTTAGTACACTGAGATGGCGCTTTATCCGCTGAGCCACCAGGCCAGGGCCTGGGTACTCCTTTTACTTTCCCTCCCGCTCCTTGCAGTTCCCTTTCTTGACTGCTGAGCCTGCTCAGGGTGCTACCCTCAGTCCCCGTCTTCCTGTATTCCCTCTACTTTCCACGAGCTCATCTACTCCCAGACCTCCACCTTGTCTCCAACTCAAGATCCTTGTCCTGCTGTGCCAGCTTCCTCACCATTGCCCACGCCCGGACCTGGTGTCTGGTGTGTCGTCCCACAACCCTCCCCAGCCATTCATGGTGACTGAGTCTCCGAGCTCTAACTGCCCCGCCCCCCCCGCCCCCCCCCCCCCCCCCCCGCCCCCAGGGCCAGCGCCTTGGCCCACACTCTTCTATTTTGCTTTTTTCTCCCAATGGGCTTCCGTGCTCTCTGCCTCCAGAGTTTGCAGGGTCTGCTGCTTGCGAGGTTCCTTCTCCCGCTGCCTTCGGCAGAACAGCCAGTCTCAAGTCTTGGGCATAAGTGACAGGGCCCTGCCAGCCAGCCTTGCCTGCCTCTGTCTCAGCCACGAGCACACAGAATTCCTCCAGTTAAAGCCCTTGATGCAGTCTAGGAGGTCTTTTCAGAGCTCCCTAATAGAAGTGATGCCAGGCCCTGAGGGGAGCAGGGGAGCATTGAAGGCTGGGGAGTAGGTTGGCTCAGCAAACAGACTGTACAGTCTGCAAACAGGGACATTTAGGTCTGGGACTTGCCCACTTTGTGACCTTGGCTCTGTTACCCTCTCTGGATCTCATGTCTCATAGGGGTTTAGTATCACCTCCTTGCAGGGCTAGAGGAGAACTCTGGACCCGGGGCCAAGAATGGACAGGAGCCCCCCCCCCCCTACTCCCAGAGCCTCAGCTTCTAAATTACCTGGGAGGATGGGCAGGACCTGAGATGGGTGAGCCAGGTGGGAGGTACTAGGGCAGAGGGAAGGAGCAGGGGGCCGTAGAGGGGAGGGGAGGCTGACAAAAGGGACCAGCAGCTGTTTACACACAAACCCCAAATTGATAGTGAGTGGAGGGACAGGTGTGGGGCAGACAGATGTCTTGGCAGGAGCCACTGCCAACTCAAAAGTCTGCCCAGAATCTTTGTGCCCCTCCCTCTGCCATCCCTTATTCTGGGCCCTCACTACTCACACCTATCCATGTATCTGCTCCTGGGACTGCGGCAGGGGAGGGCAGTCCTCAGGAAGGGCCCCCTCAGCCACACACATCCTGGGAGCAGCCCCAGGGAAGCCCATAGGAAGGGCTGGAGCCTATTAGAGCCCACGGGCATCAGAGGACCCAGAGCAGGCCCAGTTTCTCAGCTCTTGGTTAGAATGAAGGGCCTAGGAGGATCTCTGAGGGCCTGGAGCTCTGGAGAAGAGAGGGGGCTCGCAGATGTGAGACTGGGAAGAGTCGTCTGCCTCTGGGACCTCCCCAACGGGCAAAGGGGCATGACACGGGCTGGGGTGGGTAAGCCAGCTCATTGACCCCCAGTAATAGCGGAAGGGCTTCGGGGTGGCCCAGCAGACAGGATGGAGATAAACAAGGCCCTTAAGAAAGACTGCTGGGATCCTTGGGATCAGTAGTGGAAGCCCCCACTAGCATTTGGCCACCCTTGCCTGGAGGGTCACGCAAGGGCTCCCCTTCCTGTGGCCCCAGGGCCTGCTCCATCTGTATTAATCTTCCCCTGCCTCCAGAGTCTGGCCAGCCTGTTGGCATCTCCCCTGGGCAAAGAGCTGCCCCATGCCCACAGCTAGCTCCTGCCACGTGACAGGCTGTGTCTGCGAGGAGAGAGTGTGCTCTCACTGCTGCCATGTGCTAGCCTAGCAACCACTCCCAGGGGCCCGGAGTGCGGGGAAGGGAGGCGTGGCTGCTCTCATGCTCCCCTCCACCCACTGCTTCCACTTTCCCTCCGTGCTTGAGTCCCCTGCCAACACCTGCTCCAGAACAGGATCAGCCTGGCACCAGGCTCCAAGGACATGGCAGGATTGTGGCATACTGTACCTCATCGGGCCTTGGGGCTTCTACGGGCCTGTCTAAGGAGCCAGGGGCTGAGCGCTGTGGGGGCAGCAGAGAAGAAACCACTGAGTGGACCGTGAGACCTGGGCCAGGGCCCCGTGGGAGTGAGGACCGTTCCTGTTGGTTTCCTTCTCACCTGTCCTTTCTTCCCTCAAGGCCCGAATGGGATGGGTGCAGCGGAGGGGAAGAAAGGGTGGTCCAGTGAGGTGGGAGAACTGGGCAAAGGCTCGGAGGGGGCACCGACAGGGGCGCAAGAACAGAGGTTCACCAGGAGGAGGAGGAGGCATGGGGTCAGGTGACACAGGGGCCTTGAACACCAAGGTAAATGAGGACTCACTTCATACTGGAGTTTATGCAAGCCACAGAAGATGCTGAGCAAGGGACATTGTTTTTGCTGATTAAGGCAGTGGGGAGACCATGGCCATCATCCAGACAGCAAGAGGAGACCAGGTGGGTCTGTGCGTGGGACATCAGGAGCCCCGATGTAGGGCTAACACCGGGCGGGGGTCCTGGTGTCAGACAGGCCTCGGATTCAACCCGGGCCTTGACTCTCTCTGGGCCTCAGCTCCCTCAACTGTAATTTAGGGGCAATATGAGAACCCCTTGTGGGTTTGTTGGGAGAGTTGGATGATGTAACACACATGGAGCACTCCTGAAAGTGGACAGTTGTCACTAGTGGGCCGGAAGGTTGACTGGAATGGAGGGGGGGGGACTCAAGCTGCTGAGTTACAGGGTGGCCACTGTGCAGTGAGAGCGCACTGTGGCTCACAGCCCTTCCTGGGGTGTTTGGGGAGCAGTGGTGTACACAGGGAGAGTATGGATGGGCCCCCAAGGGGCCCTGCCCAGCAATGGCTGTGCCACTGAAATTCAGAAACAGGATGTGCCCTGAGTCCCAGTGCGACCTGAGTGGGAATGTGGGTGGGTGAGAATGAGGGCCCTGGGAGCAGTGGCCTGCAGAGGGGACGTTTTAGGGCTCCCCGTGCAAAGTCTGGGTGCCACCAGGGAAGAGGTGGAGTTGGGGCAAGACTACAGCATCCCACAAGGTTCTAGATGGGGCTTGACATGACAAGACCATTGGTGTGTAGAAACGTAAAGCTGTACTCCCACATCTGTGTGTGTGTGTGCACGTGTTCCCATGTTGTTGAACCTGAATGGGTGTATGAGTGTGTATTTGGGGACATTTTCCCTGAGCTGGATGGACTTCAGAAGTGAGCCCAGGACCAGCTTCAGCAGGGGCTTGGGGAGTACCAAACCCTGAGCCCTAAGGATGGAGAGTGCACACTCCCGATCCCGAGCCCAGTGCCAAGGAGGCCAACCCGTGCCACCCCGAGAGGGGACCAGGCTGGCTGGGGCCCACGGCCACACACGGCCCACCCTGCCGGGCCAGGCCAGGCCACAGAGGAGGCATTGATGGGAGGAGCGGCGCCTGCAGGCCGCTGCAGCTGGCATGCCATCGTGAGGCCTCGGAGGGGGAGCAGTGTGGACCTGCAGCACCCAGGCCTCTGTCGGGCTCCAGGTCCCGGTCTGAGCCTCTGCAGCATTGGGGGTGCCCTGGGCATCCTTGTCCTGGGGTCTTCTGTGCAGCTTCTGTGCCCGTACACCCCTGGAAGGAGAAGCCTTCCTTCCCAGGTGTTGGCAGGAGGCAGAGGTCACCCCATCCACCTCGCACCCCACAGTGGGTGGCCTTGGCCCTGCCTAGACTTCGCCCCACCAGGCAGTACTGGGGCGCCTGTGCCTGCCCACCTCTGTGGCCTTGCTCCTTATCCCTGGACTCCCAGTGGGCCTTTCACTTGTTGGCTTGCCCTCACCTCCTTCTCTGTGTCATAGCCCACTGAGCCCTGCATGTCCTCACCCACCTTGCCTGCCTGCCTAACCAACTCTCAGGCTCTACCTCCCCTTCAAGCCTCAGCTAAGGCTGGCCTCCTCCATGGCGCCTCCCAGGATTGTTCTAGGCCTTCCTTAGGCTCTCCGTGCATTTTGCAGGCACCTCTAGTATCATTATCATTTTAATTATATGCTAGATTGTAACTGTTCACATGCACAGCTCTGTAGGGGTACCTCATTCGGTATCTTCCTTTCTTTCTCTTCGTAGGCACTGAGTAACATTAGAGCAGCCGGTGGCCAACTCTGCCCTTCCCAGCCTCCTGCGAGCCTTCTACCCCTGGGCCCACCTGGCCAGGTGCTTTCAGCTGAACAAGTGCAGGTGTTGCAGCTGCCACAAGCCAAAGCCTGGCTCTAATCACAACCCACAGGACCGAAGGCCGGCAGACAGATGTGCGTCTGGACACACATACAATGACATGCACACACAAACACACACACGGACACGTGCATACTCTGACAGGCAAGACTCAGACACACACCTGCACACAGGGACAAACAAACACAGGTTTGCACACCTACCAACACACAGCTTGATTGATACATGCTCACACATACACAGATATGAACTATACACTGGCCTGCCCCACCAGGCGCCCTCAGACACATGTACAGACACGTGCATACACAGACCCGCTCCCATACAGGCACACACCCACAGACATGTACATACACTTGCACACGTAGAACGCCCATGCACACACAGGCACCCACCATTGCTCACCCAGCCAGGCCTTAGTTGATGTAGGCCCACAGCTGCCACCCCCGTCCTCCCAGACCCCTCAGGCAGGCAGAGAGCACCCAAGGCCCCTTCCCTCCAGGCCCCGCCCCGGGGGGAAGAACACCTGACCCCGCACAGCCAGGTTTTCTTGTTCCTCCACCCTGGAGGTGGCCACTTTGCCTGGGGACCATGCATCCACCAGGTCCTCCAGGCAGGCACTGCCTGGCCAAGCTCAGTTCTGCACTGGAGATGAGTCTGGAGGAGCCATTTGTGCAGCAAGAGGGCCAAAACTCAAGGCCAGTACCAGGCATGGGGGTGCAGGAACCCCAACGAGGTAGAGCTGGTTCATCACCAGCTGCCCCTCCAGACAGGACCACTCTGTCCTACCCCTCACAGGCCTGCAGGCCTCTCCCTCCCAATGTCTCCCCAAGGGTTTGTTGCCTGACCAGGTGGTGGCGCAGTGGATAGAGCATCGGACTGGGATGCAGAAGACCCAGGTTCGAGACCCTGAGCTTGCCGGCTTGAGCGCGGGCTCATCTGGCTTGAGCAAAAGCTCGTCAGCTTGGACCCAAGGTCACTGGCTCCAGCAAGGGGTTACTCGGTCTGCTGAAGGCCTGCGGTCAAGGCACATGTGAGAAAGCAATCAATGAACAACTATAGTGTTGCAATGGCAACGAAAAACTAATGATTGATGCTTCTCACCTCTCTCCGTTCCTGTCTGACTCTCTCTCTGTCCCTGTAAAAAAGAAAAAAAAGAGTTTGTTAATGCATCCTCCTCTGGAAAGAGGGCCCCCAACACTGAAATGGGAGCTAGGACCCCAAAGGGAAGCCCTTCAATCCTCCCCTTTCACCAGTGTCCAGCTCTTCTGGCCCCATCGAGGTACTGGTGTGGCCTTCGATCCCTTAAGGACAGAAACCCACAGTCCTCCCCCATTCTTCAGAAACACCGAGTCCCGGCGCTGTGCCAAGCAGGTTACACATGGGAGGCGTTCAAGACCCACCTCTGCTGCTTACAAGTTAAGAGCCTTGGGACAGTGATCTACACTTCTGAGCTCCCGTCTTCTCCTCTGTAAAATGGGCATCCTTAACAGCCCCTGCCTCGCGGGGGGGTACGAGGACACGTGGGGCAGCATGTTCAGAGCTGTTATCTCTGTGCTGGTGTGGTTGCTTTGTGCTGAGTCCTTTCCTGGCTGAGTCATTGGGATGAGTTTGTACCCCAGCAGAAAGCCACTTAGTGTGTGCTCACTAAACCTGGGATGTGCGCAGGATCGGGGTCAGCCCTGGAACACCACACCTGTACCATCAGCAAACAGCAGGTGGCAGGGAGCACCTGGCAAGATGCCAGGCCTTGTTTTCCAAGTGGCTTCTTTCTCAGGGACTCAAGTGTCTATTCCTGGTGGGGCTGAGCTCAGGATCTGGTCACGTGCCCTGCCTGAATGAGGTTCCTCCTCCTTCTTCTCCCGAGAGGGGAGGACTAGGCTGGCTCCTGTCTACTCCCCCCATATTCCCTTCCCTGTGGCTGCACCATAGTTAGGCTCCCTGTGGCTCAGAAGGAGGTGTCTGTATCTCCTGCCGCCCCCAGACTCAGCTGGCCCCGGATTGTGGGAGAGGGGGTGTCTTCCATTCCTCAGGAGTATCGCTGCTTCTCCTGAAGACAGGTGGGGAGGCCTGCCCCAGCCTGTGGCCTGGGGGGACCCTCCTGTCCCCCGCTGCCCTGCCCCTGCTCCGTGGGCAGCTGTGCATGGGGCTCCGTGGGGCCTGGGCAGGTTGCTCTCATCATTAGCGGTCCGGCCTCACTCCAAGTGAATTAGCTGGTCCCTAGGGGACAAGTGCTGAGGCCTGCAGGCTCCTGGCATTGGCCAGTGATTCACTCACCACAGCCTCGTCCCTGCCAGAGGCCCGTACCCTCCCTGCCGCACCCTCCCTGGTCTGGTCCTCAGCCTGGGAGCAGGAGGCTGCGGCTCAGAGTGGCCCTGGCTGCCCGTCCATCCGCCCCTATCATCCTATTAATCCCTCAGGTCACACTTGCCTCTATCCGCCGGCCCCTCCCACATGCAGGCCTGGTGGCCCTAGATCCGCTCCTGGCTCTGCTTCTGCCAACCTGGCCCACCCACCCGGCCAGGCTCTGTCTCCAGCTCCCTTTGTCCCCTGGGCACCCTGAGTGACTCAAGGGAGGCCCCCTTCCTCCTCTTTCCTCCTCCTCCTCTGTGCCTTCCTGCCCCCCTCAACCAAGGCCCTGGGATCCACTTAACTGGTCTTGATGAAAAACAGAGACTCTGCCCATGCATGGGAGGCTCTTGCTAACTGCCTGGAGCTGGTCCCTGCCAGCCTCAGTCTGGCGTCGGCTTTGGGACTAACGAAGATGGAGGGGGGAGCCTTGATCTCTGCCACACAAGTCCATGGGAGCCCACACACTTCCCTTCAGTGACCCTCATTCCTTATTTTCATTAACTCAACAGGAGATAGGTGTTCAGAGCAGGTGTTGAATGAATAAGTTGAATGAATGAATGAATGCCCTTCCCCACAGCAAATGTGACATCTCTTCATCAACTCATGTTACCCATGTCTGCTCGGATCTCCGGCTTGGAAACTGTCCCACTGCAGCTGCAGTGTAGAAAGCACCCACATTTCGCTGACAGAAGATCTGAATTCTGGACCCAGCCTGTTGTCTATGAGATGTAAGATCCACTAAGCCAACGGGTCCTCATGGTCCCATGGGGCTGAAACCCCCACCCACCCACCCAGTCCTCCAGGCTGGCTTTGAAGGTTAGAGGACAGTTACGTTGTTGGGGAATGGGATGGAGATACCACCCAAACGGCAGCCACTAGAGAACTCTGCCCCCAGCTCTGTGGGGTGGGGGTGGGGGGCTCCCTAGCACGTGTGTGTGCAGTCCCCTGCATTGTTCAATAATCCTGATGGTTGCTCTCTAATTGCCCTCAAATGGCCTCAGCATAACGAGTATCATCTGCTGAGCAGCTGACAGCTTACAGACTGTAACTTCTTCCTTATCCCCTTCCTACCTTTACGTAAAGCAACTGAGGCTCAGAGAACTTCAGCAGTTTCTCTAAGACCACACGGAGAGGAGGAAGGAGAGCCCACGATGTCCGCTGGTCCCCAGCCTACTGTGCACCCGGTTCCAGGCCGGGGAGACAGGCACAGGGAGAGGGCTCAGCAGGAGGCAAGGAGGCTGGCTGGGATCTGAGGGCTGATGGGAAGGCAGGCATTTCACTTGACCCCAGGGAGGCTGCGTGCTTACCTGTGTGTGCCCACAGCTTAGGGAGGGGTCATGCCTCCCAGGGCGGGATGTGGGACTAGGTTCCTTCCATCTCTTCTTAGGCTTGGTGACTGGGAAACTTTTAGAAAAAAACTGGGCCGAATGAAATGTTTCTGCCGGAACCGAGGTTCCATTATCACCCAGATACCACGCTTTATTTGCTGTTCTTTACATTTACTTATTTTGTTGTTGTTTTGGTTAGAAACCTGAGGCAGCTGGGAGGTAGGTGCCTGAACTAGCACCAGAGGCTCAGTGAGGGGATGGGAGGGGACGCAGCAAAGCAAGGGGGGGCACCGGTGGGCTCAGCCTGGGGAAAGGGGCAGGGAAGGGCTGGGCTCTACCTGGAGCAGCACTCTTCACCTCTGAAGTGCCAGCTCAGAGGGTGCCTTCACTGGGGAGCCCTCCCCAACTGCTCAGGTGGAGCTGGTCTCTCTCCTCAGGTCCCTGCTGCTGTGACCCTCGGCACAAGTAGTGTGGACCTTCCTGACTGTGCCTGCTTTCACCTAAGTGTGGAACAGCACAGGGAGCCTGTTGCACGACTGCCCACGTCACAGGCCCACGCTGCTGTCTGCACAGGCACGGACACTCGTCTGGCCCCACTCACCGAACAGGTCCTTGACATGGATATATGTTCAAGATTATACTTCCAACACACGTGCACATTTATAATCAGGGTGTGGGGCCTGACCAGGCAGTGGCACAGTGGATAGAGCATCAGACTGGGATGCGGAGGACCCAGGTTGGAGACCCTGAGGTCGCCAGCTTGAGCGCGGGCCCATCTGGCTTGAGCAAAAGCTCGTCAGCTTGGACCCAAGGTCGCTGGCTCCAGCAAGGGGTATCTCGGTTGGCTGAAGGCCCACGTTCAAGGCACGTGTGAGAAAGCAATCGATAAACAACTATGGTGTTGCAACGGCAATGAAAAACTAATGATTGATGCTTCTCATCTCTCTCCGTTCCTGTCTGTCTGTCCCTATCTATCCCTCTCTCTGACTCTCTCTGTCCCTGTAAGTAAGTAAGTAAATAAATAAAACATTAAATAATCAGGGTGTGGGAGGACTGGAAGGGGCCTGCGCCAGAGAAGAAAGAAGCCCAGCCAGGGCTGGGGGCGTGGCTGCTGCGTGCGGGGCGTGGCTGCCCTGTGTGGGCTGAGAACCGTCTGCCCCTTTCACTCCAGGCTTCTGTCTGGATAGGCAAGAGGGAGTCGGCAGGGTTGGGGGCCCTGACTTTATCTCCGGGATTTCAGGCTGTGCCTTTGCTCTCTCTAGGCCTGTCCTGCTCGCCCCTCTGCCAGACTGACCTCCAGCAGCCAGGAGGCAGCAGGGGGCCCTGGCTGCTGGATGACTTACCCACGGACTCAGCTGGTAGACTGAGAAGGACTGAGGGAGGATCCCTGAGAGGGGGACCTGAGGGCTGGGATCAGAGCCTTCAGGGCAGAGCTGGGTGACCTCAGAGAGATCACCACCAACAGCACTGCCACAGTTTCTGGAAAGGCAACAATCACGCCTGCCTGGTGGTGATGCAGTGAATGGAGCATCAAGCTGTGACGCTGAGGTCCCAGGTTCAAAACTCCGAGGGGCTCACCAGCTTGAGCATGGAATCATCAACATGATACCAAGGTCGCTGGCTTGAGCCTAAAGGTCGCTGGCTTAAGCCCAAGGTCGCTGGATTGAGCTAGGAGTCTCTGGCTCATTGGGAGCCCCCTGGTCAAAACACGTTTGAGAAGCAATCAATGAACAACTAAGGTGCCGCAACTACGAGTTGATGCTTCTCACCTCTCTCCCTTCCTCCCTCCCTCTCTCTCTCTCTCTTTCTCCCTCTTGCAAAAAACAAAACAAAACAGAAAAACCACAAAAACCAAACCCCGCCCCCCCACACACATAAAAGAAAAACAAAGACAACAATCATGAGCTTTGTATGCCAGGAAGGACAATTACCACCAAGTAATGATAAAAAAAATTACCATCCTGGCCAGATAGCTCAGTTGGTCGGAGCGTCCTCCCAATACGCAAAGGTTGCGGATTCGATCCCATTCAGGATCAGATCCGTGTTTCTGTTTGTCTCTCTTACTAAAATCAATAATAATAAATAGAGGATGCGGTACTGTTTAAAAAGAATACTTACCAACAAGTTCTAAGTTGTGGGTTGCTCCGTCACTGACTCGTGAACAAGATGACTGCCGCCAGTGTCCTGGAAAAACTCAATGCCCCCACATTCCACAGAACAATTCAGCTTCTCCACCCGGTCCCTCCCAGCTCCGGGCCCACGCTGGGAGTGTGAGGACAACCTTACGTGGCCAGGCCAGGGGCAGGGAAGGCCCTTGCTGGGCAGCCGGGCCGGTGTGGGATGACCTATCTCCACTCCACCAGCCAGCTGTGAGGGCCTCCGTTTCCTCTTTCGTAAAATGGGTCACCTGTCTGAATTGGTGTGAGGCTTACATGGCGCAACCTGTGAGAAAGGACTTTAGGTATAATGGGCTCTATCCAGCCTTTTTTTTTTTTAACAGGGACAGCAAGAGAGAGGGATAGATAGGGACAGACAGACAGGAACGGAGAGAGATGAGAAGCATCAATCATTAGTTTTTCGTTGCCGTTGCGGCACCATAGTTGTTCATTGATTGCTTTCTCACATGTGCCTTGACCACGGGCCTTCAGTAGACCAAGTAACCCTTTGCTGGAGCCAGCGACCTTGGGTCCAAGCTGGCGAGCTTTTGCTCAAGGCAGATGGGCCCATGCTCAAGCTGGCAACCTTGGGGTCTCGAACCTGGGTCTTCTGCATCCCAGTCCGATGCTCTATCCACTGCGCCACTGCCTGGTCAGGCTCTATCCAGCTTTTTAATTAATTACCATTTTAATAAATTTAGGCCTCAGTTCCAAAGTTTATAGAAATACTTAAAGACCAACAGGAAAAAAGGATCACTGAAGAAGTTAGATTAGACTAAGGGAAGTAGGGGAGGAGTCATAGGAGACCCTCATACGGGTCAGGCTTCGTGCCATCCACCTGAGACGTGGGACCGAACCCAGAAGCACCGTCCAGGTGGGTCACCGAGCTTCTGGCAAGCCCAGAAGGAGAGGGAAATTAGTTACAAGGTACGGAGGGTCTGTAAACAAAAAAGGAACAAGTGATTCAAGAGAAGTGTTAGAAGGTTGTTATCAAGTCCCCTTTTGCAGATGAAAAACTGAAGCTTGCTGGGGTTTATCTTGCCTGAGATCTACACTCTAAGTCACAGATGCAGGCGTAATGTGATGTCTTCACAGGACAGGAGGGAGGGCCCAGAGTCTGTGCTCCTAATGACCAGGTCACTCTGCCCTGATGGTACAGAGGCCCAAGAGAAATTTGTCCTGTAGGTCACTCTATTTTTTTTTTTTTTTGAGAGAGAGAGAGACAGGAACATCGATCTGCTCCTGTGTGTGCCCTGACTGGGGTTCGAACCAGGAACCTCTGTGCTTCTGGACAATACTCCAACCAACTGAGCAATCTGGCCAGAGCTTACTTTTTAAAATTTATTGGTTGACTTTTAGAGAGACAGAGCGAGGGAGTAAGAGGGGGGGAGGAAGGGAAGCATTCATGTGTTGTTCCACTCAGCTGTGCATTCACTGGTTGCTTCCCGTATGTGCCCTGACCAGGGATTGAACCTGCAACCTTATCATTTCGGGATGACGCTCTTAATCGACTGAGCTAACCATCCAGGGCCCGTGGTTCACTCCAAAAGGAGCCTTATGCAGCACTGCACTTCCACAGCCCAGAGCCAGGCCATGATAAATGGTAGCCTAGGGAAAAACATTCAAGGCAGATGTTCCCAATTGTCTTCTGATGCCATAAAAAAGCACAATGGAACATCCTGGGAGTTGTCTTTTAGTAGGCTTTCTGGTGAGCCCTAGGTGACAAATAATTGCAAAATGCCCTTCCCCACAAGTTACCAGGTCCCACTGGAAAAATCTTGCTTCACGACCGGAAGTCACCTATCTAAGAAGCCTTCTCTGCTCCCCCTGCAACCTGAGAGGCATCTATCTGCGGAGGGATGAGGGCCTCAGCTGGTGAAAATAAACTCCTTACCAGTCAATGGATGGAACTCACGTCTGGGGAGGTGGGCTGGACAGAGGCTGAGCGTGATAGGGTTGCTTATGAGCTGGGACCTTTTTCTTTGAAAGCTGGGGCTGCCCTCGGCCTGTGGTGGCAACGGATAAAGCGGCAACCTGGAACCCTGAGGTCGCCGGTTTGAAACCCTGGGCTTACCTGGTCAAGGCACACATATGGGAGTTGATGCTTCTGCTCCTCCCACCTTCTCTCTCTCTCTCTCCTTTCTAAAATGAATAAATAAAATCTAAAATAAAATAAAGTAAGAAAGCTGCGGCTGCACCTGCACCTGCAGGTGGTAGGGGGCTCTGGAGCCCAGCTGCCTGGTTTGCAATCCCAGCTCTGCCTGCCTTGCGCATAGGTTTCCCCTCTTGTAAGGTGGGAACAGTGAGCCCCACAGGATTGAATGAGTGACTGTGTGTCTGGAACTCAGAACGTCTGGCTCGGAGCTTGTTCCGTAAAGAGCTGCTGCCACGGCCTCTCTGCCTCTTGCATCGGAATTCGCTGGGTTAGGGCTGCGGCACGTGTGCCCCCAATGGTGTCTTCAGGGTTCTAGCCCAGGAGCCGCTGGACAAGCCAGGCTTCGGAAGTGCCCCTCTTCCCACTGGCTTGCTCACGCCTGGCTTGCTCCATGCCAGAGCTGCCCGGGCTCTCGCCTGTGCCCTCCCCTCCCCTCTCAACCTGACTCTTGGCTCCTGTCAAGCCCTACTTGCTCGGGGAAGTGCCCCAGACTCTTTAGTCCGCTCTGGTCCCACAAGCTGGTGCCAGCCAGGGCCCCAGTCGTTTAGCAAGGGGGAGGGTGGGTGGCATGGGGCCTTGGCAGCCAGGGCCAGAGGGGCTCTATTTTTGGCCAGGGGCCAGGCCTCTCAGTTGGCACATCCAGCTCCCATTCTGGGACCCAGCATCTCCATCTGTAGAATAAGGCTCTTGCCTGTCCCCTCCGTCTGCAGGGGTGCTTGCCATAACTGTTTGAAGTGCGTTTCATTTTTCTCTGCTCCTCTGGCAGGAGCAGGCCTCAACACCCCCGCATGGGGGCTCAGCGGCAGGCCGGCCCAGTTCCATTTGATTCAGAGCAATTGAATAGTCACTTGTACGAGGCACAGGGCTGCGCCAAGCGGGGAGCGGGGACATAGCCAGACCTGCCCCTGCACTCCCGGCGCACAGCGTCTGCAGGGAGGTGAGTGCTTACCCAAGGGCCCGTGCCCAGAACCCCGTCATTTCAACCCCATCAGATGGGAACAAGGTGGGGAAGGTGGAGGGGCTTGCTCTGAACCAGGTCAGTGCAACCTAGGAGTGGAGTCTACAGTCTCTCGAGTGTCCCACTCCTACTGGTGACCCCATATTGCGGAGACTTTCTACCTCATATTGCGGTGGCCCTACAAGTGGCCCAGGACAGATCCTGGACAAACAGCCATGCTGTTCGCATCCTGGGAGCTGGGCCATATGTTTCTCTCTGACACCTTGCCAGCAGCTGAGTGGATGGGGAGGTGTCTTGCAGATGCTTTGGAGGTAACAGTTTTGAAGCACCTAAGTGGCAAGAGAGAGCAGCCTGGGGAAAGCTGCGAGAGCCAACAGTGGCCACAGTGCAAGGCCTGGCCAGCCGCAGGGCAGCGTGCTGAGGCGCCCGAGCCCGCGCGAGCGTTCCGCCCAGGCTTTCCACACACAGAGCTTGTGCCTCCCTGGGAAGGGACCACCGCTCTCCCTTCCTCCCTGGGAAGGGACCACCGCTCTCCCTTCCTCCCTGGGGAGGTCTGAGCTCTGGAGTAATTCTGCATCCCATTTTGAGCTTTTTCTATATAGTTGTCTGAGTGAGAGCGTCACATTTTTTTTTTCCCCGTGAGAGTCTCAGAAAACGTCTTGGAGAAGAGGACATTTTTGAAAGGAGCTGGAGGGATCTCCTTCCCCAGTTCCAGAGACTCCTGCTCCCACCTGGGTCTGGAAACGAAGAGATTCGCTGCACAGGGTGGCTGAGCGCCCACCCGGGAGGGTGCAGAGCTGCTCACCCCAGCCCTGCCAGCTTGCTCTGTGATCTTGCTAAGCCCTTCAGTCCTTCTGCTCTGCCATGTGCAAACCAGATGCTGCCAGCATCACCCTGGGTTCTCCATGGCAGAGAGAAGCAGAATCCAAGCGGGAGGCTGTTCTTGGACCATGGGTCACAGGACCCTTCTTCTTGGCGGTGGTTAGGGATGTCTTCATAACCCCATTCTTCAGAAATGCCATTCTCACCAGCATGGGAATAAGGGCTGGATAGTGTGACCAGCATGTCCTGGTGTGCCCGGGAGTTTCCTAGTTGTATCACTGGGCGCTGTGTCGTGGAACAACCGGGGCAGCTGGTCACCCTGTCTGTACCCCCTTCAGTGTGAGAGAGTGATCAATTCCGGGCAGGGTGCGTGCCCTCCTGCCCAAACAAGGCTGGGGGGTGGCTTCTCTGCCCAGGATGGCAGGAAGGTAGAAAAGACCCATTTGAGATTAACAGAGAGAGGACAGACAAAGCTCTAAGATGTCAAAGAACCTGCCTCTCCTCAAATTCAAGCTTACCTGGCATATAGATCTGCAGCTGGGGCCCACTCAGGCTTCTGTCTGCTGGGTTCCCCTGTGGGGCCGGGTGGTCGGTGGTCGGAAAAGTGCGGAGGTGCCCAGTTAAATGCCTCCCAACAGTCACACACCGGTGTTGAACGTTTCCTGGGGCACACCTCTCACAGGCAAGGCAAGTGGGTGTGTGCCTACACACACACACACACACACACACACCCAGCGGGCAGCTTCACCTGCCCCCTGCTGCTGCACCCACGCATTCACAAACAGTAACCAGAGCTTAAGCAAAAACACCCACGGAGCTAGAGCTATGCAAATAAGCGCGCATGCACTCAGATGGACGAAGGGAAGGGGGCTGGGAAGTGGCCCGGGTGGCGGGAGATTCCGGTGTACGCCGCAGGGGACTGGTGTGCAGGGAGCCCAGAACCTGCATCTCTACACAGCTGTGCTCAGGGGGTAGGTGGTGGCCGGGCACAGCACACACACCTCCCCCAACCTCCTTTCCTCATCTCCCAGTGGAGCTCCAGTTTGGCAGTACTTTAGGGGCAGGTCCTGAATGTCAAGAGATGCTCCCCACCCTCTCTCCCTGCTAGGCAGGGACTGCTTGGGGCAGCCAGGCCTGGGTGGGTACCAGGGCCTCTGGCACAGCTCCCTGGGAGACCAGGCAGGCCTGGGCATGCTACAGAAGGGAGCAGGCGCGTGGGGGGTGGCTCTTGCACAATCCCAGCTGGGGTGTGAGGGTGGGAGAGTTGAATGGCCCTCGGCAGTTCCTCAGGCCCTGGTGCCTGGGTGAGGAAACCGCATCCTGAAACTCCTGGTTTCTGAGGGACTGAGGGACGGGAAGGCGGGAGTTTTTGAGGCCTGTTCCACTCACACTGCCTCCCAGACTCTGCCATTCCTCTGAGGCCAGCGGGGCTGCCAAGCATGTCGGGCACCAAATCATAGGCTTCTAGAAATTCAGCTAGGCTGGTGCCCTCATTTCCCTCCGAATATAGGAAGAATTTGCTGAGGACCTTGTTCCTTAGTCCAGGATCTTACAAACTCTGTGAAGGCAGCCCACCTTAGGTACAGAATGGGGTCCTAAGAACACTGATGGTTTTCCAGAAGGTACCAGACACTATTTTAACCACTTCCTGAATATTAACCCCTTCAGTTCCCACATACCTCTACAAAGTAGGACCTATTTCCTACTTCTGCCCAAATGCACACAGGTAGTATGTGGCAGGGCTGGGGTTTGAACCCAGGAAGCTTTGCCAGCATTTATATTCTTTCTGGTCTTTCGAGAATCAAGCAGAATTGTGAGACAGCCGTTTAGGAATAGGTCGGAAATGGCTTAGGAGGGTTGCAGACTTGAGTGCCTATAGGGTCAGGTAGGTGAAAGGAATGTGTGATTTGGTCTGGGCTGGGAGAGGCCTGCGTTCCAACTGGAGTGTGTAAGCAACCCAGAGGTGTCCCCATGCCATCTAGGGCTAGCTTAAAGCAGCTCTAACCTAAGCCCAGTGCACCCGGGGCTGGAAGCAGACCTGGGCCAGGAAAATGCAGCCTACCAGGATGTACCAGCTTGTTTAAGAGGATGGTTTTAAAGGCCACAGAAGCAACAAAGGGTAGAGGTGGATCAGTGAGTAAAAGTGGGGAGTTGCTGGCCCTGGCTGGGTGGTTCCATGGATAAAGCATCATCCTGGCACGCCGAAGTCGCATGTTCAATCCCTGGTCAGCGCATGTACAAGAGCAATCAATGAGTATACTCTAAATGGAATAACTAAATGCAATGAGATCATGCTTCCTTCCCCTCCTCCTCTGTTTATTTCTCTACCTTCCTCTCAAATCAATGAGAATAAAAGGGATGGGAGAGTTGCCTGTCCCTGTAGGGACAAGGTCCATGATAGCCTAAGTCAAAGGCCACACTCCTATGCCAGGAGGAGGTCCAAGAAGGCCACTTCAACTCCAAGGTTCCCTCCATTGTAGGGTTTTAGCTTCAGCCTAGTCACTGATTCACCTGATTAGTCCAAGTTCCTTGCTACAATTCCTCCATCTGCTTTCCTGCCTTGTTAAAAAGAGAACGATGTCATATTAGAGGTGGAACCTATACATTTGTTGATTTTCAATTGGTTTTGACCTACAAAAACATCAATTTCATATGATTCAACCCTATAATTGTCCTACTTATCTTGCAAGGTGCAGAGAATAAATGAAAATGCTTTAAGCCAAAGGCTTGCTACCATGTACACAGCAGGTGCTCAGTGAGTGCTTGGTGAATGTAAATGCTGGTTCTGGAACCAGATGGGCATGAGCCTTTCTTACTCATTTCCAGCCAAAGTCAGATTCATGGAGACAGTCAGGTAAAGCAGTTCTCTGAGGGAAATTCACATTCACATTCACCCAGCTCCTCCTGGATGTACCCTTCCTCTCCATCAACAGTCACATTCAGTTCTCAGCTGTGGACACAGAGACAAC
Organism: Rhynchonycteris naso; assembly: GCA_037038555.1. NCBI lineage: Eukaryota > Metazoa > Chordata > Mammalia > Chiroptera > Emballonuridae > Rhynchonycteris > Rhynchonycteris naso. The sequence continues at coordinate 6,721,128 of CM072997.1, read as the reverse complement.
TGACCAAGGCCACCATCCATAGTTAAGACGGCTCAATTGCTTAGATGTGGTACAGACCAAGCTCACTGTATCAGCTTTTGTGGACTGCAAGATCCCCTCGAGTGTAACCAGTTTAATGGATACGCTGCAGTAGAAGGCACTCTCCTGCCCTATTTACGATGCCGCTCAAATCTCTAGGAGAATGTGGCACAAAGGAGGAGGTAGCAATGGCTTCGGCTAAGGAGCTCTTTCCTTCTGTGAGCGGAAGGGTGGCCCCAGGCCCGCGCCTCAATCAAGTCAGCTGGCGATGGTAGGGAGGGTACCGAACAGAGTCGTGACGCGTGGTCCTTGAGGACAACATTGTGAAGCCCTTGGATTCGCGCGCGCCTACCCTGGGGCGAAATCAACAGCCATTGGGGCTCCTTGTGCTCAAAGGAGACCCAGCGGGCGCCCCGTCTGCCGCCGCCAAAGCCGCCGCGTACCCGGGACGGGATGGCGACCACGGACCAGCGGCAGGGGGCCGGTGTCCTCGCCCTGTCCGGCATCTGCCACGTTCCACCAGCCAAAGCACAGGGAGTCCAGTCTTTGCTTCCCACAAAAGACAATTCTATGGGGAAAGCCCCAGAGGCCAGCGAGCAGGCTGGCAAATGTGATCCGGTATGCAGGACCGACGCGTGCTGCACAGGCTGAATGGGAGGGAACTCAGACCCGGCTGACACCCCGGCCCTCCGGGCCTCTTCCCGGATAAAGGGGGCTCGCGGTGGGAATGCGACATAAGAAAAACAAGAAGGAAAAAAAAAAGAAAAAGAAAAACAAGAAGGCAGACTCAGTCTCTCCCCTCGTCCCTGGCTTCCAACTATACAGGACTTGGCAAACATCCCTCCTCCACAATACCAGACTCCGGGTTTTCTCCATTCCCAGATCCGCGGCCCCCAGAGACAGACAGCAGAACCTACCAATGGCGGGACGCAAAGCGTCAACTTTGTGTTCGCCCGCCACTCTCAGCCAGTGTATGCTCGTTTCTCCGGAGTCCCGCCTTCCGAGTCGGGCGCCCCCTTCTGGCAACACAGGAACGAACTCGATCTGTCGCCATGTTGTGTGTGGCACAAATATTTTTTCTGGAACACATTTATACTTCTTCTAATCTTTCCTCCCACACACTGGTTTCTTCATTCGACAACCGAGCGCGGTGACGACGAGGAGGGTGTAGTCTATGGTTTTCTGGTCCTCTGTGCGGGTTGGATCGACATGTCACGCCACGCTCGCGGAGTCCAACGCCATCTTGAGTGTGGCAGCTGGATGGTTCCCTTCTCGGGGCTCCGCGTGGCCCCTTTAATGGCGCCCCAAGCTTCAAAGGGTCTCGAAGGACTAGCCCAACAGGTCTAAGGGACACTTACTGCCCCCCAACAACCCTTCGCAGTTCATAAGCACCTCGCAGTGCCTTAAGTGGGGTGGGAGAAGGGCAGACGAGACGGCCCGACGCTGGAAGGAGGCTTCCTGAGGCAGCCGCGACGACGGGGACCGCTCGGGGCAGGCGCTGTCTAGAACCTTGGCGTGCGACGCCCATAGGCTGTCCTGCTTGAGGGCAGTAGTTCCCACCCGCCCTCGGGGCCCCTCGATGTACGAGTCGCCCAGTGTGTGTGCTTGGCACAGAGCCCGCTCGTCGACTAGCTTAGGGGGCGGTTCGCAGGGGCTGGAGGTGGGCAAAGGGGTGACATCCCCAAATACTGGAGGCCGTCGGTGTTGGGCAGAGTGGGTGAACATGGCAGAGGTGCGCGGGTGTCCACCTCGCGCCCTCAGCACTTGTGGGGCTTACGCCCAGTTGCTCTGCGGCAAGTCTTGCTCGAAGGTGCCCGAGCGCGGTGCGGGGCGGGGGCGGCAGGCATCTGCACGGGCACTGCTTAGGGCACCGCCCGGGGCGAGCGCAGCCCAGCACCCAGTCTTCCCCTCCCCCTCGCTGGCAGCCGTCGGGCGCCCGGGCCGCCAACTCCTCTTTCCTGCCCCGTCCTCCGAGAAGCCGCGGGGAGGGGGGAAGGCGGGGGCTGGGCGGGCAGCTTTGCCGCGCTTTGGCTTTTTGCGTCAGCAGCCCCAGCAAAACAGGGGCGGGCGCGCGCCCTCAGCGCGAGCGCGCGCCTTCCCCCCTCCCCGCCCCCGCGGTGTAGGCGCCGCTCAGACCCGGCAAACTCAAGGTCTGAATGACAGTGCTGCTAGCGACTGCGCAGCGCGGAACGCACCAAGGCACTGCCGCTTTAAGCACGCTTGCCCATTGTTCGGATTGGAGCCAATGAGCGAGCGCCCGCTCCCTGCGCTCAGCCAATAGCATTTGGGTAAGGGAGGCCGGGCACCGCCCACAATCTATATTAAAGGCTCTGGCGCCGCGTGAGTTCCCCACTGGCTGCTCTGAAAAGCCATCTTTGCATTGTTCCTGCACCCTCCTCTCCGCTCGCCGCAGCCACCTCCGCCGCGCGCCTCCTCCGCCGCCGCGGATTCCGGCAGCTTTTTCGCCAGAGTCCTCGAACTCTTGGTTTTTGTTTTTCTTTTTGTTTGTTTGTTTTTTTTTTTTAAATTCGCTGCACCGGATCACCGGCGTGCCCCACCATGTCAGACGCGGCCGTGGACACCAGCTCCGAGATCACCACCAAGGTGGGCTGGACGCCGCCCGCCCCTTCGGGGTCCACGCGCTGTCGTAGCCGGAGCGCCGTTTGGCGCCCGGCGGCCGGGCTTCCCCTGAGCTGGCTGTTGCTCTTTCCCGCAGGGATTCTGTCCTAGGCCCTCGGGGCAGCCCACTCTTTGTGTGTGCGGGGGAGGGGGCGGGAAGCACCGCGGGCAGACGTGCTGCCCGTCGTTCAGTGGGCCGGCATCGGAGACCGGGGGAGGGCGGGTGCGGAGGCCGAGGCCGAGGGGCTCGGAAATGACTACTACGCCGCTCCGGAAACTTGTTTGTGACTCGTGTGAGGGCAGCGGGACGAGAGGGGCCCGCTTCGGGGGTCGTCGGCCCGCGGGGCGCACGGAAATAACTTTGAAACTCAGGTGCGTTTGGGATCGGAAGTGTTGAGGGAGCGCGTGTGCGGGCCGGCTTCGGGAAGCGGCACCTCCGCGGCGAGCTGCTGCCGGTGGCGCTGCCTTTGTTCGGCGCCGGGCTGCCTGTCCCGTTTCGCGCCTTGCCGCGGGTCCGAGGTTTAACTGGACAGCTCCGGTAAGATGGAGCGCGCGGCGGGCCGCCGGCCGCGACGTCGGTCGTCTCTGCGGAGGTGTGCGAGTCCTCTCTAAGTATTGGGGACGTGGGGGTGGGCGTCACTCCTGGGGGAGGCCTCCCGGAGCTACCGCTCTAACTTCAATTCACCGACGAAGCCGGGCTCGGCTGAGGAGAGAGCCCACGCGCGGGAGGAGAGAGGAGAGGAAACGGAAAGTGAAGGCACGGCGCGCCCGGGCGGTGATGGGCGCCCCCCGCGGCTGCCCTGGCGTACCGTGTGCGCGGGCCCTCCGGGGGCGACTCGGGCGAACAAAAGCGGCGGCCGCGGTGGGCCCGTGCCTGGCGTCAGGGCCCTGATCCGCGGGTTCTGTGCTGCCCTCGGTGTTGAGGTCGGGCGCGTTTCGAACAACTCGGTTTCCAAGTGCCGCGTGGGTCCCGCCGCCCGCCCCAGGAGCATCTCCGCCCTCCGCGAGAGCGCGACACTTTAAAAGCCGCCCAGCTTTCTTATTTTCTGGCCCTTGTCTGCGGCTCTCTGGCGGGCACGAGTCACCTTGGCGTCTCTCTAGCCCCAGTGCCTATGGCCTCACTTCCAGTTCTCTCCCAGAGGCGACTCGGCCGGCAGAGCGGAGCTTGCGACCGTAGGTTTCCAAAGAGGCTTCCGCCGACCTGTTCTGGGATGAGCCGCGGACCAATTTGGGTGGGAGAAGGGGCCCTCCCCAGTGCGGGCGTCCGCGCTTGCTTCCTCCCAGGCGGTCTCCCGCTAGGGCCAGTAGATCGCTGTGTGGACCGTGTTTCCGACGGCCTCTGACTGTGACAGCGAACGAGCCGGGCGGGCTCAGGGCCGGCCTCCCGCGGGAATTTGCCCGCCAAACGCAGAGACGCAAGCCCGCGCATCTAGGCTTGTGGGGTGGCGGAGGTTACTGGGGCGTTGGGGGCCGGGGAAAACTGGTGCGCACTTGGCGTGCTCCACAGGGCTGTCGCAGCCCTTGGGCTACGGGTCTCCAGGGTCAGGGGCGCACTCGGCGGCCCCGGGCCACGTGCTCCGCGCGCGCGCTGCGTGCCGAGGCCCGCGCGCAAAGCCCGTCGGGCGGGGGCTCAGCGCCTGCGCGCTGCGACCTCCCCGCCCCCACCCGCTCCCTGGGGCTTCGGCCGCCAGGGGGCGGGAGCGGGTCGATCCGGGGTCCACGTTGGGCGGGCCAAGGCAAACCAGGCCGGCAGGTGCCCCGAGGCGGCTTCCTGCACGGCGGCCGGCCTAGCCGCACCAGGCGGAGAAAGTTACGGGGCTTCAGGGCACCCGCAACCCTGCGGCCCTTTGGAAAGCCGGCCTGTGGGCCTTGTGAGGTGTGCTGGAAGCTAGGAGAGCCGAGATGCTTCGGATCTAGGCGACAGTCTCCGGCCCCCTTGGACAGGTGTCAGATGTGGGGAGATTGGGGTGATGAGAACTTTTTCAAAATCCTGCGCTTGCCAGGTCCCAGACTGGCCTGGGTTTGGGCTTGGCGCTCAGCTGCGAGGACTGGCCCTCCCTCTCTTGCCTTACTTATTTATGGCGCATACCTGCGCCTTCTCAGAAGGATTTGTGAGAGGCGGAGCTCCCCTGATTGGAAACAAGTCTGGGTGTGTGAGAGTGAAGTGTTCCCGGGCTCGTCCTCCCAGTCAGACAGGTTTGGGGCTGGGGTGCCTCACGGCCTTTTAAATGTGTCTCTAAGGGCTGAGAAGTCAGACGGCAGCCTGACCACAGACACGCTTCGGGCCGTCTTCCCTTGTACCGGTTCCATGCGTGACGTGCAGCGCTTTTAGCCTTGCATGTCCAATCAGTACCGCATCTATACCTGTGGTCCTGGACCCCGTTGCCTTAAGAAAGACTTACCGATTCCTTCCTTTTTGAAGGACTTGAAAGAGAAGAAGGAAGTTGTGGAGGAGGCAGAGAACGGAAGAGATGCACCTGCTAACGGGAATGCTGTGAGTGTTCACCTTGCTCCTGACCCCGTACCAGCTGGGGTGGGGCAGGCCGGGCAGTTCCTGTGTCAAGGTGTTTTGGCGGAGGGAGTTTCAGGGTCTGAGGCCGTAGAAGCATTAGGCACGGTTATTTGGGGCAAGGGGTGTGGGCAGCAGTGATGCTGTCCTTGGTAATAACCCGGTATGTTTTCCGCCGAGGAGAATGAGGAAAACGGGGAGCAGGAGGCTGACAATGAGGTAGATGAAGAAGAGGAAGAAGGAGGGGAGGAGGAGGAGGAGGAAGAGGAAGGTGATGGTGAGTAGCCTTGTCTGTCTTCCCCTTTGGGGTCGTCTTTCCCTGGCTTCTGGCACAGGGGAGGAGTTAGGGACCCCCAGGGTAGGGCCCAGCGGGCTGTCTGCAACGCGCTTCATCCTCGAACCTGTGGAGTCAGGGCCTTCCTGCGGGAGAGCTCCCTTGACCCACTGATCCGTGGGTCCTGTTCTGCTATCTGAGGACAAGTGACATTTCACCCTGGCAGATCTGTTCCTAGGAGATTCCCTAAGGAATTAGCAGCCCAGTTGTCCCTTTTAACCCTTTCCTTGTCTTCCCTAGTTTCTGCTGTCACCCAGTGGGAGGGTACCAAGGCCCTCCCTAGTTGGCCGAGGATGGCAGGGTGGTTCACCTAGGGTTTGATTCTCCAGGTGAGGAAGAGGATGGCGATGAAGATGAGGAAGCTGAGGCAGCTACGGGCAAACGGGCAGCTGAGGATGACGAGGTGCGTCTGGCTTGAGGGGCAGGTTGTGGGGTCTGAGGCACTAGAGGGCCAAGGGGACTTGGCTGGATTTGGGCTGTTGGGTGTTTTTCAGTTGCTTTACGAGCCCCTGGGAGCTGCCAGTAGGAGCCGGGTGGGCCCTGCGGGTTAGAGGGGCCTTGACAATATTTTCTTTGCCCAGGATGATGATGTTGACACCAAGAAGCAGAAGACTGATGAGGATGACTAGACAGCAAAAAAGGAAAAGTTAAACTTAAAAAAAAAAAAAAAAAGGCCACCGTGACCTATTCACCCTCCACTTCCCGTCTCAGAATCTAAACGTGGTCACCTTCGAGTAGAGAGTCCCGCCCTACCGCTCGCCCGACTTGGGCAGCGCCACGGCAGATGACACGCTTGCCACCACCCAACCAAAACCACAACGTGAATTTGCAACAGGGGAGGAAAAAACCAAAACTTCCAAGGCCCTGCTTTTTTTCTTAAAAGTACTTTAAAAAGGAAAATTTGTTTGTATTTTTTATTTACATTTTATATTTTTGTACATATTGTTAGGGGTCAGCCATTTTTAATGATCTCGGGATGACCAAACCAGCCTTCGGAGCGTTGTCTGTCCTACTTCCGACCTTACTTGTGGTGTGACCATGTTCATTATAATCTCAAAGGAGAAAAAAAACCTTGTAAAAAAAGCAAAAACAACAACAAAAAAACAATCTTATTCCGAGCATTCCAGTAACTTTTTGTGTATGTACTTAGCTGTACCATAAGTAGTTGGTTTGTATGAGATGGTTAAAAAGGCCAAAGATAAAAGGTTTCTTTTTTTTTTTCCTTTTTTTTTTTTTTGTCTATGAAGTTGCTGTTTATTTTTTTTGGCCTGTTTGATGTATGTGTGAAACAATGTTGTCCAACAATAAACCGGAATTTTATTTTGCTGAGTTGTTCTAACAAAGCTGTCTCAAGCCTGTTTTTTTGTTTCGGTTTCTTGAAAGGTGGGGAGGGGCAGATAAAGGGAAAGGGATGATCTTGAACTCTGCCCCAACTGTTTCCTGGGGAGGGTAGTGGGTTGAAAGCACCAGCCTGGGTGGAGATGGTTCCCTTTGGGTGGCAGGGTCTGGTGTGGGTCATTGGAGTTAGGGGCTGAACAGGAGCTACTTACCAGGTTGGTCTCATCCTGGTGGTACCAAGAACTTCCACTGGGCCACATCATTGGGTGCCAAATGGATCTGGATTCTCGGGAATGTGTCTAGCCTCTGGCATTCCAGGAACGGGCCACCTGTGTGGATGCAGCTTCAGTGGGACAGCTGGCCTTGTATCTACAGGAACCTCACTAGATTAGCTTGGTTATGGAGTTACTCCCCCTGGTGGTGGCATGTGGCACCTTGTCTCTTAGGACTGGATTTTCCGTGGCAGGGATACATCCTTGCCCTTCTCCAAGCTCTGGCTTCCTGTAGAAACAAGAACCTTGGATAGTCTGGCAGGCTACCCTGCCCACCTCTCGTTTCCAGCAGGAGGACGCATGATGTGAAGCTCCAGTCCTCGGGGAGAAGGCGGTGGTTAGTTCACCCTACTAAGAACCATCTGGGGTCTGTTTCCTAGAATTGAGATGGTTGTGCCCATTCTCTAGTGCAATGGCAGTGTTTTTCAACTACTGGGCCGTGGACTGATCCACCAAAGAGTTGACCACCCTGGTGTATGGGGATTGTTGACCCAATAGACCCTATAATCTTAGTTGAATATGCTAATGTGTAGGGTGATTTCTACCTTAGTGATGATCCTTAAGTGTAAAATGGTTGAAAAACCATTGCCCTAGAGGTGGGAGGACTGGGAGACCCAGCTGTAGCGGTGTAGGGAATGGGCTTATTTCAAGGTGGAGAGACTTTGGGAGAGCTCTTATCACCAAGATGTGGGTCCTGCTCCCATCTGTCACCAGCTACCCTAGGCCTCATTTTGTCTCCTGAATAGTTTTTTTTTTTTTTTTAAGTTAGAGGAGGGGAGACACTCCCATGCGCTCTAACGGATCCACTTGGAAATGCAACCCCACCTCCCCCTTCCCATCTGGGGCTGATGCTCAATCAACCCAGCTATCCTCAGTGCCTGAGGACCATGCTCAGAACAACTGGGATATCTGGGACCAAGCTCAAAACCAATTGACCCACTGGTTGTGGAGGGGGAATGGGGTGAAGAAGCGATGGTCACTTCTGGGTGCCCTGACCTGGGATCAAACCTGGGACTGTCTGCACAACAGGCCAATGCTCTATCCACTAAGCCAGCCTGTTGGGGCCTTGAATAGTCTTAAATACAAATCGCTGGTGTCATGGGATCCAAGTGAGGTACACAGGTGCAAGGAAAATGGGGGTCACTCAGCCAGGAGTTCTGACTTTGTAGGGTGGTTGTGGACAAAGAAAGTGGTGGGAGTGAAAAGCCACCCCTACCCACCCAACCCCCAACACCTGACCATGTGGGAGTTTCTCTTCTCACTTTGGAGCTGATCAGGGTGGGGCATACTGCTTTCTCGCAAGAAAGAACCCCTGAGACCCCATCCCATCCTAATAGGAGGGGACAGTTTGGAGAATTTCATCCACATCCCAAGCTGTGGGGTGAGGGGCAAGTGGTATCAGGTATCCATCTACAGCTCCTTAGGAACAATCTACTGCCCTGGTCTGATAGTTCACTTGGTTACACTAAGGTTGTAGGTTCGATTCCTGGCTGGGATTTAAGAATCAACCAATGGCCTGACCAGGTGGATAGAGCGTCGGACTGGGGTGCGGAGGACCCAGGTTTGAGACCCCAAGCTCGCCAGCTTGAGCGCGGGCTCACCTGGCTTGAGCAAAAGCTTGCCAGCTTGGACCCAAGGTCGCTGGCTCCAGCAAGGGGTTGCTCGGTCTGCTGAAGGCCCGCGGTCAAGGCACATGTGAGAGAGCAATCAATGAACAACTATGGTGTCGCAATGGCAACGAAAAACTAATGATTGATGCTTCTCACCTCTCTCCGTTCCTGTCTGTCTGTCCCTATCTATCCCTCTCTCTGACTCTCTCTCTGTCCCTGTAAAAAAAAAAAAAAAAAAAAAAAGAATCAACCGATGAATGCACAGATAAGTGGAACAGCAAATGTTCTCCCCTCTCTTTAAAAAATAAATAATTAAAATTATGTTTATAAAATAAGAGAAAAATATTTTAAAAGTCTATATTGGACCACAGACCAGGGAATCTGACAGCAGGGAGGGCTTTCTTGGGGAGGCAGTACTGAGGCCGAGACAGGAAGGGACAGGAGGGTGAAAGCCCATGGGAGGGGGCTGGAGGAAGGATCCATCTATGGGCAGGAAGAAGCAGAGGACTCTGAGGGCGCATGGGAAAGGGGGTGGAAAAAGGCAGTTTGTGGGCCAGTTACGGAAGTAGGACTGGGGAAGACTTGGAGGGAGGAATTTTAAGCAGGAAAACTTGAAAAGCACTGAAGTGGCCCCTGCAGAGGCCAGAGGACTGGGGTTAAGGAGAGAGGCCTGGAGGGAGAGAAGCGGGCACATTTAAAGACATCCCATAAGGGATAAATTGGGTGTTGGAGGCAGGTCCCATGGAGGATCCCCAGGCTCTGTCTGAGCCTTTGAGCACAAGGAGCCATTGACTGTAGGGAGTAGGCGGGAGATGAGGGTCTGGAGCGGCTTGGTGGCCTCACTGCGTTTGTCAACTGTCCGCGACTGTTGGATGCACAGGTCTGCAGAGCAGGAGAGGGGCCTGGGCTGGACCAGAGTAACCAAGGTCAAGATCTGGATAAGGTGAGCCAGAGACAGGGTATGGCAAGAATAGTCAAAGCTCAAGTCACACCAGGCTGCATACACAACTGGGTGATGTCCCTCCCAGTGGATGAAAGCTCTGAGACCAGGACCACCTCTGGCTCTGCTGACCCTGTGCCTCGTGTGCCTTCCTTGCTCACCTCCGCTTTCAGGGCCTTTGCACCTGCTGTCTCTGCCACAGGAATGTCTGACTCCTTACGACTCACTGTATGCTAGGTGTCAGTGCCGACGTTATTTTCCCAGATGCCGTCCCAGGTCCCCAATGTTAGAGGCCCTTCCAGTTCTCGCCCCCACCACAGAGCAATCCTCATAGCGTGAACTTGTTTACTTGCCTGCTCCTGTGGTTTCTGTCTGGCCCCCGCTAGAGCCAGCGACCTTGGGTCCAAGCTGGCGAGCTCTTTGCTCAAGCCAGATGGGCCCGCGCTCAAGCTGGCGACCTCGGTCGGGGTCTCGAACCTGGGTCTTCCACATCCCAGTCCGACACTCTATCCACTGCGCCACCGTCTGGTCAGGCTTGGGGGCCACTTCTTATTCACCATATTTCCCTGAACATGGTAAGTATCCCGTCCATTTTACTAATTTGTTTATTCATTCATTGGTTCCCATAAGTACGAAATGTTCTTTCTGTGCCTGACGCCGTGATAGGCTCCAGAAACACAGAAAAGAGCGAGAGATACAAGGTCTCTCATCCTGACACAGCTGGCGGGACACAGTGGGCAGCCCAGTTTGCATCTGTTTCTACCACATTGTGGTTTCTGCCAGATGCCTGCATCTGGGAAGGCCTTACCTTTCACAAGGGCTAGAGCTTAGCTGTCCTCAGTGGGCCTCTAAGACCCCAGGATACTTGCCCCCAATGAACTGTCCCCAAATTGCTGCCAGGGTCAGGGTCAGATCAAGGTTTTGGTAGGGGGTACCCTTTGACCCTGTGTGCCCACCTGACACCCCTGTGCAGGCTGGCCACTGGATTCTCCAGGCAAGACTGGCCAGCTGCTCTTGTCCTAAGGCAGAAGAGGGCTAGGCAAGCCACATAGCAGGCAACACATGGACCTGGCGGCAGGTCTAACCCAGTTCCATCAGGCTACAGCCCTGCTCAGAACTACTACCCTTCAACCCCCAGAAAAGAGGGGAGAAGCAGCCCCATCCCGACCCAGACATGGCAGTGAATATGGGGCAAGGGACAGACCTCACTGAGCCTTCATCTCCTCTGCACAAGGAGAACAATAGCATGAGGTGTGGGGCGGGGCCCAGGGCTGCCTTTCTTACGGTCCCGCAGAGCCTGGCACACAACTACTATGTGGGGGCCTGTCCTGAGGACCCAGGGTCACCTCCTGATCCCAAAGTCCCCTCCGAGTGCAAGAACCCGGACACCCAAGGAGCCCAAGTTGGAAGATTCATGAGTGATGGGCGCCCTCTGGTGGCCGTGGAGGAACTGCAGGGGACTCCCTGGGGATCTGTCAGTCCATGAAAGAGCCCTTTAGTGTGCTCCAGCCCAGGGGCAGCCTCAGCCATCCCCACGCTCTACAGCGGGATCTTCCTCCCTCTCTGTTGCTGGAACCTCAGTCAGACGTGACAGGCAGTGGTAATTTCCCAAGCCTTCCCTCTGGGCCGCTGATGGCCCAACCCCGGGACTTGGTCCTTCTTTTCCTGGGAAACCCAAGGTCTCCCGGAGCTGAGCCCACAATCAACTCCTCCAAGGCCACCGGCCATCCCTGGGTCTGGCCCCCTGGGCTTCTCTTGCTTAGGTCCATTCAGTTGCTTAGTGTGCACAGTGCCCTCCCTGGACAGTCATCTCTGGGCCTGGTTGTAGGATTCCTCACAGTGGCCATGGCCCTGAGTACAGCCGAGCCCCTGGGGCTGCTTAGAACTTGGGTTTAGGGGCTGGGGGCACAGCTGCACTCCCTGGAACTCTCTGAGCTGACTGCCCGGTGGATCCAGGCCTCCTCCTAGGGTCCTCATGCTTTCTGCTGTGGCCTCCTGTGGCCTGGATGCAGACCAGCCCTACCTGTCTCGGGCCCCTGACCACTCCATGGTTCCTGTGGAAGCTTTGTCATGGGGATGGAAACTCTTGTCCCAGTTTTATTTGGGGTAGTCCAATTTTGCAGCGTGGCTGCTTGTTCATGCTGCAAACCCAGACCCAGGCGAGTCAGGGTAGGGGCAGGGGCCTCAGTCTGTGCTCACAGGGCCTGATCTGAGCTTGGAGGTGATGGAAGTTCAAATTAGGAAACATTCTAAGACCACCTGGGACATTGGTCTTATGTGCTGGGTGAATGAATGATACACATTATTTATGGAGAAGGCCTTACAGCCAGTGTGAATTCTGTGAAGTCTTGAGCACTATCAATGGGCTCAGCTTTGGTCCGTGCCCTCATGGGCTCTCTGTCAAGTCTGCTACTATAGCAACAAGAAGTGCCAGGTGGTCACTTGAGACAAGCTCATTTCACATGCAGCCATGTACCACTGCGGGAAGGAGCTGCTGGTAGAGATTCCAGAAGGTACCAGAGGACAGCTGTTGTTTCTGACACCGACAACCATCTCTTTACCTTGTTCTTGGCAATAATCCCCTGAAACAGTATCCGGTTCTCCTAGAAAGCTTCCCCTCCCCCAACTCTCCATCAAACCCAGGGGCAGAACATGAGAGTTGCTCCTGGCCAATCAATGTCCCAAGACTCCCCTGGCCAGACTCTGATTGGATTGAAGTAGACACATGACCCAGCTGATCCAGTCAGAATGAGTCCTGGGAGTTTTGATTGAGCTGTTGGAAAGGGAGGCAACATTTTTGTCTGTTGGGGGACTTGAACTTAGGCCACTGAGAGGCTGAGGCTGCAGCCCACACAGGTAGAGAGTAGAGCTGAGGTATGAGGCAGAAGAACCCCAAGTCCTGATGCCATTTGCTTGAGTCCCTGGCTCCAGCCGAGCCTGACACCAGACCCATCTCTGGACTTTTCAGTTACTATAAGTCAGTAAAATTTCCTTCCAACTTAGGTGGGTTCAGGTTGGGTTTCCGTTGTCTATAACCGAGGCATGTTAGCAAACAGGAGAACACAGGGCTCCAGCTTCCAAGGCCAGCCAGGCCTCCATGACCAAAGCCTTCTTGACAGGGAGGAGCACAGAAGTGTGGGGGATCCCTTCTCGGTATGATCTCCAGGTTGAGAGGAAACAGAGAGGTGAATCAGCCTCAGGAGAGGTTGTGAGGCCTCATGGTCCATCTCGCAACAGGATCACAGAGTACTGTTTGACCCATTCCCAGCCAGGTGGTGGGGGATGGCCCAGAGTCACCTGAGCTGCCCACCATACATTCCCTACACTCTTTTCTAGCCCACAGTAGTGGCTGGTCTGCTGACCTCCCAGGGACACACTGAATTTCCAGTGTTCTTCCCCATGCCTCAGAGTCCCTGTCTCACTGAACACAATTGCTCTGTGAGGCTTCCGGATAAGGAGTGAGACCCCTGTCTTCGTGCAGCCTGGTGCCTTCTAACTCTCGGCCTGAAGGCATGATCCATCCTGTTCGGTGAAGCGCCAGGGTAGGCTATGTTAAGAGGGCTTTCTTTTTGCAGAATTCAGTGGGTCTTAAACATACCAAGGGTCTTTAATATACCAAGGAGTCTCCAAGAAGAAGGTTTAACATGCAGTTTGTCCTCAATTTATTTGACCTGGATTTATTTTTCTTCACAGAAAGTCTCATAGTATATTGAGGGATATTAGTACCCAGAAAAAGCTGATCTGGCACAAGCACCCTTAACGGGGCTTAGGCAATATTTACTGACTTAAACATCTGGTGGGAAAGGGTTCCCTTGGGAACAAGTTCCACAGCCTGGCTCTGAGAGCCCCGCATGGGCCTCAAGCAGGTTCCCTTGGCTACAGGTGGCTCAGGGCCCTGTGCTCACAAAAGGCAGTGCCCTTTGTCAACACACCGCAAGAGGTGACTGGTATCAGTAGGTGGGAGGACAGCAAAGGGTGGAAACAGGTACAAGTCTTTCTGAAATGATCCTATATATCAGGATCCAAAATATATGCACACTTTTTTGACTAGAAATTTATCTGCAATACCATTCTAGAAAAACTTCTATCTCCCTATGCTTCCCGCAGAATTATTCTCCGGGTCCTTCTTGCTAGTCTCCTAACTATGTCCCGAGTCTGACTGCTGTAGTTCCCACAGGAGCCGTAGCCATGGCCTACAGGACATTGGGGCTGGGGAGTCACTTAGTCCTTTTTTGTTTTTTTAAGATTTTAGAGAGAGGAGAGAAAGAGAGAGAGAAAGAAAAGGGGCAGGGAGTGAGAAGTATAAACTTCTAGTTGCTTCTAGTATGGGCCTTGACCAGGCAAACCCAGGATTTCGAATGGGTGACCTCAGCATTCCAGGTTGATGCTTTATCCACTGTGCCACCACAGGGCGGGTCACCTAGTCTTGAAGGTGCTGAGGAAGGATAGGTTCTAGTCCCTTGGGGGTGGTGCCAGTGGATTCTACAATTCTGGTCTTGTCAACATTGTCTCTGGAGAGCTTTGAGGCTTCCCGACTAGTCAACCTCTCAGGAAGCATCTCCCCCAGGTACCCATTCCTTTCCTTGACGATAACATGGTCTCTATCCTTGTAAGAAAAGGACATTTCCTGACCTTAGCATTAAATGTGTCCCATTATTAGGTGGGTGGGCTTTCTATTAATTTCCTGCTCTGCCCAAGTCACCAACATGGACATTGTTTTTTTTTTTTTTTAATTATTTTTATTTCTTTATTTTAGAGAAGAGAGACGGAGAGAGAGAGAAGGGGGGAGGAACAGGAAGCATCAACTCCTATATGAGCCTTGACCGGGCAAGCCCAGGGTTTTTCAAATCTTTTTTTTTTTTATATATATATATATATATTTTTATTATTATTAATTCTAATGGGGTGACACCAATAAATCAGGGTACATATGTACAATGAAAACATCTCCAGGTTATCTTATCATTCAATTGTGTTGCATACCTATCACCAAAAGTCAAATTGTCCTCTGTCACCTTCGATCTGATTTTCAAGCCCAGGGTTTTGAACCAGCAACCTCAGCATTCCAGGTTGATGCTTGACCCACTGCGCCCCCACAGGTCAGGCATGGACATTGTTTTCATGTGGCATTCCGAGTGGCTACTCCTTCCCAAGGGAGGCCAAGGAGGTACCTGTGGGCAGAGGCAACGTCTTCCTCAGCAAATGACCGTTCCCTCCTCCTAAATCCACAACACAGGCCCCAGAATTCTGTGCTGTAACAATAACCTTTGGGCTTGTGAAAGTTTGAGAATCACTATAATCATAAAACCATTTCAGTAACATAAAATATCTACTTTTAAGTGAATGTAAACCCTCCAAGAGAAACTGATTGCGACATTAGCCTAATTGTACCAAATAAATTTTAGCTTGTCGCTGAATATAAGCCAATTAAAAGTTGACAGACATCGACCAGAAGAGATGATTTGGATTCCAATCCTTACCTGGGCTGGGCCCTGAGTACATGATGATGGGTATAGCCAACAATGTACCATGAAAGAAAATAAGTGACCATTATCAACCTCTGTAATATCATAAAACAGTAAAATAAAATTCCAAATCCTCTAATTAATAAGACTGGTCATGTACAGTGCCATTATGCGGAGGTGCCCTGTGCACCATAAAATATTCAGAGAGCATATTGTTTAGCTCAAATACACAGATGCTAGGCCAAAATGAAAGTAATCATTATAATACAAATTAAAAATTCAAGTGACACCTGACCTGTGGTGGCGCAGTGGATAAAGCGTCGACCTGGGAACACTGAGGTCGCCAGTTCAAAACCCTGCACTGGTCTGGTCAAGGCACATATGGGAGTTGACGCTTCCAGCTCCTCCCCCCTTTCTCTCTCTCTCTCTCTCTCTGTCTCCTCTCTAAAATGAATAAATAAAAAGAAATTAAAAAAAAAATTCAAGTGACAATAATTTTGCTTATCTTATTTATAATTGAAAATAGCTATTTGGGGAATGATTTGGATAAATCAAGTCACTTAAAAAGCTGTTCTAGCCTGACCTGTGGTGGCGCAGTGGATAAAGCATTGACCTGGAATGCTGAGGTCACCGGTTCAAAGCCCTGCACTTGTCTGGTCAAGGCACATATGGGAGTTGATGCTTCCTGCTCCTCCCCTCTTTCTCTCTCTCTCTCTCTCTCTCTCTCTCTCCTCTCTATAATGAATAAATAAATAAATAAATATTAAAAAAAAAAAAGCTGTTCTAAAAAGTCTGAGTAAATGTCTTCTTTTTCTTTGAATATATACACTGCCCACAAAAATTAGCAGATATTTCAAATGAATATGAAACAATAAAAAAAGCACTTGATTTCTTTTTTTAAAATTTTATTCATTTTAGAGAGGAGACACAGAGTGAGAGAGAGATAGAAAGAGAGAAAGTGGGGAGGAGCTGGAAGCATCAACTCCCATATGTGCCTTGACCAGACCAGTGCAGGGTTTTGAACTGGCGACCTCAGTGTTCCCAGGTCGTCACTTTATCCACTGCGCCACCACAGGTCAGGCGAAAAGCATATTTTAAAACTAAGGGCTTGCCTGACCTGTGGTGGCGCAGTGGATAAAGTGACGACCTGGGAACACTGAGGTCGCCAGTTCAAAACCCTGCCCTGGTCTGGTCAAGGCACATATGGGAGTTGATGCTTCCAGCTCCTCTCTCTTTCTCTCTAAAATGAATAAAATAAAACTAAGGGCTTACTGGAGGTCCCCAAATGTTCTGTGCTCGCTACATCTCTAGTGTCTCAGTAATTTTTTTAGTTACTTATTTAGGTCAAAATAAATAACTAATAATTCTGCTTATTAATTAGTTAGATCCAAATGACTTATTAAGTATTTATGTCCTAACAGTGGCTGTCATAGTATTTTTTTAGGAAAAGAAAAAAGCCATATCAATTGAGAGAAAAGACATTTTTATTTCACTCGTAATTACAAGGACCTCCTAATGGGGTGTGAACCGTTAGGCACAGTGCAGCTTCTTAAACCTCGGGATCAGATTGAACACCCCTACCCCCATTTTCCTGTTCACATTGACTTAAACATTTTTAAATCGATTTTAGAAAGAGAGGAGGGGGAGAGAGAGAGAGAGAGAGAGACATCAATTTGTTGCTACACTTATTCACTGGTTGATTCTTTTATGTGCCCTGACCGGGGATTGAACCCACAACCTTAGCATATTGGCATGATGCTCTAACTGAGCTACCTGGCCAGGCCACTTGGGTTTTTGAGGGGTAGTTGCTTCTTATCACCAAAACCTTCAAAACCCTGGTTTCTCAAAGACACCTGTTAAGACAAATGCAGGGCGCTCTACCGTTGCAGGCGACCCGTCCCGGGCTAGCAGTCTGAGCGGTGCAGGACAGTTGTCCTGTGCTACCGTATTTCCTTTGAGAATTAAGATTCTGCAGCACCCGTGTGAGTTTGCTGCAAAGCCCTGGGGTGCCTTGGTGTATAGTTTGGGAACCAAATGCATTTACCAAATCTTTCATTCCACTCCATTCCATTATACCCCAGTTTATTCAAAGCCATAGCCAAAGCTGCTCAGTTTCAGACCAAATAAAAGTACCAAAAAGAACTGCCATAAGCCAGATGATGTCTTCACTTTGAGGACGATTTTAAAAGCCATAAAACAATTACCAGGTCACTAAGTCAGAAGTTCTAAAAAGAAACTTGACTATACAGAGGAGTTGGCCATCAGATGTGCATCTCGGGGCTCTCTCTGGTTGTGAAGGATAAACCAGAAGGAAAGACAGTGCTGTCAGCCGCAAATGGTTATGGGAACTGCACAGGGGCAGTGGGGAGGGAGGTCAGTGGGGGAGATGCGCAGGAGGCCGAATTAATACTGTACTGTGGGGCTGCCCACCTTTCCCCCAACTTTCTGAAGGCCTCGTCTTTCCCCCACATCTGGACAGCAAAGATGTCACCTCTTTGTCTTGCTTCCTTTCTCCTCTCCGTCCTGCACCAAGCTGGAGGAGGCCAGCTGCCTCCTCTCCCACAAGGCACTGCCTTTCCTATCAGACTCCGAGTTCTTCGTGGGAAACTAGACAATCAAGTGTGCGCACGTGGTTCTTGCTTTGTTGACTAGTTTAAGGGATTTAAAGAGCCTTTCTAGTAGAGCCTGGCCTTCCAGGCTGTGGTTTGCTGGGGACTGGTTAACCCTGTTTTGGTGGTCAAAAGCTGAAGGCTGACTTCTTTCCGTTTCTTCACCTGCTCACTCCGGATGGATGCTGCCATTGCCCCGCCCCGTTTTCCTCAGTGCGCTGGTTACCACCTGAAATGATCTGCTTCTGTCTCCTCTCATTAGAATCTAATGGTAGGGACTTCTCTCATGTTGTCCAGTAAATACCTCCATCACTTAGAACAGTGTCTGGCACATTAAAAGTGTTCAATAAATACGCATGGAGTAAATGTATAATGTTTAAAGAACACACATATAACCTGACCGGTGGTGACACAGTGGATAGAGCACTGACCTGGGACGCTGTGGTCTCAGGTTCAAAACCCCAAGAACCTCATCCAGCTTGAGCACAAGCTCTCCAGTTTGAGTGTGGGGTTTCTGGCTTGAGCAAGGGGTCACTGGCTCAGCTGGAGACCCCCGTTAAGGCATCCAGGCATGTGTGAGAAGCAATCAATGAACAACTAAGATGCCTCAATTATGAGTTAATGTTTCTGATTTCTCTCCCTTCTTGTCTCTTTCTGTGTCTCCCCGCCTCTCTTGCTTAAAACAAACAAACAAAAAAATGCACACATAGCATGTTCTCAAAATACAATAGCTAAAAAATATATATCCCAAATCCACCAACAAATATTTTAGGGACAAGGCAGCTGTAAGAACATGAAGAACACCCAGGGAAGGAGCTCCTAGAATTCAAGAAGAGAATTTCCAGGAGATGTTAAAAAAAAGACAAAAAGCCATGGAGCAGGTAAAGCAAGAAGGCCTGGAGGTGGGCAGTGGCTCAGTGGAGGTCACCAACACATCAGAGAAGAGGTGGCCACTGGCCAGAGCAAGTCAGCAGTAAGCAGAGGAGTAACTGAGCGGCAGGGAGTAGAAGGAGTGAGTGAAGACAATTCTGAGAAGTTTGGATGTGCAGGGAAAGAGGATGGAGCCGGAGCTGAAGGCAATGCAGGGATGATAGCCATATTTAAAAATAATTTTTTTTGGGGGGGTGACTGGAATAAGTTTTTTTGTTTGTTTTTTTACAGGGACAGAGAGAGAGATAGACAAACAGGAACGGAGAGAGGTGAGAAGCATCAACCATTAGTTTTTCGTTGCCGTTGTGACACCTTAGTTGTTCATTGATTGCTTTCTCACATGTGCCTTGACCGCGGGCCTTCAGCAGACCGAGCCACCCCTTGCTGGAGCCAGCGACCTTGGGTCCAAGCTGGTGAGCTTTTGCTCAAGCCAGATGGGCCCGCGCTCAAGCTGGCGAGCTCGGGGTCTCGAACCTGGGTCTTCCGCATCCCAGTCCAATGCTCTATCCACTGCGCCACTGCCTGGTCAGGCTGGAATATGTTTTGTAGGCTGAGAGTTGAAAGATCCAGACAAGATATGGGCTTTCCTGACTTTTCTGAGTTGTCTATAATCTTTCCTTTTAAATTCCTTTATGGCAGGCATTTGTAATGACTTGCCTTATCCCTCTGATAGAGACAGCTAAGTAGAGGCAGGCTGTGCTTTGCATGACATCTTATTGATACATATAGTAGGGCTATATGGGTGGCCCCTCTGGTAGACTTTGCTTCCTCCAACCCCCTCCCAGCCAACTAGCCAGACTCAGTGCCCCTCCACCTGCTCCATTGCTGACATCCAGCACTCAAAACACTGGCAAGTAACACAGGTGGGAGATGGGTCAGAGGGTTACTGCACATCCCACAGTAAACCTTAACCAACATTCTCTCAATAGGAATCTATGCCTGAAAGAGTCTCTAGGTTCTCCCAAGTCGTTCCCAAGGCCATGCTACCTGGGATTCTTCTGTCCTCTCTTCCCGAGACTCAAAAGGTCCTGTTGAT
The DNA here is from genome assembly GCA_037038555.1 of Rhynchonycteris naso. Taxonomy (NCBI): domain Eukaryota; kingdom Metazoa; phylum Chordata; class Mammalia; order Chiroptera; family Emballonuridae; genus Rhynchonycteris; species Rhynchonycteris naso. The sequence continues at coordinate 6,701,448 of CM072997.1, read as the reverse complement.
CACACTGAGCAACTGAATGCTTCCCCTCAGCCTGTGCAGGTCAGAACTGGGACCACCCTTTGTTTCTTAAACATGCTGCTTAGAGACCTCAGTTTACCTGACAGCCACCTGTATACATATATGGTCCACTGAACACCTGTGTCAGAATCACCTGGATGCTCTAACAGGCAGATTTCTGGGCCCCACACCTACTAAAGCAGAATCTCTAGGGGGTGGGGCAGGTACCATAAATGTTTGAAAAGAGGGCTGGTCTGTATGTGTCTCTTTCCAGTAACATTCTGTGGCCTTTTACGTATCCACGGAACCCCCAGATCTCCAGGCATTTGGACCTGCACCTACCCTACAAGAACTGACCTTGACCTACCAAGAGGCCTAGTCCCTGCAGCTCCCAGGTCCTCTCCTTTTGCTTTTGTGCACCCTTAGCCTGTTCCACTTCCCTTCTCCTGCAGTCAGCATTCAGCCATCCTCCTCCAGCTCAGGTCTCACCTGCACGGCTCGGAACCCCTCAGTCAACCCTGTACTTTGTTTCACGCCAAAAAGATAAATATTTCCAAATCACATGTATTGTTACCCAATGATGTGGTAAGAATGATTGGGCTGTAATTCTTCTTTGTTTTCCTCAGAGCAGCTGGCTAAAGGGTGTCCCCTATAGTTTTGGCTGGATGACTGATAGAAGGAGGGTCTAAGCAAGTGGAAAGGCATCCTCTGGGGTGTCCTTTGTCCCCGGGATGTGTCCAGGCCCTTGACAGCCCTCCCGATGGAATTCTGGGGAGCAGACATGGTTCAGGGAAAGGAAAGGTGAAGGGTTCACCGTGAGAACAGATATTTCAGAAAGCAACAGGAAATGTTCACTCATTTTTACCTTGCTGGGTTTTTTAAAATCCTATCTTTGGTAATTAAAAATGTTCTTTTAAAGACAATAGATCTACTGTGAGAAACAAAACTGTCACTGAAAGATGGTGATAGCATACTAAAAATGTACAGTTTCTCCCCCTCCACAGAAGCAAACAGCCCCTCAGCACAGAGGAGAGCAGGGACTGGGAGCAGGGGTCACACCAAAGAGGGCCCATGTCTCAGTGTACTCTCCTCTCCTTTGGCCTTGTTACTGTGGGAACCAAAACACTTAAAAAAAGTCTTTTTAAATTTATTGATATTTTTGATAGATTGATTTCTTGTCCCACTTACTTTTTATCTTATTATTTTATTAAGTGAGAGGCAGCAGGGCAGAGAGACAGACTCCCACATGCACCCCGACTGGAATCCACTCCAGCAAGCCCCCTATGAGCTCTGCTCATCTGGTGCTGTTGCTCTGTTGCTTAGCAACTGAGCTATTTTAATATTTTAGCACCTGAGGTGAGGCCATGGAGCCATCCTCAATGCCCGGGGCCAACTTGTTCCAACCAATGAAGCCATGGATGTGGGAGGAGGAAAGAGAGAAAGAGAAGTGGGCGGGGTGGGGTGCAGAAGCAGATGGTTGTTTCTCCTATGTATCCTGACCGGGAAATTGAACCCAGGACATCCACATGCCAGGCCAACATTCTACCACTGAGCCAATGGGCCAGGGCTTTGTTCCACTTATTTATGCATTCATTGGTTGATTCTTCTATGTGCCCTGACAGGGGATCAAACCCACAACCATGGCATAGTGGGACAATGCTCTACTCGGCCAAGGCTCAAAAATCTTTTCATTGTTGGTATTTTATAAAGGACAGTGAAGGCTACTGGTAGGTCAGAGTAAGTTCCTAAAAAAGAACCCTTTAAAAATTTCTCTCTTAGCTCAGACTTGAAAGCACTGCAGATAATCACTTCTCTCCCACTGGCTTCCTTTGCTTGTGGCTTGTAAGGCCTCCCAGCTTCCCACCCCATCCCAGGTGCTTTCCCAGTGTTCTCCAGTCAGTGTCAGGGAGGTATTTTTCTTCATTCTATAACTTATTCTCTTACTTAGGAATATGAGTCTCTACCAACTTAGAACATCCACCCTTTCTGGAAATCTCTTAAACAAATAAATATTATAAAGGAATAGAAAAGTTAAAAACAATAACAAAGCAACAAAGAAAGGATGCATGTACTATGTTGTAAAAGGAGAACCACTAAAATCATGTCTAAAAGACAAGTGTTGCCTGACCGGGCGGTGGCACAGTGGATAGAGCGTTGGACTGGGACGCGGAGGACCCAGGTTCAAGACCCCGAGCTCGCCAGCTTGAATGCGGGCCCATCTGGCTTGAGCAAAAGCTCGCCAGCTTGGACCCAAGGTCGCTGGCTCCAGCAAGGGGTTGCTCGGTCTGCTGAAGGCCCGCGGTCAAGGCACATGTGAGAAAGCAATCAATGAACAACTAAGGTGTTGCAATCAATGAACAACTAAGGTGTTGCAATCATTAAAAACTAATGATTGATGCTTCTCACCTCTCTCCGTTTCTGTCTGTCTGTCCCTGTCTATCCCTCTCTCTGACTCCCTCTCTGCCTCTGTAAAAAAAATAAAATAAAAAATAAAAATAAAAGACAAGTGCTAAGGTCATACATTTTATGAAAAGCAGGAGCTGAAGCACTCGGGAACCACAAGACCTATCAGCCGACCTCTGGAATAAAACTGAGTTGTGATCCTATAGTCTGATAAACATCTTTTTCCTCACTATGAAGCCCAAGTCATGTTCCAGAAAAAGGAGAGATAAAGCAGTGCCATGCTAGAGACTGTAGCAATATTTTAATTCATAGGTTTCAATTCATTACATAATAATATCACAGTCTATTTTACAAGTTAACTGTATGAGAATGTATGAAATAGAAACGGTAGGAAAAGACTAAACATGGGTCAAAAACATGAATTTTCCCAAAGCCAGGGCTAAAGGAAGGTGTGTTCCCGGCGGGCCCCAAGGAGGAGGCAGGAGGGTGAGAGGAGCGGCATCGGCTCCTGCTGTGTGCTTGTCCCACGTTTACCCTGGGAAAGTCGAGGCACGCCCTCTGCCCTGGTTTGAGGTGGGGAGTTAGCCTGGTCAGTGGAAGATGGCAGCTTGAGGGAAGATAGCCATCTGGTTACCTGCGCAGAACTGGTCCCCTGGTGGCCGCAGGTGGGTTTTGTTGTAGAGGGAATTGGGTAGAAGTGTCAAAAATCAAATATGTGGAGAAAAGTAAACAGTTTTCTCCTTCTCCCAAAAAACCCAAATTCTTGAAATGCACATACATTCTTCTCTCAAACGTAGAAAAGTCTCACTCTGGATGTGCTTACAAGAAGATCGTCGTCAAAAAACTTTGTCTCTATGATAACATTCCCACTATAAGTAAGAAGAGAGGGCAGAAGAGTGATGTGTTAGGCAACAGATTCCATTTCCACAAAGTGGTTTCAATCTCGGTCTGCTGGGCCCATGGACACACACCCACCTAGAACCTCAGCTTGGGGACATTAAAGTCTGTGTCTTTATGCAGTTAGAAGTCTAATATGACATTTAACTTATGTGACTAGGTTTGTCTTTCTCAAGTTCAGAAATCAGAAGGGAGAGCATGTCTTAATCCTTGGGACACTGAGGCCCTTATTAGAGTGCTTTGCACACAGGGGGACTTATAAATGACTTTTTGATACACACGGAAACCTGCGGACCGCAAGGTGGTACCTTTCCTGACACCACCACTGTGCACTGTCCTGCTCCCCATCTCTTCTCCTCACTTTGGGTAACAGCACTCTGCTCTTCTTTTGGAAAACCACCCAGGTCCAGCCCATGGGTCAATCAAGTGGCCCCTCCCTCACCTGGCAAACTACGTCTTGGGCCCATCAGACTCTCCCCTAAGCAGGATCCTGCCCTATGGCTGCTCCTAGAGGAGACCATCCACAGATTTCTGCCACCTGCATCTCTCGAGCTGCCCAGAGCTCAGCCCTTCCAACTCTGTCATGTTGGCCAGGGTCAGTTTCTATGGCTTGCCATCAAAAAACCCCAAATGATACATCTGTGTTGGGCAGAGTAGAATTTCATTATTCTTGGTGGATATCTCAGTGTTTCAAAACCAAACTACTTTTGAACCGAGTTAAGGGGAACAGAGATACTGTTTTTGGGTCCTAAAAAGTAAAATATGACTACAATAACTTAAATATGTTATCACAGACTTACTGGATTTTGTGTCTAAAGGAAATCAGGTCTGGGCAAGAAGTCAATCAACTTAAGGTTAATAAAATCTAAAAAAATGCCCTTTTACATACTACACTATATTTTCCCAGACACATTTTTGCTGGTAATTAATTATAAAATAGGTAAATAAGGAATTCAAGATCTGACTGGTCTTGTTTATAGAATATAAAACCTACTATTATAATTCAAAATCTACTAAAGACTTATAAATATCTTCTATTTACAAATTCAACATGGTTTTCATAAAGGACCTGTTTAGAGGGACGATCCAACATTACACAACTGTATGTGTGAATAGCTCATTACGAGGAACTATTACTAAAACCTTTGAAAAACTAGTATCTTTTCCCCAGAGAAAAGTGGGTGGGAAGTTGCTGACAGTGCTTTTGGACAAGGACAAACTAATTCTTTGAACAAGAAGCACAGCTATTAAAATGGTAAGCTAGTCTCTGAAGAGCTATAACTAAATACAGTGTGACCGGTCACAGGACAAAAGTGCACCATGACTTTACGGACACACTGTATTATCCTCTAAAACAGAATTAGACTTGCCAGATTCTGCTAAAGGCCATTCAAACAAAGCACAGAGGACCAGAAGTTTGGTAGTTAGGAAAGGGAGGAAATTAGCATGGATTTAACAAAATATATATTACGTGCCAGTTTCCTTCCATGTCACCTCACTTTGTTCTCACTACACCTCTGTGAGAGAGAATTACAAATTCTATGTCTACAGAAGAGAAGAATAAGGCCCAGAGATATAAAGTAGACCATCTGAGTTTATACAGCTACTCAGGGTTAATCAGGAATACAATCTGAAGTTCTAAAGTTTTCTATCCATTTCATTCTATTGCATTGTCTTTTTCATATGACAAAAGCCAGTAACCTGTAAACTCGGGATACCCCTAGATACTCTTTTACCTTCATTTTCAATGTAGCATGCTTGTCTGCGGAACGGGACCATGAGTCCCATCTGCCTGTAACGCCTGTCTCTAGACACACTCCACAATTCCTGTGGCCTGCTCACTCACGTTAGCACGCTGGCTGGCATCATCTGGGACTCGGGTGCTGCTTCTATCAGGGACTGCCAGGTGTTTGTGGAGTTAGGGATCACAAAGCCAAACTCGAAGAACCATTCTGAGGGAAGAAGGAAAAGTGGGTCAGAGGGTACCCCACATGGAGTCTCAGGGCTCTTAGTGACCCTCCTTTAAAGCAAGCCTCCTTTTATCCTGGGAACCACCAGTGAATACATTCCAAAACTCCCAGGGTAGAGGCATCAGAAAGGACCCTTTAGGCTGTCCTCTGAACTACACCAGAGGCCTGTTCCCTAAGCTCCAGGGTCTAAAGGACTAGGAGCAATAGGTGAGTAGAGTATAAACAAAGCTTTCTTAGAAGTAGGCTGCATGTATATTATAAACAGAATCAGAATAGGCCTTTTACTTGGAAGTTTAGCTCTAAAACACGTATGAACATTCTTACTCTTCATGGTGACACCTCAATGCGGAGTAGCCTGGCCAGTCAACTCTGTGTGGGACGCTGTGGGGAGCCCCGTACCAGGCCCAGTCAGCAGCGTCCTTGTGACCATGTTACAATACCACATCTGAGCCCAAACAGGTACCACCCCAGGCCCCGTATCAGAAACCCTTTTGTTGGGCTCAAAGCCCCTTGTAGTACCAGCTATGCTTCTGTTTGCTCTCACTGGGGGTCCGCAATCTTGCAGGGCGTAGGAGTCCTGTCACAAACTGTGCTGCAAAATGAATGCTATCAAAGCCGTGCTTGATAGTTCACTGGGTCTTGTCTTTTGTCCCTGTCACCCTAAGCCTGGATTTCAGCCACAAAGCAGAAGGATACCTTCTAGGCATTGCCCTTTGAAGTAAACTTTTTGTTCCAGGCGGAATTTTTCCATTTGCTCTGCTGAAGAGAAGTTCAATTCTCGAGATACCGCCTTGCACTTGAGAATTTTCTTGGGAACACGGGCTGGTAAAGAAAAAGAAATACTGAAGCCATTCTAAATGAAAACCACATGACTACAGTGCTTCCGGTTCCTGAAGGCTGGCTGAGAGGACTCATTATCTACAGTAAATTTCAGAGAATGCCTTGGTAACAGAATTATATACTTTTTAATTAAAGAGGTCCCCAACTGGTCAAGTGTATTTGACTAAAAGATCTTCAAGGCACATCATATTTAGTGCATTTAAGGGCCTTACCTAGCTACTGTCATCAGAAAAGGGGCTGGGTAGTTACCGTCTTTCTACTCTGTTCTATTGTCTGTCTGTCTGTCTGTCTATCTATCTATCTATCATATTTATTCAGTGAGAGGAGGCGAGGCAGAGACAGACCCCCATATGCACCCTAACTGGGATTCACCCAGCAAGCCCATTAGGGGGTGATGCTTGACCCATCTGGGGGGTTGCTCTGTTGCTCAGCAACGGAGCTCTTTTTAGCATCTGAGGTGGAGGCCACTGAGCCATCCTCAGCGCCTGGAGCCAACTCGTTCTAATTGAGCCATGGCTGTAGGAGGGGAAGAGAGAGAAAGAGGGAGAGAAGCAAGAGGGGGAGGGGTGGAGAAGCAGATGGGAGCTTCTCCTGTGTGCTCTGACTGGGAATCAAACCCCAGACATCCACATGCTGTACCAATGCTCTACCACTGAGCCAAATGGCCAGGGCCTCTGTTCTGTTGATTTTAACCCCTTAATTTTTCTTTTATTTCAGAGAGATAAAAATGCAAATTTTACTTTGGAAAAAAATCTCTAGATTTTAGTTTATATATGTGGGCATATTCTAAAGCTAAAATTTCAACAGAAAGTGGGTTTTGGGAAGCAGGTGACTGAAACTTAAGGAACTATATAAATCTCAACAACACGAGGAGAACCATGCTGTGCCTCCAGGGCTCGCTTTCCTGTTAGGTCTGCATTGACTTAACTCCCTGATGCTCAGGCCCTGCTCACAGTCATCACAGCTCCGTGCAAAGGGTTGGAAAGTACCTTCATGCTCCACTCCAGGGACTGACAGGTCTTCTGTGCCTTGCCAGAGTATCTTCCCTGTCTCAGCATCCCGAAGGTTCATCCAATTTCTGATCAAATATATTAAGGAAAAATAAGGCACTGAAAGTGACTCCTACTTTGTATTTGGCCTTATAGCTAAGAGCCACGCCAGCAAATAAGGTGTAGGAGAGTCCACAGATATCTAAAGGAAGAAGCATAAAACCCAGAGATATATATATTTTTTCCTTTTGAGAGAGGCAGGGAGAGAGAGAGAGAGACAGAAACATGGAACTGCTCTTGTATGCCAGGGAATTGAACCAGCTACTTCTGTGCTCTGGGATGATGCTCCAACTGACTAAGCCATCCAGCCAGGGCTTAATTTCTTTTTTATTTTCAGGGAAACAGAGAGAGAAAGGGGGAGAGAGAGGAGGGGAAAGGGAAACATTTGTTTGTTTTCCCACTTAGTCCTGCACCCATTGGCTGCTTCCCGTCTGTGCCCTGACCAAGGATCAAACCTGCAACTTTGTCGCTTTGGGATGACGCTTTAACTGATTGACCTAACTGGGCAGGGTCCTATGTCTTACAATTCTAATTACTACAAACAGGCTTACCCATTCTAGGGTCTTTTTTTTTTTTAGCCTCGGTAAATAACAGGGACAGAGAGAGGGATAGATAGGGACAGACAGACAGGAACAGAGAGAGGTGAGAAGCATCAATCATTAGTTTTTCATTGCCGTTGGGACACCTTAGTTGTTCATTGATTGCTTTCTCACATGTGCCTTGACCGCGGGCCTTCAGCAGACCGAGCAACCCCTTGCTGGAGCCAGCGACCTTGGGTCCAAGCTGACGAGCTTTTGCTGAAGCCAGATCGGCCTGCACTCAAGCTGGCGAACTCAGGGTCTCGAACCTGGGTCTTCTGCATCCCAGTCCGAAGCTGTATTCACTGCGCCACCACCTGCTCAGGCATCTAGGGTCTTTATGTCAAGAGAAAGCTCCCTCAATTGGGGAAATAAAACAATAGGTTCTACTGCTCTAGCAGCTCTACTCTGAGTCAGATCCAAACAGAATAGCCTTAGATCAGTGATTCTTAACCTTTTTTGAGGTACCAAACCCACCAGTTTCATATGTGCATTCACCGAACCCTTCTTTAGTGATAAATAAAATAGGATTTTTTTTCCAAATTCAAGACATAGGTATATGTTTTTTTACTGGTGCACAAAATGAGCCGTGCATGAACATCACCTTGCTCAAAGAACAAAACCAACAAAGTGCATGAACTCACAACAAATTATGGTATTACTTTATTCTGGCCTCCGCGGCAGAGGCTTCTCCCAACCTCTGAGACCGACTCAATGAACCTGTAGGGTTCAATAGAACCCAGGTTAAGAACCACTGCCTTAGATATTTAAGCCCAAGGTTTTCAGAAGACACAATACTCATTTGACCTTCTCTGTACATGCTTTTCATTCTTTCTATATAGACGCCTCTGATAGACTAATATAGCCATCAGACTATCAGACTTTCCTAAACAACAAAACTAAAATCACTTCGAAAGTTCTAGGCTCACATTCAAGTGGGGCATTCTAGCAAAACTACTGCAATAAAAGCCTGTGGAGAAGGAGCTCCCCTCCCTCACAAAGCAACTGTTGGATCAGACCTAGCAGATGCCAGAAAAGCATAACTGCCATGGGGCCAGGTCAGCAAAGAAAAGCCTCGGTAAATAACTCAGAATTAGAGATATAAAAACAGAGCTCCAGCCAATGATGACAAGACAGAGGCTACTTGGAGCCCCTTCAAGTTCTGTAACATTCGGGGTGAAAAGGAAGGCTCTTAGTTCATGATAGAGATGCAGCCATTTGGCAACTGCTTTATAAATCATAAAAGTACAAGTCCATAATAGTCTATGAGTAAAAAAAAAATTATTGATGTAGGTATCTTAAAATAAGAAAAGCTGGTCTTCTAAAAAGGAAGCACATTTGGCTAAAAATGTTAGAAATGAGCCTGACCAGGCGGTGGCGCAGTGGATAGAGCATAGGACTGGGATGTGGAAGACCCAGGTTCAAGACCCCGAGCTCGCCAGCTTGAGCGCGGGCCCATCTGGCTTGAGCAAAAGCTCGCCAGCTTGGACCCAAGGTCGCTGGCTCCAGCAAGGGGTTGCTGGGTCTGCTGAAGGCCCGCGGTCAAGGCACATGTGAGAAAGCAATCAATGAACAACTATGGTGTCGCAACGGCAATGAGAAACTAATGATTGATGCTTCTCACCTCTCTCCATTCCTGTCTGTCTGTCCCTATCCATCCCTCTCTCTGTCCTTGTAAAAAAAAAGAAGAAAAATGTTGGAAATGAAAGGTAAGCTTTGATGGCTGGCCATCATCTGGCTGAAAACATCTTTGCTTTAACAGCCTTTTGCTAATCAGAATTTTCTTTCTTTCCTTTTTTTTTTAATAAAGATTTTATTTATTGATTTTACAGAGAGTGGATGGGGGTGGGGAGGAATGAGAAGTAACAACTCATAGCTGCTTCACTTTAGTTGTTCATTGATTGTGTGTTATATGTGCCTTGACCAGGCAAGCCCAGGGTTTTGAACTGGCAACCTCAGTGTTCCAGGTTGACACTCTATCCACTGTGCCACTATAGGCCAGGCGCCAATCAGATTTTTCAGAGAAAAAAGGCCCGAGTTTTAAGACTCAAAGGTCAAGTCACTTCCAATCTCGAGAGAGGAGAGGATTAGGTGGACAGGCTTTAAGGAGGGGGGCTGGAGGGTTATTTATAAATGCCACCTCTGGGTCAGCCAGGTCTTATATGACCAGACTATCTGGCATCCATCAGCCAGAATATCTGACAGCCAATTGATACGCATCCTGCACCAACTGAAAAAGCAGAATTGATTAATCTCAAGGATTTAAGAATTTGTAACTTTCCTTTCTTCTTCAGAACACTTCTGGAATTTTGCCTAATTATGTCTCCAAACTCTAAGGCTCCTGAATAAATTTTTGTTATTTCTAAAAATAAAAAAAAAAGCTCACCGCTCGCTCCCTTGTGATTTAGGCAGAGAAGAAGCAGAAAGGAATGCTCCTTTACTATAGGAAGCCTCAGCTCAGAGGAGAGCTGTCCTTGGTAGCTTCTTATTTGCAACCAGGCAAAAAAGCACTCTCATATGTAAAAGTAAGGCTATGTTAAAAGTAAGTTTAAGAGCTGAAACAATAAACTTCAGAGCAAAATCAAGAGTTTGTAAAGTGTCAATCTTTAGGAAAGATAAAAAAAGAAAAGTAAACAAAGATAAACATTATGGAAGAACAAGAGACAGTTGGCTCACTGTGGAAGATTATGTAAGTCCCCTTGTTTTAAAGAATGGATGTGATCTGGTATGATTTAGGTTCAGTCCAGGGCAAGAGCTGGGGACAGATCTGAGGTAGAGAAGGCATGGAGGAGGAAAGAATGAGAGAGATTAGGGGAAGGGAAGAGAGTAGAGAGAGGCAACAGGGAAGGCAAAGATGGAAAACAGAAAAGGAACACAGAACACACAACAAAGAGAGAGAAAGAGAGAGAGAGAGAGAGAGAGAGAGAGAGAGAAAGAGAAAGACACAAGGGAGGGAGTGAAAGACAAAAGAGATACTCAGAAAAAAAGACAAAGAGAACCAAGAGGCAGAGCCTGGACAGCAGGGAACAAAAAAGAAGAGCTCAGGAAGTTTAGAGATGCAAGCCCAGTGTTCCCTAAATTAACACTGGATTATATGACTTGTCTTGTATACTGGCTTTCATAGAATGGTTTGGAATTGATGGGTAGAGGAGGAAGGCTGTGCACAACTGTTAAGCCCCTCGGAAAGTATTAACCAGCTGATTCATAGTTTCCTGTAATTTATCATCCAAACTGTGGTACTTTGAGAATGAAAGAGTGTGCTAACTGGACAGCACACTTAAACGAGCTGGTTCATGGAAGTGTTTAGAATAGTGCTTGACAGTGGGTAAAGCATCAACCTGGAACACTGGGCTTGCCTGTTCAAGGTACACAAGAGAAATGATGCTTCCTGTTCCTCCCTTCCCTTCTCCTCTCTTGCTCTTTTTTTCTCCTCACTCTCTAAAAATCAATAAATATTTTTTTTTTAAAAGAATAGTGCCTGGGTATTGAGTAAATAGTATGCTAGCTATTATTAATTCTTTATCATCTATCAGCCTCCTGATGGTTTTCCTTATTTCTGTTCTTGCTTCCTCCTCCAAGCTATTCTCCTCACAGAAGGAAGTGATTTCTTAAAACTCTAAACTAGATGTGAATCCCTGCTTCGTCCTGAAAGTTTTGGGGAACCACGCTTTTCCCGAGCTTGGCTCAACTTCCTTCTCCACCCCGCCTCTCCCAGAGTCTGAGGCCCTCTACTCGGCTGTTGTGCACAGTCATAAAACAAAACAATGGACAGACTTGGAAGAGGACATGGGTCAAAATAAACAGAAGACAGATACTCCCTCTATAGAGGAGACTCATTGAGGAGAAGGCCAAGTTAGAAGAGCAGCTCAAGGAGACTATGGAAAAATACAAGCAAGCTTTGGCAGATCTGAGAACTTGCGGCATAGGTCCCAAAAACTGGTGGAGGAGGCAAAGTTGTATGGCATTCAGGGCTTCTGCAAGGACTTGTTAGAAGTTGCAGACATTTTGGAGAAGGCAACACAGTGTGTCCCCAACTAAGAAATTACAGATGACAATCTTCACCTGAAGAACTTATGCGAGGGGCTCATAATGACTGAAGTCCAGATTCAGAAGGTGTTCAGGAAGCATCGCTTACTTAGGCTGGACCCTGTGGGAGCCATGTTTGACCCTTATAAACGCCATGCCGCCAGTTAACGAAGTGGGCTACCAGGTGCACCAGCACACCACCCTAGTCCGGGTGGCGAGGGAAGCTTAGCCACCTTCAGGGGTTGGGTGGGTTTTTGGTAATCACTGCTGTAACTATTAAAAGACTGGTTCATTTTGTCTCATCTATGAATACTGTTGACTTTTCCCCAAACCTTGTTGGAAAGCTTTAATAACTCGTAGGTAAACAGAAAATTAGGTCAATTGTATTGTACTTTATAATTTAGGGCCTGTTTGTTGATTTTGAATACATGTTTAATAGTCCGCTTGCTTACAGAACAAGACAGGCTGATGGGGCCTTGGCAGTTGGCTCTGTGGATTGAGCATCGGCCTGGCATGTGGACGTCCTGGGTTTGATCCCCAGTCAGGACACACACTGAGAAGCAACCATCTGCTTCTCTTTCCTTCCCTCTCCTTCTTCTCTCTCTTTCTTCCCCTCTCAGCCAGTGGCTCAATTGGTTTGAGCATCGGATTTTGGCACTGAGGATAGCTTGGTTGATTCAAGCATTGGCCCCAAGTGGGGGTTGCAGGGTGGATCCCGCTTGGGCACATGTGAGAGTCTATCTCCCCTCTTTTCACTTAAAAAAAAGAAAAGCACTGGAACCTAGAGTGTCAGGAATAACACTATATCTGCTCAAAATCTGGTGACATCAAAGTATTTTAAATGAATAAAAGGTCTTCAGGGGAAAAACTGAGTTCCTTTCACAGTTCACAGGGCCCCTCAGTCACAATGTTCTAGCCACAATGGACTCCTTTCTCTTTCACCAACACACTAGAGTCTCTTCTGCCTGAGATGCTGGCCCAAGTGCTCCGGCCCATGACTCTTCATCCCCTCAGGCCCTGGCTTACGGCACCTCCTCAGAGATTCTTGGGACCAGTCTACAGTGGTCTCTGAAGCCAGATCCGCCTGTCTCCTAAGAAAATCACTAGAAGACAATGATTTCTTTTCTCCCCTACTATCTGCACATGTTGCTAAGCTATCTTTCTTAAGGTACTTTTCTCTTTTACATTGTTGATATGATAGTCTCTCAAGTGATTTCCCTCCTTCAATCTCTAGTCCACTGTTTTTGCAAAGTGTATTCTGAGGATCTTGTTAAAAATGTGTGTCTAAGGCCTCATCTCAGACCTACTTCATCAGAGCCCCTCCAGGGACCCGGAAATGCTCATTTTGAATGGCAGTTCCTATGTGCAATAAAGCTGAAGTATCACTTGTCTAGTCTTTACATCTAATACGTTGTGACTAGAACTATATGCCTAACATAGAAGCTAGATCATATCACTTCAAAAATTCTTAAAAGATTTTCACTGTTCAGAGAAAATTTCCTACCTTCTTAGCTTAGTACTTAAAGTTCTTTCCATCGTGGTACAAACATCTCTCCAGTCTCCTGCTTCATACCCCTTTCTATACCCCATTTTCATCTAGGTACAGTGAATTTACTTGTTTGAAGTCTCTTGCTAGTGAAGCCAGCAAAACCAAAAGAGGTGTCTTTTGGAGATACAATCAAGTGCTATGATCACCACAAGGCCACAGCAGACCAGCCAATACAGTGAGGTAGAAGAAACCTTTCTCTACCTTAGAGGACCACTGTGGAGACAACTGTGCCAGAAGAAAATGGGAATAACAAAGACACAGCAATTTTCATTGGCAGAGGCTGGCTCTAGTTTCAGCCATCCTTATCACCCCAAGAAAATCTCTCTAAAATACATCAAGTGTGACTAATCTTACACCACTGAAACACCTTTGCCTTTTTTTACAAAATACCACAAAAACTGTGGTGCAAAACTTGTTCCAAAAATGGCTGTTTCTCATTGTGTGATGATGCTAAGAGAAAAGCTAAAATGCAGAGCTGTTAAGTGCCCTAAAAAGTTACACAGCTGATAAGTGACAGCCCAGGATTTAGAAAGATGATCAGACTGTGAAGCTTAAGCTTCTCCCCTTATGCCCTGCTGTCTCTTTCCCCATGACAAGGAATAAAGCAACAATAAAACCAATACCGCCTGACCTGTGGTGGCACAGTGGATAAAGCGTCGACCTGGGAACACTGAGGTCGCCAGTTCAAAACCCTGCACTGGTCTGGTCAAGGCACATATGGGAGTTGATGCTTCCAGCTCCTCCCCCCTTTCTCTCTCTCTCTCTCTCTCTCTCACTCTCTCTGTGTCTCCGCTCTAAAATGAATTAAAAAAATTGGTTAAAAAAAGAAAACAAACAAACAAAAAACCAATACTTTATGCTTCCTGCTCTGCCATCATCGTTGTTATCCTTTCTTCCAAAGGTTCAAGTTCACCCATACTTCTATTACAAATTTTAAAATTACCATGTTTTTCTCTTAATGAAATGAAAATCAACTTATTTGTAAAAAGACCCAGAAAAACTAAGTCTTAAGCACTTCCACAAACACCAACCTGCTCAAACCAAATGGCAACTCTGATTTCGGTCATAGGACTCATGAAAGTGATCACAGGTAAAACATAGCTTTTAACCCTTTCAACCATTAGCAGTTCATATCTTTCTTAGTTTGCACATTCTTTTATATCCTGAGTTTTATGGTCATTGGATGGTATAGAGTTGAAGGAGAATATTAGGTGATGGAAGAGGAATATAAGTTTTTAGCAATGGATTAAAAGAAACATTTTGTATTCAGGGAAGAAAATGAGCCAAGAAATGTTGAGCAAGGAGAAATAAAAGTGCTATGTTTGAAGTAATCCATGATTTATACTTACCAGAAACACAAACACAAGAAGTATTCCCTTTAAAGTCAGAAGGAGTACAAAGAACACATTATTTTGGAGGTACTCGGCAATATAATTATAAGAGAAAGGAATAAGAAATATGCCCTGGCTATGTAGCTCAGTTAGTTAGAGTATTGTCCTGATACACCAAGGTTATGAGTTTGATTCCCAGTAATGGCACATATAAGAATCAACCAATGAATGCATAAATGGGTGAAACAACAGATCAATGTTCCCCCCTCTCTCCCCCTTCCTCTCTCTTTAAAGTCAATCAATCAATAAAAAATTTTAAAAGAAATAAGATACAGTAATTGGAAAAAAGAAAAAAATTATCATTATTTGCAAGTGACATGATTATGTATCTGGAAAACCCAAAAGAATCCAGTGAGAACCTACTGTAAATAATAAACAAGATTCATAACTCAAAATTAATATTAAAAATGTAACATATGGCCTGACCAGGCAGTGGCGCAGTGGATAGAGCATCGGACTGGGATGCGGAAGACCCAGGTTCCAGATGCAGAGGTCGCCAGCTTGAGCGCGGGCCCATCTGGCTTGAGCAAAGAGCTAGCTCGGTCTGCTGAAGGCCCGCGGTTGAGGCACATGTGAGAAAGCAATCAACGAACAACTATGGTGTCGCAACAGCAATGAAAAACTAAT
This sequence comes from Rhynchonycteris naso, assembly GCA_037038555.1. Lineage (NCBI taxonomy): Eukaryota > Metazoa > Chordata > Mammalia > Chiroptera > Emballonuridae > Rhynchonycteris > Rhynchonycteris naso. The sequence goes on along the minus strand of CM072997.1, from coordinate 6,686,121 downwards.
GATTGATGCTTCTCATCTCTCTCTGTTCCTGTCTGTCTGTCCCTATCTACCCCTCTCTCTGACTCTCTCTCACTGACCCTGGGAAAAAAAAAAAAATAAATAAATTTTAAAAAATGTAACATATGTATTGTATATTAGCAAAGGTCAGAAAATGTAGTGGAACAAAAAATCTCATTTGCAAAAGCAACAAAATGTTAAATAGTTAGGCATAAATGTATCATATAAGTTGTAAGCCCTAGCAGAAAAACTTTAAATGCTACTGAGGGACATAAAAGAAATCTTAAATAAATGGAAAGGTACACCCTAATTTTGTATAGAAAAGAGTTAATGTCATAAAGATGTAATACTCCATAAATTAATGCAATGTAAAATTGTAAAAAAAATGTAAATTTAATGCAATCCAAATAAGTGTTACTATAGGATTTTTTGAAAACCTGATAAATTGAATCTAAGGTTCATAGGGAAAGTATGAGAATCACCAGGAAAATTCTGAAAAAAGTAAAGAAAAAACCCACCAAATATAACCTCCCAGATATTAAAACTTACATAGATATAAAAATTAAAATAATGTATAGTGCAGAATATGATGAGCCAGATCAATGGAAGGGAATAGAAAGTTCACCTAGAAAACAAAATCTGCCTGACCTGTGGTGGCACAGGGGATAAAGAGTCGACCTAGAATGCTGAGGTCACTGGTTCAAAACATTGGGCTTGCCTGGTCAAGGCACATATGGGAGTTGATGCTTCCTCCTCCTCCCCGTTTCTCTGCCCCCTCTCGCTCTAAAAAAATGAATACATTAGAATCATCTAAGGATTTGAACTTGGTTGGCTCAGTGGTAGAGGGTTGGCCTGGTGTGCGGATGTTCTGGGTTTGATTCCTAGTTAGGGCACACAGAAGAAGCACCCATCTGCTTCTCTACCCCTCCTTGTCTCGCTTTTCTCTCTCCGTCTCTTCCCCTCCTGCAGCCATGTTTTATTGGAGCAAGTTGGCCCCAGGCACTGAGGATGGATGGCTCCACTTTCTATACCTCAGGTGCTTCTAAGAAGAGTTTGGTTGCTGAGCAATAGAGCAAAGCCCCAGATGGGCAGAGCATTGCCCCCTAGTGAGCTTTCCAGGTGGATCCTGGTAGGGGTGCATGTGAGAGTCTGTCTGCATCTCTTCCTCTCAAATAAAAAGAGAAAGAGAAACCCCAGACATGCTGGGTCAAGGCACATACTAGAAGAAACTACAAGTTGGTGCTTCCCGCTCTTCCCCCATCTCTCTCTCCTCTATCTAAAGTCAGTAAGTAAAATCTTTTTTTTTTTTTTTTTTTTTTTTTGTGACAGAGACAAAGAGAAACAAAGAGAAGGACAGACAAGAAGAAAGGGAGATGAGAAGCATCAATTCTTTGTTGCAGCTCCTTAGTTTTTCATTGATTGCTTTCTCATATATGCCTTGACAGGTGCGGGCGGCTTAAGCAGAGTGAGTGACCCTTTGCTCAAGCCAGCGACCATGCAGTCATGTCTATGATACCACACTCAAGCTAGATGAGCCCTCACTCAAGCCAGCACCCTCAGAGTTTCAAACCTGGGTCCTCTGCGTGCCAGTCCTAAGCTCTACCCACTGCACCACTGCCTGGTCAGGCAATAAGTAAAATCTTAAAAAAAAAAAAGAAAAAATCATAGGGAATTTAGTATATGTTAACAGGGACATTTTAAATTGGTGGCAAAAAAGATGAACATTTTTGTTTTATTTTAGCAAGAGAGACAGAGAGGGAGAAACAAACAGGAAGAGAGAGATGAGAAGCATCAACTCGTAGTTGCATCACTTTAGTTGTTCACTGATTGCTTCTTCTTTTTTGTTTTTTACAGGGACAGAGAGAGAGTCAGAGAGAGGGATAGACAGGGACAGACAGACAGGAACAGAGAGAGGTGAGAAGCATCAATCATTAGTTTTTCGTTGCCATTACGACACCTTAGTTGTTCATTGATTGCTTTCTAACATGTGCCTTGATCATGGGCCTTCAGCAGACCGAGCCACCCCTTGCTAGAGCCAGCGACCTTGGGTCTAAGCTGGCGAGCTTTTGCTCAAGCCAGATGGGCCTGTGCTCAAGCTGGTGACCTCGGGGTCTCGAACCTGGATCTTCCGTATCCCAGTCTGACGCTCTATCCACTGCGCCACCGCCTGGTCAGGCTGATTTCTTCTTATACGTGTCTTGACTGGGGGATCCAGCTGAGCCAGTTACCTTGGGCTCAAGCCAGAAGAGCCTGTGCTCAAGCTGGTGACCCTGGGGTTTTGAAACTGGGTCCTCAGCATCCCAGGCCAATGCTCTATCCACTGTGCAACACTGCCTGGTCAGGCATAGTTTGGTTATTGAACTGAAAAATATTTTTTGGTCAGGGGAGACATAATTTTCACCATATAACCTTTTATACTGTTTGAAAAAATTTTAAATCTGTATAGTACTTAAAATAAAAGCCTAAATAACTTTGATAAAAATTACTTCTTAATTATTAATCAAAGGGCAGGTCTAATTTTTCATACCCTAGGTCACTTGAATTTTTCTTATTGGAAGCTTTTCTCTAGTGACAATTCGATCTTGGGTTTGTCATTACTGTAATATGCAGTAACTTCCTGCAGGAGAGGACACCAGCAAGGTCTGCTGAAATTGATTAGATTAACCTTTGTGGCAGCTTCTGCCATGCCACTTTGGCGTTGCAGGTTTATTTCACTAAAGGCAGAGGCGTGCAGCTTTCCTTTGCGTGTGTGACAGAAACAGAGAGAGGAACAGACAGACTGGAAGGGAGAGAGATGAGAAGCATCAATTCTTTGTTGTAGCACCTTAGTTGTTTCATTGATTACTTTCTCATATGTACCTTGACCTGGGGGCTACAGCAGACCGAGTGACCCCTTGCTCAAGCCAGCGACCTTGGGTTCAAGCTGGTGAACCTTGCTCAAACCAGATGAGCCCACGCTCAAACTGGTGACCTCGGGGTTTCGAACCTGGGTTCTCCGCGTCCCATCCGACACTCTATCCACTGCACCACCGCTTGATCAGGCACTTTATCTTTTTCATGGCACTTATTAATAGGTATCTTAGAGTAATGATTTTTAACTTGCATGCTGCAAGAATTATTTTTTTATTCATTTTAGAGAGGAGAGAGAGAGAGAGAAAGGGGGAGGAGCAGGAAGCTTCAAATCCCATATGTGCCTTGACTAGACAAGTGCAGGGTTTTGAACCAGTGACCTCTGCGTTCCAGGTTGACGCTTTATCCATTGCGCCACCACAGGTCAGGCCATAGAATTTTTACTTTTAATTTAATTACTTTTCCCAAGAATTTTTAGCGAGAGAGAGAGACAGAGACAAGAGAGGGAGAGAGATATGAAGGGAGAGAGAAACATCAATTCGTAGTTGTGCACTTTAGTTGTTCATTGATTACTTCTCATACGTGCCTTGATGGGTGTGAGGGGCTCCAGCCAAGCCAGTGACCCCTTGCTTAAGCCAGCAATTGTGGGCTTCAAGCCAGAGACCTTTGGGCTCAAGCCAACGACTATGGAATCATGTTGATGATCCCATGCTCAAGCCAGTAATTCAGTGCTCAAGCTTGTTAGCCTGCGTGCTAGCTGGATGAGCCCACCCTCAAGCTGGCGAGCTAGGGGTTTCAAATCTGGGACATCAGCATCCCAGGTCGATGCTCTATCTACTGCCCCAACACCGGTCAGGCACTTTTTGCAAGAATTTTAAAAACATGTAATATCTTACTATTTAGTCAGGGGCACTGACCTCTCTTCCCTTAAGATTGTCAAATAAAAAATGACAACAAACAACACAACAATAGCCATCTGATGTGAATGAATCAAAATTATATATATATATATATATATATATATATATTTTTTTTTTTGTCAGATTGGCAAAACATATGTTTTTTTGTGTGTGCTGTAGAATTTAGTAATTAGTTTGTGAGATGATAAAGGTTAAAGATGGCTCTCTTAGCCTGACCTGTGGTGGCGCAGTGGATAAAGCGTCGACCTGGGAACACTGAGGTCACTAGTTCAAAACCCTGCACTGGACTGGTCAAGGCACATATGGGAGTTGATGCTTCCAGCTCCTCCCCCCTTTCTCTCTTTCTCTCTCTCACTCTGTGTCTTCTCTCTAAAATGAATGAAATTAAAAAAAATTCGGTTCATCAGTAACTCAAACTTTAAAAAAAAAAAAAAGATGGCTCTCTTAGAGTTATTGTACGGTTATTATTTATCTACCACTTGACTACTATTTTCAGTCTATTTAAAAAATAATCAGATTCTAGAAATAATCCTTTTCTGCCATGTTAAGAACAGTTTAGAATTATAAACTTTGGAAAATAGAAATCACTTAAAAGATGCTACAAAGTCAAAATGGGGGCACATTCCTAAGGCTGTGCCACAGAAGCGATGATCATTAGCCCTACTATCATGAAACTTGACCACATGCAAAGAAATAATTTTTAAATGGGATATTATTATAAATAAATAGTAGAGCCGGTCTCCTTTATATTTTCGTATGACTTTTAGAGATTTGCTAGCTTTAAAAATAAATAACTGTATCTGTTTGCTGGTCATCTGAACGAACACATTTAGCTAGAAAAAAGGTATCACATCTAAGAGTCTGTGAGATGCCAAAAAAAAAAAAAAAAAAAAAAGAGTCTGTGAGATGCCTTAATGTAAGAGCCCCAAGAGAATGCTTTTTTATGTAGGTGAATTTAATTTTAGCAATTTAAAAGTCATGTGAAAATAAAGATTGTTTATAATTAAATGATTTACAAAACTCTGTAAGAATTTACTATTTTTTTTTTTTTTTAAAGGGACAGAGAGAGAGTCAGAGAGAGGGATAGATAGGGATAGACAGACAGGAACGAAGTCGTTGCCGTCGCAACACCTTAGTTGTTCATTGATTGCTTTCTCCCACGTGCCTTGACCGCAAGCCTTCAGCAGACTGAGCCACCCCTTGCTGGAGCCAGCGACATTGGGTCCAAGCTGGTGAGCTTTTGCTCAAGCCAGATGGGCCCGCACTCAAGCTGGCGAGCTCGGGGTCTCGAACCTCGGTCCTCCGCATCCCTGTCCAACGCTCTATCCACCGTGCCACTGCCTGGTCAGGCAAGAATTTACTGTTTTAAAGGTACCAAATGAGCCCTTGCTAGTGGCACGGTGGATAGAGCATTGTCCTGGAGTGCCAGGGTTGCCGGCTGGATCCTGAGGGTGCCAGTCTGACCCCATGGGTGCCAGTTCCAGCCCTGGTCAGGGCATGTATGAGAAGCAATCAATGAATATACAACTATTACTCTCTCTCTCTCTCTCTCTGAAAAAAAGGGTACTAAACAACTTATTTTATAAAAGGAGTAACTTTTGTGTAATAGTAACATTTAAAGTCGTAAGTTGAGAGTTGCAAGTGAATTTCTGTTGCTGTGATTTCTTAAGGCAGGGCATAGCCATGATAAGTTTTCATTATGATAGGAAAAAGTTCCAGTCATGTTAGAGGGAAACTTCTAATGAGTATACCTCATTTAGACACGTTTCAGATACTGACTCCCCTAAAAAGCCAGAACTTAATTTGGCACACCACTGTAATATAGTTTTTCCTAACACACAAGAGCTCTCTCAAAAATAAACAAACCTTTGCTAACTTCATAAAGTTACCTTTTTTTCCTTTTTTTAAAGTCAAAGACCCTAAAGTGCATCACTGTCCTATCAATGGCACCTTATATTAAGTAAATCCTTTCAAAATTGCCTCAACCAAGGGCTAAGAACAAACTATCTATGGGAAACAACTTCTAAGGCAGCACTAACTTTGTTTGACCAAGAGAACCTGAAATTCTATGCTATATTAGTAACTGCTGGCAGAAATGGCTGTTGTCAATTTGCTCCTTTCACATTATTTTCCTTTGTCTCAGTCAGAAGCCACAGGGGAGGGCAATAGGGTTTGCTTCTTACTTGTAACAACAGCAGAGGCTATGGATTCCCTCCCCTGGAAACAGGGTAAAACTGGAGACAGAACATACCAAACAGAATGAGTAATCTGCTATTCCATGAAACTTTCAGCTGGCTACCCAGGGAACATGGAAATATGTCAGAAGGACCAAAAGGAAATTTTGTAGAGCTGGCTTTGACAAGGAAGTTCACTAGGTCCCTTGCTACTTTTGGTCTTTGCTCAACATCTTTTAATACACACTGACTGAGTCTGACCGTAAATAAAATAGCTAAAAAGCAGCTGGTTGGTTACATGGCTGTTTTGCATTTTTGTTACTCACTCAGTGAACTCCCAGAGTAACTCTAGAACATATGTTATCTAGGTAAAAAGAGTGTAGTTAATGGTATTGTACCAATGTCCATTTCTGATTTTATTTTTTATTGATTGATTTGAGAGAGAGAGAAAGAGAGAAAGGCAGGAGCAGAGGTGGGGGTGGTGGAGCGGGAAGCATTGACTCACAGTTACTTCTTGTATGTGCCTTTACCAGTCGAGCTTGGGGCTCTGAACCTGCAACCTCAGCATTCTGGGTTGATGCCTTATCCACTGCGCCACCACAGGTCAGGCATCATTTCCGATTTTGATAATATATTATGGCAATGTACGATGTTATCATTGAGGGATGCTGGATGAAGAATATATGGGAACTCACTGTACCATTTTACAACTTCTTATGAGCTAAAATTATTTCAAAATGAACCTTAAAGATAACAAAATAAACAAACCCATATGTACATATATACACTACTAATTTCTGAGACAACACTGACGACTGTGAGGCTCTGTTTTTCTTTATGGCCTTCAATATCCCATTGTGGCTTTACTTATGTTTAACCTTATCACTTGGGCTTTTTTCCTTAGCAATATCAGAGTAAACAATAGTCCAGGAATATAACAAAAATTTCAATAGGGAAATAAGACAAAGAGAGACCAGGAAGAGGCTTCTTGTCCTTTCTTGTCCCACCCTGAGAATAAGAGGTGTCAAGGTAAGGGGAAGATGCAGAGAGTTAGTAGTTGTGGAGAGAGCTGCTGAGTTATAAACAGCCGGTGGTGGTTTTGAACAAGAGTAATTAGAAAAATAATGGTTATTTATAAAAATTAAGGCACTCAAGAGTGAAACTTGATTTTCCTTGAGAGAGGAGAGGCAAAGAGTTGGTAACAGCCTGGTGAAGGAGGATGCTAAGTAGGAGGCCCTTCAAGAACCTCACGGATGAAATGGAAAAGAAAAGGTAATGTAGAACATGTAGGTGGCAGAGCTGAGAAATACACTATAGTACACTTCAGGTTATGCTAATTCATGTGGTACTAGCACAAAAACTGGCAGACTGATATACTAGCAAACCTAGTTGTGACCCCACCATATACTGGACTTTAATATATGTTAAATTCCAAATCAGTGAAGAAAAATGATTAATTATCTCACATTGCTTACTATAATACAATCTAATTGGCCTCACGAGGTAGAATGTAAGTGAATATTTACAAGACCTAAGGATGAGGAAGGCCTCTCTAAGCAGAAAAGCAAAAGGAGAAATCACAAAAAGATTAAAGCATATATAATTCCATAGAAAAAGTTCAGACCCTAAATGGTTTCAGCAGGAGAGGAACACTAGGGTTGGGAACAGAGATCTAAAGAAGCTAGTCTAGTCTAATTGTTTTAAATTATTATTTTTTTTAATTCAGTGAGAGAAGGGGAGGCAGAGACAGAATCCCGCATATGCCCCAACCTGGATCCACACAGCAAGCCCACTAGAGGGTGATGCTCTGCCCACCTGGGGCATTGCTCCATTGCTCAGCAACCAAGCTCTTCTTAGCTCCTGAGGTGGAGGCCATGGAGCCAACCTCAGCGCTCAGCCCAACTTGCTCCAATAGAGCCATGGCTGCGGGAGGGGAAGAGAGAGAAAGAGAAGCGAGAAGGGGAAGGGTGGAGAAGCAGATGGGCGTTACTCCTGTGTGTCGTGACTGGGAATCGAACCTGGGACATCCACATGTCGGGCCGACACTATACCATTGAGGCAACGGCCAGGGCCTAAAATTTTTTTTTTAATTAATTTTTAGAGAGAGAGAGCAAGAAAAAGAAAGATATCAATTGAGGGGCAGACAGACAGGAGGGGAGAGATGAGAAGCATCAACTCATAGTTGCAGCACTTTTAGTTGTTCATTTATTGCTTTATCATTTGTGCCTTGACTGGGGGGCTCCAGCTGAGCCAGTGACCTTGGGTTCAAGTCAGCAACCATGGGGTCATATGTCTATGATCCCATGTTCAAGCTGGCAACCCTGTGCTCAAGCTGGATGAGCCCACGCTCAAGCTGGTGACCTCAGGGTTTCGAACCTGGGTCCTCAGCATCCCAGGTCAATGTACTATTCATGCGCTGCCTGGTAAGGCAAGACATTGATTTTTTTGTTGCACTTATTTATGCATTCTTTGGCTGATTCTCTTTTTTTTTTACAGGGACAGAGAGAGAGTCAGAGAGAGGGATAGACAGGGACAGACAGACGAGAACGAAGAGAGATGAGAAGCATCAACCATTAGTTTGTTTTTTGTTGCCGGTGCGACACCATAGTTGTTCATTGATTGCTTTCTAACATGTGCCTTGACCGCGGGTCTTCAGCAGACCGAGCCACCCCTTGCTGGAGCCAGCGACCTTGGGTCCAAGCTGGAGAGCTTTTGCTCAAGCCAGATGGGCCCGCACTCAAGCTGGTGAGCTTGGGGTCTTGAACCTGGGTCTTCCACATCCCAGTCCGACGCTCTATCCACTGCGCCACTGCCTGGTCAGGCTTTCGCTGATTCTTGTATGTGCCCTGACTTGGGATCAAACCTGCAACCTTGGCATGTTGTGGTGACACTCTAACCAACTGAGTTACCTGGCTAGGGCTCAGGTTGTCTTAAATTAAAAACACAGCCTGACCAGGCGGTGGCGCAGTGGATAGAGTGTCAGACTGGGATGCCGAGGACCCAGGTTCGAGACCCCGAGGTTGCCAGCTTGAGTGCAGGCTCATCTGGCTTGAGCAAAAAGCTCATCAGCTTGGACCCAAGGTCGCTGGCTCGAGCAAGGGGTTACTCGGTCTGCTGAAGGCCTACAGTCAAGGCACATATGAGAAAGTAATCAACGAAAACAACTAAGGTGTCGCAAAAAAAACTGATGATTGATGCTTCTCATCTCTCTCTGTTTCTGTCTGTCCCTATCTATCCCTCTCTCTGACTCTCTCTCTGTCCCTGTAAAACAAAAAACAAAATAACAAAAAACAAACATAAAACACCTTCTATACTTTAAAGTCATCATAAAGTTAAGCCAAATGAATAACTACAAAAATAAAAATAAATGAAAATGAAAACTAGAAAAATATTTATAATACAACAAGCAAAAGGACAAGGTCTTTACTATATAATAAACACTTATATAAGAACACAAAACTGGTTCAAAAGAACATTAGGCAAATCATAGGGGAAATGCAAATTTTCACCTGTCAAACTGGCCTCCCAAGCCTGGTCCTTAGAGTAAGTGAGGAAGAAAGAGCTGCCCTCCCCAGGGTTCCTAAGGAACTCACCTCCTTGGGGGCAGGCTGGGTTTCAGTGAGGGAGGCAGATGAGAGGGAGGCTATGAAGAGCTCCAGGAGGCAGGGGATTGTTTAGAATGAAAAGGGGCTTTCTGACAGGGCGGTGCTGCAGAGAACTGAAGGGAGGAGAAAGCAGGGGCGGAGACCACTAAAGGACTGGTGCCTGGAGAAGCTTGCCTTTTGGGAGGTGCAGGAAGTTTACAGAAATAAGTCTCATGGAATCAGATATAGCCTATTCTCAAGGTTTCCAACTTTGAGAAAATTATTTTGGTGCCCAAATTGCTGGAGGGCTTTGTCGCTAGGCATTGACCTTCATGACTGCACCTCCCACCCTTTCTAGTCACCAAGCTGTTATTTCTTCCATTGAAATGCATTTTCATGTATTCTCTTCCTCAATCCAATCTGTACACTACTGCCAGACTATTGTTTCTAAAATATGACTTGAATCATGTCACCTCCCTGCTCAAAACCTCTCAGTACTTGCTGCTGTCATAGGATCAAGTGCAGACACACATCATTGTCCCACACTCTCAACTATGAGGTGTCTTCAGTTCACCTCAAAAACCGCCTGCTCCAGCCAAAGTGGTCTAATCACTGACCTGTCTTTATAGGTGACACCATCCCTTGAAACCTTATTTTATGCTTTTCCTAAGCCTGATTCCTCACCTGAAACACCCTTTCCTTCTTACTTCTCCGTATACTAGCCTGCTTTCCTATTCAGCCCCAGCCCCTCCCCTCCCCCTGGCACACAGTGCAGGTAAGGCACAGGTCTGGAGTCTCACAGCCCGGGCCATAATTGTGGCTCTACCATTAATAGTTTCGCAACCTTGGACTTGGTTTAAGGCTTAGTTTGCAACTTCAAAATGTAATAAATACATGATTTTTGTAAAGATTCCATAGGAAGTAAGGTATGTAAAACTATATAGTGCCTGGAACACAATAAGTACTCACTAGATTAGTATTAACATTATTGTCAAAATCGTTCTTTTCTCAGAGTATAAGGTCTTTTATTGTGTGCTCTGTTAATTTTATTTCTTACATTTAAACTTTTTATATTTAGGTCTAGTTTCCTCATACTTCACGTCATTAACACTCGGTGTGCCGAAGCTGTGTATAAGGTGCCTTACATACACAAAACCCCAGGAGCTAGGCATCGTTTCCTCCACCACATCACTTTCTGGCGGGAAAATTAAGTTTTGGAGACATCAAAAACTTCACCTAATATTAAACAGCTAGTAAACAGTGGGTGGAAGATGCAGGTGATTTTCTGAATGATTGTTGGTTTTTTTTTAATTTATTTTATTTTATTCATTTTAGAGAGGAGACATAGAGTGAGAGAGGGAGAGAGAGAGAGAGAAAGAGAGAAAGGGGGGAGGAGCTGGAAGCATCAACTCCCATAGGTGCCTTGACCAGACCAGTGCAGGGTTTTGAACTGGCGACCTCAGTGTTCCCAGGTCGATGCTTTATCCACTGCGCCACCACAGGTCAGGCTGATTGTTTTGAGACTGAAAATTGCCCAGGATTCCTGTGAATGATCACTGAGCAGGCCCAATGAGCCAGTGCCATCGTTCCTCCCTTCCCCGGGGAGTTCCCTCAGGGAGAACTGAGCACTGTCACTAGATCTGCTTCCATATCACTCTCCAAACAGCCAGAGCCTGTGCTTTCCTCCAGGGAATGCCATGACCCTTCGACTTTCAGAAAGAAAGCATACCAGAGCCCCACTTTTTGTTACAAGAGAGAAGATCACGAAGAGTGAGAAACCATGCCATCAGGCATCAAAAACGAAAATCAGGTTTCCATCAGCAAAAAGCATTCTTTATCTTCCCCCAGTTTTCTGAGGGAGAAGAAAGAGAGGCTCTTAATAGAAAGAGCCAAGCCCTCTGAATACAAAAGAGGCCAACTTTTCCCAAAGGTAACACTGAAAAGAGTGTGCATTTTAAGAGTCAGAAAGACAAAACCCCAAAGGGCATGGAAAGGACAGACATCACAACTATTTATTCTTTACTCTGATCTATTATATGAGAGTACAACTTCATACAACTAAAAAATATTTTTGTAAAATTGAACACAAAAATGAGCAACTATATTAACTGATATTGTAATTATGTTTACAAACTGATTTCCAGTGAAATCATTACACATTAGGCCTCTTAGTTTCCAGACAGAAAAATCAGGGTCTCTGCGCTAAACCTACAAATTTTATCTTGATAATTCTCAAACCATTTTGGCTGATAAAAGTTTAAAGAACTCCTCTACCCTGGCCCATGGTGGCGCAGTGGATAAAGCGTGACCTTGAATGCTGAGGTCGCCAGTTCGAAACCCTGGGCTTGCTGGGTCAAAAGGCACATATGGGAGTTGATGCTTCCTGCTCCTCTCCCCTTCTCTCTCTCTCTCTCCTTTCTAAAATGAATAAGTAAATTTTTTTTTTTTTTTTTTTTTTTTACAGGGACAGAGAGTGAGTCAGAGAGAGGGATAGATAGGGACAGACAGACAGGAACGGAGAAAGGTAAGAAGCATCAATCATTAGTTTTTCGATGCCATTGCAACACCTTAGTTGTTCATTGATTGCTTTCTCACATGTGCCTTGACTGCGGGCCTTCAGCAGACCGAGCTTTTGCTCAAGCCAGATGGTCCCGCGCTCAAGCTGGCGACCTCGGGGTCTTGAACCTGGGTCTTCTGCATCCCAGTCCGACGCTCTATCCACTGCGCTACCACCTGGTCAGGCGAATAAGTAAAATCTTAAAAAAAAAAAAAGAGAAATCCTCTAAAACAATCAAACAAAAGAAACCAAGAGCTATAAAACAAAACAATAACAAAAAGCAAACCTTTCATGTCCAGGAAAATTAAAGGCTTAAAGCAGTGATTCTTAACCTGGGTTCTATCGAACCCTAGGGGTTCGATGAATTGGTTTCAGGGGTTTGGAGAAGGCCAGAATAAAGTAATACCGTAATTTGTTGTGAGTTCATGCACTTTGTTGGTTTTGTTCTTTGAGCAAGGTGATGTTCATGCACGGCTCATTTTGTACACCAATAAAAAAACATATACCTATGTCTTGAATTTGGAAAAAAAATCATATTTTATTTATCAATAAAGAAGGGTTCGGTGAATGCGCATATGAAACTGGTGGGTTCCATACCTCAAAAAAGGTGAAGAACCACTGGCTTAAAGGGTAAAACAACAACAAGTTCATCTACTTAGGAAATAAACATGCCTCCCTGCTCTCCTGTCTCTAAGCATGTAGGATACTTCAGAGGACAGAGGAGTGGAATACATATGCACATCAGCAGGAGACAGCTCATTGTCTGCCTTTGGAAACCCAGGGTGTGCATTCCCTAAGGCTCAGTAGATAAAATTCAATGAGTTCAGAGACTGGAATTGAAGGAAAACCTACAGGGGTTCTGAGGTTTCTTTTTTGTGTGTCAATTGATTTTCTTTTCATTCCTTTTTTTTTTTTTTAGTGAAAGACAGACAGTAAGGAAAAGAGATGAGAAGCATCAACTTGCAGTTGTGGCACTTTAGTTGTTCATTGATTGCTTCTCATATGTGCCTTGACCGGGGGCTTCAGCTGAGGCATTGAACCCTGTGTTCCAGTCAGTGACCTTGGGCTCACGCCAGAAACTATGGTATCATGTTGATGATTCCATGTTCAAGTTGAGTGGGCCCACACTCAAGCTGGTGACCTTGGGGTTTTGAACCCTGGACCTCAGCGTTCAAGATTGATGCGCCACCACTGTTCAGTCATATGGTCAACTGATTTTTGACAAACGTGCCAAGACAGTTCAATGGGAGAAAGAAGAGTCTTTTTTGAACAAATGGTGCTGCAAAATTAAACTAAGTTGGACCCCCAACTCTCACACAATACATAGTATCAACTCAAAATGGATCACAGATACAAATGTAAGAGCAAAATTATAAAACTTAGAAAGAAATAGGAGTGCCTGACCAGGCGGTGGCGCAGTGGATAGAGCATCGGACTGGGATGCGGAAGACCCAGGTTCGAGACCCTGAGCTTGCCAGCTTGAGCGCGGGCCCATCTGGCTTGAGTAAAAGCTCGTCAGCTTGGATCCAAGGTCGCTGGCTCCAGCAAGGGGTGGCTCGGTCTGCTGAAGGCCCGCGGTCAAGACACCTGTGAGAAAGCAATCAATGAACGATTAGGGTGTTGCAACGGCAACGAAAAACTGATAATTGATGCTTCTCACCTCTTTCCACTCCTGTCTGTCTGTCCCTATCTATCCCTCTCTCTGACTCTCTCTCTGTCCCTGTAAAATAAAAACAAAAAAACAAAACAAACAAACAAAAAGAAATAGGAGTAACTGTAATTTGGGTTAGGCAAAGCTATTTTAGATATGACAGATAACAAAAACACAAATGACAAAAGAAAAGTAAACTGGACTTCTTCAAAGTTAAAAACTATGTTTCACCTGACCAGGCGGTGGCGCAGGGGATAGAGAATCAGACTGGGATGCGGAAGACCCAGGTTTGAGACCCCGAGCTCGCCAGCTTAGCCCTGGCCGGATGGCTCGATTGGTTAAGGAGAGCATCGTGCTGAAGCACAGAGGTTGCCGATTCGATCCCTGGTCAGGGCACACACAGGAGGAGCTCGATGTTCCTGTCTCTTTCTCTCTTCCTTCCTCTCTCGCTGAAATCGATGAATAAAAATTAAAAAAAAAAAAAAAATTAAAAAAAAAAAAAAAGCTCACCAGCTTGGACCCAAAGGGTGGCTCAGTCTGCTGAAGGCCCGCGGTCAAGGCACATGTGAGAAAGCAATCAATGGACAACTAAGGTGTTGCAACGAAAAACTAGTGATTGATGCTTCTCATCTCCCTCCATTCCTGTCTGTCTGTCCCTATCTATCCCTCTCTCTGACTCTCTCTCTGTCCCTGTAAAAATAACAAACAAAAAAGAAAACAACAAAAAAACACTATGTTTCATGGGACACCATAAAGAGAGTGAAAAGAGCCTGACCAGGTGGTGGCACAGTGGATAGAGCGTTGGACTGGGATGCGGAAGACCCAAGTTCGAGACCCCGAGCTCGCCAGCTTGAGCGCGGGCCCATCTGGTTTGAGCAAAAGCTCTCCAGCAAGGGGTGGCTCCGTCTGCTGAAGGCCCGCGGTCAAGGCACATGTGAGAAAGCAATCAATGAACAACTAAGGTGTTGCGATGACAACGAAAAACTAATGATTGATGCTTCTCCCTTCTCTCCGTTCCTGTCTGTCTGTCCCTATCTGTCCCTCTCTCTGACTCTCTCTCTGTCCCTGTTAAAAAAAAAAAGAGAGAGAGAGAGAGAGTGAAAAGACAACCCATCGAATGGAGATATTTGTCAGAGATCTGATAAGGGAATTGTGTCCAGACTATAAAAAGAATTCTTACAACTCAATAATAAGACAATCTAATTAAAAAATGGCAAATATCTAAACAGACATTTCTTCTAAGATATACAAATGGCCAATAAACACATGTTACCAGGGAAATGCAAAACTACAAGGAGGTACCACTTTACACCCTTTAGGAAGGGTGTTGTAAAAAAGACACAATAAAATGTGTTGACGAAGACGTAGAGAAACTGGAACCCTCATATACTGTAGGTGCTGTTGTAAAATGGTGCATGCAGCCACTTTGAAAGAGTCTGGCAGTTACTGAAAAGGTTAAACAGAATGATTATACGGCTCCACTATTACACTCCTTGGTACATGCCCAATAGAAATGAAAACATGTTCACACAAAACCTTGCACATAAATGTTCATATCAGCATTACTCATACTATCCAAAAAAGTGGAAGAAATCCAAATGTTCAAATGATAAATGAATAAACAAAATGCAGTATATCCACACAATGGACTATTATTTGGAATTAAAAAGGAATTAGGTACTGATACATGCTACAACATAAACCTTGAAAATAATATCTTAACTGAAAGGAGCCAGTTTCAAAAGACCACATATGCTACGGTTCCATCCATATGAAATATCCGGAATAGGCAAATCTATAGTCAGAAAGTAGATTAATGATTTCCAGGGCTGGGGAGGAAGGGCAGGGGAAATGGGGAGTGATTGCTAATGGATACAGTGTTGCCTTTTGGGGTGATGAAATGTTCCAAAAGACTGATGTTTGTGTAATATTGTAAATACATTAAAAACCACTGAATTGTACATTTTAAACAAGTGAATTTTATGGTATGATAGATTATCTCAATAGAGCTGTTACATATATTTTTAAAAGAATTATGGAGATATTAAGAAAAGGCCTTTAAAATAAATAAAAGGGTCACAAAACATTCCAAAAGGCAAAAATCTAATAAAGAATCAGAGACACTTACTAAGCATGTGAAAAAGGGGTCTGTAGGAATATAAAGGATCTAGCACAAAGATAAAATATATTCTTGGTCAGGATCTATTCTGAAAAACAAAAAACAAAAACATTATTATATGTCAGTTATACCTCAATAAAATTGAAAAGAATTAGGGAGAGTCTAACACAACCTGTTCTATCTTTTTTTTTTAGCCATTTAGTTTACTTAATATATTAGTGGCCAGAGAAATATTTTCCCCTTAATTTGTACTTTCATATCTTATTTAAGAGTTAAGGCACTATGACGTTGTGACTATCATCTAAAATATAATATCATTGTAAACATAAATAAATGTGCTCTAAAAATCCAGTCCCCAAAATTTTGATATAATTTTAACTAGATTCCATAATTATGTTCCCTCTAGAATGTGCAGATGACTACTTTACACTTGTTAAACACTGGTTAAGTAATGATCAACTTTTTTTTTTTTTATAGGGACAGAGAGAGAGTCAGAGAGAGGGACAGATAGGGACAGACAGACAGGAACGAAGAGAGGTGAGAAGCATCAATCATTAGTTTTTCGTTGCCGTCACAACACCTTAGTTGTTCATTGATTGCTTTCTCACATGTACCTTGACCGCGGGCCTTCAGCAGACCGAGCAACCCCTTGCTGGGGCCAGCGACCTTGGGTCCAAGCTGGCGAGCCTTTGCTCAAGCCAGATGGGCCCGCGCTCAAGCTGGCGAGCTCGGGGTCTCGAACCTGGGTGTTCTGCATCCCAGTCCGACGCTCTATCCACTGCGCCACCACCTGGTCAGGCAGTGATCAACTTTTAATTGGTTAAAAAGAAAAAAGTTAACTCAGATTTGAGTATGACTAAAGTTCTGGATTATAACAAGGCTGAATTGGAAATTTCATTTGCCCAACATTTACGAATGTTAGGCTCAGGGCTAGAGTCTATTATGATTAATAAGATATGATCCCTGTGCATGTTCCCTGGAGTTCTTTTTCAGGTGGGGAAAGCCATCAGGTAAAAGAATAATTACAATGCAACGTGAGAAGGACTATCTATAACGAAGGCTTGTACGAAGTAACATCTTTGGCTTGCTTGTGATCTGGTCTTGTGAGATAAGATAAGTATCAGTGTCTAAAACATGCCTCCAAAGCTGAGTATACACCCATGAACCCATATTACCTTTCTAGACTGTGCCATACCCTGGTGTCTGGTCTCTTCCATTTGCATATCCAGAAAAGATGGCCAAGGTCGATTGTACTACCCTCTCAAGTTAAGGCACTAACTCAGATCAAACACTACTTAAAGGGAACACACATTCCTAGTCAACAAGCACAGCCCTCGCTTAAGCTTGAGAAGTGCCTTGAAATCTTTCTCCTCAGAAAAAAAATGTTAAGTTTGAAAGCTCTGTTAGTCAGAACTACTGTTCTGTGAATGCAGACTGCATATTTCTGAACATTTTATATACAGATTCTGGTAGAAGAAAAGTTAAATAAGGTAAAAAGGTGACAAAACTTTTTTCCTGCAGAGTAAGTAAGCTACTTTGCAACTTTAAAAAGGTTCCCTAACTGCAGGCTGTATCTCCTTTCTTCTGATTGTAAAGAAGTCACTATCGCCTGACCAGGCGGTGGTGCAGTGGGTAGAGCACAGGACTGGGATGCTGAGCACCCAGGTTCGAGACCCCGAGGTTGCCAGCTTGAGCGCGGGGCCATCTGGCTTGAGCAAAAGCTCGTCAGCTTGGACCCAAGATCGCTGGCTCCAGCAAGGGGTGGCTCGGTCTGCTGAAGGCCCGCAGTCAAGGCACATGTGAGAAAGCAATCAATGAACAACTAAGGTGTCGTAATGAAAAACTGATGATTGATGCTTCTCATCTCTCTCTGTTCCTGTCTGTCGGTCCCTATCTATCCCTCTCTCTGACTCTCTCTCTCTGTCCTTGTAAGAAAAAAAGAAAAGTCACTTTAGCAAAATTATTCTCTTCCAATATAATGCAACTTCACTGGGTTAAGGGCGGAACAGTTTTACAGGCAGATTTTTTTTAAGGTGTCGGACTGGTATTTATTCGCAAGGTTTGGGAAAGAAGATGTAGTTAGCTTCCCTTGATTATAACATAGCTTGGTCAACTACCCATCACTGAGTTTCTCTGAGGACTTTCCAGCTTTCCATGTTATAACGGACCTAGCAAAGCAGAGGAAACTGGGAAGTAAAGAGGAAGTTTAGAAATATAATTCTTTCCAACAGGACACACAGGTTGCAATCCAAACATTAAGAATTCCCCATGGTACAGTACCTTCTTGGACAGTAAAGTCAAGTTCTATGTGTAAGGTTGAAGAGCTCAAACAAGTGCTGGCACTCAACTGACAGTATCTGGAAAAGCCTATGGGAAGGTCTGATGTGAGCTTACTGCAGGTGCGACATGTCCATCTAGAGACCTCCCCTCTGTGGACAAGGAGAGCTCCCCAAGACTCCAGGTTTCCAAGAGTTAGTCAGTCTCCCAAAGACCCCAGTCAGTATGTAAACATACTTTTTAAAGGTAAAAATCCAGTCATCTTGGGTCAGAATTTACTTTAAGCAACATAAAAGCCTGTGTAATGATGTTTAATGGTATGAGAAGGTATCTGTAATGTATTGATATGTTAAAAACGAATAAAAAATTTTTTTCAAACCATAAGAGAAAGTTTATTTAGAAAGTCCCAGAAGTAGAAAAAATGAATGGTAGAAGCAATGGGTTCAGGAAACACGTTACAGAAGCAAAAGAAGGGCCCTTGACGCTTAGGAGAGAGAGAGGCACAGAAAATGCACCTGGGGGAAGGGGCGGGGAAAGGTGCAGGAGTGCTTCAGAGATGCCAAGGATAAAATTTCACAGAACACATAGAATGTGATTATATTTACTAAAAAGCATATGTACACATATGAGGATTGTTTTGTTTTTTTATTTTTAAAGAGTTTATTTTATTTTTTGTGGCAGAGACAGAGTCAGAGAAAGGGACAGATAGGGACAGACAGACAGGAAGGGAGAGAGATAAGAAACATCAATTCTTCATTGCGGCTCCTTAGTTGTTCATTCATTGATTTCTCATATGTGCCTTGACTGGGGGGCTACAGCAGACCGAGAGATCCCTTGCTTGAGCCAGAGACCTTGGGCTCAAGCTGGTGGTGAGCCTTGCTCAAACCAGATGAGCCCGCACTCAAGCTGGCGACCTCGGGGTCTCAAACCTGGGTTCTCCATATCCCAGTCCGATGCTCTATCGACTGCGCCACCACCTGGTCAGGCATATGAGGATTCTTAACCAAAAAAATTAATTGCTATTATAGAAAGGTTGGAAAATAGAGGACAAAAAAACAATGGCTGTAATCCTATAACCTATTTAATATTTTGGGGTCTATATTTCCAATGTATTTCTACACATATATACGTCCTCCCAATAAATGTAATCATAAAAAAACAAAGCTTTTGTTTTCATTTGCCTTGCATTAATTTACACGTAATGATATTCTAAGAAACTAGGGCCAATTATAAATTCATGCACAGGAGTGGCTCTCAGCCTTGGCTGCATATTAGAACCACCCGAGGAACGTTTAAAACTCCCAATGCCTGGACCACTTCCGGACCAAATAATTAAAAATCTCTGGAGATGAGATCGGGCATCAGCCTTTTTCAAAGTTTCCCAGGTGATTATACTGAACATCCAGAGCTGAGAACCACTACTTGATAAAGTTTTCTCCCTTTTGAGCAAAACATGATTTGCAGCAGTGCTTTCTTAAATTTTTGTGCATATAAATCACATTCGGATCTTCTCAAACTAGAGATTTCAGTTCAATGCGGCTGGTGGGACCTGAGAGTCTGCATTTCTAACCAGCCCTCCAGCAATGATCGGGCTGCTGGTCCAGGGACTGGACTTTGAGTAACCTTCGAGTTCTGGGAAAGAAACCCTTTTAAAGAATGAAAAGTGCCTGCCCTGTGGTGGTGCAGTTGGTCAAGCATCGACCTGGAATGCTGAGGTTGCTGGTTCGAAACCCTGGGTTTGCCCGGTCCAGGCACATATGGGAGCTGATGCTTCGTCTCCTCCCCCCTTCTCTCTCTCTTCTCTAAAATGTTTAAAAACAAATAAAATAAGAATTGAAAAAAAAAGTATAGACATAGAAGCCCATATTCTATACTGCCAGACAGGGAGGGGTGGTTTACAGCGGATAAACAAAGTACTGATACTGGAAAATAAATTGCTAGGAAATAAGATTTTATAAAAGGGAAAGTTTGAAATAACACATTTTTCAGGGGAAAACAGTCATCGGAGCTTAAATATCTTGTGTGCACAAAGGGGGGAAGACAAGCACGGGGGAGAAAAGAGGTGGGCAGTGAGAGAAAAAGATCAAATGTCTAAAAACTTTGCAAAAAAATATCCCTTGGCTCCAGAGCTGGAAATGATAGATAAATACTATAAGGAGACTTGCAGAATTTATTTCTCTGCCAAAAACATGTTTGGGAACTAGTACACTTAATAAACTGAAGTTGGCGCAGATTAATAACCGCCTTCCATCAACTCCCTCCTGGGGACATAAGAGGAGCCCCAGGAGTCTAAGTCTCCCGTGGCAGTGCTTTAGGAACCAACAACAAACAATGGACTGTTTGCCCAAATGCTTCTCTGTGTTCAGAGAGCACAAGTGTAAGCTCAAAGACGGGGTCTCGTGCAGCTTCTCGGAAATACTCTTCTTCAAATTTCTAAACTTCACTAGAGATAGAACCAAAAAACAAAAACAAAAACAAAAAAAGGGAAAAGATGTTTTTTTCCCTGAGGACTTTCCCATGGAAATTGAAAATGTTTAGCATATTTTTAGACTGACAAAGTAAATATTTAAAAATATTCCTAAGTCCCCACCAGACCATTATTCCTCCAAATTAATTTCTAAAAACAACAGAAAAACTTCCTTAAAAAAATTTTTTTTTTATTTATTCGTTTTACAGAAGTGGGGGAGCAGGAAGCATCAACTCCCATATGTGCCTTGACCAGGCAAGCCCAGGGTAAAATAGGAAAACTTTTATATAAAATTACCTGGAACAATTATACGAATCAGCTGGTACACTTTATCAGACATTCCTTATCAAATGGGCCATATCTAAGTAAATTTCTGTTTAAATGAACAGAAGAAACAAAAGGGGAAATGGAAAGAAATCTCTCAGATGACTCATGTTACACATCTCTTGGGTGTTAAGAATCTTTGGCAAAATGTGCAAAATAGTATCACTGATATTTATATTCAGCATTTATTTACTGTTGATGATGATAGCTAACATGTACTTAGTGTCAGATATTGGCTAAATGCTTTTATCCAGATCTAAATTAATCCTCACGATCCTATGAAATAGGCGTTATTATTATAGCCCTTATGGATGAGGAATCTGTGGTATATGGATGGCAAGTACTTACACAAAGCTAACAAAGCCAGTAAGTTATAAAGTTGGTTTTTGACTACCTGATTTCAACATCCATTCTCTTAATATGCCATGATCAGCTATCTTGTATGCCCAGTCTGTACATGGGAGAGACTGTACTCAAGTCCAGGGTATAGAAGATGAGTAAGGCATGATCCTGAAGCTCACAGTATAGGACAAACAGTCCCTCCTGGACATAAAGCTAGAAAGGTACTTCCAAATACTGCAGGGTAGAGGATGCCAGCTCAGATTACCCTACTAGTGTATTCCATATTCCAGAACTCATTCACTTTTGGGGTCCCCGATTCTTGCTCTCCTGTTATATATATCCTTGTTGGGTAAAAGATGTATTTACAAAGAGGTCATGCTGCATGTCTCTTTTCTAGTCTAGGCAAGCTTCCCAGAAATTACTGAACCACATCAAATTGTATAAAATCAATAACACCACAACAATGTTCAGGTAACAGATCTAGTACCAATTGAAAAGTTGGTCTCTTCCACATTCAAATGGTAAGAGATGTTGCCAATCAGTCTAGTCACGTCTAGGAAAATAGATATTAATTAGTCCAAGACTCAGGTCTGGTCTCTCTTCTCAGAGACCATTAATTATATTAGCCTTAAAATGGCTATTAAGGTCAATAATTCTTAATCTATGGTTCATTACTAATGCAGACAGATGTTTTCTTATTCTTGCATTTTTCAGAGCTAGCTTCCTAACAGTCTTATTTAACTTGATAATTGTAGACAGTATAAGGCCAAGGAAAAGGTGAACAATATTTCCAGCCTTATCTGGCACCTGGCTACAGTTATCACTCAAAGCTAGTCTTCAAAGAAAGAGAAGGCAAAGTAAAAGAACTAATATTTGACTACCTAAATTCAATATACGCCAAGTGCTGTACTAAGAGCCCCTCTTTTCTATTTTTCAGTATTACGTTATTTAATACTGACACTCACATGAAACAGTGGTGCTCTCAGAAGTTGAATACCTTTCTCAGGAACTTACAGCTAGTAAATAACATAGCTAGCATTCAGACAGAGGTCTGTCCACATTACATACTTCTGGAAAGAGAGTAGCTTTCGGCAGTTGCAGGGTCCCGAGTACCTTTGTGAGGATCGGTTTCCAGAGCTAGAAGAGCTGAGGGAAGTGATGAGGGGGTGAGAAAGGTGGGCAGACCCCCAAATATACCATGAAAATTGTTCTTTTGCCCTTCCTAACAATGTCCTCTTGGGATATGGTTTGTAGAGAATGAGGATGATGCATTGTTATTGATGATGTACTCATTTACATGGGCACAAAATTCTACTTATAATAAAACTTCCCTAGTATAAGTTGCATTCAAATATTAAGTTTGCATATTTCAAAATAATGATCTCCTTCAAATGCAGCTATGTATTTGAATATTAAAAAATAGACCTCCTGCTTTTCTATCCCTTCTTATTTGAAGGGGATTCATGACCTTACAATTTGCTTTTAAGAACTGAAAATTTGTAGGAAATCTTACCTTTTGTGACAGCATGGATGGGCCCGGAGATTATTATGCTAAGTGAAATAAGTCAAGCAAAGAAAGAAAAATATCATGATTTCACATATCTGTGGAATCTATTGAACAAAGTGACTGAGGAATGGGATGGAGACAGAGGCAGGGTCACAGGGACCAGGGGGACAGAGGTCAGAGGGAAGGGGGATGAGGGGATGAGATCAGAGAAGGTGAAGGGATTAGTGAAACTATATATACATAACACAGAGATATAGATAACAGGGCAGCAAATCCTAGAGGGAAGGGGGGGAGAGTTAGGGGGAGGGAATATAAAAAGGGACACAGAGGTGGGGGGTGAGGGAGTTATATTCAGTGGGACACTTGAATTCATATAAACACAATAAATGAAAAATTAATTTTTAAAAAATTAAACAAAAAGGACTGAAAATTTGTAGCAAGCAATATAAAATTACCTTAATTGACATAGGAGGCTTGTCTGTTAAAAAGTTTTTGATAAAACTTCTGAGAAGACATAGAAAGAAATGAAACAAATCTCAGACAGGAAAAGCATTTGGCAGTACGGTCCATGTTACAACATGTAAAGATGCTTTGATTTGAAGAACCGGGGTTAGCATTTGAAATCAATCTTAGCCAACTGCAGATTTGCTCATGAGAGATAGATCAAATAAGTGGGTTGACATTTTTCTGAAGATATTTAGAGTAAGTTTTACATATTTGGCAAGATCAAAATGAACATGTCTCAGAAATTCACACAGATAATTTGCTAGAATCTTATTTGCCTCACTGGAGAGCCAAAGGATTGACCTGCAGAGAGTGATGAGAGTTTGTTTTACATGGAGGTAACATTATTATTGTGCACTTGACTTTCTCAGTCATTTCCCTTCAACTCTCCGAAGAGAGCTGCTACTGTCAGTTTTTCCTTCCCATTGCTATAATTGCACTAACCACGTCATTCACATATTTATCCCCCTAACATACACTGAAGTCCTACAGTAGTACATCAGACACAAATTGTATTGGCGAGTCTATAACTGTGTTGCTCAAAATGTGGTCCACACACTGTTGCTGGCTTGTGAATCCATTTGTTACCAGTCTGTGACAAGGTGTTTAAAAATTTTAATAGCAATTTAGCAGAGTAATCTGTTAGTTGATTTTAATAGAAATTAAAAATTTTTATTTGTATATCATTTTAAAAAAGATTTTATTTATACATTTTAGAGAGGAGAAGAGAGAGAGAGAGAGAGAGAGAGAGAGAGAGAGAGAGAAAGGGGAGGAGCAGGAAGCATCAACTTCCATGTGTCTGTCTTGACCATGCAAGCCCAGGGTTTCGAACCGGCAACCTCAGCATTCCATGACTAACTGCTGCATTTCCTAGACATTATATTCTTGTGCTTCAGTGCTTAGTATACACTGCTCCACTCCAACTAGAATGAGCATCCCACTCTCCGGTATGTTCCTTAATGATCCGTGCTATGCCAACCTCCTCTCTGATTGTGGTCCCTGATACAGTCTGCGGCAAAGCTATTTGATCCTCCCTCAGTGCACCTGCACACTTGTTTACACCTGCATCATGGTACTACCAGAATATGATGCACATGTGAATTTTCAAGTCAAATTTCATTGGCACTATATTATTTATCCTTTCTTCTCAGAGTTCAGCAAATAACGGGCACTCAAATGTGTTGAACCACACTGAGTATCAGAGGGCAAGTACGAGGGGTTGGTTAGAACTCTTTGAGGCTGAGCAACCAGAAAACAGGCTCACTAAAGGGTGTCTAGAATCCAAACCAGAAGAGCTTCTCATTTAGGGTTCAGCAGGCTGTGGAGAGGGCCACTTAGAGCTGGATGGAGCTCAGCAAAACACAAAAAGCAAACCAAGCAGCCAACTGAAAAACCCCATTCTCCTTAAAGGGAACAGCTAAGTCAGCCAGTGAATTGCAGGTAAAAGCGTATTGGAATTTAAAAGCTTGTTCTGCATTAAGTTGAATTCATGATTTGGCAGAGTACCTGAAACTTACATATGAGCATGTGCTTCATTTTACCTGTAGTCTGAGGAACTTCAAGGTAAGGAGAATTTTCAGGCAAAGCAGCTGACTAAGCACGTAATAGTGTAGGCTAACATCTACCATGGAAGACCAGAGCAATATGAGGTAAAGCTTCAATCCAAGGTCACAGGCATTCTCATTCCTCCCTTCTCATTCCTCTGGGGTGGTAGCAGCTACGACTAGCAGGAAACAAAGGGAGTTTATATTTACTGGTATCCTGAGCATTTTCATTGGAATGCCTTTCTTTGCGCTGCTTTCCTAGTTTATTTGTGGCTTTTTTCCTTTTTGTTCTCTGTCTTTTAACACTCTGCCTTTATGACTTCTCTACTCTCAAACTCTCTCCTCTTTGCTCACTTTCTGAACTCATTTCCTTTTCTTACTCTTACCTTCATTAATTTTTATTTTCCCTGTCTCTTTTCTGTTTCTTTTACAGGGACAGAGATGCGACATCATAGTTATTCATTGATTGCTTTGTCACATGTGCCTTGACCACGGGCCTTCAGCAGACCAAGCCAGCCCTTGCTGGAGCCAGGGTGGGTCCAAGCCGGCAAGCTTTTGCTCAAGCCAGATGGGGTCTCGAACCTGGGTCTTCCACATCCCAGTCCAATGCTCTATCTACTCGCCACCGCCTGGTCAGGCCATTAATTTTTAAATCACTTCTGTCAAAGTCCTTCTTCTAGGCTTCTGCACAAACATGGGTTATACAGAGCATCTGTCTTTTGGTACATTCTTAATAACCAATTTTAATTCATGGACATTTAAATGTCTGTCTCCAGTAATTTTTCTTGTGGTGTTTTTCCTATTTATGGGGGAGAAGGTGAGAAAATATAAATGGTTTCCCTGAGAAACCAGGTTTCAGTATCCTTGAAACATAATACCAGTACTGTAATCAGTGGTGAGATCCCTGTGAAATAATACTCTGGCCCTGGCAAAAGTACTGTCCTTGGAAAGCATACAATCAAAATTCAAATTGGCCTGGGAAACAGTGGAGGTACGTAATTTAGTAATGAGAAAAAGATCACTATTTGAAACATAACACAGTCTTCTCACTGGCAAAGTCAAACAATGAAACAAACCTTTCTTTCTCTAATAGGTCTGTCATTCTCCTAATGTGACTGAAAATGGTCAGAAACGAGTTAGAAGAGACATAACCAGAGATTCTCAGAGACTCCCCTTGCATTTTTATTTTATTTTATTTTTTTAAAGGGACAGAGAGAGAGTTAGATAGAGGGATAGATAGGGACAGACAGATAGAAATGGAGAGAGGTGAGAAGCATCAATCATTAGTTTTTCGTTGCTGTTGTGACACCTTAGTTGTTCATTGATTGCTTCCTCACATGTGCCTTGACCGTGGGCCTTCAGCAGAACAAGCAACCCCTTATTGGAGCCAGCGACCTTGGGTGCAAGCTGGTGAGCTTTTGCTCAAGCCAGATGGGCCCGCACTCAAGCTGGTGTGCTCGGGGTCTCGAACCTGGGTCTTCTGCATCCCAGTCAGACGCTCTATCTACTGTGCCACCGCCTGGTCAGGCTCCCCTTGCATTTTTATTTGCTTCCTAGAACAACCTTAATGAAGAAGAGATAATACAAGGCCCTTCCCCCTAGGGCATGTTCCATAAAGGATGTCCCTGTTTCTTATATGTTATTTATTTTTTAAAAGATTTTACTTATTCATTTTAGAGAGGGGGGAGAGAGAGAGAAGGTAGGGAGGAGCAGGAAGCATCAACTCCCATATGTGCCTTGACCAGGCAAGCCCAGGGTTTCAAACCAGCGACCTCAGCTTTCCAGATCTACGTTTTATCCACTGCACAGCCACAGGTCAGATTCTTGTATGTTATTTGCAGGCATAGGGATATTCCCTTGAATTCTATCAAAATCCACACTCAGAGATCCCTGAATTTTACCCAGTTAAAAAAAAGCCATAGTATTGAGAGGGAAATCAACTTCCTCAAGTTATAACCCTCTTAATAAAAGCAAGCAAAGCCAAAGACGATTTTGGCTTTCAAATGGGACGTAGGTATCATGTAGGGGGCTTCCTTTGCTATCACTACAACAGCCTCAATTATTCTCAAAATGGTGATAAAGGGCTTCAGATGTTTAAGCTGGAATAAAAGAACAATCACTAAGACTCTGGCATTATCAATACTCTGAAGAAACATGACACCTACAAATTTGCAAAATAGAAAGCAACCCTGAACTTTAAAGCAAAGATAAATAAATGTTAAGAAGGTAATAGTAAGCATAATGCATTTTTAGAGCTATGGGTTTTTTTTGTTGTTGTTTTTTTACAGGGAGAGAGAGTCAGAGAGAGGGGTAGATAGGGACAGACAGACAGGAATGGAGAGAGATGAGAAGCATCAACCATTAGTTTTTTCATTGCCTTTGCAACACCTTAGTTGCTCATTGATTGCTTTCTCACATGTGCCTTGACCGCGGGCCTTCAGCAGACCGAGCAACCCCTTGTTGGAGCCAGCGACCTTGGGTCCAAGCTGACAAGATTTTGCTCAAGCCAGATGGGCCCGTGCTCAAGCTGGCGAGCTCGGGGTCTCAAACCTGGGCCTTCTGCATCCCAGTCCGACGCTCTATCCACTGCGCCACCGCCTGGTCAGGCTAGAGCTATCTATGGTTTTTAAAGTGAGTTGGCGTATATTATTTCACTTATTCCATAGGCTTATGGAACAAGCATTATCTTCTTTTTTTAAGCGAGAGAGACAGACAGGAGGAGAGAGAGAGATAAGCTTCAACACATAGTTGTGGCACCTTAGTTCATTGCTTTTTCATATGTGCCTTGGGGGGGAGGAGCTCCAGCTGAGCCAGTGACACCTTGCTCAGGCCAGTGACCTTGGGCTCAAGCTACTGATCTTTGGGCTCAAGCCAGTAACCATAGAGTTATGTCTATGATCCTATACTGAAGCTGGCGACCCTGCATTTAAGCCAGTGACCTTGGGGTTTTGAACCTGAGTCCTCAGCGCCCTAAGCCTACGCTCTATCCACTGCGCCACCACCTGGTCAGGCATTATCCTTCTTTAATAGATGGTAAGCACCATGCACAAACTTGGATAGCTTAAATAAGTGATTTCCATTTTTTAATAAAATCTCTCTACTTAATCTACTTTCCTAATCTCCGCTTTCTTAAATCACCAGATTTCTTGAAAGAGTTATCTATTCTTGGTGAGTTTATTTCCTCAACTATTATCCATTTTCGAATCTTGGCAGATTATAGTTTGTTTCCTCAAATATCAACTATTCTCAAAAAGATCACAAATGATCTATAAGGTATCATGGGATTCTCAGTGGAGTCTAAAATTTTCTTTGAATGAATAAAATTTCCAGCAATTCCAAGGACTTTTTTTTGATACTCATTCTTAATCTCAATTCCCCTCTGAAACTCATTCCTCATTTTCTATGCCTTCACTTTTCTCTGTTACTCTCCAGTATCAGAAAAATTAAACTGCTCAAAACCTACTCATCTTTCAAGATCCCTTTCAAATGACAATTCTGAAGTACTCCACAATGCCTCCAGCAGTAGTCACTCTTTCTCTGAGGTTCCACAGTACTTTATACTACTAGGCACTTATATTATATTCTTCTTTATTTTTTGGCAAGAGAGAGAGACAGGAAGGGGGAGATGTGAGAAGCATCAACTTGTAGTTGTGGCACTTTTAGTTGTTCATTGCTTGTCATACGTGCCTTGACTGGGGGGCTCCAGCCGAGCCAGTGATCCTTTGCTCCAGCCAGCGACCTTGGGCTTCAAGCCAGTGATCATAGGATAATGTCTATGATCCTATGTTCAAGCTGGTGATCCTGCGCTCAAGCTGGATGAGCCCGCACTTCAGATGGTGACCTTGTCGGGGTTTCAAACCTGGGACCTCAGCATCCCAGGTTAATGTTCTATCCACCGCACCACCACCAGTCAGGCTCCTATTATATTCTAATTTCTCTTTTTCTCTCTTATACAGTACAAGGTCTTTGAATATGAAAACTGGCTTATCATTTTGCATCTCTTGTGTTCAGCAGATTACCTGGCACTGTAAATGCTAACAAATGTGTGAATGAATTGCCAGTAAGCGGCAGCACTATAGCCAGAGCTCTCTGCCTTTGCTCTTCGCACAGGAGATGGCTAAAAAGCAAAGGCTTACTGTTAAATTTCCCACCTCTTATTTCATGAAAGTTATCGGTCTAGTGTCTCAGAATTAGTTGCTTTTTAAAAATCTTTCATTTAGTAGCAAGCTGTCCACGAAAAATCATTTCCAAACAGAACTGTCACACAGATAACGGTGCTGTACATGTGCAGTTATGACTCTCCTGTGATTTGTCCATACACTTTTTCTCGACCATGTGAGGACAGCGGGAGAAGGTGGCCATCTGCAAGCCAGGAACTGAGCTCCTGCCAGGAGTCAAATTAATTAGCACCTTGAACTTGGACTTTCCAGCCTCCAGACTTGTTGAGAAATAAATGTCTGTTGTTGAAGCCACACCGTGTACAGCATTTTGTTTTAGCAGTTGTAGCTGACTAATACATGCTGTTTAAATACTTATGGCCTGACCAGGCGGTGGCGCAGTGGACAGAGCGTCGGACTGGGATGCAGAAGACCCAGGTTCGAGACCCCGAGCTTGCCAGCTTGAGCGCAGGCCCATCTGGCTTGAGCAAAAGCTCGTCAGCTTGGACCCAAGGTCACTGGCTCCAGCAAGGGGTTGCTCGGTCTGCTGAAGGCCCGCGGTCAAGGCACATGTGAGAAAGCAATCAATGAACAACTAAGGTGTCTCAATGGCAATGAGAAACTAATGATTGATGCTTCTCACCTCTCTCCGTTCCTGTCTGTCTGTCCCTGTCTAACCCTCTCTCTGACTCTCTCTCTGTCCCTGTAAAAAAAAACTTTCTGGAAATTTTTTTCTTTCAGGTAACTCTAATTGTTAGAAAATTCTTCCTTATTCTAGGCCAGTGGTTCTTAACCTGGGTTCTATCGAACCCTAGGGGTTCGATGAGTCGGTCTCAGGGGTTTGGAGAAGCCTCTGCCGCGGAGGCCAGAATAAAGTAATACCGTAATTTGTTGTGAGTTCATGCACTTTGTTGGTTTGTTCTTTGAGCAAGGTGATGTTCATGCACGGCTCATTTTGTGCACCAGTAAAAAAACATATACCTATGTCTTGAAGTTGGAAAAAAAAATCATATTTTATTTATCACTAAAGAGGGGTTCGGTGAATGCGCATATGAAACTGGTGGGTTCGGTACCTCAAAAAAGGTTAAGAATCACTGCTCTAGGCTAAATCCTGCCCTCTATATCTGAGAGTTGAGTGTAAACAAAGAAATTGGAGATATGACCACAATGGAAGGGAATAATTTTAAAGTAAAAAATAAATCTGTGACTTAAACACAGAAAAAATTTTCCACTCTAAATCAGTAATACAGCAAAAGTTCTCCTGAGAGGCATTATGGTATATCACAAAAAATAATTTACAGAAAGACAAACCATATTAAAATTAAGGTCTTGCCTTTCTCCGAGTGATAATCTCATCAATCTTTAATTTTCTATCTATAAAGTGTGGATAATAATGTATAAAGTTGTTGTGATAATGTATCAATGTACTTTGAAGAACTGAAAAAGAATATAGGAATATAAGATATTGTTAGGTCATCCCTTTTCTTCTTGTGGCCATGTTTATAGAATTATTTATATTAGAGCTATTTATATTTAGTTCTGTACATGTTATCTAAATTCGGAGGCAATAATTGCAGTACTCTGAATCAGTGAATCCACAATGCACTAAACAAAATACTTCGTTGCTAATATCTAAGAGTGGACTAAAAACCAAAAAGGAAATAGTTGTTTTAATTACGGTACATTAAATCACAAAAAATGTTTTGCCTATTTTAGGTGTAGTACGTAGTTCAATAGAAATACTTGCTTAAAAGAATTCTTTTTAACCAAGAAAGTTTGTCACCAAATCAAAAAATTGCAGTGTTTTAAAAGGATTTAGTCCTCTGAAAAGCATCTACTCTAACACCTTATCTGATGCATACATAATTTCCCTCTGTAATACTCTTTATTTTTTTAAAGCTTATTTAAAAATTTTTTTTATTTTATTCATTTTAGAGAGGAGACAGAGAGAGAGAAAGAGAGAAAGAGAGAAAGGGGGGAGGAGCTGGAAGCATCAACTCCCATGTGTGCCTTGACCAGACCAGTGCAGGGTTTTGAACTGGCGACCTCAGTGTTCCCAGGTCGACGCTTTATCCACTGCGCCACCACAGGTCAGGCTTTACTCTTTATTTTTTGAAAAATTTTACTTATTGATTTTAGAGAGAAAAGAGAGAGTGAAGGGAAGGAGGAGCGGGAAAAATTCACTCATAGTAGTTTCTTCTCATATGTGCTTTGACTTGGCAAACCCAGGGTTTTGAACCAGCAACCTCAGCCATCTAGGTTGACGCTTTATCCACTGCACCACCACAGGTTAGGCATCCTTTGCAATAGTCTTGATGGACAGGTATCCATCTGCTGCTTAAAATACTTTCTGGAAAGCCTGACCAGGCGGTGGCGCAGTGGATAGAGCATTGGACTGAGATGTGGAGGAACCAGGTTCGAGACCCCGAGCTCACCAACTTGAGCGTGGGCTCATCTGGCTTGAGCAAAAAAAGCTCGCCAGCTTGGACCGAAAGTTGCTGGCAAGGGGTTGCTCAGTCTGCTGAAGGCCCGCGGTCAAGGCACATGTGAGAAAGCAATCAATGAACAACTAAGGTGTTGCAATGGCAACGAAAAACTAATAATTGATGCTTCTCACCTCTCTCTGTTCCTGTCTGTCTGTCCCTATCTATCCCTCTCTCTCTGTCCCTGTGGGAAAAAAAAACAAAAAAAACCCCAAAAACATAAAATACTTTCTGGAAAATGGAGGTTTTAGCAGGTATCTCAAAGTGTTAAAAATTGGGCTAAATAAACTTTGTCCCCTGTGACTGCTACTCTCGAGTCTTGTATTTCTCTGAGAACCACTCGGAACACATCAATTTTTCTGCTTTAGAATAGTTTTGTCCCTCTCTGTGACCAGGTCCACTTAGTTGTGCACTGCCCTCATTTTACACTAAGCAAGTTTCTCATGTATGTGCTTACAGTGGGACTATCACCTTCTTTGCTATAAACAGTGTGCTTCTTTAATCCAACCCACTGAGATCTTTCTGGATATTCAACTGTAGAAAAAATACATATATATGCTTTTCCTCTCAGCTTTAAAATTACTGCAGGTCAAAAGCAAAAAATAGAAAATCTTGACAATTTGAATTTTAAGCATTCAAGCCATGGTTGGAACAGTCAGACTGCTAGATAAGATGGCTGTTAAAGTACCTTCCAATGATGTAATAGCTCAGGAATAAGGAGAGATCGATACATTCCATAGTCAAGTCCTTCTCTATCACGGGGATTGTGGTTGAAGAGTAATGGTAAAGGAGGCCTGCATGGCAACAGTGAGGCCAAACCGAATAAGAACCTAGAGCTGCCAAACCGCAGCACCATTGCTAGCCCTTCATTAAATAGTGATGATATAACCAGAATTTTCCATGACAGTCCTACTGGGTTCTTTTTAATTTCTCCATAAATTACTATAATGTTTCACTATAATGTATATATTAGATACACAATCCTGGAAAGAAATTTAGAAGGTCTGAAGAAGACTATAGTATCTAATTATACTCTAAATTCCTCCCAAAAGTTTGGTAACAGAAATGTCTGCTTAGAAATCCTAAATAACACGATAAACAGGGACTTTATATCACTTCATCCATTTAGGAGAACAGTAACAACTTCTCAGAGCCCATGCATGAGTGTCCTGGAAAACAAACTACCAATCACAGTCTACATGAAGTCCATGACTACACAATCTGTGAGCAACAGAGCTCTTTGGCTGTATGGGTGGTATGTTTTAGTTGCTTTCCCAAAACTGTGGTTGACAGACAAATACTGTATTTCAGGAAATTATAAACCTCAAACTCATTTTTAACAGTTGGCCAAGGCATCTATTAGCCAATACTAACATTCAAGAAAAGTTCGACAGTTCATTATTCCTAATAAGGAAATCTAAGTGAATAGAAGATGTGAAGCCAACTATTTTTTTGACTGGAAGTAAAGTCAAAGATCAAGGTGCTATTATAAACAGGGGATGGAGATTCCAGGACCAAACTATAGAGAGAGAGTGCAAGACACAAATTAAAGGTGCTTTCAGAAAACTTCTAAGCCAAACTAGTTCCTTTTTGGCCATAAATTAAAATGTGATTAATTTCTAGAAAACAAGGTAAAACATTAGGTATACATCAATGCTTATTAATGGAATTATTTCTTCAAAGAGGTGAAACAGAAATATAGTTTTCTCAGCAAAAGAGAATAAGCATGAAGACATTGGTTATAACTCAGAAAAATAATGGCTGTACAGTAATAGTATCTCTACTGTTATTAATAATAATTAGTAAAACAAATAATAACAGCAGTTAACATTTATTACTTACTATGTACCAGACGCTATAGTAAGCATTTTATACGCAGTCTCCTTTAATCCTCCTAACAACCCTCGGAGGCAATGACAGGGATTCTGAGTTTCATAGTTTTGAGTGCTCTGCCTAGGGTCACAAAACCCCATGAGATAGGTACTGTTTTTATTTCCATTTAAAGATGAGGACATTGAGGTAGCAGTTAAAGGAGTTGCTCAGGGATACAAACCAGGAGCGCAGGGCTGGGATTCCAGTGCAGGCAGCATAAGTGTAGCCCTACAGTCCAGTATAGCTCTTAACCACTATGCTATACTACCTCTCCAGGGATCTAGGGATCCAAGGGAAATACAAACTAAAACAAGGTATAATTTGTTGTCCAAACTGGCCAAAATTAAAGACCAACATAGTCAAGGTGGAAAATGAGTACTATCAACACTGTTGGTAGAATGGCAACTTTCTTTTGTAGCCAAAACACTTTCTACAGAAATAGACACTCTTAAAAGAAAGTTCAGAAAACAATTATCCCAATAAAAGGTAGAAAACAGTCAGGTAGTTTCTTAATAAAACATTACTTTGCCTGACCTGTGGTGGCACAGTGGATAAAGCGTTGACCTGGGAACACTGAGGTCGCCAGTTCAAAACCTTGCACTGGTCTGGTCAAGGCACATATGGGAGTTGATGCTTCCAGCTCCTCCCCCCTTTCTCTCTCTCTCTCCCTCTCACTCTGTGTCTCCTCTCTAAAATGAATAAAATAAAAAGAAATTAAAAAGAAAATCAAATAATCCTGCATTAAAAAAAAAACAAAAAAAACATTACTTTTATTTTTTCTGAAGGTAGTAGCAAATCCTAGAACTCCTTTCTTTTTCTCTTAATCCTAAAATGCCAATAAAGGGGACCAGAGGATGGGCATTCCATTGCTCCCATGCTAACTTTTTAATGTAGCTGCTCCCCTCTGATTTAATCAGCCCAGATTAAACTTCCCCCGAAAGTCTGTTTCTTGACCCTCTAACGTCATCACTGACTTCATCAATTTAACTTCCCTTCTAGGGGGCTAATAGAGGTTCTGCTTTCTACTGCTTTCCATACTTGTCCTTAAGTCTCTTCCAACAGGTTCAAGAGCCAAGACTGAAGGTGAAAAACTCAAACTTTCCCTTTCTGCAGTCCTTGTTTCTCAGCAATATGTAAATTCCAGTCCGACAAAAATACTTCTGAAACATCACAATTCTCCATAGTCTCAGGTTTATGGTCTACAGTATACATGTTAAATATACAATATAAATCACTTAAGGGAGAAACAAAATCCACATCATAGCTTTTCTGACACTTCAGCCATCCTCATCCACTTACATGTCCCATCACAAAGAGAACCAGGGAAAGGTACAGGGAGCTATAAAGGAGTTGGTTACTAAACTTCACTACATAAAGTACTGGAAGTTGATCATGAGTGGCAGCATGCAACGGTGACGATGCCTTCCGTGTTTTAAAACAAGCACAGCAGGTCAGCTTCCATTGGGAACATTCACTTTGTACATCCAAAACGTCCTGTAACTTATTTTGCATTTGTGTGCTAAAATTTACTACCAACTTGGTTTCAGATTGTGACAAAGCCAACTAAAATTTGTAGGGTTGCAACGGGTATTGTGAAAACACACAACTCAGAGAACAGTGCTTTACTCAACCTCCAGGGGAGGACCCCTAAAGTTTTCACTCAGAGGAGAACTTAAGAATGTCCCATGTTGTATGCGGAGGATGTAAGAAGAGATTAAGGTCAGTAGGAAAACGTAAAATGGGACTGAACAGGATGGTGTGTATACAGACTTCATAGAGAGGCAGGGAAAGAGAGAGACAGACAGACAGGGAGACAGGAACACCGAGCTGTTCCTGTATGTGCCCTAACCGGGGATCGAACCTTTAAGCTCTGCGCTTCCAGACCACGCTCCAACCAACCGAGTCACCCTGCCCGGGCCAGGATGGTATACTTTTCATCCGCATTACACGGAGACGGATTAACACTCCGTGATGAAAACACAAAGCTTCCTCGCGACATGAAGGGAAGAGGGGTGCACAAGGGGCGCCCCCCCAGGCCCGACGCAGTGGCTTCTCCATCCCACTACAGTACACCTGTGTGTGCCCCAGCGCCACGCAGCAGTTGCTGGACAGCTCCACCGGGTCGGCGCGTGAACCGCCCCAAGGCGGGCGGGCGAGCGGGCGGGGACCGCCTTTGCTCGGAGCCCCAGCGCAAGCCCCCCGGCACGCCCCGCACCGGTTCGCGGCTCGCACCCCGTGCCTCCGAGGGCCCGGCCGAGCCGGGGGCGACGCCGGACCTCGCCCCGCTCCGGCCGGGACGGAGCCACAGGTGAGAGAGAAGTTGCGGGCGCGGGCTGCGGTGGCGGGGCGGGGCAGGGGGAGCCCAGCGAGCTGGACGCGGGCACCTGCACCGTCTCGGACGCGGTCCCACGCCCCCACTCCTTTCCGCCCGCTCCCCGGGGCGGCTTCCCGCCGCGCCCCTCCCGGCCCTGCCCCGCGGGCCGCAGCCCCTTCCGGCTTCTGCGGGGCAGGCCGGCGCTCGGACCCGCGCTGCACGCCCCGGCCCCGGGGCCGACGTCCAGCGCCTCTCTCGGCCCCACCGGGGCTCCCGTCGGCGTCCCCGCCGCCCCTCCCTCAGGGCGCCCCTTTCCCCGCCTTCGGCGTCGGGGCCCGTCGGGGGCGCGCGATGCCGTCCCCGCCCCCGCCGCCGCCTCTCCTCGGGCGCCCACCTGGCGCGGCCCCCGTCCCGGGCCCGTCTCCTCAGGGAGCGGCCGCCTCCCAAGTCCTCCCGGCCCGGCCCCGCCCCGCCCCGCTCCCGGGCGGATACAGTTTGAAGCCCCTCAGGATCTCCCTGGCACGCTCGTCCTTGGCTGACATGATGCGGCAGCTGCCGCCCGCGGCTCTCTCACGCTGCCCGGCGGAGCCTCGCAGACGATGCCCGGAAGGACTGAGCCGCAGCCCGGCCTGGAGACCTCGGGCGAGCAGCGGCAGCGGCCAGACCCGGACCGGCCTCTCCCTCCCCTCAGCTCCCGCTCCTGATCCCTTCTCCTTCCCCTAGCCTAGGAGTGCCCGTCCCAGAGCCAATAGAAAGCCTTCCTCGGTGATTGGCATCCTCACCAGCCAATAGAAACACTCAGCGGCTTCGCAGGGGAACGAAGAGCGTCGATGGGAAGGGCCCTCCCCTGGAAGTCTCGTAGGACAAATTTTTCATTCGTTGTTGTTGCCTAGAGTTTGCCCCAGAAGAGGGTTGGCTTCAGATCTGCATAAGCTCAAGGGGCCCGCTCCCGCCGCTGGGCACACTAGGTCTTTGAGGTGACTGCAGGTTGCACTGTGTGATGTGGCAGAGACTACATTTCCCAGCATTCTAGGGGAGCATCGTAGAACCACAGATCCCAGCGCGCAACAAAGAGGTCCAGGGACTACAAATCCCAGCAGTCCATAAACCCTATTCCTCTGTAACTTAGACTTCAGTGTGCCGCGCAGTGTGCGCAAATCCATAAACCCTCCGTCGGGCTTGATGGTTTTCTGAATCCAGAGAGTTGAAACCAGGTGGGAAGACCCTCTTGACTCTCAAAGAAGATGACAGCCCATGGAGAGGTAACTTCTGTTTACATGGAACTCAGAAATCTCCGGCAGATCGTGGTAAGGCTGTAAACAAAAAACTGATTAAACCATGAAAGATAATATAACAAAATGACTCCTTCAAATCCTGTTGATTTGTTGGTCTGGAACGCCTTTTACGTATTTTGCGGTGCTTTCCATTGTGCTTCTGTGCTGGTATACCAAGAATATCAATACAGGAAGGGACTTTAGAGAATTTGCTAATCTGACCCCTGTCGTTTTAAATATGAAGAAACCGAGGCCCACAGAGGCAAAGAGATTGTTTACCGGTCACAGCAAGTTGGGACAGAGTTAGAATTAGGCCCTAAGTCTCCTGACCCGCAGCCTGGGCTCTATGCACACTAGGCTGGCGATATTTTTAGCAGCATGACTATGTGATGATTATTCTCCTTGGTGAAATTTCCACATCCAGGTTGAGAGACCCAGAGGTTAGGTAAGCATTTATTTGGTGGATTTCCTGTAAATGTGATGTTTGTTTATCTTCAGTCTAGGTAGGACTTGGTGTTTTGATTCATTCTTTGTTGCTCAAGGTGACATTTTTATTTTCTTTTTACAGGGACAGAGAGAGAGTCAGAGGGATATATATTTTCTTTTTACAGGGACAGAGAGAGAGTCAGAGGGATAGATAGGGACAGAGAGACGTGGTCACTGTCACCAGGAAGATAATCATTTAGTTAGGGAAGTAAGGAGACTCCACTGAGATTCAAGATGGACTGTGACAAATGGCATAAAAGAAAGGACATCAGAATGTTACAGAGGCTCTAATGAAAATATATATTCCAGCTGTCAAAACTTGACAGGGGAGGTGGCATTTGAACTTGAATGATGGGTAGGATTTTTTTTTCTCTGTTAAAATATTTTACCTTTAGCCTGACCAGGCGGTAGTGCAGTGGACAGAGCGTTGGACTGGGATGCGGAAGGGCCCAGGTTCGAGACCCCGAGCTCGCCAGCTTGAGCGTGGGCTCATCTGGTTTGAGCAAAATCTCACCAGCTTGAGTCCAAGGTCGCTGGCGCGAGCAAGGGGTTACTCCGTCTGCTGAAGGCCGGTGGTCAGGGCACATGTGAGAAAGCAATCAATGAACAAAGCAATCAATGAACAAAGCAATCAATGAACAACTAAGGTGTCGTAATGAAAAACTGATGATTGACGCTTCTCATCTCTCTCCGTTCCTGTCTATCCCTCTCTCTGTAAAAAAAAAAAAAAATTTACCTTTAGATTTTTGACATATGGTAAGGGCACAATTTTTGTATATGTGTACACCTGTGTCACACCTGCCCACCCCCCAATCAAGGTATAGAACTATTCCAGCACACTGTGTGCCTCTTCCCAATCAGGACTGCATCCTCCCATTCTGATAACCACTGTTCTGACTTCTATTACCATAGATCA
Organism: Rhynchonycteris naso; assembly: GCA_037038555.1. Lineage (NCBI taxonomy): Eukaryota > Metazoa > Chordata > Mammalia > Chiroptera > Emballonuridae > Rhynchonycteris > Rhynchonycteris naso. The sequence continues at coordinate 6,647,802 of CM072997.1, read as the reverse complement.
GCTTTGTCTGTTCTTGAAATTAATTTAAATGTAATCATACATTATATACAGTATGAGTCTGGCTTTTTTCATTTGTCAGTATTTTTGTGAGATTCATCTGTATGTATATAGCAGTAGCTTTTTTTTTTAATTGCTGAGTAGTATTCCATTGTATGTAAAAAGCACTAGTTACTGTTTTGTTGATGGACATTTAGGTTATCAGTTATAAATTTTGGGCTTTTATTAACAAAGCATTTTTTTTTTTTTTTACAGGGACAGAGAGAGAGTCAGAGAGAGGGATAGATAGGGACAGACAGACAGGAACGGAGAGAGGTGAGAAGCATCAGTCATTAGTTTTTTGTTGCTGTTGCAACACCTTAGTTGTTCATTGATTGCTCTCTCACATGTGCCTTGACCGCGGGCCTTCAGCAGACCGAGCAACCCCTTGCTGGATTCAGCGACCTTGGGTCCAAGCTGGTGAGCTTTTTGCTCAAGCCAGATGGGCCTGCGCTCAAGCTGGAGAGCTCAGGGTCTCGAACCTGGGTCCTCCGCATCCCAGTCCAATGCTCCATCCACTGTGCCACCACCTGGTCAGGCAACAAAGCATTCTTATATTTCTTTCTGTGGACTTTTGCATTCATTTCTAGGAAAGGAGTTGTTGGCTTTTACGTTGTGCATATGATCAGCAATTGTAAATATTGCCAGTTTTGCAAGTGTTTGTACCAATTTTCACCTTCACTAGCCATGTAAGAGTTCTAGTTGACTCTTATCCTTGTTAATACCGACTGTTGTCAGTCTTTTCTTTTTAGCCATTTTGGTTAATGTGACATCTCATAACATATAGTTGTTATTGACAAGTCTTTGGTGTTGAGACCCATTCCATGTCCTTATTGGCTATTTGTATGTCCTCTTTTGTGAAATGCTTGTTCAAGTGTTTTATTTACTGGGCTGTTTGTCTTTTGGATATATAGTTCTTTATATAGGCTGGAATTCTTTGTCTGATATATGCTTGCAGATATCTTTTCCAAGTCTGTGGCTCATCCGTTCATTCTTCTTACTTGTGTCTTTTTTTTTTTTTTTTTTTGTGGCAGAGACAGAGAGAGTCAGAGAGAGGGACAGATAGGGACAGACAGGAAGGGAAAAAGATGAAGACATCAATTCTTCGTTGTAGCTCCCTCGTTGTTCATTGATTGATTTCTCATACGTGCCTTGACCGGGGGGCTACAGCAGACTGAGTGACCCCTTGCTCGAGCCAGCGACATTGGGCTCAAGCTGGTGAGCCTTGCCCAAACCAGATGAGCCCGCGCTTAAGCTGGCAACCTCGGGGTCTCGAACCTGGGTCCTCCACATCCCAGTCTGACGCTCTATCCACTGCACCACTGCCTGGTCAGGCACTCGTGTTTTTTCATACACAAATTCTTAATTCTAGTGCTATAGTTCAGTGTTTTCTTTTATGATTAGTGCTTTTTTTGCATAGAGTTTAAGAAATCTTTGTGTACAGAGTTGGTAGGATTTTACTTTTATATTTTTTCTAACCAGCCATCTTTTATTAAGTAGGATATGAAAGGATTCAGAGGTGCTGGGCAAAGGTCATGGCAGGAATGTGGAATCCACACTAGGCCCTCTTCAGTGGTACTCTGTTGTCACCACTCATGTTTGAGTACCTTACAAGAATGGCAGTAGTTGAAAAGCATGGAAGCTGCCAGTACCATAGAAAACCCAACAACGCTAACTTTCTTCACGTTGATAAACTGTACTTGCTATAATACCGGTAGTAACCTCTTTGAAATGCTTCAGCAATGTCTTTAGGGGTGAAATTTCGCATCAGCATCCAGCTTAGCAGCTCCTCCAGTTTGACATCCATGAGTTTCTTCTCCTTCAGTGGTATTACTGATGTCATCTTGGAGTCCCGCGTGTTGTTGGTAGGATTTTAATGGAAATATGAGAAGAGATTTGCAAATAGAAGCTAGAGCAAGCTTGAGGCCTTGCTGTGAGGGAGGGAGAGTGTACATAGTGTTGGGCATGGGAAGGCCTGGAATGTGGGCTGTAGAGAGGGTGAGGCAAGACAAAGCTGGAAGGGTGGGCAGGAGGCAGAGCGCGAAGGGCTTTAGCTGCAGCCTTGGAGTCTGGAGGAAGTGGAGGCACTGCCAGAATATTTACGAACTCAAACAGAACTTAGTTGTTTTCCTATCACCACCAAATTTGTTCCTCCTCTCCGGCAACCCTGTTCACTTCCCACCATCTCCAGACAACTCTGCCCTCCCCAGCCAGAACCCTGGGTGATGTTCCTTCCCTTTCTTTGCTTTTCACTGGTCAGCAAGTCTGATAGCCTCTATGGTCTAAATGTTTCCAACAACATCACTTTTTTTTACATGCCCAACTGCCACTACCTTTATTCAAGGTCTCAGAGTCTCTTACCTGGAATAATATATCAAGTCACCACAAGCTTTCCCTGCTCCAGTTCTCTCCACATCCAATCCATTCCTATAGTAGCTGGTGTGATTGTTCTCACATGGCAAATATTTATACCTCTGCACAGCTTAAAAACCCTAACTAGCTCCTCAGAGCTCTTAAGAGAAAAGAAAAACAACTTCATATGGCTTACACCCTTTGTGATTTGCTTGCTTATTTTCCCAGGCTCAACTCAAACCTTGTCTCTTCCAGAAATCTGCCTTAAATCACCTCTCCCCAGGGACAGCCTTGCCTCTACTCCTAGGTGCCTGTGGCAACTGTCATGGCCAGACAGGCCTGTCTCTCCCAGGGGACAGTGAGCTCTCTTAGGTAGGAACTTCGCTGTATTTAGGTATTTACGGGGTATAGTCCCAGAACTGTGGTTTCCAAGACCCGGGATGACCTGACTCCAGCTCCATCCCTCATTTCTGAAATCTTGGTTCCAGTCATTGTTTTTTCCCCCCCCTGCATCAGTGTATGTTGCATAGTGCAAACCTCTGAGACTGTGACCACTGCCCTCTTCCCCTTTTTAGCTGGAAGATGCCTGTTTTTTTTTTCTTCCCAACATACTCTCTTCTGTGCTTCTACAGTGTTGTCTCATAGCTCTTAACACATTAAAACTTTTTGAGGGCAAGAACCTTGTTTTTTCTTTGTACAACCTTCTAGAACCTAATAGGTGCTAAAGAAAAATTTTTGAATAAATGAATGGGTTGGTATTAGGCTCCGTTGCATCTGTCCTGTTTGATTTGTGCACTGTAAAGCACAAAAGGCAAATAGGGGTCTTTTCTTTATCTTCAAGACCCGAAAGTGTGTGGTGTATACTATACTTAAAGGGATCAGCTGAAGTGTTGTTATGTAGCACTTCTTTAACCATCCTCCAGGGGAGTTGGTAAGTACCAGGTGTAGCCATGAATGGCATTTTGGTCACAGAGGCATTTTTGAATCATCCCAGCTCTTGCTTATTTAAAAATAATTTTCTGAACAGAGGATCAAGAATATGATCTTGGCTTCAGATAGCCTAGGTTTCAAAGTGGACTTCGCTGCTTACTGGCTTTTGGATTTTGAGGCTTAGTTAATTCACTTGAAAAATGGGGATACTATTACAGGCCATAGAGTTATGAGAATTCAAGGAGACAATGTATGGCCCCTGGCATATGGAAAAACGATTAATAAACAGTTGTTTTAGACTTATTATGTTCTCATACCCTGGGGTATCTGGAGTCCCCATAGGGAGCCTCTGCTTTGGGGGGTGGGGGGGTTAAAACTCCGCCAAAGATTTCAGGTCCCGGATGGTGATGGTAGTAACTCGGGGGCCCCTGTACCGCCTAGTCTGTATTCCTTTTTTCAGGCCTTTTCCCACCCCAATTCCTGGGCTAGATTTTAGGGACCCCTTCTCTCGCCAGGCCCCACCAGATAGAGGTCTGAGACTGCGAACACAGTGAGGGGAACCTAATGGGGGCGGAACTGCAGTGCAGCAGCGGGAGGCTTCCGGGGGAGCTGCAAGGACGATGGGTCGGCGGAGGTAGAAAAGCGCCGGACGCCGGGCCGATCATGGACGCTTGACAACCTGCGGGCAGGCGCCGGGAGGCCGGGACAGCGACCTAGAGGACGGAGAGGCGGCGACGGCAGGTAGGCGCCAGCGAGAAGGTGGGACCTGGCCAGCCACGTTCGTCAGAGCTGTCCGGCTTCGCGCCCGCGGAGGAGAAAGCCTGCGGCCACACCGCCCCGCCCCGGCCTCAGGGAGGGCGCCCCGCGGCTTCTCACTCGGCACTCGGCACCCGCCGCCCTGTCTGGAGCACGACGCGGGCCCGCCCTCGCTGAAGTCCATCCCAGCCTGAGACTCACTTAGCTCCCGCACCGCGGCTGTTCTCCATCGCCCACCCCCAAAGGCTGCCTTTTGCCCCTCTGCCACCCATCAAAATAGCGCCCCCGACGACGGGAATTCATCACCCATGTGTCTCTCTCCTCCTCCTCCTCGGGCCCTCCCACTCCAGAAGAAAGCGATTATCAGCGCCGCCTTACCTCTTAGCCCTCACGGGCTTTGCTCTTTAGGCTGAGATTTTTTTGAGAGATTGAAATTTCTGTCCATTTATCTAATCCCTGCCCAACCCCAGGCCCTTCTGTCCAATCTCTTCACACATGTCCACTTGAAGGGAGGTTTTTCTTCTTCTCTCCTAACCGTCATCTCTTCCTCTTCTTCCTCCCACCTTCTCCTCGCCTCTCTCTTCTTCTTCCTTCCCTTCTACTCTCCTTTCTCTGCAACCTTTATTCTCTGGCACCTTTTCTGTTTCCAATAAGACCTTAGGTAACCAAAAGCGAGGCGACGTCCTTGTTTCTCTAATACTTACGTAAAACGCCTGCCTCCCCAGGAAAACTTAGTTTCTCTTGCACTGGACTATTCTTTGAATTGTTCTCCATTTCAGCTTACTCTTTTCATTTTATCATATTGTCCCAATACGTATCATTCTTGGAGGAGTGATCTTATGCAGGATTCCTGTACAGGAGGTATGCAGTGTGTGCGTTCACATACACTCGGCATGTAATTAGATTATACAGTTGAGGGACTCTTCTGTCCCTAATGTTTTCAGGATGGCAATACAATATCTTTATTGTTTTTTCAAATCTTTTTATTTTCTTGAGGGTTCATACAAATTCTGATGTCATATTTGGTAAAAGGTCTCTTATCTGTAGGAGGCCAAATTTTGTGTGTGTGTGTGTGTGTGTGTGTGTGTGTGTGTGTGTGTGGAGAAGCAGATGGGCGGCTCTCCTGTGTGCTCTGGCCCGGAATCGAACCTGGGACTTCCACACACCAAGTGGACGCTCTACCACTGAGCCAACCGGCCAGGGCCAGAAGGCCAAATTTTTTTCATGGACTTACACAGCATCTATTTTTTTAGTTGAATATGTTGCTACTTATCTTTGAAGATGATTTCTCCCCTTTTCCTATGCTTACGTGACTTATTACATGAGATGTCTTTCTTGTGTGTTTTCTGGTCTTTTCCTTGTTTGTACCTGGCTGTAGTTTGGAGTCTGATGACACACAGGAAGCTGTAATTAACTGATTGCTTTTGCTTACATCTGCCACATCTGTGTATGGGCAAGATTCTATTTTTCTTAACTAGAGTCTATAAATGAGGTGGATATAAAACAGCTACTGAGAAATTCCTTTGCGTTTCTTTAGGTCCTGTTTAGGTTTAAGGGCTTAGAATGTCTTTGGGAGAAGGTCAGGTGGGGATGGAGTAGCTTTTACTATGGTTTGAACCTCAAAATAAGGACAAAATCCCTTTAACCTCAGGTTGAACCCTACCCATCTCACAGAGTGTTCTTAGCTTCTTGACTCAGGGACTGTTTCCTTTTTTAATAATATACAATTATTCTGATATCTGATTGAACATTAAATAAGCATAGACTTGGCAAAGGAGAAGGAAAAATGATGGAAACTATTTTTCTTTTGGACAGATCTCAAGGCCAGAGAATGGCAGGTGAACAGAAACCCTCAAGTAACCTCCTGGAACAGTTTATTTTATTAGCCAAAGGTACTAGTGGCTCAGCCCTCACTGCTCTCATAAGCCAAGTCTTGGAAGCTCCGGGAGTGTATGTCTTTGGAGAACTGCTGGAGCTGGCCAATGTGCAGGAGGTAAGAACAGTTTCTAAACAATTTCTCTATCTTCTTTATTCTAAGCCTTCCTTTGAGTCTCCAAGTTTCCAAGGAATTTTAGTGCCAAAGCACTGTGGACTGGTAAGGTACCCTGTTGAGGGCGGGATGGGAATTGGTGGGACACAAAGAGATCAAGGGTGATGTCCTGGGCTTCTAGTCAACATTTTTATTTGTACTTGAGGTAAAATTAGATTGGATGCTAATAATTTGAAAGATAAGGAAAAGAAATCCAACTGAAGTTAGTAGGTTAGGAACGTAGAGTATAAGCATGGACTGCTGTTTTTTTTTTTAATTTCTTATTATTTTATTCATTTTAGAGAGGAGACATATAGAGAGAGAGAGAGAAAGGGGGGAGGAGCTGGAAGCATCAACTCCCATATGTGCCTTGACCAGACCAGTGTAGGGTTTTGAACCGGCGACCTCAGTGTTCCCAGGTCACCGTTTTATCCACTGCGCCACCACAGGTCAGGCTGGACTGATGTTTTTAACAGGGATAGTTTAAGGCATTCTTAGGGACAAAAACCTCCAGTGCAAATATATAGACAAGGAAAACTGGTCAAGTCTGTCCATAGCAGAAAATGATTGCTGTTGAACCTGAGATAATCATGAATAGGGAATGTATCATTCTTGTGTAAAGTAGATGTGTAAAAAGGGTATGGCTGACAAGCTGGGAAGTAGTCCTTTTTGATTTGTTTGCTTTTAGTTATTAAAACTTTGGGTATCCAGTTTTGGTTGTTGAATCTTAAAAGTGAGGTGATCTAGTCCCCTGCTTGGCAAACTGCGGCTTGAGAGCCACGTGTGGCTCTTTGGCCTCTTGAGTGTGGCTCTTCCACAAAATACCATGTGTGGGCGCTACCTCGATAAGGAATGTACCTACCTATATAGTTTAAGTTTAAAAAATTTGGCTTTCAAAAGAAATTTCAATCGTTGTACTGTTGATATTTGGCTCTGTTGACTAATGAGTTTGCCGACCACTGATCTAGTCTGACCAGTGGTCGCACAGTGGATAGAGCATTGACCTGGGACGCTGAGGTACCAGGTTTGAAACCCTGAGGTTGTAGTCTTGAGTGTGGGGTCACTGGCCTGAGCATGGGATTATTAACATGGTCCCAATGTTGCTAGATTGAGCAAGGGGTCACTGGCTTGGCTTGAGCCCCCTGGTCAAGGCATGTATGAGAAGCAGTCATTGAACCAAACTAGAGTGCCACAACTATGAGTTGATGCTTTTCATCTCTCTCCATATCTGTGTGTGTCTCTCTCTCACTTAAAAAAAAAAAAAAAAGAAAGAAAGAAACGATACAGCCTGACCTGTGGTGGCGCAGTGGATTAAATGTGGACCTGGAACGCTGAGGTTGCCGGTTCAAAACCCTGGGCTTGCCTGGTCAAGGCACATATGGTATGGGAGTTGATGCTTCCTGCTCCTCCCCACCCCTTCTCTCTCTCTCTCTCTCTCTCTCTCTCTCTTCTCTAAAATGAATAAATAAAAATAAAGTATTTAAAAAAAAAAAAAGAAACGATCCAGTGAAGAATGACCAAAGAAATATAAAGCAACCTGTACTTTTCAACTTCTACTTGCCACTTGGATACTTTTATATGGTTGTTTCTTGGTATCTGAGGGGAATTGGTTCCAGAACCTCATTCTGATGCTCAAGTCCCTTATATAAAATAGCATAGTATTTGCCACAAGGGTGGGCAAAAGTAGGTTAACTTACCAGCCATCATTACCTAAAAAATAAATAAGGATACAAGACAATAGCCTGACCAGGCAGTGGCGCAGGGGATAGAGCGTCAGATTGGGATGTGGAGGACCCAGGTTCGAGACCCCGAGGTTGCCAGCTTGAGCGCGGGCTCATCTGGTTTGAGCATAAAGCTCGTCAGATTGGACCTAAGGTCGCTGGCTCCAGCAAGGGGTGGCTCAGTCTGCTGAAGGCCCGCGGTCAAGGCACATGTGAGAAAGCAATCAATGAACAATTAAGATGTCGCAGCAAATAAACTGATGATTGATGCTTCTTATCTCTCTCCGTTCCTGTCTGTCTGTCCCTATCTATCCCTCTCTCTGACTCTGTCTCTGTAAAAAAAAAAAAAAAAAGACAAATAATAGAAATAACTAAATAATAGCGCCAGACTACCCTCTGGCTCACATGCCCATACCTGTAAAGCACTTTTGCCCACCCTTGTATACGGCAGGGTGTGCCTACACACCACTTCATTTGCATGGCTTCAGCGTAATGCTTGGTGTGTGGCTAATTTAAGGTTTGCTTATTGAAACTAACTGGGATTTTTTCCCAAATATATTTGATTTGTGGTTAATTGAGTCAACAGTGTGAAACCTGAGGATACAGAGGATGACTGTGTTTACTTATTGATTGACATTTTTATATTTACTTATTGAGGTAAAAGTCTGGTGACATCTTTATTACTTTGGGGGTTGTGTTCAGGCACTCTTGCTGGGGTGAGTTGACGTCCTTTTCACCATCACAGCTTCTTTCTGGCTGCCAGGATGGTACTGGCTCTGCGGATGGCTTCCTTTGGCAGATCTGGGCAGTACTTCTTGTGGATCGTGTGCGTGATGCTACGGAGGGGGCCTGGGCGTCTGGTGGCTCACACAGAGGAGGAAGTTGGCTTTTGTTGGCTGGTTCATCACTTCACAGCCACTAGGTTGCCTTTGCTGTTGGCGGCTGGCTCAGCACCCACAGCTTTGTGGTGAATCAGCCCGTGGTAGCAGGGGTGCAGCCTTCAGATAACTAGACTTGCTGCTGAACTTTTGCTTAATTCCCCTTGATCAGAAAACTAGAGCCATTCCCCATGGCTGTTCATTGCAGACGTGTGGATGTGGCATCATCTCTTCTCTCTGCAACAGCCAGAGAATTTGTGAATTTTTATTTAATATCAGTCTTGTTTGCTGGACTATTTGTTCCATTGTGCTCACTATTGTTTCCTTAGAGCTTAAATGTAGACTGAGCCTGACTAGGCAGTGGTGCAGTGGATAAGAGTGTCAGCCTGGGATGCTGAGGACCCAGGTTCGAGACCCTGAGGTCGTAGGCTTGAATGTGGGATCACCAGCTTGAATTTCGGGCTCACAGGCTTGAGCTAGGGTTCACCAACTTGAGCGTGGGTTGCTGGCTTGAGCATGGGTTCATATATATGACCCTGTGATAACTGGTTTGAGCCCCAAGGTTGCTGGCTTGAGCAAGGGGTCATTGGCTCAGCTGGAGCTCGCTGGTCAAGGCACATATGAGAAGCAATCAATGAACAACTAAGGTGCTGCAACTGTGAGTTAATGCTTCTTATCTCTCTCTCTTCCTGTCTGTTCCTTTCTCTCTCTTTAAAAATAATAATAATAGTAAAAATATGTAGACTGACACACAGTGGGCTTTCAGTAAAAGTTAATACACCAGAGTTGGAAAGGGAATGCTACAAGAAAAATGGAAGAGAACTGGCTTCTTTCTTTTTTTTCAATAGACTTTACTTTTTAGAGCAGTTTTAGATTCACAGCAAAATAGTAAGAGATTTACCGTATACTCCCACACATGCACAGCCTCCCCCATTACCAGTGTCCCTCACCAGCTTGGAACCTGCACTGACACATCGTCATCACCCAAAGTCTATAGTTTACGTTGGGTTCATCTTTGTGTCACATGCTGTGGGATGGGGCGAGCGCGTAACGACATGTGTGCACTATTACAGAGTCGTGTGGAGTCGTTTCACCACCTGAAACTGTTCTTCCTGTGCCTCACTCCCTTCCCTCTAACCCCTGGCAACCGCTGACCTCTTTACTAGCTTCTTAGTTTGACTTTTCCATTATGTCATAATTGGAATCATACAGCATGTAGCTTTTTCAGATTGTCTTCTTTCACTTAGTTAAGCATTTAAATTTCCTCTATGTCTTTTCACGGCTTGATAGCTAATCATTTCAACAGAAGAGATGACTAAGGGGTAATCTAGTCCTAAAGGTAAAAAGACAGTAAAGAGATCAGGTTCATGAAGGCCTGAGTGGATATGCCAACTAGTTGTTCTGTAATTATGCAGAATTGGCTAAGAGAAGATGGATGAAAATTAAAGCCTGAACGACCTTATCGATTTGGGCCTGTGGGAGAGCCTAGATTTGATGGTCTCTCCCACCTCTGACACAGGACCTCAGGAGGCTGTTGGTATGTCTGAAAAGGTAGACTGGGGCATTAGGATGCCTACTGTCATTGGGGTGCTGAGCAAATCACCTTTATTTTCCCACAGTTTGTTTTCCCAGTGTATTAGCTGGGAATAAGCTGGTTGCTTTTCAGTGGTCTAAAAGTATGGATGTAGTTTTTGGAACCTTTTTAAAAAAAGATGGTTTTAAATTGAGTAGTATTACCGTTGGTGTCCTGTTTAGTATATGGGCATTCCTGTTTAGACTTGACTGAGTTTGTTGAATTGGAAGAGTACCAGGTCCCTCTCTGTGAGTACAAGAACCCCCCGGTTAAGGTCTTTGACAGCAGAACAGAGCAGAGCAGTCCAGGCAGAACAGCGTTTTTTTGTTTTTCTTCTGCAGATAGGTCTTTGACTCCAGCATTAGTGAGGAATAAGTCATTTTAATGAAAATTTTCATGTGGGGTAGCCTGATATTCTGGTTTCCTGTCCTAGACTGGCTCTTCTGTCACACCTTGTGCCCTGCTAATCTCTCCCAGTGGTACAGTCCACACATAGTCCTGCAGCTTGGAAGCAACCCTACCCTTGGCTCAGTTTGGATTGACAGTGGCTCGTTGGGTCCCTGCCAAGCTGGTGTGGAGACAGGGCTGCTCCATGTGCATTTTCATGGCAAGGGAGCCCTGAGAACACTGGAACTGCTGCCGCTGCTCACCCCTTTGGGCTGTGTGCGTGTGTGTACAACGCAGTTTCTTGGGCATGCTGTATAAAGTGTGAGGCATGTATTCCTGAGAGAGAAAAGTTAAACTGGGGTGGCGGGCTTTAATAATTGTTTTTATTTTTCCCAAAGAATGAAAAAGTTGGAAGGGACCGGCTAATATAACTGTGGCGTATGGTCACCGCCCCGTGCTTGAATGCTGCCATGACTGGTGGGCAGCTTGGTCTGTGAACTGCTTTCTTTTCCTCCCCAGCTTGCAGAAGGAGCTAACGCTGCCTATTTGCAGTTGCTGAACCTGTTTGCCTATGGAACGTACCCAGATTACATAGGTGAGTTGGCTGGGGTCCTCCAAAGACTTTTCTGAGGGTGCCCCCTGTTGGGATGTGATACCTCCACGAGGATCACGGAGGTTGGGATGTAGAGCACTGGGCGGGGCCTTCTTGACCTGCTGTTTCCCGTCGTCTTATGTTCTGTAGGTGACTCTCCTTTCCCACCTTCTACGTGCCAGTGGGACTGCGCTATGCTCACCCATAAGGACAGCCCGTGTTTGCTTGTCAGATATTCTGAGGCCTGGTGTTTATAGAACACTTGGAGCATTGTGAATGTCAGGATACCCACTTATCAAGTATCAAGCATTTACAGTACTATCAAAATAAAAAAAATATATCTAAGGATATTGCTAGGGGGGAAAGTCACTCCTGGTTGTTCCAGTGTTAGAGTGCTGTTAGTGTTAAGGTGCTGGGTCCCCTCTGCTGGGGTGTGCGGTGATGCAGGTACAGTCTCATTAGGTTATGATACAGTTTTATTCCCTGCTTCTTTACACTTACTTCGTAAGCATTTATTCCTGTTGGAAGTGTGTGTAGTCATTTTGAGCATTCCGTAATCTAATATTCCATAATCTCCTAAGCCCATTCTCTTTTGTAGGTAGGTCATTTGAGTCATTTAAGACTAGAATAGTAAATATCAGCAATGAGGTGTATGCATGTCTGAAAGCTAACCTGCCTTCCACCCAAGCCCTTTTGTCCGCTTCTCTGGTTTATTTTAGTGCCATGACGAAAGCCTGCTAGTTTATTTTAGTGGTGTGACTCAGGGTCTTCCCTGCTATAGCCCTGACTTCCCGTTTCTCACTGTCTTGCTTGCTGGTCACTTCTTACTTTTTGCTGCTATCAGACTAGACGTTTGCCACTTGCCAGTTTTTTTGACATTCACTTTGTTCCAATGAGTGTGTCCTCTTTTCTCTTGTCCCTAAAGAGGCAGCACCATATAGACTCTGGAACCAGACTGCCTGCATTATATTCTAGCTCCACTTCCACTAGCGTGTCCTTTGGCAAATCACATAATCTGTACCTCAGTTTCCTCCTCTGTAATTATACAGGCCCACAGTCTTCTACCTGTACTCCTTGGGCGAGATGTTTTAGACTTTAGAATCTGGGGGAATTTAAAATTGTATATGAGCCCTGGCTGGATAGCTCAGTTGTTTGGAGCTTTGTTCTGGTACACCAAGGTTGAGGGTTCGATCCCAGGTCAGGGCACATAAAAGAATCAATCAGTGAATGCATAAATAACTGGAATAATAAGTCAGTATTTCTCTTTCTTCCTCCTTTTTCCCCTCTCCCTCCCTCCCTCCCCATCCTTTTCCTCCCCTCTCTCTCCCTCCTCTTCCCTCACCCTCCCTCTTCTTGCCTCTCTCTCCTTCTCCCTCCTTCCCTCTCTCTCCCCTCCATCCCTCTCTCTCTCCCTTCCCTCCATCTCTCTTTTTACCCTCCCTTCCTCCCTCTCTATCTCTCCCCTCCCTTTCTCCCTCTGTCTATCTCCCCTTCCATTCTCTTTAAAAAATCAATCAATAAAAGTAAAGGTAATATGATGCATATGCCTTTTTAAAAAACTTTTATTTATTGATTTTAGATAGAGGAAGGGAGAGATACAGGAACATCGATCTGTTCCTGTATGTGCCCTGACTGGGGATCGAACTGGCAACATCTGTCTGTCGGACAACACTAATCAACTAGGCTATTCGGCCAGGGCAGCATATGCCTTTTTATGCAACACCCGTGAGGGATGTGGACAGCACCTGTAGTCAAACACACTGATGATTTTGCAAAACAAGTGAATATTCAAAACAAGTGAGATAAAAAGCCTGCTTCAGTTCAGATCAGGAATTGCTACTGGATGAATTTGAGCACCATGCTCAAGGGAAAATAAATCAGATTGGATCCACCCTTTTGGAATCCAGGATTATGGATAAGGAATTGAAAGCGTTCAAAACAATGATGGGCAATCTTTTGAGCTTGTTGTGTCAAAATTCGCCAAAAAACTGAGCATAACTTGGGTGGTGTGTCACTTCGAGAAAAACGGCCTAACCGGGAATCCCAGAACTAGATGCTCTGTGCTGGAGTTCTGTTGTTTTGGCCTCCAGACCTCCGGCACAGAGTGTCTACACTACAGCAAATGTTTTATCCTTGGCTACTGCACCTGGCCTTGCAGGAGCCGAGGATGAAATGTCCTTCTCGGCGTGCGGCCCCATACTTCTCTGGTATGCGGCCGCGTGTCATCGAAAATGGCTACGCGTGTCAGTGCTGACACACGTGTCATAGGTTTGCCATCACGGGTTTAGAATCTGGCTTGGGGGTTGTGAGGTCTAACTGGATGTGTGTGTGTGGATCTGAGCACATCTACACTAAGTAAAGCTGGCCGTGTGTTACCTGCATGCGGCCATTGCTGTGTGAGCATCATCGTCCGTACTAAAGTGTGCCCGTTGCTCAAGGCTCATTCCAAACTCCATGTTTCTTTCTTTTCCTCTCCCATACCTCTCTAATATGACTGGGCTCACTTGCTCTCTGTCTCCTTCTCTTACCCTTTCTCCCCCTCTTTCCCTAGCACTCTCTCCCTTTCTCTCCTTCCTTCCCCTGGTCTTCCTCACCCTTGTGCTCTCTTCCGGTGGTTTGCACCTTTCTCCTGTTAGTTCTGCCTTGCATTTGTAGTTGTGGAAACATCTGATTGTACCACGAGGACAAGTCCAGAGCCACTGACTCGCCTAGCTCCAGGCGGTAGGTGCCCCTGGAGTTGTGTAGCACAGCAGCTCGGACAGGCCCATCCTGTTAATCCTCAGCGGCCCTGGTTCTTGGAGACAGTGCCTTGCACGTAACATATGCTCACCAAAGACTTTTACTGAACTTGATTGGATGTCACAGAGGGCACAGCTAGTATTCCATGAAGATAATTATTATATCATTTTGTGCCTTCATGCCTTGTGTGTGGAGAGTGAGTCTTGTCTTCTTCGGAAGCACATGGTCTTCCAAGTAAGACAGGAGGTGCTTATGCCTAGTGGATGAGTGCAGGGTCGTGACGGGGATTCAGTAGTAGATTTGGTGGGGAAACGGTGTGCTTGTTCCATAAAGAAATCCTAATTTGATTTTGTGTCTTAATTTCTGTGGTGGGTGGGACTGTGCAGCCAACAAGGAGAGCCTGCCAGAACTGAGCACTGCTCAGCAGAACAAGCTGAAGCACCTGACCATCGTGAGCCTGGCGTCAAGAATGAAGGTACAGCCCTGAACCCTTCCCTGTCTTCCTCCCCACCCCCGGGCAGGGCTCAGCGGCATTCAGTGCGGGAATTCCCCACTACCCACAGCAGAGTCATAGCGTAAATGCATAAACTTTTCTTGGCAAAGGACAAAAGAGAAAAATGGTAATTAAAATACTGTTGACAATTACCCTCGCCTTCAAGAAAAAGATGCGCAGTGGTGATGGTGAGTCAGCAGGTCTCAGTTCTGGTATGCCGTGGCGCCTCACACGGTGGGACTGTTTTGCCATTTTAATGTTCACACCATGTGAGACCGCGGCCTGAGATGTCAATTTTTCAGACAGCAGGGCACCTCAGGGCAGATTAACCACCTCGTTTGTTGCTCAGTATACAGTGAACTCTGCTAACATTGGAGGGAAGACTTGCTTTGCTGGACTTACTGAGCAGTAGATTTTTAATATGCTCCTTTCCTGTGGGGATTTACAAAGTTAATTATGCTAATTGGAATTTTTGCCTTATACTGCTAGCTTGAGACCTGAACCTTCTGTAAGATGTCGCTCCACTATATTTGAGTTCTCTGCCCCACTTGGTTTAGAAGCAGCCTGGCAACCAGCTGCTCATAGTCATCAACAAAGAAGATCCAGATTTGGTTAATTTATAGTTGATTTGGCTCTCTGCCCAATCCCAGCCTAAGTGTCTTAAATTTTTGTGCCTTTGAAAAAGTCGCTTTTTGCATTTTCCCTTTGTGATTGAGCTTGAGAGGTTGTCTGTTCTTGCATTGCTGTTGCAGTTGCTAAAATCACCTTACCTGATCTAATAACAAATTTCTCATTCTCATTAGCCTGACATTTCAGATGGGAGGCCTATTTTGTTAGGAAATGAAGACCTGATGTTCTTTTATTGTAATCACGGACTTCTTAAGCGTAGCAGAGTAGGAGTACTTAAAACTTCATTTCTACAGCCTGTCATTGAAAGCCCACTACCGCCCCTGGATTTCAGACCTTTAGTCATAGAAACCCCTCTAGATGTGTTTGCTGTTACTCTCGTCTCTATGCATTTTCCTCCTGCTGGTTCCTGCAGATTTGATCACTGTTAATTTCCAAACTAAAAGTAATGTGTCAGGATTTGCAGCAGACTGGAGGTTTAGATACCCAGTTGTCTGGGAGTCATGCAGGATGTGGGTACTGCCCAATAAAGGATTGTTGTTGGGAATTGACATTGGTGGTGAGAGTCTGAGAAAACTACTGTAAACTTCAGGATGACCTCTGAGCTGGCTGCTCTCACTGGCCACCCGCAGGTGGATGTATCGGCCTGCATGTGTCTTGGCCTGCGCTCTGCTGGGTAAGCCCCCGTTCAGCCCCCAGTTCTCCTCGCCAGCATCTGAGATCGTTTGGAGTTTTGCAGTGATCTGACATTTTATGTAAAGTCTGCAAGCTTTCAGAAGGTGACAGAGTGCATATACTGAGTATTTCCCTTTCTCTTCTGGGAAGTCTTCAGGATCTCAAAGAGTTTGCTTCAGAGAATGAAAGCTGAAGAGAATCTTGAAGAACACATTCCCAGAAGCTGTGGGTCTTGTTTGGCTCCCACCGGTCTTGCAGCTCAGTGTTCCATCTCTTGTTGCCGTCGGTGCTAATAATTATCACTGTGCTGCGTTCCCTGTAGCCCCGACAGCTGCCGACTGTGTCAGTAATACCTGCGTTTCTTGAATGTTTGCCAGAGGTTTTTGTAAATGTCACATGGCCTTACCTGCAGTGCATCCCCTACTCCGTGCTGCTGAGGGACCTGGAGGTGCGGAATCTCCGGGAACTAGAGGACGTCATCATCGAGGCCGTCTACACTGACGTCATCCAGGGCAAGCTGGACCAGCGGAACCAGCTGCTGGAGGTGGATTTCTGCATTGGCCGTGACATCCGAAAGAAGGACATCAATAATATTGTCAAGACCTTGCACGAGTGGTGAGGCTGAAAGGTGGAGGGGTTCCTTCTCTTTAGGGAGCGGGATGTGTAGCCTCTGCCTGGGGTGTTAGCTGGGGCTGCCTGGGACCTGTGGCCGTGGGACTGTAAGCCAGAGAGGGAAGGGCTACATTTGTTGCTAGAGCTGTGTGGCAACAGCAGTCATTTTAGGCCTCCTAGTGCATTGGTTGTAAATCATCTCTTGTCCAAGTGCAGCTGAGGGCTGTTCAGTAGTGGGCCCAGGGTTGGCACATGGAGCCTTTGCAGCCCAGCTGTGTTAGCCTCAGCCTCAGAGTTTGGCCAGACAGGTGGTTAGTGTTGGGAAGATTCTCTGTGTAAGGGAGCCTGTGTTCAGCATCAATAACATTGGGCTGGTGCTTATAAAATATTGGGAGGGATCGTGAAGACAAGGAATGGTTATTCTAACTTGGAACACAGACTCACACATGGAATATTTGATAACTATATTCTGGTATATTAGAAAAAGTGGGATATTTGTGTGTACTCTATTTTAATAGAATTTGATGTTTGCAAGAGCTGTTTTAGGTTCTACAAGGGTTTGTTAATAAGTTATTTAATTGATTTGGGATTTATAAAGCCAGATGGGCTTAGTCGGAGATAAGAGGTTTTAGCTGAGTTTTGAAGGAGGGCCAGGGTTAGACCATGGGTGCAGGTGAGAACGTGTCCCAGGCAGGCTGGTGGCATTTCGGAGGTCAGGAATCAGAGTTGGTGAGCTTTGTACAGAGGGGAGGGACATTATTTTTTATAAAAGAGATGGAGTCTCTGGCTTATATCTAGAGAAGAATGTCCAGCTTTGGCCCCATGGGGTCTGATGCCTCCCCCACCCAAGTTTTCCTCACTTCAGCTACTGTTGGACCCCAGGGCATGTGCTGCCCACCCTCACCCCAACGTCTAGCTCAGGTGTGGCCCCAAACACCTTCCCTTTACAACCTCTGACTAAAACAGGAGCTTTCAAAAGACTGTAAAGCAGAATAAATGGGAAATAAATTTAGAAAATACTACCAACCTGAAAGTGGTCTGGCATACAAAATCCAGCTTTCCAGTCCACTAAAGTCGGTTGTTGTATGCTTTTTTTGAAATGGCTAGCATAATTTTTTCACATAGTATGGCTTCCTATGTTTTTAGCCCATAATTATGTTTCTATCTAATGGTGCCATCCTAACCTACCCCGGGGTGATTACTCATACAGATTCTTAGAACTTGTGTTTATGTATTGCAGTCCAATTTGAAACAAAACTGGGATGCCGAGCGGTAACAAAAACAGGGCAAGATGTTCACAGCTGTGAATCTTAAGTGAAGGGTGTGTGGGTATTCATTGTACTATTTCTCAAGCTTTTTTAGATTTAAACTTTTCAAAATAAAAAGTAGGAAAGTGAAAATGAGGGGAGTGACAGGAAGTAACTTAAACTTCTGAGGAAGGAGGCAATCTTCAAAATAGGATGCTTTTAGCCTAATTACTGGTGGCGCAGTGGATAGAGTGTCAACCTGGGATGCTGAGGTCCCAGGTTGGAAACCCAGGGTCACTGGCTAGAGCATGAGTTCATCCGGCTGGAGCACAGGCTCACCAGCTTGAACGCAGGATCGCCGGCTTGAGTTGGATCATTGACATGATCCCATGATTGCTGACTTGAGCAAAGGGTCACTGGCTCAGCTTGAGCACCCCAGTCAAGGCAGGTATGAGAAGCAATCAGTGAACAACTAAAGTGATGCAACTGTGAGTTGATGCTTCTCATCTCTTTCCCTCCCCTACTTTCTTTTCTTTTTCTTTTTTTTTTTTACAGGGACAGAGAGAGAGTCAGAGAGAGGGATAGATAGGGACAGACAGACAGGAACGGAGAGAGGTGAGAAGCATCAATCATTAGTTTCTCGTTGCCATTGCGACACCATAGTTGTTCATTGATTGCTTTCTCACATGTGCCTTGACCGCGGGCCTTTAGCAGACTGAGCACCCCCTTCCTGGAGCCAGTGACCTTGGGACCAAGCTGGCGAGCTTTTTGCTCAAGCCAGATAGGCTCGCGCTGGCGAGTTCGGGGTCTCGAACCTGGGTCTTCCGCATCCCAGTCCGATATTCTATCCACTGCGTCACCGCCTGGTCAGGCTTCCTCCCCTACTTTCAAAAAAAAAAAAAAATAGGATGCCTTTAGAAAATATTTTTTGGCTCTGGCTGGTTTCTTAGTGAATAGTGTTGGCGCAGTGTATGGATGTCCCAGGTTCAATTTCCAGTCAGGGCACACAGGAAAAGCGATCATCTGCTTCTCCCCACCCCCTTCTCTCCCTCTTCTCCTCCTGTAGTCAGTGGCTCGATTGATTCAGCTGTGGCCCCAGGCTTGGTTGGTCAGCATGTCAGCATCAGGCACTAAAAATAGCTCAGTACCCGAGCATCAGTCCCAGACGGGGTTGCTGGGTGGATCCCAGTAAGGGTGCATGCAGGGGCGTGCTCCACTATCTTCTCTCATCTAAAAATATTAAAATTAAAAAATATTAAGAAAAGAATAATTTTCTCTTTCTAGAAAAGTATAAAGTCTCTCCTAATTCCTTTTATCTTACAATATATGAAACTTTCCCATGGGATAAAAGGTTGGAGATTGAAGTGGTGTTCTCAGAAACTACCCCACATCCCCCATGTTTGTCTCATGTGCTCTATGTTGAGAAGTGCTTGTTTTTTGGAAGGCGTGCAGGGGCGAGAGCCCTGGCAGAGAGAGTGTTACAGAAAGACCCCTGAAAGGAGTTGGGGAGAGAGATATTGGAGCCTGGAGGAGAGCTCCCAGGCCCTTCTGTGGCTCAGGACTGCTGATCTCCTTTGTAGGTGTGATGGCTGTGAAGCAGTTCTGCTGGGCATCGAGCAGCAAGTTCTGAGAGCCAACCAGTACAAGGAGAACCACAGCCGGACTCAGCAGCAGGTGGAGGCAGAGGTGAGGAAGGGACTCCATGCCCACGCGCCAGGGTATCCCTCTTTGTTCCTTCATCTTGTGAGTCCTGTAGTCCTGTAGATGAAATAAGCAGTCAACAAACGCACTGGCTGGGTGCTGGGGCAGAGGTGAGTGTCACGCGGTTTCTGTCCCCAGTGCTCTCTGTTCCCTTTCTGCTTACTGGTGGCCGAGAGTGAGCAGGCTTGGAAAGCAGAGAGACTGTGATTCCTCAGCCCACGTGCACTTTGTAGCTGAAGAGCAAAGGAAGTGAGTTTGGGTGTATCTTAGAGACGGAGAGAGGGACGTGCCAGTCGGAGCTCTTCTTAGTTTTTTGCTCTAGAGCATGCACAGATACCAGCCTCCCTGGTTGGATTTGCTTTGGACAGCCCTGCAGCAGATCTGATACGCCTCTTGAACAATAAGTCAGCGGGCGTCTGAAGTTGAGACACTAAATAAATTGCGCGAAGTAGATTTCAGAGCCCTACAGCCAGGTTGTGATTTTCACAAGAAACATATGCAGGAAAACTTGCATATATCTCTTTAACTCACAGTGGAAACAGAACAGCTGTTTTGAAGATTGGGCTGTAAGAAAAAGAAAACTCAAATTCAGAGATCAACACCATCAATGTTTTATTTTTTGGAAAAATAGCTAAGGACTGCAAAAGTTTTCTTTGAAGGGGTAAAATATTTGTATACTTTATTGTTTTTAGAAATAGGTTTAAAATTATTGATGATGCTGCAGACTTTATTTTTTTTAAGTGACCCATTATATATTTGCAGGTACATAAAAAATGATACCTAAAACATCTTCAAAATTGCAACAATCCTGCCTGACCAGGTGGTGGCACAGTGGCTAGAGTGTCAACCTGGGAAGCTGAGGACTCAGGTTCAAAACCCTGAAGTCACCAGCTTGAGTGTGGGCTCATCCAGCTTGAGCACGGGGTTGCCGACTTGAGCCGTGAGGTCGCAGGCTTGAGTGTTGGATCATAGACATGACTCCATGGTCGCTGGCTTGAACCCAGAGGTTGCTGGCTTGAGCAAGGGGTCCTCGCTCTGCTGTAGCCCCCTGATGAAGGCACATATGAGGAAGCAATCCGTGAACAACTAAAGTGCCACAACTATAAGTTGATGTTTCTCATCTCTCTCCCTTCCTATCTGTTCCTTCTGCCCCTCCCTTATTCAAAAAAAATTGCAGCAATCATAAGAAATCAGTAAAATTTATTGATATAAAAAGGGACAATATTTCTTTTCACTTCATTTTAATGTTTAATATCAACAGACTGTCTTAAAGATATGTACATTTTCTCTCAATTAAAAAGTTTATTGCTGGCCCTGGCCAATTGGCTCGGCAGTAGAGCATCGGCCCTGCGTGTGGAAGTCCCGGGTTCGATTCCCAGCCAGGGCACACAGGAGAAGCGTTCATCTGCTTCTCCACTCTTCCCCCTCTCCTTTCTCTCCATCTCTCTCTTCCCCTCCGTCATCCAAGGCTACATTGGAGCAAAGTTGGCCCAGGCACTGAGGACAGCTCCATGCTCCATGGCCTCTGGCTCAGGCACTAGAAATGGCTCTGGTTGCATCGGAGCAACGCCCCAGATGGGCAGAGCATCGCCCCCTGGTGGGCATGCCGGGTGGATCTCGGTTGGGCGCATGTGGGAGGCTGTCTCTCTGCCTCCCCGCTTCTCACTTCAGAAAAAATACAAAGAGAAAGTTTATTGCTAAGGAATAATTGGAGTTATAAAAACAAAGAAGATGGCTAGGAGGATGGTGGTTAGGGGGCCCAGTGGAGGGAGGGGTGTGGTTGGGCGGAGCACGCGGTGCGTAGGCCTGTCCTGCCCTCCTGAGGCTGTTTGGTAGGAAAGTGTTTATTTTCGCTTTCTTTAAACTACATATGTGTTATAACCTTTTAAAATGTGTGATATGTTTCATATTAAAAAAAGAGGAAAGGGAAAAAGTTTGGTGGATGAAATGCAAGTGAAGATAAAAGTGTGTGGTTGTGGTTTTAGTGACACCTGGTTATTGAAGACACTTTTAGCCTCTCAGAGTGACACAGGCTCCAGCCTTTGAGTTAGTGGACATTTGTTTGTGTGCTGGTAGCCCGGACATCTGTGGAGTGACCTCCGAATTTGTTTGGAACCCTTAAGATCAAATGGTAGCATTGGACGTCCTTCTTTAGTGTGATAGGGCTTGAGGTGGTAATTGTACTTAGTGAGTCTTATGAATCAGGTGTCCAGGAGTGTGGCAGGGCGGGGCTCAGAACGCAGCTAAGGAACGTGAGCGGATGTACTTCTCAGGGATTTGTGAAACTGATTTCCCCTGCTTTGTTATATGTAGTCTTGAAAATAAAGCCTGTGTCCTCTTTGTCTTTGTAAGATGAGCTCCTTGTCCCGTGCCTAACCCGTAGCAGTTGCTCTCATGTTTATAGAGCTGAGTATTTCTGGCACAGCCTTTAAGTGTATCAGTGTACTGCTCAGCTCTGCTCTTTATGAGCTAGAATGAAGTTATTTTGGAGAGACACACACTCCCCTACATACTATTCATAATGGATTTTTAACCCTACTTTTAGTCAAAGAAGTACGAATTAACATTTAATTTAGCTTTAGCGAAAGACAAATACAACTGTGGAGATAAGCCACCCGCTTCCCTAATAAGCTGTATTCTCACCTTCTTGAGTACTGTGGCCTCCATTCTGACCGGGGATTGGTGTCTGAAGGAGCTCGGAAGGGCTAATCACTGCCCTCTCCACTGATTCTAACCTGCAAATCAAACCCTTGAAACCCACGAGGTTTGGAGGTAAAATGTGTCCATCTAAGTAGGGTAGCTTGCATGAAACAACCTGTTTTTAACCTGGTTGGAAGAGCCCGTCACTGCTGCTGCCCCCTCGACTGTTGCCAGTTGGTGGGCTTGGACTGTGGTGGTTAGTCAAGGTGAATGAATGTTACCAGTTTTAGAATTTCGATCAGTCCAAGTTTATTTCCAGGACCAGCATCTTCTGATGAAAGAAGGTAGATGCGAGTAGAGGTACTTTAGACACTTGGCTCATGTTGGGGCGCGACCAGTTCCTAGAAAACAATGTGGACTCTTAAATTAGGGTTGTTGTTTTTTAAGAAAGATCCAGGACTCATAGATTTGTAATCAGTGGTTTACTGATGCAAAACACAGCTATGGATCCTCCTGCTGGCAGAGCCTGATGCCACCACCAGGTGGCAGTAAGATTAGATTAAGTTAGAGAGGAGACATTTGAGGAAAAGGCTAAAGATATCTTCAACACTAAAATACCCCAGCCTTCTGATTTAAAAAATGCAGAGAATCTGGAATAGACCAGTATGAGAAGAGAGGGAGAGGGAACATGGGCAAAGCTAAAGCCTGGTCAGTTTTTCCATTCGGCAAATGGTGGTCAGACCCGTGAGTCGAGGATGCTGGTAACCCCCAGCACAGGCTCACTGATGTTTGTTGACTAGAAGAGAAAGGAAGTCTAAAGAACAAAGGGGTACTTCTGTCATGTTCTGCTGGCGTTTATGCTTGTGTTACACTTGACTGAATTTTTTTAGCCATTCTGTCAATGAAGTTGGTAATCTTTTCTTATCTGTCCTTAAATAAGATTGCTTTTCCTCAGAGGGAAAAACTTGATGTCCCCCCCCCAAAAAAAAAAATCTTATAACAGTAACTTCCTTTTGGTGAGTTGTAGCTTCGTGAGTCTTTATTCTCACTCAAGTCAGCTCCATCACTCATTATCTAAGAATATTCTCTTTTTCCTACCTTCCGCAGAAATAACATGTATTAACTAGTTATAATTCCAGAGTGCCTGGGGGAGATAGAACAATACAATTGTGAGCTGTTTCGTTATCTCTGAGCAGACTCTCTGGAGGGGAGGTAATGGGTGAAGCATCACAGAGCACCTCTTTGTTGACACTGATTTTGGAGCATGTTTTTATTCTTATGTGAACATGGAGATGTCTTGTGTGCTGTGGAATGTTAATATATAGCTATGGCTACATTTCCAAAGTAGGCTTTTTTCGACTCACGTAAGAAAGAAAGCATAATTGTACAAAGTAAATTTTGCCTTCCATGACGTAGAAAAGCCCCAGGAGTGAAGCTAGCACTGTCCTGAGGCTGTTGGAGCACGCAGCTGTGCCCCTGCTTCCTCCTGCGGGGGCTCTCTCCTCCCCCAGCTGTGTTCCGTCCTGGGCCCTACTTCCTGTGGTCTGCCTTGGCTTTGTCTCAGAACTGAGAGGTTTCCCTTCAGAATTCTGCCTGAACATTTAAGGTCTGGCAAGCTGGGCTGCAGATTTGTCAGGTACAGTCCCACCTGAACGTTCCTGGGACCCGTGTTTTGAAGGGCTTGACACACCCAAGGTCGTCTCGGATAATGGGACAGGGATGGCCTGCAAGCCAGGTCACTCAAGGAAGAAAATGAGGAGGAACTGAGGACATTTAGGCCAAAGAAGATAGGTAAGTCTGTGGTGGAGTGTTTGTCATTGTTTGAAGCGTGGCTCTGTGAAAGCAGAACTAAGTGGGCTTCTCAAGATTGTCTCATGGGCCTACCTGGGCAGCCACTCTTGAATCCCAAAAGGTGGTATCTACAGTTAGATCTGCCCAAATTTTGCAAAAAACTGTATAGTTGTCTCTTAACTCCGCTTCAGTTACGAGAGTGCTGGGTAAAGCAGTCTCCTTTGTGAGTTGTGTGTGTTTAAAATGTTAATGATCGAGCTGACGTGAGCAAGGCATGTCTGTGATAGGACCGGTATGGGAGCAGGCTGAGACTTGGTGCAGGAGGAGGGTCTTAGTTCTTAGGCTAAGAGACACTTGCCCAAGAAGCCCGGCTTCTCCATGGGGACTGCCTTGCATGTCAGTAGGTTACTGGAGGCGTTAGGCGTGAACATCAGAAACGTGGACACCGGGGCTCCAAAGCTAGCCCGAGTAATCTGAGGTCTCTATAAAAATGGAAACACCAGTTGATTTCTGACAGGCTGGTAATGACATATTCAACAGAAACACGTGTGCAAAGGATAAAAAATAGAACCATTATTTGGGGATTCATTAAAAATTCATTTCTATTATGCATTCATTATGAGACTGTCAGTAAATCTAAGATACTGTTGAATAGACTCAAAAAGGGTGTTTCAAAGAAGAAAGAAAAGCTCAGTTTTTTTGTTTTTTTTTTTACAGGGACAGAGAGAGAGTCAGAGAGAGGGATAGATAGGGACAGACAGACAGGAACGGAGAGAGATGAGAAGCATCAATCATCAGTTTTTCGTTGCGATACCTTAGTTGTTCATTGATTGCTTTCTTATATGTGCCTTGACCACGGGTCTTCAGCGGACAGAGCAACCCTTTGCTCGAGCCAGCGACCTTGGGTCCAAGCTGATGAGCTTTTTGCTCAAGCCAGATGGACCTGCACTCAAGCTGGCGACCTTGGGGTCTCGAACCTGGGTCTTCCGCACCCCAGTCCAACGCTCTATCCACTGCGCCACCGCCTGGTCAGGCAGCTCAGTTTTTATAATAAAACGTGCATTCTTGAGGGGAATTAGTTCTGCATTCTTAGCCTCTGGATTGGTTGGAGGTGACAATTCTCTAGATGACCGATGGTCTGCATACTGGATGTTAGGTGGTCTGGATAGAGGACATTCTTCCTCAGTCCATCAGGGGGCAATCAGAGTGATATCCAGATATTGATGTATATCCAGGCATTGATGCAGACTGGAAAGTTCAAAAGTTCAAGTTCCCAGACTAATTAAAGCAAAAATAGAATAGTTTCCTCAGGCCTCAACCTACTTGATTTTAGTAACTTAGCAGCTTGATGGTGGTGACTCCGTTATATTTCTTCACTCTGTTTCTCAGTATAGTAAATGAAAGAATTGGTAGAGAAAACTATTTGTAGTATAAACTGATGGTTTAATAAAAATTAATGCATGAAGAACTTGAGGAATTAAAGTAAAGTGGTGTTTATTAGCCAAGATGAAATTAAGGAAACTGTATTTTTAATAAGCTGTTTTGCGAAGTGGGAAAGGTAAGCATTTGCTTGGAAAGAGACCAGTTTTGGAAATACAGGCCTTGTCTTTCTAATGTTTTGTTTAGATAAAATTTTGTCAGCTTTTGAGGAAATCAAAACAAATTCCTGCAGGCAGTTTATCCCAGGTACTGAACATAGAGGCATGAGTCTTGTTTTCTTTCATCGTCTTAATGTAAATTTTTATTTACTTAATTTATTTTTAAAAAGATTTTATTCATTGATTTTAGAGAGTAGAGAGAGGGAAATGGGGAGGAGCGGAGAGTATCAACTTGTAGTAATTGCTTCTTATACGTGCCTGGACTGGGCAAGCCCGGGGTTTTGAACTCTCAAACTCAGCATTCCAGTCGACTCTGTTCACTGCACCGCCACAGGTCAGGCCTTAATGTATATTTTTAAATTACACTTTTAGCCTGACCAGGCGGTGGCACAGTGGATAGAACGTTGGACTGGGATGTGGAAGACCCAGGTTCGAGACCCCGAGCTCACCAGCTTGAGTAAGGGTCCATCTGGCTTGAGCAAAAGCTCGTCAGCTTGGACCCAAGGTCGCTGGCTCCAGCAAGGGGTGGCTTGGTCTGCTGAAGGCCCGCGGTCAAGGCACATGTGAGAAAGAAATCAATGAAAAACTATGGTGTCGCAACGGCAACGAAAAACTAATAATTGATGCTTCTCATTTCTCACTGTTCCCGTCTGTCTGTTCCTACCTATCCCTCTCTCTGACTCTCTCTCTGTCCCTGTAAAAAAAAAAAAAGAAAAGAAAAATATTTAAATTACACTTTTATAAAAGGATTTTTTATTTATTAATTTTATAGAGGGGGGTGTGTGGAGTGAGAAGAATCAACTCATAGTTGCTTCACTTTAGTTATTCATTGCTTGTTTCTTGTATGTGCTTTGACCGGGCAAGCCCAGGGTTTCGAACTGGTGACCTCAGCATTCTAGGTCGATGGCTTTATAGGCCAGGCAAAGTTGCAGTATCCTTTAACACATTGGAATTCAGAGGTAATTGACATGTAAAGAAATAAACTTGCCCTGCTGTGAGCTCTTGTTAAAATCTTAATTTTCTTCTGAATACTTAGAGAGCATCAAACTGGAGAAGCCTTGGAATGTTTTTATAAAGCAGTGATAACTGAAAAACACGTTTCTCAGTCTCTCCTCACAGGACATCAAAATACGCCTTGAAATCAAGCAAACACAAATATCTCTTATAAGAGAAAGAGTGGCAAGCCGTCCACTTGCGACAGCCTTTTCGCTCACTGTCCCACCACCCCAGGCAGCAGTGAGCCTGGGAGGGTCTGTGGCAGCACTTCCTGGCCCGGCAGGGTGCTGGGGAACCCAGGCTTGACTTAGGCAACCCTGTTTCCACTCTTGCAGCCCACAGGGCTGCTTTCAGAAAAGTGATAGTGTTGATAGAGTTGACAGCAGTTTGGGTCATGGCCATTCCTGTATCTCAAAACAACAAGAATCCAGACGAGAAATGACCTCCAGTGTAGCTGAGGCTGACCCTGCAGGGATAGACCCCCAGGCGCGTGGCTCTGGTCTCCCTCTCAGCGCACTGTCTCACTCTGCGTTTGAACTGTCCCTCAAGCTCTACTACTCTGGGAGCACCTTTGACCCGGACAGCTCTCTTCCCCCTCCCTGGAAAACCAAGCCTGCTTCCCAGCGAACTGGAACCCCCTTCACTTCTCACCAGCACCATGCACTACCTTCCTCCACACCCCTTCTCTTTTTTTTTTTTTTTTTTTAAATGGGACAGAGAGAGAGAGAGAGTCAGAGAGAGGGATAGATAGGGACAGACAGACAGGAATGGAGAGAGATGAGAAGCATCAATCATTAGTTTTTCGTTGCGACACCCTAGTTATTCATAGATTGCTTTCTCACATGTGCCTTGACCGCGGGCCTTCAGCAGACCGAGTAACCCCTTGCTGGAGCCAGCAACCTTGGGTCCAAGCTGGCGAGCTTTTGCTCAAGCCAGATGAGTCCACGCTCAAGCTGGCAACCTCGGGGTCTCGAACCTGGGTCTTCTGCATCCCAGTCCGACGCTCTATCCACTGCGCCACCGCCTGGTCAGGCTCTCTTTTTTTCTGATGATTGAAAGGAACACTAATGCTTCCTCTTCTGCTTTTCCTCCTCCCAGCCTCTGAAGGGCCGGGGCACCAGGTCCGTCAGAGCTGGCGTTGGGGGGTGTGTATGTGAGCAGGCATGGACTGGGCCCGGTCACATCTCAGAAGGCAGTACAGCAATAGACACTAAACGAGATGTGCAGACTCTTTGATCTGAAAGCCCACTGCTAGGAACATGTCCTCCGCAGACGTTCACAGCAGGGTGCACACAGAAGGCTGTCGTGGGAGCTGCGCACGGGGCGGACAACAAACGTGGACTGCGGGGCACTCCTAGTAGAATGGCACACATGCCACGGGGGCGTGTGACCCGACGGGGGAAGTGTTCAGGAGCCGCTTACGGATAATTGAGCGCCTCCTTGTCAACTGAAGAAAGGGGTTCTGAAAGCAGTGGTGTGATGGCAAAAGTTTCGTCATGTATCACTTAGTTGGCTGAAGTTGGTCTTGCAGTTTATTCAGGAAGGGGTCAGGGAGCTGTATCTACTTGGTTTCATAGATGCGTAGCCACAGCTGGTTGAGCCTAGGCTTCTTGGTCACCGTCTCTGCTTCTGCGGCCGTTGTAACCACTGCTTTGTTTCACTTTGGCGCCGTGCCTCTGCCCAGAGGTCTGCTCCCACGTGGCTCTCCCCTCTTTCAACCTAGCACACGTTCGTTCCACGCTTGACTCATTCCCAGGTGTCTCCCATGAGGAGCCCTGCTTGCTTTTCCTCATCTGGGTTTCTCAAGAAAATTTCCGATATTTTTGGAGAGGATTCTGGCTTCTTTCCTGGGTGGTGTGGATGCGTTTAGGTGGGTTTCCGGTGCTTATTGTCTGAGCACAGAATTCTGTCTGTCCCCAGGTTACCAACATCAAGAAGACTCTCAAAGCCACTGCATCCTCCTCGGCTCAGGAGATGGAGCAACAGTTGGCCGAACGGGAGTGTCCCCCTCACACTGAGCAGAGGCAGCCCACCAAGAAGATGTCCAAAGTGAAAGGTCTGGTCTCCAGCCGCCACTAGGGCTGGCTGGGGCAGCTGGCACTCACCAGGCCTGGGTCAGGTGGGGAGGGGACAGCAAGGGCCTATTTCCTCCTCTCTGCCATCCGTGAGTTCCAGACCTGCCCGCCTGCACCAGCACCCCCACCCGGTTGGTACTGTTTCCGAAGAACCGTTAGCTCCCGCCACTTCCTCCTCCCCAGTTGTTCTCTGCAGACTCAGGGCTCCACTGATGCCATCCCAGCAGGGTCCGACACTGCCCACGTCCCTCGGGAGGTCTCGTCTCTGTTTAAGGGCTTGTCTCCCCCCCTGTTTTTCTTTTTGCTCCATGTCGTTTTGTCAGGCTGGTCACAGCCGGAGGCAGCTTTATCTGGCCCACAGGGCTGACTGCGAAAGAGACTCCTCTCTGAGTGAGGAGGGGACACTCCTTCCCCAGACCATGTCCCGCAGTCCCCACAATGGTGCAGGCACCCCCTAGCCAGGTATCAGAACGCTTTGTTTCCCCTCCTGCCTTGTCCCTCGTGGGTGGCTCCGAGCAGGCCAGGGAGGGAGGGCCCTGCCGCCGGGAAGGCCCTGAGGCTGGGCTGTGTTTACTGAACCTGTGGGTTTCCCGCCCCATCAGCCCAGCTCCAGGCGCTCATTGGTTGGGAGCTTGGGCTGACCTAACACCTGGCATCTGAGCCCCAGTGCAGGGTCTGCTCGCTAGCAGAAGCCTCTTCCAGCTTGGTGTTCCCGGCTGCCTCTGACTCCTCGGCCTGGGTTTTGGTGTGAAGGCCCAGCTGCCCCGGGGCTGTCTTCCAGCACTTGCTCTCCTGAGATCTTGACTTGCTCCTGGCTGCGCCCGCGGCGGGGATGGTGGTTCCCAGGCCCTGTGGGGAAGGACCTATTGCTGCTTCTGTCTCTCTCTTTCACCCCTCCTTGGCTGTGGCCCAGAGCCCTCAGATGATGGCTTTCTCCTGGCAGAGAAAAGGACTTGACTAGCCTTTCTGAACTTGAACAGTTTCAGGTTATATTTTAATTTTTTTTTTTGTACAGGTTCTGATTCTAATACATTTCAACATGCCTTTTCCTCCCCTCGTGTCGATATTTGTTGTAGACCAGTCGCCGGGGATTTGTCACCTGGTTGGAGGGTGGTGTGTGCGTATGTGTGCACGTTTCTTTCTTTCTTTAAGGGGAAGTGGAGGTCTGGGCTGACATTAAAGTTCACTGAGGGGAAAAGCACGCTTTCTGAACAAAAACGACAAGTGTAGGTGTCCTGTGTGTGACTGGCGATGGGGGTTGCACAGGGCGCGGTGGGGAGAGGCTGCGTCTCCGTGCCGCTGTCGGTGTCCTGTGTTCAGCACCTGCCTGCCATTCGTCAGGTGTTAACGAAGTTCTTGTTTCTCCTTTAAGCTGGTCCGTGTGCGCATACAGCTTGTGCGCTGGGAGTGTTTAATTCCCAGAGTCTGTTTCATGTGACCCCTGACAGATGGAAAAGGGGGTCTGTGGTTAAATAAACTCGGCACACCTGCTTCCATATCCTCACTGGAAATGCATTCTTCGGTTTCAGAGAAGGCCCGGCGACGAAGCCTGTTCCCACCCTGATGTCGCCACCAGGTCCTTTCTGGTGGTACCAAGTGCAGCACATTATGGGGAAATGTTTTGAAACAGTATATTACTCAAAAATAATTTCCCAACTGTCTCGGTTTCTGTACCTCTACAGTTATGTGTTGCTTAGTGATGGGGCCTGCCCTGAGCACTGCAGGGGTCGCTGACCTTGTCCTTGTGTGCGCATCAGAGGCTGCGCTTACACTCTGCATGCTCCGGCCTGCAGGGCACCCAGGCTGTGTGCGGCAGTCTGCTGCTCTCGGGTCACGGGCCTTACAGCGCGCGCCTGCACTGAGGGCGGCACATACTGAAAAGGTACAGTAAAGGCGGGTCTAAAAGGACATGGGGGCACACCTGTGTGGGCACTGACCTTAGATGGAGCCTGCCGACCTGGAAGTTGCTCTGAGCGTGTCAGCGAGGGTGAGTGTGTGTGAAGTTATGGCACCCTACTGTACACCACTGTATACTTTATAGATGATGTGCACTTAGCTACACTAAACTTAGAGAAACCTTTTCTTTAATAATAAATTAACTTTAGCTTACTATAACTATTTTACTTCATAAACTTTCAAATTAAAAGAATATTTTGGCTCTTTTGTCATAACACTTAGCTTAAAACACATTATACAACTGTACTAAAATATTTTCTTTATTATCTTTATTCAAGAATATAAGCTATTTTCTGTTTTTAAAATGTTTTATTTTTTAACTGCTCAAAGTTTTTTGTTTAAAACTAATACACACACACACACGGGCCTAGGCCTGCAAAGGGTCAGGCCCAGCAGTATCCGATCCCCCTGCACATCTCATCCCACTGGAGGGTCTGGGGCAGTACCGGCACCGAGCTCCATCTCTAGGGTAACAGCACCTCCTTTTGGAATGCTTCCGGAAGGACCTGCCTGAGGCTCGCTATGACAGCTACATCAGCACCAGGCGGTAGGGATTTTTCAGCTTATCATCTTATGAGACCACTGCCCAAAAGCTGTCCATTGTTGACAGAAACGTTATGTGGTTCAGGACTGCGTTCTTTTTTTTTTTTTAATTGAGAAACAGGGAGGCAGATAGATAGACTCCCACATGTGCCCCAACTGGGATCCAATGAGCAAGCCCACTAGGGGGCGATGCTCTGCCCACCTGGGGCTGTTTTCCATTGCTTGGCATTCAAGCTAGTCTAGCGCCCAAGGCGAGGCCATGAAGCCATCCTCAGTGCCCAGGGCCAACTTGCTCCAACTGAGCCATGGCTGCTGGAGGGGTTGTGAGAGAGGGTGAGAAAGGGGAGGTGGAAAGGTGGAGAAGCAGAGTGTGGCTTTTCCTATCTGCCCTGACTGGGAATTGAACCTGGGATGTCCACACACTGGGCCAATGTTTTAACACTGAGCCAACCGGCCAGGGCCTGTATTCTTTATTAAGATTTTTTTTTTCCCAGGGACAGAGAGAGTCAGAGAGAGGGACAGATAGGGACAGACGGACAGGAACGGAGAGAGATGAGAAGCATCAATCATTAGTTTTTCGTTGCTGTTGCGGCATCATAGTTGTTCATTGATTGCTTTCTCACATGTGCCTTGACCGCGGGCCTTCAGCAGACTGAGCAACCCCTTGCTGGAGCCAGCGACCTTGGGTCCAAGCTGGTGAGCTTTTACTCAAGCCAGATGGGCCCGCGCCCAAGCTGGCGACCTCGGGGTCTCGAACCCCAGTCTTCCGCATCCCAGTCCTATGCTCTATTCACTGTGCCACCTACTAGTCAGGCCTTTTTTAAAGATTTTTTAACATAGACTTAAAAAAATTTTATTTTAATTACTGATTTTAGAGAGAAAGGATGGAAGAGTGAGAGAGACAAATGTCAATTCACTGTTCCACTTATGCATCCATTGGTTGATTCTCATATGTGCCCTGGCGGGGGATTGAACCCACAGTCTGGGTGCTGTGGGACCGCTATGGGACGATGCTCCATCCAAGCTACCTGGCCAGGCCGTGACTGTATTCTCTCCAGACCCAATACAGGCATAGTCGCTCTCAGCAAGTCTTTCATCCTTGTCTTTCGCACTAGTGAGTAGATAGGAAGTATGTGGCTTGACCAGTGTGAACTATGATTATTTGTTGTTTGTCCCATGGCTTGAAGGAGCTGTGGGTTCATCCCCACAGTTCCGCTGCTTCCTTAAAAACAGTAATGGCAAGAATACGAATACAGTTGTAAAGTGCTTTACAAACTGTTTGTCTTCAAAGACAGTAAGTCACAGGACTCCTTCCAGCCGTCTGGTGAGGTCGGTAAGGGTAAGTATTACAGTCGTCCTCACCTTCCATATGAGAAAGTGGAGACTCAGATTCAAAGTACCCCATGGCCAGTGACAGAATGAGTCTCCTGGATCGCCTGACTGCACGCCCTGCCACCTCCTCTGTCTTCCACTCTCCTTTAGGGTCTGCGCCCCAAACGGGCCCTTGGTACCCTGCTGTTCCTCCGAGGAACATCTTGCTTTTAACTGACGCCCAACACCACGGTGTCTGCTTCCCAAACCCACCTAGCCACTTTGTAAGGAAGCCCAGAGTGA
The DNA here is from genome assembly GCA_037038555.1 of Rhynchonycteris naso. NCBI lineage: Eukaryota > Metazoa > Chordata > Mammalia > Chiroptera > Emballonuridae > Rhynchonycteris > Rhynchonycteris naso. The sequence continues at coordinate 6,615,241 of CM072997.1, read as the reverse complement.
GATGTGCACGGGTGTTCTACACAGAAGCATGACATTCAGAAGAGGCGTCCTCATCAACATGGGTTTAATAGTTTTAAATGTAATTAGCCTGGTAGAAGGGCCTGGGGGCTGGCTGTTGCCACCTTGAACCCTAAGCGGTCTGCTTCCTGAAGCTTTGTTCTGCCGTGCGTCCTGGTTTCTACATGGGCAGCGTTAGGGAGCTCTCTGTGCACGCAGTTCTTGTGTACAAATCTGAGAGGACCGGGATAGTGGGATTTTCCCCTGAAACTTCCGTCGTAGGAAATGGGGCGGGGACCAAAAGTGCAGGTGATAAATAGCTTGTGCTAATTTGAAATATTTGCTCTATATTTCATCTGGAATGCTGGGTTGCCTGAAATCCAACCACATTTCAATTCTTGTCCTTAGAGTCATTCCTGGCCCCGAAGGACTGCCACACTGCTTAGGGCTTTGAGTTTCAAGTGTGGCCTCCTTTGCTCTGTCTGATTGTGTCCATGTCTAGGGGGAATTGGTGCAGTCATGAGCCTCTGACTGATTCTTTTAAATCTTGTAGTTATGCTTGAGATGTACAGATCAAAATACACTTTTTAATATATATAAATTTCACTTTCCATCTCCATTACATTACCTTGAGGACATTAAATCGACCTGTTAAACTTAACATCAGGTTATCTATGACCTGACCTTAGGACGGTAACAGGTGTTAGCTGTTGACTATAAAATCGGCACGTTGGGTCTGGCAGGGATGAGACCTGTTGTCCTGGGTTACGGGTGAAACCCACAAGGAAGCGAGTGATGGGGAAGGCAAGAGGTAAGAAGCTCAGCTCTTCTTGGTGACGTCATGCCCGTCCTTCCAGTGCGTTTTCCTAGCAGAACCCCACTGTGGATTCATCCAGCTGTTTACTTTTCCAAACATAGGTAACCGGGTGGCACTGTGGGAGGACCCTTAACCAGCGGGGAAGGTATGGGTCACAGTGGGACCCTAGCGGATGCCTCCAGCTGTGCCCTGAAGGATGGGAAGCCCCTGAGGAAATTACAGAATAGGAAGAGTGACATGGAGGATCTAAAAAGATGGGTGGTCTCATTCGACACCTCATCTGGCTGCTGGAGAAGTCACACAGCTCCCATGGTGGTGCCACCACATCGGTGTCGCTCACCCTAACTGGGTCCTCGGCTGCGGGCCACCCTGTCAGCTGTCGGCCGTTGTCTACAGCTCTTACAGATTCACCGTTCTCTTCAAACAGTGTACCCCACCCCCAGCCCTCCCTCTCGGCATGACATAGTGAAAACGGGACGCTAGGGGAGAATGCTGTTTCTTCCACCTGCAGACCCACCCACATCCGCCCTTACCTCCTTTGCTCTTGTCACGTGGAAGTCATCCCTCCTTCCCAGTGAGTGTTCGCCCACCTGTGTGGTGTTGAGCCGCCCTGCCTTTCCCATTGAGGGTTCTCACTTTTACCTCTTTCCCTCCGTAATGGCGGCATGAGAGGAAGAGTTTTACACACTGACACCCCCTCTGAACCTGAGGTCTCTTTCCAGCCACCTTTTTTCTCCAACAAATAAGCTTGAGAGCGGCCCACCCTTTCTGTCTCTACTTCCTCCCTCCCACCGAAATTCTTTACCTCATGGCTTCTGCCGCCAAGTATTAGCTCACGATTTTCTTGTCAAGGAGCCTGTTGACCTAAGAACAGTCTCACTTTCTATGTGGCTTGATCTTAATGTTACAGTTAGCACTGGAGCTTAATTTCTAAAGTGTCCTCTTGGCCCCAATCTCTAGATTTTCCTGTGTTTCTCTGCCTATTCTAAAAAAATTTTTTTTGACAGAGCCAGAGAGAGGGACGGATAGGGACAGACAGACAGGAAGGGAGAGATATGAGAAGCATCAATTCTTAGCTGCAGCTCCTTAGTTGTTCACTGATTACTTTCTCACATGTGCCTTGACTGGGGGCTACAGCAGACCGAGTGATCCCTTGCTCAAGCCAGTGACCCTGGGCTTCAAATCAGTGACCTTTGGGCTTAAGCCAGGGTCCATGGGGTCATGTCTATGATCCCATGCTTAAGCCAGCAACCTCGTGCTCAAGCTGGTGAGCCCACGCTAAAGCTAGTGACCTCAGGGTTCCGAACCTGGGTCTTCCGCATCCCAGTCCAACGCTCTATCCCCTGCGCCACCGCCTGGTCGGGTTGCCTATTCTAAAATTTCTTCAGAGGCATCTCTTCCTCTAGAGTTCAGGTGGAGATGTCTGCCAGGGTACCATTGTGTCCTAATTGTACGTCTGTACATTCTCCAGGGGTTATATGATTCATCCCGGGGCCCACTTTTGTTTTTAACACCCAGATCTCTCTCTGGTTCATTCTGCCAATATGTATATTCAACAGCCAATTGGGAATCTCTGCTTGCCATGGTCTCCTAAGTCTGCTCACATAGTTGGTAAGTGGTGCCCAGCATTCACCAAGAGTATTATGTTGTAGGGCTGCCATAATGGAATACCCCAGGATGAGGGCTGAAGCAACGGAAGGTTGTTTCCTCACCGTTATGGAGGTCAGAAGTGTAAGATCAAGGTGTTGGCACATTGGGTGTCTTTTAAGGCTTCTTTCTGTGGCTTGCAGATGGCCACCCTCTCACTGTGTCCTCACATGGCCTTTTATCTGAGCATGTACCTCCCTGGTGTCTCTTCTGAGCATGCCAGTCATGTTGGTTTAGGGCTTCATCTTTATGACTTCATTTGACCTTAATTACCTCCTGAAAGGTCTATTCCCAAATACTGTGAATGTGGAGGGGATAAAGGAGGAAGGGTTTCAAGTAACAAAGACAGCCCCTTGGGGGTCAGCTTCAAAGGAACCGCTGGCTTGGGTCTCAGTTTTGAAATGCCTGCCTGGTTGGTATCTGGGAGAAGAGGGGGTACCTCTCCTGAGAATGTGGCTGTATGAAGACTGACTCTGATGACTTCTTTAGGAAGAAGTACAGGTGGAATGCTTGCGATTCAGAGTGGTTACATTTATTTTATTTGTTTTTAGTGAGAGAGAGAGATGGACAGACAGTAAGGGGGAGAGAAATGAGAAGCATTAACTTGTAATTGTGGCACCTTGGTTGTTCATTGATTGCTTCTCATATGTGCCTTGGACCAGGGGGCTCCAGCCGAGCCAGTGACCCCTTGCTCAAGCCAGCAACCATGGGGTCATGTCTGTGATTCCATGCTCAAGCCAGTGACCCCATGCTCAAACTGGATGAGTGCATGCTGAAGCTGGTGACCTTGGGGTTTCGAACCTGGGTCCTCAGCGTCCAGGCTGATGCTCTGTCCACTGCACCATCGCCTGCCTGGTCAGGCAGAATTTTCTTAAATTGACTGATTTTTAGCCTGGCCGTGTGTGGCACAGTGGATAGAATGTCAACCTGAAACACTGAGGTTGCTGGTTCGGGGTCCTGGGCTTGCCTGGTCAGGGCACACGTGACGAGCAGCCAATGGACAGCTAGAGTGAAGCAGCTACTTTTGGTCCCCCACCCTCCTCTCTCTATCAAATCAATATTTAAAATCTGTTAACTGATTGATTTTTAGAGAGACGGTGAGAAGGAAGGGCGGGAAAGAGGAAGGTGCAGTGCCGGTGGCTGCGGCCAGGCAGGGTCACAGTGGACTCAGGCGACCGCGGAAGGATTGTGGGAGCCGGAAAGCGTGGGACGGTTCCGTTTATCAGAGGCTCGCAGGGAAGGGCGAGCAAATAAGCAAAGGAAAGCCGCTTTTCACGCGGCGGGCAAGGGACCCGGAACACGCACCTCGGAATCGGGGACGGACCCTCGTGGTGGCGGGAGAGGGATCTGGGAGAATTGCCCCTGGAAAGCACCATAGCTTTTCTTAGAGTGTATACACACAGGGCTTTCTGCCACGTGCTCCTGCACTAATTATGCAAAGTCCCTGCAGCCAAGCACAGGAGCAAGCCTAACCTGTTTTCCCGACAGGAGGGAGGCATTCATTTGTTCCATTTAGTTGTGTATTCATTGATCACTTGGGTTCTGTGCCCTGACCAGGGATTGAATCCACAACCTTGGTGTCTCGGGATGACTAACCCACTGAGCTAACTGGTCAGGGCTCAAAGTGGTTGGAGTTTTTAAGGCCACTAGTAAATGGAACCAAATGACACCCTCAGAAGGCCATCAGCTGTGCAAGCCAGAGCTTCACAGTGGGGTGCGAGTGGGTTACAGAGGGGGCCTGCTGAGATGATCACTTTCTCTGTGCCTTGTTGCGACTAGCCGTGCGTCCGAGCCTTGGACAGCCCTGGACATTATTATTGTTTTCCACAATCACCAATCTGATTGAGGGCATAGTGTCTCCTTGACATTGTGATGTTTATTTCCTTAACTACCAGTGTTTTTCATAGGCTGGTTATCCCATTGCATTTTCCTTTTTGTGACTTTCTTGTTCTTTTCCTTGACTCGTTTTTTTTGCCACCGGGTGGATGTTTTTAAATATGGATTTCTAAGTATTCCCGGGAACTACCAGCAGAGGGCAGCAGTGCATCAGGGTGCCAAGGGTCTGGTGCTGGCATCTGAACCTCCGAGGTGCATTTTACGCCAAGAGCCTGCGCTCTGAGACGTTGACATCAGCGGACTCGGGGGAACTCAGGATAAACACAGACAGGATGGTGGATTTCCTCTCCAGATTGAGTTGTCTGAAAGTCTATGGGCTAGGAACAAGAAGATGACTTTGAAAAGTGAAGACTAAGCCCTGGCTGCGTGCCTCAGTGGGTCAAGTGTCCCTGTGCTAAGTGGAACAGCGAGTGGATGCTTTTCTCTCTCTCCCCCTTCTATCCTTTCCTTCCCTTCCATCCCATCCTCTCTCTCTCAAATCAATGGGGGGAAAAAGATCAAGACTGTAGGTCCGAGTGGTAACCGAATTCCGTCTGATTGGAGACCTGGCGGGGCCCATCGATGGAGGACACCTTTTGTGTTGTGCCGCTGCCCGGGCCCCAGGTATGGGGCATGTGTGTGGGTGCACATGCCCACCCCCCCCTCCAGGAAGTAGCTGGATAAGCTGCCCTGTATGCCAGCCTGCCTCTGAGCTGGACTGTTCTCCGTCTCAGTGGGAAATTGAAGCATCTATGTAAGGGTTGGGGGGGGGGGTGCAGAAACGTGGGGTCGGATTCCTGTGAATGCCGACCCGCCTCCTCCCACCCTGGGAAGCCACGTGAGCCTCGGGAAGATGCAAAGCCCCTGAAATCAAAAGCAGGATCACTTAACCCATACACAGATTATTTTTTAAAATTGAATTTAGATATAATTATAGATTCAGACAGACGTAGTTGGAAATAACCAACACCACCAAGTAGAGAGGCCCTGTGTACCTTTCACCCAGCGCCCCCCAGTGGCGACATTCCCCTAAACCAGGACGGTGCATGCAGTTCAGGCCTCCCATGGATGCCACAAGTTTTACGTGCGGAAAACCTAATGCAAATGTGTAATTCTTTTAACGAGGAAGGGGAGGAATACTGGTCTGTGGGATAAAGTCCAGAGGAGTGATGTAGCTGGCCCCAGAGGTCCACGGAGAACAGCAGTGTCTGACAAACTGGAGGTACTGTTACAGGGGGAGAGGGACTAGGTGCTGGGCAGTAAACCACAGCTGTCCACTACCTCCAGCAGGGGTTTTGTGTCCCTCCCTGGTCACAGTGGCTATGGCCAGGAGGACAGGACCATACAGTACAGGCATGTCTACTGGAATGGGGGTGCAGTTCTCGCATGAGGACAGGGGACAGACAGCTAGGCAGATGGCCCAGGCAGTCTCTACCACAGTAGTGCTTCGTGCCTCTAAGACACTTGTGCTGCAGGTCTCCACGTGCCTCAGGACATTTGGCCATCCTGGTGTCCCTGGCCACCCCCACTGGCCCGATGTAGGTCTACAGGGCCCCAGTGGCTGCCGAGGAGGTGCTGTGGTTGAAGCAGGGGTTTGGGTTTCAGCTGCACATGTTGGGTAGGATTTGGGATGTAGTATTTAGATAGGGTTCCCGCCCCCATCCATACCATGCCTACGGGCTGGCCCTTGTGTTCTCAAGCACCCAGCCCAGCCATCAGTTTTCTGCTCTACTCTTCCCCCCCACCCCACCATTAAGCCCACACCTTCCACGTGGACCCAGAGGTCTTTAGAGAGAGCCTTTCCTGGGGCAAGGTTGCTGCTAGTGCCCTGATACTCGGCTTTATGGAAGAGTTCTACATCTACCAAGGTGTGCTATTCACCATTGGGTGTGTGACTTATTTTAATGGATATGCATCAAATTTTAAACATTGCTTATTTAAAAAAATCCTTTTTACTGTAAAAGTGATATAGAAAAATACACAAAACAAAGGTAGAGTTTAATATACAGTGGTACCTTGAGATACGAATTTAATTCGTTCTGTAACCGAGCTCGTAAGTCAGTCAACTCGTATATCAAACTGCCCATACTGGACTCGTGCGTCAACGTGCCAACTAGCGGCAGCTTCCCGAATCATGACTCGTATCTCGGAATTTCGCTCGGATCTCGAACAGAATTACGGACCGAGTCGTAGCTCGTATTTAAAAAATTCGTATGTTGGTCTGCTCGTATCTCAAGGTACCACTGTAGTTACTGTTATAAGGCAAGTACCCCAAATGCTCTTATAATCCAAGGTGGAATGTTACAGCCACACAGCAACAAGTCTGTGTCCATCATAGTCCCCTGTCCCCCTTACCCCCACATTACAAGAGCAACCACTGCCTGGCTTGTACAGTAACCACTGCCTTGTCTTTCCTTATAGTTTAATCATCCAACCATGCATCCCTAGAAACTAGGGTTCAGTCCTGCCCACTTTTAAAGCTCTTTTACCTCTCTTTTAATCTATGGGTTTCCCCTTGATCCTTTTCCTTCCCTTTGACCCACTCAAGAATCAAGGCAATTTAACTGGAGCATTTCCTACGGTCTGGAGGGGACAGTTCAGTCGGCTCTGCTGCCCTCTGTGTGTCATCAGCTCGATCAGACTCCTGTCTCTGGCAAGACTCCAGGTGGCCACATCATGTCAGGCTGCCTCCTCTTGTGGCTTCATAGCCATGGATGCTCAGTCTCTAGATCCATCCACTTACGGAGGGTCCAAAATGGTGACATATATTGTTTTCACTGTGCTGCAATTCCCAATTTATTGCTTATTAATTTTGTCATCTCACACAATTTATAAGCAGATAGGCTTTGAGAAAATATGCGGAGAGTGTTAAACAGATGATGGCCACGCTGATGAGACTGTTGCCATGTTTCACATCGGGTAATGAGAAGGGGCACAGCTGCCACCGCTACAAAGTGACAGTGTTTTAGTCCCATCGTTTCTTTCTCATTTATTTGCTGGAAATCTTTATAAATAGATGCCTCCTTTATCTACCGCGAGGTTACCCAGCGGTGGAGCTCAGAGGGGAGAGGCCAGATAACAAATGCTTCCTTTTCCCCCTACATTTACCAGTTTGCTAAATAATAAACTGGTTTCTTATCTTCTGGAGGTATACAGTTTATGTTCAGTATCATTATAAACTCATGGATTGAAATAAATTTGGTGAGTTTCAATTTGTTGCAATTATTACTATGATCAGAGGTCTGATTGTCCTGTCTTTGGCCAGTGGGAACATTTGTGTTCTACCCTAGTTTACACGTAGCCTATCAGAATGTTACAGATGCCTTTCAAACAGTTTCTCCTCGGATCTGCTATTAATCATTTCTCCATATCACCCTGACTTTTAGTGGTAAGTGGCATTTTGTGACCATAGTGTAGACTCCAAGGACACTCACTTCTGCTGGGTTGGTCATCATTTCTTAGACTTCTCAGTGGACAGACTAACAGATGTAGATTAGATAGAAGGTTAGATAAAATACCTCATATGTTCATATTGTTATTTACAATGAAATTTCAGGCTACTGACTTTTTGTTTAATCTTTAAAATAATTATAGCTCTATCTTCTTCCTTCTACACTGAGAATCCTGATTTCAGGATAGTCATTAAAGCATCCCACACTCATTTGTTTCAGGCAACATCACACACAAGCAGTGAATAACAACACAGATGCTCTTACCACCAGGATGACTGGAAGTAGTTTAAGAGTTATCAGCACAGCTTTAATAGCTGCTCTACATCGACACTGATCACTCTCATACCCCACACTCCCTTCCTGTCACGTAGTTTGATCCTAGAATAACTGCATATTTAATGCTCTTCCTGGTCCTTATGCTGATCCCTCTAATTTCGGCAGCCGGAGGCTTGTTCTTTTGTAAATTCTTCAGGAAAGGGTCATGAGAATAACATTCCCTGAGTTCTTGTATATTTTGTATGAATTTGGGAGCTAGTTTTCCTGGGAATAAAATCCTTGGCTGATGCTGTGGACCCCTTCAATAGGCTGCACTGTTTTTCTCTGGTACAAAGCAGTGCTGTTCAAGTCTGGTGATAATCCAAAGTCCTTTCCCTTTATTAGTCACCTGCTCCTTTTCTCCTCGATGATGAAAGGATATCCCCCTTTAATATCCACTAAATTGACTAAAACGTGTCTGGGTGTTTGTTGCTCCTTCTGAGTCGATTTTTTCAGATCTGTTGTGTATCTTTTAAAATATGTTTATCAGTTTTTAATATATTGTGTCTCAGCCCCTGAATCCACTTTTCATTGTCACCTCCAGTGGAGCTAGACCTTGTAACTATTTCTCCTTTGGAGCTGGCCAGCTTTAAACTCGATCAGTGGAGAGTGCTGGGCTGTTGGGCACAGAGGTGGAGGGCTTCTCTCCCGGATTCCTGTGTGTCTCACGCATCAGGCTCCCTGGCCCCCACAGCTCCAGGGCTCCGCTGCACAGGGCACCTCCCCTCCCCGTGGAGAGCTACCCTGGGCGACCCCTTTGGTGGCGTCACAGGGGACTTCTCTCCCTTGCGGTGAGTCACAGCTGTGTCCTCTTCATCTCAGCCCTGGGATAGGGGACCTTTTTTTGGTTCCTCTCTCTCAGCCCTAGGTGTACCCCTTCATCTGATACTCATATAGTCTTTTTTTTTTTTTTTTTTTGTATTTTTCTGAAGTGAGAAATGGGTAGGCAGAGACAGACTCCCACAGGAGCCCAACCCGGATCCACCCGGCATGCCCACCAGGGGGCAATGCTCTGCCTATCTGGGGCGTTGCTGCGGTTGAACCGTAGCCATTCTAGCACCTGAGGTGAAGGCCATGGAGCCATCCTCAGTGCCTGGGTCTACTTTACTCCAATGGAGCCTTGGCTGTGGGAGGGGAAGAGAGAGACAGAGAGGAAGGAGAGGGGGAAGGGTGGAGAAGCAGATGGGCACTTCTCCTGTGTGCCCTGGCTGGGAATCGAACCCGGGACTTCCACACGCTGAGCCGATGATTTATCGCTCAGCCAACCGGCCAGCGCTAGTCTTTTTTATTTTTTATTTTATTGATTTTCACAAGAGAGGAAGGGAGAAAGACAGGAACATCTGTCCTGACTGGGGATCCAACCAGCAACCTCTGTGCTTGGGGCGAATGCTATCCCTCCAGGGCTGATCTTCATATATTCTTCAGAGCTCCTATACTCCTTACTAGCCTTTCCCCCTTACTCCAATCCCGTTATGTTTAGCAATTCTTTATATAAAACCTTCCCTATTTAAATTATCTTGTGGACTCTCCTCCTAAAGGGATCCTGACTAAAGCAATGTGGTATCAAATCTCCCCCCACTACCCAGCCTTTTTTTTTTTTTTTTAATTTTAGGAAAGTGTCTTTGGATTTTATATTTAGTGTTTGTTCTGCTCCCTGCTATGAATTTCATTTTCAGGGACTCCTTTGCTTATTTCCAATATTTGCTGTTTTCTCTTGAATCTCTGGTTTATGTTCTTTTCTTTTTGATATAAAATTTTTTCTACTTTTTACATTCTGTTTCCCTTACGTTTCTTCTGATTAATCTTCATATCTGCAATTCCTTTTCTTTCTTTTTTCTCTCTGTAGTTATTTTTTTTTCTTTTATTTCTAAATCTGTCCTAAGTGCTGTATCGCATTTCTGAGTTTTTCAAACTCTGACTTTCTAATGTCTTTCTTAATTTGGAATAGTTTAGTATAGTTTTACTATAGTATAGTATAGTTAGTTATTTTGCTCCTTATTCTCTTTTTTTCCCCTTCTTTCTGAAAGAAGAAAATTCATATGAAATTAATTCTCCTGAACTTTTGGAAAAGGGGGGTTGAGGAAACGTTTCTGACTTCTGTTTTCCCGTAGTGTTTGTATGTATGTAGCAAGTGTGGCAAACTATTAGACCCAACGAACAAGTTCAGCAAGGTCGCAGGAGACAAGATCGACATACAGCGATCAACTGTATTTCTATACACTTGCAATGCATAATCTGAAAATGAAGTTAAGAAAACAGTTTTGTTTACAACAGCACTCAAAAGAACTGAATGCTTAGGAATACATTTGCCAACGAAAGTGTAAGACTCATAAAACTAATATTGTTGAAAGACATATAAAACCCCCAAATAAATGGAAAGACATGTTCATGGATCAAAAGACTTAATATTTTTAAAGGGGTGATGCTCCCAAGGTTGGCCTGTAGACTCAGTGCACTCCCATCAAGAACCCCATCCGAACCCCATCCAGCTTCTCTGCAGGAACAGACCAGCTAATGCTGAAATTCACGTGGAGGCTAAAGAGGTCCAGAACAGCCCGGATAATCCTGAAGAAGAGAAGAGTTGGAGGACTTCCCGACTCCAAAACTTACTAGACAGCAACAATGATGAAGAGAGTGGAGAGGTGGCACAAACATAGGTCTAGAGATAAATGGGATAGAACTCAGAGTCCCTGCAGAAACCTCACATCTCCAGTCTGTTGATGAGTGGCGAGGGTGCTGAGACAATCTGTGGGGGAAGGAAAAGTAGGTTTCTTTGTTTGTTTTTTTACAGAGACAGCAAGAGAGTCAGAGAGAGGGACAGACAGACAGGAACAGAGAGAGATGAGAAGCATCAATCATCAGTTTTTCGTTGCGACACCATAGTTGTTCATTGATTGCTTTCTCATATGTGCTTGACTGCAGGCCTTCAGCAGACTGAGCCACCCCTTGCTGGAGCCAGCAACCTTGGGTCCAAGCTGGTGAGCTTTTGCTCAAACCTGATGGGCCCACACTCAAGGCGGCAACCTTGGGGTCTCGAACCTGGGTCCTCCCAGGTCCGACGCTTTATCCACTGTGCCACCGCCTGGTCAGGTAGGAAAAGTGTTTTCAACAAATGGTGCTGGGACTACCGGACAGCCACAGGCAAAAAAAACTGATGTGTGTACCGCACACCAGATACAGAGTTAGCCCTAAATAAATCATAGGCCTAAAGATAAGAGCTACAACTATAAAGTTCTTAGAAAAAAACTTAAGGATAAGTCTCTGTCACCTTGGATTTGGTAATGGCTTCTTAGCTATGACACCAAAAACAGAAGATAAAATAGGTAAATTGGACTTCATCAAAATTAAAAGCTTTGGGCTTCAGAAGACACCAACAGGAAAGTTAAGAGATAACTTGCTGAATGGGAGAAAAGATTTACAAGTTCTATACTCTGATAAGGGGCTGGTATCTAGAATATGTAGAACTCTAGAATATCTAGAACTCTTACAACTCTAGGGAGGAAGGAAGGCTGGAGATTGAGTTCATCACCAATGGCACAATCCTGCATACATAATGAAAGCTCTATAAAAATCTTTAAATGAGAGGGTTTGGAGAGCTGAGATGGGGAACACATCCCCAGACTGGGGGGGGGGGCACCGAACCCTACGAGAACAGAGGGTACTGTGCTCATGACCCTTTCCGCATTTTTCTGAGTTATGTGAGTCATTCTAGCAAATTATTGGATCTGACTTTGGGCGTGGGGAACAAGGATTTTATAGCTAAATTGGACAGAAGTGTAGGTAACCTGGGGACTTGATACTTGGAGCTGTCATTTGAAGTGAGGCAGTCTTGTGGGACTGAGCCGTTAAACCTGTGGAGTATGACACTAGTGTCAGAAGGGGACTGACTGGTAGGACACCCAGCTGGTGTTGGAGAGTTGGAGGAGAGAGGTTGGAAAAGATACCAGTATGTGGTGTCTGGGGCAGGGGGAAACAGTTAAGAAATGGGCAAATGGTCTGAACAAACATTTCTTCAAAGATACACGAACAGCCAATAAGCGTGTGAAAAGATGCTCAAAATCTTTTATCAGGGAAATGCAAATCAAAACTAATGAGATATTGAAGATGAGTGGATTAAAAAGCTATGGTACATATATACTATGGAATACTACTCAGCCATAAGAAACGATGACATCGGATCATTTATAACAAAATGGATGTACCTTGATAACATTATACGGAGTGAAATAAGTAAATCAGAAAAAAAGAAAAACTGAGAACAGCATGATTACATACATAGGTGGGACATAAAAGTGAGAATATGAGACATGGACAAGAGAGTGGTGGTTATGGGATGGGGGGAGGGAGGGAAGAGTGGGATAGGGAGGAGGGGAGGGACACAGGGAAAACCAGATAAAAGGTGACAGAGGACAATTAGACTTTTGGTGATGGGTATGCAACACAATTGAATGATAAGATAACCTGGAGATGTTTTCATTGTACATATGTACCCTGATTTATTGGTGTCACCCCATTAGAATTAATAAAAAAAAGAAAAAACAAAAACAAAAAAAAACTAATGAGATATCACTCCACACCCACGGGAAGGGCTATAATCCCAAAAACAGGATACAATGTGTCAATTACACCTCACTAGGAAACTCATGAGAAACAAAATGTAACAAGTGTTGATGAGACTGGAGAACTGGAATCCTTCACACTGCTGGTGGGAACATAAATCCGGGCAGGCACTTCCGGGAACAGCCTCAAAAGTTAAACACAGAGTTATCATTTGACCTAGCAATTCTTTTTTTTTTTTTTTTAGATTTTATTTATTCATTTTTAGAGAGAGAGAAAGAGAGGAGAGGGGGAGGAGCTGGAAGCCAACTCCCATATGTGCCTTGACCGGGTAAGCCCAGGGTTTCGAACCAGCAACCTCAGCATTCCAGGTCAATGCTTTATCCACTGCGCCACCACAGGTCAGGCTAGCAATTCTAATTCTAGGTTTATACCCAAGAGGATGGAAGAATGCATATGTCTACCCAGAAACCTGCACACGAACGCTAGCCATTCTTTCTGTTGGGGTTGGGGGTCAGGCACGGGTCAGGCAGAGTTCTGATTGGGGCCATACACCATCTGCTCTAGGACAAACTCACATTAATCAAAATGAGAATGATGCATCAACCCAAGACTGCAATTTAGTTCATTTTTGTGTGTGAGGAATGTTGGTGCCAAGGGAGCTGAAACACCTGGCCCCACGATCCATGAATTGTTTACTGTGCGGCTGACTTACATTTGGAAAAGCAAACCTTGAAGAGAGGAAAGCCTTGGGAAGATGGAATCAGGACAGGGACACCTGATGAGGTCAGCAGCTAATGGCAGAGGAGCCAGATGCGTCCATCTCTCAACCAGGTGGTCTTGTCTGTGGGTCAGGAACTCTACAGGTCACTGGCAGAGCCACTGCTCACCCAGACTTGGCCACACTGTGGCTTCCTTTGTGTGGTCAGTGACCTTCTGGACGACACAATTTTTTTTATAATTTATAATTTATTGTTTTAAAATTAATTTTTAGCCTGACCAGGCGGTGACGCAGTGGATAGAGTGTCGGACTGGGATGTGGAAGACCCAGGTTCGAGACCCCGAGCTCGCCAGCTTGAGCGCGGGGCCCATCTGGCTTGAGCAAAAGCTCGCCAGCTTGGACCCAAGGTCGCTGGCTCCAGCAAGGGGTGGCTCGGTCTGCTGAAGGCCCACAGTCAAGGCACATGTGAGAAAGCAATGAATGAACAACTATGGTGTCGCAACGGCAATGAAAAATTAATGATTGATGCTTCTCACCTCTCTCTGTTCCTGTCTGTCTGTCCCTATCTCTCTCTCTCTCTCTCTCTCTGAATCTCTCTCAGTCCCTGTAAAAAAAAAAAAAAAAAAAAAAAAATGCCAGTTTATTTTTTATTCAGTGAGAGAAGGGGAGGCAGACAGTCTCCTGCATAAGCCCCAACCAGGACCTACCCGGCAAGCCCACTAGCGGGCAATGCTCTGCCCATCTGGGGTGTTGCTCCCTTGCTCAGCAACCCAGCTCTTCTTAGCATTTGAAGCGGAGGCCATGGAGCCATCCTCAGCACCCAGGACCTACTTGCTCCAGTCAAGACATGGCTGCAGGAGGGGAAGAGAGAGAGAGAGAAAGAGAAGTGAGAGGGGGAGGGGTGAAGAAGCAGATGGGTGCTTCTCCTGTGTTCCCTGACCAGGAATGGAATTTGAGACTTCTACGCGCTGGCTCTACCCCTGAGCCAACTGGCCAGAACCTAAATAAAATCTTCAAAAAAAAAAAATCCTGTGGTTTTGTGATCTACAGCACAAACCCTGGGAAGATGGTTTGTTTTGCTCTTAAAACATCTGTGAAGCCCTCTTGCCCACACAGGCCTGTCACACATCTCCCCGATTCTCAGTGGGAGTGCTGGGCCCAGCTATCTACATTCAAAACAAGGTGGTGACTGTCCTCCAGAAGCAGACTGACTGGAAGACGAGGTCCTGTCATGGAGGGAAAAGAAAGCGTGGTAGACCCCCATAGTAGAGTCCCCAAGAGGGGACAATCAGGGCAGGGAACACCAACATTCTTATGCAAGTCTATTCTGAAAGGGAAGAGCGTCCTCCGCAAACAATGGACAGGCTCAGAGACACCACACGCAGTCTGCACGTGCAAGCCCACTGTTTTCTGCTTTGGAATGCGTAGTGATGCCACGAATTTGTCAATTCGGAGAACAGTCTTTGTCTGAGGCAAGTACTAAAATGGTAGGTTTTCAGGTGGCTGCTGGGAGAAGTGCTACCCCCAAATCTGAGACTTGCCTCTCGCTGCCCCCGCTCCCCAGGAGGTGGGGGAAGTGCTTGAGGAAGCGCCTGGGACTGCGCAGGCCCAGAGTGAGAAACCTTCGCGGACCCCAGGGTGGAGATCCCAGGGCCCGCGGATCCGAGCAGGTCCCCATCCGAATCCTCCAATCCTCGGGCTAGGTGACGCAGGCTCTGCTGCTGGGCGTGACCGGGCTGCCCACGCGCTGACAGTCAACTGTTCTGAAGTCCTTAGGCATCGGGGGACTGCATGTGACCAGCAGAAGGGCCTTCAGAGAGTGAGACCCCCAAATAGGGCGCCCAGACATGAGCCCCCAGGATTCCACCAGGACCCCCCGGGACTGCGAGGGAGGCCTCAGCCTCCCACCCCAGGCCCCACCCCAACTGTTTGTATGTGGATAAGAAAAATACCAACGCCTGCAAAACAAATGGGCAAGGAAGGGGTTAAAACAGGCCCTTCTCAAAGCAGAAAATACAAGTCTAGGAAATAGATTCCTCCTAGAAATAAAAATATCTGATACTTAAACCAACGAGGGACCGTTTCTTACCTCTTATCAAGTGGAGCACCAACGAGGCGCAGGGGCTGAGGCAATAGGGAGACAAATGTGACCTGGTGAGCGCCCAAGGCCTGTCCCCAGGGGCGTGGACAAGAGCTCAGAGAGGAGCGGTGGAGCATTGCAGGTAAGCACCTTCAGAGAGGTAGGGGTGGGGACCCTGGGATTTTTTTGTTTGTTTGTTTTATTACAGGGACAGAGAGAGACTCAGAGAGAGGGATAGACAGGGACAGACAGACAGGAACGGAGAGAGATGAGAAGCATCAATCATTAGTTTTTCGTTGCCGTTGCGACACCTTAGTTGTTCATTGATTGCTTTCTCATATGTGCCTTGACTGCGGGCCTTCAGCAGACCGAGCAACCCCTTGCTGGAGCCAGCGACCTTGGGTCCAAGCTGGTGAGCTTTTTGCTCAAGCCAGATGGGCCTGCGCTCAAGCTGGTGACCTCAGGGTCTCGAACTTGGGTCCTCCGCACCCTAGTCCGACGCTCTATCCACTGCACCACCCACCGCCTGGTCAGGCTGGCCCTGGTATTTTTTTTTTCTAAACATTTTATTTATTCATTTTAGAGAGGGGAGAGATTGAAAGAGAGAGAGAGAAGTGGGGGAGGTACTGGAAGTATCAACTCCCATATGTGCCTTGACCAGGCAAGCTCAGAGTTTTGAACTGGCAACCTCAGTGTTTCCAGGTTGACACTTTATCCACTGCACCACCACTGGTCAGGCTGGCCCTGATATATTTTTTTTTAAGTTTTATTTATTTATTTATTTATTCCAAGGACAGAGAGAGAGAGTCAGAGAGAGTGATAGATAGGGACAGACAGACAGGAACGAAGAGAGGTGAGAAGCATCAATCATTAGTTTCTCGTTGCCCTTGCGACACCATAGTTGTTCATTGATTGCTTTCTCACATGTGCCCTGACCGCGGGCCTTCAGCAGACTGAGCAACCCCTTGCTGGAGCCAGCGACCTTGGGTCCAAGATGACGAGCTTTTGCTCAAGCCAGATGGGCCCGCGCTCAAGCTGGCAAGCTCGGGGTCTCGAACCTGGGTCCTTCCACATCCCAGTCCGATGTTCTATCCACTGCGCCACTGCCTGGTCAGGCTGGCCCTGATATTTTTAAGGAGCAAATACTCATTGGGCCCTGGGGCTCACAGGCTAACAGGCTGTCTTAAGTCTTGCTCATTAAAACTGGTTAAGTCCCTTTCCCCCCAATGGGGAAGTCCTTTGGCATGAACATTTGGTGTTTGAACTTTCGGCCCCTCTAATTTATAGTCATTCTATCCTAAGAAAACAATTCTAAACATCGTAAGAGCTTAATGCCTGAATATATTTTATAGAACATCATTATAATAAAAATAAAAAGCAGAAACAACCAAATTGTATACACGTGCATGGGGTTAAGTCAATATGTCATTTACTTTGTGCCCTCCTTTGGTTTTTCCAGTTGCAAGAAAGAAAGACTCAAGCAGGGCTTGTTCCCAGGAAACGAGGCAGCCCAGACCAACCTGCCGAGGGCCTCTGGCCCTTCCTCCCAGGCTTCCTGCAGGTCCCACCCCGCAGCCACTGGGCTGTCCTTGTGTATCTGTTTGAACCTCCACTTGCTCCTGCCAGCCTTCTGTGGCACCTGGCCTCCAGCGCCCTTCTTCCTGACTAACAGCTCCTCCTCCCTCTGCCCAGCCTCCCTCCCTGGAAGCAGGCTGTGAGGGTGCTGGTCCGAGCGAACATTGCTTAGACAGCCACTGGAAGGCACAACCAAACCTTCTTTCAAATTCTCCCAAAACGATTCCATAAAGTACAGATTGCTTGTCAGTTTCATAAACAGTGAGCAGCAATGAGCCTGGTACCTCAATATGTTTGCTAAGTTCATCAGATTTTTCACTCAGACAAATTGGTAAAAGACCCTAAAACGTTAAATGTCAGCAAAACAGAAAATGACTTTTAAAAGAACTCAAGAGAAATCAGTATAAACTGAAAATTCTTATATGAAATGTTATAAATTTGGAATATCATCATATTAACAGTGCAGTCAAAAAGATTCCAATTAGACTAAAATTCTATTTTTCAACAATTTGAACGTTTACTAGAATGCTGCTGAGATGTTAAGGAAGACTATTAAATAGCAAACAAATGTATTACCTGAAATGGTGTCTGGAAAAGCAGCGTGCTAGCTAGATAAGTGTGGGGAATTGGCTATTTGGGAAACAATTGATAAAAGATTGATTCTCATGGGAAACTGTTGTGAGACCCATGGCCGAGCGCCAGGGGCCCCGGAAAGTTCTGGGCGGTTTCTCTGGTCTCTCTGTGTCTATCTCCATCTGTCTCTTTTCTGTCTCTGTCTTTTTCTCTGCTCCTTTGTCTCCCTGTCTGTCTCTCTGTCTTTGTCTCTGTCTCTCCAGCTCTTTGGGGGACAGTCGAGTCTCTTCTCCTCTCTACCCCAGTGCCCCACTGTTCTCTGAGCCCCAGCACCTGTCTGCCTTCAGCTTCCTGGTATTTAGTCAGCAGGTGCTCCAGCCTGTCCAGTGCCCCTCCGAGCCTGACTCCCCACCCCTGCCGCTCGGTGCCCCGTCACTCAGGGACTCCAATCAGCCCCTGTGTTGTATTTCAAATTCCTAGAGAGAGAAACATCCTGGCTGCCTCCGGCCAGGTGTCTCACCAATCAGTCTTGGCTGAGGCCACATGGAGCCCTGCCTCCCAGGGCATGGGGGCTTCTGCAAAAAGGGGAGTGCAGCCCAGTGCCTCCCCCGCCTGGCACCTCCTCCTTCCCATGGAGAAGTTCTAGAGGTACCCTCACTCCGCACCGCCCCCCCTCCCCGCCCCCCGCAGCAGCTGTTGCTTGGTGCATAGCCCTGGCCTCCTGCTCTGGCTGACAGCACTCTGCTTTGGTTCTCACAGCACCTTGATGTGATAACTGAGTTTCCATGCGTATTGTCTGCAGCACAGGGCTTTGTCTGGTCCACTGCTTCGTCCCTGGTTCCTACAATGGTGCCTGATGCTCAGCGAGGGTCTGCAGAATGACTGAAACACACTCTCATCCTCCCCAGGGAGAAACGCCCGACTCCTATCTGGGAATTGCCCCTGGACCGCTTTGAAAACTCAGGGACCGAAAGTCTGTTGATGGTACCCATTTCTCTGTCCCCGTCTGCCTCCCACCCAGCCCAGACTCACCTCTCCTCCTGGGGAAAGTTATGGTTCTATTTTTCCAGATGTACTTCAGAACCATTTGGGCCCAGTTCCTAAAAAATTTCTTTTGAGATTTTTTTAATTAAGTGAGCAGGAGAGGCACTGAGACATACTCCTGCATGTGCCCCTGACTGGTGGCCAGGACTGGGATCCACCCAGTAAGCCCCTATGGGGTGATGCTCTGTTGCTTGGCAACTGAGCTAAAATGCCTGAGGTGGAGGCCACAGAGCCATTCCTCAGTGCCCGGGGCCAACTCGCTCAAGCCAATTGAACAATGTCTGCAGGAGGGGTGGGGGAGAGAGAAAGAGAAAGAGAGAGAGAGAGAGAGAGGAGGGGGAGAAGCAGATGGTCACCTCTCCTGTGTGCCCTGACTGAGAAACAAACCTGGGACACTCACACACCAGACGATGCTCTACCACTGAGCCAACCAGCTAGGGCCTCTCTTGAGATTTTGATTGACGTTACTTTATACATTGACTTGAAAATAAAGTACATCGTTTTATGATTGAGTCTTACCACAGCATGATGTCCCTTTATTTCCTCGTTGTCTTTTTATAACTCAGTTTTCACATAGTTTTTGCATCTTTATTGTTAAACTGAGTTTTAGGGTCCTTTACCTTTGCAGTTGCTATCTGGTATGGTTTCCCTACCCATTCATTTTCTAATTGTTGGTATAGGGGAAAGGAATTGATTTGTGAATGTTATTTTGTATCCATTCACTTAAATTCAACTCTTACTAATCCTAAAAGCTTTTCACTTGATTATTTTAGGAATAAAATCACATTATCGATAAATGACTGTTTTATCTCCTTCTTCCTTCCTCTAGTCTAACCTCTTTTTCAGCTGTTTCTTATTGCGTTCAGCAGAGCGGATCCTTTCTTAAATAAACCTTCTGTGAGGGAAGACGCTGAGGACTCCACAGTCTATTTAAAGAACACAACCAAGAAAGTGACATACCTCAGTTTCTGGGATGCTGCCAAAGTAGTACTTAGATGAGATTTATTGCTCCCAGTGCTTATATTAGGGAGGGGAAAAAAAGAGAAACAGTAAATCAAGTCGATATTTGATGAACTTTGTTGCCCGAGTTACAAACCAAGAGAAAGGAGAAAAAGGAAGCAATAAATTTAAACAAAATGGAGGAAGGAGAGAGAACTGATAAAACGTAATAGCACATGGGAGGAAACGGGCCCATCTGCAGAGTGCAGCAAGCAGCTCGGACTGGATGGAGGCGGGGCCAGGCCACCGCCTATTGCATCCCGGCAGATGGGGCAGGTGGGCTTGCGTCCCGGGCTCTGTCGATTCCACAGCCACCCACTGATTGTGGGCCCCTGACTGGGGTTCTAGCCCCACCAGCACCCTGGAAGTACGTGAGGTGGGGTAGGGAGTGCTCAGGCTCAGGAAAGTACCCAGCAGACCCCTGTCCAGGCAGAAGGGGGAGCGGTGAGTGTCCACTGTCGTGCGACTCACACCCCTGCTTTGTAAATCCATCTCATCTGGACAGGGGGCCCCTACTTTGAGCATCCTTTCCTGTGTCTTGCTTATATAAGTTTACCCTGAGGGAGAAAAGGTCAAGTCCTTGGTTTTGCCTGTCCCCAGGCCAGAGCATCTGGGATCAGACAGCCCAGGCAGGGTGGAGTGGGGCACAGTGACCAGCGTGGGCACCGGGAAGGGAGTCTGGCTATGCTGGGTTCACACGTTCTTCTCACACTGGTTCTTTAGAGGACTTAACATTATGTTTACTTGAAGGGAAAGTTCTCTTACAGTCAATCTTAAAGAAAAAAAAATGAACAAGCCATTAGCTAAATTCTAAAAAGGAACAAAGACAAATTAATAATATACTCCGGAAAAAGGAATGAACTAATACAAAACATGTTTTACTAGCAAAGTGAGGGGATCAGATTCTCAGCAGTCTGCTGGTATGTTTTTGTAACAAACTGGAAACACATCTTCCCAGGCGCTCATCAATTGTTCCCCTTAACTCAATGTGATATGCAACATTTTATTTTTTTAATAGAGAGGGGAAAGGTCCCAGCTGCTTTTTTGAACAAGCAGAGACAGAATGACATCTTGGAGTAGGTCTGAGTGTGCTGGGAGTCACTGGGTGGCCCTGTGCTTTGCGATGGAAGGAGGCTGGGCTCCCATTTTCCTATTAAGGCTTGCTGTCGGACAGGCTTAGTGGGCGCTGGCCTCCCTGGGGGGCAGAGTTCTGGCACAAGCGAGCCTAGAGCCTCAGGGAGGAAAGACCTGAGATCCCAGCCCCATCTCCCTGAGACCTGAAGTTAGGGGCCTGGGATCTTCTGGTGGGCTTGGCCCAGTTTGCCTGGCAACAGGATTGTGCAGTTCCCAGGTTCCTACAGCTCAGTACCCCATGGGTGTGGGGGTTTGGGGAGACTCCCAGCCTTGTGCAGAGGACCTCAGAAAATGGGAGGCCTTGGAGCCGAAATAAGGGGTGCCCATGGGTCAGGACCAGCAGGGCATCGCCGCAGGTGTCCACAGCATCCTGCAGGCTTTGGGATGCGTGTTCAGCAGTGATGCCGGGTGGCGGCCTCCGAGGCAAGCGTGGCAGCTGAGTCTCTTTGCCCGGGTGGGTACGTGCCAGGGAGGGCTCAAGATGGACGTGCTGAACTTCCTGCCAACAGGAGCTTGTGCACTCTGTCATGCAGACCTCACAACTGCAGGTGCTCCCTTAGCTGTCCGGTCTACGAGTCTGTTTCCCAATAAGAAGTCCTCGGTTTTTGCACTGGCTGCATGTTGCACCCCACGGCTGCTCCAGAGCTGGTGCTGGTTCCTATGTGTGACATATGTGCGTGACAGCACGTGTGGGCAGCCACATTTCCAGGCAACAGGCTGGGCCCCAAGGACACCTCTCCCGGGCCTTGCAGCCGCTGCCCAGAAGCCCGGGAGGTCCCACGACAGACTCCTGATCCTGGGAACTGAGAGGCTCGCTCCAGCTGCCACAGATCTTCCTCCAGGGCCCTACGTGCTCTATCCTGCGCTACCTTTATTTTTATATTTTATTTTATCTGTTTTTCATTCTCCTGGGCTGTTTTTAAATGGCAGCTTTGTACTGTTTTACTGACGGTGTCGGATAGTGAAAGGGGTCCTTGCACTGTGACGTCAGCTGTTTCACTGTGAATGTGCTCATGGTGCTAAAACCCTCCCGGTGTCCATCACTGGGCACTGCCCTGCGTTTCTCTCTTGGCCGCCTGCAGCTTCCTACGCGTCTGAAGAGGTGTGTCCCTCACCCAGCATGCCCTGATTCCACTTTCGGGGTCTTTTCTTCAAACTCAGCCTCCTCATTGTGCCAAACAATTTAACTCTCCCCACATTGGATCTGGGCCTCCCTGGGCACCCCCAAACCTGATCACATTGTCTGCTAAGCAGAAGCGTTCCCTTCCTGCTCCCCCCCCCCCCCCCGCCACAAGTCCCCACCGGAGGGAGGAGAGCCAAGAGAAGATTGCTTTCCCCAACAACATCGACATCGATGGGCTGCCTCCATTCCCCTCCCCCACCCCAGGCAAAAGTGGCCGCTGCCACCTGCTTTCTTTTATAACAGGACAGAGGGGTGTCCTGCAGCAGCAGCCCTAGCACAGGGACCAGGGTGTCCCCTGGGCCGTGACTGCTGTGGATGCTAGGCAGCTCCAGGACCAGGCATCCCGTCCTCTGTCCTGGCTTCCCCGCTGCGGTCCATCACTGCCCACAGCGCTAGGCCGGCCCGGGCCACCCCCCACCCAGAGCGATGTGCTCCGTATACCTGCTTCCGTTCAGGTTTCTGAAAGGGAATCTGGTCTGGTTCATTTCCATCCTTGTTTCCTGCATGTGGGTGCCCACAGGTCAGGCGCCCGCCTGGCCCCTCAGTGTGACCGCGGTGGCATAGAGCGTGGCCATGCCTACTGGGCCTGTAGAGGGGACAGTGCGGCCATCGCCCTGGAGCAGCGTGCCTGGCTGCTCTTAGGAGGGCCCGTGCAGCCCAGTCCCTATCTCGCCCAAAGTCACACAGCTGTTTAGTGTCAGAGGCAAGCCGCAAATACAGGTCTGTTCCTGCAAAAGCCACGTAGCCAGCACACACCCCCCACCCCCCCAGCTCTACATGGGCCTTTCAGAGGCAGGTGTGGGTGGGAAGCAATTCTTTGGCCCAGACTGAGATATGGCCGGAACGGTGGACGTAAGAAAGTGCTTTTGTAAATGTATCCTTTAGCAGAGACATTTACAATCACCCCATAAAGAGCAGTCATCAAGCCCTCACACAAATAAAAAACCTCACACTGCAGGATAATGCAAAGGAAACAAAAAACAAAAACCCAAAACAATAAATCATTACCCAAGTTTTTGAAAAGCGGCGTGAACTGCATATTAAAAGTCAAGGGAATGGGGTGAGGTCATCTTAACATGGCAGGGGGCCCTCAAATGAGAGCCAGCTGGGCGCAGGCTCCACACCTGGCCCCGCACACAGGCCGTCCATGTGACAGCTGAGTCAGGAACGAAGTAGGAACCGTCCAGGGACCACAGGGGACAGGTCCCTCGCCAGGCGGGAGCTGAAGTGGGATGCAAGGACATTCTCAGTGCTTTCAGCTCTCTGCTGGTCAGCACTTCAGGGAAGTCCTCAGGGCTGGTGAAGCGTTTCACCCTGTTGTTTTATTGTGTGAATTTTAAAGCTGCTCTCTCCCACTCTCTTCTTCTTCCCTGGGTCTCATGATTACTTCCTGTTCTAGGCACCTGCAGTGTAGTCTCAGTTTCCCCTGAGTAAGTAAGACCCCTGAGTTTTTGTTCTAAGTCCCCGCAGTGAGCTCTGTACCTGTGGCATCCTCCTCCAAGGAGGACTGTGTAAGCAGTCAGTGATTCCAAACAAGACTGTCTGGGTTTGAATCCCGATTCTAATTCTTACTAGCCTAGCGAGTGAGGTCTGAGCCTTGGCGTTCCCATCTGTAAAATGGAGACAAGCATAGGAATCACCCTATAGGGCTATTGTGAAGGTTCAATGAGATGATTTATGTTAATTACTAGAGTCATGGTGCCTGGCAACTAGTAACTGCTTACTAAATCTTAGGTACTTTTATTATGAAATAGAGATAGGAAAAGAGTTGCATGACTGTAGAGAAAACAGCCGTTGGTCAAGTTTGCTCTCTGGTTTCCTGGCTACAAGCACTTTGCATGATTAGCGTGTGAGCACGTGGCAGAAAGCCACGTGTGTGTATAGCCCGTGCAACGCTACCGGGTAGCCTCGGGGATGGTTTTCCTGACAGCTTGCCTGCCGCTGCGAGGGGCGATTTGCCCGTTTGTTCGTCTGCCAGGCGAGAAGAGTTTTCCCTCTCCAGCCCGTTTGCTCACCCACCGGTGCTGGGGTGAGAATCCAATAAACGGGAACGGTCCGACACCTCTCGGCCCCACGGTTCTTCGACGGTAGGCCCGAATCCACCGTGAACCTGCCTGGCCTCGTTGGCTTACAGTGGCATTTTGTTGGGTAGTAAACCTTAGCCATTTTGGTCATTCCAGGAAAAGGCACCGAGAGGAATGCCGGGGGCTGCCTGGTCTGGGACTTGGACTCTCTCTGTGGGTCTTAGGCCCCTCCAAAATGCGTCCCGGTTCAGAGTGATGCTCTAAGCTGTCATCTTCCACCACTGCCACAGTTCAGTGATCGTCCACTCATCTGTTGGGGCCACTTGCTTTATGGCCCACAGATTCATGGCCCTTTTAGAAAACGGCCCTTGATCTCTTTGGGGGGACTTGCCCCTGTCCCACTGGGAGCAGTCTTTGGGGAGCAATAGGTAGGGCAGGAAGTTCTCAACCTCACGGAGGAAGAAACCAAAGGGGTCTTGAGAACCCCATCAGAGAATTCAGAACTGCCCACAGTCCTAGGGGCAGAGGGCCTACACTCCACCCAGCGGACTCTGCTGGGACTCAGAGGTACAAGGCCAAGCAGAGAGGGGACAGAGAAAAGGGTGAAGTGGGCCTGCGCTTTCCTGTGTGCTTCCGGCTGGCTCTCGCTTGCAATCAAAGACCTTTAGCTGAAATTCATGTGAATTCCATTCAGAGTTGCTCAGTTTCATAGTTCAGAAAGGTTGAAGGGTCTGAAGACCACTTCTGGTGTTCAAACAGCTCCTGACCCATGAATTAGAACCCAGGCGGGGGTAGGGGGGAAGGTCACCGGACTTCTTGTGTTTGTCATCCGATTCTTGTTCATCTGCTTAGAATGCTTAGATAACTCAGACCTGCTTGCTTGCTTTCTCTGAAAACCTTCCACGTGTCGCATAGCCCGGCCTAGGAATCACAGGGCCTGTCGGGTAGAGTGGGGGGAAACTGGCCCATGGAATCAAATATACAAACTTGGCTTCCCGACACCGGCGTCCCTTGACACCTAGCTTCCGTCTGCTTTCCCGACACTCTGAACTCACTCCCCTCCTTCCGTTCCATGCTCACATCCCTGGGCTGCTCCTCCCGTGGGTCCCCTGCCTTTTCCCCCTGTCCCTCCCAAAGCCGTGAGCCTTGTTTGAGGGAGACGGAGTCCTCCCTCTGAACACTAAAGGCTCACGAGGGCTAGGACTGGAGGAGACCTCGGGAAATAGAACCATCTTACGCAGAGGAGAGGAGGAGGGAGACTGACGGTCTTCCAGACTCACTGACTTGCAGAGGTAGAGTTAGAGCCCCAGGCTCCAGACCGTCTTCAGCATGCCTTTTATGATACCACGAGGCCACCCACGAACCAGGAGCTAAAGCTGTTCCAGTTACTAGATAATCAAGTCATTGTTCCCGGCCCTACGGCCATGCCCTTGGCTGCCAGGTGCTGAGCGGCCTCCCACTAGAGTGGGAAGAGTGGACTTCTCTGCTCCAGGCATCTTGGGCTTGGCCATGTGACTTGCTCTGCCCAGTGGAATCTGAGCAGAAGTGACAGATGTGACAAAGAGCATCTGTGCTGCTGCCCACCCCTCCTGCACTTTCTGCTCCTCCCCATGGGAAGAACCCAGCTCAGGTGGCGCCTGGCCTCAAAGTGTGAGACACATGGGAGAAAGTAAATGCGGCCCAGAGCCCGACCAAGAGTGGGCTGCTCCAGCCTGACTGTGAAATCCTTGGTGGCTGCTCTGAGCCACTGAGGTCTGGGTTGTTACCCAGCGTGACTCGGGGCGCGCCTGCCCCCTACAGCTCGCTCCGGCTCGGGGTTCGGGTACCACCAGAGGCCGCCCAGGTGGACTCTCTAACTCTCTGCGACTCCCCTTGTATGGGATACATTTGCTCTCCTTGGCTCTGCGGCGAAGGCTCTTGGGAACGGCACCCGTTTCTCCACCCTCAGCTCCCTCCTCTTCCCTTTACTAACCTTCCGTTCCAGCCGCATCCAAACTACCAGCACGTTCCTATACCTACCTGCTCTGCTCCACTGAGTTAAGTCTCCAACTTCATGAAGACCACCAACCCAGTCCCACCCCTCCCTCCTGTCTCTGAGCACAGGGTGTCTGAGCAGGCAGATTGCCCAGCGATGCTACTTCCCTCTCTCGCCCTCACCCCCTCAGCCCGGTGCCCCCACCACACCTCTAGGTCAGGAGGTGTGTTACTCACCCAGATCTGACATGCAGTCCTGCCTGGTCTGTCACCCACACCTCCTCTGGGAACCCTCCCTGGTGCACCCACCCAGGGAATTCTTGGAGCGGAGGGGAGGGTGTTGGAAGCCTCGGGGAAAAGCCCTCAAAGGAACTACGAAGACAAAGGAAAGAAGCCAGGTTGCCTTGGGCTGTGACCAGGAGTGGAGTCAGCCCGAGTAGGCCTGACCAAGCCCTGACTGGACACCTGGTGGCACCTTGAGTTCTCGAAGGCCCTTCTCTCCCTGGCAGGGGGACATCGAGAAGTCACACATTCAAAGGAAGGACAGAGAGGACCTGCTTGGTTGTGCCAAAGGAAAGTAGCCAACTTGGTTTTCTGCCTAATGGTTCCCTGAACATATTTTACCGAATAAAACTTTCCTGACTGGCAGGAGTGGTCTAGAAGCGGATCCCTCGAATAACAGAGGAAGTCCTCCTGAGGTCAGCGCAGTTCCCGACGCCCTGACTCAGAACACCAAAACCACTACCGGGAAACCCAAGCGCGCAAGGCCACAGGCTCCGGTTCGCTCGGGAGAACCCGCGGCCCTCCAGGGCCCACAGCCAGAGAGCGTGTGGGAGCAGCGTTTTATTGCAGGAACCTAAATTTAACCAGCTGGGGCTCTTTGTAAACAATCCTCCTCTTCGTATGATTTGAAATAAATGGTGCCTCTTTTAACAGGCGGTCAGCGTCTCACTATTAAGGCAGAGAAGGTGGAACAGAGTGTTCTTGGCTGGGCCGACCAGGATCCCAGGCTCCTGGGCAGGACCTCTCAGCATGTGGTAAAGACATTTACGAGGGCAGATGTGCTTGGGGCCTGACAGACCGGAGGCCCACAGACCTACATAGCAAGCAGCTGCCAGCCACCGAGGGGCACACCGCGAACCCTTTCCAAAGTGATGTCACGTCTCCCAACCACGAGCTCCCAGCAGCCTGGAGGGAGTGAGGAAGATAAAGGAGAGGGGAGTTTTAGGATGCTCAGTGGACTTACCAAAATCTCTGGGTAAGAGGTGCTAACGTGCTTCCTAGCACGACAGTAATTAAAACAGCATCAAGTGATTTTTTTTAAAAAAAGGCGATGGTTCCAGTATATTAGTCCTCCCCCCCAAAAAAAAGGCTTTAGGATACACAGGAAATCAACATATAATAAAGAGGAAAAAAAATTCATTCTTTGAAAAGATCAATACGTTATGACACCTTT
The DNA here is from genome assembly GCA_037038555.1 of Rhynchonycteris naso. Taxonomy (NCBI): domain Eukaryota; kingdom Metazoa; phylum Chordata; class Mammalia; order Chiroptera; family Emballonuridae; genus Rhynchonycteris; species Rhynchonycteris naso. Next base: position 6,587,818 of record CM072997.1, on the reverse strand, counting down.
GGGCTATTTCCACATAATTAGAGGAGTGAAAGCAGAGAAATAACCCCCGAGGCAGCTCCTGATACTGAAACCTAAGCACATCGGCCTAAAAAGTTACATGGATCAATCTTACTTCCGAATATTGGTATAAAAGTCCTAAATAACATATTAGCAGATCTGATTCATCTCTGTAGTAAGCCACACTTTCATCATGGGAAAGCAAGGGCAGTTTAAAAACTTTGGGAAATGTAGTGTAATAACACTGGGAAACAAAATTACTGTTGCATCCACAAAAACACTTGTTCTTACCTAATTCGAGTGTGCTGATCTCAAATCTGACATTAGTTTTTCTCCGTAAGCTACAGGTGTTTTTTTGCAATTCAAGATTTTAGGTTTTCATCTTGTAAAATTTTCAACATTTAACAGAATGAAGTAGAATGTCTTCTTGGGCATCATCTTTGTGAAAATATAATTTATATAATGCAGTAAATATACTAATACACTAAAAGATATGATTGCATCAGAATTTGTCTACAATTTCAAAATAGAACATGTTAAAATACTTATTTTAATCATAAAATTTGCACAAAACTTATTTAAATTCTATTCAGGCAAAAATTTACATTTGTAGCTCTTGCGTTTGTGAACTTGTTGAAGACAGTCTCGTTTGATGCTCCAGCAGTAGTCTGCTCATCACTATCAGCTCCAAGATTTTTGGGAAACTTATCAAGGTGACTGTTCAGGAAGTGAATCTTAACGCTCATGTTACATCCAATGTCGCAGAAAGCCAACAGCATCGTTTGAACCAGAAGTTCATAGTTTTCTGCTTTTTTGTTGCCAAGGAAGTTCTTTGTAACTGCCACAAAAGACTGCCATGCTGCTTTCTCCTCCTGATTCATCTTCCTGGCAAATTCTTCGTCACATATGAGGGTTTGAATTTGAGGTCCATTGAATACACCTGCTTTTATCTTCTCGAAAGACAAGGCAGGAAAAGCAGAAATAATATGTTGAAAGCATTCACTTTCTCTATTCAAAGCCTTAGTGAACAAACTGCTTCATTAAGCCAAGTTTGATGTGAAGTGGGGGAAGGATGATCCTGTCCCGATTAACTACAGGTTCATTCACAATATTTTGCATCCCTACTTCCAGAGCTTCACGTTTCGGCCACTCCTTCTGTGTCCAGTGTTTCTCCCAAGCTCGGCTGTCCCACAAACACAGAAAGCAAGGATACTTCATAAAACCTCTCTGTTGTCCTAGCAGAAAATTTACCATTTTAAGATCCTCATAAATGATCCAGTTATGCTCCTCATACTTCAGAAAGTCAAGGACAAATTTTATGTCATTATAATCTTCTTGGAGATGAGTTGAATAACCAATTGGAACAGCTGCATAAACATTACCGTTGTGTAGGAGAACACATTTCAGACTCTGTTTAGAGCTGTCAAGAAATAGCCGCCATTCTGTTGGACTGTAAGTAGTAACACCTAGCTGGCTCAGAAGACTACTGATATCATGACAGTAAACAAAGTGTTTGTCTTCGGAAAAAAAGTCCACAAAAGTTTGTTCGTGCTTCCTGAAATGGGATACGTTAGTTAACCGGTGAAGTACATTCTTTTCTTGAAGCCTGGAGGCTAATAACTCAGCTGCTTTCTTTGATAGGCCCCAATCTCTTACTAAGTCATTCAATTCGGGTTGGCTAAAGTGCTGAGGGGTTAATGACTGCTTGGCATCAGAAGAAGACCCTTCAGATTCTACAACCATTTCCTCATGCATCTTATCAAAATACACCTGATCACCATGTTCACTTTCTTCGTCCTTAGAAGAAATAAAACCATTGAAAACTGGAACCGGGAGTGTCTCAGAATGTGGAACAGGTCGTATTGCTGAAGGAATATTAGGATATGCAATCATATGCCGTTTTTTTCTTGCCGATGCCCTTTGTATGGATCAGACAGAAATAACAGTCACTGCTGTGGTCCTTAGGTTCATGCCAGACCATGGGAATACCAAAAGGCATTCCTTTGTGTTTTCCTTTTGTCTAGTCACGAAGCATTTCCTCACAATATGAGGAGCCCAATTCTTGTCTTGATTGCTAAGGGGAATTTGAAAATAGGCAATATATGCACGTGTCACAAATGATGAAATATTGCGCCTTTGACGTTGAAGTGTGTAACAGCCACATATATAACAGAAGGTGTCAGGACTATTCTTACATTTACACCTACTCAAAGAAGCCATGATTCAATATATATATATATATTTAAATATCACTACCTCATGTTTTTTTCAAAAAAAATTTTTTAATTTCTTTTTATTTATTTATTTTAGAGAGGAGACACAGAGAGAGAGAGAGAGAGAGAGAAAGGGGGGAGGAGCTAGAAGCATCAACTCCCATATGTGCCTTGACCAGACCAGTGCAGGGTTTTGAACTGGCGACCTCAGTGTTCCCACTGCGCCACCACAGGTCAGTCCCATGATTCAATCTTAAAACACAATCAGAGGGTGTGTTTATCAGATAATACTTTTTTACATTTAAAAACAACTACAATTATGTAAAAGTGATATTTGTAAAACATTAATTGCCTTGTGGTTATGTTTAATCCAAGAGTCGTTGCCCTTTAACTCCAATTTAAAAAACAATGCATGCCATTAACTGTAACAAAAAGAAATTAAAATTGCATAAAAACTTGAGCATGCACCAAGAAACATTTCAGATTTGGAATCAGCGATGCAGAAATATACAGATAACGTTTTAAAACCTCATGCAACAGAAAATTTAAAAAAATATTGTTTTCCAGTGTAATTAATTCATTCCATTAGTAGACTAAAAGTAAAAAAAGAAAAAACTTTATACATAATTATCCTCAGTTCTACTCGAACGTGTGGAAGACTCTCCTGGGAACGCTAACTCCGCGGTGTGGGAAGGGCCTGGTGTGCACGTTTCTAAGGAGCACCTGGTTGAGAAGCAGCTGGCTGAGGACCCGGCTGGTACAGAAGTGCGGGCTCTCAAGCCCCGCCCACTCCAAACCCCCTGCACCACAGTCTGCTTGTCAGCCAGACCCCCCGAGGCGATCCTTATGACCCATAAAGGTTCAGAGCCAAAGCTCCAGCTCAGCGACTTTCAGCCCGTGCCACAGTAATTTTTAAAGCATGCGATTCCTAGCTATTGAGTCAGGGCCACTGACCTCTTTTCCCCTAGGTAGTCAAATAAAAAAAAAAGACAGCAGCTAACAAAACAATAGCCGTCCAGTGTGAATGAATCAAAATGATACCTCTGTATTTTTTCTTTTTGTCAGGTTGGCAAAATATATCTATTTTTTGGTGTGCTGCAGAATTTTAGCAATTCGTTTATGTGTTTCACGAAGTAAAAAGGTTTAAAATTGCCGCTCTAGCGTAGGAGTTCTTAACCCTGGGTGGATGTTATAATGACCAGGAGAGTTTTAAAGAATGCTGATGCCTATGCTCCACTCCAGACCAATTAAATCAGAATCTAGATGGCAGGGCACCCTGGCAATTGTATTTTAAAAAAGATTCTAGGTGATTGTAATGTGAAGCCAGCATAAAAAGCCACTGACCGTGGCCAATGCTGAAAGACACGACTATCATTCAATGTCCATTACTGACCCAAATGCTCAGAACCCCTCAAAACAGGAGGGTGACTCCTTATACCAGGAACCAACAGCAAACACTGTGTTTCGTCAAGAAAAATAGAGACAGCCTCATTCAATAAACAACAAAACAGAAATGCCCACTCTCGCTGCAACTGTTCAAAAGCTCTGGATGTTTCAGACGATGAAATTAGGTAAGAAAAAGGAAGTCAGTGTATACTTGGGAAAATAAAAGACCGTGATAATTTCCAGATATGATTATCCACCTAAAAAATAAAATCAGCTTAACAGAAGATCAAAACAATAACAAACTAAAGCAGTGTGGATAGATACGAAGGGAACAGAAGTCATCTTTTTATATACCAGAAATTAGAAAATATTCTTTAAAGACTCCTTAACAACAGCAAGCATTTATAAAATATACCCTAAAATAATTTCATAAGAAACATATGTGGCATACACATGGCACACGTAATAAACTTACCAAAATGACACCGCTTTTACCAAAGAAGACTTGAATAAATGAGGAGTCACATCCTCTTTGTGGAGGGAAAGTTTAGTATGAAAGTGTCAGTTCCACCCCAAATTAATAAAGAAACTAACATCACTTTTATCAAGAACCTGAGGTACTTAAAAAATGTTTATAAAACATTTTAAAATTCATCTGCAAGAATCATTTTATAAATATAGTAAAATAATTTCTGAAAACAGCAATGAATTAAGGAGGAGACCTGACTTATCAGATATTTTTAATTGAGATATAATTTACATATAATATAATTAATAAGTCTTAAATGTACAATTTGAAGGGGTATTTTTTGCTTTTACTTTTTAAAACTATTTTATTTATTGATTTTAGAAAAAGGAAGGGTGATAGAGAGAGAGAAAGAGAGAGAGAGAGAAACTTTGGTTTGTTGTTCCACTTATTTATGGATTCTTTGGTTGATTCTTGTATGTGCCCTGATTGAGGATCAAACTGACAACCTTGGTGTATCAGGACAATGCTCTCACCAACAGAGGTACCCAGCCAAGGTTGAAGTCTTAACAAATGTGTGCACTCTTGTAACCACCAACTGGGCCAACAGCAAACACATAGAACATTTCCATTGTTCTGGAAATTTCCCCAAAGTTCCTTTACAGTCAACCTTTCCCGTTCCTCTCCTCCCAACACTGGGCCTGACCCATGCAACGACTGATCTGTTTTCTGTCACTCCAGACTAGTTCCACCTGTTCTAGAATTTCATCTGAGTGGAATCTTACAGAATGTTCTCTTTTGTGTCCCGCTTCCTTCACTCAGTTTGATGTGAGAGTCACAGCCTATCAGATAGTAAAACAATTTTTTGCACCAATAGTAATCAAACTAGTGTCATGGCAGCATAAGAATAAACTGACTGATAAAATGGAATAGAACAGAGTCCAGATTTGATATATTGATGATAGCCATTCTGATGGGTGTGAGGTGATACCTCATTGTGGTTTTAATCTGCATTTCTCTGATGACGAGTGACCTTGAGCATCTTTTCATGGGTCTTTTGGTCATCTATATGTTTTCTTTGGAGAAATATCTATTCAGGTCCTTTGCCCATTTCTTAATTGGATTGTTTGTTTTCTGGTGTTGAGTTTTATAAGTTCCTTGTACACAAAGCATATAAAACCCTTACCAGATGTATCGGCAAATAAGTTCCATTAACTGGGTTGTTTTTAATTTTGTTGATCGTTTCCTTTGCTGTGCAAAACCTTTTTTAGTTTGGTGTAGTCTCATTTGATTTTTTCAGAGTCCAGCTCTGACTCCGGTTCGAGTGGGAATTTGGTAGATGAAAAAGGTTGCAAGTGAGATCAGTCCGGAAAGTACAGATTAGCCAATCAATGGCTTTGGGACAAGTGACTCATCATAGGGGGGAAATGAGGCTAATTATCTCATGCTGAAATAAATGCCAGATGGGTTAAATATAAAATTAATCTATCAAAGAAGAAAAATATAAATTAAAATGTTTTATAATCTGCCTGACCAGGTGGTAGTGTGGTGGATAGAATGTTGACCTGGGATGCTGAGGACCCAGGTTTGAAACCCCGAGGTCACCAGCCTGAATGCAGGCTCATCCAGCTTGAGCGTAGACTCACCAGATTGAGCACAGGGTTGCTGACTTGAGCATGGGATCATAGACATGACCCCATGGTTGCTTGTTTGAGCCCAAAGGTAGCTGGCTTGAACCAAAGGTCACTGTCTTGAACAAAGGGTCACTGGTTCGGCTGGAGCCCCTGGTCATGGTACAAATGAGAAGCAATCAATGAACAATTAACTAAGAGTGCTGTCACTAGGAGTTGATCCTTCTCATCTCTCTCCATTCCTGTCTCTCTCTCTCTCTCTCTCAAAAAAAAATTATCTTGGAGAGTTCTCTTTAAGCACTAAACAAAAGACAATATACATATAAAATAAAAGACTGATAAACTTGATTTATTCAGAAATCTAAAGTGTTCATCTGGCATATAAAAACATCTGGGGAAACTAATAGTTAACTTACATAACAGACAAGGGATGTAAATATGCTAAATAGGCAAAAAGCTACCGAAAAATCAATTAGTAGGCAAATACCCAAGAGGAAAATAGGTAGAGAATAAGAACAGCCCTTCAGGCCCTGACTGGGTGGCTCAGTGGACAAAGCATCCATCACCCAGGCATACTGATGTTGCAGGTTTGATTCCTGGTAAGGGTACATAGGAGCAGCAACCAATGAGTGCACAACCAAATGGGACAACTTGGTGCTTCTTTCTCTCCCTTCCTCACCTCTCCCTCTCACATTAATGGGGGAGGGGACAGCTCTTTCATTTAGGAACAACTCTAAATGGCCAATAAACATAAGAATGGGGTTCAAAAGAAATATAAATCATAACGACTGTTTAGCTGTTTGACTATTGTTAACAGTCTGATTGACTTTTTTGTGTATGAGAGAGAAAGACAGACAGGAAGGGAGAGAGATGGGAAGCCCTAATTCTTTGTTGCGGCACCTTAGTTGTTCATTGATTGCTTTCTCATATGTGCTTTGATGGGGGAGGGGGGGTATGGGATAGCTCCAGCAGAGCGAGAAACCTTTAGGCTCAAGCCAGCGACCACGGGGTCACGTCTATGATCCCACGTTCAAGCCAGATGAGCCCGTGCTTAAGCCACTGACCTTGGGGTTTCGAACCTGAGTCCTCAGGATCCCAGGCTGATGCTCTATCCACTGCGCCACCACCTGGTCAGGCCTAAATGACTTTAAAAAATTGAGATATCCATTTTTGGTGTGCAGAACCAGACATCCACTCATAGTCTGTATGTAGAAAGGCTGTTTTGAGTAGTGTTTTTCAAAATGCTCTCGTGTGACTTCATGCGATCTTACATCGCAGAGAAGCCAGGAGAGCGAGGCGCTACTATACTGATTATACAAACAAGGAGTCCTAGGCTCGGTGAAGCTCCTTCCCGCAGGTCCCAGAGACAGCAGATGGTCACACTGGGGGCTAACTTGAGGTCTCCTGAGTGTTGATTACACCGTGGCTTTCTTAGAGCCAACGAGGTTGGCTCTTTCTCCAGTGAATTTTTCATCTGTTCAGGAGCTTTGGAATGATTAATGCTCAGATATTATGCTCTCATTTCAGGGAAGATAAATTTAATGCCGCAAGATCTCCAATCTCATTTCTTAATAAAACATTAAATCCATTTAAGGGGAGACACAGTTGATAGATTAAATGTCTTAAAAAGAACGTGAAGAATGACCGCGCTACATCACTTCTTTCGCATCGCAAGGAAGCTGAGTTACAGTGCCAGAAAGTCTTGCCTGTATCTTTAAAATGTGTGAAATTGTTATTAATGGGTTAGCCCTCTTCTTCAACAGCTATGTACAGGGTGCCTGCGATGCGACCGGCCCTTTCTCGACGGTGGGGATTCAGAGGTGAGCGAGCCAGGCACCCATCTCTGCATGGAGCTCAGATTCTAAATTCATTTTTGACACATGATGAGACAATGTTTGTGCTGGTTTAAGTATAAAACAGACGACTGCGCTGCCAATGTTTTAAATCATCCACATGGTGGCAGATAATTGAATAAACACACATTGCAGTTTTAAGTATACAAAGATAAGCGCTCTCTTTGCCGGAAAATTAAACTTACAGTGATAGCAACGTCAGGTTGCCCTTAGAGGGTAAGTTTATATTTCGTTTCTTGTCTTAAGATAGTTCCAGAAAGCCCCCTAGGTCTCCTTCCGGGCTGCCACGCTCATCTTAGGAGAGTTTGCATTGCGACGGAGAGGGACCAGGCAGGCAAGAGGACTCTGATTTTGGAGAAAGGAATGAGACAATGGCCTGAGCAAAAGGGAGGTAATCGGACCCTCTTGTTTTGAAGGTTAGAAAAAGAAAAATCTGACCAGCCCTTTGGAGAGTCCTCGAGAGAGACAGGGGACCTTAGTTATTGCAAAACGGCTGGGAAATGGGCCTAGGAACCACTCTGACTGAGCGTCCCGAGTGTGGTCACAGAGGCCTGGCGAGTGGGGGGGAGCCCCCCCCCAGGAGGCCCTGCCTCTGTGCCACCCCGACAGCAGGGCGCGCCTTGGCGCACCTGCCCGGTCACTGCCGAACATGCTGCCGTCCAGACTCCCAGAGCAGCGAGGTCACCCCCGGTCACACCCCAGCACTTGAGAGTCCCAGGGATTATGTGGACAGGAATGCATGGGGCAGGGGTGGGGACCCCAACGTCTGCCCACCGAACTGGGACAGGACAGGGAGCTGGGGGGACATAGTCCCTTGGGGATTTAAAGCATTATGTTCTTTTGTTGTTTGTTTGTTTGTTCAGAGAGAGGAAGGAGAAAGACAGACAGAAACAGTGATTGGTTTCCGGTTGTGCCCTGACCAGGGATTGAACCGGCAACGTTCTGCGTAAGGGAATGATGCCCTAGGCAACCGATTCATCTGGCCCGGGCAAAGCACTGCATTTTTTTTTTTTTTTTTTAAAAAGACAAGAGTTATAGGCTCAGGACAGGCAGAAAGCAGCGAGGCCCTCCCAGATGTTCTCGACCTCTCCCCACCTGTATGCAAGCCCACAGGAGCTTGTCGAGTGTGTCGGATGGAGGCTGTGCCTTGGCCACTGGGCCTGAGAAAAGCTCAGTTTGGGACCCTTCCATACCCCGAGGAGGTTCTGAGGGGTCCTGCCCGAGATTTCTGCCCCTCCTGCGAGGCCTTCTTTCCCTGGGTCCCTGCTGAGTGCCGCCCCTGCTCCAGAAGCGGACGTCAAAGTGAGCAACACAGGCCTTTCCTTATTTCTCTCCCCTGAACCCCCCCCCCCCCCCCCACACACACACACACGAGGGAGGAGAATTTACATCTCAGCACCGACAGCCTCACGCTGATTTTTAGATCTGGCTCTCACCACCCTGCCAGTCCTGGCCGCCCCTCACCCAAGCTTCTCTGTCCCTCTTTCTTCTCTCCCCCTTTCTGGAACAAAGCACCCCCTACCCCACCACCACCACCTGTCTCAGACAGTTACTCAGCCAGCTCTGATGACAGGATGCTTGCTTGTCACCTTCTCCATTCACAAATGTCACCTTTTCCCCAGCACATCAAGGTGCATTTCTATGCAAAGACAGCTTCTCTCCCAAGAGGACGTCGGGGGCCAGCTGCAGAGCTAAGGACAAGTTCACTTCCTTGCAGCTGACATTGAGCCTCGGAATCAGGACACACAACTGGACATGAAGGAGCTATTTGGGATCAGCCATTTATTTAATAGCCACTGATAAGATGCAGAAAATATTTTATATAATGGCCTCTGGAGATGTGTTTGGAGTTTGTCAGTAATGGCAATTTCAGAGGTTAACAGGTGAAGACCATTTCCAGAGGCTGAAAGACAACCCCTTAATATTCTGTGGTGACTTGTACACTTTGAAAGGTGAACTGAATGATACGTGAATTACATCTCACGAAGACCGTTACAAAAAAATCTAAAAATTCTATGGCAGCTCTGACATGTTCTCTCTCGAGCACTGAGGCTGTCATGGAGGACTGGTTTCTTTTCTAACAAGTGAGCAGAACTTGGTGGCTTTAAACCGCACAAATTTATCTGACAGTTCTGAAGGTGAGAAGTCCAACGCAGGTCTCGCTGGGCTCAACACAAAGTGGCGGCCGGGCCGGCCTGCCATGCCGGAGGCTCTGGGGAGAGTCTGCGTCCTTGACTTTCCTGGCTCCTAGGAGCTGCGCCTGTTTTCCTTCCTCCATCCTCACACCAGCAATGCTGCGTCTCTGTGTCTTTCTCCTGTGGCCCTGTCTCTCCCACTTACTCTTCTGCCTCCCATTCCGTTTTTAGGATCCCCAGTGATTGCACTGGGTCCACCTGGTAATCCTGGGTCGTTTCCTCATCTCCAGGGGCCATTCCGTTCTGGTCAGGTGGGGTGGAGCCTCAAACAGTAGGCACTACCCCTTTCCTCCCCCCCCCCCCCCCCCCCCCCCCCCGGCCCCACCTGCTGCAGGAAGGAGCCGGGCAGCCGCGTGCAGAGCCCAGGTGGCTTATGTTGGCCACGGGGGAAGCGAGGTCCCGCGAGAGAGGGAACCCAGGCCCCTGCATGGGAACTGACTTGGGACTGGGTTCAAGCTCCAACCCCTGAGAGCCGGGGGAATTCTGTCCCAGCCCCTACAGAGCTGCTAGGACACTTTGCCCAGCCCCCTTTGGGAGGGCGGGTAAATCTGCCCCAAGCCAATCAAGTGCAGCGGTCCTCATGGGTGGTATGTCCATCACAAGATCCCTGAACTCTGGTCAGAGTCAATTGGCCCGAGGTGAGTCGCAGACCCCAGCTAGGCCAACTGGGGTTCATCCTTGGGGTTTTTTCTTTTGGAGTGCTCCCTACCCTGCATTTCCTCTCTGATGGTAAAGTTGGGAGGAGAGGGGTGTGGGAACCACCGAGTTCATGGTTCTAGCATGTCTGAGAGAAGCCGGCTTACCCTTAGCGACAGCCAGAGTTGATGCAGGGGAAGTTCCCGTGGCCTTGGCAATGCTGGTTCGGAGAGCCCAGCCCAGCCCACAGTCTGTAGTCTGTCTTCCCCTGGTCCCTGATGTTTCTGAGTTCTCCTTTCTGCAGAGCCAGGGCAGCTGACGTCACATTTGCAGGCCCAAACCTGACCCAGCAGCCAGCAGCCAGCAGCCAGTAGGGTGGGGACTGGGCCCAGCCCCCAAGCTCTCCTGGGAGCAGGGGAAGGACCCCAGAGCAAGGGCCTGGGGGCTACAAGGAGTGAGGCCGCTGGGTCCCCAGGCAGGGGAAGCAGCCTGGAGGAAGAGGGGCTCCTCCTGCGTTTGGGGAGCTGGCCCCATAGGGTTGGGGTCTAACCCTCATCCTCCTGGTGGGGACTTTGCAAGAACCGGGCTGTTGACAGAAGGTTATTAAAAAGGAAAGAAAGGGCCCACGCTCTGAAGTGCACGGTTTGTCGTCACAAAGTAGTTTGTGCCTGCCTTTTGGAAGGACATTGTGGTAACAAACCCATTGCAAAAATTTGGAAGATCCAAAATCAACACAAAAGTTACGCATAAACTAGTGTTGAGAAGCAGGAAAATGCTTCTTTTAATTTTCTAGCCTGCTGTCTAGTATGACAGAGACCAAGTATTGGGGTATAAACCGAATCCACTGGTTCTCGTTGTGGCCTGGGAACAGCAGCGGCGGCAGCGGCACCCGGGAACTTATTATAAATGCTCGCTCTCAGACCCTACTTCAGACCTTTCGACGCAGAAACTTGGGGCCCCTCTACGTGTTTTAACAAACCTGAAGAGCTAGCTTGGGAACCGCAGACTTAAATCAAGTTTTAGTAATCCTTGCAGTCCTGCCACATGACCACCAGAGGGCACCAGCAGGCTGTGGTTTTCCCTGCCCTGCCAGCTAACAGAAAGACTTCCTTAGACTTTTCTTTTGTTTTTGAATAAACGAATGACTGACGATTTGTTGAGAATTATTGCCTAACTTTAAATGCCACCCTGTTTGAACCAAATTGTACTGTCATTCTAGTCCTTGCTTAACTGTGAGCTCAGGCATTTTGATAGCAGTGGAGCACGGTTGACACTGTGGGTTTTGTTTGAAAAACGTAAAGAAACGTAAAAGTATCATGGTCAGCAACAAAGATAATCTACTACCTAACTAAAGTTTATATTCTATTAAACGTGGAATGCAGCTCCACTGTGACCTGTTTCCCCGTGTTCTTTTCCTGCAGTCCCTGATGTCTTCCCTCCAGGGGCTGTCACTGGTGGCCTGCCACCACTCCTCTCTCTCTCTGTTTATTTCCCAACCATTTGTACTGAGATATAATTTACATATAAGAAGTGTACTCACTGGAAGTGTTCAATGTGTTTGAAGTTCATGGAACTTATAATAGACCCAGTTATTTGTGTCTCCGTCTGTCCCCACTTGAAACACAGACTTTGGCTGCTGTTTTAGCACCTGAGGGCTTATGAACTTACCTGTGGGACAGTGGGCTTCAGGCAGGGACAGCCTGTCTTGGAGGCACCCTGTGGGCTCTCTTGAGAGCATCCCATAGGAGGACAGGAGTTCTGGAATGTCTTGGTGGATTCAGCTTCCTGCCACCTTGTGGGGTCTTCAACGTTCTCCTTCATGGCTCTGAGTCTCCTTTTCTGAGACCGATTCAGACTTCAGCGATTTCTCTGAGTAATTTTCAAAGCCTTTAGACACCTCCCTGATATACCCAGGCCTTGCATGTTTTGCTTGTGAGTGGTTACCCAGGACTTGGCTCTAAACGTAACTTATTCATTTCACAAATATTTATTGAGTACTTATTGTGTTTTAGACTGTAGATACTGGACTTGTTTTTTCTTTTTTGTGTGACAGAGAGAGACAAAGAGAGGGACAGATAGGAACAGACAGGGACAGACAGATAGGAAGGGAGAGAGGTGAGAAGTATCAAGTCTTCATTGCAGCTCCTTAGTTGTTCATTGATTGCTTTCTTATATGTGCCTTGACCTGGGGAACAACAGCAGAGTATGTGACCTCTTGCTCAAGTCAGTGACCTTGGGCTTAAAGCGAGCGACCTTTGGGCTCACTCCAGAGACCATGGGCTCATGTCTATGATCCCATGCTCAAGCCAGCGACCCCGTGCTCAACCTGGATAAGCCTGCACTCAAGCCGGTGACCTTAGGGTTTCGAGTTACTGCTTGGTCAGGCTGGACTTTTAGTGAAAACAAGACAAAATCCTGCCCTGATAAAATTTGCATTCTAGAGGAAAGGGCTAGCAATAAACAAATAAACACATAATATAAGGTCAGAAGACAAATAAAGCAGGGTATGGTGGTAACTACTGTGTGGGGTGGTAAGATAGGAAGGTATTCCAGATAAGATTGTTGGGGAAGGCCTGTCTGAGAAGCTGGCATTTGAACAGATATGAATAAGTGAATCCACCAGGAAGATATCTGGGGAAATGACTAAATGGCTAGAACAGCAAGTGCAAAGGCCCTGGGGTGAGAATGGGCACCTGGGCTTCCGTGTGAAGAAGAGAGGGGAGTAAGGCTGAAAGCATGCAGACCTACTAGGAGTCTCTTGTGAGTGTCTGAGCATGAGACCACAGTGGCCTGAGCAGGGTAGGACCAGAGCAGGGGCAAACTGTGGTCAGATCCAGGATGTTCTTGGCAGATAAGGTCAACCACAATGGTTTCTGCTTTCGATGAGCTAAAAACTCTGTACTTAGAGAAATGGTTTCAGGTATCCTCCTTAAATTTTCTTTCTGTGAAATATGTTTTTACTTGCAATAATTATAACCCAGGAAAAACAATAGCTCCGTATTCATTCCTGCGTTCGGTACACTTTGCCAGCAGGACCTGTGCACATTTTATTGCTCTTCACTATCAACTGTGCCAACAGCTAAGAACCCTGGAGGGGGGCATCCAATCTTCAGCTTAGCCTTCTGACTTAGGCATCATCCCCGCTTCAGTTAAGAAACGGAGGCTCAGAGGGGCCAAGAGAGTTGATAGCCTCGCATGTCCTAGGATGTTTGTCTTTAGTGCAAAGCGTCAGAGAGACTTTCTCAGCACAGGACAAGGCGATGGGGCGGAACACTGCCAGCAGACAGACGGAAGCCGGAGCCAGGGATGCCGTCTTCGCAGAATCATAAAGGAAGTCATAAAACCTTGTCCATGGAAGTGACAGAGATTGAGGAGCCTTTCTGTCATTTCTGAGTGCTGAGATGGGCAGGGAGGAAGCCCTGGGCCAGGAAGGAGTCTTTCCTAGGCGGGGGCCCCTTAGAGGAGAGAGCTGCCCCGAACAGTCCTTGTTTCTGAGACCATCTCAAGGGACAGGAGCTGACACCTTGAGGCCAGCCACCTGTTTCACTTGCTGATAACAGAGTGTGGCCTGTCACAATCTGTGAGTGACTGCTACCCCCAGGGTCACCCCTGATTCTCACCCATGAGAGAGGCCCCAGCCTCCCATCCAGTATCAGCTGGAGCTTTCAGTTTGCCCTTGGCTTTCACAGACTTTCTCTGAGCATCTGAGGTATGCCCTGCTGGTCACCAGGCAGGACGCTGAACTTCCAAAAGACACAGATCGATCCCAGGGCTGGAGGCACACGCAGCCACCTGGGGGTAGCAGAGCATGGTGGCTCTGCTTAGGCGGGGTTGCTCTTGCTGACGGGGAGCCAGGGGCCCTCTGGCTGCCTAGTAGTAGGAGGTGTTAAAGCACAAAGGCCTTGGCTGCTAGACGTAGGAGGAAGACAGTTTGGGGGAGTGTTGGGAGGTGTCGGGGTGTGTGTGTGTGTGTGTATGTGTGTGTGTAAGGACAGTGCAAAGGGCAGAGATAGAGGTATGGTGAAGAAGCAGGAATGGTCTGGGGTCACCTGCCACCCTCCCTCACCCCTCTGTCACCCCCCCTTTTCACCCCCCCATACATTGACTTCAAGACCCAAAAGCCTGAGCACTGGTGGTGGAAGCTGGCTGTGGACCTGGCCCAGTGTCACTGCTTAGAGACTCAGAGCTCAGAGCTGCCCCAGTGGGGAGTTCTGTGCCCCACAGAGCAGCATCCCTGGGGGGGGGGCATTGACAGCATGGCTGCGGCCAGTGTTGCCTTTGAGAGCCAGTGAACCACAGACTGTCAACCCAGAGTTAAAGGAAGAAAGTGATGCATGACCAGGTGGTGGCATAGTGGATAGAGCTTTGACCTGGGATGCTGAGAACCTAGGTTTGAAACCCCTAGGTCGCTGGCTTGAAGCCCAGGGCTGCTGGCTCGAACAAGGGGTCACTGGCTCAGCTCGAGCCCCCCATCAAGGCATGTATGAGAGTCGATCAATGAACAACTAAAGTGCTGCAACTATGAGTTGATGCTTCTCATCTGTTTCCCTGTCTTTCTCCCCCTCTCTCTGTCTCTTTCTCTTGCTAAAGAAAAAAAAAAAAAGGCAGTGTTGGTGACTCTGGGGTTTCCCTGGGACCAGGGGCGTGGCTATGAGGGGGTGGCACGCTCCCACATGCTGAGGTCATTCCGCTCTCTTGGTTGATGGGACTGGGGTTTGTTCACAGTTTGGGAAGCCTGGGCCCGGAGGCGGGGGCCAGTGCGTGCCCCTGTCTCGTGGTGATCGTGGCGCTCTGTCCAGCAGGCCCACAGAGCGAAGGCCCCGGCATGCTCCTGTCATCCTTGCAGCGGTCCTTCTTAGGACTATCACTCGTGCCGACTCTACTGAAGAGGAGCCTGGGCTTTCGCCTGCCAAGCCTCCCAGCTGGCAGGGGCGGTGCCAGGAGAGAGGGCCAGGTCGCCTGACACCTGGGCTGGCCCTCCGCCTCTGCGCGCAGCTTAGCAAACACCGCTCCTGGGAAAGGCCCCGCCACAAACAGGGCTGGGTTCCGAGCGCCTGGTTTTATTCTGAGTCTTTAGAAAGGTTTGAAGTTCTCCCCTTTTGAAATAACCTTGTTGTTGTTACTGTTTTTTCTTTTCTTTTAGTCACTCTTTTTTTTTTTTTAAAGGATCTTTTTATTTTTTCTTTATTCATTTTAGAGGAGACACAGAGTGAGAGAGAGAGAGAGAGAGAGAGAGAGAGAGAGAGAAAGAGAGAAAGGGGGGAGGAGCTGGAAGCATCAACTCCCATATGTGCCTTGACCAGACCAGTGCAGGGTTTTGAACTGGCGACCTCAGTGTTCCCAGGTCGACACCTTATCCACTGTGCCACCACAGGTCAGGTATAACCTTGTTGTTTTTAAAGTAACAGATTTATTGAGATATAATTCACATGCCACACAGTTTACACATTTAAAGTGTATAATTCAATTGTTTTAGTATATTCACAGAGTATGCAAACATCACCACAATTTCAGACTGGCTTCTTAACCCCAAAAAGAAATCCCATCTTGATTAGCAATTCCTGCCTATTCCCCTCACCTCCCACTCTAGCCCACAACCACTCGGAATAGACTTGCTATTTCTATACGCTGTGGGTCTTTCAAGTAGATGGAGTCATAAATATATGGCCTTTTTCAATTGGCCTAATGCTTCTTTTTAATTCATTGATTTTAGAGAGGCAGAGAGAGGAAGCAGGATGGGGGAGAGAGGCAGAGAGAGGAAGCAGGACGGGGGAGAGAGGCAGAGAGAGGAAGCAGGACAGGGGAGAGAGACAGAGAGAGGAAGCAGGACAGGGGAGAGAGGCAGAGAGAGGAAGCAGGACAGGGGGAGAGAGACAGAGAGAGGAAGCAGGACAGAGGGAGAGAGACAGAGAGAGGAAGCAGGACGGGGGAGAGAGGCAGAGAGAGGAAGCAGGACGGGGGAGAGAGGCAGAGAGAGGAAGCAGGACAGGGGGAGAGAGACAGAGAGAGGAAGCAGGACAGAGGGAGAGAGACAGAGAGAGGAAGCAGGACGGGGGGGAGAGACAGAGAGAGGAAGCAGGACGGGGGAGAGAGACAGAGAGAGGAAGCAGGACAGGGGAGAGAGACAGAGAGAGGAAGCAGGACAGGGGGAGAGGCAGAGAGAGGAAGCAGGACAGAGGGAGAGAGACAGAGAGAGGAAGCAGGACAGGGGAGAGAAACAGAGAGAGGAAGCAGGACAGGGGAGAGAGACAGAGAGAGGAAGCAGGACAGGGGAGAGAGGCAGAGAGAGGAAGCAGGACAGGGGGAGAGAGACAGAGAGAGGAAGCAGGACAGAGGGAGAGAGACAGAGAGAGGAAGCAGGACGGGGGAGAGAGGCAGAGAGAGGAAGCAGGACGGGGGAGAGAGGCAGAGAGAGGAAGCAGGACGGGGGAGAGAGGCAGAGAGAGGAAGCAGGACGGGGGGGAGAGACAGAGAGAGGAAGCAGGACAGAGGGAGAGAGACAGAGAGAGGAAGCAGGACGGGGGGGAGAGACAGAGAGAGGAAGCAGGACGGGGGGGAGAGACAGAGAGAGGAAGCAGGACAGGGGAGAGAGACAGAGAGAGGAAGCAGGACAGGGGAGAGAGACAGAGAGAGGAAGCAGGACAGGGGAGAGAGACAGAGAGAGGAAGCAGGACAGGGGGAGAGGCAGAGAGAGGAAGCAGGACAGAGGGAGAGAGACAGAGAGAGGAAGCAGGACGGGAGAGAGGCAGAGAGAGGAAGCAGGACAGGGGAGAGAGGCAGAGAGAGGAAGCAGGACGGGGGAGAGAGGCAGAGAGAGGAAGCAGGACGGGGGGGAGAGACAGAGAGAGGAAGCAGGACAGCGGGAGAGGCAGAGAGAGGAAGCAGGACAGAGGGAGAGAGGAAGCAGGACAGAGGGAGAGAGACAGAGAGAGGAAGCAGGACGGGGGAGAGGCAGAGAGAGGAAGCAGGACGGGGGGAGAGACAGAGAGAGGAAGCAGGACAGCGGGAGAGGCAGAGAGAGGAAGCAGGACAGAGGGAGAGAGACAGAGAGAGGAAGCAGGACAGGGGGAGAGAGACAGAGAGAGGAAGCAGGACGGGGGAGAGAGACAGAGAGAGGAAGCAGGACGGGGGAGAGAGACAGAGAGAGGAAGCAGGACGGGGGAGAGAGGCAGAGAGAGGAAGCAGGACGGGGGGGGGAGAGACAGAGAGAGGAAGCAGGACGGGGGGGAGAGAGACAGAGAGAGGAAGCAGGACGGGGGAGAGAGGCAGAGAGAGGAAGCAGGACGGGGGGGGGAGAGACAGAGAGAGGAAGCAGGACAGAGGGAGAGAGACAGAGAGAGGAAGCAGGACGGGGGGGAGAGAGACAGAGAGAGGAAGCAGGACGGGGGGGAGAGAGACAGAGAGAGGAAGCAGGACAGCGGGAGAGACAGAGAGAGGAAGCAGGACAGCGGGAGAGGCAGAGAGAGGAAGCAGGACAGCGGGAGAGGCAGAGAGAGGAAGCAGGACGGGAGAGAGGCAGAGAGAGGAAGCAGGACAGAGGGAGAGAGACAGAGAGAGGAAGCAGGACGGGGGAGAGAGACAGAGAGAGGAAGCAGGACGGGGGAGAGAGACAGAGAGAGGAAGCAGGACGGGAGAGAGGCAGAGAGAGGAAGCAGGACGGGGGAGAGAGGCAGAGAGAGGAAGCAGGACGGGAGAGAGAGACAGAGAGAGGAAGCAGGACGGGGGAGAGAGACAGAGAGAGGAAGCAGGACGGGGGAGAGAGGCAGAGAGAGGAAGCAGGACGGGGGGGGAGAGACAGAGAGAGGAAGCAGGACGGGGGGGAGAGAGACAGAGAGAGGAAGCAGGACAGAGGGAGAGAGACAGAGAGAGGAAGCAGGACAGGAGGAGAGAGACAGAGAGAGGAAGCAGGACGGGGGGGAGAGAGACAGAGAGAGGAAGCAGGACAGGGGGAGAGAGACAGAGAGAGGAAGCAGGACAGAGGGAGAGAGACAGAGAGAGGAAGCAGGACAGCGGGAGAGACAGAGAGAGGAAGCAGGACAGCGGGAGAGGCAGAGAGAGGAAGCAGGACGGGAGAGAGGCAGAGAGAGGAAGCAGGACGGGGGAGAGAGGCAGAGAGAGGAAGCAGGACGGGGGAGAGAGGCAGAGAGAGGAAGCAGGACGGGGGAGAGAGACAGAGAGAGGAAGCAGGACGGGAGAGAGGCAGAGAGAGGAAGCAGGACGGGGGAGAGAGGCAGAGAGAGGAAGCAGGACGGGAGAGAGAGACAGAGAGAGGAAGCAGGACGGGGGAGAGAGACAGAGAGAGGAAGCAGGACAGTGGGATAGGCAGAGAGAGGAAGCAGGACAGTGGGAGAGGCAGAGAGAGGAAGCAGGACAGAGGGAGAGAGACAGAGAGAGGAAGCAGGACGGGGGAGAGAGACAGAGAGAGGAAGCAGGACAGTGGGAGAGGCAGAGAGAGGAAGCAGGACAGAGGGAGAGAGACAGAGAGAGGAAGCAGGACGGGGAGAGAGGCAGAGAGAGGAAGCAGGACGGGGGGGGAGAGACAGAGAGAGGAAGCAGGACAGGGGGAGAGAGACAGAGAGAGGAAGCAGGACAGAGGGAGAGAGACAGAGAGAGGAAGCAGGACGGGGGGGGGAGAGACAGAGAGAGGAAGCAGGACAGCGGGAGAGGCAGAGAGAGGAAGCAGGACAGAGGGAGAGAGACAGAGAGAGGAAGCAGGACGGGAGAGAGGCAGAGAGAGGAAGCAGGACGGGGGAGAGACAGAGAGAGGAAGCAGGACGGGGGAGAGACAGAGAGAGGAAGCAGGACGGGGGAGAGAGAGAGAGGAAGCAGGACAGTGGGAGAGGCAGAGAGAGGAAGCAGGACAGAGGGAGAGAGACAGAGAGAGGAAGCAGGATGGGGAGAGAGACAGAGAGAGGAAGCAGGATGGGGGAGAGAGACAGACAGAGGAAGCAGGACAGGGTTGAGAGACAGAGAGAGGAAGCAGGACAGGGGAGAGATACAGAGAGAGGAAGCAGGACAGGGGGAGAGAGACAGAGAGAGGAAGAAGCAGAAGCATTCATTTGCTGTTTCACTTAGTCTTGCATTCATTGGCAGCTTCCTGTGTGTGCCCCGACCAGGGATTGAACCCACAACCACGGTGTTTCCGGACAACACTCTAACTGACTGAGCTAACTGGCCAGGGCCTGGACGAATGTTTTTAAAGTTCATCTATGTTGTACCATGAATCAGTACTTTATTATTTTATTTTTATATATTTTAAAGGTTTTATTTATTGGTTTTTAGAGAGAAAGGGAAGGGGGAGGAGCAGGAAGCATAATAGTTGTTTCTCATCTGTGCCGTGACCAGGCAAGCCCGGGGTTTTGAACCAGCGACCTCAGCGTTCCAGGTCGATGCTCTATCCACTGTGGCACCACAGGTCAGGCTGTACTTTTTTTTTTTTAAGTTGCCAAGTAATATTCCATTTAATGGATATACCAGCTTTAATTTATCCGTTCACCAGTCATTGGACAGTCAGGTTGTTTTTACTTTTTGGTAATTATGAATAATGCTGCTGTGAACATTTGTTTCTACACACACACACACACACACACACACACACACACACACACACACCATAACCTACAGGGGTGGGCACGCTGCCAAGGGACCAAAAGCGGTCGAGAAACCAGTCCAGACCCAGAGGTACTGTGCAATGGGCCCATCTGGGAAGAGGTAGGATAGAAAGTCCAAACAGCCGGTGGAAATGGGGCCGCAGGAAGAAAGCTGAAGAAGTTGGAAGGGAGGCTGTTGTGGTGTTGAACAGCTGGGTAAGGAGTGTGTCCTCAGGTCATGTTAATGGAGCCCAGAATGGACAGAGGAGGTGGGTCATTTTCATGATACTATATGTGTTGAGCTTAGTAAGTTTCATGGAAAATTCAGTAGAACCACTAATGATTAAAAACAGGGTGTCCCCTTCCCAAAACTTTGCAGAAGATGAAAGTAAGTATGGAAGCCTATAGAAAAAAAAATTAAGCGAAAAGGAAGAAAAATCAAAGAGCCTTAAAAAACACAAAGTCAAAATTTAGGTGAAGTCAGCCCAAGCAGAAGCAAGAATGGCAATCAATGTGAACAATCTAGGTTTCCTTATTAAAAAGCAAAAATGTCTCCAATTACATATATTTTAATACCTTATACACACATCTAAATTAACACACACACACACACACACACACACACACACACACACACACGGAAAGGATAAAAGCTTGAGCAAAGATATCAAGCACAGATAAAATGACATGGGGCGGCCTGACCTGTGGTGGCGCAGGGGATAAAGCATCGACCTGGGAACACTGAGGTCGCCAGTTCAAAACCCTGCACTGGTCTGGTCAAGGCACACATGGGAGTTGATGCTTCCAGCTACTCCTCCCTTTCTCTCTCTCTCTCTCTCTCTCTCTCTCTCTCTCTCTCTCTCTCTCTCTCTGTGTCTCCTCTCTAAAATGAATAAATAAATTTTTAAAAAATGACATGGGGCGGAAAACGTTCACGTGAGACAAAACGGAAGTCACGGGAGGGGAGCAACGCAAACGGAGGGAGCCCGTACGTGGGAGCGATGCGTTGGCACAGGCGCAGTCCTGCTCCCCGCAATGGCGGTTTCCCGCAATCCCAGGCGCGAGGGAGGGGCCTCAAGGTCAGGCACAGCCATCTGACCTGACTTGGCCACATTAGTATCAGTATGCCCCAGGGATCAGCCCTGGATGGAAACCCTTGGTGAAGGAAACACGCCTGGTTTGGAGGGGCGACAGTGAGCCATCCTGGCGGCAGCCCAGAGCCGCAGCAGGCTCTGCCCGAGCCAGA
Organism: Rhynchonycteris naso; assembly: GCA_037038555.1. Lineage (NCBI taxonomy): Eukaryota > Metazoa > Chordata > Mammalia > Chiroptera > Emballonuridae > Rhynchonycteris > Rhynchonycteris naso. Next base: position 6,566,605 of record CM072997.1, on the reverse strand, counting down.
AAGAAATCTTTATTTTAAGCCACTGTGATTTGGGGGTTGTTTGTTAGCACAGCCAAACCTCACATGTTGTTAATAATCTCACACATAAGTTAATAATGTAGTAAATAAGCAATAACTATATAATTATTTAGTTTATAATTAATTATTAAACTATATGGATAAAGAAAATCACAATGCGTTTTTCCAACATCCATTATCAGTCTTCACTGGATCAAATAGAGAGAGAGTCAGAAGACTTGGATATGGTAATATAAAAGCCAAAAGGGCCCTGACCAGGCGGTGGCGCAGTGGATAGAGCGTCGGACTGGGATGCGAAGGACCCAGGTTTGAAACCCTGAGGTCACCGCTGTGAGCACAGGTTCATCAGGCTTGATTTGAGTGCAGGATCGCTGGCTTGAACATGGGATCATAGACAGGACCCCATGGTTGCTGGGTTGAGCCCAAAGGTCCCTGGCTTGAAGACCAAGATTGCTAGTTTGGGCAAGGGATCACTCGCTCTGCTGTAGCCTCCCCCCCATCAAGGCACATATGAGAAAGCAATCAATGAACAACTAAGATGCTGCTGCAATGAAGACTTGATGCTTCTCATCTCTCTCTCTCTTCCTGTCTGTCCCTATCTGTCCCTCTCTCTGTCTCACTCTGTCACAAAAAATAAAACAAAAGGTAAAATGGCCCTGGCCAGGTAGCTCACTTGTTTGGGGCGTCATCCTGATGCACCAAGGTTGTGGACTCAATCCCCAGTCAGGGCACATGCAAGAATCAACCAGTGAATGCATGAATAAGAGAAGCAACAAGTAGATGTTTCAACTACACCTGGGGGGTCGTGGCAGTCAAGGGAGCACCGCCCACATCTTGGGCAGTGGAAGACAGGCTCCTGGAACCCTGTGCCCGAAGGAGGACCTGGAGACCCTCCCTCCCTCCCTCACAGCCCATCCCCTCCTGGTAGGGCTTGGGGGCCCGAATAACACCCTGGCGTGGGCTTGAGAGACTGGGCCTCCCTCTAAGCCAGTCCGGGAGCCCAGGGCGGGGTTCCTATGCCCACTTCTGCAGGGCAGTGCTCTTCGGTGTCAGCGGCTACAGCAGGCACCGCACAGGGAGGTCCAACCGAACAGGCTCTCGACTCCTCTCCGCTCTCCACCCTGGAGCCCCAATAACAGAGAGCCCCAGCGGAGGGCATGGCTTCCTGTGGGACACCCGAGGCCTGAGGCCTTCCAGCAACTGAAACTCTCTTTGCCTCTGCCCAACCCAGTGGGCCCTTCGCAGGAGCCCTGTAACACTGTCACGGTGCCGCCCTGTCCCAGCAGGCTCCAGCGAGCCCCATCCCTGGAGCCACCCCTTCACGCTGGTCCTGGTTGGATGGTCGCCCCACAAGGGAGAGATGCTGCAGGTTGTCTAGGCCACTTAGGAAGGGAGACGCTTGGGGCGAGGGAGGCCCAGGCCTGGGTCGGAGGACCGGCGGCTTTTGGGTAAAACCACCTGCTCAATCTTTGGGAGTTTTGAAACTTTCCCTGTCACTTAGGGAATCTTTGTCAATCCTTCCTGGCTTCCCGGCCGTGAGTCCTGGCTGGGGTGACACGTCCCCATTGCGGCCAAGGAAGTAGTCTCAGGACTTCAGGTTTGATTGTCAAAGGAGATCTGGCTACCTGGCAACATCCCAGGCAGCAAGTGGAGGGGTTGGCCTCCACCTGGGGGAGGGGCTGGAGGTGGCAGGAGAGGGTCGTGTATGAGATTCTATCACTTGAATGCTAATTCTTGGGATGAGAGTCTCCTGGGAGGACAGCATGTGCAGCTTGCGCCCAAGGGTCCTAGTCGCCCAGGTTACTGGCAGCCCAGAAACTGTCCACAGGGAAAATCTTGAGCTTCTTTAGGTGGCTCCCTGAACCCTAGATTTCCCATCCCTATGTCTCGGGGCTTTGGGGAGATGGGCTTACCACCAGCAAAGCCCAAGTGCACCTGCCTGCACCTTCCACGCCTCCCCCGCTTCTGCAGGGGCTCGGCACCCCCAGCGCAAGGTCTGCAGACAGACAGGGAGCTGATGCAATATGAGGTCTGGGTACTGCAACCCCTCACCCCGACTCACAGGGACCTGAGCCTTGAGCCTCAGAAGCAGGGTGAGATGCGGAAAGATAGTCACACCCCAGACTAGGGGACTAGGCTCAAGGAAGGGTACCAAGGTGTCTGCAGGGGCAGTGGTGGGAGCTGAGGAGGTGGGAAGGCCTGGAATCTACCCCAGTCATCTGGGTGAGGTCACTGTGTCAGCCACCTGCGCACCTGAGAACCAGCTGCTGGATGATGACCTGGGAACAAAGGTCATGGAGCTGAGGTGCCAGCAGAAAGTCCAGGTCACTGGCCACTTCCCCCAGCACCGATTTTCCGCTGGAACCGCTCAGCTGGGCCTGTGACCCCATGGGCTCGGGGCTACACAGCTCCCAGTGTGCCTGAATGGGCACAGGCCCCCTGATGTAACCAGCCCAAAAGGCTCTTAATGTCCCCGCTGTCACTCAACGGGGGACAGAAGACATACAGGGGAGGCTGTACCAGAGTGTCACTGAACCGGGGATATAGTGAGATTATCTTGGAATTACTTAAAAGTTTCTTCTGGCTCTAGGAAGAGAGGCATGAAATATTCCTGATTTCACGTTCAAGGTTCCACAGGGCACAGGAACCATAGCTGTTAGCGGCTTCAAGTGGGAAGAAGAAACACAACCCCCTCGCAACGCCTACCTCACTGTGCAAATGGGAAACCTGGCGGTGCATCCTCTTCCTCTTGGGGACTCCTTGCCTGCCTCCACGTCGGCCCGGGCACCCACTATGAGGCCAACACCGCCCACCTTGTGCCTCTGGGAGCAAATCTACCACATGGAGTTGCTAAGGTGCATGAGGTGACCTGACCCATTCTGCGAGATGTGCAGAAGCCTTCTAAATCTCCTCCGGACAGAAGGGAAGTTTTTGGTTCTTTCCTCCAATGATGGGGAGAAGGTGCAATAGATTTACAAGACTCTCAGTCAGCTTGATTCAGTTTTAATCCAATTCATGACTTCTGACTTCCCAGCTGTCAGGTGCTCTGGGCAGAGCTTCTTGACCCAGTCAAGCTGGTTGGAACCATTCAGGACAAAATCCACGGTCAACCCCATCCCAGGAGAGTCAAGCTCAGCAGGTCAGGAATGCTGATACAAGGAAACCCAGACCTGCAAACCCTGCTCTCAGATCTGTCTGGAGGCCAAAAGCCTGGCATTCTGTATCCTCCCTCCTCACACTACTTCCTAAAAACACAAGTGCAATGCTAAATAAAGACAGTTTTCAAGGTGTTTATGGAATGACTTTTTTTTTTTTTACATTTTTCAACTAGTTAAGACAAAAACATGACAATGATTGACTTCTTTCATTTAGTTACATAAATAAAATTTTTATAAATATTCTCTTTATAAACAATATAAATAGCTTTACAACATAAATACATTTAGGCACGACATGAATTTACAAACAGCAATGTTTACAGCTGGTTTTGTCAGTCTCTCAAAAACTGTCCCTTGTCATGACGTCGGTGTAAGTGTGTGTTTCATGTATATAATATATATATAATATATATAACTTTTTATTTTTCATTTTCAAAAAAAAACCCCCAAACAATAAAATCATAACCCCTCCCTCCCCAAATAATAATAAAACAGCTGGTGTTGTGTATTCCCAGTACCACAAGGGGGAAGAAAAGAAAGAAATGCAAAAGCCACATTGCCTTGAAGGTGCTTCCAGATGACCAGGGATGACCGACCTCAGCAAAACGGAGCACGTTCCCAATCCTGAAACACAAGGGGGGACACAGTTCTGACCCCTTAGCTGAGAAAGTCAAGCTGCCAGACAGTTCTAGCACCTTCCTCCCCTTTCCTGAAGCATCAGGAAGCAGCGTCCCCTGTGCCCCGCTGGCCCTGCTGAAGGCTGGCCCTTAGGAGAGGGGCCCTTCCACTCAACCCTTTCCAAGCCCCCACCTCACCCCCTACGGGGACCTTGGCACTTCCCGCCTGTCACAAGTGGAACCAGGATCCCCTCCCACCCCCACCCCCAGGCTGACTGCAGGCCTTGTCCTTGGTGCTCTGTGAGCCATGGTGAGGGAAAGAGAGTGGAAACAGCCTTCTCTCTCTTTCTTGCCACAGCACAAATGCTGGGGTTTGAACCCAGAATTCCCAGTTCCTCAGGCTCTGTTACTGGGTGTGTGGGCACGTCGGGGCCGGAGGAAGGCATCGCCCTGAGATGATGTGGTGCTCTCCATAGAACAGTCCGTGCAGAGGGACCCCGGACTCGATGGCCTGAAGGATTCTCCCATAATACCCTTCTCTGGCCATCTCAGGTATTCAAACAGATGACAGAGGTCTGGGATGTCCCCGGGGCCCATGAGCAAGGTATTCATTCATTCAGGCATCAGCCCCTGCCTGTCTGTGTCATTGGCCTCTTATACTAAAGACTAGAAACATCAGAGACAGTCATTATGGTGGCTGCTTAGAACTAAGGCCATGAGGATGGAGGGGTGATGCTGGGGTTCAGAAGATGAAGGGTGTAGCAGGCGGGTATTCTGCTAAGAGAACTTTCCGGAGGTTGACCCATTTCCCTGGACAAAGGGGTTGAGCAGCCTTAGAAATCTGTATTCCTCCTGCACAGCACCTGCTAAATCATCATCTGCTATTCAGACCGCCGTATCCCAGGACAAGGATGGGGACACACGCCAGGCACTCCAGGCTCTCATCTCACCTCCTGCTAATCCACAGAATAACATCTAATTCAGATTCTAAAGTTTGAGCTGGGCGCTTAAGTCCCAGATGAAAAGTCTGAAGCCTGTGTCTCCGCTTCTCTGTGGTTTAGACTGGAGACAAGAGAGCAAAGCCATTACATTGGGAGCTACTCAAGTCTGGGCCACGGGGGCTGGGATCGCCTCTCCCCGGGCAGGTGCGAGTCAGACAAATCCAAGTCTCCTGGCATAGAAGGAAGAGGCTTATTCAAACCTAGCGCAGGTGGGAGACTGGGCGGGACAGAGTTCTTCAGTTACTGACACAGGGGCACTTTGGGTCACCTTCAGTTAGCGACTAGCCCTCAGTTGCTCGTAGTTCATCTGCGGAGGCAACTCTAACTTGGCTGAGAAAGTGTTCTGGCAGTGTACAGAAAATGGGCGCTGCACCAAATGCAACAGAAGGGGAACTTCTGACCACACGGTCGTCTGATCCCAAATTCCTAGCCGGGCAGGTCCTGATGGGCAGTCCGATTCCAGGCCTGTTACTTCCCTAGTGAAATGTTTATCATTTGCTCTAAACCAGTCCTGTCCATTTTTGTGCATCTAGGTTAACACACGTTTGCAGTGCAGGAATAACCCTCTTTTTCAGACCTGTCAGAAGCGTAACCGCCCTCACGAGAGCACTGATCTTGTTAACGCTCCTGTAATCCAAGCCCTGCCTGGCTTTCTCCCACCTCCATGTTCTCTTCAGTTCCCTCCTCAATTCCAAACGCATAAAAGAGACCGCAAGTTGTCATTCTCCGGAGCATTTGAGATCTTGCTGCCCGGCAACGTCACTAGTTTGGTTCAAGTAAACTCTCTATAAATCTGAACGTTTCTTACATCAACAGTTACTTGGCATTGCTGGAAGGATTTTGAAGAAGCCCACCCAGGACCACCCTGCGAACCTGGACCCAGTGCATTGGACCATTGTGCCCCACCAGCCCCCCACTTCAAATCGGGTGAACTTGGGTGAATCTTCTATTTGAAACGCGGACCTCTTTGCTTTATGTAGCAGGTCCTGTCTTTATTCAAGCTGTTCTTAGAAAATCCTTGGCCCTGGCTGGTTGACTTAGTGGTAGAGGGCCGGCCAGGTGTGTGGAAGTCCCAGGTTTGATTCCCGGTCAGGGGACATAGGAAAAACCAACATCTGCTCCTCCACACCTCCCCCTTCTCTCTCTTTCTCTCTGTCTCTTCTATTCTCTTCCCACAGCCATGGCTCCAATGGTTCAAGCAAGTTGGCCCTGGGCACTGAGGATGGCACCATGGCCTCACCTTAGGCACTAAAATAGCTTGGTTGTCCGAGCAATGGAGCAGGGGCCCCAGGTGGGCAGAGCACTGCTTGGTGGATCCTGGTCAGGGCACAGGCAGGAGTCTGTCTGCCTCCCTGCCTCTCACTTAATTATATACCCCTCCCCCCAAAAAAATCCTTGAGGTGATAAAGGGTTGGGGTTACCCAAGGAAAGGTTAAGAGAAATGGGTTAATTTAATTTCATTTTTAAAAATTGGATTGGCTACTGATTGTCTGAACAAAAATCTCTGCTGGTTAAATGAGAGACGACTCTCTTTAGCCCGGAAAGAGAAAGGACACTTACTACCCTAACCCGAACAGCTAATGGGGCACCGACAGTTGTTGCAGCTCCGGAGTGGTGGAGATGGGCTCTGGGGGGTGTGGTGGGGGCGTCCAGACCCCGGGAAGCCAGCGGGATCCCTGGGGAGAGATCTCCGTGAAGGGCAGAGCGCCTGGGTGGGTTCACCCTGAGAACAGCCCACGCCGTGGAAAGCGCCGTGGTTCTGACGGCATAAGCACCCTGTCGCTGGCCCTTGCTTCGGTATTCTAGATGACTAAGAATCTTTGCGGGGTTGCCTGAGGACGAATTTCCTCGAGGGCGTGAAGCAGGGCTGTAGGGATAGTCCCCGCATTTGGCTAGCGCAGGGACGCACGTGAAGGCTGGTTTCCCCTACGAACTTGTGCAGACAGCAGATCTCAGAATCAACAAGGGAGACCGTGCCTCCCACCGACAAGCCCCACGACAGTCAGCCTCCCATGGGTGCTCCTGCAGGAAGAGGCCTGCAGTGAGTATCCTTCCGTGACTTCTAAATCAATCTTCCGTGGGCACAGTCAGAAAAAGCTGACGATAAAGTGGAATGAATGGAAAGTATATTTTAATTGGTCTCTCCAAGCTTCAAAAAAAAAAAAAAAGGATTTAGATAAATGGATCCACCTCGGGTGCTGTTTAGGTGGCAGCCAATTCTTGGAGGTAGTATTGGAAAACAGCTGTCCTTATTTTTAAAGGGGAAAGGTCATTTGGAACTTGACTTGTCAAGGTCAGGTACAAATTGTGTCTCTTATCCCAAATGCCGAAACAAAATTTTGTTCCACTGTTGTTGTCGTTTTCTTTTATAAACTAGTGAGTTTTTCTCATGGCTGAATGGTCTCTGTCGGCACCTGTCTCTGTGTTTCTATATATATGTTGTAAATGTGCGATAACTCCCTACCTCTGGACAGTATGGTTAAAGTTAATTTAATAAATTAACTGATTTGAAGGCAAGCACTTATAATGATTGGGTATTCTAAAATTCTTAGAAATACAGAAACTAACCCAAGTTCTTTTCAAGTTCATGGGATCTCAGATTAATCTTTGGTAAAGTCAGTTGAAGCTTGTTGGCTGAATCCATATTAATAATTGACTTTGATGTCTACGAAATATGTTTCTAGAGCTTAGAAAATGTATTCACAAATGACTTCCTAGTTTCTATTAGAAATTGAGGTTTTTGAGGGTTAAAATCTTGATATACACATGTAATAAAAACTACCAGAAGTAACTTTGCAGTATTCCAGAAGGGCCCCTGAACACCTCAAAAGATTTGTTTTTATGCTATATTGCACGGGAAGCTTTGTAAAGTAAGTGATAAAAAACTTTTACAGTGTATTTTGTGGGTAAACAATGGCTATAATTAAACTTACAGTCAGGCCCATGGGAAACCCAGGACGGCCACTTGTTCTCACAGGTTCCCTGGCAAACCCTACTTCCTGGTTTTGCATTCCTTCATGCATCATAGCCCATTTAAGCTGGACTTAAATCAGATGAAGGAACTTACGATCTGATATTACTGAAAGGAGACATTGTATACTATTACAAGTTTTGATAAAGTACTTCAAGAAAATGCCAGAAGACAAAGACTTAAGATACTGTTTTGTGAAAAGGACATCAACTAAAGACACTCTCCGATCTCAATAAAAGGGACCTTATCAGGCACCTACCTGTGAAGGGCACCTGCCCTTGCCTCTGCTGACAAGGGACATCAAAGATTCCTCTAGGGTGAGACACAGGTAGACAGCTACCCCAAGACATTGACAAGGCCTGCATACCTATGGATTGCTGTTGAACTCAGCAACTATTCTGTTTAATTGTCTTTACCTGTCTGTTAATAATATTAGCCATAATAATTATACTTGGTCTTTGGGTTTTTCTATACAGCCCAAATATTTATGGTTATTGAATATATATAAGAAAACTGTTAATACAATTTTATGGCTTATGTAAATGTTATATATTAGATGCAAAATGAGGCAGAAAAATGAGGCAGAAAGCAAGACTAGGACCACGATAGGTCACAGGATAGAAATGATTCTGAGATTTTTTTCACAAGGAAGGCCTTATGACTTGACTGCCTTCCATTTACCTGCCCTTCCCTTTTGTTGAGGGGGGAGGAAATTCGGCCTCCACTTACACCCCATTGCTACAGTATTGCCCACCCCTAAGGGTCAGTAAGAGGACGTTGATTCTGAGACTTCCTCATGCTGTGAGACCACACCATCCAACCAAAAGGTTGGTCAGCAATGCATTCTTTAGATTGATTTATGACCAAATGGGGGAACTGTGGATGAAAAAGGGGCTCTATGGAAAATGACTCCACAGAATGATCTGATCATACATTTCTAAGTGGGTAGGTGGTGTTGGGTAGTCACTCCTCAGGCTTATAACTTCCCCAGTAAAAGGTTATCTTTGCCTTAAGCAAGCCCTGCCCGTTGTTTCTGTGCATCTAGGTTAACATACCTTTGAAATGATTCTTTCAGACCTCTCAGGAGTATAACAACCCTCAAGAGAGCATGTAATCTTGTTAACTATCCCATAAGCCAATGGGATATGTTCTTACATTCCCTCCTTAATTCCAGATGTATAAAATAAACTGCAAAGCCGTTATTCTCTGGAGCAAGATTTGAGATCTTGCTTCCTGGCAATGTTGTCAGTTTGGCTCAAATAGACTCTTACAAAAATCCTCTACAGATTTGGACGTTTCTTATTATAGACAACTTTTAACAACAAAAAGGCTTAGGTAATTTCAAAAAGGGATGCTCTTGTTCCCTCTGTGGGAACCGTGTGGACATGGATAAGGCTTCTTGGGTGGGAGAGCAGGCTGGCCTACAGGTTGTGTGGGAAGCAGTGGCAGCAGGCAGGCTGCAGGGGAAAGGCTGGAAACCAGTGCGGATCAGATTCTAAAGCACTGGAGTGGCATTTTCAAAGGTCTGGGTGGTGGTGTTTCCTTGGGCACTGAAGGACTGCCGGAACGGATAGAAGGTAAGGAGAGGAGTACATTTCCTGGTTGTGGCACACGGCAAGGGCTGGAGGTAGCACAGAGGTTTCTAGCCCTGGTGGAGAGGAAGGAGGCCGTGCCAGGGAGCCCAGGTATGATGGGGGTGGGAGGTTGATGAGGAACTCAGTTTGAGATGTGTTAAGTTTGAGATAGGAGCAAAATACAAGATTTATTTTAATGCAGTGTTTATTTTAGTCTCTCTCTCTTTTTTTAATCTTGCTGTCAAATAATGTCACAAACACTGAGGTTTGACCCTAAAGTCACATGGGCTGCAGCAGCATCAGGACCCTGGACAGACCAGTTTGCGCACAACCACTGTTTAAAGAAGGGACACAAATCAGAATGCTCTGGGGACAGAAAAGCCCTCTGATGATGCCAACAGAGGGCTATCCTCTCCACAGTGAGAGGGCAGGTATTTCTCCAAGTCTGTCCCACTTTAGGGACCACAGTCCTAAGAAGCACGACTGCTGGGCTGCCTACTGCCTGGCACCATGCTGTAGAGGCTGGCAGATAAACTTTCCCTGGGCTCGTTTGAACGCCCTCATTCCTCTATTCCCACAAACCACCCTCTCTCCTAAATGCTCCCATTTGGCAAAGTGGGGCCAATGCTGCTGATCAGCTTATGGTCCAGGGATGGGTGAGAACCCACCACACTGTCTCTGCTTTTCTAGAGGAAGCCAGGTGGGCTCAGCCATCCTGAGCCATTTCTGCCCTTTCCGAATTTCCGCCACTTCATCCCTCACTTTCTCCATCTGTAAAATAGGATGATACCCAGAGTTGGGGGCAATTGCCTAGCACACACACGTGGTCTCATGTCGCTATCGCCTGGTTCTCCTCCAAAGACCACTGGGAGGCGGAAGGGTCCAAGCGCTAGAGGATCCGAGGAACCAGCCTGCGGGCGGGTGTTGGGCTAGGTTCTGGCGGGGATTCAGGCTAGGTTAGGGCGGGCGCGGCAGGGGAGCTAGGTGTTTGGGAGGGCCAGGCGGCCAGGTTCCTGGTACTCACCGCCGCCAGGGGTCGCCGCACTAACATCCCAGGCCACTCGTGGAGCCGATCCGGTCCAGTTTGAGGCCGAAGCAGCCCTTGGATGTGCCCTTCTTGCTGCCTCCTTTGATTTTGCGTGCGTTGGGGTTCTCCTGCAGAAGGCGGGCCCACCGAGACTTGGTGTCCACGCGCAGATCCCGGAGCAGTCGCGACTGGTCGGCCTTGAGGTTGGCGCCGCCGCCTCCAGGAGTCTTGTCGCGCTTCTTCTGACCGCCGCCCTCAGCATGGGACACTTCTCCCAGCGGAGTTCGCGGGACCTGTTCGAAGAAAAGGGCAGGCAGGTGAAGGGACGCACGGCGCTGTCGCCGGGGACTTTGGGGGGCCTTGATCTTCCAGCCCCACTCGCCCGCCAGAGCGATTTGTTCCTTCTGAGCCCTGAGCGCGCACTACAGATGCGGGACAACTCGGCCCTACATCCACCTGCCATGCAGCCGCCGCTGTCCGCTCCTTCCCGGAGCCCCTTACCCTCCCTTCCTTTGCCTCTGGCTCGGCTGGCCACACTGGGGTAGGGGCTGCGCATCTGTTGACCTTCTCCCGAGGCTGGAGACCTAGACCCCCCCGAATCCTAGCTTCGAAGACACCCCAGTTCTCACCCGCGCGTATCTCAGAGGAGAAAGCCGCCTTCCTGCCCTTTCTGCTCCCTCTTGCGGGCTGCATCCTCCTAGACCCCCAGCCCTCCCACACAGGCCCTCATGTCCCGACATCCCCGCGACAGCACCCACCTTCGGCGGTACCCCGGGCTTGGCTTCGGAGGGCCAGAGCGAGAGTAGGGTGAGCAGCAGGGCGCAGGCCAGCAGTTGGGAGAGGTGCATGGTGCCGGTGGGCTGGAGCGCACAAACCAGCCGCAGCGAGGGTAGATGCGCAAGCAGGCGCTGAGCGGACTGGCGGTGCAGACGTGGGTCCCAGAGCTGCGCGGCGCCGGCTGGGTGCGCTCTGAGCCCGCGGCTCGGCTCGCGCCTTTATAATCCAACCTGCTGCTGATGTCATCCCCCCGCCCACCGGTCCGCCCGGGCCAATGGCACTCGCGCCAAGGGCTGGGAGGGGGCCGCGGGGGCTCCCCCTCTGTCCCCACCCTCCTCTCACCCCCGAGGGATCCCGTGGCTCGGCGGGTTCTCGCCCCACTGCACTCAAAGCTGCAGAGTGGGGCGCACAGGACAATCCATTTGCAGCAAGCGCGCGCCTCGGTGTGCCAAGCGTCGGTGCTCTGGCTGTCTTGCACAAACACTTGGACCTTAACACACACCCTTTCCCTGAAAGGGATCAGTTTCCCTCTTTGAAGGTACAAAGACAGGCTCAGAAGAATTAAATCACTTGCCTAAAGTCACATAACCAGAAAGTTGGCAGAGCCCGAAACCCACGCAGATTTGCCTGTTGCCAAACTCTTCCCCGGGCACCTGACAGGCTCAGGCCTGGCGCTGCGACTCCACCCTCTACCTGCTCTCCCGGAGTTCCGATTGCTGCGGTGCCTTTGGGATAGGAAAGCAGAGAACGAGGTTGGAGATCTGGGCTCAGGGACAGCGGGATTTGCCCGGGGCCGCAGGGGGGAGCGCAAGTCCTACACAGAAGGGTGCAAACTTTTCACTCGCGGCCGTGTTTGAGAACGGAGAACGAGGTGGGCTACGAGGATAGGCCCGTGCGTGCGAGGTGGGCTACGAGGATAGGCCCGTGCGTGCGGTAGCATCATGTGCCCCCCACTGGCACCTAACCGGGCTCCGCGGCACAGAACGTCCCTATGTCTGACCCAGCGGTGGCTTCCGTCTGCACCGACGGGGGCACGTTTGACCGTGTCTGCACCCACGCTAGGATCCACAGGGTGGGGTTGTCCGCTTCAGTGTCCTGTGCACCTGCACAGGCTGCAGAGGGTTAGCCAGCCCCGAGACCAGTCTGGCTTCGGTGAGCGTGACAGGTGGTCGCCTTCTCGTTTTCCCATAGAGAGAGGTCCCCTTCTGTGATTATGTAGCTGTGGGACACAGCCTGCTGCTCACGACTCCCTTTTCTCCGGCTGTGTGGCGTCCCTTCCTGGTGGTCGGCGGAGGCTAAGAGCCCAACATCCTAAGAACTGAGTGAGGCTCAGGGAAACTGCTTCTGTGGCCTCTGGGCTGGGGAGCTGAGACCCCGGGAAGAGGGGGTAGGCTCCAGGTGGGCGTTGGAAGTCCCTCTCCTCTTTGCCTTCTGAACGAAAAGACTGTAGCCAATCTGAAACTTCGCTGGGACTTGCTTTATTTACACCAATTTAGGGAGCCGAGCAGACGTATTCTAGAGTTCAGCACTGGCTAGTCTCCAACTTTTCTGGAGAGGATACTGCACCAGCCGCCACAGGGCAGCTGAAATCAAGAGAGGTGGGAGAATCAGGTTATAGGAGGGGTCTCTGCGGAGAAGCCTTCTCTACATCCTGCATGGCCCACACTGGCACACTGAGTCAGGAACTGCCCACCTACCAACCCTACCCTAGAACTTTTTGTTTAAGCAGTAACCTGCACCTGAGGCCTGACTTTTGGTAGAAGAATCTCCTGCTTTTGAAGAGGACCCAGACATGAACAGGGCACCTTCTGTGAGTTCTGGTGAGTTGACTCACCACCTCCAGGCAGCCCCCACAGTTTGCCTCTCTGAGGTAACATTCGTAGAGTGGCACCACTCCTTCTGCTGAGGAGATAGGAAGAGGAGCAAGAAGGGGGAAGAGGGAAGGATATCCAGGTAGGCAATGACTGTACCCTTTCTCTTTATTAAAATTTATTTATTTAGAAATTAAAGTTAATGGGGTGACAAGTGATCAATAGGTGTACATGGGCTTCGCCCTGGCAGGATAGCTCTGTTGGTTGGAGCATTGTCTCACAGCACAGAGTTTCTGGGTTCGATCCTCGCTCAGGGCACATACAGGAACTGATCAATGTTCCTGTTTCTCTCTTGCTCTCTCCCTTCCTCTCTCTAAAATCAATAAAATAAACATTAAAATAAAAAGAGTACAGAGGTTTCAGGTGAACAGCTCTATAGCATTTGAACTGTTGATTGCCTTGTGTGCCCATCACCCAAAGTCAGATCACTTTCTGCCACTTTCTGTATATTTGTCCCTTTTTACTCCCCTCTCCCCCCTTCCCCTGGTAACCACTTCCCTTTTATTAATGACCACAAATCTCAGTTTTATATCCCTGTGAAATCCTACAGTTCTTAGCCTTTTCTGATTTACTTATTTCACTTAGTAGAATGCTCTCAAGGTCCGTCAGTGCCCTCTCCTCTTTGCTTACTGGACAAAAAGGAATGCGAGAAACTGGGACTTCTCGGAGGCTTGCTATATTTATACCAGCTGCACTGGGCAGACACGCTCTAGAGCCCAGTACTGGGCTGGTTTCCGGGGGCAACAGCTACATCCCTCTGAAACACCTTATTAAGGACAGGTTGGAAGCACCTGTGCTCTATCGTCACCTCTTTCTGTCTGCATGTCTGTAGACTGGCTGTTCCTGTCTTCTGTGTCTCTTGGATGTACTTGGTGACAGCGGGTAACTATCTGGGTGTCCCTGTCTGAGCTTTGAGACTAAACTAGAGTGGATTATGGAGCAGGGCTTCCCTGGGGCAGGCTGTCCAACAGCTCCTACTGAGCTGGGGCCTGGGTGGTAGGGAGTGCAGAGGGACACGCAGGGTGGGAGGTGGTTGGCACGACCTTCTTGGCAATAGCAGCTGTTGGCGCCCTGACCTCCTAGGTTCCATGGCACCGAAGCTGCAGAGGAGATCCTGTGTCCCTCCTGGGCCTAGATTGGACACTCAGGTCCCTTCGTGCTTTTCCCTCATAAGGTCTGCTTCCTCTGCTCCGGCCCCAGGAGCCAGGCCTGGGAAAGTTGGAGCCACTGAGCAGCTGAACAGAAGCTGTTCGGGGCACTTCATGGAACGCTCAGTGTCAGGAGTCTACCCAATGGCAGAGGCAAGAGAAAGGCCTGGCGGTTCTGCGGGGAGTCCTGTCACTTGTCACTTTCCCACCCATCGACTCCCCGAGTAGCTGCTGAGCATCCCTGCAACCTGCGAAGTTCCACCCGGCTGGGAAGAGCCCCCAGGAGATAGATAGACACTAGCTGTGTAGGCTGAAAAGCTCGTGGCAGGGAAGGAGGGGAGCTCCCCTCGCTTGGACCAGAGGGTGGGCTTTCCAGAAAAGGAAAAGCTGGTGCTGAGCCAGGAAAGGAGACGGAGCAGGAGGAGAGAAGGAGATCTAGATGGAAAACAGCCACTTCCCTTCGGGCCAAGGAGGGATGCGCTCAGGCTTAGAGGGGCGCAGTAAAACATAATCAAATGAGAGGCTGCGCTGTCTCAAGGGCAAGCCAGTGGACTGGGGAAGTGGGAGCCCAGTACTGTTGCGGAACCCTGGGGTGCCCAGAGGAGGCAGGGGGGGGGGTGACAGGCAAGTCTGTGGAGGTAGGAGATGTGATTTAGTGGGAGCCTGCTGAGCTCTTGGGGGTGCAGAGGGCAAGCCAGCCTGGGGGGGGCATAAAAGAGGAGGTTGAGACAGAGTGGTCAGTTATGGGGGACTCAGAGAGGGAGCAAGGGGTGGGGAAGGTCAGAGCCGGGCTGACATGTGCCAAACCCCAGGCATCAGAGACTTGTATGGCTGCGACTATCTCTTCTCCTTCCAGGACTTTTGAAAGGTGGGGCCACAGAGAAGAAAGACCACATTCTTGTGTGTCCCTCTTCCCATTTCCCCCTCCTCCACAAAGGGCAAGTAAGACTCTTGCACCTGCCACGGTCAGGCCCTTCCTTGGGACAGCGGCTGTCAGTCCGTTAGCAGGACCCTGTGGACGATGAGACAGGACCTTGATAAAGATGCTTGCCCTGAAAAAGGTGTACATAAAGGCTTCTGGGAGGCTAGGGAAAGGAAGACTAAGAGGATTGTCCAGTCCCATTCCCCAGGAGGTGAGAATCAGCTCCCTGGGGAACGGCGCCCTCTCCTGGCCCTGGGGCCAAACAGGAGAATTGTCAAGCACACTGTGGAGGGGAGGATTGCTCAGCCTCCCATCTGTTTTCTCTGCAATTATTTCATCCCAGGGGCCCCCTTCCAGCTGCATAACTTCCCAGAGAGGACACTGAACAGGCGGTGAGCAGATCTCACGGAGGCCAGGCAGGGAAATTGCAGCAGGACCCTGGCCAAGTCCCATCACTGCATGGGGCCCTCAGTTTCACCACCTATACTTGGGAAAGAGCAGAGCGAGTCAGGAGGCCGGATGCGTGGCTTCTGACCCCTAGATACAGGCAGGACAAAGCCGCTATGGCAGGAGGATCTGGATGTTACTGCACAGACATACTCCCAGACGAGGGGAACCTGCACCTTTGACACTCCCTGGTGATGGGGACCCATGGAGGACACAGAGGCTGGGATCTGGCCAGGTCTTTTTTCTTCTTCTTCTTTGTGTGTGTGTGTGTGTGTGGCAGAGACAGTCAGAGAGAGGGACAGATAGAAACAGACAGACAGAAAGGGAGAGAGATGAGAGACATCAATTCTTCGTTGCAGTTCCTTAGTTGTTCATTGATTGATTTCTCATATGTGCCTTGACTGGGGGCTACAGCAGACTGAGTGACCCCTTGCTCGAGACAGTGACCTTGGGCTCAAGCTGGTGAGCCTTGCTCAAACCAGATGAGCCCACACTCAAGCTGGTGACCTCGGGGTCTTGAACGTGGGTCCTCTGTGTCCCAGTCTGACGCTCTATTCACTGCGCCACCACCTGGTCAGGCTGGTCACGTCTTGAGCTTAGACCCTCCTGTACCTACGGGGACTGGCTTTAGGAGAGAAGTTGGAGGCCAAGGTAGCATCATCCATCCTTCCAGGGCCAGAAATTCCGGGAAAGCTTAACCTCATCGTGACATGAAGTCTCTGTCTGACCCTGGACACCCCCACCTGGTGAGCCAGCTGCTCTTCTTTTCCTTTCCCAGGGGCCCTGCCAGCACCTGCTGCAGATGGCCTCCAACCCTGCTGTCCTACGCAGGCCCATGACGTCAGAGCTTAGCCCTCCTCCCCTACTCCCCTTGCAAATAAAAGACAGATAAGCTCCATGGAGAGCCTCAACAGACAGGCTCAGTTTCCTGGCGGAGGGGGAGACAACCGCTCCCCATGAGGCTGTCAACAGGCAGGCGAGACAGTAGAAGCTGAGGCCTAAACCCTGAGAAAGTGAGGGAGAGGGGCCCTCCCCGCCCAGGACGGAGCAGCATCCTGACCTCAGCGTGCAGCGTGCACCAGATGTTTGCAGAAGGAACCAATCTGCTGCCAGGGCCTGTGCCTGGGGACCTGGCTGGCCTTGCCTGGACTCTACAGCTTTTCCATGCCTTAGGGAGCCGCCCCTTGCCACTCTGGGGGTCCCTGCAATGAACCCACCTTCTCGGTGTGTGCCCGGAGGAGGGTTATCTATTGTCTGGTCTTGGAGGCCATGTTTCAGATTTGTTAGAGATCACACAGTCTTCAAGGAAGGGGCCTCAAAGGGACTAGGGATGGGTCTGCCAGGGTTCAGGGTCATCAGTCTGCTGGGGGCATCACTCCTCTGGGTTTTCCAAGCCGGAGACTCCACTGTAGATTTCTGCCCCAAGAGTGTGTGATCACCAACTCTTTTTGGGTGAGAAGTCATTTTCTAAAGTGAGAATGACCAGAAAACACTAGCAAGAGAGAGACAACCAGATGCTGATGAGGGTTAGGGAACGTATTTTTTGCAATCTGGGTTCCACAAGAATTGGAAAATACTTTTAAGCCCAATGCAAACAAAAAACAAACAAACAAACAAAACCCACCATAAATTGTTTGAAAGCTACCCTTTTGCCTGTGTGAATTCTTTCTGGGCTCAATGTGCCACATCATAGAACAAACCTTTTCCCCTGGATTGTTGGAGAAGGTCCCTGTGTCTATGTGCCCACTGGGCAAGGAGAGGAAGGGTCCTACCCGCCCCCAATGCTGGCCTGTTTTACCTCGGGGGCACAATATTGGAAGAGAAGAGGCCTCGGCTTAGGGTTCAGTAGGGTTCAAAATTTCTGACCCAGCAGCTGACCGGGGCACTTGGGTTCCATGGAGGTGGGGAGGAGGGGAGGCCCTCTCTGTGTGGAGTGGGCACACATCAGTGTTAGAAGCTGACCTGTCAAGTGCTATCCTGCCTGGCCACTCTAATATGATCCCCAGGGCAACCCAGGACCTCAGTGCCAAATCACTGCTTGACCTCTCCAGCATTTCATGCCTGAATAGCCAGTCTGCCAGAGCCCCGCTGCCCCCAGACAGCCCCTGATGTGAAGGTGAGGACATCCGGCCTTCTTCCCGCATCTTCAGTGGTGGCTAGGAGGGCACTGGGGACAACACGTGAAGAAGCATAATTAGGAGGGACCTGTGGACCCCCCATGAGAATAGCAAAGCAGATCATCAGATTGCGTTCGATGATTGAGTCCAGGTTGACCGCGCTGGCCGTGTCGTCTTGGAAAATCGTGTCTTAAATGATTTTATAGGGTGATGTGATTAAAAACATCACACTGACACTATAAAATTGGACAGTTCCTGACCCCAGCTCCCAGCCTGGCGGGGGAGAGTTAACTTCGGTAAAATGAACGTAACATATGCTCATACATATTACTAAATTGAGCAAATATTTCTAACTTCAGCACCTTCTTACCCCATTAGATCCAAATGTGTTTCTCAAGCAGAACAGGCTCCACAGAGCTCAGAGAAATACAGTGTGATGAGTGATGTGCTATGAGACAATCTGGAAAGCTGGGTAGTGGCTGAGGCGAGAGGCGGGGGCCGGAGAGCCGTGTCTGCAGGCTGGGCTGGGAGATGGGGCACCTGGCTTCAGAGAACTGTGCCCCGATCGATCTGGAAGCCCAGACAGTGGGGTCCTGCCCCTTCCTTTTACCCCGAGGGACCTTGGACTCAGAGGGATGGAGTGTCACACTCTGGACATCCTGATTTCTCAGCTCCAGGTGCTAGGCTCACCCTTGCATGCCGTGGTCATGCCACCTGTTCTTTGTCCCTTTGAGTTTTTGTCTGGTGCAGATGGCAGTCAGATGACCACAGAGCAGCAGAACGGGGGTGGGGTGTGGTCAGGGCTGCTGACCCAGAACCTCCTGGGAGGTGAGGCTCAGTTTCTGAGCCCTGCCGATGCAGGAGACCCCTCCCCCCCCAGGACTCTGGCAAAAGGGCCCAGTCAGGACCTGAAGTGATGTGGGGTGGCCTGGGAATGTTTTGGGGCGATGCCTCTGTTGAGGCTCTTCCTGGGCCTGTTGGTTCCTGTGAGCTTCTCCTCTGGTTCAGTAGAGAGACAGCAGGGGAGCCCCAGCCTTGGATCCCGCAGTCCCCTGTCACTGTCACAGCCCCGATACCATGGAGGTTGCCTTCTCTCTGCCACCTTCTGGAGGAATTCCCATGTCCATCTCAGGAGCTCCTTATACTCTGCCTGCCACTCAGTAGCTGCTAAGTGAATGAACAGGGACTGAAACCCAGCACGGCCCTGGGCCTCAGGGGGGCTGCAGAAAGAGGCTGCTGGCTAAGTGACCAGCTGCCCCATTTTGCAGATGGGGCCACAGAGGGCCTGACTGGCTACCCGACCTGCCCTCAGCCGCGCACTGGGCCCGGCGGGCTGCTCAGGCCCAGCGGGTAAGCTGGCTCACCTCCAGTGAGTCATGGGGATCGGACTAGGGGGCAGCGCCCCTGCTTCATGTGAGAACATCTGCTGCGAGGAACAGCTGTCTCCGCCCTGTGCGGAGTGGCTCCCGTGGGAATGTGGTCTGTGGCTTGGCAGAGAAACGGACACGGCTCCGCGGCCACCTGTGGCCAGTTTTGAGGTGGGGGTGCTCAGAGTTCTGGGGCCTTTGTCGTATCGATCAGCAGTCATTTCTCTGGGACCGCACTCTGGGACCCTCTTCCCATTCTTTCCCACTTGAAAGCCTGGCAGGTCTGGAAAGGGCAGGGCCAGGTTCGTTGGGAACACAGTGGTCGCAGGTTGGGGGAGATGAGGAAACCAGCCCTTCTGGGTGGTCAGCATGAACTAGGTGGTCTGGGGCCAGAGCCAGCTGGGACAGGGTTCTGAATGGGTAAGGGGGTGGGGAGTCAGGGTAGAGGTGGGGGTGGGCACTCTCCCTTCAATCGTCCTTGAGAGAAAGACCACCAGGGCTCACCTTGGATTCCCAGCAGTGGGGGCCTGGCATGCAGTGAGATCAGATGAATGAATCAGCTCATCCACCAGAAAAACTCCCCCCCCACGCCCCGTCCGCCCCCACAGCAGCCAGGAATTGGTGGTGGGGAGGGACACTGAGCTGGGTTGCCAGGGAAGAGGCCAGCACCTGCGTTGGGGGGAGCCTCTGTTTCTGCCTTGGGGTTTCTCACAGCTTTCTGACTGTCCTTCCTAGCATCTTCTTTGGCGGATACCTACCCAGGGGGGAGGCTGTGGGTTAGGGTTGCCGCTGAGTCTGGGACTGAGACAGAAATGAGACATTGGTTCAGCTATGTGCAGGGCCTCGAGTCCAGGAGGGCTCTGAACTCAGTGGCTGAGCAGTCCCAAGGCCGTGATGAGGGTGGGGGCAGGGCTGGGTGGGGAGGGGGGCTTGTTCCATGTGCCTCCTCCACCCCCAGCCCCAGAGCTAAATGATTCTCTGCTTGATGTGAAGCCCCAGAGTGGGAGCTGGGGCAGCTCTGTGACTCCTGGGGGCACGGGGAGGACAAGATGAGGGAAAGGAGACGCTCTGGACAGGTTATCTAACCAACGAGAACCTGTGGGCAGTGATGAGCTCATGTACCCCGCCCAGAGTGGGGTGGGACCAGAAAGGAATGGCCAATGTTACCAGCAGACCCGGATGCGGGGGGCTTACACATGAGCTCATGTGATGTGAGCTCCCCAGGCGCCCAGGGGGGCAATCACTCGGGAGGAGCCCCTGCTGGCCATGCCAGTGGCTGCCCTCCACACACCTGCTCTCACATGCTCCGGAAAGCCCGAGGCGGGGATGGGGAGGTGGGCTAGGAATTGAGCTTGAGACCACTGGGGCAACATCAAACTTAGCTGTATAGAGTGATGAAGGTTTCTAAATCAATCCTTTTTTTTCCTCCTTGTATAGAATACACTGGGGAACAAAATTTTTGTTGGATCCGCAAAAATACTTGTTCTTACCTAACTTGAGTACGCTGATCTCAAATCTGACATTAGTTTTTCTCTGTAAGCTACAGTTTTTTTTTTGCAATTCAAGATTTTAGGTTTTCATCTTATTGTAAAATTTTCAACATTTAGTTTAACATAATGAAGTAGAATGTCTTCTTGGGCATCATCTTTGTGAAAATATAATAATTTATATAATGCAGTAAATACACTAATACACTAAAAGATATGATTGCATCAGAATTTGTCTACAATTTCAAAATAGAACATATTAAAACACTTATTTTAATAATAAAATTTGCAAAAAACTTATTTAAATTCTATTCAGGCAAAAATTTACGTTTGTAGCTCTTGTGTTTGTGTACTTGTTGAGGACAATCTTATTTGATGCTCCAGCAGTATTCTGCTCATCACTAACAGCTCCAAGATTTTCGGGAAACTTATCAAGGTGACTGTTTAGGAAGTGAATCTTAACACTCATGTTACATCCAATGTCGCGGAAAGCCAACAGCATCGTTTGAACCAGAAGTTCATAGTTTTCTGCCTTTTTGTTGCCAAGGAAGTTCTTTGTAACTGTCACAAAAGACTGCCATGCTGCTTTCTCCTCCTTATTCATCTTCCTGGCAGATTCTTCATTATGTCTGAGGGTTTAATTTGAGGTTCATCGAATACACCTGCTTTTATCTTTTCAAAAGACAAGGCAGGAAAAGCAGAAATAATGTTGAAAGCATTCACTTTCTCTATTCAAAGCCTTAATGAACAAACTGCTTCATTAAGCCAAGCTTGATGTGAAGTGGGGGAAAAATGATCCTGTCTCGATTAACTACAGGTTCATTCACAATATTTTGCATCCCTACTTCCAGAGCTTCACGTTTCGGTTGCTCCTTCTGTGTCCAGTGTTTCTCCCGAGCTCGGCTGTCCCACAAACACAGAAAGCAAGGACACTTCGTGAAACCTCTCTGTTGTCCTAGCAGGAAATTTAGCATTTTAATATCCACACAAATGATCCAGTTATGCTCCTCATACTTCAGAAAGTTGAGGACAATTTTTATGTCATTATAATCTTCTTGGAGATGAGTTGAATAACCAATTGGAACAGCTGCATAAACATTACCGTTGAGTAGGAGAACACATTTCAGACTCCGTTTAGAGCTGTCAAAAAATAGCCGCCTTTCTGTTGGACTGTAAGTAGTAACACCTAGCTGGCTCAGAAGACTACTGATATCATGACAGTAAACAAAGTGTTTGTCTTCGGAAAAAAAGTCCACAAAAATTTGTTCATGCTTCCTGAAATGGGATACATTAGCTGACCGGTGAAGTACATTCTTTTTCTTGAAGCCTGGAGGCTAATAACTCAGCTTCTTTCTTTGATAGGCCCCAATCTCTTACTAAGTCATTCAATTCGGGTTGGCTAAACTGCGGAGGGGTTAATAACTGCTTGGCATCAGAAGAAGACCCTTCAGATTCTACAACCATTTCCTCATGCATCTTATCAAAATACACTTGATCATCATGTTCACTTTCTTTGTCTTTAGAAGAAATAAAAACATTGAAACTGGAACCGGGAGTGTCTCAGAGTGTGGAACAGGTCGTATTGCTGAAGGAATATTAGGATATGCGATCATATGCCATTTTTTCTTGCCGATGCCCTTTGTGTGGATCAGACAGAAATAACAGTCACTGCTGTGGTCCTTAGGTTCACGCCAGACCATGGGAATACCAAAAGGCATTCCTTTGTGTTTTCCTTTTGTCCAGTCACAAAACATTTCCTCACAATTAGGACACACAATATGAGGAGCCCAATTCTTGTCTTGATCGCCAAGGGGAACTTGAAAATAGGCAATATATGCACATGTCACAAATAATGAAATATTGAGCCTTTGACGTTGAAGTGTGTAACAGCCACATATATAACAGAAGGTGTCAGGACTATTCTTATATTTACGCCTACTCGAAGAAGCCATGATTCAATCTTAAAACAAAATAAGAGGGTGTTTTTTATCAGATAATAACTTTTTTACATTTAAAAACAATTATAATTATGTAAAAGTGATGTTTGTAAAATATTAATTGCCTTGTGGTTATGTTCAATCCAAGAGTCATTGCCCTTTAACTCCAATTTAAAAACCAATGCATGCTATTAACTGTATCAAAAAGAAATTAAAATTTAAAACTAGAGCATGCACCAAAAAACAAATTTCAGATTTGAAATCAGTGATGCAGAAATATAGAGAAACATTTCTAAAACCTCATGCAACAGAAAATGAAAAAATAAATTGTTCCCCAGTGATATTTACCCAATGTTATAAGTGCAACCCCCCCACCCCCACCCAGAAATGTCAAACTAACAGCAAAATACACAAATACTTCCATCAATACAACACAACCTGCCTGTTCCTCTTAGGTTTTCAGACCCTTCCAGCACAACTTGTGCCTAGTTGGAATCCAAGTGCACATAATATCTTGTTTGTGATCAACTTTTTCCTGTAACGTTATTTTGTATGACCTATTCCATGGATGGGCGTAATCTATACATAATACATTAGCTCATAGTCAGGATTTGCGCCATATTTAGTGTCATGTGCTTACAGATCACGCAGGTAAAAACGTCTCTACATGAATTTTTATCTTTTCTCTTCGCCTCTCTTCCTCTCTCCCTCCTTCTCTTTCTCCCCTCTTTCCTTCCTTCCATCTATCCTTGCTTCTCTTTCTTTCTTCTGTCAGAACAACACTGGTTGAAAGGTGTGTTAATGGGAGCACCCTGCAGTCAGCTCTTGATTGGCTCCGGGTTCATGGGCATGTATTTAATATACTTTTCCCAGCTGCTCAGCTAAAGCGGCACCTCACCTATATTTGCTGGAGACCGCCAGAGCTGCCGCTACGTTGTCTTCCTCTAATTTCTAAGGACTTTCTTAAATATTTTTACCAGTTTGTTAAACATTTACATTATTTTTTTCTTGTTTACTATGAAGTCACACCATTGCTTTTCTTGCTGTTTACATACAGATGTTTACACATCTTTAAGATTTAATTTATTCATTTTAGAGGCGGGAGCAGGAAGCATCGGCTCTAATATGTATGTGCCTTGACCAGGCAAGCCCAGGGTTTTGAACCAGCGACCTCAGTATTCTAGGTCAATACCTTATCCACTGTGCCACCATCAGCCAGGCATGTTTACACATCTTTAAAATGCATTATATTCCCAAAGCCTCCTGCACTTTTCTTTAATTTTGTGCTTGGACTACTACTTGACTCTGATCTTTCTCCCCAGGGCCATCTGTTCTTAGAGATGTCTTGCACAGAGGCTAAAAGTGTGGACCATGGAGAGTTCAGTCCTTCTGAATTTTTTTTTTTACCCACATTTTAATTCGGAAACTGAGCTCAGAGATGTTAAGTACTTGAGTAAGCACCTCAGGTGGGACTGAAACTCAGAGATCTGTCTGCTCTGAAACCCACACTTTGTCCTGACACCAGTGTCTCTGCACAATGAGTAAGCATACACTTTTATGTTCTTCTGTTGTGGGCGTTTTTTTTTAAATGGTGTGTGTGTTTGTGTGTGTGTGTGTGTGTATACCTGTGTGTACTTAACTTCAACCTGTCTGGAATGTTCTGTGGTAAACAGTATGAGTAAGGCTTTGCTATTCACATGTCATGATTATCCATTTCTCATATGAATGCAGCGTAATTTTTCTTTCATTTTCTTTTCACTTGATTTGTTATATAGTAAACTCAGATAAATGTTTTCACCTCTACCGTAAAGTTTTGACAACAGCCATATGTGTTCTATAGACTGGTAAGTGGGTATTATCCTGGTTTGCCTTAAATAAAAAATTTTCTGAACAATTGTTTTTCTGTATAAATGTTTTTATTACTTTATAAACGTTTATAAAATGAGTTTTATTTTCTTATGGATTTTTAATTTTATTGCATTGTGGTCAGAGAAAAGAGCTCATAATATTTCTGGGATTTGAACATTACTGAGATTTTCTTTGTACCTGAATATGTCATTTGTATGACTAGTTCCTGGGCAGTTAACATAGGGCTATTCCTTGCCGTCCCACGTAACTCTACAGAAGTTTATGTCATTACTGTCCATGGCATTCTAATGTGTGGAGGTCTCATCATTCATTTGGTCACTTTCTTATTCATGGACTTGTAGGTTGTTTCCACATTGTTATTACTATAAATGTAACAACATGCCCTGGCCTGTCTTGGTCAGCTGGGGTCTAGTCTCAAATCACAGAGGTTGCTGGTTTGATTCCTGGTCAGGGCACACGCAGGAACAGATCAGTAATGTCTCTGTCTCTCTTTCTTCCTTCCTTTCTCTGAAATCAATAAATAAAAATTTTAAAAGATAATAAAAATTTAAAAATGTAATGACATGACCACCGGGTAGGTGGGGGAGGGGCTGCTCCTGAAGTGACAGATGTTCCCACTGCCATTTAATGACCTGGGGCAGGAAGTGAAGGGTAGGAGGAGGACATAGTCATTTTGGAGCTGGTGATCAGTTTGGCCTGGCTTTGCCATCAGGGGCAGTTCTGGAGGGGTGAAGCCTGCCTGTGGCCACATGAGAGCGGGTGCTTCCCACGAGTGACCCTGGCCTGGGGTGTGGCCTGCAGTGGCCAGCCGTTAGGCTGCTGTCTCTGCCGTGCTTGCTGTCTCCTCCCCAGCACATTCAGAGAGCCAGCGTGGGGATGTGTGGGTCCTGAGGGACCCCCCCAGCCTGGGGTCCGACCGCACGCCTCAGCTTCTTGACCCCAGTCAGGCGCTCACTCCCACCTGCCGTCACGCAAGCGCGGTGCACGTGGGCTGTCCGGGGGGCCTGGCTGTGTCTGACGGGGACATGCTGCACGATGGTGGCCTCACCTATTAGGGAAGGCCACAGCCCCAAATGGACTGGCCTTCCGCCTGGGCATGAACGTTAATGTGGTCTTACTTATCTGCGAAGCAGGTGAAAGTTATGATTTTCCCATTACATTGATTTTGATATTGTGAAAAATAATTCATGTTTCTCAAGGAAAGAACTAGGAATGGATTCACAAGGTCCAGAAACTTACCTCCATAACATTGAAATTGAATAAACACCGAGGACCTGATGGGTGTATTTCTTCATGTATAAGACGCACATTTTCCCGAAAATTTTGGGGTCTAAAAACTGGGTGCGTCTTATACAGTGGTTGGAGTGTTTTTACTCGCATTTCCCGCTTTTTCGCTTGTTTTTGCACTCATTGTTGAAGACAGTGATTCTTCATCAGACACAGATGAGGACAAGCTAATGGATGGGAGTTTTGACAGTGATGAGGAGTTGTATGAATTTTATGATGACTAAAACTTGAGTTCAATAACTTTATGTAATACATTTCTTTTCAAATTTTGGGCCCCCAAATTAAGGTGTGTCTTATACATGGGGAAATACAGTACCATCTGAAAAGCCACCTGATCTGGATGAAAGCTGTGAGATCAGCTAATCACTAGAAGCCTCCCTTTTCTGATTTGTTCCTGTGGGAGAGAGAGCTTCCCTTAGATGAGTCTACATCTCTGGAAAGGATAAATTCACTTGAAAGATGGAAATAGTTATTCAACAAAGAACCAATTCCTCAAATTTGTTGAAATTGGTTTAATAATCCCTTTCAAAGCCCATGTTAAAGGTCAGCATGAAAATAAATTTAGTGTGTGATTATTCTAAGGATCAGTACAATACAATGGATTGAGTATTATAATAAGTAAGCTTTAACACATAAGGCAATTTTCACCTGTTTGAAACAAAGTAAGAGTATTCATTTACTTTTTATTGAATTTATTGGGGTGACATTGGTTAATATAATTACATAGGCCCTCCTCCACCTCTCCCAAACCCACTTTCCCTCCTGCAATCCTCACATTATTGTCTGTTTTTTATTTTTATTTTACAGGGACAGAGAGAGAGAGAGAGTCAGAGAGAGGGATAGACAGGGACAGACAGACAGGAACGAAGAGAGATGAGAAGCATCAATCATCAGTTTTTTGTTGCCATTGCGACACCATAGTTGTTCATTGATTGTTTTCTCACATATGCCTTGACCGCGGGCCTTCAGCAGACCGAGCCACCCCTTGCTGGAGCCAGTGACCTTGGGTTTAAGCTGGTGAGCTTTTGCTCAAGCCAGATGGGCCCACGCTCAAGCTGGCGACCTCGGGGTCTACGAACCTGGGTCTTCCGCATCCCAGTCCGATGCTCTATCCACTGCGCTACCGCCTGGTCAGGTTATTGTCTTTTTTTAAACAGCTTTTGAAATAAAATTCATATAACCACACAATCCACCAATTTAAAATGTAGAATGCAATGGCTTTTAGTATATCCAGAGTTTGCCACCATCACCATAATCTATTTTAGAACATTTCTGTCACCCTGAAAAGAAACCCTACACATCTTAACCGTCAAGCCTTGATCCTTCCATACCCCAGGCGTAGGCAAACACAAATCTGTCTTTGTATGTCTATAGATTTGCCAGTGATATTAATGAACAGAGCAGACATGCTTGATATACTTCTGTAAACCCCTCCCAAATGTATGTGACAGAAATTTTATTAATGAGTACAAACTCTGGAACTAGACTTCTTGGGTCTGAATCCCAATTCTGCCATTCCTAGCTATGCGACCTTGGACATGTTATTCAACTTGACTGTGCCTCAATGCGCTTATCTATAAAATGTGTGGCATTAGGTGTCTGACTCCTTAACATAATGGTTTTATGATTCAGCCATGTCATATCATATATGCGCACTTCATTTCTTTCTTTTGACAGAGACAGAGTCAGAGAGAGAGAGACAGACAGACAGAAAGGGAGAGAGATGAGAAGCATCAATTCTTTGTTGTGGCTCCTCAGTTGTTCATTGATTGCTTTCTCATATGTGCCTTGACCGGGGGGCCTACAGCAGAGTGAGCGACCTTTTGTTCAAGCCAGAGACCTTGGGCTTCAAGCCAGCGACCTTTAGGCTTAAGCTAGTGGCCATGGGGTCACATCCATGATCCCACGCTCAAGCCAGCGACCCTGTCCTCAAGCTGAATGAGCCCGTGCTCAAGCTAGCAACTTAGGGGTTTCGAACCTGGGTCCTCTGCATCCCAGTCCAACGCTCTATCCACTGCGCTACCACCTGGTCAGGCTGCACTTCATTTCTTTTAATTGCTAAATAGTATTCCATTGCATGGATATACCACAGTTGGTTTCTTCATTCATCAGTTGATGGCCATTCGGTTGTTTCCGCTTTTTGGCTACCATGAATAATGCTGCTGGGCATATATATATATATATATATATATATATATATATATATATATATATATATACATATATATACATGTACACATTTTTCTGTCAGTACATGTTTTCATTTTCTTGGGTATATACCTAGGAGTGGAATTTCCGGGCCTTATGATGACTCCATGTATAAATTAGAGCTGCCAATTTACCTTGCTTGGAAGGTTAAACATGTCTATATGTTCTATTTTCTGTATATGTAGTATCAGCAAACTTTTCAGATTGTGCGAGTGTGAACTTATCCCAGCCTAATAAAACTGTTGTAAATTACATATAGTAAAATCTAAATGAGAGATTTTACTGTGTGTACTTTCATGATGCTCTTTGATCATCACTTTTCACACAGTGAAAATATCCCTACAAATCCTATACCATTATCCATCATGACGTGTCAGTGCAGACACTGGTCAAGATTCAGGTGTGGGGAAAATGGGAATTATATTGGATATTTTAAAAAGACTGTTTGTATAGAGCAGGTGCTGTTTACTAGATACTGATTACTAACTTATTTAATCTTAGTAGCTATTTTCACCTCATTTGATAGATAAGGACATTGAGGCATAGCAAGACGGAATAACTTGTCCAAGGTCACCTATCTAAGAATGGCAGAACCAGGATTCAGATTCAGGGAGTCTAGTTCCAGACTTTGTACTCATTAATAAAATTTCTGTCATATACATTTGGGAGGTAGACAAAGTATATCAAATGTGTCTGCTCTGTGTATTGAAACCATCTGGCAAACCAAACCCTTTCATAAAATTGGGACAAGCCAACCTTCAAGGATCATACAAAATTGCACCAATTCACAACTATGGATCCCCAATGGCCCCAGCGAGGTCCTCTTCTAAGACAAAGGAGACAGTCATGACTTTAGAGCAAGAGCGAAACAGCTCTGACTTCCTATCTTTTGCATCTCTCCAGGGTTGGCGAGCCGGCTGGTTCAGGCTGCCTGACAGCCTTTAATGGGGAAGTTCATATATTCACATGAAAGTGTGTTTAATTTACTGACCATCTGTTAGTAAGAGGCGAGAGAAGATATATGCCCCTTGAGGTACGCCTGCAAGAATTTTAAGAAAGCCTCATAGCCAAAGAGTTCTTAACAGAATTTGAAAATAGCTTGGCCTCCTCAGCCTTCACAAAGCCGTAATCTCACCGGTTCATCTCAAAGGCAGTGAGTATGTAGCAAGGACAACTTGGAAGTGGAGAAAGGAAATGGAGATGTGTGTTTGGGGGGAGGAGGAGAGGAGCAAGGACCAGAGGAGGATGTCATTAAGGATGGTGGGAAGCAGAGGTGCCCACACATCAGAAAGCTAGGGATGCTTAGCCCAGGATCAAAACAGGCAGGAAATCAGCGTTCCATCAAAGCGCCATCTTACCCCAGGTTTCTTCTATATATATATATATATATATATATCTCATCCTTCAGCACCATCAGGTTTTTGCAAATTATTCTGCAAAGAATTGTTGGTTAATCATTAGTCTATCTGAATTAGGCCACTGTCTGAGAGTCAAGAAATCTTTTCATTCTTCAGTGACCCTAATACAATATTATGGAAAGATTTTTGTACTTTTTATTTCTGCACATTCTTTAAAAAATGTGTATATTTGATTTTCCTGGCATTTATTTAGTTTTAAAATTAAGAATACAGCTGTTTCTCCAAATGGGTCACTAGTTGCCCAACATCATTTATGGAGTCTTATAGCATATTTGCTGAGTTTTCTCTCAACAATTTAAACTTTCATTTTTTTATCATGCTGAATTCTCATGATATTTATGGAAAGTTTTGGGATCTGTTTTATTATTTTGCCTGCTTATTTCTGACCATACAATTTTATTCACTGTGGTTTTGAAATATGCTTTAACATCTAGTAGGATGTAACACTCCCAAGGTACTCCACGTTTTCAGAATTTATTTACTCTTTTTCAATATTTATTTTCCAGAAAAACTTTAGAATAGTTTCTCCAACTTCCTAAAATATCCTGCTATGATTTTGAAGGATTTTATTGAAATCATGCATAAACTTAAGACAATGTGATACATTTTCAATATTGGGATTTCCTAGCCAAAGAAACGGTGTGCCTTTTCATTTTCCAACTTTTGAAATTTCCTCATATAGGTGCTACACAATTTTATTAAATTATTCCTGGATTTTTATAGGTTTCGTGTTTATAATGAATGGAATTTTTATTTTTTATTTATTTACTTATTGTTATTAGTGGAATTTTAAAAATGCTATTTTCTTATTGAGAATTTTAAAATGTTGCTGGTTACTGCTGACATAAATAAAAAATGTTTACATAATAAGTCTAAGGTTGAACTAATAACTAAATATTTTTATTGTCTTAATGGTTACTGTTGATTTTACTCTTTTTTTTAGCAAACAGTCAAATCCTGACAAATAATAATAACATGGTTTCCTGTTTTCCAAGTCTTATTATTGAATTTAATGAAATAACCATTTAAAGGAAGTATAAAAGTGGCCCTACATTGCCTGACCTGTGGTGGTGCAGTGGATAAAGTGTCAACCTGGGAACACTGAGGTTGCCAGTTCAAAACCCTGCACTGGTCTGGTCAAAGCACATATGGGAGTTGATGCTTCTAGCTCTCCCCCTTTTCTCTCTTTCTCTCTCTCTCTCACTCTGTCTCCTCTCTAAAATGAATAATAATAAAAAAGTGGCCCTACATTAAAAATATTAAACTCAAATACCTTTTGTATGATAATAATAAGCTCACTAGCAATAGTCTAATCAAAAATTAGACATAATTTAATGTTATGGGACATAAAAGTTGACTAAATGGAGAACTGTCTAATCAAAAATTAGACATAATTTAATGTTATGGGACATAAAAGTTGACTAAATGGAGAACTGTTTCATGTGTCTCCATGGGATGATGTGCTATTATAAAAATGTTTATTTCCCTCCCAATACTGCATAAATTAAACATGATCCCAAACAAAATATCAGTGGCTTTGTGACTGCTGAAAAATCGATTCTAAATTTTCTCAGGGACAGTAAGTTCATGAATATGTTTAAGAATATTTTTTAAAAAAAGAAGTCTTAATAAGGCAAATATGTCCTCAGATACAAAAAGGTATTACAAATGCCCATTATGGCTGTGTTACTGGTGAAGGACTAGACAGATTAAAAAAAAAAAAACAGAAGAGAAGTTCAGACATAATTCAAGGTTATGGAGCAGGTCTCAACTGTCTGGAGCAAATAGATTTAAAATAAAATCATAATAGCACATTGTTAAAAATTTTCATGTATGAATTATAAGACATTAAGTAGGCTCTTATTAACCCGGGACACCTCCTGCTGGGTGGGGCACTGGGCACTCCCGGCTCACCCTGCCAGTCTTACTGGTCACATAACCAGGCCAGGAAAATGGACCCTTTAGGAGTTCCTCACAGCCAGTCCCAAGAGGAAAACCTTACACCCTGGGAGGCCATTCTGGGGATGTCTTAAGGTCCACGAGGCCAGACTTTGTAGCCAAGATTCCACTAAGGCCTCAGTTGTTGGTGGAGCTAGTCCAGTCCCTCTGGCCTGGATGAAGTACATTTATACTGTGCCCAGAGACCGGAGGGGGCGGTCCTCCCGGGCCTGCCGACCTGCACCCTTAAACGCTGGGTTGCGCAGGGAGCCAGCAGGTAGTATGGGGGTGGTGAGGAAAGACCTCTCAGCTTTCTCCTGGGGCTGAGTGGTTTGAGGACAGCCTTGCCATCCCACAGAGGGCAGCTCCCTAGGGACAGGAGGAAGCAAAGGGAGAAATGGGGGAATGACTAGTTTCCTTCTTCTGCCCCTCTAGATGCACCCTGCCTGGCCCTCCTCCAAAAATCCCTCCGCCCCTAGGAGGTGCCCCTCTCTCCGGTTTGCTTAGCGTACTCAGTAGCACAACGGAAACGTTGTTAAAAAATAAGCGCGTATTTGGATATAGGTATTTTCAGGCTGAAAACCTGCTTGTCCCTGCAGAGGGCACAGCTGGTGAAGATGTTGGCCAGTATATTCAGAGTTCAGTGACTACTTTCTTTCAAGAAGAACAGAAAAGATGACACATGAATTAGGAGCGTGAGTTCATTGTTGATCTTAACTTTTTCCCCATGGCTGAATGCTTACCATCCAGAACGTTGACACAAAACTGTAAATGTTTTTACTGCATCTGACAAGATAATTCCGGTGAATATGAAGTTTGAGAATTTGGTTAAAAATTCTCACAGTCTGTATGAGGTAGTGAAAAGCCCCCAGCTTCCGCCTCACGGCGGTCCACCGGGCCTGGCCCTGGGGACGGGTCTCTGGGCAGCGGGAGGAGGGGACATGGAGGAGTCTAGGTCAGCAGCAGGGGAAATAGCCTGATCCAAAGCGGGAAAACGGGAAGAGAGAACCAAGATAGAGACCTAAGCGGGATGCTCGAGCAGAGCTCTTGAGGGCAGGCAACATCTAGCTTGTTCACAAGGGTATCTCTGGGACTCAGGCCTCTGCCAGGTACCTTATCTCCATTTCACAGATGAGGAAACTGAGGCTTGACCAAGTGGTTTGCCCAAGGCCATGGGCTGTGGGTGGTAGAGTTGGGATTCAAACCTCTCTGAACCACTACATCTGCCTGCCTTCACACGGAGCAGGCACCATGCAAATGTTGATGGGACGGGTGATGGATATGAGGAGGGTGGGAAGTGCTGACCGAGGGGACCTGGACCTGGGCACTGCTGGACAGGGGTGGGGAAATCTTTTCACTAGCTACTCTTTGGTACCTTTTGAATTCTGCACTAATATCTCACAAGCGGAATAGAATAAAAGGTCACTTTTGAAGAATTGGAAATCAGTTTAGCTTCAATTTTCATTTTCCCCCCAAAATAAATATTCTAAGCCCAGCATGACACCCTGGCTGCTGTTATATTCTTGTACATTATAAATAAATAAGGCAAAATGAACAAGAAATTGTTTACAGCAAGAATGACAGAAAATGGCTTTATATTACACTTTAATAAGAGACTTTACAAACCAGTTCAATTGAAGGCCTTAATAGAAGATTCTTTAAAGTCATGAAAAAACAATTTACACAGAAAAAAAATACATTTATAGTATCAAAGAGAAGTCAAAACATCTCAGTAATTGTACAAATGTATTAAAATGTAAATGAAGTGCTATTTTCAATCACTAAAGTAGGTTTTTTAAAGTGAACTGCTCAATTCTGAAAAAGTTATAATGAAATTGGCATACATTGTTTGGTGGCAGCATTAAATTGGTCCTATATATTTAAAATATGGATTGGATATATATCAATTATCAAAAAAATGTTTATACCCCTTGTGGAATCTCAAGTTAATATATTTTGCTATGAAAATTATACAAAAGGAGCTTAAGCAAATATACAAAAATGTTACTACACCATTATTTATAATGCTTAAATACTTAATGAAATAACTGCACATAAACTTAATGGAATATTGTACTGTTTTAAAAATTAATAAGTAAAAATAAATTTTTCAAGCAACAATTTAATGCAGCTGCAAAGATTTAATTGCATGGATATTTATTAAACATTGTTTATGATAATAAAAGATCAGAAATAACCTACGTATTTAATAATATGGTGTAATTTTGGTCAAATAACTAATGAAAAATTCATAATGTGGAATACTACACATTTACTTATATTAATGCTATAGAATTATATCTATTGACATGTTCATGTGAAAATTTTCAAGTCTATGAAGTGAAAAAGTTCCAAAACAATTTAAAAGTATATTTCTTTGGAGGGCTCCCACCTTCAATTTGAAACTTACTACTTAGCTATGGTAATCAGGACAGTGAGGCACTGGAATAAAGACAGGTAGATCAGTGGAATAGAACTGAGAATCCAGAAATAAACCCATTTAGACAAGGGTGCCAAGATCATTCATCGGAAAAAAAATTGTCTTTTTAACAAATGGTGCTGCACCCCTCCCAAAGTTAGACCCCTACCTACCTCATACCACATACACAAATCAAACTAAAGTGGATCAAAGATCTAAATATAAGAGTTAAAAACTCCTAGAAGGAAACAGATATAAAGCTTCATGACCTTGAATTCGGCAACAGTTTCCCAGGCATAATACCTAAAGCACAAGCAACTAAAGAAAAAAGAGATAATTTGGACATCATAAAAATGGAAACTTTTTGTGCATGTGCCAAAGGACATCATTAAGAGAGTGAAAAGACAGCCCACAAAATAGGAGAAAATAAATTGCTCACAAAAATTTGGGGATCAGGGAACGTGCAGATACTCCAGTACTTTCAACATTTTGTGTAGTGCATTTTCACCAATAAAATGAAAGTTGGCTTTGCATCTCATTTGCAAAATTGAACAATTTTCTTTGACTTGTCGTTGGCTTTTCTGATGTTCTTGTTTAATAAAAAAAAATCAAATGCTTCTTTTCTTATTGCTTCATATTCATTTTGAAATATCCTCTAATTTTTGTGAGCAATAGATTTGTAAATCATGTATTTGATAAGGGCCTAAGATCTAGACTAGAGAATGCTTACAATTCAACAATAAAAGGACAAATCACCCAATTAAAAACTGGGTAAAGGACTTGAATAGACCTATCTCTAAAGAAGTTAAACACATGGTGAATAAGCACATGAAAGGATGCTTTTAGCCACTGGGGAAATGCAACTACAACGAGATACCACTCAACTAGAGGAGGTACTACTCCATTCAAACGCTGGTAAAAAAGCGGGAAGTAATGTCATCAAGGTTGTAGAGGAGCTGGTACCCCCTACACTGCTGGTGGTAATGTAACATGGTGTAGTTACCATATGACTTAATCCATATGACCTAGCAATTACACTCCTATGTACATGAATACCCAAAAGAATTGAAAACATATGTTCATGCAAAAAGTTATACTTGAATGTTTGTTCACAGCAGCATTAGTCATAATAGCCATAAAGTGGAAACAACACAAATATCCATCAACTGATGAATGGATAAACAAAATGTGGATGTATTTACAATGGAATATTATTTAGCCATGAAAGCAATAAAGTACTGGTTTGCGCTATAGCAGGGGTCAGGAATCTTTTTGGCTGAGAGAGCCATGAACGCCACATATTATAAAATGTAATTCCATGAGAGCCATACAATAAGTTTAACATTAAATACAAGTAAATGTGTGCATTTCATGTAACACCAACACTTTTAAAGTACAATAAGACTCTGAATTCTTTTTAATAACCTTGTTATGTTGTTGCTAACCAATGATGAATAAAGTACTTCTTACCATTAATGCAATTTCTGGTGCTGCATGGTTTTGCTGATGGCTTTGTAGTCTGGTTGATAGGTGGTGAGGTTAAGCTTCATGCAGGCGTTGACTTCCATCCATTAAATGTGATCGTAGGTTGGTCTTAACATTCTTTAGATGTGAGAAAGACTGCTCACATGCATACATAGAGCCAAACATTGTCAGTACAGCAATACTCACACGCTGCACTGTGTGATATGTGATGGGAAGTGCTTTCCAAGTTTTGACGATCAGCTGCTCCGCGGGTTGAAGTTTTTTCATTTCTCCCCACTTATGTTTGCCCGCCAACTCTGCTTACTGTCGTGCAAGTCTTTCCAAATCTTCATTCAGTGACTTGAACTTATTCACCCACATGTCTGAGGCCTTCAGGTCAGCATCTTGTAGCTCAAAATCTCTGACGGAGACACTGGGGATGTAACTCAGGTCGGCGCTGTCCACTGCACACTCGTGTGGATGGGTGATGAACTTAAAAAGACGAGTGCACTCACGAAATTCTCCAAAGTGCGCTTTGAATGACTGCAGGAGATTAGATGTGAAGCCCGCTAGCAGCTGGAGATCAAGATGTTGAGCAGGGTCACTTGCTGTGCATGCATCTATAAACTCTCCCAGTTTTCAAAGTGTAGTAAATGACCTCTTTCAATGTCAGCGATGAAGAGTTCCAGCTTGTTTTCAAATGCAAACTCTGCTGGTTGAAGGGATAAGACTGTATTTCCAACACCTTGAATTTTCACATTAAGCTGGTTCAGATGTTCAGTCATGTCCACCAGATAGTAGAACTTCAGGAGCCACTCAGTGTTAGCTAACTCAGGATGTTCGACGTTTTTCATTTCAAGAAAAGTCTGGATTTCGCTCAGACAAGTCACAAAACGACTGAGCGCCTTCCCTCTTGACAACCAATGCACATTGCTGTACAGAAGCAGACCAGGAAAATTATTCCAAACTTCATCCAGCAGTGTTTTAAACTGGCGATCATTTTAAGCTTGGGCAATAATAAAGTTGACCACCCGAATGATCAGTGACATCACCTCAACAAGCTGCTTGCCACACATCTGAGCACAAAGCGCCTACTGATGTAGGATGCAGTGAAAATTTAGGATGGGTCTCTTTTCATGTTCACAGAGAAGTGCTACGAATCCTCTGTTTTTTTCCCCACCATGCACGGAGCACAATCAGTACACACCGAAATAAGTTTACCCATAGGTAGATTTTTTCTTTAGCAAACTCAGTGACTGGAATAAATCCTCCCCTCTTGTTGTCTCTTTCATAGGCAAAACAGCAAGACTTTCCTCACATAGTGTGTCACCAACAGCATACCTTGCAATCACACTGAACTGGAATAAATGGCTTACGTCTGTTGTTGACTCATTCAAAGCGAGAGAAAAGAATGGTGCTGCATTTATGTCCTTCACTTGTGTTGCCTCAATTTGATTTGCCATCATGATGGTACGATCGTGAACAGTTCTTGCCGACAGAGGCGTGTCTTTTATTTGTTTGATTATCTTGTCTTTTTCTGAAAAGTCGTCAGAAAGTTTATTGGCAACATCAAGCATGAATGTTTTGGTATACTCCCCATCTGTGAATGGCTTTCCATTTCTCACAATTGCTAAAGCACCAGCAAAGCTCGCCAAATTCTAGTCACCTTGTTGGGTCCAAACACAGAGTTGCTGCCGACTAGCTTGTAGTCTGCACAGAAGCTCTTGACATGCTTTCTTCCTGCTGTCCCCCGCTGGATATTTCGATGCAAATGTGGTATGGCATGTGTCAAAGTGCCGCTTTATATTTGACCGTTTCATCGATGCAATTTTATAATTGCATATTAGACACACTGCAGCAGAATCTGCTCTCTCCACAAAGGCAAATTTCTCTGTCCATTCCTGCTGAAAAGTACAATATTCCTGATCTTTATTTCTTTTAGCCATCTTCTTCGTCAAAAGGGTTTCTGTAATTAGCTAGCTGACTACTTGATTAAAAGGAGGGAAGTTTACTTTCTGACCTCACAATGACCCGTATACATTAAGCTTTATCCAATAAAAATTTGGTGTTGTCCCTGAGGACAGCTGTGATTGGCTCCAGCCACCCGCAACCATGAACATGAGCTGGAGGAAATAAATGGATTGTAATACATGAGAATATTTTATATTTTTAACGTTATTATTTTTTTTATTAAAGATTTGTCTGCCTGTCCTTTGGTGGCGCAATGGATATAGTGTCGACCTGGAATTCTGAGGTCGCCGGTTCAAAACCCTGGACTTGCCCGGTCAAGGCACATATGGGAGTTGAAGCTTCCTGCTCCTCCCCCCCCTTCTCTCTCTCTCTCTCCCCTTTTCTTCTAAAATGAATAAATAAAAATAATTTTAAAAACATGTATTTTAAAAAAAGAAAAAGTAAAGATTTGTCTGCGCGCTAGATGCAGCTATCACAAGAGCCACATCTGGCTTGTGAGCCACAGGTTCCCAACCCCTGTGCTAAAGTGTGGGTGAACCTTGAATACATTATGCTAAGTGAAAGAAGCCAGTCACAAGGGACCACATAATGCTGATTCCAGATTAAACGTCCAGATTACGGGGATCCATAGAGACAGGAGTAAAATAGGTAGTTGCTTCGGGCTGGGAAATGGAGCAGACTGTTATGAATATGGGGTCTTTTTCTGGTGTGATGAGATGTTCTAAAATTGATTGTGCTGACGATTGCACAACACTGTGGTCACATTATAAACTACTGAACTGTACATTTTAAAATGATGCATGTTCTATTATGTAAAATTTATCTCAATTTTAAAAAGTATACCCAATTACGGTAACTACAAATGTGTATCTATCTTTCCATCTATCCATGGGTGGTGGATTTACACATAAATACTTAGTTGCTTCCTAATGATCACATGTATTATTTAAGTTATTGCTATTCACTCATTCACTCTATAAATCTTCATTGAATTTTTTCCCGTTTGCTCCTTCCTTTTTCTTTTACTATATTTTCCTTGTTCTACCTGAGATTTCTTTCTTCCGTTAGTTTTATTCAAAATTGTTCATTTTCTTTAATGTTTTAAACTTATGGTTTAAATTGGAATGGTATTTCCCAATAATTGAAACATTTTTTATGTAGTCGTTTGAATTTTTTCACTTGTATTCTCTTGGCAATACCCGTGGTTTACAAATATTATATTAGTTAATATATATCTCACTTTTGCCTCTTAAACCGATATTTGCTTATTTTCTAATTTATTTATTTCATGTTTATTATTTTTTCCTTTTAAATTTGTTACTTATAGCCCTGGCTGGTTGACTTAGTGGTAAACCATCAGCCTGGCATGGGGATGTTTTGGGTTTGATTCCCAGTGGGGGCACATAGGAGAAGCACCCATCTGCTTCTCCACCCTGCCCCCTCTCGCTTCTCTCTTTCTCTTCCTCACCTGCAGCCGTGGCTCAACTGGAGTGAGTTGGCCCTAGGCACTGAGGACGGCTCCATGGCCTCCACCTCAGGTGCTAAAAAGAACTCAGTTGCTGAGCAATGGAGTGACACCCCAGATGGGCAGAGTATTGCCCTCTAGTGGTCTTGCTGGGTGGATTCTGGTTAGGATGCATGCAGGAATCTGTCTCTACTTCCCCTCCTCTCACTGAATTTAAAAAGAAAGTTTGTTACATATATCTCTTTGAAATTAAGTTGTATATTTAGTTGATTTTTTTCTTTTTCTTTCTTATTACCATAGGCATGGAAAATATGAAAGTTCTTACAATGTAGTTTTAACTGTGTACTCTGTTATCTTTTTTTGTCTTTAAAATAATGTCTCCATTATTTGGTGTTGTTCCTTCAACTGACGGTTCCATGAGACACTTTCTTCCACTCTTGCCTAGTCATGTGCATATAGGTGGTATGTTGGTTTTTCTCCAATATTATTGTGTAGAGAAGTCTGAGAAAGCATGTGGAAAATTTTTGAGTATTTAGTGTGAATATCTTTATCTTGAAAATTGCAGTTAGTTTTTAGGAAAGCTTCGTGTACATTTGAGAAAGCTCTTTATTTCCCAATATTTCCTCTTTGGAGCAATTCATCCAATTGCCTCCTTTTGTAGAAGAAATGGAGGTGCAGGGACTTGCCAACAATCCCTCAGTGAGGCTGGGGCAGAGGCTGTGTTGGGGCCAATGAATGGAGTATTGTGCAGAGTTGACTCCAACATGCTTCAACAGCACCCTTTCCTTGCTGTGGAAAGTTCTCCCAAGCAGGCTGCCTTAGGGCAAGCAGCTTGTCTTGTGGGTGTTCCCTTTTCCAGCTGTACACAGCATCATACCAACCTGCTGTCTTCGGGTTTCTCTTTGGCCCTGCCCGAAGAAGGGATGCTTTGCTAGGATGCTGGCTTCTCATGAAAATAGTCCTCCGCTGGGTATGGTCACTGGTGTTCCGGGCATGCCCAGGTATGCTGGGGTCCTGGGATGAACATAACGTTATCAGTCGTCAAGCTGGGGCCAGCTATATTTGCTTTGATGCAAGCAGGATTTATCTGAGCCAGGTTTTTAAATTCTTCTATCTCCTCTTTCTTTTAATTTTTAAAATAAGATTCAAAGGTGTGGATTCTGTCCTTTTAATCTATCTAGTCTATGATTCTGTTTTTAAAATAGGATAATTTACTCCATGTACATGTAATCTTGTAATTGTGTTATTCTGTGTTTTTCTCAATTAGTAAAATTCATTGTTTATCTTTAACTGAATATAGGATTTCTACTGGACGCTGTGTTTTGAATCGTTTGAGAGCAAATGTAGTATTTTCTGAACAACACAGTTTCCTAGTGTTTTACTGTTTTCACTTATGACCCCCTCTGCAATAAACCCAGACAGTGCACATTTATCTATATTTGTTCTAATTTAAAAATATTTTTCTTTCTTATACACAGATTGAGAATTTTTTTTGTCATTCACTCACTTTCTCTAAGTCCTCCTTAGTCAAATTCTCTTATTTTTTGTTTTGCATTCTGAAAAGTTTTCTCTCCAGTGAAATATATTAAAATATGATCATCACATTATTTTTATTTTTATTTTATTCATTTTAGAGAGGAGACAGAGAGAGAGAGAGAGAGAGAGAGAGAGAGAGAGAGAAAGGGGGAGGAGCTGGAAGCGTCAACTCCCATAGGTGCCTTGACCAGACCAGTGCAGGGTTTTGAACTGGCGACCTCAGTGTTCCCAGGTCGACACTTTATCCACTGCGCCACCACAGGTCAGGCTGATCATCACATTTTATGACAACCATACTTTCTATCCCTGCTTTTACAGCGAGGATTTTCATATCTGTGAAGACAGGCTATGTACTATACCAGATTATCACACACAGAGCCCCTCAAGGAAGGTGTAAAGCTGAGCAGCCTTAATTCTACTCCGTGTGTTTGTTTGCCTGATAGACTCCAGTGGACCCATAACCCAATTCATAGGCGGGCCCGAGCCAATCAGGTGTTTTTTCTTTAGAATTCTAGAATGCAGAGGCTCACTCAGCACTGAGCACTGGAAAGGGAACAACATACTCATTCTTCAATGAAATTGTTCCTCACCCCTCCACACACACACACACACACACACACACGTGTGTATGCCCAGCATGCTAACCCCCTCCATGAGTCTTTAAAGGAGTGTTGATATCTGAAAACAGTCAGGGTTCTCTGTTAGGAAGAGAGAATGCCAAAGAGCAGTTTGCAAGGCTACAATGTTTGCTACAAGAGGAAGAATAAAAGCTGCTCCATCAGGACCATCATCTACGGATACTAGGCTATTTCACACCCCTAAGAGCGATCACTGTTTAGGATAACTTCTTATTAAGTCATAATATTAGCGAAAACGCGTATTTACTATGTGCCCGGCACTTTTAAATGCTTTACTTATACTGACTTATTTAAATCTTACATTAACCCGGTAAGGTGATACTGTAATCATCCACATTCTATAGGTGAGGAAAACAGACACAGAGAGGTTGAGTCATTTGCTCAAGGTCACACAGAAAGTAAATGGAGGAGTTGGATTTGATCCCAGCAGTTCGGTTCCCTTTAAGGGCTGTGCTGCATTGCTGCTGTGTTGGGGTTACTCCACGAGCGGTGCCTTTCTAGCTTTATATGGGGCTGGTATCTGACAGGGGGCAAGGTGTAGGAGAAAAAGAAAATCTTGTCCTATAAAGACCTCCCACTGTAGTGAGTTCAACACAATGAGGGTATACATCTTCTGGGTTTGGTGAGTGTAATGCCATTCTCTCTCTTTTAATGGGTAATAATTGTTAGATGCCATTTGCAGCTGCTGAAATACCTCAGTGGTTAAATCAGAAAGTTTGAAACCAGGAAAAATCTGCAAAATGAGAGATCAGAAAAAGAAAACATTAAAACAGAATGAGAAAATATAAAAAAATTAAGACAAAAGAAAAAAATGTGGGAATGAACATTTAGAAAGAGTAAGATTGTAAATGAGAGAATTTTCTAAACTTCACATTTACAGTAGCGTATATGAAAAAAAATAAAAGAGAGCAAAGAACTACCCAGCATTTCCTCTTCTGGGTGTCTACCCAAAAACCTCGAAAACATTTATTCGCAAAGATATATGCACCCCTATGTTCACAGCAGCATTATTCGCAGTGGCCAAGAAATGGAGGCCAACAAAGTGTCCTTTGCTAGGTGACTGGATGGAGAGGATGAAGTACATATAACATATATACAATGGAATACTGCTCAGGCATGAGAAAATACGAAATACCGCCATTATCGACAACATGGATAGACCTTGAGAATATTACGCTAAGTGAAATAAGTCAGTCGGATAAAGCTAAGAACCACACGATTTCACTCAGATGTGGGATATAAACTGAAAGTCACAGACACAGACGACAGATAGTATGGTGACTACCAGAGGGAAGGGAATGGGGAGGTAGACAAGGGAAAAGGGGGCAAAACATACT
This sequence comes from Rhynchonycteris naso, assembly GCA_037038555.1. NCBI lineage: Eukaryota > Metazoa > Chordata > Mammalia > Chiroptera > Emballonuridae > Rhynchonycteris > Rhynchonycteris naso. Next base: position 6,524,616 of record CM072997.1, on the reverse strand, counting down.
GTGATGGGAAATGATTTGACTGTGGATGTTGGGCACACAATGCAATATACAGATGAAGTATCATAGAAATGGAGACTTGAAACCTTTATGATCATATTAACCAGTCACTCCAATAAAAAAAAGAATTAACCTATGTGTTGGGGGTGGGGGAAGGTAGAGGAGGGTAAGAAAAAATAAAGAGAAAAAAAGAGCAAAGAACTAGAAAATAATTAAAAAAAAAACCCAAATAGTTAAGAATAACATGTTGATAAAATCCTGATAAAATAAAATTAGCAGTTAAAAATATGTAAAGAGATGAAATTTTCGATAGGAACTAGAAGGTAAAAGGGAAATTAAAATAAAGACTAACTTTATGAGGCAAAAAAACTGGGGGTACTGTATTTATATTTAAAAGTTAAGATAAAAAGAATACTATGAGGGTAGAAGGAAAAGAAAAATGCAGTTTTTAAAAGTAAGTTTAAAGTGAGATAAAAGTCGGGTTATACTCAGACAAAAACCGCAGGTTGGGAGCAGCGGCCTGGGTGGGTCTCGTTGCTGCAGAGGAGGAGGCCAAGAACAATGGACATGGTTCCGCGCACCTTCAGCCTGCACAGGTAAGGACAGGGCGCATGGCACTTTAATGCACCAGCTGGGGCCCTCCAAAGTGGCAGCCTCAGGGCAGCAAGCACATCTTACTTTTGGTTGTTGGAATACGTTCATTCTATCTTAGATTTCCTTTAACCTATTTATTTATTTATTTATTAGAGAGATGAGAAGGATCAATCATCAGTTTTTCCTTGCAACACCTTAGTTAGTTGTTCATTGATTGCTTTCTCATATGTGCCATGACCGTGGGCCTTCAGCAGACCGAGTAACCCCTTGCTGGAGCCAGCGACCTTGGGTCCAAGCTGGTGAGCTTTTTGCTCAAGCCAGAGGAGCCCGCGCTCAAGCTGGCGACTTAGGGGTCTCAAGCCTGGGTCTTCCACATCCCAGTCCGACGCTCTATCACCTGCGCCACAGCCTGGTCAGGCTCCTTTTACCTATTTAATAGTCCTTTCATTATCTTTTACTTCTTTCCAGGTGAAATTAGCATGTGAAAGGCAATCAAAACGTAGTTGTTGAATGAATTTACTGCATCTTATCTCCTGAAGTTCTGAAGGTATTTGGTCATTGCACTGCTTTCATTCACATGCACACAAACACAGAGATGCCTTTTATCACCTTGCTTCATCTTTGGGGTTGCAACACTTCCTGTTAATTCTGAGTTGCTTGGTTATTTGTTCCTTCCACTGTGATTGGGTAGTGGAACTGGGTGGGGAGAACGAGACAATCTATGAGACTTGTTCTTAGACTGCACTGTTACAGTGAGCGCGAGGTGATGAGGAAAAATGTCAAGAATGACTCCTGGGCCTGACCAGGCGGTGACGTAGTGGATTGAGCATCGGACTGGGATGCGGAAGACCCAGGTTCGAGACCCCGAGCTTGCCAGTTTGAGCGCGGGCCCATCTGGCTTGAGCAAAAGCTCGTCAGCTTGGACCCAAGCTCGCTGGCTCCAGCAAGGGGTGGCTCGGTCTGCTGAAGGCCCGCGGTCAAGGCACATGTGAGAAAGCAAGCAATGAACAATTAAGATGTTGCAATGGCAACGAAAAACTAATGCTTCTCACCTCTCTCCGTTCCTGTCTGTCTGTCCCTATCTATCCCTCTCTCTGACTCTCTCTCTGTCCCTGTTAAAAAAAAAAAGACAAAAAAAAAAAGACTCCTGGGTTGGGTGAATGTCAGCATAGGAGAAGGCTAAGTGGTGGGGGTGATAGTTAGGAATTGGGGTTGGGCTGGGACCAGAAAGCTCTGGGGCAACTATAACTGTCTGGAATCCCTAAATTCCCTAAGCTTGAATTTCGTAACAGACACAGCCCCTCCTATACCAAAGTGGAATTCTCTGGAGACAACAGATGGCTCACTTCATATACAAACAGGGGTGATAACCCTTGGTCCTCCACTCATATCTTGGATCTTGGCCCCATTCTTGGGGCATTCCTCAAAGCATTTTGCATCCTTAACTGGCCATAATCCGTCATCCAGAGACCAAAGTCAAAGCACATCACCTGGAACCTTATTTGCCCTCACTATCCCAGAAGTGCAGTGCTCACCCACAACTCTCTTCAGTTCTCACACCTTCTTACACCATAGATAAAAATAAACTCAAAATGAATTAAACCCTTAAATGTAAGACCTGACACCATAGGCAAAAGAAAATTCCTAGAAGGAAACATATGTAGTAAAACCTCAAACATTTCTCTTAGCAATATTTCTTCTGACATCTCTCGGGCAAGTGAAACGAAAGAAAAAATAAACAACGGGACTACATCAAATGAAAAGGTTTTGCACAGCAAAGAAAACCAGCCTCAAAATGAAAAAACAACCTGCTGAATGGTAGAAGATATTAGCCAATGATACCTCTGATAAGGGGTTAATATTCAAATTTTATAAAGAAGGCAGACAATTCAACACCAGAAAAACAAACAATCAAATTAAAAAGTGGGCTGAAAACCTGAGTAGACACTGCCCCAAAGACGACATACACATGGCCAATAGAAAGGTGCTCAGCATCACTACTCACCAGGGAAATACAATCAAAACCACAATGAGATACCACCCCACACCTGTCAGGATGGCGCTCATCAGTAAATCAACAAACAACAAGTGTTGGTGAGGATGTGCTGAAAAGGAACGTCTGGTGCACTGCTGTTGGGAATGCAGATTGGTTCAACCACTGTGGAAAACGGTGTGTAATTTCCTCAAAAAGTTAAAAATGGAATTTCCTTATGACCCAACAATTCCACTCTGGGAACATATCTCAAGAAACCTGAAACACTAATTCAAAAGAATATATGCACCCCTCTATCCATTACAACATTATTTACAATTGCCAAAATATGGAAGCAACCCAAGTGGCCATCAATAGATGAGTGTATAACAAAGCTGTGGTAAATATACACAATGGAACACTACTGAGCTGTAAAAAAGAGTGGAATCTTACTTTTTGTGACAGCATGAATAGACCCAGAGGGTATTATGCTAAATGAAATAAGTCAGAAAGAGAAAGACAAATACTATATAATTTTATTTATATGTGGCATCTAAAGAACAAAACAAACAAAATAGAAACAGACTCATAGAGAACAGACTGACAATTGACAAAAGGGAGGTAAGTTAGGGGGCTGCGTGAAAGGGTGAAAGGATTAAGAAATACAAATTGGTAGTTACAGAATAGTTACAGAGATGTAAAGTACAGCAGAAGGAGTATAATCAATAATATCATAATGCAGGGGTCGGGAACCTATGGCTTGCGAGCCAGATGTGGTTCTTTTGATGGCTGCATCTTGCTCGCAGACAAATCTATAATAAAAAAAATGTTAAAATATAAAACATTCTCATGTATTACAATCCATTCATTTCCTACTGCTCATGTTCATGGTTGTGGGTGGCTGGAGCCAATCACAGCTGTCCTCATGGACAACACCAAATTTTTATTGGATAAAGCTTAACGTACACGGGTCATTGTGAGGTCAGAAAGTAAACTTCCCTCCTTTTACTCAAGTAGTCAGCTAGCTAATTGCAGAAACCCTTTTGATGAAGAAGATGGCTAAAAGAAAAAAAGATCAGGAGTATCATACTTTTCAGCAGGAATGGGCAGAGGAATTAATTCACCTTGATGGAGAGAGCAGGTTCTGCAGTGTATCTAATATGCAATGATAAAATTGCATCAATGAAACGGTCAAATATAAAGCGGCACTTCAACACACGCCATACCACATTTGCATCAAAATATCCAATGGGGGACAGCAGGAAGAAAGCATGTCAAGAGCTACTGTGCAGAGTGCAAGCTAGTCAGCAGCAACTCTGTGTTTGGACCCAACAAGGTGACTGAAATTCGGCTAGCTTTGCTGGTGCTTTAGCAACTGTGAGAAATGGAAAGCCATTCACAGATGGGGAGTATGCCCAAACATTCATGCTTGATGTTGCCAATGAACTTTCTGATGACTTTTCGGATAAAGACAAGATAATCAAAGGAATAAAAGACATGCCTCTGTCAGCAAGAACTGTTCACGATCGTACCATCATGATGGCAAATCAAATTGAGCCAACTCAAGTGAAGAACATAAATGCAGCACCATTCTTTTCTCTCGCTTTGGATGAGTCAACAGACGTGAGCCATTTATCCCAGTTCAGCGTGATTGCAAGGTATGCTGTCGGTGACACACTACATGAGGAAAGTTTTGCTGTTTTGCCTATGAAAGAGACAACAAGAGGGGAGGATTTATTCCAGTCTTTCACTGTTTGCTAAAGAAAAAAATTTACCGATGGATAAACTTATTTTGGTGTGTACTGATGGTGCTCCGTGCATGGTGGGGAAAAACAGAAGATCCGTAGTGCTTCTCTGTGAACATGAAAAGAGACCCATCCTAAGTTTTCACTGCATCCTACATCAGGAGGTGCTTTGTGCTCAGATGTGTGGCGAGCAGCTTGGTGAGGTGATGTCGCTGGTCATTCGGTTGGTCAACTTTATTGTTGCCCGAGCTTAAAATGATCGCCATTTTAAAACACTGCTGGATGAAGTTTGGAATAATTATCCTGGTCTGCTTCTACACAGCACTGTGTGTTGGTTGTCAAGAGGGAAGGTGCTCAGTCGTTTCGTGGCTTATCTGAGCGAAATCCAGATTTTTCTTGAAATGAAAAATGTCGATCATCCTGAGTTAGCTAACACTGAGTGGCTCCTGAAGTTCTACTATCTGGTGGACATGACTGAACATCTGAACCAGCTTAATGTGAAAATGCAAGGCATTGGAAATACAGTCTTATCCCTTCAACCAGCAGAGTTTGCATTTGAAAACAAGCTGGAACTCTTCATCGCTGACATTGAAACAGGTCATTTACTACACTTTGAAAACTGGGAGGCATTAAAGATGCATGCACAGCAAGTGACCCTGCTCAACATCTTGATCCCCAGCAGCTAGCAGGTTTCACATCTAATCTCCTGCAGTCATTCAAAGCGCACTTTGGAGAATTTCGTGAGTGCACTCGTCTTTTTAAGTTCATTACCCATCCACACGAGTGTGCAGTGGACAGTGCCAACCTGAGTTACATCCCTGCTGTCTCTGTCAGAGATTTTGAGCTACAAGCTACTGACCTGAAGGCCTCAGACATGTGGGTGAATAAGTTCAAGTCACTGAATGAAGATTTGGAAAGACTTGTACGACAGCAAGCAGAGTTGGTGAGCAAACACAAGTGGGGAGAAATGAAAAAACTTAAACCTGCGGAGCAGCTGATTGTCAAAACTTGGAAAGTGCTTCCCATCACATACCACACAGTGCAGCGTGTGAGTATTACTGTACTGACAACGTTTGGCTCTACGTATGCATGTGAGCAGTCTTTCTCACCTCTAAAGAACGTTAAGACCAACCTATGATTACATTTAACGGATGGAAGTCTCAACGCCTGCATGAAACTTAACCTCACCACCTATCAACCAGAATACAAAGCCATCAGCAAAACCATGCAGCACCAGAAGTCGCATTAATGGTAAGAAGTACTTTATTCATCATTGGTTAGCAACAGCATAACAACGTTATTAAAAAGAGTTCAGAGACTTATTGTACTTTAAAGGTGTTGGTGTTACATAAAATGCACACATTTACTTGCATTTAGTGTTAAATTTATTGTATGGCTCTCGCGGAATTACACTTTAAAATATGTGGTGTTCATGGCTCTCTCAGCTAATATGTGGCATTCATGGCTCTCTCAGCCAAAAATGGTTCCCAACCCGTCATAATAACTTTGTATGGTGCCAGTGGGTACTGGAAATATTAGGGTGACCACTTTGTAAAAAAAAATATGTTTCTATCTCAAGGCACCACAGAAATCTCCCAGAACCCTAGCCAAGTTGAGCCTCATGAATCACCTTGTCCTTCAACAGAACAGGCTGCCAGGAGTATGTGGGATAAGCTTCATCTATTATATTTCATGTATTTGGGTCTTCCTCTTTCTACCTTAAAGATTGACTTTATCCCTTCTGTTCACAAAACAATTGATTTAGCTTCCTTTATCAAATGATGAACCATTTTCTGGTCCTGTCTTGCTGATATTACACCTAGGTCCCCTTGGCTGATTTCTTAGGTGTTTTTAAACTCTTCAACCACATGTTTAGAATTTTGTTGTTTGCTCCCACAGATGGCTGGTCACATCCACTGTGGATAGATTTATCGTCTTTCAGAGAAGAACAATATTTCTCTTTTGGGGAAGCTTATTGTAATACTTGATTTCATGGAGATGTACAGGAGTTTGGGACTGAAGTACACTTGGGGTCAAACCTACCTCTCCCCGCAAGTCACTCCAAAGTGTGTTGTGGTTTTTCTTGGGCTCACTCCATCTAGAGGAGTGGAGATATGTGTACCGAGCCCTGTAAGGAGCCTTCACATTGTCTGACACCACACTTCCTGCCAGATGTCCAATCAGAATAAAGTCCGCCTGTTGAACTTACATACAGTAACTGTACTTCCTTTGTTCTTGTCTTTGCTCTTGTATTCCTGCTTGTATTTCTGGTTTCCTTGGCTTCATCTACCATTCTGGCCACCAAACGCCAGCTCCTATATTTTCAATCCTTTGTTGCCATCCATGGCTACATTGAATCTTCTCCCAGCCACTGAACCCTGGACCTCTACCATCTTCTGCCTCCTGCCCCTGCTGGGATTCTCTCATCCTTTACAATTGAGTAGACACATTTGGCCTATAGTTTTGCTGGGTTCCGAAGGGACTTATGTGAACATTAAACACCAAAGCCTTTGTATGGGTTTATTTATTATTATTTTTAAAGATTTATTATTATTTTAAAGAAGGCGCAGGAAGAAGGGGGAGCATGAACTTGTAGTACATAATTGCTTCTCCTATGTACCTTGACCAGACAAGCCTGGGGTTCTGAACTGGGGACCTCAGCGTTCCAGGTCAGTGCTTTGCACCACCATACATCAGGTCATTTATTATTTAAAAAATAAAAATTAATTGATTTTAGATAGAGAGGAAGAGAGGGAGAGAGACACATTGGCTTGCTGTTCCACTTATTCATGCATTCAAGAATTGGTTGATTCTTGTATGTGCCCTGACTGGAGATCAAACCTGCAAACTTGGCATATCAGGAAGATGCTTTAACCGAGTTACCATGCCACAGCTGGGGGTGGGGTGGAATCCTTTTCCTTTGTTCACACCGACAATATTGATGTTTTCTAGGTTCCATCCTTAGCCATTGTCTCTTCTCCACACACTTCCTTGCCGTGGGGTCACACTGACCTTTCTGTGGCTTTCTCGACTGAGCTACTCTGACCTGACACACTCTCTTTCTCGCTCTATTTGATGGCCGCACCATCATCTGTGCGAAGGATGCCCGTCCTCAGGCAGGTCCGGCTGCTTCCTAAATGGGGTCCAACCCAGGTTGCAGGGCCAGTCAGGGACCACGCCTGGGTTGACCCCTCTGGATCCCCAGGGCCAGCCCTGCACACAGCCCTGAGCACGTGTCGCTGAGTAAAACCCTGTCACAGGAAAGGACCGGCCTATTACACTCGGGACTAGAGGCGGTGAGACATCCCCGGGCCCGCCGCGCCTGCGGGGTGGGAGGGCGGTTGGGGCGGGCAGGAAGGCACCCTATAGGCTGTCTAGTTAAAGCCACCGGTTACAGCCGGTCGCCCCCGCGAGCAGAGACCGGAGAAGCTGGGGGTCTCTAGGCCCCGCCCCTTCGCTCCCGCTGCAGCCGAACGGCCGCAGCCATCCGTCCCCGCGGCGCGCACGTCCCGCGCTTCGCTCTAGGCCCCTCCCGGCCACCGTAGCGCTCTCTCCCGCCGCGGCCGTGACCCGGAAGAGCATCCTCCTTAGCAACTGCGGGATCTCGGCGGCGCGGGCCTCCGGGGAGCTACGGTGAGGCCACCCGCCCCCGCCCCGCCAGCCCTACCTTGACCCCTTCTCAGGACCGACCGGGTCTGGCTTGCGGGGTCTCCGTGGCCCTGCGCGGGGCACCTGCGGCGGCCCCGGGCGAGCTTCCGCCGCCTCTGGCATTTTCCTGAGTCCTGCCGTCGCCCCTGCTCATCTCATGCCCCCGGTTCCTGGCAGACCTGGTCTCCAAGCCCCGGCTCCTTGTGGCCGACCCTGATCTAGTAGCCCGGTGTCGTGCGCGGGGAGGAAAACCAGAATCACACAGCCGGCTGCTATAGAGAGGATGCTTCCCAAGGCTCGTGTCACTTGTGGACACCTTGTTCCGGGTCCCGATGCAGATGGCCGGGATGGGGCTTCTCAGGACACTTGAACAGCAGCCACTTAAGTATATTACGTGATGTTTGCCAGCTGCTTTCCAAAGTGATTACTTAGTCTGTTTTGTTGATCGTGGAGACTCATTTATTTGAATGTTTTGTACTGATCTTTTCCCGGGGAATTAGCTTTCCAGGTCTTTAAGTGATGTGCAGTTAGTATTTTATAGTTAAGATTTTGTATCTCCCAATTTTCTCTAGAAGGAACTCTACCTGGGACTGAGTCGGTTTAGGAAAAATTTCAAGTGAAATTTGCTACGCAGAAGAAAGTAGGAGCAGGTGTTAATATCTCTGATTTACATTTGAAAACAAATTCAACATAATCTCTATCAAAATCCCAACCTCTTTTTTGGGGGGGGTGTGTGGTGGTGGAAATCGACAGACTCAAATTTATATGGAACTGCAAGGGACTGAACACCTCCCTTAACTGAGTTGGAAAGTGTCAACATTGTTGGATAGCGACATCATATTTAATCCAATGATGATGGAGCAAAAAGAGGTATATGAACAATTTTTGTGAATGACATGATTTGAGAACAAACTAGAGGAGTTTATATATCAAAATCCATTATTCAAAACAGTTAAATTTCATTTCAGTTCAATGAGTATTAAGCACCTACACTGTTATATGCACCTGAAAGGATCCATGTAAGAAATGACACTGCACACATTGCAATTTTAGGAAAACTATAAACTAACATTATTTAAATGCAAAATCAGTGGGAGCAGAGGTCAGCGTGGGTCTGAGTTTTCAGGAATATGTCTATGGATTATATCTCTAAAGTATAGATACTATTTGTCTCCTCTCCATAGGTGCAACTTATATTGAAGGGGACAGGGAATCCTAAGTAGTTTCTTTCTTAAGGTTTTGGGACATAGTCTCGTGACATCTTGTAATTAAATTTCTAAGGCCACTTTATTGCGGTATCCATGTCTCCATGTCTTTCATTAGTACAAATCTGTCTAGCATTTTTTTGGTTTAAGATCTAATATAATGAAGAATAGAGTGGGGGCTTTGCCACCTAGAGATATTCCTCTACTTCTGCAGTTGGTCTTTTACATAAGACACCACAGTTTAAGTAGAGTTATTGTTTCATAGATACTAGTCTTGTGAAATGTTGCTCTTCATTTGACAGATAGTTCCTTTGCAGCAGGCAGTATATCAGGAAATACCAAAAATAAAAGTTACTCAGCAACCAGTAGCTCTGCTTTACGTGTGTGTGTGTGTGTGTGTGTAAACCATCTACCTTGGTGTACTTCGTTTTCTTTTGCTTGGTTTTATTGTGTGTTGCATTTTTTGCAAGTGGTAGGCAAGACCCGCCACTAACAAAAAGATTATGACTCACTTCATTGCATTGTTCACTTCATTATGGTTGTCTGGAATCTAAACCGCACTATCTGAGGTTTGCCTATGATGCATCTGCATCGACTTATTTTTCTTTTTAAAGAGTTGAATAAAGATTTTTAAAGAGCTGAATAGCTCACTTGCTTTGGGCATTCTCCAAAGACCCGTTCTGTGAAGATGGATACTCTTAAGGAGATCTCGTGATGTTTTAGATTGCTTTCTCATAGGTTTAGTGCCAATTTATTCATTTACTCAACAAGTGGAGTGCTTACTTGGTACTGGGCACTGTGTTTGGTCTTTGAAATGGGGGAAAGTGGGTACATCCATGGTCCCTGACCTCAGCAGGTGATGCCGCATAATCACACGAATGTAAAGCTGCAACTGTGCCACGTATTTGAGTTAGGGAAGTCACAGAAGTGACATTTGGACTGAAATCTGAAGGATGCGTAGAAAAGTAAGAGGGTTTCAGTCGCAGCAAACTGCCAGGGCAAGGACCCTGTGATGTCACAGTTCATGGAGGACTAGGGACTTGCAGTACAGCTTGCGGTATGGACCAGGAAGAGTGTAGAGGAATCTGGTGTGGGAGGAGGCTGGCGAGGGGTCAGAGGGTGCTGGGCCTTGTGAGCAAGTAGAGGAGTTTCTCTTTCTCCTTGGAGTAGAGAGAAGAGTTTTACTTAAGGGATTGAGGCTGGATTGCAGGTGGGGATGACACAATTAGACTATTTGAATAGCCTGATTTGTATTTCTGTTGCTTAGTATTTGTATTGTCTGTCTCTCCTCATTTCTCGAGCATGCTCTCTTGGCTTTATTGTCACGGGGGGGGGGGGCTGTGTCCCACTAGTGAGACATATTCACATTTTGTTTTAATTTGGAGAAAAGGAATTTTAGGGATTAGGATTGGACACGAGAAGATCGTTGATTTGAAATCTTTTCATTGGTGTAACCTCTAGGACACTAATTTCTGTAACTTCTTTTAATTGTGGTAATAAAAACATTAAATTTACCTTTTTAACCATTTTGAAGTGTGTGGTTCAGTGATGTTAACTATATTTACTTTGTTGCGTAACATCTCTAGGACTTTGTCATCTTGCAAAATGAAAACTCTACCTATTGAGGAAGTCCCAATTTTCCCTTCCCCTGGCTCCTGGCACCCACCCTTTACCTTTTGTTTCCATGATTTTAACTACTCTTGATACCACATATAAGTGAAATCGTACAAGGTATGTTCTTTTTTTCTTCCCTGGGATATCCTTTCTTGTCCCGTCAGTCAATTCAAGTTCTCCCAGTTCTTTAAGACCCAGTTCCTCTCCCTTGTCCTTCAATTTGGATGAATAGACCAAGAGTAGAAGAGGCTTTAGAAATTTTCTAGGTGAGAAAATTGAGCCCTGTAGAAGTTTCAGTGATGTGCTCAGGGACAGACATCTAGCAAGTTGAGTGAAGTTGGGACTAGGGCTCTAGTCTTTCAACTCTTGGATGGGTGTCTTTTCTGCTTCAGCCTGCTTACATGTTGTGATTTAGTGTTCTATTCCGTTTTTGTTTTTGTTTTTTTGAGAGAGAGAGAGAGAAGGGAGAGAGATGAGAAGTATCAGCTTGTAGTTGCGACACTTTAATTGTTCATTGATTGCTTCTCATACATGCCTTGACAACGGGCGGGGGTTGCTCTAGCTAGCGACCTTTGGGCTTAAGCCAGTGACCTTGGGATCATGTTGATGACCATGCGCTCAAGCTGGTGATCCTGAGCTCAAGCTGGCAAGCCTGTGCTCAAGACAGATGAGCCCACGCTCAAGCTGGCGACCTTGGGGATTTGAACCTTGGACCTCAGTGTCCCAGCTCAACAATATCCACTGTGCCACCACTAGTCAGGCAGTGCTCTATTTTTCAGTTCGATCAGAAGTACCACTGAGGCACAGATACTTTTCCCTATCTCCATAATATTATGCAGAGGCATTTTATTTTATTCATTTTATTATTATTAAGTGAGAGGTGAGGAGGCAGAGACAGACTCCCGCATGTGCCCCTACCAGGATCCACCCTGCAAGCTCCCTACCAGGCGATGCTCTACCTGTTTGGGCCACTGCTCCATTGCTCAGCAACTGAGCTATTTTAGCACCTGAGGCGAGGCCGTGGAACCATCCTCAATGCCTGGGGCCAACTTTGCTCAAACCATTTGAGCCATGGCTGTCGGAGTGGAAGAGAGAGAGAGAGAGAGAGAGATGCAGGGGGAGGGTGGGAGGTGGGTTGGGGAAGGGAGAAACAGATGATCACTTTTCCTGTGTGCCCTGACTGGGAATCAAACCTGGGACTTCCACATGCTAGGCTGATGCTCTACTGCTGATCCAGCTGGCCAGGGCCTGCTGAGGCATTTTAGATGCCTAGGAAATAGTTGTTAATGAATTGATGATCTTCAGAACTATCACTGCCTAAAAGGTGCTCTTACAAAAAATTGTGAGTTTCATTAATTTTAGATGCTTGATTACATTAATCAAATTTACATTAGTACTTCTGCAGTTGAATAATTCTTTCACTTTTTCAGTCAGAATTAAGAATTTCTCACCTTTTCCTAACTCTTTGAGAGAGAGAGAGAGAGACAAGAAGATAGAGAGATGAGAAGTATCAACTTGTAGTTGCACCACTTTTAGTTGTTCATTTATTGCTTCTTTTTTTTAAAATTTAAATTTATTTTATTTTTATTTTATTCATTTTAGAGAGGAGACACAGAGTGAGAGAGAGAGAAAGAGAGAAAGGGGGAAGGAGCTGGAAGCATCAACTCCCATATGTGCCTTGACCGAACCAGTGCAGGGTTTTGAACTGGTGACCTCAGTATTCCCAGGTCAATGCTTTATCCACTGCGCCACCACAGGTCAGGCTCATTTATTGCTTCTTATACGTGCCTTGACTGGGAGGCTCCAGCTGAGCCAGGGACCCCTTGCTCAAGCCAGCGACTGTGGGGTCATATCCACGATCCCACACTCAAGCTGGCGACTCTACACTCAAGCTGGATGAGCCTGTGCTCAAGCTGATGACCTTGGGGTTTTGAACCTGGGACTTCAGTGTTCCAGGTTGACGCTCTATCCCCTAGGCTACTGCCGGTCAGGCCTAACTCTCTCTTTATTGCATGTATATGGTCATGACACGGATACTTGGGTTCCCCGGCAAATTTTGATAAAAATTAATGAAAAAACCCACCCAAAATGGAAAACCTAACGCAGTAAACATTTTAGATTAGCTGATTTATTTTGAGGCAAAGGTTTATGCTGCTTTGTGAGCTTTATAGCTGCTAAATGTTTTTGGAAGAATCATATTTGTATCACACTTTATAGTGCTTATCTCAATGTCGACGGATCAGTTGATTCTGGGTATTGGACTATAAGTAATTTTGACATAGATCAGTATTCTTCAAAAAAGTGTAACAAAGCATTTTCTTATGTGAGGAAGATTTGTAAACTTTTGTTTGTACTTTCCCTGTTTATCCCAGACTTTGCTTTCCTGTAATGTTATCTGACCAGCCTTATAGAATCCAGCTTTTAGAGTGCCCTCCTATTTTAACCTTTAAAAAGATTTTTTTAAATGGGGAGTTGCTATGGTTAATAAAGTTCATTTTCACTCAAATACTACTGAGCGCAGGTACAAATCAACCTGGGCCTAGAATGAGTCCGTGAGCCCCTCTAAGGTCTAGCCATCAAAGCCATTATTGGTGATGTCAGAGAGACTTGGCCAGAAGTCTTGTTGTCTTCATTAGACTGAATGTGGTGGTAGAACAGCACAAAATGCTCTTTTGTATCATGTGATAGGAGATAGAAAGATTTGACAACAAGAACTTTTCAGATAACATTTTATTTGGAACCAAAGCAAGAACTTGATGCCCAAGAACTTAGTGTCCCAGAGTTGCAATTAAGTGATTAACTCATGTGTTGTTGAGGCTAGAATTGGTCAAGGTTAATCAACTGTTAGTCCAAAAAAAAAAAAAAAAAAAAAAGAAAAGAAGAAAACCTTACCCCCCAATATTTAAAATAATAGTGTATTTAGAGAATTGTAATTTATGAACCCCTCCTGGTTGTCAGATAATTCACATGCAGTGTGTCATTTAATATCACTATTTGTCCAAAGAGAAAGATGATCTGACGTTTTTAATGAGAAAATTGGGTCATAAGGCAATCAGTGTTAGAACGAAAGCGTGGACCCTGTCTGATGCCCAAGCCCATATTCCTTCCATCACACTGCAGTGTACCACTTCCCTAAATTAAGTTCCGATTTCAGCGTTTACACTGGTCATGAGAACATCAATGTAGATACTGTAGGAACGATAAAGAAAAGGGCAAGTAATGAGATAGGCTGATACAGTGGGAAGTTAAGATACCTGTTCCCAGTGGCTTCTTAAAAAATCCTTCTAATGAAGAAAAATCATTGTAGGAACATCTAGTACAGGGGTGCCCACACTTTTTCAGCTTGCGAGCTACTTATAAGATGACCAAGTCAAAATGATCTACCTACAATAAAAATGCAAAACATAAATTTATTTCTTCTATATTATCATTATTTAAGTTACTATTATTACTATTTAATACTGTGTATTCTTCTTTCACCTTTCTCCTTCTCAGCTCTCTTTTCGGAGGAAAGTCAATGTCATAGTTTTTATGAACAGTCCGAAAAAGCCGCTCCACATTTCCCTTCTTTGGAATAGCAATGGCACACAGACAGATGAGGCAAACGCACTTAGAATATGACATAGTGAAAAAAATCCCCTCCCATTCTGTATGAAAGTGGTAGGTTTTAGGCTTCTTACTCGGACCAGCTACGGCACTCATTTTTATACCCTTTGTTGTATTTAGTTTAAATAAATTGAAGGCTAACTATGCAGCAATGTAACTGAACAAGTTAGCGCGTTTTAACGCGCCTGCGTAGGGTGTCAAAAGTTCAGACGTCAGATTGGCTACCCTGTATGCCAATCAAAAGACAAATGTCTTTTGAATGTCATGCGATCTACCCACACTTCCTTCGCGATTGACGTATTGAGCACCCCTGATCTAGTAGCTTACGAGCGAGCGAGCAGCGTGCGTGTGTCCTTAAACCAGTTGGAGGCAGGAAGTTCCAGTTGGAGGCAGGAAGTTACAAATTGCTAAGTGAAGAACTTTGTTCTTTAGGTTCCTCTGTAAGGCTCCCTTTAATGACATTGGATTGTTTCTCCCCTTAGGCTTTGATGAGGGGTAGAGGTTTCTGGTGATTGTCTAGGTCAGGGGTCCCCAAACTTTTTACACAGGGGGCCAGTTCACTGTCCCTCAGACCGTTGGAGGGCCAGACTATAAAAAAAAACTATGAACAAATTCCTATGCACACTGCACATATTTTAAAGTAGAAAAACAAAACGGGAACAAATACAATATTTAAAATAAAGAACAAGTAAATTTAAATCAACAAACTGACCAGTATTTCAATGGGAACTATGGGTGCGGATGCATCTTGTGTTCCTCTCACTGACCACCAATGAAAGAGGTGCCCCTTCCGGAAGTGTGGCGGGGGTGTGTGGGGGGTGGGTGGGTGGCTAAATGGCCTCGGTCTGCATGCAGCCCCTGGCCGTAGTTTGGGGACCCCTGGCCTAGGTGCTGAGGGATTCTGAGAGAAGTCCCAGACATTTCTGTTGGTCATCACCTCACTAGAGAGGTGTTAGAGAGTGTTTTACCACCTGGGAAATAGTAGCTCCTTTCTCTCTTTGCCATGATCGGCGTTAATCAGCTATAGAGGATCGACTATGAGACTGTAGCAGCACTTCTACCCGGAAGAAGGTAATCGCTCATTGCTCTTACTGTTTAATCCTACTTAAAATCAACACTTTACATGATTTGTCATTATTTTTAGTTATTTTGAATTTTTTTAAATGAAAAAAATATTTGTATTGTTCAGAGATCTTTTGCTTCTGTAAGATTTATTTTCTTTATGGTTCACTGAATTTTGCCAGTTTATATTAGTTTCTCATAGTTTGGAAGTAAGGATGCTCTATGAATTTTATGACAAAATACACATTATTAATAAGGAATAATTTTTTTAAACTTTTTTTTTAAGACTATTCAATTTTCAGAGAGGAGAGAGAGAGAGAGAAGGGGGAGGAGCCGGAAGCATCAACTAAAAAGGAATAATTTTTAATGAATGAATTAGGGCCCAATTTGTATTAGGAAGGATTATTAATTATTGGTTAACCAGATTTGTTAAAAGCTGAGTTATTGAGGTATAGACATGTTAAAACTGTAGATAGTTAAGGTATGCAATTGGTTCTACATTTATATCTATAACCCACTTTGAGTTGATTCTTTTTAAATTAAAAAATAAATATTTTTTAGGTGAGAGTAGGTGAAACAGATTCCCATCCTGACCAGGATCTACCCCACAACCCCATGTGGGGCTAATGCTCTAGTACCAAGCTATTTTTAGTGTCTGAGGCTGATGCGTGCTAGGACCAACTGAGCTATATCCTCAGTGCCCGGTGCCATGCTCAAACCTGTTGAGCCACTGGCTGTGGGAGGAGAAGAGAGAGAAGGGGGAGAGGGAGGGGAAGAGAAGCAGATGGTCGCTTCACATGTGTGCCCTGACTGGAAATTGAACCTGGGATGTTCAGACTCCAGGCCAATGCTCTATCCACTGGGCCACTGGCCAGAGCCTGAGTTGATTTTTATGTATAGAGCAAAGTGTTGATCAAATTTTATTTCTCCCATCCAAGTACTAACCAGACCCGACCCTGCTTAGCTTCCGAGATCAGACGAGATCGGGCGCGTTCAGGGTGGTATGGCCGTAGACGATCAAATTTTATTTCTTTCATTTCTTTCAAGGTGAAATACAATTGTTCCAGAACCACTTATTGAAAAGACCATCCCTTTACTAAACTGCCTTGTTACCTGTGTTGTACCGCAGTTGAAATCTTTTTATATATGTGTGGGTTTATTTCTAGACCATCTTTCCTATTTCATTGTTGATCTGTTTGTCTATCTTGGTGCCAGTACTAATTACACTGATTTGATTACTATAAGTTTATAAGAAGACTTGAGGTCAGATAGTGTAAGTCCTTCAACTTTGCTGTTCTTCCAGATATTGGCTCTTTGAGGTCCTTTTGTTTCTATATTAATTTTAGAATCAGTTTATTAGCTTTTCCAAAAAGTCTGCTTGAGAATTTGATTGGGATTGTATTGAATGCATAGATAAATTTGGGGAAAACTGTCATCTTACCAATGTTGAGTCTTCCAACCTGTGAACATGCTAATAGTTTCCATTTATTTAGTTTTTCTTTAACTTTTCTTAGCAGTATTTTATAGTTTTCACTGGATACATCTTGTACATTTTTTTTCTTTTTCTTCTTAAAATTTTTATTTATTGATTTTAGTGAGAGAGGCAGGGAGAAAGAGATAGGAACATCAATCTGTTCCTGTACGTGCCCTGACTGGGGATTGAACCAGCAACCTCTGCACTTCGGGATGATGCTCCAGCTAGCTGAGTTATCTGGCCAAGGCAAATCTTGTACATTTTTTTTTGTCATAGTTATACCCATGTATTTTATATTTTTTGATGGTATTGAAAGTTTTAAAAATTTATATTTTTGACTATTTGTTGTTAGTATATAGAAATATGATTGATTTTTTGTACATTGATCTTCTCTGCCAACCTACTTATGCTCACTTATTCTAGTGGCTTTTAAAATAGAATCCACTGGATTTTCTACATAAAGATTATGTCCTCTGTGAATACAGACAATTTTATTCCTTCTCTTCTAATCTTTTATTTCTTTTTCTTATTGCACTGGCTGTAATTCCTAGTACACTGTTAAATAGAAGTGGTGGGAATAGACATATTTTGTCTTGTTCCTGATTTTAGGAAGAAAAGAATTGAGTCTTTCACTATTAAATATGATGATAGCTGTAGGCCTTTTGTATATGTTCATTTTCAGTCATTTTTAGTTTGCTGTGAGTTTTTTATTAAAAATGAATGTTGGATTTTGTCATGCTTTTTCTGACTCTACTGAGATGATCACATGTTTTTTCATTTTTTGTTTGTTAATATGGTGAATCATACTGACTTTCAAATATTAGAATTAACCTTGTATTCTTGAGATACACCCTACTTGGTCCTGATATACTGTTCTTTTTTTATATATTGTTGAAACCTTTTTCCTCAAATTCTGTTGAAAAATTTTGCATCTATGGTTATGACAGATACTAGTTTGATATATTTTTTCTTATAATATGTTTATTTTTGTTTTGGTATCAGATTAATGTTGGCAATCTTGAATAAATTGGGAAGTACTATTAACGTTCCTTTAATTTTCTGAAATAATTTGCATCTGTTAATCAGTTTCTGCTGTAAATACTATTAAAGTTTCTGTTTATACAGATTTGCTGGTGATCATTTCAGCTTTCACACGTCTAAAAGAGTTTGTGTTTTGCATTTGTTTTTGAAAGATACATTTGCTGTATAAAGAATTCTAGATTGGTAGTTTTTTTTTTTGTAGCAGTGCTCTAAGGATTTTGATTCACTGTCTTATAGCTTGCTTGTTTCTAGCAAGAAATCTGGCATTCTCATCTCTGTTTCTCTCTCCTTAACATGTCTTTTTTCTCTGCTGCTTTTAAGATTCTCCCTTCAAACTCGTTTTAAGAAAATTGATGATGATGTGTATTGATAGTGGTTTCTTTGTGTTTCTTGTGATTTGTGTCATTGAACTCCTTGGATTTGTGGTTTATAGTTTTTATCAAATTTTAAAAAATTTCAGCCATTTCTTCAAGTATTTTTTTCTCTACTTCTCTCCCTCTTTACCTTTGCAGATTTCATTTACACATATTGTCTATTAGGTTGCCTGAAGTTGTTCCACAGCTTACTAAGGTTCTCTCTCTGTTCATTTGTGTTATTATTATTATTTTTAATTTTGGGTGGTTCCTATTGTTTTATCATCAGGTTTACTATTTTTTCCCCCAGCACTGTCTAATCTGCAGTTAATCCTATCCAATCTGTTTTTAGTATCAGGCATCATAGTTTTTATCTCTAGAAGTTTGATTTGAATCTTTATTTTTTATTTATTTTTCTTTTATAGTGAGAGAGAGAGAGGGAGAAGAAGAGGGAGAGACAGATAGGGACAGACAGACAGGAAGCAAGACAGATGAGACGCATCAATCTCTTGTTCAGAGCTTTAGTTGTTCATTGATGCTTTCTCATATGGTCCTTGATGGGGATGGCGGGGGGTTCCAACTGAGCCAGTGTCCCCTTGCTCAAGCAACCTTGGACTCAAGGTCTCAAGCCAGCAACCTTTGAGCTTAAGCCGGTGACCTTGCACTCAAGCTGGTGAGTTCGTGCTCAAGCCGGATGAGCCTATGCTCAAGCCTGCGAACTCAGGGTTTCAAACCTGGATCCTCAGCATCCTAGGTCGATGCTCTATCCACTGTGCCACCACTTGGTCAGGTTGATTTGGATCTTTTTTATATCTTCAATGTCTCTTGTTCAGTCTTTCCTCTAATTTTTTGAAATATGGCATACAGTTCTAATAACTACTACTTTCCTGTTTTTTTATTATTCCCACATATTTCTATATTTCTCTATCTTTATCTCTGTTTTTATCTCTCTGTCTCTCTCACATAAACATACCATACATTTAAAGAAGTAATTCAAGATACATAATAAATTCCCTATTTTATGTATTTTGAAACAGGCTTAAGAAAGCTAGGTAGTTTAGTTTGGTCAAGGTGAGACAGTTAATGTTCAAGTTTTTTAAAAAAATATTTTATTTAGAAAATTTAAATTTAATGGGGTGACATTGATCAATAAGAGCATGTAGGTTTCAGGTAAACATTTCTATAGCATTTGAACTGTTGATTATGTTGTATACCCGTCACCCAAAGTCACATCATTTTCTGTCACCGTGCATTTGTCTATATTTGTGCCCTGCCCCACTGATGTTCAAGTTTAAATCTAGGTTTTTTTCACGACTTCTGCTGTTTCCGTTACTCCTGCTTCCGTGGTTGGGATAAGACAGTAGAGAAGTAAAATAGGACTAAGAGCAGGGAAGGCATCACAATGGAAAGAGAAAAATTATGGGAGATTATAAGGGAGTATGCAGGTTATAAAGACTTCCAAAGATGCAGGAAGCTTTTGGGATGAACCTTGCCAGAAGGTCAGATTTTGCAGGTTGCAGGAGGAGAAGTGTGGTTGGAAGAATGGGGTGTGTGTTTAGCTGAATTGGGTGTGAGTATGGAAAGCAGATGACTTGGAAGGTTGGACTGAACTGTGGAGTATTATTTAAAAAATTTTATTTATTGATGTTAGAGAGAGAGAGAAAGTGGGGCGAGGAGCAGGAAGCATTAACTCGTAGTAGTTGCTTCTCATATGTGCCTTCACCAGATAAACCTGGGATTTGAACCAGTGACCTCAGCATTCTAGGGTGATGCTTTACCCACTGTGCCACCACAGGTCAGGATGAACTGTGGAGTATTTTTGATATCTGGCTTTAACACAACCTTTTTTTTTGTTTTTGTATTTTCCTGAAGTGAGAAGCAAGGAGGCAGAGAGATAGACTCCTGCATGCGCCCAATTGGGACCCACCCGGCATGCCCACCAGGGGGCGATGCTCTGACCATCTGGGCCATTGCACCATTGTGGTTGGAGCCATTCTACCGCCTAAGGCGGAGGCCATGGAGCCATCTTCAGCGCTCGGGCCAACTTTGCTCAAGTGGAGCCTTGGATGCTGGAGGGGAAGAGAGAGACAGAGAGGAAGGAGAGGGGGAAGGGTGGAGAAGTAGATGGGCGCTTCTCCTGTGTGCTCTGGCTGGGAATCGAACCTGAGACTTCAACATGCTGGGCCGATGCTCTACCACTGAACTAACCGGCCAGCATCTAACACAACATTTTTTTTTTTATTAACTTTAATGGGGTGACACCAACAAATCAGGGTACACATGTACAATGAAAACATCTCCAGATTATCTTATCATTCAACACAACATTTTTATATATCTTGTTCCTTCAACTGCTGCATGCTTCTCACACAGGGATGTTGTCTTTTAACATTTTCTTTCATTATTTAGTACAGTCTGGCACATGATTAATTCACAGGTTTATTGATTGATTAATAACATTTTCTTACTATAGCATCCTTAGTTTTATTTTAATAGTACTTGTAGTTGCATTGTTTATTGTAGAAGAAGTCTTAAATCCTGTGTTCATAAAATTCCTTCCAAGGAACTCAGCATACTTTATGCTAATTCATTGATTGATTGTCTCAGCTGTCAGCTTACAATTCTCAAAGAGTATCCCACTTCCTCAGGCATCCAGAATCGTACTTCCACTTAAGGGGCATTGTATAATCTTGTACTGTTCTAATGAAAGGAATGCTCAGATGATAGTGTTGTGGGTAGAGCCTAGGCCTGTTCTCTGGGACTTTGTAACTTCTGGCTGGTAGGCAGGAGTCTGTTGGTACTGTCCTTGAACTCACAGCTGCCCCCCCCACGCAGAATGGGCTCTGACCGGGTGAGTGCTCAACTGGGTTCTCTCTAGTCTTTGTATTGCAAAGATTCGAGGGCTGATGTTTCAACCAGGGCTTCAGTGAATATTGATCAGTTAAAAAAATGAATGGAAAAATATCTTACTGTTCAAATCACATCGTTCTTCCTTCAGTGCTTCTTAATTATCTTATACAAACCCTTTTACTCTTGAGTTCTGGCAAGTGCCCTCTTTGCCAGAGCTCTGAATGCTGATGGTTCTCAGGGAATTTGATCAGAGTGCTTTGCCTTCTGCTGTAAGCCCTTCCTACCTCCATGAAGCTTTCGTTAGTGCAACTTTAGGAGGAAAGGATGAAAGTCAAGGGTTTTGCTAACTCCTGACGGGGAACTATTCAGACGGGCAGGGTAGACCCAAACAGATTTTCAGTGGCAGAGATTGAATCTAGAATTAAAAAACTACTTTTATCTTTGTATGCATTTTGTACAGTCTTTTTTGTTTGTTTTAAAGTTGTAGACTTTTATTAAATACTGAGAGGTTACAAAATAATGTGTGCAAGCTATGTGTAAGGTCTATGGCAGTGGTTCTCAAACTTTTTGAAGTCGGGGTGCATTTAAAATTCTACAAATAATTGTAGGCACACTATATACAAATTTCTGAGAAATATGTTATAATCATTAAGTCAAATGTTAAAGAAAAAATATAAAGTCCAAGTGTGCTTTTATGGTAATTAAATGAAATAAATAACGACAAAATTAAATTTATTCTGACATTAAAGAACATGTTTATGTTACATTTTTTGAGTTATGCTTTTTAGAATTCATAAAAAAGAGGGGTTAAAAAATAAAAAAGCGACAAAAATTTATATATATATATATAGATACATTATTAGTAAGATTTAGTAAATTTGACAGGTCCCAGCATGAATATGTTAAGTTTTTTCATTCTTGTGTTTATGAGAAACATGAGCCTGATGTGTTTTAGTGATTTCTTCAATGTTTGGTAATATATTTGAAAGGCAAACTCATTTCCTTGTCAATACATTGAAGAATTCTTCCCTTTCTACTCTTAATTGTGTTGAGGGTAGAAAATCCTAATTCACATAAATAGGATGTTGGAAATTATAGTAAAATGTTCAAAGCCTTTTTAGATATTGCCACATATTCTTCTTTTATAGAAATCCAAAAGGCCTCAAGAGACAATTCCTTATGTTTAATCATCAATCCAAAACCCCCACCATACATATCATCTTAACTTTACACCAAACAAAGGACAGAAGAAACTTGCCTCCAGTCTTTTGGGGAACATGAGGGGTAGTGTAAACAATCCAGCACCACAGCCTAACAGCCTTTTGCAACCTAATCAGGCAAGTGAGGTGGGGGTTGAGCAGACTGTCAGCTTACAGCCAATTCCCCACACCTCTGTCCCCCAAAAATCTAAACTCCAAAAACCCTGTTGGTTTTTTGGTCCCCAACAGGCACATATTTCTCTGGAATACCATAGGGCGCACCTGGGAATCTAGGGCGCACACTCTGAGAACCACTGGTCTATGGAATAATAGGGCAGTGGATACTTGTGTACCCAAACACCAGGTTTAAGGAAAAATGATCATTGCCCGAGTCTTGAAGTTCTCCATGAACCTGTCCCTAATCCTAACCTGAGTTTCTCATTTTCTTCATACGTGAACCACACAGTTCATATCCTTGAGGAGTTTAATTTTGTGTGTTTTTGAAATCTATAAAATAGAAACAATGCAGTGTTTTTCAGTGGCATTTGAAATTAAGTTTTACACATTAAACAGCTGGTTCTTAGAAAACTGGAAATGAGACTTTAGAGGACACCCTATTGTCTGTTCACCGGGCCAGGTAAAGATTGTTTCTTCCAACACGTTCTTCAATGCTTGGTCCAGTCCTTGTTAATTGTCCCAAAGAAAATGCTCCACTATCCCAGAAAGAAGGTAGTTTTATAATCTGGTTTGCCTGGGAGTTGTTCTTTATAATTAGGTATGGAGATTAAAATAGGCTTTATTCTTTCTGAATTTCTTTTAAGGGCACTGCCATCTGAAGTAATGCAGAATGGATGTATATGGATTTACCAAGAGTGCAGTTGCTGTGGGAATCATAACTTTAGGTTTCTTCACATCTGGGTTAATGAATTGTAGTCTGTATGAGTATAGGTTTTATATTTAATGTGCATCTACAGGCAGCAAGATCTTAGTGATGTAGCTCCCCATAAATAACAAGTTGGACACTTGCAGCATGAAGTTTTAAAGTAATTCTAAGGTCCTGAACTTTGCTGTGGAGCCAGCACCCCGCGCTCTGCTCCTGTGCTCGGAAGGCTCACGTCAGCGCTGGCGGCTGAGACCCTGGCATGGGAGCAGAGGGCTCGTGTGTTTCCCTGGTGCCCATGGGCACAGGCTTGTTTTGTCTCCCTGGGAAGCAGAGGTTCCAGTGTGGCTGTTTTGAGTTCTTTTTTAAAAACAGCAAGGAGAAGAAAGGCCACAGTTCTGTCTTACTTGCATTTCCATAGTTTTGGAATTATGATTAAAAATAATTAGTATTTTGAGTGAGAGGAGGTGAGATAGAGAGACAGATTCCTGCATGTGTCCTGACCAGGATCCACCCAGCAACTCCCTTCTGGGGCCCATGCGTGAATCAACCAAGGTATCCACAGTGCCTGGGGCCACGCTCAAACCAATTGAACCACTGGCTATGAGAGAGGGAAAGAGAAAGGGGAGAGTGGGGGGAAGAGAAGCAGATGGTCTTTTCTCATGTGTGCCCTGACTGGGGAAGCGAACCTGGGACATCTGTACGCCAGGTGGATGCTCTATCCACTGCGCAAACCGGCCATGGCTGGTATGGTTAACTGTCCTATTTCTTTTTTTCTTTTTTTTACAGGAACAGAGAGAGAGAGAGAGAGAGAGAGAGAGTCAGAGAGAGGGATAGACAGGGACAGACAGACAGGAACGGAGAGAGATGAGAAGCATCTATCATCAGTTTTTCGTTGTGATACCTTAGTTGTTCATTGATTGCTTTCTCACATGTGCCTTGACCGCGGGCCTGCAGCAGACCGAGTAACCCCCTTGCTTGAGCCAGCGACCTTGGCTCTAAGCTGGCGAGCTTTTGCTCAAGCCAGATGAGCCCGCGCTCAAGCTGGCAACCTCGGGGTCTTGAACCTGGGTCTTCCGCATCCCAGTCCGACGCTCTATCTACTGCGCCACCGCCTGGTCAGTCTTGCCCTATTTCTTACTCTCTACCTGAAGTTATTAACTATTAAATCAATGATGAGGCTCTTGTAGGTGGCAGAGGTTTTTATCTGGGAAATGTGGAATTTTAAAAAGCTGTAAATTCTTTACTCACCATCTTTCAAACTCACTCATGTTGAAAGATGTGAGTGTGGAACATAATTTGTCCACAGAAAGGAGGGCTACCATCAGGTGTTCTTTGCAGGACTTCTCTCAGGCCCCCCAGTATGGGCTGTTCAGCTGACAGACCAGACCCACAGTCAGCCGGTTCAAGTTTCCCCGTGTTTCTGTCTGTGGTCAGGATGTAGTCTTAGTCATTTAGCTGGTTAGAATTTTGTGTCCTGCATTCCTCCAGATGCCTTGAGTAATGCTAGAATTCTCTGTGACTTAGACGGGACGGTCCCACTGCTTGTAACTTTGCATGTGTTCCTCTGGGAGCATGCTGCAAGACACCACGGGGACCTTGTGTTGTACGCAGGACCGTGCTCCTTAACGAGGCCTTCCCTCACGTGGGGTGGAATCAGCACGGAGGTAGGAAACTCCAGATGTTTCGGCTTCAGCCCTGAGCAGGCACCAGTGCAGCAATCCTTTTCCAAGAAGAAATGATATAATTGATCGGTTTTTTAAAAAAATATAGAACTAACACAGAAATCAGGTTGATATTGATCTCTTGTGTAAAATAAAAAGAAAAGTTTTCATTAAAACTGACATTTTATTTGAAGTAATATGAATCTAGGGAAAACTGCTTTCAATTCTTGTGTATTTCAGTCACATTGTTCAGTTGATTATAGATTTTTGAAAGTCACATATTTTTCCACATTGCCATGGTAAAATTGGCCGTGTGCAACTTTTTCCCTTTGTCTCATTAATTTTGAGGTTAGTGAATGTGGATAGATGGTGGCTTCTGATTGCCATTCAAATTAAGCATATTGCTGATAGATGAGTTGTTTTTTTAGCTCTCTTATTAAATATCTGCTTCTGTATAACAGCATGGGGTTTGGATTACCCTGTATGAAGAGATTGCTCCATAAAATTCACGCTTTATGTAAGTAAAACTCCTCAGTGGAAAGAGTAGCTGATTCTGAGTCGTTTGCTGAATAAAGTATTTTGCCATTTATGACCTGTAATTTAGAATTTTTTAAAAGGGCATTTACAAGTCTTCCCACACCCTTCAGTATGATTTAGTATGTATGTGTGTGTGTGTGTGTGTAGTAGGTCAAATATTGGCTGTTTAATTGTTGAGTTTGAGAGATGAGATACAGCTATTACATCATTTTTTATTTTGTATGTTTTTAAATATTCAAAATAAAAAGATAAAGTGTCTCCCCAAAAGTAATGAATAAAAGTGGTAAGATTCCAGATAGACTTTATCTGGTAGCGAGGATGAGAGTTAAGGAAACGGACGTCAAGGTCCCCGCTCCCCCTACAGTGGCTTTTCAGGGCTGCGGGAGCCCTGCCCCTGAATTACTTCGGAGGTGGGGGATACTGTTTTAGTCTG
Source organism: Rhynchonycteris naso (assembly GCA_037038555.1). Lineage (NCBI taxonomy): Eukaryota > Metazoa > Chordata > Mammalia > Chiroptera > Emballonuridae > Rhynchonycteris > Rhynchonycteris naso. Next base: position 6,498,742 of record CM072997.1, on the reverse strand, counting down.
TTACTGCCCAAGGCTACTCCTGATCATGACGGAGATATTCCAGTGTGACTGGTCACACATTATAAAGAGAAAACCTTTATTTTTTTTATAATACATTTTATTTTTATTTTATTATTATTTTTTATTGACCAAAAATGTGTTCATTGGGATGGTTCCCCGTCCATTTTGACTCAGGGCCCCTTTAGTGCGGCTTCCTTCTGATGGAGCCGCCTACTGTCAGCCTTGTTCTTCCTCCTGGGGACTGGCAGGACAGTGGGGCCACCAGCAGGGAACAGTACCGCATGTGCACGGCTGGTGGGACTCTGTAGCATCTGGGCCATTTCCCACCCGGGCAGTGGGCAGTGGGCAGTGGGTAGTGGGCAGTGGGCACTTCTTCCTGTGTTTCCTTCCCTTCTCTTCCGGAGAGGGAGGAAGCAGATCCCTTGCCAGTGGTGTGTTGTCCTGGGGAGTTTGTCACCGATGGAAAGGTTTTATAGGACTTTTGCCATTTGGAGCTGAGCATGAATTCTGACACCAGTCAGTGCCTTCCTGTGCTGCTTCGCCCCCTCCCCGTTTTACTGAATTTATTGGGGTGACACAAGTTAACATAATTACACAGCTGTATAATTGTACAACACATCATCTACCCCCTGTATTGTGTGCTCAGCACCCCGGGTTTCCTGGGCTTCTCTGGGCTCTGATTTCCATTAAAAACTGAAGTTTTTATTTAGTTCCCATTGTTTCATATTGCACAGGTTTTTCTGTTCCTTCCTTCCACTGGATCAAGAGAGATTTCTTCCTTTCTTTTCTTTTTTGAAAGTAAATGTAATGGGGTGACCTTGATCAATAAGCGTACATAGGTTTCAGGTGAACATATCTCTATAGCATTGTTGATGGCGTTGTGTGCCCGGGTTTCTTATTTTCTCTATAGGTACTTGTGTTTTACCTGAGCCCTATGCTGCTCTGTCTAAAATTTATCTCTGATGTCTTCCAAAAAAGAGAAGATAAAATAAATTTCAGTGGTTTGAAAGTACTGATTGGTATGGAAGTCTTTAAAAGCACAAGAAATCAACTTATTCATTCCAATGTAGTAATTCTATAAATGACTTCACTTGTAGTAACAAAATATGGGAGAGAAACATGAGATTGAATTTAAAATAAATCCTCTACAAAGTATACGTGGGCAATGAAGCTGTGTGTTAAAACACGAAGCAGTTTTTACCTCAGCATTTTGGGGTCTTATTTGGTAGCAAAGCTTATATTTCAGAACATCTCTTTTGGTTTTGGTTTTGTATACTGTCTCATTGTGAATCTTATACATATTTGCTGTGTTATTTATGACCATAATTCTGATACTTCAATGACATTCTTAGGCAGGAAGATGATACTTAGGTCTACCCTAACAATATCCTTGATGTACTTCCTGCCTTTACTGTTGGGCTCCTGTGTATTATCAAGATGTAAAAACACTGACCTGACCAGGCGGTGGTGCAGTGGCTAGAGCATCGACCTGGGACACCGAGGTCCCAGGTTTGAACCCCTGAGTACATGGCTTGAGTGTGGACTTATCTGGCTTGAGCGCAGGTTTAGCAGCCTGAGTGCTGGATTGCCGGCTTGAGTGTGGCATCATCAACATGACCCTGTGGTCGCTGGCTTGAGCAAGGGGTCACTGGCTCAGCTGGAGCCCCCCCACCAACCCCCGGTCAAGGCACACATGAGAAGCAATCAATGAACAACTTAAGTGATGCAACTACGAGTTGATGCTTCTCATCCTTCTCCCTTCCTGTCTTTCTCTCAAAAAAAAAAAAAAAAAAGAAAAGATGTGACAATATTGACCTCCAGGATTCAGATAAGTTTTATAACAGGGACTGAGATTTTACAGTGTTACACAAATTTATAAAAGAAATTTTTAAGAAGGGAAAAGATTGGTCAATTATCTTTAAGGGTTTTCTTAAATTCTAGAATATGGGGAAATGTTTCAGAATTATTTTAAAATTTATTTTTAATTATTTTTTAATTTTTATTTTTTTATTTTTTTCAGAGACAGAGAGAGAGTCAGAGAGAGGGATAGATAGGGTCAGACAGACAGGAACAGAGAGAGATAAGAAGCATCAATCATTAGTTTTTTGTTGCCCTTGCGACACCTTAGTTGTTCATTGATTGCTTTCTCACATGTGCCTTGACCGCGGGCCTTCAGCAGACCGAGCCACCCCTTGCTGGAGCCAGCGACCTTGGGTCCAAGCTGGTGAGCTTTTGCTCAAGCCAGATGGGCCCGCGCTCAAGCTGGCGACCTCGGGGTCTCGAACCTGGGTCTTCCGTATCCCAGTCCAATGCTCTATCCACTGCGCCACCGCCTGGTCAGGCTAAAATTTATTTAAAAAATGAATCTATTGATTGATTTTAGCAAGAGAGGAAGAGAGAGAGAGAGAAAGAGACAGAAAGAGGAACATAGATCTTAGAGTTAAAAAACATACAGAAGCTTTTTGTTCTTTCTCATCAATGTCAAAATATATTGTCAAATTTTGTTCTTTTAATTTCATTGTTATATTAGACCATAATCATCATCATGTTATCAAATTTATTCAGTGTCTACTTTGTAGGGCACTCTGTGTAAACAGGCATAAGACATAGTCCCAGCTCTTCAATCATTTACAGTTGAGGAGTAACGGGGCATCTTGTTGAATTCATTAGTAAACATTTCCTGGGTGCCTGCCCTGCTAGGCATTGGGGATACAGTGGTGAACCAGAAAGACAAGACCGCACGCTCTTGGAGCTTACATTCTAGGATCTTAAATATTTAATGCTAAATGATGTAATTATTTAGGACTTTACGAAGGGAGCTATTACTTGTTCTGGTATGGTTAGGAAAGGTAGTATTGAGGAGTTAGGATATGACCTGGATGGGAAGTGGGATGTTCATTTCCCAGTGTATATTCCATGGAACCTTCTATAACGGATTTTGTGGTTAAATAAATGTGGAAAACAGTATACCTTGGGGTTGCAGAGAAGGGATCCTAAGAGCTAGAGAAATTGGGTGACGTTTACAGAGGGAAGAGGATATGGAATTTGAGCTGTTTTTTTAATGGGTATAATTTCAAGAGAGAGGTTGGAGTGGAGAATGAGCGAGTGGTGTGAGCATGAGGAGTGCGGGACCTGTTGGGGGGGGAGTGCTAGTCAGAGAGTCCCCACCCCTCCCCCGCCCTCCCCTCATAGAAGCTCTCATTTACCCTTGGCCCGCCTTCTCAACTTGTCCTTCCTATCAGTATTGGAACACACTCAGGGCTCTCCTTTAAGGAAAGTAACAGCAACAGTGGAAGCTCTGTGTTTGATTTCACCTCTGCCTCTTCAGAGCCAAATGTCACAAGAGTCAACTGTGCTCATTAGTTCCACATCCTCTGTGCCCATTAATTCGTCAGCGTATTTATCTTCCATTGTTGATTCCATTGCTCTACTAAGTCAGCTCTCGCTGTGACATCCATGCTGCTAAGTCTAGTGAGCACCCAGTTTTTATTTCACTTTTGTTGCCCACTACCTTCTTGAAACCTTGACTTTCTTGACAGCACACTCCCCGAGTTTCTCGTACATAGCCTGAAGCCAGTCCTTCCGCGTCTCCACAATTTTGATTTTCTTCTCCCTGGTTACTGAACTTCGAGCTTGTCAAGTCTCACTCCTAGGCTCCTCCTCTTTACTCCATACTCTCTCCTGAGGCTGATCTCATCTGTGTTCACGACTTCAGTTACTGTTTGTTCTCCTGTGACTTCCAAATTTGACTTTAGCCCAGATGTTCTTAGAGCTCCAGACTTGTGTATCCAGCTGCCTGTTTGATATCAGCTGTTGGTGTTTCACAATTACCTCATACTCAGCGTGTCCAATACTGGGCGGATGATCTCTACCTCTCTACCCGAGTCCAATAATCCTGTCCCAGCGAATGTCACCATCGTCCATTCAATGGTATAAGCCATAAAATGTGAAGTTATCCCTGGTTATCTGCTTCCCCTCGCCCTTAATGTCCAACCCCTCTCTGTGTTTTGTTGATTTGGGTTCCTAAATATTCCTTGAATTTAATATCATTTTTACATGGACTGCTCAAATACCCTTCTTACAGAGGTCTTAGGATATAAATTTGATCGTGTCAGCCTCCTGATTGAAATACCTCAGTACCTCTTGCTTGTTTGTAGAGTAAGAAACCCCACATTCTTAATATCCCCTGCAAGTTTTAGCATGGTGTGACCCCTGCTTTCCCCAGTCTAATATTAACTTACCTGCCTCTCCGTTCTCCAAGCTGTAGTTACATTTCTTATGTCAAATACCCTTCCACTCCAGGGTATACGTTTCAGTTTGAAATTAAACATCAATTTGTATAATTGTTTGATTCACGTCTTTCTTCCACCCTAGACTGTAAGCCTCATGAGAGGAAGCTTCAATAGTTTCTTTTTCTTCTTTTGTTCTCCCACTGTATTTATTCCTTAGGGCTGAGCATAGTACCAGGTCTGATGCAGGAGCTCAATATGCTTTTGTTAAATGAGTGAACAGGTAAAGGGTTCAGCCAAAATAATACTACATGAAAAATGTGTGAAGTGACAAAGAAGTAGCAAGCGATGTTAGCAGGTGCTGAAGGACCCTCTGAGGCAGTACCACGAGAGTTAAGTAGGGTGATGACACAATCAGGGCCACACGTTATTAGCAAGGGTAAATGGCTGTGGGATTAGGGTAGTAACAAAGATTCCAGAAGAAATGAAGAGTTTTATTCACATATAAATCAGAAAAGATAGCCCTCAGTGTGAACTGAAGACAGGCTCTGAAGTGCAGGGAATGGAGAACAGGGTTTTTGAAAGGTGTAAGTCGCAAGGAGCTAATTATTAAAGAGAATGATTACTAGGTTATAAACTTACATCATTCATTTTCTGATTGGTGGGGGCAGCTGAACTTTCAATGGCAATGATACCGAACTCAGGCTTGGCTGCCTGCTGCTTCTAAAGCCATACTTGGGAGACAGGTGCGGGTGTACGGGCAGATGGTTTATTTAGGGGCTGGCAGCCAGAAAGGAGGGCGGACACTGGTTCTAAAGACCGTCTTCACATCTTAGTGCAGGCAGGGGGTTATTAGGAGTTAGAGGGAAAGCAGAACAGAGAAATCAGACGAAGGGGGTATTCTGTCAGTCACTGCAGTCTGTTCCAATGATTATCTGGAAAGTGGTCAAGTAGAAGTTTGGTTTTTATGGTTGAGAGTCAGCAAGTCTCCCTTAGCCGGAACATCCGCTTGCTGGAGTCAACTTCCTTTGAAGTTACTTCTGGCAACTCTTCCGCAAATAGGCTGTTTATCTAGGGGTTACATATTAGTTAACAGTTCATTCATCTTTTACAAAAATACTTTTAACAGAAACAATCTTAAAAGAATGGGAGGGGTCGGTTACAATAGGAACAGTGGGTAACATATGATAAGCATATCAGTATCCTAGTTTCTGTTCAGACTCAGAACAAAGTTCAAGCGATGCCCACACGGGAGGTACAATTGATCACACAGCACACAGCCTGCCCAGGCGGGCTGGTTACCCCGCAGGCAATTTCCCAGCTCGAAGGAACAAAGTCATGCCTTTTACCCAGCTAGAGTTTAAACGCAAAATGTTCAGTTGTTGGGCCACAAGTTATGATGTTAAGTCCTCAAGTGAAAAAGGATGAACTTGAAGCAAGAGAAACTATTAGCTTAGGACAGAGACAGTATGGACCAATATTAGAAAAATGGTAGAGTGAAAATGATGGGGTCTGATTGATTGTGGCTGATGGGTTGAGGTGACAAAATTTCAGTGTTTCATTATTTTAATCACTTAAATTCAGTCTTCCTTCCTCCCTTCCTCCTTCTTCCCTTTCTCCCTCCCTCCCTCCTTTCCTTTTCTTTCCTTCCTTTCTTCCTTTTCCTCCCTCCCTCCCTCCCTCCCTTCCTTCCTTCCTTCCTTTTTGGAAATGGTGGAGTTTTCTGCAAACTTTATTGACCTATTATTTAGCAAGCACTTTGCTAGGTTTTGGGATTACTGAACCAAATAAAGTATTTCATAAAATAAGTTTCTTAATTACATTTGTTAGTATAATGGTTTTAACTTAGATTAAAACTATATAAACCTAAATTCCACTAAATGTTATATTACTTCACAAGTTAAAGCAGCTTTTGGGAACTAGAGTTCAAGATGATATGGTGTCAGCCTTGTTATAGTCCTTGAGATGGTCTTTTTCTTTCTTTATCGGTAACCCTTGATTGATATCAGCAGTCCCAGAATTAGTCTTGAGGGGCTGAAACTCTTAAATTTAATTCCCTAGAGATTTTCACAAAGATCCTAAAATGACAGATTCTCACCTGTCCATTTTGCTATTTAAGGATAATGATTCTAACTACTCTTTTTGGTCTTCGGAGAAAAGCTCTAATGTTGAACATGTTGAATAAAAATTTCTTAAATTGTTATTCAATTCTGTCAATGATTGGGTCCTAGAAATGAAAAGAAAAACAATTTATTCATTTTTTTTCTGTCTTTATGGATGATGCTTTGGTATCATGTTTAAGAACTCTTTACCTAATCCTAGGTCATAAAGTTTTTCTCTTATGTTCTCTTCTAAAAGTTTTACAATTTTATGATTGACCTAATATCTTTTGGGAGTTAATTTTTATGTAAGGTTTAGGTAAAGTTTTATGTTTTTGTCTTCTTTTGATGTCCAGCTGTTCTAGCACCATTTGTTGAAAGGCTACTTTTCTTTCCTTGAATTTCTTTTGCATCCCCATAAAAATCAGTTGGGCATTTTTGTATGGATCTATTTCTGGATTCTTTGTGTTGTTCCATTGGTCTGTCTGTCCTGCTGAAAATAACAGCATTGTCTTGATTTTTTAATTGATATATAGCTTAAAATTGGATAGTATGATTCCTCCAACTTTATTCATTTTTCTTCTTTATTTTAATTATTCTAGTTCCTTTGCATTTCCATATACATTTTAAGGTCTATATTTACAAGAAATCTGGGGATTCTGATAGGAATTGCATTGAATTTAAGGATCAGTTTGGGGAGAATTGACGTCTTTCCTATGTTACAGTCTACTAGTATAAATAGATAAAATGTGGGAACATTACCACCATTTAGACCCCTTTATTGTCCTTACTTTATAATTAGTTGTCTTAAATATCTCCTTTACATAAATAGAGAACAATATAAGACAATATAATACTCTTTCTTTTAACTATCTAATATAATTGTAAAAACTCAAGGAGAAAGGTAGCTCAGTACATTTTTACCTATAAAATTATTCACTAACACTAGTTACTTTATACTTCTTTAAAAATCTCTTTAAAAATAATCTCTTTAAGTCTTTAAATATTTGTTTTTTAGTAAGCTTCCCTCACTCTTTTCTTTTTTCTTTATACACATTATAGTTTTAAAATATTGTTTGTTTATTGTTTTTATGACCTAAAATGATTTTGCCCCACGTTTTCTTGTTTTTTCTGACCTATTCACCACGGCTCTCTTCTTCAGGCCCTCTGTCTCATGCGTTTTATGACCATGGGAATATTCTGAATCGGACAGTTCGGAGAGGATTCTTTGGTTCAGCCAGCACCCTGGGGCACGACCGACCTAAGGTCGCTTGAAGTCAGTGTCTGTGCTTGGGAGAGCATGGCCGCAGTGCATGAATGCAAGCCCATGGTCATGAATCTTCAGGGGCAAGTCTCCTGTGCCCCCCAGTGCAGCCTGCATCAAAACACACAGACACGTTTCTTGATTGTTTTCTTTGCCAGCCAGTAGGTGCATTTTTTCCTAGTCCACCTTTTCACGGAGTTGGCTGCCCTTTACAGGTCTTGATTTCTTGTAGGGGATAACTTCTATTTCTCTGTTTCTTATGGTCAGAGCCTTATTTCCTGTCTGCGCTGCACCTTTAGACTATAAGCCTCGTGGCGCTGACACCAGATGTGCTCCAGAGTCTCTGTAGCCTCCGCTTCTACTCACTCAAGTTTCTAGCTCTCACTTCGGGGGTTTTCTCTGCTCTTTTGAGAGCTCCACTGTGCTGTCAAGAAGTTGGTAATATTTTGTTCAGTTGTAGGAATTTGGTATCAGAATGTTTACTCCACTGTACTATCAGAAACAGAGTATTCTGACACCATTCTGTGGATCACAGATTGCTGAGTTAGTGACCCTCTCTTGGTTTCTTCAGCACTGGTCCCCTGAGACAAAAGTTACTTTCTGTCTCTCAGAACGGGCTGTGGATGTGATACTTGTTCTTAAAAGGCAGGAGTATAGTCATCTTTGCTCTGCTCTCACATCTGCCACACAATTAGAGAGGCTCAAGGCGAGGGGGGTGTTCAGCTGTGTCAAGGGCTAAAGCAAGGTCATGTAAGACCAAGACTGAAAACGGACAGCGGGGTTTCGCAATCAGAAGATCTTTGCCAGAGAAGCCTCCACAGAGCGGAGGGAGAGGAAGCCTGTTGCGTTTCTCAGTCTCTGGGAAGATGGCTCTTAGTCCAGGCAACTCCCGTTTCTCTCAGAAAGTATGGCTTGTTTATTAGTAGTTGGCTGTTTATTTTATGTTCTTTATTTTAATTCTGCCTGGGTTCCAACCCTGCCTTTGGTAGATTAGCTCTGTCTGTCACAGATACTGGACTCAGTCATAGCGTGTAGGACCGATTCAGTATGTACCTATTCTTAAAACTTCCATTTTATCTTCTCAAATGAGGTACCAGAGGACTGTTGGGGTGCGCTGGGCTTGGGTATGAAAGTAAGAGAAAGAAGGTATGCCGTATTGCTAGTTTTAACATGAAGTTTCTGTTCTGTGGACTTTCTAAAAATTATTATGGAAAGTTCCAAACATACTAAAACTAGAGAGAGTAGTAGTTCATCACGCCTCCACTGCCCTATTTCCCAAATCCAAGAATTTTTGCTCATTTGCCTCATTCATCCCTTTTTTCTTTGCTGAAATATTTTAAAGAAATTCCTGATGTCCTGTTTGCACTTTTGTGTATCTATACATGTGCACACTATGCAACAGGAAAGCTGTTCTCCATCGTCAGGGCGCCATTACCATACCTGCTACCAAACTGACAGTCCTGTACTGAGAGTATTCCTCAGGTCTGTCTTTTTTTTAACTTATTTGAACATGCCGAGATGGTTTCTCTTTTATTTTTTGTGCTTGTTATGCCTTCTGCCAAGAAGACTCTACCTCGAGACCTTCATGTGGTGAACTTCTCATTATTTAAATCTTGGCTACAGTATTTTTCCTCAGCAGAAGCTCTTCCTTATCACCAAAGCTAGTAGTGTGCTCTTTCCTCATTCCATTTGTAACTGTCTCATCAGTCTGTTTCACTGTTTCATTTGTGGCTCTTTCATCAGTCTGTTCCCCTCTCTGTTTCCTTGTCTTCTCCATTCCCTAGATTGTCACTACCGTGAGAGTAGGGACTTTGTAGATCATGTGTTCTTGCTCTTTGCCTAGGGTCTGAAGAGGTCCTACCATATAGCAATGAAGCACATGCAGAGAAATAAGTCAGCTATTAGAGAGATTAATAAGAAAAAACTCCAAAAATTTCTTAATATTTTATAAGCATTATCTCTTCCTTCAACTGATTCCCATTCCAGAACTTTTTTCTCAAGAGCTTTAACCAACAGCTGTGTTTGCAAAAAGTGCTGGATTGTTGTCCCTTTCAGGACATGTAATCTTTTAAATCCTCAAAATATTTTGTAAAATGTGAGTAAAGTCACTTCTGACCTGTTGAGAGGCAGTATTTTTACTGACATAACTCTCATTTGAGATCACTTTATTTGAGTTTGCAGCTAATAAATCTGTTCTGGCCCATATGAAACGGGATGAAATGATCTTGTAGCCCTCATATCCTTTAACTGGTTTTATGAACTTCTTTTATTTAGTACATCATTTGTATTCCAGTTAAGGGGTTGTTTTTAATTGTTTTATTGTCAGTTATTGGGAATGTTCTTTAGCATGAGAAAAAATTTATCTCAATAAACAGATATGATTTTATAATTAAAGACTTAGATTCTTTTTGGAAACATAATTTCAGACCTACAGAAATTACTGAAATCAGGAAAGTAACACTGATGTAATGCCATTGATGTAATCTATAGTTCCTTTTCAAATGTTTTCAAGTTTCTCAATCAAGAAAACCCTGGATTGCAAGCCACATAGAACTATCATGTGTCTTTAGTCTCCTTTAATCTGAACAGTTTTAGCTTTCATGAATTTAACATTTTTTAAGCTTATAGGCCAGTTATTTTGTAGCAGGTTTAATAAGTGACATGTTTTTCATAATGTATCAGGAGACATGTGCTGTTAACTTGTCCCGTGACAGGTCTTTACTCTGATCACTTGGTTAATTTAAGGTGGTCTGCCAAATTGCTCTTCTGTCAAGATATGCTTTTCCCTTTATGTTTAATAATGATCTTTGAGGCTATTTTGAGAGTATTTAATATTCTGTTACTCCTCAGAACTTTTATCCACTAGTTTTAAGCATCCATTGATGAATCTGAATTAATTATGATGATTGTCAATGGTAATTCTCTAATTCCATCATTTTTTTTTACATTTATTAATTGGGATTTGGATGAAACGAAGAGCTTTCTCCTTCCATTCACTTATTTATTTGTTTCTATCAGTATGAATTCATGGAGTTTTATTTTATTTAATGGTTTACATATAAGCTGTCATCATTTAAAAATTTTAATACTTAAATTATCATATATTTGGTTAGTAAGAACCGTTTCAACTGGCTCCTGTGAACTTTTGACATGTCCCCCTTATTTTTTGAGTGTTTTCTTACTTTCTGCAGCATCAAGATATTCTAGGCCAGGGCTTGGCAAAATTCTTTTCTAAGTGGCCAGATAGTAAATATTTTTGGCTTTGTGAGCCATACAGTCAGTCTCTGTTGCAGCTACTTAACTCTACCCTTATAGCAGGAATGCAGCCCTAGACAATTTGTATATGAATGAGCCTGGCTGTGTTGCAATAAAACTTTATTTACAAAGAAAGGTGGCTGTCTGTATTTGGCCTGTGTGCTGTAGTTTGCCAGCCCTTTTCTAGGCTTATATGGTACTTCCCCTTAAGCCACTCTCAGAATTGGACATTTTTCTAAGGAGCCCTGGATCCTTTTTGCAGTGAATGATCTGGTTATTAAATTTGTTCATTGCTACTGGTATATTGTTGATTCTAGGCCCTATTAGCAGACCAATCTAGATAATATAAGAATATATACTTGTATACATGTATGTGTGTGTGTGTGTGTATAGACACATCTATAGCTTTATACCTATCTCCATATGTTATAAACCAGTGGTTCTTAACCTAGGTTCTATCGAACCCTAGGGGTTCGATGAGTCGGTCTCAGGGGTTCGGAGAAGCCTCTGCCGCGGAGGCCAGAATAAAGTAATACCGTCATTTGTTGTGAGTTCATGCCCTTTGTTGGTTTTGTTCTTTGAGCAAGGTGATGTTCATGCACGGCTCATTTTGTGCACCTATGTCTTGAATTTGGAAAAAAAAATAATATTTTATTTATCGCTAAAGAAGGGTTCGGTGAATGCGCATATGAAACTGGTGAGTTCGGTACCTTAAAAAAGGTTAAGAACCACTGGTCTAAACCATTGAGTTATAGTGATATCTCCAATTTCATTTCGATACCATAGGTTTTATTCTAGTCTTTCCACTTTCTGTATTTGTAATTTCTTTCTCACACCGACAAGTCTGACTCCTACAATCCATGGTATATTTATTTACTTCTTGAAACCTAAAGTAGTTTTAGAATTGCTAACTCACAGCTCTGTGTAAAACTAGTTAATTGAGTTTAATTTTTATTTATACTTCTGGTTTTGTCTTAGGGCTTAAATACTGTATCTAAAAGTTATTTGGGTTTGTTCTCCCCTCTTCCTTTAGTATGTTGTGTTTTTCATTTTAAATGTAGTTAGGGTCGTTTGTTTTTATTTACAGTACATTTTAGGTTATTTCCTCCATTTTTATTTTATTTTACGTTGATTACTTTTTTGAGTATGTGACACATGAATGTAGCTTCACAAGTTAAAGCATGCAAAAAGGCATGGACAGCCTGACCAGGCGGTGGCACAGTGGATAGAGTGTCGGACTGGGATGCGGAAGACCCAGGTTCGAGACCTCGAGCTCGCCAGCTTGAGTGTGAGCCCATCTGGCTTAAGCAAAAAGTTCGCCAGCTTGGACCCAAGGTCACTGGCTCCAGCAAGGGGTGGCTCGGTCTGCTGAAGGCCCGCGGTCAAGGCACATGTGAGAAAGCAATCAATGAACAACTAAGGTGTTGCAACGGCAATGAAAAACTAATGATTGATGCTTCTCACCTCTCTCTGTTTCTGTCTATCTGTTTCTATCTATCCCTCTCTCTGACTCTCTCTCTGTTCCTGTAAAAAAAAAAAAAAAAGAAGGCATGGACAATGGTTACATCACATCAATATCTTTTTTTTTTTTTTTTTTGTATTTTTCTGAAGTGAGAAGCTGGGAAGGCAGAAACACAGACTCCCACATGCGCCCTACTGGGATCCACCGGGCATGCCCACCAGGGGGTGATGCTGTGTCCATCTGGGGCGTTGCTCTGTTGCAACTGGAGCCATTCTGGTGCCTGAGACAGAGGCCATGGAGCTGTCCTCAGCACCTGGGCCAACTTTGCTCCAATGGAGCCTTGGCTGTGGGAGGGGAAGAGAGAGATAGAGAGAAAGGAGAGGGGGAAGGGTGGAGAAGCAGATGGGTGCTTCTTCTGTGTGCCCTGGCTGGGAATCGAACCCGGGTCTTCCACATGCGGGGCCGATGCTCTACCGCTGAGCTAGCCAGCCAGCCAGCCAGGGCCCCATTTCCATATCTTTTACGCAGTTTTCACCTGCCTTCCTTTTCATCCTGTTCCAACTTAACTGCACTAGTTGTAACTTACTGTTCTGTATGTCCTTTGGCACAAATGTTTGTGTTTATGTAATTCTTGTTTTTATTCTTACATAAAAGGAAGCGCACAATCTATCCTGTGATTAAATCACAAGCCCTGATGAACCACTCTCATTTGGGATTGGGATCCTGAAGGGTGAACTTGAGACAGATAGGCCCCCAGAGGACCTGTAGCTCCACTGCGAATACAGTTAAACTCTGGAAACAGGTTGAGGTAATTTATTGTATTTGTCTCAGATACTTGGCAAAAAGCAAATGTAAATCCTGTTTGGAAGATGATAACATTGTACTAGACCTCATATTATTTTTTTTTCAAAATATAAGAGAAAGTTTATTTAGAAAGTCACAGAGGTAGTAGAATGGGCTGTAGGAAACAAGTTACAGAGACAAAATAAGGGAAACTTATGACAGAGAGAGAAGCGCAGAGGCTGGGTGGGGCAGGGGAAAGGTGCTGGTGTGCTCTGGGAGGGGGAGGCGAGGGCGTGCTCCTGGGTAGAGGGGTGCTCCCAGGGTGGAAGCGTGCTCCCCTGGTGGGGTTGTGCTCCTGGGATGGGGGATGTGCTCCCAGGGTGGGGGGCATGCTTCTGGGGTGGTGGGGTGCTCCCGGGGTGGGGGCGTGCTTTCGGGGTGAGGGCATGCTCCCAAAGTGGGGGTTGTGCTCCAGGGTGTAGGGAGTGCTCCCGGAGGTGGGGTGCTCTCTAGGCTTCAAATTATTACTACAAAACATTTTACTAATACAACGTCCACCCTGTAATTAAGAGAATCAGGCACAACATGAACAAAAGAAAATAGAAGCAATAGGAGATAGTGTTAGATCCATGGAGGCCTCTGTTGCAGGAGCTTTTTGGAGCCAACTTGAATATAGCTGTGCTTACCTTGCCCAAAGAAATGAGAAGATTCACCATTTTCAGTAGAGAACTGGAAACTTTCCAACGAACAAAAGGGAAAATCTAGACTTGAAGGCATAGTAACTGAAGCTAGAACATTATTGGATGAGTTCAACAGAAGATTATCCAGAACTGAAGAGAGAATTAGTGAAGTGAAGGAATTATGAAAGAGATTGGGGGAGACACAGACACATTGAAAAGGTCCAAAGTGTGTAACTAGAGTCCCAGACAAATGGTTGAGAGAGAACAGGGAGACGTGATATTAGAAGAGACTGGCTGAAAACTTGACATAACTTGAGGACAGTTACCAAGCAATAGAGTTGAGAAACCTTACTAACACCGAGTGGGGCAAAAGAAATCCATACCTTGGAATATAGTAATAAACTTGTAAAAAAACCAAACACAGAGAAATATTTCAAAAGTTCCAGAATTGGGGGAAGAGAATAACATACTTTCAAAGAATTGGTAGTAAGATCAAAAATCAAATAGACTTCTCAGCAGAAACAGTGGAGGCTTGAAGACAGTGGAATATCTTCAAATTACTGAGAGAGAATAACACACTCTAGAATTATAAGCCCTGTGAAAATATCCTACAAGATAAAGATGAAACAAAAACATTTCAGACTGGACAGTTTTTCAGTTGTATTAGCCACTTTTTTAAAACGCTCAAAAGACACATACGGCACATGGCTGCCGTGTTAGCACAGACGTGCGCGTTTCCATCATTTCAGAGAGGAAGCACTGTTATGGGTATTAAGAAAATCATGAGGATGTTTTGTACAACATCCTGCCCACCTCCCCAGGAAAACGTTAGATGAAATTCAGAAATTCCTAGAAAAATGCTAATATAAAAAACCAACCCAAGAAGAAAATTAAAATGATGGTTAAAGTTTTTTTTTTTTTCTTGTGTTGTCTTTGTTTGCCTTTGGTATCAGGGAGAATACTGTTCTCATAGAATGAGTTGGGGAATATTTCCTCTGCTTTCTAGAAGAGTTTGTAAAGGATTATTTACCTGTTTTCCCCATTGATTTGAGAGAGAGAGAGAGAGTGAGAGCGAGAGAAAGAGTTATCAAGTCGTTCCACGTAGTAGTTCCAGTTAGTTGTGCACTCATTTGTTGTTTCTCCTATGCACCCTAACTAGGGAATGAACCTGTGACCTTGAGTGTCAGGATAACACTGTCCACTGAGCCACCTGGCCAGGACCTTGTTACCATTATTATTTATTATTATTTTTGAGAGAGGCAGGGAGAGAGAGAGAGAGAGACAAGAACAAAGCTGCTCCTCTGTGTGCCCTGACTGGGAAGTTGAACCGGCAACCTTCGCGCTTTGGGATGGCACTCCAACCCACTGAACTATCCGGCCAGGGCTTAATTTTTTATTGATTTTTAGGAAGAGAGTGAGGAAAGGAGAGAGAAGGGAGCCGGGGAAGGGGAAGCATTTGTTGTTGCACTCTCTCATGCAGTTTTTGGTAGCTTCCCATGTGTGCCCTGACGGAGAGGATCAAACCCACAACCTTGTAGTTTAGGGATGATGCTCTTAGCCAAATGAGCTAACTGGCCAGGGCCTTATTATTATTTTTCTAAGGTTTGGTAGAATCCACCAGTGAAGCTACCTGGGCTTTTTTTTGTTGGAAGATTTTAAATGACTAATTTAATTCCTTTGCTTGTTATATGTCTATTACTAAGGGTCAGCTTCAGTAATTTGTGTCTTTCTAGGAATTTGTCCATTTCATCTAAGTTGTCTTGTGGGATCAAGTTGTTTATTGTATATTCCCTTACAGCCCTTTTCATTTCTGTAAGTTAGTCCCCTTTTCATTCCTGTTCCGTGATCACCTTGTGGAGGTGGAATGCACTACTGCTTCCCAATTGGTAGGATGTTTATGCTGATTGCACTGCATACACTAAGGGGATTGGAAAGAAAAATTATTACTTATCCAAGAGACTCGGGGGAGAGTAGGGTGGGTGCAGGCATGTCCACCCTGGCTTGAGCCAGGGAGAAGGAGTGGCCTTTGTCCTGGCTAGAAGACAGGAGGGAAATTCCCATGTGTCGGCTGGGTTTTTGCAAAATTTGAATTTTCCTCAAGGGCCCAAAGTGGGGACACAAGGGACTTTTCTTATTAACCTGTCTAGATGGGTCAAAGCAAGAGGGGGGCATGAGGCTTAAAATAAATGGCTGGTTAAACAACTAAAACTAGAGCCAGACTCTCTTATTACAAGTCCTGAATTTGGATTTTTAAAAAATTCTTCATTTTGCCTGACCAGGCGGTGGCGCAGTGGATAGAGCGTCGGACTGGGATGCGGAAGACCCAGGTTCGAGACCCTGAGGAGGCCAGCTTGAGCACGGGCTCATCTGGCTTGAGCAAAAGCTCATCAGCTTGGACCCAAGGTTGCTGGCTCTAGCAAGGGGTGGCTCGGTCTGCTGAAGGCCCGCAGTAAAGGCACATGTGAGAAAGCAATCAATGAACAACTATGTGTCGCAACAGCAACAAAAAACTAATGCTTGATGCTTCTCACCTCTCTCCATTCCTGTCTGTCTGTCCCTATCTATCCCTCTCTGACTCTCTCTGTCCTTGTAAAAAAAAAAAAAAAAAAAATCTTCATTTTAATCTTTTTCTCCCCCTTCAAATTGGATATCTTTTTTTTTCTTCAGGTTTATTGATTTTTTTTTTTTCTTCTGCCAGGTCAAATCTGCTGCTGAACTTCTCTAGTGAATTTCTTCATTTCAGTTATTCTGCTTTTCAACTTGAATTTCTGCTTGGTTCTTTTTATAATTTCTATTTTATCTATTTGCTGAGTCATAGTCATCATAACCTTCCTTTACTTTAAAGGTGGTTTCTTTTAGCTCTTTGAACATATTTATAATAGCTGCTTTGACATCTTTGTTGCCTAAATCTAAAATCTGAGCTCCCCCTACAGACAATTCTTATTGAAACTGCCCACCCGAATATATATATGGGTGACACTTTGCAATTTTTTGCATATATTATACTTTTTTGTTGAAACCTGGACAATTTTGGTAATATATTATGCGGGCTGTTTTACTTCTCCTCAGAGTTGAAGGTGATTTTTTTGTTTTGTTTTGGTTAGTGACTTGCCTGGACTAATTCTGTGGAGTCTGTTTTCCTGGCAGGCTGTGGTTGCTGATGCCTTTGCTCAGTTCTTCCTGTTTTTATTTTAAGCCTGACTTTCTAGTAGTTGCCCTTGGGTCAGTGTATCTGAGTGATCGGCCTGTTATTGGTTAGAGGTTGTGTTTAAACTCCTGACACGATTAGCCTCTGCCCTTTGTCAGTGGTCCCTGTGAGACTGGGAGTGCGTTCAAAGTTCAGGCAGTTTACAAGCCTGCCCCGGCTGTGTGTCTGCGCGGCTCACACTCACCCAGGGATGAGCCCTTCTCTAGGGCCGTCTCGTTCCTCTTGTGCACCTTTATAGATAGATATGTGCACGCAAACAGCAGGAAAAAGTAGATTCTTACCTACTTTTTATAACTGACTTGGGTTGTGTCATCCTGATTCTCCCTGTGAAATTTCTGGTAGGACTGCTTGTCCTAACCAGTGTGGCAAATTCAGGAGAGCTGTGATATTGGTCTTCCCTGATTTTTTTTTTTTTTCTGCCTTAAATCACTACAGTTCTAGAAAAATGCCCCTGGACATACAGCTCTCCTTGTTCTAATCCAGATAAATTTAACTCTCTCTGGCAGTGAAGCTGCCAATCTCGACTGTTTTCCCTGCCCTGTTAGAAGTGTCGCATCGATTGGGAGTGGGTGTGCGACGTTTGGAGCCCCAGCCTGCACCGCCTCACGGTGCCCCTAATCTTACTGAGATTCGGTAGGTTTTCTTGAGTAAACACTACTCAGTTTGTTGTATGTCTTTGGACAATATTCAAATCTGTAAATGATTGGTTTTGATAATTCGGTCCACTTTATTCCTTGGGATAATATATGTCAAACTCTGTATTCAGGCACCTGGGTGTCCTTCTGCTTGCCTTTTCTCTCGGTGTCTGTCTCCTTTTCTCAGTGATGAACATTTAAATTTTATTTATTTACATCAAACTTTATTTCAGAATATGTTATGAAGTAGGGATCTATTGGCTATTTTTAAAAATGGTGTTAAGTACTGTCTTAACATTGCATGTTGACTATTTCATGTGTTTCCCATTGATTTATAATGTAAATTCTTTGTTTCTTTCATCTCAGTGGGATTTGTTTTAATCCCATCACTGTTTTGCTTTGTTCTATCAGTCTGTCCTGCTTCACTTGTTTTTACCATCTCTCGCTTTCCAGGGCCCTTCTTAGCTTCTGGAGTAGGTTCAGCCTTTAAACCTTTCTTTTGGATTTATCTCCTTGAGTTTCCTTCACTACCCAGGTTCATGAGTGTCATCTGCTCTTGGTCCCCATCAGGGCTGAGACAAGGGAAGGACAGGTGAGATGCCTTCGGCACAAGCATTGAAGGAGGCACTCACTCTCGGAGTCCTACAGGACTGGGGTGGGCACTTGCATGACTTTGCTTTTATAAAGTTTGCGTCCTAGGTGCCTTGCTTGCCTCACCCTAGCCCTGGCCCTGCTACTCACATTTCTCACTAATATATATTTGCTGTAACCTGGAGATTTTTGTCCCAAGTAGGCTTCCCTTATTTAAATTTTGTGATCACCTGCTTTGCACTATGCTGGGTTTGCGGGATATCAAGGATCTCAAGAGACCACTTTCTTCACCCAAACGCTCTGTTCAGATTTCCTTTTCTCAAGTCCAGTGCCTCCCCTCTCTGCTCTTCATGCTGTTACTGCTGCTGCCTGTTCATCCTAACGCCAGCCCAGCTCTTTAGAACGGACAGCTATTGCCATGGGAGAACACCCTCTCTGGCAGCCAGTGGGCAGGTGGGCAGTATCCCAGTGGCCCCCATTCTGGGAGCCGATGAGGGTTAGAAATTAACTTGTGCTTTTAATGTTCAGGGTAGGCGTGCCCAGGACTCCTCCAGGGTCAGTGGGCCTTTACAGTAGTGTCACTAAGAAGGGCTGGTGGCTTGTTTGCGCTTCTGCGTAGATCATGTACACTCAGAATCTTTTAATCTTTTCCACTACCGTAGTTTCTGCTCCATGAGACACACCTGACCATGAGACGCACCTAGAATTTTAAGGAGGAAAATAAGAAAAAAAGAAATTCTGAACCAAATGCTGTGTTAAAATATTTAATGAAATATAGCCTGACCTGTGGTGGCGCAGTGGATAAAGCATCGACCTGGGAACAGGGAGGTCGCTAGTTTGGGGCCCTGCACTGGTCTGGTCAAGGCACATATGGGAGTTGATGCTTCCAGCTCCTCCCCCCTTTCTCTCTTTCTCTCTCTCTCACTCTGTGTCTCCTCATCTAAAATGAATAAAATAAAAAGAAATTATAAAAAAAGAAATTTAGTAAAATATACCACAATAATATTTCAACAATGTAAACTCAACAGCAGTATTAACAACCATTAGCACTGTTATTAACAAATGAGAAGAGACTTTAATGTTCAAATACTCTTCTAGTTGTCCTGGAATCTGCAGCAGCTAAAAAAAAAGAACATTCACTCCATAAGACACACGGGCATTTTCCCCTACCCTTTTGGGGAAAAAAGTGCATCTCTTTTTTTCTTTTCTTTTTTTACAGAGACAAAGTGAGAGTCAGAGGGACAGACAGGGACAGACAGACAGGAATACAGAAAGATGAGAAGCATCAATCATCAGTTTTTTGTTGTGGCACTTTAGTTGTTCATTGATTGCTTTCTCACATGTGCCTTGACTGTGGGGCTACAGCAGACCGAGTAACCCCTTGCTGGAGCCAGCGACCTTGGGTCCAAGCTGGCGAGCTTTGCTCAAACCAGATAAGCCTGTGCTCAAGCTGGTGACCTTGAGGTCTCGAACCTGGGTCCTCCGCATCCCAGTCCGACGCTCTATCCACTGCACTACTGCCTGGTCAGGCAAAAAAAAAGTGCATCTTATGGAGCAAAAAATACAGTACTTGTATATCCAAAGGCAAGCTTCGATTTCCTGCCCAGCTGTCTGGCTTATTATTATCTAAATATTTTTAAATTTAATTTTTAGAGAGAGAGAGAAGAAGGGGGGGAGAGAGTGAAGGAGGAGAAAGAGAAACTTTGATTTGTTTTTCCACTTATTTATGCATTTATTGGTTGATTCTTGTATGTGTCCCGACAGGGGATTGAACCTGTAACTTCGTGTATTCAGACAATGACCAACAGAGCTACCTGGCCAGGGCATGGCCTATTCTTGTCAGCTTTGTTTCCTGGGTCCTATGTTTTTTTCCCCCATTCTTTGCTGACTTGTTTTTCATGTGGTTTCCCTGAATGGCCCTGCTTTGCTTGGTGTTCTTTCTCACTGCTTGTGCATGAAAACAAGCTCATCCAGTCGTTTAAAGAGGGATTATTGAGGACGTGTTCTCTCCTCGACACAGTGGGACCCAGTGGGATTATAGTATCATAGTAAGGAACCCAACTAAATATTCCTTGACTTCCTGAGCCAGAGAGACAAGTTAGGTATAAGTCACGCCCCCTGGGACATTTGCCAGAAGGGAGGTTACAGGTGCTGCCCATGTAGGGGGATCTAAGTTGAGATCTTTGTACCTCCATCACTTAACTGGCAGGAAACTCCCCTTCATTTTGAACTCTTAGCTGCTTCAAGACTTGATATGAAATCCCCCCCTTTCAGTCTGGCTCTTGTTTTGGGTTGTCTTTCTCCTGCTTGCAGCTTGCCCCCAAACCTTTGCCCTACCCAGGGCTGCCATTATCTGTATTCTTACTCAGTAGTGCCTGAAGACCCTGAGCGTGAACCTGGCTTCCTTTGGGAGTTATTGTCTTGTGTGTGTGTAACATCTGACTTTTTGGTTCTTTCCCTCTATCTTTATTAGTTTGTTTTGTTATATTTTCTGCATATTCCTCTTTGCATTTTCTAAAAGTTGCCGTAACCCAGGTTTTGTCCTAGGCCCTCTTCTCTATCAATTTATTCATTCTTGGCCATCTCCTCCATTCTTGAAAACTTTGGGGCACCATCTTTATGCAGATGCCTGGCTAGTGTGGCTGTCTAAGCCATGCTCTACTTTCCATGTGTTTCCTGTAGAGGTGTAGCACAGGTATGTATTTCCCCATATAGAGCTATATATAAAGGCATGAATTTCCATGTGGAGGTATGTAATACCCAAGTAGAATTCATCATCTTCTCCTACTTAGTGATGTTATCATTCCCCAGTCTCCGCGTTTGAAATCTCAAATGGTTGCCACTTCCTTACTGTCGTCCAGATCTGCCTGGTCGCCAAATGGAGCGCCTTTGTCCTGTGTAATGGGTCTCTTCATTTCGGTGTCTGCCTGTACCGTTCTAGTTCAGGCCTTTCTCCCCAGTCTCTTCTAGCTCTTCCCTAAGGTGCAGCAGCTGCTAGTTTCCCTCAACTACAGCTGACTCTGGTCTGTCCTCTTCTGCTCATTCATGCTTCAGAAATTCCCTACTGCCTCTGAAACACGGGACTGGTTTTCTAAACCTTCTAAGTTCTTTGAATTTCCTTGCCACTGTTCCCCTTCATATGGCTGGACTCTATCCAGATGGAATTAATGTTGCAGGAACCTGCCTGTGTTTCTCTTCTTGTTTCATTTTGCCAGCAGTATGATTTTCTGACACGCTCAGTTCTTACAGTCCTTCCTGAAGCTCTCGTAGATTTCCTGACCTGGCAAGTCCTTTCTCTGCTGTCATAGGTACATTTACCTCTACTTAAAACAAATGTCGTGCTATCACCTCCCACCTTGTATTACTTGTCAGTTCAGCATGATTTCTGTGAATTACCTTTCAGGTCCCTCATTGTGCCTATGCAGGACATTGCAGAAGTATCCGTTGACTGAGTGGGTGAATGTGTTTCTGAATCAGACCATCAGATAGTCTGGACTCCTGCATGTGTCTTCCCCGCTATCTTGTTGTTTATCTAAGACAGCGATTTTTAACCAGTTTGCTGCAAGAATTTTTAAAAACATAATGTAATACCTGACTAGTCGGTGCACTGATCTCTTTTCCTTAGATTGTCAAATAAAAAGTGACAACAGTCAACACAACATAGCTGCCTGATGTGAATGAAACAATATTATACCAGTTTTCTTTTGTCAGATTGGCAAAACAATGTTTTTCGGTGTGCCGCAGAATTTTAGTAATTAGTTTATGTGTGCCCTGAGATGGAAACCGCCGCTCTCAAACCACCCATTTCTCTCCCTCCTTGCAACTTTTGACCATATCTCTGGATCTCTTCAGGTATCACTAAATGGCCTGTTACCTCTTATTCCTGTTGCTCCCTTCTCTTCTGAGCTATATTAATTTCATTTTAAAGGAAAATGCCATCATTTTGGTAAAGGATGCTTGTGGGAAGCTTAGAGGAAATGGAAGCCAAGTGTTCAGAGTGACATCTGGATCCATTTTATGGGGACGCATAAGGCTTTCCCATAAAGGCTGCTTACCAGGGTTTTGAAACTTTGCAAGTATGGGCTTAAATCCTGGGCTGGTGGCCAGCAGAGAGTAGACAGTAGAAGCTGTGCTGACGTGTTCAGTGGCCAGGTGGGAGGTCAGGGGCCAGCCGCAGGGCCTGTCTTCCAGTCCGCCTTGTGTCTGTAGAAGCAGCTGCTCGAGCTTCTGTCTGGCTGGTTTGAGGTGATGGCAGGTAAGAGCAGGGGAATAGGTGCTTAATGGCAATTTTTCCATTTTTTTGAAAGCTAGTGAACCATCTTGTTCCTTGCGTAGTTCTGGCCTGTGGTTGTGGCGGTGAATTAGGTTTTGTGGGTGAATTGTAAGGAATTGATTACTTGTCATTTTGTCCAAGGGTAAACTTAGTGCCATGTCTCTTGAGACCCAGTTTAGTGCCTATCTCATTATAGCATTTAGAGTCTTTATGCCATTTTCAAAACTGTGTTCCTTCCTGCTCTTGTGTATTTCTCAAGTGAATAGAACTGCAGAACTCCTTACTTGCCACCACATTGCCCCATTTGTGGAAGTTTTTAGAGACCTGTGAAGGTGAGGGCCTTGGAAAGAGACTCCGGACAGATGGTGTGCTTGTCCGACTGCCCAGGAGAAAGTGGCTCCAGGACCCAGGGAGGGCACCGTGGGGCCGTTGCGTCCACGCACTCAATTTCCAGAGCACAGAGGAGGCTACAGGTTAATTGCTCCTCAGTCACTTGTTTCTCTTTGGTTTCAGCTTGTGATAACCGAGCTGCTCGGGGCAGGAAGAACTCTGAGGCCGAGCGGTGGAGGCCCCCCTGGATCTGGAGAGAAGAGGCAGCCTTGGAACCCGTCATGAGCCACCCTGACTGCAGTCTGAACCCGGGGACCGCCCAAGGTAGCAGAAGGGAAAGGGCGCATGCGCTAGCAGCTGAGGCCTGGAGTTCCAGTGGAACGGGGGCACAGGGCGGGGCTTAGGACTGACGGGCGCTATAGTTCATTTGGTGACTTGTTCAATATTCTACTGTGTTATTTATTCTAGAATTAAGTGTGGTTTCTTGCTGTCTTAATTTGTTGTTATATTGAGCACAGCTATTTAATTTCCTCTTGAAAATGTCAATCTTTTAGTAATCCCTATTTTTAAAAAGTTTAGGTCTATAAATGGAAAGCATACTGAACCCATTGCTCAGATTTTGTTCCATGCATATTGTGCTGGTATAAAGCTCAAATCTCGTCTGTGTACATTCTAGTCATGTTTTCTGACCCGTTCTTTCCTTTCTGTGACAATTTGAAATCATTATCAGGGCGTTTCATTTTCTTGTTGGTCTTTTTAAATTAAAAAAAAAAAGGAAAAGGTAAAATATCTCCAGTTTTAAAAATGCAGAGATGTTTGATTGAAGAAAGAGTTGATTATTGCCTTATGTTTCTAGGTGTGTCCTCTGTGGTTGGCCCATGTGGTGTTGGTGCTTCGCCAGGTGACAAAAAGTCAAAGAACAAGTCCACACGAGGGAAGAAAAAGAGCATATTTGAAAATTACATGT
This sequence comes from Rhynchonycteris naso, assembly GCA_037038555.1. Lineage (NCBI taxonomy): Eukaryota > Metazoa > Chordata > Mammalia > Chiroptera > Emballonuridae > Rhynchonycteris > Rhynchonycteris naso. The sequence goes on along the minus strand of CM072997.1, from coordinate 6,474,966 downwards.
CCAGGGAGGATGTTTCAGAAGGCTTGAAGAGAGGAACACTTATCCAGGTGCTTAAATCAAACTAGGAGGTTATTCCTTGAATATGTGAAATCAGAAGTAATCTGTTTACTTAGTAAAGTGTTTTCTTCTCTGTGCTGTGAGCCCTGAAATACTATAAATGATGACACAACAGCCTCAGGGCGCCCCATCCTTCGGCCTACAGGGCAGCAAGAGGTTATAAGAGCCTCAAGACGGAGTTGGTGTCCGCTCTGAGACTGGAGAGGAGGGAGCTGTTACTTCCACTTAGGGCTGTCTAGGAATGATTTATTGGAAGGGATGGGTGTTTCTCATGCAGCCCATGGATTGGTGCAATCTGATAAGTAAAGGTAAGAGAAAGAGTTTTATAAATGGAGGGACCGGTGTGAGCTACTTGGACAGAGGGGGGAATAGGGTCCCGCTCCATGAAGTAGTGCCCATTCAGTCTGCCTCGAGCACCTGGACGCTTATGAGAGGAAATAATGTGGAAAGGGAGACAGGAAACAGCAGCAGGCAATGTTGGTTGAGTGCTTGATAGTGTACAGAATACTTTTACAAGCTAGTGCAGTGGTTTGGCTTAGGCCGACGCTCACTGAGCATCCACTGTTAGCCAGACCCAGTTTCTAGCTATGAGCATGTGCATGGGTGCTCCCGAGATGAAGGTGATGAGACTGCTTTTCTGTCCTTGGAGCTGGCAGTCATGTGACTAGATGGTTTGGGGCTAGATGGAGAGAACTCAGATAAGCAGGTGAGCAGGGTATGCGGGAAGTAGTTGGGGGACACTGGGTGGGAATGTCTGCTGTGGATGTTGAAGAACGACTAGTTTGGGTTTATTAAATGATGGTGTGTGTGGGAAGAAGGTGTGGAGAGCAGTAGCACTAATGAAAACATGGACTTGTGAGCAGTATGGAGAAAGGCCGCTCAGGCCTCCTTAGCTGTGAAATGTGAGGCGTGTAGTAGGTAGTGAGATGGAGAGGGGAGCAGAGCCACATATTTTTTGAATTAAGTTCATTTCATAATTCTTGGATTAGAAATACTGCCATGTGTTACCTGGCTCACTTGAAAATGTTGACTGTGTTCCATTTGTTCTCATTCTGAGAGCTCAGCTTCTATATTTGTGTTTTTGGTCAAAGATCCAGCCAGTTAATAGATACTATCATCTTTTCCTTTTTAATCACCTTTTTTTATTTACCTGCGGTCAAGTGCACATGTGATAAATAGAGGCTCTTGAATGGAAAACCGTTTTTAACAAATGAGTTGATCTATCTTACTTTAAAAGTCCTGCTGGCTTTTTTTTTGTTTGTTTTTAAGCTTTCCTTGGATTTCTTTGACAAGGCTTTTCTTAGGGGAGTTGGACATTGTTTACTCATTAATCCATTCACATGCTATTTATCATTTGGCCCACAGTGAACTCCGTTCTGTTTACAGTTCCTTGGCCCTCATCTTGCTCCGTGTACAAGGACCCGGTGTGCCTTTCGCATTCTCCTCTCGTACTCTTGCCTCCAGGTGTGCTCTGCTCCACTCAGCCCCACCTTCAGACGTTTCCTGTGAAGACCCTGCCCTTTGATTCCTCTGTGACTCCCTGCGTGCTGTTCCTGGTGCTTGGATGCCTTCCCCACTATCCTGATGTCACCGTGCTCGACCTTTAAGTCCTCATCTAAATGTCACCCCCTTCGAGAAGCCTCACTCTGATTATCCACAGCATCCGCCATTGCTGCTTTCCTGAGGCTGACTTCTCGGTTTCCCCTTGATTTTAAACTTACGACCATTTCCTGACACATACGTTTCCTCAAATAGACTGTTCACTGTCTTGTGGGCAGGGTCATGTCTTATTCCCACATACCTCGCATTTGATTGATTTATATTGAGTAAATACTTATTTACTGACTGAGTAAAGGACTGAGGTGCTGCTTACTGTCTTTGAAAAAGAGTGAGGGAATCTCAGGTCTTACAACTTGGAAGGACAATCGCTCATGATATTGGTTAGAACTTACACGGGTAACGGGAGGGAAGTGCTCGGCAGTCGTGTCGGGTTCGTTCCTTCCTGTTGATTTTTGCTTTTGAAGCAACTCTTTCCTGGTAGTAAAATAAAACAGCAGAAAGATTATTAATATAATGACTCTCATTTCCAGGAGTTTTTAAGTGATTCCTCCTGGCTTGTGACATCATGAGGCTCTAGCCAGAGCCTCCCCCCACAGATGAGAACAGTTGTTCTTTGCAGATGGGGAGAGGAATGGGTTCCAGATATGAGGTCACTGTGTAAAATATACAACATTGTAAATAAGATTTTCATAGGCGAAGAAACAGAGTCCATCTGCTTTCTGATAGAAACTTTATGTGTGCAGGCTTGATGGGTAAGGTGAAGAGCTAGACAGTACAATTGTTTGAATGTTGTTGGAGAAAATTAAATTTATTAGATAGACGTATAAGCATTTGTTAACTTCTGTATTCAAATGTAAGAATATTGTTACAGTCCTTTTCTCTTCCCCACCCAGAGGAGCAAGTTTTAATGAGAGATATTGAGATATTTTAAAATAGGAGTATGATAATATTTTTGTTTCCTTTCAATACTTTGACCAATAATTTGAGTTTTCATTGGTGTTTTGCCCTATATGGAGAAGAGGAGTCCATAGTGACTAAGAAATCTCTTTCATGTGTTTGAAGTGACCAGCAATAACCCGTGATCATATAATGTGGTTTTGAAAAAAATCTTTGCAAACAAGTCCTCACATCAAAGAATGTAGGTCCTTTCTCTTTATATAGGTACAGTGTTGGGAGGAGATGTTGGCAGAAACTGAGAGTTTGGGACGGTCAGTCTCGAAGGGGCTCAGGTGTGAGGTGATGACGGAAATGACATGGGCAGGAAGATGGTAGCACTTGTTGGCTTCATAATCCCAGGTGTTGCTTTGTCTACAGGTGGTTCAGGACGAGCTCCCAGAGCTGCCCAAGACATGATATCGGAGTTCCCCCTAGAATAGAATATTGGTGTAAAGCTGTTACTGTAACTCAAAAGAAATCGCAATTCAGAAAAACAGGACACGATGGCGTGGTTTCTAGGACCTTCTTCATTTGTTAAGAGTGAAATCAGCTGGAGGACATCTGGGTGGAATTAAAGAGGAGAGTAGAGGTGACGTTGCAGTGGACTGCCCAGTCATTTAGAAGGAACAGATGACATTCACAATGTTAATACTAGGGGCGGTGGGAGGACTTCAACTCTGCGGACATTGGTTAGTTATTAGCTCAGCAAATGTTTCTTGACTGCCTACTAAGTGCCAAGCATATAACAGAGAGGCAGTTCACTGGGGAGATAGGCACAAACAACTAAAGAAACAAAGAGGAAAGTATAGCCTGTGATGAGTACTGTAATCACCTTTGAGGAGTTGAGATCTGAAGGGTGAGAGTGAGCTGGCCGTTTGAAGGATTCAGTAAAGAACAAGATAGGCAGAAAGATCAGCTAGGCTAAGAAGAGCAAACAGACAAGGGCTTGGTGTTTTTGAGGGCTAAGGAGGAAACCTGCTGGACATGGTGAACAAAGGGAATGACCACATGGGAACAGGTTGGAGAGTCCCGCAGCTGCCAGATCATGTTGGGTCTCTGGGCTGTGTTGCAGAGTGGGACTTTATTTAAAGAATGGTGGGGAGTCACTGAAGGGTCTTAAGCAGGGAAGGCCATGATCTGTTTTACACTTTAAAAGCATCTCTCTGGCAACTGTCAGACAAACAGACTGGACTGGAAGCTGGGAGACCATGTGGAAGGCCATCAGAGTGCACCAGACAAGAAAGGATGGAGACGTGACACGGGGTGGGGTGGTGGCAGTGACAGACAGCGGAGAGCAGTGGGTGGATGAGGGGCTGGAGCTGGTGTGCCGTGCCAACAAGTTCAAGGCGGCAGGTGAGGCGACTGGAGGAGGGAAGGATGGCTCCTGAGTGTGGGTCGAGCAGCTGGAGGGTTGCTGTGGCCGTTCACCAGGACTGGGGGTTGGAATGTGGTGTGGGGTTTGGGGGAAGGGCGCAGGTGGCAAGAGAAAGCAAAGAGGCCTGGGGTGACCACGGCAGACAGGCCACCCACAGTAGTTAAGAGCAAGAAGTCTGCCACCAGACTGCTTGGGCTTGAATGTGGTGTGAGAGTGGGCGCCTCTCTGCCTCAGCTTTCTCGTCTGTAGAAAGAGGACGGTAGTACCAGCCTTATAGAGTTGCTCTGAGGGTTAAATTAGTTTGAGTAGACAGAAAGCTCTTAAACCCGTGTGACATGTAGTATACTGGTATAAGTGTTATTTGCGATTGTGTTTATTGCTATAAGAGAAGCATCTGGTATTCAGCTCAGGTGGTTGCTGCCCTGTGGGATTAGCTGATGCTTCAAGAAAATCTGGAAATACGTATTTATGTGTGAAATTCCTCAGTTTTGAGTATTCTCAAACATCCTGTAAGCCAAGTAAAACGTGTTTGTGATTGCCAAGTTAGGCTGATTTAGCCCAGTTGTGTGGTATTTTTCTACAGTAACGTTCAGCTCCCTGGGTTTCGGCATGGGAAGGCAGATGGTTGGGGTCAACTGAGAGTGAGCTTTTGCTGGTTGCATATAAAGGGAAGAGTAGGCCCAAGGTTCCAGGTTGGCAAGGGCAGGAGGCAATGACAGGCCATGGCCACTAGGTAGCCAAGAAAGGGAATAAAGAATGAATGACCCCATGTGGTCAGTTCCATGTGTTGGAGGTCTTAGTGAAGACGAAGAATTGCTTAAGTAGTGTTTCTACCCTCGGTGAGCTGGAAGTCCAGAAGATTTTAATCAGAAACTGTGCTACTTCATTTTTTTGGTGTTTGGAGGTGGTGTAATTAGCAATGATGACAAGATACAGATTGTGAACATGGGAGAGAATGGACAGGGTTGGGTGGAAGAAAAGGTGGCTAGAGTGACTGGCTTGGGTTGCCTTGTCATCCGTCTGGATGTGAGGGCCCATTAAGTGTTTGTAGGATTGAGGGCGGAGTGGAAGACAGTGAGCTACAAGCAGAGCGTTAGTGAACCGGGTGTGAATTAGTGAAGTGGGTAGAAGGTGACAGCACTAGGAGGTGTAGCAGGAGCTAAGGACATGGGCTTCAAAGGGTTTGGTGGGGTGGGGGGTGGTTTGGAAAGAGAATGGAGGGGGAAATGTTAAAGCCACAGTGGGCAGGCAAGGGGGAAACATTCTTCTCCAGCCCTGAGATGCATAGAATCGGGAGAGAGAGAGTGGTTCCCTTGAGAGCCAGCCCTCTAAGGGAAGTGCTCCTCTTGGACGATGGCCCGGTTTCAGCCCCGTCGGGGAGGCGCAGGAGAGTTCAGAGGAGAGATGGAGCCGGAAGCCTTACGGGGTCAAGTTCCAGGCCAGGAAGGGGTTGAGGAGGAAGGCGAGAGGTGAGGGGTTGGGGCAGGTTAGGCGATAGTCTAAACATACGGCAGTGGAAGTCCTGGATGTTTTAGGTTAAGACAAAACATCTGCTGGCAGTCTCTTAGTTAAAAGACCATTTCTTGATATGCTTCAGTGACAGCTTCTTCCATTAGGCTGCGGAGGCGACTCTGGTCTGCTGAGAGCCTCTGTTAGAGTGTCTTCCTCCTTAGCACGATCTCTACTCTCAGAGGGTTCCCCAGGGCCAGTTCTTAAGCATATGCTCTAGTCAAATTGCATGTTTTTCTAGAACAAGGTTTCTGTCCCTCCCTGCATGCGTTTACACATTAGAAAGTTTGGAATAGACAATCAAGAGTAGAATCTTTAAGGTCCTTTTAATATCTATTCTTTGAAATAGAGTCTAATGACTGCTTCTAGTCTGCCTCTCCCCCCGAGCCCGGCCTTGGCCGCTCTGAGGCTCTCTAGGCATGTTCGAGCAGAAGGCATCTCATCCCTACGCTCATGTGCTAACTGTTCACTGAGCTAGCTGGGATGATAGAGGCACAGCAATCGAAAACAATAAAAACTTAGGTCAGAAAAAAATGGCTGCAGTCAGGAAAAAAAATTAACTTCAGTGAATTTACTTCCCTTTATTTGGAGTGTCGTCCCCTCATTAGACTGTGAGCTCTATGAGGGCAGAGACTATTCCTACCCTCCAGGGTGACTCATGACCTAGACTCATGCCTTCATGCTGGTCATCAGGAAATATTTGTGGAGCGAGTGGATGAGTATTTAGGATAAACTTTTCCCCTCCCTCCCCTCCACAGGAAACAGCTATCTGGAAGTGAAATTGCCGGGACATTCATAAACAGGGTCTGGCCTCAGCAAGCGTCGCCAGCCTTCCCTTTCCGCGTTCTCTCGCTCCCTGACACAGCATTGCTGCAGACGGGCGCACAGCGTCTGCCTCCTCGCTCACTCTGGCTCGCACAGTGTCCCCTGCCCGTGTTTCCTTGCTGATTTATTGGCGAATTCTGATGTATCAGACCCTGTTTCTGGAACCTTTCCTAGCGCCTCCAGCTGAAAGAAGGCTGTGCCCTCGCGGCGCTCATGCTCAGCCTGAGACAAGGACCGAGCCTGGTCGTCGCTCTCTGTCCCACACTGTGTCTCCGGGTCTTGAACATAGAATTCAAGAAGGAATCGTTGAATTAAGGGCTGAATGAGCATTTGTAGTCTCAATGGGGTGCTAATGGCAGTATACACTGTTGCATGGAAATTTGTAATTTAAACATGGTGCGCCAGTGAAAGAAAGAGTTATTTCCTGCTTTATTTTATGCCCTCACTTATTTTGTTATGTATCTTTGAGTCTTTCAACATTTTAGGGGGAAATGTTACTTAAAACACTTCCTTAAGACACTCTTTGAGTCTGGCTCTTAGGAAAATAACTGCCTCCGTCCATGTGTTCCGGTGGCCTTCAGATGCAGCTGGGCCGCTGGGGAGGTTACAGCTGCCTGCGAGCTCCTGAAAGACTGAACGGTGACTGACCGGCCCCCACCTGCACCCGATGCATGAATAGAAGCAGCCCCTGATCTGGTGCTTAAATGCTATGAAGTTGAAGGCAGACTGGGTGGCCTGGCTGCGGGAGCCAGGATTCCCATTTATATTAAGAGCTGGTTCTGGGCCATTTTGAATTACTGACTCATTCAGCTCTGCAGAGGGGCCAGAGTAGAGAGTATACACCTCATCCCTCGAGGCTAAGTATCCAGGTTGGCAATCAACTTGCATCACTTTGAGAATTGTCTCAGAAATCAGCAATTGTGGGAACAGTGTGAGAGAAGTAAAAAGGCCATTATGGAGGGAGGCGTAATCCCCTGATCACCTTGTTCTTTTTCTTTTTTTTTTTTGTATTTTTCCAAAGTTAGAAGCAGGGAGGCAGTTGGACTCCCGCATGTGCCCAACCGGGATCCATCTGGCATGCCCATCAGGGGCCGATGCTCTGCCCATCTGGGACACTGCTCCATTGTGGCTGGAGCCATTCTAGCACCAGAGGTGGAGGTCACGGAGCCGTCCTCAGTGCCCGGACCAACCTGCTCCAATGGAGCCTTGGCTGCGGGAGGGGAAGATAGAGATAGAATGGAGAGAGGGAAGCAGATGGACGCTTCTCCTGTGTGCCCTGGCTGGGAATTGAACCCAGGACTTCTACACGCTGGGCCGACACTCTACCGCTGAGCCAACCGGCCAGGGCCTGATCACCTTGTTCTTAAAGTGAAAAAATGTAAATTTGAAGACTAGCATCTAGGGACCCATAAAATTCCAATGGTTGCCACTTTCCCACTCCACGGCAAGCCCTGTTGCTTCTCACCTCTGCCTGTTCACAGCAGGGCGTCCGTGTGGGCGAACTTTCAGGTTTAGATGGACCCTGTGGTACAGAACCCAGTACCAGTCATGTTCCATGTGTTCAGTGAGTGGTTCTCATAATCCAACTTGTTTTCTGGATTAAACTGTTTAAATAACTTAATCACTTTTTTTAAAATTGGAGAATAAAATAAATACTGAAAAATCATGCATATATAACTATTCAAATTTTCATATATTTTATTTTTTATCTTAAAGGGCGTATTGAGAATTAATCCAAAGAAGTTTCATGAAGCCTTCATTCCTTCTCCGGTAAGTTCAATCATTTTATAATAAACTTAGTGTCACATTCAATTTTTTAGATGTGCACCGAAACTGACATGATATGTTCTAACTAAGAAGCAGAATAGTAAAACAAAATTGAGGACGAGCAAAGATTTGTTTCAAACCTAAATAAGCAAAATGTGCCTTTGGTTAACAGCCCTTTCTGTCAGTCCTAAAATCATGCTACAAATGAACAGGATGGCATTTGTCACTGGGCTGCAGGGCGCTGCGCCCACGCTGACACCCACCAGTTTGGGTAACTAGACGTTCTTGGTTTATAGCTTAAAAGGATTTATGAGTTTTCCACTGATTTGAGTTAATCTTTCCTAAGCAAATATGCTATCTACTTTCAATCTACTGCATGAGCTAATCTGTAAATTTGTCCAAAAATAATGTGTAATGCTTTTTCTTTTCTGGTCAGAGCCTCTCACATGGCGTTGTGCAGGTGATGGGACATGGCGCGAGGCCCAGAGCTGTGGGTCTGCGTGCCGTTCCCGCGGTCATGACTCATTTTCACAGGCTCTCCCCTGCACGGGCAGCTCGCCGCCTCCAGTGAGCAGCGCGTCCGTCCGAATGAGGCCTGGTTGTGCCGAGCTGGGAGAGCAGGGTTCTTCCGTTCCCGACCGGACCGTTCCGGGGCACTGGAAATAGGATGGCAGTGGGATTACAGAGTTTTCAAGGTGGAAGAGACCGTAGGAATAAACTTCTGTTTCTAGATGAGAAAATAGAATACATATACTTCAGTGAACGTATTTCCTTAGGTTACACAACAGGTTTAGCAAGAAGACGAGTTTAGTCATGTACTTCACAGGCAGTGTTGTTCTTATAGTAACCTTAAGACCTCGTCTCAAGTTCAGTTCAGTTCTTTTTCTTTCTCTTCCCCCTCTAGGAGCCAGGGATTCCCGTGTGTCTGTCAAGTCCAGGTCTTACCCATTGGGTTAGATGAAAAGTGTCACTGACACAAGCAGCAGTGCTGGCACGGAGGTGGGCTGAAGGGAACCTTCCTGTGTGCCTGGTAGGATTGCAAATTGGTTCAGCTGCTGTTGGAAGCAGTATAGAGGCTCCTCAAATATTAATAATTAAAAATAGAACTCTCTTATGACTCAGCAATTCCACTTCTGGGTGTTTATCTGAATCAATCTAAAACACTAATTAGAAAGGATGTACACACCCCTCTGTTCATTGCAGCATTATTTCCAGTAGCCGAGATATGGGAGCAACCAGGGTGTCCACTGAAAGGTGATTGGTACACTTACACACTGGACTATGACTCAGCATAAGAGAGAATGAATCTTGCCATGATGACAGCATGGATGGACCTAGACGGTATTATGACAAGTGAAATAGATCAGACAAAGACAAATCCCTATGATTTAATTTATACATGGAATCTAAAGTGAAACAAACAGAAGGAAACTCAAATACAGAGAACAGACTGACGGTGGTCAGGAGGATGGGTCTTGGGTGGCTGGGGAAAAAGCGGAGCAACCAGGAAGTACAAGTCGGCAGTTGCAGTTCAGTCACGGGGATGTAAATACAGCATAGGGAATGTAGTCAGTGACATTGTACAAGCTGTGGTGTCAGAGGGTATCAGACTTACGGGGTGTTCCCTTCATACGTTATATAAATGTCGAATCGCTATGCTGTACACACGAAACTAATATAATTTTGTATGTAATTGAAAAAAAAAGTGTTACTGACACGTCACATTGTTCTCTCTGAGTCATATTCTGTTCCATGACAAAACATGGTATATGTGCTGATCTTGTTGTAGAATTGAGGGTCAGCTTTGAGGTGGTGACTTAGCTGCAGGAGCCGGTCCATCAAACAGTGGAAGCACATTTTACACAGGTGTTAGATTCCAGAGTTTGTGCATAGGGAGAAAATCACATTCAGTAGTCATAAAAATGACCCATGGATCTCTTACGGGGATGCCATGCTGGAGACAGATAAGCCATCTCTCAGTAAGTCTAGTACCCATCTGACAGTGTGACCAGTGTTTTTTCCACCTTAGAAAGAGCAACTGTCACTTCACTGCTGTACCAAAGAAGTGTGGTTGTATTGGTGTGAAAAACATGCATTGTTGGGTGTGGGACTCACAGCCAGCGTAGTAAGGAGGTTATCCTGAGATGCCCCCGGGACTGAGCCGGCCTCCATCGCCCGTCTCCTGTGAGCACTGAGATTTGCTCTCACTGGTTGGCGTGGTGAGGGGAACGACACATGGCATTTTGAAAATCTTCCTGCTGGCTCTCTCTTCTCAGAGCACAGAGTATTGTATTCCTTAAGTTAGATCCCTGTTAGGCTGCTCCTGACAAGTGTGGGGCATAGGACAAAGGTAGAAAGGAGGCACGCACACCTTATATTGAATATTTAAAGGTTATAAATCACACTAATAAACTGTTAGGTAAACTATGTCATGACAAAATATATTTCTTTTTTTTTTTTTTTTTTTTACAGGGACAGAGAGAGAGTCAGAGAGAGGGATAGATAGGGACAGACAGACAGGAACAGAGAGAGGGATAGGGACAGACAGACAGGAACAGAGAGAGGTGAGAAGCATCAATCATTAGTTTTTCGTTGCCGTTGCAGCACCATAGTTGCTCATTGATTGCTTTCTCACATGTGCCTTGACCACGGGCCTTCAGCAGACCGAGCCACCCCTTGCTGGAGCCAGCGACCTTGGGTTCAAGCTGGTGAGCTTTTGCTCAAGCCAGATGGGCCCGTGCTCAAGCTGGGGAGCTCGGGGTCTCGAACCTGGGTCCTCCACATCCCAGTCCGACGCTCTATCCACTGCGCCACCGCCTGGTCAGACAAAATATATTTCTTGTCAAATACACTTTCCACGAACCTGGGTTCACATATGGACTCCTCAGACTCTGGAACCGTGTGCTGAAATGTGGCTGCACAGCGAGGCCTCTGGCCTGCCCGGTCTCCCTTCCCAGTCTCGCCCCCTGTCCCCTGTTTGCTCTCCACCCCCATTCAGCAAGGGGTCTTCCATGCACCAATGTGGGCATCTTACCCCACATGTCCAGGCTCGGTCTGTAACCCGTGGAAATATCCAACCTTTAGCCACCTGTCAAATCCAGGGGACACCACCCATGATGTGGGCTGCCTTCAGGAAGACAGGTCTGGGGAAGATGCCAGTGTATGCCCTGGAAGTGGGCTTGGGGCTGAGTGCAAATGGGGACGCCCATCCACGTGGCCCTGAGGACTGCTGATGGGGTGGGGAGTGGCTGAGGGGAGGGCCAGAGCAGAGGTCCTCTAAAGTGTGAGGCCTCAGAAGGGTATTGGAACTTAAATTTATGTGAATTAAATTTGTAAGTGATGTGTCACCACTGCTTAGTCTGGCTTGTTCAAAGAAGTTAAGAAGCAAAAGTTATTGGTGTTTCAACAGCTCAAACGGTTCTATTTGAGATTGTATTCCTGGCATGTCCTAGTTACACTTTTAGGATTGGCTTATTTCTGTCCCTCTTTTATTCTCCCATCCAGTCACTGATTGAATAGTGATATTGTCACAGAGGGAGGAAAATCGCTGAATGGTTCACCTTTAAGTAATTCAGGATAGACTATAAAAGCTCTGTCAAGGCTCATTTGCAAGTTATTGTAGATACTCTGGTAGACACTGGAACAATCCTGCATTTTAGTTTTGTGGGATTTTTGGTCAGTTTTAGGTTTCAGAAGCATTATAAAAGTAATAGAAGAGGGAGATAGTAGAGGCAATAAATTACATGTAGCTAATACTGGCCAGTGGCTCGGTTGGTTAGAGCATTGTCCAGAAGAGCACAAGTTGCCAGTTTGATCCCTGGTCAGGGCACATACAAGAACAGACTGATGTTCCTGTCTCTCTTTCTCCCCATTCCTCTCTCTCTAAAATCAATAAAATAACATTAAATTACATGTAGCTAAATCCCACCCCGGTCTGGATTTCTGAGTATACATAACTCATGTCCACATCAAGTATGAACTTGTATGAACTGGAGAAATGCTTACAGGTAGACTAGGAGGTGGGGTGTCAGAACCAGGCCTGGGTGTTTCTGTCCTTGCGTTAGCAGGGAGGCTAAAGACAATAGGTGACATTAAAGAAGATGTAGCCTCTGCTCTGACAATAACAGGGTTTTATTTATTTGTAAAATGAGAGGGTGAATTAAATATTGTCTAATATCCCTCACAGCCTTAAAATTCTAAAGTTTTTGGAGAGTCAAGAAATAGACTGGATTTGATGAAATTGTGTAGGTTTATTTTTATTGACTCTAGAAAATGTTGTAAACTTAAACAATGTCGTTTGCTATGTTCAAATATCTACTTAAGTCACTAGGCTAGGAACAGTGAGTTGATCATCAGGTATAAAAAGTACTTTGTTTTGGGGGAACTTGACTTAGACTCATTATAATTTCTACTGATAGAAAGTCAATTTTCATTTTCTTTTTAATGTTAATATTCTTATGACAAACACAGCAGACATGGGATAAGTCACTTTTATGTGAAACTGCCAGTCTTCTGGGATTCTGAATAAAAGTAAGATATAGAGAGAATAAAACCATGTGATACTTTAGAAATCAAGATGATTGGATATTATTGAGATGCCTTTTTATGCTATTTGGGCATAAGATTAAAAGGAGAAATGAACCAGATGTAAAAACTTGGCCTTTTACAAAAAGCTAAGTTTCCATTCTGAGTTATGTCGATATAAGAAGTTTTGTAATTTTTTGTTGCAACTTGTTGTGGGAGGCACTCATTGTATATCTGTGGAATTTACTTCTGGTCCCAAAGGAGCCATTCCGTTGATGGAGGATGCTCTGACCATCTTGGCGTATGCGGGTTGTCCTTCCTGCTCCAGCTGCCCACATGTTTAGTTAGATTGCCCTGGACCCTCTTCCTCCCTCCCTGCCTTCCTTCCTATATTCTTTCTGATGGGTAAAGCATGTCTTCTGACACTCAAAGGGCTGAACGTTTTGTCCTTAAAAAGTAGTTAAGAGGGATGACTCAAATTTTTAATATTGAGGTGTTCCCAAGTTTCATATCTTTGAGAGATTCTGCAACAGATTCAGACTCCTGAATGAATGAAGTAAGAGCTGAGTGGTGATGCAGTAGTTACGGATTTGTGTATCGTCTGAGGTCCAACTCAGTCCTGCTTCTCTTGGTTTTGGTTTCCTGGGATAGAACCACGACAATACCAGTGTCTTGTCTGAAGTCTCTGTGCTGTGTAACGGTGTTGTAGCTGCCAATGAAGGAGGCATCTCATTGCATATGTTTTGACACATGCTAATGGGCAGAATGACCTACATGCAGACAGCTCTTTTTTCATTCTTAGGAAGTGGGAGACATCCTGTTGCTCTGAGAATTGCAGAAGGCAGTGATTAATGATGTGCCACACTTCAGTTGTTTGCTCTCTGTGTCCCGCTTGCCTCTTTCTCATTCTGAGAAGCTTGTCCGGAGGTCAGCTGCAGTAATTCTGTGTTTGTGGCTAACATGGTAGCTGTTCCTCAGGGACTAGGGTGGGTCAGGTTTGGCAAAGATGTAGGTCACAGCTGCCAGCCCATGGCTCGATTGGACACCGAACAGAAAGACTGTTCTAAAAGATCTCCAATGGTTTGTAACTGGAAACTATAAAAATTGCTGAGTGCCTAAAATCCCACGGGGGTGGTGAATTTGGAATGCTAATTTTAACTTTGACTAAAATGTCATAGTAATCACCTGCAGTCTGTTGAGTGTTAAATCCATTCTATATCAAGTGTCTATTAGAAACTTGAGTGTTTCCAAGCCTGTTTGCTATTACCTCCTGTAAGAAAAATTAATATTTCACTTCTCTTCTATCCTCTGGAAAGAAGCATGTAGTATATAAACTTTCGGGAGGATAAAAGAATAAGAGTACATGTTTGCATGTTTGTGATGAAACATTTTGAAAATACTTAATTTTGTCAGTTGCTGTTGAAGGCATGCTTTTCCTTAGCTGCCTCTTGCATTTGAGTGTTTTTGTAAAGTAATCTGGCACTAATTTAAGTTTAGTAATCGAGACCTGGGAAGTTCACTGGGGCGACATGTTTATAAGCATGTGATTACGGGTGAAGGTGTCCATGCCTTGTTGCATTCACAGTTTGGGATTTACTCTGCTCCCGTCAGTGAGAGAGGTGGAGGGTGGGAATGCTTGATGAAGCTCATTTTATGTCCCTTCTCTTCTCTTTGTTTTCTACTTAGGTTCCTGTATAAACAAGCCCAGTTTTCTCTCTGGCACTTTCCTGGGGGGTATTGGGGGAGTATGATTTTGCTGGTTTCCTCTTTGAAAACCCACATTATAGAGCTGGTTGCTGCTCCTGCTCTTGGTGTTCTTGAGGGATTATATGTTGGTTTTCTGTTTTCTTGCTAACCTTCATTTGTTTTTACTTTTACCCTTATTTAAAAAAAAATTCAGCTATTGTAGAAAATGTATCAGCATGCTTTATTTTATTTAAAACTAAAATGTATAAAAGGATAACTTACTCCTTTCTTATTTCACTTATGAAAGCACGCAATCCCCAGTTTTTACTTCCTGTGTTTTGTTTGTTTTTGGCCTGCTTGTAAGAGTTTTTCTCTTACTTGGTGGTTTTTATCTAGTATTTTGTTCATCTGCTCTTATGTGTTCATCACCATTTCTATTAGTGCCTAAGAGACTGAGCTCCTTCTAGGTCTGCTTGTGACTGTGTACCAGTATTCCTGGTGGACAGGTTGTGGGGTCTACAGTTTTTAAACCAAGGAAGTAATTTTTGTTTTCAAGCTTTGGTCAGCTGATTATTTTCTTTCTCCAACCTAGGATGGCGATCGAGACATTTTTATTGACGGGGTTGTTGCACGTAATAGAGCCTTGAACGGGGATCTTGTGGTTGTGAAGCTGCTTCCGGAGGAGCAGTGGAAGGTGAGTTAAATTTTCACTTTCTAATGGTAGACTTCTCAGGGCCCCTCCCCTTCCAGGGTTCATCAGCGAGGCATCACTGGACCCTGATGGCCCTGTGGTTGCCTCAGAAACAGGCCACGTAATGCTTGGGACATCAAAACATCTGGTGAACAGACATTGAATGATTTGCATTATTTTCTTTGCTTTCTCCCTGTGATCTGTCTTTCCTGTCACGTGCTTTGCAAATTATAAAACCTCTCTGTGCTTCAAATGCCTCATCCGTAAAATGGGAATGATTATAGTACCTATTTCACAGCTTTGTCATGAGAATTAAATGAGAATGCCTGTAAAAATCTTAGACTGGTGCCGGGTCATTGATAGCAGCTCAAGAAATGTTAATTGTTAATATTAATCATTTGTCCAGACATGTGGGAAGTATTACCTTATACAGAGCTCTGTTGAGGCATAAGTTTAATTCTTTTTTTAAATCTGACAGGGTGAGAGTAATTGAGTTAGATCTATGTGCCAGGGATTTGTAGGGTGCAGGGAAATTAGTCACGACCAAGATGACATACAGTGTGTCCGTAAAGTCATGGTGCATGTCAGTCCTGTGACCGGTCAAAAGTGCACCATGACTTTACAGTCACACTGTAGTTCTTGTGCTGAAAGTGCTTTTAGTTTGGAGGCAGGTTCAGGCAGGAGGAGTGGCTAGCCAGGTGGGTGGGTCAAGCGCTGACCAGGGGCTGAGGGCTGAAGAGTAGGAGTGGAGTGCAGACAGTACAGCGCCTGCTGAGCCCTGCCAGGGCTGCTTAGAAGAGCAAGGCCAAGTGGCCGGCAGCTCACTGTCCTGGGCTGAGGTAGGGGTAGCTGAAATAAACAAGCATATGCATGAATAACTTGGTGTATCATTTCCCTTGTTCTTCACCTATTTGTCTGTAAGGCTGGCAAGCACATCCTTTCCTGGTATTGTCAGAGCACTCTTGGGTTGGGCGGGAAGCCCAAGAAAACAGGGTAGCCTGGGGGTGAAGGTGTTTGTTGTTGTTGAGTTCTAGAAGGACAGATTTAGGAGTTGGGAATTCTTACCCCTGCCTTGGTGCCTTTACTTCTAAGTCAGAAACCCATATCTGCTCTAAGACTCAACAAAGCAAACTTGTGGTTTTCTCCCAAAGGTGTAATTTTGTGAATTTCTGGGCCACTGAAGCTAGTTAAGCAGATAAGAATTTTCAGAAATTCTTATAGCATTCTCACAGTCAAAATATTCAGGCTATGTAGACACAGCTCGTTGTTTTTCTGTTCTACAGTTAAGATCTGTAAAATATTGCCGTGGGTACAGAGAAAGGCCTAGACTGGCAAGGAGGGCCATGACTTTGAGATGCTGGTGGAGTGGAGCGGCGGCCGTGTGAGAGAGCTGGCCTTGGTGTGCGCATGGTCCCTCTTCCGCTTTCAGAAGGTTTGCAATGTTGAGGACGTCCAGGGTTCCTAACTTCCGCTGTTTCTGTGGGGCCCTAAGCGTCTTCACAGTGGCTGCCTGACAGTTGCTTTTTCTATTAAAGTCAGGCCCATTAGGTATGTGTCTTAGGACTCCTTAGAGTATTTCACAGCTTTGGGTTCTGAAGAGGGGAGCCCTGTTGACTGTAGCCCACCTGTGACAGTTGGTGATAGAGTCAAAACAGAAAGAAGAGAATATTCAAACTGTCATCAAGAATCCCTGACATGTAGAATCTAAACATCTCAAAGCATACTGGCCAATTGTATTACAGGTTTGATAGTACAAAAGCATATTGTTGTCAAAGGAATTTGTAGCCAATGGTGTGAACAAATGTGAATTAATTGGGTTATTCATCTGCTCTTTTATACTTGTTGTGCCCCCCTCTCGGGTATGTAAACTGGGGGGCCTCTGGGGCTTTGGAAAAAACAACAGTTCTTTTAGCTGTTGTAGTAAACAGTCAATTTATTTCACAGCTTGTTTTTTTGGCAAAATAGAGAGCTATAAAAGCATCAAACTGTGAGGCAATATAAAAAATAATTTGCTCATATGTAACAATTTTAATTTCAGAATTATTCCACATTTTTAGTAGTTATATACTTTTTTTTATTACAGACATCTAATGAAGGATAGTTGAAGTGAAAGTGATAGTTTATTTTCACTTTGTCAAGTAAGAAATTTATTGAATTCTTTGAGAACTTGGAGTTTTTGACAAAACCAGGGAGTAGAATCCAGAATTCAGATCTTTTGACTTTTAGCTTAATGGTGTGTGTGTGTGTGTGTGTGTGTGTGTTTGTGTGTGTGTTTTGAGTGAGTGCATGTACATATATGTATTTTCCTAGTGGCTTTCGTCAGGTTTTCACGTTGCCTGAACGGTTGGAGCCATGGTCCCATTGTTTCTGCCAGCCCAGTGCAGGTACCCAGGGGCTTCTCACCCCCTGCTCCTCTTGCTTTGTGCTAGATGCTGGCGGTCCAGGCTCAAACAGCTACAGGTGTTGCTCTTAAGGAGCTCCTTGGCCGGATGGGAATGGGATGTGAATAACTGTGCTATGCTTTGTAGGACAGAAAGAAACGTGTCGTTACGGAGCATGAAACTGAATGAATCAGGGAAGGTTTCAGAGAGGTCACGTTTGAACTAAGGTTTGAAGAATGGGAATGGAGATGGAGAGAGGGTTTGTTGTGTTTAAGAGAGTGATTTGGGCTGAGAAAGATTTAGCAAGAGAGGATTCTGAAAACTTCCCCTTTGAGGGAGGAACACATGGAATAAACCTGTCTCTTCCTGCCATGCTGTTGGCTAAGTGCTGCAGCCCCTCCACCAACTCTTCTAAAGAGCAGGGGTTTCTCGCCGTTCTCTAGGCCCCGCCCTCCAGGAGGACCGGTGTCCTGGGTCCCCTTTCACGGAGGCTCTTTGCTGTGTGGTCTTCTATTTGCCCCTTGTTTTATCTCCATCTTGCCTCTTTCATTCTCTTTCCTTTTCCTTTTCTTTCCTTTCTCCCGTCAAATTCATCTCTCCTAACTTTTAAACAGCCTTGTCCTTCATCTTTTCTGTTACCTATAAAATGGTTATCCTACTGTGTTTATTCTCCTAATACTCCAATACTTTACATTACAAATATGCGTCGTAAACGTCTGGCTGTTAATGCTGGTTGCTAACTTTTTGTGTTAACTGTGTGCTAGGAACTGTATTTAGTGCCTCGCACCATTCTTTTTCTTTTTTCTTTTTTTTCTTTTTTTAGCTTTCAACAGTTTATTGATTCAGCAAGCACCCTAATATTGTTTCTACCTGCATGGATTCTTTTTTTTTTCAATTTTTTTTTAAATTTAATGGGGTGACACCAATAAATCAGGGTACATATGTACAATGAAAACATCTCCAGATTATCTTATCATTCAATTGTGTTGCATACCCATTACCCAAAGTCAAATTGTCTTTTTCTTTTTTTCACAGAGAATGAGAGTCAGAGAGAGGGACAGATAGGGACAGACAGACAGGAAGAGAGAGAGCTGAGAAGCATCAATTCTTCATTGTGACACCTTAATTGTTCATTGATTGCTTTCTCATATGTGCCTTGATGGGGGGCTACAGCAGAGCGAGTGACCCTTTGCTCAAGCCAGTGATCTTGGGCTCAAGCCAGTGACCATGGGGTCATGTCTATGATCCCACATTCAAGCCAGCGACCCCATGCTCGAGCTGGTAAGCCCGCGCTCAAGCTGAATGAGTCCCCGCTCAAGCCTGTGACCTTGGAGTTTCAAACCTGGGTCCTCCGTGTCCCAGTCTGATGCTCTATCCACTGTGCCATCGCCTGGTCAGGCTCACACTATTCTTTAGTTTGCTGTTATCTCTGTCTCGGTTTTGTGAATGAGAAACCTGAGGCTTAGCTTAAACATCTTACTTATTTAGGGAACTAGAGGTGACAGAGTTGGGATTCAAATTCACATCTCATTTTATGATCTCACTGCTGCTTGTTAGTCCAGAGGTAGAAAAAGAGATTTATTTTATCTGTAGCTAGACTTTGTCAGGTATCATAAAAATCTGCGTAAGTCCCAAAATAATAGCATGTGCTTTAGCATTAGCTAATATTTTAAGTTGCCATAATGGGTAAAAAGATGACTTTGTTAATTCAGATGACTAAAGGCTTAGTATTATTTTTAGGAAACAAACAGTTTAGAAAAAAATGTTTAGAATTCTAGTGGGCGTAGCTTAAGACTAGCAAGGTATGATATGGCCTCTAGGGCACTACGGAGGCAGATATTGGGAATGCTCCACAGCCTTCCCAGACGTCTGTCATAGAGAGCGGATCAGATACTGAGAGAGCTGACCCAACTTGAAAGTCAGGTCAAGAGCTGGATACGGTACAGAGTCAGAGGGGCTACAGACCTATAGGCCATCCTGACGTGTTGGCAGCAGGTCCCATAGGTATTCAGGAATCAGGTAGGCAGTTGTCATGCAGAAGGTAGTCCTTCTAGGGCTTTGGGATAGGGTTCTCATTTCAGAAATGTGGGACCGTCTTACCACAAACAGACTAGTTGAGGCAGCCACTGGGCTTGGTGTTAAGGGTAGGATTTGATCCCCCAACTAGAATTGGCTGGAGCAGTACTGGGGACAAGAACCAAAGCGGAAGACTAGCCTTGAGTTCCTGAATTCGAGGCCTTTTCTAGTTGTCTAAAGGACATTCGGGAGCCCAGAGGTTAGCCCTGGTATCTTGGATTTGGAAGGTGGGCTAAAAGCTAAGAGCTCCTATAGGAGGAGCCAAAGCTGTTTAAACATTGCCTACCTTGCTTGACTGGGAGTGAGTGTGAGCAGCTGAGTTGATGTAACCATAGCGAGTGACCCTGAGAAAACCAAAGACAAGGAAGCAGACAAGAGCATATTAAAATTATACTCAATCAGGTAAAGCAGTGTGAAAGAGAAGCCGACTAGATGGAGACTAGCCGAAGGGTGGGTTACAAGTGAAATTTCTACTCATTGGAACTTAGCTTCTATATGCTTTTGTCTGAATATTTAAAAACAGAGTAAAACAGCCTGGAATTGATTTGATAATTGATGCCCACTGGAAAACTATGATGCTGTTCATTTATCCTGTAGGTATTTGTTGAGCATCTGCATTGTACTGACAGGAGACAGTGGGAATAAATCAATCAAACACTTCTTTAGCTAGGTCTAAATTTCTCTTGGAAAAGGATTCTTTCAGTTAACTTACAATGGAGCAAAGGCTATATACATGAATTAAGGACGGTGGAGAAGCAGGAACAGTTATTCTGTATTTTCTAGCCTGTCTATTATGCTAAGAAAATATTTTTATTTAATGATATTAATACTTTATCAGGGGAATAATAGACATATTGATGGGTATTTTGGAAGAGATTGGCATAGAAAAAAAAACTTGAGTTTGGAAGAATAAAGGAAGTACTGCTAGGAGTAACTACTCTTGTTCTAAATTAAACAAACAATAGAAAAGAAATCAAAGTGCATGTTTAGTCCCTGGTTTTCAATGGCTGTTCCAAATCCTCTTATGGTAACATGAAATTGGTCTAATACAGTAAATGGTTTCATTTGACAACTTTCTTTTCCTTCAAGTGGTTGTTTTAAAGTTTTGTCTTCCAAGTTCTTCTTTAAATATGCACCCATTGTACTAGATTATATTTAATACAATCTCTTATATAACCACTATCATTTTGGATTGTTCTCAGTTCTAGTGGAATTAGGATTTCTTAGAACTGTTTGGTTACTTGGCCTGGATGGCAGGCCCAAAAAAGACTTGGAAGGTACTTCATGACGGAGGGCATGGTCTTTGAAGCCCCACCCACAGCAGTATGGTAGGTGGGGTGTATCTACTACCACGGTCAGATTTCCCCCAGGTGTTATATACGCCCACCCACAGCAGTATGGTAGGTGGGGTGTATCTACTACCACGGTCAGATTTCCCCCAGGTGTTATATACACCCACCCACAGCAGTATGGTACGTGGGGTGTATCTACTACCACGGTCCGATTTCCCCCAGGTGTTATATACACCCACCCACAGCAGTATGGTACATGGATGTATCTACTACCACGGTCAGATTTCCCCCAGGTGTTATATACGCCCACCCACAGCAGTATGGTAGGTGGGGTGTATCTACTACCAAGGTCAGATTTCCCCCAGGTATTATATACGCCCACCCACAGCAGTATGGTAGGTGGGGTATATCTACTACCACCGTCAGATTTCCCCCAGATGTTATATACACAAATCTATTTTTAACAACTATCTTTTGTTCATTATTGCCAGCTCTGGGATCAGATTCTTCAGGTTCTTCACCGCTTTAAACATGCTTTCAGATCTCTGTAATTCAAATTGAAATGTCTGAAATAAGGAATGTATCATTTAAGGATAGAGTACCTTATTTCTGCTGGGAAACTCCCAATTAACATTTCAGGATTATTTGCTAAAAACTAATTCGTTCCTTCTTAACTCCATGGAGATGGTTTGATGAAATTCATACTTATAAGGAATGAGTCAATGAAGGTAAGTGCTGGCAACAATGTTGGCACATTATAAGTGCTCAAGAAATGTCAGGTATTCCTATTCTTCTTCTTTAAGTGAGGACTGAGTGTCATAGTTTGGCCAAGATCATATAGTAACTCAAATTTACTGTTTCCCGCTCTTGAATTTACCTCTGACAACGTTTACTCACCGCAGATGTAAAGTGTTACCGTAAAGTGTTTGTGATTTAATAAGCATTACTTTGAAGTGTCTAAATTGCTGGACAATTATGTGGTAGGTAAGGTTATGCTATGGAACGACATGGCTTATTTCCAGCTCATGTTGCTTGCCCATCAAGATCATTCATGGCTTTGCTTTGTATCGTCTTCATTCAAGAGTTCCAGGTTGAATGGGACAGCTACCATCAGAATATTCCTCTTTCCTGTGACAGAGGACACAGCGCTTGAGGGCCACATTTAAAGTGCCTTTCTCCAAGAAAACTGATAGCAAAGCTATCAGTACTCACAACTCAATGGCCAGAAAGAGTCCCCTGGCCCTACTCAACCACAAGAGAACCAAGAAGTGTAACCCTTTCAAATGTCTCCAAGTTGTGATACTAGAATATAGCTGGTGGACTTGGCCAACGACTATCAGACTGGATTAATTATACGTTACATTCTTGACTAGCCATCTGAAAAGTTATATGCCATTGGTCATTAGGCAGATCAGGCAGAAGCTTATACCATATATCACTTATTACAAATTCATTCCCACCAGTGAAAAAGGAATTCAGAAGTACCTGGAAATGATCTAGATGGTATTTAAGATTACCCTTAGTTATATAATTCTTGTATTAGTACAATGGAAGATAGGAAGTAAATTTGTTGATCTTCAAATTAAGTAATGATTAATTAAATGATCTTTGATTTTATTTTTGTAAATGAAAGGCAAGCAAGGAAAGGTACTGGCATTTCTTTGGTAATATTTTTAAACCATAAAGAGTTTATCATTTACAATAGCCAAGATCTGAAAACAGCCCAAGTGTCCGTCAGTGGATGAATGGATTAAAAAGCTGTGGTACATATACACAATGGAATACTACACAGCCGTGAGGAAGAAGGAAATCTTACCTTTCGTGACAACATGGATGGACCTGGAAACTATTATGCTAAGTGAAATAAGCCAGGCAGAGAAAGAAAAATATCATGTGACCTCACTCATTTGAGGAATCCAATGAACAGTGTGAACTGAGCAACAGAACATAGGCAGAGGCGGGATCAAAGGGACCAGAGGGAAAGCGGTCAGAGGGAAAGTAGAAGAGAAGATGGGATTAGAGAAGGAAAAGAGATTAATGAGATTATATATACATAACAGAGCATTATAGAGAACATGACAGCAAATCCTGGAGGGAGGGGGGAGGGGCTGTAAGAGGGCCCAAGGGGAACAAAGGAGTGGGGGGGCTATATTCGGTGGGACACTTGGGTCTATGTAAACACTAATTAAAATCATAAATAAAAAAGAAATAAAAGTTTATCATTAATAGTACTATTGTGATATTGTTTGTTATTGCCATTATTAAAATATTTTTCTTAAAGAAATTTAATAGATATACCTTATCTTATGTTTTATAGAAACTAGTAGTGGTTTGGGGCATATATGTAACTGTATTTTGAATTTAGGTTTCTGTCAAAGTAGGGGAAACATGACAACTTTAAACATTATTCAGATAAAACAGTATGAAAATTTTATTTCTAACTTTGTGCTCTTAGAAAAGTATTGGTTCAAAAAAAGTTTACCTCCAGGAGACTCACCATTGGCTTAAGTATAAAAAATAACAGTACCACCAAACCCAGCATAAGACCCACATCTAGATTACTTCAAAATAACTCTTTTAAGATTAGCTTTTTTTTAATAAATATTTTTTTTATTTTTTTTAGACCTTTTATTTCTTTTTATTTATTCATTTTTAGAGAGGAGACACAGAGTGAGAGAGAGAAAGAGAGGAATGGGGGAGGAGCTAGAAGCATCAACTCCCATATGTGCCTTGACCAGACCAGTGCAGGGTTTTGAACTGGCGACCTCAGTGTTCCCAGGTCAACGCTTAATCCACTGCGCCACCACAGGTCAGGCAAGATTAGCTTTTATCAGCTGATTTTGAAATCAGTGTTTGGGGTTGCTCAGTGACTGTATAACCCCAAAGAAATTCTTCTGGGCACCACCTGTTGAAAAATAGTTTTTTATTTGGTATTTGGGCCTGCTGTCACAAGGAAGAAAGTGCTAATGGGATAGCAAAGACTTCCTTTCTTCCTTTCTTTTCTTTGTTTCTTCCTTCTTTCCTCCCTCCTTCTCTCTCTCTCTCTCTTTGTCTTTCTTTCTTTTTAAATATTGATTTTAGAGAGAGAGGAAGGGGGAGAGAGAAAGTGAGACAGGAAGATCGAGCTGTTCCTGTACGTGCCCTGACCAGGGATCAAAGCGGCAAACTCTGTGCTTTGGGATGAAGCTCTAACCAGCCGAGTTATCCGGCCAGGGCGCAAGGACATGTTTCTGACATGACTGGGGACTTTCCCAGTGAAGCTAGAGAGCTTCTTGTTAATGTGACTTTCTTCCCAAAGCTTTGGGCAGGTCTTAGCTTGCAAAGAAGGTCAGCCACAATGTGGATAAGCTCCTCACTTCTATTCTGTGGTGAGCACACGTGTACCTACGGTTCTACTGCCCTTTGCAGCTGGGGCCAGGCTCCGTTTGTTAATTCTTTTCTGCTTATTCAGACTTAAATCTCCTAAGCAGATTATCTCCAGGGATAACTTACATGTGGCAGCCAGTCTGGTCTCAGGTTCACCATAGCTTCCTGTGTGTGAGCTTCTGAAACAGGGACATGCCCAGAGCTCACAGGGAACATTGGAGGCCTTGTTGGTTTGAATGCAGTGTGACGTTATGTGAACAGTGAATTGGAAATGACATAGGGTTCTATACATCGAGCTGTTCAGACACAGTCTCTGCGGTGGAGAAGGAGCTATCTATCTCATTAGCGGCAAACAGGTTCCCTATGGTAGCGATGCTCCCCCACACGTAGGGCCGAACAAGTTACAAACAACAACAACAAAACCCGTAGACAAATATGCTTTAAAAATCAGGTCAATGTTTATTCAGAGATCTTGGGAAATTTGCTTTAGATTGTTAGAGTTTGCCAGCCAGGGCCCCGGCTCTGGGCCTGCTGAGGCCCGAGCAAGTCCGCGGGCTTCAGAGAGGGGAGCGTGCTGCTTTCCCTGCGCCGTCCCTGCTGAGGGGTCTCTTCTCCATCCTTGTCCGGACTAGTTGTAGGGGGCACATTCGGGAGGGACAGGCGCCCATGCTGTCATGACCCACTAGAGCAGTGATTTTCAGTCCTTTTCATCTCTTGGTGCACATAAACTAATTACTAAAATTCTGCTGCACACCGAAAAACGTATTTTTTGCTGATCTTAAAAAAAATAGGTATAATTTTGGTTGTTGTCATTTTTTATTTGAAAGTCTAAGGGGAGAGAGCTCAGTGCCCCTGACTAAATAGGTATGGTATGTGTTAAAAATTCTTGCAGTGCACAGGTTGAAAACACTGCGCTAGAGGCTCAAGAGTGGAATCTTAGGTGTGGGAGTGATAGTGGGCATCTTAAAGAGAGAGGGAGTACCACCCTATAGAGCAAATGTTTGAATTCACAGTCCCTGAGAAGTGGGCATGTTTGGTGTAGAGGAGCTCTTTAGGAAGGAGTCGATTATGTGATTTCCCAGAGGGGGACCTGTTACTGTCATTGTTTTGTTCTAGCTGCCCCAGATTTGGCCGGGGGAAGTCACCTGAGTGGGCTTCTTTTTCATTCTTTGAACACCTCTTTATCTTCTGGAGACTTGTCTTTATAAAGAACCCTACTTCGAGCATTTCTAAGTAGGCTTCAATTTTGTTCTTTACTAGGATTGAAAAATTGGCCACATCCTACAGACACAAGGGACTGTCAGTCTATGCCACCTCCTTGCTATAGTGATCGATTCAGGAGCAGGCATGGGACCCAAACAAACCCTGGTAGAGTAATCCTGGAACTTTTTTTCAGAGCACCTGAGTAAGAGTTCCCCCTTTTTCCCTGGGAGTCTATTAAGATGATGGCATACAATTCTAAAGCTATGGGAACCCTTCTTGACACCATGAGGAGAGAGGCTGCTCTAGGAATGGAGTGAACACTGAGGAAGGCTGACCCTGACACATGCACACGCACACACACACACACGCATGCATGCACACACATGCAGTCACATGTTCCTTCAAATGTCGGATGAACCTCTCAATTGGTCAGATTGGCTCAATTACCTAAGTCAATAATTTACTTTTAAAAAGCCAATTCTATTTGGGTTTTCTTTCTCTTGTGGCTAAAATGATATTTAATACATTGCATATATCTTAAAGACTTAAGTCAAAATACAGTAACAAGGAAGATTCAAAGGAAAGACACCACAATGTCCAAAGTTTCATGTACACGTATGATTTCTTTCACTGAACTGAGTGACCGTCTGTCCCTTCCCTGAGCACTGTGCTGGGACGTTCTCTCTCTCTCTCAGGCACTCGACTGTAGGACTTGCTTTCCCAGGTTTGTGTCCATCCAGTTTCTTGCCTGACTTTTTAAAAACTTTCTGAGCTTCAGAACTTGGTGTTAAATTCTGCCAAGTTCTCTTTCCTACCTCTCTGCTCCTTTCTGGCATCAAGATATTTGTCACTTTGCTCCTGAAATTGCTCTAGTTGGCTTCTACTGTGCTCTGTGAACCAGCCTTCCTCTAAGGGGGCACATACCTGCTTCTTTTTTTTTTAAGATCTTATGTATTAATTTGAGAGAGAGAGAGAGAGAGAGAACCCCTGACTTGTAGTTGCTTCTAGTATGTGCCTTGACCAGGCAAGCCCAGGGTTTCAAACTCGTGACCTCAGCGTTCTAGGTTGATGCTTTATCCACTGTGCCATCACAGGCCAGGCCACACACCTGCTTCTTCTCCTTGGTGACTAGGTACAGAGGCTTGGTTGTACCAGAGTTAGGTTGGGGCTAGTTGCTTTCGGTGGCCGTGCAGAAGAGGGTGGAAGGTGCATGCTACAGGATGTGCATAATTCTGCTTCAGGTTCTCTGACTTCTTAGAAACAGTGTCTAGAGCCCCTGGACGGCAAGGAGGTGGAGCTGGAGAGGCCGGAGGGCTGCAGCCTGATGACTTGGACTTTTGCTCTCTTCCTCTCCCATAGCCCATGCCGAGGGGGCCCCTTGACGGGTACAGATCAGTTCTGCCCGAGCCACTCCCCCTTTCTTTCTTAATATAGCTAAACCAGGATCGAGCCATTTTTAAAGGGTGTTGTATGGTTTTCTTCCTGCAGTCACAGAGAAGTAGAAAGAGGGAGACATAGTCTGCTGTTCTAAGTTGTTAGAAACCTATTCTTGGATTGCTGTGACCTAAGCTGGAAAGAGTTCGCAGTAGCCTGTGCATGCTTTATAACGGAAAATATTGGCAGGTAAGATTAAAATGGTCAAAAAAGGTCTGGACATTGAGAAGGTCAAGGTCTTTGGTAAGTCAAAGAGTGGAGAATTAGTTTCTCTAGGGAGGAGAAATCCATGGAAATTTTTTGAGTCAGAAGGTAATTTAATCAGAAATTTTATTTTTAGAAATTTGTAGGATGGCCGCATTGAGAATCCCAGGGAATCTGTGGGCCTATAAGAGTGCTTGTAGAAAGAAAAGTGAAGGGTTTGGTGAGGCAGTGTGTTCAGCGCAGGGAGAGTCAAGCTGGCTTTGGGTTTGATGGCCCGAGGCGGTGGTGTGAGTGGTGTGGAAAAGAAGGAGACGGGAAAGGAGCTGCTACCATGAGGGAAGGACAGCAGTGGTTTTGGTGCTTTGAGTGTAAGGGGTAGCAGTACGTAAAGAGAGGAGTGCCCGGAGGACACTGTGTTAGGCGCTATGTAAAGTGTTGGGGTAGAACAGTGAGCACATAGGCGGTAAAAAGCCCCCGTCTCTGTGGAGCCTGTGTGACACTGGGGAAAACATAGCAGTGTAAAGGGAAGACCGCGCTCAGTAGTCTGAACCAGAGAATCAGGTGGTGGGGTGGGCAGGGCACTGTCTCCAGGCATAACAATAAAACAAGGAAGAGAGAAGAATTTGGGGGTGTGATTGAGATTTTAAATAGGGTGACCAAAGACATCATCATCGAGAAGGTGACTTTGAATAGGAACTGAGGGAAGTAAGGGAGCCATCCTTGCGCGGTCTTGGGCAACAGCTCCTGTGTGCCTGACGTGTTCACAGGACGGCAAGGAGGCGGAGCGGGAGAGGCCTGGGGGCTGGCGGATAGCTCAGGCAGGGCCTGTGCAGCAGGGAGCAGTTGTGTTCTAGCTCTGATGGAGGTGGGAGTCTTGGAGGGTTTAGCACATTGACACGGTATGACTTCTGTTTCATAGACACTCTGGCTGCTGTGTTGGGAATAGACTGAGAGGGGGCAAAACTAGAAGACCCCTTATAAGGCTATTGCCTGCGTCCAGGTGAGAGATAGTGGACCAGGGTGGTGGCCATGGTAGTGGTGAAGGTAGAGTTGACAAGATGAGTTGGCAAATATGACAGTGGGGTGTGTGTGTGAGTGTGTGTGTGTGTGTGTGAAAGAGAGAAAGAGAGAGAGATTGATTGACCTGGAAGGATAACAGGATTTTTGGACTGAGTAACCAGAAGACTGGAGATAGTTTGTTCTGTTCCTGTTAACTAAATAAAAGGTACCTTCGGATGGACTACCTTAAGCAAACAAAGTTCCCAATAACAGAGATGCCTGTAATATGTCTTTAAAACGATAGTGTTCATGGTCATATTTTATAATGAAAGAAGTTATTGGCAAGCCTTGTCAGAAGCTCCCTGTGGAAATATCAATTGCTTTTCTTGGCTCCAGGATATTTCCTGAACAGTGTGTTATACTTTGTCCCAAGTGTGCCGTTAAGGGGTTTGAAAGTTTGTTCAAATATGTGTGGCAAGTGAGTGCTGTCACTTAAGCCTGGCCAGCGGAGCCAAGAAGTGAAAAGTAGCTCCCAGGTGGACTGTGCCATGCATCAGGTCTGAACCAGAGAATCAGGTGGTGCGGTGCGTGGGGTACTGTCTCCAGGCATAGAGCTTCAGCCCACACCGCTCAACTAAACCGCCCTCTCAGCAGAAAGTGTGTGTGGACAGGTCCGTGTAAATCTCTGGGAAGCCTCAGTATACCAAGTTGATAGCAGCCACCTATCTCGGGAATGTAACAATTTATTTGCTGGAACAGAATTTTTCAGTGCTAATATAGATTTGCTCTTTTTTAAGAATAAGATTTAAAACAGCACTCTTCAAAGATGGCTTTTATGTTCAAGGAAGGGCTTTTCTATATCAAATAAGGGGGAAACTGAAGTGTTTCATGCTTGGAGCTTGGGTAAGCCATGCGTGAAGGACATGTTACTTGACATTTTTATTTAGGATTCTTTTGAATTGTTTGGTTACAGAGACCCTTTCTGTGGCTGTCCAGTTTTATAATACATTATATTCATTTTAAAAAGAAAGGGAAGAAAATCTAATCAATATCAAACTTGGAAGTGGCCAGATTCTTGATTCTGTTAAGTTTTAGTTGCTATTCTCAGTTGATCTAATTTATAGCTCAGTGTAGATGAAACTCTCCCCCCACCCCCCTCTTTATAAGGGATGGATTGGTACTTCACAACTCTGTAGGAATCAGGAGGAAGTCCCTGGAAGTTGTGCTCAGATCTATGCTTTCTCTTCTTAGGCTTATGTGCCTTTTCTTGCTAGAACTGTTGTTTGCAAATTGGGGAACGATGAACTTTATGGTTGAGTTTATATTGAAACTGGAGTTATAATTTAGACATGAAACCTTAGTTATTTTAGAAAAATTGCATTTATTTCAATGACTTCCAGTTTTCATGCGCATTTGTATTTATATTTGTTTCTTATGGTGATAAGCTTCAATTGTGATAAAACAACTAATAACTCCTATACTCCAGGTAGAGTGTACTAATGAGGGGGAGTGCAGTATCATACTGACAGTCATCTCACTTTAGCTGACTCTTGCTGCTTGGCAGTTATTCCATTCATTTCTTGCAATTTTTAAAGAACATTTATTTCTTTTTACAGCTGATTAAATCCTTCTTACTCTCTTCAGAAGAAGAGAAAAGGAAACCAATATTTATTGAGCATGTTTTTGTTTTGTTTTGTTTAAGTGAGAGAAGAGGAGATAGATTCTTGCATGCACCTGACTGGTATCTGATGCTCAAATCAACCAAGCTATTTTTAGCACCTTAGACTGATACTCAGACCAACCAAGCTATCCTCAGCACCTGGGGCTGACATTCGAACCAGTTGAGCTACTGGCTGAGAGAGGGGAAGAGAGAGAAAAGAGGGAGAGAGAGGAGAGAAGCAGACGATCCCTTCTCTTGTGTGCTCTGTTTAGGGATCCAACCAGGGGCATCCACATGCTGGGCCAACGCTCTATCTACTGAGCCAACTGACCAGGGCTGTTTTGAGAGCTGTGAGAATATAAAAAATGAATGTGACATGGTTTGCTGCCTGGTTGGAGAGAGAACTATGCAAACAAATAAATAGAATGTAGCCTGATCAAGAGACCATGTAACGAAAGAATAAAGAACAGCAGTGGAACACAGGAAGGAAATAGAACATTTCTTAAGAGAGGGAGGCTAGTCAGAGAAACTCAGAGAGCTGGGTCCTGAATGTTGATTATTTGCCAGGCAGACAGAAGATGCAGAGGCATGTTATGCAGTGGATGTTATGGTGGGGAGCTGTCTCTGTAAAGCTCACTCTGGATCTGTTTGTGTGAAACCCCCAGAGGAGTGTCCAGGACCGCAGGCACTGGTCTCAGAACCCTAGGTCTGCGTGCTTGTCACCGCTCTGCTGTTTGGTTGCTGTGGGGCTGTGCCGTGTGTGAGCCTGGTATTTCCTCTGTGAGATGGAGATAATTGTTTTCCTCTGTGTCACCCGGGGTCACTCTGTGGGTCAAATCAGTCAGTGTGTGTAAAAGCACAGGAAAAATTATATAATAGGAATATGAAGAGTGAAAATAAAAGCCTTAGAGTTTATTATTATTAACATATTCATAATTATATTTAAATTCTCTTTACTTCCGTAACTCCTGTCCCTTATTGAACCCCGCTTATTTGAGTCTTTTTCTCAGGGCTCGAGTCTCAGCTTCTCTTTTCAGTTGACATGTGGCCCTGGGACACCTTAGCCTTATTGACAGACTGTTGTGGTTAATTCACTAGTCTGGACTTTGGTCCCCCAGGACGCTCTTCCATCTTCAGACCCACATGTCCCGCTGCCACCTGGATGGTCCTTTATTACCTGGGACTTTCTGGGTCTGAAGACTGAATTTGTTTCCCCTGTATGTATCCATTTATTAAGCTCCCTGCCATGTTCCAGGCACCTGTGCTAAAGCTTTTCATAGACGATCTCAGTTTCCACAGTAGCCCTGTGATACTGGATACTCTTGTCCCACTGTTAAAGATAATGAAACCGAGATTCAAAGTGGTGCAGACCCAGTTTGTTGACTGGAGTTCCACTTTTTCCTGTGTCTTCACTTCACGTGCTTTACACTCAAGACCAGACTGTACATTGGCCTCTGGACTCTTCACGTCTGCGTCTTCATCCTTCTTTCTTACCCTGGCTGCACACCTCACTGCCAGCCTCTTCCGAAGGAAATCTGCACGCTCTCACCTCCTGGCTTTTGCATAGATGTCCTTTCCCAGCTTCACCTGTGGGCCTTCGGAGGGAGGCGGGGCAGCAGTGGAGTGCGGAGGGGGTGGGGGTGGGTGGGTGGGGGGTGGGTGGGGGCAGCCAAGAGGCCTGCCCTTGCCTCTCTCCTCTCCCCTCCCCTGGCTGTCCCTCAGTCCCACGAAAGGCTGGATCCCTCACAATCACCCCAGCAATGTGCTGCTGGGTGTTCTTGCTAACATTGGCTATTGTCAGGATTTCTAGTTTTTGCCCAACCGTGGGTTTATAGTGATATCTCCTTGTGGTTTTGGTTTGCTTTTCTACCGTGACTAACGAGGCTGAGCACCTTCCCATCTTGATCGGCTACTTCCCGTTTCCATTCTGTGAAGCGTCTCAAAGCCTTTTCCCCACGTCTCTATTGTATTGCCTGCCTTTCATTGATCTGTAGGTGTTCTTTATACATTCTGGGCACGAGCACTTCTATGGCTTCCTTTGCAATGTCTTTTATGTTATCTTAGGATGAAAGGAAATTTAATTGTTACGGAGTTGAATTCATCATTATTTTCTCTTATGGCAGTGCTTTTTATGTGTATTTAAGACATTTCCCTATATAGTTTCTCATATATTATTTCCTGAAATCCCACCAGCCTTTTAGATCAGCATCTTCCTTAGCTGTTCTTTTCACTCTCACAGTGCATAGTGTCTCTGACTCAGCAGATGCTCTTGTCTTCCGGGAGGGGGTTCTACCAGGTTTTGCCATTCCATTACTAACACAAGGCTTATGTTCCCCTTAAAGCAGAGAAGTCATGCTGCAGCCACGCCCTTTTCCAAAGGGTCTGTCTCCTCCTCTCCTGGGTCTTTCAACTCAAGATTTTGAGTGTAGACTTCCTCCCTTATTCCTCTCGATGGTGAGCTTCTCGTAGCCTGTCCTCAGTTGCATCCCCAAGAGTTTGCAGGGTTCCTGCAGGTGCTTCTGAAGAGGCAAGATTATTGCTGTCCATCCCCCAAGCAGAAGGACTGCAACCCGATGGAGAAGGGGACCGCCTTTTCCTTACCGCACGGCCACCCTGTCTTACCTTCCGAAAGGAGACAATAGGTAGATTATGGATCCCCCCTCGGTGAAAGCAGCTGCAAGGTGTGTCGAACAACTGCTTCTGTATGTGTTTGCGTGCACGTGTGTGTGTGCATTTGGCTTTGGGGAAGGGGAGTTCAAGAAAACTAAAATTAAGCATTGCGGTGTGCTACTTCTTGAACACTTTTCATAGCTGCGAGTGACACTTTTATTTCCTATCAGTACTCCCCAGTTGATATCTGCCTGTATTTTCACTGCTTATTTTTAGTAGCAGGGTTTGTAGGATGCGCATTCTACTCTGTTTATGGAACAAGACTGAGAGTGCAAAAGTTTTGCGTTGCCCAGCGACTGGATTCCCTCACTAAGCTGTTTCTGTCCCATTCTCCAGAGACTAGACTCACTCTCCAAGGGAGCATGGACCCCAGGGGCAGCATGCACTCAGGCTACTGGGTGCACTCAGCCGCCTCACTGTCCCAGGTCCGGGGGGGGGGGGGCAGAGGAATCTGTAAAGTCCTCAGTTAACCAGGTCAGTAACATATCCATTCTTCTCAGGCCCTCGTCCTCTTACTCTGAGCCCAGAGCTCTCCAGAGTATTGATCAACCTGAACTGGTAGCCTTCAGCACCAGGCTTTTCCCCACCTCGCTTGTACCTTCTTATAGAGTATTTTCCCTCAGTTTGTAGATGGAAGGGTTTCTGGCTTCCATCTGATTCCCAGAGGGATCTGCTAAACTTCAAAGTACGGACCACTGAACTAGGCTTTTCAGCTTTTTTGAGGTCAGCCCTGCAGAAGAAGACCTCTTCCTTTACATATCCAAGGGAAATTGGGCTCCTGGTTCCTAACCCACAGACTCTTGTATCTGGAGACTGTTCTGAAAGCTCTCTTGCATCCTGATGACCTTTTATATTTCTTCCTTCACTGTTCTACTTATTTATTCATGTGTTTATTCATCAGATATTGAGTACCGGGATTGATTATGCGAGTTGCTGTAGAATATACAAAGATGTATGTATAAGATATAATTGGTGAGCATATAGTCTTAACAGATGTGGTCAATCAACTACATAGATAATGCTAATATAGTGAAGAAGTGGGGGAGTTCCACAGGAGAGGTATAGATAAATTGCTTTGGGACATCGGAAAAGGGTGAATTTATTGGCCTAGTGCAGGTGAGGGTGCTGGGATGGGGAGGAACTGAAGTCTATGTGGTGGATTCTGGGTTAGAGAAAATCCAAGCCATTTGGACTAGGTCTTGAGAGATGGATAGATTGATATATGAAGATGTTAGATGCAATGTGCCATCTGTGGGTTTTTTTTTAAGTGAGAGGAGGGGAGATAGTGAGATAGACTCCCACATGAGCCCCAACCGGGATCCACCTGGCAGCCTCTGTTGGGGTACACTTGCATCAACTGAGATACTTTAGGCGCCTTAGGCTGACACACTCAGACCAACCAAGCTATTTTCAGCACCTGGAGCCAATGCTCTAACCAGTCGAGCTACTGGTTGAAGGAGGGAAGAGGGAAAGAAGGGGAAGAGGGAAGGGGAAGGAAGCAGTTGGTCGCTTCTCTTGAGTGCCCTGACTGTGAATCAAAACCAGAACATTCATTTGCTGGGCTGATGCTACATCCACTGAGCAAGCCGGCCAGGGCCCCATCTGTGGGTCTTGATTTGTTCAAATGAGATTTGAATACACACTTTGTCAGCTCTAACCATGATTACTTCATGGAGGTTACAGTTTTATCAGGGAAGATAGACTTTGAATAAGTCATTTCCTAATTAATTAGTATATTCATTCATTCGATCAATCAATATATATTTGAGTGCTACTAAATGCTATTTTCAACTCTTGAAGTTCAGCAGTGAGTAAAGTAGATAGCCTCTGTGCTCATGAAACCTAAATTCAAAGTAAATACTTATGTAGGTATTTGCAGGTAGTGCTAAGTATAGGATGGAAAATAAAGCAGGGTGAGAGGGTAGAGTAATGGCAGAGAAGGAAGGCCTTTCTGAGAGTGGAGACCTGAACAAAATGTGGAGAGCAAGCCCTGTGAATAGTTGGGCAAATGAGGACCTAGCACATGTGAAACCCTCAAGATGGAAGGTTCTAGTATTCTAGGCATAGGAAAAAGATCTCTAAGACTGGAGTGGAATTTGCAAAGGAAGAAGTTGTAGAAAATGAGAATGGAAAAATTGATGTGGGCCAGATTTGATAAGGCCTTGTGGCATGCATGGTGATTGAAGGGTGTTGAGGAAAGGACATGTCTGGTTTGTTTTCAGAGGACTGCTCTAGTTGCTTTGGTCCAAAATGGAAACCAGGAAGCCGGTTTTGCAGTAGTTCAGCAAGGAGATAAAGGTTTTCTGGATTAGCGGAGCAACAGTGGACGTCACAAGAACATACATTTTCAGTGAAGGGCCTATGGATCGGATGTGGGGTGTGAAAAGGAGAGCCAAGGTCGCTAATGCCACAGTTTGGTGCCACTGCCTTAAAGAGAGAATGCTGAGAGAAGAGTGGGTTCTGGTGAGGACCAAGGGTTCTGTTTTCTTGTTTGAGGTGCCAGCTGACACCCAGATGAAGATGTAATAAGGAACTGGATACGGACCTGGAATTCAAGGGAGAGGTTGAAGATAGGCCTTTCATTTGGGGAGGCCATGGAACCATCCTCAGTGCCCAGGGCCAGTTTGCTCATTTGAGCCATGGCTGCGGGAGGGGAAGAGGTGGGTGGAGAAGCAGATGGTTCCTTCTCCTGTGTGTCCTGACTGGGAATTGAACCCAGGACTTCCACACACCGGTCCGACGCTCTGCCACTGAGCCAGCTGGCTCACTGGGAGGGCAGTGACATGCTATGTTGAGTTCTTCTATCATTACCCAGCATACTTATTGATCCCACGTTATAAACCCTTATGAAACAGTGTGGTACTTCTGGTATTTGGGGCTTTTGGGGGACGGGGAGTGAAAGTGTACATTAGAAAAATAAGAAGTAGATGTGGCATTGGTGTTGGGCATCTTGAAGAGCTGAGTGCCAGCCTGGTGCTGCTGGACAGATCATCTCCATAAGGTAGTCTGTGCATTGGAAAATAAGGAGCCTTTATTTTAGACTGCATGGTGAATGTCTGATGTTGGAGCTCCTGAGTATGCAGTTATTTCCATAGGAAAGAAACATGTAAAGAGGAAAATCGGCTCCCTCCAGTGATCTAGCAGAACTCTTCTGTTTTCTTCAGGCAGTTACACCAGAGAGCTGTGACAAAGAAACAGAAGGGAGCTATGAATCAGATCTCCCTGAGGAGCTCTGCGGAAGCCGTCTCCTGCTCCCATCCCCGAAAGGCCATAATGACAGCCCTGATGTCATTGTAGAGGCTCAGATTGACGGCAGTGACTCAGAAGATGGACGTGGCAATGCACAGAATGTCCTGGTTGATGGTGTCAAGAAACGTTCATTCTGTGTTCGTGAAAAAGGTGAGTGCTGGACCACTGTCTTATTTTAGTGGGTTGATGGTTTTAGGCATTGGAATTCTCTCTGTGCTTCAGAATGAATCACACAGCACATCTCGTATCTTGCCAGTCTCTAACCTGTGTCAGCTTTTAGGAAAGGGGGACCTTGGACAGACTTGCAGCTGTTGGTTATGAGGAGGGACAACAGTGCCCCTGGTGGTTTGTGTGGTCAGCGGTGGCTGTTGTCATTTCCTTATAGGTTTTGGGTTGTGTTAATAGCTAACCTGAAATTTCCTGTGTTGAGCTCAGCCCCAGTTTATGGTTGATATAAACAGAATTAAACCGGTCTTTCAAATACTTACACAAAGCACATCATTTTACCCTGGATTTTTCTTTAACTCAGTACATCTGAAAAGTATTTATGTAATTGATGGTGGGAATGGATTACCTTAAATTTGATAAGTATCTTTATGTTGATGAAAAAATGTCCAGCCAAAGAAAAAGTCTCATAAGAGTTTATTTGATGTAAACTAATGATGGTCACAGAGAAGCAAACTCTGAACTGATTGAGAAAATGCTCTGGAGAATGGCAGATTTGCACCTGACTTTACACATGAAGATCAAAGGAGGAGACGTGAGGAGGGTTATAAGAAATTCATTGGTGGTGGATTAAGGGAGCTGGAGAAAGGAAGGAAGGGAGGAAGAAAGGGAGGGAATGAGGGAGGAAAGAAAGAAGGAAAGAAGGAAGGGGAGAGGGAGGGAGGGAGGAAGGATGGAAGGAAGGAAGGAAGGAAGGGAGGAAAGAAACCTCTGAGATCGGATAAAAAGCAAAACAGAGAGACACATACTTCTTTTACATTGTTGGTAAGGGATAGTTAACATTTACAGCACGTAGAGATGGTATGCCTAGACAATTTCAAAGTTAAACATCGTACTTTGTCAAGGAAAGCTATAGATCTAGGACGTCACTGCCCCCCAGGACCCACTTTTAGCCAGGGAGTTTTATGCTCAGCCCACCCTGTGTGCTTAATTTGGCCTCTGGATTTTTAAGGCCTGCCATGTGGGCCTCCCCTGAGCTTGTCAGGGTGAGCATGTGACCCCTTTTTCGATCACATTTACACAGTGATTTTTTATTTTTATACCCTTAGAAAAAGCCAGTCTTATTTTCTCTGTTCAAAATCTAAGCCATGGGTCCTCTGAATGCAGAGGACAGCAATTGCAAACACGTGGCGAGAAGTGGTGACCGAGGGCTCTACCTGACCACACTCTGGGAAATGTAAGGGAAAGTAGCCATGAAAATTAGAATATTTCAATGTATGGATCTCTTAGAGGTTTTAAATGCAGGGAGGATATTTTCCGGCCAAATTGAGTTTTATGTATATCATGAAATGGAAAAGATTGACTTGGCTAGGCCAACTAGATTATTAGTTTTTTATCAGGAAGAAAGAAGTTTCTGGCACAGTCCCCACTAAAGTCTAGAAGCAATGCCAGAAGATGACTCAAGAAGGATGCTCAGCAGACTCTCTGTGACAGGGACCTGCGAGCCCACCTCGCCGACATCCTGACGCAGGAGGTAGTTTTGGGGGGTGACTGCGCAGAATCAGGCTGTTCCTCCGTGCTGACGAGTTAGTGACCTGCGGTAGCGAACGCTCTCTGAGAGCAGGCATCGCTTTCTGGTGCTGCGTACTACTCATTCAGAAGGACTTCCTGACTTTGAAATTCTGTTTGAATGAAGAGGCTGCTGCTTTCTCGCTGTCCCACCAGGTGTAGTGACCTGAGGGCACCTGGGTCCCTTAGTTAACTAGAGGTTTCACTGTTCAGGGCCAACAGATTTCATTTGGATGCTATTCTTTGAAATCTCATTCTTCTGTCATTTCTTCTTTGTTCCTTTAAAAACAGTTGGATGCCGCGACTTTTCTGAGAGTGCACATGTATCATAATGGTGTCGGTACTGTGAGGCACGTCTTTTCTGTGTGGAGGGAGGGAAGTGACAGGACCCCGACCAGCCAAACCCTTCATCATTAAGATCAGCAAGGGAGAGGGAGGCTTGCAGTCCGAAGTCAGGCAGAGGAGCGCTTGACAGCTTCCTGAGTATTTGGCCCCAGACTCCCCGTGGAAATGGAGTGCTGCTGAGTGGACTTGGCATCCCGCAGCACACCGCAGCGGCCCTTCTCCCCTGGGCATCCAGGCGGAGGGATACGATGCCTTGACTTCTCATTAGTGGTTGCTACCAATATAAAGGCAAGGAAATCTTGATAAATAGAAGTGATGGCAAAATTAATGCCCAGGGTGGACACTAGTAATTTATGTTGCCCTTTGTTTTTGGAAATGTGCTCTTGATCTGTCGTCTCTTGCAATTAATCCCCCTCCCTGCTTCTCCCTTACGAATAAATATCATTGAGTGTTTTACAAGTCCACTGTACGCATGCTTTTTCTTTACTCATTTTACGGCCTTCCTATCCTAGTGTTATTTATATTGCTTCCTTACTAGCCCTGACTGAGGGAACAGCCTTAATCCTTCCCTCAGTATCTGGTACAAATTTCTCTTTCCTGCTAGCCTCTAAATAGAGAGTCTGTGAAACCACATGGCTGTTTCTCATTTCTTGCCCTCTTTAATATTTAGGAAAATTGCAATTTGCTCTTTGAAAAATCATGGTGTTTTTAGGATATTTTAACCAGCTTCTCTTGTCTGGATAATATAAAATCTGGTTACAGTTAAGATGCTAGTACTTTTTGCACCATTTAAGGTTTTGAAATTTGTTATTGAAACAAACCATAACCTTAAGAATATTATAAACTTTTCCTTAGACTTCTAGAA
Source organism: Rhynchonycteris naso (assembly GCA_037038555.1). Taxonomy (NCBI): domain Eukaryota; kingdom Metazoa; phylum Chordata; class Mammalia; order Chiroptera; family Emballonuridae; genus Rhynchonycteris; species Rhynchonycteris naso. The sequence goes on along the minus strand of CM072997.1, from coordinate 6,436,558 downwards.
AGTTTCTTTGCTTTGTGTTGAAATTGCGAATGGATTATTTATCCTATTTCACACTTGTGTTCAAAAGGGTGTTTTTATTTGTTGACTTTCGTTTTAATATCATGTTTCTTTACCCAAAGCCAATGTCACCTCATGCACGTGTGTGTGTGTGATTTCCCGGTTTGCCCGGAAACGTTCCTGTCTTGAAGATAACGATCAGTTTCCCTGGTGAGTGAGCAGTTGCTCCAGCTGTCCTCAGCCAGTGCCCGTCATTGCGTGAAGAGACAAGTTTCTCTGGGCATCTCAGACCTGCACGATGGTTTCTTTTAGGGAGACAGTGGGCTCTGCATCAGCCTTAGCGTCTGACAGACAGTGGGCCAGAGACCTGGCCCCTCCCTTAGGTTTGTCCCCGCAGCCTCCCGAGGCTGGTGGGCTTTACCACTTCCTTGGCAGTAATGCTTCCGCCAGCCCAGAAATTCGCCATCTGGGTGGAGACTGGGGGCAATCCTGATAAATTTTCTTTGGTGTCAAATGTGTGGACAGTGGTTACCGGGTAGGCAAATTCCGAAGGATAAAAATCATCATGGCCAAGTGATACAGGTTGGCCATATTAGCTCTCTGTGTTTTTCACCATCAGAATTTTAAGAACAGTCTTGGTGTCTGAATCTTGGTGACCATGACCTAATCAGGTTATGGTGTGCACTTCCTCTTATCTTGCTAGTAGGGTCTGCCAGAGGTCTTGTTCGGGTTTCTGGTCTGGAGGCAAACTTCTACCGCCAGTAGGTACCCTGACAACTGACCATGGGTTTGAATGTGGAGTCGGGGACCCTTTCACTATTCTCTTCTGTCTCCTGGCCACAGTTAGTTCTTTTCTGAAGGGACAGTCCTTGATCCCTTCTGAGATTTGAGTTGATTTACTGCTTACTTCAGGGTTACAAAGAGCCCTTTTTCTCACTCTAGATTCATCTCCTTTCAATGACTGGCCTGTTCAGTGCTGAGGTTTAAGCTCTTGTTCATTGGATAAAAAGTAACCGTATTTTCCACTGGCTGAGAAACTAGACCATATGATTATTCTCCTGTGATTCTTCAGGGTTACTGAAATCCCAAGAGCCCCTTCTTCTGACTGTGAAGAACCTCTCTTCTTTCTCGGAGATAAATTTCTTCATTTTCTTTCTGCTAGTGTTTGCAGATTCTGAGATCAAACCTGTGCTATCCTTTTTGTTTCCAGCACCCCACGGTGTACAGTGATGATTTGTACAACTAGAATGCAGTCACATTTGCTTCAGAAATTGTATTGAAAATTAAATATGTAGCAATTTTCTATCAACCACAAATTCTGGACTAAATTTTGTGCCAATGTTTTAAATCTCATAAAGAGAAAAGGAAACTCTTGTGTAGACCTTTGTTAGAAAGATACATGGAGGAGTTTTTCTTCTCTCTTAGACCCAGTGGAGAGTGCAAACATATCGTGTGATTCAGGGAGAGATGGATGGTCAGGACCTGCACAGGACCCAGACCCTCTGCTAGACCAGCCATTTTCCCTGTCGGGTTCCCAGAAGAAATATACGCACAGACGAAGAGCACATTGGAGGAGCAGTTCTTTGTTAACGGAGCCTTTCACTCAAACGTTCTAGAATGATTATACCAGTCTGGACTTCCACTAACAATCCATGGGGCTCGTTTTGGTCTTCTCCTTCCAGCCAGCAGTTAGCATTATTCAACTTTGTCATTTTTGTAGTCTAGATAAGTTCTATTAATTGCCTTTTCATCTCATTTGCCTATTGTTCTCTCATGGTGACTGGTCTGTTGTTGATTTTCAGGTATTTCTTATCCATTCTCTATAACAGTCCCTTTTCTATTTTAGACGTTATGAATCTCTTTCCACATTTTGTTGTGGAATCATTTGTCTATTTGTCTGTGGTGTCTTTCATTGAATAAAAATCCTTAATTTTAATGTGATGAAGTTAATCATATGCTGTATGAGTTTATAAGCTTTTCCCTGTTCCTAGCTTCCATAGATATTCTCCCATGTAATTTTTTATTAAGTCTACAGTTTTAATAAACTTTTGCTGAATTGCATTGATGCTGATTTTTTAATGATTGAGATTATCATCTTATTTTTCTCCTCTAAATCTATTTCTGATGTTGAACCATCCTTGAATTCCTAGGATAAACCTACTTAATCCTGATGTATTATTATTTTTAAAGTGCATTATTAGATCTACTTAGGTTATATCTAATGTAGGATTATTATGTCATGTTAAATTGATCTATCATTTTCTTGGCCTTACCTGATTTTTAGAATCAAGATTGTATTAGCTTTATGAAATGTTCTGGTCAATTTTTGACTGCTTCCTCTTTTTTTCCAGAACAGCTTGTATAAGACAGGAATTAACTGTTCCTTAAAATTTGCTAGACAATTTGACTTCGGGTGATGGGTATACAACACAATTGAATGATAAGATAAGATGGAGATGTTTTTATTGTACATATGTTCCCTGATTTATTGGTGTCACCCCATTAAAATTAAAAAAAAAAAGAAATGTTCAAACCTATAAAAAAAATTTTGCTAGAACTCATTGTAAAATTGCCTGCAACTGCTGTTTTTCAGGAGACGAGGATTTTTCTCTTTTAATATTTTTCTACTAATTGATCTGTTCCAGCTCTCTCTTTCTGTGCCAGTTTTGGTGTGCAATTTATACACTTGAATTTATTAGTATATAGATATTCCTAATACTCTTTAATATTCTTTAATTATTAATTTTTTCTTGTGTCTGCACTTTTGCCTCCTTTTCATTCTAATTATTTGAATCTTCTCTCTTTTCTTGATAACTCTTGCTTGCCCAAGATTTATCTTATTAATCTTTTAAGGAATATGTTTTTTAATTGTATTATTTTTCTCTGTTTATTGTTGATGCTGTTTGGTATATCATTGATATTTGCCCTTATCCTTATTTCTTATTTTGGGGGTTCACTTTTTTTGTCCTCTTCCAAAATTCTTGAGTTGAATACTTATTGTTTTTAGCTTCTTTTGTTTCTTTTAAAATGTTTTTGGAGTTATAAATTTTCCTCAAAGTACTTTTTTAGCTGTATTCCATAGATTTTTGACTTGTAGTATTTTGAATTAGCCATTTTAAAATATTTAACTTTATTTATGATTTATTTATTAGGCTATTTCATTTCTATTTCTTTTCCTATTCTTTTGATGTCAGTATTTAATTTTTCCATGTTATGGTCAGAAAACAGGATCTGTTATGTTGTTAATTCTTTATAATTTATTGACACTTCCGTCATATGCTATTACATGGTCTTTATTTCTAGACATTCAATGTATGCTAAGAAAGAAAGAGGTGCCTGACCTGTGGTGGCGCAGTGGATAAAGCGTCGACCTGGGAACACTGAGGTCGCCAGTTCAAAACCCTGCACTGGTCTGGTCAAGGCACATATGGGAGTTGATGCTTCCAGCTCCTCCCCCCTTTCTCTCTCTCTCTCTCTCTCTCTCTCACTCTCTCTCTCTCTCTCACTCTGTCTCCTCTCTAAAATAAATAAATAAAAAGAAGTTAAAAAAAATCATTTAAAGAAAAAAATTATAAAAAAAAAAGAAAAAAAAAGACAAAGAAAGAAAGAGGTAGTATATATATCTAAAAACTTAATATGTAATTAAATTGTTCTTCTCCTCATAAGCTATTTTATTATATTATATATTTAAACTGTCAGTTTTTGAGAGGGATATTTAAAAATACATGTCTATAAATTTTTATTTCTCCTGCAATCTTGTCAACTGTGACTTGATATTTTTTAAGTTTTACTGTTAGATGCATATTATATATTAGAATATAGCTAGATATATTTTTGTATAATTACATTTATATATATGCACATAACAATCAGTGATGTTTATTGAGCATTTACTATGTGCCAAGCGCTACATACTTTATAGATAATCCTCATTATGTTTAATTATTTAATCTTTAAAACATACCTAGTATCTATTTCAGGAATATTAATGGTATCTATCTCAGAGATATCTATAATTTTCATTCCCACAGCACAGAAATGTTACACAATAAGTCAAGTTTAGAATCCATGGTAGCTTTTTCAAAAATATCAGTGTCTGGATACCACCCTAGACAATCTGATTCTAATTGATCTGGTATTTAAAAAAAACTTGCTGGAGATTCAAGGATTCTACTATACAGCCCAAATTGAACAGTCCTAGATTTGTCCTGTTAACTGATATGCTGTATCTCTCCTCAGAGCACAGGGTAAACATTTCATGGCAGTCCAACCCTCAGTGTAATAATTGATTCTGTCAAGATTATTACTAGATACCAAAACCATTGGGGGAAATGTTGGAGACTGAGACATTCACATGAAGGCAAAGTGGCATGCCACAGTTGACTTACTACTTAATTACACTGGGGAAAATGTTTTTTTGTGTGGACAGATTTGGCGGACACTGCTTTAACCAACTGGTCAATCTTAGCGTCACTAATAGTGGAACAACTTAACCTTTTGTGCCTTTTGATGGGACACATTATTACGTAACACAATCTGATCTGTTACGTGTTCGTGCCAAAAAATGTTTCACCTGAGTCAAGCCTCTCCCCCTACTTCTAGTATACTGGAAGTTTAGGACAGACTGGAATGAGTTAAATGATACTACTATAGGGCAAACAGTAAGGTGGATTCAGTGTGTAGTATAATCTGTCAGACAACCATCCTGTCCTGTTCACTGTCATGAAGAACAAAAAACAAGGGGAACTGTTCTCAGGGAAGAGGAACCAAAGTATCCTAACCAGAAAAAATATGTGATATTTGATTAGATCTTGGATTGGGGAAAATATATGGTAACAACAGTGAGGGGAATTTAAATTTAGACTGTACATTGGATGATATTTTGGAATTACTGGAGTTTTCTTTTTATTTATTTATTTATTTTGTGATAGAGACAGACAGGGAGGGAGAGAGATGAGAAGCATCAATTCATTGTTGCGGCATCTTAGTTGTTCACTGATTGCTTTCTCATATGTGCCTTGACCAGAGGGCTACAGCAGACCCAGTGACCCCTTGCTTGAGCCAGCGACCTTGGGCTCAAGCTGGTGAGCCTTGCTCAGACCAGATGAACCTGTGCTCAAGCTGGCGACCTCGGGGTCTTGAACCTGGGTCCTCCGCATCCCAGTCCAACGCTCTATCCACTGCGCCACCGCCCAGTCAGGCTGGAGTTTTCTTAGTTATGATAATGATATTGACAATATATAAAAGAATGTTCTTATTTACCTCTTCAAAATTATTGAAGACCCCAAAGTGCTTTTGTGTTATGTAGGTTATATCTATGAATATTTTCGTTTTTAAATTAAAACTAAGAAACCTTTAAAATATTATTGCAAAAAAAAGTGTACTTAGTTCTCTAGTTGTGTTTTTGTGTACATTTAGGAAAACTTCAGATTTCAAAATAATGATTTGTTGGGCATTAATGAGGTTATGAGATGATAGTAGATATAACCACAGTTGTCATACTGAGGAAAAAGTGGAACTCATCTCTAAAATGTACTTGCTTATACTTTAATATTTTAGAAAACTCTAAAAAACATAAGACTACATAAGACACATTCTATTAGTCATTAGAACAGGGATTAACAATGATATTCTGTAAAGGGCTAGATAGTAAGTATTTTCAGCATTTTGGGCTGCACAGTGACAGACTTCTCTGTCACAGCTGCTCAGGTCTGTTGTGGCCTAAAAGCAACTGCAGGGAATATGTGAATGAATGAATGAATGAATGAATGAAAGAAACAGGATTTGACCTGCTGGCCAGTTTAGTTTGCTGATACCTGCTTCACCCTTATGGGAAAACCAGAGCGAAAGGAAGAAATAATGTCTTTGTATTATTATGAAAAGAGTCTTGACCTGCGGACTGTCTGACCGAATCTCCAGCCAGACTTGCAGAGCCAGTGATCTGCGCTACTGAAATTGATAGTTGATGCTGAACAGGACTTTAGTGCATGTTTTACTGTTAGAATGGTCAATACTTCAGTTCCTTAGTTTTAAGTGGTTATTGCATTGATATTTTTTCCCTTGTTTACTCCTATGGAATGCTAATTATGATAACTTGGGCTAATTTCTGTTGCCTCAATTCTTTTACTAAATTGTAGGATCTTTTGGGGGGACTGTCAGTGCCCTATTTTGCTGTTTTGTCTGAAGCCTGGTCTGTATACATCTTCATGTATCAAACCTAGTCACACTGAATTATGGACTCTTAAAACCTCTTAATATGTTTAATAGTTTATATATACCCTTGTCTTACACATTTCTTGTTAGAAAAAACTTAAGTATTTTGTGTTTTATGGTAATTATAGAAAGGAAATTTTTTCTAACATTTTCCTACAGGTCATTGTTGATATATAAGAAAGCTGCTGGGGTGTTCTTGTGTATTTTTTAACTGGATACCTTAATGAGTGCTCTTATTATTTCTAATAATTTTTCAGATGGCTATTTTGATTTTCTAGGTGTGAAATAATTTTATTTGCAAATAATAATTTTGCCCCTTCCTTTCTAAGTTTGTGCTTCTTATTACCTCGTTTCATTGGCCATTGCTTTAAGAACTGTATTATGTAACAGTGGTGATCGCTTTCTTCTAGACCAGGGGTCCCCAAACTTTTTACACAGGAGTCCAGTTCACTGTCCCTCAGACCGTTGGAGGACCGGACTATAAAAAAAAAACTATGAACAAATCCCTATGCACACTGCACATATGCACACGTATGACGTGCTTCTGGAGCCCTGACGCGTGCGTTCTGCGTCGCTGGAAGTAGTACTGTACACATACTCACTGTCCACCAGTGAAAGAGGTGCCCTTTCCGGAAGTGCGGCAGGGGCCAGATAAATGGCCTCAGGGGGCCTCATGCGGCCCGTAGGCCGTAGTTTGGGGAACCCTGTTCTAGACTTTTATGGGAATGCTTCTAGTATCAAACCCTCAAGAACAATGCTGGTGTTGGCCTGAGACCAAGTTCACCAAGTGTCCTCTTCCTTTTAGTAACAGTTTCTTAGGAGTGGATATTAAAATTTTTTTCAAGTGTCTTTTGAGCTTCTTTCAAGATGCTGTTCTTCCCTTTGGCTTGTTTACATGATGATACATGACCCTGAATAGTTTTGGGGTCGTAAATCCCTCCTGTGACCATGACCCTCATCTGGTCATGGTATGTAACATGTTTTGTAACTCAGTTCTGTTTGCTAATTATTTGCGATTTTTGTATTTATAATATAAAAATGTGAGCTTGGTCTGTGATTTATTTTTATTGTGGTGTTTTTGTTGTGTTTTGATATCAGGCTCTATTAACTTTGGAGAAAATATTGGGCAGCCTCTCTTTCTTAGGGCTGTGGAGCTGTTAAAAATATCATCAGGAATGATCAACTATTCTCAATGATTGAAGCATTTAAAGAACTTGTACTTGAAACATGGGCTAGGGCTTTCTTTACCTGGCAACTTTCTCCATCTCTAATGGTTATTGGTTTCTGTAGGGATTTTCCCCTCTTCTTTTATTAAGTTTGATAATTTATATTTTCTAGGAAACCATATATTTGAATCACATATTCTAATACATTAGAATAGAGTTATACAAATACTTTCAGTTGTTTAATTTTCTGTGCATCTATGATCTTAACCCATTTCAATTTTCCCCTCACTTTTATTATACTACCTAGAGGCCTGTTTAATTTTTAATAGAACTTTATTTATCATAAATAGCTAAGTTCTGCTTCTATCTTTTATTACTAAGAACTTTCTTTCAGACATACTAAATCTGAAGTGATCATGTATAGTTGGAAATGAAAGTTGAAGTTCATGACAGAAGTTTGACTGAAAATGTAGTTTAAAAAGTCATTGGCATCTAGTTAGTTCCTCTAAGAACCCCTCTATTCTAAGAGTTTCCTTAAGGAGCTTTCTGAGGATGAGGGCCTACCTGCTGTGTTCTGCCCCTCGGTTCCTCTCTGTGAGCAACAAATATTGTTTATAAATCTACCCCTGCTCTAGAAGCTCTGTAACAAACAGAAAGTCTTGTGGGTTCAAAATTTGTGTGTATGTGATAAAATATATATGCCGTAAATTTTGCCATTTTGACCATTTTTTAACTTTATAATTCAGTTGCCTTAATTGCATTCATGATGTATAACTGTTTCTACTACCTATTTCAAAACTTTCACATTGCCCTAAACAAAAGCTCCATAACCATTAAACAATAACTCTTCATTTCACCCACTCCAACCCCTGATAACCACTAATCTCCTTCCTCTTTGTAAATTTATCTATTTTCAATATTTTATATAAGTGAAATCATGTCTTATTTTGTGTTTGGCTTATTTCATGTAGTATAATGTCTTCAAGGTTCATCTATGTTGTAGCATGTATCATAATGTTATTTCTTTTTATGGCTGAATAGTATTCCATTATGCTGTATCTATCACATTTTGTTTATCTATCCATGTTGATGGATGCTTCAGTTGTTTCCATCTTCCAATATTGAATAGTGGATAGTCCTGAAGTGAACACTGATGTGCAAGTATCTGAGTACCTGTTTTCAGTTTATTTGGAAACATACATAGGATTAGAATTGCTGGGTCATATAGTAATTCCATATTTAGCTGTTTGAGGGATGTGGACTTTTCTTTAAGGAATTTTTTGTTATTAAATTTGTAAAGTTATTGGAATTGTTAACAGAAATATAAATCATGATGAACTATAAGAAATCTTGAGCCTAACTGGTGATGGTGCAATGGATAGAGTGTTGACCTGGGATGCTAAGGACCTAGGTTCAAAACCCTAAGGTTGCCGGCTTGAGCATGGGCTTACCAGCTTAAGTGCGGGGTCATCGACTTGAGCGTGGGATCATAGACATGGCCCCACGGTCACTGACATGAGCCTAAAGGTTGCTGGCTTGAGCCCAAGGGGTCACTGGCTCAGCTGGAGCCCCCCAGTCAAGGAATGTATGAGAAGCAATCAGTGAACAACTAAAATGAGGCAGCTATGAGTTGATGCCACTCATCTCTCTCCCTACCTGTCTCCCTTTCTCTCGCGAAAACAGACACATCTTGAAATAATAATAATTACATCTGTTCATTATTGAAATATAATGAGCTTGTCCAGTTCTTCCTCTGGCTTCTCATTTTCACTTCGTCTTCTTCCCATTTGTTATCACGGAGTTACTTCTACCTACTTGCCTAGTTTCCTTTTGACACGTCAGCAGGTCTAAGAGGTGTGGGTTTCAAAACAGCTTTCTAACATTGCAAATAGTTTATTTTATAGAATAAATAAACCAAGCACCTAGGTTAGACATGCCTGTCAGCTTTCTTTTAGCAGATTTAACACAAAATTAGTGGAATATAAGTTTAAATAAAAAGGAAATCACAGTAAAATTGTTCATGCTGTTATCTGGAAGTGGGAGCTCCCAGGCCTCTAGTGTGTCATTGACCGTGTGTGCCTGCCCTTGTCTTCAGCAGAGGTGAATGAAGACTCGAAGAGCTCTGGTGTCACCCTCCCTGTGGCCCCTCTAGCACCCTTTTCAAGGTGGAGCTCCGATTCTCTTGCTTGTTGTTCATTTTTAGCTTTTTATTTGGTTCCTGGATTGTTTAATAACCCACATTTCTTGAGCTTACTGGTAACAAAAGGGAAGATAACATCTTTGTGTGATGGTATCATTTTCTCCTTATTTTTTGTCCCTTACTCACTAGATCTTAGTCACCTTTGGAATCTTTCTTCCTAATCCATCCACTCATTCCCCTCTCTGGTACTTTCCAGATTGGAAAAGTTTGTGCTGTGACAGGGATCATAACTTTATAGTTACATTGTCATGAAAATCATAGAATTGTGGACCCACACAGGTCCTACACGACCATGTACTTGACATGTGATGGTCTACCCCCAGGGCAGCGGTTCTCAAAGTGTGCGCCGGGGCACCCTGGTGTGCCCTAGAAGATTTCCAGGCATGCCCTATGGTATTCCAGAGAAATATGTGCCTGTTGGGGACCAAAAAACCAACAGGGTTTTTGGAGTTTAGATTTTTGGGGGACAGAGGTGTGGGGAATTGGCTGTAAGCTGACAGTCTGCCCAACCCCCCACCTCACTTGCCTGATTAGTTGCAAAAGGCTGTTAGGCTGTGGTGCTGGATTGTTTACACTACCCTTCCTGCTCCCCGGAAAGACTGGAGGCAAGTTTCTTCTATCCTTTGTTTGGTGTCAGGTTAAGATGATATGTATGGTGGGGGTTTTGGATTGATGATTAAACATAAGGAATTGTCTCTTGAGGCCTTTTGGATTTCTATAAAAGAAGAATATGTGGCAATATCTAAAAAGGCTTTGAACATTATACTACAATTTCCAACATCCTATTTATGTGAATTAGGATTTTCTACCCTCAACACAATTAAGTGTAGAAAGGGAGGAATTCTTCAATGTATTGACGAGGAAGTGAGAGTTTGCCTTTCAAATATATGCCCAAACATTGAAGAAATCGCTAGGACACATCAGGCTCATGTTTCTCATAAACACAAGAATGAAAAAACTTAACACATTCACGCCAGGACCTGTTGAATTTACTAAATCTTACTAAAAATATACCTATTATATAAAAAGATAACATTTTTGTCGTTTTTTTCTTTTTTAACCCCTCTTTTTTATGAATTCTAAAAAGCATAACTCAAAAAATATAACATAAAAATGGTTTTTAATGTCAGAATAAATTTAATTTTGTCGTATTTGTTTCGTTTAATTACCATAAAAGCCCGCTTGAACTTTATATTTTTTTCTTTAATATTTGACTTAATGATTATAACATATTTCTCAGAAATTTGTATATAGTGTGCCTACAATTATTTGTAGGATTTTAAATGCGCCCCGACTTCAAAAAGTTTGAGAATCACTGCCCTAGGGGCTTTCAATGGAGCATTTGACATTATTTATAAATACTTCATAATACTAAATAAAAATAGTAAACTTGTTTTCAGTAAGACTGCAAGATAAACTTCACTTTTGATATCAGTGATGCCAGCCCACCATGGTAACATTGACTTTTCTTGCTGTTCAGAAGCTCTAATTAACAGTTACAGTTTTAGGTTAAAAAAAAAAACGATAGAAAATTGATTATGAATGCAGTAAAGTTACTAAAAACACTTCAAAGTAAGAGACCCTGGGCAAAAATTAATTTTGCAAATGTACTTATAAAAATCTGCTGTGATTAAAGGTCAGAAACAACTGATCTAGTTCATCCCTTTTGTTTTACAGACGAGGAGACTGAGGCTCAGAGAAGTTACTTGGCTTGTCCAGTGTCCTGCAGGAAGTTAGTGAGTTCATAAAAGAAAAATATCTTTTACTTATAACAACAACAGACAATTTCTACACATGGATTATGTTTTTTGAAGAGCAAATCATGCCAGATCAGTTTGATACCTTTTTGTGAGAATATGTTGGACATTGTTCATTGCCCATCTTCTGTCCTTTTCCCCTTTTCCCTTTCCTGTATGTTCCCAGACTTTCATCTGGACATCTGTTCCTTTCCCAATTCCCTGTGCTGTAGACAATGTTGACCCCAACTGCCAAACTGAGTCTTGGTTGTCTTATATGAGTTGCTTGGTAGACTGCGTTACCTTATGCCGAAAGCACTTTGCAGCAATGGAAATGCTGTAGTTTGTGCTGTCCAGTACTGCAGCTGGTAGCCACATGTGGCTGTCAAGCACTTGAGATGTGGCTAGTGTGACTGAAAATGTGAATTTCTAATTGTTTTTAAGTTTAGTTTATTTTAAATAGCTATAGTGGTTCGTGACTGCTTGTCTTAGACATTAGAGCCTCGTACTATTTCCTCTTCCCAAGGGCATGTGACCTAAGCAGTCTAACAGGGTGACTCCTGCTAGGAGTCCTGGGGTGTCAGTGGTTTCCTTATGGAGATGAACAGAAACACTTCTCCCCCGACTTGCTACTGGCAGCTGTTTTATGTCTTGCTGAGTGCTGTGAATAGGGGAGTAGAAAACCAGGAAAAAATGTGGGTCCCTAGGTGGGCCCTGGATCAACTGACCTTGAAGTCTCTCTTACCTCTGGAATCCCAATGCATGACCCAATGAGTCACCCTTGATATATACACCACTTTGTGTAGAATGTTCTGTCATCTCAAGTCAGAGTATCCAGGTGAATACAGAAGGAACAACATGCCAGGCATTATGCTATTTGCTGGGGAAAGAGAGATGAATAAAGAATAAATCTAGATGCTTGTCCTTGAGGTGAAATTAGTCTATAAGAGGAGATACAGTAACAGACATGTGTTCTGGATCTTATCTGCCATTGTCTCCTTTAATGGGAATTGCTGTTACCAAAGCAGTACCTATAGTCTGCCCTTGTCCCTGGTTCTTGCTTAGACCATGGGTGGATTCTTGACCCAAGGGCCATCATCAACACAAGGACTGGCCAGTGACCCATTAGATTTTTTCCTCTGTAACTTGAGGACCCTGAAGCTAAAGTGTCTCAAAGAGTGAGGGCTAGAGACAGCTTTAGAGAACAGGGGCCCCTAGTAACCACACAATGCATATAGAGAGGGAACTGATTAGCAGAGAGAGGGAGGGACCACGCAGAGAGGACGGGGGGAGAAGGTGAAAGGAAGAGGGAGGAAACGGGAGAGGGAAAAAGACAACTTGTTCTCTGGGCCTTGAAGGATGAGTACGGTTTGCCAGGTGAAGAAGGGTGAAGAACAGTTTTGGTATGAACAGGGGCACAGAGGTGGGTGGTAGGCAGAGGTGGGTGGTAGGGCACAGAGATGGGTGTAGGTAACAGTACAGTGGAAATACTGCAGGATGCACAGTGTGGAATCTGGAGGAGGCTACAGAACTAGGCTCTGGTGGGGCTTTGCTCAGTTGTCTGGCTGCTAAGAGAGCTGGATCATCCAAGAGCCTTGAATCCAAACATCATGCAAAGCTGTTAAGGAGAGGAGACTGGTCATTAGAAAGAAGGGAGGAATTGGGACACAGCATGGAACCAGCTAAGACTGGAGATACTGGGCGACCTAACTGATAGCAGTGGCCCCTGGGAGGCAGGAGGGGTAGAGTTACAAGCTGTTTCAGAACTGGCATGGACAGAGTTTGATGGCAGAGGAACATTCAAGAATGAGACTAACTTGACATCTAGGTTAGCAACTGCGCAGGCGCTTACATTCTTAAATGAGAAAAAGAAGACTAGGGGTAAGAAGGACTATGAATTTGGGTTCTGATCATACACTGAATTTGAGTTACACGGGGGACATTGAAGTCGTGACATCCAATAGGCAATTGGAAATAGGAGTGTAGACCCACAGAAGGGATGGTGGCAGTTATAGATCTAAACATTATCAGTTGAAGCTATGGGAAATTGATGAGATTATCAAGTATATGGCTCAGGGTTGGAATTACATGAAGTAGTCATTGTCCCATACAACCAAGGCATAAGCTGGTAAATATGGTAAACTCAGGGAGAATGGTGGTGGTAGGCAGGTAACCCTGGTAAAGACTCTGAGTGTGTTGTACAAGACCTAACAGAAAAGTGTATAGAACTAAGAAGGAAGTGATGAGTATTTATTTTGTGTGTGTAACAGAGAGAGAAACAGAGAAGGACAGATAGGGACAGACAGGAAGGGAGAGAGATAAGAAGCATCAAGTCTTCATTGTGGCGTCTTAGTTGTTCATTGATTGCTTTCTTATATGTGCTTTGACCGGGGAGCTCCAGCTGAGCCAGTGACCCCTTGCTCAAGCCAGCGACCTTTGGGCTCAAGCCAGTGGCCATGGGGTCATGTCTATGATCCCACGCTCATGCCAGTGACCCTGCACTCAAGCTGGTGAGCCCGTGCTCAAGCCGGATGAACCTGCGCTCAATCCAGCTACCTCAGGGTTTTGAACCTGGGTCCTCCGCATCCCAGTCTGATGCTCTACCCACTGCACTACCACCTGGTGAGGGTAAGTTATGAGTCTTTTGAAGAAGGAATGCCTCTCTTTCAAGGGTATCAAATGATTAAAGATGATTTTCATTTAAAAAAACTAATTCTTCCAACTATTTTAAGTTAACTTTTATAGAAGGCCCCTCTCTTTTTTACGTTTAAACATTATTTTGGAAGGATAGATAGAAAGAGAAAAGTTCAGTTTGGTTTCTGTTTAACAGGGAAACGGTCATCTGTAGATGGGGACAGTTGATGTCTATTCTCACTTCCCTCTGCCTGAGATTCTGAGCACCACTGCCTGTGAAGTCAGTGTTCAGGTCTTCATACTCCATGGAAGGAAGGCCCAATCACGTAGATCTTCTCGATTCGTCTCTTTGGTTAGCATATTCCAGTTTTATTCAGCTGAGTAATGAAGACTTTAAAAAAATTATTTTTGTTTAACCTGCTCCCTTAAGGATTCATGTATTTTTTTTTGCTTTGTTAGAGACCCTTTCATTGCCACTATGCAGAATTACACGCCTACAGATTCATCTTTTTTTTTAAATTGAATTTATTGGGGTGACATTGGTTTGCAAATTCATCTTAATGACATTGATTTCCCCTTTGGATCACTCTAAATGATGCCCATTCTCCCTTGAGAACTGCCAACTAGGCTTCTCAAGTCACAGAGGAACGTGCCAGGGGAAATCTGTGCCTGATGGATAGGGTAATGGTGAGGATACCAGTGAAGTCTGCTGGGGAAAGGAAACTGGGTTGTGTGGCCCTGGATGGGGAGCGGGAACTGACAGCTGTCCTACGCTGGACATTCAATGCCCATCATTAAGGACAGCCCTTATTGAGCGTTTTACAGTACAAGTTGTCCCTGGTTCTCCGGGAGTAGTAAAAACCCTAAGAAATCATTGAGTTATCCATACTCCTTTCAGTCGATCCAGCCTCCCACCCTGCACCCCCTTTCATTAGCCCCCTGGGTGGAAGCGCAGCTGCACGGTAAAGTCTCATCTCTGCCCCCAGTTAGCTGACCCCATTGGGCCCAGCCTGGCAGTTTGGACTCATTTTTTGAGCCAGAAGCAGCAGTCAAGCACCGACTTGATGGGCTTGGCTCCGGCTCTGCCGCTCATTTTGACCCTTCTTATTTCCAAGCCCCTTTGACCCCAGCTTCTGCAGTTGAGACCGCTCCACTCCTGACTCTGCCGTACACCCAGGCCTCGTTACACCTGCTGCTCCAGGTGCAAATGCTCCTTGGGCCTTCCACCCTGGTGCACTGGGGCCGGGGGCCGAACCTGCCTGGCTAGCCTTGTGTGAGTCTACACCAGGAAAGGGATGCAACAAAACGTGGCACCCCACTCAGTAGGAAAGATGCTCTGAACAAGAGCTTGGCCGGCCATTCTTGACTCTTAGTGTTTCATATTCCTTATTTGTAAGACAAACCAAAACCCCCTTTATAATAGATACTTGCTTTTACTTCTTCGCATGTTCTTGCATGCGTGAAATGAGATAACAGAAGGGAAAATATCTTTTAAAAAAGAAAGCGTAGTATTTTATTATGGGCAGTTTCCAAATCAGTTTTTGAAGCTTGTTGCCTCTTGAGGCAACGAGTGTCAAATGAATCTTCCTGTCGAGGTTCTCAGTCTGCATGATGGCGGGGATGAGCTCTCCCAGCGCTCCTGAGCTGCCCTCGCCCACCAGGGCTCCCCTGCCCACCTCTCCAACTGGGATTCCCGAACCTGCCCATTCAGACCTTAGGGCCAGTCACCCCAGACTTTGTATTGTGCCTAAGCACTCCCTTCCCTTGTCTGCCTTGGTGCCTCTGTGCCTCCTCCCTGACATGAGTGCTGCCTAATTCCTCATCTCCCCCGGGAAAATTCCTCCAGCCTTCAAATGTCAGCTGTCTTTTCACATGTGTATTATCTATGGCTGTGTCACAAAGGCGGTGGCTGAAACAACACACTTATTTTATTTACTTATATTTTAAGTGAGACGAGGGGAGATAGCAAAAGTGGGATCCACCTGGTAACCCCTGCCTGGGGCTGATGCTCAAATCAACTGAGCTATCTTCAGCGCCTGAGGCTGATGCTTGAACCAGTTGAGCCACTTGCTGCGGGAGGGGGAGGTCGCTTCTCATGTGTGCCCTGACTGGGAATTGAACCCAGGACGTCCATACACTGACCTATCCAACTGGCCAGGGCTATTTATTTTAAATTAATTTTAATGGGGATAACATTGATCACTGAGTACATAGGTTTCAGGTAAACATCTTTATAGCATTTGAACTGTTGATTGTATTGTGTGCCCATCACCCAACATAAAATCATTTTCTGTCACCATCACCATATATTTGTCCTTCTTTACTCCTCTTCCTCCTCCCCTTCTCCCCCTGGTAACCACTTTACTTTTCTCTATGTCCATAAGTCTTATTTTATATCTTACCTATGTGTGAAATCATGTAGTTCTTAGCTTTTTCTGATTTACTTATTTCACTTAATATATATAATGATCTCAATGTCCACCCATGTTGTTGTAAATGGCAATATGTCATCATTTCTTATGGCTTAGGAGTATTCCATTGTTTATATGTCCCACATTTTCTTTAACTGATCCTCTATTAAGGGACACTTTAAAACAACACATTTATTATCCTGCATTTTCTGTGGGTCAGTGTAACATAATAAGAAATACACTGCTCACAAAAATTAGGGACTCAGGGGATTTGCAGACACTTCAATACTTTCAGCCTTTTATATAGTGCATTTTCACCATTGAAATAAAAGTCAGTTTTGCATCTCATTTGCATAATCAAACAACTTTCTTTGACTTGTCCTTTGCTTTTCTGATGTTCTTGTTCAATAAAAACAAAATCAAATGCTTCTTTTTCTTTTATCGCTTCGTATTCATTTTAATAAAAAACCCTAATTTTTGTGAGCAGTGTATTTGGCCTGCCTCTAGTTCCTGACATGGAGCTCCTAAAGCCCTTGTGATTTCCTGAGTGATAGCAGTGCTGTGAACACCTTTTGTTCTCATATTTAGTCTTTGACCCTGTCCCTGACACCGAGCTCCTAAAATCCCTGTAATTTCCTGAGTGATAGGCACATCTATTGTTCTGTGATGCAGCTCTTGGTGTACTCCTATATAGATAGCTTCAGGATGGAGGCTGGTCATCTGATAGACCCAGCCATGATGACAAGCTTGGAATATTCATCCCCACCCTCCGTCCCCCAGGGATGGGAGAAGGGCTGGAGATTGAGTTAATAATTGATTATATCTACAGGATGAAATTGATCATGCCTATGTGATTTCATAAAAATTTCTGAACTGCGGGTTTTGGAGAGCTTCTGGGTTGGTGAATTCACCTATGTACTGGGAGGGTGGTGCACCTCGACCCCACAGGGACGGGCGCTCCTGTGCTCAGGGTCCTCTAAGACCTCACCCACATATTTCTTCATCTTATTGTCCATCTGTCTCTTATGATGTTCTTTGTACTAAGTCAGTAAATGTAAGTTACGTGTTGCCTTTAGTTCTGTGAGCTGTTACAGAATTACCGAACCCAGGGAGGAGGTCATGGGAACTTCGGCCCCAATTTGTAGCCAGCTCAGAAGTCTGGGTAACCTGGAGACCCATGACCTGCATTTGGTGTCTGAAGTGAGAGGCAGTCCTGTAGGACTGAGCCCTTCACCTGTGGAGCTGCGCTAAGTTTGGACACCCAGGTGATGTCAGAAGAGAATGAGAGACTTACTTGGTTTGCCTGAAGTGTTGTGAGTGGAGGATGGAAGTGAGGTCCCCCTTTAGGCAGGAATCTGGACATGGCTCAGCGTGGTCCTCTGCGTCAGGGTTTCTCATAAGGCTGCAGTCAAGGCGCCACTCATCTGAAGGCTTGCTTTGGGAAGAATCTGTTTCTAAGTTTATGTAGTTGTGGGCTGTGGGGCTATTGACCTGTGTAGTTATGTTCCTGTGGGGCTGTTGGTCTGAGGACCTGAGTTCTTGCTGGCTGCTGGCTGCTGGCCACCCTCAGCTCCTTCCTGCCTGGGTCCCTTCATGGCAGCTGGCTGTGTCGGCTCCAACAAGGGAGAGTCTGCCATCGAGACCAAAGTTACAGTCTGTGTGACCCCATCATGGAAGCGCCAGCCCACTACCTTTTCCATATTCTGTTGATTTTCACACTTGAAGGGAGGGGATTATTCAGGGGTGTGAAGCCTGGGATGTCTGGGGGTCATTTGAAGCCATCTTAGAGTCTGCTTAGCACAAGATCTTTTCTCTTTACAAGCCTTTCCTAATTTCTCAACTAAATGTGTGATGTCCTTTCTGTGACTCTCATTCATAGTTGTTTATTTTTGCAGTTAATATTCTATGACTGATACTATCTAGTTGAATGTTTCTTTTATTTCCCTCATGTAATTTTTTGCTTATCTTTCATCGACTTGCAACTCCCAGAACAGACTCTTGTATTTGAAAATGTTCTACAAAAGACTTTTTTTATCCTTTCCTTTTTAGAAATGAAAGGACCAAGCCACTCTCCTGATTCACACCTGAGTCCTTTTTCTCCACAGCAGATCCATTATCGAACCTTCAGATTTGCCAGTTTGACATCAAAAGCAATGACTCATCCACGTCTATATAGCCTGGTTAGAGTGACTTGCCTTAGTCTGATTTGCACTTAGAGCTAGACGTGTTACCTTATTAAGAAGAAGCAATTTCCCATCAAAGATGCTTCAGACATGCACTGTTTCTGAGCAGTGCATTGTTCTGTTTCCTAGGGGGCCTGGTGAGTCTCAGAGGTTGATTCCGTCTGTAAAAATCAAGTTCTTCTTTAAATGCTTTTTCTTTTTTGTCTTGTTATGATTACTTTGTGGTCCTGCTATTATTAGGTCACAGCAGATGAACTGATAAAGGGGATCAGCTCTCGGAGAAGCAGTGTTTTCATTTTCTCCCTTTTACCCAAGCAATGAGCTGAATCTCGTTATCCCTGTTGGAGATGTTCAGTAGGACAAACCATTGTGTATGCTTTAAGAGTCTTAGAACATAGGAGAGATATAATACGTATTTGATATATAGGGGATTGCAGACGAAACCATGATAAAACCCATCCAGCCTGGTTCCCCAAGCTTTGAGGCCATTCCCTACTTAACTCTGTAAGATAGCTTCACATCTTTTTCTTTTTGTTTTGAAGTTTTAGTGGATAGCCAGTCCTTAGGAGGGAGGTAAAGAAACACCAGTCTCATTTTAGTAAACACTGTTTCTGGTGTTGAAATGATCACATCGCAGATGTGAAGCTTGACCCCTTTAAGGAAAGCTCACGGAAATCAATGTGCATTTGGAGGAATCATTCATCTGTTGGAAAAGATGCAGAATTAGTAAGTTAAAACCAGCTATAGACGGGAGCACATAAGTGTGAGTGCCAACATTCTGGGTCTTTTGGGAGCCATGAGGCTAAAAGCCAATTAAAGCTTCAGTAGAGAGAAATTTAAAAGTTGTTCCTCCTGGGCAAGAGAAGGATTTGGAGCAGAGAGGACTCCGAGAAAAGCAGGAGGGTGTCAATGATGTAATTAATACAGTTCACAGCTGGAAATGGGAATCAGCGTAAAACCCCATGTAAGAAGATGACCTTACGAGGGCCCGGAAGCCAGGCCATCCAGGTCTCAGCTCTGGCTCAGGCAGCTGCAGGAGTCTGCGCAGTCAGCCTGAGAGCAAGGAGGGTGACCAAATCCTGCCGCAGAGAGTGCCTCCTTTCTTAATCCCCAACTAGTCAATAAGTTAGAACAATGCAGGCAAATTGGGTAGTAAAGGGATCGTTTCCCTCTTAATGTCTGAGTATTAGTTTTCATTCATTCATTCATTCATTCATCCTGTTAAGAGTAAATGTCTACACATTGTCTACTCAGACAATGTTATCATCTAATTGATACTTCCAACCTCTACTCCAGGATGTAGAGCCATGTCTCCAACTTGGTCAGGGGACATCATCATCCTTAACATTTCATTGCCACCCCCAACTCGAAATGTACCCCAGAGTTGTGGATCAACTTCTCCTAGTGTTTTATCCTCCGGAAGATCTCTCCACAATCATGTGCTCTTCTCCATTCTCACTTCTGTCAGTGCTATTCAGATCTTGAAGGTTGAGTGCCATCATGGGGAGAGGATGAGATGAGGTGTCAGTCAGCATTCATGAAAGTTGGGTTTGAATCCTGTCCTTGTCATTTCCTAGCGGGTTACCATGGGCAAACATGTTGTTTGACTTTTGTGAGCCTCATTTCCCTTATCTCTAAAATTGGCATGATAATATCTGCCTACTTCTTTGGGTTATTGGAGAATATTAAGTATGGTAGTGTATGTAAATCACCTAATTGTGCCTGGCATGTCCAGGGCCACTCTTTTGGATGCCATTTGCATTTGATTCTCTCCTGGAGCTGTGGGGCCCAATTCTGAGTGTGGTGTGTATCCTGCACCCACCCCAGCCTTCTGACAGATGAGCTTGGCTTCTACGTTTCAGAGACAGGGAAAGCTGCCTGCAGGTGCCCCCTTAGCCTTCAGCCGCCAGACTTACAAGTGGCTGTGTCTAGACTCGTTCCCTCTTCCATTTACTTTGGTACAATGAAGGTGACATCTTTCTGTCCTTCTGTCTGAGGTTAATCCTTTTCCCGGGTTCTGGATCCCATCCCTTCCTGCCCAGGGACCTCTCCCTTTTCTAACTGTGTCCTCCTTGACCGCACCTTCTTTAATGGTTCCTCCCCATCAGTAATGAACCATGTCCAAGCCTCCCTTATCTTAAAATAATAAAACAGTAAAAGCCTTGTCTCTCTGCCCCTACAGCTCCCGCCCTGTATTGTTCCGCCCTCCCAGGCACGCTTCCGGAGCCAGAGCCGGTCCACCGCCTAGTCTGCGCGTCCGCCTCTGCTTAGCTCCCCCACACGGCAGTCTGACTTCCCTTCGTTTCTTTCATTAACATTAGTGTCATGAGGGTCACCTGTTACCTCATCGCTATGGCCACGCTGCTGACCATGCTCTTCCTGTTGAAACACTTGCTTTCCTTTGCTTCTCTTACCCATATTAGCCTGACTTTTCTCCTACCTCTGATGCTTCAGCCTCCTTGCAAACTTTTCTACTCATGCTTTCTTAAATGTTGGTGTTCCTCATCATCTGGCCAAGGTGTGCTTCCTTTCTAATTCTGCACCGTCTCTGAGGGGCCAGCTCGCTTACTCGTCTGCCTTCTACACATAGACAGCGCCTTCATGTCTGTCTCCAGCCCAGCTCTCTCTCTGAAGCACCAGGTCTGATATTCTCTACCTCAGACTCAGTAAGTCCCAACTGAACTTACATCCCCTCCCAATTGTCTGAAGATGCTCTTCCTCTGGTGGCTGTTTGCTCATTTGTCTCTAGCAGTGCCTTTAGCGTGAACCTGAATCAGAATGCCCAGGAGGGCTTGTTCTACTAGATTGCTCGCCCCACCCCTAGAGGCCGGTGTCAGTAGGTCTGGGTGGGGGCCTGAGAACATGCATTTCTGAGAGTTCCCAGGTGATATTGATGCTGCCAGTCAGGTAACACACTTTGGGAACTTCTGTTATATTATAAGGAAGTAAATTTAGGTCTTGTGACTACAAAGCTCAGGCTTTCAAATTGCTCTGTCATCTCTGTGCATAGATACAGTGAAATTATATATAGAGCTATTTGTCACATACCATCTAAAATTTGAAGTCCTCCGATGTCTGTCTATAACTGAATTCTATAATTTGTGGCAACCCTCCCATTCTCTTTGGAACTCGTCCACCTGTACCTTTTCTCCACATCTCAGCACACAGTGGTGGGAAAAGCTTGGATTTAGAGTCACACTGGGTTATGACTCCCCTCTACTAGCCATCTCTGTAAGTTACTTTACCTCTTTGACCTGCTGATTACTAGTCTCTTAGTCTCTAAAAATCAGAATAGAAATACTTCCCTCATGGGGTCAGTGAGAAAAATGTATGTGAGAAAACCTGCTTCTTTTCTCTATCCCTTGTGCTTCTGTCTTAACATGACATTGGGCAGTGTCATAAGAGCTTCCTAACTGTGTACCTTTGTGTCCCCTGCTCAGATCACTATTGTCTCTCCCCTGACCTCACCGATCACTGCTCCTTAACCATGCTCGACACTGCTACCTGAAAAATAGTTCTCAAATATAAATCCTAGCACTTTCTATTAATAGTAATGGTGGGCTGTTATCCACACACACACACCCTCCCACTTAAATAGCCAAAAATACTTAGATAAAATAAAAAAACCCACACTTTATAAAAAAGCATGAAAGAGCTGACAAGCATTGCCAGGTTAAATCAGAATGGAGAAGCCAGGCGACTTTGCAGCAGTTACAGGGAACACAAATAAAGCCCTGACTCTTCACATGAAGATGGGACCCCAATAGCTATGCACCATCACGGTGAGGGTGGACCTGATACATATCAGCTCTTACATGGAATTGTAGCCCTCATTCAGCTGACGGGTCAACCAAGGAATCTCAAGTCTTGAACAGAAACAGCCTTTCATAAACATCATCAGATATTGGAATCACCACCATCTATAAAAACAAACAAACAAACTGTGTTTTAAGAAATAAAAGATAAAAAGATATCTACAAGAATAGGAATGGTGAAATGTGACAGAGCAAATTGGAAAAGGGATAAACTAAAACTTCTAGAAATATACAGTAATGAAATGAGAAACTGAATACAAAAATATATGTAATTGAGTTTAAAGAAAGAAAACTCACTGATGGATTTAACAGAAGATTGGATAAAGTTGAAAAGAAACCCAACAAACTGGAAAACACTAAGAAAACTTATTTAGAGAGACAAAGAGATAAACACTGAAGATGGAGAGAGAGTAGAGGGAGAAAGTCTGTTTAATTAGTCATGGAAGGCAATGAGAAAGAAAATGAGCAAAGGTGAAATTTGAAGTTAATGGCTGAGATTTTTTCATAGCAGTTGTAATATCAAACTGCAGATTTTTTTTGAGATAGTTAGACAGACAGGAAGGGAGAGAGAGAGATGAGAAGCATCAACTCATAGTTGCAGCACTTTAGTTGTTCATTGATTGCTTTCTCATATGTGCCTTGACTGGGAGATGGGGCGCCGGCAGAGCCAGTGACCCCTTGCTCAAGCCAGTGAGCCTGGGCTCAAGTTAGCAACCTTGGGCTTCAAGCCAACGCTTAAGCCCGCAACCCCGTGCTCAAGCCAGATGAGCCCACACACAAGCTAGCGACCTCAGAGTTTCGTACCTGAGTCCTCAGCATCCCAGGCCAATGCTCTATCCACTGTGCCACCACCTGGTCAGGTCCAAACTATGGATTTAAGAAGACTAGTAATTGCAAGTAAAATAAAAAACACACACACACACACATCAAACTTATATATATTAAGAAGAAACTATAGAAAACCAAAGGCCAATAGAAAAATCTTAAAAGCAGCTAGAGAAAAAGACTACCTTCAAAGGAGCAATAGATTGACCATTGACTTCTCATCAGATATAACTCTGAACATGTTATTCTCAAAATTTTCAATGGCTTTCCATCCCTAAAATATAAAAGACATACTCTTCAGCATAGGGGGCCTTTTGTAGTCTGGTCCCTGCAGTTTATTTATACACACAGGACCTTTCTCCTTCTCAGTTTATTCTTTTTATCATTATTATTATCGTTATTATTATTTAACGAAAGGGACAGAGAGAGAGAGGCAGGAAGGGAGAGAGATGAGAAGCATCAATTCTTCATTGTAGCACCTTAGTTGTTCATTGATTGCTTTCTCATATTGCTTTGACCAGGGGCTCAAACTGAGCCAGTGACCCTTTGCTCAAGCCAGCAACCTTGGGCTCAGACCAGTGACCATGGGATCATGTTGGTGATCCCACACTTAAGCTGGTGACCTCAGGGTTTTGAACCTGGGACCTCAGCGTCTCAGGTTGGCGCTCTATACACGGCCCCACCGCCAGTCAGGCCCAGTTTACTATTGATGGTGTGCCTTTCCACGTGCTCTCCTCCCTTTCTGGAGTGCTCTCTGTGTCCATCCATGGAGCCAGCTCTCACTCAGCCCCCACTCTCAGCTCGGGTTCACCCTCAAACTCCCTCTTTCTCTTTTTACTGCCTTTGAGCACACTGCTTGCCAGCTGTCATCAACAACATTTATTTGCAATGTTTGTTGTTCTCTTTGTCTCATTTCCAGCACATGAACTCTTGGGGGACAGGGCCAGGGTTGTTTGCAGTGCTGACACTTCACAGACACACAGCACCCCTACTGGGTTAATTCCAGCGTTTCAGGGGGTCCGGCACCACTTACCCCGTATCCTGATGGAGGTTTCCATGGCTCTTCCCATGAGGCTCTGATTCTTGCTTGTGTGGAGGGAGAGCAGGTCACCATGGTCAGCACCAGGATCTCTGCATACCGTCATGGACCGGCCCTGTCTGTTCCTTACCCCCATTTCCTTGGTGAAACTGTAATGACAGTACCCACATGACCCATAGTATGAAGTTGTGGTGTGGCCCAGATGAGGTAACGTGATCACACTGTGAGAACTCTCTGGCACAGTACTATTTCATTAGCTTTATTTCAGAGTAAGAGACTGATTTGGGCTGGGGAATTTGTAACGAAGGGAACTCATTGGTCTCCCGAGCCTGGCCTTGGCAAGAGCTAGAGGTGGGGTCCTAGACTGACCATCAACACTCATTTTGCCTGGCAGACGTGCAGCATAGCAAATGACTGTGACATGAATGTGAGGACGCAGTGTTGCCACTTCTCCGTTTCCCTGGGGAGAGGGGCCCTAGGTTTCCCTGGTTGATTTTGAGAGGCCTGAAGGGAAATGCTTTCACTTACAAAAAGAATTGCAGTTTTCATTAGAAATTTTAAATTTCCACATCTTCACCCAGATATGGAAAAAGCTTAGGTTTGTCTGAGTTTGCCACTCTTATTGCGTGGATTGAAGCAGTTCTGCCCAGCTCTTTGGTCTTCTCTTCTTACAGCCTCCACGGACCACACAGCATCAGTCTGATCATCTGAAAGGCCTTCTGGGTATTCGTAAAGTGTTAAGAATCGTCATACTGGTCAGTCTACTGGTGATTTATGAGAAGGCCAAGTCAGAATCACTTTTGTTACCAAAACAGATGTTGGGTTTGCACTTGCTATATGTAAGTGGTAACGCCAAGGGCAGCAGACCATAACATTTTATTTTTTAAATGTTTAAAATAGAAGTTTCAGATAATCTGTAGAAAGAGATGAGGATTTCACTGGATTTTTCTTCCTAAAGTGTTTCTTGGGGGAATATAAGGAACAGTTGCTTATATTAGTCATTTATCTGTTTTGTTTTGTTTTTAGAAAATTCTCTTGTTTAGATGAAGAATATTAGTAGTCAGTTGTTTCTAGAATTTTTTTTTTTTAACTAGAAGGACCACTGAATGCATGGGCCAACTAACTCTTCCTTTCGAATGGCAAAACTTCCAGCAGCTCTGCCCTGTTCTGGTAATTTCATCGTGGAGTTTAATTTTAATTGTTCTGTCGAGGTAGTCTTCCTGGTACTCACTCAAACGCTCCTTTAACTTAAGCCTTTTTTTTTTTTTTTTGTATACTAAGTCATTCATAGCAATGAAGACACACTGGGCATCTTTCTCAGAAGTCTGTCAGCTCGTGCCTCTCATCGTCCTCCCTGCCCTGATCTTGGGTCAGATTCAGACAGTGTCTTGGCTAGGGTACCACCCAGCTTTCTGAGATCTCTGCTGCTATTGCCTCTCTCTTCCGAGCGCTACAAAATTCACAGCCTTCAATGCATGCGTCCCTCACCTCTGTAGGATAGGTAGTGTCTAAACTTGTCAGTGTCATCGTCTGGACCTGTATGTTGGAAAGGGTGCTCGCTGAGAATGGCATTAAATCCTAAAATATCAATGGGTTTCGACAAGAAAGAAGTTTATTTATATCTCACATAGAAGAAGACCGGAGGTAGGCAGGCCAGAGCTTGTAGGATAGCTCCCCAGTCCTCAGCTGGTTCTCGTGTGCTGGCTGGTGCAATAGGAAGCACCCTGTCCTGTGGCCTCGAGGATCAGGGTGAGCGCCTGAGGTCCCGTTGTCACATCCACATTCTCGCCAGCAAGAAGAAGGAAAGGGGGAACACCTGTCCATTACGGACACTTCCTAGAAGTCACTTAGAACACTTTAAACTGCATCTTACTGCCCGACCTGTGGGGGCACAGTGGATAACGTGTCAACCTGGGATGCTGAGGTTGCTGGCTCCAAACCCCAGGCTTGCCGGGTCAAGGCACATGTGAGAAGCAACTACGATGAGTTGATGCTTCTCGTCCCCCGCCCCCCTTCTCTTTCTCTTTTTCTCTAAAATCAATAAATAAAATCTTAGGAAAAATAATAAATGCAAAAAAGGCTGAGGAATGTAGTCTTTAACTCGCATACCCAGCTAAAAATTGGATTTCTTACAACTAGGAAGGAGGAAACTAGATAATTGGGCAAGAACTAGAGTTGCTGCCGCAGGGCCCCACCCACCTCTCTGTCAGCCCTTTTCCTCTCCCTGCCCCAGGCCCTGTGTGCCCAGCACTGTGTCCTCAACCTGTTAGTAGAGACATAGTCTCTTATACAACTGTACCACGTCAAGCCCTTTCACAGCTCTGGGCCTGTACCTGAAATGCCCTTCAACTTCTTCTCTCTCTTCAAACCATCTATGCATTCTTCATGTCCCAAGTCACTTCCTCAGCAAGTTCTCTTCTTCCTGAACAGTGGCAGCACATTACTTCCCATTGAGCACATAGCAAAGGAAGAGCTTAATAAACTTAGTGATTCAACAGACTTGGGTTAGACTCTCCAGCTTGGTCTGGAAAGAATAAACATGGAAGTTCTCAGCACAAAAATTGTATTTAAAGCTGCAGCCCAGCTCTCTCTTGTGAGTTCCACAACTTCATGTTGAACTGCCTCCCAACATTATCACTTGAAGGTTTCATAGGTGGCCTCTCAAATATTTAGAACCACTTCTGAAATAGAAATCTTGATCTTCACCTTATTCTCTAGTTCCTGTGCCAGTAATGTTGCCTCCTCATCAGCGTTGCTGCGTACGCGGGAAAGCTGGACGTAATCCTACACTCTCATATCTAATCGCCACCAAAGTCTGTTTGATCAACTCCAAAATAGGTCACAGATGGATTCTTTCAGTTCCATCTCCAGTTCTTGCGTCTAAGCACTCCGTGTCTGGACTCCTGTTGGTTGAAGCCGGCTCTAATCTCACCTTGGGCACTGCCACTTTCTTGTATGGAATTCTTAGTGAGCTTCTCATTGTGTTTAGGTTTAAATTCAAGACTCTTACATCCTGGAACCCCCCTCCTCCATTTGACTCCCGTCCAGCTCTCCTTCTCATCTCTTGTCACACACGTTCCTGCTCATTGTGCTCCAGCCACGTGCTTCTTTCTCTTTCTTGATTGTGCTGAGAACTTCCCACCTCTGCCTCTTCTCTGCTGACGTTCCCCACCCGCTTGTCCCCTTCTTCACTCCTACACACATCTTCATTGTCTCAGCTTCAAGGTCACTGCCACACAGAGCCTTTCCCTGACCTCTTAATGTAAGTCGTACGTCCTCTGACCTCTCCTCTTCTTCGCAAGGGGCTATTCTTTCCTTTTCACCATTCATCTCAACCAATAACTTTATATTTAAATTAAGGTATATATTCCATAAGGGCTGGAACCATATTTCTTTTATTCATTACTGAATCCTCAATGCCCAGTGCTCAATAAATGCACATGGAATAAATGAATAAATAAGTGACCTTGTGATTAAACAATACAGTAGATTTGCTCATTAAATTGGCATAAAATAGCTTTGCTGTTCAGTGTGGTGAGACGTAGTTGTGGGAAACTTATTGAGGTGATTCACCTTTCTAACCTGGCATATGTGTCTTCATATTTATTGAACACATCTATGATGTTCACCCGCAGGGCTATAAACTTAGTTTCCTTTATTAATTCAACTCCAAAATGCACCTTTGTCTGAACAGAGCCTTATTCTGAAAAGGTCATGTTCAGTATGATATCTGAAGATCATGATTGGGCCCACTGCCATGGCTTGCCTTCTTTCTTTGGATTCAGCCTGGCATAACCTTTGGAACTGAAGACTTGCTTGTTGTTGGGGTGGACTGTAAAGCAGCAGTCACAAAATGGAGCCAGCAGTGACAATCACAGAAAGCTGTGTGCCCAGGACTTGGGGTGCCTTGGAAAAACCCTCACTGCCCTGTATTGACTGCTAGCTCCTGAGACCAAGAGCTCAGATATTAGATATAGAGGTAGAGTATACTACTTGTCCATGGTAATTCCAGCTTCCCGATTTTCCCTCAATCGTCTTGTTCTGCAAGCTATGTTATGGAACAGATCTATTGATCTGTTTCTTTTCTTCCTGAAAGTATAAGAGATGTCTGGAAGCATCCAGTGATTTTGGAAACCTGAACTATGGTCTAAAATAAAAAATGAACTTTGATGATGTCCGTCTTCTACTGATGGACAGGGTGATCAACAATGGGAAAGTTTTTGTTTGTTTTTTCTTTTTTGTAAAACGATGAAAATTTTGCTCTCAGTGGGTGCCCTGGTAGGTATGTTTCAGTATAGATGGAAAAGCAAACTGTTGATCATTCCTAAGCCCCAGTGGGTCAGATTATGTCAGTGTTTCCAGAGAGTGCCCACAATGGTAAAAGTTGGCTTTAAGCTGAGGCTTTGCTAAGAGGCAGCCAGTCCTGAAAAGGATTTATTTATTTATTCATTTTGGTGTTGGTAATCTCTAAATGATAAGTACAAGTCTCTCTTAGCTCTCTGGAGAGGGTCACACATGAACTGGTTGTGACCCCAAGAATCCAGAAACTCCAGTATAGTTCACTAAGAATAACTTGTAGTGTGGGGCAAATCCAATGTAACACATGAAAATACAAAATATTAAATGTTCAAAAGAGTGTGATTTGCTGCTTTTGTTCACAAGTGGACAAGTGGTTTTAATACTTCTTGTTCAGAGCCAAACTCTCTTACTGGGGAGATGTGGTTTCTGTTTCTTGGGTGAATGTGCCTTTTATAAGGTTTTTTAAAAAAGAAATTAAACATTAAAAGATTTTAAGAACTTTACTCTTTATGTAATGTCACTAAGAAAGCCAGGAAAATCAGGGTTAGCATATTTATTTATTTAATAAATACAATCTATTTTGCATCATTTTGTTTGTTATGGCTGATACCAAAGTACTTTTAAAAGTTAACATTTATTTTGATTTTGTTTTCTTTTAGCAGATGTGCATAATAAATTAACCTATCTCGTTTCTTCATTGTGGGCAGGGGCAGTATTTGACTTCTAGTTTTATTTTTTATTTTTTGGCATGTTGACACAGAGGCGACTGAGTTTAATTCACCATAGTTTGATGCTCTCCCCATGTACGATGCCTAGCATATGAACAATGTGAAATAGGCATAATGCGGCCTGCTGAGTGTGATCATTAATACAAGTTGGTGATGGGATTGACTTTCGCCACATTACCTAACCACAGGACCTGGGTTCCCATTTCTATAAAACAGGTAGTTTGGGGTAAGTGGTATTCAGGAAAAGTCCCATGAATCTACAGTGTGTCCGTAAAGTCACGGTGCACTTTTGACCGGTCACAGGACAAAGGTGCACCGTGACTTTACGGACACACTGTATATGCCTTAACAGATATGCATCTGACTGATTCCTCCTTTTCTCTCTTTTTCTGTCTGTTTTTAATTCAGGAAGAGACGAGCGCACCTCCGTGGCACAGGGCACCAGCGCTTTACCAGAGAAGTCGCTGCAGAGATCAGCAAAGGTGATTGCTTACAGGTTTTCTTCATATGCCCAAATGACTGCCGCCTGAGCCATCTGTCCAGGGTCTCTCCTGCGACACTTGGGACTGTCGTTGGTCAGTTAATCAGAATTGTCAGTGGCAGCAGCGTATTGTAAATAATAACTTCAAACATATATCAATACATATATTTTCGTTTGCCCGTGTTTGGATGAAGGCCAAGGCCTTTTCTTCGTGTGTGGGTATATTTATTGAACTTGTATGTGCATTGGTTTTTTTTTTTCCCTGCTTAAACCACACTTGTAATGTGGCATCTATGATTTCAAGTTTGGGTTATTTAAAATGGAGCAAGAATTTAGGCACTGCTGTAGCAATGGATGTTAATATCGATTCCATCTAGATTTTTATACTTTTTTGCTTTATTGTTTTTGCTTGTTGTCATGCCCATATCTAATTCAAAAGTAAGCTTTCAAGAAGTCTTTGTAGTTTTATTCCTAAGTATTTAATGTAATTATCATAGAAACAAAAAACAATTGATTTTGCTTCCTGTTCTGTTGTTTTTGCATAATTCAGTTTTATTTTGTGATTACATGTGCTCCTGGCATAGTCAGCGATGGGGTCAGACATGGCCGACCTCAGCTGAACAGCTGCCAGGAGGAAGCGGTGCCCGGGCGGACAGCGAGGGCACATGGCGCAGGGCTCCCCCACCCCCCGGGGAAAACAGTTCGACCGCTCATTCCAGCGAGTCGGTTAGTCGGTGTCCACTGCATAGCGGCTTGGGGAATCTCTAAGTTACATTGCATACATGTTACCCGTAATGGCCGGTCCAGTTATCTAGATCTTTATTTTAATAAGCATTTTGAATTCGAACCCTGTGCCAGCCGCAGGCTGGGTGTGGAAGCCTCTGATGAATGGGAAGCCTGGGGGCTCTGTCTGACTCACGCACTTGTGTTTTTTCTGACCTGTGCAGTATTTAACATCTTGACTTGGTAGCTTGCATTAAAAAAGAAAAAAAATTGGAGTATTCATATAAAAAAAATTAGACTTTTAGCTTCTCCTGACAAAACAAAACATCCGGCAACACCGGGCACATTCTGGAATGGCTTTGGTCAGAACAGAGTAGAGGCAGTCCTTTGGAGATGGGGCCTGTGTTCTGTAATTTGCTGCTGCCCTCCAATGGTGCCCTCTCCCTGGCTGTGTGCTTTTTTTTTTTTTTAATAGTTTCTTAATGAATTGAAATGAAAATTACAGGGCCAAACAGCACTTGTATGTGAAACTTATACTGTGTCACAAGTAAGGTCAGGCTGCTTTATACATGTCTCAGGCTGTCCATCAGTAACACAAGAAGCAAGCACTGCTGGGTCAGACGAGATGCTGTAGACTTGTCTCTCCTTGCTCTTCCCCACTAAGTCCAACTCTATTTTTTATTTTTTTTAATTTTTATCTTTTTTACAGGGACAGAGAGAGAAAGTCAGAGAGAGGGATAGACAGGGACAGACAGACGGGAACGGAAAGAGATGAGAAGCACCAATCATTAGTTTTTCGTTGCCGTTGCGACACCTTAGTTGTTCATTGATTGCTTTCTCACATGTGCCTTGACCGCGGGCCTTCAGCAGACCGAGCCACCCCTTGCTGGAGCCAGCGACCTTGGGTCCAAGCTGGCGACCTCGGGGTCTCGAACCTAGGTCCTCCGCGTCCCAGTCCGACGCTCTATCCACTGCGCCACCGCCTGGTCAGGCTAAGTCCAACTCTAAACCCTGGAAAACACCCTGGCCAGTTGGCTCAGTGGTAGAGTGTTGGCCAGGTATGTGGAAGTCCCGGGTTCGATTCCCAGCCAGGGCACACAGGAGAAGCGTCCATCTGCTTCTCCACCCTTCTCCCTCTCCTTCCTCTCTGTCTCTCTCCTCCCCTCCCGCAGGCAAGGCTCCATTGGAGCAAAGTTGGCCCGGGCACTGAGGACGATTCAATGGCCTCCACCTCAGGCGCTGGAATTGCTCCCGTTGTAGTGAAGCAATGCCCCAGATGGGCAGAGCATCGTCCCCTGGTGGGCATGCTGGGTGGATCCCGGTCGAACCATGTAAAAGTCTGTCTGTCTGTCTGCCTCCTCCCCTTCTCACTTTCGAAAATCCAAAACAAACAAACAAACAGAAAACCCTGGAAAACAAGAGACAACCAAAGGAGAGTTCTGGAAGGGGGAAAGGGGGAGGACAGCCTAAGGACTGAAACACTAGAGGAGCAACAGAGCAGCAGGGCCTTCACAGTTCGCCCCTCCCCCCCACCGACAGAAATATCGATTACTTAGTCACTCAGCTTCACTGAGAGGCACTTCATGTGCAAGTGCCTCTAGAAAAACTGCTGGACCCAGCTCATTGACCAAGCAGTTTCCCACTGACGCCCCACAACTGTTACCAGTGCTGTAGCCGAACAGCATTGAGCATCTCTTTGGTGTTTGCAGGTGGTTTACATTGTGGAGAAAAAGCACTCTCGAGCAGCGACTGGCTTCCTCAAACTCCTGGCCGACAAGAACAGTGAGCTGTTTAGGAAATACGCCCTGTTTTCTCCCTCGGATCACCGGGTGCCTAGAATATACGTGCCTCTCAAGGACTGTCCCCAAGACTTTGTGACCCGGCCTAAAGATTATGCCAACACACTGTTCATCTGCCGCATCGTGGACTGGAAGGAAGACAGCAATTTTGCCCTGGGGTAGGTGAGCTCTGGCAGGGAAACCCAACACCATACCGGACTTGCTTTAGGGGACCTTCAGTTAAACCTTCTTGTGGCATATTTGAATGATTACTTCTGTATTAAAGCATGAGTACTTGGTATATTTTGGTTCTGTTTCTTAAGAAATTGACCTTCGAATTGCCAGGCAGTCAACCTTTTGGGTTTATTTCTGTGGGTTTTTTTTTTTTTTTACATAAAATATAAGATCCTAAGTCTCTACATATTTCGTCTTAGGTCATGAATCCTGTTTGTACTTGTGAACTGCAAAGAATTCATTGCATTAGCCAATCAGACCCATCCTTTCAGACTCTAGCACTGAGATATACCAATTCCAGGCATATTCAGGATTATAATATTTTACAGGCTTTTAATATTAATATAAAAGTATGCTTGAATGATGTGCTTTTTGGGTATAATCTTCAGAGGTTTCACATATGACATTAATTGTAAGCAGGAAAATGGTACCTTTTTTTATTTTTTAATGGAAGCTGTCAGAAACCAGTCTTACTTAAATATGATTATGTAGTCACAGAGCATCGTGAATAGC
The DNA here is from genome assembly GCA_037038555.1 of Rhynchonycteris naso. Classification (NCBI taxonomy): domain Eukaryota; kingdom Metazoa; phylum Chordata; class Mammalia; order Chiroptera; family Emballonuridae; genus Rhynchonycteris; species Rhynchonycteris naso. The sequence goes on along the minus strand of CM072997.1, from coordinate 6,403,583 downwards.
CACTTAATTCTGATCTGAAGAAACTGCTGGACCCAGCTATATGATCAAATACTGTGCCTGTTTCCTTCTTAAAATTGGTATTCATTTTGAAAGAAAAGCAATCTAAATTTTATTTAAATCTTTGGCTCTTTTTTATTAATGGTGTCTGGTTTGTGCCTAACAGGAAATGAAAATAAAAGTATATAACCTAGAAAACAGTTTGTTATGACAATTTTGGTCCATTTTGTTGACTTGTTGGTCATCTAACTTGTACAGGATGGAGCCTCCTGGGAACGTTCCCTGGTTATGAGTGCCAACACAGAGTGGATGGCCACAGTGTGCTGCTTTGATCCGATTTCTTCTGTAGTCAGCCTCTTATGCCCAGCGAAGTAAGCCAGATCAGATCTGTATTCCATCCCCAGTGCAGCTGAAGAGACGCTCTCTGCGTCTCTGTCCGTGACGGGCAGGTCAGGGTGATTGTATGATCTCAGGCCGCTCAGGGACAGTTGTGCTTTCTTTTTCCCCCTCAAGTGGTACGATTGCGTGGTCATCATTTTTAAGCCTAACTCATTATCCAAAAGTGACGTCAACCCCTTGAGCCCTAAATCATCCTTCTCAGAGGCTTGCCAGGTTCTCACCGTCCGCTCCAAGGCCCAGTAGTGGCTGTATCACTGGGCCTCCTTTGACGGTGGCCGCCACACTCTGCTAGGCCGTGGAAAGGGCAGACTCCCACCTCCCAGCAGGAAATCCAGCCGCGCCTTTATCTGCCGTTCTGTCGTGTCCCATTGTGAGCACTTGTTGGCACCTCTGCCTCCGTATTTGAGCTGGAAGGGTGTAGTCAGGAAACCTGCAGGGTGTGAGTTTTTCTGGGTGCTCAGGCAGCCTGCCGGGCCCCTTTGTTGCCAGCCGGGCTCTGCCTCATCAGGAACCCTCTCTCTTGTGGGCAGAGAACAGTACCAACTGAAGAAGGGGCCACCCTCTGAAGCACGGAGAACATTTGCTGAATCTAAAGAAAGAATATTTAAAAATAATAACCATATGATAATTTTGTACTTTTCAAAATAAAAAAATGTGAAGATTCTCATACCTAGATGGAAACTCAGCTAACTTTTTCTCTACCTTCTTACTATAAAGACATTAAAAATGATCTTATATGAAAATATGCCTTTTAAAATCTTTGTGAAAAAGAAAAAGTTTATCTTAACTAGAATGTGGCAGGTTATCGTGGTGCAGTTCTCAGATGACACATGTCCCGTGAGGGGTGCGGGCTGCAGCTGCCGCACGTTGGTGGTCGCCTTGCCGTTTGGTTCTGCCTCTCAGTTACTGGTCTTTAGGAACTGAGCTCACCGCTCTCCAATCAGAACACGCTGTGCTGGGCCTGCCTGGGCTTCCGCTCCGGTCTTTGCCAGATTGGACCAGGGGCGGGAAGAAGGTAGTACTTTCTGTGGGTGTGAATGTGTGTGGTTAGCTTCCGAGGAAGCTATGCCTAAAAACTGAATTTAGCCAAAGAGGCTTTCTTTTGAATTTTTTTCCCTTAGAAATATCAGACTTCTTCTGCCTGTCTAATTGCTACTAATTATTCAAGTCCAAAGTCATTTACTTCTTCCGTAGTGGAATTCAGTTCACAAGGCAAGTGTCGATCAACTATGTGTAAGTCACTGTGCTATATTATGTGAGAAATAGAAAGGTAGAAAACTATGGTTTCTTTATTCAAAGGAATTATAGCCTAGTGAGGAAAGCTTGCATATAAATGCCTCAGGATTAGTTTGATTGCAACGGCACCCTGTCTGAGCTGATTTGAATAAAAGCTGTGCTTAATGTAAGAAACTGGTGGCTCTCCAAAGACCCGGGGCCGGAAGAGTCAGCAGGCCTCGCGAGGAACTCAGAAATAACCGGGCAGGAAAGGAGTCACAGGTTCACTCTCGGCCACCTTGGCCGGCACAGCCCCCTCATGGTATCGCTTCTCGGTCCCTTTCTACTCAGAGATGTAGCGTTCTGCTTCTTTCCTCACAGTCGCCACCTATCAGCTCTGTAACATACAGGGTCCCAAACTGGAACTGCTGGTCCTCTGCAGGTCACGTACCGAAGCCTAGACCACAGTATGTACAGAATCTCAAGGGTAGAACAGGTAGTTGCCCAGGTCAGTAGTGTTAACTAGAGGTAGGGGCCCAAGGCCCCACGGCCACTGCCTGGTTCATAGGGGCTGTGGGACGCAGCTGTCGGTGAAGGGATAAGGCAGATTGCAGGGCCTGTGTCTTTGAGCTCTAACTGTAGCATGAAACAGAATGTTGTAAGTTCTTCCTTGGAACAAAAGACTTTTCTGGAAATTTAGAGGAGGGGGATAAAGGTGGAAATCCAGAATTGTTTCCTGGAGAACAGAAACCTCTTTGCTAAGAGGTCACTCACTGGGAGCGCAGAGTGGCTGGGAAGGGACATGCCTGGAAGCAAGCAGACATCCCCGGCTATTGCAGCAAGAGGAGACAGAGGGAACCTTCAGGGAAGGCACTGCAGTGAAGGAGACAGAAGAAAGGAAAAGATTCAGGGAAGATGAAGGTCAGTTCTCTCAGGCATGGTGACCGATTACAAATGGGGCATGAAGGAGAAGGACAGAATCTTGGATGAACTTTCTGGCATCCAGCGTGGGTGGCTGGGTAGGTGACGCCGGCCTTAAGCCACGGTTCTCTGAGCACGGCCGTAAGCGCCTGCCGTCCCCACTCACGCCCCGCCGCCCGCCGCTTCCTAAGCCGGCTCTGTTCAGAGCTCCAGACATTTACACACTACGTACACTCCCTTTCCCCACAGTGGCCTTCTTCTCCTCTCCCCAGGGTTTGTTTAGGGAAATACTCAACTTTTAAACTGTTACCGGTTGTTCAGTGGGGCGCTGTTCCCTGAGTCAGAAGTCCTCCCTCTTGGGTGCCCCTCCAGCTTCTAATAGCTCTGTTGTGATAGCTCTCAGCTGTTTGTGTTGTAGCTTCTCATGCAGGTTCCTTACCTGGCCCTGAGCTCCTTTAGGACGGGATACTCTGAACGTGTGCTGCCTGGTCAGATAGGTGGATGGGAACGATTTGATGACCCCCGACACTGACTAGGAAGATGTGTCATAAATCAAGCCAGAACACACAGGTGAAGGTGTTTGGAACAGAAAATGACGAGAAGCAAGGTTCTATGATTTCAAAATCAACGCTTGTTAACAACGTCCAGCCAATATATAAACTCAAGTGGAGAACCCCTGTTTTAGAATCTTAAACAAAAAGTTTAAGTAGAATGTTGACATTGATAGAATAGGTCAGTGGTTCTTAACCTGGGTTCTATCGAACCCTAGGTGTTTGTTGAGTCGGTCTCAGGGGTTTGGAGAAGCCTCTGCTGCAGAGACCAGAATAAAGTAATACCGTAATTTGCTTTGAGTTCATGCGCTTGGTTGGTTTTGTTCTTTGAGCAAGGTGATGTTCATGCACGGCTCATTTTGTGCACCAGTAAAAAAACGTATACCTATGTCTTGAATTTGGAAAAAAAAATCATATTTTATTTATCACTAAAGAAGGGTTCGGTGAATGTGCATATGAAACTGGTGGGTTCAGTACCTCAAAAAAGGTTAAGAACCACTGGAATAGGTGATTTCGGCTTTGGGAGGGGCCTCGAGGAGGCCACCAGGTTTGCTGCCCTCTTTGGTGTTGGGTTGGTTCTCTGGCGACCCCAGTGACACTTTGGTGCCTCTACTACTGGAGACCTCTAGTTGTTAGAAAAATGATTTTTATTTTATATTTTATTTAGACAATTAATTTTAAAGGGGTGACATTGATTAATTAGGGTACATAGAATCAGAGAAAACATCTCCAGGTCATTTTGAGATTTGATTATGTTGTATACCCATCATTCAAAGTCAAATTGTCTTCTGTCACCTTCTATTTGGTTTTCTTTGTGCCCAAACCCTCCCCCCATCCTTTCCCTCTCCCCACCCCCCCATAACCACCACACTCTTGTCCATGTCCATGAGTCTCATTTTTGTGTTCCACCTATGTATGGAATCATACAGTTCTTAGTTTTTTCTGATTTGTTTATTTCACTCCGTATAATGTTATCAAGGTCCATCCATGTTGTGGTAAATGATCCGATGTCATCATTTCTTATGGTCGAGTAGTATTCCATAGTATATATGTACCACAGCTTCTTTATCCGACCTTCTATTGAAGGGCTTTTTGGTTGTTTCCATGTCTTGGCCACTGTGAACAATGCCGTGATGAACATGGGGCTGCATTTGTCTTTACGTACCAATGTTTTTGAGTTTGGGGGAAAGAAATGATTTTTCATCTCATTCTTAGAATTGTCAGGAGAGATCTAGTTGAGCTTTGTTCACCTCTATCATTCCGTCTACCCCACTTTCATCGCTCTTAGTCCTGTAATGTGGCCAAAAACCTAAAGGTAATCTCATCTTAGTGAACCCTTGCTGGCTTTTAGGGATCATTGCTTTTTATTATGCACCACAGCATGTTTCGTACTTCTCATATTTGGGACTGGACAGTCCAGAATATTTAAAAAGCCACATTGACTTCCTTGCCTAGAGGATTTGTAATTATATAATCAAATTTACAGTTCTGAGAACCTCCCAACCCTCTTCAATCATCTTGCCCTTTACACACTCTTGCAGTAGAGCCCATGCCTGTGTTTTCCCAGACCTTTGTAACGCTCGTCCTAACGTCTAGAGTCCACAGTCTCACACTCCCCTTCCAGGATGTTATAAGCACGGAGATATCATTATGGTCTCTTTCTCCTGGATTTGTCACGGTTCCTTTTTCTTGAACATTTAAGGATAAATCTGGAAGAAAATTGACAAGTTTTACAGCAGCTCCTGTGGGGAACATAGTAGTGTTTCTTGGCCGCACTGAAGACTAACTGAAGATGTACCACATGAATTGACCTAGAGCAAATTGACATATTTATACTGCTTTCTCTAGCAAACTTTGGGAGCTTCAAGGGAGGGGTCAAGAGGGAAAAGGAATAGCTCAGTGCAAGGGTGGCAGGGTTGGGAAATTTTTGGTTGAACACGGGGTTGTCTAGGCTTAATGGGAGGTTTTTGGAATGAGAACTACAGAACGGGTCACAGTGCTGCTCGTTTTACTGGGAGGGACAGCGGTGCCATCGCAGAGAGTGACTGGGCGAGGAGGAAGGAGAGGTGGGCAGATCCCGGTGATGATGTGTGTGGTGGGGGAGGCCGTGGGTGGGGGGAGGGCAGGTCTGCCTGGCTTTTCCTTCATCTCCCAGCTTTGTACCCATAAGGTGTTAGTTATCAGACAATCAGAAATATCTGTTGACTGATGGAATCCAATACTTTTATTGTTCCCTTCAAATCTGATAGACATTGAATTTCTTATGAGGTAGGAACGGGTTGGGGAGGTGGTCGTTAAACTCCATTGAACTGTAAACAGTAGGAAAAGGAAAGAGCAACTACGCTGGTGGAAAACACACAGGAGAAATAAGTTTGCTGTGTGGAGGCGTAGCCTACAAGGTTAGGAAACTGAAGAACAGTTCTAGGCAGTCTTTCTTCTTGTGCAAAAAGACTATTTCACCTGTTTCAGTATGTTTCCCGTACCTGAAGACTTTCCTGAGGAAGCGGCTGAGTGATGTAATCCTATGAACTTGCACGGCCAAGCTCAGACTTTGAAAAGCCTTTCGGGGGGGGGGGGGGTGGGGGGCGGGGGGAGGGTATGGCGCTTTCCGGCTGGCAGACAAGAAGCAAATCAGGCTGAGGAGGGGGCTCTTTTTGTGACTGTTGGGCTCCACCTGGTGGCCTCTGAGGATTGGCTTTGGAGAAAGTTTCAACACTGAGGGCACCCTGGTCAGAGCAGAGCAAACGGAGAGGGAGTGGAGGACAGGCCAGACCCAGGCTCTGGGTACCAAGTTATTCCTTTCCTCACGCTATGTGCAGTCGTTCACACGTCTTTAGTGGCTGTCAGCTTCATCCACAATTTCTAGCGCATCTGCTTGAAAATATCAGTATAAAGCATAAGAGAACAGCTTGGCCTGTGGTGGCGCAGTGGATAAAACACTGACCTGGAACGCTGAGGTCGCCGGTTTGAAACCCTGGGCTTGCCCGGTCAAGGCACATGTGAGAAGCAACTACTGCGAGTTAATGCTTCCTACCCCCACCTCTCTCTAAAGTTAATAAATAAGATCTTTAAAAAAAGTATAAGAAAACTTTATTACCATCTACCTTCTCTCTTTTTTAAAATTTTATTTAGAAAATTAACTCTAACAGGGTGACAGTGATCAATAAGAATGCATAAAGTTCCAGGTAAACATTTCTATAGCATTTGAACTGTTGACTATGTTGTATACCCGTCACCCAAAGTAAAATCATTTTCCGTCCCCTTATATTTGTCACCTACCCCCACCTGGCCGCCCCTCCCCCACCATCTACCTTCTCTTCTACCCACGAATGCTTTCCACCTTCTCTTTGCTCCCTTCACGTCGACATTAAGCTCTTCACGCCTAGATCTCAGGGCCTTTCCTGAAATCATTCGCACTGTTGAGCCTTGCTTCTTTTCCACATTCTGCAGTCTGCCCACACTTTTCCTAAAGTCCCCCTCCCGTGCTTGCTGCCTTCTGCTCTGTCGTACTGCTGAGCCAGAAACAGGGAAAATCGCATGTTCTCTCCCCCAGATTAAAAAAAACAGTATGTAAATATATGCATCCAAGTATGCTGTGTATTTGCCACGCTTTGTTTTCACTGTGTTGTTACCAATGTTCTGGGTTCTACATGTGCCGATGTTGGATTGCTCACCGCTTGCAAGGTCTCATTGTAACTGTTTGCGCGGAGTTTTCAGCGTGGACCTATGTGTATGAGAGCGTTTATTTAAGAGCAGTAATGACAGTGATAACCGCTGCAGGGACGTCTGACTGTCTTCCTGAGTGGAGCCTAGTTTTAAGGCTGACACTTGCGGGGAATATGTGGTGGGGAGAGGATGAATGACTTAGAACACTAAAGTTGACTGTTGAGTGCTCCTATTTCCTTTAAGGCAGAGAGGCCAATTTGAAGGATTTATAGCTATAGCTGGTCCATTCCTTCAAGAAGTTTTTTACTTGCACATTGCCCAGAACAATGGACCTAATGTTTATTTATATAGAATTTTTACATGCACACACAAACACACACACACACACACACCTCCCACACCTCCCACACCTCCCACCTATCGACTGTATGAAATTGGAGATATTGCTTCAGTACTGTTCAAAATAAATTTACATTAGGACCCAGTTGTAATGTCATTGTTTGTGAATGGAAACAGTATTTGTGGGGGAGTTCTGGTGAGACAACTTGAGGTGGTGATCATTACAAATTACTCTAATGAGGACAGTATTTTTTTACCTTACAACTGTTTATTATTGCAATATCAAAATAAAGAAAAAAGTTTAATTTTTTCAAATACATATGTATTATGTATTATTAAAATTGCTTAAAACATATGCTGTAGAAAATGAAAATTTTCATACTTTCACTTCCCTGAAATAATCACTATTAAGAGCTTGGTATACGTCCATCTAAAACGTTTTAAAAATATTTATTAACGTTAATTGCAAAGTATGTTTCACAGATCAAAGAATGTATGTAATACTTATGTGATTTTTGAATCCTGATATTAAAACCAACCCATGTACTCATCGCCCGGATTAAGAAGTGTATCACGATGCTGTTGAAGACAAAAAGCTCCTGTGCGCAGGAGCAGTACTGTTTTACAGGAGGGAAGGCGCACTGAAGGGAGGCAGACGAGGGTAAAGGGGGGTAAATGGTGACCTGAGGTGGCGAGCACACAGTGCAATGTACAGATGATGTATTACAGAATGGTACACCTGCAACATATATAATTTTATTAACCAATGTCCCCTCAATAAACTCAATTAAAAAAACAACACCATCACCTCACAAACTCACCACCCAGATTAAGAAATGTATCACAGTAGTGTTGAAGACCCCTGTGTGTTCTTTTCTATCCTAATCCCTGTTTTTTCTGAGTGGTGACCACTATCTCAAACATGCTAATTGAAATGTGCTTTTCTGTTTATTTTACCCATATTTAATACTTCTAAAAATGTTAGTCTTGCTTGTTTTGGAACTTTATGAAAAATACCATGCTCCATATATTCTTCTGTGACTTGCTTTTTTAACATTATGTTTCCAAGATATATATTTCATTCATTTTAACTCATAATATTTCTATTTTCTGAAATACGCCATAATAGATTTCTCTAGAAATGGATAATTGGATTGAGCCGAGGTTTTTGCTGTTACAAACAATGCTTTTTACAAACATTCCAGTGCTTACAAGCTAAAGTTTCTCTAGACTCTAAGGGCAGAATTACAGCATTACACATATGTGCCTGTTTAACTTTACACTTTTTATAGCCAAACCATTTTCCAAAGTGCTGCATCCATTTTCAGTCTGAGTAGCAATATATCAGAGTTTCCATTGCTTCACCTTATTATCAACACTTGATAGTTAGGCTCTTCAGTTTTTGCCAGTGAAGTGGAAAGAAAATGGTATCTCATTGTGATTTTAATTATAGTTTCCTAATTACTAATTAGATTGAGCATCTTTTCCTATGTTTATGGTTGTTATGTTTCTCTTCTAGGAAATGTTTTTTGTGCCTTTATTTTTTTGTGACAGTTAATTTTTGTTTAGGTAATTAAATTTATAGAAGTTGCAAAAAGTGATACAGAGTTTCTATACCTTTACCCGGCTTCTCCTTATGCTAACATCGTACTGTACCATCGAATACTTAGCAGAGCTATGAAATTAACTCTGGTACAATATTATTAAATAAAGTATAAAATTTATTCAGATCTTTTCAGCTTTTTCACGACTGTCCGTTTTTCTATTTGAGAGTCTGGTTCAGGATCCTACATTGCAGTTACTTGTGTTGCTGTCATTTTTGCAATTTGTGACAATTCCTCAGCCTTCTTTCATGACCTTGATACTTTTGAAGAGTACTGGTCAGTGATTTTGTAGGATATTTGTCAATATGGGCTTGTCTGATGATTTCTCATGATTAGATTGATACTATGCATTGTTGTGAAGAATACTGCAGAAGTGATGTGCATCATTATCAGGGGTTACATGATGTTGATCACTTGGCTAAACTGCTATCTGCCAGTATTTCTTAATCACTATATTGGGGAAGATTTTTTTGAGACTATGCAATTATTCTGTTTCTGGTTGAACTTCCACCAACTCATTTTAGAATTCTTTCTTAATTGGGCTGTTTGTCATTTGATTTTTTGGAGTTAAAAAATATTCTAATGGCCCTGGCCGGTTAGCTTAGTCAGTTAGAACATCGTCCCAAAACACAAAGGGTGCAGGTTCGATCCCTGGTTTGGAAACTGGGAAGTGATGAATGAATGCACAACTAAGTGAAATAGCAAATGAATGCTTCTCTCTGTCTCTCTTTCTGTCCTCCTCCTTCCTCTTTCTCACTCTCTAAAGTCAATAAATAACTAAAAAATTCTAGAAAGTAATCCTTTTAACAGTTACTACAGGGAAATATTTTCTTCCCAGTTTATGAGTTTTCTTTTCATGTTATTAGTGTTAACTTCTGAAGAACAGGATTTTAAGTTGCATTTTCTAACTTTTTAGTGCTGATATATATAAAATTATGACTAATTTTTGTATATTAATCCTATATCCAGTCATCTCTCTATATCCTCTTATTAATTTTCATACTTTGGATATACTATAGTTTCCTTTGAATTTTCTGCGTAATCACATTATCATAATCATGTAATGAGAAATTTGTTTCTCCCATTGTAATCTCTCTATTTTTTTTTTTATCTTCCTGAACAGGCAACTCACAATTGGTATTTTCCACACCTATAAATGATTACAGTTCAATTTTAAATGAAAGCAATAGTAGCAGGCATTTTTTTCTTATTTCTGATTTTTTTTGATGTATTCATATAATTTTGATAATGTGGCAGCTGGTTATTAAAGGGCTCAAAAGTTTACCTAGATTCATGTCTTTGGGTTTTATTTATTTGTTTTTATTATTTTCAGTTTTCCTTTGGAATTTCAAAGAGGACTGGTATATCTTTTTTCCAGGCTCAAAAGCATTGATTTGTTTATTCATTTATTCACTGAACCATTGTGTGATGAACAAGTCTCATGGTCAGAAAGAGAAATAAATGTTTCTTCTCTTTAGGATGATGATCCTGCTCATCTACTGGTAAAGAAGAGATGCACCTGAAAGGACACAGTTAGGAAGTGGCATGTCCCAGAAAGGAGATATACCCAGAGGGGAGTGCTAGTCCTGAGATCTACTCTGAGGGGCAGGGATGGTTTCCTGGCTTCCCTCCTACCTCCCATGAGGTGAAATGAACTTGATTTATGTTTTGTGGGTCCAGTTAGTTCCACATGAAGTCTTACAGGGAGCATCTTTAAGATAGCACATTGTTGCTAAAGGAAGAAGCCCTTACAGTATTTTTATGCTTTAGAACCAGGAGTGCTGTGTCAATGGGTAGTGAAGACCCACAAGAGATATGATGTAAGCAGTCCTGAGATTCTGTTTTTGGTAGTAAGAGCTTTACATTTTTCTGTTGTAAAGGGAGGAAAAAGGAAGTTTGCTTCTCATGGAAGACTTTTGAAGTATTTTATATTACTTAGTATGATTGTAGCACTAAGTGATCGAAAACCCTGACCTAGATTGACTGTAATAACAAGGGAATGTATTATCTCACGTATGTGGGGATCCAGAGGTTGTGCAGGCTCCAGGCCCAGGAGTCAGTGACCTCATACTGTTCTCAGGCTGCCTCTGTGCTCTTCAGTGATCTTGTAGTAGTTCTCTAAGGCTGTGCGGACGGCTGCTGGTGCAAGTGTGTTCAGGCTGCATGCTTTTTGAGCACGCCCAGCAAGGAAAGGGAGAAGCCTATCTGCCAATCATGATATCGATTATAGCCCCCAGGGGAGGCATGCTCCGATTTTATTCGAGTAAGGAAGATCTGCCTTTGGAGCTGCGATGAAAAAGATTAGCGTTTTGTTAGGAAAGAGAAGGGGATTGAATCTTGGGTAGGCAACAACTTCCGGGCAGCACAGTTTTTATTAGATTATAATATATGTTTCTATGACTTTTAAATTGAATAAACAATGTTACAATATTAAAGGAAGTTTAGAAAATAAGAGGAAAGTCATTCATAATTATCCCTTTGTAAAATTACACCATTTTTAGGTATCTTTTTCAATCTTATAAATGTTTTTACCTAGTTAAATTACACTATACGCACATACATTTTATTTTTTTCATTTTATATCATAGTCAATTTTTTTTTTTTTAGGTGAGAGCTGGAGAGATAGTGAGTCAGACTCCTGCATGCACCCTGACTGGGATCCACCCAGCAACCCCATCTGGAGCTGATGCTCGAGTACTGAGCTATTTTTAGCACCTAAGGCTAATACACTCCAACAGAGCCATCTTCAGCACCTGGGGCCATGCTTGAACCAATCGAGCCACTGGCTGCAGGAGGGGAAGAGGTAGAGAAGGGGGAAGGAGAGCGGGTGGAGCAGATGGTCGCTTCTCCTGTATGTATGAGGAATCGAACCTCGGATGTCCATACACCAGGCCGATGTTCTATCCACTGAGTCACTGGCCAGGGCCTCACAGTCATTTCTTATGTCACTGTATCTTCAAATTATTTTTCTAAAATACATAATAATCAATTGAACAATTAATTATACCATGATTTTATCACTTACTATTATTGGGAACCTAGGTTACTTTTTTTACTCCTGTGTCTGTTTTCTTTTTTTAATTTTTATTTATTGATTTTAGAAAGAGAGGAAGGGAGAGAGAGAGAGAGACACACACACACACACAAGAACATCGATCTATTTTTATATGTGCCTTGACTGGGGATGCTCTAACCAACAGAGCCATCTGGCCTGGGCTACTCCTGTGAATCAGTTTTTTTAAAAAATAAACTTTATTTTTTAGAACAATTTCAGATTTAAAGAAAAGTTGTCAAGATACTATCTGTATTCAGAGTTCTCATATACACCTGTACCAACTTTCCCTACTAGTATGTTTATGTGTATGTTACTTAGTATGTTTCATTAGTAAATTTATTTTTTACGGTTTGTGAACCAATGCTACTAACTTATTTTTAACTGAAGTCCATACTTTTATTCAGAAAGCCTTGATTTTTATAAAAATCGAGTATTTTCCCTGTCCCTGGCCCCCACCCAGGCTACCTGTGCATTGCATGTAGTTCACGTCTCCTTAGGGTCGTCTTGGCTGTGGGAGTTTCTGAGTTGTTTTTGAAGGAAACTTTTCAACGGAGACTAGGCTGCAGTGTGGTTTTTAAGGGAATGGGCCAGGCGTTTCCATGCAACATTGAATCAGAGGCGTCCTAACCAGTTCTTGCCCTTTCTTCAGACACTGAAGAGAAGACGGAAACTACTTCAAAAGCTATAATGTTTGAACTATCACACATGAAAGGGAAAGTTACTTTCTGTGTTCATTTTAATATAAAATTTACACTGAAATTAAAATATAAAAACAAATCCTTCTGTTAGACAAATACACAATATGTGTCAGTTCCCCAGTAGATTCTGCCTTTGCTTCGATTCCAAGCTATTCTGATTTTTAGGGTGATGGCAGGATTTATGAGTAAGTAGACAGCATGCAGTCTTTCTGGGGCATCGAAGGCCCACATGCCTGAGCTCTCTCAGCATGCTGACCTGTTAGATTTCTATCTCTTACAAGCTGCCCAGTCTATGCTGCTATCAAATAGATTTCCAGTGAAAATCTGTAACAAATTTATTTACGTAAGTTACTTGAGAAATGTCCTCTGAAACTTAGTAAAATAAATGTTAATTACTACTAATAGAAACTTAGAGTCATTGGTCGCATTGGAAGCCATAACCAAAATACAATTTTGTCTTCATGAGCCATGTTGTAATTTCAGTGAACAAATCAATCTTCTTTGGACTCAGAATATAATCTGGTGAGAAATTTTACTAGAGCACGAGGTGCCAATAAAATTAAATAAAATAAAAGTTTAAATTTCAGTGAAGGTCTAATGACTGGTATGACTTGTTCTGCCAATTGTAGGTCCATCCTCACCTGTTTCCTTTTCACCTGCCCACGCCACAGAGGTGATCCCGTACTCAGCAACGGTCTTCTTTTTGGAGAGATTTCTCCATGTCTTGGAAGGCCATAGTTCGTATCTAGTAGTTTTTCACAAAATATTTGTGAGAACCACATTCCCTGAGTTCTTGTGTTTAGAAATTTTCATCTTTGAGTTTGACCTGTGGTGGCACAGTGTATAGAGCATTGACCTGGAATGCTGAGGCCCTGGGTTTGAAGCCCTGGGCTTTCCCGATCAAGGCACATACAAGAAGCAACTACGAATTGATGCTTCACATTCCTCCCCCTTTCACTCTCTCTCTCTCACCTCTCTAAAAATAAATAAATAAAATCTTGCCTGACCTGTGGTGGCACAGTGGATAAAGCATCAATCTGGAATGCTGAGGTTGCCGGTTCAAAACCCTGGGCTTCCCTGGTCAAGGCACATATGGGAGTTGATGCTTCCTGCTCTTACCCTTCCTCTCTCTCTTTCTCTCTACTCTCTCTCTAAAAATGAATTAATAAAAGAATAAATAAGTGAAATCTTTGAAAACAAATAAAATTTTATTTTTGAAATTCAGTAATTTCCCAGAATATGTTTCAGTGATGATTGTCTATGTTAGTTTTTCCTGAAACATGGTATACTCTTTCTATCTGTAAAATCTCTTTTATTTCATGACAGTTATCTTAAATGGTATCTTGGAAAATGTTTTCTATCTCACATATCTGTTTCCTTCCTTCAAGAATACCAGTTATGCCAATTTAGGATCTCCTTCATCTGTCTTTTGTATCTGTTTTCTTTATCATCTTTTCCTTTAACTCTTTGTACTTTTTACTTTCATTTTCCTCACTTCTCTTGAGCTTTTTCTCTGGGATCCTTATTTTGTTTTTCAAATAGTGTCAGCTCTTCATTAGTTACCTCCAGTATCACCTGCATGTCTAGGATGGTTTTATTTTTCTTTTCTACTTATTTCCTAAAACACTAGTTTATATTTCCTTTTGTGAAATCTATTTATTGATTTGAGCTTCTTTCTTTCTTTCTTTTTTATTTCAGTGAGATGAAGGGAGGCAGAGATAGACTCCTGCATATGCCCTGACCAGGATATTTACCCAGCAAGCCCAGTAGGGAGTGATGCTCTGCCCATGTGTTGCTCCATTGCTCAGCAACCGAGCTCTTCTTAGCACCTGAAGTGGAGGCCATGGAGCCATCCTCAGCACCTGGGGCCAACTCGCTCCAATTGAGCCATGGCTGCGGTGGGGAAGAGAGAGAGAAAGAGAAGCAAGAGGGAGAAGGGTGGAGAAGCAGATGGGCACTTCTCCTGTGTGCCCTGACCAGGAATCGAACCTGGAGCATCCACACACCGGGTCGACACTCTACCACTGAGGCCAGGGTCTGAGCTCTTCCCTTATAGTGGCGATATTTTTATCAAATTATCACAGACATCTTTGATCAAGATAGTCATTTCTAGGACCACATACTTACAGAGTATGTTTTATTCTTCTGCGATTGTTTTTGCTTGTTCCTTTCTTTGTTTCTCTCTGTAGCATTTCTTTTTAATAGAATACGTGGGATGGCTTCTCCTTCCCTCATTCCTAATTAATGAGTTCTTTGTGAATGTTAATATTATAATACTTTCAAAGTTAGACATTATAAAATGCCTTCTGTTTAAGTGTTTAGGACTTTTTTTACTTCGGGCATATGATAATTATTTTGGGGCACTCCAGCCTTACCCAGTAAGAGTAGGATGACCATTGTCTTTTAAGTTCACCTCACAAAGACTATTACTGAGGTTCTCACCCCATGTAAGAATGTTATTTCTTTTAATATTAGTCTAATTTGTTAATGACCTCCATGTGTTGTATTTTATTGCTTATACTTCTCCAAGAAACTATTTGCATGATCTGATTATATATATGGTTAATTATTTTATGTGATTTTTAATACTGTAAGGTAGAATCATGTGAAATTGTGTTTTACAGGTAAAAATGGTCAAATACTTTGGTAAATTTATGTCTCAACATAATAATATGAGTTACTTCTTTATTTTATTACTCGCCATCTTGAAACCTTCCTTCTGAGTCATCTCTCAGCTGGCTTGAATTGCAAATGTTTTTTCAGGAAGGAAGTGGGCACTTTATTTTATGCCTTGTTATATCAGGTTTCTTAGTTTAGTGTCCAATTCAGAGGAATCACTGCTGTGTCCCCAGATGCACTAAAACCTTTCAGCTGTAGAGGTATTATTGTGAGTTGTCTTAAGTATGATATTGAAGGGCTCAACTCCTCCCCACCAGACCACATGCACGGCCCTAGGATGCTAAGAGAAACATTCTGTCTGGAGGATAGTACTTCAGTTGAGAAGGTGTTGTCTCCCAATTTAGTCCATCGTGCACTATGGCATGATTCTAATCAGTGAAGTCAAAGGGCTTTGCTGCTTCTATAAGTAGAAATTGTTGATTACAAACTGGTAACATAATGGTTTAAGAGGTATTTAGTACATCCATGGATTGTGGCATTTATATGAGCAAGGTAGGTATAACAAATGAAGGCAGCAAACCCAAACCAAGAATTAGTGTTTGTTTTAATGGAGAGAGATTACTGCCCTCAAAGAGCTCAGCAAACTTAGCCTACTATCAACTAGCTGGTTGGTCCCCTGCTATGCTTCTGTGTCAGAGGCTCAGAGTTGGTGGCTGGTGTGGCAAACTGGCATCCTGCAGGGGTGGTAGCCAGGCAGTCATTAGTGAGAGGAAGTTCATGCTGTGGAGCTCATTGCCTGCCACCATGTCCTTGGCACTTATGCCCATTGCACAAGCACTGCGGTTCTGGGCCACCTGGTTGGTCAACACTCTTAGGGTAGGTCATTCTGTCTCCACAGTGGAAGCCTTTTCTGAGCATTCTCATGGAATACAAACAGTCATACCCTGGGCTTGTCAGTAGGCCCGCTTTATCCACGCCTCGTTCCCGGGGGTCCTTGTCACTAATCCTTCAACCTTGCTTCTTTCAGGCCCTTACTCATCTGGCTAAGCTTGTAGCCTCTGTCCATCAGGACGTTCTCTCTCAGCCAGAGGAGACCATGGGTGTATCGCTTGAAGCTCTGTTGCAGGGAGGGTTTCTGCTTTGTGTTTTCAGAGACCACCCTTCAAATGGATATAATACTGTCATAGTCCACTTAGGACTCGTGACAATGGAAGGTCAGTTGGAGTTAGCCATTCTATATAATATCGTGTGTGTGTGTGTGTGTGTATAAATCTGTTTCTCTGAGTCTAACACTTTCTGATTGGTACTCTCACTTTTCACATAAAAAACTTAGTATAACCCTAACTTCTATAATGTTATGATTTGTCACCCTTTGAAGTTTTTCCCATCTTATCCTGTAAGAGATTCAAAGAATTTTTTTTAAGTGATAGGAAGGGAGATAGAGAGATAGACTCCCGCATACACCCTAACCGGGATCCACCTGGCAACCCCCCTCTGGGGCCGATGCTGGAATCAACTGAGCTGTCCTTTGTGCCTGATGCTCAGACCAGTAGAGCCACTGGCTGTGAGAGGGGAAGAGAGAGAAGGGGGAGAGAGAGGGGAAGAGAAGCAGATGGTTGCTTCTCATGTGTGCCCTGACTGGTGATTGAACCCAGGACGTCTGCACACTGGGCTGATGCTCTATCTACTGAGCCCACCAGTCAGGGCCCAAAGAATCTTTCTGATGTGCATAAGAAGTCCCCAAGTTTCCCTGTAGCCTGGAATCAAGAATTTAGAAGTTGAGCATGTAATTTTTTATTTCTACCCCTTTTTTATTCTCTAAGTCTTACTACTTCTGAGCTCTCTTATATCTTTCCAATAAACTCCCTTTCCAACCAGAGTTAATTTCTTGTGCTTGCAACTAAGAACCTACACCAGGGGTCCCCAAACTATGGCAGGCCCGTGGGCCGTATGCGGCCCCCCTGAGGCCATTTATCCGGTCCCCGCCGCACTTCCGGAAGGGGCACCTCTTTCATTGGGGGACAGTGAGAGGAGCACACGATGCATCCACACCCATAGTTCCCATTGAAATACTGGTCAGCTTGTTGATTTAAATTTACTTGTTCTTTATCTTAAATATTGTATTTATTCCCGTTTTTTTTTTTTACTTTAAAATAAGATATGTGCAGTGTGCATAGGGATTTGTTCATAGTTTTTTTTATAGTCCGGCCCTCCAACGGTCTGAGGGACAGTGAACTGGCCCCCTGTGTAAAAATTTGGGGACCCCTGGGCTACACAATAAAGATCTCAATATTAAGAGATGGATGTAGAAAACAGAACCCCAGGGACCTGTGAAAATAATAAATGGTTTTAGGTGGGTTGAAGGTAACTTAGGTTTCATTAATTTTTGACCTCATACTAATAAATTTTCAAAACTTCAAAGACAGTGACATCAAATTTCCCAAATTCTCAGTGGAAACTTCATTCTAGTGAACATAGGTAATAATGTAGTAATTTTGAAAATTAATTAGCATTTTGAAAATTAATGAGACTTGAGTCTTTAACTGTCTGGATTCTTGGTACAAACAAACAAACAAACAGAAAAACAACTCTGGTTGGAAAAGAAACTTATTAGCAGACTATTGAAGGCCCCACAGAACCAGTTAAGAGTCTTGAATGCCTGAGAAAGTCATGGCTGGGAACCCAGGCAGATCTGGAGAGGCGAGAGAAAGAGGTTCGGCCATTGTCTTTTTATCAGGGTTAGTTTGGCCACAATGCCAATGGTTCTTACCACTGCCCTTTCAGGACAGCATTGCCCCTGGACACTGCCACGCCACTGCAGTCACTAGGAAACGCTCTAGTCACCATGAATCAGTCTTAATCTTAAGCACCTCTGTCTTTGTGTCAATCTCTTCACAGTCAAAGTCTTGAATTGAGGAGAGTCCGCATTATTCATAGGGTGCTTACTACTGGTTTTTGTAGAGTGAGAGAGTTTTCTGTGGAGAGAGTCCAGGCATTATGTAGGAGGCTGTCCACTTCTATAATGGGAATGGTCGCCCTTTGGCTCAGTTACAGGCAATGTGGAAGTCAACCTTTCCAATTTGTATGCCTCTTCTTTCTTTATCTACCACGCTTAACAGTATTGGTGAGAGTAAACACCCTTGTCTTCTTCCTAATGTAGAGGAAAGCTAATTTAGTCTTGCCCCATTGAGTTTGGCATTAGCTCTAGGATTTTTACAGAGACTCTTTATCAAGTTGAGGAAGTTCTTAATTACTCATTGGTTGAGAGTTTTCATCATGAATGGATGTTGACTTTTGTCAATGATTTTTCTGCATCTATTGAGAGGATTGTATGTGCTTTTCTCATTGTTTGCTAATATGATGAATTATATTGATTAACTTTTAATGTTGGACAAATCTTGAATTAATTGTCATGATATATGGTCCTTTTTATATATTGCTGAATTCTAGTTGCTAAGATGTTATGAGAATTTTAAAATTTAAAAACTGACTCAAAATTTAAAAACATTTTTATGATGGGCATTGATCTCATGAATTCTTTGTCTGATTTTAGTATCAAGGTAATGCTGACTTCATGAAGTTAGTTGGAAAGTATTTCATCCTATTCTATATTTGAAAGTTAGTGTGGAATTGGTATTAATTTTTTCTTAAATACTTGGTAACATTTATCATGTAAGCCATCTGGCTTGGAGTTTTCATTGTGAGAAGGTTTAAAGTATGAGTTCAGTTTCTTTAATAGATATAGGACTATTTAGATACAGGTTTCTGCTTGAATAAGCTTAGGCAGTTTGTGTCTTTCAAAGGGTTTATCCATTTCACCCAAGATATTGAACATATTGGTTTAAAGTCATTCATAATTGCTTTCCTATCCTTTTAATGCTTGTAGGATCTATAATGATGTTCTCTCTCTCATTTCTGATATTGGTAATTTGTGTCTTTCCCGTTTTTCTTGATCAGCCTTATCAGAAGTTTATATATTTTGTTCACTTTTCAAAGAATCATTTTTTTAGTTTATTGGGTTTTGTTGTTGTTCTTCTTGTTTCTTTCCTTCTGCTTACCTGGGACCTACTTTGCTTTTATTATTTTAGTTTTATTTAAGGTAGAAACATAGATCATCGGTTTGATACATTTCTTCTCTTTTTTTTTAAACATTTAAAAAATTATTTTAAAGAGTTTATTAATTTTAGAGAGGAGAGAGAGAGAAGGGGGGAGGAGCAGGGAGCATCAACTCCCATATGTGCCTTGACCAGGCCATCCCAGTGTTTCGAACCGGCGACCTCATTGTTCTAGGTTAACACTTTATCCACTGTGCCACCACAGGCCAGACACATTTCTTTTCTAATATGAGGATTTAATCCTGCAAATTTTCCTGAAAGCACTACTTTAGGTGTTTCTCACAAATGATATATTTTATTTGGTTCACATTCTTTTTATTTCTTTAGCCCATGGTTTATAAATTTCCAAATATTTGTGGACCTTCCAGGTAGCTTTCTGTTATTTTACGCCTTGTATTTTAGCTGTCTTTGGCTTTTTGATGTGCTTTCTGGGAGAGCCCCATCGAGGTTTGAGCAGAAGACACTGGTCTGAGCCCGCACTATATGTGCGGAGCCGCGGCCACCTGGAGCCTATGCTGATGGGCAGGTATACGTGTCGCCTGTGGGCTTGTCTCTCTTGGCTGGTGTATGAGGAATGGGCACGGCCTTGCGGCCACCACTGCCATGTTCCAGTAGCAAGGTTGAAAAAGGGAATTGTTAGACGTCTGCATCTGAGGCAACCACACCCCACACACACTCCACCACTGTGCACCTGAGGACTCTGGCAGCCAGGTGTCTGCCCTTAACACAGGAAACAGAATCTTCTTCAAAGCAATGGAATGACCCCAGAGATGACCCTGATGGTAGATCTAAACTCCTAGCAGGAAGAGCTGAGGGCAGATTCCCAGATCACCCTGATAGACCTGCTAAACAGAGGAGGTGGCCATCTTTGGTCTCCCCAACACCATCTACAAAGGCAGCTGCTTCGTGTGGTGCATTTCCTATTGGACTTGTGCTTTGTCTCTGGTGTGCCAATATTACTGAAAATGGGAGCTACCAGTTTTGACATATGTGTAGATGACCCACAGATAAAGAGTGAGATCTGCCCCCTAGAAAGTGGAACCCTACTGATAATGTGAGAACTATCCCATTAAATGCCATCTTACATTTAGTGGACCAGTACCCTAAACTATGAATAGTATTTTGCCACGTGACTAGATTACAGATAATTTTCATCTCAGTTCATTTCTGTGTTTTCTAACTTCTCTACAGTAAACATAAATTACTTTTGTGTTCAGATAAAATATTTTAAAATATTAAGGTAAAAGAAATACAAACTTAATCTAGTGAGCATGACTTAAGGCAGTGATGGGCAATCTTTTGAGCTTGGTGTGTCAAAATTCACCAAAAAACTGAGCATAACTCGAGTGGTGTGTCAGTTCAAGAAAAACGTCCTCACCGGAAGTCCCAGAACTAGATGCTCTGTGCCGGAGTTCTGTTGTTTTGGCCTCCAGACCTCCGGCACAGAGTGCCTACACTACAGCGGATGTTTCATCCTCGGCTAATGCACCTAGCAGTGCAGGAGCCGAGGATGAAACGTCCTTCTCGGCATGCGGCATGTCACAGGTTCGCCGTCACGGACTTAAGGTGTAGGCACTGTGAAATGAATGACTTTACAGCAAACTGAGCGGACCAGAATTATCTCTAAGGGTGTTTGCAAGAGAAAGAACCGACAGAAGCTTTTTAACAGTAGCAGTTTGACTTCACGGAAAACAATTTCAGGACGCCTAAGGAAAGCTGTCTGGCCCCACTCCCCAGGTTAGAATTCCCGCGGAAAGGTCCATTGACACTGTAGTCATGGTCTCTTCTGACACCAGCACTGTCTCTCCGTTCACTGGGGATGGTCTCCTGTCAGGGAAGGGCAGGAGGTTTTGAAGACCCTCCTACTGCCCTCCATTGTGGACAGAAAATGGGTTCCTGTCTTTCATTTACTCACACGCACGCTTTTCTCTCTCTGTCCTGTCCACAGGCAGCTGGCTAAGAGTCTTGGGCAGGCTGGTGAGATCGAGCCTGAAACAGAAGGCATACTCACAGAGTATGGCGTGGATTTCTCGGAGTTCTCTTCAGACATCCTAGAATGTCTCCCTCAGGGCACGCCCTGGACAATACCACCAGAGGAATTCAGCAAGAGAAGAGATTTAAGGTAAGTATCCGAAACTCTCTCAGAGCAACATGCTTTTACCTTTTTGCCTTCTAACTTAACTTTCCTAGGACCTGGGCTCATATCTTTCCATCAACACTCAGGTTCAGTTCAGTTGAGAATTAAGTGCTCTGTACAAGAGGTTGTCAAATTATGGTCCGCCAGCTCAATCCAGCCCGCTGCCTGTTTATGTACAGCTCATGAGCTAAGAATGATTTTATAGCTTTAACTCATTGGAAAAAATCAAAACAGGAATAATCTTTTATGAAAATGACGTGAAATTCAAAGTTCAGCACCTGTAAAGTTGCACTGGAATACAGCCATGCTTATTCAGTTATATATTGTCTGCGGGTGTACTTTTACATTAGAACAGCAGAGTCGAATAGTTGTGACAAAGACCTGTGGCCTGCAAAGCCAAAGATACTTGCTTTTTGGTTCTTTCTGGGAAAAGTGTGTCAAGCACCGCTTCAGACCATCCTGGTTTCAGAAGGTCCAGGGCCACCTGCCCTTCTCATTGCTTGGCCCTGTAAGTCTGGTCGAATAAGGAGTGTTATCTGGTGAGCAGTGCCTTCCTCTGAGTGGGCCTCTTCAGGCACAGGGCAAAGGATTCAAGACTCTGTGCTTGGAGCTTCATTTTAAAGCTTTACTTTTAGGTCTGGAATTTGTTGGAAAGTACTTTTGTGGTATTTTTATAACAACATCTTCTTTGAAGATGTTTCTTCATTGTGGGATGTTAGTTCTTTTCTGATATTTCTCTTTAGAATTTGGTTTCAGTCCTGGCATTCATTTTGGATGCCACATGGAGATATTTAGAACCAAGAAACTTTTCATACAACCCAGTGAGGCTGAGGAAGGTTTTTGCTAAGGTCATCCCATGTCAGAGTCTTTTCCACTGCCCCTGCTCGCGTCACGCAGCTGAACTGAGGGCGCCTTCTGCTACCGGCGCCTGGTCCTGAGACTCCCCTGTGCTCCGCCTGCTGTGGTCTCTTTCAGGAACATGCTGCCCTGTTTCCTCTTCTGGCCAACGGTAGGCAAACAGAAGGAGAGGACAGTCCCCTTTCCCGCTTGTTGGGAGACCTGGGGGAACACACATTGCAGTTGGAGTCTGTTCCCTGAAGTTGCTGCCCTGGCTTTCAGCAGTAACCACCATGCCTGGGACTCCTGCTGCGCTGCCCTCTCATCGCAGGGGCTTTGAGAGCTTGGGCCCCGTAACCGAGCTTTCTCTGAACCTTCATTTTCTTGGGTACAAATTGAGGGGATTCTTTTATGCAATCTTTTCTTAAACGTGGGAATCTATTAAACAATATAATCAATCAGAAAAGGTCAGAATGAATGCCTGAACTTTATTGTTTGAGATGTGTTAGTGTAGCAACTCTGCAGTGGCGGTCAACACTTTAAACATAGTTACCCTTTCCACTAATTCACTTCCAGTCATCCATCCTACTGGAGAAAGTAAGGATCTGTGTTCATTACTGCTGTTCTGTAAAGGTGATGCCGCTAACGCCTATCAGTAGAGGATGGTTAAGTAACCCATGCCGTATCAGGAAGACGGCATTCCCTACAGCTGCAGAAAAGGAGCTGGATCCATGGCGGTTACATACTGCGATGGAAAATTAGAAAGTTCCAAAACAATATGAACATGAGCCCATTTTTATATAGCCAAATAATATAAAAAATATGTAAATGTTTATATACACGTATACATATATATGCACACATAAATGCACCCATGCATATGCAAAAATTCCTGGGAGAAAATCCAGACCTTTATCTGTGGTTATGGACCGTGATTAGCATGTGCGGACTCGGGGGAGTACTGTAGCAGGAAGTAAAGAGGCAATATCTTACTTTTTGCTTTATAAATTACTCTATTATTCAAATTATTTAAAAAGAATTGTTATAACTTTAATAATTATAACGGGGACTAGCAGAAAGGAGAGGCGTTCAATCATTTCTAGTCTCACTCCTAGCCCACAGGTGAGCAGTAAGGCTCTTTAGCAGCCCGCCAGCGCGTGTTGCTCTCAGTCCCGTGTCCTGGCCCCGCCCTCGCGTTTCTCTTTGACCCGCATTGCCTCCTGGGAGGACCACAGAGTCGGAGGCTCTGCCCCGCAGAGCGCCTGTTAAACTACACGGGTGTGTCCTGGGAGGGGCTCACGGGATGCCCTCTGCTGTTAGCATAGTAACGGGGTTGTTGTGTTTTTTAATCACGTTAATCTCCAAACACTTTATCCCTACCTGTTAGATCTAGGATTATGTCTCTAAAATTAAAATCTGATATATATCAATACATATTAATATTTATTTATTTATTTACTCCTTTGGCCTAAAATCTTTCAGCTGCTTCCTGCTGCCCTACAGTGGAAATCTCTAAATTTTGCTGAGCATGAACTCCTAATAATGTTTCTTTATTTTAAAATTACAAGCATACTTACTACTTTACTAATTTATGATGTTCATTGTAAATTGACATAGGAGTAGAAAAATGGGAATAAAATCGATTTTAAAATATTTTCACTTTACTTAAAAATGGTATAGAAAACTTCATATTAATAATTTTACTTTTGATCAAAGTAATGGGATTGAATATTCTTTATTTTTTAAATGTTGCTTTAATAGCATATGGAAATGCAAAGGTCTGACTCTGAGTTCTGTAAACTGATACTTAGTTTTGCTTTTGGTGGCTGTCCTAACTGAAAAGGCTCCCTGCACTTGCTGAATCATAGTGCTCATTTTTCATTCTATTCACTCATTCTATTCAGATTCATTTTGCAATCCAGCTAATAAGTTTCTATCTTTCATGTTAGTTCTTGTGGACTAATTGAAAGGTGCTGCATTTTTGGATTAAAAAAAAAGAGTTCATAATTTTTGGTTATTCTTCAGTTGGCATCTTTAAAACTAGTTAGAAGATTCTGTTAGAATGTTTAAGTATATAGATATGAGTAGTTCTCTGGTAGTTTATGTACTTAGATCATGTTAGGCACCATTTTAAAATTTTTATCTTTAACACTTGAGTTTCTTGTTTTCAAAAAAACAGTAACTTTTTTTCTCTTTGTTTAAATATCACCTTTACTTTGAAGGGACAGATTGTGTTTAACTTTGTCTAAGGATCTGCTTGGTAGCATATGATTGACAGTCATTATTTTGAAATCATAATGTGACTTCGTGTTAGGAAAAGATCTGTCAGCTCTGCTGTTTTTCTCGTGTTGGTAGTATTTGTGTTATTATTAGCTTAGTGTGTCTTTAATCTGTGCATCTTTACAGTAATCTTTTTTAGCCACTTGCCTATTTGGTAAGGATCAGTTTAGCTAAAACTAGGTAATTTCTGTAAATATCCACTGATGACTGAAAGCATGGGAACTAACAGGAGGGCCAATGTCAATGCCGTGGTGTTCTGGGATGCTGACGCTTTCATCCGTACACCTCACTTACCCCCTGACCCACGCACCTGGTGAGGTGCCAGGGTTCATTCTTGTGGTTATGCAGTCATGGTGTTTATTTATTTATTTCTACCATAAAAAACATAAAGAGAAGTCCATAGTGTGCTGAAGTATTTGGATTTAATTACCTTTTCTTTCTCTTTGACTGCTCTTGTGATAGACTTACTCAGTTTTTCAGCTGAACTCCCCCGTGGGCAGTGGGGGATCAGCGGAGGCCAGATGCAGATGGGGTTTCTGTTCTCAGGGCCCTCGCAGTCAGAGAGGGGAGTAGAATCAAAGGTACCAAACAGGAGTCAGATGCGGACTCTGTGAAGGTAAGCGGCACTTGGTACAAGGGCTGATGATGCTATGATTTCTTCTACCCAGAGGTTCAGTACCTTCACAGAGGTTTGATGAATATTCATTTTCCCAGGAATGTCAAAAGAACTAGGAATGGGTCCCAGCGCATGCTGCAAAACATGTGTGACAAATTAATATATATTCCATAAACTTCTAAATAAAAGCTGCTGTGTCTCTTCCCTTTTCCTCCCTCCTCTCCTATATACATTTATTTACATATATTGTTGTATATGTGTATATATTGTATATACCAAGTAATAAGTTAGTCATTGGAGATATAAGACAAGTAAGGCCCAGCCTTTGTTCTTCAGGACTGTACTGTTTCTCAGGGAGACAGATTTATACTCTGATAAATTACAGCAGAGTATGTCAAGTGCTTTCATATCTGTCTGAACAGACTGCGAAGGTTGTTGGTGCTGGAGCTGAGATCTGAGAAATGAACAGGCGTAGAGAGAACCAGACGGACTAAAGCAGGGTTCCTTTTCATGATAAGCTGTGGCTGCAGCAAAGGTTCCATGTTTCCCAAGACTCCCAGCGCCTTCTGTAACAGGGCTCACAACGCCTATGGTTTTGATAGCTTCTTGACCCCCCTCTGCTGGGCCACCCTGCCATGGAGCCTGCAGTAGTACCCTGGCTCTAGCTATGTAAGGACTTCAACGTACCCGTTTAGGTTTGGTATTTGAACAATTATATTTGGAACAGAAAAGTTCCATCAATCTTTAAACCTCATAATCCAATTATGTCAGTAAAATTCCAGTTTTTTTAGTCCAATGGAATTGGGGTAATATTTTGCAAACTGAAGTTGAGAGAAATAGTGTTTATTTTGAAAAGAAAAATGGTTGGTTAGCAGTTTTCGAGAAGGAAGGCTGGTGTGAACTCCGAGGGGCGATCTGGCCCTTCTGATTGGGAGTACCATTCTCCTGGACCTCAGGTTCCATCTCTGGATCATCCCCACTTGCATGGACTAGACCTGCAGGTCTCTTTAGCAGGGCATCTGAGGTTTAGAAAGTAGAAGAAAGCAACACCAATAATGCAAGCCTTTGGGAATCAGGAGGAGCACAGAGCAAGGAAACTGCTTACATGGGGTTGCACCAGATGCCCCAGAAACCCCCAAGTTATTTCTGAGGCTGGCTCCAGTTATTTCCAATTTCATTGATACTGTTTTGTTTTCTTTGTTGCTAAACTGCAATAGGAAACCAAAGCTTCAAAGCTGAATTAAAGTGGAAAATGAAAGCCTAAATATTGGAGGGGGAAAATACCAAACTAAACTGATTTTTCTATTTTTTCTATAGTTAATAATTTTGTGGAAGTTTGGGTCACGTCATTGAAGCAGAGGTGTTTTCTATAGTTTTTCACGGGAGAACTTGTGGATATCTATTTCTTTACTATTCCCTCAATAAAAAGGAAGCCCAGTGACCTCCACTGGACCATTACAAATGTGAAACTTGGCACTTAAAATTGCTTGCTCTAAATTTTCCAATTGCTTGCTTGCTTGCTTTCTCTCTTTCTTTCTTTTTTTTTCCATTTAATGTCGTTCTGCCAACTAGTGATTTTATTATTATAAACAGGACATTGTATTCACTTTTAAGAAGAAATATGAAGCTGGAGGTAAAATTACAAACTGCAGCTTCTCAGCTGCCAAAATAGAAAACAATGAGCTAAAAATACTGAGCACAGAAAGGGTGTTGTGGTAACAAATATTGAAATATCTTCAAGATGGAACTGTTCCAAGTAGACAGAAATTTCCTCTCTCTCCAGGTAAAACCAACCTTGAAATAGCAAGTTGAAAGGAGAGACATATAATACTAACCTCTTTCAGGTCAACTTTTTTGTGAGAAAGCTTTCAGACATAGCTAACATCAAATGACTACTAATCTTGCTGTTTATCAGGAAGTCCACGTGATTAAATGCCATTTAGGAAAGGTTCCTCGGGGAAGGGAGTGTAGCAGCAAAGAAGGGCACTCGCTCTCCCAGGGACTAGCTGGGTAACCTTGGGCAAATCAGTTCAATGTGGGACGACAGAGAGTGCCATTTCACCTTTTGTCATATGGATTAGTTGACCAGGTTTGGATTTTCCAAAAGTTGTTGGTAGGTCGCAGTTTCTTTGGGATTTTCCTAGGTGTTATGGAGAAAAAGGAGTCCATAGCCATGTATTTTTAGAAAACAGTGGGCTAATAGATTTCTTAGAACTTTTCTTCATGGATCACCTCATGAACGTGTTTTCAAGGTTCATCCATGTGGTAGCACTAATTACTTCCTTTTCATGGCTGAATAGTATTTCATTGTATGGGTATACCACATTTTATTTCTCCATTTATTGATAGATGTTTGGGTTGTTTCTGTCCTTTTGACTGTTATGAATAATGCTTCTGTGAATATTTGTGAGCAAGTTTTTGTCTGGACATATGTTTTCAATTCTTTTCTATATATACTTGGGAGTGGAACTGCGGGGCCGTGCATTTAGTCTAAGTTTAACCTTTTGAGTAACTGTCAAACTCTTTTTCAAAATGGCTGTCCTGTTTTTCATTTTCACCAGCAGTGTATGAAGGTTCCAGTTGCTCCGTATCCTCACCAGCTCTTGTTATCTGCATTTGTAATTAGAGCCATCCATAAGGCTGTGAAGTAGGATCTCGTTGTGGTTTTGATTTGTACTTCCTTATGACTGGTGAAAGATGCTGAATGTATTTCCATGTGCTTCTTGGCTTTTTTATTTTTTATTTTTTGTCTTCTTTGGGGAAATCTCTGTTCAAATCTTTTGGTCATTTAAAAGTAGGATTGTCTTTATATTATTGAGTCGGGAGTAGTTAATTTATTCTAGATACCAGTTCTTTATCAGATACACATATTTGCAAACATTTTCTCCCATTTGTAGGTTGTCTTTTCACTTTCTTGATGCTGTTCTTTGAAGCACAAAGGGCTCTAGATTTGATGAAGTCTATTTTATCTGTTTTCTTTGGTTGCTTGTACTTTTGGTGCTATACCTAACAAACTGTTGACCGATTCCAAATCACAAAGATGTAAACCTGTTTTTTTCTAAGTGGTTTATAGTTTTAGCTTTTTCATTTATGTTTATTATCCATTTTTAGTTCATCTTTGTACATGGTATGATGTAGGGGGTCCAACTTTATTATTATTATTATTGTAAAAAATTTTAATTTATTGATTTTAGAGAGAGAGGAAGGGAGAGAGAAGAAGAGGGAGAGAGAGAGAGAGAGAGAGAGAAGAATATAGGTCTGTTCCTATATGTGCCCTGACTGGGGATTAAACCGGCAACCTCTGCGCTTCAGGATAAAGCTCCAACCAACTGAGCTACCCGGCCAGGGCAAACTATATTATTTTGCATGTAGATACACAATTGTCTCAGAACAAAAAAGACTGTTGTTTAAAAGATGATTCCTTTTATGTGTGTGAGGGAAAGAGAGACAGAGAGGAAGGGAGAGAGATGAGAAGCATCAACTTGTAGTTGTGACACTTGGATTGTTCACTGATTGCTTCTCATATGTGCCTTGACCAGGGGGCTCAAGCTGAGCCAGTCATCCCTTGCTCAAGCCAGTGACCTTGGGGTCATGTCGATGATTCCACAATCAATATGCTGACCTCGGAGTTTCAAACCTGGGTCATCAGCATCCCAGATAAGGACCCTATCCACTGCGCCACCACTAGTCAGGCCAAAAGACGATTGTTTACCCACTGACTTGTCTTGGCACCCTTTAGAAAATCAATTGACCATAAATGTATGTGCATTACTGCTGCTCTCAGTTCTGTCCCTTGATTCATATGTCTGTCTTTGTGTCAGCACCGCTCTGTCTAGATTACTATAACTTTGTATTGTTTTGAAATTGGAAAGAGTGAGTCTTCCAACTTTGATTACCACCCCCCAAATTTTTAGACTATTCTGAGTCACTTGCAACTTCTTATTAATTCGAGGATTAGTTTGTCAATTTCTGCCAAAAGAAAAAAATAAAAGGAGGGATCCAGGATTTTGATTGGGATTCTGTTGAATCTGTAGATCAATCTGGGGAGTATTGTCATTAAATCTTCTAACCCATGCACCTTAGATCTTTAACTTCTTTCAATGTTGCTTCATAGTTTTAAGCATATAAGGCTTATGCTTCTTTTGGAAAAATGTATTCCTAAGTGCCTTTTTATTTTTGATGCTATTGCATATGAAACATACAGAAATAAAATTAATATTTGTATATAAATCTCATATTGTGCAACCTTGCAGAACTCATTTATTATATTTTAGCTCTAATAGTTTTTTTATGGATGCCTTAGGGTTTTTTATATTTAGAAGATCGTCAACTACAAATAGAGATAGTGGTACTCCTTCTTTCCAATCTGGATATCTCTTTTTTTCCTTTTTTTACCCTATTGCTCTAGCTAGAGCCTCCAGGACAGTGTTGAATGGGAGTAGCAGCAATGGACTTCCTTGACTTGTTCTTTTTTTTTTTTTTTTTTTTTTACAGAGACAGAGAGAGAATCAGAGAGAGGGACAGACAGGGACAGAGAGAGACGAGAAGCATCAATCATCAGTTTTTTGTTGCGACACCTTAGTTGTTCACTGATTGCTTTCTCGTATGTGCCTTGACTGCGGGCCTTCAGCAGAACAAGCCACCCCCCGCTCGTGCCAGTGACCTCGGGTCCAAGCTGGTGAGCCCTGCTCAAACCAGATGGGCCCGCGCTCAAGCCCGCGACCTCGGGGTCTCGAACCTGGGTCCTCCGCATCCCAGTTCAATGCTCCATCCACTGTGCCACCGCCTGGTCAGGCCCTTGACTTGTTCTTGATCTTAGGGGGGAAATGATTCAGTCTTAAAACATTAATGATAACATGAGCTGTAGGGTTTTTTGTAGATGCCTTCTATTAAGGTGAAGGCAGTTCATACTGTTTCTAGTTTTTCAAGAGTTCTCATGAATGTTGCTGGATTTTGTGAAGGGGTTATCTGTGTCTGTGTGACTTTCATCCTTTATTAATATAATGTATTTTATTTATTGACTTTTATATGTTGAACCAACGCTGCATTTTTGGGTTAAATCCCACTTGATCATAATGTATGTCCTTTCTATGTCTCTAAATTTGGCTTGCTAGTATTCCTTTGAGGATTTCGCATCTATATTTCTAATGGATCATGGTTTGTAATTTTCTTTTGATAGCTTTGTTTTTTGGGGTTTTTTTTGAGGATAATACTGATCCCATAAAATGAGTTTTAGAAGAGTTTGTGAAGAATTGGTGTTAATTCTTTAAATGTTAAGTAGAATTTACTAATGCAGTCATCTGGCCTATGCTTGTCTTTGTGGGAAATTTTAAAAATCACTAATTCAATTTATTTATTTGTTATATAGGTCTGTTGAAGTTTTCTGGTTCTTCTTAAATCAGTTTTAGTAGTTTGTGTCTTTCTATGAATTTGTCATTTTCTTGGTTGTTTAATTCATTGTTTTTTCTTTTTGTGGTTTCAGTTACCCACAGTCAGCTGTGGTCTGAAAATATTAAATGGAAAATTCCAGAAATAAATAATTCATAAGTTTTAAATTGCACCGCATTCTGAGTAGTGTGATGAAATCTCACCCCAACCCACCTGGGACTTGACTCGCCCTCTTGTCCAGCATATCCGTGCTGTATGTGCTGCCTGCCCGCTAGTGCTTAGTGGCCATCTCACTCCTCACATCAGCTGCCATGGTGTCACAGTGCTTCAAGTAACCCTTATTTTATGTAATGGAGCGGTGATTCCAATGTGCCAAATATGCTATTTAGATATGCCAAAGAGAAGCCCTAATGTGCTTTAAGTGAAAATGAAAGTTCTCAACTTAGTAAGGAAATCAAAAAAATGTATGCTGAGGTGGCTAAGATCTGCAATAAGAATGATTCTTCTAGTTGAGAAATTGTAGAGAAGGAAAAAGAAATTTGTGTGGGCTTGCAGAGAGAGAGCATTCCATAGTCTCATAACTTTATTTATAGTATAGTGTTGTACTTATTCATCTCTTAAGATGCTCAACTTATAAGTTAAACTTTATCATTGGTGCGTATGCATAGGAGAAAACACAGTCTATACGGGGTTCAGTACTATCCACATCTGCTGGGAGCCCTGGAATGTATCCCTTGTGGACAAGGGACTAGCTACTACTGTAATGTGAGTCTTCTCTCTGTTTTCTTGGTCAGTCTAACTAAAGGCTTGTCAACTTTGTTGATCTTTTTGCATAAACAACTTTTGCATTTTCTCTCCTGTTTTTCTGTTCTCTCTTATTTATTTTTGCTTTATTATAATTTCCTTCCTTCTGCTTGCTTGAGTTTAGTTTGCTCTTCTTTTGTGAGTTTCATATGTGAGAAGTTTATGTTATTGAGTTCAGATCTTTCTATTTTTTTCTATATAGGTATTTACAACTATAAATCTACCTTCAAGCACTACTTTAATTGCATCCTACGGGTTTTGGTAGGTTGTGTTTTTGATCTCATTTACTTCAAAATATTTTATAATTTCCCTGTGATTTCCTCTTTGACTCATTGAATATTTAGAAGTATGTTATTTGCCATATATTTGTGAATTTTTAAAGTTTATTTTTCTTATTAATTTCTACTTTTACTCCACTTTGATTGGAGAACATGCTTTATATGGTTTTAGTCTTTTGAGATTTATGGAAACTTGTTTAATGGCCTAGAGAATGAACCGTGTGTACTTGAAAAGAATATGTGTTCTGCTGTTGTTAGATGGGATGTTCTATAGATATCTGTTAGATCGAGTTAGCTGATGGTATTTTTCAATTCTTCAGATTCCTTGTTGGTCTTCTAATTGGTGTGTGTGTGTGTGTTGAAAGTTGTATGTTGAAGTCTTCAACTATTATGTTTTAATTGTCTATTTCTCCTTTTTAGTTCAGCTTCAGCCAGTTTTTGCCTCATTTTGTGGCTTTGTTTTTAGGTGCATATATATTTTTAATTGTTATGTCTTCTAGATGTTGACCCTATTATCATTATAAATTGTCCTTCTTTGGCTTTAATAACACTTTTGATCTTGAAATCTATTTTTCTGTTTAGCTAGTACAGCCCTCTTTGTTACTATTTGCATGTTATATCTGTGTCTGTTGCCTCGTAAACAATATATTATGGAAACTCTGACAATCAGATCACCTCCTCAAGGTTTGTTGTTGTCACTCTTGGGTTTTGCTGCTGTTTGTGACTTTCCTAAACTAATTCTGTAGAGTCTGTATTCTTTGTTTTGTGAAGTTTCTACTTTACTAGCTTTGTGGTCAGCTAATGAATGGACAGAGATTCTCTCAAATGCTTAGAACCCATAGTCTCTCAGGCTTTGCCGAGGGCCTCTGGGCATGTGTTGGGGCATACCTGCAAAGCTCAGACATGCACTTTCCAACTCTGCCTTCATCTTCACTGTCTGCTTGGTCAGAGATTCAAGGTCAGCCAGAAGTGAAAGCTTGAGGCCTCATCTGGACTTTCTTGCGGGTGTGTACAGACAGCCCTGTAGATGTGTGTGTCTGTCTTCATCCCCAGGAATATATCAGGCCTTTTCAAAGCTCTCTGTGACACTTAGTCTCCATTTCTGACAGATACCCCTAAGGCTATAAGGTTGTTTGTACTGAGCAAGGTGTGAGTCAGGTCAAAGTAATGTGAATGGATGTTTTCAGGGAACCGCTAGACAGATCAAATAATGTCAGTTCCTTTGGAATGCTGTTTTTGGTGAGCTTCTTAAATCCATTCTGCCCCCTGCCGTGGTGGCTACATTGCTGGTTTTCACCATGCTGGAAGACTGTTTTCAGGGGTAGTGCAGAGCTAGGGAAAGAGACATGGGAATAAGGCAATAAACACCTTACAAAGCTCACTGTTCTTACTGAGATTAAGCCATTTCTCTTGAATCAATGTACATCAGATTGTTACAAGCCTTTGTTTTATTTCTAAAGTTACAAGAAGGTTGATTTGACAGTTCTGCCAGTGTTACCAATGCTTATGTGGAGCACTGGCGCGTCAGAGGTCTGTGTTCTCTCTGCCCGTCGCACGGTGAAACTCTAGTCGCTTCACTTTCTAATGCTTGGCTTGCAGATAAAATAAGACAACTTCCGGCAGAAAATTTTGGGGAAGAAGCCTCTCATTGAAGATAATAAAGAGAGAGAAAGGAAGATATAATTTGAGAAGTAATTAATTATATGGACCAATTATTCTTAAGATTAGGAAATGTTGGATGGCTTGCCTCTCATATCAATGCAAGTGAAAAATGAAATGATAAACTATTGATAATAGGAAAAGAGGGAAATGAATTTCTTAGCTCCTATACAGTATCCTGTTCTACATTCAACCCTTCATCTTTCCCAGACCATTGTACTCTATCGGGGTCTGCATCTTGCCACACCTGGCTCTGTACTCCATTCGTTTTCCTGGCGCGTCTTCATGTAGGATGCCTTCGCCGTCTCACTCTGGAAGAGCTAGTCGTGCTCCACTCTCCTCTCCCTTGACTGTTCATGCCCATATTACAGTACTTGCCATCTGTACTCTAATTTACCTGAATGCGCTTCTGTCTTCCTGAGGGATAGCAAAGTCCTCAAGAACAAGAGCTAGGTCTTACTTGTCTTTCTATTTCTAGAAACTGACTCTATACTTGGTATATAATGGAGCAGTTCCCTTCATTGGTGCGGCATATGTTTTTTTTTTAAATTTCTTTTTTTATTTTAATTTATTCATTTTAGAGAGGAGACACAGAGTGTGTGTGTGTGTGTGAGAGAGAGAGAGAGAGAGAGAAAGAGAGAGAAAGGGGGGAGGAGCTGGAAGCATCAACTCCCATATGTGCCTTGACCAGACCAGTGCAGGGTTTTGAACTGGCGACCTCAGTGTTCCCACGTCGACGCTTTATCCACTGCGCCACCACAGGTCAGGCGCAGTGCGGCATATGTTTTAAGACCCTCAGTGGATGCCTGAAACTATGGATAGTATCAAATTCCATATATACTGTTTTTTTCTATTCATATATATATATATATATATATATATATATATATATATACTTATGATAGAGTTTAATTTATAAATTAGGAACAGCAAAAGATTAACAATAGTAACTAATGATAGAAGTATTGTAGCAATACACTCTAATAAAAGTTATAGGGGTGTTGTTTCTCTCTGCTTACCAAGATGGCTGCTAAGTGCCTAACGTGCCGTGTATATAGTGTGTATACACTGGGTTGGACAAAGGGGCGGGTGATTCATGTCCGGGTGTGGGGAGAGAGCAGGATGGCACGCTATTTCATCACACTACTTAGAACAGCATAAAATGTCAAACTTATGAATTGTTCATTTCTGGGATTTTTCATTTAATATATTTGGGCCGCAGATGACCGGAACCATAGAAAGTGAAACTGTGGACAAGAGAGAACTATTTACTATATGTAAATAATTGTATATAGGATAAAAGAAGGGAGAAAATGGAAAAAGACAAAGAAGGTTATGTGTAGAAGTTTGCAGAGTATGTATTTATTCAGTATAACATGTTTTTAAGCAAGTGCTGGTATTCATCCCTGTTTCTTTTGGATATTCCTAGGAATATGACACTGATAAAATATAGTCCAATGCCTTCAGCGGTAGCTGTGTAGTGTGAAAATTAGGTAGGAAAACATCTTAGAGAATAAAATATTAAAATTACTCTAACAAAATGAGGTACAGGTTCTGTTTCTGGCAAAGCCTGAGTATACTTATTCCTCCTGGGCCTTCCCTCTTACAACTGGAAACACGGGTGTTCCACAACCAATAAACATAATAAGATTCTGAAAGGTGGAGAAAGAAGACAGGACTGCCTAGGCTCTCGGGGCTTGAGGAGCCACATGCCAGTGGGTCCTCGGAGGTTCCCGGCAGGGTGCTGTAGAAGTTGCCCATCTGGGATGGCCAAAAGGCGCAGGCAAAATAATCTCCAGGAGAAACCTTCCTCCTCTACCCGGAGGACCAGGGAAAGGGTGGTCTAACAACAGAAAGACATTTTGGCAATACTCGCCATACACCAGCCAAATACCAGTGGAAAAGACACACCCACTGCCTGACCTGTGGTGGCCCAATGGGTATAGTGTCAACCTGGAATGCTGAGGTTGTGGGTTCGAAACCCTGGGCTTTCCCGGGCAAGGGACATACGACAAGCAATCAGTGAACAACTAAAGTGAAGCAACTATGAGTTGATACTTCTTGCTACCCCACCCCTCTCTAAAAAAAAAAAATACAAATACACACACACGTATGCACGCGTGCGCGCGCACACACACACACACACACACACACAGTGGTTCAGTGGAGCCGACCAAGGTGTCAGTATTCTGCACACCCACACCCACCTTATCCTGTGAAATCAAGCAGCAATGCTCCAGTCCCCCCACTGGTGGTGTCTGTGGAGCCGCTCAGTGACTTATCTTCCATCCTGTCTGTCATTCGCAAGTGACATTCCAATTCCCCCTTTGGGGGGTGGGAGGTGTCAGCAGGTCTGAGCAGGGGGCTAATCTTCCTTTCCCTGCATAGCAGAAGCAAATTAAGTCCCCAATGGATTATCAGTACATACCTATTCAAATGGCTAAAACTAAAAGGAAAAAGTAAAGTTGGTGAGAAGTTCCACGCAATACCAAGAGCTGGTGAGGATACAGAGAAAGTGGGTCATTCACACACTTTGGTGGAGATGTAAAATGGCACAGCCACACTGGAAATGCTTTGACTGTTTCCTAAAATACCAAACACAGCCACTGTACAGCTGGTGAGTGCCTTCCGGGGTGCTTAGCCCAGAGAAACGAACACTTACAGTGCACACAAAACTGCACACCAATTTTCCTAGCTGGTTTATTCATAACAACTCCTAGCTGGAAACAGCCCACATGTCCTTCCACGGGTGAACGGTTAGACAAGCTGTGGTCTGTCCATGCCATGAGTGATACCAACCAAAAGGAATGGACTGTGTATGCACCCGACAACTTGCCTGAATCTTCAGGATATTACGCTGAGTGCTAAAAGGACAATCTAAACGGTTACATCTATGTGATTTTATTTATATAACAGCTATAGTTGCCAGGGACTCTGGGAGGCAGGGCAGGCAGGCATTGGAGATGATTGTTTTTAAAAGACTACTAGCAGGGTCCTTGAGATGATGGAACGTAGAGCATCCTGATGGAGGTGGCACTCAGTCTGTATGTGTGATAAAATGGCGCAGAACTTAGCACAAGGGAAAGTGGGAATTAAGTAAGACTGGTGCATTGTATCGATGGCAATATCCTGGTATTCTTATTATACCGGATATCATTTTGTTAGATTTCACCATTCAAATTGGGTAAGTGGTAGATAGTGTCTCTCTATTATTCTTTGCCACTGCTTGTTCATGGACAATTATCTCAAAATAAAAGGTTCAGAGAATTTTATAAAAGGGACCGGGTGAACCCAGATGAGAAAGTAGTGATTAGTTTTGCACAAGGGAGCTTTAAAGCCAAGTAATGTTCGAACTTGCCCTTGAAGGATAGATAGGAATTCCACAGGCTTTTTGCCATATTGTTATTAAAAAAGAAGAAAAAGCAACTGATACTGTTACTGATACCCTCTGAAGGGACTGTCAGTAGGGGGATACACCCTTGAACTGTGTCGATAACCTTAGGCCGAGGTGAAATCCAGGAAAATCTGAGGTTGTGAATTAGAGGGCAAGAAGCAAATGCTTGGATGGGTGAAGATGAGTAAAATTTGGATATTAAGTGCATACAATACCAAAAGGAGATATCCAGGCAGCAGGAGGAAGAACAGGCCTGGCACTCAGGAAAGAAGTCTGGGTTGCAGGTAGAGGTTTAGGTGCGTACAAGTAGGAGGCGGAAGCGCCGGAAGTGGACACACACACCTGGTGAGCATGTGATCTGGGGAGAGGGGACCATGATGGATTTGAAGAGCTCCAGTGCCTAAAGGGTGGGAGCTTCATAGGAAACATGGAGCAGGGGGTGCAGAAAAGAGGCTATTAGAAGAGGAAAAGAATAGGACAAAGCAAAACTGGCGACAGGTTCCAAGCAAGGGCGAGCTTCCCTGTGCTCTGCCGCGGCGAGGCCCGCGAGGACAGAAGCCACTGTACTCAGCCCCAAGCCCTTTTCTTAGTCTTCGGGATGTTTCTGTGGTGTCATGGGAGCCAGAGCAGACTGGAATCAGTTGAGGCGTGGAAGGGAAGTGAGCAAGCGAGGACACCAAGTATAAACATCGCTTTTAAGGAGCTTTTTGGTGCGGAGGAGGTGAGAGGTCACTTGACAGAAGCAGGGTCCTGAAGATGTTTCTGGAAACAAGGAGGACTTGAGCTTGCTGGCAGGCCGTGGGGAGGGAGCCGGGGAGGACATACCCAGTTTTGGACTCCTCTTCGGAAACTGCCTTCAGAGCCTAAGGCACATTTTCAACAATGGCAAATCTTCATCTTTTGAGAGTGGCTTTGATTTTTGGAAACAGCCAAGACAATTTAGAGCCAAGAGTGGTAAATCAGGTGGTAATCAAGCTGGATAATACAACTTCAAAAAATAAAAAGTATAATTATAAAGTAGTAAAACTGATTTTCTTGTGAAGCTCATGAATTGGCTTAGAAAGTAGTTCTAAAAGAATTCCACAAACCTTTCGAGCCGTTGTGGCATTGTGTGAATAAATGTACGGAGTTTGTCTGGAACTCACAGGAGGGCACTGAAGCGCATAAAAGTTGTGTTATGTGTGTGAAGGAATTGGTTGTGTTATTTTATATTTACTCTTAATGTGCAAATGTAAAGTTGCCCTATAATACTAATATCTTTGCCTGAGAGGTGACTTATGGAATTGTACCAAAGTTTGTATATGGGAGAATCAGGAGTTTCAAATTGTGATTGTTTAAACAGTTCTCCTGTGGTCTTACAGATGTAATTAGAATTCCTAGGATAGGAGTGTTCCCACAAGCATAATAATACTTTAAATGTGTGTTCAATTATCCTTTTCTATAGTCGTATTTAATCGTTTCTTTTTGCAATAGAGTTACTTTGAAAATATTAAATCACTAGCCTAATGTCAACTGTCTGTCAGACCTGGGACAGCACTGGGCATGTAGTGGGTACTCCCTGAGTGTCCCTCTCCTGTCTTCTCTGCCTCGGGGCTTAACATACACCAGTGGACACACCAGGAGAAAGATCTGTTCCCCAGCAATAGGTCATCTCCCTATTAATGTTCAGCCCCAAATATCCAGGATAAAGAAATTTAGCTTTCTTGTGAATGTGACAAATACATACATACCGAAATGTGTCATTTATCTAATGCTTCTTTTATACCTTTTTGTATGGATTGTCTCATTTAATTACTTTATAATTCTGCAGTTTCTTATTTAGTCATTAAAACAGCCCTGAGAGGTAACTTTTCCTATTTTGCAGATGGAGAAACTGTGGCTCAGGCAAGTATAGTCAGTTGCCCCAGGCCTTGTGCCTGAGAGGGTAGAGCTGGGACTTGAGTTCAGGTCTGCAATCTGGAAGCTCTTACCTACCAGCCTCATGTGTCTCCACCTTCTTAAACTGACGTCCTTAGTAAACATTTAAAAATAATCCATCAAGCCTGACCAGGTGGTGGTACAGTGGACAGAGCATCAAACTGGGACACAGAGGACCCAGGTTCAAAAACCCGAGGTCAACAGCTTGAGCGCAGGCTCACCAGCTTGAGCGAGGGTTTGCTGGCTTGAGCGTGGGATCATCAGTCCTCAGCTTGAAGTCACTGTCTTGAGCCCAAAGGTTGCTGGCTTGAAGCCCAAGGTCGCTGACTTGAGCCCAAGGTCACTGGCTTAAGCATGGGGTCACTTACCCTGCTGTAGCCCCCTGGTCAAGGCACATATGAGAAAACAATCAATGAACAACTAAGCTGCTGCAATGAAGAACTGATGCTTGTCGTTTCTCTCTCTGCCTGTCTGTCTGTCTCTCTCTGTCTGTCTCTCTCTCTCTCTGTCACACACACACACAAAAATCCTTCAAAAATGCCAAGTCAATCAAAGGCACTGCACACTTCCCCTGCCCCATATTAAGGAAAAAGAGAATATAGCCTTCTTCAAGTTCCTGCTGGTGTAGCATTGTACTTTGTGTAATTTGAATTACAAAGCAATCCTTTTTTAAGTTGGTTTGTTTTTTTAAGTAGAAACTGAATATTGATATTCTGCCATGCCCTCCCTCTGCCTCCGGGCACTTCAGACACTCCCTGTGCAGAGGAGCGGAGGAATGGGCAGTGTGGAAGCCTGGACCGTGCCCTCCTGCCGCGGCCTGTCAGAGAGAGCACGGAGAGCCACAGCTAGTTAGCCATGCTAGGGAACTTTCACAGCCGCTGTAGTAATTAAAACTCTCAAGTTAGTATAGTAAATATTTATTATCTCTATTATTTGCAAATCCTGGAAATAGATATTGTTAGAATTGGAAAATAGGTAATTGAGAGAAACAGATCTTCAAAGAAAATAAAGTCCAGAAGAAGAGCTGCCGAGTCTCATAGATCACTGATTCAGGATGCTTAGCAGAACTGGTTTGTTAAGGGCCCATGTTAATGGAAGCATCGTCTTACAGAAGAATGGAAGGGTAGCTTGCAGCCAGAGCAGGGGTGATGCTCCGTGCCAAGGGGAGGCGGTAGTGTCAGGATACTTGGAAGCTAGTGAAGGTTTCTGAGAAAGGAGTATCATCTAATGTTGTGTTTTAGGAACTTCATCCTGGTAGCCAAATGCTTAAAGATCTGAAATACAGGGGAGAAGGAGAGGAGATAGAGTCCAGTGGGGGAGAGCCGTTTCTGTAGGAACAGAGGGTAGACTATATGGATTCAGGACCAGTCTGGTCCGAGGCTTGGTAAGGACTGGGTTATGAGGATTGGGCTGAGACAGAGGGAGTAGGCTGGGGACTTGTCCCTGGAAGTACAGGAAGAGGTGCAGACTGGAGATGGGCTGATCTGAGGTCACCTGGGTCACTCCTGAAGATGGGGTGGGAGTGTAGAAGTAGTCCTCTGGGTTCCCCTCAGTGTTTTCCGCAGCCCAGGGACTGCTTGCGGTAACTAGGGGGCTGCGGTTAGAGCTTGCCTGGCCTTACCCACCTCGGAGGGAGACTTTGTGGTTCTTTTGTTGTAGTTTGTTTCTGAGAAAGGAAACCTAGGTGAATTTCAGTGCTTTGTTTGGAAACTCTGGAGCAAACAGTCATTTCATCTGTTTGTGAACAAACGCATTTTCATCTCAAAATCTAAGTATTTAATATTAAAATCAGCCAGGAAGTCATTACCAGCCTGCTTTTTTTTAAACTATAGATTTAGCTCTGTGAACAATGAAACAGAATTCTGGCCCAAAGTGATTATTTAAAAGATATACAAGACTAGACGTGGCTTTCACCATTAATGAGAAGAGAGAATTCACATTGTCTTCCTTTTAAGATTTCTAGAGTTTACTCACATTAGCCAAAGTAATAGTAATGAGTCTCCAGTCATCCTGAAATACTGACATTTATTTTGGTGTTTTTGTTTGATACGTTTATGTTGTTTTTTTCAGCAGTAATTTTAATTGAAGTGCTTGTATGTGTCTCTTAAACAAGTCTCTCACCTCACTAAACTGGGACGCTAGTGAATGTTCTCAGTATTTTATAGAACTGTGCAAGACCCATTAAGGCGCATTCATGGTGATTTAATCATCCCTTTAATAAAAAAAACCCACAATCATTTGGGAATACATTTTCCAGGCAGCCCCCCTGCCTCCTAGGGGGAATATTTTAAGGCCTCCCAGTGACCAGGGGATGAAAAGCCTTGACAGGGAAGCCCTAGAATTCTTGAAGAGCTAGGCTTTTTGAAAGATTCATTGTTGTGGAATCTCCCTTTGAAAGAGACCACTTTATCTTGTTCCTAAACATCTATGGGACAAACATAGCACTTTCTGAAAAGAAATTCTGGGTAATGCAGAAGAACAAACGTAGGTAGGTAATCCAGTATGGGTAGTGTGTCATTTGAAGAATGAGAGTTCCATTTTTATGGTTGCCATAACAATCATGCAGTTGTGCAAAATATGTGTATAGCTTTTATAGAAGGGAGCCGGCACCATTGTAATGATTCATCTCATATCAGAACAACTGTTCAGATCTGAAAAATAGGGGTGGCTTAACCCTTCTCCGTTAGCTCAGCGTGTTCCCTGAGAAGGCTCTTTGGAGCTCCAGGGCTGTTGAAATGTATTCACCACTAACATTTGCATTTTAGCCTGATAAATGGATTGAGAATTAAGGATGATGATCCTTTCAGCAGCAGGTTCTGAATTCCTGGCTTGGGAATTCAAAGGATGAGGGGATAAAAAAAAATACTGTTCTTCAAATAGAAATCGAGGAGAGATGTCTAGACACAGTTCATTCCTTAACTTTGTGACTATTCTTAATTCTGCCCACTAGAATTTAAATCTGTTAAAGACTGGCCTTTACCCCGTTGTGTTTAAGTCTCTGATAAAGTCATATTAAAATTTGGTTATAACTTCTATTTTATTTTTACATGTTAACTATGTCTCTTCTGGAAATTGCACAACAAATTTAAAAGCGTGGTATATTAGGCTACTTTTTCCTATATTTGTATACTGTTTCCAGCAGAAAGTGCTGGGGACTTGACTTTCTCTGACAAACGAAGGAATGCCCACTTTGAATGAATTTGATGTCAGAACTCTGTATGTGGATTTTCAGATTGAAAGTAGAAAGTAGTCAGATTTGGGTCTGGTAGCTGAAAATGAAGTCATTGTCCACGTAGTCAACCAACATAGAGAAACTTTTTCTGAAAGAAAATTTTGGTAGTTATTATGTTAGCCGAAATGTTTCTGGGATGTTTAAATCTTAAGATAACGTATGGAACTAAGGTTAACTAGAAAAGATGTCAACTCCCATTGAAGTGAAACTTCTAGGTCTAAGTCATGTCTTTCAATACCTACTCTTTTGAATTTCTGCCCCATGAAAGCAAAGTTCTACGCTCTGTCACCTTAGGCATATTACTTAATCTTCCTGATCTATGAATGAGAGTTTCCCCATCTACGAAATGAGAGTAAAAAATAATACCCACTACTGTTATAATTCTATTTTTTCAAGAGGTGATTTGTAAGAGGTAGAAAAATAACTGTTTGAATAAGAGTAAGGTTTCCCATGTATTGAAGATTTCTAATATGTGTATACTCTGTGAAGATTTTGTGCATTGTGTAGAAATTTTTATGCTTAAACTCTTAACACTGTAGGTATTCAGGGGCTTAAAAAATTTAATCCGTCTGGCCCTGGCTGGTTTGCTCAGTGGGTAGCGTCAGCCCAGCATGCGGACGTCCTGGGTTTGATCCCCAGTCAGGGCACACATGAGAAGCGACCATCTGCTTCTCTTTCCCTCCTTCTCTCCCTTCTCTCTCTTCCCTGCTCACAGCCAGTGGCTCGGTTGGTCCGAGCTTTGGCCTTAGGCACTGACAGTAGCTCAATTGATTCTAGCATCAGCTCCAGAGGCGGTTGTTGGGTGGATCCCAGTCAGGGCACATTGGGAGTCTGTTTCTCTCTCTCCCCTCCTCACACTTAAAATAATAATAACAATAATAAATTGATCCTTCGGGGAGCATTTCCTGGAAGCTTACTGTTACCTCATTTTGTCCAGTTCTAAAACTGAATTTATATCAGTATTTCCATAGCCTGTTTTAAAGTACCCCGATCTGAGATTTAAATCTCGATTGTAGGAAAACCCAGCTGTCAGCGAGGTAAAGAGGAAAGAGAGGTGTTCAGTGAGGGCTTCGGAAAGAGTGACTTTCTGGACAAAGTGAGACTCGGCTGCTTTAGCTGTCCCCTTAGGCCACTGGGTTACAACAGGTGGCAAATGAGTGTGGAGGCCAGTCCGTGTCTGCTCCACGTACAAACTTGCATGGTTCAGTTCAGTGCCTTCAGGTAAACCAACTTGGTGGGTTCTGGACCTTTGCACCAGCTCATCTTTTTGCCCAAGTCCTTCTCCCAGATGGCCATGGCTCACTTCCTCACCTCCCTGAAGTCATCTTCAATGTCATTGTCTCATGGAGGCCTGCCCTGACTGTCCTATTTATAATTGTGATCAGTCCTTGAACCATTCTTGCTTGGTTCTAATGTTTTTTTCTTTCTTTCCCTCCATAGCACTTAAGTATGATGTTGTTTATTTTCCGTCTTGTCTCCCACTAGAATGTGAGTGGATAGAAATCTTTGCTCTCAAATGTGTCCCAAACACCTAGAGCAAGCAGTAGGTGCTCAGTAAATGTTGAATGAAGAAATCCTGGCCTCCTTTCTCTTGACCCTGACACCTTCTTCACATTGATGTTTCACTGGGCCCTGCAACTTCATTTTGATCTGGGCACAAAATAAGTGAAAATTTATGAA
This sequence comes from Rhynchonycteris naso, assembly GCA_037038555.1. Classification (NCBI taxonomy): domain Eukaryota; kingdom Metazoa; phylum Chordata; class Mammalia; order Chiroptera; family Emballonuridae; genus Rhynchonycteris; species Rhynchonycteris naso. Next base: position 6,360,182 of record CM072997.1, on the reverse strand, counting down.
AAGAGCTACAATGACACACATTATAAACTGTTTATAACAAGAAAGGGAGGTGCCTATTTCTTGGGGAAAGTCATGTTTGAAGGATTGCATAGTGAAAGAGGAAGCCAACTAATTCTTTGTGACTACAAAGGTTTGAATTATGAAGTTTCTCAGAATCGTATTTCAATTCAAAATAAGAAGGTATTTGTAATAGTTAGAGCTCTCTAAAATTAAATGGCCTGCTTAATGAGACAAGGAATTCCGCCACCGCTGTCCCAGGTATCAAAGAGGTGAGTGGATCCACTTAATTATTTTGGATTGCAGGCATTTTGGGGATAAGATTTGAACTACGGTGACCTCTAAGGAACGTCCAGCTCTGATGATTCTATGATTCTATTCCCTAAACTGATATGGACTAATTCCCAGGACTTATTGTTAAGTGGAAAAGCAAGTTTCAAAAGAAAGTTTATAGTATTCAACTGTTTGTTTAAGAAAGAAGAGAAAATAAGAAAAAATGTTTATCAGAAAAAGAAAAGATAAACCAGAAAATGATAAAAATAGTTATCGATAGAAGATGGGTAGAATCACGATAGAAGGATAGAGACAAGAATAAGACCCACTTGACTTTGAACCATTTAAATGCTTTAAATATTCAACAATGACATTAAATCAAATCTAAAAGGAAGTAAAATGAAGGTCTCTAAAATACAGATTCTGAGAAACTTCATAATTCAGCCTTTTGTAGCCACAAAGAATTAATTGGCTCCTTCTTTCACCATGCAGTCCTTCAAACACGACTTTCCCAAAATCTCTAAAAATGTCCCAAATAGACATAAAACAAATACAATGATCCTGATGTTTAGCAAATCTCTAAAAATGTCTAAAATAGACATAAAACAAATACAATGATCCTGATGTTTAGCAAATGTGTGGCATCGCCAAGTACAGAAAAAAGAATGAATTCAAGGAACTTTGGGGGACTGTACATCGGGTCACTTTGTCTACCCTTAGTGACTATATTCTAAGGATAAAGCTACAAAGAAATCTTATATTTAATAGGTTCTATGGTGCTAGTGGAGTTGGGACTGGAGTTCAGAAACTTTGAGTATGAGGCTGTCGGTAGCAGGGGTTCTTTCTGTGGGAATGAGGATAGGAACGTGGAATGGCAGGAGGTGAGGAGCTCTGTAGTGTTGGATTTCAGATGCAGGTGTCAGTATGAACTCATGACTTTTGTTTTTTTTTTACAAGGACAGAGAGAGAGAGTCAGAGAAAGGGATGGATAGGAACAGAGACAGGAATGGAGAAAGGTGAGAAGCATCAGTCATCAGTTTTTTGTTGCTGTTGCGACACCTTAGTTGCTCATTGATTGCTTTCTCACATGTGCCTTGACCGCGGGCCTTCAGCAGACCGAGCCACCCCTTGCTGGAGCCAGCGACCTTGGGTCTAAGCTGACGAGCTCTTGCTCAAGTCAGATGGGCCCGTGCTCACGCTGGTAACCTTGGGGTCTCAAACCTGGATCCTCCGCATCCCAGTCCGATGCTCTACCCACTGCGCAACCGCCTGGTCAGGAGAACTCATGACTTTTAAGCAGCAAGTTAGGCTGAACCATGTGAAATCGCCAGTTTTCAGGCCATAAGTAATCAAATATTAGCAATTTCATGATTTAACCCAGTATCTTTTCATTCTGCTCACTAAAAGTTATTGTGGTTCTGTAAAAGAATGCCCTTATTTTTTGAAAACTCATCGTACATTTTGGAGGGGTCAAGTAGCATGATCTCTGCAACGTAATTTTAAATAGTTTAGATGTTTAAAAACAAATAAGCTAGCTCTGTGAAGGGAGGGATACAGGGAGAAGAGAGATACAGCGAGTATGGCCGTGTTAACATTTGCTGAGTCTTGGGGAGAAGTATATGGATGTTCATTTTGCTATTCTTTCAGCTTGCCTGAGAGTTTGACATTTTTCAAAATGAAAGTTGAGGGGAAGAAAGTTAGCTTTAGCATAGTCTCTGAATTTAAACCATGGCTTTCCTGGGCTGACTGTGCTGGCTTTGGCTCCCACAGTGCCAGGCCAGCCTTGTCCGTGGCCTCTGCCCTAGAGACACGCGTTTGGAAGTCTGTAGAGAGGCTCTGTTGGTGGACAAGTAAATGAAAAGGAATGGAACAGGAGAGGTCATCACAGTCTGTTCTGATTCCGTTTCATCTTATTACTGTCCTTTAGAAGGTGACCACCTGGTCTAGAATTTTGCAAAGGCTTGAGGTAGATCTTCTGTGGACCCTTGAGGAAGACCCGTGGTCAGGTGCAAAGAGCCCACCCGGGACATCGCCTCACTTCTCCCTGCTACCTCCGTGGCCTCGTGCCTGCTAGTTCATCACCTGGAGGAAAGAGTGAACGGATGGGCCAGGGTCTCTTTCTGCTTTCAATAGGCCTAAGTCTTTTTCGTTCTGAAGTCTGTGATTGTGGCAGCCTCGCTGGCATCCGTTGTGGTGGTAGAAGCGGCGAACGTGCTATGATCTTCAAAACTGCCGCAGAGAAAACGAGGTCCAGCCCTGCAGCGCTGAGGGCGGGACCTAGGCTTGAGTGACGGGCCCAGCTCCCTCTGCCCGCAGGAGGAGAGGTCAGCCCCGTTCTTGGAAAGTCAGGGTGAAATGCCAGTGCCGGGAAAGTGGACATCTGACTTGGGTGGACTGTCCCAGCGCCTGTGTGGCTGGGCTGCCACTGCTGCGCTCTGCAGGGACACATTACCGTGGATGGAGTGCTCCGGCCCTTCCGCTGGTTTTCCTGCTACGGTTTACATAAACGTTTCCGGTTCTTTTATAAACTTCAGTACCATCGCATCTAAGAAAGTGTTTGAGTAAAAAAGAATTCTTTATTTTTGTAAGGTTATTTCTTAAATTTTCCATTCCCTTTTACCCATCCACCACCGCTGACCCAGATCCTCTCTCACCAGAATTGCTTGCTCGCAAGGAGCACACCCCGAGTCAGGGACACAGGAGGGCATCTGTGGGTTCTCTTAGTCCACAGGTAACCCAGGGCCGCGGTGTGTAAAGCCGTCTTTTATGAGAAAGGAAGATGGGGTAGAGACAGTCAAGGGCACCCTTGGAAACAATAACACTGTGGTGTGACCACAGATTTGGATGCCAAGAGGTCATGAGTTCTAATCCTAAGTGTATTTCCCAAGACACAGTGGCGGGGTGGAATGGAAAAATGCGAAGGAGAGCCCTTTCGTGACTCTTTCTGTCACTTATCCCTCAGCGATTCATTGCGTGTGCCTTCTGCGTGCTGACAGAGCTGCGGGCCGGCCACTGTCTCGGCCAGGCCATGAAGCGTGTCTAGCCTTGTCCCTGCGATGAGACACGTGCATGAGTAATAGCCAGCATGCTGTGGACGGCGCTGTGGGAACGAGGCTGATCACAGGTGTGGGCAGGGCGGGCAGGAGAAGCCGCTTCCACCCTGAAGCCATGAAGGTTCTCGAATGATGGCATTGCAGCCAGGCCTTTAAAGGCCACAGAGAGCTTGGACCCTAGAGACTGATGGGGAAATGCCCCAGTGTTAGGGATCAGAGGGTGTAGAGAAAAGTTTGGTGCACAAGGTATCATGCTGGCAGTGTGCAGTCTGACTGGGAAAATATAAGTTGGGCTCCATCAGAAAGTCTCTGGGCTCTAAGCTGAATTCCTGTTTTACTCAGTAAGGAGTTGACAAAGGTTTTTGACCAGAGGTGTGCTTTAAGATGATGAACCTGGCAGCGCCATGACCTTGGGGAGAGCAGTTTCTGGGATGTGGTATGGACCGTGTTCAAAACCCGGTGAGGTGAACAGTGACAAGGTGGTAAGTGGGACTTAGTTGCTGTGGAGACTAGACAGCAGGGAGGTGGGGATGTTGGTACCCTGAGGAGGAAGGGGACCTGTGGTCGGAGGAGGAGTGTGTGAATGACAGGGGACCAGAGACTCTTTCTATGCTTTTGTGATTTCCTAGGATTCTTAGCTGGAATGTAGGAAGTATTTAGTTACTTACTCTCCATGTGTTCTTTTCCCAGGCCAATGGCTTTGCATAAAACAATCTTAGACACTTTCTGTCACTTTAAAAAGTTCTACTGAGCCCTTCAGTCACGTGCCTTCAAAAATTTTGGTTACATAACGTTGCTCCGAATTGGAATTCTGCAGCCTCATGAAGTGGAGTCCCACGCTCCCTCCCCCACCTGGCACTTCATTTTCTGTGGGTCAGGGTTAGCTTCTTTCTAACCATTGTTGCGGAACTCTTTAAATATTTGGTCTCACAGGTTCTAAAAGCTGGCAGACCGGGCTGCTCCCTGCAGGTTGTGAGACCAGAGCCTTCCAGAAGAGGAGCCAGTAAAACCCGAGGCATGTTAACAGAGTGTAACAGCTGCAGGCGCCCCGCCCTGCGGGCCGGCTCCCAGTGCTGAGGCCGCAGCTCCCGCCACTGGGCCGGGCCGCAACCAGAGGGGCCCTCCGGCACCACATCGTGGCCGCTTCGTAATTGTGGCGATGACAACGGATTAAGTCACTGGCTCTCAGCACCAAGTGCTGGGGTTTGTCGGGGTCACTCACTGTTCCCTTGCTTCTCCCAATTTTCCATCGCAAGAGAACAAGCTGGAGTCTGCTGCTACAGTACAAATAATTGCTGGGAGCCCTGCAAGCTTTGCTCTGTCTAGAAATTGGTTTTCTTTGTGGTCCATACGGAATGCCTCTTTTTCTCCCCACATACCTTCAACATACATATGTATTTATTTATACCCTGCTTTTTAAAAAGAAATGATTTAAGGCAGCTTGCAGATACACATATAATGCAGTGAATGTTTAGAAATTAGGCTAGGGGACTAAAGGAACCTGAATAGAAGAATTAGGCACCATCAGGAGAAAGGTTAGTTCACAAAGTTCAGGTTACAAATAAGATCCTTTAGTGGCAAGTCAAAAATGTCTTTCTGAGTTTCCGGGCAGCCAAGGCAGAGAGGGAATTCTAAAAGGATGAAATTCACATGTTGCCCTGGCCGGATAGCTCGGTTAGTTAGAGGATTGTCCAGAAGCGCAGAGGTTGTCGGTTCGATCCCCGCTAAGGGCACAATACAAGAACAGTTGTTCCTGTCTTGTCTCTCTCATGTTCTCTCTCTTCCTCTTTCTTCCTCTCTCTAAAATCAATAAAATAAACATTTAAAATTCACATGTCTGTAAGACGCAAACAAACCATCAGCTCAGGAGAAGAAGAATGAGCCCATGCACTGTATAAACTTCCCTCATTAAAGGGTCACCGAGTGATGAAACGGGCAAGGCCCTCAGCAGCTTCCCTGCAGTGAGAGCGTAGCCATCTGGTCAACTTCTTGGAGTGTCCCTTAGGGCAGGCGTGGTGACAAGGCCCCACGTGGGACAGGACTCCACTGGAGACCTGTGCTGGGTGTCTCTGTGCAGTCCCTTCTCCAAGGGCACTGTTCTGAGGGGTATGCTGCTGTGGCTGGGCCAAGAACAGGGCCGTCCCAGCACACCGTGGGCTCTGAGAGGTCCTGCAAAACATGACGGGTGGGGCGGTGAGCACACAGTACATTGTACAGATGGTGTCTTAGGGGAGCGTTCCCCCGAAGCCTATATAATGTTTTAACCAGTGTCACCCCAGGAGATTCAGTTTAAATAAAGTTCTACAGTGAAGAAACTAGTATAGCATTTCCCAAACTGGCTCAATCACAGGACCTTTTTAAAAAATTAGAATATGTACGTGGCACATTGGGAAACACTGATCTAAAACAGGGGTCAGCAGACTTTCTGCTGAGGACCTGATAGATACAGTGTTAGCATACATTCATGTCACAACTACCCCGCTCTGCCATTGTATCAGAAAAGGGTGGCTGTGTGTCGGTAAAGCTTCATTTATGGATACTGAAATTTGAATTTCATATAGTTTTCACATGTCATGAAATAATATTCTTCTTTTGATTTTTTTTTTCAACCATCTAAAAATGCAAAAACCATTCTTAGCTCGCAGGCCATTCAAAACAGGTGGCAGGCCCCATTTGGCCTGTGAGCTGTAGTTTGCCAAGCCCTGATCAAGAATAATGTTTGGATGGTATGTTTTCCAGCACACTTTCCTGAGGACTGCTTCTTGGAGTTGTTTTAATTTAGATTTTTATGTTTCTGGTTTAAGAGCAGATTAAAAAAAAACGGTAGAAAAGGATTGGTTTGAATGCTTACAGGTTAGTTTAAGATTTTTCTCAGAAACAATTTGTGGGTCCTCTCAAAGAAGACATTGACAAACCATAATTGAAGCCTTGTAGTTTTACTCTGTTACAAGTGGCTGGAGCCCTTTGAGGCTGGAAACGTTTTAGTGGGAATTATCATTCATTCATAGAAGTAGAAGTCTCAAATCACCAAGAGACATTTAATTTTGAGACATCACAGCTTCCTAATTAACTCTCCAAGTAAACCAGTACACTGTGGCCCCCACCAAGCAGGGAGTGTTCTCTTTTATTTTGACTAAGAGGGATGTCCTTTCAGCTTCTTGTGATGTCATTATGCTGAAGGGGGGAGGACTGAGATACTCCCACTGCCCAGTCTGGTGCTTCAGCCCGGTTCAACAACTGTTTATTGAGTACTCGGTACACACAGAGCATTTTGCTAGCTTTTATGGGGGATACAAAAAGAAGGGAGAAGCACACAGTTCCTTCTTTACCTTGTGAATCAGGGTCAAGGTTCTTACCAATTTAAAACCCATTTCTCTTGTGTCAGGATTAATTTCACCTCCCTGTCTCTTCCTGTTCGTATCCATCCATCCATCCATCCATCCATCCATTCATTCATTCAACAAATACTTGTGAGTTGCAGCCTGTGTTCCTAGCAGTAGAACATATTCTTAGGTGACCCGCTGAGCACCCCGGTCTCCAGACGAGTGCCCAGGGAGGCAAGGGCAGTGGTATGGAGAAGTGAGGTCAGACTCTGCCCCAGTCTTTAGGTATTTACATGCTAGGAATGGCTGGGTTGTAGGCCGTGGAATTTGAGAAAGTCTAAGGCAAGAAGAGAGTGGCCGGAGGAAGAGAGAAATGTGCACAGGGACAGTGTGTGACGATAAGTGGACAGAGGGTATACCTGAGGATGTGGGCTTGGGAGAGGTATTCAGTTACTCCATGGAAACCCGCTGTGGTTAGGATCATTTCCAAGTAGAGTTGTGTTACGATTAACTGTGTGGCTTCAAGTTTTTTTGCAAAATTTATGACATGGGCCTCCTCCCCCATGTCATAAGTTGGGGGATTTATTTTTTATCACACCCCTTTCTCGGCAGATAGGAGAATGAGCCCTAAATTGTCCTTACATAGGTGCTTGAAGGGCACGCTCCCAGCAGCCACCGAGGAAGAGGGAAGCAGTGAGAATGGACTAGTGCAGAGTGATTTACCAAAGGGACCCATGCCCTGGTCAGACAGTCCTTCTCGGGCAGCCTCAACCAAGAGGCCACCTCACTGCCACCTCCTCACACCTGTTCCTGTTGAGGGTCACGGTGAAACAAGTACCAGTTCACAGAGACGAGGAGGATCTCAGAGACGGTGTGGGGCCTTGTCATCTCCTCCTAGGCCTGCTCCCCAGTCTCACGTGTCACTGAAGGTCCCCTCCTTAGAGAGACATTTTGGCAGTGACTCTTCACTTTGCCTGTCATTTGCACATTTTCAAAATAACGGTTCTTTCAGGCTAAACTGCAGTGGGGTCAAGTTTCTACTATTTGCGGTATCACTAATTAATCTTCAATCTTTCCTAGAAAAGACTGCATCTTCACCATTGACCCATCAACTGCTCGAGACCTCGATGACGCTCTCTCCTGCAGGCCGCTTCCTGATGGTAGGACAGAAGTTTCTATGCCGTTCTGGGTAGCAGACAGTGTGCGTACCATTGTGATCAGCCTGGTCAACTGGGGTTCCCCGACAATGTCCTGTGCAAGCCGGGGTTTGCCTTGTTCCCGACCTGCCATACGCCCCTAAGGCTACACAAGTCTGTGACCTGAGGGCTTGTGCCTGTGGTGAACTTGGTTAGAGTGAAACAGAAATCTCTCAGCAGGAATCCTCGCAGGCCTCGGGAGAGGCAGCGGAGAGGGCAGAAGAACTAACTCCAGGGGTTAGTTCTTCTGTCCTTTGGGGAGTTCCAGTTCGAGTGTGACGTGTTAAGGAAGGGCTGTGCTGGGGGAAGCCTAGGGCTCTTCTCCGGAATTTAACAACACGTGGGGTGAGTCAGGGGTGCGCTCCACAGCTGCTGTCAGGGACACCTCCCTTAGGAACACCCCTCGGGTTCAAGATGGAAGCCTGCTCCTGGTAGGTCTTCCTCTATCCAGCAAATTGCAAACGGCAGCTGTTAGGGGCTCTTTCAACATCCTTTCAGGGTGGACCTAACCAGGAAAATGTGAGATTTGAGGTCAGCAGGTCTTGAAAACTACAGTAGGGAAAGGGAAAGTGTGGGGGGCGGGGGGTTGAGAAGAGCAAACCCCACCCCTCGTCATTTTCATGTCTCTCAGGATGTGCTGCGTCAAGTCTCAGGGACTTCTCGCCGCTCTGCAGCGCGGTGTCTGGGTGACGGCCGTGGCTTCGGTGCTAACGTGGCTCGTGCTGGATAGCCACCCTGGGGTTCCGATCTGCAGCGTGGTGTCTGGGTGACGGCCGTGGCTTCGGTGCTAACATGGCCCGTGCTGGATAGCCACCCTGGGGTTCCGATCTGCAGCGTGGTGTCTGGGTGATGGCTGTGGCTTCGGTGCTAACATGACCCGTGCTGGATAGCCACCCTGGGGTTCCGATCTGCAGCGCGGTGTCTGGGTGACGGCCGTGGCTTCGGCGCTAACATGGCCCGTGCTGGATAGCCACCCTGGGGTTCCGCTCTGCAGCGCGGTGTCTAGGTGATGGCTGTGGCTTCGGCGCTAACATGGCCCGTGCTGGATAGCCACCCTGGGGTTCCGCTCTGCAGCGCGGTGTTGATGGCCTAGGGGCTTAGTCTTTAAGAACATTGCAGACGTGTTCCCACATTCCCCTGCCACCAGCCTGCACTGGTTCCACCCCTCACCTCCTCTGCCGGGATAGGCAGCAGAGTTTAGCGCAGGGGAGCCCGAGGGCCAGAGCAGCATCGCCCAACAGTGCTTCCGGCTCCTGTTAGTGGGAGTCCTCCCTGAAACTGTCGGCAGAACAGCTCGGTGCTTTCCACCAAAGAACATTGAAAGGAAGATAAAGCATAAAAAGAAAAAAGTTCTCATGGAAAAATTTTTTTAATTTAATTTTTATTTTATTCATTTTTTTTTTTTTAGAGAGAAGACACAGAGTGAGAGAGAGAGAGAGAGAGAAAGGGGGGAGGAGCTGGAAGCATCAACTCCCATATGTGCCTTGACCAGACCAGTGCAGGGTTTTGAACTGGCGACCTCAGTGTTCCCAGGTCGACGCTTTATCCACTGCGTCACCACAGGTCAGGCTGTTTTTTTTTTTATTTTAAACTTTGTTTTATTTTATTCATTTTAGAGAGTAGACACAGAGAGAGAGAGAGAGAGAGAGAGAGAGAGAGAGAGAGAGAAAGGGGGAGGAGCTGGAAGCATCAACTCCCATATGTGCCTTGACCAGACCAGTGCAGGGTTTTGAACTGGCGACCTCAGTGTTCCCAGGTCGACGCTTTATCCACTGCGCCACCACAGGTCAGGCCCATGGAAATTTTTGAGGAATATGTATTTTTAAAATCCAGAATTTGAACAGCCTACTTAAGAAAGCAAACACTGGGCTGGTTTCTTGTGTCCTGAGCCATCTGTGCTGCGCGCAAAGGCTTGGACACGTATGGTTCTCCGTGTGAGCTCCCCTTCCCGGCCCTCGTGTACCAGGTGCCCCAGGGCAGGGCGCCAGGTGACAGGGGCCTGCACTTCCCGCATTGTTCTTCCCTCCAGGTCCACAGCCCTGCTCATTTTCGTCTTATCCTCGAAAACAGCCGCTTCATTTTCTCGGTCCACTTCCACAGTTGTTTGTGGCAGAAGGACAGGTGTGATACCCGTAACGCCATCTCGGCTAGTCCCAATGATGCTTGCCTTGCAGGGAGGGACACCAGGGAGCTGGCACGTGTCCTCCCCACTCACTTTATACTAGTCTCGTGTGGACCCGACCACTGCAGAGGTTTCATGTGGGGCAGTGTAACGGATAGGGCAAAAAAGGTAGATTGGAGACAAATTGTACATTTTTGTAAGTTTCCAACCAGAGACTATGCGTGATCCGACAGTCCAACGCCGGCTGTTTTTGGTCTGCCATTCAGGGAGGGCAATGAAGAGGAGGAACACAGTGGGGTGGCACAGGGTGAAGGGTGGAGAGGGGAAGTCGAGGCAGAGAAACGTGTCGGAGAAGCATTGTCGTTGCTGGGATGTAGGTGGGTAACAGGAACTGGACTGGAGATGGGGGTGGAGCACAGCTGTGGGGGCAGTAACAGCACAGGAATCAGTGGAAATGGATGTTGGGGTTCAGGGAGAGGGGTTCAAGATGGAAATGATGAGGGGGTAGAGTCCGTAAGTGAGAAACTGGAAGGCAGGTGGTCAGGCCAGATTGGATTATGTCCACACGGAGCTGTCCGTCCGATGACCGTGTTTATGTAAGTGACAGCAAAGCCTTGTCCAAGGGGCGGTGCACCGAGAAGCCCCATCCAGGTGGGCTGTGGAACCGTGTCCCAGAGGCTGAAGAGAGCCCCACAGGGCACCGAGTGCACACGGTGCTTTTATTGGGATGACGGGGTCATAAGTGATTTTTCTCTTTTCTTTAGTTTCCAAATTTTTATAATGTGGTAATAATAGTTTTATAATGAAAAAAATTTTGTAATAAAAAAATATTATGAGGTGCCAGAAATCACAGGGCTGCCGAGTGGCGCGCTGCACCAGGTGACCAGATCCCTTCCATGGGCTTCGTTCTTCCCACATTCCAGAGGGTAACTGACACCTGGTCATTTGGCAGGGCCGCAGAGAGAGGACGTGGAAGAGGAGTCAGGGAGGGATCTGAAAAGGCCTTAGTTGGTCAGTCCAGCGTTTTTATGGTGGCACTTCTACAGCTGGCCTTTGTGACAACAGTGTCTGCCAAGGCCATTTATCCAGGGAGCTGAAAAGTAAAAGTCATTTCCAGTTTGGATGCTGGTGAGGTTGGCTAAATGCAGGTTCCGCTAGTTACCATGCACGTCAGGCCTTGCTGAGAGGAAAAAAATGTTTAAATGTTTCAAAGAGCAATGTTTTCTGGCCGTATCGACATCATTTATAACCATTTTATTTATTTATTTTATTGAATTTATTGGGGTGACATTGGTTAATAGAATTATATAGGTTTCAGGGATACAATTCTATATATAACCATTTATATTTAAATAGAAGGTCAAACTTTTCTTTGTTCCCAATTGAAATCATCTGAATAACTTCCATGAAAATGAAACATGCAGACAGATGTAGCTCATTCAGTCCTTACCTTTCCTTTTGATGAGTTCAGATGTAACCCTGGGACTTGTTACCAGTATCTCCTGTAGGTACAAGACTGAGACCAGGCATTTGCAGATAAATTCTGCGGAAACACTGACACCTGTTCTCCAGCAGGTCCTGACTAGGTTGGAAGGCTGGGGTGGGGGGTGCTCCTACCCTCGAGGGATCTCGGTGTCCGCCTGGGACTGCTCCGTCTCTTGGAACCTATCAACACACTGGAGCCGAACATCCCCTTGAGCGTTACAGAGCCTGCTACCTTGAACATGGATGGAGTCTTTCACTTCTGCTCAGGAAAATAATTATTCAAGTGAACAAGCATGGTGTTACAATGATAACCCCAAATCTAAAGGCAGTAAATCACACACTTCAGTTTTATTGCTACAACAGATCATTTGCAAGACACCTCACAGTGACCTCACCAGTCAAGTGTGGGAATGCCACAGTTGTCACGTCACCTTCTGTTTTTCTGATTACTTCTGCAGCGTCGCTGATTACATATCCAGATTGCGTGTAACACGCCACCTTACGGGCAGCCCATTTGGCCTGTGAGTGCCTGACTGTTAGGAAACCCGTCCCTGTAATGACCTGAAACACTGCTGTCCTCCTGTAATTGTCTGCCCATTAGTCCCGTTTGTGCCCCTAATGGCCTACACAAGTCTTGTTTCTCCTGTGACAACCCTTCAGATACTAAAGAACGACTGTCACATATCTCTAAGTCACAGCTTCTCAGCTGAGCATCCTATATATTCTTCCATGTCCTATAGCTTTTGAAGTTTGAGCCGATTTCCATGTCATGGAGTTCTTCTGCCTTTATGGGGTTCAAGATACATGGCCGGCTGTATCCAGACTTCTCTCTGGTGGCCAGGTTATGGGGCCCTCCCAGCTAGTTTCTCCTTACTGGGCAGAACTGAGTCTGGAATAATAGCCACCCATTCTGTTAAATGAAACGTGCATTATTGCTTTGCTCTAGTCTCAGGGGAAATTTTTAGTTGGACAAATGAGGACCTTGGTTCAGCTTTTAGCTGGTCAGGCTTCCAATCGATCCTCCAGGAAACTGATGTGCACGCCTTCTCTGCCATCTTGTTTCTGTAGTGTGTTTTTCTCTAACGATGCTCTGCCGCTGAGCATGTCAGGTCATCCGAGCCAGGTCTTAACAGTGAGGGATCGGGCTATGGAGAGGGGATGAGGAATGAGGGATGGGGTGATGAAATGTTCTAGACTTGGAGTGTTCCCTCTGTCTGGATCCCCCTCCACCCAGATTCCTCACTATTCTTAGGTTCTGCTCAAATGGCATCTCAAGGTGGCCCTTCCTGCCTGACCAGGCGGTGGCACAGTGGATAGAGCGTTGGATGGACTGGGATGCAAAGGACCCAGGTTCAAAACCCTGAGGTCATCGGCTTGAGTGCGGGCTCATCAGCTTGAGTGCATGGTCGCTGGCTTGAGCCCAAGGTTGCTGGCTTGAGCAAGGGGTCACTCACTTTGCTGTTACCCCCTCCCCCGTCAAGGCACATGTGAGAAAGCAATCAATAAATAACTAAGGTGCCGCAACAACAAAGAACTGATGCTTCTCATCTCTCTCCCTTCCTGTCTGTCCCTCCCTGTCTGTCCCTCTCTCTGTCTCTGTCACAAGAAAAAAGGAAAGAGGCCCTTCCTGACAGCCTGTCACCACAGTCTCCTTTACCCTTCCCCCTTCTTGATTGTATTTAGGGTGCTGTGTGGGTCTACCCCCAGGATGTCCTTATGTTCACTGTTGAACCCTCAGTGCCCAGAGCACTGTGTGTTACATAGTTGTTGCACACGGAAATGTTTGTTGAATGAATGAATGAGTTAATAAACTCTGGATATTGGATGTAAGAGAAGAATCAAAAATGTCATCTAAGTTTCTGGCTTGGTCACTGGGTGGAACGCAATGCTGTTCAGTAGGGAATATTGAGGGGAGCCGGTTCTGAGGAGCAAAGATGGAGAGTTCAGGTAAGTGCATGTTGAGTGTACAGTCCCTGAGAGATGTCCGGGTAGAAATACCAAGGGGACAAGTAGGAGGAGTTGGAGCTGGAGTGGAGGATTGGGAGTCATTAGTACATGGGCCTGGGAGAGATGTCCCAGGAGAAGTCATAGACTGAGAGGAAGGCCCCAGGTGGACCCTGGGAGAGATGTCCTGGGAGAAGTCACAGACCCAGGGAAGGCCCCAGGCGGACCCTGGGAGAGATGTCCTGGGAGAAGTCACAGACTGAGAGGAAGGCCCCGGCGGACCCTGGGAGAGATGTCCTGGGAGAAGTCACAGACCCAGGGAAGGCCCCAGGCGGACCCTGGGAGAGATGTCCCAGGAGAAGTCACAGACCCAGGGGAAGGCCCCAGGCGGACCCTGGGAGAGATGTCCTGGGAGAAGACACAGACTGAGGGGAAGGCCCCGGCGGACCCTGGGAGAGATGTCCCGGGAGAAGTCACAGACCGAGGGGAAGACCCCGGCGGACCCTGGGAGAGATGTCCAGCAGAATAACTCAGAGGATGAGACCAGGGAGACTGGAGGCGAAGTGGAGGCAGGTAAGGGGACAGGCAGAGCAGGCTGAGTGGTGAAGAGTCGTGAAGTGTGGGAGAAAGGAAGCAGAAGAGGACTATAAGAGTCTTTCGTTCTGGCAGCAGGGATGACCTTGGTGGAACTTGTGTCCGTGGCTTTGAGGGGAGGCATTCTGACCGCAGGTGGCAGAGGAGGGAGTGGAATCGGGGATTGGAGGTTGTTTTCTGTAAGAAGCTGGCTGTGAACCTAGAGGCAGGGAGGGCGGGGTGAGAGGAGGCTTTGTCCTTGTTTCTAAGATGGAAGTGATGTTGACGTTTTCTTGTATTGAGAGAGAAGAGAGCATAGAGAAGGAAAAGTTGAAAACGTAGGATTGAGAGGAGCTGATTATTTTTGCAAGGTCTCCGTGAAGAAGGTGGGAATGAATTTTGAGTGTAAATGGAAAGTAAGCCCAAGATTGAGAAGGTGGACACCTCCTTTGAGGTGAGAGGCAGGACAGAGAAAGGGCTGCAGCTGAGTCTTCACACCTGGTACTTACTATCTGCTCTCCCTGTGTGAGCAGGGACCACTGCCCAGGGCAGACATGGGGGTATTAGTGAGAGGGTCAGGGAGGGAGCTGACCCGAAACCCTCCATGCACGCGTTACCAGGTATACCAGCTGGGTGTGCCGAGCTGAAATTACTAGCAAATCTAGTGGCTTTTCTTCAAAAATCCTCAGGCTTCTCAGTTTGGGAGCAGAAGCTGCCATGATCCAAATTTGGGGGTTTGCTGGGAAGGAAAGTGTGGCCATCACCAAGACGAGAGAGCTGGGACCCTGCTCCCCCTCACCCCCCAAAGCTGTTTCTTCTCCATCCCCGACTGTTAGAAAGGCATCACCTGCCACCTAGTCAGAGGTTCTTAGAGAAGGGATCCTGGAATCCCTTTGGATTCTTCCTCCTCAGCACGGTCGTGGCCTTCCTCCTGTTCCCCCTCCTCCGCCTGGCTCCCCAGTTTTCTCCCCTGTTCTGTATGCACAAGAACCACATCATGTTGCTTTTCAGCTTGAAATGCTTCTTGTACCTGTGGATATAGTCCACAGTTTCTAGCAGGGCTTTGTTATAAAAGCCCCCAGCCTCCTCTTCTATCTTTCCCACCTCCCAGTGCCACTTCCCCCAAGACACCCCCCCCCCCCCCAATGACAGTGTTGCACCCTGCCCCTGGGTCTCTGCTTGCCCTCTGCCCTCTGCTCAGACCGCCTGCTCCCTGCCGCCTCTGTGTGGGCGGCAACCCATGCAGAGCAAGATACACCTGCAGCTTTCCTTTCCTCCTGGAGGGATGAGCTGTCCCCATCCTCGCAGCACGTTTTCTTCAGGCACTAATGCAGCAATAAACATCATCGCTTCTGGTTGAATTCCCCTTTGCTTGTTTCCTGAGGGCAGGGAGTACCTCGAATAGCTCTATATCCTGAGCATCAAAACCTGTGTTTAAAAACCAATTCGTTTAGTCAGTCTAACCAAGTGACCTGGTGGATACCTTCAGAGTTTCACTCCTTCTGTGTCTTACCTTGCCCTTTGCAATTCGACCCCTGAGTCTGTGGGTTGTCTGTGGGCTTATATGGGCTCCCCTAACACAGTCTATTTTGGGGGGATTTGGTGTACCTTCCCATCATCACAGAGGAGTCTTTCAGTTCGTTCCATCATGTCTCAGTGATACTGTGAGGTCACCGAGTCACATCTTATGTCCCTGACATCCGTTCCTCTGGCGCCGCGATCGGCTCACCTGAGCCTCGCCCCTTCCCCCGTATGTCTGCGTGGGCGAGTCCCTCGAGCTCCGCACCTGCTCCTTTCACGCCTGCGGCCTTCCGCGGAAACTGTTCTTGTGTGCTATTCTGCCATTTTCCTTGTCTCCCTCCTGTCTGTATCCTTGCCATTCCCAAATTCTGTGAGGGCTAGTTTTCAGATAAAATTAACTTTCTGAATGAATTTCAGCATAATAGAAAAAAAAAAAGCAGTTCTTGATACAAAACCCAGAATTTTCTTCCCCTTAATTGTTTTGGCTAACAGACTTCCTACTTAAGGAAAGGCTTTCTAACAGTGCTTCCCCGTTGGAGAAAGCTGGTATCACAAAAATCCAAGTACGGTATTTCTTTGGTGGCAGGAAGGTCTTAATTAATAGTATGTTGAGACATTGGAAATCGAAAAATTTCTGAGTTCCCTCTGTTGGAAACATTTGGAAGTCAGGTGTGTATACAGGTATGGGGATAATATCAAGGTAATACTAAAACATAAAAATCAAGTGACATTTTGAGACTCAAAGCCAACTTTAAATGGTTATCTGCAGAATTTCCTCTTGCCTAGAGATCTGTAAAACATTGGGTAAGATCTGCTATTTTAATCTGCAGGAGGCTGAAACAGAATGTGTGCTGGTGGCATTAGTCTCGTTAGGGTCATGACTCCCTTTGAGCATCTCATGATAGTTACGGACTCTCCCTTCCTTCAGAAAGTTGCACGAGTGTGTATATATACACAATGTATTGCATAGTGCATAGGGCTTACCTTTCCAGTAATATTACAGAATGAAGAGCCTGAAAAGCCCTTCTTCAATAAAACTGTTGAAAGTAATCCATCTTTTAAAAATGTATGGCTAAGCTGGGAATGGCGGGCCCTAGTTAGGTGGCTCAATGGATAGAATGTCATCCCGGTGGGCCAGGGTCACAGGTTCGATCCCTGGTCAGGCACATGAGAGAAACAATGAGTACACAATTAAATGGAACAACTAAGTGGAACGAGTTGGATCTTCTTTCTCTCTCTCCTTTCCTTCCTCCTTCTCTCTCTCTCTGAAATCAATGGGAAAAAAATTTTTTTTTAAATGGAAAGGAAAAAAAGAAAGGATGGCAAGTCCTTAGTAGCCAGGAGTAAGACAAGAGCTGATGACCAAGGGAGGATGTATCCTCTGAAGCCCAGTGACCTAGACGTTTTTCTCAGGACCCGAGAATACTGGCTGCGTGGTCCATGTAATTTCAAGCCAAGTATGTAGTTTAATTTTTTTTTTAATTTCTTTTTATTCATTTTAGTGAGGAGACACAGAAAGAGAGAGAGAGAGAGAGAAAGAGAGAAAGGGGGGAGGAGGTGGAAGCATCAACTCCCGTATGTGCCTTGACCAGACCAGTGCAGGGTTTTGAACTGGCGACCTCAGTGTTCCCAGGTCAACGTTTTATCCACTGCGCCACTACAGGTCAGGCCCCAAGTATGTAGTTTAAAGTGTTACCAGGAAGACAACATTTCTAGAAGCCAGGCAGAATCATAAACATATTCTTTCTGAAGGAATTAACCCTCAGTGCACATAAAAGTCATGAAACTTCGCTAAGGCAATACTTGGAGGAAAATTTATAACTTTAAGGGCTTATATTAGAAAAGGAGAAAGTTTTTAAAATTGAGCCTATAATTAGCTTCACAAATGTTACAGATAAGGGGAAGATACAGAATAACTTGCTATATGAACATATATTGTGGGTACAAGTACTGAACCCCAAAAATGTGAATTAACCTATTGCAACTGTAACAATAGAAACCCCTTCTGCATCTACCCACAATAAATAAGACAAATAAGCAAACTCTACTATATTTTTCATGCAGGTCATAGGGAAAAACAGAATTTATTTACTCGAATGACAGAAATTCCTGTTTCTACTTTTGGCCCTGCCAAAATAGAAATCTTATAAAATAGACAGAAAATATCAGACATAGCTATTAAATCTTATTTTTGCTTTTATAGTATTAGAGTGTTATTTAATTGTCAAGCTAAGGGCATTTTACCAAAAACCATTAATGTTTGAAAAAATTTTGGCACATTAGCATTTAACTTTGGAACAGAATTTGAAACATATGAAAACATATGAACATGTACATATGCTTTTTAATATTGAGCTTCGGCATTATATTTAGATTTTATATCATACATATTATATTTATAGTGTTCATGTTCATTGAACATTTTCAAGTACCTTTTGAATAATAACAGAAATACAGTAAGTAACTCCCAAACTTGCAGCGAGAGGCAAATGGAATGAGGAAAACACACAAAATCACCTCAGTGTAGAAGAAAGCATGACATGAGAAAAAAGAAAATGTTGGCCCTGGCTGGTTGGCTCAGTGGTAGAGTGTCAGCCCGACAATGTGAATGTCCCAGGTTTGATTCCCAGTCAGGGCACACAGGAGAAGCACCCATCTGCTTCTCCACCCCTGTCCCTTCCCCTTTTCTTTTTCTCTCTTCCCCCCCATAGCCATGACTCAATTGGAGTGACTGGCCCTGAGCACTGAGGATGGCTCCATGGCCTCTGCCTCAGGCACTAAGAAGAGCTCGGTTGCTGAGCAGTGGAGCAATGCCACAGATGGGCAGAGCATCGTCTCCTTGGGGGCTTGCTGGGTGGTTCCCAGTGGGGCGCATGTGGGAGTCTGTCTATCTCCCCTCCTCTCACTGAACAAAAAAAAATGTATAGAAAGAAGCAGGACAAATAAAAAGTACATAATAAGTTGCCAAAAAATTAGTAAGTACATTAAATTTCACTCTGTAGTTAAAAACCAATAACTGTTAGACTGGATAAATCTAGCTGTATGCTTTTTTATTAACAGATGCACTTAAAATATGAAGACACTAAGATTAAATATAAAAATGTAATTATAAATAAAGACACAAAGATTAAATATAAACGAGACTCACCTAGGTTTTGATCTGTCCTCACACTGCCCAGGCATCCTACCTCAATATCTGCCCTTCAAACGTCTAGACCTAAGAGGTTCTAGAAAGAGGCCTTGGGCCTACTTCTTGCGTGTCCCATCTGAGAACTTGCCCCTTCCCAGGAAGAGTTGAACACTGGGGAGGTCCATCCCCTTAGGGAGGAGTATGCCCATGCCTTGTTCTGTTGTCCGTACACTGCAGTGGCAGTGGGGTTGCTGCCTAGCAACAGAAGCTGAAGATCACTGGTTCTCCATCTAGTCAGAGACTGCGTCAGCTGCTTCTCCTGCTGCCTGTGCAGTGAGGTGACGTAAAGGTGGCGTAGATTACATTGTCCTCTGCACCACTCCGAACCTCGCACAGGGTTTTCACCATGGCCTCAGCTCTGGCCACACACTACCTTACACCCCACATTCTCACATGACAAGGAATAGAAAGACAGAGTCAGAATAGAACACTAAGCTCTTGCCACTTAGGTCATTGGGAAGAAAATAGGCTCTCCAATCAGAGTCGTACTTTAGGCACTGCAGACAGGGCTTCTCCTGCTGTATCCACGTCAGTGAGCAGGATCCTGCACTGCCATGCGCCAAGGGACGCCCTTCCCAAATATCGGATGCTGCACTGCCAGGGGCAACTGAAATTTAATTGGAACATTTAATACATTAGATGCTTGAAACATGCCGCATGTAGCTTAAAAGTAAGATCTATGTGCAACATTGAATTTAACAAAAAGAAACGATGTTTAAAATCTGTTCCTTGTGTTCTAGAAGAAAACCCTTGATAAATCTTCCACAGATTTTTGGAAAAGAAAAATTCCAAATCAGGGCAATTTTCTTCCTGGATCCCTTTCTGGGTTTTGTCTCTGACATCTTCATGATGTCCAGTGCTGCGAATGCTAGTCCTTCTCCCCTCCCGTGTGAAGTCATTTCTAATCCCTGCTTTGGAACATGGGTTTTTCCTCTTGCAGTGTCTTATGTCAGAGGGTGTTCTGACCTCAGGCAAATGCAAGGCAACCCAAGTTCTTGATCTCAGACAAACCTGGTTTTTGTAGTATGGCCCTTGATAACGAATCTGGGAAGAGGAATGGAAAATTCTGTAGAGCAGTCAGCTCATAAGGAAGTGTGTGTCTTCCCCATTCATCTGGGACATTGGTGAGTGGACAGTTTTAACTATCCTTGTAGTGTGAACATTTTTTACTGAATTGTACCTTGACTCGAAAAATCCAAGTAACTGAATAGTCCTGCGCGTCCTCTGGCATGGAAGCGGGCTTCTGGGACCCTTGCCAGTGAGTTCCTGTTTTGAGGACACAGAATGTAAGTGGAAAGATGAAGTGGAGAGGCAGCCCCACCCCTCCGAGTCTTACTCCTGTGTTCCATTTGAATCTTCTAGCCTCATTTCTGTGGGGTCTGGGCTTCGGAAATTCTCTTTTTCATGGATGTCTCAGTGCACCTTGTTAAACCAAATTTGGACTGTGGCCTGTTCATCTGCTTCCAGCTCTGCTGATTGGTTCCAGTTTCCTTCCTCATTAAAGCCAAGATAATCTGGCACCCACCAGCCAGGCATCCTCAAGTATCTGGCACCAAGGTGGACCTGGAAGCCAGTTAAGAAGCCTTGGTGATCCAGCACACTCGTAGCATGATGAGAGGCAGTTGTGGTATACCAGAGAGCACACTGGGGTCGGAGCAGGGAGCTGGGTCTTGTCTCATCCTTGCCTCTCCTGCATCAGGGAAGTTTGGGCATGTCTGTGGTTTCTCTGAAACTCTCTTTCCTCGGCTATATGGGTGTTTGGACTAGACGGTTTCTCCAATGTCTTCTCATTCCAAAATATTGAGTATATAAAAAGCTAAAGGAACAAAGCTTCGTTTATGCCTATTGTTGCAAAAACACAACCTAGCTTCAAAGGTATTACCAGTAGCTGCCAGAAGTTGCCTATACTACTGATACTTTTCCATAAAAGTAGATAGTATGGCAACAAAACGAGAAGAGGCACAGTCTGCAGCTCAGAGGAAAACAGGAACCTCTCCACTCCTCACATTTCCCAGTCTATAAAGTGGAGATAATAACCTAATTTAACATTGCGGGGAAGGTTAAGGGATATAGTCTCTGGCACTTAGGACTGTGCCAGACACAGAGGAAGTACTCAGTGGAAATTATTATTCATATAAAAATGAAAGATTAAAATTGACATGGAATTTTAGTAAGATTGTGCTGAAATAGTATATTCAATTTCTGTTCAGAAGTCAAAGTGGGCACAGAATAGAGAACCTAGAACCTTTTAAACACACATAGGTATGTATGATCCCTGGTTTTCAGCAAAGGTGTCACTGCAGTGTAGTGAGGAAAAGGTAGTTTTTTCAGTAAATGGTTTGGGATCAACTGGCTCCCCATATGGGAAAAAATGAACTTTGACTCCTACTTCACACAGTACATAAAAATCAATTTCATGTGACTCACAGATCTAAGTGTAAAAAGGTAAAATATTAACACTTCTTGAAGTGTTAACACTTCTAGAAAATAAATGGAAGAATAACCTCATGACTTTGGTATAGGCAAAGATTTCTTAAGCAGGACACAAAAAGTACTAACCTTAAGGTAGAAGAATGACATTAGAATGAAAAGGCAAGCCACAGAAGACAAGAAGATATTTGTGATATATCTGTCAAAGGACTCCCATTGAGAATATGTCAAGAATTGAGCAGGCACTTCATAAAAGAAGACAGCCAGTGGCTGAGACCATTAGTCCATGGGGTAAATGGAAATTAAAACTGCAGTGCGATACTATGTTCCTACCTAAATGGTTAAAAACTTTTTTTAAAAAAACTCACAATATCAAATGTTGGTCGGGATGTGGTGCAATTAGAACTCTCATCCCCGGAGTGGGAGTGTAAGTTGGTACACCCATTTTGGAAAGCTGTTGTATGGTGTATGATGGAGCTGAAGAGATTCCTACTCCATAGCTTCATTTTTAGATACATACCCAACGGAAACAAGTACATATGTACAAGAATGTTAGTAGCGAAGTTGTTCGTTATAGCAAAAACTAACAAAACAGGTGTCAACAATAGAATGACACATTGTTGGATATTCTTGCACTGAAATTTGCAATTGTACAGAGCAAATTCAAAACATAGCATGGATGGAGTCTCAAAAATTTGTTGAACAAAAGAAGCCAGATGCATACACTTTTTGTATTTTATGCCCCAATAAAGTTTATTTTAAAAAGTGAAGGAGCACAGAAAAAGTGGAAACGGCCCAAATGTCTCATCAGCTGATGAGGGATGGTTAACGGAATGCGGTCTAGCCACACGATGGAATAACATCCCACCGTACGGAACGCAGGGCCGGTCCGTGCTACGACGTGGATGGGCCTGGGACCTGTGAGGCTGGGTGAAGGGAGACACGTAGCATCTGCTTCCACTGACAGGGAATGTCCAGAGTCGGGCCCTCGATACGACAGAAGGCAGGGGAGAAATAGGGAGAGTCTAATAACAGATGCAGGGTTTCTTTTAGGGCGTTGAAACGTTCCAAAATTGGCTGTGGTGATATTGCACAACTCTGTATAAACTACAAATCATTAAACTGCACGCTTTGAATGAGTGAATTGTGCGGTATGTGGATGAAATCTCAATAAAGGAAAAGCCGAGGGATCCAGATAGCCGCGGAGCGATTGCAGCCCCTGAGGAGAAGGCTGCACTAGGTGGCCCTGTGGCATGGTAACACCAGCAGCGGAGTCCAACAGCATCTTAGTCCTGGCTCCACTGTTTACTACGTGTGACATTGGGTAAAACATTGGAGCTCTCGAGCCAAATGTCTTCATCTGTAAAATATGAATATGAGTAGTATCTACCCCATAAAACTTTTGTGATGATTCATTTAATCAAGGAATACATGAATATCTTTTCTGTGCCAGGTCGAATCAGTGGTAACTGTTGTTATAGTTAGCAAGGAGGTTTTGCATTTGAAGAGCCTTGACTGCATTTTGTCACAGTGACAAGTAACTCTGAGAATAAGTCCTGAGGGTGGCACAGCTTTGCCCTGCTGCATATCACATCCACATCTTAGTGACCCTGAGTTATTAATATTGAGTTATATTCTACTCTTAAGTAAAGGAAGTAGCCTGACCAGGCGGTGGCACAGTGGATAGAGTGCTGGACTGGGATGCAGAGGACCCAGGTCCGAGACCCCGAGGTCGCCAGCTTGAGCGCGGGCTCATCTGAGCAAGGCTTTGAGCAAGGCTCACCAGCCTGAACCCAAGGTCGCTGGCTTGAGCAAGGGGTCACTTGGTCTGCTGTAGCCCCCCAGTCAAAGCACATATGAGAAAGCAATCAATGAACAGCAATGAAGAATTGATATTTCTCATCTCTCCCCCTTTCTGTCTGTCTGTTCCTATCTGACTCTCTGTCTCTGCCACACACAAAAAAAGAAAGTACATAATACATTTGTTGTTGTTGTTGTTGTTCAAATGACTACAGAATTTTATTCCCGTATAATGAGTATCAACACTATACTTCATTTCTCTTCCTTAATTATCACCAAGGACAAAGTTCCAGATAGCTCCTTCCTCCATCCACACATAATCTTAATTTCATTTTTAGAAACTTACTCTCCCTTTCGAGAAGACCATCAGTATTTATTTTAACCCTATTTTATACCTGAGGCTGCACACAGTTTCAGTCTCTAAATCCCTGTGGATTGCTGCCTCACTGCAGCCTCAACATTTTCTTCTGCAGAAAATTTTCCCTTACTCAACAATTTACTACTGGTTTATTGCCTGGACTGGTTTTCTCACCATGTGCCCCACGTTACTCAGGTTTCCTGGTACATCTAGAAAGCAGCAAAGAGTCATCGCTAAATTCTCTGTCAAGACGCTTTCAGATTGCAAGGCTCTCTAGGCCGTGACAATGACAATAAGAATCCTCTTGGTATTCTGCGGTAGAGCCACACTCAAGGGGCCAAAGAGCTGCATGTGGTTCACCAGTCGGAGTTTGCAGAGCACTGCGCCCCGGCACGTGGTGTCCCGTGGAAGAGCCACATATAGCTTGCGAGTGGGCTTGCCGACCCGCGTCCTAGAACATATCCCCTGGGAATAAGGGGGGGATGACTATATAAAGTCCATTCTCTGTTGAGCTCTGGGTCAGATAAGTTTGCAGATATGTATATTTTTGCTTGCTTGTAGTTTGCATTGAGTGTGGGGGACAGGCTGTAAGCAGGCCAGTACATAATACATTTATGGAGGATTTTCATCTGGAAGTATTAAAACCATAAACTATTGATGACTGATTCAGTTACCTAGCAGATTTGGCAATTCGTAATACTTTACATGTATATGACATCTAAGTTTATAAAAAAAAGTGGAAAACTGAATTGTAACTGTAGTTGATATATGGATAGTTCAAAATTAGAAAGTGACCTTTAATTTCAAGAGTGTGTGACAAGGTTTGCATTTCAGCAAATGTTTATTGTCCTAACAAAGCAGACACTTTTGGTCATGTTGAAAACATACTGTATTCGACTTACATAGTTGTCTTAAAATGGGTATTCTGCAAAGTAAATGTATCGCCCTCTTTAAATCTTACATTGACAGTACTTGTAGCCTATAGGAGTTGAGAAATAAACAGTTGTAAGTTATTCAGGTAGCTGATACTAAGGGGGAAATCCCATAAAGTAACAGTCTAGGAAGCTAGACTTTGATGCAAGGTATCTGAGCTCCCCCGGCTTTAGTTTCTCATCTGTAGAAAGAGATCTCAGCATCGGAAGGATTAAATGAATCAATACAAAATACTCTAAGAATCAAACAACCAATACCCTACCATTTTGGGAACAGCTAATATGGTGGATTCATATTGTAAGTGTGCATAAATTACGGATTTGTTGTTGTTGTTAACTTTTGGGAAGACTTGGTTGGGAAATCAAAAAAATTTTTCTTCTTTGTGCAAGGAGATCAATTAATGAAACTGAGTAGCTAGATCTAAGAGATCAGTTAGCAGAGCTTGCCACGGGGGGTGGTTGCCGTTACCCACCAGAGACGTGGTCAGTGAGCTGCTGCGCTTCTTCCCCGTTCCCAGGCTGGCCAGCGGGGCTTTCTCATGCTGTGCGCTTGGGGGGTCACGGGGAGGAGGGTGGCTGGGTGGGACGGGCACAGCATGTTGTTGGTGCTTTTATTTAAAAAACAAAACCCATTTATGATAGAAAACTTAGAATGTCCATATTGAGCAGAAAGAAAAATTCATAATCCTACCACTCAAACATTTTCAAGCCAGGTTTGCATTTTTTATTTTATACTCTTTATCATTATTGCTTTTCCAGCCTTTAAAAGCTGGAAACGTTACAAACGCTTGTAACACAGAAAGGAGCAGTCCCCGTGCCCTCAGCCCCCAGAGCTCATCACTGGGGACATGTAAATTCTGCTCTTCCGAAGCCATAACCCTCTCCTGCCTCTGACGGCTTGTCTTTCTTTTAATACTTGTAGCTAGTTCTACTTAACTGGATTTTTCCTTTTTAAACTTTTTCTTTCCTTGGCTTCAGCCACTGCAAACTTTTTTTTATTATTATTTTTAATTTTTGGAAGGGAATTTTGAACATGCAGAGGAGTAGACAGAAGAGTATAATGAAAACCCTTGTTCCCATCACCCAGCCCCAGGAACCCTGAAACTGTGGCCAATCCACCCTGTTCATGCCACCCCCTCTCCCAGCCCTAGTTGTGATTTGGATCTGCCAACCCTGTAACTACCTTGAAGGGTCCTTCTTGGCTACTATGGCTTCACTCTCTTTAAACAAGTGGGGAGCAAGTACCTACCCTCCTCCTCTAGAGCCCGGGCTCAGCTCTGCGTCTCCGGCCTGACCGGGTGACCAGGGCTTTCCCCACTCACTCTCGAAGCGCCCGCAGACGCCGAGGCCAGGTGTGCCAGCTTCCCACGTGCAGCTCCTCATCCTCTCTCCTGCTCATGAAGGGAGCCAGCGCCCAAGTTGTTTGGAAGGGGGAATGTGGAACTTGCTACCTGGGTGTTCCTCTTCCATGCTGTTCGTATACATTTAAGCTCAGGTCCCTGAGACTGAGATTGAACATGACAGAAGTTGCTGTGTGGGCAGTCTGGCTGAGTACTTGCAGACTGACAGAGTCTTTGTAATAATGAAGGAGAGAGGTTCTCCGCGCCGCTTAGCTGCAGGAGGTGAGCTCACCAGTTAAAGAGTTTGCAACTAAAGGTCCTCACCAGTCCTTTGTTGGTTGGCAAAAAGAAAATTAAGAAAAGACAGTCACAGACTCTTCAAATCCTGGTTTTCAGAAGAACCTGGGAAACCATCTCCTACACCCGCCTCCTCATACGTGGTTACCTTGTATTGCATTCAGATTTATTTATCCCAGAAATGTTTTTTACTTTAACTCCTTTTAAGTTTATGAAATATCCTCAAGCCCTCATCACGTCATGGCCAGGGAGCCCTGCCATGGCTTGCTGTACCAGTGGTCCGCTTTTGTGTTTGATTACATAACCAAGTACCACAGAGAATTGGAAGACGTCAGGGTTTGAATTGTCCCTCTAACCTAGCAACCCAATCTGTGTTTCCACCAAAGTCAGGGAATTTGCTTACCCCAACTAAAAGATGGAGTTGTCGTGTGGCTGCAAGGTGAGCTAGCCCTGTTGTTTCTCAGCTATGGAGTCTGTCTCTAAAATTCCGTGGGACCAAGCCAAGGCCAGGCCCGCATCCTGGCTGGACACGCTGCCCGACATGAGGCCCATCATTGCCGGGGGCATCTGCACGGATGGCAGAAAGCCCCTTTCTCTCAGCGCTCTCCGTTGGATCACCCCTTCCTAGCTTCCAGAACACTGTTTTCTATCGCTCTAGGGCTCACGCCGCTCAGAAGACTGGGCACAGGGTCAAGAGCGAGATCCAAGCGAGATCCTGTCCTGTGTTCCCGTCCTGTTGCCTGGATGACTGAGAGACGGGAAATCCACCTTCTGCGTCAGTGTGTCTGTTAGGTTTTGCTTCTTTTCATCATCTGCCTTTGTTTACCAAATGCGTTACTTCACTGAGGGGTTGATTGAGTTTGCTTGCCTGTCAGTGCCATTCCTAAGAGACTGTGGTCCTCTTCAGGCTCCTTGTTTTCGGGTCAGTATGGCCTTAGACGACATCGTCAGGACCATGGTATGCGGAGTGAAGGAGGCGACGGCGTGAGGCAGTGACTATGGCATATTCAGTTAATACCACCTGACTGCTTATAGCTCTCCAATGGTTTCCCATTACACTGGAAACAAAATATGAGTGCTTCACCCTGCCCCAGGGACCTCTCTCACTGGGACCCCCTCCTCCAATGGCCTCCGAGCTTGAGCTTCGAATTCTCCCCTTCTTCCCAGTCTTCCTCCTGTTTCTCAGGTGCACCGCACTTTCCCGCACCCTCGCCCTTTGCTCGGGGTGTTCTCCTGCCTGGGGTGCTGTCCCCCAGGCCACCATGCGCCGTGGTCCTTTTCAGACAGACGCAGCAATTGATTTGCTCACAGATACCTTTCCTAGATAAATCTGAGGTGGACCCAACATTCTCATCACCTCACCCTGTTTAATTGTCCTTACAGTCCTTTTACTGCGGATGCCCTAAGTAATCTTACGTATTTGCTTGCTGTCTTTCTCCACCAGGATGTCAGCTCCACAAGGGAAGGGACCTGGCCAATCTTGTTGACTTGTATGTGCCCAGTGCCTAGAAAAGTACCTGCCACGAGTAGGCGCTGTTTGTGAGGGGCTCATTGAATGAAGGCGGTCATGCATACCATGTCTGAAGGAGATGTTGAGGATCATGAGGTGACTCAGAACCAACCTTGTGGGTATTTAGCCACAAGGAGAGAACATCAAGGGGCCACATGCTCACTGTCTAAGTGTTCAAGGCCAACGCTGCCCCAGAAGCAGAGCCCAGCCCTGCTGGAGGGGGTCTGCCTGCCCCTTCACCCATCTCTCTGAGCCAGCTTGCTCTGCTCTGAGAAGACAGGCTTGTTCTGGGCAGCCTCGTGAGGTGAGCCACACCAGCAGGTGGAAACTCGAGGGTGGTGTATTCTGGCTTACCTACAGGGGGAGTTTTTTTTATTGTGTTTCTGACTGAGGATAGAGTGGCCTCCGCTGGGAAGCAGTGATTTGTAAGCCACGTGAGGTGTGCAGGAATGGGTGGCACGCACTCTGGGGACACCAGGTGTGGGGGCGACTGCAGGCTGACTCAGGGAGGTGGGGGGAGATTTGGACTTGGGAAAGAGAACCATCTGCAGTGTGGAGAATGGACTTGAGAAGTGGCAGGGGGGCCACAAGGAGAGCCTCAGATCTTCCTTCAGAGAAATGGCGGTGGCCCTGGCCGAGGTGAGCAGGTGCTCTGAGGAGAGATGGGCAGACGGGAGAGGCATTGGGATGTAGGGAATAGCATGCCTGAGGGATGCAGACCCAGGTTGCTTCTAGGTTTCAGCAGGGGTGGGTTAGTAGGGGGGGTCCACTTCCGGAACAGAGAGCGTGGGGAGAGAAAAGGTCTTGCGGGGGGCAAGGATGTTTGAGGGGTGCGTGTGAGGGACCTGAGGGACAGCTGTGTGGCCGTTCCCAGCAGGCCCTTGTGCATGTCAGTCTGGAGCTTGGAGATGTCCAGGCTGGGCACAGACTGAGGACACGGAGGCACAGAGCAGTTTGAGCTCCCCGCCGCGGATGAGGCAGCCCAGGGAGAGAGGACAGGCTGGGAGGAGAAGGCAGCCGGCCGAGCTGGGGGCGTGTCAGGCACAGGAGAGGATGCCGAGCCGGAGGAGGAACAGCCACAGTACCGGGCATGCAGGTGGGGCCCGCAGCCAGAGGGAGAGGGTCTTAACAAGGGGAACATCACCAGTCCCCAGATGTCCTAGAAGGTCAGGCCCAGTCAGACCTAAAAGGGTTTGAATTCAGTGACACAAAGGCCATTAGTGACCTGGACAAATAATTATTTTTTGCTAACAGTGCTATTACATGAAATACTAAGTGCATTATATAGCGACATTGTTCCACTACATTCTGGAGTGTCCTACTGTGTGGGTCAAGAAGAGCTTCTGTCACCACTGTCCAGTCTTAGCAGCAGGTAAAGGTGACATCAGGTGACCCAGGCCTGGAAGGCCCTGTTCTCTAACCTGGGAAGGCAGGGGAAGCCTGGTATTCCCACCTGTAATCGGACAGCCACTCTGTCAGCAGCCACAGATAACTGTAAGCTGGCAATTTAGAAAGAGATGGTTGGATCTCAAGGTCTTCTGATTAAATAGAATTAGAGCCGGTGGCTTAGTAGCTGCTGTGGAACCAGGCCGGCTGCACGTGGCCAGCGAGATTGGCAGTGGGCACCAAAGGAGCATCCGCAGGCTCTGGGCGAGAGCTGGGAATGAAGCCGGGCCGGCCCCTGACAGGACCCCTGAATCTGTGGCGAGAATGTGGCCTCTGTCGGTTGTAAGAGGTAGGAAGGTGCTTCTTCTAGCTGTGGTCCACAGAGATGGAAAAGGGGGTTGTATTGAGTCCCGGAGTTACGGCGACAGTGGGGGTGGGTTGGGGTGGCGGGTGGTAATACAAGGAGCAAAGGCTCTGAATCTGACTTGGCTTTGAGTCCAGGGCTTGTTACTTACCAGCCAGGTAATCTTGGACAAGTGACTTGGAACCTTGCTGAGCCTCCGGTGACTCATCTGCAAGTATGGTTTACATGGCTCTCACCGAAGCTACGCTAATGTGTGTGGAGGCCCTGGCATGAAGGGGAAGTAAATAAATGGTCGCTGCTGCTGTCCTTAATACCATTTTTGTGATCGTCATTGTCAACATTGCATTTGTGTAGTTATAAATTATAAAACACTTCGCGTGTTCTCACTGAAGTAAAAACAGATTTCAGCTCACCTCACTCCGATTCAGTGAGGTTTTGTAACCTTTCTCTCTCGTGGCACTGGTAACATCGTACTGTCACCACAGTGGGCTGTGAGCACCTCTAGCAAAGGGGTTGCCTCTTGCGGGGGACCAGTGCTGGGATGGACTCGTGCTCTGTTTCCATGTGTCATGGATCCGCGTTAGGAAGCCCCTTCTCGCCAGCAGAGCTCTCCAGAAGTAGAGCAGTGGCTTCGGGATGTGAGCTCCGCCCCCTTGAGCTGTGTCAGGGGCCGCCTGGCAGGGACACTGCTGGGCAGCGTGGCAGACAGGCTGGCATAGAAGACGGCTCTTAAGCCCCTGCTTTAGGTGCTGTTAGTGTTTTAATTGCATGAAGCAAACTTAAGTGAATACAAGTTCTCCTCTCAAGGTCACGCAGAGGAGCAACTGTATCCACTTAAGCTTGTGGGCTGTGGGCCGGTTAACCAGCCATGGCCGGCCTGGGGGGCCTTTCCTCCTCAAACCTCACAGGATCCGCCTCAGCCCCAGAGGTGAGAGAGGGCTAACGTGAAGGAAAAAAATCTAATACTTCCACACGGATGACAGTTTTTCTTTAAAAACATCAAACTTGTCCTAAATGTGTTGGCGGCACGTATTCTGTAAACTTTTGGATCTATATTTTCTCTTTCATAGAATAAGAACTACAGTACAACTGCCTCAAGAGTTCTGCAAGTTCACATTATGTAAATATATGTAATAAAATATTTACTTAGTGTTTCCATAAAAAATGTCTGAAGGAGAGAATAAGAGAGCGTCTCTTTGCTGGTTTTAGAGGCTCTCCTGGGAATTCCGAGTGAAATTGAAGCCTCTCAGATATGTTTTGATTGGCCTCCTTCATGTTTTATCTCCGGTAATGAGCTCTTTGTCAGTTTGTCAATTTTGACTAAGGACAGAAAGTTCATGTGTAGTAACAACACAGAGACTGAATTTAAAATTATGATTTATATCATGATGTAATAATCCCCTCTCTTTTCCTTTTGTCAATATTTACCTGTTAGGCCAATATATTACAATGCTGACTTCAAAAGGAGACACTTTATTTTACCTTCTTCAAGTGTTGGTTTTAGATACTTGTAATATCAGAATTGGAAGTTGAGCTGTCTGAGCCGCTTGGCTGCGTCCTCGGGGCTGAGCTCCTCGATCCTCACAGGGCGGTCTCGTTGCTGCCCGTGACCCAACAGCACAGTGGCATGGCCCTCAGAGCGGGGCAGCTGAACTTGGAGCCGCACACCCTTCTCGTTCTCTCAGCTGTCCAGCAGCCTCCTCCGCTCTGCGGGAAGGGGGCCTGTTATATGATCCTACGGCAGCCAGGCTCTTAGCTGGACTTCAGTTTCCCCCGATGGATTCATGTTACAGGCCTGGGTGGGAAAGCCCAATGCGTGCCCTGTGGGAGGGTGGTCTGAGGGTGGTCCCAGGGTGTGAGACAGATGAAAAATGGGGAATCTTAAGTCCTTTCCCTCCCCCGAACCCCTTATTTCAATCACCCATGTTTAAACATTCTTAAAGTATAAAAATTGAGGGACGTCTGACCACTGGTGGTACAGTGGATAGAGCATCAACCAGGGACACTGTGGTCCTAGGTTTGAAACTCTGAGGTCACTGGCTTGGGCGTGGGCTCATCTGGCTTGGGCTGCGGGGTTGCTGGCTTGAGCATGGGATCATCAACATGACCCCATTGTCGCTGGCTGGAGCCGAAAGGTCACTGGCTTGAAGCCTGTAAAGCCAGTAGGCACGGCCACCATCACAGCCACCTGGCCCATGTAGGTTCACATTAGATTCGGACAGTCGGTAATGAAACAACGGAGCCAAGAACTGGTGGGCCATCATCTTTAATCCTAGCTTGCACCTGGCAGGCAAGCAAAAACACTCACTGGGCTCCAAAACCCACTCAGTGCTCACAAAGCTACTGACTTATCCGAGTTTCCTAGAATCAAAGGTTTCTAGCTCACCAGCCTTATTCACCTCTGTTCCCCATCTCCTTCTCTCTGCACAAACTGCTCAAACTGGCTTCTCCCTCAGCACTCCGCCATCTTGGCTGCTACTCCTGGCCTCCTCCACGTGGCCTTCATCTGCTCTCCTCTCTAATGCTAACCTCAGGAACCGAGAGAGCAAGCTCCTGATCTGCCTCACTTTATAGTGTAGAAATCCAAACCTTTAATCCAATCTACAAACAAGGAAGTCTCTGATACAAAGTCACCCATCTGAGGCATAATGGGAGGATTCCTCATGAGAGTGCACCACCCTACATCATCCAATCAGCCAAGGGTGTAGGGAAAAGCTTACTCTTAATACTGACCCGGCCTGCCCACAGCCTGTCCCCCAACACACATTAATATCAACAGACTTGCACGTGGGCAGTGCCATCTTTAACAAAGTGAGCATATTTTATCTGCTCAACACCAACAAAGCCCAAGGTCACTGGCCTGAGCAACGGGATCACTGGCTCAGCTGGAGCCCCCCAGTCAAGGCACATAAGAGAAGAAATCAATGAACAACTAAACTGTCGGAAATACAAGTTAATGCTTCTCATCTCTATCCCTCCCCCTCTCTCTAAAACAAACAAAACAAAGAAAGCCTGAGGGAAGAATCATCCCCGAGTGAAGAAGGGAGGGGAGGAGGATAAGCAGCCACAAGATGTGCAGATACAATGTTGATGCCTCTCGCTGATTATCTGGGAGCCAGAGGAGCAGGTGGGGCTCTGTCAGCAAACTCTACTGAGTTAACCTGGGTCCCAGTCAGGATCCCTTCAGTGAGTCATCATAACTGAGAGGGAATTGGTTGGTTTGTGAACTGCCAAGCCCACAGGTGGACTACTTGCAGGTTCAGCTGGATCTGGGATTTCAAATGAGGTCATTGTGATTTCTCCCTTTCTTACTTAGACCTATCGTTGACTATATTGGCATGATTATGTGGCAAAGATGTTTATTTGGCAGTTCTAGACTTACAGTGGTCCTTACTCTCTCTGGGATTATGAGACCCTGAGATTCAGGATCCTGGGACCCTGAAGTCTGCCTCAATCTCTGGAAATAGATTCAGAATAGATCTACTTGAGTCCCATACCTACGCCTAGGCCAGTCACTGTGAACAGGGTTGGGGCGTAATGGAATTGCAGCAAGCGTGCATTTAAATTTAAGCAAATTCACCTTTGTGCTCATATAATCAGTGTGCTTCTGTCTGCCCACAATGCTGTCTTCAAACGACACACTTATCTTACCTATGTACTGATTTTCATATTCTGTCCATTCTGTGCATTTTCATCTATACGTGTGTGTGTGTAATTTCATATACTATATTTGACAGATGAGTTATAGGATGTGTGAGTAAATCTTTAATTTATAACTTTCCTGGCCTCCAGCACAGATTTAGGTACAGCTCCACTGGCCCGAGTCATCTGACCGTCTCTGCTGGAGCGTGTAGGAAAGGCATGTCCTGTTGGGAAACAGCTCCACAAGCAGGGCAAAGGCAGTTCTAAGGGGGAGAGCAAGTAGAGTCTTTGGCCAGAAGGGAAAAGGCAGCAGGCAAACCAGTTATTGATTTGTCCACTCAGCAGGTGTGATTGATTGCCTACCATGTGTCAGGCATTCTAGGCACTGGGCCTGCAACAGCGAACTTTCCACAGAAGGCCCTGCCTTTCTGGAGCTTACACTGGCCTGAGCATGGGGTCACTCGCTCAGCTGGAGCCCCCCGGTCAAGGCACATAGGAGAAGCAATCAATGAATATGAGGAGCAATGTCTCTTACAGGGCAAGACAGACATTGGGGTAACCCAATGCAGATGTGCTGCGCTATCTGGTAGCGATGAGACCTTTGAAGAAAAGGCCAGGGGGACCATCTTCAGTTATGGATTAGGTGCTTTAAAAGTACAGGTGGAAGACACAGGGCAGAGCATTTCCTCTTGTCCTGGGGTTCTCTTTCAGTTGACCCTCATAAGGTAAGAAGGATTTTGATAGGCAGATTCCGTTGAAATGATACCAAGTGCGAGAAAAAGCACGAGCCAAGCCAGCATCTGAATGGGATGAGGTGATGTGTTCCGGGAAGGGAGGGAAGTTCCCCAGGACGGCTGATACAGAGCACACGGACAGTGAGGTCTGCAGGCCAGCGTGGTAGGTCAGGGTGAGACCATGGAAGGACATGAATAGTGGGCTAAGGAGCGGCACCACCAGATCCACGGGTAAGAAAACCACCAGCAACCGTGTGGAAGGTTGGGTCAGAGAGGACTGAGTCAAGGTAGGAAGGCCAGCCCTGGGCTGAGTGAGGGCTGTGGCCAGAACGGACAGGCCGAGCAGGGCGGTCAGGGACACAGTCTGCAGGATTGGGATTAACTTGCTTCTAGAGACCTGAAAGGGTTTCTTCATCGTCCAAAATGAGTCTTCTTTATCAAGTCAAAGCCAGAAAGCCTTTAGAAATGTAAGACATTTTGTGAAAATGGTGAATGATGTTTGTTCGGGATAAAAATCTCCTTAGGTAACCGCAGTGAAGTCACAGGGCTGGGTGCTGTGCCCGGCGAGATGAGGGCGGCCGCTGGGGCCTCCAGAGGGGCACGCGTGCTCAGGAGGAGTTCAGGAGGGCTGACCGACCTTCTTGTCCCCTTTCCAGGTGACACCTATGAAGTGGGAGTGCACATCGCTGACGTCAGTTACTTTGTTCCCGAGGGCTCTGCACTGGACCACGTGGCCGCGCAGAGAGCGACGAGTGTCTACTTGGTTCAGAAGGTAAAAATCAGTAAGAATCGGTCTCCAGTTTCTTGGATTGAAAAACGTGCTTCAACTCAGTCCTCTCCCCTCACTGCTTCTTATTTGTTTATTGCTCTTTAAACAAAAACAATTCCTGAGGAGAAGTAATCTTGTCCGAACACCTTTTCTCACATCTAACAAACTCTTTAAGGGGGAATAAAAAAGGTTTTCCCTAGGAAAATGCTCGCCCTCTATTATCACCTGTTTTCCTGTTAGGCCCCTGTGTTTTCAAGAGGAACCAAACTGAAGAGAGACCAAGGCCAGACAATCGTGTTCCTGGCTGGTCCTCATGCTGATCCTGCCATGCCAGTCACTCAGACAAGTAGCCAGCTTTGGAAAGAAACAGGAAAGAGGACTGCTTGTAGACTGTTGTTCCAAAGCAGGGCTCAGCAAACTGAACCCACGGCAGCGAGTTTCTATAAAGTTTTATTGTAATGTAGTCATGCCCATTCACTTTTAGGTAATATCTATGTAATAGTCATAAGGTAACAGGAGAGTGGAATGGAAATTTACTGTTGGCCTTTTAAGGAAAAGTTTTGACCCATGTTCTAAAGGGTGGGGGCTCCTCAGAGGCGGATAAAGGTCGGTTGAGGCCCCGGGCGTGGAAGAAAATATTGGGTCCCTTATAAAGAAGAAAGAGACAGGGAAAATAAAAATACTTGTTAACCGTATCTTTAAATAAATAAAAAATATTATGTACTATTGTTAACATTGCACATGTGAAACCAAACTTGGTGTCATTAGAAAAAAGTGTCCAGTTGGGGTTTTGCGGGGCCCTTCAGAAGTCAGGCCCAGGGCATGCGCCCGGCGCGCCTGCCGTTAAACCCGCTTCCGGGGCTCCTGTGCCCCTGGCCTGCCCTGCACAAGATAAGCTAGAGTGTCTGTGATGGGAGAGCAGAGGGAGCCAAGGAGGGGTCTGGGCTTTTCCTCCTCGTCCTGGTTCTGCCGCTCCCGGTGCCACGCTGATTTATAGACCGCCTTTAGCAAGTATTTAATGGACACCAGTATCTGCGGGGCACTGGCCCAGGCCCCGGCGACAGTGATGAATGAAAGACCATGCAGGAGTTATTTCTAGTCCCCTCACAGGGCCACCCAGGAGGGACTGACATGAAGTAGTACCAGTTTTCAGAGCTCTAGCTATGAAAAGAAACAGAACCCAGGAGAATGCTGGCTCTTAAGACCTGCTACCAGTTAGCATTGCCCGGATGATACCCATCCTGCCCTGTGGCCAGGGACCAGGCATAGTAAGAGCATGCGATCGGGTTCCTAGTCCCGTCGGGGTGGGGCATCTCCAGGGTGAGCGGCACATGGACACCTGCCCTGCCCTCACCCCACCCCCATCACACCGTTGCCCAGAATATACCATCTGCCAAGGTATTCACATACAGAGACAGAGGAACTGAGCCTGTATCCCAAATGCATAGTTGGCCTAGAGCCTGATGCTGGTAAGACCACCCAGCCATTATACAGTCAGTCTTCTGTATCCCCTGGTCTGTGTCCTTGGATTCAACCAATTACAGGTTGGAAACATTCGGGAAAATGTTACATTGTTGCTGACCTACACTGTGTAGTTAGCCCTGTGCTGGGCACATCTGTACTGAACAGGTACAGACTTTTTTTCTTGTTATTCCCTAAACCGATGGTTTTCAACCCTTTTATACTTGGGGACCAGTGAATTATTTTGGGGACCGCTAAGGCAGAAATCACCCTGAGCATAAGCAAATTCGACTGAGATCATTAGGTCTATGATCTCCATACATCCGGGTGGTTAACTCTTTTGTGGACCGGCACCAAATTTTTAGTGGACTAGTTCATGGACCAGTGATTGAAAAACGCTGCCCCAAACAATACAGTATAATAACTACATGGCATTCGCATTGTGTTAAGTATGGTAAGTAACCTAGAGATGATTTAAAGGATGTGCGTAGGTTCTAGGCAAATGCTACATCCACCGTTTTATATAAGGGGCTTGAGCATCCTCTGACTTGGTGTCTGCGGGGGGGTCCTGAAAGCAGGCCCCTGTGGATGCCGAGGGATGACGGCATTTCCCTTTCAAATCTGAAATCAAGGCTCTCTGCAGATAGAGACGTCGGCTGCGTCGGAGGTTTCTCAGCCCCTCCGCCTTTCCTTTGAAGCCCACTTGTTCTGGGGCTGCCGCAGCTTCCACATGGCCATTGCGGGACGTTCCATCCGTCCCTGCAGCCCCGAGGCCTTCTGTAGCTGTGCCCTGGTGCACAGGGTTAAGGCACCTCCCCGCTCAGCCCGACCTGGGCGCATATGTGACGAGTGGACGATGGACTTCTGGACCGTCCTCTGCCAGGTCCAGTAACCCTAAAGCCATTTGACCTGTGAGTGCCCAGCCCTGTGCTGGCAGATCAGGGACTGCCTTTACTATACCTGCAGGCATCTCCATCCCCGCCCGAAAGTGCAGGGCCTCTTAGGGAAGGCGGATCAGACTCCCAATCACTGTTACCTACAAAATCTGTAACATTATGGTAGAAAGAGAAACAGAAGCGGCAATCTCTTTAAAGACCCCACGAAGTACATACAGGTAGCCCCCGGGTTACAAACGAGATGGGTTCTGTAGGTTTGAAAATGTACACAGGAAGGTAAAGATAAAGGCTGTGTTAGGACAGACGTCTAAGTTGCATTTAATAGATAAGTGTGCTTGTTCCAACTTACATGCAAATTCAACGTAAGAACAATCCTACAGAGCCTGTCTCGTTCGTAATCCGTGGACTGCCTGTAAGTGAGCAATGCTTTCCCCACGTAGGAAAGTTTAACTCTGCTCTTCAGATCCCAGCAAGTAAGGATGTTAGTCACAGTTAACAGTTCTTCTTCTAAACAGGTGTCTTTCCCTAACCCAGCTGCTACGTTCTCCTTTTATAACAGAAATTGTTTCAAAATTAGAAAATGATAAAACAGAATTAGGTTAGCTAACTAAGCATTTTTTTTCCTGTTCTCTTTACTTCGTTTTTGTGATTGTCACAGTTCTAGAATCTCTCGTTGGGACTCTGCTCCCCACCTCTGACAGCGGGCACAGGGCGGAGGAAGGCCCTCCTGCCCCCGAGTGGCTGCGCTCCTGCGCCTGCCCGGCACTGCCCCGAGACTGGCAAGAGCCGGGGGCTCTGGCCCACAACCTTGGACAGCAGCGGCTGGGCCTTCAGGTTCCTTAGAACCACAGCTCTGACCTTTCTTCCTTCTCATTTTTGTTTCTTAAAGGACTGTGTCCAGGAACTTTTCTGCTGTTTTCGCTTGACTGTGTCTATTAAGGTCTTCTTAAAAGCTGTGTGACTGCTCTCCTCCTCCTCCCAGTCCTCTGCTCCCTCATTGGGCAGAATCATGGCCCTGCCTCCGTAGGTAGGGGAGGGGAGCGTGGCCTGGGGCCATGGGAGTGGGCACCCTTATCTTTTCATTCCGTGCTACCAGCCTGTATGTGACACGTCGGAACCACGACCTAAGCGGACTCGGGAATCCTCCTCCCCCAGGTTAGGACAGAATGCAGCGCCACAGAGGTGGGCTCTGAGTGCCATCCTGCTGCTTCTAAGTGAAACTCTTATTGTTGGGATGTTAGTCACAGTGATAAGTATTCTGTTACTCTTGTTAACAGTAGGGCGTACTCAGCAGGAAAGGTAAATTTAAGTACGTGTTGTCCATTTAAATCCCCTTTAAAAATACCTTTTTTGACAAGAGGTAGGTGTCTGTTAGGATACAGAATAACTGTGTACCCAGACTTAGGCCCGGCCTTCTCAGAAGGATTTGACATCCACTCAGTTAGCGTCTCCCGAGTGTCTTCTCTGAGAGGGAGAGACCATGTAAATTGTCAAATTTAAGGTAATTTTTAAAAAATAAGTGACTTGAGTTTTAAAAGTAAAAGGAAACCTAGACAGTTGAAACCTAAACTGAAAATTTCTGCCTCTTGGCCCAAGCGCTCGTGTTATTTTAGGTGTGAAACAGCTCAAATGAAAGTTTGCCCATAAATCTCTACGCTATTTTATTGGTACTGCTTTATAATGGAGATCAAAGATTGGGATTGGAAGCCTGTCTTAACATGGAGTCCAAAGGGTTTTAAGATCTTCCTTTCTGACCCCAGCAGGTTGTTAGAGTGGTGATGTTTTCTTAATGTCAAACTGTGTAGCAGAGAGTTGATTGAATTCAGAATTCATGGACGTGTTGATGTGAAAAAGGAAAACTCCCCAAACAGAAACATCATCTGGCAAGTGAATTATCTCTGTCCTCTGAGCTGTGCATGTGAACGGGGAGGTAGGTGTATGCACCTCATTGTTCAAAGCTCGAAGTCCTCAGAGGGAAAAAGAAAGCCTACCAAGGTCTCGGGCTCAGACAGCCAGCAGGCCCCACGGGGGTGAGGGAGGTTGGGAGCCCGCAGTAGCCCGGCCCAGAGGGGCGCTGCAGAGCCCCAGTGGGCTTCTGACAGCTGACCCCCTGGCGCTATTGAAGCTCCTGTGTCGCTGCTAGTCCCTCCGGTTCCTCCTTGCCTAGATGATTGATTCTTTCCCTCTGTGGCCCTTTCTGTTGGTCACAGGGCTGTCCTGGCTAACCTGTTGCTGAACTTGGCCAGCCTGCCCGCTGTGGCTTGCGCAGATGTTTCTGCTCTCTGAGGCTAATATAAGATTTTATAGTCTTGTTGGTACCCCCATCCAGCTGCCTTGGGCAGTGGCGTATTTACCTAAGCGATCAATCTCTTTCGGCTCCCCTGAGCCCTCGTCCAGAGTGCTAGAAAGCCGGCACCCTGTCATCGGTGCCGCTTTTTATCCACGACTAGCTCTTCAGCTCTGCCCTGGCCCACCTTTGACCCCAGCTCTGAGACGTGCTTGAGAAGACTTCGCACCGCTCAGGGCCTTTCCTGCCGCTGCCTGACTCGCTTAGTCTCCCCCATTCCGCATGTGTCAGGTGCCCGCTGTGTGCCAGGTGGCAGCGAAGCTGGGTTTGCCCTTGGGGAGGTCAGAGGAGGCGAGCATGTAACAAACAATTACAGCACGCTTGGCCATGGTGCTCCCCGCGTGAGGAGGTCCACGGGCCTGGGTAAACGACCAAGAAGCTGCTGTCGCCCTGGTTGGTGGTAGGAGAAGAGCTTCCATAACAGCCAAGAAGGCTTCGGGAAGCTGTTGAGTTTTGAGCAGTATTTCAGATTGTGCGTAGAAAATTTCTAGGTGGACAGGAGTAGCTGGAGGGGGCATTCCAGGCCCAGGCTAGGAAAAGCATGGAGCTTTTGAGGGACTGTATGTAGCTTAGAGTCGCTGGGCTGTAAGCAGCAGGATGTGCCCAGAGGCCTGGAGTGGTAGGCTAAAGGGCTTGGAGTTCATCTGGAGTACACGTAGGGAAGTGACATGGTCGCCTTTGACTAAGATGGAATATCACCTTAGCAACCATGCAACTGAAGAATAGTGAGGTGACAGGCAGGAAGAGTGTTATTGTCCCCTTCCCTCAGTCATGGCCCCTTGAGCCACTTAAGTAGCCAACCGTAGAGTTCTGGGAGAGTTTACGGATGTGTGGTGTCCAGCCGGAGCCAGGAGAACAGAGCAGTTGTTTCCTTCAGCCCGCTGCCCAGATGGGCATTCTGAGCACGGAGCGCTCCATGCTTGCCCCAGACTGCCTTCCCTCCCAGGAGCGGGGTGAGGCTGACAGGAGAGCTTAGCACCTCACAGCGACTTCTGCTGTCTCCCCAGAGTCCCTGTGCGGCTTCTCCTGGAGAGCCCTTGGCTGCCTGTGACCCTTGGCCACTGAACACGCTTTATCAAAGACTTCTTGGCCCCACTGCAGGTGTTTGCCCCCCCTTATTAGCAGGACAAGTAAAATGTCAGATTACTGAATCTAGCTCAGAGGTCCCCAGACTACGGCCTGCAGGCCAAATTGCGGCCCCCTGAGGCCATTTATCCGACCCTCGCCAGACTTCCGGAAGGGGCACCTCTTTCATTGGTGGTCAGTGTATCGAGTACTGTATGTGGTGGCCCTCCAACGGTCTGAGGGACAGTGAACTGGTCCCCTGTGTAGAAAGTTTGGGGACCCCTGGTTCTAGCTCATCAGCTGTTGGGGAACGTAAAGGTAATGCGTTCTAATATAAGTGGGGTTGCAGATTTTCATTGGGTGGAGTTTACTAAGAAGATGCAGCAATCTGGACACTAAGGAAATCTTATCCAGAATAATTCCAGCTCCAGAACTCTGCCGCTGGTTTAGGAGACGATTAGAAAATGTCTCGAGAGAGACGAAGGTGTCAGCACTTGAAGAGTGAGAGATGAAGAGGGAAAGACTCGTCTGAGAGAGAGAGTTAGAGTGTCAGCCCGCCAGGGCCTGGGACCTGGTGGGGCGGAGCGGGGAGAGCGGAGGGGAGGAGTCCCGAGGTAACACGAGTTGTGTTCAGCGGGAGGGGTGTGGGCGTGGGCGTGCTTGTGTGTGTGTATGTGTGTAGCGTTTCTGTGGTTGGTTTGCTTGCTTCTTTCGCTGTGATAGGGTGCTGCTCTTAGCAGAGAAAGAAAATGCAAATGTAGGAGTAGGTGCAGGGACAGAAATGCTGACCCTTGTCTTCTGCATGCTGAGTTGGAAGCGGGCATGGATGTCCAAGTCACGGTGCACAGAAGGCGGTGTGAAGGAGCGTCTGGATGTGTCCGGGGAGGCGAGGAGGGCTGGAGAGGCAGGTGTGGACGGGCCTCGTGTGTCAGTGGTCGAGCAAGCTCGGCGTCAGGGAGCTAGCTCCTCGGGGTGCATGTGCAGTAGGAATGGAAGGACCGGCGGGGGAGGGGGGAGCCCGGGGAGGCCCAGCACAGGAGCGGAGCATCCGAGAGTGTCTGCGCGTTCTCTCAGGAGATACCCACGCCTCTCGTGTGCAACGTTTTCCTGACACAGAGAGAAGACAGCCGTCCTGTACCGACACGTTACCGGTGTTGCCTCTAAGGCACGGGCTTCAGAATGTTCGCCTCCTCCTGTTTTGGTTCATTATCATCTAAACTTTCTACAACAAACGTACAGTCTTTGTAATTAGAAAAAGTCACATTGGCTTGAGAAGTGACAGGAAGGTGAAAACGAGGCTAGGGAGCATAAACATTTTGAGAACCTTGCACGAGAGGTGAAGGGGGCCGGGGCAGACCTAGATTAGGGGGGCGTTGTCCATCACCCTTCACGCGGGAGCTGGCCTTGTGCCTGCGGTCTGCAGGGTCTGCAGGGAGGGCGCGAGGACCAGCAGAGCAGGGCGCTCGCTGAGAAGAGCTTCGGCGGGAGGGGTGGCTCAGAAGCCCAGCAGGGAGGCCAGGCTTTGGACAGGGGGACACGTGAGCCGTCAGGGAACTGGGGCCTCAGGTAAAGTTAGGGGGACGGAGTCTGGAGAAGCCGGCTGAGGGCAGGGCTGGAAGGATGCCGGAGCGGCTGAGTCTGACGTTGTCATTGTCCCGGTGAAGAAGAGTTGAGCTTTCTGCTGAGAACGAGGGAGGAGGCGCCGGGCAGCAGGCTGGAGGAGAGGAATGAAGTTCTGGAGTAGTCTGAGGGATATAGAGGAAGGAGCTAGCCTGCCCGAGGCCCCACTGAGGTAGGAGCTGGTTCAGCGCAGCACCGCCACACGGCCCGGTGATGGCCTCCGTCACCACAGCTGTGAATTGCAAAAGCGGGACAGGCAGGTGGCAGGACTGATTGTGGGTCTGCGGAGTTGTCACGGGGAAGGTGAGGGGGTTTGAGAACTCTGCAGGAATTATCCGTGTGGTCCATGCTGAGTAGTAAAGCTAGCAAGGGCAAGGCAGGACACGACTGGGGACAGCTGTGTGGGTGTCAGGGGGTGTGCAAGTATCTCCACGATGCTGATGACAGCCAGCAGTTTCTCGGTTCCTGGAGAGACCTTTCTTCTCTTTTCCAGTTACACACCAGTGGTCGTGTTCTGCACGTGTCACCGTGCCCCTGAGCCTCTCCAGGTGCCGTGGCAGATGTCACACAGCCAGTGAGTGTGCGAGGAGCGCTGTGCTGGTGTCCGGGCAGGTCTTCCCTGAAAGAGCAGGACCCGTATTTGAAGACGCGGCCCATCAGGAGCAGCTGCCTGTCTCTCCCCCCACCCCCCGGGGACCCCTGCGGCGCTGTGGACTTGGCACACATTCCCAGTGACCCCAGCAGAAACCAGGCCAGGGCGTGCCAAACCACAGCTGTGACTGTGGTTCATTCATTTTCCTTTCAAAGACAGAGGAATAACCATTTATTTACAAAACCGTGTGGACATGAAGACTGTTTTCTCTAAATTCTATCTGAATTCTGCCCTAAGATCTAGTGAAAATTTATTCAAAGGAATACTCTTTAAAATTGAAAGATAATTATACTTTGTGAAAGGTGTTAATGTTGAGCTTCTTCCTGAGCACCGAGGCTCTTTGGCATCTGAGTATCACAGTGTGAATATTAAAATGCTGTGCTCTGTGTAAGACACAGGACGTCCAAGCAGTGTTTCTGTGTGACCCGCACAGTGACTCTGTGCGCCTGTGGTTTTCAGGAGCGAGTAGCCAAGAGTTTATCTTATACTTAAAGTACTAGCTGCCTATGAAAGTCTTTTGTAAAGATGTTTAAGTAGAAGTCGAACATGTATTTCATAAAATACATGATGCAGTAAACATAGAAGAAATAGGTGATTCATTTCCTGGGCAAAGGTCAGCCATTCATTGCCAACCAGAAGTGCCTGCTATGTGTCACGTGCTGGACAGAGTGTGAGGAACAGGAGCTGGTCCTTGTTCCAGATGCTTGCGTGGCCTAGCGGAGGGGAGAGGCACAGGAAGAAGCAATGAGGATGCGGGTGGAAAAGCCGCAGAAGTGCTGTGAGAAAGCGAGCAGGGAAGGTGGGGTGAGGGGCTGACGGCTTAGGACAGCCTCCAGTCCTTCTGGAAGAACGGGGGTGCGGTGGGGGAGTGCGCAGAACACAGTACACACTCTGCCTGGGGGGGGGGGGCATATAAGCCTTTTAGAGAGGGTGATGACTTGAATCTTAAAGGATGTACAAAAGTTGGCCAGATGCAAAGCGTCCCTGCAGGTGTTCTGTGTGACCCGGAAAGAGGGAACAAGAGCTGGGGCAGTGCAGGCCTGGCAGGTGCAAGGTGTGTGGGGAGCAGGTCAGCGAGTCTCTGGGCAGGAGGGGGGCACCAGGACAAAGGAGGGGGGAAGGCTGAGCCAGGTGACCAAACACCCGGTAGACCGTGGATGGCCAGTGCGATGACTTTTATGAGGCATCTTCAGTATTGTTTTACTAATAAGAAAACCGAGACTCAGAGAGCTAGACTAACTAGCGTGCTCGACTTGTACAGGAAGTGGTGGTGTACACCAGGATCAGACCCCACGTCTATCTGGCTTCAATGTTTCTCCTGCATTGTGCCGATGATGAGTCTGTACTTCACTCCGTTAGTTAATGGTCTTTAGATAGTTTTTCTTTAGATGAATCTGTACTTTCCTGTGACCGGTCAAAAGTGCACCA
This sequence comes from Rhynchonycteris naso, assembly GCA_037038555.1. Classification (NCBI taxonomy): domain Eukaryota; kingdom Metazoa; phylum Chordata; class Mammalia; order Chiroptera; family Emballonuridae; genus Rhynchonycteris; species Rhynchonycteris naso. The sequence continues at coordinate 6,316,474 of CM072997.1, read as the reverse complement.
TGACTTTACGGACACACTGTATATGGCACATAGGAGATTAATAAAAACAGTGGCTTTCTTCTTTTTCTTTTTAAATTGATTCTGAGAGACAGGAAGGGAGTAAGAGTGAGAGGCATCAACTTGTAGTTGCTTCACTTTAGTTGTTTATTGATCACTTCTCATCTGTACCTTGATGGGGCAGGGGTGGAGGTGGGCAGGGTGCTCAAGCTGAGCCGATGACCCTTGCTCAAGCCAGAGACCTTGAGGTAAGCCAGTGATGTTGGGGTCATGTTGATGATCCTGTGCTCAAGCCAGTGACCCCGTGCTCAAGATCTGGCAACGCTGGGGTTTTAAACCTGGGACCTCAGCATTCTAGGTTGATGCTCTATCCACCGTAGCACCACAGGTCAAGCAGAAGCTTTCTTTTAATAAGCTCTTCTATTTTGGAATAATTTTAGATTTATAGAAGTTGCAATAACAGTACAGAGAGGTCCCACACCCAGTTCCCCCATTGTTAGCACCTTAACATTACCATGGTGCATTACTATCTGCAACTAAGAAGCTGACATCAGAAGATTGCTGTTAACTAAAATGCATCCTTTATTTGAATTTCACCAGTTTTTCTGCTGATGTCTTCTTTCTGTTCCAGTGTCCAGTCCAGGGCACCACATTGCATTTAGTTGTAATGACTTTCTTTTGACAAACACTAACAAATGAAGCCAGGAGTTATTTACATGTTCAGATGCTCAGCTCTGTGACTTATAGTCAGACACTGCCTTGTATGTACAGTGAGCAGAAGTCCTAACCATTTATAATAAAGGTATCAAGCCCTGGACTAGAAGCCTGCAGGGTGAGCAACCTGCTACCAGAATACAGTTGGTATAATTATCTATAATGCAGCCAAGAGAAGAATCCAAGAATGCACTCCCAAACTCTATTTAGCCTGTCTTACTCAGTGTGGGTTGTCAGTTTACCATAGACGGGGCTTGAATGACACATTTATTTTTTCACAGTGCTGGAGGCTAGAAGTCCCAGATGAAGGTGCCAGCCAATTTGGTTCCCATTGAGGACTCTTCCTGGCTTATAGAAAACTTTGTCCTCACTTGGCCTATTTGGTGTGTGTATGCAAGGCAGAGGGGAGGTGATCTGTTTCTTTAGGATCAGGGACTCCCCCTTATGACTTTAATTACCTCCTAAAGACCTCCCCTCCAATTCAATCAAATTGACGGTTAGGGCTTCAACATGGAACTAGGAACGGGGGACACAGTACAGTCCATAGTACAGTCCAAAGGCTGCCATTATGTAAAATCTTTACAATTCAATCGTGACACAATATGGTACTTTCTCCATTTTGTTCAATATGTTTATGTAGGTAACAATGTATTACTTTGTAAACCATTTGATACATGCAAGAAAATGTTAAATATTTTAATACTCATTAAATAAGTTAAAGAAAATGTAGTGTTATCTGAACAGATGGTGCAAAAGCAATGAGAGAAAAGAATTTCAAAAGTGATTATCTTATAAAAGCTGTTACCAGACATTTTCAGGCAGTCCTAAGATTTTACGTAGGTATTAAAAAGTTACAGCACCCTTTAGAATAATGCCATTCAGTTAGTTCTTAATTATTTGTTACTGGTGTGGGCCATGAATTCTAGAATTTGCCTTTCCATACCAAAGGTTGTTTACTGTACTGGAATGGCACAGGTACTGACGCTTCACACAGAATAAGAAAGCACTGGGTTTTGTTTAACTTTTGCTGTTAGAGAAACTTCACCAGCTAACTCTGTCACCTGGCGCGTAGTCGCCCCTTACCTGTTACTCCGCAGGTACTTCACCTAGGATTGCGTGCCCCCTGTGCTTCACTGCCACTCGAGCAGGTACACAGCGTGCTGAGCAAACGGCTGTTGATGCTGCGGTGTTTAGTGTGGGAGGTGGGGTGAATAGTAATGCTGTTAATCCAGAAAATGGGTAGAAGGGCTAGACACAAAGGAGGGAGCGAGAGAGTTTGAAGCATCTTCAGGAGATCCAGGTAGAGATGCTCGTTTCATCTCTGGAATTTTAGAGAAAACAAGTAACATTCTGGGATAGCTGTAACTCATCAGTTGAAAGTAAATCGAGCCCTGGCCGGTTGCCTCAGTGGTAGAGCATCAGCCCAACTTGTGCACGCCTGGATTTGATTCCCGGTCAGGGCACACAGAAGTGCCCATCTGCTTCTCCTCCCCGCCCCCTCTCGCTTCTCTCTCTCTCTCTCTCTCTCTCTCTCTCTCTCTCTTCCCACAGCCATGGCTCTATTGGAGTGGGTTGGCCCCAGGTGCTAAGGATGGCTCCATGGCCTTGCCTCAAGAGCTAAGAAGAGCTTGGTTGCTGAGCAATGGAGCAATGCCCCAAGTGGGCAAAGCATTGCTCCCTAGTGGGCTTGTCAAGTGGATGCCAGTTGGGGTGCATGCAAAAGTCTGTTTCAGCCTCCCCTCTTCTCACTGCATAAAAAAATAAAAATTAAAAAAGAAAGTAAATCAAAGAGGATTTTTTAAAAGAGGGTAGGTATACCATTGACTCAGTCTATTGCGGGATAGAAAGATCACTAATGGGAAAAAATAATTTAGGCTTCAAACACTGCAACAGGAGTGACTAGCTGGCCACAGTGCTCACCCAGGGAACCTAGATTTATGAGCTTTCCAGGGTGTTCTATTGGAGTATCTGTTAATGTTCCAACTTGTGATTTGGTCAGTTGTGTTCTCTTCAATTATGAAAGCATTGATTCAGCAATTTTACTTTGATGAAATTATGTCACAAGTTTATACTCAGCCCTTAGGTTCTTGTATTTCTCCGAGACTTATTGAAGAATCATTGACAAGTATAATTGAATAGAATTAAAATGTACAATGTGATGATTTCATATACATATACATTGTGAAGTGATTGCCAAGCTTGAGATAGCGAACGCATCCATCACCTCACGTAATAAATTCTTTTTGCGTATGTGTGGTGAGGGAACACTTAGGATCTGCTCTCAGCAAATTCCAAGTATACACTATTTTATTATGAACTGTAGTCACTATGCTGTACCTTAGATACTCAGAATGTATTCATCTTATAACTGAAAGTATGGATGACCTACATCTCTCTATTCCCATCCCTGCCCCTGGCAACCACCATTCTACTTTTTGTTTCTGTTTCTATGAAATAGCCTTTTTTAAAAAAGATTTTATTTATTGATTTTAAAGAGAGAGGGAGTGAGGTGGTAATTGCTTCACTTTAGTTGTTCATTGATTGCTTCTTGTATGTGCCTTGACTGGGCAAGCCTGGGGTTTTGAACTGGCAACCTCAGCATTCCAGGCCGATCTTCTATCTACTGTGCCACCACAGGCCACGTTTTTGTTTCTTTGTTTTAAGATTTAACATATATGTGATACCATACAGCACTTGTATTTCTCTGGTTTATTTGACCATGTTGTCACAAATAGCAGGATTTCCTTCTTTTTATGGCTGAATAATATTTCATTGTGTGTGTGTAAGTAGCTCACAATTTTTTTTTTTGGCCATTCATCTGAGAAACACACACACACACACACATATCACATTTTTAATTCATCCATTCATCAATGGACATTTAGGTAGTTTCCATGCCTTGACTATTATGAATAATACTGTAATAAACATAGGAGTATAGATATCTCTTTGAAGTATTGTTTTTATTTCCTTCAGATATATACCCAGAAGTGAAATTGCTGAGCCATATGGTAGTTCTATTTTTAATTTTTTGAAGAACTTCCATACTGTTTTTCATAGTGGCTGTATCAATTTACATTCCCATAAATAATTTACAAGAGCTTTCTTACCTTCACATCTTTGCCAACATTTGTTATCTCTTGTCTTTTTGGTAATAGCCATCATAACAGATGTGAGGTGATGTAGAAATAAAGAAGGCAGCCTCACTTACAATAGCATCAGAAACAAGAAGATACTTAGGGATAAATTTAACCAAGGAGGTAATAAACTTGTACACTAAAAACAATACGACATTGATGGAAGAAACTGACAAAGAAACAAATAAGTAGAAAGATATGCTATTTTGGGGTTGGAAGAATTAATATTGTTGGCTCCGGATGCTTGACTCAGTGAATAGAGCATTGGCCTGGCGGGTGTACATCCCGGGTTCAAACCTTAGTCAGGGCACATATGAGAAGTGACCATCTGCTTTTCTTTCTCTCCCTGACTTCCTCTCTCTTCCCTTCTTGCAGCCAGTGGCTCGATTGATTCAAGCATTGACCTCAGGTGCTGAGGATAGCTTGGTTGATTCAAGCATTGACCTCAGGTGCTGAGGATAGCTTGGTAGATTCAAGCATCAGTCCCAGAAGAGGATTGTGAGATGGATCCTGGTCGGGGCACATGTGGGAGTCCATTTTTGTATCTCTCCTCCTTTCACTTTAAGGAAAAAGGATTAATAGTGTTAAAATGTTCCTACTACCCAAAGTGATCTGCAGATTCAATGTAATCCCTATCAAAATTCTAATCAATTTTTTCACAAAAATAGAAATAAACTAAAAAATAGAAATAAACTATTCTAAAAGCCATATGGAACCACAAAAGCCTCTGAATAGCAAAAGCAGTCTTGAGAAAAGAAAGAGAAACGAAGCTGGAACCATCACATTTCTGATTTTAAAATATATTACAGAGGTATAATAGTCAAAACCATATGGTACTAGCATAAAAGTGGGCGTATGGATGAATGGAACAGAATAGATGGCCCAGATATAAACCCAAATACATATGGTCAGCTAATCTTTGACAGGGTGCCAAGGACATGCAGTGGGAAAAGGATAGTCTCTTTCAATATAAGTTGCAAAAACTGGATAGCCTCATGCAAAAGAATGAAACTGGACTCCTGGCTTATATCATGCATAAAACTTAACTCAGAATGAATTAAAGACTTAAATGTAAGAACGTGGACTTTAAAGAATATAGTTCAACTGGAATAGTTATATCATAAAGTACAAACCATTCTTGAGTTTAGAGCTTCGGTTTTAGTAGATAGTAAAACATAGCTGTTTTTTGTTGCTCTGATGTATCTTTCCCCGTTACCAGTTCTTCTTACCTCCCAGTTCGCATTCCCATTTGACTTACAGAGGCTCCTGGAAAAAGGTCAGGTAGTGTGGTCGTTTGAGTCTGTGGGGAAAATGCTGCCTCCATCTTCACTCTCTGGAAGCGGAGGCTGTGCACCAGGACTCTGCTGCCTGGGCTGTTTCTGAGCCTGTGTGCACTCCTGCGGATTGGAGAGAGGCGCTCACGGGCTGCTTCTCTGTTTGCAGGTGGTCCCCATGCTTCCCAGGGCGCTGTGTGAGGAGCTGTGCAGCCTCAATCCCATGACTGACAAACTCACCTTCTCCGTGATCTGGACGCTGACTTCAGAGGGCAAGGTAACAACTTTCACTTGTGTCCATTCAGTGAGTCCCTGTTAAGCCGCCGCCATATGCCGGACACTGGGCTGGAATCCCATGCCAGTAGGTGTGGGCGGAATAGGGGAGGCTGCCATCGGGGGAAACACGTAAGGGCTTCTGCCTGCGAAAAGCTGTCGGTCTGTGTAAAAGGCAAGACTGACCATAAGTTTTCAGAACTGAGTTCCTTGTGTCCTGTCTGTGATCAGGTGAAGGAAGCAGTGGTGTGAGCAGTCACATGGGGAGGCTGAGTGCAGCTGCCGCGGGCAGGGGCTGAGGGGCGTGGTATGGGCCAGCGGGAGCAGGAGCCACAGCCTGGGCTGCAGTGAGGTCAGCAGGCCCTGCTGAGGGAGGACATTTGGGGAAAGGTGGCGAGTTTGGGTAGGTGGGGCGGAATGAAACTATGGGGAGCCACAAGTGTCAGTCACAAGTGGACTGTAGGTGCTGGGGTTCTTCTGAGTGTCATGACAAAGGTGACATTTAGAAAGATGAGTGCTGCCTCGTTGTGCGGCTGACCTGGTGGTTGAATTGAGTTTGCGTCGGGGAGGGCCGTAATGGAGGCAGGGGTGATGAGACCACAGGGTCAGAACAGAGTGAAGAGTGTCAGCAAGCAGTCCCCAAACAGGAAAGAAATGAGACGAATAGATGGAAGATGACTTGAGGGAAAACTAGTGCCCTCCACAAGCAGAAACAACTCTAAACACTCAAAAATAGGGTAATGATTAAGCTATGGTTCCGACTCAGTGGAATGTTATACAATTGCTAAAGTTGTTACAAAGACTATGTAAGAACATGGGAAATGTTTATGCTGTAAAAATTAAATGAAAGTTTTTAAAAAACTTTAATTATAAAGAGCTTCCAAATAAAGATGGAAGATCAAATACCCACATTTTCTTTCATTCCCTCCCAAAACCTCACTAAAACAACAGTGAAGAGATATTTTTTTAAAGACATAAACCCACAAAGACAAAGAGAGCGGGAGAGGAGACAACGGCAACAAACCTTTGGAAGCTGGGAAGCAGATGGGTGAGTGGTAACTGACTTAGCAGTCCTGAGAAAACCCAGCCCTACGCCAGCGGTGCACAGAGCCAAGAAACAATCCACTTCACACAGCAGAACCCTGAAGAAATTCAGGAGCCAACAGTACAGGTAACCCTGTAAAGTGGGAGAGAGGTGGATGAAGAGAAGACTACCTCTGTTGACTGAAACTTTATTTAAAAGATTGTTCCTCTCATAATTTAGAAGAAGACCAGAAATTTATTCTCTGGATAGGCTAAAGAGATTTTGGACTAGGGGACACCGAGCACACTTGGTAGGGATGGTCCCTGGGGGAGGTTGAATGAACGCCAGCATCCTGGACACTAAGATCCCAGGCCTCTTTCCCCAGCCGACCCCGGAATCCCAGCAGCCTAGCCGATACCCTGAGTCAGGAGATGGGAAAAATTCTTCTCCCGGGAATGTGAGTAGTGAAGCAGATCATGGCCTCAGGGTTTCAGAGCCAACAGCCCAGCTAGGTCTCCCTCCTGTAAAGCTTATAGACAATCGGTGCCGCTCACACAAGCAGAGCTTTTCAGGATTTCACTGAAAATCAGCCTTGTAATATTTCATTTTCATATTTGAAAAGACAACCATGAGGCAAGCTTCAAACATGGTATATGAAGATTAAAGCCAACGAACAGAAAGAAAGGCAACTAAAACAAACCAAACTGTACAGAGAAACGGAGCTATTGTTTTTGTCCTCAGAGAATTGTTTTTAAAAGAAAGCATATCACAAGATCTAAATACTTTCAAAAAGAAACATTCAGACAGGGAATAAAGAGCTCTTGGAAATTAAAAACATAGAAGAAATGAAGACGATTCAAATTTCTGGATGACAGACTTGAGGAATGTCACAGAAAGAGATAGAAAAATGTAAAAAAATTATAAGACCAGTCCAAAATATCCAACATCTATCCAATAAATATCCCAGAAATAGGAACAAAACAGCAACAAGAACAACAACGGGAAGAAATAGTTCAAGGGAGTGCCCCCCCCCATTGGAGGGTTGACTTTCCAGATTGAAAGAATCCTGCCCAGCACAGTGGGGGGACACGTCATAGAATTTTGAAACACTAAGGACATAGAAAAGATCCTATCAGCTTCTAAGGGCAAAAAAAAAAAAGGTCACATAGACTAAATTAGAACTCAGACTAAAGACTTTTCTGTCATAATCTTAGAAGCTAGATGACAATGAAGCAAAGCTTTCTGATTTTTGAAAGACTAATTTCTATGCTAAAATTCTGTACCCAGCCAAGCTATCAATAAAATATGAGAGTAGAAAAGGCTGTTTTCAGACATGCAAGGTCTCAAAAAAACAAACTGCACCTCTCCCACACGCTTTCTTAAGAAGCGACCAGGGGATGTCCTTTACCAAAATTAAGGAGTAAATCAGGAAGGAGGAAGACATGGGAGTCAAACCATTGTGGGTATTCATTTCTCTTTGTACTACCCCGGAATTTCACAGCAGTTTCTTAAACGTTCATTGCAATCTCAAGTCCAAAATCCTATCTGCTATGGACTGAACCATGCCTCCTCCCCATCCCAAATTCATATGTTGAAGCCCTAACCCTCTGTGTGACTACATTGGAAAGTAGGGCCTTTAAGGGGACGATTTAGGTTAAATGAGGTCATAAGGCTGGAGCCCTGGTCTGAATTGGCTAGTATCCTTATAAGAAGAAACCAGAGAGCTTCTTCTCTCTCTCTGCCATGCGAGGAAATAGTGAGAAGGGGACCATCTGCGAGCGAGCAAGAGAGTTCTCACAAGAACTGGAATCAGCTGGCTCCTTCATCTTGGACTTCTGGCCTCCAGAACTGAGAGAAATAAGTGTGTGTGTTTAAGCCGCCCAGTCTGTGGTATGTTGTTATGGCAGCCCTAGTGGCTAATATAATATCAATTGAATTTTTTTTTTCTCACTTAAAGAATATTGGCTCCTTATGCTGATCTTCTAAATGTGGGCATATTTCATTATGTGATATCAAGAAATCACATTTGTTAATATCACTACTGATCTTAGACAAGTCTTTCAGGGTTAGGAAATGTGTGTCTTATGTGTCAAATACAAGGGTTCCACAGTTGTAATTTTTGTGAACGTAGAAATTTTATTGTTGGCAATATCTAATGTCAGGTGCCAGAGTTGAGGAATGTCACAGAAAGAGATAGAAAATGTAAGAAAATTATAAGACCAGTCCAAAATATTTTGAAGTGCCAGACAAACCATAGTTTGTGTGTCAGTTGTTCCTTCAAGTAAAAATGGTATTCTGTTAGAAGGAAAAAAAAGCGATCAGTTCAGCTCACAGCTCAGAGTTATATAAGCGCTCTTCCTCGGGACGGTCTTCACACTTTGGCACGCAGCATACGTGTCTCAAGGGCTGAGACATAAGAAGCCAGTAATTTTTACTGCTTCAGAAATAAAACATTCTTAAATAAACGATGTTTCCTCCGCCAGTGTGAGGTGGTGGTGAGTACCCTGACCACGCGTACCCTCTGTGGCCGCGGCCTGACTCGTGCCAGGGCAGAGCAGTTCCCCCCACCAGTGCTTTTGTGCTGCCGGTGTGAACGTCAGCCTCCGGGAAAGGGCAGGTAATGCCTTAGTGCCGCTATGAAAGGAGTTGTGACCTCGTAGGTTCCTGCAAGCGTCTCTCTCAGGGACCCCCGTGAGTCCATAGGCCACACTTTAAGAGCCACCGTTTTAGACGGTTGGTATAGTATCGGGTGGATTAACCTAACATGGTATACTGAAAAACCAAGCAAATGGAAACAAGACCATTATTGACTCCAGTGGAAGTAAATTTGTGTAGGGAAGAAGAGTACCACTTAGTACGCACACAACCATAGTAGCGGACTGTGGCCGTTTCTGACGCACCTCTGTTGGCAGGAGGGCCTGCAATGGGGATGTGGGCCTGATGAGGGCAAGTGTGTGTGCGGAATGAGAAATAAGCTCTCTTCTTCTGTAGTGAAAAGTGTGTGAATGATGCTGAAAGCAGGCTCTATGGAAGCGTGAAAGCCACGCCCGAATAATCTGACCTGCCGACAGAGGGGAAGCAGCCTGCCTTTGGTGGGGACAGGGAGGCGGAGGGCTGCTGTTCCTCGCGACAAGCCTGTCCGACTGTGTGAGCTAGAGATACTTGAATCTTGCAATTGTAATTTTGTACAATGTTAAACATACCATAACCCCGCCACCCCTATCTCCCAGGTTCAACTACTTTCAACGTGTTTGCTAAAGTACTTTAAAAAACAAGCCCCAGACCTCATGTCATGACGCTCATCCATATTTTGATATGTGACTAAGAAATCGGGACAGTTTCTTACATATCCTCCTTGCCGTTAGCGTGCCTAACAACAGTGCCCTGGTGTCATCCCAGAGTCCAGTCCGTCCTTACCTTTCCCGGGCCGGCTCCGGTTGATTCGTCTGGACTGGAATGGGAACAAGTTACACGTTTTACGTTTGGTTTGAGAACCCCTATGGATATGATAATAAGTTCCTTTGTAAGAGCCAGGAAGCAGACCCGATCTGAAATACAGAGAAGGACCTGTGAAGGCAGCATGCCAGCAATCATATTTTGGTGGGGGTGGGAACATGCATGGGGAAAAAGTGAATGGAAAAAGACCAGAAGGAAATAAAATAGATGCCAATAGCGGCTGTGTTCGGGTAGTAAGACTATGAGTAATTTTTTCTACTTTTTTGCATTTTCTAATGTTTTTTGAAAACATGTATCACTTTTATATTCTTATAAATGCTTATTTTTGCAAAAGTTTAACTAAATAGAAAATAAAAGCCTGGAGAAGAAAACTAACTTGAGTCAATAGAAAAGAATGTTGAATCTGAATTATTCCTGCCAGGGTCGGACCCAAGGAATAAAAAGCTGCCTGATCTAATGAGCTTCTAAAATATGAGGGTCATAAAAGAAGCACTAGAAAGAGGCGCTCTGAAAGCTCGGCTGGTCTTCAGGGTTTCTATTAGAGGCAGCGTCCAGTAACTGGGCGTTCTGGCGTGGGGGGGCCGTAGAGCCGGTGTGAAGTGGGCACAGGACCCAGGAGGGGATGCTGGGCCTCCATCGAACCAAGCCAGACAGGAAGTGCAGGGATTTGGACTAGGGACAGCTGTGGAGCCACTAACCACACTTCTTGTACTGTAGTCATCCAAGCAACCTACCAGACCAAGAGAGCATGTGAGGGGTGGGCCTGGTCGGTTAGTCCGGGGATGTAATGACAGATGAGTACCTCTTACAGTCAAGAGGCATGAAACGGGGCCGGAGGGACAGATGGGAGGGTCAGGGAGCCAGAGCAGCCCGGCGAGGAGCCTGAATGAATGAGGAGTGGGTGGGTTTGTGTGAAGCAATGGCTTCTCGTGGTACAAGCCTTGCACTTACAAGGAGCCGGAGCGGGACCGACATTGTCACTGTGCTCCTGTAATAGGGCTGCCATCTCCCCTGGGGTCGAGGTGGAGAAAGTTTGTATTTTCCCTAAGGCTGCTGGAAAGTGACTTTCTGGAGCAGGCATGGTCAGCGATAGAAAGGCTATGTTTTTAAACAGCCACTAAATTTTTTTAAACATCCAGAAGAAAATCTTGGTCATATGTGCTTTCGTTACTCCCGTGCACAGATTTTTAGATCAGTAAACTTTGAAGGATCTATTTTTGGCACTTTTCTCACATGTCGGTGGGGAGAGCATTGTTCTTTGATCTAGATTTTGTGACTAGATGTTGTCATAAGGGAACTCAAGCTCAACTTAATCCTGTGCTCTGTAAGATCCAACTCTCATGCCAGGAAATCCACCTGTCCCACGTCAGTCCAGTCCCCTCGCTGCGTTGCGAATGCTTCCGGCGCTCTGTCTCACGTGGCAATAAAGCCCCGCGAAGCAGGCAGTGCCTGTGACCCCCCTAGCGGTGTCAGAGGCACCCTAGTTTGAAGTCACTTTTGTAAAAATATCAATCTTACACTTTGAAGGAGGTCGAAAGCAGTGACTCTCACTAAGTCCTCAGATCTTAGAACCGTAATATCTCAGGGTCACAGGTAGGAATAATAAAGGAGTGTGCTCCCGATGTTGCCCACTTCATCCTCAACCTATGACAACCCCATTTCAGCCATTTACACAGGCCACAAACCATGCGGTCATTGTTGACTCGGTCTTTCTCTCGCCCTCACATCCAAGCCACCAGCAAACCACCTCATTCTGTCTTCTCACCACCTCGTGAACCTGCCGCCTTCCTCAGCAGTGCCAGCATTGTCACCTGGGGCCAGGCTACCATCCCTACCAGGACTGTTCTCCGAGCTTCTACTTATGACCCCTTTTCTCTCTACTCAGCAGTCAGAATGAGCCTTAGTCAGAAATTAGGTCTTGTCTCTCCTTCTAAAACATACTCTTCAGTCTCTCATTCAGAAAAAAGTCTAAAAGTCTTCACAATGGGATTTGTTTCCTGTTGTTTTCTCCCTGTCTTCCCTGCTAGTAATGCATGGACTACAGATTTTCTTGGGACTGGAGTCTCTTCTCATTTCCCAGGGTGCCTTTGCTTGGGAAAGTCTGTCCAGTCCTTGAGCTCTAGGAAAATCCTTCCAGTCTCTGCCTAACACCCACCATTTTGAACATGGACATTTTAGGGGATTATGGTATATACCAGTTTGGGCTGTCTTTCTTCAGTGCACCTTCAGTGTGCAACTTAGGAATCCTTTTCTTTATTGCCAGTATAGCTGTTTTAACCCTTTATTCTTGGCTCCAGCCTTCCACTTTGCCTCCCACTTCTCATTTCTTCAAGAGCCACCATTCCCCAGGAGACTTTCAGTTCTTCTTGAAAACCAGGGAAACCAGCCAACTTGATCTGCTGAAGTTCCCACTTCAGAGATCAGATTCCCCTCTGCCTGTCCTCATTCTCTCCCCTCTCTCCGTGTAGTAAAACATCTCCTGTTTCAGCTAAGGGTAAGCCTTATCTTCTCCGGGCCTGTTACGGTGCCTGCGTCCTCCCGAGAGTCTCTGTCTCCAGACCTGTGATGGCACCTGCATCCTGCGACAGCATCTGCGTCCTCCCGAGAGTCTCTGTTTCCAGACTTGTGATGGCACCTGCGTCCTCCCGGCGGGTCTCCGTCTCCAGACTTGTGATGGCACCTGCGTCCTGTAACGGCGCCTGCGTCCTCCTGGAGTCTCCATCTCGGACCCGCCCTCACGTCTGCCACATTCCAGCAGTTCCAAGTGCTAACAGCTCGGCCTTTGCAAAGGGTCTCTAGTCAGTTCTCTCCCTTCTGTCACCACAGTCACTCTGTCCTACTCCAGTCCTTGTCCTCCTCTCGGACGGTTGAGAGAAGCTGTGAACGGCCTCTCCATTCTGTTTACCCAGTGATTCTAGGCAACTTCCTAGAAGCCGACTCTGGTCTTAGCACATTATTGCTCAGTGTCCTTTTACAGCACGGCAGTGGGTTGTGGTCACCCTCGGAAGTCCAGTCCCCAGAGCTGACATGCAGAGACCTCCACCAGTTCCTCCCTCACCACATGACCAGCTGCCACCCATTCCAGCCCCCTCAGTCCCCACTCTTGCCCGAAGGGCTGATTGGCCAAGTGTGGAATTGTCACACTTCTGAGACTTTGCACAGCTTGCCCTCCTCTTAGACTGTTCTCCCCTCGTCTCTGCCCGCACGAATCTTACTTCTTCTCTGAGACCCAGCTAAAAGCCACTTCTCCCACGAAGTTATTATTAGTCCTTCATTTATTTCCTGAACAGTTATTGAATATTTGTACTGTTCAGTACGAGGTATTGAAGGTGCAGGAATTAAATATGCACAGGATAGACACCGTACATTTTATCTCCTGATGGTAGATTTATAGGAAATTCTTTTTTTCTCCTTTTCCCAATGAAGTCGTATTACCAGTATAGAGAAATATAAAAATTATTTGGAGATTTCTTTTCCTTTTTTAAAAAAAAAAATAAACAGATAGGAAATATTAGAGTTTGTAGGCTGTGTGGGAAGGTAAAAAGAAATGAAGATATATATTTTTAAGATTTTATTTATTGATATTGGCGGGGGTGCAGGAAGCACCAACTTGTAGTACTAGCTTCTCATATGTGCCTGGGCCGGGCAAGCCTGGGGCTTTGATCTAGCGACCTCAGCTTTCCGGTTCAATACTTGATCCACTGCACCGCCACAGGTCAGGCAAAAAAAGGAGATCTTGAAGATGAGGAAAGAAGAGCAGATTTTTGGAGCCAGGTTATGAAGGAAGGGGGAGACTCAGACCCAAACCCCGGGTTGGGGAAGTACTCCCAGTAGGAGCACAAGAACCACCAAATGGACCCCCTAGAGGGAGTGGGGACTGGGGGCCCCTGCTTGGCATCTGGGAACAGTGCAGGGTGGACAGCCTGAGGAGGTGCTCAGATGGGAGGCCCCGTTCTCCCCGTCGATCCCACTATCGCCCCTCTCCACCCCGTAGCGCCTGTCGTCTGCACTTTGGAGCCATTGTGTACAGGCCCTACTAGATTTTAACATCCTTGGAAGCAGAGCCCATTTCTGATTTATTTTAATCTCCCTCTCTGCACAGAGTGCCATGTATTCCCAACAAATGCTCAGAAATGCTTTCAGAAAGTGAGCTACACGTCTGTTTTCACAGTTCTTTGTTGATTGAGTCTGCTTCATTAGAACGGTGTTCCCCTCAGGATGGTGTTTTATCCACGGCAGCCTCCGCAGCACGCCTGAGCCCGCCCTGCCTGCCTGCCAGGCTCACAGCTCACGCCAGGAGGGTGCGCTGCCCACTCCCCCCTGCTGCCCCCGCCGCAGGGGTCCCCCGCTGTGCCTCCATGCTCACCCTGCTGCGGACACGCAGCTGCCACCCGTGGAAGTCCTGTGAGATGTGAGAAATCAAAGTGTGCTCTCCCAGAGACGCCCCGGTGTCTGCAGCAAACTTAGCTGAGGCTCAGGGGCGGGGCTGTGTGACGTGAGGCTTCAGTTCATGGTTAGGGGACACGCTGCTGGCTTTGTGTCACCGCGGACACAGCCGCCCCCAGTGAGAGACAAGAGCTGCAAAGGCTGATCCTGTAGAATAATAGAGAAGCTCCCAGAAGGTCCATCTTAGTCCTCTGCAGAGGCAGGGCAGAGCGGTCTTATTTCAGGCCCGTAGAGACCAGCTGGGACCAGAGCGGTCTTGGGAAATCTCTGCTGTGTTCTTGGTCCCCGGGTCACAGTTTGCTAAATGAAGGCACCAGTGGCTTCCCTGATGTCACTTTAAGGTAACAGCAGGCAAAATTGTGGACACTGATTTTGCTGTGAGTCCTTGGGATTCAAATAATTCAAAGTAAAATATTTTCAAGATCATAAAAAAATCAAACATAAAAGACACTTATCATTGATGTATAAGATCCTTATATTAAAATTATTTTTAAGCATCTTTTCTCCTTCATGTTGGTGTTATTAATAGTGGGTTTGATTTAAATCTTAAGGACTTGAGCCCTGAGGTTAGTAAACAACACAGCAGGTCACTTTGCTGGGTATCTTAAGAAAAAAAAAAAAAGGATAAAGCTCTGTGTTTGAGAGGTGGCTTGGGCCAGTCTTGTTGAGAGGCTGGGACTGAATGAGCCTCACTGGCCTTAGAAATCCGATCCTGTGTGTCTGCACCCAGCCCTCTGCAGGTTTCCTCCGTGGCTCCCTATACTTCCTACCCTCTCCCTCCACCTCTGCTTCCTTACCAGGGCCCTCAGGCCTCCCAGCCTCTGCCCCCCTTAAGGAAGCTATCCCTGGTAAAGAGGACCCTTTTCCAGGACTGCTAGGGCTTGGGGCCCTCGTCCACTGTCATAGGAGTGGGGTTCTGGTCCCCTAACCACACTGGGACTCCCGTTCCTGCCATTTCCTACCATTGCATGGCAAACACTTGAGGAAGTTTCTGATTTCCTTCCTCTTAGATTTAGAAGTTTAGACAGTTGCCTCCAGGTCAAGATGGACCCGGACCCAATTTGAGATTCGAGTCTGGGTGTCGGCAGACTAGGCTGATGGCAGGTAACTTGAGACAGAAGAGCTCACAGTTTACTCAGGCTTTTTGTTCTATGCAAATTCTTCCAGAAAATTCTAGCACGTAAACTGCCTTATACCCTAAAATAGGCTGGCAAATACACGGCCCAGGTCCTCTCCTGGCGTACTTTGCCGAGGTCTCGGGTGGGCCCAGTGCACCTGAGAGCCTCTCCCCACAGTAGGAAAGGACACAGCTGGGTCTAAAGGAAGCAAGTTGCTGACCGTTCTTCCGTCTTGTTATTTTCTCTCTAATCCCACTGTGGTCGTCCCTGTCCTTTGAGAAGCGACCGGAGCCTCACTCAGTCACAGCGGGCCTGGTGCAAGGAGTGTGCCTCCGGAGAGGTCCTGTTTGCTCGGCTGCCACGCCACTGCCTCTCCTGCCTGCCCTCCCCCTGCCCGGTTACCCTCAGACATGTTCTTCTCGGCGCTCTGACCCCTCTCCACCCAGGATGGTTGCCGTGTGTTCCACGCAGCAGGAATCACTCCTGCTCCCACGCCCACACCCGGCTCCCCCAACCTGGTTTTATTCCAGTCAGGGAAATGTTTCTTCCTAATACAGTTTTGGTTTTTTTTAAAAACAAATACTTTCTATACAGAAACCCAGGCTGCTGCAGAAGTAATTTTGCATCTACTTAAAATTACAAATTTATTCCATTAAGCAGTTTTTTGAACCAGAAATTTCTTACTGAAGCGCTGACATTTTTAAGAAGATGAGTTTACAAATAGTTTTTTAAGTAGAACTGACCAGTTTTCAAAGGACGTGGTGTCCTCACAACTTAGTGTCTGTAATACATAGAAAGTTGGTAAACGAGGCGTGCTTCCTTTCCTTTACTTCACCATCTATCTCTAGTCTGTGACCTTTAGCTAAAATGGGATCAGAGTAACACTGGATTTAGAGTCGGTAGACATGGATGTAATCCTGGCTGCCGCTGAGACACCTGTGTGACTTTTCGCAGGTCCCCGGCCTGCTTTCTCAACCGTCAACGGGTCGGACAGGAGGTCCTCCCAGATGCGTGAAAGGTAGTTCCAGGTGCTCCAAGGTGTCGCTCACCGTGGTGTTGTTACTTCCTGTCCCTGCCCGGCACCAGGAAGCAGGTCATGCGGGGTAGGCTATTTGCTCCCTTCTGATCGGGTTTTTTCCCTAGTTACCTGCCTTCAACCGCTGTGGGCACAGCATTTAACCTGGCCTTCTGGACAGCAGTGTCCCAGAGCGAGTGCTGGAAGCTTGCGGCCACAGAAAGGGGGCGACCCAGGCCCCGTGATGAGGCGGAGGGAAGAGGAGGGGCATGATCTTCCTTCTGACGGGTTTGTTTATGAGGCTCCTCAGGGCTTTTTTACTTTTTCCATGAAAAACGCTTTGTTCTTTTGTCTTCTGCCATGGGCCCTGGTTCTGTACGGGGCGTTGATGTGGATACAGTTTCCAAATTGGAAATTAATGAGGTGTCCCATCCAGCAAGGCCGTCCTCCCGTACTGTAAGGCAGGCTGCCCCTGGGAACCCCTACTTGGTCTGCCTTTCCTTGCCGCCCTTCTTTGGAAGGCTGTGGGGGGCTCCCCTCTTCTCTGCTGCCTGCCTGCCCGCCCGCAAGGTGGTTTCGGGCAAGTTTTCCAGGCCTGAGAATCTTTTTAGTCCGCAGACGGTGTCAGAGCAGGACAGGTTCTGCTGCTGTCACAGGGCCAGGAACTTCCTGAGGGCTCTTCAGAACTTTGACTTCAGTCTCGCAAGTGTTCCAGAAGAAGGTCCGCACCGGTTTCCTGGGAACCTGCCAGAGCCCCTCCGTCTCCGACCTGGTGTTCGTGTGTGCTGTTGAGACGGGTGTTGACGAGGGGGCAGAGGTGCCCGTTGGGGACAAGCGGCTCTGACTGAGGTGGTGCAGGCAGCGTGTTTGACGGGGAGCGTGGACTTCCGATTCTGCCAAGCAATGGACAGTACCTTTGAGAACTGGTCGGCGGGGAAAGCGGCCTCTGCAGTTCCTGTGGGAGCAGCAGAACTCACTCGGAGCCAGGACATGTGGGCTAGGTGGCAGGGCATCTAGGGACCTCATGGGACTTGCTGCAAAAGTTTGTGTATAAATATTTTGGGGGAGAAGGCTTGGAGCTCTTACTAGGTCTTTTTAATTTTATTTTTCAGTTGTCGTTTATATTCAATATTATTTCGTGTTAGTGTCAGGCGTGTAGCACAGTGATCACACAATCATGTACTTTACCAGGTCTTCCCCGATATTTCCAGTGCCCACCTGACAGCATACACAGTTACTGCAGTATTACTGACTGTATTCCCTGTGCTGCGCTTTCCTTCCCTGGGACTATTCTGTACCTGCCAGTCTGTACTTCTCAGTCCCCTCGCCTCTTTCAGAGCCCCCGCACCCCAGCTCTCCTCCCCTCTGGCAACCATCAGTCTGTTCTCTCTATCTGTGGCTCTCGTTAGATTTTGAAAGTGATTCTGAGCCCAGCAGTTTACATGAAAATAAATGCCCAGTCATGGTCCAGGCCTCCCTGACCTGTGCGTGGTGGTTACCTGTGTACGTCTGCAGTGGTTTCCCATGTCCTCCAGGGGAGAGGGACACACACCCTGGAGACCGGAGATCCTGTGACCTGGACGCCCAAGGAATATGCGAGACCACTTATAAAGTGGGTGTGTGGGGGAGATGGGGATGGAAAGGAGAGAAAGTTTCCCTGAGTGTGCTAAAGACAGACTGTCCAAGACAAGATGTGGACACACAGAAGGAAGGGATTGACTGGGTTTGGAATGAAATGAAGAAAAGGAAACAAGCTGAAACTCCCGGGGAACACTTTGTGACCACAAGAATGAATAGGCCATGGCCCTGTCATTCTAGAGGAGGCTGTAGCCACCCATGAGCGGGGAGTTTTCAGGAAATGTGGATGAGACAGAGGGCACGCGTGGGCTGACCCTGAAGTCGCCCTGGAGACCTGTGTGTGCTGCTTCCCCACCAGGACATAGGCTGATACTGAGAATCGGCTCTCCAGTTTCTCCTGCGTTCTGTACACGCAGACACCTCCTGCGAGCCACACTGGGGACGCACTTGCCACAGAAGAAGAATCATGAGCACGATGTTTGACTTGCATGTATTTTTGGAGGAGAGTAGTTCTTAGCATAATCCAGAAAGTAGTTTGAGGATTTTTTTTAAGAGAAATTGAAGCCTGATCTTACAAATCCAGACTCTTTATTATAATAAGGCTCTTCGCACTGGACCAAAGAAAAAGGTGAGTAGTCGCCAGCCCTCTGTCCCTGCTACCCCTTCGTCCCTGTGCGTCATGGCTGCCGTTTCAGGGGAAGGTGCGGGGGTCAGCGACGGCTCTCGGCCTTCCAGGGTAGAAGCTGTGTCCCCTGGAGGCTCTGCCGTGTGGACAGCCCCTCTGCTCTGGGCTCTCTGCCGGGCACACCTTTGGGTTCTTCACATACCTTCAGGAAGCACTGTCCCTGAGGCTGAGCAGAGCGGTGTGGCTGGTGAGAAGGAGGGCAGGGCACTGTTTGCCAGCCCGGGCTGAAAGGTCCCTCCCTTCCCGGTGTCCCCTCCCTCCGCCCGATCCCTCTGCCACTCGGCACACCCGGGCTCGCCTGGCTCGTAAGTCACACTGTCCGTGGCATTGGTCACAGAGCTTTCCCACTTTCCTCACGGCCTTGAATCCTGCTTGGCATTCGTGGCCGTGCCCTTGACTCCCCGGAGCCTGCTACTCTGCCTGCTCTCCGTGCGCTCCGCGTGCCTCTTCCCTCAAGGTTGCCTCCCGGCCTCCCAGTCCTGCCCGCCTCCAGTCCTGCCCACCTCCCCTCCAGGCCCCACTCCTCTCTCAGGGATGGGTCACCTCCGGGGTCCGTCGGCCCAGGATCCATTCATTCTCTTGAGTCGTCAGTCTTCCCATCGTACTGGCTTCTTCCCTCACCCACAGCAACAGCCCCGTCCTCTTGTCCTGTGGAATCGGTCGTCCACACATGGCCTGCACTGCTAGCCACCTACCTACCTTTACCCCCAAGTTTCCCAGACTCTTCCGCTGTGACTCACACAGAAGATGCTGCTATCTGAGTAGTACCTGGGTGTGTGTGAGAGAGGCCGATGGAAGGCAGAGCTCTGGCTGCCCTGTGACAGCCTCTCTGTCATGCCTGCAATCTACCCATCCTGCACCATATTGTCCCCTGTGAAAATAGCCTTCCTAAACATCACCAATAAGCAAATGCTAAACACGACTTGTTCTTTGTTTTCACCGTCCTCGATGTCCAGGTGGCATTTGACATACCCTAGTGGCGAAGAGCTCAGACTCTGGGGCTAGACGGCCCGAGTCCAGTTCCTGGCTTTGCCATTTGTTCTCTAGAGGTCACTTAATGTGTCTTTGCCGTAGTTTCCTCACTTGCAGAACGAGGACCATAAAACACCTGCCTCATATGGCTGCCGTGAGATTAAATAGTTGCTGTTTGGGGGTATCCAACCCTGCCCGTCTCATCAGAAGCTCTGCGTCTCTCGTTGCTCCCGAGAACCCTTCTCACGGCCCCTTCCTCTGCTGTCCCCAACCTCGGACACGTGACTTTTCTCCTGCCTCTCTGAGTTCCCTTGTTTTTGTTTGCTTTCACCCTCCAGCTTTTCTCTTCATTCTCTAATAGAGAGGAGCAGGCAGAGAATGCAGCCTCGACTTCTTCACCTGCCTCCTCCTCCCTCTCTCTCTCTCTCTCTCTCTTTCTCGGGTCCACGAGGCCATTTCCGCTCCTGCAGACCAGTCATCACCGCAGGGCTACACCCCAACTGCCGGTGACAGAGCCCCATCCGGGCCTCCTCCCTGCACCTCAGACTCAGGACTCCCCAAATATTTTAATGCTTATTTTATTTTTGTTTTAAAAGTAATTAATGCTCATTACAGAAAACACAGACAAATTGAAAGTATAAAATACAAATCAGCGGTAATCCCACCCCTCAGCGAGTACCACTGCTCAACTGGGGTGTGTCGATGTGGAGCCCAGTGGGTCTCAGCCTGGGCCAGTTACCCCAGGGGACATTTGCCAATGTCTGGAGATGGTTTGGGTTGTCAGCTCAAGGACTGGGGAGAGGTGCTACTGGCACCTAACATGTAGGGCTCAAGGACACTGCTAAACGTTTAGCGGTGATAGGACCGCACCCCCAATCCAGAGTTAGTCTAGCCCTGGGCTGTGGCGCAGTGGAGAGAGCATCCTCCCAGAGTGCCGAGGCCACTGGATCAAACCCTGGTCCGGGCACGTATGAGGAGCAATCAGTGGGCGCACGACTAAGTAGAATAATGAGTTGATGCTCGGGGAATTTCTGTAGAATGTGTACAGATGAATGGTTCCAAGTAAGAAAACCCTGGAAACGAGTCTCCTCATGATGCGTCCCTCTGCAGATCCTGAGTGAATGGTTTGGCCGGACTGTCATCCGCTCCTGCACCAAACTGAGCTACGAGCACGCGCAGAGCATGATCGAGAGCCCGGCGGCGAAGGTCCCCGAGCAGGAGCTGCCCGCCATCTCGCCGGAGCACACGGCCGAGGAGCTCCACCAGGCTGTCCTGAGTCTGCACAGAATTGCGAAGAAGTTACGCCAACAGCGCTTCCTGGACGGCGCACTGCGTCTGGATCAGGTCAGTCGCCCTGTTTCCCGTGCAGCCAACAGCCCTGACTTGCGCCTGAGCCCCGTGTGCATGAGATTCGGCATGGCGGTCTGGGGCTCTTCCCTCCTTCCCCTGTGCCCGGTCACTGCACTAGAACAGCGTTCCCTGAGGCAGGCAGGAAGCAACTGCCCCCCACCCTCCTGGGCCACGGGCCCGCGAGGCCAACACTGTGAGGCCAGGCTACCGGGCGGTCTGTCTGGGCGGCTCTGAGACCGAAACACCCAGCCGGTCTAACCCGGTCAGCCTGTCTCTAGTGTTTGGTCCTTTCCTCAGTTTCTACCTCTGATCCCCCTGAATGGAACTGGAAACAGGGACCATGGAAGTGTGGAAGGAGTTGACCAGTAGCTGATTGTGGGGCCTAAAGAAAAAAGCATTCCTTCTTACCCTTTGTTTTCTCAAAAGAGTTACACATTTACAAATTCCACATCAGTTTCTGAAGAAGCACAGAACTGCGGAGGGAGACTGTGGACCATGGGCTATTGGAGAAAATGGCCCGGAATGGTATCTGTTGCTCTTGAGTGTCACAGCCATGCCAGAATCCCTCTGGGACTTAAGCAGCTGTCCTCAAATCTGGTGGAGTTGCCATGTCCGACCGTCCATGACTCTTCAGATCCAGGAATTGTGTCCTCATTACTTGTCGGTACATTGTAGATTGGGGCCTGTGTTCTGTATCATGCAGTTTTTCTTCTCACTTATACTTCACATCCAAATCCCAGAGAACTCACTCTCCTTCCCCGTCATCGTATGGTGTGGGGAGACTGGGTGTGTGAAGAGTGAGGTGGGCAGCAGGGCTGGCTGAGGGAGCTGTTTCTCAGACCACTGGCAGAGGGCAGCTTCACGAGGAATTCTTTCTCTGAGCCTTTCAGCTTGGAGAGGTCTCAAAGGCCTTGTTTTAAAACCTTCTAAGTGTTGGCCTGACTGGTGGTGGCGCAGTGGATAGAGCATAGACCTGGGATGCTGAGGACCCAGGTTTGAAACCCTGAGTTCACCAGCATGAGCACCGGCTCCCCAACTTGAGTGTGGGATCATCAACATGATCCTGGGGTCGCTGACTTGAAGCCCATGGTCACTGGCTTGAGCAAGGGGTCAGTGGCTCGGCTTATGTCCCCCACCCCCTGGTCAAGGAATGTATGAGAAGCAATCAGTGAACAACTAAGGTGCCATAACTACAAGTTGATGCTTCTTAACCTCTCTCTCTCTCTCTCTTTGCGTCTCTCGTAAGCAAACACACACACACACACACACAAATAAAACCTTCTAACTGAAGATTTCATTTCACCCTACCTTTGGTGATAAACTTGCACAAGTGCTTTCTAGCAAGCATTGCAGATCGTTGCAGCCCTGGGCCTAGGAGTGTTAGCCGCGCTCGGGTGAGGGAGCCATCTGTTCCGCCCGTGCTCGGGAGAGTCGGGCGTCTTCTGGAGGTCTCCTGCCCCTCCTTCCCTTACCGGGCTCGGGCAGCCTGAGCCAGCCTCTGCACCGAATGCTGATGGGACAGTAGGAGGAGGGGCTCCTGGAGAAGACCACTAATCTGGGAGAAGAGGGACCAAAGCCATAGGAGATGACAAACTTTCCTTCCTCCAGTGAAATCACTGGGGGAAATGAACACGCTCAAATTCTCACCAGTCGGTGGTTGCCTGGCGGCCAGATCCAGGGATGCTTCTCAGTGCTTGCTTCCTAGAAGCTCACCTCCTGGTTCTCTGCTTCCCTGCACTCTTCTCCGGTCATGTCCTGCGGCCCCTCGGCAGAAACCTCTTCCTCTGCTCATCCTCGTAGGGTTGGCATTCCTTGGGGTCTAGCCCACCTCCCTTTTCCCTGTGTCCACATTTCTTCTCTGAATGGATTCCTCTACTCTTGTGATTTTAACTACTAACTGGATACTGATGTCGCCGAGACCTGTCTGTTCAGCTCTACCCTCCCACCCCAGGCTCCAGACAAGCCTCTCCACCTGCCTTCTCGAACTCGTTGCCCAAATGTCCCATGGTCTTCTCAGCCAGGGCTCTCCCCTCGGCAGGGCGTGGTGGTCAGTGCCCACGGCATGCGCTCCTATGGCTGGTGTTCCCGCCGGGCCTGCGTGTGTCAGGATCGGACCTGTTGGTTCCAGTTGTATGTGCTGTTATACAATATTTCTGCAGGTCCACAAAATAGTAGGTAAACTGATCAAATAGAACATGAAAAAGAAGGCTGTTATTTCTGTGAAAACTAAGTTAAATGGTCAAGACTTTGTGAAGATGAATCTTCAAATATTCTGCTGTTTGGGTGTGACGGTGATAAAAGGGTAGAAGCAACGTCATAAAAGCAGGGGGACTTCTGTACTCAGATTGCCTACAAATGTCTGAGGTCTTTTCTCTAAGGAAACAGATGCTATAAATGATACACAGTGAATCACAACAAGTACAGTTTATTTAGAGAAATGTGTGTAGAAATCCAATTAGCATACTCTCGGAAAGATTTACATTTTAAGAAACTGTTCGTGAACGTGCATTTCTCTAAGTTAAGTTAAAAGAAATGTTTAGTGACCTGTGTGTCTCTTCTGTATGGGTCCCCTCTTGGGCCAGCTCCGGGAATAACTACCCTACCACCTCTTAAAGCGTTGATTCAAATGAGAGATTTTCTGTTACAGCATTTTAGAGACTTTACCCCATCAGATTGTTATATTGAATTAAATATGTGAATTACTCTGAAAACTACGAAAGACCGTCAGGGACCTCAACTCACTCTGGGAGGGGCGGGCATCCGGTCAGGGGGATGACCACAGATTATTGATGAACACTGGTCCGTCGGCATGTCCTGGAACCGGATCACGTGGCTGAGAATAACGTGGGTGTCCGTATCCCAGCGGCCCTCTCACTTTATCAGTTAGAAAGCCGAGCTCCCACGGGGAAAACAAGTGCTTCTAGGATAGAAATCTGGATAGCTAGCTATCCGTTCACTTTTTCCCCATTTACACCACGCTGACTTAAGAGAAAACTTTTCCTTTAAAGAGAGAAAAGCCCTCAAAAGTCCTAATTAGGTTCCAGTTAATGAAGATTTGAAAATAAGGGATTTGCCTCCTAGGAGTTGATTCCTCGGTTCCCGAGACAAGCGTGTGGAGCCGGCCTGAGGAGGAGGAGGAGCACCCCGGCCCCCTGCAGCCAGGGACGCTGGCGAGGCCCTTTGTAAATCAGGCGAATGGCCCATTCTGCTGCCTCTGTGCTCGTTCTCCTGTGCGACCGCCTGCCCGCCCGCGTCTGCCCTCAAGAAAACCCGTGTCTCCTTGGGGCTCTGGGCATACCCCGCTGTTTGAGCTGTCTTTGACACAGCATTGGCCTCGGTTCACTATGTCCACATTTTTGGTGGCAGTCCTAAAAAGAAATGCCTCTTTTACACTAGCCTCAATTAGAAAGGCTCCGTGAGAGGCCTCTGACAGAGGGGACACCATTGTGCCCTCGAATGCAGAATCACTGTAGCCCAGAAGTTTCACCTTTCCGAGACGTCCATTTACCACAGTGACCTCCAGGATGAGCGAGGTGGCGGACACTAGCATGGCACCTGTCTGTTGGGTCAGGACCCAATGATTTGGAGGTCAGAATTATTTCAGAAATACAGAGCAGCCAGACCGCAGGGTGACTGCAGCCAACAGTTTAGCCCAGAGCTGCCTCAGCCACGTCTGAGATGGTGCATCCTCAGCGCCCAGGGCCACCTGGGCCGGCCTCAGTCCCTGGGACCACCTGCTAGCAGTCCTGTCTGCTTGTCCCGGTGTGCCATCAAACATCAGCAAACTCCGGATGTACTGTGATGTGACACACATTGGGAGGCAGCACCTTCAGGGTCAGATCACCCGCTCTAAATGTCTCTTCTACCTGGAGCTTGAACCAAGTGCTGAAGAGATTCTACATCAGCAAGACGATGCTCCTTTGTTCCACTGCCTACAAGCAGGTGCGGGTGCCAGATGCACAAAGTTCTTTCGTTCTTTGTGCTTTTTAGTTGGATAAGCTGAATAAGATCTTATCCAGGTGGTTTCTTCCCATCTTCATGTTTTCTTCTGCCATGTTCTAGAATTTAACACATGCTTGTTTTATCTATTATAGCTTATATCACTCCTGTTTCTTTAGCAGAGACTCCCATAAAGGGACTATTTTTGTGCTTGTAGTCAAAGTGATCACATTGTTTCTAATCATATGCAAATCTTAGCTTTGGTGGTGGTGGTGGCGGCGGGGATTGTGGGAAGCCTCCCGCCCTTCTGGGGTTCTTGGTCAGTGTGACCCAGGCCGGCCTGCCTGCCTTGGGGGAATGCAGAGCTCCCTGACTGCCCTCCCAGGCAGCCTCCGTCTAGGGAGGAAGATGCCACTGCTTGACTTCGATATGACATTCTGTGTCTTAGCCGTTGATTTCAGAAAGTGTGGCAAGGGAAGCTAGCAGTGTGCTAAGCAGAACTACAAACAAAAACATCGTAGGGATTGCTGGTTGTCAGGAAACTACACCTGCAGCTTTGTGGGGCTCTCTCTCCAGCCCACCCTCCGAGTCTGGTAGTCGCACGGGGGGGGGGGGCACAGTGTGCCGGCTGCCTGAAGGAGACAGGCCACTTCTGGGCCCCCAGCAGGTGGTCTGAGGGTGGGGGATAAGCCTTAGACTTTCTGAATTTAGAGAACCATGTAGTGAAGAAAATTTATTTCCATCTTCTTGGGCAAATTCCTCTGAACTAAAGGGGCCTTTACTAAATTCTCAGCTGAGTCTTATCTGAATCCTACCTGGCACCATTTTGAAGCTCAAACTTGAGGCCATTTCTTTGAGAGGACTTGATTGCAAAAATAAACTCGTTAGTGGAGATAATTTTTAAGTAGCTGGGGATCCAAGCTGCTGTGCAGTACTATTATGGATGACCTTGGCCTAGCCCAGCTCTTAACTCAGGGGTCTGCAGACTTTCCCATAAAAACCTGAGAGTAAATATTTTAGGCTTTCTGGGCCATATGGTCTGTGTCAAGTACTCAACTCTGCTGTCACAGTGTGAAGGCAGCCAGAGACAGATAAATGAGTGTGCTGGTGCTCCAAGAAAATGTTAAGGGCCCTAAATTGGAAGTTCATGTCATTTCTATCCTACAAAATAGGATTCTTCCTTTGATTATTTTTCATTTATTTAAAAATTGTGAAAACCAATCTTAGGTCTGGCCATCCAAAAGCAGGTAGAAGGCCAGAGTTGGCCTTTGGCCCATGGTTTGCTGACCCTGCGTGAATGGGAGTCATCTGTTACCCAGTCAGCTCTCAGCAGCGCTGTGCTGGGGAGTGGAGAACCATTGTGCGAGGCTAGCTCTCAGGTCTCATGCAATTAGGTGAATTACCCCTTTGATGAGTACGGTGCTTAGCAGGCCCGACTGGAGTCCAGAAGTAGAGGAATAAATTAGTTTAGCGCCAGTTCCCTGACCTTCTTTACAGTCAGGTAGCTTTAATTAGCCTGACGCAAAAAGAGCTGTGGTTCTAATCTCCCACCTCTGCAGGTTTGGCAGCCTCGGCATGGCCAGCCCGCCCCCCCCACACCCCCCCCCCCCCCGCTCATCTCCTGCCCGTGCAGAGCTGTGGCCCTGCCAGCTTGTTGGCACGCCGCAGGAGGGGCTTGCTTGTGCAGCACGCAGCTTTGATGAAGCCGCATGGCATTTCTCCCCCCCACCCCTGGTGCTGTATGGAGCCATATGTTTAGCTGAGTCAACGTGCTTACAAATGATAGTTACAAATGTTCCTTCTCTCCAATACAGTTGTTTTCAAGAAATGAGCATTCCAGCTCTCTGCTGTTTAAGTTTTGTACAGTATGGTACTCGGTACAAGGTAAGAAGGACAGGCATAATCATCCTGCTGGCTCTTCTTTGATCTTATTATTTATGTCATTGTTTATGCACAAGAGAGAGTGAGCCATTAGCCGGATGGCTGGCAGTGTTTGTAGAATTGGTCTCTGTTCTCGTCGTCATGGAGCCCTTCGTTCAGCAGTCTTCTGAAGGTGTTCTTTGGGTGCCCACTCCGTGTCCGGTGCTGGAAATGCAGGGTCGCGGAATGAGACTCAGTAGAGGAAAGAGCCAGCAGACCACCCAGAAAATGAGAAGTGCTGTAATGAGCCGTGGCCGAGCGCAGTGGGACCATGCCGTGCTGGAGGGGACAGGCAGTCTGGGCGTCGGGGTTTCCTGGCAGGTGCGGCGGTACATGAGGGGGTTGCCTTAAAGGGGGGTGCCTTTCAAGCAAAGTGCTGGGGCAGGCACGGAGGGGCAGCAGAGGGCCCAGGAGAGTGATGGCCAATTGCCCTAGAGCCGTGATGGCGAACCTATGACACGCATGTCAGCACTGCACACGTAGCCATTTTCGATGACACGCGGCCACATGCGGCTGCATACCAGAGATGTATGGGGCCCCATGCTGAGAAGGACATTTCATCCTCGGCTCCTGCACAGCCAGGTGCTGTAGCCGAGGATAAAACATTTGCTGTAGTGTAGACACTCTGTGCCGGAGGTCTGGAGGCCAAAACAACAGAACTCCGGCACAGAGCGTCTAGTTCTGGGACTTCCGGTGAGGCCGTTTTTCTCAAAGTGACATACCACCCAAGTTATGCTCGTTTTTTTTTGGCAAATTTTGACACACCAAGCTCAAAAGATTGCCCATCACTGCCCTAGAGCGTGTGGTACAGAGTATGAAAGAGGGACAGCTAGAGAGGGAGGCAGAGGCCAGGCCTGGAGGTCTGCGGGGCCACCAGGGGAGCCACAGAAGGATTTAAAATGCGGCGACACGATTAGAATGGTGATTTAGAGAGAGTTTATTGGCTGTAATATGAAGAGTAGACTGAAAGAATAAAATGAAGGACACTTATATTCCAAGAGAGAGATGACAATGACCTGCCATAGATAGAGATGTGGGAGAGATGACAGATCCCAGAGAGGAGGGAAGAGTGGCAGGTCTTGGCCAACCGGCTGCCTTGATGAGGTGTGAAAGGGGGGTGGAGGTAGTGAGGGGAAAGTGTAGGCACCTGGGCTGATGTAGGGCCACGCACTGGCCAGGAAGCACCAAAGGACAGGAGAGCTGAGAAGAGAGGTAATGATTTCCATTGAGGGTCTGTTCGGTTTGAGGGGCCAACTGGAGACAGACAGGAAGAGATGTGAGCTAATGAGCCTGTGGGCATTGAGTCTGGAGGTCAGTTGAGAGGGCTCATGTGGCGGTCACCAGTTGGGAGCCAGGAGCATTGAGTGGCCCTCAGGCTGCACAGAATGGGCAGCCGCACAGCCTGAGACAGACAGGAGGGCAGGTGACACTTCCTCCCGCCCCAGTTCTCAGTGAGGTCCCTCTGACCCCCACTTTTTCCTTCAAAAGGAAGCTTTGCATCAGATGATAAAAGCAAAAGTATGTTTTACACGTACATAAAAGTATGTGAGTATATTCTAACATTAGAAAATACAAAAGTATAAAGAATAAACCAAAATTGCCTATAATCCTGCCACCCAGAAATACCACGGTTGATATTTGAGTATATGATAATTCCATTTGAATTTCCCTCTTACCACTTCATAGCAGAAGGGAGGAGTGGTTAGCATAACATATTTAAGAATCTTGAAACATCGCCCCATTCCCTTCTAGAAAGGTCGTACCAGTTCATACCCCTTTCAATAGCCTATGAATAAGGGCACCTGTGAAAAAAATGCTGTCAGGAGTTCTGCCTATGGGGCTGTTTGTGTCTTTTTGTTTTTCTTTTTCTCTCTAAGTCAGGCTGAAATGTCACAATGCCCGTGGTCCTGAATTTTCTTCCTCCTTCATATTGTTCAATGTGTCACACCAGAGAGAGGCTCTTCCTTTGCATTAGGCGTTATACAAAGAACTCCTACGGTCCCGATATTTTTAAATGACTGGGAGAGGTGGTCGAGAGCAGCTTGCTAAGCTTCTGCTAACACTGAGACTGGAGAAGGATCTCCTGCCCCAAACTACAGTCTTTCTTCTTGCTCTCAGTGAAATCAGTAAAGAACCCCGTTCTGTTCGGAATGGTGCTGAGAACTCGTGATGTAGTTTTAGATCCACAGAGCACATTTGTAACTTCACTAGCCTTTTTTGTTGCTCTTACCTACTGTGTATAATGGCTTTCAGGCGTTGTTTGGGTTGGCCTCATGTGAGTAATCATAAGGAAATCTAAGTGAATGAAGGCTAAGGAGAACATAGTCGCTCTGTGTCACCTGTGCCACCGTAAGCATCGTGGTGCTTCTCTTTAAGGGAGTGACAAGCAGTGCAGGGAGACTTCTACGAGAAATTCAGGACTCCCGTTTCAGTGTTGGCTGCGCATTACTGCAGCCATGGAGGAAGTTCTAGAATCAGCGAGGCTTAAAGAGTATTTATCACTGTCCTGTTTTCCCCAAAGCACCAGTTCCTTAATAATCACATTAGTAAAATTTTCACTTAGATGTACCCATCTCATTTATAAATACATCTACGGCCAAGAGCCTGTGCTCTTTTGAGCCTGTCAGTCCCAGGTTTTCTGGAGTGGCCTCTGGAGGGGACGGCCCGCAGCTTCCAGCCTCACAGAGAACACGGGCCGTGGACATTCCCAGTCTCAGGGCACTGTGGTCTTTCCTGTGAGGGAGAGAGGAAGGCAAGTCTAGTCCTCATACTTGATTTCCATGCGGAATCCGGAGAAACTATCCTTATTTATGCATCCCACAGCACGGACAAGAGACAAACTTGAAAACTCAGCCTGTTGTATACAGGTGACGCTAACTGTGGCTACCTGTGCGAGCTGATCACTCTTTGAGGCTTGTTAACGTGCACATAAAAACTAACACGTATCATTAAGTTTCAGAGGAACTCTGCCGGGCAGCTTGTTATTACAGCCCTGCACCCTTCACGTACTCACTCTTCCTCTAGGCACATCACGTAACCGTTTACTTGTAATTTTCAAAAATTAGAAGGCCTACAAGTAGTATTCTTCTGGAAGTTGTTAAAAATACAGACTCAGACACGATCTCCAGTTCTCACCAGACAACTATTTCTTGAGTTCCTATTATGTTACGAATGCCGCTCAGAGTTGGAGGAAGGCAGCGGAGGGCAGACTTTCTATCCCAAAGTTGCACAGTGACTTTGAGACGAACTCTGTGTACTTACAAAAAAAAAAATCCAACGAATTGAAACCAACATCTACCTAGTCTGTTGACACGGCGCGGAAGGACTATCAAACCTGGTGGCTCTCGGGTAGCGGGCTTAGTGAGAGAAGGTCAGCTTGGGAGACGGAGCCCCGAATCACAGGGGACCAAGTGAGGTCGTGACTGGGGAAGGAGAGCTGAGAGACCCACCCTGTTGAGATTTCAGGGGAATACAGCTGTCCTTAGTGTCTGGGGGGGGGGGGGGATTGGTTCCGGGACACCCCACGAACACCAAAAGCTGCAGGTACTCAACGTAAAATGGCATAGAATGATACAGCCGGCCGGCCGCATCTGCTGATTCCCAGTCCTGAATTGAAAATGCACTCGGTTGAATCCACAAATGCAAAATTCACAGAGCTGGAGGGCTGACAACATCCCATCACCCTCTACTCTCAAAGTTCTGAACCCACCAAGAAATAGACACGCAGATCAGACTGAAATCAAAATATTCCATCTGTTCCTGGTGAAGTTTGGATCAGAGAAGCGGCATGAGCAGGTTCAGTGTTTTGGAACAGTCTAGAAGAAATTAATGTTATAAAAAGACACTCTGATTGGAGTGATTAGAGGGAGCAAAAGGTAGCCAGAGACAGAGAGAAGCATGCCCTCCACCAGCCACACTGGTACTCCAGGGCTAGACCTAGCGTGACCTTTGCTGCTAGGTGCCCTGCAATATGCTGGCAGCCAGTGCGGACCGGCAGCTGATGCTCCCGCTCCTGGCTGGAGTGGCCGGCACGGATCTGCAGCTCAGCTCTGCAGCTCAGCTCTGCAGACTGCTTTCTGTACAACTGCAGAAAACACGCCTAGCTCCCCCAGCTTCCAGAATCTTTGAATTTGCTCTCTGCTGCTTTCTGCTTGCCGACATGCAGGCCCGGTCCTTCTAGGTGGGGAAAGCCCTGCTCACTCCCTTTCCCACCCCTGGAAACCCTTTTTAGCTTCCAGGAACCCGAAGAGCCAAACTCCACATCCTCCTGCAGCCAGGTTCACATCGGTCCACCCAGTGCAGCCCCTCCCACTGGGGGCATTCTGGCTCTGTATTTACACTTGTCACCCCTCGTGATCACATTGTCACAGTGCCTTGTCATTGTTCATGTGCTTCCCGGTCTCCTTCACTGGACTGAATCCCTTAAGGGTAAGGGTAGCATCTTTTCATCTTTGTATCACCAGCCCATGCACGGTGCTTGTTTCTTCTTTGAACATTTTTATTTATTTATTTATTTATTTATTTCAGAGAGAGAGGGATGACAAGAGAGAGAAACATCGATTTTTTGTTTCATTTGTTTGTGCGTTCGTTGGTTGAGTCTGACGGGATGGAGCCCACACCCTTGGTGTCTCGGAGTGACGCACTATAACCTGCTGAGCTCCCCAGCCAGGCCACAGTGCTTGCTTTAACCAAGCGTTTCAGGGTCTCTGAGCATCTCTGTACATATCAGTCTTTTGAAAGAGAATAGGTGTTTGTGACCTGGGAGAGGGACCATAGCTCTAGAAGTATGTTTGTGTACGAGAATGAAATGTGCATGATGAATGAGAGATGTCTCCTCCCCTCTTGAATAAAAGGGTTGGGTGTTTGATTACTCGCCAGGGCACACTGGGCTTAGAACAAGGTGTAATGAGGACTTTCTCAAGGTGGAGCTGCCCGGACAGGTGCGAGGAGCCAGGAGGCTTCAGCAGCCCTGGGGCCTGGCAGTGCTTCTGAGGCGTTCTGAGCAGCCTGTGCTCAGCTCAGTGTCCTCGGACCAAGCGGTGCCGCCCCTGGGCAGCCTGGCAGAGGAGGCTCCCCGGGAGAAGGCACAGGGACCCCCAGGGCGCCTCACTGGGATAGAGGTGCCCAGGCTTGTCAGAGACCTGGCTTGCTGGAATGAAAAGGTGGGCGAGGCACCAAACTCCCCCCCCCCCCCCGTCTGCCTCTCGAGAAGATTCTTTCAGGGGCGAGCTCGTGGGAGCTGCGCTCCCCACCCCCTTGACGACATGGAAAAGATGTGTATGCCCCTGCGGCATCCCTGGCCTAATGCTCCCTCTGGGAATTCACATCAGAGCCTGGCTTTGCCTCGAATGGAAGTGATTTCCGCAAGCCAGGCTCTACGTTAGTCACTGCGGGCTGTCTGAGAAGATGCATCACAGTTGGAGTTGAGTGTTTGCCCAGTGACTCAACCTGAGTCCCTCTTGTCTCCAGAGGGCAGTGAAGTGAGAGGAGGGCTCTCATGCCGACAGGATGATGTATAAAGAACTTTCCGGGGGTTGAGCGGGGCGGCTGTCAGCGCCCCCTTGTTCTCCGAGAGGAGAGCCTGCGGGTTAGGGGCCTTGAGGGACGGAGCAGACCTGTCTCTCGGGTCATTGTACTCATGATCAGGAAGTGATCGGACTCCCCTGTCTATCCACGGGGCACTCTGACATCCCCACCCTCCGTGTCACACCCCACGTCACTCACATGTGAGCCAAGCTGCTACGTAAGAGACATGGAGTCCTCTGACGTCACTGAAACCTGCAGTGGGGAACGGGTGCCATTGCAGGTATGCTTAGATTTCCACCATGACAGCTTCCCGGGCAGGCCCTGGGGATTTTGATTTTTGTGGCTCAGTGAGCTGAGGGCTCTGCGTCTGCTGGTTTCTGTCTGTCCTAAACCTCACCACCAGAGTTCCCCAAGTATGCTGTCACCTGTCACTCAAGAGCCTACAGTCTCCTGAAACGACTTGCATAAACCAGTAAGATTTCCATAAATATTCTGGGACAAGATACAGGATTTTGCCGAACAAGAACATTTTCCTTAAAAGCCAGTTACCTCCATGATTTCATAAATGGGAACATTTCAGCACCAAAACGGAGGAAAGATAATTTCACAATATGGGGCTATCTGATACATTGACTGAGCTTTGTGGGTAACCTTTTTCTCATTTTGTTCATCTCCAACCAGCCTTTGAAAACGACTGACTCGCTCCATCAGATCTAGTGTAAATGCCTCCTGGCTTGGCAGATCCTGTGGGATGTCCTGTGTTTGGTGCTCCCCCTTTCTCAGCCACCCAGTGCCAGCCTCGTGTGGCCGGGGCTCCCCTCGCTGCGCTTGGCCCCCAGACCTCCTTCCTGCGGGGGTCTGCCCCACTTGCTCATTATGTGATTTTGTTTCTTTATTCCCGTCCTTTTCCGTCGTGTGCTGCCTTCCGCCTGCTGTGTAGAAAGCAGACACGGCACAGTCTCTTCTTTCTCATAAATCCACGAGCTGGCACAGAAGAGGCATGCTGGAAGCTGTCCCCAGCACTCCACGTCACCCCAGGTCAGTGCGTGCTTGAGGACACTGCCCACTTGACAGTCTAAGACTTGAAGATGTGGTTTGCATGGTGAGTGCTATAAGGCAGACACGTCTTAACTAAGCAGGACTGAAGCGCCTTGAAATTATTTTGTAACTTCAGAATATCGCTTTTGCCTTGTGAGGACCCCACATGTGTTTTGACTACCTCCCGGCATAAGGCACTATGCTCGGTGTCAGGGACAGAGAGAAAGTTAGAACATGGTCCCAGCTCTCGTGGCCCAGCCCTCAGCACGGCTTATTGCCTCGCGGAGGAGACAGACCAGTGGGGGCCTGGACGTGTTGCGTTCGGGCTGTGTGCAGGGGGCCGCCTGCGTGGTTCACGCGGTGCGAGCTACGATACAGCGTGAAGGAGCCACCTTGAAGAGTTGACTGGGGCCCTG
The DNA here is from genome assembly GCA_037038555.1 of Rhynchonycteris naso. Taxonomy (NCBI): domain Eukaryota; kingdom Metazoa; phylum Chordata; class Mammalia; order Chiroptera; family Emballonuridae; genus Rhynchonycteris; species Rhynchonycteris naso. The sequence continues at coordinate 6,282,596 of CM072997.1, read as the reverse complement.
GCTGGAGAGCTCAGTTGGTCCCCAAGTACAAGCGTTGCTGGTATGAAAACTCTATGTCCCCCAACCTCTTTTCTCTTCCTCTCTCACTGAAATCAATAAATAAGAATTTTTTCAAAAAATTGATCAGGAACAAGGTCATTCTGTTTTGAAATATTTTACAAAACAAATTAGCAATTTACTGTATGAAAGTGCTAGAAATTCTGAAAATAGAGAGATGATTTCATCTCCTCTCGAATTGTGACCTTTCGGGTCAGGGAAGTCTACCTGTGGAAGGAAGTGAGTGCAGACCCAAAGGGCGGCTCCCCAGGGGGAGCCCCAGCAGGCCCCCTCCCTGCTTGTCAGTGTTCAGTCGGCAGTCTCCTAAATAAGAGTATTTGCTAACGATCCAGTTTACCGGGTCCGAAGAGCGCTGGAACAGGAGCTGTTACTGAGCTCTGAGAACTTGGGCTCGACCATCAGAGGGTTCGACACGATTTGCTCCCATCAGTGTCCTGTAAATAACAAGGGGCTCTCCCCTTCCATCCCACCTGCCCTCCAACCCTGCCAAGGGCTAGGATTTAGCCCTTCCTGCATGCTTCCGGCCAGCCATGCTCACAGTCTTTCTTGCCGGCCATCCTGGACGTCCTGCAGAACACACCTCTGAGCTCAAGCCGAGGGGAGCGGAGCACTGCCCAAGCTTCTCCCTTCCCGCCTGCCTGGCCGTCCAGCCTCCCTGCTGGGATGCTGGGATTCTGGGCTCTGTTGCCGAGGACTCGTTGGTCCCTGTGGAGATCTGCCCTGTGTGCCCAGAGACCAACCTCTGAACTCCCCTTTGGCACCCGCTCCTGCTCCAGGCCGCCCCAGGCCTGGGGTGAACTCTCCTGCTGCCACCAACTTCAAATCAGTGAATGGTGACAGCGTGGAGCTCAGTGCACAGACCCTGCCTCGGAGCGATGGGGGCCGGGTTCCCTTTTACTTGTCTGTGCGACTTGAACTTTTCTGTGCCTCCGTTTGCTAAGATAATAACAACTAAAATGAGATCTAAGTTCTGAGAGAACAATTGGTAAGTGGAGGTAATAATAGTATCTATGCCGTATGTGTTGTTGGGTAGTGAGTTGTACCCATAAAACACTTAGAACAAGTGGCGCCCGACACAGAGCCCTCTGCAGAAGTTAGCTGCTTCGCCAGGTGCTGAGAAAGGCCCCGTTTCTGTCCTCACAGAAGAGCCACCACTAACAGAGAAGGACCCAGCAAGGGCTATAGCACAGGGTGGTGGCCACCAGAAGAAGAGATTTGCCTCATTTGTGATGTTTCAGATGGTCTGGACCGAGAGGAAGGATTTGAAATGCAGGTGGGGGATAAGCAAGGGCCTCCCCTGCTCCACCGGGAGCAGCCCAGGTTGTCGGGTGTGTGTGCAGGGGGCGTGGCACTCAGAGCAGACTGGGCTGTGTGTGTGCAGGGGGCGTGGCACTCAGAGCAGACTGGGCCGTGTGTGTGTGTGTGTGTGTGTGTGTGTGTGTGTGTGTGTGTATGCAGGGGGCGTGGCACTCAGAGCAGACTGGGCCGTGTGTGTGTGCAGGGGGCGTGGCACTCAGAGCGCATAGTAGGCGTTGCCTTAGAGCAGTGGTTCTCAAATTTTTGAAGTCTGGAGTGCATTTAAAATCCTATAAATAATTGTAGGTGCACTATATACAAATTTCTGAAAAATATGTTATAATCATTAAGTCAAATATCAAAGAAATATAATATAAAGTCCAAGCTTGCTTTTATGGTAATTAAATGAAATACGACAAAATTAAGTTTATTCTGACATTAAAATCATTTTTATGTTACATTTTTTGTTATCCTTTTTAGAATTCATAAAAAAGAGGGTTAAAAATTTAAAAAGCGACAAAAAAGTTATCTTTTTATATAGAGAGATAAATTGTTAGTAAGATTTAGTAAATTTGGCAGGTCACAGAACGTGTTAAGTTTTTTCATTTTTGTGTTTATGAAAAACATGAGCTTGATGTGTCCTAGCTATTTCTTCAATGTTTGGGCCTATTTGAAAGGCAAACTCTCATTTCCTCATCAATACATTGAAGAATTCCTCTCTTTTTACTCTTAATTGTGTTGAGTGCAGAAAACCCCCACCATACACATCATCTTAACTTTACACCAAATAAAGGATAGAAGAAACTTGCCTCCAGTCTTTCTGGGGAACATGAGGGGTAGTGTAAACAATCCAGCGTCACAGCCTAACAGCCTTTTGCAACCTAATCAGGCAAGTGAGGTGGGGGTTGAGCAGACTGTCAGCTTACAACCAATTCCCCACACCTCTATTCCCCAAAAATCTAAACTCCAAAAACCCTGTTGGTTTTTTGGTCCCCAACAGGCACATATTTCTCTGGAATACCATAGGGCGCACCTAGAAGTCTTCTAGGGTGCACCAGTGCACCCTGGCGCCCACTTTGAGAACCGCTGCCGTAGAGCATCAGGAGTGGGCCCTGGGTTCATTCACAGGGGACACCAGGCAAACTCTGTGAGCACTGGAGGGAAGGTGAGGGAGACTGGCACAGCATACTCCAAGTCCCTCACATAGCAGCTACAGAATGCTCCATTTGTATAAATATACCATGGCTCACATAGCCCTTAATGTTGTCATCGTAGATCAGTTTTAGCTTTCGCTATTGTAAATAACATGGCAATTAATATTTTTAAAAATTTACTTTAGAGAGAGAGCAACATAACTATGTTCTACTTATTTATGCATTCATTGGTTGATTCTTGTATGTGCCCTGACCAGGGATCGAGCCCACAACCATGGCATATAGGGACGGTACTCTAACCAACTGAGCTACCCGGCCAGGGTGGTAATTAATATTCTTATGTATGAAGTTCAAAATTAATTTTTTATTATTTCCTTAGGGGAGTACATATTTAGAATTACTGGATTGAAGGGAAGTGACTTTCTTTTTCTGTGATACACTTCTTTTCATTAACTTTTGTTATTTTATGATAAAAGTAATACATGTTTGTTTTATAAGAACTTTGAAATTAATAAGTGAGCCAAACATACCCATTAGTCACTCACTCATTACCTAGCAGTAACATTTTTCTATGGATTCTAAAAAGTGTACATTTTCAGAGCTTTGGGCACAAACTGTCAGGTAATTTTCCGGAAAGGAAAATTAGACTAAGGCTTTCCCCAGCAGAGAACTAGAGTGCACTGCACTGCCTCTCACTGAATTGAGAGTCTGTGGGTTCTCGTTCATCTTTGTCAGTCTGATAGGTTGGAAATGGTGTTTTATTAGTGTTTTCACTTGCATCTGTTTCATTGTTTGTGGGCTCCATCAACTCTCTTGTCCCCTACGAGAGGGCAGATTATATACACCAGGGGTCCCCAAACTTTTTACACAGGGGACCAGTTCACTGTCCCTCAGACCGCTGGAGGGCCAGACTATAAAAAAAAAAACTATGGACAAATCCCTATGCACACTGCACGTATCTTATTTTAAAGTAAAAAAACAAAACGCAAACAAATACAATATTTAAAATACAAGTAAATTTAAATCAACACACTGACCAGTATTTCAATGGGAACTATGGGTGCGGATGCATCCTGTGCTCCTCTCACTGACCACCAATGAAAGAGGTGTCCCTTCCGGAAGTGCGGCGGGGGCCGAATAACTGGCGTTAGGGGGCCGCATGCAGCCCGCGGGCCATAGTTTGGGGACCCCTGGTATACACCATCATCTCTGACACCTGAAACACTGGACCCACCAGTCGCATTTTTAGCCAGAATTACTTTTTGTTCCTGTTAAGGTATAATTTACACACAGTAAAATTCACTCTTTAGTGTACAGGTCTGCAAGCTACACATACCACAATCAAAATATAGAACAGTTCTGTCACACCAGACAATTCCTGCATGCCCCTTAATAGTCAGCCCTCTCCTCTAGCTTCAGCTGCTGGCAACTACTAATCAGTTTTCTTTCTTTATTTCTAGTTAAGGTGACAGGAGGGGAGATAGGCAGACTTCCGCCTGTGCCCCAACCAGAATCCACCGAGCAACCCCATCTAAGACCGATACTCAAGTACCAAGCTATTTTTAGTGCCTGAGGCTAACATGCTCAGACCAACTGAGCTATCCTCAGCACCTGGGGCCCTGCTTGAAAAGGAAGAGTGAGAGGGAAAAAGAATCAGATGGTTGTTTCTCCTGTGTGCCCTGACTGGGAATCGAACCGGGGACGTGGATACACCAGGCCAACGCTCTACTGAGCCACTGACCAGGGCCTGTTTTCCATGCCTATAGTTTTGTCTTATGCAGAATGACGTACAAATGGGATCATACAGTTGGTAGCCTGTGAAATCTGGCTTCCTTCACTTAGCATCACATCTCTGCGGTTCATCCATGTGGTCGTGTATGTGAATGTGGTGCCCTTTTACTGCAGGGTAGAAGTCCATGGTAGAGATGGACCAATTTGTTTATCCATTTGCCAGCTGAAGGATGCTTGAGTTGTTTCCAGTTTTCAGTGATTATGAAAAATTAGGCTGTAAACATTTGCCCACAGTCTTTTGTGTAACGATTAAGTTTTCATCTCACTTGAGTAAATACCTAGAAGGGGAAATTGCTAAGTGCATGTGCATGTTCAACGTTATGAAAAACTGCCAGACTGTTTTCCAGAGAGGCTGTGCCACTCACCCTCATCGGTAATGTATGAGAGTTCTAGTTTCTTTACATGCTTACCAGCACTTGGTATTGTCAATTTTTTGTTTGTTTGGTCAGGTGTTTTTTTTTTTTTTTAATTTCTTTTTATTTATTCATTTTAGAGAGGAAACACAGAGTGAGAGAGAAAGAGAGAAAGGGGGAGGAGCTAGAAGCATCAACTCCCATATGTGCCTTGACCAGACCAGTACAGGGTTTTGAACTGGCAACCTCAGTGTTCCCATGTCGACGCTTTATCCACTGCGCCACCACAGGTCAGGCTGGTCAGGTGTTTTTGAGCCATGCCAGTAGGTGTATAATGGTATTTCACTGTGGTTTTCATTTGCATTTCCCTAATGACTAATAATATTTAGGATCTTTTCATGACATATCTGTGGTCTGCATACCTTTTTTGATGAAGTGCCTGGTTAGATCTTTTGCCCGTTTTTTAATTGGGTTGTTGGGTTTCCTATCAGTGGGCTTTGAACACTCTTTCTGTTTTGGTTATAAATCCGCTATCAGATATGTGATTTGTAAATGTTTTCTTTCAGTCTTTGGGCTGTCTTTTCATTCTCAGTTCTTTATTCTTGCTGCTTTGTCTTTCCAGTTGCTTTTCGAAGAGCGAAAATTTTAAACTTTGATGAAGTCTAATTTATCAAACTTCTTTCTTTTATATGGATTGTGCTTTTGGCTAAGAAATCTCAGACTAACCCAAGGTCACAAAGATTTTCTCCTCTGTTTTCTAACAGAATTTTATAGTTTTAGGATTTACATCTCTGTTCTCCAATTTTTTAAACACTTTTTCCTAGGCCCAGAAATTTCTTTGTGAAAAGAGTTCCAATAACAGAGCCCGACCACCTGAGAAGATCTGGATGGAGTTGGTCCGGGGTCGGCTTGCCGGGCACGGTGCCCTCCGGAACCCTCAGAAGAGGGGTGTTGGCATCAGAAGCTGCCCCTGGAGCAGCCTTTAAACAGCCATGAGGCTTCACTGGGTTAAGACTTGGTGTAAAAGTGAACATCCTACCTTCCTGAAGGAGGGTGCTGATGATAAGAGGAAAACTTCTAAACTTTCTGGATAAATCCTTCTGACTGCTGCACAGAGCCGGGTGGTCAGGGCTGCCAAGCACAGAACCTTGCCAGTTACACGCAAACACCCACGCCGGTGACTGACCCAATCACACCTTAATCTCCTAACCGAGAGGCTTTTAAAAATTAGTCCACAAGGCAGCTTGCTAGTTACGACTGCCATCGAAATGGGGTTTTCCTCAGAACAGCGGGAGTGCAGCCCACTGTGGGGGAGAGGCCGAGTGTGCCTGGGAAGGACGTGCCGCCGACGTTTGGTGGGAGCTGTGAGATGACCGACCGGAGTGCTGCTCATGGGGGCCTGCCGTGGCTCCTCCCCGGGAACATGCACGCAGCAGCGGTGTCCAGACAGCGGCCGGGACTTGCGCAACAGACACGCCGCGGGCCTGTCCCCTGGATCTCGCGGTCCCAGCCGGGACCCATGCTGGGTCCTGGGAGCCGGGAGAGAGCCCTGTCCCAGGAAGGGAGAGCAGTTGAGAACAGGTCGGGAATGGCTCTTCCGAGGCTGTTCCCAGCCGAGCGGCGCCCAGCGTGGCATGCTCCAGGATGTGCAGGCCGTTGACGTGGCTGTCCCTCGGAAGAGCTCAAGCAATGACGATGGGAAATGTAATCGGAGGTGTAACCAGGGCCACCCTTGAAGGACCTTGTTTGTCTTGCGCTGAAATACGAGTGTTTTGAATTCAACTTGGTATAGAGAGCTGACAGGGAGGCCCAGATGAGAGAGGGGCCAAGGAGGAGGGACCAGAATCCCAGAAGTGACGGATGGCAGGAGAGGGTCTGATTCTCCTGGGTTTCTCCGACTGAGCTGCTGGGTGGTTATGATGCTACCCCAGAGGGCCCCCCACACTCTGGGGGGAAGGGCAGGCATCGGTTGGGGACCCTCTGACTGAGATGCATTGGGACCATTTGGTTATAGGACCCATGAGGCGGTTGCCGCGGAGTCCGGTGTGCTCACCACCCTGCTACAGGCTCTTCTCTGTTCATTAAGCATCTCTGGAAGCATCAGGAACATGCAAGTACAGTGAGTGGGACTAGAAATGACACAAAGGCCAGTGCAAGAGGCCGTGGTGAGCACCCCCGGGCACTGAGGAGCAACACATGGCATACGTCTGCCCTCCACCGTGAGCCAGGCCACCACAGGAGCGCCTGGGGCCCGTTGCGGAGCTGGGGAAGGCAGCCATCGTCAGCTCTGCTCCCGCGGCTGCCCTGCCGCCCACCCTCCTTCTTTCTCCCCCGCCGGCCAAGCCCTTCTCACATGTTTAAAAAAAAAAAAAAGAGTGAATTCACTCGCAGTCCTTTTGAAACCCAACGTGTCAGTGATAGATGAGGGGGTATTCTTTAACTTCAAAGGAGAGACACTGCGTGAGTGAATGTGGGCTGGGGGAGTTGAAAAGTCCAAGGGAACAGGAGACACATGGGGTGACCCCTCCATCAGGAGGAGTGCCCTCAGTCCACCCCTGCTGGTGCCATGCAAAGGCACAGACAATGCCACTGTTAATAAATCATGAAGGGTCCTGAATACCCGTTTTTGTCCTTTCTCAATGGGCCTTCGGCGAATTGCTTAGGATATAGCCAGCCGTTTGTGCTGGGTTCCCAGCTACTCAGAGTGCTCTCTCGGCTATGTAACGGGGTCTTTGCATATGTGATTTCAGGGGAGAGTTCTTCAGATTTCCATGGCTAGCCATAGTAAAGGTGACCTTGTGGGTAGTACGGCCATTGTCCCCCCTCACACATGGCAGCCCTTGACTGATGCTGAGCTTTGTGGGGTATCCATGCAGCACCTAATTCAGTCACACGTCTGACCCTTGCCTCTCTTTGGCACCGTCCCCCTCTCTGTGCTTAGCGCCCTGCCGGGGCCTCCGCACAAACCCCGGCTGTCCTCTGGAGGCCCCGGTGCTGGGCAGAGCCCTCTGCTCGTTTTCCCACTTTCAGAATTCTAGGCCCCCCGGTGACTCCGGCGTGGGGAGCGGCGGCTCGTTCCCAGGAGGGTGTGCACATGACGCTGCCTGCTGGAGGGGCTTCTTAAAGCCCCCCGCTTGTTTCCACAGGGGCGTCTCGGGAAGCACGGGGAAGAATAACCTGGGGTCGCTTAAGGGCTGGCGTGGTCATTTCCTTAATCATCGGTGACCATCAGGAGTCTGATTTTCTATACGAAGGCACAGCAGCTTCCCCGACTCACTATTAAGAATAACAAACGGCCACCATTGACTGAGCCCCTGCCTCTCGCCCAGTGCTTTCACCTGTCACCCCATTGAATCCTCAAACCTTACACCCATTTTTACAGATGAGGAAACAGAGTGGGATGAAGTCACTTGTCAAAAGTCACATCGCTAGAAGAGACAGAACTAGGGTAGGAATAGTCCCTTTTCTGCTCAATTTTTAAATTTCTCTCGGTGGTGGTGGTTTTATATTCACCTGCGTATCTGAAAAATGGATCCAGTCTCATCCTAGGATAGCTTTGCAGAGCTATTTTAAAATACTAGTATGATTCCTTTTATATAACATTCTTGAAAAGACAGCATTATACAGCTGGAGAACAGATTGGTGGCTGCCAAGACGTAGGGATGGCAGAGGGGAGACGGGTGCCTGGGGGTAGATCTTTGTGGTGAGGAAGCAGTCCTGTATCCAGATTGCAGGGATGGTTACTCAGATTCAGACATGTGGCCAGGTGACATGGGAGTAGACACGTATTGTGCCAGAGTCTGTTTTCCGGGTTTGAGATTGCATTGTAATTCCACGAGGTGTCACCTTTGCCAGAAATTAGGTAGAGTACAGGGGAACTCTCTGTTCTATCTATAGTTTCTGTAAATCTATAATTATCTCAAAACAAAAAGTGGATCTTGTGTGGGACACAGGCGTGGCACCTGGGAAAAGGCCGGGCCTCAGCCGGGGGCTGCCTGCTCTCAAGAAGCCGTCCCCATCGCAGGGTCGGAGGTGGCCTCGCAGGGGAACACAGCTGAAAAGAGGGACTCGGTGTCAGCCCCTGTTGGACGTAACCCGCGAATCTCTTGTCTTAGGGGCAAGAACTCTGCTGAGGCAGGGACCCTAGGCTCCAGGGGCAGGATTGCCCTGTGTGCTCGGGGACAAGCTTCCTGACTTGATTGAGCCTCCATATCCAAATATAGAGTCGGAGTGGCACCGGCACCCGCCTCTGAGGTTGTTGAGCGAATCCAGCAAGAGCACACATGGCCGTGCTCGGCACAGAAAGAGTGCTTGAGCGAGCTCACTAACTCGTGGCCTTTCTGTTACCATCATCGCTATTACTTTGTCTGTTTCCTCAGTGTACCTTGCACTCTGTCTTCAGACCAGTCTCATCCGTATTCACAGGACAGGGCACGTTCCCTCTCATTCTTCTGGTTTCACATTTGTCCACTCACCAGTTATTTCTTAAGCACCTCCTTTGCTGAAGACTGGCAAGTGCTAGGGATACGGAGATGGGCACAACCTGGGCGGTCTGCGCCCTAGGAGAGTTGAAGCTCTTAGTTTTCCCTGTCGCCCAGAATCTCCCCTCTGTGTCTTTCAGGTCCTCGCTTTCCTGCCGCACTCAGCCCAGGTCTCACCTCCTGCTCTCGGGTCACTCTCCCAGACCCCTCTCAGAGCTCCGACAGCACTGAGGGCGGTGTGACCTGGTCCCCTCTCCCAGCCTGGATTGTCCTTTCCCCCCTCCCCTAGTTTCTGGCAAAGAACCAAATGACACAGAATCTTACTCAACAAGGGCTTGCTCACCGTGCTGCCAGACAGACAGCCCCAGGGAACCAAAGGAATAGCTCTTCTGAGGCTTCCTGCTTCCGGAGGAAGTTGCGGGTGGGGGCCCATGGCTACAGTAACAGAAATTAGCTATGAACCCCCAACCCATTTTTTTCAGTAGGATAATAATGGATCCTATATTAATCTTAGTTTTCATTGTCACTGCTTTTAAATTTTTTTACTTTCTTCCTGCCATTGGTATTTTGCCTACCTGACTGGTGTTTCTTCTCTTCACCTTTCACAAACCCTGAGCGTAAGGAACCCTGGACTCTAGTTCTGGTCTTATTACTAGCTAGATCTGTGGCTGAGCCACGTCAACCAGACGGTGGTTTCGTTGGGTTGGAAAAGCAGAGCCAGCTCGTGTCTCTCTCTCTCTTTCCACTGATTTGAGAGGGAGAGATAGAGAGAGAGAGAAGCAATTTGTTGTTCCACTTGGTTCTATACTCATTGGTTGCTTCTCGTACACGCCCTGACTAGGGATTGAACCTGCGACCTCGGTGCACCAGGACAGCTCTCTATTCCCTGAGACACCCAGCCAGGGCCTCATCTCTCTCTTTCTCGCTTGCTGTCACCTGAGTTGGCTTACCTGGCACCTGCAGTCTCCAGTTAGCACACTGACCCTGGTGGGCCCACCCAGCCGTCCACCTCCTCCATTCCAGCTTCTCCTCCCAGCACTGGGCGGAGTGTCCGCTCAGCCTCTCCGCTGGACACAAGGGGGCCCCCCACCCCGGTCTGCCGCACTGCCTTTGCCCACGAGCCTAGGAAGTTGGACACTCGGAGTGCCACTTGCCGTCTTTTGTCTTTAGAATCTAGACAAGAGGAGTAAATTGTTGGAGCCCCCTGTTTGTGGAAGAAGAGATTGCAAGTGTGGCCAAGTGGGAAATGGACAGACTTGAGTGACGTAGGTTTGGGTTCCATTTCTGGGGCTGCCAGGCGTAGCCTGACCTTGGGCAGGCAAGTTACTTCAGTTTTCTGAGCCTCAGTTCCTTACCTTCATAGAAGTAGCAGTACCTTCCAACTTGGGGTTCGTGGCACGTGTCTGGTGGAATGTGGGACCTATTTTTCTACTGCTTATTGCAGGGTCAGCCGTCACCTAGAAGTCCTTTATTTAATCAAGGCTTTGGGGGATCAATGGTGAGATTTATCTGCTGGAGCTTATAGTCTGTGACAGCCAAACAAATACACAGCTAGTGACGTGACCCAACTCGAGGATGAACGGAAGAATCAGACCACAGTAGGAGCGATGTTTTTGTATCCGGCTGCCAGGAGCCAGCCTCTGCCTTGCTCCAGCAGGTCCCTGCGGCCTCTTCCTTTCCCAAGGAGGGATTTACAGATGAGCTGCTGCCGGGGCAGAGGGATCAGGCAGCCTCCGTGTTGAGGCATCTGCCAGCCTGGCAGGGCCTGTGAAGCTTTGCTTTGGAGTGGCGAGCCTCATGTGGGGCACAGCAGCCTTGCGACCTGCTGCCACAGGAGACCCAGGCACCAGAGGACAAGTGGCACTGCCCTGTGGTGGGAGCCCCGTATCAGCATGGCCGCTGGCGGTCTTGTCCACGCACCCAGGTGACGCTTGGAAGCGTTGCATCCCCTGCTCAGCGCCACAGCAGTCCTGTGAATGGAGAAGGGCTTCCCGAACACTGTTCCAGCCCAGAACTGAGCCCACAGGTCCCAGAGTGGTCACGTTGGGGACTGGGCAGTTCCAGTCAGCTTGTTCCAGTGCGTCATCTTCTAAATTTTTATCTCAGCCCGTTATGAGAAATAAACCCAGGCCTTAGTACATCAGGAACATTTATAGGGCGTTTGCCACAGCCAGCACTGCTCTGAGGCGGTTTTCCTCATTTCATCTTCACGGCGACCCTGTGAAGTGGGTACTGTTACTATCCCCGTTTTCCAGAGGAGGAAACTGAGGTACAAAGGGGTACCGTGACTTGCCTGGGCTTATACAGCTAATAGGAAGGTAAAAGCCAGGATTCAAAATTAGGTGGCCCAAAGAGGCCGTAGCCCTGCTTATTCTGTGCAGCCTCCCAGCATAGGCAGTGTGGGGAAGTACACCTGCTGGCATTTCCTCCCTAACACAGTGGCTGGACCCCTGGCAGGGGGCCTCAGCAAAGCACAAGCCCATAGGAGTGCTAGAAAGAGATCGTGGGCAGTCTAATGGGCAGGAAGTTAGACCAGAGGCCCCCCGGGTCTCTGCAGGGTGTGAGCCCCTCACTGCCCCTGAGTCCCAGCCCAGAGCCCTGGGAGAGACTGTACAAAGGTAGAAAGAAAACAGGTTTCGGCTTGATGAAAATGTTCCTCTACGATTACTGAAAGCATTTTTTTTACATTTAATATTATGTCTAGTTTCTTAAATGATTTTTAACTATGTTTGATTATTCAATGATTCTTTATTTACCAAAGCTGATTTTTCTGTTAGCAAGGCAAATAGAAATTTGCTCATTTTCCTTAGTACTGGATCCTGGCACTTCCTAATAATACCCTCAACTAATCTCTTTAAATTTTTATTTTATTTTATTTTTGGTTTTTGCATTTCAACTTAGCTGTTAACTTCCTTATTTTCTTTAAACTTCACAATACCCATGTGTTCTTTGGTTTTTACCATAATTAGAATGGTATCTATTATATTGATATGGTGTTCTATAAAGGAAGAGGCTATTTAAATTATTTTGGATGAGAATAGGGACCTCAGGCAACCCCAAGTATGGGCCCCCTCCATGTCCCTTCCATATTGTTTCCAGCAATTCAGGTCAGCAGGCACTTGGTGACTGGATGGTGGTGGGTGTTCTTCCAGGAGGCACTGCAGAGCCCCGCTGTCGTGGGTTGGAGCCAGGTCACAGGAGCAGGGGAGAGGGACACTGACTGCCCCAGGACCTTAGAATGTTGTCCAGACACTTGGCCTTGTCTCGGAGGAAGGAAGTGGAATTAGCATGGAGTCATGTCATGAACTTGGGTATGTGAGACATCCCTATGTCGTAGGAGTCTTCACTGACACCTCTTTCTCATGAAAACATCTAAAGACGGAGCACTGGTCCTTCGGAGATCCTTAGAGATTTGGCAGGACATTTTACAGGTGCTTTCGTCCACTACACCTAGAAAATAGCTCGCATTCATCCATAAACCAAACCACAAGAAGAAGCGCAGAGCAAGTCAGCTCCATTTCACAGGTGGGAAGACGAAGCCTTCAGAACCCCACAACCACCCTGGAGTCTGGGAGGGAACAGAGACAAGCCCAGAGCTGCTGGCTCCCCGCTTGGGTTACATAACTCCTGACTCCTCAAGTCCTTAGAAACTGAGGCCAATTCCCTGGAAGATCATTCGGCTCTCTCCTGTTTTTTCAAGAGGGGAGCCAGCTTGGTTACGGCTCTGAGGATTGTACGAGACTGTCCCGTTTTCCCTCTTCCATGAACTGAGTGCCTACCATAGTGATCATTGTTTAATCAGGTTGTATTCACACCTGCCTGGATCTTGGTTTTACACACGTTTGGCTTACGTTTTAAAGGACTTTATTTTATTCATGTATACCCTCACCTGTCTCCAAAAAGGACTTGAGAAACTTGTAACAAAGAAAATGACCCATGAAATGAATACAATGGAAAGAAAGACAGAGGATCAGAACCAAGGAAAGGAGGCAGAAGTCTCCTGCTTTGGGGGGGGAAGGGAGATGGTTCATAAGGATATTTCTTAAAACAAACCTCACTAAAAGTCAAGGGATAGTTTTCCTAGCTCTCAAAACACTTTCTCACATAAGGCTTGAGGCTGGGGACGTTAAAGGTTATAGTGGACAGATTTTACATTTACAAATGAAGAAGGAGGTTTCATAAGGCTATTTCTTAAAACAAACTTTGGTGAAAACCAAAGGGGGATGAAAACAGTGCGAGGAAGGCAAGTGAGCTAGTGAGCAGCCCCCGTTGTCCACACGCAGTCCACATGCGTCCACACGCGTGGTGCTCCCGCAGCCTGACCTGACTCGAGGAGGAGCTGAGACCACCCCCGGAGTGAGCAGAGGGCCCCTCACGCAGGCTGCCTCTGCTGCGGTTCCCGTCTCCCTGCGGGTGTGGAACAGAAGCTGCGCTGCAGACCGCCCCTAGAGGTCTGTGAGGCGTGAGGTCTGCAGGGGGGATGCTCTCCCCTGTGTAGGTCAGGGCCTCGGGCTTCAGAGAACAGGTAGCTAACTGGCACAGCTGACACCCTCTTAATGCAGAGGGACCCAGACGACATCTGTCTCCGTGCAGGGGCCAGAGGCAGTCCCCACAGTCAACTCTGGAGCTTCCCTGTGGAAGCAGCTTTGGGCGACTCCAGCCCCTGAACAGTGGTTGGCTGGGGACCTAGGGCTCTGAGCGGAGATGGGTCTGGTCTGGTAATGTCCCAGCATGGTCCCCCTCTTTGGCCATGAAGATCACCAAAGATGCTTCAGCCGCGAGTCGAATGGGTTGCAAGTCCCTGCCTCTGACCACAGGTGGCGCACGCAGACTTGCTCACCATGCTTGGTGGTCACCATTGTCCTACCGCCCAGAAATCTGAGGGGCAACAGCCCGGCTCATTGACCAGGGACAGCCTGGTTGGGAAAGCTGGGGCCAGGGAACCCCCGTTCTGCTAAAGAAGACCCTGGGGTGGGGAGTGAGCCCTTCTGGGCTGTTCTCACCCAGCAGCAGAGGCAGAGGTGACCCGGGGCAGTGGCCCACAGAGCTCTCCAGCCCTGGCCGTGCTGGCGCGTGATGAAATAGCCCTCAGAAGAGGAGACAGCTGGACAGGCAGACAGGAGAAGCCAGGCGCTTCTCTCCCGGGACTGGCTTGTTGACTCAGGCAGACTTAGGAGGGACCGGCAAGCTTCGCCTCGGAGGCTCCTAACGGAAGAGCAGCCTTCCCTAGGGGTTGACTATAGCTCTAGAGAGAGGCAGTTTTTCTTCCGAGCAAGTAAAACCTCAGCAGTGAAGAATCCTTGTCCTGTCATTTCTAACCTTAATGAGAATAGAACGAGCTTCTGGAACAAGGTGCAGTGGAGTCAGGAGAAGTGGCCTTAAGTGAAAACACAGCTGCAGGGTTTGCAGACGGGGCCGCAGGGAGGCATCACCCAGGGGCAGCGGCCAGCTCGCCTCAGACCTTCCAACACTAATGAATCGGGAACTCCATGCTGCACAGGATTGAGTTTGATGGGTCCCCGTGCCAGCAGGGGGATGTATTTTTCTTGAAAGACCAAGGTGCCAGAAATCTCCATGATTACGTTACTGGAGCAAGGCTCCTTTTTGTGGTTTGTGAAGTTGAGCGTCAGGACTGCAGGATTCTCTTGCTCTTTCTCACTCTTATTTTTTCCAGGTCAGAACCAGAGCCTGGGGTGGGGAGGAAAATCCTGCTGAATGAGCAAGTTCTTTCTTAAAAAGCTCTCTCCAAGTCCAAGAAGACTTCAGTGGACTTAGGAAGAAGAAACTTAATACATTGCCATAGAGTCGTTGTGAAGCGAGTGAGAGCCAAGTCCACAGCATCTTTGTCTTATAAAAGAAAGCAAAGAGGAGATGGAAAAAAAGGAATAATGCTCAGGAAATCCAAACCAAACAAGGAAAACTAAAGAAGAAAAACCAAAGATCACCTCGGAGAATGTGAAGATTTCCTTCTAATAAGATTTTTCAATTTCAAAACCAGGCTCAGGTAGAAGGGACTTTTCTGTTCTTTTTAAGTGCCATAAATGGCATACCTGAAATGTTTGAATTAGGATGGGATTTGCCCTTTTCATCTCGAGAAGGAGTTGGACACCCTGCAAGACCAGTGGACTGTGCGGGGAAGAGTCAAGCATGAGGTGGCTGGAGGCTTCCCGGGCTGGTCCTTGACCTGCGTTTGAACCTTGGTCCTAATAGCTAGCAGATTGAAGCAAGCTCACAGGCCTCCCGGAGAACCCATGTTGGTTTGAACTTGAGCAAGCCCGGCCACAACACTGCACTCTGCCTTTAGCAGCGACCTCGCTCAGTGCCCCCTGGGAGAGGGACTCAGGGCTGGGCTCCGAGGTCTCCCCTGTCCGGTCATGAGGTGACCTGCAAGTGCCATTCAGACCATGGTCAGGGAGAGACCTGGTTGCCCATCAGAGGCCATCTGGGAGCCATTGTGGACGAGACAGGCAGCTCCTAAACTTCTTCATGCATTTTTTGCCTATCCAAGGTCAGTCAGGATGTTTGCAAAAACAGCATAAGCTCTGAGTTGGTGCTTTGCTTCGCTGATGGAGTTTATTACCAAGTTGCCTTTGCATAATGTGCTCCAGAAAAGTGGCTGTTTGGCCTGGCCTGGGGTGGCGCAGTGGATAGAGTATCAACCCGGAATGCAGAGGTTGCAGGTTCGAAACCCTGGGCTTGTTCGGTCAAGGCACATACCACGAGCAATCAGTGAACAGCTAGAGTGGAACAGCTATGAGTTGATACTTCTTGCCACTCCCCTTTGTAATATCAATAAATAAAATATGGAAAGAAAGGGAGGGAGGGAGGGTTGCTGTTGGGAAAGCCAGCTGTGTACCTGAACAGATTGAAGACTGATTTGCTCACCAGCCCAGAGGACACCTGGCATACCACCCTCTTCATGCCAGTGTCTAGGTTGCTAGAGAAAATCAACACTGGGCAGATGGTTGCCACACTGACTTCAGAGCTGTGGCCGCAGCTGTGACCCGACGCTTCTGGGAGTCATCGTGCTCTTCCCTGCTCACCTGTTTTTTCTATTCTCCAAAGAAGCAATTTCAGACCTTCGTCACTTTCCTTTAACTTCCCTTCCTTCCCTCACCAAATCCTCCATTCCTTGCAGGTAATTTGACCTCCTGATTCTTAGAAATGAACAAAAATCAGAGCGGAACATTCCAAACCACCACCCCACCCCCCAAGCCCCTCTGCCAAATCCACAGAGAGGTCTGTCTTCCTGCCCAGCCTCCCCAATGTCTACAGTGGAGAGCGGGTCTTCCATGGGGTGCTGGAGTCTACGCCCCCTGCCAGCCCAGACATCTGGACTCCTCACTTATCTCTGTGGCTCCTATAGTTTTGACTCCCCTCTCCATAATGCCTCCTTCACATCGGCATTGAAACAAGTCTTGGGCATCTTATAAACCCCTCTGCTTCAACCCCACGTCCTGTGATCCTACCCCTTTCCAGTCCTGTCCTCCCCATCTAATTTGCTAAAGAACTGTGTACACTCACGACCCCCCTTTGCTTACCTTCTACTCATTTGGGAACCCATCACACCCAGATCTCCGCTCCTGCCACTCTCCTGAGAGTTTCTGCCTCTAATTCCAGGGGATTGATTCTCCGGGGCTTGTTCTTCTCTTATCTGACCCCTTAGAAGGATGTAATGCTGCCGACTGCTCCCTCCTTAAGGCGTGTTTTCCCCTTGCCTCCTGTAACCTCGAAACTGAAACCCCATGGCTTCTCAGTCTCCACTGTCCAGCTCTTAACTGTAGCTGTCTTTTAGAATTCTACCCAAGGTCCAGAGGTGGATTTAACAGCGGGCACACCAGGCGTGCACCCTGGGCCCCCACTTCTGAGGGGTCCCACAAAACCCCAACTGGACACTTATTTTAATGTAAGGAGCCCAATATTTTCTTCTGCGCCCGGAGCCTCAGCCGACCTTAATCCCAATTTTGACTCTACATTCTCTCTTAGGACAATCTCACCCACTCTAATGGTCAGTTGCCATTTACCTCCATCCAAAGGTTCCCAAGTTTGTAGCTTCAGATTACAGCCTTGCTTATAAACTTCAGAATTATTTATACAGCTGCCTGCTGGTCATTCCCACTAAGACGACACCTTTAAATCAGCACTCCCAGCCCTGGCCCAATAGCTCAGTTGGTTAGAGTGTCGTCCTGATACACCAGGGTTGCAGGTTCAATCCCTGGTCAGGGCACAGTCAGGAATCAACCCATGCATGGATGCATGGATGAGTGGAGCAACAAATCAATGTCTCTTTCTCTCTCTCTAAAAATCAGTCAATAAATAAATTAGTTTTTAAAGAAATCAATACTCCCAAACTAAACTCAAACTCTCTTCCCAAACCCGCTGCTTCTCGTGGCAGCTTGTGGCCACACCATCTACCCCGCTGCCCCAGGGGAAGAGCTTGAAGCATTATCTTTGATGCCTCCCTCGCACTCAGACTTTATAGCCAGCCCATCAGCCCAAGTGAGGTGGAAAGAAGGCGGGTTTTGGTTGAAGTTCTCATTCTAATTGTGGTTTGAACAAATTACTTCTCCTTTCTCAGCCTCAAGTTTCTCACCTGTAAAAAGGAAATAATAATACCTAATTCAAATGGTTGTGGTCAGGATAAAGGGAAGTCATTACTGGTAGACATTCAATAAATGTAAGTTCTCCATTCAGTAAATGTGAGTTCCCTTTTGTCCGCTGTCTCTCTCTCCCCGTCCCTGTCACCACCTCTGCTCACCTGTCTTGTTGAATTAGTGTATACATGGTTTCTTGACCTTGAGAATCTCCCTGGAATTAAACTTCCCATATGATAGGGTTACAGGTAGTGGCCAGGACCCCTCCTCCCTTAAGTGGACAAAGGGCCATTGACAATTGGATGTTCCAGATCATCTTCCCCTAGGCATCTGGGTGACTAACCCAGGTATGGAAGGTCCCCTAGCTTATTTATGGTTAATCTTATATAAATCGCTGAAAGATACATTTTCCCTTAATGACTACCAGACCCCACCCTCAAGTCCCCTATTTAACCCTACCTGTTAGAGAACTGGGGGCTGCTCTCCCTTACGAGACAGCCCGGCAGCTTTCCTGTCATTAAAGCCTGTCACACAGGTCTTTTCGGACTCCTATTGATTCTATCACCATAATTCTCTCATGACACAGGACTGTAGTTTACCTCGCCGTGCTTATCATGAAGCACTTGGAAAATACAGAGAAAGACAAGCTGATGCCCTTGCCATTTTGATATTGTTCCTTCCGGTATTTCCTCTGTGCAGTCTTTGTTGTTATCTATGTAGTTTTCTTGTATATAATCAAGTATGCATCCTGGGTTTGGTTTGGGTTTTTCATGTATCCAGATATTTTCCCAGGTTAATAAAAATTCTTCATAAATATCAATAAATTGAAGCCTGACCAGGTGGTGGCTCAGTGGGTAGAGCATCAACCTGGGATGCTGAGGATCCAAATTTGAAACCCTGAGGTCACCAGCTTGAGTGCAGGGTTGCTGGCTTGAGCATGAGATCACAGACATGACTCTATGGTCTCTGGCTTGAGCCTAAAGGTCACTAGCTTGAAGCTCAAGTTTGCTGGCTTAAACAAAGGGTCACCAGCTCAGCTGGAGCCCCCGGTCAAGCACATATGAGAAGCAATCAATGAATAACGAAAGTGCTGCAACTATGAGTTGATACTTCCCATCTCTCTCTCTCTGTCTCTCAAAAAAAAAAAATATATATATATATATATATAAAGAAAACATCTTAAGTAGTGTAATGACTACATTGACTACATACTACTTTGCATGTGACTCTGGTATAGTTTCTTTAACCATTCTGCTATTGCTGGTCTTTTAGAGAATTTCCAGCAAATAATATGGAGGTGAACAGTTTTGCAAAAAAAAAGCTTTTCCTCCTATATATATATAATAATTTTTCTAAGCCATAAATTCATAAACTTGAATCACTGGGCCAAGGGATATGGAAATTTCTCAGCAATACAGTCTTCGAAGCAGACTTGATGAATATAGGCCTGACCTCAGCTGCAAAAGGGGGAGGTGAAGAGAAAAGGGTTATGTGTAATAGGTTTTTTAAAATAATTCTTTTCTGTTTTACTGGAGAAGGGCTGGGGAGAACCAAGCAGTGCTCTGTAGGGAAACCACGCCTTCGACCTGAAGTTCCTGGCTTCATGATGGTAAAGAAGGGCTTGTTTCTGGTTTTGTATTTTCATCTGGGTCAGTAAGAGGACAAGCCATTCCTACGAGCTTGTTTCCCTCTAAGGAAGAGGAACATCGGCCAGCATCTAATGATGCAGATCATTAGCTATGTTAACAGCCTTGCAGTTAGAAAATAGTTATAATGCATCCTCCTAATGTGCAGTTAATTTTAGTGAAAATTTCCCTAGTGATATAAAACCCCAGTGAATTGGTAAATCTGGTCATTGGCTCTGCACTTGGAAATGTTAAAGCTGCCGTGGCCGACTGGGCTCTCGCGGGACACACAGAACCTCCCGAGCTCCGGCTTCCCAGAGACACAGGTGGAGGTGTACACACACCTGAGCACTCCGCCCCTTCCCCCCTTCTGGGATCCGGAAAGGAACCGTGACTTCGTTACCAGAGTTCTTGTTCCTGATCTTTCCCCAGCCAGAGCGAGCTGATGACGCCTCCGAGTTTACACAGCCAAAACCAAACCTTTGACTCCCTGTCCACGTACCAGCTCAGTCTTCCCAGCCAGCAAGGGAACAGCCACCGGCTGGTTGTTCTAATCAAACGTTGAACTGTCTCTATTTCTTCATTTCCACCCTTACCACTCCCCAGCGTCACACTCATCAGTGTGTCCTGTCAGTGCTACTTCTAACAGCTCACTGCTGTCTTTCCCGGCCCCCAGCCCCCCCCCCGCCACCTGCCCTTCCCAGCCGTCCTGCGGGAGGAGGGGGCCTTCTGTTCTCCCCTGCAGGCTGGTCTCTACATGGTAGCCAGAGGGATCTTGCTAAAGCATCTCTCTGATCAAATCAGCCACGCATCCGTTAAAACATGCCATAGGCCTTCCTTTGCTCGGAAGGTAAAGGCCAGAAATCCTACCGTAGACTAGAAGGCCCTGTGCTTCCTGTCCCGGCCTTCCTCCTCGGCATCCCTGCCCACTGTGTGCCAACAAGGAGAACTTTCTGCTCTCCCCACTGTCCCGGTGGCCCTGTCCTCCTTTCCTCATTCCTGGTGTTTCCAGTTGTTTACTTCTGTGGGGACATGGGTCCGTTTTCCTGCTTCAGAGGACCTACTCTGATTTAAAGTTTACACACACACACACACCTTATGTGATTCGTGTCCATCCCTGTACTAGATGGTAAGATCCGTGAAGGAGGCCTTTCTGCTGCTAGTCACTGGTCTTTCCCCATCAGCTAGCTCAGTGTCACACAGTAGGTGCTTACAAATAAGTGCTTGTGTGCTAAGTGAATGACCGGAGTCCTGGTGACGGTCCTTATTGACCACAGTGCCCTCGTGGGGCATGGGCTCCTCCTCCCAGAGCTGGCAGACCCTGGCTGTCTAGCACCTTGGATGCAGGGAGCATGGCTTGCTTGTTCCCTTACTTTATTTATTTGTTTCCATCTCAGCTGTCAGGATGAAACGGGGTGTGCTGCCTAAAACGTACCTGTTTTTCCTTCTCTCTATTTAGCTGAAGCTGGCTTTCACTCTGGACCACGAGACTGGGTTGCCTCAAGGATGTCACGTCTACGAGTACCGGGACAGCAACAAGTAAGCCACTCCGCGGGAGGGTGTCCCCTCACCGCAGCCCGCAGGGGTCGCGCCTCTGGGCTTCCTTACACTGGGCCTCCCTACCAAGGGGCTGTCCGGTTGACAGTCACACTTGCTGCGGCAGCACAAGGAAACAGACGGCGGAAAAATGTTTCTCCTCTGACGTCTCTTTTGCCCCTAAGTGGAGAACTTGAAGTGTTCGCTTGTGTAAGGGCAGTTGTGGTGTTTTCGGTGCCTGTCCCCGTGCAGACCTTCCTTCCCAGGCTCCGGTGTCCCGCAGACCCGCCCCTGGCCTCCGGCCACGGGCCTGCTCCGCTGGTTCACTGCGTGACCTCAGACTTCACTGCAGTTCTGTCTGACTGCACTTACGAGTCCAGGCTTCACTGGAAACTTTGTAGCTGGTGGGGTTTCTGAGCACTGCGGGAGACTGGACCCGGTGGCCTTGTTAGAAAGCCGGCTCCCGGCATAGGCCTGCAGCCCGCCTTTCCTCCTGGCAGGCTGCCCCCTTGGCTCTGCGCTTCTGTCCCTAGACAGTGAAAGCAGTGGTGAATGAGGCAAAGGGCGTGTGCCCTAGTGTTGACAGTGACCATGACGATGATCACTGATGGCGGCAGCTGCCTCTGAGGACTGCTGCGGGGTGCTGGGCGCAGTCCGGGGGCATTGCACCTGTCATCCTGTTCAGTCCTCGTGGCAGCCTGAGTCTCCCATCAGCATAGGTGCTGCTGGGCGGCTCTCGAGCTTTGTTTTATCTTGTTGCGTTTGTGGGAGGCAAAGCCAACATGATCATGTTCACTCTGGGAGGCGACTAGATAAAAGACAACTGTTGTTCCAAGCTGCTACCTTTGGAAACCCTCGTCAGTGTCAAGAACAGCCCCAATATGGACTTGAGGACAACACACCCTGTTCTGAGTATGTAAAGATCCAAGCTATTTGATCTTATCCAGTGGAAGGAATCCAGCAGCCACATGCCAGAGGCATGTACCTTACATTCCAGAGGAGGAACTCATGACCCCTGAAGCTCTTGCTTAGTTTGGGTTGAGATGGCTTCTGGGGCCTTCCTGACCAACTCCCCACGCGGGTCACTTTCAAGGCAGTATAACCTTAGTAATTCATCTTTCGGAGGATGCCATGGGAAGCTGCCGAGGACCTCCAGTTCGCACCAGATCAGTCATTTAGGACAGGCTGGCCACGCGCCCTTGAACACCATCAGCCCTCCTCTTGGATGGCACTTCCCAGGCGGCACGGGCCATGGGGTCAGAACTGCTGTCTCAGCTTCTTGTCCTGCCTAATGCAACAGAGAAGTAGAGCTGACTTCTCTGGAGGCCAGGGACGGGCAGGGACAGGTGAGCAAGTCTGTAGGCGGGAAGGGTGAGCATTGCTTGGGGATAGGAGAGACATCAGCCCTAAGCTGCTGAGCACGCTGTTCTGCCCCTGCTTGTCAGTCAGTGCCGCCCTTTGCTCCCTGCCGCTTGCTGGGTGGCAGCAGGTGGCGCCCGTGCATGGAGATGGTGGCAGCAGAAACAGATCGTTGGGCCCAGGGGTGTTGACGGCCCCATTTCTGGCCCGGCTCTTCACTGCCTGAAACAGCGGTTGGCAGTGTTTCTGTTCAGTGGGAGAAGGGTAACAGCCCGCCTTCCTTTAAGGTCGTGCGGTCCAGCGACAACAGCTTAGGCTGTCTTTGAAGCCCAGAGGAGAAAGTAGCCTTGCGCTGTTTCTTGGGCCTAGTTGTGTTCCACATGTATTAGAGCAAGCGATGCGAGAGGAGGATTTAGGGGTCACAGATACTGATGCCCATGGGCCCCCAAAGACCAGTAAAAGAAAACGTTTGTGTAGGCAAGTATGTGGTCTGTGCCTCGGTGACCCCTCACTACAGCTCCGTCTTGCTTGTCTTAGAGGCAGCGCCGGGGTTCGTTCTCAATCCACACACAAACTCCCTAACCTCTCTGAGCCCCAGGTGTCTTCCTCTGGTTAGAGGGACTGATGACATCCGCCTGGCATGATTGGCATGGGATCGGGTGGGATGACATGTTAAAGATGCCATAGCTGGCCTAGCATGTAGAATACCCAGAGTAAGTGGTGATGACCTGTCCTCTCCAGAAAGGAAGTCACCCCATGTGTCCATTCTGCTTCCCAGAGCCGGCAGGGCTGCGGGGCTGCTCTCTGGGTGCAGCTAGCTGCAGAGCGCTGATACGGGGAGGCTGGCGCCCGCGCCTGAGACAGCCCCGCAGAGTGCAGTCCACCTGTCCGGAGGCAGACTCCTGTCCCACGTGGGCATTGGGAAGTGAAGCACGGAGAAGCCTGTGAGCTTGACCGTGACTGTCTCTCTCCCCAGGCTCTGCCCCATGTCCCTCTGTTCACTCTTAGGGTCATTTCCCCAGGAGAGCCAGAATGCCAGTTTTGGTGTAACGGTGATATTTAGGAAATGTGGTTATTTGCCCGGCCCCAAGGAACCGAATAACATGAAGGCAGCAGCAGAGAGATGAGGCTGTACGGGTGAGAGAAGTGAGCTTGGTATCTCAATATTAGCTTGGTAATAATTAGTTGTTGCGACCACTTCTTGTTTTGTTCCGTACCCCCAGTGGCGAGCCCAGGACCTGGCAAATAATGCTGATGAATGGGTAGGGGGCACTTGAATCCTTTTAGAGAGAGAGCCTACGTATTGGGAGTCAGGTCTCTTCCCGACCTTTGTCTTTTCGTTCATGGTAGGATTGTGATGGGGATTAAATTACTCATGGCATCAGGGACAACTGTCTTCTTGGATGGTTTATGGATCCTAAAGAAGTAACATGTAGAAGAAAGAAGCTGGGAAAATCCGGTCTAGCTCAGAATGCAGCAGTCCTCGTGGTTACTCGCATCAGCTGCCCGGAGAAGCAGAGCAGTGACCGCGATGCGCGGTCAGCACGCCAGGCAGACTGGCGGGAGCCGCCTTTGCTCGTCAGGCTGTGCTTCACTCACGGCCTCTAGGTTTCTGATCCACGGAGGAAAGAGGGACAGGAGCCCCACGTCCTGACTGCCCGTCACGCACCAGCACCGGGCCACAGGCTTACCCAGGTTACTTCTAGTTCCAGAACCACTCCAGACAGATCTTACTGTCGTGGTTTGACAGATTACAAAATAAAAACAAATTAAGACCGAGAGTCAGAGAGGTTAGCCTGCCTGCCCGAGGTCACACTGCAGTTGAGAGCAGAGCCTGACTTTTACCCCGCTCCAGTAGGTCCCAGGGCCCACGCTGCACCGTCACACCCCTGCCTTTCTCTCCACGACCTAGAGCCCGGGGCTTCTGGTTCCAGCCTCCTCCAAGCTGTCCTTCCCCGGGAGCTCTCCGTCTGGAGACCCTGGGATGTCTAGTCCCTGCAGACCCCTGGGTAGAGAGACCGCCTGGTCTGTAGAACGAGCTCTCTGATTGTCACCCTGAATCTGAGTTTGGCCAGTCACTCTCTGGGCAGGTCGTCTCCGCACTGTGGTGCAGCCTACCCATGAGGGACACGGAGGTGACGCAACGTCTCAGGGTTGGGGGAGAATGGAACGAGGCAATGTGGGAAGTGGCCATGGGAACTGGAAAGGGCTACAGAGGCATCGGGGTGCTGCCCACCCTTGTACCTGCGAGGGCGGCCATGCTCCAGGCTGGCAGACCCGGGTTCTAGCTGTGGGCTGCCTCTCCGCCTCCCGTGGGCAGCCGGCTTCCCCACCGCCACCTCACTCTTGGGCTAGGTCAGTGTGCTAGATCAGTGAAACTAAATATTCTGTTTTTTCCTGCCTGGCTACATGACTCATTTTGGCCCCTTGAAACCCATGTCATCAAAGCTGACGGCCAACATCTAGGAGTGTCCCAGAGAGAGGTCCTTTGGGATTGAGTGCCCCCTCTCGCTTCATACTCCCACACTGAGGGGCAGCGTCCTGCAGCCTTCCCGAGGAGAGGGCCATCGGTCCTCCCGTCCTCCCCTGGCCCCAGCCTGTTGGCACCTTGCAACTCAGGCCACTGCCCTTCCTGGCAGCAAGGCGGGCTGAGGCCGGGATTTAGGCCCTGCACGCCCCCCCTGGATTCTTTACTCCGCCCTGATTGTGTCATTCTTTCTGGACCTGAGGGCTGCCCAGCACCCTGGCCAGCGCTGGGGGAACCGGCCTGCTCAGCATCCCTTTGGTGTGCGGACCGAGAAGACAAAGTTTAGAGTCACACCGGGATTCTCCGTCCTCTGTTTTGTTCCCGTGGAGGCTGTGCGGGGTCAGTTCAGGCGCGGTGCCGGGCAGACCCAGACAGGATTGATGCGCAGGAGACGCACACACGGGGATGAAGGGGAACTGGGCGCAGCGGGAGGCCTCCCTGTGGGGGAGGGGGCAGGGACAGGGACTGGGAACAGAGCCTCTGCAGCCCACAGCCAGCTCCAGGCAAGCCTCGCCAGGCCAGCAGCACATCCTCGAGCGAGCGGAGTTGCTGGTTGGAGGAGTCTCATGTCCCCTGGGAACACTCCTGCCTCGAGACCCTTGCTGTGCTCAGTCCCCCTGGGTCTCTCTTCTCAACAAGGAGCTTGGAAAGAAGTGAGTGGGATGGACTACCACCTCCACTATCGTGGTGGCACTTAGGGTTCGGCTGGCGCCTCAGCAGGTCTTGGCAGCTCAGCTGGTGGTATGACCCAGACCTTCACTGCGAGGTCTCTGAGCCCTTGTATCCTTCTCAGGCCGGGGTTGACACGTACATCTGTTCACAGTGGGGCAGAGGAGTGCCGGGCAGCTCCCTCGGGTCCCACACTCCTCCCTCCCTGACCCCTCTGATCTGGGGTGCTTATCACCGCCCCATCGCCCCACGGTGACCCCTCCTGTCATGCGCTGGCCCCGGGATGCGTGCCGTCCAGAGAACCCTGCAGTAGCTGTCACTGGCAGTTCAGAGGGACCCTCTGGCCTCTCGCGTCTGGGGCTCCATCGTCCGGCTGGGTGTTGATCCCAACTGTGTGACTCGCAGTCCCCCCGACCAAACTCCTCAGAGATGCCAGCGTCTCATGGTGCGTTTCTGATGACCCTGGTGAAGGGGGTGTCCTGCGGGTGTTCCCACAGAACACAGGGCTCGCTCTGGTGGGCCGTGGGACCCAGCAGTACATCATCCCAGCCTGGCTCCTTCCTCGGCCTGGGCGCTTCCTGCCTTCCCACGTCACTCAGCCTCGGCCCTCCCTTTCTCCAGGCTCCTGAGGACCACCAGCAGCCGGCTTGCCCATCCCCTCGGGTCTTCGCCAGGGTGCTGAATCTCACATCTCAAGAAATTACCCCCAATTCAGTGAATCCTTGTTCATCTGCTCTTATTTCCTGGCCTCCTTGATTAAGCCTCTCAATTAGCAACTAATGCTCACTCTTGGTGGACAGTTACTTTCCTCCCCGTCAGGCCAACAGCTGGGTTACCCCAGCATTTTTTTTTAACTTAATTATTTTATTCTTTTTTTTTTTTTTTTTTTTTTTTTTTTTTAGAGAGGAGACACAGAGTGAGAGAGAGAAAGGGAGGAGGAGCTGGAAGCATCAACTCCCATATGTGCCTTGACCAGACCAGTGCAGGGTTTTGAACTGGCGACCTCAGTGTTCCCAGGTCGAGGCTTTATCCACTGCGCCACCACAGGTCAGGCCTACCCCAGCATTTAACCGTCGTGGGGAGCCCAGCCACCGCAGGGGCAGTGGGGAGGCCTCTGCCTGCCTTCCAGGGCAGGGCCTCACTGGCCTGACCGGGGAAGTGTGGGCTGCCTTTCTGTAAGCTGCCAGAGGTCCTCTGGCTCTTCTGCTCAGCTGTTAACCATCCCCTGCTGAATGTCGGTACACCTCTCAGTGACCAGCCAGCTCCATAGCCCGGGCCTCCCGGGCTTTCAGATGCTTCACTCGTCCCAACGTGATCAAAGGCGAGTTCCAGGTCGCCACCAGTGACTCTTTGAGGAGGGCCACTGCTTTGTGCTCCATGCCCACACACCACTCAGAAGAGTGTCCCCTCAGCCTGCCAGGCAGTGAGTGAGCCAGTCCCCAAATTCCCTCTCTTCTGCCTGTTTTCTCAGATTTGCTCTGGCTCCACTTGTGTCAGGTCAGGTCTCCCGAGAAGCGGGTCCCAGGGCAGGACTCGATGTGCAGGGGTCCTGAGGGGAGGCTTGTGAGGAGCAGAAGGGAAGGGAGAGAGCAGGGGGAGCCCTGGGACCTCAGCACAGCTCTGAGCCTGGGGAGCAGTGGGCGGAGGAAGGCTGGGTACAATGGCTCCTGTTGGAAGAGTCTCCCATCTTGTAGGACCCCTGGAGTTCTCGGTCACTGCGCAGGAGCAGCCCATGGAGCATGGCCTCCGCGCAGGGGCAGTGGCAGGTCGCAGCTGGGCCATCGGGCAACTCATGCCCCCATGGCAGGAGCGCCAAGGGGCACCTTCCCATGGCTGCCACCTGGGCAGGAGGGAGCAGGGGCTTCTGGGTAGAGCCCTGCTCTTGATTCGTTTCCCCTTCTGCTCAGTTCTTATCCTTTCTTCACCTAAATATGCAGAGAGGACAGGTCCCAGCAGCGCTGACAACTTCAGACCCACACTAGCACTGCCCAGTACTTTGGAAATGGCCCTCGGTGTCTGCACCTAGGACCTGATGCTGGCTCCTCAGGCTAAGTGGTGACGTTACCTGAGAGCCTCCAGACCTCCCATGGACACCGCCAGGTTGGAATGAAGAATGCCTCGCTTGTTCCCCTGAAGCCCGTGGTTAGGAGGAAGGGAAGCTGGAAGTCAGGGAGAGAGGGGGCCTTGGGGAAATTGGAAGCAGTTTGGAAGTGACCTCATGGGAGCAAGCCTGCAGCTGTGCTGTGCGTGTTGGGGTTGGCCTCTTACCGTGCAGGTGTGAGCTCCCTGTTTTCCATCACGGCCTTGATTCTCAGGGACCGCTATGCTCAAGTTGCTGGAATCAAGATGGTGACAGAGAAGGACATACTTCGCCACCTTCCCCACTATGCAGAGAGGTGAGGGGCCCCCTCCCATCACCTCCATGCAGTGGCAGTAGTGATATCAGGTGACAAAATGCAGTGTTCATTTGGCCTCAGCCTTCCCTACAGGAAGGGAAGGGGATGTGAACACTCCCATCTTACAGAGAGGACAGCTGGTTCCCTGAGAGGACCCTTCCCAAGGCCAGGCTCTAAACCAGAGGTAGAGCCAGCAGACTTCTCCCTGGGACACTGCTGACAGCCGGCGGAGGGGCCTGGAGCCGCTCCACAGAGTCATGCTGAGCTGCTGCCTGTGGGTCCCCGCAGGGAGGGCGGCCAGGCCCGGGTCAGCGTGGCCGCCTCCTGTGTTGCTTACATTACCTTGGGGTTACAGTAACCCAGTCTCCCACAGATGCAGCACGGCCAGGGCAGGGAGAAGCTCTTAATCGGCTGTGTGCGTCAGCACCCTTTCTCTGCTGCCGGGGGATGGGGGAGGGACGGAGCCTGGAGCCGTGTTTGAAAGCGCTGGACTGCCTCTACAGAGGACCCCAGTGCCACCACGGGGCCCGCGTGCTGAGCCCTCCGTGGTAATTGCTAGCCCCGCGGCTCCTGCTGTTTCTGAGGCTAGAACAGGTCAGAGGGAGAAAGCGTAGAGCTGGCCGCAGTGGGGAGCTTGCGCTGGACAGAAACCAGTGCAGGCACAACTCGGTGTGTGCTGTGGCTTAACAACCACCCCCGTGCTTTTCCTGCGTGGTGCACACACTGGAAAATACGATTTTTACAGTAAAGTCACTTCTGTAAAATGTATTTTTGAATTACGACATGCATAGATAAAAGTATACATCTAGTACAAAGAAGTATTAGAATGAACACACCCATCTACGTAACTATCACCCAGATCAAGAAATAGAACGTCTCAGCACCCCAGGGCCTTCCCTCGTTTCCTCCTGTCCTCCTGTCCTCCTGTCCTCACGTCCTCACTCTCATCCCAAAGGAATCCATTGTCTTCACTTCAAACACTGTACAGATTAGTTTTGCCTGGCCTTGAGCTTTATGTGAATGGAGTCGTTCAGTGTAACCTCTTTTGCGTCTGACTTCTCTTCCAGCATTATGTTTGTGAGGACTCATCTTTGTTGCTACATCTAGCGATGGCCCGTTCTTTTGTATTGGTACAAGGCTTTCCTTGTCTGAGTTCATTACCGTCTTCCCAGTCTGCGTTAATCCAGTCAGCACCGGGGTTGTTTCCAGTCTGGGCTTGTTGCGTATAAATCTGCTTGTATGTGTCTTTGGGCGCATGTGTGCATGTGTTTCTTTTGAGTATAGCACTGAGAGTCATAGGGAAGATGCCTCTTTGACGAATACTGTCAAACAATTTCCCCCAAGTGGTTATAGCAGTTTAACACTTCTACCTGCGACGTAAGAGACTTTGTATGGTTATTGGCCATTTGGTAAAGTGCCTTTTCAAATTTTGTGCCTCTCTTTCTACTGGGTTTTCTGTTTCTTCGTGTTGATTTACATTTCTCTCTGTGCTGGGTATATGAGTCCTTTGTTGGTTATCATGTCCCAAATATCTCCTACTCAGTAGCTTGCGTTTTACTCACTTTGGTGGTGTTTTGGTGAACAAAAGTTCTTCATCTCAGTGTTGTTCAGTGTATCAGATGTTGTATCAGATGTTTTCCTTATGGCTCATTCTTTTTATGTCCCATCTGTATCGAAATCCTGAAGACACGTTTATAAGAGTCGGTGTTCTCCAGAGAAGCAGAAACAGTGCATACAGAAATGTATGGGGTGCATACATTTATATATATAAAAGGAGATTTAGTTTCAGGACTCAGCTCATGTGGTTATGGAGATGGAGGGCGGAGAAGCCCCATTATCTGCTGTCTGCGGGCTGGAGACCCAGGAGGGCTGGCAGGGTAGCTCCAGTGAGGGCCCAAAGGCCCGAGCACCAGGGTCGGCCCGGTGTAAACCTCAGTGTGGGGGCGGGAGATGAGGTGTGGCGCCCAGCTCCAGAAGTGAGACAGGAAGAAGGGGACACATTCCTCCTTCCTCTGCCTCTGTTCTGTTCAGGCCTCCAACAGATCGGGCGATGCCCACCCCTGGGTGGGGGAACTGTCTTCTTTACTGAATCCACTGGTTCATATGCTCGTAGACACACCCAGAGCTGCTTCACAGGCACTCAGAAACTGTTTAATCTGGGCACTCCATGGCCAGTCTAGTTGACACATACAATTACCTATCAAACCCTAGCCAGTCAGCTCAGCCAGTTAGAGCATCATCCCGAAACACCAAGGTTGTGGGGTTTGACCCCTGGTCAGGGCACACGGGGAAGCAACCAGTGAATGCACAACTAAGTGGAACAACAAATGAATACCTCTGTCTCTCTCTAAAATCAATAAATTAAAAAATTTTTAAAGATTTAAAAAAAAGTTACCAGCCCAGGCCAGTGGCACAGTGGATAGAGCATCCTCTTAGAGGACCGAGGTCACTGGTTCGATGCTGGGATTGCCGGCTTGATGCTGGGGCATGGGCTCAACCCTCAGTTTGCCGATTCAAGCCCCAGTCAAGGCACATATGAGAAGCAATTAATTGCTGCACAACTAAGTGGGACAAGTTGATGCTTCTCTCTCCCTCTCTCTCTCTCTCTCTGTCTCTCTCTCTTTTTCTCCCTCCCTCTCTTCTCTAATCAATGGGGAAAAATAATTACCCATCAAATTTTCCTACGTTATCTTCTTGAAACTCTGTTGTATTGCCTTTTCTATTTTATACCTATGATTTACTCAGGATTGGTCTTTGAATATGGTATATAGAAAGTTTCATTTGTTTCCACATGGATACCTAGTTGACCTAGCATCATTTGTTGAAAAAACTTTCCCTCTGGTCCATGGCGCCACCTTTATCAAAAGTGAAGCTCCCACATGTGCATGGATCTGTCTCTGTGCTGCGTTTTGTGTCACTGATCTGTAGGTCTGTTCTTGTGCCAGTATCACACGGCCCTGACCTTTGTACCTTTGTTAAAAGTCTCGATGTCCAGTAGAGCTGCACCCCCACACCTCACTCCCTTCTGTAAAGGGTATCTATGTTATTCTTAGCCCTTTTCATTTTCATATAAATTTTAGAATCAGATTGTTACTTGCCACATACATGCACACAAACCTTCTGGGATTTGTACTGAGATTGCTTTAAATCTATACATCAAATGGGGAAAATTGAGATTTTTATAATACTGAGTTTTCTACTCCACAGACATCATCTCTCTCGGTCTTTATTCAGGTCCTCCATATTATTTCTCAATAATATCTTATAATTTTCTATGTAGAAGTCTTGCTCACCTTTCCTTAGATTACTTCTAGGTACTTGATATTTGTGATACTATTTTAAATGGTATTTATAAATTTCCTTTTCTCTTTATTGCTGATATATGGAAATACAGCTTTTTTTTTTTTTACCCTGTATCCAGTGACCTTGTTAAATTTATTTATTAAAATTCAAATAATTTCTTTATAGATTCTTTTTGATTTCTATTTACCCAGTCAGGTCATCTGCAAATAGTGACAGTTTTACTTTTTTTCCCCAAATCTCACAACATGTATTTCTTTTTCTTGCCTTATTGCACTGTACAGCATTTAGTGTAAGTGATGACAGCAGACATCCATGTCTTGTTCTGATCTCAGCGAGAAGGGTTTTTACCACAAGCTTATTTTTTTATTACGAGATTTTACACTGGAATTTTCTGTATTATACACTTGATTTTAACTTCTCCCCTAGATGAGCTTTCACTTTAGGAATACTTGTAAGTCTGAAATGTAGCAATGATGCTTCATAGCCTGGGAGCTAGATGAATAGACCAGTTTTTTTTGTTGTTGTTGTTGTTGTTTTAGAGAAAAGAAGCTGATGTTTGTCACAAGGCTGTGGCTCCTTATTTTAACCTTGTGAAGAAGAGTTTACCTTGTCTGTTCTACAGAAGGATCTCATGGCCGGTACAGCTGAGCAGGAACTTAAAGATGCATTGGACCCAAAGCTCAGGATGTTCTTACTACTCCCCAATTCCCTGGGAAACTATTGAATGTATAATCCCCAAAGTCACAAAATTATCATTTTTGTCTTAGATCTGCAAGAGAAAAGTTGTTAAACTGCTTCATAGGTATATTTAACATCTTTTCTGTTCTCCTTATCCTCCAAATCTCTGTATCACTGTCATTTGTCTCATCCCACCTTTGTCTGATTTGCGTTGCCATAGAAGCAAACTTGAGCTGCGTGCCTCTCACAGAAAAGGAGCCCCCCCCCCCGCCTCCCTGCAGCCCTCCTCAGCCACCCGGCCGAGCCACCCAGCAGGCCGGGTACAGGGCCTCCCATAGCCTCTGCTGCCATGTGTGTGCTTGTCTGACGCCGGAGGTCAGGGGGTGGTGACTGAGAGCGTTGCCCCAGTCAGGTGGCTTGGGCCATGGCTCAGAACTATGTGTTTTCAACTCTTCATCGTCTCGGCGGTCACAGTGTGAGAATATGGACCCTGTGCCGACGCACAGACACTGTCCCTGCGGAGATCTGGAGAGAAGAAGGAAGAGTAGAGGGAGGGTGGGGATCCAAACCCAGACCGGCCCTGGGCTGGCAAGGTGAGGATGTCCTTATTATTCTCACACCCTCTTCTTGCAGCCCAAATAACCACCCAAGGGTGACCCATGAGATGTCCCTGCGGAACAGAAAATCCTAGGACCCCAGGAAGTCTGGAAACTAAGCACTTGGAAATTCTCAAAGACCCTATTAAAGAGAGCAAATGTTTTCTTGGTTGATTTAACACAGGGTTACATTAAGCAAACAACTGTTTTTTCTTCTTGGGTTAAATTTCTTTTGTACAACTCTTTTTTTCTTTCTTTCTTTCTCATCTTTTTGCAATGACTGCAGTTCTTTCCATTCCGGGAAGCCTCCCGGGGCTGCTGCAGTCCTGTGTCTTAGGACCTTTGCTGGTTTTTTCCAGATGCTTTTTAGCACGTGGTGACATGCTTTGACCCCAAAGAGAGGATGGGCAGAACTAGCCTGTTTGTTTTCTCTCTCCATCTACCTGCCACATCTATTCCTTTGTCAGAATTCCCTGGCATGGCTCGTGTCTCTTTTCCTGCCTCTCTGGGTATCTCTCCATCCACAGATTTGTATCCAGGGTTCGGGGAAGACTGCTTTTGGCCCCTAAGGCTAACTTGATGAGCTGATGGCTCAGCAGGGTACTTTTTAAACTCAAGGAGACCTGCCACTTTCCAAGACTTAAAGGAGTTATAGAAGAGGCTGGTGGTATTCAGGTTGCTCCCTGCTTGATGAACAGACTCCCTCAGTTCCCTTGCAGGTGGACACATGCCTCTGTGCTGGTTTGTTGCGCCAGACTCCAGGGCATGTCCAGATACTTAGAGCAGCAAGTCCCTCTGTGCAGACAGAGGGTCCCTGGAAGCCCAGAGCCCTCGCCCAGGCTGCAGAGACTGGAGAGACTCAGGGAGGTTAGCCCATACAGGAAATAGGCCGCAGAATTACATGTTGGCCCCCAGCCCGAAGAAAGGTACCTGCAGCCGTCACCTCGTACAGCTGCCTGGCAGGGGACCAGAACCCTGGCAGGGGACCAGAACGTGCTTGGCTCTCCGAGCTTCTAGCTGTGCTCTCGGTGGGGAAGTCTTTCGGATCTGTCTTCGCTACCACTCCCCAGCTCCCTGGGGCATTGTGGCTTTTTCTTGGTGGTTGGGCAGGAGCCTCCAGAGCCTGAAGGAATTGCTGTGCTTGATGACAAAGGCCATCCATTGATACAAATCGCCTGGAGTCTGCTTTGCTTATTGGAGAAAAATAGAACACAATCACTCTCTTCCTAGCAGCTTCTGCGAAGGTCGGCACCCAGGTAAGCTGAGACTTCTGAGTGACTCAGCAAGTGCCCAGCTCATGGCCACTGAGCCCGGTGAAAGGGAGCAGTGGGCTTCCGCAGCTGCTCTGAGCACATAGCACCACAGGGCCTCGCGGGGCTGCAGAATGTGTACCGCTCCGCCAACCCCACGTCTGCCCAAGGACGTGCCGGGCACTGCTGGGCCAGGCTCCAGGTAGAAGATGAGGGAGACATGGTCTCTGTCCTCCAAGTTCGAGATGACCAAGCGCTGGAGTGGACTGGGGTGGCAGAGGACATGACTTGCTTCCTGGGACCGAGGACCCCGCTGTCATCACCCTGGAATTGAAGGATCATGGGGAGACTCAGAAGGGAGGCTGCAGAGGCGGGCCACCAACTCACCCTCCGGCGCTCCCTCTTGGACTGCAGTCTCTTCTGTGGCTTGCGGCTTCCTCAGGCACCTTTGGGGTGTCTCCTCCGCGTATCACACGTGGTAGGCCAGCCTTGGTTGGGAGGCGAATACCTTTACGTTTGAGCCATGTGGAACCTTAGGGAGAGAATTATTATATAGAACCATTTTTTGCCTGGAAATGGATTTATTGTTTCAAGCACCAAAACTTGCGATTTACGAAGCTACAGTTTGTTTTGATAATGTCAACTGGACATAGTGTAGCCTTTGAAAGAACTTAGGGTCATACACAATGTTTAGGATGTGGTGGTGAGTGTTTGCCCGTAGTCTGCTGTGCCTGTCGGTGCCCTCTCTACACCGAATGCCCCACGATGCCAGGGAGGCATCTCCATAAGACTTTACTGAGGCCCTGCCCCATTTGTCCTTCTGTCCACCTTCACAGTCACTTGTCACTTCACCACTGTGCAAAAGGAGCCCATAGCATCCTCTCCAGCCTGGTGTGAGCGTGAAGCCCCATGGGGACGTAAGATCAGTTAAGAAGCCAAGTGGAGGGTTAGAATTGTTCAAGAAGAGAAAGGGCTCTGAGGGACTGCCCTGTGAGTCACACGTAATGTCCGACGCCCACACCTGTGTTGGCTGCTCTGTCTTTGGTGCTGGCTTCCCTGGTTCTGTTCTGTTTAAATATTCCAGATTGTATGGTTGAGTTCCAGACAAGCAAGATGACGTGGTGCTTTTTAAATTGTCTTTGGACTGAATTGTGTAGTGTCCTTGTCACGCTAGGAAGTTCCTCCTTAGTTTTGACAGCCTTCCAGTTTTACCTAAATCTATTTCCCTCATTAGTCTTCAGCCTAATCACAGACTGGTTGGCTGGTTACCATCTTCTGTGTCATAAATATTCTAAGAAACCATCAGATTCTTCAGTGTTCTGTTCTTGAAGCTCTAAAGGATTCTTCACCGTAGACTTTTTCCAACTGATAGCGTCATCAGACGTGACTCTTCCGCTGCCCCTGTACCCTCAGAACCACCAGAACCATCCTTTGTGCTCGGTGAGCCAGGCCCCTGCCTTTGACTTCTTGGAAATGTTTCTGTAGGTAGAGAGTGGGGAAGCGTGTGACAGCGCTTCGCTCAGGTCACCTGAGGGCTGCATGGCCTGGCGTGCTAAGTGCACTTCGTGAGAGCTCAGGAAATAAATGCCCAGGAGAGAGCCAGTTTATGGCTCTAAGAAAATTCTTACGGGGGTCTGGCAAGTACAGGTCCACCTTCTGATGCCCCGTGCCCACGGGCAAGGGCGCTGTCTCTGTCCCAGCCCCAACGCAGCGCCTGGGATGCGGTGGGTGACCAGCAAATGCCGACCGGCCGGCTCCGGGCAGCAGGCTGCCTCCACTCTTACCCCTCGTGTTCTGTGCCCTAACATTTTTCTGTTTTTTAATAACATCAGACTCTTGTCACCTGGAGGTTTTCCTCATCATCATCATCATCAAAGGGGATATTTATAGAGTACTTAACAACGCGCCAGGCCCTGAGATAAGAGTCTGTGCAGTTCATCTCACCTCGTGCTCCTGGAGGAACAGCGGGGAGGGGGGGAGGGGCCGTAGGTGCTAAGCGCGCACGCAGGCACTGTGTCAGCTAGCAGGCGAAGCTGCCTGTCCCCACTTGCCCTTCCCATCCAGGCCTGGCCTCCCCGAGACCTGGGGCCAGAGCCCCGGTAAGGCTGGGCTGGAGCCGGGCACCACAGGAGCCTTCAGGAAACTCTGATTCAGAATTGCCTTGCATTTCCCGCCACCAAACTTAGAGCCTCCTCCGCGTGAAGAGGGCGGGGTGGGTGCTCCTGCTTGCTCGCCACTCCCTTCTTGGAAGTCCTAGCGCCTGGGTAACAGGCACAGCTTGCCTCAGTCCTCGGCAGGGCGAGTGTCGCGGCTGCCAGCCCGGCTGCGGCGCCATCCCCAGCAGACAGCCGCAGAGCGAGGTGGGCGGCCCCTGGTCTCCAAGGTCGGCCGTGGACACGCCAAGCTGCGCGCTGCCTGTAAGGATGCCCTGGCGAAGCCAGCGGCCAGGTCTTTCCGTTGTTGCAAATGCCCATTTGGCAGTAATTCCGCCAACACCCAATGGGGCATGGGGAGGAAGTAGGCTTGAGTTTCACAGACTGGCTGGTGTGAGTGGACTGGCACAGACCCATTCACCAGGGGGCACACTCACTTCCCCGGCAGTGGCCGCGTGGCAGAGACGAGAGACCTGATAGTGGGCAGATGCTGTGGCCAGGGGAGCACAGGGCCCTGCGGGGCACTGGGTGGCACCTCTGCCCAGGTGCAGGCGGCCAGGCTGAGGCCAGAGAGCTCTGGGTGCTGCTGGCAAGAGCAGGGTCACATGAGGGAGGCCTGGGCGGAACCACTGGTCCTCCCTGTCGTGAATGGCTGCCCGGCCTGGCAGGAGCTGCCCGTGAAGGAGGCCACTGCTGAACAGGAAGCTGGTCATTGTCCAGGGACCCCTTCTTAGAGCGTCTCTAAGTCGTGGACAAACAGGGCTCCCCTCTGCATTCTGGGCGGCCGTTCAGGGAAGTGGACTCATGCAGTCCGGTCAGGCGTTGACATCGGCTGGCCTTGCAGCCTGATGTGCCACTGACTCAGCATGCCTGGAGGGTCAAGGGCCTGACCTGGGTGTTTCTGGTCTCGGGTCTCAGGTAGAGTTGGGGAGGCACCCAGACAGGCATGGAGTCTTCACACAGCCTGTGTCTGGGAGCTTTCACTGGCCAGAGACCCAGGGGTAGAGATGGCATGAAACCAGCAGTCTCCTAGCCCACCACCACCGCCTCTTCGTGTGTGCTGGCACGCCCCGGACATCGGCCGTGCGTGTGTCTGGGCAGGGACTTGACGATGTTGGGGAGCCCAAGGCTCTGGATGGGAACAGGTCCATTTAAACCACTCTGAACTTAGTTCATCAAACTGTGGGTCAGTATTTTAGAAGTCGTGTAACTAATGAAGAGCCGCACCAGACCTAACGCACTGCACCCAGTGGTGAGAGACAAGTGTCAGTTCAGTGGCAACAGCCCAGCAGGAAGAGAGTTTTTTAATAATCAACTAGGTTTCATATTTACAGTGAGGCGGGCTGCCCTCAGACAAGAGGACTCATTGATTAGGTGAGGGACGGATGAGCCACAGCCCACACCCCCTGTGTTGGGGCAGAGTGTTTATGGCCCACAGGCGAGGAGGAGTCTCGTGAGAGCAGATGCAGGAGTCCCACAAGGCCGCCCGCCGAGGCAATCTCAGCAATGTCTGCCGAGCTTAAACGCCCACCTTCCAGCAGGGGTCCGCTGAAGGGACGGTGCTGGAACTGAACCCCTCTCCTGGGCCCTTCTCCCTGCGCTCCGCCCCTCTCCTGAGACGGCCTTGTTTTCCCCTCAGCGTTTTCAGTGGCGCACCGAGCAGACCTGTCTCTGAAACACCTATCTGTCTCCCAGACATGTCATCAGCCCTACACCTGACCTGGCCCTGACATTCCGAGATGAACAGGACCTCTTCCCAGACAGGAAAATGGGCCGCCCGGTGATGAGTTCTGGACTCTCCACGTGACTGCGTGGAGAAGGTGGGCTAGGGCGTGGCAGCCCAGGCGGAGTCCTGGGTGCCCATCTGCCACCAGGAG
This sequence comes from Rhynchonycteris naso, assembly GCA_037038555.1. Classification (NCBI taxonomy): domain Eukaryota; kingdom Metazoa; phylum Chordata; class Mammalia; order Chiroptera; family Emballonuridae; genus Rhynchonycteris; species Rhynchonycteris naso. Next base: position 6,244,901 of record CM072997.1, on the reverse strand, counting down.
GCCCAAAGATAGCCCTAAGGAGTGGAGGTGCCCCTTTCCTCATGACTTGGTGGGGGAGCTGGGCCAAGGCCAGGAGCCAGCCGGCAGGAGCCCGCAGGGTCCGAGGAAGCTGCAGCCTTTGATGCAAGAAGCCACCAGGACCGAGCGCCTCCGCAGGCCTGGCTCCCTGGCCGGCCCACTCCGGTAGCCCCAGCTTCTGCAGGTCTCAGTCACTGGGGTTGGGGAAGACGCAAAACCAGATTTCCTCATGGCTGAGGAACCACTGATTAGCTCAAGAAGTCAGATTCCTCTTTACCCCGGTCCAGAAGATCCTTTTCTCCTGGACACATTACCCTTTTCCCCACTGGGAGCAGGTAGGCCTGGGCTCAGCTCCCCTGGCTGTCCCTCCCCACCTGCAGCGTGGTGGTGGTGAGCAGGCTTTGCTCTGGAAGAGCAGTCTCAGGTCACAGCACCGCCACTGTTTGCGTGCCCTGCGTGCTCGCCGGACTTGGCCTCCCGGACACTCAGTCTCCCTCTGTGCAGATGAGGGCTGTGAGCGTGCCCCGCCCCGAGCAAGGCTTCTGGGAGGCTGGGATGAGGGGCCCAGCAGCTGCCCTTCCCTCGCAGCCGTTAGTGAGCGTGCGGCTGGGGCAGTGGCCTTCTCGGCACTTGGCAGGGGCTGCACCCAGTGGCCCTGCGGCCCGGAGTGTCTTTCGGAGGGTGAGCAGAGCGTGCTCTAACTTGCAGGAACCAAGCAGCCTGAGTTCCCAGGAACGTGTGTCTGGTCCTCCCTTATCGCCCTCCCTTATCTGGCTGTCCTCTGTGGAGAGAGAGAGACAAACACCTTTGTGTTCCGCGTACCCTTTTCTGTCGAAGATCTTCATGCCCAAAGCCTAACTTTAAAATCAGAATTGATCTCTCCCAGTGTCAGTGGTGACAATGTAGCTGGCCCCACAGAGCGATCCACGGCTCCAGAGCCAGCCGCCATTGTTGGGCTGGGGCATGAAAGAGCCCCTGGCCTGGGAGTTCAAGCAGGGCAGCGAAGCTGCCGGGGGGCCCTGCGGGGACTCCCCGAGATAGCTGGGCCTCGGTACATCTTGGCCACACCTCCTCTGGTCAACGGTTCCAATTCCAGTTGGACAGCAGCTCGAAGTGGAGAAAGGCATGTGTGTCAACACCGTGGCAGGGCCAGCAAGCCCTGATTGCCCAGCTCCGCAAGGCTGCACAGCAGAAACGGCCACCTGGCTCTGCTTAGCGGGAGCTCTCTGCCATGAGCTGCGTTCGGGCCTGCCCTGTGCCTCCCTGAGCAGAGCCCTGAGCCTTGGGAAGGGAGCGAGGCTTCTCTTTGCGCTGACAAAGGGCTTTCTGCCTGTCAGCCCGGCTCCCAGCAAGCCCCCGCCCCTGCCTACCGCAGCCACTGGGCCTCCCTTTGGCAGGGCCCCGCACGCCCGTGCTCCGGGGGCCTAGCCTCTGGAGACTTCCTTCTGAGCTAGAAAAACAAGCAGCTGAACCGTGCTCGGCTGCTGGGCCCCGCCTGCCGAATCTATAGAAAGGCCTGGAGTGGATTCAGCCTCCCGAGGAGGAAACCTGGCTCCAGCCTCACCCACAAGGCCTGTTATGTCTGGCTCCGGAGGCCCTCTCCTCTGGGGTTTTCCAGGCCTGTGAACTAGGCCCCATTCATTTCCCTGTGGTTTCATGGCAATGTCCAAAGCGCTCAGCAGGTTGCAGGGAGCCCTGAAGGAGAGGGGTCAGCAAGAGGCCCGGGCTCTGACGTGTGGGCGGCCCTGGGGCTGCAGCACCCTCCACACGGATGCTTGAAGCGGAGTGCCCAGCCGGCTGTGGGTGGGCGCCCATCAGTCAGTCTGCCAAACTTCCTCCAGTGGGCCCCCACCCACCATGGCTTGCTCCGCCGGCACTCCCTCTCTCCCGGCCTCTGCTTTCCGACTCCCAGGCCACCAGCTCCACCCTGGCCTGGGCTGAGGAGCTGCAGCAGACACCCCTGGTGTCCCAGCCCGGCACACCAAAAGCCACTTGGGGATGCAGGGGAGCGGCGGGTCCCCCGCAGGGGTGCCCACCGCCTCCACCCCTGTGGGCAGCTCAGCACGGAGAAGGGGTCGTGCTCCAGCACAGAGCTCGGTGAGAGGCCCAGCTCCCTTCACAGCCCCTGCAGAGCCCATGGGCTCCGGCCCGCTGTGCGGATGTGCCCAAGGCGGGGGACCTACTCTCCGGAGAAGTGAGTCTGAGACTGGCCAAGAGCAGTTCTTATCAAACTTCCAAGGTAGCTGTTTTCACGAGGTCTAATTGAACAGTCTCTGCGAGTGGCCTCATTTCATTTGCATAAGACTTCCACAGAGCCGTGCCAAGTGCCCTGGTGGCCGAGGGCAGAGGAGGCTCTTCTAGTCTCCTACTTGCTTTTGGTCTTTGAAAACTGATGCACTTTCAGGTTTGGGCAACAGCCATGCCGCTGCCCTGGATGCCTGCTCCCCAGTGGTTTCCAAAGCCACTGGGAGCGCTCTGGGCATGGAAGGGGTGGGGCAAGCTTCTCATCAGGGTCAGCTGGTAAAGTGGATCTGGAAACGGAACGCCCCGCAGGCCCGGCCTCTCTTGCCAGGCAGGGTTGAGAGGGCAAGGACTGAGGAGCACAGAGCCCAAGCGGAGGGCGCTGAGCTGTTGGGCCGGCGAGTTTGGCCTGCCTACCTGCCAGCACTATTCTGGGCTGGGAGAGCCCTGCGGACCACGGATACCAGCCTCCCTCGGCTGTCTAGATGGGCCGAGTTCTGAGGGAGGGGGCAGCAGCTTGCTCGGCTGTGGTCTTCCCAGTGCTGGCCTCCATCTGGATCCTGCCTGCAAGTGCCACAGTATAGGACCAATGCCCCCAGCCCCGGCTCTGCCCAGGGAGGCTGCCCTGTCCCTAGGCCTCTTTGAGGCAACCTCTCTTTGTTGACCTGGTGGTTGTGGGCCTTTCTCTTCCCTCCTGTGCCCGGTGGACTTGAAAGTCCAGTCTCAGGACACCGTCTTTGCGCCAGTGCTCCCAAAGTGCCCCACTGCTCCTCAGCATGGCGGCCTCCAGTGGTCCAGCCGGTCATGTGGTGACTGCCGGTCACCACATGTCCCCCCTGAGCCCTCAGGACAGCTCTGACGAGGGCCCAGAGAATGTGAGCCTCACCCGCTCTTTCCCGGACTGGCTGTGGCCCTGGACAAGGCCCTTCCTCACGTCAGCTCCTTTGTCCCTGGAAGCACACGGGAGTCTTCTGCACACTTAGAACAGCAATCAGAAAATATGACAGAGAAAAATACTTGAGCTTTTGTTTCTTTCACCAATAAATGCAGTGAGAGTTGTCTACCCTTGAGGGCCTCCTACATTCTTTAACCCTGGGTTTTCTGAATCCCCTTCCCTACCACCCCCCACGGACACTGGGAGCCCCGACTTGCTGAACCCAGTGGCCTCTCCGGGCCCTCCAATTCTTCGCCATGGCGTCGGCGCTGTGGATAGCCTGCCCGGCTCAACCCGAAGCCCTCCTCTCATGCCGTTTTGCTTCTTGGCAACCTCATCAGCCTGTGAACCCCCTCCTGTCTAACCCTCTGTGCCTGGTGACAGGGTGACAGTCTCATCCACCCCGAGACCCTCAGCCTGTGTCTCCAGACTGGGGCACGACCTGCCTTTTCTCTGCCAGCCCGCAGGCTCTTCAGCATCCAGCCTAACGCACATGGCCCCATCTCTGTGTCCCACCATCACTGGGTTCTTCTTCATGTCTCTCCCTGTGCCAGCTCCCCGTCCCCCAGGTGAAGTCCTATCCCCACACTTACTTTCCAAACACGCCTGCTTTTTTGTCCTGTGACAGCACACCTTTTCTGTTTTGTCCTTCTGTGTAAAGTGTCTCCCTCTTCCTTGCCATCTCTTGGAATTGATCTTGCATTTCGGGACTTAATCTCCTCACCAGGCTGGGCTCCTGGCGGGCAGGCCCCGGCGCTCTGGTGGCAGCCGGGCCTCTGGTCAAGCAGCCCCGTTCATGACCCCAGCTGACGCTCAGGAGCTCTGGGAGCTGGAGCAGCCACCTTCCTTTTGTACCCACACAGAGAAAGGGCTGACGCGCACCTCCGGGGGCTGCACCTGGCGTGGGTATGGGGATCATCTGTCCCGGGTGCTACCGGCTGTGTCTGAGAGGGTGGAGGGGGAGCAGAGTGCAGAGAAACAAACGTGCCGCTCTAGTTGGGGGTGGAGCGCTCTGGCTTATTTGGATAGCAGTGTGCCGGCCGGAAGTGTGGACTGGGGGTGGGGGGAGCAGGGACCGCTGTTCCTTCTCTCTCGCCGCCGTGTTTGGGGATGATCTCAGCTGAGCTCTTTTCTAGGCAGAGCTTTAAAGTGGTGACAACCTCCAGCAGCAGGTGTAAGGAGTCAGGAGCATGCATGTGACGACTGTGTGCCCCAGCATAGAAGGGGACAGTGGACGGACCATGCCCCCCGCCTCCTGACTGTGCCCTGTCCTGTGAATCCTTCCTTCTGCACAGGTTCATTGAGTGTCCATGCTGGGTCAGGCCTCGCACAGAGACCAAGGCAGGCGGCATTGGGTGGCGAGGGGAGAGATGACCCCGTTTAGAGAGGCAGTCATGGAGTGTGGGCTAAGTGCCAAGACAGAATACACATGGGACTCCCAGGGAGCACAGAGGGTGGGCCCCTCGTGCTGCCTCCCTAGAGGAGGGGACACGAGGAAAAGAGTCAGTGGTCCAGAACTCCAGGCTAAGGGGACCGCCGGGCAAAGGGACAGAAGCAGGAAAGTCACGAGAGCAGGGTGTGGTTGGAGTTTGAGGGGTGGGAGCGGGGAGAAGGGAGAGGTGACCTGGGCACAGGACAGAGAGCTTGGTGACCTCACCTTACAAGGCGAGGGACTGTCTCAAGGTCAGTGGGTGCTGCTGACGGGCTTCAGGAGAGAAAGTGACCAGATTTGCCCTCGAGAAAGAATATCCCACTTTGGCTGTGAAGAAGGAAGCCAAAGGCTTAAGCAGAAGTCAGGAGGCCAGTTGATAAGAGACAGAGGCCTGGACCCAGGGGGTAGCATTGCGGTGGGAGACCACAGAAGCCTGTCTATGTTCAGCCCAAATCCTGGGGCTGGGACCACCCAGGTGGGTCACATCCACAGTATGCCTAAATATAATGTAATATGTTATGAAGGCAGGTTTTTATATATTGCATTCCCATTTTTTAGGTAAATAAATTGAGACTCAGAGAGGGTAAGAAATCACATAACTGGTGAGCGGCAGAGCAGGGACCCAGGGCAAGCTGCTGAGTTCGTCACCACGAGCCTCTCCGGAAGGCCTGGCCTGAGCAGGAAAGCAAGCAGGGGCAGGAGAGGTGACACCATAGGACATGTCCACGCCCCAGCCAGAGCCACAGTCACAGACAGAGCCACCACCTCCAGGGGCTCGAGGGGCACTCAGTCCAGTTCCTTGGCGGTAAAGGATGGGCGGCCCTCCTCGGAAAGGGCAGCGTTTCAGCCCATTTCTCGTTTTGCGCGTCGGGCCCCTGCCAGGTGGAGCGGCCTTCCCCGTCGGTCACTCACGAGCAGTGCACGCTGCTCCCGGCACTCCTCCTTATAAAGCCATGATGCATGCTAGCATCTGAAAGGCGAAGGGATGTCCCATAGCAAAATGTCACACAGCATAACCTCCAGCACTTCATATATTTTTGTACTTTATTCTTAAAGTGACAGTAGCACCTTTCGGGAAACACCATTCTAGAGCAGAGTTGTCTCTGCACCTTTGGGAGGAATGTGTGTACGTGTGAGCAGGCTGCTTGTGGCCTCACCTGCCTTCTGCTCACCCTCCAGAACCAGGAGGCCCAGAGCACAGGTAGGTGGGATGCTGCAAATGAGTGTGCGGCCCCGCCCCCAGCTGCCCAGGCAGCTGTCAATCACAGCAGAGCCCGCCCAGACCCCGCCCCCCAGGGAGTGGTGGGTGGTGGACCCCCAGTGGCACTGGCTCCAGATGCTCAGCAGATGCCAGGCCTGGGGCTAGGGCTGCGTCTCTGAGGGCTTGGCTTGCTGTTCTGGAAGGTGACCCTGGCAGGTGGCCATTCCTGAGCCCCTGTTTCAAGCAGTTGTCAGGTGGTTGCTGAGTTCCAGCTTGCCCCCCACCCCCCCAGCAGGACTGAGTGATCTCATGCCTAAGCCATGCTGGGAGGGAGTCTGGTGGGGGGAGGGGTTATGATTAAGGCAGGTGTCCAGATGAGGCAGGAAGGGAAGTGGGCAGGGCTCCATCGCCACCGGGCTTCCCAGACCCCCATGTTTGGTTTGCTCTCGGAGTGCCTCCTGACCACCCAGAACAGCTTGGGGCATTGTCCGAGTGCTGTCCCACAGCAGAGGACGGAGATCTGGGGAACGGTGCTTGCTGATGGGCTCCGCTGCTGAGCTCCTCTGCTAACCACCCTGCAACCGTGCTGTCCACTGTCCCTGACCGCCTGCAGCCCTCAACCCCACAGCTGGCTTCGGTGAAGGAGAAAACCCTGAAAGGGAGCCAGAGCCCCCGCACCCTGGGCTGCAGGGCTGTGGAGCTGCAGTTTATAAACGAAGGCTCTTGCCTGCCCAGAAGTTCCTGGGTTCTAAGCTGCTCCTGCCACGTCCCAGGTCTTGCGGAAAGAAGATGTTTGGGGCCCCCTGCTGGTCCTTCCAGGGAACTGACCTGGGGATGAACCTGTCCACGCTGGTGAGAGGGGCCTCCACAGACCCCAGATGACAGCCGTGACACTCACCACAGCCAGCCCGGTTCTCTCTCCTGTGGTGCCTAGCCAAGTGTTTGACAGGGAATCCTGAACTCAGCAACCTGGTTGCCAGCTGCTCGGCTTTTCCTTGGCTGTTCTGTTTCCGCACTCCACGTGGGCCCAGTCCGTCTGCACTGCACCTCTCCCAGCCTTCCCACGGCTGGGCCACCGGGCACTGCTGGCCCGCACCTGCGTTCCCCTGCTCACACGCTGGCGGGCTCTCTGCACCGCTCCCTTCCCCACCTGCTGGCATGAGAAGGGTGGTAAGGACAGGCTGTGGGGACACGGTCCCTGCCGCTATCCTAGGACACTAATGAGCCGTGGCAGCACTTAGGGAGTCCGGGCTCATGGCTGCGCTGCCCCAAGTTTGGTGACATTGACGTTTTTCTGAGATGAATGCTTGATATCAGTGAACTGACTTAGAGCACGTGCCACAGGCTGCCCTCCTAACCCTGTCCCTCAGGTGGGAGGGAGGGGCTGAGACACCCAGAGAGAACTGGGGCCCCGGAGGCACCAAGGGGCCTGTCCAAGGTCAGCCTCTGCGGCCAAGGCTTCTCCCGACTGTGCTCTAAGGGTCAGTGAGAGCACACTGGTTTTTCTGTCAGCAGGCTCAGGGGGACATGCAGCGCTGAACCCCCTGATCACTGGGGGTGTACAAGTAGTGGGGTCACTGGAGAAGCAGATCGACTGGGGTCCGTTGTCACTGCCTGGGGCTCTGGACATCGGCCCCACCTTCCCCATCCCTTCTCTCCTGTTCTTACCTAAAACCTTGAGAGGTGCGGCAGGACCTGGGAGCAGGAGCATGGCTCTGCCTGGGGAGGATGTCCAAGCATTCAGTGCCTTTGGAGATGGGAGAGCAGGGTGTAGGGGGTGTAGGGGCGGGTGGAAGCTGACCCAACTCAGCCTGGGGGCATGCTGCCCCCTGCTGGCCAGATGGGAAAACTCGGACTGGAGTCTTCACCTTAGCCACCACTGAGTTGGAGACCCAGCTTCAAGGAACATGGGTGCCCCTGCCCACGACGATTCTCGGCCTGCAGGGAGACATGTCTAGGACTGCCTGACATGCAGTCATGTTTGTTGAGTGAACAAACAAATGAATGTATGTATCTGAACTATTTAGATGAGACTCTTCTTGGATTGATAAGATCTAAATAAGAAAACCAAATATGAAGAAGTAGATGAGGCTAAACGGTGACACCGGTCACTGCATAGCCACCGGGTCTTCAGGAAAGGCAGGGGTGACGATCACAGGGCATCCTGGAGAGACCTCTGGCTGGCCATCGGCATGGAAGCCAGGGACAGAAGACAGCACCTCTCATGTCTCAGGCTGAGGACAGCCCGCACAGGGGGGCGCTGACTTCAGGTCTCTGTGATCTGAAGCTGTGTATAACTGCAGAGGTCTTCACAGCCACCTGGTGAAGCAGGTGTTCTTACTGCTGTTCCTGTCCTGCATTTGAGAAGGATGGCCGGAAAAGGCCCGTGACTTGTCCAGGGTCCTATAGCAAGAACACGGGGAACCAGGTCCAGACCTCGTCTGAGGGATTTTCAGTGGCTAGGTTCACGTGCTTGAAATCAAGGGCTTTCAATAGGAAGTGATGTGCTCAAGGACAGATTCAGGGGAGGGGCAGGCAGGATGGCCTCTTTAAAGGCTGTTGTGGCATCCCGGTGGGAATGAAGGAACCCCTCATTCCCCACACGGGGCCTTCTGCATGGACAGGGCCCAGCAGCGGCCCAAGCCTGCAGTCCTGCACACAAGCTGTTGCCTGCCCACGGTGGGCCGGTTTGAGCAGTCCCCACAGAGGAGTGTGGGACTTGTAGAGAAGGCTCTGGGAGAGACAGATTGCTGTTGGGACAGCTTGGCAGACAGAGCCACGCTTCCGCTGAGGCAGGCCCCCTGGGGAGGGGGATTTGACCAGCAGCCTAGGAGTCTTTCCTATCTGGGCAAGACTTTCCCCACTCAGGGCACCCTGTCTACCATGACACCAGGATGTGCTAGGCCCCCTTCCCAGAGGCATTGGCTCCTGTGCACATGTGTGACCCAGGGGAGCCCCAAGTTGGGGAGCAGCACACAGGCTACTTCAGATTGGGGGGTGCTGACTTCAGGTCTCTGTGATCTGGCTTCCCGCTCTGCCCAACCCCTCCCTTCTGGCACACCTCCTCCAACCCCATCAGTGCCCGTGTTCCCCTGGGACCTTGGCAAGGTCCTAGGGCAGCGGCCCCTGATTGGTTCCTCCTCCTGCAGGCTCGTGGAGGAGTTCATGCTCCTGGCCAACATGGCCGTGGCGCACAGAATCTACCGCGCCTTCCCCGACAGGGCGCTGCTGCGCCGGCACCCTCCACCGCAAACCAAGATGCTCAAGGACCTGGTGGAATTCTGTGACCAGATGGGTCTGTCCATGGACTTCAGTTCCGCTGGGGCCCTCAATGTGAGTGCCGGGAACTGGGGGTTTGGAGGGGCAGGAGAGGCCCTGCTCAGGAGAAGGGGAGGCAGGCCTGGAGCCTGGGGGTGTGGCAGCCTCCGCATCCCACCAGGGTCTGTTCCCCTTCAGCCAGGATTCTCCTAACAGAGAGCAAGGAGGCCCCTGGCTGGGTGGGGGTCCTGTAGCAAGGGGTGGGCTAGGCTGGGGCGCAGGGCCTTTCAGGAGGGGGCTGGCTCATTGGAAGCCAGAGCTTGTCTTTTATGGTAAGTGGTGTTGAGTGTTCCCTGCCTGGAGCTAAGCCTCTGGACTCCATGGCCTTAGCTTTGACCCCCCAGGAGGAAGACTATTTCCACCCATGCCCCCAGCCCAGGGTGGGTGGAGAGATGCCTTAGGTCAGGCAGCTGGAAACCAGTCTGTCCAGGCCAGCCAGTTCCACGCAAGAGGACTGACCTCAGAGCTGCCACCTCTGGGGCAGGCCCAGTGTGGGCCATATGCTGGGGCCTGCTGGCCCCCTGCACCCCAGCCATGGCCATCTGAGCTGACCCTTTTTCTCTAGAGCCAGGCCTTGTAGCTCAGCCTCTCCCCAGACCCTGACTACATATCACATGGGTTTGCTTCTAGGAAAGTCTGACCAAAATATTTGGAGATGACAAGTACTCACTGGCCCGGAAGGAGGTGCTGACCAACATGTGCTCCCGGCCCATGCAGGTAAGGAGGGGCCCGCCCCCTGGCCCCCTGCTTCTCCAGGAGCACATGCAGAGGGTCTGGGGGAGGGTAGGGGAGGGCAGCCCCGCTCATTCTGGCCTGCTTCATCTGCTCAGGGACAGCGGTCTGGGCCTGTTCAAGGGTCCAGCTTGAGCCTGCTCCCCCCCGCCCCCACACACACACGCATGGCATCCAGGGCTCTGTTTCCTGGCAGAAAGCAGGGAGTCCCCACAGGGCATGCACAAGATGCTTAATACCCAATCCCCAAAGACGAGACCAGGTTGGGGAAGGGAATTGGGGGTGGTCAGCAGCTCATGGCTGGATGGGGGCCATGGAGGGGAATGTTGCCTGAAATGGACTGCAGAGGGAAGAGACAGAGACGTCTCCCTGTCCCCAGCTGGGAGAAGAGGAGTCAGGCTGTGGGCATGTGTCTGCAGGTGGGAAGACAGGCTGGCAGCTGGGGTGAGGGTGGGGGGTAGACAATGGCTTGCTCCTGGCAGCCTCTCAGTCCTCTGAGGCTGAGCTTTAACCCTTGCAAGCCCGAGTGTCTGGGGAAGGAGCCAGCCCAGTGGACTGTCAGGCCAGGAGCTGCGGACACTAGTGAGGTTGGCTCTGGGCTTCCACCCGGCTGGGGACAGTGACAAACCATGTTTCAGGGGCTCAGTCACTCAGCACTGGGCATTCTTTCACAAGAGCCAGATGGCCGTATCTGCCCCAGCTGGCTTACTTCTAGGCATCCGTGGCCCTGCCAGGGACGGACCATCAGGGCCTCCTTAGGTCTAGCTGCCCTTACCCTGCCCAGACACCATTCTGTCCCACATCAGGCACCTCAAACGCCACACAAGGGGTGGGTGTACCTATGGCCACTGGGTTCAACACTACTCTGCTCTCCAATTGCCCCTAGATCCCAAGAACTGCCCCCACCCCTGCCCCTCGAAGCTATCTACCTCCAAGGTCAAACCAGCCCTGAAGCTCCACGGAAAGGCGCCCCCTCCTGAGTCACACAGAGCCTGAGAAAGCCGGGCTTCTCCTGGCCCCTCCTGCAGTGACCTCAGAGGCTGGCCTTTGCCTTGGGATCTGATGGCAGGGCGTGGCCGGAGAGTCTAGTGGTCCTGTTCTTCGGGCCCCCAGAACTGGGGCAGGGGTGGGGGACCGGGCAGGGATGGCAGCAGTGAGCACAGGAGTCCTAAGTGATCTGCTGGAACAGGACAACAGGGCTGTCCTGGGGAGGGCCGGTCGCTGTGGGGAAGCTGCAGTCCCCACCTGTCCCACTGCCCAGAGACACTTTTGTGGGCCAGAAAGGGAGCCAGGGCCTTCTGTCCTCCTCTCCTCAGCTCGTCTGGGGAGCTGGGCCACCGCTGAGAACAAAGCCCAAATGTGGCTTGGAGGAGCGGCAGCTCCCCCCTCCCCCTGCGACTTGCCCTGGACATAACCCGAGGCCCAGCCAGAGCTGGAAGAGACCCCAGCTGTGCCGGGGGCTCCAGGGCCCCCCTCCTACACAGTAACTGGAGCCCCCATTTGGCTGAGAGCACAGAGGGGTTTGAGAGAGGGACAAGCAGCCCAGGAGTGAGCAAGTGAACGGGCAGGGTGTGACTTTGGCTCTCCACAAGGAACCTGTTCATTTGCTGCCAGGCAACAGCCCGTTCTTGATCCCCAGCCCTGGAAGCTCAGGTCACAGGGTAAGCGGCTTCAGGGCCTGTGGGTCCCTTCCTGCAACCCAGTCACAATTCCTGCCATGCAGAAGGGCCTTTTATTTTTTAGACTTTATTTATTTATTTTAGAAGGGATGGGGAGAAGGGAGGAGGAGCAGAAGCATCAACTCCCATATGTGCCTTGACCAGGCAAGCCCAGGGTTTCGAACCAGCAACCTAAGTATTCCAGGTTAACACTATCTACTGCTCCACCACGGGTCAGGCCAGAAGGGCCTTTTGAATTCAGACCTGGGTCTTGGCCCCGCACAGATTATCAGGGACAAGAAGGGCCGATGCTGGCAGGCTGGCAAACCGCCTCCTCCCTTGGCTGGCACGAGGTGGAGTTTGGGGAGCAGAGTGTGGAGCCCCAGACCCAACCTGCCCCCAGCCAGGCTCTGAGCCCAGGCTCCCGCTCCCGCCCCCGCCCCTGCCCCCAGATGGCGCTGTACTTCTGCTCGGGGGTGCTGCAGGAGGAGGCGCAGTTCCGGCACTACGCCCTCAACGTGCCGCTCTACACGCACTTCACGTCGCCCATCCGCCGCTTCCCGGACATTGTGGTGCACCGCCTGCTGGCCGCTGCTCTTGGTAAGGGCCGCAGCTCGGGGGTGCAGGCCTGTGCCCATCCCGGGGCTGCCTGGCCCGGCGTGGGTGCACAGGGGCCACGATGCTGTGACGGGGCAGCCCCAGCGGCAGGGAGCTGAGCCCGGAGCCCGCCCTCTCCGAATCACCCTGGAGGAGGCCGCGTTAGGGTTCATTAAACACCCCAACAAAGGCAGGAGCTTGAGGCCCTGAGGCCGCCCTACCATTCTCAGCCTCCGGAGCTGGGCAACGGGAGGCTTTGGCTGTGTACGGCGCCCAGGCCCCAGCCGGCCTGGTCCAGGGGCACCACACTGCCCACCACCCAGCTGTGGCCCTGCCAGTGCGCCGTCCCCCCAACCACCCTCTTTCCAGGCTACGGGGAGCTGCCAGCAGTGGAACCCAGCGTTCTGCAGAAGCAGGCCGACCACTGCAATGACCGCCGCATGGCATCCAAGCGTGTGCATGAGCTCAGCACCAGCCTCTTCTTTGCCGTCCTGGTCAAGGTGAGGCCACCCTCCTGGCGCCCGTCCCCTTCCCCACCTGGGCAGCTGTTCCCCGGTGCCCTGGGGGAATGCCACGCTTCGTGGCCGAGCCGTGGCTGGAGCTCTGTCCTGCAGGAGAGTGGCCCCCTCGAGTCGGAAGCTATGGTGCTGGGTGTCCTGAACCAAGCCTTCGATGTGCTGGTGCTGCGCTATGGGGTGCAGAAGCGCATCTACTGCAATGTGAGTGTGCGGGGCCGCCAGGCCAGCCTGAGGGCCCTTCCAGGCGGGCGGGGGCCAGCTGCGGGGTGCAGAGGTGTGCCAGCCCTGCCATGAGTACCCCACTGCCCCCGTCACAGACACCGAGCGGTGGCCACTGAGCACTCTCTTTTTCCTCTGCGGGGTCTTCATATTCCCCTGGTATCTGGTGGGATCCCGGCCCAGGGATAGCCCTTAGTGGACTCACAAGCATGGAGAACAGGAGCGCAGTGCAAGGACCATGCTGTCCCTGTCCACACTGGGGTATTCAGGCTGCAGTGATGATCCGCACAGCGCCCTCCCCCCAGCCAGTACCAGGCCCGCCTGAGGGCCCTGCCTAGTCACCCCGCTGCCTTCCTGGGATGCGGGATCCAGGTCAGGGCTCAGGTGTGGGCCCTTCTTCAGAGATCCAGGCAGCCAGAACAGGTTCCTCCATACCCGGTACAGGATGCTGGGCATGCGGGCCTGGCGAGAGAGGGGAAAGCAAAGACCAGAAAGAATAGTCCGTGGCCACTCTGTAAGTGATGTCCCCTAAACAAAAGGAGAACACTAGCCTTTGCCCTGGGTGGCTCTTCATTCCAGGTGCCTGTCCGAGGCCACCTGAGGGAGCTGTTTCAGCCTACTGTGTGGGTAACAGGTCACCAGCTGGCCCCCAACCCTGGCTTTGAATTTCCCAACAGCCAAAGCACTTTGGGAAGTAGAGTCCAGCACATAGTGTGGAATAAACATGATATTAACAAAATGGAGTAGAACAGAAGAGACAGAATAGAGTCCAGCTGGAACTAATCAGAATTCTCCTGAAGTCTTGAGATTCACTGAGCAGATAGATCTAGATGGACTCTGCAGACAGCCCAGCCCTCAGTCTGTGCTAACAAACCCAGTGCCAGCAGGGGGCGCTGGCGCTCCTGCCTCCGGTGCCCGGTCCACCTGGGGCCCAGGTCCTTCGGAGCAGGACAGACCCACCACTTCCCCTGAATCATACACAGCCACTGGCCTAGCTGCTGGCTCAGTGCTGCCCCAGCCCAAGATGGCCTGTCAGGGCCTCCCTGAAGCTGCTGCCCCAGGTGAGGATGAGGGCAGCCCCCCTAAAAAGTCAAGCAGCCAGCTGCTGGACTCGGGGGCAGCTCAGGGAATGCCCTTGAGGCCAGTCAGACCTGCTTCCCAACCTCGGAGCCCTACAAGGTCAAAGGTTAGGAGATGGCACCCAGAGCCCAGGGCCTGAGACCCCGCTGTGTGCACCCCAGGCCCTGCCCCTGCGGTCCCACCACTTCCAGAAAGTGGGCAAGAAGCCCGTGCTCACGCTTGTCTGGGATCCTGAGGACATGGAGCAGGAGCCCGTGCAGCAGGTCAGAGCCCTGGCTGGGCAGCGTGCCCCGTCCACCCCCGGCTCTCGGGGAGCCCACGCCCTGCCTCCTGGGCACCCTGTGCTGGCCGCCCCCAGCACTCAGGCGCCTGGGTGCACGGGCACCAGCTCGCCACACCCCCTCCTAGCTCTGCGGCACCCCTTCCCCCGGGAACCCCCGCGGTGGGGAGCGGTGGGGTGGGTGAGGTTCTGCCTGTTTCTGTAAAGCCGGGTCCTGAACTTTTGGGGTCCTTCCAAGAACCTGATGAAGGCTATGGGCCTCATGCCCAGAAAGTTCTGTATACCAGTTTTTACCTGCCATGTGCTCCCAAGGCCAGCCCCGCCCCCACACACACCCAGTGGTCACCGTGGGCGGGGTGTGGAGATCCCGCGGCCTCAGTACCTGAGTGGACGCGCTCTCAGACCAGCAGCAGAGGCCTGACGGGGCAGAACCAGTGGGCCCAGGGGCCCGACGGGACAGAGAGGCAGAGCTGGACTTGGCCCACGTGCCCCTGACTCCTCGGTCCCGTGGGAAGCCCCCCAAGACCTGCCAGGTCACTGTGCTGGCCCTCCTCTGCCGCAGGTTGTCACCATCTTCAGCCTGGTAGAGGTGGTGCTGTGCGCCGAGTCCGTGGCCCTCAAATACAGCGCCACCCTGAGGCGGCCCGGCACTGAGGGCCTCCTGGGCCCTCTGGACGTGGAGGGGTGTGCCAACCATGACCGAGACCTGGACCACGCGGAGGAGGACTGAAGCCACCGGCCCAGCCCGCCCCTCCCACTTGCCTGCCCCACCCGTGGCTTTTAGGGATAGGACCTTTTGACGCCAAAGGGAATTTTTAATTTGGTTTTTAACAACTCAGGGTTTTGTTTTTATTTTTTCATTCTATTTTATTTTTGCAGCTCAGTTTTTAAACAAACTGGAGGGGAGAGGGTGGGGCCAGACGGAAGGCTGAGGCCTGCTCTCCAGAGCAGAATGGACCGCCCCTCCTGGAGGCCAGCACCCTGCAGCCAGCTGCCCAATGCCTTCCCCGCCCAGGAAACAGGGTGTCAGCCAATCAGTGTCATGGAATAAAATCAAGTGTGAAGTGCAGTCTGTGTGCGGGGACCAGGCGCTGGGACAGCTGGGCAGCCAGGCGACAGGGTGCCCTCAGGACCAGGGACACAGCTCGGCCCCACCCCTCTGGAACTTTCCTGTCAGTTCCAGAAGATTCAGAGCTGGCCCGTGGCAGATTGATGCCAGAGCCTGGTTCTAGCTGATTAGAAGTGTAATTACTATGCGAAGCTGCGGGCTCACTGTCACCCTCCTCCTGGCATGTCCATCCCTGCCCCCACCATGTCCTCTGCCTGCCAGCCCACTGGGCCTTGCGGGGGGTGGGGGGTCCTGTGACACCCCTTCTTGTCTTAGGCTGGGGCTCCGGCCCTGTCCCCCACCTCTGTGTGATACAAGCTGGTGCCTCCACCTTCGGTCCCGATCCTATACCCTGGCAACATGGAGGAAGCATGGAGACAGAGGCCTGGGCCTACAGGCGTGAGAGGAGCCCTCAAACTGGCCTTTCCCACCGGGGAGGGGGAGGGGCTCCTGCTGGCCCAGACTGGCCTCATCCCCCATCTGAGCATCTTGACATCACTATTCCATCTTCAAGGATGCGGGGACAGAGGCGGTGGGCCCCTGGACAGCGCTGTCTCCCCAGCTGGCCTGTCATCAGGCGCGCCTCCCAGCATCTGGGGATCTACGCTCAGGTCGGCTTCCCCACAAGCTGCCAGGAACAAGAGTGAAAACCGTGGTGAGGACCCAGGTTTATGGCGCCGTTTCCTGGGATGTAGTAGTCACCAGCTCATCTGGTCTAGTTCCAGTATTGACTTTCTTCAAAGAAAAGCCCAGTGCAGCGCCTTGTAGGAAGGCCTTGCAGTGGCTGCAGCAGTGACTGGGGACGGCTGCTTTGTCTGCCCCAGCAGGCTGTGGTCCACTGTCCACCCGCACTGGCTGGGGGCTAGAGGGGATAAAGGACAGGTCACTGAACTTGCCTGTTGTTCCTTTCCCCCTCCTCTACCACCTCAGCCTTCAGTCTGTCCTTCCTGCCATTTCTAAGATGTCCTAGTGGCCACTGTCCCCTTTCTGCTGCTTTCCCCAGAGCTTTCTAGAACCATCTATCTGGAAGAGAGATGAGTGTCTGGTGGTTTGGTATTGGGTTGAGGTTTCCAGTGCTTCCCTGGCCCGGGTGGCCTCACAGTGAGAGTCCAGGGCTGTCAGCACAGTTGCCCACCCTCAGAGGAGGAGCAGCCCCTCTGCCCTGGTGCTGGCCCCTAGCTCCCGCAGAGCCTGGGAGCTGAGGGCAGAGTAGCACCCTCCAGGGAGGTGGTGGGTCAGAGGGCTGGGCTCCCTGGGGGGCAGCTTGGGCCCAAGCCAGACATCCCTCCATAGGCCCCAGCAGGTCCAGACCCATGAGGACCAGCCAGCTCGGTCTGCAGGGAAGATCTCTGCTACCTGGACTTGTTTGGAAGGCAGAGGCTGGCCTGCCCTGATGTCCACAGAGCCCCGCAGGCCACACCAGCCCGTCCCACCCCCACGTCCCCCCATTTGACAGGAGTGGAAACCACATCCAGGAAAGAGGCAGGTCTCTGGCCGAGATGACACAGCAGGACTGCCCAGCCAGGACCCAGGCTCAGGGGCCTGCCCTCCGCCACACCCACTGTCTGCACCCACACGTGCAGCCGTGACACCACGTGTGCAGGGCGTGGTGGGGCCGTGTCCATGGTCCAGAAGGGAAGACGGCCCCTTCTGTGGTCCCGCACTCAGGACTGCGACAGTAGGAGTGATGAGACACGAAACCACATAGCAGAAGCGAGACATTTCTTCCTTCAGCTGAACCGGAGCACCTGTGTGCCGTGCAGGCTGACCCAGGACTGAGCAGTGCTGTCTTTTCCTGAGTCCCCACGGTGGCGGGGTGGGGGTGGGGTGCACAGATGCAACAGATGTCACCACATTACACGGCTCTACGAAGTTCCGAGTCTGGGTTGCATATTCCCACCTTAGAAAGGGACGGAACCCAGAAAAACATGGCAAAGCAATTGAGGCTCGGAGGTCCTTGATAGGAGCCATGAAGGTCTGAGGTCACTAAGTCCAGGGTGCCAAGAGGACACACAAGGTGACGCTGAAAAGACAGGAACCGGTGGGTCAGCTCAGACTCTGCCGGTGGAGTTTACGCTCAGCTCTGGGCAGTGCGACACCCCTGAAGGGTCTCCGTCAGGTCATTGCACGATTTGGCCTCTGCTGCTTCTCATTATTCAGCAACAGTGAGTGCCCGTGATGTGCCAGTGTTTCCAGGTCAGGGGGTGTTCCGCTTCTAGTGTGGCAGGTGACAGTGATGGTGTGAAGGCCAGGCAGGGTGGGAGGCCACGTGTGGGCAGAGGCCTCCGGGAGCAGTCTGGGGCTATTGGCAGGCCCAGCCTTGGGGCAGGAGTGTGATGGTCAGTGGAGGGCGCCAGAGGGCTGAACGCTGGAGGTCAGGAATGAGGAGGGGCTCAGAGGGTGGGACCCCCAGGCTGCAGGAAGAGTCCTGTCTCTTCATTGTAAAGGAGAGAATCCAGTGTGCAGTGGCTTTAGGAGGAGTGGGGTTCTTTGGGGGGCTCCTCCTACGTATACAAGCGTGCAGAGGAAAGTGGAAAAGCCCATCTTAGGGGAGGCAGGGGTGCCACCCTGCTTCTAGCCACCGGGCTTGGTGATTGAGCACCAGCATGGCCCTCTCCTGGTGCAAATCACTTCCTCTATAGCGACCTGGAAACATGAGCTTTTGTATCTTGCAGCCTACCCTCCTGGAGAGAAACTGACACCCTCTCCCAATTCTAGTGAGGATAGGCCCCAGGAAACTTTGGGGCTGGTCCCTACCCCTGGCCCTATCCCAGAGATGGCATGGGACAGAATGGCAGCTCCCGGGACCTGCACAGCTGGGAGGGTGGGCAGGCCTCGGGAGGAAAGGAGGCCCAGTGAGACAGCAGCAGATGCCACTATCGCTGCTCTGGCCACAAAACAGCGATGGGCCACATGCATGAGGCTGGGGGCCCGATGGGGATGGCAGTGAGCCAGGTAAGGTGACAGCTTGGGAGAGGGAGCAAATCCAAGATGTCCCAACAGAGCTGGCACAGCCAGGTGCTAGAGTCACAGACAAGGTGGGCTCCCAACAGGAGGCAGGAGAGCCCCGGGCAGTGGGGGCAGGGAAAGGGTGGGAGACAGTGAAGGGCAGAGGCTGGATGCCTGGGGACAAGGAAGCCTCAGGTGCTGCTGCTGGCAGTTCAAAGAATGAGGCTGAGAGGGTGGTTAGGATGGCGCTGACAGCCCAGCAGTGGGCAGGCGGGTCCTCGTGATCAAGCCAGGACACGAGACACCTGAGTGTCCATCTGCAGGTAAGTGGGTGAAGAAGATGAAGTATGTATATAAAATAGAATGTTCAGCCTTTAGAAAGACATCCTGTCACTTATGGCAAGGTGGAAGAACCGGAGGACACTATGCTAAGTGATATAAGCCAAGCACAGAAATATAAGTGCTGTACATCTTCATATATGGAACCTAATAAAACAGAGTAGAATGGTAGTTCCCAGGAGTAGGGGAATGGGGGGTGGAATGAGGAGATGTGGGTCAAAAGGTACAAGGTTTCGGTTACGAATGATAAGGTCCGGGGATCTAATGGAGACGGTGGTGACGGGGTTAACAATACTGTGTTGTATGCTTGAAATTTTGTTTAGAGGGTCAATCTTCAGTGTTCATACCACAAAGAGAAAATGGTGACTGTGAGGTAGATGATGGGTATGTTAATTAGTTTGATTATGGTGGTCATTTCACAGTGTATACATGTATTAAAGCACCAAGTTGTACAGTTTAAATCCATACAATTCCTATTTGTCAAATATACCTCAGCGGAGCTGCTACGTTAATAAATAGAATTGGAATCTCTGTCCCCTCCCTTGAACCTCGACAGGCTCTGTGCTGTTCATAGACAGGAGAGTGCTAAGTGATAATGGACCTGTCTCCAGGCCCAGGCCTTCAGAAGCTGGCAGCACCTCCCTGTCTCTTGGACTCCAGCCGCCATGTTGTGAGGAAGCTAAAGCAACCTGAGGAGAAGCCCACATGGAGAGGGGCCAGTTTGTCAGCCCCCATGGGGAGCAGATCCCCAGCTCCTGCCCAGCCTCTCGGCTGAGTCCTCACAGAGCAAACTCAGCGTCTCCTGCAAGCCCTGCCCACACAGCAGGTTTGTGATCAAATAAATAAAGGGCTGTCGTTGTTTAACGTGGGCTGGGACGGTTCACTGCACAACAGTAGGTAACAAGAACAGAATCTCAACAGAATTCATCCACAGATGGAGCTTACAGTTAAAAAATGAACAAGTCGCCCTGGCAGGGTAGCTCAGTTGATTAGAGCATCTGATACACCAAGGTTGTGGGTTTGATCCCCGGTCAGGGCACATACAAGAATTAATGAATGCACAAATAAGTAGAACAACAAATCAGTGTTTCTCTCCTCCTCCTTCTCCTCTTCCCCTTTCCTCTCTAAAATTAATAAATAAAAATTTTTTAAATGTTTTTACTTAAAAAAATGAACAGTATGTGATTGAGAAACTGGTAAATATCAAAAGGCCGGGAGAAGGGAAGATCGCTGCCTCTGAGACGGGAAGAGAGGACTGCTGTTCTTGTTCGTTGTGACAACCGCGGGTCTGTTTGATGCTGTATGTTCATGTATAACTTGGGTAAACATTAAAAAAATTATTCCCCTCAGCAAGAATGGATCTGCAACGGGTTTGAAAGCCTTCTTGTACATTCAGCGACAGGTACATCAAACTCCATTATTCCAGTAAGTAAGATAAAATTTCTGCTGGCAAGCCACCTGAGGTTCCCACTCAGTTAAAATGCTGCCTGAGAGTCCTGGCTTGAAGGCTCAGGAAGCAGTCTCTCCTGACAAGTCCTGGTTGCCTTCTAAGACTCTTTCCTGTGTCTGAGCCGAGGCTGGGGAGGGCAGGGGCCAGCCCCAGACAGGAGCCTGCAGACAAGGCTGCTGGCCCAGCTGTGGCAGCTCTGCAGAGGGCTGGGTGAACGGCCCTCGCTGGCAGGGACCACAGAGGCCACTTCCAGGGTCAGATCACAGATTTCAGGGGCAATTGGAGTTGAAAGGAGTGTTGAAGCAGATTAAAGATTTGAGCCCTGGTTCGTGGGGGTGGAGGGGAAGGGTTAATGCTTTCCACAATAAACAGGGTTCTGGAGACACGGGGGTGTGCCTTCAGCACTTGAAGAGTTTGAATTTGCAGGTAACTGTTAGGTTATGAATTTAAAACCCTTTTGTAATCTCTGAAGGTTCTGGTTTTTTTAATGGGTTGATTGGTGGGGGTGTATGTGTTTTTGTTTTGTTTTGTTTTTACAGGGACAGAGATAGAGTCAGAGAGAGGGATAGATAGGGACAGAGACAGGAACGGAGAGAGATGAGAAGCATCAATCATCAGTTTTTGTTGTGACACCTTAGTTGTTCATTGATTGCTTTCTCACATGTGCCTTGACCGTGGGCCTTCAGCAGACCGAGCAACCCCTTGCTGGAGCCAGCGACCTTGGCTCAAGCCAGATGGACCCGCGCTCAAGCTGGCGAGCTCGGGGTCTCGAACCTGGGTCTTCCACATCCCAGTCCAACGCTCTATCCACTGCGCCACTGCCTGGTCAGGCGTATGTATATTTTAATACACGTGTGGGTCAAGGCTCTCTTGGCCGGTCTGATAAACAGACATGAGACAGATTAGCAAGAGAAAATAACCAAATTTAATACCTACAACATGTATGGAAAACCCCGCATACGTGAGGGTCAGAGACCCAAATGCACCGGAGAGGCAGTGACATTCTGACGGGGATGGGGAGGTGACATGCGCTGTCCTGGGGCCTCACAGGCCAGTACAGTGAAAGGAAGGTTGCCCTGCAGTACAGGTGGGTCTAAGGAGTTGTAGCTAATAATCTCTTCTTAGCAGCAAAGCCCTTAATTCAAGTTCTCCTGGGTAACAGCAGGGGCAGGGTTTCTCTGGAGCCTGAAGCTACAATTGCCCTGAGCTCAGAACAATCTGCATACCGCAGAAGCCCCACGGATCATGGGCTTTGCCACTAGGGATGCCCGTTTGAGGTCTGAGGTTTGCTCTCACACCTTTTAGAGTCTGGCTGGTCTAATAATCAAATGGACATGAGACAGCAGCAGAAAATAAAGTTGAATACCATGTATACCTCCTATAGACATGGGAGACAGCCAGCACAACTGAATCACTCACCAAAATGGGGGGGGGGTCACCTCAAATACCACCTTCAGCTAAAGACAAAAGAAGCTGTTGGGGGCAGGGAGTGGGTTCTGGGGGGTGACCAGGAGAAGCACAGCGAGCCAGCTTGTTACACATATTCTAGTATCCACCTTCTCCATTGATCACAGCTGCTCAGAACAGAGACACGTGCCTCCTCCGGGTGCAGTAAGGAGAAGGCCCTCACAAAGAGAGCTTTTCCTCACATGTGAACATCCTTAGGAACTTCAACTTGGTTATTGGAGCTCCTACCATGTCTGCTGTTTGTTGAACTAGCCTGAAGGAATCCATATCCTTGAAGAGGCATGATTTCGGGTGGCAGACTGCACCCCTTCAACAGGAAGAGATGGGGGGGCCAGGAGGTGAGGGATTCCTAGAGGGAGGAGCCAAGGCCGGCTCTGCAGGTGGGGAGCGAGGCTGGGCAGCGTGATGAGATGGCACGGACTGCTTGCACTGGCAGGTGGAGACCAAGTCCACGGCCCAAGTGGAGAAGAGGGCCCGGTACAAAGGGGGCTACTGCAGCCCACCAGGTGGCCCAGGTGCGGAAGAGAGCCCAGTGCCAAGGGGTTACTGCGGCCCACCGAGTGAGTGCCCAGGTGGGGAAGAGGGCCCAGTGCCAAGGGGTTACTGCGGCTCACCGAGTGAGTGCCCAGGTGGGGAAGAGGGCCCGGTGCGAGGGGGCTACTGCAGCCCACCGAGTGAGTGCCCAGGTGGGGAAGAGGGCCCAGTGCCAAGGGGTTACTGCGGCTCACCGAGTGAGTGCCCAGGTGGGGAAGAGGGCCCGGTGCAAGGGGGCTTCTGCAGCCCACCGAGTGAGTGCCCAGGTGGGGAAGAGGGCCCAGTGCCAAGGGGTTACTGCGGCCCACCGAGTGAGTGCCCAGGTGGGGAAGAGGGCCCAGTGCCAAGGGGTTACTGCGGCTCACCGAGTGAGTGCCCAGGTGGGGAAGAGGGCCCGGTGCGAGGGGGCTACTGCAGCCCACCGAGTGAGTGCCCAGGTGGGGAAGAGGGCCTGGTGCGAGGGGGCTTCTGCAGCCCACCGAGGTGGGCAGCACTGGGAGGGAGGGCCTTTTCTTTTTTAATTTAATTATGGTAGAAAGCACAACATAAACTTTACCATCTTAAAAGTGGTAGAATTCAAAAGCTAACAAGATTAGGTGCTCTCTTCAGGGTTAATACCCCTTTGAGGGGTATTACTTCTGGCATTTCCAAGGTGTGTTAAGCTAATGCACAAGAGCAACAGGGAGGGCTGGCTTAAAACCGTCCTCTAGAGCCATTACTGGCCTGGGCCTCACCACCTGCCCTGAGCTGCCCAGGTGGGGATTTATGGTCAGATTCCTTTCCATAAACCTCATTTTTGTCCACAGTAGGAGGTCGCATTTTGTTTATTCATTCGTCTGTTGACAGACACTTGAATTGCTTGGTGGGGGAGAAGTCCCCCTTCCATCCATTAGTCCTTAATTCTGCACTAGGAATAAAATAATAAAAATCACAAGACTAGATTAACAGGATGTGAACAAAGTTCCAAAATGAATTAAAAGAGGGTTTTATTCAGATACAATTGGCAAGTCAGGGACGCAGCCCTCGGTGCAGTGCAGTGCTGTGCAAAGGAAGACAGGCTCAGTAACGGGGGGATAGAGCCGGGTTATACGGGGGGGGGTGCGGGGGCGCCGGTCAGCGTGGCTGGTGCTGAGAGGGGCGCCCACTCTGGGCCCTGCTTCTCTGCTTGGTGGGGGCGTCTGGGAAATTGAATGGGCGCTGACTCTGTGATTGGCAGGTGGGACTGTGATACAAGAACAGTGGGTCACAGGCATTTGTCAAGGTCCTAGTTCTGGTTCAAGCTAGAACAAAAGCTTTGGGCGACCTATCAACAGGAATCAGAGAGACCATTGGTTCCGCAGGCTGGTTCCAAGGCCCGGGAGCAGACTCATGCCCTGTGAGCCACCTCATGGTTCACACTACAAAAACCCAAACGCTGGGACGGACACAAATTATGATGTTAAAATTCTTCTAAGTCCTCAAGGAGAAAACCCAGTTTAATGGGTACACAAGGGACAATCACAATGAAATGCTCAGAT
Source organism: Rhynchonycteris naso (assembly GCA_037038555.1). NCBI lineage: Eukaryota > Metazoa > Chordata > Mammalia > Chiroptera > Emballonuridae > Rhynchonycteris > Rhynchonycteris naso. The sequence goes on along the minus strand of CM072997.1, from coordinate 6,221,309 downwards.
CAGTAAATGAGGCTCAAAGAAGTGATTGAACGAGGCACCATTTTATATATTTTTAGGCAAACTCATGAGGAACTGGCAGGACAAAGAACGTTGCTGCTCCTGAGAAGGGCTGGGACCAGGGTGTTTATACAGCTCTGTCCCTCTTGTGGTGAGGATGTGTCTCAGCCCTGCCTCTCCTTCCTCGGCACCCATCACGGGCATAGGCAAAGTCGGGGATCCACCCGATCCGGCGCCCCCCCAGGTGGCTGCGGTTAGAAATACCCAATGGGCCACCGTGGGATGTCGTGGGGCACTGGCCCTGGCCCCCAACACTCCTTTTACCTGTTGTGACCAGTGCTGCTCTACATGTCAGGGTGCATTATGTCTTGGAGAGCCTGCTCTTAGCTCTCTTGGGTGCTCACGCCAGGGAGGGATTGCTGGACGGGTCTGGACGATGCTTCTGAACCCAGCCTGGGGCTACCAAGAGCTCTTAGCTTGTGATCGGAGAAGAGCAGCTCATGCCTGCATTTCCACCAGCGCCCCCCACCCTTTTCCTCAGCACCAGACCCTGGGCCCAGGCTCCTGGGCATCCCCACTAACCCAGTGCCTGTGCACCTGCCCAAGCCAAACATGGGGGAAGCCGTTTAGGTGGCAGGGAGACATCAGGAGGCCAAACACGGCCCCTGCCCAGGCCCTGTGTCTGCACGCCACCCTCCTAAGCACCCAGAGTGGAACCTGGGCCCAACTGGCCTCACAGGAAATACTGAACATGAGGGCAACAGAGGAGCGACAGGTCCCTCAGGACTGCGGGAACCTGTGTTGGGGGGCCACCAAGGCCCCGCAAGTGCTTCTTACCCAGAGGGCACCTGCCTCTTACCCCCCTCGCACCCTGGGGAGACTCCCTGGGCCTGTCCTGTGCAGATGGCACCACCCTTTACGACCCGTGCCCGAAGGCTAGGCCACACCCTGCCACCACCCTCTGCCTCCAGGAGGGGCTGGCAAGGGTGGCTGCCTGGGGCACTCAAGGGACCTGGGGTTTCTACAGCCAGGGATAAGTCCTCCCCTTATTTAAGCCCAAGTCGCTGCAACTGCAGCAGGTACCCTGGGTCTCAGCCTTGTCCAAGTTGCAGCCTCACCAGGGTCCCAGCCCCTCCCGAGTCCCGCCCAGCCGTCCCCCATCCCGAAGGCATGCAGGGAGCCTGGGTGCTGCTGCTGCTGCTGGGCCTGAGGCTCCGGCTCTCCCTCGACCTTATCCCAGGTAACGAGGTTCCTGCCCGCCGACCCCGCACGCACGGGTGTTCCCCCAGCGCTGACCTGGCCTCCCTCTCCCCTCCGACAGCCGAGGAGGAAGACCCTGCCTTCTGGAACCGCAAGGCAGCCCAGGCCCTGGATGTGGCCAAGAAGCTGCAGCCCATCCAGACGGCTGCCAAGAACCTCATTATCTTCTTGGGGGACGGTGAGTGAGCAAGGCCTGGCCATGCCCCCGAACACCCACAACCCTGGCCCCAAAGCTGCCTATGGACACAGCATCCAGTGCACTCGGACGTGACAGAGTTCTGCTCCTTCAGGGATGGGGGTGCCCACAGTGACAGCAGCTCGGATCCTAAAGGGGCAGATGAATGGCAGCTTGGGACCTGAGACGCCCCTGGCCATGGACCAGTTCCCCTACGTGGCTCTGGCCAAGGTAGGGCTGGGAGGCCGCAGGGTGCTGCCTAGGGGGCCCGGCAGGAGGGAAGGCCCCAGGAGGGCTGCGGCCTGAGACAGGGGCGCAGGTCTGATCATGAGCTGGGTGTCTGTGCCAGAGTGGACAGACAAGTGCCAGACAGCGCAGGCACGGCCACAGCCTACCTGTGTGGGGTCAAGGGCAACTACCAGACCATTGGTGTCAGTGCGGCAGCCCGACTTAAACAGTGCAACACAACACGTGGCAATGAGGTCATCTCCGTTATGAACCGGGCCAAGAAAGCAGGTGGGCGGGGCCGGCCTGGTGGGTAAGGCCAGCCTGGTTGGCAGGGGTTTAGCCTGGTGGGCAAGGTCAGGCTCACAAACCTCAGGGGCTCAACCGAACTCGTCCCCCACAGGGAAGTCAGTCGGGGTGGTGACCACGACCAGGGTACAGCATGCCTCCCCAGCTGGCACCTACGCGCACACGGTGAGCCGCAGCTGGTACTCGGACGCTGACATGCCGGCCCAGGCGCTGCGGGAGGGCTGCCAGGACATCGCCACGCAGCTCATCTCTAACATGGACATTGACGTGCGTCACCGAGGGCGCAGCGTCCTGGGTGGAAGGGGTGGCCCCATGCAGGCCGGCTCTAGGCCACCCACCACCGAAGTCCTGGGGCCGGGCAGGGCTTGGGGGACTTGAGATGGCTGAGTGGGAGGTAGGCCGAGCCAGCTCATTCCCACAGACCTAGGGGTGGTTGGATCAGGGGGCAGAGGGCCCGCCAGGCCCCGAGCTCACCTGCCCTCCTCGTCTGGCTCCAGGTGATCCTGGGTGGAGGCCGCAAGTACATGTTCCCCAAGGGCACCCCAGACCCCGAGTACCCTACTGATGCCACCCAGAGTGGAGTCAGGGTGGACAGGCGGAACCTGGTTCAGGAGTGGCAGGCCAAGCACCAGGTGATGGGGCTCGTGGGCGCAGGTGGCACAGCAGGGTCTGGTCCTAGGGCTGTGGGCTGAGGCCTGCTTTGTCCTCCCCAGGGGACCCAGTATGTGTGGAACCGAACGGCGCTCATGCAGGCATCCCAGGACCCCTCTGTAACACGTCTCATGGGTAAGGACCCCCCTCCACCCCTGCCCCGTGCTGTCCTTCTGGATCCTTGGAGGCCAAGCAAGTGCGCACTGCCCCAACCCACAGCGAGTCAGTGAGGCCAGCCCCCTTTCCCACAGGCCTCTTTGAGCTGGGGGACATGAAGTATGAGGCCCAGCGAGATACCAGGCAGGACCCCAGCCTGGTGGAGATGACAGAGGCGGCCTTGCGCCTTCTGGGCAGGAACCCCAAGGGCTTCTACCTCTTCGTGGAGGGTGAGCGAGCAGCAGCCCTTTGCTGGGCAGAGTGAGCCGGAGACAGGCGGGGTCGGAGGCGGGTCGGGGAGGCGGGTCCGGGAAGTGGGGAAGGTTCTCTATTACCCACTTCCCAATGTCTTACTTCAGGGGGCTGCATCGACCACAGTCATCATGCGGGCAGAGCGTACATGGCGCTGACTGAGGCTGTGAATTTTGATAACGCCATTGACAAGGTCAGCCAGCTCACAAGCGAGAAGGACACTCTGATCATGGTCACCGCTGACCACTCTCACGTCTTCACTTTTGGTGGCTACACCCTGCGTGGCAGCTCCATTTTCGGTAGGCCCCCGGGAGAGAGGCAGGTGCCGTGTCCTGAATTACGGGCAGGAACATGCCCTGAGCCTCAGTTCTCACGTTGTCAAACGGGGTCGGGGTCGTGATAGCAATAACCCTGCAGGGTCCTTGTGCAGATCAAGCCACCGAATAGGCAAGAGGCGCCTGGTGTAGCACACAGGGTGCTGCAGAGCTCGGTGGCGCTGTCACAGGCCCCCTCCTCCCTGCAGGGCTGGCTCCAGAGGCGGCCTCAGATGGCAAGGCCTACACCTCCATCCTTTATGGCAATGGCCCTGGCTTCGCCATCAGCGGGGGCTCCCGGCCAGATGTCAATGACACCCAGAGCAGTGAGTGCACGGGTTCGGCTTGGGTGGGCGGGCAGGGGCCTCGGTGGGAACTCACAGGAGGGGGACGGTTGCCCCAACGTCCTGAGCCTTCACCCAGAGCCCCCATCTCTGCCCAGGGGACCCCAACTACAAGCCACAGGCAGCCGTGCCCTTGTCGTCAGAGACCCACGGTGGGGAGGACGTGGCGGTGTTCGCGCGCGGCCCGCAGGCGCACTTGATGCACGGTGTGCAGGAGCAGCACCTGGTGGCGCACGTGATGGCCTTCGCTGCCTGCCTGGAGCCCTACACCGCCTGCGGTCCGCCGCCCCCTGCTGGCTCCACCAACGCTGCGCACCCGGGTCTGTCCGCAGGCCCCTCGCTGGCTCTGGTGACTGGGGCTCTGTGGCTGCTGCTGGGGCTCATGGGGACCAAGCCCTGACTGTCCCCAACCCTTCGCTCCCCTCTACTGGGTACCTACCCCAATATTGGGTCACATCCCACCATTACTGGGTCCCCTGCTCCCCCACCCCGGACTTCCATGGTTGACCTTCACCTGCTGGTAATAAATGAGCCTCCACCATTGCATCCTGACCCCCACCTAGTGCCCCCTCTAAATGGGGTCGGAGGAGGGGCTCCCTGGAGGCTGAGGTGTGTCTCCCAAAAGCTGCCAGGCTTCTCCTGGGTTCCTCTGAGCTCCCAGTCCCAACCTTGGCTGTGGGGAAAGCTTCATTGCGCCTTGGGGACCTGAGGACCCCTGGTGAGGGGTAGCTTCCTATCTCCCCACAAGAGGTCCTGCAGGCACCTCCCTGTCCAGGAGGCTGCTGGGGCCAGTACACCCTGGGCTGCTTCCCCTGGCCCCGTGGCACCATTACACAGGAGAAATTGGGCACAGAATGGAGAGGAGGCCTGTTCTTAGTCACCAGGCAGCCAAGGTGGTCACCTCCCAATGCCCATTTAAGCTGAGAGATCCCAGGAAGGCCAGGGAAGCTGGGAGCAGGGTGGGCAGCGCAACCCTGGCCTTCACCTGAGGTCTTCTGGGCACTGCCCACAGACTGGTGACAGGAGATTCGCTGCCCTCCCTGGACCTCTATTCTGGGTGGGACACAGAACAAAAATAAATGAGCGTGTGTGGGCAGAGTGTATGTGAGTGAGGAGAGGGAAAGGTGACTCAGATCCAGGGTTGGGGTGCTCCCCGAGGAGCAGACAGATGTGTCAAGAACGGAGGGGGGCTTGAGCAATGCCAGCAAAGGCCCTGAGGCAGCCGGTGGTGTTTGAGGCCAAGAGCTGGGTCACAGGTGGGGGCTGGGGAGGGGGAGAGATAGGAAGGGAGGGGGCAGGGCTCGCACCTCATCCAGGGTGTGATGTGTGATCAGAAAGATCTGAGCGGGAACATGACGTGATTTTTTTTTATGTTTATTGAATTTGTTGGGGTGACGTTGGTTTATAAGGTTGTACAGGTCTCGGGTGCACAATTCTACTACCTCTGTATATTGCACTGTGTTCACCCCAAGTCAAGTCTCCCTCCATCACCGTCTACCCCCCTCTACCCTCCATCTCCTCTCCTATCCCCACATGACTCTTGAGCATTTCACCCCGGATACTGCAGGGAGAAGAGTCTATTCTGTCGTTTTGTTGGAGGAAGGGCAGCAGAGGAGGGAGGGGAAGGAGCACCCGAGGGGGGGTGCAGACACCAAACCTGCCTGACCTCCATCCCGAAGGCCAACATCCCGGAGCAGCCACGCCACCATATAGCTACCCTCCCAAGCAGATGGTCCTGAAGTCAGTGGTGATGACCACACAACTTCAAACATCCTACAAACATTGAACTGTACACTTTAAAAGGGTGAATTTTATGGTATGTACATTATATCTAAATTTGATAACAGTTTTTGTTTCCAAGTTTTTTAATTGTGTAGATAAGAGTGGTTTATTCTCTCTTTTTTTTTATTCAGTGAAAGGAGGGGAGGTGGAGACAGACTCCTGCATGTGTCCTGACCAGGATTCACCTGACAAGCCCACTAGGGGGCGATGTTCAGCCCATCTGGGGTGTTGCTCCATTGCTCAGCAACCACCTCTTAGCGCCTGAGGTGAAGGCCATGGAAGCCATCCTTAGTGCACGGGGCCAACTTGCTCCAATCTAGCCATGGCTGTGGGAGGGGAAGAGAGAGAGAAGGGAGGGGTAGAGAAGCAGATGGGCGCTTCTCCGGTGTCCCCGGATCGGGAATTGAACCCAGAACATCCACATGCCAGGCCAACGTTCTACCACTGAGCCAACAGCCAGAGCCCAGATTATTTTCAAACACATTGTTGTCCACAAAGACAGTGTCCATGGAAACATTCCTAACATCTGTCTGATCGTCATTACCTCGAAGGCGCAGATGCACGGAAAGTATGTGTAAGGTTTTTGTCAGGTGCCTAAGACTGACAGCTCTTGTCGCCTCAGACATGTCAGCACGTTGGTCTTGAAGGAGGAGAAGTTATGAAGAGAGGAAGGAAAACTCATGACAGCCCTTTTCAAATACTTTGCCATGACGATGACTCATTCTGGGTCACCTGGAGAGTTTTACTGTGAGCAGAGTACCTCACCAGATGGGCACAGCTCACCTCGAAGCTGCTATAATAGAAGGATCCTGGGACCTCTAACATGAGCCTGCAGTTTCCCCTGTGGTCATGGATCAATCCAAATGATGCACGGATGACCAACCGTTTGGTCAGATAGTAGTGTGGTCCACAGGGCTTGGAAGGCTCATTTCTAGGAAGTCTCAGTATCGCCCTCCTGTTGAAATGGTGGGCCGCTGGGGATGGCCAGTACCGTAACCATGGGATGTGAGTTGAGGCCAAATTCTTCTAGAAAGCGGGGGTAGGCAAATGGAAGGAGTCAAGTCATAAAAAAGCACCCTGGATCACTTCTGTCCTATGACCTATCATGGTCCCAGTTTTGCTGTGTCTCAATTTTATGTATTTTGCATCTAGTGTAACATTTATGTAAGCCATAAAGAATGTTAACAGTTATCTTAGAGATCTCCAGGAATCACACACATTTGGACGTTATAGAAAAACTCAAACTGTTACGATGACTAATGTCATTAGCAGACAGGTAAAGACAATTGGACAAAATGGTGTCTGAGTTCAGTCGCAATCCGTAGGTTCCCGGCCCCTGTTGGTGCCTTGGGATAGCTATCTAACTGATGTCTGCAGCTTTGCCTCCTAGAGGAGCCACTGGTGTCCGTCGTAAGGGCAGGCAAGTGTCAGATGGGGCAAATGTCCACTTGGCTAGTAGGCACCTTCTTTTAGATGAGAGATGTGAATCCATGAGTTAACCCCTTTAGGTGTATTTGCACTTGGATTAGTTAGAAATACCCAATATAGTCTTTTCCAATGAGGTTGGAGTCTTTTATCTGATGTCTTTTCCAACAGACAAAAGTCTCCTGGTTGTAAGCCATGATCTTCATTTCCTGGGGGTGCACTATGAAATGAACCATCTACTAATTTATCTGTCTCTTTAATCTGTTTAATTAGTTCTTGACAATAATTCAGAATGTCTACTTTTACTAAGGTTCATTCGCATGCCCTTCATTCAGGTGCAGAGGGTGACCAGTGACTGTTTCATAGCAGAAAGGCTACCTTGACTGAAAGTGATGGATCTCAGGTTGAGGAGCACTGTAGGGAGAGATTTGGGCCAAGGGAGATTAGCTTCTGACATTTTAGCTGGTGGAGTTGTTTTTTTGTTTTTGTTTTTAGTGAGAAGACGGGAGGCAGAGACAGACTCCCTCATGCGCCCCAACTGGGGTCCACTGGGAAAGCCCAAAGGGGGCGATGCCAGGCCCATCTGGGGCCCTTGCTCTGTTGCAACCGGAGCCATATTTTAGCTCCTGAGGCGGAGGCCATGGAGCCGTCCTCAGTGTCTGGAGCCAACTAGCTCCCATAGAGTCATGGCTACAGGAGGGGAAGAGAGAGAGAGAGAGAGAGAGAGAGAGAGAAAAGTGAGAGGGGGAGGCGTAGAAAAACAGATAGGTGCTTTTCCTGTGTGCCCTGACCTGGAATTGAACCCGGGACTTTCCACATGCCGGGCCAATGCTCTACCACTGAGTCAACAGGCCAGGGTTTAGCTGGTTGAGTTTTAATTGTACCCTTGGTACATCCCACCAAGCCAGAGGACAGGGTGATAAGCACAATAAAAATGCGGTACAGTAGGCTAAATACTACAAATGGATTGCAGTGACTAGTGAATGAGTCCCTTGGCTGCCCCAGAGGAAATTCTCCAATTGGGAATTATATTTTTCCCATAACAGTTTTCCTACTGTTAGGACTGCTGCCCTCCTGCAAGGGAATGCCTCAACCCAATGAGAAAACCTGTAAAGCATAACTAACATATTTGCGTCCTGAGATGCTGGCATTGGTATATAATTCAATTACTATACCTCAAATGGGCATACAGGAAGTGGGAAATGTCCCTGGGATCCCGGGTGTGGTTTCCTGGGGTTATATTTTAGACAGATAGAACATCTGCTGTACGCTGTATGAGCTTCAGTGGGAAGTTTCCAGTCCTAGTCTTTGCTGCATGAAATCATCTTTTCAGGACCCCAGTGTGTTACGGTAGTTCACGTGCATGTTGGAGTGTCGGCAGCTGAGCCCCTGAACGTAAGGTTGGTTTCCCGCTGGGTCCAAAGCATATTTGTTTGTCTGGGTCGACAGTTCTCCCTTTTTACTGTGATATCTTCTTCTCCTTCCTCTTCTTCTTTTGCCATATCTTTTCTTTTTCTGTAGCTGTCTTTTGGAACTGTGAAGCGGACTCTTTTATTGATTTAGCAGGGAGCAAAGAACGTTCCCGGGTCCAGATAACTTGATTGCTCACTGCTGCTGTTTAGCTGCGGCATCAGCAAAATGATTCCTTTTGTTTACGTGGCGGTAGCTTTAGAATGTCCTGGAATTTGGATCATTTCCAGTTGTCTTGGTTGCTGTATGTCACCTAATAACTCTGTGGTTTGGTCCCGGGTTTGGACACCATAAAAATGCTACTGCTATTACTAATAATAATTCTGCACCCTGTTTTCCAGTGTCTCTACACTTCCCTAAGGAAGTCGAGACGCCTTGTTTTTTCCACAACATTCCAAAGTCGAGAGCTACACCAAAGGCATAGCTACTATCAATGCAAGTATTGGCTATTTGATCTTTGGCCAATTGACAAGCCTGAGGTAGGGTAATTGATTTGGCTTATTGGGCAGATCTTATTTCAGGTAAATAAGAACCTTCAATTATATCCAAGGGGGAGGTTCTGAGTTATGTCCTCCCTTGTCTTTAAGATAAGACCCACCTGTAAACCAAAATAAGTCAGCGTTATCTACAGGAGTTTCCTGTAAACCATTCCTAGGAACAAGAAGGCAGTCAGTAAGCAAAACAACCATGGGTGTCTTCACCCTGTAAAGACAGTGGCAAAGTTGCTGGGTGAAGGCTATTCCATTGAGCAAAAATAACACTTGATGTAGAAAGCAGTAGTACTTCCTAAAAAGCCAGTTGAGTAATGCTGAGTATGGTGAGAGTTTAGCACAGATTTTACAGTAAGAAACAAAAATGGTTACATGCTTGTTTGCATAACATGGCTGTAGCAGAAATGGCCCTTGTACAGGAAAAGAGCCGTCTGGTACTGAGTCAAACAGGATATCTGTAACATCCTACAGAACTATGATGAGATTCAGGTTTCTGAGTGAGAACCCCTAAATCATTTCCTTTATTTTCATGTGTAAAAGGGGAGAAAGGAAGTTTATAATTAGGGTGTCCCGGAGTAGGAGCTTCAGATCATTCTTCCTTTAGAGCTTCTAGACTCTGTTTCCCTTCAAGGTTGCTGCTGGGCAGATAAAATATATTATGCTCACTTTGTTAAAGATGGCGCTGCCACGTGGAAGCCCGTCACCCAGGTGATGCTATTAGTTGCCCTTCTTGCTTGGAATGGACGTGATTATGTTAATATGTGTTGGGGGAGGGCTTTCTCGCCAAAAGGTTTTAAAAGAAAGGGAGATCACATTGTTCGGGGTGAAGAGTGATTAGGTTCTTGGAGGAGCCCATGCTGTAGGAGAGCAGAGAAAGGCCACGTGGAGGAGAGGGGAAGCAGCCAAGATGGCAGAGTGCTGAAGGAGAAGCCAGTTTTTGCAGAGTTTGTGCAGAGAGAAGGGAATGGGGAACAGAGGTGAATGAGACTGGTGAGGTTAGAAAGCTTTGATCCTAGAAACTTGGATAAGCCAGTGGCTTTGGGAGCCCTGAATGGAAAGGGAAGTGTTTTCCCACTGTGCATATTTCTTGCCTGCTGGGTGTAAGCTAGGATTAAAGCTAATGGCCCACCAGTTCTTGGCTCCATTGTTTCATTACCATCTGTCCAAACCAAATGCAAACCTGCACGGGCCAGGCGGCCGTGATGGTGGCCTTGGCTACTGGCCTTACATTTGGCATAGTCTGTGGCAGAATTTGATACAGTTCGGTATGGAGCCACCATCACCTTTGAGTGATGGAGTAGAGAACTGGCTGCTGTTATGGTTCCCCATGGCTGTCCTTTTGGGGGCCATAGGCTGGCTGACTTTTACAGCCATGCATGAGGAAACCGAGAGCTCTGTGGAAGAGGCTTCCCGGGACCTGCAAACCGAGCAAGCAGTGGAAGGAGCTGCAGCAAACGTGGGAGAAAGAGATACCGACTCTGGAGCTGGAGCAAGCACCAGAGGAGGCCGACCAGGGTCATAAGTTTCTCTTGGAAATGGAGCAGCCACTGGAAAGGAATCACAGGTTCATGCGTTTCAGATTTCCCTGGACATTGTGGAGAGCCAGCAGCGGCGGGAGGCCGGGGCTGAGGCCAGGGCCAGGGCTGCAAGGCCTGCAGAGCAGAATGTGGTGGCGACCCAGGGTTCAAGCCTGGCAGTGGGAGCTGGTGTTTCCGGTTCCTCTTTGGAGGATGAGGAGAATCAGGCTGGAGTTGCAATCCACAGTCTCCGGAAGATGAGAGCCCAGCAGCAAGGAGTACCTGGTATGCCCCTGGTAGGTCTGCGATTTGGGGACATAGGGGTGGATGCCATCATGCTCTCTGGAGCAGAGATGGAAATGTTGACTGCCATTGCCACGTGCTCCTCCTTAGGAGAGTGTAAGACCTGCCAGGATGGCAGGGATGAGGGGGGTGGCTGAGGTCCCATGTGCTTGGACTGATTCCTGGACTATGACCAGTGTGAGCACTGGCTCCTTTGTTGGATGGACTTATGGATTTTGGACAATGTGAAATACCCTGATGGGGGTGGGGGGTAGCTTTGCTGGAGACCCTTCCCTTGTCTCGGGAAGCTTTTCCCATGGCTAGAAAGAAGGCCAAGGACATTTTGCACTTTTGGCAAAGTGCTCAGAGACTGGTGAAATGTATCTTTGTAACTGTTGAAATTCTAGGATTTGTCATGTTGTTGTAATTTGTGGAATGTGCCTAATTTTCTTGCACAGGGATGCCGGTGGTGTAGATTGTGCGTAGTAAAGTGAGCATAGGGGTGGATTGTTGGGCAGATAAAATATATTATGCTCACTTTGTTAAAGATGGCGCTGCCCACATGGAAGCCCATCGCCCAGGTGATATTAGTTGCCCTTCTTGCTTGGGATGGGCATGATTATGTTAATATGTATTGGGGGAGGACTTTTGCGCCAAAAGGAAGAGAGATCATGTTGTTCTGGGGGAAGAGTGATTACATTCTAGAAACCCATGCTGTAGGAGAGCAGAGTAAGGCCACGTGGAGGAAAGGAGAAGCAGCCAAGATGGCAAAGTGCTGAAGGCAAAGTCAGTTTTTACAGAGAGAAGGAGATGGGGAACAAAGGTTAATGAGACTGGTGAGCTAGAAACCTTTAATTCTAGGAAACTCGGCTGAGTCAGTGGCTTTGGGAGCCCTGAATGGAAAGGGAAGTGTTTTCCACTGTGTGTATTTCTTGCCCGCCAGGTGCAAGCTAGGATTAAAGCTGATGGCTCACCAGTTCTTGGCTCCATTGTTTCATTACCGTTTGTCTGAATCAAATGTGAACCTGCACAGGCAGGCGTGGCTACTGACCTTACAGTTACCCTGAACAGGATCCAGTCAATCTGACTTTAATAAGACATCTAGAGGTTGAGCCATTAATGAAACATTTGGAACCCAGTTGTGACAGTATCCAGATATCCCTAAAAAGCCCCTAGGGCAGGGGTCGGGAAACTTTTTGGCTGAGAGAGCCATGAACGCCACATATTTTAAAATGTAATTCCATGAGAGCCATACAACGACCCGTGCACGTTACGCATTATCTAATAAAAATTTGGTGTTGTCCCGGAGGGCAGCTTTGATTGGCTCCAGCCACCCGCAACCATGAACATGAGTGGTAGGAAATGAATGGATTGTAATACACGAGAATGTTTTATATTTTTAACGTTATTATTTTTTTAAATAAAGATTTGTCTGTGAGTCAGATGCAGCCATCAAATGAGCCACATCTGGCTCGCGAGCCGTAGGTTCCCGACGCCTGCCCTAGGTTGTTTCTTAGTGCTTGGAACAGGAAAGGATAAAATTCACCTGCGTCCCACAGGGTTAATTAGTGGCCCATCTTTAGATATAAGATGTCCAAGGTCTTTCACTTGGGACAAAGAGAATTAAAGTTTGTCTCCTCAGACTGTATATCTTTTTATACTAGCTGTTGTCATAGGTAAACTGTGTCCTTTTGGGAGTCATAAAGTAAGTCATCCACATATTGGATTAGAGTAGAAAATGTACATTATTTAAATCAGCCTTAGGTGCCCTGGTCAAGTAGCTTAGTTGGTAGGAGCGCCATCCTGACATGCCGATGTTGTGGGTTCAATCCCCGGTCAGGGCACGTACAAGACTCAACCAATGAGTGCATAAATAAATGTAACAACAAATGAATGTTTCTCTCTCTCTCTCTCTCTCTCTCTCAAATCAACCAATAATTTTTTTTCTGTTTTTTGTTGTTTTCCACCAATAATTTTTATTAAATCAGCCTTCTGTATCTGAGAGAAATGGGTGGGACTTTCTGTGTATCCCTGGGCATTATAGTCTGAATAAATTGGTGATCTTCCCAGGTGATGGAAAAAGAGATATTGATGGTCTTTCTATACAGGAATGCTGAAAAAGGCACTACATAAATCTTATGGAAAATCGCGGTAGTCAGAGGAATTGCTGATAACAGGGGACATGGATTTGGAACGACAGGATGTCTGGTATAGGCATGGAGGCTGTAGTCAGGCTTGCTCTGCTCTCCCGGCTGCAATCACTTTACATAATTAGTGATGCAAGCGCATGGCGGAAAGTGCGTGCGCATGTGTGCGCGTGTGTGTGTGTGTGTGTGTGTGTGTGTGTAGCCTATATAATAAGGTGACCAGATTTTAAAATTGGTAAAGCGGGACACCATTGACAGGGGGTGTTGGGGGGTTCTTGATTAAAAATTTGGTCTATATGGAGCAAAATAAATTTTCATAGAATGCAAAAATAGTATTGTAATATGTTATTTTAAATTTCAACATAAGTACAATTTACAAACATAATTCATTAAAAAATTATGTATAGTATTATTTTATTCTTTGGCATATTTCTCATTTGAGTGAATTTTTTTTAGTAGATTACTGTCGTTGTTTAAAAGGTCATGAAATTTTTCACAAGAATTTGTTAAATTACATTTCACACATAAAATGGCTTTCAAAGTGTCAACAATTAATTGTGATTTTTCTGATGTCCACACTTTATTTACCGTAGAAAAAACACATTCAGTCGCAGCATTAGGTCCTGGTAAAGACAGCACGTATTCCACAATTTTTAGTGCATTATTGTATGGAACATGGTTTGTTTCAAAATGATGAAATATTTGTACCCATTTGTTCTCTATTGTGATTTTTGCTGATGCCCAAGATTTAACCTTTTCCTTATCAATATAATTTTTAAATAATGATACCTCATTAAAAAGATTATTTTCGGAAATATTACTATATGGGAAATTTTGAGTGAGTCAGAGGGATCGGGTTACACGGTCTCGAAACCGATGCTGGAGCTGCACAAGCGGGCGGGAGCAGGCAGGGCAGTGCCGCCAGCGGGCCAATGGGTAGTTAGGGGACTTGACAGCCGCCGCCCCAGCAGGTACGTCCTGCCCAAAGTTCTTTGTTTCAGGGCCCCGCACGGGGCAGCCAGCTCTTGCGGCAGTGCGGGTGCTTCCAGGTCGAGGCTGGGTCTCCCTGCCAAAAGCCGTATATTCCCTTCCCATTCTCCCACTGTTCCCTAGCTTTTCGTGCATTCTTTCCAAAAATCGAGACTTTTTTAAAACGCCGCAGGACGTGGGACAAATTGTTAAAAATCGGACTGTCCCGCCAAAAGCGGGACGTCTGGTCACCTTACTATATAAGGCTACAGGTACTATCCCTGAGGGCGATTTTCAGTTCCCTCATTTGCCCCAGGAGAAGTTGTTTCCCCAGCCTGTTCACTCACCCATCTCTGCGAGAATCCAGTAAACGGGAACAGCCCAATGCCTTTGGCTCCACGGTTCCTCTGTGGTCTGCCCGAATCCTCTAGGAACCTTCCTGGCCTCCACCACCCGCATTACCTCTGGGAATAACTTTTTTTTGAAGGGGCAGGGATAACTTTTGTTACTAGTTCTGAGACCCTGTACAAATCTCCATCCTATCCCATTAGGTTTCTTTATTGGAAAAATAGGAGAATTGCAGGACTTCCTACATGGAATTCTAAACTCTTTTTAGAGTAATCTTATATAGCCCTGACCAGGTGGCTCAGTTGGTTAAAGCGTTGTCTTAATACACCAAGGTTGTGGATTTGGTCCCAGGTCAGGGCACATACAAGGATCAACCAATGAAACCAATGAATGCATAAGTAACAACAAATCGATATCTCTCTCTCCTCCTACCCCTCTCTCTAAAATCAATCAATAAAAAATTTTTTGTAAAAAGTAATCTAGTAAAATGGGCTTAGTTCCAGCCAGCACATCAGGTCTTAAAAGATACTGGCAAATATTGGGTAGAGGCAATGGCTTATGAATAATTATTTTGATAGAAATGGCTGATTTGGTCTTCCCAATGTCTGTCCTAGGAAGAATCAAGAGTTCCATAGGACTGTCCTGTGGAACATTTTGTGAACATTCTGTCTCAATATTTAGCGCTCTCCCTTCCAGGAGACCTCCTCCTCCTCCTCCCCCTCCTCCTCCCCCTCTTCCCCCTCCCCCTCCCCCTCTTCCCCCTCCCCTCCCCCTCCTCCTCCTCCTCCTCCTTCTCCTCCTCCTTCTCCTCTTCCCTTCTCCTCTTCCCTTCTCCTCCTCCCTTCTCCTCTTCCCTTCTCCTCCCCCTCCTCTTCCCCCCCTCCTCCTCCTCCTCCTCTTTTCTTCTCCTCTTCCCTTCTCCTCTTCCCTTCTCCTCCTCCCTTCTCCCCCCGTCCCCCTGGGCACATTGTCCTTGCCTCTCCTTCTACACTCTAAGGGACCCCAGGAGACTTGCAACCAGGGAACCAGCAGGCAGTGGCAGTTTGTCCCGGGCTCACCCCCCCCCTCAGTGCCTGTCCAAGATCTCCTTTCCTCTGACTTTTTTCCTGTATGGCCAGTAATTCTTCCTTACTTGCTGCATTCAAAAAATAATAACTTTTCTCTTGTGGATGTTTCTTTAAAATCATCTTCCCAATTGATCCAGCAGCTGTTTCATTTACCTTCCATCCTTCTGAGAAGAGAGCATGTGGGCATCACGGGTTTCAAGAAAGTCTCACTCTGTCAGGTGAACTGGGGCAGAGTTGATTAGCAGAAATATTTATATGTTGCCCTGTAACCTCCCCTGGTTGGAAGGGAGCAGGTTTCAATTTTCAAACAGAATTGGTTGATTAGATATCCCTAAAATTTGGTACAGAAGTTTTTACCCTGAGGGAGAGGGCAACGTTACTGGGCAGGAGTAAGAACAGATAGAGTAGCCCGGTATCTATAAAGTCCTTTGGGGAGGTCTGACCTGACCGCTTAGTGGCTGGAGCTGGAAGTCCATTAATTATAGTCGCTTTCCCCTTTGAGGAGTCTCCAAGAATCGGCAGGCCAGGATCGCTAGCATATGTGGTCGGCCAGTTTAAGTTCTGTTGTTTGATCACCCTTAGAAGCTCTTAACTCATCCCTCCAGAAACGCTGAGTTAAGCATTGAAGCACTTTGATGAGCTTTAAAACGGGAGACAATCCTGAATGTTGTTTAGAAGATTCTCTTTTCAAAACGTTCAAAGAAATCGAGTATGATTTCATCAGATTTTTATGGATGGTGCTGGATTTTCTTCTTTAAAAACATATCTTTTATGTTTTATTTATTGATGAGAGAAAGAGAAACATCAATTTGTTGTCCTGCTTATTTATGCATTTATTGATTGATTCTTATGTGTGCCCCGACCGGGGATCAAGCCCATAACCTTGGCATATTGGGATGATGCTCTAAACCAACTGAGCTACCCAGCCAGGGCTATATTGTTGGGTTTTCATCCAGTATGTTTTCTGGGGGGAAATCTCAGAGGTGGCTTGATGGAGCCTGTAGGCTGAACTCCCTGCGTTTTTCTTGGCCTATTTCTCTTTATTTTAACAAATTATAGGGCAAACAGCAGTGGTTAGCCTTGCTCACTTGTATTCTGACTGCAAGCACTCTGTATGATTAGTGTGAGCGTGTGACAGAGAGCCATGCATGTGTAGCCCGTATGAGGCTGTGGGTGCTTGCTCTGAGGTGCGGTTTCCCCATTCACTCGCCTTCCGTCATGGGAATCCATTAAACAGGAACGAACTCGTGCCTTTCGGCCCCATGGTTCTTGTGTGGCCTGTCCGATTCCACTGTGAACCTGCCTGGCCTCCACCACCTGCCTGCCTTACATAAATCCTCTCTAGAAGCTTGCCAGCAGAACTTACTTAGCCATTCTGTGGCTTTGCTCTCAGAAATTGATGTTATTATTTTTAACGTCTTGATTGATTTTGAGAGTGAGAGAAACATCGATCTGTTCCTGTATGTACCCTGACGAGGGGATTGAACCTGCAACCTTCACACCTCGGGACAACACTCTAACCAACGAAGCTATCCGGCCAGGACAAAACTGATCTGATGGCTGTATTAGTTGAGGACAAGTCAGAATAGCCAAGATCGTATATTCTAACAATTACATCAAATTTCTTTGTGAACCCAACAGGGTCTGGAAGAGGACTAGGACGATTTTTAGTTAGATTCCTTAATTCTGCTTTAGTCCACGGGAGAAAATTATTGCTGGGTCCCCTCATTCTGAGACTGGGTTTTCTCTAAAGGGAACTATAAGAACTTCTGTTGTTGTTGTTTTTTTTTTTAACCTATCCTGGTCCGGCTCTCCGTTCTTACTTTCCCCTACGTCAGCGGATGTGACGGCGGAGGAGAGAGGGGACAAGGGAGACAAGTGGGCAAGTCCAGAAGAGGGAGCTCAAAAGGAAGGAGAAAGGGGGAAGCGAGGGGGTGCTGGCATTGGGCAGCTTCGGAAGCCCTCTTTAGTTTAGAGGCCGTCTCTAAGAAGTCTCTAAACACTTTGTCATCGTCATTGTTTAGACATATGTTGGGCAGATAAAATATAATATGCTCACTTTGTTAAAGACGGCACTACCCACATGGAAGCCCGTCACCCAGGTGATATTATTTGCCCTTATGCTTGGGATAGGTGTGGGGGAAAGGCTGTAATGTAAGCAGGCCAGGTCATTATAGCTTAAGACTTAGTTTTAAGAGTAAGCTTTTCCCCACACCCTTGACTGATTGGATGATGTAGGGTGGTGCACTCTCTTGAGGAATCCCATTGTGCCTCGGATGGGTGGCTTTGTATTGGAGACTTCCTTGTTTGTATAATTGGATTAAAGGTTTTGATTCTACATTATAAAGTGGGAGAGACCAGTAGCTTGATCTCTCTCTCGGTTCCTGGGTTCCTGAGATTAGAAGAGAGGAGAGCAGATTAAGGCCACATGGAGACCAGGAGAAGCAGTCAAGATAGCAGAGTGCTGAGGGAGAAGCCAGTTTGTTAAGAGTTTGTGCTGGAGGAGATGGGGAACAGTGGTGAATAAGTCTGGTAAGCTAGAAACCTTTGATTCTAGAAAACTCGGATAAGTCAGTAGCTTTGTGAGCATTGAATGAGTGGGTTTTGGAGCCCAGTGTGTGTTTTTGCTTGCCCACCGGGTGCAAGCTAGAATTAAAGCTGATGGCTCACCAGTTTTTGGCTCCATTGTTTCATTACTGACTGTTCGAATCTATTGCGAACCTGCACGGGTCAGGTGGCTGTGATAGTGACCCTGGCTACTGGCTTTACAACATGGAAGACTTCACAAATTTGCATGTCGTCCTTGTGCGGGGGCCCTGCTGATCTCGCGGCCATCCCCATTTTATTATATGTGCTGCCAAAGCGGGCACTGAAAGTTTCTCATTAACTTCCCGAGGAGCAGAGATTTCACCTGAGAGTTCAGAGACCATCTTTAACATTTTCTTAACTTCCTGAACAAAATCTACCTGTGTTCCCTCTTAGAGGTCTCTGTGCCCTAATCGAGGTAAGCACCCCCACCCAGACAGTTCCATTGGAGAGCCTGGTTTTTCCAATTGAGCAGACAAATATTATTTTCTGAATTTTAAAAAGTTTGTTTGTTTTTTAGAGGGGTAGAAAGTGGGGTAGAGAAAGAGGGAGGAACACTGATTTGTTTGTTCCACTTATCCATGCATTTATTGGTTGGTTCTTGTATGAGCCCTGACCTGGGATTGAACCCACAACCTTGGTGTATCCGGTCGACACTCTAACCAACTGAGCTATGGAGCCAGGAAAAAAATTAACTTAGAGGTTTCAAAGGAGCCCCATTTTGCCCATCTTAAGCTGCAAATACTCGCAAGTTGAGGCTCCGTACAAACCATACCTAAAGCTTGCCGGAGTACTGAAGGGAGACAGACCATTGCAGGGCTCGTCAGCCTGCGGCACGGTCTCCCTGGATCCTTCTGATTTTTCTTTTGAGCTGGCTAAGAACAACTCAAAGTCAGGAACAGCTGCCTACCGCAGGTAGGTTTCAAAGAGCCCATGCTGCTACCTAGCACCTGGTCAGGGTCTGCGGGGTGGCCCTGGGTGGGCTTATTCAGAACCCAGCCACCTGCAGCAAGTCCATGTGACGTAAGAATGTCCAAACCTATAAAGAACTTTTATAAAAATGTATCTGAGCCAAGCAAAGGATCCACCTGGAGGCAAGGTCACAACAGACCAAGGAAGAAAGACTTCACGAGAATGGCAGCGTGAGTCTTCCCTGTGCTCAGAACTGGAGAGGGGGCGTGGCGTAAGGAAGAGCCCACGATGGAGGGGAGAAAGCAAGGTGAGACCGGACCGTGGGGTCGTTAACAAGGTTATATGCTCTCTGGGGGTTAGTTTTCTCCTGAGGGGTCTGAAAAGAGGCCTTTCAAAGATGTTAACCCTTTTGCTAACAAGGCTATATGCTCACAGTGAACTTTCAGGTTAGGAATTGATGATAAGATCACCCTGTGAAGATACTTTGTTTTGTTCACACCCCCTTCCCTCAGCACCCAGAAGAGAGCCTGCTGGGGACTAGCTCACAGGAAGCTCAGAGCAGAATGAGATGGGCGGGCTCTCCCTCCCAGAGCGGAGCGGGCCCACACCTTTCCTCCCTCTCAGGGCTCATCTCCTAAGCGCGAAGGCTCCCATCAGACTTGTGACCAGGGGAGCAACGGGCTGCGGCAGCTGGCCCCTGGATAACCTCCTGAGCCTGTCGCCAAGGTCCCTGTTCTCTGTCTTTCTAGTGACCCAAAGCAACCCCACCTGGGCTCTCCTGTGGCTTCTCCTAAGCAATTCCTTGTTTCACTGTCCCCAGCTTTAATAAGCATACTCTCAAAAATAATTTTTAAAAAATAGTGACGTGAACGAAGGAGAGACGGGTCCCTGAGCACTACAGGAACGGGGTGTGGGCTGGCCCCCTTGAGATGTGCAAAGGCTGCTCACCCAAGGGCTATGGCCACCAGGGCCCACTCTATTCTTGGGCCACAGTGGGGGACTGTCCCCTCCCGGATGGCCCTGCCTTGTACAGGAAACGTGTATCAAGGCTCCGTCACACCCTGCCACCGCCCTCTGCCAGCAGGACTGGGGCGGAGTCAGGGTGGCTGCCTGGGGCACATGGAGGGACCTGACCTTTATAGCCTGGGATAAAGTCCTCCCCTTATTTAAGCCCAAGTCGCTGCAACTGCAGCAGGTACCCTGGGTCTCAGCCTTGTCCAAGTTGCAGCCTCACCAGGGTCCCAGCCCCTCCCGAGTCCCGCCCAGCCGTCCCCCATCCCGAAGGCATGCAGGGAGCCTGGGTGCTGCTGCTGCTGCTGGGCCTGAGGCTCCGGCTCTCCCTCGGCCTTATCCCAGGTAACAAAGTTCCTGCCCGCCGACCCCGCACGCACGGGCGTTCCCCGAGCGCTGACCTGGCCTCCCTCTCCCCTCCGACAGCCGAGGAGGAAGACCCCGCCTTCTGGAACCGCAAAGCAGCCCAGGCCCTGGATGTGGCCAAGAAGCTGCAGCCCATCCAGACGGCTGCCAAGAACCTCATTATCTTCTTGGGGGACGGTGAGTGAGCAAGGCCTGGCCATGCCCCCGAACACCCACAACCCTGGCCCCAAAGCTGCCTATGGACACAGCATCCAATGCACTCGGACGTGACAGAGTTCTGCTCCTTCAGGGATGGGGGTGCCCACAGTGACAGCAGCTCGGATCCTAAAGGGACAGATGAATGGCAGCTTGGGACCTGAGACGCCCCTGGCCATGGACCAGTTCCCCTACGTGGCTCTGGCCAAGGTAGGGCTGGGAGGCCGCAGGTTGCTGCCTAGGGGGCCCGGCAGGAGGGAAGGCCCCAGGAGGGCTGCGGCCTGAGACAGGGGCGCAGGTCTGATCATGAGCTGGGTGTCTGTGCCAGAGTGGAGCTGAGGGCATCTCTGTCCCCAGACATACAACGTGGACAGACAAGTGCCAGACAGCGCAGGCACAGCCACAGCCTACCTGTGTGGGGTCAAGGGCAACTACCAGACCATTGGTGTCAGTGCGGCAGCCCGACTTAAACAGTGCAACACAACACGTGGCAATGAGGTCATCTCCGTGATGAACCGGGCCAAGAAAGCAGGTGGGCAGGGCCGGCCTGGTGGGTAAGGCCAGCCTGGTTGGCAGGGGTTTAGCCTGGTGGGCAAGGTCAGGCTCACGAACCTCAGGGGCCCACCCGGACTCATCCCCCACAGGGAAGTCAGTCGGGGTGGTGACCACGACCAGGGTACAGCATGCCTCCCCAGCTGGCACCTACGCGCACACGGTGAGCCGCAGCTGGTACTCGGACGCTGACATGCCGGCCCAGGCGCTGCAGGAGGGCTGCCAGGACATCGCCACGCAGCTCATCTCTAACATGGACATTGACGTGCGTCACCGAGGGCACAGCGGCCTGGGTGGACGGGGTGGCCCCATGCAGGCCGGCCCTAGGCCACCCACCACTGAAGTCCTGGGGCCGGGCAGGGCTTGGGGGACTTGAGATGGCTGTGTGGGAGGTAGGCCGAGCCAGCTCATTCCCACAGACCTAGGGGTGGTTGGATCAGGGGGCAGAGGGCCCGCCAGGCCCCGAGCTCACCTGCCCTCCTCGTCTGGCTCCAGGTGATCCTGGGTGGAGGCCGCAAGTACATGTTCCCCAAGGGCACCCCAGACCCCGAGTACCCTACTGATGCCACCCAGAGTGGAGTCAGGGTGGACAAGAAGAACCTGGTTCAGGAGTGGCAGGCCAAGCACCAGGTGATGGGGCTCGTGGGCGCAGGTGGCACAGCAGGGTCTGGTCCTAGGGCTGTGGGCTGAGGCCTGCTTTGTCCTCCCCAGGGGGCCCAGTATGTGTGGAACCGAACGGCGCTCATGCAGGCATCCCAGGACCCCTCTGTAACACGTCTCATGGGTAAGGACCCCCCTCCACCCCTGCCCCGTGCTGTCCTTCTGGATCCTTGGAGGCCAAGCAAGTGCGCACTGCCCCAACCCACAGCGAGTCAGTGAGGCCAGCCCCCTTTCCCACAGGCCTCTTTGAGCCGGGGGACATGAAGTATGAGGCCCAGCGAGATACCAGGCAGGACCCCAGCCTGGTGGAGATGACAGAGGCGGCCTTGCGCCTTCTGGGCAGGAACCCCAAGGGCTTCTACCTCTTCGTGGAGGGTGAGCGAGCAGCAGCCCTTTGCTGGATAGAGTGAGCCAAGGCAGGCGGGGCAGGGTCCGGGGCCTGCGAGGCGGGGCCAGGGAGGCGGGGCCAGGGGAGGCGGGGCCAGGGGAGGCGGGGCAGGTTCCCCAACACTCCCCCCACCCCGACTCCCTGCAGGGGGCCGCATTGATCAAGGTCATCATGCGGGCAGAGCGTACATGGCGCTAACTGAGGCTGTGAATTTTGATAACGCCATTGACAAGGCCAGCCAGCTCACAAGCGAGAAGGACACCCTGATCATGGTCACCGCTGACCACTCTCACGTCTTCACTTTTGGTGGCTACACCCTGCGTGGCAGCTCCATTTTCGGTAGGCCCCCGGGAGAGAGGCAGGTGCCGTGTCCTGAATTACGGGCGGGAACATGCCCTGAGCCTCAGTTCTCACGTTGTCAAACGGGGTCGTGATAGCAATAACCCTGCAGGGTCCTTGTGCAGATCAAGCCACCGAGTAGGCAAGAGGCGCCTGGTGTAGCACACAGGGCGCTGCAGAGCTCGGTGGCGCCGTCACAGGCCCCCTCCTCCCTGCAGGGCTGGCTCCAGAGGCGGCCTCAGATGGCAAGGCCTACACCTCCATCCTTTATGGCAATGGCCCTGGCTTCGCCATCAGCGGGGGCTCCCGGCCAGATGTCAATGACACCCAGAGCAGTGAGTGCACGGGTTCGGCTTGGGTGGGCGGGCAGGGGCCTCGGGGGGAACTCACAGGAGGGGGACGGTTGCCCCAACGTCCTGAGCCTTCATCCAGAGCCCCCATCTCTGCCCAGGGGACCCCAACTACAAGCCACAGGCAGCCGTGCCCTTGTCGTCAGAGACCCACGGTGGGGAGGACGTGGCGGTGTTCGCGCGCGGCCCGCAGGCGCACTTGATGCACGGTGTGCAGGAGCAGCACCTGGTGGCGCACGTGATGGCCTTCGCTGCCTGCCTGGAGCCCTACACCGCCTGCGGTCTGCCGCCCCCTGCTGGCTCCACCAACGCTGCGCACCCGGGTCTGTCCGCAGGCCCCTCGCTGGCTCTGGTGACTGGGGCTCTGTGGCTGCTGCTGGGGACCGTCGTGTCTTAACCGATCCATCCCCCACACCAGAGGCCCTCACTCTTCCTGGGCCCCCACGCAGTGCTCAGTGCAGCCCTGCCCGAAGCCTCCAGACCCAGGGCCCACCTTGCGACCCTATGTTCTGGCCTACCTGTTGGCAATAAATGAGCCTCACTTGGTGTAACACTGCCCCCTCCCCGCATCGTCCCTCCCCTCCCGTCCCCTCCTCTTCTCTACCCTCCCTTCCCCTTTCTTCCCTACCCCTCAGAAGAACCTCCTGACCTCTTCTGTTTCCTCCAGTCCTGTCCCCTCATCCCCGGACCCTGGTGCACCCTGGAGGCTGAGGACGTGGCTTTCCTACTGTACTCTCAGTCCTTCTAGGCTGCTCTGGACTCCCCACCCCCAAACTGGGCAGCCCGAGACTTGAGCAACATTGAAGAGGCCTGGTGACAGCTAAAGCAGCTTCCTGTCCCTCGCCAACCAACTCTGAGGGCAGGCACCTTGAGAGTGGAGTCTGCTGGGGTCACGTGGGAGAGGGGAGGCTTTGGCAGAAGCACCAGGCCTGGGCCTGGTACCATTGTGGAGAGGAATAGATGAGACACAGAAAAGTGTGAGCTGTCCAAAGTCACTCAGCTACTTACATGGTCACTGCCAATGCCCATTCAGGCTAGGAGTGCCAAGAAGCCTCAGGAAGCCCCAGAACAGCCCTTGCCCACACCCTGAGGCCACGTGGGCACTGGGCGTAGATTGGTGAACAGGGCATACCCTGCCCTCCGGGGGCCTCTATTGTAGGAGGGACTCGGGAATAATGAGCAGAACTGTTAACAATGTAAAGCCAATGCTGATATGATCTAGGAAGGCAAGTCATTAGTGTGTGAGGACACAGTGTGTGTGTGGAGAAATGTAACTCAGCTCAGGGGCAGGGAGCAGGGAGGGGCTCCCTAAGCGGCAGGTGGACCCAGACTGAAGGAAATGAGCGTGAGTTATTCTGGAAGGGCGGCCTTGCAAAGATCCTGAGGCAGCAATCTCGTCCTACTGGAGTCCATAGCTGGATCAAAGGAGAGGAAACCCGAGGGTGGGGAGGAGCCCACATTGATCCAGAGGGTGATGTGATGTGTGATGAAGGCTTTGAGCATGGGCATAACATGACCTGACTCTTGAACATATCACCCCGGCTACTGTGGGGAGAAGACTTGATTCTGTTACTTTGTGGGAGAGAGGCAGGGAGGGCGGCAGGGGTAGAGATGAGAAACCCGAGGGGAGGTAGGTGCAGGCGCCACTCTCATCGTCTGACCTCCATCCTGAAGGCCAACATCCTGGAGCACCCACGCCACCATAGCTAGTGTCTAACCCACCCCAAGGGGACATGAATTCCAGCAAGGTGGCATCCACCATATTTTTTTAGTGCATTTTAACAGAATTACAAATATCTTTGTCCATCTACAAAGGTACAGAAAACAGCTTGGCTCTCACTGGAAAGAGTAATATGATCGAGCACGCTTCCTTATTTATAAATTTTTGATTTAACACTGCCTAACATCAGCTCACAGGTCTGGCTCTCAGGGAAGCTGGTTCCAATTCTGGATTTTGGTGGCTGTCACAGAAATAGGGGGGCACAATGGAAGGAGGGCGTTGTTCACCGGGCTTGCTGACTCATCATACTCGCCTGGAACTCCTTCCACCAATTGTGCCAAGGCTTGTGTTAGAATCCCGCTATGATTTCTGTCTCCCCTGTTGTGAGAAGGTGCCCCGTGTTTGTTTCATAAATGGCCTCAAAACCCAAGATAACCCTATATTTTAAAACTCTACAGGTTTTAGAAGCAGATTATCCTGGAGTCAGTGGTGATGACCACACAACTTCAAACATTCTAAAAAGCATTGTACACTTTAAAAGGATGAATTTTGTGGTATATAAATTATATCTAAATTTTATAAGAGTTTCCGCTTCAAAGCTCTTTTTATTGTGTAGGTCTGAGTGGTTTATTCTGAAACACATTGTTGGCCGCAAAGACAGTGTCCAGGGAAACATTCCTGACATCTGTCTGATCGTCATTACCTCGAAGGCGCAGATGCACGGAAAGTATGTATAAGGTTTTTGTCTGGTGCCTACAACTGACAGCTCTTGTCGCCTCAGACATGTCAGCACGTTGGTCTTGAAGGAGGAGGAGAAGTTCGGAGGAGAAGTTCGGAGGAGAGGGAGGAGAAGTCATGACAGCCATTTTCGAATACTTTGCCATAACGATGACTCGTTCTTGGTCGTTAGAAAAGTTACTGTGAGCAGGGTACCTCACCAGGTGGGCACAGCTCGCCTCAAAGCTGCCGCGTTAGGAAGTTCCAGGACCTCTAATGTAAGCCAGAAAAAAAATAACAAAAAAACTATAGGAATTCTTGCCAAATCAGA
This sequence comes from Rhynchonycteris naso, assembly GCA_037038555.1. Classification (NCBI taxonomy): domain Eukaryota; kingdom Metazoa; phylum Chordata; class Mammalia; order Chiroptera; family Emballonuridae; genus Rhynchonycteris; species Rhynchonycteris naso. The sequence continues at coordinate 6,196,001 of CM072997.1, read as the reverse complement.
CTTCTGGATCTTTCCTTGGAGTGCAGGCATGCCAGAATAGTAAGGGTCCTTCTCTAAATTTGGATTAGGAGAAAATATTTGTGGAGCTAGCTCTTTGGACGCAGCGACAATTATTTGGCACGAGTGCTCTTGGTTTTTGCTGACCCTTCCCACGCAGGAGGGCTGCCTGCCTTCCGAGCCTGCAGGGCGGGGTGTGGTGGAGAGCTGCCGGCCTGTCTGAGACAAGTGGGTGGGCAGTCCTTTCTCCTGGCTGTGGAAGGACTGAGCGAGAGTAACCTCTGCACCCTCTCGAGGACATGGAATTGCAGAAGCTGCCGGCGTGCTGACTGTGTGTCCCGGCTGACGTGTGACAAGACAGTGAAAGGATTTCAGGACAATGGTCAGAAACTTGGCCGAATTGGAAACTGAGAATCAGACCTTGATAGGAATTTTTTTTTTTTAAATTAGGACTTCCTCCTTTAAGTTAAACTATATAACTGAAAAGAAGCAAATTAGAGGTGATAAGAGTTGGACAGGTCGATCAACCCGTGTGACACTTAAGTTCCCCAGTTCTTTGAGGGAATTAAGGTAAGGTCCTCATCTTACGTATTTTTGTGAAACCACAAATGTAGCTCTAGTAGTTGAAAGCCCCTGAATTTACCACTCGCAGTTTCTCAGACTGAACAACAACAACAAAAATGTGTAGGGGGAGAAGTTTGTTTTTTTGTTTGTTTTTAATACAAACAGCTATAGAAGCACCCTTGTCCAAAATCTAGGCCATAGTTTCTACAAGATTAAATGTCTTTTCCACAAATATTAAAAATAAAAGGCCTTAGCCGTCTGAATGGATTATTACCTGTCTCGTGGCTACAATTTTAAAAGGAGACTGAAGAGGCTCTCTACGTCTCTGTCTGTCCCTGTGTGCCGGCGGCATTTTCTACCTTCAGGTGACAGTGCTGACTTGTAAAAGGGCTTCGTGTCAATGTCCTAAGACAATAAGTGCTTATATAAAAATTATCAAAATATAGTAGAAACTAACCCGAATGCTTTTGATGATGTGATCTGGGAAAATATTCTATATTAAAGCTAATTTCAGTTGAATTTGGTTAAATAGGTATGTTTTAGAATGACAAGTATTAAATATAATACTGTAAAGCTAGTAGTCAAGGCTACTATCACAGCAACCTGACCCATGCAGGTTCGCATTGAATTCGAACAGTCGGTAATGAAACACAGGAGCCAACAACTGGTGAGCCATCAGCTTTAATTCTAGCTTGCACCCGGCGGGCAAGCAAAAACACACACTGGGCTCCAAAACCCACACATTCAGTGCTCACAAAGCTACTGACTTATCCGAGTTTCCTAGAATCAAAGGTTTCTAGCTCACCAGACTTATTCACCTCTGTTTCCCATCTCCTCCTGCACAAACTCTTAACCAACTGGCTTCTCCCTCAGCACTCTGCCATCTTGGCTGCTTCTCCTGGCCTCCATGTGGCCTAACTCTGCTCTCCTCTCTATACTAATCTCAGGAACCCAGGAACCGAGAGAGAGAGAGAGATCAAGCTCCCGGACTGCCCCAGTTTATAGCCTAGAAAATCCAAACCTTTAATCCAATTATACATACAAGAAAGTCTCTGATACAAGGCCACCCATCTGAGGCATAATGGGATTCCTCAGGAGAGTGCACCACCCTACATCATCCAATAAGTCAAGGGTGTGGGGAAGAGCTTACTCTTAAACTAAACCTTAGGCTATAACGACCCAGCCTGCCCACAGCGTGTTCCAGAACACACATTAATATCAACGAACTTCCATGTGGGCAGAGCCATCTTTAACAAAGTGAGCATAATATATTTTATCTGCCCAACAAATACTTTTATTCTACCTGAATTTATTGGTTAAAGAAGTTCATATTATCAAGAAATATAACTTAAGTGAGGGTAATTGCTTTAAGGTATCATAAAAATTTTCACAAGTAGCCCTGACCAGTTGGCTAAGTGGTAGAGCATCGTCCCAGAGTGTGAACGTCCCAGGTTCGATTCCCAGCCAGGGCACACAGGAGAAGCGCCCATCTGCTTCTCCACCCTTCCCCCTCTCCTTTCTCTCTGTCTCTCTCTTCCCCTCCCACAGACAAGGCTCCATTGGAGCAAAGTTGGCCCAGGCACTGGGGACGGCTCCATGGCCTCTGCCTCAGGCACTAGAATGGCTCTGGTTGCAAGGGAGCAATGACCCCAGATGGGCAGAGCATCATCCCCTAGTGGGCATGCCAGGTGGATCCCGGTCAGGCACATGTGGGAGTCTGTCTACCTCTCTGCTTCTCACTTCAGAAAAATACAAAAAAAACAAATCTTCACAGTAGTCTAAATATGATTGTTAAGAACTAATAAGTTAAATAGATATAAATAGAATAAAAGGTGTTTAGGTAAAACTTCATAGCAATAAGCATATATATATATATATATATATATATATATATATATATATATATATAAAATAGTATATGTACTTAAAAATTGTTTTCCAAAATCCTTTGTAACTTGAAAACTTAGAGTTTTGCTAAATTGTATATGATGAAAATTACTCAACACCTAGATCATTTTCAAATAAGATAAAATACAAGAGCATTAATTGCTAAATAAGTCTAAGTTTACCTACTTTTGGTTTCTTATTGTAGAGAAATGGAAAGACAAAATCAAATCTGTTCATGAATATGGCTTGTGTTTTGAGGAAGCATATGTTTCTAAAAATTCTGAAATATATTTGTCAGTAAAAGAATGTTGGTTGAGGTTACGAAACGTATTCATAAATTTGCCAATCTGAAAAAGACTAATTGCTTACTTTTTAGTTTTTATTAGCAATTAAAGTTTTTAAGGAATAAAATTCCAATATACGTAATTGACCCTACTAGGAATAATAAGGAATATGACTTCGAATGCAAGGAAATACACCGCTCACAAAAATGGGGATATTTAATTGCTTCCTATTCTTTATGAAATATCCCCTCATTTTTGTGAGCAGTATAGTTTGTTTTTGGTAAAGGAAGGCATGAGGAATTGTAGTACATGCAGAGTCAGGGGAAAGCCCCAAGCCTGACACTCTACATCCAACTGTGGAGAGGGAGACCAAAGAAAGGGACAGGCGACTCCCATCTGACCATGTATAGGGTTTATTGAGGAAAGCTTCACGAAAGGCATTATTTTGTGGCTGCAAGATGAAAGACATCACCATGTCACTTGGGCAGGTACCAAAGAATTATATAAGACAAAAGATGACACACGGAATAATCATGAACACCAGTATGTGAATACTGCCAGATACAGAAATGACTTTCTGTGCCTGACCCGGTCAGGACAGTGGCCTGTCCCAGCAACCAGTGTCCACTGGGGAGCCGTGGGGGGTGGCGTGGAGGTTGACTTGCGTCGGCATGAACATCCGTTATGACCGGACAGCCTCTAAGGCAGGTATGCAGTAAGCAACCTCCCCCCCAACCCCCCCACCCCGCCACCCACCCCCACCCCCGTCCCGGCCCAGGTCCGGCTTGCAGGGCCAGCAGGGGGCGCCTCATGGAACAGTCTGCGCCACACTCCCGCTCGTGACCAGCTCTTAGATTCCATGCACTGTCTCTCTCCTGCCAGTGCCCTGAATGGTCACGGCAGCAGCACGGACATAGATCGCCTGGGTGCCAAGATGGCCACCGCGGAGCCCCGGTCCACAACAGCAGTACAGCCACGTACAAGAAAAGAAACAGTCTAAAACAACAACAACAAACAAAACAGTTCCAGGATCAGTAACAGTCTTCCCAGCATGCCCCCAGCACCTGAACCGGTACTTTAACCAATCCCCTAGGCTTGGGGTCAGGTTATTTAGGGCATGTGCTAACAAGAGAGAAACATTAACAAATGCATCTGATATGAAAACATCACGTTTGGATTGGATGATGGCCCAGGCGCCCCCCTGTAACTGGACGCCGCAGGAACAGCAGCAGGAGAAGGTCAGAAAGACAGGTATTTAGTGGGGATTTGGACTGGGAGATCTATAAAAATTAAACCTGTAGCCTGATCTTGATTGAGATGTTACAGTGGCTGCAGCCTTGGGAACTGACCAGGCTGTGTAAACCATACATGGCAGCCAGGGAACATGGTGCTTTCTGGCGTGAAGATGTATGTGGAAGGGAGGGAAAACGGGCCAGACCAGGACCCTGGCCTTCTCCCCTCTGTCAAAGGTGCATGGCGCACTCCCCGGATAGGGTGCTTCCACCGGTCCCGATAACAGGATCCCACCAGAGACTGAACAGTTCCTCCAACCCACGGGCGTGAAGTGACTGGCCCATCCCAGCGGAACATCAGATTGCAGATACGAGGAGGCTGTCCCCACTCCTGAGACAGGAGGGCTTTACGCCCTCATTCCCACGGCCCGTGGAGTCCCAGCAAGCAGCTGCACACTGCTGTGTCCTCTGTTTTCCACACCTTTCCCACTTTGGGTGCCTCCGTCTGAGTGCTCAGCCTGGTACACGGGCCAACAGGCCCCATGTGTTGGTGGCTTCAGTGTACTGGAAAAGCACCTGTCCTTCCGGCCCAAGTAGGTTTTCCGGTTAGTAATTTTATCTGTTGCTTAAGGACACCATTCTTTTGTTCTACCAACCTAGCTGCCTGTGGATTATAAAGTGGAACTTCTATTCAGTATCACATTCTTTTGCCCATATTCTTGCCAAAGCATCTGCTTCCTGATTACCTGACCATGTAGATAATATGGTCAGGGTCATGGAAGACAAATCAGTCTCAGGCTTTTGCAGATGAACCCAAATATCTTTCCGTAAAAGGTTGCTCATAAGTATTCATCCCTCTATTTCCCATGGTCCAATCCTTTTAAAACACGGAATCAATCCTTTTAAAACAGCTCAACTTCCAGTCCCTAGGGTCAGGGGTCCAGGTTCATGTGCGATTACCAGCTGGACAGCTCTTCCTCAGCCATTGGCTACTGTGTTTTGTTCCTGTTTCCACTCCCATGGTTATCAGCAGATGGCCGGTGGCCAGTGCACTCCAGGCGGACGGATAGCTAGAGCCATCCATGTACCAGGATCTGGTCATAATTCCCCCTACTCCTTTGCAGATGCAGGGACTGCCACAGGGACAGGAGCAGGAGCACTCGGAGGGTGGGACTCCTCCGATGCAGGCAGGTGTGCCGCTTAGTCAGCACAGGAGACTGAGCCGCGGCAGAGGCAGGTGGGTGGAATAGGTTGTCCATCTCCCCCTGATGGGAAGGGAACTTCTCACGTAACTGGGTGTCTGATGATGGTGTATCTGATCTCTGCCCCCTTCCATAGTTGGGAACAAAATTCCAGGGGCACTCTCTCCCTTTGCTGTTTATGCCCTAATGCCCAGCCCATACCTTTCAGGGTGACTGAAACCTCGAATTCAACTGGCAGCCTTGCCTGTGAGGTTCCAGGAGCTTTGATCTGTTCGACCAGCATCTCTGCTTTCTCGGAGGCCAGCTGTTACTTGGCTCCTCAGTCCCGCACTATCCCCTTCTTCACTAGGCATTGCACTGGACGGGGTATGAAGGGTCGCCAATGATTCCCACAAAAACCTGGACCGCTTTTGCATCTTTGAAATGGGATAAGAGTGCGCTTTGTCCACGACAGCCTCAGAGACAACGTGGTTCTTACCCGGCCATGTGACTCCCAAAAACCATTACGATAGTGCCTGGATTCCACATTGAGGTGTCTGTGGTGTCCCTGACCATCCTCCCTGTTGTAGGTGGTCCAGCAAAGCCTTGAAGGTTCTCTGTAGCAGAGGCAAATCTTCACGGGTTAGCGTTTTGTTATCAGCATAATTTCAGAGGGTTCAGGTAGAAAAGCGTGGTAAGTCCTGGGCCACCATGCCATGTGGTAAGACTATGCAAAGGACCTGGAGGGAGTATTTGGAAGATCCACTGTTGCCCATCCTAAGTAAAGGCAAGTGACCTTGGGGTTCAATAGCCAGGGGTATGGTGAAGAAGGTCTTGGTCAGGTCTAGCATGGCATGACACATTCCCCAGCCAGTTCTCTGCTTGAGGGGCAGTACCAGGCGCAGCCACAGACATAAGAGGCACTGCCTTCTCTGTCTTCACTTCTCCTCAGTCCATTGCCACTCTCCAGGGCTGGCTGGCATTTTCACCAGCCACACTGGACTGTTACAGACACTATGTTCAGGGCACTCAGTGCTCGTACAATGGAGCTCTTGAACAGGGTCCTGTTTCCCTGGTCCCTCACGGTAACCGGTATTACTTGACCATTACTCTCCGTGATGGAGGTAAATTGACAGGCTCTCAGCTGGCCCGGCCTCTCAGTGCTGATTTGATTACTCATACTCAGAGGCAGAATTTTCCAGTCGACGTTTGCAGAGTCTGGCTTTTGCAAAATGTTCTCCAGGACTGGGGAGATAAAGACATAATATTCCCAAAGGGGAGAGCACCCAATTTGCAGAACTGGAGAGGGGTGGGAAGTAAGGTCCCTCTAATCATTGCAGTCTGGCTTCCATGTCTGTTTATAACACCGAGGAGACCAGAAAACGTTTTAGGGTTATCATGTATTAGGGTTCATTCAGCATCAGTGTCAACCAAAGCAGATACTCTGTGTATTTCGGGGGGAACCAATGAATGGTGAGTTCTCCATGAGGTTTCCCATCACCCCCTATGGCCCTCACCTGAGGGTGATCTTCACTTTCATCCTACACTCGGGGCAGGGTGGGGGCACCCAAATAGGGTAGGGTGAAATCCCAGGGGTTCCCTCCTATATGGGGCGTTGCCCTAATGAGGCTGCCGCTGCTGCAGCTGCAGCACCAGCCTTGGCTCAAAGGTCAGAGGGTATGGGGTGTGTCCTCTGTCTCGCTGATTGTATTTTCCCCTGGGAGAAACTAAGGGGGGGTTAACAATGGTGGTGAATTAACGAGGGCTGTGGGAGATCAAGGACAGCCCCTCGCTCCTTCCCTGCTCCCCAGCTGAGCTCGTTTTTTTTTAGGTGTTTGCCTTCCTGCACCCACCACAGTGCATTTGAACTGGAGTGCACTCAGCTGCCACTCAGTGTGGGTTGTTAATATGTTCTCGTTGTTGTGTGTATGTTTTCTGGGTGGGTTGAAGCCTACCCCTGCCCCAAGGCTGATGCCCTCACAGTGGCAAAGAAACTGTGTGAGAGTTCACGTTCCCCACGTGGGGTCTGCCTTCTACAATCTCTAGGGATAGAGGTGCCCACTTCCCTGAGCAGACCAGAGGAGCTTTGATGAGCTTCTTGGGCTAATCACAGACCCTAAGCCCCTCAACACTTCAGTCAAGGTCAAGAAAACCAATAAAGAACTAAAGTCAGGCAGAAGCCCTGATTACCTGGGACTGAGTGAACTGACCAGAATGATGATAACTTTACGACTTTACGTGGGAAACATTGCTTGTTCCCCCTCACCCCCAGATACAAGAAAACCTTTCCTCTTAAACTAACCACGACTTAACAGAAAATCAGTAAATGACACCTTTGTAAGTGGAATGGAAACACTTCTCGTTTCCTTCCTACTTAATCCCCCCAGAATGAAAATATTCTGTCTTTTTTTTATCTCCATGGAAATATTATTATCTGCATGAGTTCAATAAGAATTTGTTCTCCTGTGGGGAAGAGGGAGAATAATAATGAATTAAGAAAAGATAACACACATATGGGATAAAAGAACAGTGAAACTTCACTCGTGTTTATGAATTAAAATATGGAGCGAATAAAGAGAATCAATATGTAAAATTATAACAAAAGAAAAATAAAAAAGAATTTGTTCTCCTTGTAATGGGGCGCAATTAGAAACTAGTTTTTTGCTACCAAGGCTTTGACTGGAATGCCATTTTTGAGAGAGACATGCATAGGCTTGGATATGACCAGACAGCTTGAAGAAATTAAGATTGAGGACGCCAATCAAACCCTTGGAAGTATCAGCCCGGGACCTTGCTCACAGGGTTCTTAACAGCCATACCAGGTGAGTAAAGAAGCTTACTTCTTGGTCAGGTGCAGGAACCTCAAGCTGTTTTGGGGACAGCGAGAAAAGAGGAACTCACCCAAACGGAGAGGTATTGCAGGTGGAGTCCCAGGCAGCTCCTTGCCACCAGAGAGGCCTTTTAGAGTTCGGCCTGGAGAGCCCTTATGAAAAACGCCAGCAAAGCGGGTTTAAAAGAGCCTGTTGGGCAGATAAAATATATTATGCTCACTTTGTTAAAGATGGCGCTGCCCACATGGAAGTTCGTTGATATTAATGTGTGTTCTGGGACAGGCTGTGGGCAGGCCGGGTCATTATAGCCTAAGGCTTAGTTTAAGAGTAAACTCTTCCCCACACCCTTGACTGATTGGATGATGTAGGGTGGTGCACTCTCCTGAGGAATCCCATTATACAGAGACTTCCTTGTTTGTATAATTGGATTAAAGGTTTTGAGTCTATGCTATAAAGTGGGAGAGACCAGTAACTTGATCTCTCTCTTGGTTCCTGAGTTCCTGAGGTTGGTATTAGAGAGGAGAGCAGAGTAAGGCCATGTGGAGGAGAAGTAGCCAAGATGGCACAGTGCTGAGGAAGAAGCCAGTTTGTTAAGAGTTTGTGCTGGAGGAGATGGGGAACAGAGGTGAATAAGTCTGGTGAGCTAGAAACCTTTGATTCTAGAAAACTCGGATAAGTCAGTAGCTTTGTGAGCACTGAATGTGTGGGTTTTGGAGCCCAGTGTGTGTTTTTGCTTGCCCGCCGGGTGCAAGCTAGAATTAAAGCTGATGGCTCGCCAGTTTTTGGCTCCGTTGTTTCATTACCGACTGTTCAAATCTATTGCGAACCTGCACGGGTCAGGTGGCTGTGATCCTGACCGAGACTACTGGCTTTACAGAGCCTATTCCTTTAAATTTGCCATTCTTGTGTTTGTGCACATAGCCCAAGTTTATTAAAACTACACTATTTTAAACAAATTAGTCTTCCTGTGGCTCTCTTTGGTTACAATGGGGATGATTTTAGAGAGAACAATTATGTATCAGTAATGCACTTTTGTGGATATTAGATTCCCGCGCTATTTGTTGTCCTTTGAGGTTTTGTTTCTAACGGCAAACTAGCCGGGGGCCCTAGTTTCTCCCAGCGTCCGGCCATGGCTCTCCAAACCAAAATTTTTATCTTTCTCCCAGCCCTTGACTTGGAATCACTGAGAACTGAAACTGCCACCATGCAAGCCAACTTGGGACAATCTGATACAAACTTCAGAGTGATCGTGGCAGCTCATCTATGAACGATCTCCATGCCCATGGCGGAAAGATCACCAGAGACACTCGAAATGCAAACCAGGAGAATCTATTAAACAGTTGCTGCCAGCCTTCACTCCATCGGAGGATGATTCCAGCCAGACATCTAGAAACCTCCTTGCCTGCCTGCCTTCAGAACGCAAAGCCCGGGATGACAGTCTGCAGCCATCATTAACCACTGTTTTCCTTTTCTTTCCCAAGAGATGCCTCTTACTAGGTGCCTGATTGCTTGTACCGGGGGCCTAAGGGCCTAACTTTGGGGGCCCACCGGCATCGCCGCCTCCTGAAACAAGGCAAAACTATGTAATTGAACTGATCTCGTCTCAAGACAGCCTGCTTTAATGAGATATGGAACTCTGTCAACCAAGCTCCTGGGATGTGAAACTTCTCGGGATCTTTGAAAGGCAGGGCTGAGGAAGTTCAGACCAGGCCTCCCCAAGCTGGGCCTCTTTGACATGGGAATTATTTTGAGCCGAATGCAAGCTCCCAAGAAACTTTTACCTTTCCCTTAAAGGATTTTAATTAGGGGCCTTGCCCGTAATAAGAGTTACCACCAGAAATAACATTTTATGACCTAGCTCTAGGGCAGGGCAAATTTCTAATTACCGGATATCTGCTCTTCTTATCGTCCTGCAATGACCTTCCTCCCCTCTGGTGTCCCAGGTGCCTTATCTCATCCTGAGCTCAGGACGTGGTATCTACCTCACTCTCCCTTCCCCGCTCTCACACGTACATGTCTGTGGGGTCTCTGACTCTTGTGGTGGTGGACGATTCCCATAGGCAGGTACGCATGTAATTAAATTTGGTCATTTTTTTTTTCTCTTGTTAATCTGCCTTATGTCGTCGGACCAGTGGTGGAGCAGTGGATAGAGTGTTGACCCTGAAACACAGCTGTGGTTAGGCTTGCTCGCTGGTCTCCCAGCCGCAAGCACTTTGCACGATTAGTACGTGAGCACATGGCAAAAGCCAGGTGTGTGTCTCTGTAAAAAGCCGTGGGTGCTTTCCCTCGGTGGCCATGCTCCCCGATCGCTCTCCGCCACTGCAAGGGGTGGTTCCTGAGTCCCTCAGCCGACACCAACATCGTGGGGGCAGGTGCTCCCGGCCCCTTGCCCTCCACTATGAAAAGTGGTTTTTCTTCGCCTATCCCCTTGAGGCCGAGCCTGCTGGCTTGAGCCCCAACCCTCCGTCAGGGCACATAAGAGAAGCAGACGACAAACAACAAAAAAGTGAAGCAACTATTATTTGATGCTTCTCATCTCTCTCCTCCCTCTCTCTCTCTCTCTCACTTCCTCTCTCTCCTTAAAAAAAAAAAAAAATCAAGACTGTCTTATGTCTATTTGAGGGTTAGAGCAGCCCGAAGAATCCAGAGGGGGATGTTTCCTCTCCCCCCACGTTACCTAGTATCACAAGGCTCCTACTTTGCTAGGACAATCTTGGCTTTATAAAGTTCACGCCACAGGCGGCTCCCACCATGTCTCGTGTGCCCCTGAGGCTGCCAGCCCTCTCCTGCGATGGTTTGACTGGGGATAGGCCACTGAGTGACCCTGCAGGTGCCTCTAGCTCTGTTCCTTTTACTCATCCAGAATCTTCTCCCATAAAAATCCTTCCTCAGTAACTGCTCCATCGAAGGGTACACTTACACGGCTTCCCCGTATGATATTGTTTTTATTAAACAAGACATTTACTGTTGGGAATATATCTCCTCTGCTGTATCTTTCCTTTAGTGGCTCGTGAAAGAAAAAGAAAAAAAAGAGGTTTGTGTATTTCATTATCGGGACAGAATCCAGCAAATAACTTAAGCTGAGATGTGTTAGAAACACCTGTACTCAGCCAACTGTAGCGCAAACCTCCCACACCGGGTAATTTGCTCTAACGTTTTCTCCTAATCTACGGCAGCGTTTCCCTACATCTTCCAACAGTATTTATTTGCTGACAGAGAAATGCCTCTCGGTTTGTCGACAGATCATTTTCTCTTCATTGTTTCTGCCGTTTTTACTACAGCAGAAAGAATAAGTGTTCGCCTGGTGGTAGGTGTTTTGTTTTGTTTTGTCTTTTGTCTTCTGCTATTATGCAAGAAACTTAAAAAGAGCTTCCCAAATATTTATCATCGCTTTGGGGAACAGTGAGAAGTGCTGGTGGAACCGCACATAACTTTAAACTCTAGCAGTGGGGAGGGTTGCGGGGGGCTTGGCTCTGGGTTCTGAGAGATCACTCTTTAAATGCCTTGTGAACCGTGAGGATTCTGTATTGTCACTGATCAATATCGTGAGGCACGAGGCACCAGGGGCGGGCTACACCAGTGGTGGTGGGGGTGGGGTGGGGTTGCTTCAAACAGTTTAGTGTGTTTGCTTTTGTTTTGAGGTTTTAACTTCTTGTGAGCAGGAAAGAAGTGTCCCAGCAGCTGCCTCTGGGGTCATTCCCCTTGGTGTGGATCATTGGTATGATTTGCAGGTCTTTACAGGAATGTTTTGTAAGCCACTCCATCGTTTTTGGAGGATTCATTTGTTTCTAAATTAGATCATAGCCTCTTAAATCCACGTAGCCAGACACACTGAAGTCGAATACATGGCAATCCACTGAAAGTGAGCAAATGAGCAGGGCGTGCAGCACCCACCCCTGGCCTGCGCCGCCCACACCTGGTCCCCGCAGGACACGTGCACACCGTGTTGGGTGGCGACCCTGCTGACAAGGTGGAGGTGTCATTGTGGAGCTAGGTGTTAAATAGACGTGTGAGTTGTGCTGGTTCCTTCCCATCTTCGCGGGTCCCCCGCCCGGGGTTGTGCGGAGGCTGCAAGTGAGGTGAAGCAGGGAGACCCCAGGACACACTAGGCACTCGGGGAGACCTGCTGTCCCTTTAAACCGAAGTCCCTGAGGTGGGGGATGTGAGATCAGAGGTGCTTGGACCCTGACCAGACTTGCAGACACAACTCCCTGCAGAGCTCAGATGGGGCTCTAGAGGGCGCCGTAGAGCCAGTCCCAGCTGGGCCAGGAGCTCCCTGTCTAGAGCCTCTTGGAACCTTTGCCCCTGCGCCCAGCCCAGCAAGGCTCTGGTGGCTGATACAGAAGCAGAAGTGTCCTGATAGGTAAAAGCAAGCCCACTGCGCACAGCCTCTAGGGACAAGGGGATGCTAGATGTGCCTGTCCTGACCTTGAGGCTGACATTTCCACCTGACTTTGTCATCCCCCACGGGTTCCAGGAAAAGGTCTCCCCACCTGGTCAGCGTCTGTGTGACAGGCGGTTGCCCCTGGAGGACACCTCCCAGAATCCCTGGCGCCCTGCGTGACGTGGCACAGCATTTTCCTTTGCTCCCTCTGATCTTGGGCACCGCCGGGGCCTGCCTACTCCAGCCGAGCAGAGCTTCGGCGTTTGCTACCCGTGCACAAACCAGGCAGGCGGCAGCCCTGGCAGAAGCAACCCGAGTTTCCATGGATGTAACCGTGCCCATGGGGATGCCCAGTCTGCGGCGCAAGGCGGTGAGCATGGAGCCCAGGAACCCACTGTGTGTCTCCTGAGCCGCCCCCTGTCCCAAAATGTGAGACCACCATCTGCCCCCAGTGGGAAGCGTGCTGGCCCTGGCTCCTTGTTCTGTCCCTTTCTTGCTCACTGGGTGTGCAGGTTCCTGGTTATCGGCCAACATACCCTTCCTGCCCCTCCCCTCCCCGCCCCGCCCGGCCCTGAGCTGCTCAGTCAGAGGAGAAACAGCTGTGTTCAGACCCCTCCACGCAGATCCCTGACAGCATCCTGCAACAGTGAGGTCCTGCAGGAAGGTAGGAGAGTCTTATCATTATTTATGCAAAGTCCAGGCCAGGAGGGATGCAGCTTAACAGCACCACGTGACCGCGGCTTGGGGATTTGAGCTGCCTGCTGGTCCAATGAATTGGCCTGAGCCACTTCCAAAGTCTCCTGGGTCCTGAGTGGCCTGAGGTCGTCCAGGTGCCAGGGACTGCCTCATCCACTCCGACCAGGTAGCTCATGTTGCGCACCAGCCCGGCTCACAGACATGGCTCAAACAGACCTGTACCTGAGGGATGAATGCTGTGCTACGCAGCCCTCTGGGCATCACACACACACACACACACACACACACACACACACACAGGGTGGAGGGAGGGCAGGAAGGAAGCACATGGTGGGGGGATTCCATGGGGCAGATGTATTTCCACTACAGCAAAGCACACCCGCAGAAGGGTAACGTAAGCCAGCAACACGGGGCAGAGTACGGCACACCCCAGTCGCAGAAGGGGGGTCAGAGACTCAAAGATAAGCTATAAACAAGCAAGGGCTCTGAACCCCCAAATCAGGCTGATGTGGAGGCCCCAAGATGAGCCATAGCCCATGTCACAGGACCCGACCGCCGTCGGGACTAAAGCAGGTGCTGGACCTGGAGGGAGTCCTCCCCAGGCCACAGGAAGATGTCTCACGGACAGGGCCCCACCAGGACACTGCAGGGTCCGGCTCATTCTGAGGACTGCAGGGAAGACAGGCCAAGGCGCAGCTGCTGTTCCCCAAAGGGGAGGTCGCCTGGGGATGTGGAGTCCCCGCCTGGTGACCCAGGGACAGAGCCACAGGGAGCTCTTCAGACACTGGCGAAGTATGGGCCAGGGTTCTGCTTGGGGGCCGTGCTGTCCAGTCTGGGGACTCCCCGGGTGGAAAGCGAGGTTAGAGTGCAGGACATCGGTCGGGAGGACAGGCTGAGTTCTGTATTACTCTCACCCTCGACAAGAGCTTGGAGGAATGACAAATACTGGTTCATGCTCCGCGGCTGCGTTTTTCTTTAAAATCTTTTTTTTTTAATTTTTATTTTATTCTTTTTTTTTTTTTTTTTAGAGAGGAGAGACAGAGTGAGAGAGAGAGAGAGAAAGGGGGGAGGAGCTGGAAGCATCAACTCCCATATGTGCCTTGACCAGACCAGTGCAGGGTTTTGAACTGGCGACCTCAGTGTTCCCAGGTCGACGCTTTATCCACTGCACCACCACAGGTCAGGCCCCTGCGTTTTTCTTGATCCAATGTTCCTTGGGACTGCTTAGCATGGTCAAATGCAGTAACTGAGACCTGGGAGGGCTGTCAGGTTCCAAAGCCACCAGGTCTTCCGGTGTCTCCAGAAGCCGCTTCTCTCCCCTGCAGGCCCGGCCAGTGATGGAAGGGGCGCAGGAAGGAAGGGGCCGTTTAAACAAAAATGGATTGTAGCCCCTTCCGTTTTGTGAGGGGTGGGAGGTGGCGCGAGTCACATCTGTGGTGATCCACCCCTCCTAGGCAGCCTTGCTCCTACAGACACGTGGGGACAGGAAGGGGAACTGGATTGTCAGGCCCTGGCCCCTGGCCTGTCCTGTTGCAGGGTGTCTGGTGGGGACAGCCTTGAGGGCACAGACAGTGCATTAAGGCTGGAGCCGGCAGCAGGAAAGGACGGAAGGGAAAATTGCTCTGTTTTTATAAATTGAGAAAAAGGGAGGCTCTCAAGCCTGTTTGGGGGAGGGCTGAGGACAGAAATGAAAAATGGAGGAGGAAGAGATGGTGGAAAGGCCATGCTCCCTCCAGCACTCCAAACCGCCAGCGAAGCCTGGGACTTCACCCTGTCCTGCGCAGTGAGTGGTCCCTGGGGAGGAAGGCAATGTGGGATGCCGCCCAGTGCGGCGAGGGCCTGCCCACCAGAGCGTGCATGAGGAGACAGCCATGCCCAAGAACCCTCCCCTGGAGGTGTTGCATGGAGAGGGCTTCCCAGCACATCTGGAATAGAGGCTCAAGCCATCTTAAAATATTACATCAGGTGCCCAAGGTGCTGAACATCTTGTCAGCTCAGAAGCAACCACATGGGTGGCAGAAACTTGAGTCTGGCCTGGGGTTCAGAGCTGCTCGGTGCCCCCCGGAGCCCCTTCCTGGGCTCTCAGGATTCCCAGGTGGCTGACACCCATGCGCCCTCGGAGACTAGGCAGGGACACGTGGGCACAAGTTCACCTCCCCAGTTGGCTTCACATCTTTCCCAAATCTGTACAGAGATGGTACTCATAGGGCTGGTACTCATGGGGCACCCCCACTGAGGGGGACCCCAGCATCCTTGGCCCTGAGGACTCAGAGTTGGGGGTGGGGGGCTCTAGCACAGGTGAGTGCACCCCTCACCTACATCCCCAAGTCTGCTGCTGATCCTTCTGGGGCACAGAGACAGTGACTCGCTTATCAAGGTCACCCAGCAGGGACCCCTGGCTCGTGGCTGTGGGTGGCTGAAGTGGGGCTCGGGGCAGAAGTGGGGAGCCTTCAGGCCCTCCACACAGGGGCACACAGGTGCCGCCTGAAGCTTAAGGGTAGCTGTGAACCACCCCAAGTGCCTCTATTTCCCTACTATTAAAGGTTCAGCTGAGGACGGCTTTCTGCCGTCCCCACGAGCTGTGCCCTGCCTATGCCTGCTGCATGGGGCGTGTGCCCTCCACTCGGGAGATGGATGGAGCCAGCCCTACGGCCGCGCGTGGTCCCAGGAAGCCTCCGGACTGCCGCATCGTCATGGGAAGGGCCTTCGCCGCTGTGCACCTGCCCCTCACTTAACAAAAGGGAAACTGGCCTGACCAGGCGGTGGCGCAGTGGGTAGAACATCCGACTGGGACGCAGAGGACCCAGGTTTGAAACCCCAAAGTCACCAGCTTGAACGCAGGCTCATCTGGTTTGAGCAAGGCTCACTAGCTTGAGCCCAAGGTCGCTGGCTTGAGCGAGGGGTCACTCGCTCTGC